>PUFA01000047.1:0-4800000 GCA_003508835.1 Eonycteris spelaea
TGCTGCACACCAGGAGTCACAAATTTCACTTCTATTGTGGACTGTAAGAGTTTATGTAGTGTTTAAGTTTTATGATAACAAATCCATAGAATCATATATCATACAATGACCTCTGCATATCAAAATGGAAATAGCCACAGTAGATGAGACACTGATACCTAGGATCCTGGCAACTAAAATTAGGTTGAATTTGAGAAGAAATGGGCTCGATTCAAAGCAGAACAAAAATATTTGCTCTTAGAAAAGAATTACATCTATCTTCAAAGACAAAATATTTGTGAACATTGTCAAAGTTTATATTAGTACTCTCATAAGTTTCTTTATAGAACATAAATGAAACCACATTGACTATTTTGTGTAAAGTGGCTTATATATGTTAAGCTTTGTTATTAACAGGGTCAAAGGTTATATGGCTTCCTTTATGCTTTCTTTAATCCAGGGCATATATAATTTTTAATACTTATTCTAGTGGTGAACTTTGGAGATATAGATAAAATTACTGTTCTCTGGAAAAGAAAAATGTAAAATGAATAAAAATTATTTAAGTGAATCACTGCTACTATTGAATCTTGTGAAATTCTAATATTGAATCTTCAATTGTATTTTATGAAGTTTGAGTTTCCTAAATTCAGAGAAAGTAAATTATCTTCAGGGATTTAGAGTATCTTTTTCTATATCCCTAAGCAGATTCAAATTCTGGTGGGAACATGCAACATGCAGGCAATCATACAGAGAATAGTAACCAGGAACAAACTCACAACCTACAGTATTAAGAACTCTAGGATTGGGGGGAAAAAATCCACAGGCAACAGATTGTGTTCAAATGTTGCCAAAAGCAGAGGTCCACAGCAGCCCATGAGGTAGATACATGGGAATATGCCACATAAGTGAATAGGGAATCTATCCAAGAGGCCTAGAAGTTGGAAGCTCAGAAATCACTAGAGAGACAGTTATACCCAACTTAAGAGATGCAAAATATTAAAATATGTACAATGTTGAGTTCTACTACTATGAGATTACATAGTGGCTAGATGGATGTGTCAGAGCATGAGCCATGAAATTCCAATGCAATCTGGTGCAGTTGGTTTTTGGAGTCATGTGATAGTGATTCTCTGTTCAGATTTAAATATCGGAAAGTTCCAGAATACTGATTATTCCAGGAATATTTAGTTATTTGATATTCTTTTTGTATATCCAAACTGGGAAAAAACTAGGGAAGGATATAACTGGGATTATGGCTACAACACTCAACTTCCCACCTGGAGACTGGGATAACTGTCATTGTCCCCTCAATTCTCAGTTGGTCCATCATATCCAGCGTCTTTCTCACCTAAGAGGAGAGCAAATGTTACTCTTTCAGTTTAGAATGGGATTCACAGAGAACAGTAATTAATCTTCCATTATGTTATGTTATATTTTGCATTATCAAGACAGATTATTGTAGGGATTTATTATATTCCAGAAAGAGATGGTCCAATCAGAAGATGATCATTTTAATTAGAACCAATTTTGAATATAGCAGAATTTCAAATGAAGCAAAGAGAAAAGACTTGGAAATTGGGGTGAGGGTTATTTCTCAGACTTGAAGAGTTTGAGCGAGTAGAACCTCTATAAATAAAGGCTTATAAGACAAAGGTTGTAAGATGTAAGAAAGCCAAAACAATTGCTATAAGATTATTTTCAGGAGCCAGAAGTGCTGTGTTTTTAAGTCCCTTGCAGAAACAAACAAATAAACAAAACCAATCTTTAACTCAGGAAGCTTGGAAACCTACTGAATCAATTCTGTCTCTGCTGCCCAGGGATCTACTATTAATTGTCCATGAAAACTCATTGACTGCAAATATGGCTAGCAAAAAAAAGAACAAATTCCACCTCTAAATAGCAGTGTGATAAGAAAAGGGTGAAAGAGGTAACTTTTGTTACATAGTTGATGAAACTGTAATCTAATATTTCAACATGAACTAAAAGATATGTAATAAAATAGTACTTGCTGTTATAAAGATAGAATAACCAAATAGAATTCATATATACAGGAACACAAGAGATGGCCTGCCTATAAAATTGGAATTTGAAATTGAAACTGTCAAAAACCTGAAAAAGATATCAGAGAAAAGATGTAACTATATCATAAATGAAGAAAAATGTACATCAAAAATACTTTGATACAAACTATAACAAGATAAAAATATGTAATGCCAAAATGATATTCTGTATATACTAGGAGAAAGCATGGATAGATGACTACGTTTGTAACTTTGGAGTACTTGTAATCATCAAGCCACAAAATAAGAAATTAATAAAAAAAACATCTACGGAAATCCTGTAAACAAAAGCGAAACCCAAATGAACAGTAAGGACACTGGTGCAATATAAGGGGAAGGCGCTACTTGCAGATGCATGGAGAAAAGGAATAGCTGTGTTCTGTTCAAGATGTCGCTGCCCTGCTCAGGTAGGGAGGAGCAGAACAGGCCCCGGTCCAGCTCTGGCAAGGAGGTAGAGAAGAGTGTGACAAGCATATGGGAAACTGGAAATTCTAGAAGCTCATCATGGCCTTGAAGAGGTTCCATGGCAAACACACCAGAACATATGGTTAATCATTTCACACAATCTCAGAGGCAAAATGTTACTAGATAAGTTCAGAACTGCATCTACATGAAAAGACTAAACTATCTTTTAGTCCTTCAAGCAATGCCTGAGGTCCAGTGCAGATTCATATTATGTAACAAAGAATGTCCAGATTCACATCTTACAAAAGATACTGACATGTAAAGGGCTTCTAAACAATAGAGTAGAAAAAACCCAGCAGCTCTGTAAAAATGGCTAACAATATGCATATAAATTTGGAGAGAAAGACATGTAATTGGATCTTAATTACAGAAAAAAAAGATGTTCACACTGGCTTCTAATAAAATGGAAAAAATCAAATCACTACTTTTTATTTGTTAGATTTATAATAGTCTAAACATGTGACAGTGTGTCCTTGAGAGGGGCTTGAGGGAATAGTTCTTTTATCCACTTCTAATAAAAATGCAAAATACTACCATAAAAGAGGAAAATTTGGCAATATCTTACAAATTTACCATCTGACCTAGCAATTCCACTTCTAAGACTCTATACCAAACATATTTTGCAAAATGAGGGCACAAGTCTATTTACTGCAGCAATACCTATAATAGCAATTGATGTGAAAGAATTCAAATGTTCATCAATATGGCTATTGAGTTAAATCATAGTACATCTACAAATTGAGTGACTTTTTTTGTCCAAGAAGTGCAATTCAGAAAGATAAATTTAGTGAGGCAGGAATTGAGGAGTTGTGACTTCCATGATAATTACTTACAAGTGAAGGAGGAAAATACCTATCTAAGCATCTAAGAAAAAAAAAAAAAACTTTCTTAATATATATAGCTATGTGTGATTATAATGAGTAAGTGTTATCTTAAACTTCCCCAAACTGAAATAGATGTTAAATTCAAATTGATTTTATAAGTGATTTTTGGAGGTTGCTTTTGTATTTCAGTACAGAGATATACCCACAGGTCAATATATGTGTATAATTAAAGAATTTACATCAGAGTGTTGAGAATACTATGAGTTGGGTATTGTTCACATTTTAACAAAAAGAATAGGAAAAGTCAGGACTTCTCTTCATTTCTCTCAGTCAGCCTGTGGAAAATGGCTGACTCAATTCTGTACTTTCGATCTTAGGCACCTGCCTTTCCACTGCCATGCAAAAAGAGAATACCTGTTTTTTGAAAAAATACTAACCATAACTAAGTCAAAATCATTTTCCTAAGTATTTTATTCAAAATAGGTACAACTCCTGTTTATTAAAAACTGAGTAAAATAACAAAATCATTGGCAGAGACTTATGTCATTAATAAATATCCATAAATATTGTCATGAAAATAAATTCAGTCACTTGCTATGTTTTAAATTTAAATTATTTAAATGTCTATATCATAATATCTATGATAGATTATTATTCATGATTCATACTCTCCTTCCTTATAAAAAAACTTGAGAAGATAAACCCCTTCTGGAGACATGTTGATTTGAGATGCCTTTTTGGAGGAAGAATGTAATTCCCTATTCCACTGACTTTAGACCACGTGACTAGTTTTGGCCAATGTAAGCAAATATAATTATACTATGTCCAAGCAGAAACTCTATGTATTGTGTGTTTATACCAGTTCTTATTCTTTCATTTTACTGTAGAACACTCATGTACTGTATAGGTGATGCTTCTTTTCTTGCATTCTGGAATAAAGAGATATGTCAGTCATACCTGAAATGCAGCAAAGCTGCAGCCTGAAACAGTCTTAGCCTGAGCCAAGCAACTACATGGAGCAAAGCTGTAGCCACCTACAGATAATACTGTATGAGTGGTTATTAAATACTCATTTTCAGCCACTGTAATGTTGGGATTCTTTACTATTACAGCAAATCTTAATAATGCTATAATTATGTTCTATTAAAAGAACCTGTTAAATACTCTTTATTATCTTCTTAAATGCTTTAATTTGGTTTATTTTGTTATAATAATGAGCACATGCATATTCTAATGTATGATTTTTTCCATTTCTCTTAAATTTTGTTTATGTATTCTATACATCCTATAAGTATTTTTTAAATTAATTTCTAATATATAGTCACTATGCACTTTCTGCTAGAATCTTTCTAGTCTTAAAATTCTATTATTTGAAAAACAAAATCACAATAATAATAGTTTTGTATACTGGAAAAAGTGAAATGGTATTAAGTAATGAATAAAAGTTCAACAATTTTTTAAAAATCAATTAAATGTACTTAATCACCATGAAAAGCTTAAACTTACAAAATTTATTTACATTTCTAAAGCAACAATGAATCGATTAGAAAAGGTTGTTGATCTGGTGTAGATTTGTAGAACAGAATAAAGTGAATATATAGTTTCAAACTCTGACTGAAGAAAAAAAAACACTGTAGCTGATGGACGTTCAGTATTTCATTCAATAGTTCAGTTCGTGTTTGTTGTGGAATTGAGCACATTATGTTATTATAGCTCAAAACTACTAAATGTTTCATTGATTAAAGTTATCTGCCAGTGGCTCTCATTACCATACACAAAGTCAACTTTATAAAATAATTAGAATTTTACATAGATCTACCGACTGGGGAGAAGTCACTGTATCTTAAGACATGTGTTCTGGTCCCTATGTCAGTTACTGAATGTTTTGTTTAAAAATAAAATTGAAATTGAACTTGGATAATAGTTTTCTCACTGACATAGAACTCGGTGGCTAATTCCGAAACTAACAAATTCAGTAATGTAGTTATTCCAGGTGCTATTTTAGAAGCACAAAATAGAGTTGTGAATGAAACAAAACTCTCTGCCCTTGTGGAACTTATAAATTCACCAAAGGAATTTCATACTCTGAATTTTCCTGGAGGTAGCCCACTGGCCTTCTCTTTTTAGCTCATCTCTACAATTTGCATCGACTACTATTCCCATCTGTTTTGTCAGTGGAAAGATGTTTTCAATCATCTAAAGAGTATCTTGCTGGAATCCTGCTGGGGAAAAAAAAAATCAATGGATATGCATTTACCTGTAATCCTAAATTTTGTCTAGTACTAGTCACTTTAATGTTTGAATTCAGATAGTGCCCAGAGATTATCATAAACATGTGTTTCATACATAGACAAATTAGTTCAGTTATGTTCTACAGTATTTGCTCCCCGATTTAGGAGTTCTTTCTGCTTGAGCTCAAGATAGGAAAAGAATAGCATAAGTATCTACATATACCTGATAATCTTCGATTAGGATTTCAGGGGTTTTTGTTTGTTTTGTTTTTAATTTACACCAGGACCCTTGGAAAAACCCAACATGAAAAAAAAGCCACCACTCTACAAATATTTGAGTACCCATTATAGGTATTTATTATGTATAGCCTGTAAAAGATCTAAATTGTGCAGAAAACGTTGAAGGCACCGCTGACAAAAAGAAAATTAAGTTGAGAAACAAAAAGGGCTGGAGTGTAATGAAATTTAAAAGTAATGGGTTTTAGAATTAGAAAAACCTATCTAGAATTCTGGTTCTGACATTTAAATATGTTTGCAAATTTGCAAGGCCCATCAGCTTCCAAGTTTTGATTTCCTTATTTAAAGAATGAAATACAATAACATAATTGTGAGAATTAGGATTTTAAAACGTATCCAAAATCTTAGTACAAATAGTGATTTAATAATTTTAGAAAGCGCTTTCTATTGGAATAAAAAGATTCCCTGCTTCTTTACTATAGATTCACAAAAGCTGTGTGTGTGTGTGTGTGTGTGTGTGTGTGTGTAAACCAAAGACATTTAGATAACAAAACAAGGAAACACAAGAGACTTGATTAAGTATCATAAATGTTCAGGAGAAATCTAAAATGAAATAGAGTGAGGTAGTTAATAGAAACTAACCAGAAATACAGTTTTAGAACATGGGAAGACATGTAACAGTCAGTTCCACTTTAAATAAAATGGCCATGTTATAGTGCTATATATTAGAAAATAATGTGGAAAGTAAGACAGGGATTTTTTTCTTTAATGATACTAAATAATAACTTAAAGAGACCCTGCTCTGTATTGATGGCATTGAGGGGTAACTACTGATTTTTAAGTTTGGAAGGACATGATAGAATGATGATTTCAGAACAAAATGTAAACCTACGTCTTTGCCCAGATGATTCCTAACAGTGGAATGATTTATCTAGCTTCTTTTGAATGTCTCTTAGTTTTGTTAGAGTTTGTACCTGTAGACTCATATAATTCATCAGGTAAACATCTGAAGGAACTATGAGGCAGAGAGTGATAAAGGACATCTGGAATGTTTAAACTCTTCACTTTATCTTTTATATCTTAAAGTATTTAAATACCTCTATCCAATCAAATATGCTGCTTTTTTTTTTTTTTTTCTTTTCTTGGAACAGCCTTATTAGTCTAGCAAGACAAGTATCTCTTTGCCTTTTTATGGTTTAGGGAAACCGAGATACACGAGTAAGCAAATGGCCTAGCTTTACGCATTTTATCTTGGGAAGAATAAGGATGAGGACCTAGATCTCCTGCTGCAGAAGATTTAAAGCCTCTCTCTGCAGGTGGAAATTAATTGTATTTCTCCTAAAGAAGAGGCTCCTAGGAGAGTACCTGAAATTCTGGCAAAAGAAAAACTCAATTCCCACATTCCATTTTCACTTTATAGGGAGGCAGATTCCCTTGGGCGAAGGACAGCATATTGTTCAATTTTAAAGCTTTTCTCATCACTGTTATAATAGCAAAGTATCTTGTGACTAAGCTTTGTATGCTAATAGAGCAATGTTTTGAACCAAAAATTTTAAATATTATTTTTCCATAGTTATACTTCTTCTTTCTTCTTCTTTTTTTTTTCTTTTTCAAAAGGAAACCCATGGATTCTATTGTAAATACAGCCTAGGAAATAAAAATTGCTCTAGTATGTCTGAAGAGACTCTTTTAAAAAATATCACTGCCACCTCCAAACAAGCTGTGGTGAAAAAAAACAAAACCAAACTTAAAGCTTTTTCATGTTATCTTTAATTTGGCATAAGCAAGGAATATTCTTAGATATTATTTTTATAGTCTTCCCAAATTATAAATTCACTAAATCTAAAAATTTATTGTAGTCTTATCATTTGAATATATTTACAGAAGAGATTCTTGAATAGACTAAGATTTCCCATGATTGCTTACTAATTTTCTACCTTTTAAAACTTAAAAGCAAATTCAGAATGTTAAAAAAAATGGATTTTGGAAGATCATCCTTGATTAGCATAGGGAAGGATGTAAAATATTTTTGCTCCTCTCTAATAAGAAATCATTGGATTAATCAAAAATCATATTTTTATTTAAAACTTGTAAAGAACAGCAGATGCAAGGAAGTATAAAAGAAATAACTACCAGTTGATTAACACTTCTCAAATTAAGCAAGGGATGGAATGCCGGTGGCTAAGTTTGGGAACTGGATTAGCAAATAAGCAACCCTAACTAACACACACACACACACACACACACACACACACACGCACGCACACGCACACACGGGGGAAAACAGAGTATATGCTAAGAAGATAAGAATCAGCCACACTTTTGATAATTGGATAACGGCCATGTCTTATTTGATTCTGGAGGATCCCCAGTGACCACATTATTCTCTTGGTACAGAGCAATTGCCTCTAATAACTTAGTTGAGTAAGTAGAGGAGGGAACTGAACTGATAGCATGAAGAAATCTGCGCTATATAAGGAGATATATATATACATATACACATATTACACATTGTATTAGATGTTTTCAGGCATTTGTTGTTTCAGGGTAATTCTGTTAAACTGTTGTATTACAGTGTGGGAAGTTGGTCTATATTTTTGAGTCTTGAGTGATTTGCATAAAATTCATGGATTTTTTTTTTGGATTTGTTTTTCAGTGGATTCACTAGAAAGGACATCAGTGCGTGTAGTTCTTTTCTTTTGAAATAAATATAATTAAATATTCCAATTGCTTCAATGAATTGGAATTATTAATATTTAATTTAACCTTTGCATTGTGATAGTTTTGGTTTAGTGATTTTAAAAATAATTTGTAGGAAACCAACAAAATGAAAAGGCAACCTATTAAATAGAGAAGACAATATGTACAAATATGGAATCATTATGTTGTATACTTGAAATTAATATAATATCACATGTTAATTATATGTCAAGAAAAATATATTTAAAAATTAAAAAATTGATATATCTTGATAGATTTGAATTTTTTAAAGTTTAAACTTTATTTGACAAAATATACAATAAACAAAGAAAAATGACACACTTGTAAAATATTCACTGTATGAAGTATTTTTCATGGTATATAATTTAATAAAAAGTGATTGTAATGACTCATGTCGAAAGATGAGAGTGACTTACTTAGCCTGGGTGCTTACACCGAAGGCAGTTAAAGTGCTCATATTTGGGGTGTATTGCCTTCTTAATCCTTTGAATGTTCAATTACTGTCATTTTCACTATAATATCTCATGAAAGATTATGATATTCATGAGGTACCAACACCAGGGGTGAAATTAATAATGAAGTATATCACTCAAAAATACACTAATAGACACACCCTTTCTGTTCTGTGTTCATAGCAGAGAGTATTACACATCTTTACCATAATTCTGGAGAAAATTTATTTTAAAGATTCCTATAGCTTTCCAATAGCAATAACCTTTCTTTCAAGAAAAGGACTTCTCGGTGAATAAAATGGACATATTTGTATCATGCTTACCAGTTGAGAAAGTGTATCACATGAATCTTATTTAAATTTAACAATGCTACAAGGCAAAAAAGCTAATATTATTATTGCCATGCTGCTAATGGGGAAGGTGACAGCAAGACATATTGTTTATCAGCCAATTATTTTCTAAGCATAGCTTTACGTAATATTGAGGATTATGATTTAAAGTAAAACACAAATGTGGTTTCTTTCTTCCAGAGAGATTATCACAGATACCATCAACACAAGTTTAAATGCATCTCAAGAGTATGAGGTAACAGGGAAAGGCTTCTTACAGAATCAGTTAAATAGTAAATTGATCTGGGCTGAAGTGAGGCTAGAAATTGAGAAACGAGAAGGGTTTCCAGCACAGCAATAACTTAAGCAAAAGTCTTAAGGTGTGAAATTGCAAACTATATTCTGTGGATGGAGAAATCAGTATAATGGTCATAGAAATGTGATAGAGCAGAATAGACTCAATGGTAAATAATTTGCTGAATGTCTTTCTTTAAATGAATGGAGTATAATAGGATATTTTTCAAACAGTGGCATAGCAAGGTCAGATTTATAATTTTAGAATATCATTCTGGTTAGTAAGTTGTAAATATAATAGGAATAATAAGACATCATAGATTAGGAAAGAAATAGGAGATCTACAATAACCCAGGCAAGACATGTGAGAATTTAAAAACAGACATTGGTAGTAGGAATTCGAAGATGATAAATGACACTGAAAGGCAAAAGTAGAAGTCAGAAAAGTATTTGGAGAGGAAAGGATTGTAGGAGGTAACGAAGACTTTAGATTTGATTTTTATTACACAAAAAGCTATGGAGGTCTTGATTAAAAATGAACACAGTTTGCATTATGGTTAAAACTACTTTGGCTGGCTGTTGTATTGCGACTAGACCATGAAAGATAAAAGTTAGAGCAATGTGACGTATTATGAGGTATTGTGATACTTCAGGTGAGAGAATATAGTGGCTGAGACCACATAGTAGTAGTTGAGAGGGTGAGGAGGATTTTGTTCAAGATATATTTTAAATATAGTGACAGTGTTTAATAAAAGATTAGGCATAAAGTTTGAGATAAAGAGGAGATTTAAAGATGACTCTAAAGTTCTTCATATGAGCACTCTGACAGAATTACTAACAATGTAATGGAGAATTCTGAATGTGGAGCAGAGTTGAACAACCAAGTTTACAGTTTTGGCTATGTCACATTTAAGATGCTTTAGGTATACCAGTGGAATAATCCAATATGAAATTATATATACAATAATGAAGAGAAGAAGTTTTGGCTAGAGATATAAATTAGGATTATAGGCAATTTTAAAATCATGAGATCGAATGAGATAACTAAGCCCATCAGAATAGAAAAGAAGACCATGGACAGAAATCTGGGACACTGGCTGAAATATCCCAAGAGATTAAAATGGAGCAGCTGGCGAGATAGGAGAAAAACTGAGAAAGCATGTTATATTAGAAATCGAGTAAATGAAGGGGGTAAAAGGGAGGTGAACTGTAAAATGAGATGACTTTTGGTGGTCAGCAAACTATCGTGTACACAGACACTGAATTAATGTTCTTAACCAATGTTACTTAAAAAAATCAGTAGATCACAGTAGATCCATAGCCAATTTATTTTTAACGTAACTTCCAAGGTAAACCAATGAAGAAAAATAGTATTTTCAGTAAATGATGCTTAAACAACTGAGTAGTAATATATTTAAAAAATGAAAAGCCTGTCTCCACTTCACACAGAACACTCATAAACGAACTCATAATGGAACATAAACCTAAATGTAAGCACTGAAATACAAAAATTCTAGGAAAAAACATACAAAAACTTTCTAGCATTTCTTAAATACACATACAGACAAAAAATTAGTTGTATACAGTAGACTAATTTGAAGTATAAACAATTTTGCAAGAATACAGTTCTGAAATATAAAGTTAAGAAAAAAAATGGCAAGTTAAAGACAGTGATAAAATGTTTGCAAAGTTTATATATAACTATACAATATATTTTAATTGATAAATAATGAAAATTTTAATCCAATAAAAATTAGCAAAATCTTAGATACTTCACAAAAGAAGTTATATAAATATCCATTAAAAACATGCAAAAATGAACTATTATTCCTTATCAGAATTAAATTAAAACCAAAAAGAAGTACTATTATACAGATATGAGTGTTCAAAATTAAAAATAGAGACTGATAATATTAAGTATTTATGACAATGTGGAGAAAGTTAAAATCTTATAGGTAGGAATAGGTCTACTGAAAGTTGGTCTATTATAATTAAAAGTTTGTTATAATGGTAAATATATTTGCCATATAATTATAAATCTACACATAGATATTTTCCCAAAAGATAAAATCATGTTTATACACACATACACATGCAAATGTTCATACCAGTATTATTCATTATAGTGAAAAATTAGAAATAGCACAAATGTCAATTTATAAATGAATTTTTAAAATATGATATGAACACATCATGGAATAATATTTTACCTTCTTACCAATAGTGCACGAATGTTCAATTTCTCCACATCCTTGCCAATACTTGTTATTTTGCTTACAGTGGTCATTCTGATAGGTGGGAGGTTAAAAATCATATCATAGGTTTTGCCACATTTGCATTGTTTCAAAGATTAGTGATTTAGGATAGCTATCCGTACGCTTGTTGGGCATTTGTATATCTTTGAAGAAATATCTATTCATGTTTTTTGCCTATTTTTTAATTGAGTTGTTTTTGAGCTGTAGGAGTTCTTTATATATTCTGAATACTAATCCCTTATCAGATACGTGGTTTGCTAACATTTTATCCCATCCCATAGATTGCCTTTTTTATTTGTTTTTTTTCTCTACTGCACAGAAATTTTTAAGTTTTTCAGATAACATTGTCCCTCTCCTTGTATCCCATGCCCCATGCAGTATACTTTGTAGTTCTATTAAATAGTATGTATTTCCCACTGGAAATGAATCCGGAATGGCCTTATGATTTCCTTTGACCGGTGTGGTAAGTGTAGAGTATCAGTGATTGTTTTGGATAGGCCCGAAAAGCCTTGTGGCCAACTTCCATACATGGAGTAGTGCCATCATAGTTCAGCCAGGCTGCAGTATTCTTGCCACCTTAACCCTAACTCATGAGTAAGCACAGCGGAAGCCAGAAGAACCACTACAACCACTAGTTTAGTTTATGAGGTTTGTATGTTTATTACCAATAATGAATTAATTTTAGAGCCACCAATTTGGGGGTGATTTCTTATGCACAATAAGTCATTAATACACCTTTGTCCTACGATTATTTTTTCAGAACTTTAAAATATAGTTATTTTTATATGTTCAAGGTGTAGATATCATCCTGGTTTTGTTTAATGAGAAAATTTAATTGTCATGCACTCACAATTGTTGAGGATCTCTGTGAAATTGAAAAATCAACTTCAGATGCAGCATCTGATTAATACATGTTTGTTGTTTGTTTTTTTTCTAAATCTTATAAATTCTTAAATTTTAAGATGTGATCTCAGTATCACTTTATGCAATTAACATTATCATTATTTACCATTTTTTTGCATATACATTTTTTATGTATCTCACAAAATTTAGAAAATCTCATTTGTCAGCTGTATTTATACATCTTACATGCAAGTTTAGATTAAATTCTATTTCATATTAATAACAGACCGATTATTTAAATTCAGTCTTTTCTCATTTGCCATCTGTTGCTTTTCACTTTTTTGGCAGTTAACTTTATACATAACATAATCTACATTTGGATATTTTATATGTATTCTTGACCAATCACTTCAATTTTCTCATTGACTTTTTCCTAAAATACAAGTCGCATACATTTATCATCATGAAGTAAACCCTGAGTCATGAAAAATAAATAGTAAATAAATAATCATGCTTTCAAAATGCAGTTTATGTATAAATACATATATATGTGTGTGTGTGTGTGTGTGTGTGTGTGTGTGTAGTTCTCACTTAAATCAGATGTAATTTTCTAAAATGATTTCTAAACCTTGTGATTTAATTTATCATCAAGGTTTTATATAATATAATAAGTTAGTTACCATATTGTGCTATTCGTAATCCGTTAGATCACTGACATATAGTACATTTTACAGACAGATACTGAGACATGAGTTTGCCATTATCTCCCACTTCCATTCAACCAAGCAGTTCAGTTCAAACTTTCTTTTTTCAGTTCAAACTTAAAAATACAAAATCTTTCTCTCTTCCTCCTCCCTCCCTCCATATTTTCCATTCTCCTTCTCCTTCTCTCTCTCTCTCTGTCTCTCTCTCCCTTCCTCTCTCCCTCCCCCCTCTGTCACACACACACACACACACACACACACACACACACACACACACACACAATGTGATAGAAGCTATTTGATTCTAACCTCTTAATGTTCACTGTGTCCATAGCATTTTATGTTGGTAAATGGCCATTTAGATAGACTAGAATAGCCTGTTTTTAGTCTCTTTTGCAGATATCTGTAAGCGTGTAAGTCATTCATAGCCAATAGAATGTTAGTAGAAGCAGTGCATGTACGCTCCATGCTGTGCCCTTAGATGGTAGGCTACACCATCTGACCTCGCCGTCTACCACTGTCTCCCTTATTTACTCAAATCTCCTCACACGTCGGCTCCTTCTTCCTTCAGTATGCCAGCTGCTTTCCCACCTTAGGGCTGTTTCACTGGCTGTTACTTCATGCTCCCTAAATCCGTAAGTATAAATATCTCACCTTCTTCTAGTCACAGATCAAATATTATCTTCCACAGGGGCTGTATGAAAATAATCAGTTCACTAATTTCAACATTTATTTAATTTAAAGAGCTACCACATGACAGGGAAATAATCAAGATTAATGTTGCAATATTTCAGTTGGGAGATAGTGAGAGCCTGGCCCGATTCATTCAGAATGGAACAAGATGAATGTCTCTGGATTCACACACTTTTTCCAGTTCTGGTTATTTGACTGATGGTGTTAATAAGAAAGGGAGTAAGTTTAAGGGAAAACTAATTCAAGTGAGAAATATTTTTATTTCACCATGTTAAAATAACATTTGATTACTGTACGTTCTTTCTCCTAAATTATTATTAACATTTTTCTTTAAGTTTTTACTGTTATCAATGTAGTTTAGGTTCTTAGTATATATTCACCTATATGTATCTAACCACTGGTGACTCAGTACAAAAAGTAAAGTAGGGATTGAATCATATGTGCTTGGGGGGAAATGATTATATTTTTAAAAAATGAAATTTAAATATATCACTTTCATATGTTCAGAAAATTGATTATCTGGTATTACTATACAATATTTTTACAGTACACACAACAAATTAGTATGATTTTCTTGAAAAATATATCCTTGCATTAGTCACTTTTTCAGCTGGAAATTGTTGGCTCCTTCAAATTAGTATAACCTGAAGAGGGAACAGTAAGGGGGAGTGTTTAGAAAAGTAGTAGGGGCGTAGGCAAAACACAAGGGGAAACGCAGTGAGCCAGAGATTAACATTAACACAGATTTAATTCTCCGAAAGAGAGGAAAGAGCTGTTACCAAACTCCAAAAGGGAGAGCCATGTAGAAAGGGCTACCTGGAGAGGAATAGTAACCTTCAGATGAGGGACACAGCCAAAGCATAGCGATCCTTCTGGGGAAAAAATAACATGCACCTTGCGTTCACCCCTACTCCTTGCTCTAATCTCTTAGCAAGTTTATCATTAGTCAAACCAGAAGCTATGGGCAAATAAAGGTCTGTATATAGTTTATTAAGGTCAGTTTCCCAGGATAGTGAGCAGAGAGAATGTCTTTTTGAAATTTATTAACTATTTGCCAATATAAATATTTTTTAAAGTTTTTTTTTTTTTAAAGTTAGGAAACTGTAGTCCTGTGATGGTGTATGTATAACAGAAACTTACATGTACAACTGCACTTCTCAGTTTTTAAAATAATTCTCAAAGGCTACACTGGTCTATTTAGATTGAAGGCCGACCCCTCTGCCCTCATGGTATCCTTGTACCTCTTGCTGTCACCCACATCCAACCTTGAAATCAAGTGCACCAAGATAAGTGGCTGGTGGGGACCTGCCATCCGCGAAGACTTTCTCGAAGCTTCTGCATTTCCTCTGCTCGTTTCCTCATCAGTGTCCACTCCTGAGTCTCTCTCTGCACAGATAAGGCTTGACTTCTCGTATTCACCTGTCTCTCTAAACTTGGGGGCAGTGGTTTGTTCTTTGTCCTTCCCTCTCTTATAAATCCAAAAAGTGTTAGTTTTTCAGTATGTTTAGCTTTTTACTTGTTGTTAGGACACGTAGTGACTTCCAGACACCTGACATGATGATGAACTGGAAGTTTGCCAGTTCACTGTGCACGGTTTTTTCTCATATATCTCTCTTACAGATGTAAAGTATTTCATTGTTCTAAGTTTTCTTCTCTCCACACTCAACTCTGCATTGGTTATGCCTTTTGAAAGCAATCAATGCTCTCTCCCTGTCTTTTATTTAATATCTGCTCTCTTATTCAACCGCTCATGTAAAGATGAAAGCATATTGTGTTTAAGGAAAACAAATAACTGTGCTACTTAAAATTCTAATACTAGATCAGGTGACCTTTGAAAGAAATTATATGTGTAAATCATAAAGTTGTTGTCATTGTTGTTTTTCCTGGCATTTTGAAAAACCACCTACAGGCTCAGTGGTCTACTTCTGAATTGTTTATACTTGTGAATTGTTGTTGGAGAAGTTGCAACCAGGCTGTGAGTTCTTGTTACATTTCTGTTAACATCGGGCACACATGTAAGTGTTTGGATAACTGTAGTGTTACCCAGAGGAACAAGTGGAAACATTTTGTGCAATTCCTATATGGCACTTTAGGTGTAAAATCTGCATAAAAATTATATGAAGCTTCTTATGACATAAAACTAACTTTGAACTAGAATGAGTCTACAAAGCAATACTATTTATAAAAGCTTCTAAATAATTTAAGATCCAAAATTGTAAAACTTAGGCTGCCCCTTAGCTAAACACCCTATTTTTATGAGGATAATATAAAATTTTGCTTTTGTATTTTTAATGAAGAATGCTATGAAATACAGTACTATGTAGAAAAATGTTCAGATTAATGTTTTGTTTTTTTTATATATTTTAGTTGCTTATATTTTAGTCACTTATATTTATATATGTGGTACTTGCATGATAATAGTGAAATCAGATTTTAACATGATATAAAGTTGGTGATGTATAGAATGTAGTACAGATTTAAAAATGAGAAATGATCTTTAAAACCAGAATTCTGTAGGGGTATGAAGCAGAAAGGAAGGGAAATGTTTGCACTTTATTCCCATTCCAAATATTTTGAAATCATGAGACTATACAAATCAGTGAAGCTCTTTTCATCATATAATTTATTTCAGGACATGTGAAATTCAATAAGAACATCAGTATGGCAGGTGATTTAAACTCATTGTACAGCTCAGTTTCTGAAGGATAAAGCCCAAGTCTCATTTTTAACTTGGAGAGGTCATCAGAGGGTCAGGCATATATTATATAATCAAAACACTTTTGGAAATAAATGTATGCTAAATTCATATGTGATCAAAATTGTTGGTTTTATATATATATATATATATATATATATATATATATATATATATTCTTTAGTTTCTATAATCAAACAAATATAGATGCTTAATCTTTTTTTAAATTATGTAGACTGTTAGTTTACACTTTTGGATACATACATTAATTTTGCTTTGACATAATTTTTTCATGCCTGACTTTGTCCACTGTGTAGTTATCAAGCAGGTTAGCACTTATGTAACAGTATCTCAGAAATATAAACCCTAATCTGATATAACTGGCCATCAAGGTAAAGGATAAACATAACTGGCAAAAAAATAATATCTAGAAGCTTTATAAAAGAAAGGTATAAACAAAAACAAATTACTCATTGCAAATTATGTAACTAAATACAGAAATGTGAGATGGAGTTAATTACAGAGGTTTTCCTTAATTAAGAACCACTATAATCAGCTGTTTGAAACATTTTTGGCAAGCACCACTTTAGTTTAAAAAACTTTTTTTTTTTATTTTCAAGCTTATAGAACTACTTTGTTATAATCCCTAGGAAAACTGTACATTTTATTTATTAGATTAGTTAATTCATGCCTACAAGTGTGTTAATTCATCAAATATTTACTGGACACCAACCATGCAATAAGCACAGGGTGAAAGTGTGGGAAGACATTACTGTATCCTACTAGGTTCCATATAGAAGCAAATTATTACACTGCATGCAGCCTGAGGAGTGCCCTCAAGAGTTGCAGGTTGTGATTGAATGATTAGGTGTGACCTCAAGTTCATGGAGTGCTGCAGAGAAGGTTTAGATGAGTTTTTGCTGGGCTGGGGATTCAGGGAAAACTCTTCGGAGGCAAGCACCCATGACCTGAGTCTTAATTATGACCATAACTACAGTTTGGCCAAGAGTTGCCTTCATTTCACTACTTGGGGGCACTATGTACAGATGAGAGTTCAATAACAATTAGTATGTCTGTTGTAACAAATTTTGATTATAAATTAGAAAATTCTAAGATATTATTCATAGAATATTAGTTGTATTTTATTAATAGATATTAGAATATTGGATATAATTTCAAAAATGTCATTTATCATGCATAAGAATATAGAACACTTTAGAATTAGAGACATTTTGACAACTTTATAGCTCTTAAAACTGTCATTTCAAAATTCTATTGAATGAAACCAATAAAATATGGTGTTTTGGTCTTTCATATAAAAGTTAAAAGAACATAAAAATGAATGCATATGATCAGAGTAAAACCATATTTTTATAAATATTAAGTATCTATAATAAATTAAATGTAATTAGGATTTCTAACTTCTGGTATAATGTTAAATATAACTTTTACAGGTGGAAAATCATATGCGTTCAAGGTTTACCTACTTATTTTAAGTGTCTTTTGCAAAGCTGGGTTGTGAAATTATATTACTGATCTTTTTCTAAATTGAGATTTATGGATGCACTTAGAGTGAAAGAATTTCTAAGTTTAGTTTAAACCTTTATTAAAGAATGTTGCTTTATGCAAATGTGATGGCCTCCTTGTGATCTACATTTTAAAAATATAATAAAAGTAGTCATTTTAGTTTTGTAGAAAATGATTTTGTTAAAAATGCATGATAAAGTTCAGTCATTTTTAAATTATCATACTTTATAATGGAAGAAGACAATACATATTGGCAAATTATTTTAAAAGCTCCAGAAAACCTAAGAAGTCTGCTCTTTTTATTTTTAAAAATCACTCATCTTTAGTTTTATTCCATTATAGATTATAAGTTAGGCAGATAGGTTGACATTTTTATATGTTCTTAAAATAAAAATTGTTTTTTAAAGATCTCTCACTTTACTTAGCTATATATAGTGTATGTTTCTCAAAAATTAACAGTATACTATAGGTATATGTTCTATTTTTAGATTATCCATTAACATTATTAGTTAGTGCAAAATGTCAAGTTAATATAATATGTTTAAACAGGATCAACTACTTAAGTAAATTTAATTATATAAAAACATTTTTCACTATAATTTAAGTTTCTTGTACATTTGACTATAACATCTCATATTCAATATAGAATATACATATAATCTTTCCAGTATCTATATGACACATTACAAAATTCAGTTGAGAATATACAGTAATGAAATATAATTTTACAGATTACAACTTTTAGAGGTGACCTATGGCAAAAAATTTTCTTTTTTTTTCTTCTAAATGACCATTAAGAAGGTTTATGTTATATTAGTATGTTACCAGTTTTTGAGAATAGTCCAAAATTGATGTCATAGCATCTCATTGGGATATGATGCATTATAAACAAAAATCTTTGACCACATCCCAATAAAACTAAAGTGATAAAATCCCCATAATACAGTGCCAGTCAATCTGAAATTAAAAAAAAAAAAAGTTTCCAATAAAATTATATATTAGGTAATCTCAGTTTTCATTGCTAGCTAGATTATTCAGTTTATCTCATTCCGTCTCTTGTGAAAATGTGGAGTAATTGAGGAAAAAAGCATGACTTTGTTCTATGGCCAGAATTTAAGTACCTAGCTAATATTCTGTGCAGAGCTGTCAAGAATGTAGCTAAAGAAAAAACACAAGGAAAATTGAAAAAAGGATAACTCGTTGCTATTTTTAAGCATTTTCATTATAACTAAACATCATTTGTTCACCATATCATTTGTTACATTTAAATAAAATGATAAGGATAAGGGTGATATTCAGTGTGTATCATTTATATTATATAGAGTTATATGTAGTATATAATATATATATATACCACATTCACATATACACATAATATATTACTATGCATATAATAATGATATATAAATTTATGCATTGGACTTTCCTAACTAACATAAAATATGTTTCCATCATTTTTAAATAATCTGAACTGAATATAGAGACACACTGAAAATGAAAATTCTTATACTATAGTAGTAAATGCTAGGATTCACACCAGAGCATGTCAGACCTCTTTATAATCACAGTGTCAAATTGTATAAAAATTCTGCATAACATGTCTTTTAGAGAACAGAGTTGTGAATTTTGATGAAATACAACTTACCTGTAGGATATTTAATGATTGTGTTTGTAGTATTATATCTAAGAAATCTTCCCCTAACCTAAGTTCACAATAGTTTTCATCTAGATATTTTAGAGTTTGAGGTTTCCTTTTGGTATAGGATCCAGTTTGGCTTACTTATTGTATATGGTGAGTTAATAATTCTTAATGTTTAGTGGCATTTATTAGTGAAAACATCTGGGCCGGGAGTTTTCTTCTTGGGAAAATTGTAAACTATAAATTTAATTTATTTAACAAATATAAGGAAATTTATTTTATCTATTTCTTCTTGAAAAAGTTTTTGTATTTTTTGTCTTCCAAGGAATTTATCTATTTTTTCTAAATTATTAAATGTGTGTTTATTCAATTGTCTGTAACATTCCCTTATTATTATTTTGAAATCTGTAAAACTGTAGTGATTTAATCTGTATATTTCATGATATTGGTAATTCGTGTTTCCTGTCTTTTAGTCTTAACTAGTTTAACTAAGGTTTATTAATTTATTTGATATTTTAAGTCTTTCCCTGGGCTCCTGCGATGACCTGCTAATTTCACTCTAATGTACAGTTGCCTTTAACATCCAAGTCTTTAAGGTCTGGCTCCCAAAAGGGGAAAAAGAGAAAAATGAAGGGTGGGGGCAGGTACACTGGCCTTTACATTTCCTGGAAATCACTTTAGCTGGTGCGGGGAGCGCCTTGCAACCATGTCAGGAAGGTACCACAGCAATGGCCACCCTCCTCTTTGGGTGGACTTGTGAAGTCAGAAACAGTAAACAGTGATCAGAACACAGATACCTGATATTCGGAGGACAAGGCCTCTTTTGATCTAGTAACACTACCTGCCTCAGGCCTGAAAGGTGGAAGATGGGTAGCTGCTATAGAGCTAGGAGGTAAAATTGATAGAAATTAACCACAATTTATTCTCTAAGCCTCCTCCAAAGATTCACAAACCTTCAATATACTCCAGAGTTCCAAAACAATTACATCTGACAGATTCTTCCAGTGCAATTATTGTCTCAGTGAGGAGACAGATTACTGGTGCTTCCTAGTCTGCCATTTTCCCAGGATTTTAAAGGAGAGTTTGTTTTTTATTTTCCCCAAAAGACTTAGAATCATATACATAAAATTCAAATTCTGATTGAGTGCTATCTATAAGCATTAACAAGATGCTTAAATTCTTTGAACTCTGATTTCTTTTTTACTTATAAAATAGGGTTACTGATAATCTGGAACACATTTACTGGATTAAAATATTTAATTTATGTAAGACAGTTGAATAGTGTCTAGCATACAGTCACTAAATTACTGGTAGTGTTTATTATGAGGTTATTTTTATACATTCAAAACATCTTAAATTTTGTTTTACAAAATACTCAAAGAAAATCAAGAAATATATACAGAAAAAATGACATGAAAGAGAAAAAAAATGGAGTTGAAAAAACGTATAAAAGCTATTTTAGAACATTGCAGAATAGCTTATATAAATAAACCATAAATATTTATATATCTAATATATGCCATATATTTTTGTCTAGAGGTATTACACACACACACACACACACACACACACACACACACACACACACACACGCATGCACATTGTACCTCTGGAAAAATCTTGACATGTTTTCATTTGGATTCCGCTAATTTCATCCCTCAAAGAGGGTGTGCATTTTCTGAGCGTTTTGTCTATCAAGCAATTAATCACAGAAAACATGTTTTTGCAGACTTGACTACGTCCCTTACAAGAGTAAGGAGAAGGAATTCCCCTGGGCATAGGGTAGTTGGAAAATAACTTTCATACTTTTATGGCACCATACTTATAATTTGATTATGATTTGCATACAATTATAAAAGAGTTCATTTTTAAGTTACTATATAAGGATTCTGTTTGTGATGACAGTGTTGAAATGTCTTTCAATATTGGACTTTTTATGTGGAACTGACCTTTCCTACTGATTTGAATATATAGATGGCATTGAGATCTATGTGGAATTTTATACACCATTAGCAGTAAGTGTGGGAAAATTTTGTTTGAATAAATTTCACTAATCTGTCACCTTCATAGATAAATAGAAAAATCATGGAAAACACTTTGTCTAACAGTAACTTAGCAGAATAGTACATCACATTGCTTTATCTCTGATTTTGAAAGATAATGCAGTTCAAAGGAAATAAGTATTAACATTGTTAGATGTTTCTTGAATAACATTTTGGGTCTACTGTTACTTTATTAGGTCTTTACTACCAATCATTATAATTTGCTTTGAATATAAAACAGGAAGTGATAACATTCTTTATGCATTGAAGCGAATAAATCATGGTTAAAAGTATAAGGATAAAATGTATTATTTTAAAAATTATCCTAAACAAGAAGTGGAATATATCATATTGGGGTATATGATTTATTTCCTCAGAATAATAGGAACATATTTTTCTAAACTAAGTAATTAATAAGCAATTAGTAGCTATCATATCATATTTGTTAATAATTTTTTGTTCTCGTTATTTGTTTTTTGTTAGAATAGGAATGAAAGATAGAGGAATGTCTATTTTTTCACCTCCCTACCCTCATTTTTGTCTTTTTGGTTTAGTTTGGATAAATTATATCAATATGCTTCCAAGGTTACTGATTATTTACCCAGGTGAATCTAATCTGTTCTTAAGCTCATTGCAAGAATACATCATTTCTGATACTGTCATTTTCCAGCATTGTTTTTCTACATATATTACCTGTGCACTGAAATTTATCATTTGTTCACATTCATTATCCACTTTTTACATTTTATTTTAAAACAATAGTTTTATTCAGTCCCCTGTCTGAAATTTCCAACAGTTAAATCATATTTGACTTACCTCTACTATTTCCTTCTTGTACATAATTTATAATTTCTTGCTTTGATGTGCATTATTTATTTTTTTGCTATGTACTGGACATTTTATTTAAAAGCACAAAAGATGTCCAAGTAAATAATATTTACCCCCAGCAAATGGCATACTCTTCAGTCAAATAGATTGTGGGAGGAACTGAGTCAATATAATATTTAATAAAGTAAAATATCAGATTTGTTGCATCTTAGTTGTTTTCAGTTTACTGTTGGCTTCAAATATTTTGAGAGTAGAATCAAGACTTTCCCTACAGAGAGAGCCACAGAATTCTTTGTTTTATAGCCAATTTCCCAGTTGCCTGATATGTGTGAGTGTTCTCTCTGCGTTACAGCCTGTCTGCCAGCTTTTTCTAGCACCAGAAAAATTTCCTTGCTCTTGAGTCCAGCTTCAGGTTAAATGCACTCATGAGAAGTCTCTTCCATGTTATCTGCACCCTAACCTTCACAGCGTTGCTGCGGTCTACTTAGTCAATATCTGATATGTCCCAACTTTCAACAGTTTTACACTATTTTTAGCCTGGGTTAGAGGAAGGTGCTAAGTACTTCTCCAATCTCTTCTGTTCTCAGCCTTCTGTATGTATACCAACCCCTTCTGTATAACAATCCAGTTATTTGCTGAAGGCCTGTGGGTCTTATATTGCCATTAAGAGTTTACTAAACTTTTGTCAGTTTACTCTATTGCTGTCAATGATGGTTTTATCTTCTTATTTCCATTATATCAGAGATGAGTATTTTCTTCAATGATGGGCTTGTGTCTTGCTAGAATTTGATACTTTTATGTTTCTTTCAATTATCATCTATATGTGGGAATTTTTTAAAAAGTGATTTGTAGCTAATCAGTCAAGCTTTTTGTTATCATTAGAATTGAAGCAACAGCACCTTGTAGCATCTACATTTTAACCAGAATTGAAAGCCCTAGTCCCTTGAGTTTTATCTCTTTTATAAATTAGTAAATTAAAATCATTTATAGAAAATGCAAATATATTCCATTTTTTCAATTAATGTATGTATACCAAAGTCAAACATTATATTACCATACATTGTGTTTATTTACCCTCAGACTATTAATTCATTGCTATTTGCTCAGTCTGCATTGTGAGCTTTGTTTTTGATTAGTGACTAGGGATTATATTTCTCTTCTACTTCATAGAAACTCTCACAATGTTAACCTAAATATTATTTATTATTTTAATCTTGGATTTATTCTACATGTTTTCCTTTTTTTAGGTAATGTACATAAGTATTGCACTTCATTTAATCAACCTTCATCTTTCATCATAAATACAATTTTGAAATTACCTCTAGGCCTGTGAAGACATGAAATTGAAAAATTATGTTGCAGACAACATCTGGATATTCTTCTTAAATTTATTTGTACCTATTAATTAATGTTAGCTATATTTTAGTTCTCTGAGCTAGTGACAATCACTGTGCTTTGCTTTTCTAAACCTAGGAAAAAAATTTTTTTTGATTAATTATATGGTTTCAGAGTTGTGAGATGCAATCTAACAAAACAGAGTATGACTATGTGGCAAGCTTATTTTACTAACAAACTGAACGTGAAGTTTACATTAATTCTAATTATTCCATTGATCAGAAATAGAAAATCATAGAATTCCCTATTATATTTTAATGTCAACATCTTTTTATTTGGATGGATTAAGCTAATTTGAGAATGAAATGGGGGGGGAGTAAATAGCATGTGTACTAGTTGACATCTGTGTTTCTTTTTTTTAAATTATACTGTTTTGTTATTTATTTTACTATATAATTTTAAATAAACCCTCATTTATCTATTTTGAATAAACTGCTTGCAAAGGCCCTTAACTAAAACCTAAAAGTCTCTACCAGATTTTTTACACAGATGTTTTACACAAATTAGTACCAAGAAATCATTGCAAAATGAATAATTATTTACAGCTACAAAATGACATCAAATTTTATATTTTGTTGACTCTAGAAATAAAACTTTAGAAAAATAAATTAATAGAATGGAAAAAATATTATTTGCTTTTAAAGTTGTATAAATGCATTTCTGAAGAACTCCCACAGAGAAAACATTTTTATTCCTTAATTTTTTTTCTACCAGAAATTCAAGCACTAGTGCTGTCAGCTTCAAAAGCAAGGTTAAATTTGATGCAATTTGCAATGAATTTACTGCTATCTTTAAAATAGTTCAATAAAAAAGAATATAGCTGATGATTATAATCCATAACACAATTAATTTTTGCAACATTTTTCACTTTATTGTCCACTTAACTGTTCAACTTTTCTGTGTGATCATTTATCAGCTAATTTCAGCTTTTGAGACAAAAGTGATAATTTATCATTTTATGTGATTCAGCATTTCATTAGACTATGACTTTTTCTTAAAGAAAGTTACAGAGAGTAAAATTTAATTTCTTAATTATTTATTTTTAGGAAAAGTCTATAGAAATGAAATAACTTTATATGACGTTTTATGAATTTAATTTATTTTACACAGATCTGAAATGGCTATTACTAAAAATTTTAAAAATAATAAAGTCCTTTAAATTATCAATTCATTTGTTCTTGCAACAAAGTTGCGAGTTTCTCAAGAACAAAGATGATGGATAATGAAGTCAAAGATTATAATCATTGTAAACAGAGACAGACATAGGCTATTTTATTTTAAATTTTCTGAGAATTAAGATACACAATATTACTTAGCTTTTTCTAATGAATAATAAAAGTAGATTTAAAAAATTGTGGAAAAATATAATTAAGGAATGACATGAGCAAGATGGGTGAATAAGGGGTCCCTCACTTATATCCCCCCCTCAAGAATAACAATTTAGTATCCATCCACAGACAAAAGTATCTTGTAGAAGTTGGGGATCCAGCACAATGTGCCAAGGAACCTGGGAAGAGTTTTGTCCACCCATGCATTGGATATTGGGCATACAGACCTCAGTCCTGGCTGTGAATCCTGAAGTGGCCCATGAACTGGCTCCAGCCTCTCAAGGTTACAGTCTAGCATTCTTGGGGAACAGTGATTTATAAAGTCACCCATGGGCAAGAGCCTTTGTGGACATCTAGTAATCCAGCGTATTGTTGGAGCAAAAAATCTGACATTGGACTATTAGAGTGGATAAGAAAAACAGCTTGACTTCACCTGTAACCCCCTAACCCACAGCTTAGTGCTCACAGAGCACTTTTGGGTCTGTTATTTCTCCTATAGGGAAAAGTGAGAGCATGCTAATGAGTACCTAGTTTCCCTAGCTAAGTAGGACACTGGCAGAGGGACCTATTCCTCTCTCACCTCATTCAGTGTATAGAGTCATGAGCACACAAATCGGGGTTGTTGAGCATCCAGGAGAACAGAATAATCGAAGATGACTATGGCCATGCTACCCTAAACAAGCCTGATCCCATCTGATCTCGGAAGCTAAGCAGGGTCAGGCCTGGTTAGTAGACAGCTGGGAGACCACCTAGGAAGACCTGGTGCTGTAGGCATAAAAAGTAAAAAAAAAAAATTCGGGATTGTAAACTCCTTGCAAGGTCCTTGCAATCTATGAGGTCAACCAAGGGTTGCCTTGCCTTAAAAAAAAAAAATAATAATAATAATGGAAGGTATTTCTCTTCTGAGTCAGACAGTAGCAACTGGAGAAGGAGGGCAATGCTACTTTAAATGCAAAGAGAGCAACACAATATTTCAAGGTACATGAAAAATTAAGAAAATATTACACCAGTAAAAGACCAAAATAATCTTATAGTAATTGACCTCAAGGACATGGTGCTCTGCAATTTATTCAATAAGGAATGTACAATAGCTGTTTTAAAGAAACTAAGCTGTAGAGGAAAAAAAAACAACTATAATAATTCAACAAAATCAATGCCACTTCTGGTATATGTCTAGAGGAAATCTTAATCTTGAAGAAATATCTGCACAACTGTATTCATTGCCTCATTATTTATAATACCAAGATATGGATACAACCTAAATATCCCTTGATTGTTGAGTAAATAGATAAGGTATGATATTTAACAGTGGAATATTATTTTGTCTTGAGAAAGAAGAAAATCTAGCTATTTTGTGACATATGGATGAATCTTAAGAACATTATTATGCTAAGTGGAATACATCACACAGAAAGACAAATGTGTATGATATCGCTTAAAGGTGGAATTTTAAAAAGCTGAACTTATAGAAACAGAGTATAATGGCAGTTTCTGGGGACTGGGAGGTTTGGGAAATTGGGTAATGTTGATCAAGGGTACAAACTTCCAGATATAAAATGAATAAGTTCTGGGAACCTGATAAACAATCTGGTGACTATGGTTAAGAGTACTGTATTATATATTTGAAAGTTACTGAGAGAGTAAAATTTAAATGGTTCACCACACATGAAAAAAAAAAAAAACCATAATTATGTGAGGGGATGAGGTGCTACCTAACCCTATTTTGTAATCACTTTTCAATATTAAGTGTAAGAAATCATCACATTGCACACCTTTACTTACATAGTGTTAAATATCAATCATATCTGATTGGAGGTGGAAAAAAAACATAAACATTTTAAAAAGAAAAACGTGATAAGTGAAAAGGAGAATTACAATATGAATATTTTTCCAGTATATAAAACTTTATATAATTAGTAAAGTAATGGAATTAAATACTGTGAATAAACAATAATACTTACTGAATTACCAATAGAGAAAATAAAAAAAATATCAAATTACACCAATAAAAGTGGTTAGGTAGGTCATTTCAATGTATCCTTACATCATGGGAGTGCTCATAGAAGATTTCGGGGTAGAAAATTCTAGAAGTCAGTCTAGGCAATGAAAAAATTAGAAGCTGTCAAGAACCAAGAGAACAAATATTACAGAATTCTGGAGTACAGTTGAACAATTAGGGGAGTGCTTGATGAAGAAAAAAGATGGTCAATTTTGGTGTAGTTTCACATTTGCATGCAGCTACCGCCTCTCTTTCTCCAGCCCCATGACAGATGGCTGTATAAATGGTGGACTGAGTTCCTGTTTCCTGTTCCTGGTGTGGCTTGCTGCTGCCAGTTGGGCAGTAGGACCCTCGTCCTCCAAGGGTTGAGTGTGTATTTTGATCTTCCTGTTGGTTCACTGGGGCACTAGTGCAGAAGCTGGGCATTTTTCTTGTTTTCTTGGGCTGAAGTGACTGACTACCTGGGTTGTATATGCAAAGGGAACTTAAAGAGAGAGTACACATATTTTTCCCCTTTTCTTATTGGATTTAAAAGTGAAAGGAAATAGGTCAGATCACTGGCTGACTACAGAGATAATAAACACTCAGAAATTTCAAACGAAGTAGGTGAAATTACCCAAAGGCAAAATATAAATTTCATTTCATTTTGACTGGTAGGGGAACTGTCTAGACCAATACTTTCACTGCTCCAATTTTCTCTAATCTCTAAATGTTTGGCTATGGCCTATGAATCTTTATCAGATATCTTCTGAATTCCACATTTCCCACTTTTTATTTTGCATTCTAATCATAAGTCAGTTTAAAACTTTCCAGTGTTGAAACAATTATACATTTCTTCCAAGCATAAATGTGTGGAATTTTTAAGATATTCGCCTGTTTGACTCTATAAAATATGATCATTCTTATAACCTATATTCTTTACTTTTTATTACTATTATATTACTTCAACCCTATAGTTAAATTGTCTTATAAGCTGGTTTATACCTCATTTTTATGAATGTTATAAGTCTTCAATCACATGGTCAGTTTTCTTATGACTGTTTATGTATGTTAATATATTTCTCAAGTAAAGTGTCATTTTATAAAAATAAAGGCCATAGCTAAGTTCAGATGTCTACAAAATAATAGATATGTTTTTGTTTGTTTGTTTGTTTGTTTGTTTTTTACCATGAGGTAAACTGATGCCTATGACAAAAGTACTAGATATTGGAGTGGAAAAAGAAAATGCAAAATATTTTACTAATGTCTAATCTTTTAATGTCGTCTGTTAGGCATGTTTGACTTAATCTGATTTTTTTTTTTAGTTGTTCTTTATCTTTCTCAATTTTATCCTTTCAACTGGTTCAGTCAGTGGTTGAGACTCAACAGGCACCGTTCGTTCCTGCCTCTGACTCTGAAACACATGTGTTGGCATGAATGTTGAGTGAGAACAGTAGGCTCAGAGGATTTTTCTCAGTCCTGCTATGCCAGGAGTGGAGAAAGAACCAGATGTGAATTTGAAGAAATTTTGTGTGCATGACAAAGTAGCTACATGAAATAAAATATCAACCCACATTAATATAAGTGCTATGAGTTTTATGTAGCTTAAATAAAAATAAAATTCTTAGAGTTTCTGAAATGATTAGAACACGTTAGTTTCATTTCTTCTTTTTGTTTTGAAAATAAATATAAACCTTAGTGTCGATTTCATGCATTTAGTTTTTAGACATTTTATTATCCTTCAGACATCACTAACACTGTGTAAGACATACGAGGATCTATTTAATATCATTATAATTTAAAAGAATGCAAAAACATAAATTGACACAACTATATTCTTTCAAGGATAGAAAAGAGGTATTTGAGCAGATTTGAATTTCTCTTCCAAGTAAGGATAAAGTAAGGATCATACACAACATTCATTCATTTCCTAAATAGGTTTACAAAAACATGGTCAGTTAATGTTGGCTCAGGACTTTGTTTCACAAGGAATAGAGGTCAGATTTTATGTGTAACTGCTTTTATTGTTAGTTATCCAACAATGACTGTTGCTATATGGGTTAGACTAACAACACTGTTACAGATGAATTACAGACCATAAATGTCGTCAGTTTGTAAAACTATTTCTTAAGTTTGCTTGCCAATGCCCTGAGACAATGGATGTGAATAGAAGATATTTTTTCCCCATAAAAATCATTATTCAACAATATTAAAAGGAATAGACAGTATCAAGTTGCTAAGACTTAGAATTCAACACTGTCTGTTAATTGAACATTTTTCCTTGTCCCAGAAATTTGAAAATACCAACTGAGACCTGAAAACTTGATGATTTAGAGAAGTGAGATATTCTCCTGTATCACTTTACTCTCCGATTCACCTAACTGTCTAGAACACAGGCAGTGAAAGACAGACATTCAAAGAAGCTAACTATTTAAAGAATAATGGAAAACTCCTAAGTTCAAGAAAAAGTTCAGAGAAAAAAAGCCTCAGCATAGTGCCTCATTGGTAGCAAAGTGTCAGTTCTAAGTGAGAGAAATGGCCGTAGAAACAAAAAGGTGAAATGAAACAAGCAACACAGTGGTGACTAGGCTTTTAGGTTTCTCTCTTGTAAACAATGAAATTCTCCCATCCCTTGCCATCTATCCCTAGAGGTCAGTTCACTGAAAAAGATAGCAATAGGTTCTGTAATAAGGGTATTTTTAAAAGTCATTTTCAAGAAGAGTTTAATAAATAGATACTTTCACTTGCTTTTGCAATATACCCATACTGGAACACAATGGCATTGACGTAACACATACTGCATTAAGGCTGAACCATATTTCTCTCAGATTGGCATTTAATAGCATTTTGTCATACTTCCGAGACTTGAAAATGTGTCGTAATTGGCTATCTTCCAGGAATTCTGGGCTCACACATAATGTGATAAGAATAAGAAAGTAATCAAGCAATAATTACTCTGCTATCTTTGTTTTGGTTTTTTAGAAGTAAAGGTCAATTTGTGCTCAATTGCTAACAATATCATGTCTGATCAGAATTTACATCAGACAATGAAACGTGCTTTTAAACAGCTTTTCTATTTAAAGCTGAAGTAAAAGGGTGACCCAAAAAGATGAATAGACAAAAATGCATTGAGGCATATTCACTTCTTTGTATGTGATGTATACAAACCAGTTTGATATCCATTGAAGTCATTCTGATATTGGTTAATGTGTGCTAGTAAAGCATACTGTATTATGTAGTTTCCCATGGAAATAATCCATGTCTTGAGGGTTTACAGCTTGAACATTCAGAACTATCCAAGCAGTACAATTCAGACATATGCAGCTTAGCAAGCTGGTTGATGAAAAAGCTGGCACTGGACTCTTTGTTAAGTTCCTGCGTCAGCACCAGGGGCACAGGCACAAACAAGGATGACCTGTTCTATGTCTGTGACATACCAATGAACTTTCAATAAAGTAGAACTACTAGATTTCCAGAATTAAAGACTATTAAGCTCAATGAAAGAATAGTGACATAGTAGCATCTCTAAACTTAACATGATCGATTTTTGCATTAAAATCAAAGAGTTCATCTTAAAAAGAAACTGTGATTCTGTGATTACTGAAAAATGCTGGTGACACATTGTCTCTTTTATACTCAGATTTCTTTTTTTTTTCTGGCAAAATTCTTGGTGAGGAACTTGAAACAGAAAAATGAACATTGGTGAGTTAGAGGGATTTCAAAAAGAGTAAATAAAATAAAAAGTTTTAAAGTAGGTTTTATTTAATCAAAAGAGAGATCATTTGTTTAACACATTTCAAAAACTTTGTATAAAGTTGTAAAAAGTCAAATATCACATATATCTGGATTAGCCTAAAATATAAAATAATAAAAAGTAATAAGAAAAGCCCCAATTTATGAATACTAGATATAAGAAAGATTGACATGTAGAAAGACTATATTTTGCAGCCTCTGTTCCAACATTTCAACTTACTGTATGAATAGACTCATTTTAATATGACAGTCTAAAGATATGAGATATAAAAATGAAACATGATAAATATATTTGCATTGTTTATGTGTATACCTTATGTTTTACATAGATATACCAAGTACACTGAATCCCTTTATGCTGATATAAGGAGTAAACATGCTTACTTAAAATTTAGGATTTAATTTATATAGATACCATGTTATATATGTATTAGATGTATATGCATAAAATTTATGTGGTGAATGTAGCATAATTAGTTTCTGATTTTATAGATAAAATCTGTAGTCTGTCTGATGATCTTACTTTTTTTAAGCTTTTTTAATTTTCTTTACTTTTTCTAAACTTTGTCAGAAAAAAAAAAATATTCCATTTTCTAAATAATAAACCTACCCAAGTTAGATATCTTGACCCTCTTCATTTTTTTTTCTACTAATAAAGATTGTTTTTTGTGGTACTGAAAAGACTATAACCAGACTATCACAAAATGATACTTATAAAAATATGATGTGAAGTGCAAAGTAGACGAGGTTTAGACAAGGTGACATTTGAAAGAATGACCATTTGTACTCTACTGTAGAGTAATAAAAAGTGTTTCATAATACTTGAATAAAGAAAATTATAAAAGAAAAATATAATCAACCATATTCATACTAAGAATAACTATTAGCATAGTTCAAGAGATACCAAATTATATATATCCAGGTACAAACTGTTCAAAAACTAACTCTTGAATAACTGAAATCCAACTTAAACTTCAAATAGTAACAATATATTTCTGAGAAATAATGCAGCTATCCTCAATTCAAAAAAATGCATACTTACTCCATCTCCAAAGAATAATAGTTTAAAGTCTGGTTAGCTGTTCTGTCCAGAGTCAAGTCAGGATCTCTACATACCTCTTGTTCTGTCGTGTGTACTTATCACTTGTTTTGTTTCAGCAACATGTTGCAGGCATTCTTCCTCCATGATACACTCTGCTTTTTTCCCCTTCAATTTGTATATTTTAGTATGTGTTCTATAACTGGTACTATGCCCTGGCCATTTATTCTTTGGAGGCATGAAATCTGAGAAGCCTTACTGCTAAGTGGTTGTTATGGTTTATATATATACCATATATGTGTGTGTGTATGTATTTATTTACTTATTTATGCCTCATCATCCAATCATATGAAGAGCCTGAATTACTGAATGAGCTAAGTTGCAGTTTCATGATTTAGTTAAATTTACTCTGGTGTAATCATTACCTCTTAGAACTGAAAAACTCGTAAAGAGTAGATTCCAGGTTGAAGAACAAAAATTCTATTAATGGATCAGGAGTTGTATTAGAAAGGATTCAATTTCTACTTCTACCTTTTCTTTTTTAAATCTATGTATTTTTACTATTGAATACAGATACAGAAAGGACTCTCCTTGAAATACAGATTTTCTGATAACTATATTAATACTTAAGAACATTGACATTATAACTCCTCTTTTCCTCAGTTGTGTACTGGAGAGTTCTCATAATATTTATATGAAAGCAAATAGATCTGGAATTCATAAAATGGACAAATGTTGACTCTCTTTTCATGTTAAATGTGTGCACATTGAATAGATATATCCTCTAAATTTAAAAAGAAGACTTAGAACTAGGAGGTCAGAAATTCAGTCTCTTGGATCAAGAAGATCAGTGCACAAAAATCACCATAGGAAACAATGTTTCTGATGATGCCTTAGTCAGTATGCTGGGGAAGGAAGGTCAAAGGGGGAATACTAAATAATTTTCATAATCAAAAAACATATCAGAAAGAAATCAAACTATGGAAGTGTATACACACACACACACACACACACACACACACACACACACATATGTATATATATAGTTATATATATATATTTAGTTATATATATAGTTATATATATAACTATATAGTTATATAGTTACACACACACACACACACACACACACACACACACACACACATATTCCTTACTGTTAAAGTGTAGAGCTGAAACTTATTGGATTTTTTAAGCAATGTCACCATAAAATAAATAAATAAATCAGGATTAAAAAAAAATTATTAGTTTCAAGTATACAGTACATCGTTTAGACATTTATATAGTTTATGAAATGGTCCTCCTGATTGTTCTTTCTCTCCTCTGGCTCCATACATAGCCATTACATTAGTGCTGACTGCATTCCCTATGCCGTGCTCCCTATCCGCATGACCATCTATTAACTAATAATTTGTACTTCTTTAACCCTCCACCCCTTTCTCCCAGCCCCCAACCTCCACCCCCTCTGCCCATCACCAGATTGTCCTCTATATCTGTGAGTCTGTTTTTGATTAGGTTGTTTGTTTTGTTCCTTAGATTTCACATATAAGCGAAGTCGTATGGTATTTGTCTTTCTCTGTCTGACTTATTTTACTCAGCATAAGAACCTCTAGGTCCATCCATGTCATTGTGAATGGTAGGATTTCATGTTTTTTAATGGTTGAGTAATATTCCATTGTACATATGAACCATATCTTTATCTAGTCGTCTGTTGATGGGCGTTTAGATTGCATCCATATCTTGGATATTGTAAATTATGCTGCCATGAACATAAGGATGCATAGATCTTTATGAATTATTGTTTTTGTTTTCTTTGGGTAAATACCCAGAAGTGCAAATGCTAGGTCAAAAAGTATGTCCATTTTTAATTTTTTCAGAAAACTCCAGACTGTTTTCCATAGTGGCTATGCCAATTTACAGTCCCACCAATAGTGTATGAGAGTTACCTTTTCTTCACATTCCCGCCAGCACTTGTTGTTTTTGATTTATTGATGCTAGCCATTCTGACAGGTGTTAGGTGATATCACATTGTGCTTTTAATTTGCAATTCTCTGATGATTAGTGACCTTGAGTATCTTTTCATATGTCTATTGGCCATCTGAATTTCCTTTTTGCAGAAATATCTGTTCAGGGCTTCTGCTCATTTATTAATTGGATTGTTTGTTTTTTTGTTATTGAGGTGTAAGAATTCTTTATATATTTTGGATAATAACCTCTTATCAGATGTATCATAAGCAAGTATCTTTCACAATCAGTCGGTTGTCTTTTTGTTTTATTGCTGGTTTCCTTTGCTGTATAAAAATGTTTAATTTGATGTAGTCCCATTTGTTTATTTTTTCTTTTGTTTCACTTGCTCAAGGAGATATATCCAAAAATAACTTTAGTATTTTTAAACAATAATTCATTAATTAAGAAAAAAATTTCCACTTGTATTGGAAAATATTGGAGCACAGAAAAGTTTGTTGTAAAAAGTGAGATTGATAGAAATGACAAGAATTTTTTTAGTGTACTGAAACTAGTATAAAAGACAATATTTATGTTATCTTTATACCAAATAAAAGATAGTATTGCATATTGTATCTATATTTGTGACTGTTATTTTTCTATTTTATTGTTATTTTCATAATAGGTATAGTGTAAACTTTTGAAAATTTTTTGTCAATAAGGGGCAAAGTTGTTTTAAGAGAAGTTTATTTACAATGTTACATTGAAAGTCAAGGGAAATGTTATACATTGATGGGAAAGGGGCTTTAACTTATTTTTGCCAAAACACTAGTCTATGTTTATATCTTATAAACTGTAATGAACATATATAGTAACATATGTCATGTTTTGTTTTTTATTTATATTTGCTTTCTCAAATTCATTTTTTTTCCTCTCCAAAAACTTTTAGAAAAAAGAAGCCTTTCATTTCTCAGTTGTGTGACTGAATGAGGACAGGCACCATAACAGCCTCAGCAACCATAAATCACACTTATGAGCGCCTTTGTTCACTGGACTTTCATCACAGATGTCAGCATCCCCCCTGTTATCTCTCCTGCAACAGGATCAGATTCACAGAAACAGGCCATTCGATTCCTATTCCTTTTTGTGAGTCTCTCCTTCCACTGACAGAACAAGAGCAGTGTTCTGGTTTAGAGCTCTTGAAATTGATATTGCTGGGATAGGTGTTCCTATAACAAAAGCAAGGCACAAAGCCATTGTGAATTCCTCATGTTGGGATTAGAAAAGGAAAACTTTCTATCTATATTCACTTTGTTATTCAAATAGTGTTTCAGACAGATCTTTCTCTTCCCCTGTTATTCAAACCTCTCTAGGTAAAGGCAAGAACAAACTAAAGCCTCACCTTGGCACCCAAGATGTTCAACTAGGGTAAGACAAACCTCTCTAGCTTCGCAAATACTAGTTTCTTAAACGAATACCGTATGCCCTTCCTTATCCTTCAACAGTGTGCATTTTGCTTTTCCAGTACAAAATACGCCAATTTACATATATTTTTAATTAAACCAAATAGAAAAAAAAATAATGTGTATTTTAAAAGAAAAGCGATATTTTATTCTCTATCTTCTTCTGCCTAGAAGAGAGATTTCTGTCCTAGATGTTTTTATGGGAAATGCAGATTCTTATGGGAAGCATCTACCAACTTTGTCCTTCAGGAAAGAACCACAAAAGGACCATCAGTCCTTAGGTTAACCACATTTTGGAGGAGGTTTAGAGGAAGTCTCCAAATGCCACTACCCTGTAAAACTTGTATAACACGGAAACTGCTTGAAATGATATTTTATGGAGAATTTAATTTATTTCTGTGATACAATTACTGTAAGTTGGCTTTATATTATTTTCTTACAACTCTCCTTATTAAGGAACTTTTATTTGCTATTATTACCCTTAATTTATCAAAGTTTAATGAAAGCCTACAATGTACCATGTGATATGAATTATATTGGTATTAAAAAAAGATACAAAATTAAAATGTGGCCTATGCCCTTATAGAACTTGTGTATTAGGAGATATGGAAAGCAAATGAGCTACTATATATCAGTAAATAATTGTTATCATGATGAGAGTAGAGGCTTTTTGTCTTAAATGGCAATGATCAATACACAAAAATATTTACTAATCAATCAAAACTTTACCTTTAACTATATTGCTGTTTGGTTTGTCGGATTCATCCAGGTTCTTTCAGGAAGCTTCCTACGGCGTACATTTCTGACCAACTTTAGCAATATAGTACATTCAGTCAATTCAAATCATGTATTTACTTCACAGGAAAAGTCAAATTGATTACTTGTTATGCCATGTCTTTCCAAATAGGATTTACATTGCTACATTGACATTTGCCACATCTTATTTGACTATGCTTTTCTACATTGTTTTGCTCCCATATTGACAAAGATGATATAAGCAATAAATGAGAAGAATTTCATTAATTACACCTTTCTAGAGAAGGCGGTGAATAGAATTTATCAATGTCAGACAGGAGAAGTGAAGAAGAAAAATGAAGAGGCTATTTAAATTAATATGAAAATAAAGATATATAAAATAGAAAGAAAATCAAAGTTTAAAATAGATTAGAAATAATTTGGACTTTTTAGAAATTGAACTTGAGTGTTTTATAGCAAACTTCCACTGTCCCTCCGTGAAAATAAACATAACTAAAACCAAGCCTTCAGAAAGCGATAAAAATCAAGAAACATTTAAAAGCGAGAGCAATTCAGACACCACTCAATAGAAGAGGCAAGCCTTTAATAATCTTAATAGCAAAAAACTATTAAAGGGGAAAGTCAATTAGAAGTCAAATAAATTAAATTTTAAATAACTTAATAAACAAAAGCAAAGTCCTAATTCCGTTGCACAGAGCTCACTGACTTTTAACCCATGTCCTTGAAAAATATGCAGACATGTCCACTTACTATTTCTGATACAAAATATGGGGGAGTTTTTCTCTGCTTTGGGTTAACTTCTAAAAGGTTAAAATATGCTCCTCACTGAATTGTAAGCTCTAACAGGACAGAGATTCTTTTGCCTCATTTGTTGTTGTAGTCAAGGTTTTTTTCAGTAGGCACTAATTAAATTTTTAGAATTACTGTTGAATGAATTTGTGGCAAAGTAATTCATTGAATATTCACATGTGTTTTATTCTCACTGCTTCGAATAATTAGAAAAAAATGGTTAAGGAATTAGAAGTGAAATTTGTGTTAGCCTCTCTCAATCCACTTCCTGCCTCTAACCCAAAGGAAAAGTGTGGTGTTATGCATGGCAACTTGGGCATCCCTTGTCCTCAAGGTATAATTAAATGGCTTTTGTTCAATAAAACCCCAAAAATGTGGAGAAATAGTAATAATAATGAAGAGGCTCTAGGTCTTGGAGACTAAGGAATCATGAGAATTTGAAGCAGCTTCCTTTAAGACAGCGACATTTCGATCAATACAAAAGAAGGACGTAGGATTTAGGATCTGACTAGAAGCACAGACCTTTGCCTGTACTCTAGTCAGTACTTCCATGAAGTAACAGAATCCCATAAAGGAATGGATCCATGGATCCAGGATTCTTATCTAAGGACCCCAACTTCTCAGCCTTAACAAACAAATTCTCATCAATTGACTTTATTATTGGAGTAGAATTAAATTTGATTTAGAGAATGAAAAATTATCTCACCCAAATCAACAGTAATAGGAAGGCTTTGTCGGCCTCATCAGTTGGATTATAATATGACTTCTTAGCACTCCACCTGTATAGCCATTATCATAGTTATTGTTACATTTATTTTTGTGACTGTCTCTACTGTTAGTAGCAAACCTTATGAAGGCAGATGTCACGCTGCTTTATTTCACCCTCTCTTAGACCATAGAAATCGCATAATAAAAGTTGAATGAATAAATATTCACTGTAATGTACATCGAAACTTGTCAAGAGTCATATATAAAAATAATTAACTCATCTGAGACATATTTCTGTAAAGAAACCCATGCTAGATATATGGATTAGACATAATGATAGGGTTATCAAATTCAGATAAAACATTGAAGAGAAAGGTGATTCAATAAACGTCTTTCACAGGAAAAACAAACTGGTGAAACCCATACTGCTGATAACCTTCAGAAGTACATTAGGTTCTTCCGACTAGGCAGGCAGATGTGTGCCTTAAATATGTCTCTCCCTCGGTGGCATAGCTTTTCTTTTTTTTGAAAGTCCAAGATTCAGAGAACCGTGTGTGTGTGTGTGTGTGTGTGTGTGTGTACATACATATATATTTGGATATACGTCTATATCTATATAGATATTTTTGTATATATATCTATGTAGATATAGATATAGATTAGATATAGATATAGATATAGATAGATACATGGAGAGAGATATCAAGAAATGGAAGCCAGTAGTAATAGTCATGAGTGAGTAGTAATCTATAATGTCTCAAGTTTTTAATAATATATTTGAAATAATTATTTGGATATAAACCATTGTCAACTTTAATAAAGTCTGTAATTTTTCCTTTGATTTTAGTTTGGCTATACTTCATTTGTAGAGTTTGGTATGGTTGCACTGTTGATTCTTTTCCTGTGTATCTTTTTTTTTTTTTTTTTTTTTTGATTACTCGAGAGACACCTGAGAAAGTTGTTTTTCCACAGACCTGGTAAATCCTCTACTCCAGATTCTTCGTTCTGAAGGAAAACTGACATTTCATTTGGAAAGTGATGTTCAGTAGCAGATTTTCCCTACTGTGCCAAACAAAGGGGGGCTTCGAAAGTAGTGGCGCTATGTGGTAAATATGAACTCTCTTAGGGTGTTTGAGAAAATACATTGAGCCACCTAATTCCATAAAATATTTTCAAATTAAAAAAAATACATGTCATCCAACAAATAATTAAAGATTAATTAACCATGTATTTTTTGACTACCTAGTCTATTATTCAATATCCCATGCTTGTTATAGACGCAGAGATAGTTAGACATGAACTCTGAATCTTGGATTTCATGGAGAGAGATGTGTGCTGGGTATTCTCCATCTGCCTCTCCAGAGTCATGCTGCATCGTTTGTCATATAGCTCTCTGAGCTTGAGGAAGTTGGTTTTAAGATAGCATCAATGGGCTTAGTGTCTTTTTTGTTGTTGTTTTATTCAATTGGATGCTTTCAGGGAGATCTGGGCCTGGACCAGAGAGGGATCAGTGCATCTCTTTCCAACAGTTCCCTCCCTTTAAGGTACTGGCTATATTTTTCACCCCAAACCATATGCCTTCCTTTGATTCCAGTCATAACTCCCTCACCTGTTCCTTTTAGTAATTCTTCCAACTATTGATGCTGCCAGGGGATTTCACAATTTTTTGTTGTTTGCTCTTAACCTCAGTCTCCAGCTGAAACCCTTTTACTAAACAAATTTCTGTGTTAACGAAACAAAATAAACAAAACAAGAAAAAAAAAAAAAACTGTGAGAAGCAGCAGAAAAGAATGCGCTGCCCTCCCTAATCAAATAATAAACCTGGGTACTCAGACTGAAATGCCCTGCTCAGATGCTCCTTCAAAAAGGCACTTTTTGGCACAACTGCTGGAAATGCTGTCAGCAGAAAGCCTTCATCTCTTGGCCCTTTCAGGACTTGCCTCACTTGCAGTGTAGTGCTTTACCTAAGATCCTTCTTCTTGTCTGGGAGTGTAGAGCCCTGGTCAATTCAGACCAACTCAGGGCAAACCTGAAAGGCCATTCTGCTCCCAGAGTTTTCTGCGTGGTTGCAAAGATTATTATCGTACCTCATTGCAATTTACCTTCTCCCTCCGCCTGCGTCTGCTCCTTTCCTCTCGTTTCCACCACGTCAATCCCACGTGCCCTCCTAATACATACCTGCATGCCAAGCTCTGCCTCAGAATGTGTATTAGTATTTAATCCTCCACTGTTCTTTTTCTTTCTTATTTGTTATTTATCATATTTTTAATGAAGGGGATCATAAATAGAATTTTGAAACATTTTGTTTCGTAAATAAGGAAATTTTAAGGAAAGGCAGTAGTAATACTGCTGACAAAACAGTCATAAAGTAATCTATGGTCTGTATACCTTTTTTACCACTTTTTATTTTAGCTCATTACTTTTTGTTTTGTCACTGAAAAAAGTACTGTGGATTTTATGGAGAGTTGTTATGGATGTCACATGATGACATATGTTTAAAAATATGTGTACATAGAGAAACCAAGAAATGCATCTATCTAAAAGAAATCCACTAACTACATGCAGGGAAATATGACCCAGATATAGAAAACAATTCAGTTGAGTTGACAATCAACTTGATGTCCTCTGACATTTTTATTTTGGTTCCCTCTCTTTGAAAAGTGTCCTATTTTTCAGTTTTTAAGATGTGAAGAAATTTATTTTACCATCTCTCACAGTTAAGGGAAAAAAATGGAATGAGTCATAGATACATATGATTAGATAATTTGGTATTTTCACATTTTTTTTAATATTTTGCAGTCTATATTTTTACTTTCTTACTGAAATAAAATCACATAACACAATTTTTTAATATACCTAGATTATCCAGAGATTACATCATTAAACAATCTTCAAATCTTATCATGTTCTTTAAACAAACATATACTGAACAAAATAACTTGGAAAATAGTTTCTTTGCAAGATGCCAGGTCATGGAACTTTACTGTAGTTTAATGATTATTTTAGCTCAATTCTAACCAAAGCCCTTTGGAAGAGATTATTATAGAGTGCTCATTAGGATCTTTCCTGTACTTCTCAGACTTCCTGCAAGATAAGAAAAAATAAATAAATAACAACAACAACAAAAAACTTAAACACCTACCTTTAAAGTCATTGTTAGGAATTTGGTTACTTGTAGAAGAATATATTTCTAATTGATACCAATAACAATCACAACTATTTTTCTGTCAAGACTATGTAAAAGAAAGCTAGAATTACTCAAAGAAGATAGTTGTTGATGATAATTCATAAGAGTTCTGGGGCATTTTTATGGTGGAGGAAGTGCATTTCCATTTCCCCAGAATCAAATGAAGAAGGCTCAAAATGAGCCCATTTGGAAAGGTGGAGAATTCTTGTGAGAGTATAGACTTGCATCCTACTCCCCAGATGCAAGTCACAGGTCTTTCTCTGTACTCTGATATGAAGCACTAGAAAGTTATAAAGGACTATGCCCTTGCAGGTATGGGGACAATGAAGAAATTACCTGCTTTTCACTTAGAGAAATATAAAGATTATAGGCTAGCTGGAACAGCTAGCAATGACATGGCTGGAAAAGACACATAGCAGTTTTCAAACTGTATTTCTCTGCATGCAGGGTAAAAATATGTATTAAGACATTATAGAGGGTAATTGGGGCTGAAACGTCTTCAAAGAACTTAACCAAGAGATCTTCCGGAGCAGGAAACCACTGGTAGTGTATACCATCAGGGGAAATGGCTAAGTAGTTGTCACAAGAATTCGGCCTCAGTATTTACAGCACATGTCAGGAAATGATGCTATGAAGAAAGCTTGAGTGACAGAGAGTACACCATAAAAGTAGAGAAGCAACACGTGAAAGAAGAGGCTAGGAATGGCAATGGGCATTATTCAGCAGCCAAAGGAAAACTACAAAAAGCATTAAGTAAAAAGGCCTTTGCCTCTTTTTCTCTCATCATGTCTTAATTACCATCATCAACCCCAATGATCCCAGGAAGCCAAAAAGTGATGGATGGCAAGTGAGTGGAAATTAAGGGGGGAAAATAATAGACTTCTTCTTTTTTTTTTTTTTTTTTTTTTTTTTAACTTCATAGGTACTTTGGCTGTCAGGCTTATGATTCAGCCTGAGCTAGGGTGAGAAAGAAGTTTTGAGCTGTATTTGAATATAGTTTTAATAGTGTAAACATTTAAATATGTATCTGAATGTGTAAAAATTATAGGTCTTTACTTGAAATGTTCTCCATTTTTGCTAAAAGAAAAAAAAAAAAAATCCAAGAAACTTCATCTGAAATCTGTAACCAGAGAGACAGAAAGGAAGGGGCCAGGAAGGGAGGGGAGGGAGATTGGAGCAATTTTCTATTTGTAGTATAACAGATTCAGTGTTTTCAGTTGGCAGTTACCTTGAGAAAGTGAATGTGATTATGTGTGCAGCTTTGTGAGTTACAGCCCTTTAAAGGTACATGCAACCCTTTTGCCTTTCTGATGGCAGCTTTTTTATTTCACTGTAAATAGCTGGAATTAAAGAAAAATATTTCCCTTGGTAAATTGTCAGCTTTTTCCTTCAATGACGTTAGTCTCTTGATGAGTGTTGTTTTCTTTTCATCACTTGGAAATGAATGGATAATGAGTAGTGGAAAATAAAGTGTTTTTCTAAATTTTAGGGAATCATCATGTAGAGGGTAAACTGATATTTCAATCAATTTACTTTTATCGGCAAAAATTTTTTTAAGTATTTTTGTTACTTATACTTTGAGTATGCAGGAACTTTTTAAGTATTACTCTGGAATCTTAGTTTTAAATCACAACCAAGAAAAATGAATTATTGACTCATGTAATGAAAGTTTTGTGGAATCATCCTTACCTCAAACAGATATGATTTCAAGATGTTTCAATAATGGCCATAGAAATCTGTTCTCTCCCACTCCTTATCTGAAGGAGAGAGATATCATCATTATCTATGATCAAATTTATTCATGACAGAACCACAGTTCATCAATGTAGGAAATGTCACAAGCTAGCAATTTGGAGAACTTACACATGCACTCAAGTCTTCGCAATCTTTATATTCTTTTATGTTGCTCTTCACTGAAAACATGCATATACATAGATATATACTTAACCTAATCAATGGCGAATGTAAAAGAATGTTAAAAATAAAATATTTATGTAGTTTTATAGTTTCATTTTTGTTTCCTTGCCGTAAGTGTTAGATACAATCTGGATCATGGTGTGGCAGGCGGGGCAGGGCGGGGGGATGTTTAAGTCTCAAGTCATAGCATCCATTAGTGAAAGTATTTAAAAAGGAGTCAGGGAAACCAGGGAATAACAGACAAGACAATCTGTTGAGGGACTTGGAAAGAAAATATTTAAAAAGGAGTCAGGGAAACCAGGGAATAACAGACAAGACAATCTGTTGAGGGACTTGGAAAGAAAATATTGAATATTTACTAATATTAATTTTTCACTATAATAACACCTGTTATAGATGAAATACTTTTATTCTAGGTAGCTACGGATCATTTATGTATATTTGATAACTACCTGTACTGCACACTGAAATTGTCACTGGCTCTAACTCAATTTTTTTCTGTCAGGCTGCCATGTGTCATAAGTCATGAGACATTTTTAAGGTATTCTCATGGACAAATGAGAATTCCACGGAGAAGCGGTTCACATTGTGACTCTCACTCGTTATTTATTTCAGTTTATTACAACGTGCTTTAGTTTAATTGCACCTGGAAATGTAGGTTTAAAAATTTTATCAACTCGTGTTTTCTTCCTTTTTTTAAGCAAATCAGTTGTATAATTCTATTAATCAGTTCCTAGCAGGGTTATTTCCATCGCCCAAAGCTCTTTTCTGGTTTAGTGTTGTGTTTGTTTTGTTTTTTTTACCGCCCTTCATCCTGGCCCCCATTCCTAGTCCTCTCCCCTCATCAGCCTACACCCTCGCCTGTTTAATGTAAGTCCTCAAATGCGCATATACTCTTTTATTCCTTGGGATGTTTTTGTATTTGCCCTGTTCCGTAAATCTTGTGTAGCATTTTTATTACTTGTGTTCATTCAACACTGTACTTTTACATTCTACCTCTACTGCCATACGTATTATTCATTGCTTCTAAGCAAGTAATAATTATTCTAAAATTTGCAGCTACTACATTTTACATACGAATTCCCTCCCTTATTATTTTAGTTTTGTTCCAATTAATCTACATATATATATACAAAAATTTTTTAAAAATTAAACATCTTAGATAACCATATTTATTTGTTTGTTTGTTTGTTTGTTTGTTTTACAAGTGGCCATAAGAATTTCTAACAGATATGCACCAATGTCAGGAGTGGGATAGCTGGATCATGGGACATATAAGATCCTTAGTCTCACTATTTCCAAAATGTTTCCTATAAATGCTATACCTGATTATACTTTCATTAGCAGTGATAGTAAAATATCTATCAACTTTTTTTCTTCAATTTGTGTTCAGTTGGGGTGTTTAAGAAGTCAAATCCTTTTTCTATATCTGTTAAGATGATCATATGTCTTTTACGTATAGTTTTAAATTTAGTAAATTGAATTAGTTGATGATGAAACAAAAAACAACTGTACTCTCAGGATAATCTTCTTTGCGATGTACTAGCATTTTTATATATGGCTGGATTATATCATTTGATATTTTGTTATGGATGTTTGCATATATGCTCACAGGATAGATATTAATCAATCAATAGATAGGTAGATAGGTATATAGATGGTAGATATAGTCTTTGATTTCAGAATCAAGGTAATGCTGGACTCTAACAATGAGTTGGTAAATATTCCCTCCTGGAAATAGTCTTTAAATCTTTTATAAAATTCACTAGTGAATTGCTCACAGCTTGCTGTACTCTTTGTGAGTTTTATTTTTATGAATTTAATTTTTTTAAATAGATACAAGGATAAGGATATAGTGATAAAAATAATTTTTAATAGATGTAGGCTTCTTTTTTCTGTATATCCATTTAGGTCTGTCAATTTTAAAGTAGTTGAAGCTCTATAATTAGGTAGATCACCATTTATGATAGTTATTTCTTCCTTATCAGTTGATTCTCTTATCATCATACAGGCTTCCTTTGTGTCTCTGGTATTGCTACTTGTCTTAAAATCTATATTGGCTGATTATATTATTCTATCTGCTTTTAAGCACATTATGTTTTCTTGGTAGCTCTAGCTATTCATCTAATTTCCACCTGTTTGTTACATTTTACATAAATTATAGATATTGCATGACTCTGAAATCTTCTGTATTTTATTGAATGTTTAGTACAGTCTATATATATGGAAACTATCAACATAGTAGTGCTCAAGTGTACGGTCTTGCTCTTTGCTGTATACCAGCCCCCTCCAAACTTTGTTTCTTTATTCTTCCTTCCCTAACTCATTTTGCTTGAATTAAGTATTTACTTTAGAATTCCATTTCATCTACTTTCTTCTTGGGTTATAGTTTTGCCTCTTTTATATGTTAGTGACTTTTCTAGGCATTGGAATATTTACCATTAACAATAGAGGCCTTTTTCTTTCCTGCCAGCCTCTGCGCTTTTCAATTCAGATGAGAGAAGAACATGAAAATGTGATATCTGTGTCTTGATTACTACCTTTCAATCATATAATAATATCTTTCCAAAGCTGTTATGAGCTAGTACAGATGAAGGAAATAAAAGGACAGAATTATACATGACTACTAAAAATAAATTTTACAAGAATTAACTTCGGGATAAGTATTATAAATGTAAAGCATTTCTCTGTAATGATAATGCATTGGGATTTTTCCTATCTTGGTTCTAACAAACTGATTTTCCCAAGGAGTCTAATAATAAATAAATTATTGTCATTAAAATTACATGAACCTGGGTTGAGAATGTGTCTCTGTGGTAACTTTAGAAACGGACTTTAATAACTTTATTTTTCTTGCTTGCATTAAAGCCTGAAAAGGCAAAGAGTAACCATAATTTTTATGAATGCAATTGCAAAGTCAAATTGTTTGATGACAAATTCTATTTTTTAAAATAAATTCCCATTATACTTTCGATGCCTTATTATAGTGTTGCTATACATCGATTTGGAATTTTTTTTATATATACTCTATGGTTTTTTTCAGAGCTTCCCACAAATGCAAGAAAATAGTATATCTTAGTGTTTCGGGTATTCTGCTACAGTTTCTAAAAACCTCACAATATGCCACGTGATTTAAAAGAACTCTTCTCTATTGTTGTTCCATAGCACAGTCCTTAGGCAAAGTGAGACTGAAATTTGGGAACAGGGCTTCCAGGTGAATCTACAGTCATTCAGTCCCTCTGTAATGTGCATTCAAAATAATGTGACTTGCATCTCAACCAAATATGTATGAACTTGGAATTTAAATAATTATTTTCCCATTTGAGACTTAATATCAATTTTTAATTACTTCAAATTTCATGCACTTCACACACTCTCACATTATTTATTAACACCCCTAAATGTATTTCCTATGCTAAATTCAATATTTCATACATGAACTGAAAAATGGTATTCTGAATTATCAGTGATGCCCTTCCATCAGTTGTTCCTGACAATTGTTCAAGCCTCAATAGACCAGGCAAAATGAACAGTGCTTTTCGTGGGCAGAAACCTGGCTGGAAGCATAGTCTGTTAATTACAGCACCTCTAGGTTGGCCTTGAACCCATGTACTGTGGAAGATTAGTCCATCTGTGTAAAGCAGAACATCCAAGTTTAATGGCAAGAGTCTCTAAGAAGCATATTGGATATATAAATCCAAAATAATTCATACAGGGATGGTTTCAGTAGTAGGGGATTAAAGTACTGAAATTTGCATTTTTAAATTCAAAATCATCAAACTATGCGACTCAGTATAAAAACGTAAATATTGTTGGCTCCCAGGACACTCATAGATGGGGAGGTCTTTGGAAAGCCATTGATACGGTTTATTTTCTTTTTCCTGGGAAAAATATGGGAAGAATAACTGAAATTTTTAGTGAAGCTGACTCACTACTAGAAACCTGAAAATTTTTAACTTTGTTCCCAAGAAAAGAACATCTCGTTTTAAGTAATCAAAATAAAGTTTAAGCATTTTCCCTTTCTGTAACTAGACTCCTCAGCCTTTTATAATACTCTCAAATGTGTGTTTAGAAAATATAGCATCTATAGAATTAAAAGACTGGATGAGGTACTTGAAAGTTTTCTGGTACTGCACTCTTCGAAAGAACTTTAAGAACTTCTGAAATATTATTTTACATAGTCTCAGTGGTAGAAGTTAATCATAGCATACTAATATAGATTTAATTCTGTACCAGACATTATAATATGCTTTACTTTTATAACTGCTTTTCAACATTTTCTAGAAAATATTATTTTTGGGAGAGGAGCCAGAATGCCCTAAGATATGCTAAAGAAGTTAGTCCCAAGTGATCACAACATTAACAAAATATTTAATATGAGAAAGTCATGACAATTAAGCAATATAATCATATATTTATATGAAGTTTAAAATACTATTTAAATTATTTAACACCTTAACCTTCAAGTAAGTTAACATTCCAACAACAATCAATGGCATTTATATTGTGGCTTCCAAAATTTACATAGTCATTAGCACAGACTTCCTGATGCACCACCCCATTTCCCTAAGATTAATTCCCTGAATTTCTCTGATCTTCAGAACAATCGTGCCATTTCGATATAATTATTCCTCTTAGTGCATGAGAAAGCTGAGCCTTCAGAAAGCAAATAATTTCCCAAAGTCACATACAACTAATGCTTTTAACTTCAAACCCATAGTCTTCTTATTAATTTTTGTTCTAGGAGGATGAAACTTGATTTTAGAAATTATAAAATCACACGGGGAGAAATATGTAAGTAGGGTGGAAGATTAAGCTGATAATACTGTTTAAATATGATGAAGCTGTAATTGAATAAGTCTGCATTTATTGCTCAGTAAACAGTATATATTCTAAGTAAATATTATACCTTTGGTGTCTACATTGTTCCCAATACTCTACTAGGAGCCAGGGATAGTAAGACATAGCATTTAATTTCCAAAGAGTAAATAAATAATTCAATAATAAATAATTGATAAATGTGGAGTATAGGGCAAAGAATCTAACTCTGCTTTGAAACTAAATAATTTAAAATATAATCAATGTCCACTTTTATGGGTGGATAAAATTCCCTATACTGGATCTGGTTCTCTAGCTGTGTTAACTTTTCCCAAAAAGTTGTGAGCCATTTGAATCAAGACATTTTTTTTTTCGTTCCCAATATTTATAGTCTTGATATGAAATGTGACTTCATAACTCTCCTAGTAAAGGAGTCTTTCTTACCCCTTGAATATGTGTCCTTCAAACTTGCTTTGACCAAAGTGACAATAGCAAACATGAAAGAGCAGGCTTGAAAATTGCATTAGGCATGTTGTCTGGCTGCTTGTAGAACTCTGATGCTATGTGAACAATGCCAGACAAGTCAACTGGAGAACACAAAAAAGAGAGTCCTCATTTACCCCAGCCTTCTAGACAGGAAATCATAAACCAGCCAGCCCTAGCTATTCCCCTCTAGCTAAAAGCCGATATATGAGTGATGAAACCCAGGTAAGAACAACTGCCTACCTGAGACCAATCTAAATTGATGACCTGCAAAATCATAAGTGGAATAAATGATTGTTGTTTGAAGCATTATATTTTGAGGTAGTTGGAGATGCAGCCCCTCGGCATTCAGAAATTGACCATGACAAAGAAGGAGAAACATCACCTTGGGGGTGGGGAGTCTAAGATGATTTTTATGTGTGATCATTGACAGTAGAAGTTTAGATAGATCCTGCCTAATAAAGTCTATTATCCACAAGAAATGGGAGGTTGGGTATTCTGAGAATCAGATGGTAGGTTAGTGAGCTAAGAATGATAAAAGTTTGAAATTTACTTTGTAGAAAGAGGAGGAAGTGACAAGTGATTCTTGAAAATTATTATTATTCTACTGAATTCAGAGAATCTGAAACTTGGGAAATTTGTTATAGATTAACATGAGTCATTCCCTAGAAGTTTTTGCACTTTTGAAGTCCCGGAGAAACTTAAAGGAAGACGCATAATGTATAGCTAGCAGAATCTAGAGATTTTATTTCAACAAATAATATACATTCATACAATTGAATTCAGTTGAACACTGAGTCCAGATTTGGTTCTAGAAGCTTTTAAAATGCTTCTATAAACCAAAACCTAAGTTCCTATCAATTATTGCCTAAGTACAGCTATCAAGTCACCCACAGAAAATGGGGAGGAATTTTGGGTATATATTATTAGTTGAGATTCTTCTTGAGATGTTTCTGAATTGTTATAGCCCAATAGCTTTTATCTATAGGAGTCGAAACAGGACAGGACTGGTCACAAAGCCAAACATTGTCATTCTCATGTAATGTTCTACTAGACATTTTAAATGATTGTTATTGATCTACAGACATAGTTACATGATTTGGAAACTGATAACTTCTGTCCTTAATATGAATGTTAAAACTCAACTTCCTGGGAATGAACAGGAAAAAGTTATAAATCTCTGGCTACTCTGCCTTAACAATCAGCTAACAACACTCCTCCCATAGCACATGATCAAAGAAAGGTTCTGGGGTTTTAGATCTCCCTTTAATTACAATGTAGCCCATATAAAGTTCTTTAATATTATAACCCATCACCTATTCCTTCCCTCTCATTCTTTCTTCCTCCTCCTCTTTTTTTCCTACCTCCCTTTCTTCCTTCTCCAAATTTTATTCAATTCTTTCTTGTGACTACAAATGATCTTTTGCCAACAGTTCAAATATAATTATATAATATTGCACCCATGTTCTAAATTCATCTCAGTCATTCTATACTACATTATTCTGTTTTTTGTCCTTACTGAAAATTAAATTAGTTTTATATTTGTCCATCAGAATAGCATTTTTCACAGTATAAACACTGCAGAGATTTCCTATTATTAGTAATAGCACATGGATTAGCACCTGATATTAACTTTAATTAGCTAGTTGCTTTGGTATTTATGAATCACTTTGCAAATTAGTATAAGGGCCTGATAAGATCAGGGACCTTCCCTGTCTTATTTATTACTGACTCCCTAGACCTAGAATACTTCCTAATTTATGTTAAATCTTCATTAATTTTTTCTTGAAGGAATCAATGCTACAGAAGTCATCACAGGCTTATGGAAACTAAATAAATATAGAAGTGTAGCAGCTTCTAAAACTGAAGTATTTTTGGAGAACAGAAGAGATGATAGAGTTTCTCATTTGGGGAGGGGAAGAGAAGCAAAATACACTTCAGGTGTAGACTTCTGAGTTCAACCTTGAACAAAGAGGATAAGTTTGTATAACATATGCATATTTGTAATTTGTAAACTGACTTTGGGTAATATTCCAAAAAGCCAATTTCTAAGAATATTTTAAGCAAAATATTCCCTTTGCCAATAATAACAGTATAATAATAATAAAAATAAAGGCTCTACATATCCACAATAGAACAAACCCCACATTCTACTGTCTATGCTATAGTTTTCTAGTCATAGAACATCTGAGTTGATAAAATAATGTAGCACTTATCATTTACTGAATGTTTCCTATCTATCAGATATTTGCTAAGCACTTTGCATACATTGTGGAATTTAATCTTTATAGCAACCTTTAATTATATAGCAGAATTTTTTTTTTTTAATCTGGTTACCATTTCTCAAGCTTGTTATTTTTGTCAAGTCAGGGTCATTTTATTTACTGTGTTCTCTGCCAGGAATGCTTTTCTTCTGTATTTTCTTATGGTTGGCTTCCTTACTTTATTCAAGTTTTGGCTCAGATATGACTCCTTTAGAGGGCTTTTTCTAATTACCTTATCCATAACTACATACTCATTGCTATTCCTTGCCAGAACTCATCATTGTATGATGATGCAATATAAAATACATGAAGGCTGAAACCTTCCCTGTCCAGTTCAGCTCTGTTCCTTAGGAGCTAGGTAGTGGTCACCAAATAGTAAATGTTCAATAAATATTGGTTGGATGATTGAATAAAATGAGTGGGTATAACAGATGGGATTTGATCTCAGGATGTTTTTGATACTTTCTCTTAACTACATATTATTGAAAATATTTAGTCACAATCAATCATTTATCAACCTACTTATGTCTATTTGTATGTTTCACATTTCTTTTTTACAATGGACTTGATATTCCCTTTGCCAATAATTATGCTCTGAATATCAGATCCTTCTCATGCTCATGGGCTTAGCTTATGTAGTTGTATTCCTTATCTCTGGCTTCATCAAATAGAACTTTTCTCTGTGTATTGCTCATTGCCACAAGCATGCACATGTAGTCCAGTGTCCAATTTAAAAAACTTTCACTGATTCATCTTAGGCCAAGTATCTAGCCATTTAGCTGATATCCTTCAAAGCAAAAATTTTCTTTATGACTCATCCCAATCCGGATATGGAGTTCTGTCAATTCCACTTAAATGCCAAGAGAAAGGTTACCAACAATCTTTCTGTTGCTAAATAAATCATTTCACTGTCCTTATCTTTTAAGTATTATATCTTCAGGCATTTGTCACAGGCAACCACAATTTCTTAAAACGCTTTAGTATTTTGGCTACTGTGATACCATGCTTTTCCAAATTCTTTCTTTCTTAGCCAAGCGACCACTCTAGGGTCAATATCCATAATTTGCTCTAGAGCATGGCTCAGTTGTGGGCTTTTGCTACTCTATTTCACATGTACTTTTTCTCTAGGACATCTGATCCATCCCCAAAGCTCTGCATTCTGCTCATATCTTGATTTCTCCCACATTAGTATTTCTGGTGTTAACCTCTATGGACCATGTATTTGCCTAACTGCCTGAGGAATTGCATATTTAAAAGCATGTTAAACTAAACATCTTCAAAAAGGAGTGTCAATCATCACCCCAGTTTGTTTTTTTTCTCATTATTGCAGTAAATGGCACCATCGATCACTAAGTTTCAGTGAAAAACTAGTATTACTTCTTAATTCTTATTATGTGCTCAACCCCCAAAATTAATCCATCAGAAATTTCTGAGCTTTCTTCTAAAACATATTCCAGTATCTTCTCATTTCTTCTCTTTTCATTGATAAAACTTTTAGTACAAATTAATCACTTCATAATATATTTACCTGATTATTCCAGTTTATACATCTAAATTCTCTAGTTCAGGTTCTTCCTATTTGTTCTTAACAAGGATTGGTTAATTTTATTTATAGAATCCACACATTCTAAGATAAAGAACATGTCTCAGGTATCAATAGCAGGAGGCAATGTAAAGCCCCACCAGGACTGTTACCAGGAAATGAAAAGTTCAATATCCAGGTCCCTCATTGCTGCTCCTTTCTCTGTGTCAGCTTCTTCCTTCTACCCCTAAACTGACCAAAGTTCATGGTTTGCTGGGAACACAGGCCAAGCTTGATTTATTCAAACACAGCTCTCAACCCCCAAGTTTATATTACCATAAAAATTCAGAGCCCTCATCAAGGGAGACACTGTCTGTAATAGCAGTCAAAATCACAGGTTTTCTTGACCAACCAACATATACCTTTTGAAAATTTATTATGAAAGCCTAAAGAACTGATGGAAGTCTGTTCTGTAATTATCAGAGTGAGAATATAAAGCCAGGGACTGTTTTGGGGGTTAAAGTGACAGTAAAATCTAAGAAGTTTCCCAAATTGTTGAATGTGGAAGAAGACGCAGAGTGCGGAGTAGCAGGTAATATTTTGAACTGCAGATTTGAATACATTGTATTCCTTTGAATTTAAATGAAAAAGTCACATGATGGAGCTAATTTAGCAGAATGTAGGAGAATGATGGATGAATTTTGGAATTTTTGAGTTTAAATTTTTCTTAATGATTAACCTAGCTAAATATGCCCTCATGTTATTAAAACCGCCAGCTCTGGAACTGGTAAAAAGGTAGTCAGTAGAATTATAAACACAAAAACATAATAGAGTTTCTTGGAGGAAAAAAAGACAAGAGCATAAGTTATGTAAGAATATAAACTTCAATCTATTCATATGAGATTTTTCCACCCTAAGAAATAAACTGTTCTGACAGTGACTTCATAGTACAACAATCTGGTATATTCTGAACTATTTGGGAATCAAATCAGAGCATAAAATTTTGGCATGCCTAAAGGTATTTGGAAATGGCATCATGGCCTGAAAATCTGGCTTGTCGTAGGTTAATGGAATCTATATATCATAGCTAGGAAATATGGCTTCCTCTTGTATATTTAGAAATTAAATCAGAGCATAACAACTTGGCACATCCAAAATGATCTAGGAAAGCTAACATACTGTAGTGATTTGGAACAACTTTAAATATCTGGAATGCCCTCACTGCCCAAAGCTTGATATTGCACCAAAATCACAAGTTTCAAAATATGTTCTCTGAAAACTTCTATAAGTGCCTTTGCCATTTTGAGATTATATAATTCTAGATAATTTAAATTTAATACTATCTGTGAAAATCATGAGTGTTTAATTTATCCATCCACTAGGATACTTTTGAAAGTGAAAGGGGCACTATTAATTTAGGAAAGCAGGCAAAAATTGGGACTATTCTGAGCAAGTGTTTTAGCACACTAAACTGAGCTTAATATATAGGCATGGCATAAGGACAGAGTATTAAAGCGCAGAAATCCACTTCAATGTCCAAGTAACTATCTTAAACACAAAGGTAGACAAAAGAGATATTTATTGGTTTACAATAGCCACTGCCCCATCCCACCCTAACAAGAAAAGAGTAGCAGGTAGTGGTAGCCCTGGTATCTAGTATTAATTTGCATCCTGGGATGCAGATTCAGCTTCCGTTTGCCTGACAACACGTAGAACTATGCCAGGAGGGCCACCAGCAATGTCTACAAGGCCAATGAGATTCACATCCTTAGAGCCCACCATATTTCATAGAAATAAACAGATCCAATTATTTCAGTGAAAGATTATTTTTGGTCTAATTATAAATAGGAGGATGGTATAACTATTTTCACAGTGTCTTGGTCATTTCTGCAGTAAGCACGCAGAATATATTATAGAAAGATGTATGGATGGTGTGGGGGGCAGACAAAAAACAGCCACTAAAGATATTCATTTCTTTAAAAAGAATTTGCCAAGATTTAGGTAAATAGGGTTTTTTTTTGTCCCAAAGATAATTTGTTATTCTCTTTCTAACATAATATTAAGAAATAGTTATTTTAATTATCAAAAAAAAAACCTTTTACAATCTTTTTCTCTTCTTTTTCATTAATCAAATATGGCTTTTAAAATATTTTTAACAGAATATTTGAATTTTAAAAGACTATTTGCATAGAATTCTTATATTCTTTTCACTTTTTATTTTGAGATAATTTACTCTAAAGCAGATTGCCAAGTTTCATAAACCCTTCACCCAGATTCCCCATTAAGTCGTCATGCCTCATCCTCATCCAATCTGTGACAGTCCTTCAGTTTTGTTTGCTTGTGTTTTATAACATTTTCGTATTTGGAAATTATCAATCAGTTATTTTATAGAAGGTAGAACTTGTCCAAAGCAATCATTTCTGATGTGGCATTTCAAACAGTAACTTCCCATTTCCCTCATTCATTCTACATTTAGTAATTGAAATTCTTTTGTAATGAAAAGTTGTATCTTATCCTAATTTATTTACTTATTCATTCATTCTGTTGTTTGTTTATATCAGCATGGACTCATAACTATTTGTTTCTTTGGGTTATAATCTCAGGCTATGCTCTGTATGTTGTTGTTGAAGTTATTTCTTCTTTGCTTTCCCCAGCACTGGAATCACCAGCTGTATAAAGAGCTCTGGTTCTTTTCATTGGAAATTGATATTTGGAAACCAAGATATAGGTGTTAGTTGTGATCATTGCTACTGCAGTTTCACTACTTATGTTATGTTTTAGTGGATAGAGCTAGGAAATATGTACATATACCTAAACTCATGCAAACCCACACATCTCTGTATTTGTGTGTGTGTGTGTGTGTGTGTGTGTGTGTGTGTGTGTGTGAGAGAGAGAGAGAGAGAGAGAGAGAGAGATGTGAAAGAAACAAAACTCGACAAGTCTCAGGATATGATGGAAATATGATACTATACATATATATGTATTTTCATGTATTTATCTGTGTATATATTTATGTATATGTATGCACAGGTATATATGCACACTGTATATAAATATCTATAATTACATGTATGCATATATCTCCGTGCATATATGTTATACATACGTATGTAATTTGTCTATCCATATAGATAGATGTGTGTACATGCGTTTATAGTTATATGTTGATCTTTCATATGCCACCCTACAGCTGTAAGTCTTCCATGTAGAAATAAAATCTTATAGGTAAGAATTATTGAAATAAAATAAAGGCTTATATCTAAAGAACTTTTAGCTTCCATCACATTTCAAGACTTGCTGTGGTTTTAGGTTAATCTAATATAATTAAACAATAAATAAAGTAATAAAACTTATTTAAAAGCCTTCTTATTCATGAAGCAAATTAAATTTTCTCTCAATACCTGCTCATTTCGGAGCTATACATAATAAAAATGTATTTGAAATATAATTTAAACTGTTAAAGTTACATTCATATAATACCTCACTTGAAGACTTTAAAATATTTGCTGTCACACAAAGAAGACAAAAATGGGAATTGGAAAATAGTCTTCATCTATTAAATATTATAGATAATTGTATGATTTATATAGTGGACAATTTTAGAATTAAGTTTATAAAAATGCACCCAGCATGGAAAACATGATTCTTAGGCTACAGGATAGAGGAATGAACTTCTCTGTGTTTCTTCAATGTCAAATGTTATTTGAATTTAAAATTTTGCTTTGAATAAGCTTAACGTGGATATCAAATAAGTGAACGTAAATGTATCTGAGATTCAAGTTTTTGTTTAGAAAACCTAGCTATTTTAAATCTACATTTTATAGTTGTCATTAATGTCAATTCCACAGCCAGCATAAGAACTAGACAAATGCACAAATCTACAATTTAATTTAACTCTGCAGTATTATCGCTTTACTCCTCAATAATGATACCAGTGTTCTTTTGGAATTATAATGTGCACACACTAACACACACACATACAAACATACATGACACACATTTCACTGAAATTTTATTGTAAAAAAAAACCACATTTTTTATAAAACAAGGAACCTAAAAACTACGGGAATTTAAGACATATTTCACATCAACATATTGACTTTTCCATCACCCAAACTATTTGTTCATAACGGAAACAGATATTTCATAGCAGCCCTTCGGAAACTTTTATCGGGCCAGTATAAAACCCTATTAGTAAAACAATAAAGAACTTATAAGAAAGAAATGGCAGACCAATATATCTGAAAAACATATGTGCAAAAATCTTTAATGAAAATTAGGAAGGGATCCAGTGGTTAAAAAAAATAATATTTTGTAAACAATTGGGGATTTATCCCAGAAATACAATATAATTTAAAATTAAAACAGTAACAACAGTGTAATTCACCACATTAACTGAACAAAAATGAACAAAGTCATGTATTTATAAGATTTATTTTATCGATTTCTTAAATTTGTGATATTGTTCGTCAGTGAAACCACATGAACTTGAGGTTTTACTTTGTGGAAGTGGCTTTCTATTTAATATTTGATGTATGTAACATATATGCATGCTTCATTTTCTACTACCATTAATATGCTATTTCAGGGAACTTCTACATTTTATTTAATTCATCAAATCATTTTTGACAACGGAATGAAAAACATTCAATGGTGAAAAAAGAAAGCCCTTTCAATTCAGTGCTGGGAAAATTGAAAGCCACGTGCAAAAGAATAAAACTAAACTGGTATTTTGATACCATGAACAAAAATTATCTCAAAATGAACAAAGACCTAAATATAAGATCTGTCCTAATTTCAGTAATTCTCCAACTCCATGCTTGATCATTTTCAGTAATATGCTGGACATGGTAGATAATAATATTCTAGGGTTGTAGTGAGTCTGAACTGTATTGTCTTCATTTAAAGTGTAGCGAATTTTGTTCTAATAGTCAAATAACCAGCAGATCTTGAGTTTTCATACTTGTTTCATTTACTTATATGAAGATTTTTTTAAGGAATGATAAATTTCATTTGTGGCATTAATTCTAGGGCATTTTACCTCATCTAGGTTGTGTTATTAATTTCTAAATTACAGCCTATCTGGGATCTCAAATGAATGGCTAAAGAGCTCACTGGGGTCTGTCTCTTCCAGCTTGGCTGTAATTTCAATGCCCTGCATTCCTAGTCCTGAAAAACTGTCTCTATTTAGGTCTCAGACATGGAGCAGTTAGAATCTGCTGGGCTTCAAAGAGTGTGCCTTGAACATGTGTAGCTTAGCCTTCATCTGAGGAACCACAGCGATCTATACAAGAATTGTTGGTCACCTGCCCTTTTCAGCTCTTTTTCTTCAGGACCCTGGCCCACATATCCAGCAACAGAATAGCAATGAACTTTGAAACATTTCCTCAGCTCACTGAGAGCTGCATGATCTACATTGATTCTATCTCCCTGTGCCAAGGAAAGGCTCCTCAGACAGAGCCAGGGAAAATGTGGAGCTTCCTTCCATATTTCCCTTTTTCAAGGACTCCATTCTTGCAATGTTTGTTGTGTAGTGCATAGAAATAGTTGCTGCTTATATTTGTCAAATGTTATAGTTGTTTACAACAGGAGAGCCATTCTGGTACTAATTATGCAACCACGTTTGGAAATATGTTATTATTTATTTTCTAATAACATTTACTACAAATATATCAAACTCATAATGTCATAGATGTGCTTTAGAATAAAGTTTTAAAGAGTAAATCAGTTAAGAAAATTACTAATTAAATGAGAGCCCAAGTGGTATGTGGACATGGCAAATATGCATAAAATGTGTGAATGACTAATATTTGAGAAATCCTGGTAACTTCAATTAAGCATGTTAAAACTTTATTTTGAGTAGAGATCCATGAATTTGATTTCCATCTTCATTGCATTCAACATCTCCAAATCTCAGTTACCGATGTGTGAATATGACTACTATGACTAATATTTAAATCATGTTGTACTTAGGGCTAAGAGAGATACCATGCAGGAATAATAGATACTCCTATCTTAACCCAAATTCATCTCTGTATTCTCGGCTGAGAGAGGAAGAGAGTGGAAGAGGGAGAGAGAGGAGAGAGCATTCAAATAATTTTACATTCAAGTAGGTATTTTATTTAGAAAGAATGATGCCACCAAGAGGATGAGGTGATTCTTAGAAAGCAAAAGTGGGCATTTATCACAGTGGGTTTGGATCTAATTCATTCAAATTATGTATAACACTCCAAATCTTAGTACTTAAAACAACCACAATTATTTCATTTTTTTATCATGGTTTTTATGGGTTAGAAATTTGAGAAGTACTTGGCTAGGTGGTTTTGGTTCAGTCTTTCACAGAGTTGTTATTAATGGCTTTGTCAATATTTTTGGTCTCGAAAGAACATATTCCTAAGACATATCCAAAGACACTATTAACAATATGTAATTATCAGATGTGCTGACTTAGAACTTGACTGCACAAGATGTTCTTTCATGTATAAAAGTTGTTTTAATCAGCCTGTGACACATACCAAGTATGTACTTGTAATTATTGTCATTGCTAGTGGACTTTTAAAAATATATAGAGTAAGTTGGTAAAATTTTTAATTGCCTTTGAAGATTTTTCCACAAAATGAAAATGAACATTTTGGATCAAAAGACAAGTTGTACCCTATAGTATAAGCACATACTCGTTAGCTAATCCCTAGATTTACTTAGTATGGGTAACCCATTGTACCTGTACCCATGATCATGCAACCTTCAAACAAGTGTATGTATACTTCATAAGTAAACTTATCCTTTAGTATCTACTCAATAGCATTAGCAGTGAATTTAAGAGAGTAGAAAATGTGTAAATAAAGCATATTCAGAAATCCTATCTTAAATATGGTCTCCAAGACAAGCTAAGAAGCACCTACTTTTATTATAAACAGATAGTTTGGGTATGGGAGAAGTTCAGTGAAATATATCTTAAATGAAGTAAGTTGTGTTTGCATTCCTGGGTTTGCTGAAAACATGCTATCTATAATAACATCTTAATGGAATATATATGTTTGTTTTCATATATATGCATGTGTGAAAGTGCATTGTATATTATATATATAAACATATTTGTGGTGTATATGTATGCATATATTTGTGTACATACAAACATGAACTGCATCATCTCACACGAGAAAGTAGGCATTTCTAATAGATCTAGTGAACTCTAGACATTTAAAGAGAGCATCATATAACAAAATTATGTATTTATATTTTTGAACTCCATTTCACATAGATACAGTAGGTTTTATTGAAATCCATTTATGCTTGTGAGCTTTGCACCGTATACTTTATCATTGCCTATTTTTTAAACAACTCTGGCAAGGATTTTTAAAGAACTCTAGCAAGTTCTCCAGTTTAAATATGGAAAGTTTTTATTGAATATTGGAATTCTTTGTGAAAATGCAATCAATTGATGCTGCCAAGAGCTGTGGCTAGAGAAAATGACTAATGTCCTTCAAGTTTCTCTGATTTATTGAGTGAGAGACAGGAAGAAACAGATGCAGAGGAGACCGAAAGGAGGCATTTTTCTTATCTAAATATTCTCTGCTCTTATTTTATGATTGTAAACAAGGCTCTCATAATTATTATTTGCCTTCATGTAGATAATGTATCACCCAGAGAATCCAGTTCCAATAGCAGCAGTAATTTTTCACATCGGTAATTATGACAGCACCCTTGTTTCACATATCAGTTTTAGTAAGATTAGTTAATGGAAAGGAACAGTTCTCCTTGTTTATTAGAAACAGTTATTTGTTTTATTCATCATTTATTGACACAAGACAGACCTTCCACCTGAAAGCCACTTTGTACTCCTCAGTCACATGCTTTAATATTTATTTTAGTTAAAATTGGTTGGTGACAAACTTTAGTTTATATTTGTCTGGAAGTGTCTCTTCGTATTTCTAGAGAGCATGTGAACAAATATTTACTGAAATAGTTAAGTAATGGATTGATTTAAATATTTAGCATTTTTCTAATTCATACTGATTTTAAAAATTAGCCAATTTTACATTTTTCTAGCAAATGATCTTAAAAATGCTATTAATGTCTTAGCCCAATAACTGGCTTATTTTTATTTCCTCAGCCTACTTTTAATTGATTTTTCTTTCCCTTTCTTTCATTATAAGCCATATTGCAAAATTTTAATTGCTTTTAAAAACCACTATATTAAATTTTTTTAATTAAAGAAAATAAAATAAAAAACCATTGTATAACCTAAGGAGGAAAATGTATGTAAAGCACAGATGACTAACATGTATCAAATATTAGTCCATATTTATTGTTATTTATAAGCAGTTGGTCTAAGTGGTTTTACATTTATTCAAACGTGCAAAGCACACGTTCTGCTGAATCCAAGGATCAGACTGATTTTTAAATAATGTTAAGAAAGAGTAACTGACTTGACCAGGATTCTTCCTTTTTGCCTACAGCTCTTATTGGGTAAATATTGATCAGCAGAGAAGATACCTCCACCAAGGTAAAACTTAACCTTCTGAAATTTGGAAACTTTTTTCTTTCAAAAATATTATTTAGATATCCTGTTCATGTAGACTTGAGCAATTAAGGGCATGTGTTTTGCTTATATAATAATTGTTTCTGTTAGAATGGTTTCTCCAGGGAGAGTCACATGACATTAATACACCTGTCCATCAGTCACTCCACCAGCCACTAATGTAAAAACCTAGATCTAGGTTAAGATTTGTAATCATTCATGAAGTTTTGACATTTTTTTCAAATGCCTGGGAGAAGACAAAAAATTTGACCAGTTGTGGCTAAAAAATGATAACTTTTATTTTGCATAGTCTTAGGGATGGTGATTCCAGAGTCATTAATTTCAGTTTTAAAAATATAAAAGAAATTTTACCATGTAATACAATTATCAAAAAGCAAATATTTCTTTAGTTTTGCTGTTATTTGGATTTAATATACATTTTAATTACAAAAATTTTCAAATTGTTATTAAGCTCAACGAAAGTTTAAATATAGGTAATTATGTGTAATGAAAAATTATGAACCAAAAACAGCTTTAAAGGAATAAAATTCAGAGATTTGTGTTTAAATAATAAAAATCAATTAGTACATAAAGATACAGTAGCCTTCCCTTACCTATGGCTTTGTTTTCTGGGGTTTCAGTTACCTAAGTCAACTGAGGTCTGGAAATAGTAAATGGAAATTTTCAGGAATTTATAAGCTTTAATTGTGCACCATTTTCAGTAGTGTGATGAAATCTTGTGCTGTCCCACTTCATCCACCCCAGGACGTGATAAGTTTCCTATTATTAGTTATTGTTAATCTCTTACTGTGCCTAATTTATAAATTAAACTTTATCATAGTTACATATATATAGGAAAACACACAGTGTATATAGGGTTCAATACCACCCATGGTTTTAGGCATGCAAACAAGCTTTGCTACCATTAAATCCTAAAAAGGCAAATATTACAATCTGTGTAATTGGCTATATTTTATGGAATATTTTAAAGTAAATAATATTTTATTTTAACTGACAGTATTAATTTTTGGCAAAAGTTTAATATATGGTACCTCAAAATCTAGGTTTTACATGACTGAAATTGTGTCTGTGTTCGAATAGATACAAGGAAAAAATCACAGCTCCTTAATCAAGTTCATATTAGATATAGAGATATCCAGTTTTATCAAATTTATCACATATGGATGTCAATATGTTAACAATATTTATGTCTTAGTGTTCCTGTAAAACTTAAGTTAAAAAGTCTTTATAAGAGACTGTGATATTGTTTTATATAACTGAAATTTCTATACATTACTTTTTTTTCAAAAAACTGATATATTTTCCTCTAAGAATTTATATGTACTTGACTGAAGTAGGTACTTGAAACCAATATCTAAGTGTATACTCAGTTATTTAGTAAACATGAAGTATGTATTGGGCACATAAATTAACCAAAAACTATCACAATCTAGCTAAATGTGTATGTTAAGAAATTTGATAAATTATGCAGTGTTATAAAAACACGTATATTCGAATTTCATTAGGTACATAGAAGAGAAAAAGTTCATTTCTTTACATAGTAGAGGGCATGGTGGAGAAAAGAAATCACATATAATAATTGGATAGTAATTCTTGAAAGAGTTTGATTAAGTAACTATGGAGAATGGTTGACCTTCATTTCTGTTATGAGCTAATGTAATGTGAACATGAATTTAGGCAATTTATATGGAAGAGTAATATCTTGAGAAATTTAATAATTCTAGTCTGATGACATGGCTACATCTGAAAAATAACATTTTCTTCTGAGTACAATATTTAAGAGAGAATATGCAACCTGAACCTAATTCAGTGGTGATCAGTCATAATTATGAATAACTTGTAATCAGGGTAAGTAGTGAATTACCATTATTTTATGTTTTTGTCATTATTCTGGATAACAAGTGATAAAAACAATTTTGTTTATCCTCAGAAAACACACATACAACCCTCTTCTTGTAACTTCTATTCATACCTATCATATATATTTTTTCTCCTCTACTACTAGATAGATGTTCAAAGCAGTCAGTATTCTTAATAGTTCTAGTCATATAATTATTTTTTAGATACAAATAATATCTTCTTAAGTCCTGATGTTTTATGTTAATATTACTATATTATCAATACAAGGTAGTAATGAGTGTTTCATTTTATTGTTACTACAATCATTATCCTTAGCATTATTATATTCATCATCAGCATCACTTTTATCCATACCATTATTAAGAGGGCTGAGGTAACAATACACAAAGTCTTGTGTCAGAATTCTCAGTCTTTTGTTTATTCTACTGGCTTATTATTATTCTATTTCCCTTAGGACAAGACTGGACCTAAATGCTTTCTTTCTAGCAATTATTGCCATATAGACATTATCACACCAGTAATTTTCAAATTTGTGTTTTTTTAATTTACTTTCATTCAGATGCCTGGTGGTACAAAAGTTGAAACAATTTTTACATTCATTTATCAACACAACATCTGATACGTAATAGATAGTTAATTAAAAAATTTAATTGTCTGATGTGTTATGCCATTGAATTCTCATAAAACCTTGTTTATATGGTCCTATTTTTTAATATTATATACATTTTGAAATGAAGAATTTGAGACTAAAATAAGTTAAGTGACTTTCCAGTAGTTACCTATCAGGTGGTGGCATCAACATTTTTTTACACTGGTCTTATACAGGTCCAAAATTCTTACTCTGGCTCAACTGTCTTCACGGTGCATGGTGTTCTCTTGATATATTTTTTTGTCTGTTTGTTTTGCATTTCTAAATGCTTCTATATGCCCACAATTTTCCTTCTGTGACATGGCATAAAAGATAGATTCTCAGTCTGATTTAAAGAAATCAAAGCTAGCCCATTTGATGATGTAATTTTGTTCATATATTAGTCAAGCAAAGGGAGTATATTATTAAAAAAATAGTTTCTAAATGTGAAGAAAATGATGATGTAATTTTGTTCATATATTAGTCAAGCAAAGGGAGTATATTATTAAAAAATAGTTTCTAAATGGAAGAGAAAATAAGAAAAACAATGACAAAGAGACAATAGAGCAAAAAGAGAATATGAGTGCATTTACCTCTTAGTTCTACACTTAGGTTCTTCGTTAGCAATACAACAGATTTCAGTCCAAGCAGCCCTTTAATTGTTATCGCCTTGAAACAGCCTAAAACAGATGCCATCCCAGATGCAAGAGCTCAGTCATTTGGAACATATGCTCTTCAAGTGCTGTCTTATAGGTAAATGTGCAATGTATTTCTTTTGGAGAATAACACCATTTATGAAAACGTTTTCTAGTCTTTAGTTAAGAAATGCACAGTATAGACTTGTTTGCCTATTTACATTTTTAAAAAATCACTCCATATTTGATCTTCATCAAATCTTGCCTTAAATGCTCTCTCTATAAATTTTTGTTTGCTTTGAAAATTTTTATTGATTCGCCACTATAATTCTTATGTTAGTGTTTAGAATATTCAGAAATATCAGTTATAAGTCAAAATGAGTATTCTACAATGTTAATTAGTGTCTACTAAATATTAGTGTTCAATAGAGAGAATGTATATATCTCAACATTCAAAAATATAATTTATATGCAGTTTACATATAATAGTAAAATATATATTTATACATTTATAAGTGTATGAGGGTTGTTTTTATCTGAGTAAGTAGATGATCTGTGGCTATTAGAAAGCTTAATTTTTTGTAATCACACTAATGCATGTTCAGCCCTTCATTTTAGATTTAATATATATTTTATATTAAAATTACATTAAATAGTATTTTTTAATATTATTAGTCTTGTATGAATACACTTTAAAATGAAAACGTATGGAAATTCTCTGAGTCAGTGGATGTTTCAAAAATATATTTGAATTATGATGACAATATTAAGTGTAGGATCATTGGGGGGCAATTAATGTTTTGAAGACATGGGTCATGCTATTTAAGATTGGCAAGTTTCATGCTCTTTTTTAAAGAGAAGACAAAGAATTAAAGCTGTGATAGTTTACATAGTTTATTAAAAACAATCAGCATTATCTACTTCAATGGAAACCGAAATTATTCTGATGTCTAGAGATCACCAGACTCTAGGAATTTCCTGGTGACTTACTTTGTTCATCAGGGTTCTTTCTATCCAAGAGCTTTTGTTTTTACTTTGCTGTTGAGGTTTCATAACAATTAGTCCTTGAAAATCATCCAGAATTTCTCCCAAGACTATGCATTCTACTTCATTGATTTCAAGGCTATTATGGAAGATGTTTGCCCAGTAATTGAAATTCCTATGATCAATGCACAATCTATTTTATGGATGCTGCTGTTTTCTACTTTTCTGTGTATATTTCTTTTACCTTATTCTTCACATTCTCTGAGAGATCAAAATGTCCCTTGTTGATGACTCAGTCCCACATTATGTAAATGATAATACCCTCTTGGGCCTAGAGAACTGTAGAGTTCTTGCCATACTTACTAGTTCAGGATATTCTTCAATTTGCTGTAGTTTTATTGGAATTCACATAAAATTTGCATATGTGACAAAATATCTTATCTATATATAACAAAAATACCTTTAGTTTATATGTTAGTTTATTTGAGCTTAGTAGTTTTTTTTTACTTTTTAATATTTTCTATATTGTAATAACTATGCAAAATCATTTACATAACATGTGTTTCTGTTTCAATCGTTTTTTTAAATTTTGAAAATAATTTATCTGTTCCATTTGTGAAATGAGTCAAACGAACTGTTTCATTAAAAGTTCAAGTTCTCATGCAGTTCAATTAATATTCTATTATTAGTTTCGATATGCTACAAATCTTTTCTTTCATTTTACTAAGAATTTATTATACCATGTGGCTTTCGATATCTAATAATGAAGCATAAAATATTAACATATTTTATGTAACACCATATAGTTATAAACTGAAGATTAAGTAAGTATTAATTGCCTTGCTTTAATAACTTATATTCTATCTTAACATCACCAATTTAAGATGGTCTTTAGATTATTTTTTCTGTGAAATTTACTCTTTTGGAGTAATTTTATCAAAAATGGTTTAGTTTAAATTAGTTTAAAATTAAAAACTAAAATTTGAAAGCAAAGTGCTTTCATTACTAACCATAAAACAGAATTTCAATCTATATCCCAGTAAAAGCTTAATGAAATCACATATCTAATAATCAAACTTTTATAAACGTGGAATTGCATTAACCTTAGATATAAAATATAATCTTAGATATAAAAATATTTCTTGAATATAGAAAAATATCTCTTGAATATAGAACAGCTCCCACAACTTTGCGTACAGACCACATGGGTATATGTTTATCTAGTTTTTGTAGTAATTAAGTGAGATACTAGAGACTGAAGGAATTTAGTTATATTTGACACCAAACAGATGACCCATTGTTCAAAGGAGAGACAGGCATTACTTGGTGTATAAATTTGTTATTTTCTTTAAAGTAGTGAGTCATTTCCTGTTATTAATATATTCAGGAAACTGTAAACATGTCTCTAACATTTGGTCTGGGTCTATTCCTAGGTTATCCCAGAAACTCAAAGCCCAAGCTAAAGTCTAACATGCAAATTATTTATTTTGGAAAATCCAGGGACCAGAGTAAAAGAGTAGGAATAATCGAAAGCAGAACAAATGCTTTTTCTATGTATCTCACTAGTAAATCTCTAGGTCACTGGCAAGAATTGGGTTTCATACTTCAATTTAAATCGATCACAGGAAAGGGTACGTTTTTACATACCCTTAACAACCTAAAGAATACGACATTGGCTATTGAACTGGGTGTTAGGTCAAAGCTATAAGGCTTTTCAGGATACTGTTAAATGAAGCAGGTAGGGCCTTCATCAGAGTAAATAGAAATATTTAAAGGGCCTTAAGGACATTGTCAGTATGGCATTAGAGAGAAGTGTGAGAACTGTTATTGGAGCTGATAGAAAGGAGATCCAGTGTTACACTGCAAGGAAATACAGCTAAACTGTCACCTGTGCTGACCTTGAAAATTGAAAATAACTTGATGGTCTTACTAAGGATACTTCTAGGAAGAATGTTGAAGCTACCACCTGGAGGAAGTTTACAAAGAAATGAATAAGGAGAGAGGTATACTAAAGAAAGAGTTATTCTGCATTGGAGTGATATTGGAGAAAATGTAAAGGGCTCAAAATAATCATTTCAGCTAACAAAGAGTTCTGAAAGTAAATAAGAACCTTCGTGCAAAATCAACACCAGAGTGGGACTGTAAAATCTTTTGTTAAGATTTCAGAAATATTTAAACCAGTGACTCACAGACACTTTGAAATAGACAAAAATTCTTTAGTGGATCTTAAAGGCATATCTTCAAGATCCTTTCTCTTAAACAGTGGGCATTACATGAAACTTAAAAACAATGTCCTATACCATCCTCACCCAGTGCCTAAGATAAAGAAGGATTTTTTTGCCAAAAGATTTCTGATTGATTGTTACTTTTTTCTAATTAAATATGCTCTGATAAGATATGTTGAAAGACCCATACATTTTTTTTTTTCCTCTTGGTGGGAGCTACCTACAGCTGGAACTATGAAAAGACAGAAAGCGTATAAAATGAAAAGAGTTCTTTGGATCTCCAAACTTTTATGCTGGGGAGTAGAGTGAGAAGACTACTCAATTCCACACTTCATTTTCTTGTGATAAAGAAAAGATTAATTACAAGGCAGAATCAAAAGCACTGGTGACAGAGCCAATATTCATAGATAAAAATCACTGAAGGACAGGACTGAGCCCTAATCATGAAAGTGGCAGCATGTGACGTGTTAGATTTCAGAAGTGGAATGGACATTGATGACTGCGTGCTTCCCACTTTTCACTATTTGAATGGCAGTGCCTATGATGGTTATCCTATCCTTGTGATACAATTCAGTGTTTTGGAAGGGGGATGGAGGTGCATAACTTGTCTCTTTAGTTCCCAGGTCTTCTAAAGAGAAGACTTCTAATCTAACTTCTTTCATCAAACCCTGCCTAATGCAAACCATAACCCAACTTCTCACAGAACCTCAAAAATTCAAATATATAAATTTAATTATTTCTTCATTGACTAACTCAGTTTTCTATTCATTTATCAGGTGTATTTACTGAGTATATACTATGTTCCTACCTTTATCTAGAGATAAACTTTATGCTTTTGTGAAGTTTACAGTCTATTTTAGAAAACTGGCAATAATCAAACAAATGAATATCAAACATAAGCACAGACAGTGATAATAACAATGAATAAGACTGAAAAAGTAAAGAAGATTAAATGAATGGAAAGGTAAGGGGTGATATTTTAGATAGAGGCTTCTGAAAGTTAAAGGCTTCTTAGTGGTATCCCTTGAAGAAAGTAAAGGATGGAATTATGCGAATACCTGAGAAGGAGCTTTTTAGAAGAAATAAATGTAAAACCTTGAGTTTGAGCCTTAGAATTCAGTTATTAGATTCGATGTTGAACTTAGAATGTACAAAGATTAATAGGGAGACAAGTAGAACTTGAATATTATAAAATGAGAATAAAAATAAGAGATGTTTATATGGGCCAGATTTCACCAGTTAATGTAAATCATGAAAAAGGCTTTGCATTTTCTTTAAACTCTGAGGAAGCTCATTCAGATGTTTTGTTTAGGATGTTGACATGAACCGATAATGTTTCAAGCAGGAATTTTTGAAAAGGAGCACAACCAAAGAGCAAGAGTAAAGATATATGTAGGACTATTCCAAGTAAATTTTGAGGGCTATCTTGGACAAGAGTAGTACTTCTCACAGAACCTCAAAAATTCAAATATATAAATGTGGATATATTGGTTTTTTACAGCTTAGATATGGAGGGTAAACCAAAAACGAGTAGTCCAGGTTAATGCCAAGATTTGAAGCCTCATAAGTAATGGAGAATGGGCAGTTTTGCTAGAAGAGAGATCACTGAATGATGGGAGCTAAGATGAGAACATTGAGAATGGAAAGGTTTTAGGGAAGAGAAAGCAGAAGTTCAGTTTTGAATATATTATGCTGAGACGTCTACTATACCATTATCAAGCAAATAAGTGAATATTTATGCTTAAATTTCTGGCAGACATTTGGGTTGAAGTTTTTGTTTTCTTTTTCTTTTTTTTAAATGGACTGTTCAATTTATAAGTGAACTGAAAATTACCCTTGTGGCATGCTTGACCTAGGAAATGAAAGTGAACATGGCGAAAGAAGAGAGTTTCTCTGTAGTACTCAGTAACTTGAAACAGGGGAAGGAAGCACATTCATCAAAAGAGTCTGTAAGGAGTAAGAGTCTCTAGGTAGAGAAAAAATAAGTATACAGAAATTGTGATTTCCCAGAATCTAGATGAATTAAGTGTTTCAAGTAGTAAGGTGAAATCAGTTGCTTCAAATATTGCTTGAAATCAACAAAGATAAAGGTAAAGACCATTTGGCATGAAAAAATTAATGATATCAGTAAACACAATGAAAGTGTCTTCAGTAGAGGCTGGGATACATAAAACTTTTAGAAATATATTTAAGAAATAATAAATGAGGTGGGTCGAGTAGTATAGTTGTGACACTTCTGAGTGATTTTCTACATGATAATCAAAGAAATGGACAGTAGGGATTTTTTAATAAAGACGCCTTTGCAGTAGCTTTTTATTTTGGTGAAAACATTCCAGTATTGATGAACATCAATGCTACAATAGAGGAAGGGGATGGTTTCTAGATGCATTTAAGTAGAAATCCATTGTATCAGTGAAGAGCTTCCTTATATAGAAACTGTTGTACCAAGAAGGAAGACAGATTAGGTTCTTGGTGGTGACAGTTTTAGAGGGAAACTGAAATCCCCTTCTAATTGATTCCATTTTCTTAGTACTAAAAGGTAGTCAGGAGAGTGTGAGATATAAAAAGGCTCATTGAAGAAGAGGAGGTGTGAAAGACATACTTTGCAAATAGGATAATGAATTCACAAGGGACATGAAATAGAAGGTCAGATAGCAGCGATGCTTCTCATTTAAAATTTGTGGCTAAAAAATTATTGTGATTCAGTCAGCATGGCTGTGTGCATTCCTTCAGCTTTGAGAAACTGCTCTGGTACAGGGATGAAGTAGGCAGAATTTAATTTAAATAGGGTTAGGATTTTTCTGGGTAGTCTGGGAGAAAATAAGACCAGGGAATTGATAAATACAATAGGTTAATTCTCTTGCTGGATCATGGACTCAGTTATATTAGGAAGTAATGAGAATAGCAGGGTCATGAGCTACAGAAATTAAAAAGGGGTCAGCCTCACAGGTTTGAAGATCATGGTGGGGCTGAAGAATTTTATGAATGAGTGTACTTAAAGACATGAATTCAGTGGAATGGAACACTTGATATTGGGATGTGTTTTGATGCAGTTATTGGTTAGGAAAAGATTGTAAGATACAACCATAGTAGTGGGTGGCTGAGGCAAAGCATAGGACATGATTTTTGAAGATGGAAAACCTGAGACATCTACCTGAATACAAAGGCATCCTAGTTAATACAAATTTTGAATTTATCAAGTTTATATTTATCAAATGGTCCAAGATTAACCAACAGCTGACAAGATCAACTTTAGTAGAATATCAATACTTTATTACATACTCAAACAAATATCAGAGTAAAAAAGTATAAGACCTTTTTTTCAAGGAATTTTTATTCTCTTTGGAAAGAGATAAAATAAAGATGCAGGAATAATAAGGAGGAGGATAAAGAGGAAGTTGGTTATTTGGCATTTAAAAAATCTGTTTGTAATGACCATCTTTTCTGTTCCCTAATTAACTTTATTTTGGTTTCTATTTGTAAGTTATCCTTTTCAGTAATTAACTCACAATACTAGGACATCTACTCTTCAGACAATATTACTGATGAAAAGGAAAAAAAACATATTTGAAATACCAGCCATTATCAAAAAGCTTGTTATGTAATGTGCACTGTTAATACACTTTTCTAGACATTTCAATAGAATGCACTAAATTATGTCAGAGTTAATATACACTTTCTCATCTTTTTATGGTTCCGTGTCAATCTATTAATTTCTGAATTTTTATAATTTATTGCATTAATAACTTTTATTATTGACAGTGGAAGCACATTAATGTTTGTAAATTTTTGGTTATAGACACAATTTTGTCTTAGAGATAAGTACTTCTATTACAGCTTTCAGGATATTGACTTTCAAATTTATTCAAATATAGTAAACAATGTTTGTATATATAATATAGATTAACATATATTTATTAATTCAAAATCACAGGGCATATTTTGAATGAATCACAGGTATATATTTTGTATATATAATATAGATTAACATATTTTTATTAATTCAAAATCACAGGGTGTATTTCGAATGACTGACAAAATTAAAATGTATTAACCAAAGAAAAATCATACTACTCTTTACCCATAATATGGTTTCTGTTTCCAGTACCAATAAATAGAAAATGACTGTCCCCATGTGGAAAATAATTGGAACAATTTAACTTCAGAATATTTTATTTAGCAAGTAATTATATGACAAAGACATGGTAAAATTAATTTTTAAAAACCTTATTCAGATACTACTATAAAATAAAAGTGCTTCATTACCTGTTTTTTATTAATATTATTTTTAATAAGTTTATTTGAATTAGTTTAAAGCATACAGTACATTGGTTAGACATCTATAACGCTCTTAAAACGATCCACCCAATTGCTGTGTCTCTCCCCTAGCCCTCCACTTAGCCATCACATTAATGCTAACTACATTCCTTCTTCCATGCTCCCTGTGCCAACTATCAACTACTGATTTGTGCTTCTTTAACCCTTCACCTCATTCTCCCAGACTCTCAACTTCCCTCCCCTCTGATCATCACCAAATTGTCCAATATATTTGTGAGTCTATTTTTGATTAGTTTGTTCTTTTTGTTCCTTAGATACTGAGTATAAGTGAAATCATATGGTATCTATCTTTCTCTGTCTGACTTATTTTACTCAGAATAATAACTCTATTCTTATTATTTTTCACCTGAGTTATACAGCTGATATTCAAGCCTTTCTTTTACTTTGCAGACGATGACATTCCAAAAACTTGTAACCTTAATGTTATTCCTCAAACCTGTGTTTTTACATCCATTTAGATATTTAAGAGGTATTATCGAGCAGTTTTTAGTATATGGTAAATATTTTAAATAACTTCAAATTTAAAAGGCATTGCTCTTTTGCAGTTTACCACATTTCCCGAAATTATGTTTGTAAACACTGTGGAGTGAATTACAGTCATCCCTCTTCCCCATACACTCACTCAAATTCTTGTCAACCCAAATGAGGCCATTATTCCTTTTTTGCCTCTGGCACAGTTTCAGGAAGGACTTTAGAGAGGAGGTTATACCAGAGTTCATTGGCAGACAAGGAGTGGACACAGCACTATCTAGAACCAGAGATAAGGCTGTTTAAAGTCACAGGGATATTGACCATATGAGGGCAAATAAGTGAAAAATACGCAGTGAGGGACAGAGATGACATTAGGGATATGAGAATACATGATAAAAAATGAAAGTCAAATATTTATAACAATTTTAGGTGATTGACGGCCATAGAATCATTTCCAGCAAATTGAAAATATCAGCAGGAGATAGCAGAAAAAGATGAAATTGGCAGATTTCAAAGCACAAAGCTGGCAAATCACATGGCCAAGAAACAGAATTGAAAAGATCTTTGCTAAAGGCAACAGCAGAGGGGATAGAGATTAAAGAAAACTTGTGAACATTGCCTAAACCAGGAGTGATTGTCTTCTTTGGGCTAGATCTTGTTAAGGTATTATAGTAAACAATGAAGTAGGAATTCCACAGCACCCCAAAACCACTTTCTATTAATTTTTTTTTAGTTTATTCTCTATTTCAAACATTAATAAATGATAATCAATTATCATTTTCATTGAGTTGCACTCTACTCTTTTCTAAGTAGTTCAGTTTTTCACTACACACAATCACATTTTATGTGTGTGAGGAGTGAGAGTGTTTGAGATACACCTCAGTTATCAAATTATATCCTCATTCAATGACCTCATATTTTTCCTGTGAAAAATTTTTGTGACAGAAGTAAAAGGTATGGCCATTTATACTTGTATAATCTCATCTGAGCAGGATCAACAAGAAGGTACTTCTTTATTTTAAAGTCTAAAGCAATATCCAATAAATAAATAACTTATCTTCTGTTTGATCCAATGTGTGCAGATGTCAAGGAGAAATAAACAAAAACCTTATCATTAACTGATACTAATTATTTTTAAGTTATCTTTTTTCTATAGGGAATAAATACAGCATTAATGTCTGGTGAGAGTAAGACATTTGTTTTTTGTTGTTTGTTTGTTTTTGTTTTGTTTTTATTTCATAAATTTAATTAAACAAATTTATCCCAGAAAGTATAGCTCACTACTCGAAGTATATATAGTACTCTTCAGTAGAATTTTCTGGGGAGATAGAAATGTTCTTTGTTTACACTGTCTAAGAAAAGTAGTCACTATACACAGGTCACTAGTGAGAACTTCAAATGAAACTGGTACAACAAAAGAGCTCAGTTATTTTATTTTAATTAATTTCATTTTTAATTTAAATGACTATATGTAACTATTGGCTACTATACTGGACAGTACAAACTAAACTTGATGATATGGAGAATGAGGGGAGGGTGCAGTCTGGTATGACTATTAATTTTCTGGTTACGCCTGCTCATTTTCCTTTCTGACCATACAAACCACACACCTTTTTCATTTTAGAGACTTTACATCTGTATTTCCTTCTACATATATGTCCCCATGGATTTTCCCCTGGGGTGGCTCCTTTTAATTCTTCATATTTAAGTTTAAACACCACCTCCTGAGATAGACCTTCTAAATGTCTCAATCACTAACTGAATGTAATTTCCTTTATTTACAACCACTAATTACTCTGTTTCCCTATACTAGTATACAGTTTTTAATTTCCTCAGTATAACTTATTATACCCTAAGGAGTTATGTACTAGTTTACTTGATTTATGTGAGTCTCCACCGATAGAAGATAAGATTCAAGATGACACAGATGACGACTCTCTAAGTCATCTTTATTCTAGTGCTTAGCACAATGCCTGTTATTTTGGTAGGTACGCGTGAATCTTTGTTGAATATCTGTGGAAAGTTTTTCAAAACTGCATTTTATTTATTCCTTTAAATATATATTTTAAATATTATCTTAATAATATATAACTTACTTCTCACCCCAAAAATAAAATAAAATAAAATAAAAACTCCTTTGAAGGCAATTTTCATGTGCTACATTCTATTCAGAGAGTCTTCCTCCTGTGAGATAGCCAAATTCTTTCTCCCATTCTCTCATAAACCCATTTCTGTTTGGCTTTGCCTCTCACCCTTCTGCCAAATTGTTTATATCAACAATGAAGTCCAACTCCAAGCCAAAGTGGATTTACTGTGAATTTTATTATGCTTAAGGTCCAGCACTCCTCACTTTTGTGGGTCACTTTTTTCTCTCTAATTGTGAGGGGTCCCAATTTAAATATATTTAAGTAAAATTTGGAAATAAACATCTTACTTTAGATAGTCAAGACCAGTGCCTCTTTCCCTTTGCTATTTCTCCATCATACTTCTTAAGTTAGAGGATAATGATCCTGGGCATTTAGGGAATCCAGCCAAGGGCAAGTTAATTTAGAGACACATTTAATTTTGGTTTAATAGAATACATTCATATTGTTTATAATCACTTCTGTATGTTTTGGTTATTTTTGGCCAAAGTGGTGTAGGAATACTTTCCAAGCATACTTCATCACTATGTAAAATTCACCTGGAATCATGACATAGAATTGCAGGTGAATATAGCTTATGCACCTGGTATCTGGAAGCATGTATGCAGCACAGGAGACAAAGTCTTATATATCTAGTGCCAGATGCTGCACTGTGGAAAATTTATCCAGTCATTAGATATGTACAATTGCAAACAGTGTTTTAGTTCTAATTGATATCTAGTCAAAATGAATGTTTTCACCTTCCAGAAATATAACGCAGTGCAAGCAAGTATATAAACACTGTGCTTTCTATTCCTATATGGATTGTGAAAAACCAAATTAATCAGAAATCATGTTTGTAGGACCATAATATAAGCAGTAAATATATCTGTGCATGAGGTAAAATATTAATGAATTGCCATATATTGGATTGAATCTGAGCATATCTGACACACCATATACTGAATATGATGGTTATACTCTTGCAGTAAAATTGCCTGAAGAAATAAGTATCCAAGCAATAAAACTTTAAATATTTATCAGTAACTCAATCCATATTATGTAATAATAATTTAATTGAAAATTAGGTTACTGACTATAGTGACAATTTATTTGAATTGCTATTTTTGCCTTAATTTTAAATTAATATTCAAAATTATTAGTCTTGCATAAATTCACTATGACTAATAAGGAAAAATATACAATGCAAGAAAGAAGACTGGCAGAAACTCCAGTGCCAAAACTCTTATTATATCTCCACAGAAAATCTATTGTTTATTATTAAAATTCATAAAAGAAGTTTTCTAACATAATATGCCCCAGACTGAATTCCTGATCTTTTCTCCAAAACCCACTGTTTCTACAGACATTCAGTCTCAGTTAATGGTAAATTCCTATTAAGGGAAGCTATTGTTCACTTATTCCCCCAAAACCATTTTTTATTACGCATCTTTATTCTAAGGATGTTCCTTAATTTTCAAAAGGTAAAGTCACTTAAAACTTCTATAATTAATGAATCATTGTACATAACAAATATTCCATTTACCTACCTAATAAAATATTGATACATTTTCTAAGGTGATACCGACTTAATTCCTCAATATGAAATTTAAATAGCAATAATAGAAAAATTAAATATCAGTTATAGAAACATATGCACCTGATTAATTTATCTACTTATGCCATATATAAACAAAAAGTACATGTGTTATGAGCCCAGCATCTACACAAAGGTAATTATCAAGCTTGGGTGACTCAGTATAGAACTAAGATGACTTTCACTCTCATCCATGAACAATATCTGAAAGGTTGTGTAGCTAGAGCTAATATAGGATTTGAAATCCAATCCAATTTTATTAACTGTTAATATTTAATATAGGTAATTGGAAATTCCAGAGAAAACTTACAATTGATTTTCCATTTGTGATATAATTCCCCTTATAAGATTGTTAATATACACACATAAGTGTATCCATACTTACTTAATATAATAAATAATATATTCATATTCTCAAAGGTAAGCATACTGACTTTGCTTTAATTCATAAATTTTTCTATTTAAAAGTTTTCCTTATGGTGAATTCCAAAATGTCTTTTTCTAATAGGCATCTTTGAAATGATGAGTTAACTAATATAAAAATATTATTGATACTTTCATGCAAAACCTATTTTTTAAAAAAATCCACCTAATATTCATGTTGCTTTTCAGTAATATCTTTTTTATCTGATATTTTGGCAGAAATTTAATAAAAAGTTTCATTTCAAAGTGTGCTTCATGTAAAAAGGCCAGGAAAGAAATGATGGAAGAGGTATGATTTGGGGGGAACAAAAACATAGTGTACTTTAATGATTACATTTTAAAATGACATACATTAATAAGTATATTATCGTTGTACAATATGATTATATTTGTGATAATAGCAATAAGCAATGTAATTATAATTATCAGTCATAACTAATATATAATTATTGATTGATATAATTATAAAATATGAATATAACATGTGATTGGCAATTAATGATCAATAATTAATGAATTTTTAAGTGGCATCCATTATCTTTATTTGTGGTCTGCTTATTCAGTTTGGAATGAAGTTAATCTTATTCCCATGAAATTAGTGAAGTAACTCACCCTTTTTCTGTTTTAGAACTACTTGTGTAAGATATTAGTACTAATCCTCAAAGTGTCATTCCTCAAAATCCTGCTAAAATGCATCTGTAATATTGCCTGGGCCTGGATACTTTTGTATATTATTCTAATTCCTCTGATATTTATGAGATTACACAAGTTTTTCATTCTAATTTAAGCATTTTGTGTTTTTCTATAAATTTTTGCATCTTGTATGAGTTTTCAAATTTATTTGGATATTGATATTTATAATATCCCTTTATTATATTTTAATCTGTTATGGACTGATTACCCCCCCTTTTATTATGCTTTTTTATTTGAAACATCTCTATTTTTCCAATTTTTCTAGAGACTATTTGGATTACTAATGTATTTCAAAGTACCAGCTTTTAGTTTTATTAATCATCTTTCTGTGGTTATTTGTTTCACTCATATCTAATAATATATTTTTATTGCATTTCTACCTCCCTTTTTGTTTACTCTTTGCTTTTGTCAACTTTTGTTTTGAACATTTTAGTTCATTTAATTTTTTTTTACTTTCATATAAATATTTTTGAAGTTTTTTTCTTAGTGATAGTTTTACATATATATATGTATGTATGTATGTATGTATGTATGTGTGTATGTATGTATGTAGTTATCTACTGACGTTAACAAATTAACTCACTTAATGGCTTAAAACAACAGACATTATCTCAGAGTTTCTGTGGAACCTAAATCCTGCATAGCTTAACAGGCTCAAAGCCTCTCAAGAAATTGAAGTTAAGCTGTTGTGGGGGTCCCAGTATCTTCTGAAAGCATTAGCAGGAAGGATCTACTTCTAAGCCCCATGACATAGTTGTGGACAGGATTCAGTTCTTTGTAGCATTGGACAGTGACCCTGTTTCTTGTTACATTGGCCCATCCATAGGACAGTTTGCAGCATGGCCGCTAACCTCAGTATAGTAACCAAGCAAGACAGGGCAGATAAGGTGGAAGCCATTGTCTTTTTTGGTCTTAATCTCAGAAATAATGTAACTTCTTCCATTTTTTTTTTTTTTTAATTTAAAAAGTGTGTTACCGAGCCCAGCTTGCACTCAAGAACAGGGCATGATGTCCTGAAGATTAGAGGTGGGAATCTCTCGGAGCCTTTGTTGAAGTACCTACATACATAGTTTCATTGATTTTGACATGTACTCTTCAACTGACATTCAACGATATGCATTTTATAATTGGCCTAAAGATTATTATCTTTATTTCAACAGTTGTATTTTATATTTTTTAATTTAAATTCCAGATATATAGGATTTTTAAATAACCTACCATTTGTCATTATTCTTAAATTATTTATTTTATAGTCCAAGAAACCCTGACCTCAAAATTGTTTATGGTCCTTGTTCTTCATTTTTTTGCCCCTCTTTTATTCAACATATGTGCCTTATGGCATTTATGTATATTAAATATATTTTACACTGTTTTAGTTGATATATTTATAAGAGATTATAACCTTTCTTCTTTCAAAATGATACTAATAAATCTAAGGTATTGCAATAAAGTTAAGTAATTCTTTATAATCCCTAAACATTGAGTAGTCTGAAAGAGAAGTCTTTACAAAATGCTTCAATAGTTTCAAATTGCCATATGCTATAGGAAGTGATTTCAGTTACTGAAACATTTTATTTTTTAAAAAATGTTTAAGTTTAGAATTGAATAAAAGGGCATTAAAGAATGTATTCATTTGGAGAAAATATTACATAAAAAATTTCATATGGAGTCTTGGAACCTAAATAAAAAGGAAGGAAAGAACGGGAGACTTCAACATATGAATTTAGGAAGATTTTTGCTAATATCTGTTAGTTTTAGAATAACTGCATTCTCATTTTGAAAATTTCTCTAACATTTCATATAATGAAAATAATATTCTAGTCATTCAGTAATGAAGAGAAATATATATTTAACAATTTTTCCAATTTTTTTAATGTGTTCATATTGCCATATCATTAAGAATGAGAAGATGTTAGATGTGTTCAACATTGTAATTTCTTGTGAAGACCTGTGGCATTTAATATAAATGTAGGGAATAGTTCCTTAAAATCAAGCCACGAAAAATGTTATCTTTAGTTGTGAAGTAGGTTGGGATTGATTCAATTTGCACCGAAGGCTAGACTAAATCACAAAAAAAATTGGATTAGAAATATTAAATTCAACTGGCCAAAGTCATCCGGCCTAACTGAAAATTTGTGTTCAAAAACATTACTTTGGGATTTTTTACTGCTCTCTGCATATTCAATTATAATAAAATTTCCAAATATCAACTTTTCATATTTTAAGTATCACCTTAACACAGCATAATTTTTTTCAAAAACCAAGAAAAAGATGTTGTGGATTTGAAGAAATAAACATACTGGGTTTCTACTTAATGGTAAACTGAGCATATGTTACTATCTTTCCTTCCGAAACTCTTCTGAAAGAGTAAAGATAGTGGAAGGGAGGAGATTACCACATGATTTTATTAAAACTGAACTCTGTTTTGAATTATTGCAGATTCACATGCAGTTGTACGTAACAACGCAGAGAAGCCCAATGTGTCATTTCCCCAGTTCTTTCTATGATAACATTTTGCAAAACTGTAGATCACAATATCGGACTTTCCTCTACATGGATTCTGCATTTTGCACTCACCTCTCTTCCACCTCCACGCCTGACTTAACTCCTGTCAAGCACTATTCTGTTTCCCATTTCCATAATTTTCTCATTTCAAGAATGTTATATAAATGCAATCATAGAGTATCTAACTTTTAGGGGTTTTGTGAACATATATCTTCATTTCCTTGCAAATTGTATTTTCTCTTAATAGGCATTCTTAATGGGGCTGTTCACAGAGCAATTATTTTAACGTTTATGAAGTCCAATACCCCCATTTTTAAATTTATTGATCACATTTTAGTGTTAACTCAGAACTCTTTTCTCTCATCCATTAGATCGTATTTACATGTTTATCAAAAATCAATTGGACATATTTGTGTGGATCTATTTCTGTTTATTTTTCTTTCTCTGATCTAGATCTTTCTCCCTCCACCAATACTACAGCCTTGATTAATGTAACTTTATTAGTCTTAAAATTCGGTACATATATTCTTCCCTCTTTATGACCTTGCAGAATTGTTAGCTATTCTAGTTCATTTGCATTTTATGTAAATTGTATAGTAATGTTTTCTACACATACAAAAGAATTTTCTGAGGTTTCAATAGGAATTGTATTAAACCTCTGTATCAATTCAATTTTACTATGTTGAGTATTCCAATCCATGAGCATAGTATTCTACAGTTTTCAGCATATTAGTCACATATATGTTTTGATAGATTTACACATAAGTATTTCATTATTCTTGTGTTTGTAAATTTCAGTTTAATATAGTTTCGTCCACATATTCATTGAGTATATTTAGAAACATAATTGAATTTCTAAATGTGTGTTTTGTACCTAAAGACTTTGCTCAACTCACGTATTAGTTCTAGGAGGATTTTTATATATTTTTCCCTACATTCTTTGGGATTTTCTATATAGACAATCGTATTATCTGTGAATAAACAGTTTTATTTCTTTTTTCCTGATCTCTATATTTCATTTTCATTTATTGCTTTATTCAGCTCACTACAACTTTCAGCGTTATTCTGCTTCTTTAGATTTGTTACACTCTTCTTTATCTAAGTTTTTGAGAATGGTGCTTAGATTATTAATTCAGTGTTTTCCTCTGTTATATATACTTAGTTCTATAAATTTTTCTTTAAAATCTGTGTCACACAAATTTTCCCATATATCGTATTATAATTTTCATTGAATTCAATATTTTTGTGTTTTTATTTTTAAATAACTTAAATTTTAGTTACAGTTGGCACATGATATTAGTTTCAGGTGTACAACATAGTAATTAGAAATTTATATAACTTACAAGATGATCAACCTGATAAATCTCATACCTGTGACACCATATAGAGTTATTATATATTATTGCCTATATTCCTTATGCTATACTTTACATTCCTATAACTATTTTGTAACTAACGATTTGTATTTCTTAATTCTTCCCCTTTTCACCCACTCTCCCAAACCTCCTCCCATCTAACAACCATCAAAATGTTTTCTGTATCTATGAGTTTGTTTCTGTTTTTTGTTTTGTTTTGTTTTGTTTTTGTCCTTCGATTCCACATGTAAGTGAAATCATATGGTATTTGTCTTTCTATATCTGACTTACTCCACTCAGCACAGTATCCTTTAGGTCCATCCATTTTGTTGCAGATGGCAAGATTTTATTCTTTTATTATAGATGAGTAATATTCTAGTGTATTTATGCACACTCGTATGTGTATTTATTTATCCTCTTCTTCATCTATCCATCCATTGAGGGACGTCCAAGTAGTATTCATAGCTTGACTGTTGTAAAAAATGTTGCAATGAACATATGGATTTTCATGTCCCTTCAAGGTAGTGTTTTGCATTTCTTTGGATAAATACCCAGAAGTAAGATAACTGGTCTGTCATTATCTCATGTTATAGCCTTTGTTTTAAAACCTATTTTGTCTGGTCTAAGCATTGTTGCCCCAGGCTTTTTGTTCATTTCTATTTTCATGGAGCATCTTTTTTCATCACTTTTGATCTTTTGATCTGAAGTGAGTCTCTCTATGCAGCACATGTCAGGGGTCTTGTTTTCTTATTCTTTCAGCCACCCTATCTTTTGATTGGATAATTTAAATCCATTTACATTCAAACTAATTGTTGTTAGATATGTCATTATTGCCATTTTGTCATTCATATTTTTGATCTTGTATTTTCTTCTTCTTAAAGAAGGCTTTCCAGCATTTCCTGTAATATTTGGTTAGTGATGATGAACACCTTTAGCTTTTTCTCATCTGGGAAGCTCTATCTGTCCTTTGATTCTGAATAATAACTTTGCTGGGTAGAGTAATTTATGTTGTACGTCCTCGCTTTTTCATCCCTTTGAATAATTCCTGCCAATCCCTTCTGGCTTGAGAAGTTTCTGTTGAGAAATCAGCTGACGGTCTTACAGGTGCTTCTTTGTAGGTAACTAACTGCTTTTCTCTTGCTTTTAGGATTCTCTCTTTGCCTTTAACTCTTGGCATTTTAATGACGATGTAAGTTTGGTGTGGGCCTCTTTGGGTTTATTTTGTTTGGAACTCTGTGCTTCCTGGGCTTGTATGTCTATTTCCTTCACCGGGTTAGGGAAGTTTCCCATCATTATTTTTTGAAGTAGGTTTTTAATTACTTGCTCTCTTCTCCTTCTGGTACCCCTATGATGCAAATGTTGGTATATTTCTTGTCCCAGAAGCCCCTTAAACTGTCCTCACTTTTTTCGATGCTTTCTCTTGTTGTTGCTATTCTGTTTGAGTGTTTTCTGCTACCTTATCTTCTAAATTGCTGCTTCGATCCTCTGCTTTATTTAATCTACTGTTGATTTCTCCTAAGGTATTCTTCATTTCAGATTGGTTCTTTTTTATGTTTTCTGTCTTCATTTTTGTGTTTTCTGTCTCTTTGTTAAAGTTCTCACTGAATTCATCTATCTTCCCCTAAGCTCATTGAGAATCCTTATAGCCAGTGTTTTGAATTCTATACCTGGTAGATTGCTTGTCTCCATTTTTCATTCCTTTGAACATTTTCCGCCAATCCCTTCTGGCATGCAAAGTTTCTTGAACTTTGTTTTGTTCTTTCATATGGGACATGTTTCTTTCTCACCTCTTTTTGACTTCACATCCCAGTGTTTGTTTTTATGTATTAGGTAAGGCTACTATGTCTCCAGCCTAAAGAGCTCAGTGGTGCAATATTTACTGGTCACCTGAGCCAGGTAGTCCAGATGTGCCCCTTGTATTGGTCATGTGTGCCTTCCTGTTGTGGTTGAGCCTGGGTTGCTGCTTGCATGTCAGTGGGAGGGATTTCCCCTCGGGCTGAGGACTGGCTGGTGACTACAATGGAGGAGGTGTTGTACAGGGAATAGCCCTACAGAGGATTTACTTTAACAGGCTTCTGGTGCCTGCTCAGTTTGCCCTTTGGCTTTGTTGTCCTTGGATGTGGCCCTGAGCAGTGCTCTGGCTCAGATGGAAGCCTGCCACTGGACTTGTAGGCCGGGGACTTTTGGGAGAGGCCCGACCACTGGCCAAGTTCAGTTGCAGCCTGTGTCTGCCTGAGGCCACCTGGCATGAGCCATCAAGCAATCCACATATGGCTGCCACCCACATGGGGTTTGGATGTGCCTCGAAAAACCAAGCCACAAATCAAGGTCAGCTGCCACTAGTTCTGGGCTTGAGGCTGTTCAGCAAGAGTTACTAGGTATGTCGAGGCCAGATCCTAGTTGTTGAGATTTTGTGAACCTTTGAGAGATTTTAGGAAAGTCTGCAGAATGAGCCAATCCAGGCCATTTGTATTAACTATCAAGTGAAAGCAACTTGATGGTCCTGAAAGTTGGGTGGAGCAGAGTCAGAGGATCACCAGGGTAGGGTGGCCAATGTTAGTCAGGTTAATGGGGACTCAGAAATAGTACTGCCTGGGGCTGCACACCAGGTCAGAGAGCACTCAACAAAGGAACAATAGCATCTGCCAGCACTTCTGTCTGGGAGGAAACTGCCCCCCACCCCAGCCCTCACCTTTAAGCCAGACTACTTAGTTCCTCCTTGTATGTCCCTGGTGCCTGAATACTGGAGCTCAGAGCAAGTGAGTGACTAAGTTTACCTATCAGCCCCATAAGGAACATCTTCAACTCCAGCTGCTTTCTATCTCAATCAGCCACAATCTCTGCTGGTTATACAGCAGTTATGGGAATTTCTCTTCCAGCACTGAATGCTGAGCTGGGGAGCCCGGTACGGGGCAAGGACCATTTGCTCCTGATGTGGGACCTTTGTAGCTGAAATATCCCTCTCAATTCCCAACCACTGCATGGGGGTATGGGACCAGCCCATTCGCATCTCTGCCCCTCCTACCAGTCTCAAGGCCTCTTCTGTGTGTCCCCAGTTGTAGGACTTCTGTTCAGCTATACTTAAGGTGGCTCCCAATGATAACTGTTCTATAGTTTAGTTGTAATTTTGACGTAATTGTGAGAGGAAACAAACATAGCAATTACCTACTCCACCATCTTGACCAATTGTTTTTTATTTTTATGCTCCCCTAGTCACTTCCTTTTTGATGAAAAGATTATTTAGAAATGCGTTGGATAGCTTCAAAGTGTTTGTATTATTTCTTATTATTTTTAATTTATGAATTTTTAGTTTATGTTCACTACTCTCAAAGAACATACTGTATAATTTCAATTTTTAAAACTCATTTAGGTTTGTCTCTGGTCCAGGATATGGTTTATCTTGATACCTGTATCTTTTGTGAACATTTATGAAGAATGTATAGTCTTCTGTTTTTGGATCTATTGTGTTGATTAGATACTGTTCTTTGGTGGTGGTGTTAAGTTCTGTACCTGCACTTTTCTTCTGTTTAGTTTTTCTGTCAATTACTGAAAGGTTGGTTAAAGTCTCCATTTATAACTTTGGATTTGTGTGGGTTGTTTTTTTTTTTGTTTTTTTTTGTTTTTTTTTTTTTTTTTTTTTTTTTTTTTTTTTTAGTTTTATCTGTCTTGGATTTATATAGTTCACTGCTTTCTTTTTTGTGTATACACGTTTATGATGGCTATTTGTTCTTAGCAGATTGACCCTTTTATCTTTACGAATGTCTCTCTCTTTCATAATTTTCTCTGCTCTTAACTCTACTTTATCTAATATTAATATAACCATACCTGCTTTCCTTTAATTTATATTTTGCATAACATATCTTTTTATTTTTTTAATTTCAAGTTTTTCATATTGTTTTTAATGGAACTGAGTTTCTGGCAGAAAGCATATAGTTTTGTAATGTCTTTTCATCCATTCTGACATCTTTGTCTACTAATTGGTGTACTTAAACTATTTAGATGTAGTATATTTATTGATATGTTAGGGCGTAAGTCTTTTTATTTTGATTTTTTTTCTGTTTTTCAGTTTGTCTTTTTTATTTTTCTTGCCTCCCTGTGGGGCAAGAAATCTTTGTTAGGCAGATGTTGATTTTTTTTTAAATTCAATTTGAGATTTTTTTGATTTGTGGTATAATCAGTGTTTTTCTACTGAAATGTGAATATTTTTTGTATTATGTTCTAATATGTTGGGTATTATTTAAACTTTCTGTGTAATCTGGTTTCCCCTGACTCTCTTCCAGCAAGAGCAATGGGTTTGCTTCCTTCTTACTGCCAAGTGGAGATGGAAATTCAGGTTTCCAACTTGCCCTTCATTGGCACTATGGTGGGGTTGGGGTGCCACATTACTGCTCACCAGGGCCTGAGATGGGAATTCCAGCTCATCATGTGGTTTCCACTGACTTGGTAGTCAGGGTGGCTTCCTTATCACTGGTTGGTGGTAAAAGCTGATTTTCCACCAGGCTTCCTCTGACTCTATTCCTACAGTGGGTGAAAGGAGAACCACATACTGCTAGGTCAGCTTGAAAATCCAGGCTCTCTATGTAGTCTCTGCTAACACAATAAGACAGGGATGGGGGCTCTTGTTTTCCTACCTGTCCTTCTCTGACACCACACAGGAGAGAGGGCAGGATGTGTTGGGGCACCTCGTTAGAGACTCATGAGTGAGTGTGTCTCGCTCTCCTTAGATCTGGCTGGCATGGGTGGTGATAAGTCATTAAGTGTTTTTGTGCTGCTTGACTAGAGTAGAGCACTTATTGTTTAGAAGTTTTCTAAAATACCAGGCCACTGTTTAATAATTCTTTGGCTACGGAGAGATTGGTTTTGTTGACTTTTATTTATTGGTTGGTTCGTTTGTCTGCACCTGCTGTTATTCCAGGTTATGGGCTTCTCCAGCTCCAGATTTAGGAAATATGAGATATAAAGAAAAGCAGAGAATTCATCACCATCATGTTATTCTTTGGTCTGCATGGTCCTTAGCCAGTCTTCTCTCCTTTTTTCAGAGTCTCATGCTTGTTTTTGTTTTTTTGGTTTTTTGGTTTTTTGTTGTTGTTGTTGTTTGTTTGTTTTTTAAAATATAATGTCCAGGAGTTTTAGTTGTACTTAGTGGGAGGAATAGGAAAAAGTGTGTCTACTCCATCTTCCTGGATGTCAATATCTCTTTGACATGACTAATTTTAACAAATGTTTGGAAGATAGAAGAAAAGGGCACCAATTTAATGATATTTTTAGTTAGAAGAACACTGCACACTATTTTAAATACTTAGGCGATTTCTCATTTGGCAAAATAATCTTCAAAATCAGAATTATTTTTTATATATTGTCTCTATAGCATTCTATAACACAATTCATTTAATTTCATTTACTTGTGTTAAATATTTAGAGTATTTCTATTTTTTCATGTTACAAATAAGACTTTTATGAACATATATATAATGTTGAATATTCTTTATGCACTGCTATGATTATTTTCTTAAGACAAATTCTTATAAGTGACATCACTGACCAAATATTATTTGAGATAAACTAATACACATTTAAACTTTGTTTATGAATTTTCCTTATCTTATTTTTCTCTAAATATGTTTTAAATATTGTTTATAAATATGATTTAATATTTTGATTTACCTTCCACTTACAATATAGAATGTTTCTATGATTAGCTATTTTCATTTAGAAATGCAATAAAATATTGCCTCAATATCAAAAGGAAAATAAAAATATTAACTTTAATCTCCAATGAATTTTATGACAAATTTGTAATGGTGTCTTAAACCAAGAGTAAAATAATCTCTTAATTATGGCTTTAAAATTGTTGACCAGTTACTGCAGTTTTTTTTTCAAAGGAAATGAAATACCCTAAACTGTCTAATTTAAAACGCCAAAGCAGAATACCAAGAAATGAAATTCAGCTTTTATGGAGTGATTGAAACCTTAAAGCTCTTTTCTTAATTGTGATAATTTGGAACAAATTAGGGAGTCTTGCAGTGAGCATTAGTCTAGTCATAGTCCTCTTAAGAGTGTTAAATCAATGTTCAGGGAAACTTGCAGAGCAGGACTGAAATCTGAGGGTTTTTAGTTAAAAGAAGGTTAGCCTAAAATTACCATTTTTATCTTCCTAATACTCACTATAATGGCAATCTTTGATTTTGTGAATATTATAATTGGGATTTTATTTTAAAAGCACAAAACATAATGTATAGATGGTATTATGTAATTACAGAATTAATATCATGTCTTCAAGAATTTTCTCTATTAAAATAAAATTGCTATTTTGCATAGTTTCAGTTTACTTCCAATATAATTGTGAAATACTGGTATTTAGAGTTCCCTTGATCCATACTAGTGCTCTATAAATGCTTTGTTCTAAATAGCAGTAGGCTTTTGATGCTACTAACTCACTAAAGTTTAAATAAAGGGTCAAAGATGTTAGAGGAAAGCATAGCGGGAGGGTTTTCCTCTGCAAATGAGTCTAATGCTCTAACACGAGGATGTACAGTGCAGAAAATGCTTTGCTAACAGACAGTGTAAGTAGTTGGCAGAATATTTTTTTTTAACTAAAAGTTTTTTTTTTTTAAACTGAATATCCCCAAAGAGATTTGCTTTAGACATGTATCCCTATAAAAATCCTCAGATAATATATGTTATCACTGATTTTTTTTCTTTGACCTGATTATTTTAAAATAAGCTAACTATGCACTGTATTAAAGGCGACTGAATATAATTTGGTAGCTAAATACATTTATAAGCTTTCATTTTCAAATCAAAAATAAATAACTATTTTGGGGAGGGGGAAACAAAATATTAAAGCAGTATGAAGAAATAGAGAATTAACATAGAATCAAACAAACTAATGCAAAATAAATGCGGTTTGTTTGTTTGTTTGTTTCAATTGTAGTTTGAAAGTCTCAAATCAACTTATCCAGAATTCATTCTGAAAAGACCAGTTCTCCTTGATATCCCATGACTCAGAATTCTCTAGTTCATAAAAGGAGATAAAGGTCTTTGTGTTAGCAAAAATTAGTCACCATGGTTAACATGTTAACCAAGGACATTTTATCCCCCTACATAGAAAGCATACTCTCTTTGTAAGTTATACCTCAATAAAGCTGGGAAAAAAATTAATGGCAGTCTTTCCTCACTACTTCTATTCCTAAAGATTTTTTTTAATCTAAATTTTTTGTCTCAGTATATTAAATTTTAGCTTTCAATAACATGAAATAAAAATATACCTATACTGTATTTGCTGATTAAAGTAGTTAGACTTTAGGCTATTCTTCCTTTTTCTATTGTATTATCTGCACATAGGCAGACATGTATGATTTTCTTAACATCAAGTCTGATGAAAGTGAAAAATAATTTGGATTGTTTGGCATGACTATTTTTTATAGCAGAGACTTGCTCAGATTACATTTGAGCAAATGAGGGGCAGAAACATATAACCTCCGTTATTTAAATCTGTTCTTTACACACAACTTAGAATTTGTTTCGTGCTGTTTAAATCTATTATTCTTGGGTACTTCGAGTAAGCTTCAAAGTATAATCAGTTCTCTCTGTACTTTGTTTTATGACAGGAAAATAAATTAGTAAAATGATTATATTTAATTATTTTATTAAATATAAAAATATATACAGTGTTTTAGGCTTGCAGGAGATAACAATTTTTACTTTTTATTAATGAAAAAAATGTGACCATAATGAAAAAATTAGATAAAATGAGAGAACAAATCACCCACAATCCAATTCTAATAATAGTAAATAGAATCAGATATTTAAATCTGTATATCTTCATAATATCTTACTCACAAGATAGACACAGATTTCATATAGCTTTCTACTGTATGAATATATTTATGTTATGTAACAGTCCATTCAGAGCATCGTTTTCAAGTTAAATTCTTAACTTGTTCCTTAAAAGTGGAAATCCTGGAAATGAAATATATCGCAACACCTGTAACATAAAGCTAAATTCCAGTATAAAACATACATTCTTTCTTAAAACCTGCAAATATTTAAAAAATACACACTCTCCCAAAATATTTTCTACATGTATACATGTATGTGGCTTTGATTTATAAAATTGAAATAAGCAAACCAGCTTAATAATAATTTTATTCTTGTTCATAAAATGAACTATGAATAAAAATTTGTACTCTGAATCAAATAACCTTAATGTCATAATATAAAAAGTAAATGATTGGAAAGCAAAATTCTTCTTTTGGCTTTAAACTCATCACTTTTTTAATTAAATGAATTCAATTGTTTGAGAGTATGAAAATTAGGCTAGGTACAGTTCATCAAATAATCATGTTGATTACTCATTTTTAAAGTAATAAATATTTGCATGTATGCGTGTGCATATCCATTTTAAAAAAACTTAATGCATATCAAGTTTTAAGATATGCCTAGATCCTCTGTTAGAAAAAAAATGTGTAATCACTTGTCATAATGAGTCCATGTTTTGTATCTAGAAGTTTCTTGCCAAACATATAAGAAAATCGTATATGTCTGCCTACATGCAGATGATGCAATCAAAAAGGAAAGGAGAATATCCTGAAGCTTATCTACTTTAATCAACAAGTACAGTATATGTATACTTTTATTTTATGTTATTGAAAGTGAAAATTTAATATACTGAGACTAGAAAATTTAGATTTTTAAAATATTTAAAAATAGAAGTAGTGAAGTAACAACTAACAAGAATTGTAGAGGGTATGAGATTTTATCTTAATGTAACCTAACAATTTAGCTTGCCACAGTTTCATAGATGTTAGAAGAAGATTGGCGACTTATGGGTCAAGGGCAACAGCATGACAGAGTATGAACTTTATGTTTGCCTGTTTCCTTTTGTCCCCCAATTCCCAAGGTGGGAGATATAAAGAAGGGCCCAGGTAGATGCTGTATACACACTGGGTTGGTGCCACAGATGAGGAACCCTGAGCAAAGGAGACTCCAATCTTATAAGGGGCTGTCAACTCTGTCCAATCTTTACTCTGAAAGGAGACGTTATCTTGATTATCCTGGTTAAGAAACAATTGCCTTCTATCCCAGGAGACATTACATCTAACTTTCAAGGCCCTTTACTATACAAACATCCTTGCAAAGGCAGGCCAGAACACAACTCTCAGTGCTTTTCCACAAAACATGTAGGCACATAAGATCAAGAATTACCTGCAATAATCTATACAATGATAACTACATATAATACCAGGCGCAATAGTTGTTTTCAAGACCCAGAAAACATTAAAATTTGAACATTAACAATTTACTGTCAGTAGATAAATCAAAGGCCACATTTTTATAAGTTAGGCCAAGTAAAAGAATCAGAATAGAGCAATCTTTACTAAGGTTATAAATGTTCACTTCAGTAATGAATTAGATTATGAGACCTTCAAGGTAAAAATGGACTTTAATTACTTATATAATCCTTTAAAGTAAAATACTGTACCTTGTACTTATTAGCTGTTAGGAGTAAATGTCTTATTTTCAAATTCTCAGCATCAATCACTTTGGATAAATGCCTACCTCTATACTGTGTGCTTCTGGTAGACTGCCAATCACCAGACCCAAAGGAGGGCAAAAGGCTCAGAGTAGTAACTGGTGCAGCACAAGCACCATTTAAATATTTGTCACATTAATAAAATTAAATTAAACAATTCAACATGACTTCGTGTTTAATAAAATTTTGTTAAATTATGTAAAATCTGATTTTTTCTAAATTTTAATAATTTATTATTAATATTCAAAATTCAAAATATACAAAATGACAAAAATCCAAATATTATCTTTCATATCCTTCCCTCAACCACCCAGGTCCCCTCATTATAGGCCAACAGTGTTATAAAGGGTTTACCCTGGTAAAATTTTATGTAGATAAAATAAAAATGTATATGCATATTCACAAATATACATATGCAAACTGCTTTTTTTCCCCTCATTTTAATACAAATAGCAGCAAACCATACACATTATTCTGATCTTGTTTTTTTTTTTTTTTCACTAAAATATGAATCTTGGAGATTGTTTCTTGCTTTTCAAGTCAGAGACACTATAAAGAAAGACAATTAGAACTTAATATCACTAAAGAGCGTGGATATAATTTCCCTAATTAAATGTTAGCAAATAACATCCAGCAATGTTTTTTAAGAGAATAATACATCATGACTAAGTGTGGTTTATTCCAGGAATTTAAAGTTTAACATTCAAGTAAATTACCCTCACACTTATTTTTTGGTTTTATTTTATTATTAGTTTCAAGTATACAGTACATTGTTTAGGCATTTATAGTGTTTATTTCATTACTGCCGACTGCATTCCCTATGTCATCTATTTTTAAGGCTTACATATTTGCATGTCTCCTATTTCCATGAAAATGGAGTTTGTGGTTTCATTCCTTATACTTGCTTTGGATAATTTTTAGATAATATTCTGTATGTTAAGCATGGGATTCTCACAATATTCCATCATGTTTATTCTGCTATATTAAAAATCAGTCTATTAATTAAATTAGTTTTACAAATTAGCTACACAATAGTACACACTCCAATACATCTGATGGAGTTAATTGAACATCAGCATGGTTGATGTTACTATGACAGTTTCCGTCGTCTTTCTTATTCTTTTTTTTTTTTTTAGGATTCTTTCAAAGGCTAAGTGATTTATACATCTGCCTACTCAGATTTTCTACTAAAGGCATCTTCATGGTTACATTGTAATGGAGGTTTGTTGACAGAATATACACATTTACATATGCATATGTAAATACCATGCTATTTGCAATAGGCTGTAAAATGGGCTCCCCAAAATATCCACGTATTAATTGCCATGCGAATGTGTCCTCTATATAGTAAAACAGATTTTACAGATGAAATTAAATTAAACACCTTGAGATGGGACAATTATCCTGGATTATAAACATGGATTCAGTATAATCACAATAGACCCTACAAGAAGGAGGCAAGATTATCAAAAGCAGAAAGAGATAAGACAATAAAAGCAGAGGCTAGATTGATGCACTTAGAAGAAAGTGGAAGAGGCCATAAACCAAGAAATGCAAGTGGCATCTAGAAGCAGGAAAAGAGAAAAAACAAATTCTCCCCTTGAAGCTTCTAGAAGAAACATAACACTGCTAGCACCTTGACTAGACTTGACCTCCAGAGCTGTAAGAGAATAATGTTGTGTTGTTTTAAGCCACTAAGGTTGTTGTAATTATAGCAGTGATAGGAAAGTAATACATCATTTAAAATATAAAATATGAAATGTAGTTAAATACTTAGCATACGTATCTCTAATCTTAGTTCTCTCTCTTCTCCTCATAAATAGTAAACCATTTTCCTGACTTTGGAATGTATTATTTCCATAATGTCTACAAATTTACCATATACAGATATGGCAGAGTGAGAGTTACTCCCTTCTTCCACAGAAGTAGAGTGGTAGCTCTACCAGGAGTTGCCCATCTAGACTGTATTTCCTAGTTCTTCTGCTCTAAAGTGTTGCATTTGAGTGAGTTCTCACAAATGGCACATGTACAGAACTAATAGATTCCATTTCTGTGTCTGAGTATGTTGGTGACGTAAATTTACATGTGGAATTATTCTGAGAGTTACATAGACTCAGTGAAAAATAAATGCTTACCCTTCCCTGACTTTACGTGTTAAGGAATAACACTTAGAGGAGCAGGAGTGGGACCATGAGGTATGGGATAGAAAGACATCTGAGTAGATACTGATGAAGCAGAGATTGTAACTTCACATCTACCTGAAATTCTATTACTTGAGGGAAGAAACTCCTCTAAACTTATCTGAAGAAAATTATTTTTTTCTGCCTTAAATCTTTTAAGCATTACACTCTAGGCAGTGAGGATGCTGATTCTCCTCAAGATGCTTCGTACCACCATGTGTTTCTTCTGTAGCAATGAATTAGGTTGGATACCTAATATCTTAGTCCATCCAGGCTGCTGTGACGAAGTACAATAGACTGTATGGCTTATAAACAACAGAAATTTATTTCTCAGAGTTCTAGAGTGTGAAGTCTAAGATCAGGGTGCTGGTATATTTGGGTTTGGCTGTGGAGCCTCTTCTGGGATGTAGACTGCTTTTTTATCACTTTGTCTTCACATGGTAAAAGGGGCAAGGGAAGACTTTGGAGTCTCTTTCACAGAGTCACTAATCTCATTCATAAGTTCTCTGCCCTTGTGACCTAATCATCTCACAAAAGTCCTACTTCCTAATACCATCACACTGGTGATTAGAATTCAACGTATGAATTGGGGAGAGGTGGGCACAAACATTAAGTCTGTGGCACCCAAGGTAGCCTATATGGGAATTATAAGGAAAGCTCATGGAAGCATAACTATACACTGAAAGAATGACTGGCTCTCACTAGATTGTGTCAGCATGGCGTACACATGAGATTATACTAAAGGTGTTATACTAAGGAGAAGAAATACAAGACTCAGTAGGATTACTATATTCATATGGAAGTGGTTACCAGGGATTAGAATTTTAATATCTTAGCCATAGCCCAGGGGAATGAGTTTTAATAATCTGCTAAAGTCAAATTGAACTTGGACTCAATGATGGCCTATAGTTAATGAGCTAGAAATGTCAGCTTCTCCCTGGCATACAATAGAGGATGGCCCAGAGAGATGAGAATGTTGGAATGAATATATTATGTAGAACCTGCTTAGCCATCTCTAAAAATACTCTCAAAAGAACTTCTCACCAAATTTTAAACTAATGAATTGGTGAGGAGAATGCAACATTCTTGTATTTATTCTCTGTAGATAAGAGATGATGGTAAGAATGATGAACTAAAAAGAGGTTCCTTGATATTAATAGAAATAACACAAAAGTAGTAGAGGTCAAGTTGTAATGCACTATGAGGATTTATTTTCTACATTATATTTTGAGTAGTATAATATGGTAGATGAGATAAATATAGCATGGATATTTTAATCCTCTGACTCACCAAAAAATATATTAATAAATAAAACAAAATATGTATCTAAAATAAAATAGAAAAAAGAAAAGAGAATGTGTAACATAATTTATCTTACAGTAAGCAAGACAGAAGAAAATAGGAACAAAAAATAAACGGAGCAAATAACAAATGGGGTAGAAAGGTTAATCTTATGAATATCTACAATATGTTAAATTTCAATGAATATAGTCGATTAAAGTGAGAGCAAGATGCTGCACATGTACCTCCCGTCCTGTAGAAAAAGACACACTGTGAATCTTCTTTTGTTTTTGTGACATTTCCTATATCTGGGCATCCTGATCTAACCCCTTTATTAAATACTGAAAGACTGTCGCTCTTGGCTGTGACCTGAAAACAATAAAGGTAGCCTGCAGAAAATTCTGGTTGTGACTCAAGATATTTGGCCATTTGTTCGTTACAGTATAGCACACTCCATGGAATAGAAGTGTCTTTGGTTAAAAATGTATGTATATGTTGTATGGAACTTTGGCAGGCCCCAGGAATAATTATAGTGAAGGTCTGAGTTTTAGGTTAATGTCAGAATCTCTTTTGCTAATAATTATTATCCATTTGAGAAGTAACTCCTGGAATTTTTTCTTCCAATTCTAATATAGTAACTGGTGCTTGACTTCCCCCGCTGCTGAAAATCTCTGTGAAACTAAACAAAATATATGGTTCAATTATTTTCATGCATTGTGTAAAGAGCAGTAAAAATCTCTGGTCCTTAAGAAAAGGAAAACGAATAGCATAAACCACGCAAACATCCCAGCCTTTTGTCTGAGGAAGGTGAAGCATAAGTGGCGAATGCTCTTGCTCAGCTGAAAAGATTGAAATTGTGGGCTGTTGAGGCACTGAAACGTGTTGGTCAAGTAGAAGGGAAGTGGAAGATAGCTGTGCATGTGGGAGGGAAGGAGCAGAAAGAGCCTGAATGTGGATATACGTAGTTTTATGGTCAAATATTAGAATATCTTTGGCCAATACTTGAGATAGAAACATAGAAAAATTAAATGGAATGCTAAAGATATTTAAATAATTAAAAGAAGTTATTATTTCAAAGGAAAATATATTTAAAGGGAAATAGAAAAAAAGAAAAGAAAAACAATTAGATGACGATTGAATCAAGTGTAAATGCACTAAACATTTCCCAAAAGGCAAAAGCTGTCAGAGCAAGACTCAATTTTTTTTCTGTCTTACAGAGACAAACAGTGTAAAAGTAAAAGTATCAGGAAAACACATATCATGCAAAGATAAGCAGAAATTGGTGTAGTTAGAGTATCACCAGGTACAAAGAAGGATGTTGCATCACAGCAAACAGTCAATTCACCAGGAAAATATTACAGTCCTAAATATGTATGTACATAACATTAGAGCTTTCAAAATAGTGAGAGAAGAATTGAGAAATCTAAATTGAGAGATACACACATCCACAATCACAACTAGAGATGTTAAGGTCTCTCTCTCTCTCTCTCTCTCTCTCTCTCTCTCTCTCTCTCTCTCTCTCTCAGCAGTTAATTAAACAACTGGACTAATAATAAACAAGAGCACAGATTTGAATGCTATCAGTTAACTTGACTTAACTAATTTTTGTAGTACAACATTCACAACCACTGCAGATTATACATTATTTTCAAGTGTTTATGGATGATTCACCAGGCACAACCATATAAAGTGTCAGATAATCTTAAAAAATTTCATAAACTTGCAATCTTACCAATTTTTTTTTTCCTGATACCAATCATATTAACTTAGACTCTTATCCTTAAGGAGTGAAGGTTACTTGTGGTGACTACACTGAGTGAAAAACTTTTTCATTCGGTTGGTTTGATAGATAGTAAGGCGAACATAAATTGGATAACAAAAGAAAGGAGCTAAATGAAAAACTTAGGCTTCATAATTATTTCCAGGAGAATACGAAATTAAGAAATATAGTGTTGTATTTTGTTGTGCTTTTAATCTGTATTTCTCATATTTCTAATAAAGTTCAGAAACATCATTATGACTTTTACTAATTCATTTCTTTCTCCTATTCATTGTCAATTGCATACCTGGTGTTTATTCTACTTTTTAGTATGTAGGAAAGTTGATATATTTTAGCTTCTTTAGAAGTTTTCCACATTGAAAATATGTTCCATTAGTATTGTAAGATAGTAGGAATATTTAATTTTTGTGTAGGTACATGTATATATTTTTTTCCATTATGTTTGTCTATTTTGTATATTTTTAAAGAAGTTCCAGCCTACTTCAATATGATAAACATATTATCCTATATTTTGTAGTATAAGTTTTAAAGTTTTGCTTTTTATGTGTAAATAGCTGGTATGTAGTGTGTGTGTGTGTGTGTGTGTGTGTGTGTGTGCACCTTTGTGTGAGTGTGTGATGTAATGTAGCTCATCCTTTCCTCTACCTAATTGAAATGCCAATGCTGCCAAATATAAACCAACTGTACATGTCTGTCACAATACGATTTTTGAACAATTATTATGATTGTTACTCGAATTGTTATTTTTGTAGATACCCAATGATGAGAATTTGCTTAAATTGAGGCTCTTATTTTCTAATGGTTCACATTTATATTCTGAGTAGTTCCCTTGACTTGTATTTGAATTGCATTTGAATTTGGTTGGTTCTTGCACGTTTTAACTGTTTCTCTCAGATGTGTAGACAGCTGAAAATTCTCTGATTATAGATTCAAATATATGAGATTTTGACCAAAGAAATGGGAGGACAAAAAATAGAGAAAGGAGAGTCACTTCTCTGTGGAAAGAAAGATGCATGGCTTATACAATGCCATGTGTGTGTAGCATTCATAAGACCATTTAAAAGTTTATTTGGAGTAGAATGTTTACACATGAGTGAATATAGGTAATTTCTACAAAAGATTAAATTGTATAGACATATTACTTTTTTGAAAACTATGAGTATAACAAAACTAGACTATCTAGGTCATTTCAGGTAGCTTTCAGTTAGTAACTGGGAAAGTGTATATTTATATTACTTTTTGGAAACTTTATATAACAGATTTTTAAACATAAAGACTTTTCTAAGTATACTGCTTTGTAATAGTGGTTATAACTAGATAATGGAGAAGGAATATTAAATTCTATTATTTATGAAAATTTCCTACGAGAGTAAATTTAGAAATAGCATTTCATTCCTTCAATACAGTTCTAAAATTAGCCCTCTGCATTTTGGAGGTAGAGCAAAACCCAAGATAAATACAGTGTTGGGATCAAATGAAATTGTTAATAATGTCTATAATGAAAATTATACTTTGGGTGTGTGTGGGGGGGTAAGCTTAAAGGATACACATTGGATTGAAAAAGCTAAATTTAGATGAGAAGGAAATTGCTAGATTGCTGACCCAGAAGAACTGAACACTAAATATATTCTTTCATTCACAATAGAGAAACATGTGGTTAAAAGAATTGCAGCTCAATTGTTCTCCTTCATAAAAAACTATTTCCAAAAGTAGAAAATGAAACTGCCTGATTATTTATAATGATGTGAAGACAAAAAGATTAACCAAGAAAGAGGATTAGCCTCTGGATCAAAACGGTAAGTATAAATGGAATGCATACATGAAGGGGAGACCTTTAACTCTCTGTTAATATCATCTTTTCATGTTATTATTAATAACTATTATTATTATTGCTAACATGTATTGAATGTTCACTCTGTGTCAGGTAGTGTGTAAAACTGATACAGAAATCATTTCAATTAATTTTAAGAAACTCCGTTGGTCAAGTGGTATCGATGTATTCATTACATCGATAAAGTAACTGAAGCTTGAAGAGTGCCATTTACTTTGACAGTATCGTATTGTAAGAGTAATGGATTCTGAATTCAAGTCTAGGCAGAATGACTCAAGTATCTGACTCAAGGGACTGACTTAACCATGACACGTTTTTAAATTTTCTTTATCCTAAGCAATCATGGCTATATATATATATATATAGATGAACAACGAAGGGAAAAAATAACCAATATTTTCAGACTATTAAATACTGACTCTGAGCTAACACTAGTTCCTGTAAACCATAAATTTCCACTTTGAATGGCCAATCTGAGTGAGAGTTTATGAGTTGTAGGCAATAAAAGATATTTTAACAGCATTCACCTTGTATTCAGAGCAGTTGAATTTTAACAAACACTGTGATTACTTCTCCAGCTCTTTTTTAGTATTACTTTGGAATTCAAATGGCCAGATCCCATCTTGGCTTTCCACCCTATGGCACAGGGCTATGGTAATTGAATGTTCCAAATGGAAATTTTTAGAGCTCCAACTTACTACAGAAATAATAAATCAAAATAAAATGCTACATACCTGTGCATATTATCAGAATGTGTATTTCCATGGAGATTTTAAAATGCGTATGAGATTATTCCTACTACGTATTTTTATAATTTTTCAGTTTTATGAGAGGAAAAGGCTGACATACCTTGTAGAACATAGCATTTGTAAGATTTGAAGGTGAATGGGTCAAAGAGCTAAATGGTTAATCCTGAAATTTCTGAGAAGCACAAGTGAGTCTCCCTCAGGTATTCAGGTCTAAGTGGACGAGATTTGCCAGGCTTTCAACTGAAAGCCTTATAGAAACCTACAGTAGCATAGGCAACAACCTAGAGGAAAACCAAAAACCTTACCAAAACTGCAGCCCGTGCCCACCCAAGTCAATCCCTGATTGGAATTAGAAATAAGTTGCTTCTCTCTTTCTGTTGAAAAGCGCAGAACAAATCTCTCCTTTAGAAGATAGTATTATGTAGAATAGGACTTTTCAGTTATTTAATGCACAGACTATATATATATATTTTTGCATATTTTTGTTTTATGTCTTGAAACATCAGAGTTGAACATATAAGGGTCTTAGTGAGCTGGGCATACTGTGGAAGATTAAATTTATTAGCCTAGAGAAGAAAATTAATTGGCAGACTGCAACACTGGTGATTCCTATCATTTCGAAGGAATATATCTATTTTCTTGCACAGTTGGTTTATAAACTTTTGATCTATACCCCCTACACCAGGTCTTCTAAAACATATTGTAAGGTTGCTGAATAATATCAGGTATCTGTTGAAGTTCATGTGGTGGGAAATATCAGGGCAGACAGGGCAGTTTAGTAGGTACAGAACAGACCTGCAGAAGAGTTGAAGTATGCCATCATTATAATGACATATGCTGTGATCAAAAGAGGGTAGAAGAGCAGTTCAGAAGGAAACTTTGTATTCTATTTTGTTTTCCAGACTTAGAGGAAGATGAAAAGGAATCTCTTAGTTTTTCAAGATTGCTCTTTGGTTCGAGAGCAGTTTCATGAGAAGTGGCTTATCAGAGTAGTCACATCGGATAGGTAGTAACCAAAATTTCCTGTGGATTTTAGTGGTTTACATTGACCATATTTGCCAGTTAGGTTTATGTAATTTTATCTGAAAAATCTGGAACTGCATATTAGACTGAATTGAGTAGTATAGCCTCTTTGCCTAAGACTTCATGTAAGACAGAGTTGGCTTAGCTTTTGAAGTACAGCAGAAATAAGCCTGCATTATGTAATGTAATAAATGACCATGATACTTTCTGGAAGCTAGATTTTATTTATCAACTCTCTAATCAAGGAGTATATTTATAAGGACTTAGAGTAACCCAGAAACTTGGAATAATTAGTGTGCCTGTCAGTGAGAATTCTAGACATGGCAATACATATCTCTCGAGACTTCCAAGTTGTGTTGATTAAGATGGAAGGAGCAGCTCTGATGAGAAGGTCCTTGCAAGTAGTAAGACATGCTTCTCACTCAAAGTTTGAAAAGGCTTCTCTACATCAATTTGAAAAGCCTGTGAGTTTAGAGACTTGGACAGTTTGTCAGTCAAGGTACCCTAAGGTCTTCCCCAAACTCTAACCAGAAGACTAAGGGCATTTCATTCCGCCTCCAAGTTAGAGAAACTTGAGGAGAGTGTTACTAATCCTCACAGACAGAGAGATGATGCCCAAATAATCCTTGCTTCAGGGAGCCTCTAAGAATAGATTTTCTGGTTAAAGAAGGACAACTTACATCTTCTCCTCCTCTTCTAAAAGCAAAAATGGAAAATGTTTCACACTCTAAACTCAAAGCTGAGAAATTGCTGTGCTGTTATTACTGTGTTTAAAAAAAAAAAAAAAAGCACTGTGTTTGGGACTAAAATCCCATCTTCCTGCCTCCCTAGAACTACAACCATCAGTACTTCTAATCAAGTCTCATCTCCCTCCCTCCTCGGCAGATGTCACAGGACTAGACTAGAGCTCTCATCAGATCCCTATGAAGGCATGTATGCCATGCTTCTATTGTAGTAAAATTTATGAGTTTGCGAAAAGGTACAGAAGTAAAATCATATATATATTACATTTTTGTCTAAAAGTAACATCTGGTCAAGGAAAAATATTATGACAGCAATATTTAAGCTTCTCTATGTTAAAATATGAAATACTGCATTGCCTAGTTTTACTATAAGAAGGGAAAAAATTATCCTTAGGACAAAATTGGAAGAATTGAAATTAGGGTCACTACTGATTGGTGACGAAATCTAGTCAAAAGTGTATCACACTCTGTGTCTCTTTTAAATTATATGTACATTTTACCTTGAAAATCATTTATTAAAGAAATATTAATTATTTCACAATTAACCACAAATAATTAGTAACTGTGCATTAATTCATAATTAATTCCCTTAGATATGGATATACCCTTTAATAAATATGGGGCTAAATTGTGAACCACATTTTTGTTTAGTAGATGTAGTTGCTTGAGATTGTGTTAGTTATTCATGCTTAAGTTAAATCCTGAGTTTTATTATTTAGGTTAAAGAACAAAAGCTGGATATCAATGTGCATATGATTCAAAAACTCACATCAACTACCTGATACTTGCTTTCACCTTATAAACTTAAGTACTTGAGAGCAAAATCACACACAGATGATATAAGATTTTAAACTCATTTTAGTACTTGCCAATTTAAAATTGACAACATTTACTTAACTGTAATTGAAGAGATGTTTGTTTTTCTTGAAATAATGTGTCAATCAAATTTACATCTATAATTTTATATAAACTACCACCTCTTTGTTTCTAAGGAAAAAAAATTAACTAATAATATTTATGGTGCTCCAGTATAAACTCTTGTCTAATACTCACAACAATGTTGAGAAACAGGTGATATACCCATTTCACATCTGTCAAAAAAATAGAGATTAATTAACTTGACCATGGTTAAGCAGATGGTAAACATCTGGTATTTAAACCTAGATCAAAATAGTCATGATCATGATAAACATATGATGTGCCTCTATGGCTTGGGTAATTATTATTTAAATGATGAGAACGATTTGTTTTCATACCTGTAAAATATATTTTAAACTGTAGATATGAACATTTTAGAATCAAATAAATAATTAACGTCAAACCTTACTTTTAATAATTGCATGTATAAACAATATAGGGATTTCAAAAAGCTTAACATCATCAAAAAGCTAATTTTGAATTCATTCTTTTGTTATCTCCAATGTGAATTATTATGGAACTAGCTCAAAGGAGGAAGCTAATCTATACATATCAACAATCTGTGCTGGATTTTTTTTTTTTAACATCATGCAAAGGGCAGTAGGGGTGCTGTTTGGATAACGATTTTGCTCCCTAGTAAGATGTAAGGGAAGTTGTTAGGAAGCTATTATAGGCAGTTCAAAGTGAAAATCAGATATTGAGAGGAGTGGATGGATCTGGGTTGCAGTGGGAATTATCATGCATAGGATATTGATGAGGGATGAAGAAAAGATGAAGGAAGAGAAAATTTTAAATCTCCAGTGTATTAAGGCTTGAAGTGATTAAATTTGAAAGCCACATAAAAATCACCTATCTTTTTCTATCACATTTCCTGGGATTTTCAAATTCAAAGTAACTCAGAGCATCTTTTTCTAGAGCAGTATTTTCCAAACCTGGTTACCCCACAGTATTATCTGGAAAGCTAATGCTAGAAAAACCGCCAATGTCTGGTCTCCACTTTTGGACATTATGATTTAGCCCATTTCCGGATGGGGCACAGGAATCTACTTCCTGATTAAAATTAGAAGCCAATTCCGCAAAGCATTTATTCATTTATTTATTTGTTTATTTTCTTATGGTCTGCAAAGTTTCATCTATGTGTCTACTATTTGGGAAACTGAATGAGCAGTCATTTAATTTTCCAAAGATATTCTCCTTTATGGTTTATCACTACAAAACTGAGTGCAGCCTATATTATAGAAGTAGGTGAAAGTTATATCTGAATGCATGCATATTTAATACCTAAATACTTTAGGTTGAATTAAATTATTAAATTAGCCAATTCTGTTAAATCATATTGATTGACTAACAACAATCACTTTTCCCTTTCCCACTTTGTTAACAGAACCTTAATTGTATTAGTGACATGATGATAATGTTCTCTGGTAAGGTAGGAATTGGAATTGATGCATGAATAAACCAATTATGTAACCATTTAAGGTAATCCCATTCTCTTTACCAATGATTGGATTACAGAGTATACCTAACCAATTTCTGACCAATAGGATGCAGGAGGAATCTTCCAGGGTTTCTGAAAAAGGTTTTACTCCATGATCAAAAGCTGATCTCTGAGGGTCTACTTTTGTTGCTTTTTGTGTTATGTGTTATGAGTTTTATGATGCTTGGAATTTGCCATATTTGGAATTGTTGTCACCATCTTAAAAGTATAGGAGAGGATGTGACCAAAACTATGAAAGCACAAAGAAGAAATGTGGCAAGAGCCATGGTCTTGGGGACATCATACAGCCTTTGTGAACCAGGCCTGCTTCCGCCTATCTCTGAACTTGTTGTCATGAGAAATCACACATTTTCACTGTTCAAGTCACTTTCCACCAGGTATTATTTTTATTGCTGCTGATACATTGACTTATACTTTTCTCTTCCTAGCAAGATATTTTTTACTTAATTCTTGTTCAAAATTTTGAAGCTACAGGGTGCTTGCTCAGATCCCTCCTTACCACATGAGTTCTTTGTTTGTCTTTAGCACTGCAGCATTTTCAAGCTCACCTTACAGTACTTGACCCCAAGGGTTTCAGACACTTCCAGCTGATCATTTCAGCACCAGTTACTTAAATTTTCTTTAAGTAGACTAGATTTTTTAAAATAAGAAAACTGGCATTTTCCATATGTGCTATTAAAATGAACAGCAGGCCAAGGCAAGTTTATTAAAAACAGCAAGAATTGTAGCGTAGAAGAGAAAGGCCAACAGTACGGAGTACCACTAAATTAATATTACAACTTAACCAAGCTGTGTTGTCACAATCCAGTGAGGTCTGTCTCTCAGCTCTAGTTTGGAAATGTGAGGAGGCTAAGGTGAAAAATATTATTTCTAGGGTCTGGAGACCAAAAGAGGCAAAGTAATTCCTGGCTACAGGAAATGAGTTGAGTTCAGTGGGGCCTGTATGTAAGATGATGGGGTTTGCAAGACAAGTAGAATGGAGAGAGCTGATTAAAAATATCCATCATCCCTGTGCTCATGGGGATCACTGTCTTGGGGAGGGATGCACATGTGCAATCAATAAATTACTTAATGTATGACAATCCATGACGGGAAGTTATTAACCTATGTAACATTAATTTTTACTTTATTGTACAGATTGGAGTTTTTTTGTATAATATGAAATATGAAATATTGGCAGTATTAGCTAAGTATGGCTTTATTAAAATAAATTGTTTAATATGAAATATTGGCAGTATTAGCTAAGTATGGCTTTATTAAAATAAATTGTTTAATTGAAACAAAGGAAAAAATTCAAGTAGAAGTGTAGTCTTAGTGTTGGTACAAATCTGTGCCCTGTCATTAGGAAGCTCTGAGACCTTGTCAAAGATAATTTATTTCAGGGTTATAGTAACATTTCAAATTAAAGCAAAGTGTGCAATTAATGTTTAAAGTAAAATAAATAAATAAATAAAAATACAAGCATTTTTCTCCAGAACTTTCTTAAAGAAGGAGGATAACTATTTGGATATCAGAAATGACTAATTGATAGTCAGGTATTTTAAAAAGCGATGAGACATCTGTGATTTGGTTACATTACTTAGTTCAATAAAGAGACAATGCATAACCAGAAATAAAAAGGACAGTAAGTCATTGTACTTTATGCAATTAAAGTACAAGGAATTATAAAGCTCACAGTATATTTTTTATCTGCATTAGAATGTTTATAAGGTTTCTTCTTTTAGCAAAACCTTTTACAGATAATACTCTGAAATCAGTGATTGATTTTGCTCCACAGGTGATATTTGGCAATATCTGGAGACATTGTTTGTTATCACAAATGGCCAGGGATTGCCACTTAGATCTAGTGGGTGGAGGCCAGAAATGCTGCTAAACATGCTACAGTGCACAGGACAGCATCTTCACAACTCCCAGCAAAGAATTATTTGGCCCCAAATATCAGGAATGTCAAGTTTAAGGAACCCATGTTAAAGTAATTCAGTTTGTTTTCAAAAATAAGTATTCTTGTGGAATGTGTGTGTGTGTGTGTGTGTGTGTGTGTGTTCATGTACAAGAATAAATGCATTCAACAAATAGATAAATATTCTATAGGCAAGGAGTGGGAAAAGGAAATAAAAAAGAGCCTTGATAATTACTAAGTATAGTTACACTACAGAGCGTATTACTTACATTATAAAATTTGCTGGACTTTAGTGGCAAATTCAGGACTACATTCCAGAATTTGGTGCTCCTAAATCAAAGAGTATTTCCTGGGCTCATCTCTCAAATATCAGTTTTAGAGTTAGCCATTTTTGTTTCATTGGGGTTATGGTAGACACATTCAACTTTTAAAGATATTGTCTGAAATAGTCGTGGTGATATTTTTTATTTTCTGTTATAACACATCAAAAGCAGTTGTTTCAATTTTATTGCATATATTTCTATAGACTTTGTGATTCCTGATGAGATAGAAATGCATTTATAATATTCTAAGATCTAGCCACTAAAGGATTTATGTGGCAAATGACACCAATATATCACTTTAAACATAACAAAATCTCTTCTTTATGTCCTTCCTCCTGATGTAAGGTTTTGTGCTAACTCTTTAAATCTAACATATTGACTGTATATGCAATTATGATCACTCTGAAAGAAAGTGGGTATTTTCATTGTTAATGTGCAAGTTCTGACTAAGAAGCAAAATGAATCACTAAATGAAATATAACCTTGACCTTCTTTAAAAGATACCTTTGTAAAGTATGTTATTTCAAATGGTACAATAGGGTAAAAGAGTGCCTACACTTCACTGTGATATGCAGTCTTACTAATTCAAGCTGCTTGTACTGCTGGAAAAGAATGCCTACTCCTGAACTCCTCTGCATTCTCCTCTCGAAAGAGAGCAAAGGATTGTGGGACCAGAGTTAGTGATCCCACAGCTTCTTCTGGAGCCCATGTTTCTCACTGGCTCCCAGGAGCTACAGTCTGTTGTGTCTGTGGGAAATTGGATATAGGTATCAAATGCAGAAATTTCTTTCTCCTCCTGTCAGCAAAGATTGAAAACCACGAAGAGCCACATGAACAGAGCCATGAGGGCATTCTTGAATGCCCACAGATTTGGCTATCCGTTAAACTCACTGATAATGAGTTCTCCAACACTGAAAGTATTCAAATATAGAATAATATGGAAGGATGTCTTAGAAGAGCATCAGAGATTGCACAAGAGGCAGGAATAGAAAATCTCAAGGATCTCTTCTATGCCTGACATTTTTAATCAGCATTTTATGCTACATACTTTTCACGTTGTGTTATAGAAAACAAATATCATTAGCAAAAATGTATAGGAATACTGGGGGGAAAAGTACTTAAGGCTTTTATTTTATAAAATTAGTGGTTAATGTGAATTTTCATGATTATTTTATGACTACATTATATACTTTTTCTGATTTCTCTTAAAATATTAATAGTGAAGAAAATTATAAATGTGCATAAAATTTTTAATATTAATTTATCTCATGTTTGAAACTTGATGATAAGCAGAATAATGGCCTCCAAAAGATGTCCATGCCTTAGTCCCTGGAATATGTAAATATGTTTTATACATGCAAAGGGAATTAAGGTAGCAGATAAAATTAAAGTTAATAATCAGGTGACCTCGAGATGGGGAAATGACCTCGGATTACGTGGGTGGGCCCAGTGAAATCACAAGGCCTTTAAATGTGGAAGAGGAAGACAGAGGAGTCAGAGTGATACACTGTGAGAAAGATGCTGTCAGCCATTGCCACCTTTGAAGATGGAACAGGGCGACAAATTAAGGGATGTGAGCAGATTCTAGAAATTGGAAAGGCAAGAAACCACATTTCCCCTAAAGTCTCCAGAAAGAAATGCAGCACTGCCAACACCATGTCTGTAGCCAGGTGTGACCAATTTCCCACTTCTGATCTCCAGAGCTATGAGATAATTGATATGTGTTGTTTGAGGACACTAAATTTATGTTAATTTATACCAGAAAAAATACAAAATGAATGCAATGCTAAATCAGAAATGTCAACCTATTGTTTTTTTTTTTTTTTTTTTTTTCTGCTTGTCTTTTTGGTTGCAAATAAAATACAACTCAGAGTAGCTTAGGTGGAACCTCAGAAAAGACACATGTTCTTGGGGCTCAGGGATGACTGGTATATAAATTCAAACAACATGAAGGCATTTTTCTTTCCATCTCTATTCTCTACTTCTATGTGTGTTGTCTTCATTATCTCAGATAGCCTTCCTTTCCATACCTGAAGACATGGTCATATGCAGCAGGCAGATGCCAGACATGAAACATCACAACTATATCTCCAAATAAATTTCCAGCTGAAATTTTTTTTAAAAAAAGGCAAGAGTTCAACTGGTCTATATGGTCCCTGTCCAACTAAATGGTCAGATAATGTATTATTTTTCTAGGCCTCCAATAGGAGAACAATGATAGAGTGCGGGTAGTCCCTAAAAGAATGTTGGAGGAAATGGAGGTAATTGGAAAGTCAAGTTTTAACACTGAGCTTTAGGCTATTCTGGATTTTGCCTTTTAAAGTGCTACATGTAATGATGGTAGGTAGTGTTTTGGAAACATTAGATTATCTTGGTTTATGTCATCTGACACAGGGATGATTACAAAGAAGCAAATGCAAATACTACTAAATTTCAGTTCCTCAGATCTTCACTGACTTTAGGAGCTAAGTCAATACTTCTGTGGAAGAAACAAATGAAGAAAATCATTAAGAGCTATCTTTACTTCATTAAAATTGTAAAGGGATATACATTAACTATAACTAAGGGTGTTTGCTATAAATACATATCATTTTAGTGTCATTTTATGGAGAAATTTATTCAGAATCAAATAAAATCTGTCTTTCAGAGGTCAAATTGTTACTCTAGCCATAGAATAGTGAATAGGACATTTCAATTACAGGGATTGTGGGTGTGGTTAACTGGATACTGGGTCCTCCCTCAGGAATGGACAGTGTACTGCATAGTGGGGAAAACCAAAGTCCTGATGACTAGAAGACACATTAAGTTATTCTTTCCTTAGAAACTTCAAATTGAAAGCCAGGAGCTTTCTCTCAGCTTTTCGATTAAGGCAATTCATATATCCAGAGCCCCATTAGCAAAAGGCAAGTTTGAATTTTTTTAAGCAGTAGTTGTCAAAGGATGATCCTTTGTCCAGCATCAGCATCACATGGGATCTTATTATTAATGCACATTCATTGGGGCATATCAGAGACCTTCTAGATCAGAAATTCAGGTTTGGGGCTCAGAAATCTTTGTTTAAAAGCCCTTCAGGTGACCCTGATTCAGGCTAAAGTTTGGGAAGCACTATTCTTAAGGAAGAACTTACACCTTTTGCATAGTTTACCCAATCTGCACTAAATAGAACCATGCCCATTTATCAGGGTGATTCTGTACTAGGAAATGAATATACTCATATTTTGAAATTTTTAGATAATTGTTCTCAGTAGTCCTTACTCCTTGGGCAACCAAAATAACAACTTTGGGCCCATGCTTATCTCATAGAATTTTAGATAAGTACACCAACCTTTCCTGAAGTTACCTCTTCAATTCTTGAAGGAAACGTTAAAATAGATGCACTCCTCAAGTGGCATAATCTTGGCTCCCTGACTCATGAAATGAGGGCTATTATTACTGAAAGAGCCAAGTTTAAACCCCTGGGATTGCCTGTTCATAGTCAAAAAAGTAAATCAAAGCAATTCCACATTCCTGGAAATTTTCAGAAATTTGCAATGCCTTCAAAGACTTGAGAGATACAGCAATAATGTTCTTATTCTACACCCCTTTACATCATCTGTTTGATGAAAATCCAAATGGATGTTGCAGTCAGGTAGTGCCCATAGTTGTAGCTGAGGCCACAGATGCATGATATTTGATAAAGTAAATCAACATAATTCCCTGGCACCTGGTAGCTATTGGGATCTTGCAAATTCATTCTGTTCATGCCAGTCACAAAAGATATTACACGCAGTGGCAGGGACAGATGTCCACCTTACTTCTCATTCCTCATGACCATTTTAACTCTACTTCTGTGTGTCCTTATATAGTCCTTGAGGACCTTGATTATTTAGACATCCCATATTAAATGATACTACCCTACTATATTAATGACATAACATTGGATCTGGTGAGCAAGAAGTTATCAGGTGCCCTAGAATCCCATGTGAGATGAATGTGCTAGAGCTAAAGCACAGAGGAAAAATCAAGACAAATATTCAGCAACCTGTCACTTCAGTGAATCTTCTAGGATTTTAAAGGTGGAGAACATTGAACATTCTTTCTGAATAGAAAAACCGAGATATTTTCCTTTGTGCTGTGTACCACTAGGAAGGAGGCTCATACTTGGTTTTGGATTTGGAAAGCAATGCAAGCTATATTTAGGCATGCTGCTCTGACCATTTACTGTGTAACTTATGTTAAAAATCGTAGTAAATTATTAGGCAAACCCACTAGTTTTCCTGAGGTCTTATGCAAGAGAAGACTCTGCAATATGGACAGTTTCAGTAATAATCTGTGGTACAAGAAAATATACTATTTTGTCCTTACGGCATTGCAGATCCAATGTTGCTCAAAATGTCTCTGATAAGAATCCTGTACGGAGTCTTCGAACAGTCCCAAAGGAGAATCACTGCACAGATACGTAAGAAAAGCTATGCCTTTCCCTGCCAATAGCCTTTCTTCTTTTGAGAAGCAAATGGACTGAAAGAATGGTGGAATGGCCAACAAAATGTGCAGTTTATGGTTCTGTTAAGGAGAAAATGCCCTATGGCTTTGAGTTGTCATATGTGAATGTACTAGTGACCAATATATGATATTGTTCATGTAAATAGTTTTGTTAATATAGCTACATATATTAACTAATTTTCAGTATTATCTTTTCCTTCTTTTGCCTTCTCCTATGATTTTGGATGAGGAGTGTTGGAAGTGATTAACTTACAAGTGATTATTTATAAGTTCAGAGGTCATGAAAATAAAACACCACAACTGGACCTCTTAGGGGAGACTAATTGTCACATGGACATCTTGAACTTCAGAATTTTTAAAATTTATTTTTTTATTTTTTAATTTTTTTACTAGATCAAAACTGATTGAGATCTTGAGAATTGCTTTAGATGAGGTCAAGAAAGGATTTTCAGACAAGGAGAAGCCAACCTCTTCAGAAAAAAAAAAAAAAAACAATCTTAAGAGAGATTTGGGGTCATTATGTCTTTATGGAATAGACTTCTTTGCACTACTACATAGGACTACTGATTTCATTGTGGAGATAGTTATTGTGGAGTTTATGCAATAGTTCTGCCAGGATGGCATTTAATATATCATGCTTTGATATTCAAAGTTGAATTTTTATACAAATGCAATGTCTGAACTATATGTGTGTGTATGTTTGTATTAAGGGAATTTAAGTTTAGTACATTGTTATATCTATTTGAAATACAATACATCTATTGTTATATCTATTTGAAATACATATATATAGATATATATAGAGAGAGAGAGAGAGAGAGAGAGAGAGAGAGATTTTCAAAATTTATGTAATAGGCATCATTTCCTTTTCTCCTTTAGAATAGGAATTCAACCTTATCAGATATAATAATACATATACTTATTTTGATTATTGTCATGTCTCCCATATGTAATGGTATATTAGTCTGGTAAAGTTGCCATAGCAAAGTACCACAGACTGGGTGACAAATAACAGAAATTTATTTCTGGGCACTTCTGCAGGCTAGAAGTCTGAGACTAAGTTATCAGCAAAATTGTTCCTTCTGAGGACTACTAAGGAAGGATCTGTTCCAAGTCTCTCTGCTTGACTTGATATAGCTGCCTGTCTTCTCCTTGTGTCTTCACATGGTCTTCTATGTTTGTCTGAGTCTATGTCCAAATTTCCTCCTCTTATTAGGACATATTCGATTTAGGACCACTCAAATGACTCCATTTACCTTAACTATTTCTTTAAAGATCCTATCTCCAAATATATTATGATGTCCTGGGGTTAGGGGCCAATATATGAGTTGAGAGGGCTACAAAATTCAGCCCATAACAAATGGAGATATAAGTTCTTCCCCAGAATCATATCCTTTTCTATCACAAAGGAACAGTCAGGAACTAAGTTACCTAGTCCACCTCCCCTTGCCTGCATACATGGCCTTATTACTCATCCTTGGCAAAGGAATGCAACCAGAAGTGATGATTGTTACTCATGCCCCAGGTTTTTAAGAATTATTTATACCTTCTCTGTGCCCTTTGCCTCATTTTGTTACCTGGATAGTTTGAATGAAGAGGTCCCAAACTAGAGGATTTGGAGCCATAAAATAGACCTGGAGGAAACTACTCACTGCATGGAGAAAAATCAGTCTACCACCAGATATACTGGCATTGAAATATTACATATCTACAAAGAGACTTGTATTCGTTGTATCTCTAAATTGTTGTCATTTAATTTCAGACAGTTTTAACCTAATTCATAAATAGGTAGTAGAAGTGGGGTGCCACCATTGGCTTAGGGGTCACATTGAAGATTAGATAAAAGCAACTACAGTGAAAAACATTGATGATCTATATTATGCAGGGGGCAAATTTTTTGAGAAAACATCACAACTGCAATAACTCAGGAAGAAAACCATGCCCTACTTAAGTCTGTAGCTCTAGGGAACTGCTTGGAAAAGGTGGGTGTCTTTGTTAGCTTTTATTTGATGTTTTAGCTAGGTGTTAAAAAAAAAGAAGGAAAGGCAAAAATTGGCTAATTTCAGGGCAGAGGTGGAAAGAAGTAATGAGAAATCTGGGATCACACATGTTTGGGAAAGCTTCTAGATCCCAAACAGTAAGAGAGAGTAGAAGAAAAAGAATTTGCATAACAAAGCCACATTAAAATCTCTTAGTAAAAGAGGGAGTTTCAGCCTTCTGGCAAAAAAAATATGAGAGGTTCCCTTCATCTAAGCTCATTGCTTCAGAGGCCTGAGGTTGAGGGGAAAAAAGCCAAGCTTAAAAATTATAACTAGGAAGAACTTCAGTGTGTTTACTGACATATAACTGACTAGTAGCAAATGGATCAGAAGTCTACTAAACTCTTTAAGAATAATGTTTTGATTAAAAAAAAAGAAAAGAAAAACACAAAAGCAAAAAGCAGAAAACAAGCCTCATCTTTGTATCTTTAATCCTAAAACAAGGTTAGGGTTTTAGATTTTTGCAACAGAATAAGCACCCATCTCCCAGGGAGGACAAGCTCCTCGGGGCCCATCGCATTTGTAGTCACGGAGGAAACTGTAATGCCAAGAAACTCCCCAAGATAGGAATCTGGCGCCAACAGAGAAAGTCAGAGATCCTGAGTTTAATCAAGAAAACACCTCCTTCCAAAGGACTGATTCAGCTGGAGTCCATCAATGCCAGGGAATGGTACCTGCTGTATGTCTCTCATTCATCTGTTTTTACCATAGGATATTTTTATTTAGGTTGCCTTGTCCCTGGTTCCTCATTTAATATTGTGGGGATTTGGTAAAGGGAAAATAATTCAACTTTTAGTTTATAAATTTTCAGACTGTGAGGTACCAAATATGGAGCAGAGAAAAATGTTTTCTAACTCAGGTAGTTGAACTTTGAGATGCAAGATTATCCGGTATAAATGAGCATTTGGTTTTCTCCTTTGCAATAGGGGGAGAATATAGTACATGAGTTTGAATAAGGCTACAAATGAATTCTTTTGACCAGGAAGACAGACTGTGGAAGATATGGAAAATCTGGATTATGTTTCCCAGAATCCTTTCTAGTCAAGGCAGGTGATATTATGGAGTTCCAGCCAGTGAAATTTCCACAGAAGTGATGTGTACCACTTCTTGGTTTTGCTCAAAAAACTTCTCACATGAGATAATTCAACATCTCTCTTCTTCTGCAAGTTGGACATTGATTTTGAGTGCTTCTTTCAGCTGGATCCCTGAATTTTTTATAGCAGTGTCAACCCTTCCTCCCTATACACACAACCAATCCTTGTTGCTGATCAGAAATAGCCACATTGGATTTTGATATGAGTAAGAAATACCTTCTGTTCTATTAAGGAACTAAAATGCAGAGATTCATTAGAATAGCTATAGCTTAATACATTTAGCTCATTTTTGACCATTAACCTATATAACCAGTATAAAAATAGTGTTCTAGGAGCAACTTAATTTCTTGCATATTGGTCATTTTTAGAATTTCCATTAAAAAATCTTCATTTCATAGATTTAAACTCACAGTCTTCAATGTGAATTTTCTTGTGACTAGTGATGGCTTTAGATAGTGAAAAATAGGTAAAGGAGATTAGAAGTCCAGCAAATGAATCCTGTTCTTCTTCAGCATTTGTGTGGTAACTAGCTATCACTAGCACAGCAACAGAGAAAATTGACTCTTGTCACCTCAATAGTTTTACTTTCGTCATAGCATATCTTGCTGATAAAATGACTAGAAATGAAGTAATAGCCATCTATACTTTTTGTGTCTGGCACCCGTAAAAGGCAAAGTGGTATACACATGCTCTGTGTGTAAACATGTAAACATATTAGAATTAGAAATGGGATGGTTAGGTTTTTGTTTCTGTTTTTTTTGTTTTGTGTTGCTGTCTCTAGCTTTGCACACTTCTAGAAAGCAAATTGTCATAGAAATAAGAAAAAAACTGTGCTGACAATAGAAAAGCAAACTGTCTTTTTTTAATTAGTTTTATTCTTTAATCATAATATGTTAGATTATCTTCAATATTCACTTCCTGTTATTTGCAATTCCCTACATTGTTTTTTTGCAACTGAAGTCCCCTTTAAGTCATGGAGTCTGCAAAATAATAATAATAATTAATAATAATAATAATAACAACAATAACAATAATAATAGTAATAAGGCTGTATAAGTCTGAAGTCTAAAATTCTTACTTCTACCTGTAATGCTGGAATACTTTTAATTACTAACTTGTTTACTTGCTTTTAATCATTTATGGGATGCCTCATTATATGTCTGACCTGTGACCATTAAAAAAGTCAGGTCTTCTTACATTTGAAGACCTGACTTTCCTTTTCTCTTGTTTCTTTTATCATTACCTGAGTAACATGCACGTTTTACTGCGTACTTTTCCTGTGTAGGGCATTGCTAATTATGTTGCAGCTGATGAGCTGTAATCCTTGAAGTAACACATAGTATTATGTGGTCTGGAGAGATTCGATGTAGAGAAACATCTTGGGATCCACAGGGAATAAAGACAATATCACAATAATCAATGAAAGTGTTACATTTCCCAAAGAAGGATTCAGTTTATTTGCATGCACTCCCAACACAGAGACTTTAGAGAAATATTACTTCCAATGTTTATTTATAATTGCCTTTTTCCCCCCAATCAGCTGATTCATATCCAAAGAAAAAAATAATACCTTTATTTTATTTATCTTGGTAATGTTCCAAAATATCAGTCCACTCATATGTATTAAAGTGTATATATTACTCTTGTGTCATAGATCCATGTGTACTAAATTATATTTTTTTATTTCACAGATAAAAATATTAAGGCTAGTGAAATTGTATGACTTACCTACACTAACTGTCTGAATTAATAGTAGGAAGAAAATTAGGACCCAAGGCATCTCCATCCATGTTTATAAGTCTATGCACCCAAAAGTTTATTTAAAAAGCTACTGAGGCAATGACTATTAAAAGGAAATTTAAAATGTGACTTATTTCAGTGATATTTTTTCTTTCTAAGTATTAATAAATTAAATGTAGTATTATAATGTTTGTCTTTGCTCTGCAAGAAACAGAATGCCCTTAGAATGGGTCTAGCAGCAATTTCTATTCAAAGAATATATTAATATAAAGCCATGTATATAAGGGAGAAATTCTCTAGAGCTTAGATTGATACATCAAAGAATAGTTTGAAGCAGAAATTGCTTAAATGAAAGAGCTTTAGGCTTTTACAAGATGAAATATTTTAGGCTATCTTTGTATCACGTGTTGATGTAAATGTTTATTGTAATATAATATTTTAAGTATTTCTATTCACTACTAGTAAATGTGACTGAATTATAATCAGGATCTTAAAATTCATTGTTTATAATTTGTTTGAAGATTTGAATTTATATGCTTGTTTATGCTAAGGAAATTTAGCCATCCATTATTTTATTTCGAACAGATTAAATTTAAGTGATATTGTTTTGAGTAGAACTAAGACACATTCTGCCTTGCCACATATAAACTCATCACCATTGATGAAACCCATTTAAATTTAGAGACTCTTATAACACCAATCAATTCTTAGTTTCTCATGGGCACAATCAATTCACCTTGTTAACTGTTCTGAACACCAACAGTAAAATTCAATAAGTTTCTATTTTCTTTCCTGCAAACTAAATGTAGATAAGTCTTCATATTTTATTTATAGATGCTAAAACAATAACAAAATTTTAAATTAGATGTAGAATATATACAAATTAAAATGTACACTGTAAAAATATGCCTAAGCCACAGCTATAGGAGTATTTAGATTTCATATATTCATACTTTTAGAAAGAAAAATAGTGAAAAACAGAAAAGTTACCATGGAGATGTGTGTGTGTGTGTGCACCATAGATAGGTGTACAGTATTGCTAAGCATTCTGCTCAGAAGTTATTTTGGATATATTTAAATTACAACTTTGCCTTTCAATGAAGGGACAACAAAAATTGCTGTGAAATACGAGCTTTTTTAACTTTCAGTGAAAAAATACCGAAGAGGACATTGCAAGTGTTTACAAGTGATGTAAAACTTTGTTATAGTCTACATAATGCAATGTGAGATACAGTGCAGAGTTCATTTCTACCTTCTGTTACAGTCCTTAATGTAGCTGGCTTTCCAACAATCATCTAAGACACAGTCTTCATCTTGGTGCCTGCCTTCATGTCTTGCTCAATGTAAACATTTAAGAAGTACCTAAAGAATTCATGATGTTCCTATCATTAATAAGTCTCTTTTTCTATGAAATTAATAGCATAGGAAAGGATTATAGAGTTCAGATAGGGATTTCAACTTAGAAAGTAAGTCAGAAAATTCTGAAGTGTGATACAAGGAAGAGAATAAAGACAGTATCTCTAGGATGATGCTGCCATTTTTTCATCTCTAGCTGTTTCTAATAAAGCCCCCTTTTAAATCCACCATTGCTATACTTATTTTTTTTCCTTCAATTTTTTCTTCAAAGAACTAAAGCCAATTTATGTTTGCTTTGCCTGTGACATATTACAGTCTCCTTGTCTGGAAGGACTTGCCTCCATTTAAACTTGTGCAATGTAAGAATGGTTGCATTTGGGTTGGAAGATGTGAATGTGAACTGGCTGGACAACAAGACTGTTCACATTGTTATTTTTGATCTTGTTGATGAGAAATATAGTTAAAACATAATGTGGTATGTAAGGCAAAAGTTCTTTATGAACTTTTATATATTTCATTAAATATGAAATAAACTAAACAAAAAGTTTAAGTAACACAGCATGGAGGAATGTTAAAAACACGGACTCTGAAACCAGACCTTCTTGTTTTAAATCTTTCCTTTGCCACTTACTCGCTCTATGCATTTGGATAATTTGGGTAAACTCTTTCTGCCTCAGTTTCCTCATATACAAAATAGAAATAATAATATATCTTAAGTGTAAATAGTGTATAGAAAATCATAATCACTGTTTAGTTATAGGTGTAAATCTTGAAAGAATAATGGCCTGTTATGGAAGACATGTTAAGATGCATTCATAAACCCAAAGCATATTTTAATTAATTAATCATAATTAAGACCTGTATTCATATAGGCCCATATGGTATAGAATATGTCCAACATTTTAAAATTATATTTCATATATTAAATAAGAATATTATTTTATATTTTTGCAACTCAGATGAATATGCTTTTTTATTTCAGGAAAAGCAGTTCAGTTTTTAATATGGCAGTTACAGGAATTACAGACTTACCTTGTGTAGCACAATGTTTTGTAATTGCCATTGTTTCTTTTTTCAGTCAGGAATGCTGCTCCCTTTCTTTGGATCACTGATTTCTTACCATTCTTTACACCTCAACTTAAACATGTCTTCAAACCTTCCTTATGAGCCTATCTACAGCAGGTATAACCCCTTGTTTTTTTTAAAGTGGTTATAAAAACATGAAGCCATCAGATGCATTTGACTGCTAACTTGTTTTCTGTTTTAACACTATGAAGATAATGACAGTTTTTGCTTTGTATCCTTATATTTCCAGAGTCAGTACTCAACAAATATCCTTTGAATAAATGTTGTCAACTAGTCATGATTGTTGTTCTTACGTTGCAGTGTTTTGTTTTGGCTTTTTGCTTCTCTTAGATTTCATCCATGAAAAATGTTATTTATATCTGATATTTTCATGTAAGCCCAAATTACTATTTCTCTTTCCCCACTGACCCTTCCCAATTTTCACTGCCTCAGTGCCGCTGACCGAAGTTAATTGACTTCCCCACTTCCTAATGACCTGAAACTTAGAATGATTTATGTGCAATAGAGAAGGGGATTATGTATTTTTATCTGGAAGAATGAAAGTTATGCATAAAAACAGCACACTTATTTGATAGAAAATGTAGTTACTACACTTTGACTAGAACACTATCTGTATTCTTTTGACCGTTTCATGACTTTCACAAAAACACAGCTAGTTCCTGCCACTTTCCATTGAACTGCTATCATAACTCAGTGTTTAATTATAGACATTTTACCAAATGATGGTTAAATAACAAATATATAACTGGGCATGAGTATTATGCCCCCCAAAATTAATACATTCTATTGTTATTTTACTGTTCTAAGTCTTTCATTAGGGATGGATATTGTCTCTAATGTGCTTCTGTGTCTCTCTCTTGCCTGTTTCTGCTCAACAAGATGCAATGTATACATCTAATTTTCAACATTAAATGCTAGGTAGTCCCAAGGTTGTCTCCATTCTGTTCATGTATATCTGTAAATATATCACCTTTTCAGATATTCATGCCAATGTAAGAAGGGGAACAGAGATGTGGATTCACCGTGTATTTTTCTGTAAAGAAGTATTACAAACTGGGTAGCTTAAAAAACATAAATCTATCATCTCATCATTCTGGAGACTATAAGTCCAAGATCCATTGTGTTATCACAATTGACTCCTTCTGAGGAAAGTAAAGTAGAATCTGTTCCATGTCTCCTAACCCCTGATGATTTGCTGGAAAATTGTGGCAATACTTGGCTTACAGTTGCATCATTCCAGTCTCTGCCTTAATGTTCACATGGCGTTCTCCTTCTATGCATGTCTGCCTCTTCACATTTCTAACTTTTATAAGAACACCAGTCATCTTGGATTAATGACACACTGCTACAGTGTGACCATATCTTATTACATCTGCAGTGACCCTATTTTCAAATAAATTCACGTTCTGAGGTACCAGCAGTTAGACCTTTATCTTATGAATTTCTAGGGGATACAGTTCAACTGTAACACACTATATGATTCCATTACTGATATTTAAACATAAAACACCTAAGTTGTCTTTATCTCATTACTGGATGTTTACTGAAGAAAGAAAGAATAGTAACCAGTTATTTGGCTTATTTGTTGCAAATAAAAACCTGAATTTATTCAATATTTGTTTACTTACTTTATGGACGGACTCTAAGCTATACATTTGTTGTATACATTGAATATATATTCTGTAGATGTAAAGAAGGGAAATGTCAGACACTTTACATTGTTCATATATATCTACTATGAGAATGTCCTTTAATTTTTCATAATTAATATCTCTTATTTAGAATCTTCCTACACTACCAACTTTATTTTTAACTTCTATGCCTTAAGTATTTAACCATATTCTCACTTATACTCCCCAAAGTAAATGTAATTAGCAAGTACTATGAAGCTATACAACTCAAGAGGTGAGGAAACCTTGAAAACTAACCACTGTATATTACCCTTAGGTAAATGTAACCAGCAGTCTACCTTTTTAGAAAATACTCATAACCAAGTTCTTGATGTAAATTTAACTTAATTGTATTTAGAATAACAAGGAAGATGGCTAGCCTTAACATGTGAAAGTCATTGATTTGTATATATCAGAGAAATCTTTTAAAATTATAGATTTTTTTCTAAATAAAGAACATCAGTTATCTGTCTTTAATACCAAAGGAAATGTCTGCCTAATTTGTTAAAAATAAAAAAATATATACTGAAATCACTTGAATTCACTTAGAAACCAGCTAATGAGGAAAGGTTTCAGTGACGTGCAATATTCTCTCCTTTAGAAGTAAGGCTCTCATCTTTTTCTTATATTAAGAATCTTTAACATGCAACTATGCTATATTTTTCTAGCATATGACTTGTTTAAAGTTAACTGGTAAGGCTTTGGAAAAGATCATTAGAGCCTGTGCTCGTGTTAATTTTTCTGTTCAATTAAATTTTTTCTTTCTCTGAATGTCATAGGAAAAGTTAATACATCAAAATTAACTTTCTTAAGGCTGGAATAATGACAGGCTATATAGTAGTTTACTTTCAAGTCTTCCACCCTTTTGAAATTTTAAGCCCTGTTTTATAAGTGTACCTAATGAGGTCAACAACCATCAAAGAGAGAACAGAAATGTCAGCATGGGCTAAATCTGACAATTTGCTCATTACTCACTGTCAAGACTAGCTTATGAACTTTTAATGATAATTCTTAATAAGAAAACCCCCAAAACTGAGAACAAAAGATTTAGAATAAATGATACTGGTCTGAGTGACAGAGTGATGTATTTTACCTCCATGACTTTATGATTTTGTGAAATAACATATATAAATTTTAGAATAACTCATTTATAACAATGTCTATGATCTTTGAAATTACTATCTTTCATAATCTAGGTTTATTTCTGTCACTAATTTCTAGATCAAGATTTTGTTCCTATCAGAACTAAGGATAGAATGTTATTTAAATATTAAAAACCCATATTAAAAGCAGATACTGTTTATTTAATTTGCTTATTTTTCCATTTTTCTGCTGCTTTTCAACTCTGTATAACCTTTCACTTACCGTGCTGCTGATTCACTGATGTTCCAGGGGTCACACCTGTTCTTAGGAGGTGTGGGAGGGAGTGGGTGGAAATTTGAGAGAAACACCTGGGTGAACTTTGCTGTAAAGGATTTTTGCATATTGCTGAGTCTTTTCACCTGCTGCCCCAGTGCCCTTTCTGTTGACATCAGCAACATGCCTCTTGCTGCCCCATGGGTCAGGATTCTTCCTTGCAGGCAGGCAAAAGAACAGTGAACAGCTCTACTCTAAAAGGAATATTAAGCAGTTTTTGCTTTCAACGAAAAGCTCAACAGTGAGAGGCCAAACATAAGGAAGGGGTTTTGTCATAAAATGATAAATAAACATTGGGACATACAGTCTGTATTACTAGGAGAAGGAAGATCTAGACTTTATTCTTGGTGTGTGAAGCATTTTAACCCTCAGCAAGTGATTTACACTATTATGATTCATTATCTTTATACATAAATTAAGAATGTTAGACTAGATGACGTATAATGTTGTATCCAACTCCCTTAGGCTGTGTTTTTGATTGCATGATGTTGCAATATGTATGGGCAGTTATTAACTCCCAGGTGATTCTTCCTAAGCAGTTTCATACCCCCTTCCCCAAAACACATCTCTATGTCCTTTACTATTAAAACTGTAATTGCCTTTGCCATTAAAGACATCAGAAGAAGCATGGAATGACACTGTTACAAAAGCAGAGGGTAGAAGTTGACAGAGAAGTAGTGATGAAGTGATAAAATTTAAGTAAACAGATGCTGAGGAGCCAAAACAGTCTCCTGCTTGGTGGTGATATTTACCTAATACCGACCTTGTCAGTATTTGTCACTCTTCTCTTGTCATCTGCCTGACATTATGTCAATTAGATGTGCACCTGAGTTACCAAATTTCACTTAAATATTTCTTAAAATTAGTTTAACACTGGCATGGAAAAAATGTTCAATATAGCTGTTTGCTTGACCTTAAGTAATGGGTGATATAAAGAGTACGAATAGTGCTTTTACCACCAGCTAACATTTGCCAAGTGAGAATAACATGCCACATATTATACATGCTTTGGCTATATATATATATCATCTCACCAAAAATCCACAAAAAAATCATGGAGTAGAAACAGTTGTCCCCATTTTACATGTTTATATAGCATTTCAAAGGCCACACAGAGCTAATAAATACTGAGATAGGATTCAAATAAAAGTGTTAGTGTAAATGCCATGTTGTGCTATGAAATACTAATATTTTCAGATTGCAAGAGTTTATGATACTGCAGTCATTTTGGAACTATCATTTTTCCTCTTAAGTTTTATTTAGTTTCATGAACTTGAATCCTGCAGTTTCAGCCTAACAAAAAACAAATATTGTCCACACCATTAAAAATCTAGATATACTTTAATTGATGCCTATATTAGTTTTCTGTTACTGCTACAATAAATTGCCAAATATATGTGGCTTAAAACAACACAGCTTTGTAATCTTATACTTCTGAGAGTCCGAAGTCCAACTGCAGTATTACTGAGATAGTAAAGGTTTGGCAGATGTACACTTCTTTCTGGGGGCTCCAGGGAAGAACTTTTTTTCTTGTCTTTTTCATCTTCTAGGCTGCCTGCATTCTTTGCTTCATAGACACTTCATCTTCAAATTCCATAGCAGTGCATTAAGTCCTTCTCATACTCCATCACGCTGATATATATTTCTGCCTCCCTTTCCCATTTTAAGAACACTATGTATTACTTGAGCCCTGGGAATAATTTAGGATAATCTTCCTATTTTGTCATTTACCTTAGTTCCATCTGCAACCCAATTCCCTTTGCCATGTAACCTTCATAGTTACAGGTTCTGGTAATTAGGACATAGACAGCTTCAGACATATTGGGGAGAGGGGACAGTGCTGCCTACCACAAAGTCTAATATACTTCAGAATAGTATCCTAATACTTTATGCTGCCAGGATCTATTTCTGAATACATTTCATTAACACTGATATTATGTCCTTGGTTTATTAAGGAAATAATAACACATTCATTAACACAGATTATAAGTAATTAAAATAACAGGAAATTACAAACATACATATTTTGTTACCTACTATAATTTTCCTATTTCTTGAGTTCATAATTTTGTCTCATGGGTTAATCATTGGTAGTTTTTAAATTTTTATTTTTAAGGTAGTATTTTCCAGATCTGTGTGCTAGGATACTTTGCTAGTTAGGATACTTATGTATAACATGAAATATTAATTCTCAGTATATAATTCATGGTTCTAATTATTCCATTGAAGATCTATAAGAATATAATTCTTTCCTATTATAGGAGAAATATGAGGCTAGAATAATAGGCGCAGATAAATTTTTTCCTGTTGTATGGTTAGAAAATTTATTTAAAAATGTATATGTGTGCATATACATATACACACATAAATATGCAGAATGCCTCTCACATAAAATTGTCGATTCCTTAATTCCTATGTGTAAGTATATTGTTACATGAAAAAAAAGGAGTTTGCAAATGTGATTAAGGCTGTGGGCCTTTAGAGAAAAATGTTCTGAAAGGTTCACCTGAGTCCAATCTAATCACGAGAAACTTTAAAAGCAGAGAAGCTTCTCCAGATGGAGTCAGAGCGGTTTAAGTAGCTGGAGGGTCTGGACTTACCTTTGTGTGAGAGAAATGTGGGCGGCCTCTGGGAACAAAGACCAACTCCCAGTCTGACATCCAGCAAGAAAATAGGGACGGCAGTTCCACCAAGATTAGGAACCGTATCTGGCTGACAAGTGGAATGCACTCCGAAATGGACTCTTCCCCAGAGCCTCCAGTAAGGTATGTGTCCCTGTCACCCTTTAGTTTTCATCCTTGTGAGCACCTAAGTCGAGAACCCGAGGACCTGAATGAGCCCTGGGACTTCTGACTTACAGAACGGTAAGATAATAAATGTGTGTTGTTTTAAGCCACTAAATTTGTGGTCATTACAACCAATTAGTAATACGTAAATGTATTAAAATAATTAAAGCTGCTTTTCCACAAATGGGATTGACTAAACTAAAAAGAGTTTCGTCTCATATATGATTAACAAGGGTGCGTTTATAAACGATTTGTGAGGATATCAATTTGTAGTGACTCTTAGGAGAGGAATTTGACATGTGAAAATTAAAATTCACATGCTATAGGATTTGATAATTCTGTTTGTATAAATTTATCACACAGATATACCCACACCTGAGGCAAACACATACACAGGAGTGTGTGTCTATCTTAGAACCATTTCTATAAGACTAGTAGGCACTGCTTCATTGCTACTTAACATGATGTATTCATGCAGTGAAAGGCCAGGCAGAAATTTTCATGATGAAGGGGATCTATGTTTGTTGTATGTGTAATATTGTGACTTGTAAGAAATAAATATTTGGTCATTCAGAAGCGACAATATATTTCTCATATATATTTGAAGTCTTTGTCTCTGGCCCCTATCTCATAGCACCCAAAGCCCTTGGAATTTCCTGAGCCATAAAAGCAATGGAAGCATATCATCTTTTATTATAATATTTAGTCGCGTCCTCAATTACTGAAATCCCTTTAGAATCATAAAGGTGAAATGAATGTCTTGTTATTTATAACAAGCCTCTTACACCACAGCTGGGATCGTTAATGAGGTAACTTGGAAAGCTCCTAAAGATGGGGCCTGGCTATCAGGGGAACCAGCCATGAGTAGAAGGTTGGAACTTTCAGTTACACTCCCTGATTTCTGGGGTGGGGAGATAGGGGGCTGGAAATTGAATCGACTGAAGGGCTAATGAGTTTATCTTTCATACTTACATAATGAATATTCCATAAAAGTCCAAAATGGCAGGGTTTGGAGAGCCTCTGTGTTGGAGATTAAGTGAGAGGTCATGGCATTCCTATACCCTTTCCCCATACCTTGCCCTCTGCATCTCTTCCATCTGGCTGTTACTCAGTTATATCCTTCTATAGCAAAGCAGTAATCTAGTAAGTAAAGCGTTTCCCTGAGGTCTATGAATCTCTCTAGCAAATTAAAAGGCAGGTGTTGTTGGAACCTCTAGTCTGTAGCCGGTTGGTCAGAAGCACATTTGTGACCTGCGTCTGAAGTGGGGAGGCAGGCGTGCAGCAGTTTTGTGAGACCGAGCCCTTAATTTCAGGGGTCTCATGCTACCTCTGAGTACATTGTGTCAGAATTGAGTTGAATTGTAGGTCACCCAGCTGGTGTTGGAGAATCGTTTGGTGGTGTGTGGAACCCTCTCCCCTCCACATACACATTAGAACTGGGAACAGAATGTTTTATGTGAAAGAGTCCCCAAGATGCATTTTTGAGTGAAATAAGGTGCTAAAGAGTGCTATATTGTCACATTTGTATAAAGGTATATTTCATATACCACAATGCAGAGAATTTTCTAGATGCATATGTAAAAATTGGTCAACTAGAATGTGTCTGAGAATGGTGTCATAGGAACTGGGAGTCTAGGCTGAGCAGGAGATTTTTTTCCCATAATTTATGCTATTTAAATTTTAATATGTACTTATATCACTTGTCAAAGTGGATCTCACCAGCTTTTTTTTTTCCTATTTATAAACAATCTGTACCCCAGAAATTTTGCAACAATTCCATTCCCATGAAAGGTTTAAGGTTGTCTGTTTTCCTGGAATCTTCTAGAATGTGGATATTAGATCCCACTCACTGTATCCACCGCGCCATAGGTACAGACCTACCCAATCACTTATAAATACACTGAATACATATGTGGGCTTTTATATACCATAGTCATATTTCTACAACAATTCTAAAACACCCAGATCGTATCTAATACTGGTCAATAAGGACCTAGGATGAGGAAGGGGCACTAATAGCACTTCCATCTGGCACTTAGAATTTTAATGTGTAAAGGATTAAAATGTGTGCAGTACACAGAACATGTTTAAAAGTAAAGTGGTGATGGGAGGTTTTCATGATAGTAGAACATTAAAGTCTTTCTAATATGATTTTAATTCTAGTGGGATCAAATTCAATTGAAACATGCTATGAAATACAAGACTAAATAGACTATTATTTTTTCTGGTGGTAGAGTATGGAGAAAGTTTAGTTTCCTTATTGATGCTTATTTCTGTTTTCTGTGTTTTGTAAAATATGTAATTCATTGTCAGAGAAAAATATTTTAAACATATTGATAGGGAGTCACAGGCCAATGGTTTCTATTCACCATTGTTGACTTGGTAGAAATAATAGGATCTGAACAAGGGGTTTCCATCTGTTTAAAAATTGATAACATTGATGAGCCATAGATGGTGTTCTCCATTCTGATTTTATAGTCCTACTTTAAATGTTGCATGCATTTTTTTTCATGTGTCTTCATGGATATATCAGTTAGAAGTTGCTAGATGCTTGTCAGTTGTTGCAAACCACCCTGTGCTCTGAGATGAGTCCTCCTAATTCAGAACAAGACAATTGATCTGTTTTGGAAATAGATACAACATATAGCCCAAAGCGGAGGATATTCTGTTATAAGGAGAATTAACTATGGGATAATGTCTGTCTTACCTGGGTTGTCCCCTTTTGGTTCCAGAGTCAAGACAGGGATAGTAGTTGGCATCCATCCAGCTTATATTTCTCTCCTGTAATAATAACTCAGAGATTTATGTAACTCTGCATTTTATGAACAAAGTAAAAATATTAGTTTTGAATGCATATGCCCAAAACAGGAAATTAAAAGTGTGTTTTTATCTGAAAGGTTATCTGTGCATTAAAATTAAAGAATTGGTAGAATCTGACATTGACATGAAATTATTATACTTTACCAACACTCATGAAACGCATTTAAGGGATGTCTTTTTCTGTTCCATTCAGATTTCTCTTCATGCTTTGTTTCAGTTTTGTCGATTTTGTGTTCTTATACAAAGCTAATGAAATCTGAGAAAAATAGCCCTTCCCTATATGAGCATACTTCTTATTCTTTTATTAAAATTCTGTATTTCTGTATCTACAATTGGTTAACATTTGCTTCGTGTTTTACATCTTCAGGAATTATTCTCTTAGGAGGTTAAGCTTCCCTCCAATATGTACTGCAAAATTTATACCTCTAGTTGTGCATTAGTAGAAAAAGGTTTCTTCATTATATAGTCCAGAAGTATCTTTAATGTCTATGATTTTTTCTGCTGCTGCTCCACGTTCTTCGTATATTTTGGTGCTAGGAATGGCCTTGAAACCTCTTTTGTGAGGAATAGTAATGGTTTATAATGAATCCCATCCTTTTGTTGAAATATGTTGAATGTGACCCTTCTTTAGAAAACTATCAAATGCATCCGCTGAATGTTGCAGCTTTAAATGAAAAACCCATGTGCATAATCAGGGCTGCTATGTACAGTTGTGCCTGTTGTGCATCAGAAAAAACTATTCACAACATAAACCTCATTAATTTGGATATTTATTGGGGCAATCTTTGACAGATGACAGGAAAGTGTTTGGTGAAATAAGCACATTCTTACAATGTTCTGATGTCTGGAAATATCTTAAGGAAGAGATATGTTTTTTTAAAATGTGAATGAAAAATCATATGAGCTAGCATTGACCTTCACTGTTATAACATGGAATCTGGGGATTGCGTTCATTCAAATACTTTTAGGCAGAGAATACAAGAAAGTGATTATGAGCATGTTTTTGGATTCAGAAACACCTGGTTTAAATTCCAATTCTTTCAGCTATTAGCTGTTTATCTTGGGATGAATATTTAACATTTCAAAAATTTAGTTTTGCCTAGCTGGAAAAATGGGGCTGGATAATAAAACTTTCATAAGTTAACATAAAATTTCTCTTGAAATATGAGCGTACATTGGTAAAAATGGGCAATACATTGATACCCTGGGCCAGCAAACTGGAGGACTGAGGGACAGTTTTATCTTAATCTTTCATTATGTACATGTATATCAAATTAATTAAAATATTATAAGGTAGAGTGCTTAGGAAAGTGGCTAGCAAGTGATGTACATGTGGTGGTAATTTTAGATAAATTCATGGAAATGTGAAACAATGAGCCAAATGACTAGAACTGCAGGATGACCAGAGGGATATGCTTCAATGGTAGTAAGCCAGTAGCAGGAATGTTAGCACGGGAGGTTTTGAATGCATCATATAAAATTAGCTGTTATCAATATGGGAAGGATACTCTGTTTCCCTTAGGCTGAAGATGCAGATTCCAATGGAGAGGTGGAACTAGCTTTCCTCAGAGGGGTCCTTATAATCAACTCTGTGACCCCCCAGGTGAGGAGTACCCTCTTAAGAAGAATCCAAGAAATTGGCCTATGAGATGAAATTTTACCAAAATAACAAGCCCTTTGGAGTTTTTTCTCCTCTCTGCCCAAGACAGGAAAAGTTTTATTTTTGAAACAATTTTTTATTAAATTTATTGAGGTGATATTGGTTAATAAAATTATTAGGTTTCAAATGTACAGTTAAATAATTTGTCAGAGTTTTAAAATGCACCTCTAGTGAAATATGTAACTCTTCCTGAGTGTGAAAATAACTGGCCATTGAACAGATGGCAATAACGTAGAGTGATAGCAAGGTAAGGGGTTTACCTCAGGTGGAATCATTTAACTGGTAATGTTGTATGAGGAGCATTTATTTTTGGTGCCCAGGAGAAAATGTAGAACTATATCTAGCAAAAAATATATATATTAATCTTAAAATACTAACATACGTTCTTGAGGCAGAATAGCTGTTTGAGAGCACATGTGGAAATTGGAAAGAGAAACCGGATGAGGCATAACTTGATGTGACTGTTGCGTATAAAATCACATCTTTCAAGACTTCGCTTATTTTAAATTTTTTAGTATTTGTAATATTGTGTACTTTTCTATCCTATTTTCTCAAAACAGTTTTCATGGACCATCAAAGAAGGGATGGTGCCTAGGGAGAAATATTCAGCCACAGCTCAATGTGGGCTTAGGGAAGTCTTTAAAATGAGACATGTGGGAATATTTGCATTGTAGTTTGGATATTCTAGAAGCAGATACTGAAATGGATTTGGGGTATAAAATATGTATTAAGGAACAGCACCTGTGAAAGAAAGGAGGCGGGAGAAAGACTGAACACAGAAGAAGAATAGTGACATAGTTCTGGAAAAGCCTTAGCCAGCCACCAGGGAGCCCTGCAGAGAGAACTGCCCCCACAGTTGTCCCAAGTTGGGCCTGAAATGGCTGCAACTTTATACCCCACCTTCCTCAGTGAGTGGATGTAAGCTGCCCTCTTCCGCCCTTGCTCAAGGCCGAGAACTCAGGCAAAGCAGCTCTCTGCAGCTGAGCTGGAAGGAGCTAAAAACCAGAGACTTTGGTGATTGCACTTCTTCAGCTGGGCATCAGGTCTTCTTTGATGACTGATCTGAGTGGCACATTTCCAAGTCTGCCAGTCTTATACAAGCATTCAAAAATGGCTTTGATAGATGAAAACTTAGCCAAATGCTCTACTTCTAAAAATCTCAACTCTATATTTCAATTCTCCACTCCCATTGAAAGCTTATTTTCTTTTGTAAGCCCGACAAAGGTTTTATAATATACATCTCTGAACTATGCAGGCTTCTAAATACTAACCACATATATATGACCCATGTTTCCCACCCAATACTTAGAAAGATATTCTAGAATGTTTTTATTTCTCATTGTATCACCGTAGTACATATTTTTGTAGTGTTTTATTATGTAGATATGCAAATCTTTAATTCATACTTTTTCAAATGAGATTAAGAAAGATAATACTCTCTGGCATTGTTTCCTGAATGTATTTGAAAGAATAACAATTTACTATAAAGAAAAAAAAATCCATAGTTATAGAATTTCTATATATAATCCTAGTCCAGAAAACTTTTTTAAAGTTTATAGACTCAAAATCTAACTTTAAACAATTCTGTTACATTTTCTATTTCAATAAATTATTTCTCTAAATAATATGTGAAGGGCTTATTACTTAGAATGAAGGTCTATTTCCCTGGAAAAAAAAATAAAAGTTCTCTTTTCATCTCTTAATAAACCAAACTTTTCACTTAACATCCTTAATTTTATATCCTAATTTAACATAGAGTTTAATGTTGAAAGAAAGAAAAATCATTGGTGTGATCCTGATAACTTTTTATTTGGCTGAAAGCTTTTTTCTTGGCTTTCTTCAGTCACAGTTTTGACATTCCCTTGACCATTCCAAACCTCAGTGAGACCCTTCTGTCAGGAGTTTTACAGGAGTAGGCAAGCATGAAATTAATTTTCCAAAGTGAAGTAGCTTACAGATGCCAGAAGCTCATAACTCAGTACTACTGGTAAGTCCCACAATTAGTTTATAGCTTCTAAAATATTTTTGTTGTTGTTATTGCTCTTCTGGTTTAACCAGGTGAATTCCTTCAGTTTTTGTTATAAAGAATGTATCACACATTTTCAGAACAAGGAAACTTCTTTCCATTATTTTATGCGTGTATATGTTTTAATTTTTTGGCTTGAATCTTTCCTGGTAAGGCCTTGTTATAACGAAATGTGTCAATTTTGTAACATCACTAGATCTGTTTTACATTGCATTTAAAATTGTTCTAATGGTTTTATTCTGATCCTGAGACATGTATGTACAGTTGAGAGCCCCATAGCTATAATCTCTAAGGAATATAAATTCTGAACTCTGTAAAATCATGGAGGACATCCACATGAGGGTTTGCAATATATGGTTTTCTCATTTACAGATAAACATGTGGGCTTACTATATTAAAACTGTATAATTTTTGGTAATACAACCACTTGACCTAAATATACTATGTATTTCAACTCTTGCAAAGCAACCGTTATTGATTTTAGGTTTCTCCCACTATCCGACAGCAAAGCTTTCCTGTGAAACTTTTCAAAAGCTGAAATGGCTCCCCAATTTTCTGAAAGTTTCATTACCTGCTTTGCTTATATGAAAGTCCTACATTAGTATGGCTTTTTTTTTTTTTTTTTTTTTTGAAAAAGTGAAAATCCTCTTTGGATTTCTTTACATTAGCAAAAACAGATACTAATGTAGGTCTTCCTAAAAGTGATGTAACATAACACAGACTTTACCTAAGAGCAAGATACCTGTATTTTAATTGAGTCCTGATCAACTGCTTAGAGTAGTGACCGTAGTGTGCACGTGCACACGCATGTGTGTGCATGTGTTAGAAGATTCTTCAGTGATTTTTTACTATAACAGCTAATTTGGAAATTATTAGTAAACCTTCTTACTATGATTTCCCTCTCCCATCTCGATTTACACACCATCAGGTTTGAAATGTTGACATTTTTATAGTATATTCTCATGGCCACAAATCAGACAATTAAACTCAATTGGGAATATCAGAATCTTTGCACAAAGAATTTACAATGGATCCTTGTCCACTCTTTTTAAAGCAGGAGCAGCTCTCTGTTACTATGGAAATATTGGAGCATGGGAGAAAAATGGCAATCTGGTCCAAGTGTATCTCTCTAAGAGACCAGAGGGACATCAACCTATCCTATGTTTATCTCTCTGGTACCTTAGTGTGTAATTTGGATAGTCGTACTTAGATTTGCAACAACCTTTTATTGTAAGGGTGATGGAATAAGAACAAAATAGAAGATTCAGGTGGAAGTTCTAATATTATATCCCTCCACCCAGGTCATGTTAAAAAATCAGAAGCAATATTACACCTGGCTGATGACAGATTAGTGCCATTTCATAGATTTACAAGATACAATGCTAATGGTCTCTGTTGTCCCAGTTTCCAAGAGAAAGAACAAATTATTGCACCTTCAGCTGCTACAAAGAAAAGGTACAGCACTTGTAGACTTCTTAGATTCTGAGATCACACTTGACAGATGGCTCCAAATTATTTATTGGTACCTTGAAAAGTTGTCTGTTTGGAATTGGGTGCAGAGGAAGGGTTTTTCAGCAGATTTAAGCTAAGATGTTTGTAGCCCTTCCACTTAGTCCACATGGCTCAGGCATGCTCAGGTTGCTAGAGATGTCCATGGTAGACAGGAACGGTTTGTTGTTTCTTGCAAGCCTCGACTTCTCCAATCATAGTTACTATAACTCTGTTCATGTTTCTGAAGAGAATCCTTGCCATCAGCAGAAGGAAACTATTTATTCCTCCATGCAAAGCAGATCCTGACATGCTGCTGGGCCCTGGTAGAGATAGAATGCCTAAGCCTGGGGCAAGAATTAACCCTGTGGCTGGAGCCACCCATCATGAGCCTGGTATGACAGACCTGTAAAGTTGAAAATCTTGGTTGACAAAATATTAACTCATGATATAAATGAAGCTCTGCATACGTATTCGGTCCAGAGATGATCCAGTGGACACAAATTAGTTTAGTGAAAAGGTGGCCTGTGTACCCTCTGTTGTGTCCCTTCTTTAGATTATACTATGGCCCTGTGCCGTTTTATGCATGACCAGATAGGGGAAAAAGAGGCCTGGTTCATGATGGCTTTGTTTAATCCTATGGTACAAGGGGAAAGTGGTTCATTGCTGCTCACAGCATCACTTGGAGGTGGCCCTGCAAGACCATGTTGAGGAGAAAACTTGCCAGTAGACAGTTTTGAGCAACACACCTGAACATCACCTTGCGATGGAGTAAGAGAAGCCTGATGGGAACTCTTAAGATAATGATTCTCTTGGCTTATTGTTCAGAGACTGAAAAGGAAGACTAGGAAGAGGTTAGAGACAAAGTTGCCTGTCAAGGAGCATGTGGAGGGTCCTATGGGAGTGAGCATAGAGATGTGTTATCTCACATCAGGGAAATGCTTATCAGGGAGGATCTCTCACCGAGGAGACCATAAAAACTGTCCAGTAGATCTCAGTGCCTCCACATTGTCCTCAGCTATCAGAATGCCTGAAAAAGTTAATCAGTAATGCTAGCCATTATAATCAGGGATGGGAATTTTACATGTCCCAATGGGAAGGGCTTTCTCTTACCAAGGCTTCTCTAGCTTTCACCTCTTTTTAATCTTGATGGCAAGCTAATCGTGGTAAACCCATTCTTACTGGGGTCTGATTTATTAGACTTGGATTGACTTTTTTTTTTTTTTTTTTTTTTTTTTTTTTGGTTTTAGCTATGCCTTTCTGGCCTGCAATCCTTAGTATGGCATCAGTATCCAAAGGTGCTGGAGTAAGTGATTTATTATCATGTGATCCCATGTAATATTGCTTTCTACAAAGAAAGCCCTTCACTGGAAAGGAGGTACAATAATTGGTAAATGACCATGGTTATATCCTAGAAGCTGTTAGCACCATAGAATATACCAGCTTGGGAAAGGCACCCTGCCATTTTGGCTGATGGACCTCAAGTTCATCATTTTATGGTGCTGTGTCCCATATAGGTATAATACATGTTCCGTACCCAAGGGATGGAGGCAGCAGTAGACAGCTGTCGCCCTAGCTTCTAGTGACTCAACTGCTATTTACAATTCCCATCTCAACACTAAGATTTGCTGGGCTAAAATCCCTTGTTACCAAGGAAGACACTTCTACTAGATGTAAAATTTTGGTGCCCCTGAATCTTTCTCCTTCCTTCCTTTGTTCCCTCCTTTGCACCCATTCATGGAAGAATCAATGACCGTATGGAATTAATTTAACGTGGGCACTTGTAGAAATGTACAGTGTAGCGGGTGATGTCAGTCACCCATTCTCATCCTCTCATACACTTTAATATGCACAGTTCTAACTTCCAACTGCATTCATCTGCATTATATTGCGGACGATTTTTTCATGCTTCCACTTTGAATCCACATTGCCACCACTATGGCGTACTAGGTGTGCCAAGAACTTGAAGACACCTAGGAACAGCTGTAAACCAATGACAATTCAATGACAGTGAGAGTTGGTGAAAGTAGTTATCCCACTTCCTTGCCGCTCAGGAGGGATCATTGGAATCAGGAGTCATAGGCTGGCTCTTCATTTCCTCAATGGAATTCAGCACAAATTGGTAACTTGATAATGCTCATTTTATAGCAGGCCTTCTCTGGTTTCACATCTTCACTCCTCTACCAGTATTTACCTTTTAAGTTATTTGCCAACATCTAGATGTTTGTCTTGACTTCTTATTCTTAATTTCATTTAGATATCACCCTTTCTGGCCTCTAACTTAGATGAAGCTTTCTAATTCTCCCAGGCTTTGTGTCTATTCATGCTAGCCTCTGCTGAATATCCATGTTTCTTTCTAGTTCCTCATGTACAGTCCTACATAACCCTTGTAGGCTCTTCCTTTTCCACCCAGAAGTCCCTTCCAGTTGTATTAAATCTTGTGCCCATCGATGCTACTCACAACTGTACAGGGAACCATGTTAGCAAGCTGGGGCTCACAGGGAGGGTCCCCATGGGGTAAGTCAGTCCTGGTTCTTATGCACCATTCTCAGTCTCTCTTACTTGTAGAACTTGCTGCCTATCAAAAAACTTGCTTCCAGGAAATACAGTACCCGTTGCTCCCTAATTTCATATTCTCAACCTGAATTTCTGTTCTCATCCTACTCCTCACAGGAGAATTTTGTTTCCATAAATTTTCTTTAACTCTGGTGTACACAGTGCTTATTTTCTAACCTCTGTAGTAGAAAATGATAGTTCATCAAATATATTTCAAACCAAAGGCTTCTTAGTCTCTGAATTGTTAAAATTAATAATTATGTTTTTTTTCTCATTGCAATTCTCCAGTATTTTATATAGCAGGGATATCATGGTCTGCCTGAGAGAGAGAAGTAAAGCACACGTTTATATACACACGCAGTAGTTTATACTTGTAGTCTTAGCAAGAGAACAGATAAGACATGTGCCGTGGATGAGAAATCATGAGAGATCAAATGTTAGATTACTTTTAGGTTAGAAAGTTAGAAGTTTTGTTTTTTAATTCAATTTTTATGTGTCAGATACTTTTTATTTTTAATTTTTTTATTTTCCAATTACAGTTAACAATGCTTCATGTAGTTTCATATATACAGTATAGTGGTTAGACATTTATATAATTTAAGAAGTAATTTTCTGGATTAGTCTAGTACCCATACGCTATACATAGTTGTTATAATATTACCAATTATATTTCCTATGCTGTACTTTACATCTGGTGACTATTTTGTAACTACCCATTTGTAATTCTTAATCCTCTTCCCCTTTTTCACCCAGGCTTCCAACTGTCCCCTCCCCCACTCCCATCTGGCAACCATCAGTTATCTGTATCTCAGAGTCTATTTCTGTTTTTATTTTATTCTTTAGATTCTGCATATAAGTGAGATCATATGGTATTTGTCTTTCTCTGTCTGACTTATTTCGCTGTCAATAAATCAAATAAGTGTTGGGGAAGATGTGTAGAAAAGGGAACCCTCATGCACTATTGGTGAGATTGCAAATTGGTGCAGCCACTATGGAAAACAATGTGGAGATTCCTCAAAAAATTAAGAATGAAACTACCTTCTGACCCAGCATTCCACTTCTGGGTATTTATCTGAAGAAATCTAAAACACTAATTCTAAAAGACATATGCACCCTTATGTTTATTGCAGTGTTATTTACCTTAGCCAAAATATGGGAGCAACCTAAGTGCCGATCAATAGACAATTGGATAAGGAAGATGTGGTACATAACTTTTTAGTTGAAGTATAATTGAAATACAATATCATATTAGTTTCAGGTGTAAAACATAGTAATTCTACATTTAAATACCTTACAAAATGATCACCATGTTAAGTCTAGTAGCCGTCTGTCATCACACAAAGTTATTACAATATTATTGGCTGTATTACCTATACTGTGTATTATATCCTGTGGCTTACTTTATAGCTGAGGGTTTGTACGCTTCACTTATTCTGCCTATCTCCCCACCACCTTCCCCTTTGACAACATCAGTTCTCTTTGACTCTGTTTCTATTTTGTTTATTTGTTTTGCTTTTTACATTTCACATGTAAGTTAAAGTGTATGATATTTGTCTTTCTGACTTATTTCACTTAGCATAATATCCTATAGGTCTATCCATGTTGCTGCAGATGGCAAGATTTCATTATTTTTTAATGAAGAAATAATACTAAGAAATAATCCATTGTGCGTATATATGTGTGTGTATATATATGTATACACACACATATATATACACACATTTATCGATGGATACTTAGGATTCTTCTATGTCTTGGCTGTTTTAAAAATGCTGCAATGAACGCAGGGGCACATGTATCTTTTCTAGTTAGTGTTTTAGTTTTCTTCAGATAAATACCGAGAAGTGGAATTGCTGGAATTGTTGGATGGTATGGTAGTTCTGTTTTAGATTTTTGGAGAACATTTATACTCTTTTCATAGTGTCGAACCGATTTACATCCCCACCAGCAGTGCATAAGGATTCCATTTTCTCCACATCCTCACCAGTGCTTGTTATCTTTTTTGGCAATTGACATTGTGAAAGGTGTGCAATGATATTGCAGTTTTGATTTGTATTTTCTGATAATTAGTGATGTTAAGCATCTTTCCATAAGTCAGTTTGCCACCTGTATATCTTTGGAAAATGTCTTTGAGGTACTGTGCCCAATCTTTAGATTGTTTTCTGTACTATGTAGTATGAGTTTTTAAATATATTTTGGATATTAACTCCTTATGAAATATATCACTTGCAGATATATTCCATTTAGTAGGTTGCCTTTTGTTTTGTTGATGATTTCCTTAGTTGTGTAAAATCTTTTTAGCTTCATGTAGTCTTTGTTTAGAGCAAAGAAAATACTCAACAGATCTTTATCATATGACATGAAAGGGACAGGTACCTATGTGTGAGGAAAGGGTATCACGAAGCTGTGGATGATACATTAAAAAACTTCCATATACTGATAGATGTTTAATCAGATGTTAATGGTTAACTGTTTTGCCAAATGACTTTATGACAAGATTTCTTTAAAATGTACTTTTTATATAATAGCCTTTGGGGAAACGTATCTCTAATAATCTACATGTATTGCCTCCTCAAATATTCTGTCATTTCCTACAAATTATTTAACTCTTAGTATTTCTATGTATGAATATATATTATTACATATTATTATGTGAATATAATTATAGGATATACATGATGTATATTTACATATATAAAATATAATTGGGTATATATCACATAAGTAATTATACGTAAAACTATATATATAATTGTGCCCAATATATAATATTTAATTAATATAGTTAATATTTGTTTATTACATATTAGGGTCCTAACTTAGAGAACAAATTATGTATTTTGTATGTTGCTAATTTATTTAAAATATTTATATACTTTAAGAATTCTTGAGATTATTTTAAGATTTTATTTTATATATTCCTAAATATGTGAAACTCCTATTTCTATGTGATATATTTTTCTGGTATAATTAAGAAGGAAAACAAAAATGTTTTTGTTGCTTGTATTATTTTTTGAGCAAGATCCAAACTGGTTTATTGCACATGATAGTTAATAAACTTTAGTTAACTAACTGAAGTCTGATCTTCAGCTATGCTAGTATGTTCATCTGTCAATCTCCTGAATTTATAACCTGTCCCACAGGACAGGTTAATGATTGTTGCTGAAATAAATCATATCCTATCAGAACTTAATGCTTCAGCTAGTTTAGGTGCAGAAGAATATGGATGTCAGATTATCATACAGGAAAAAATGTCAATAGCCTATTGTATTGCATTAATCTTGCTTTCCAACATATGATAAGACAACAAAAAAGAGATGTCAAAGGTGATTTATTTCCTAGTGTTGTAATTGGAAAATATATATTAATAGTTATTTTATCTAAGACACTAGTTAATTTGCTCATAATTAGTAGTTTAACAATAAAACAATTTTCATGCTAAAGATTTTCTTCCACAATTCTAGATTTAAAAATTAATTTATCCATTTTTATCAGTATTTTCTTAGAAATCAAATGTAAAAATTAAAAAACAAGATGATGAACAGAATAGAGAGCCTAGAAATAAAAGAATGCTATGGTACATTACTTTGCAACAAAGGAACCAAGAATATACAATGGGGATGGAACAGTCTCTTCAATAAATGTGTGGGGAAAACTAAACAGGCACTTAATAGAAGAATACAACTGGACCAGTCTATTAAAACAGGTCCCCATCTCCAGGTTGAGGGCTGGTACCAATCCCTGGCCTGTTAGGAACTGGGCTGCACAGCAGGAGGTGAGCAGCAGACAAGCAAGCAAAGCTTCATCTGTATTTGCTAGCATCGCCACCTGGCTCTACCTCAGATCATCAGGCATTAGATTCTTATAGGAGCATCAGTCCCTGGTGTCAAAAAGGTTGGGGACAGCTGTTACACTATACACAAAAATTAATTCAAAATGGATAAAGATTTCAACATAAGACCTGAAACCATAAAATTCCTAGAAGAAAACATAAGCAGTAAACTTTTTGACAAAAATGTTGGTGACTTTTTTGGGCTTGACTCCAAAAACAAAGGTAACAAAAGCAAAAATAAACAAGTAGGACTACATAAAACTAAAAAAGCTTCTGCATAGCCAAAGAAACCATCAACAAAACAAAGGCAACCTACTAAATGGGAGAAGATATTTGCAAATGATATATTTGATAAAGGGTTAATATCTAAAATTATGTAAAAAACTCATACAACTCAATATCAAAAATAATCCAATTAAATACTGGATAGAGTAAATAGACATTTTTTCAAAGAAAACATACAAATGGCTAAAAGGCCCATTAAAAGTTTCTCATTATCAGTAATAATCATGTTCTATCACCTTACCCATCAGAATGGCTATTACCAAAAAGACAGGACTAAAGCGTTGGTGAGGACATGGAGAAAAGGGAACCTTGTGCTCTATTAGAATATGAATTGGTGTGGCCACTGTGGAGAACAGTACTGAGGTTCCTCAAACAATAAAAATAAAACTGCCGTACTGCTATCCAGCAATACCATTTCGTAGTGTTTATCTGAAAGAGATGAAAACGACTAACTGAAAAAAGCTGTATGCACCCGTGTGCATTTCAGTGTTGTTATGAAAGCCAACATATGGAAGCAACTTGTGTTCATGGGTAAAGTGAATGGATAAAGAAGTGGTATATGTTTTTACATGTACATGTGTGTGTATATAGAATGGAATATTCAGCCATAAAAAATGAAATCTTGCCATTTATGACAACATAAATGGAACTTGAGGACATTGTGCTAAGTGAAATAAGTCAGAGAAAGCTAAATACTTTATGAATCTATAGAAAACAACAACAACAACAAAAAACTGAGTTCATGGATACTGAGACGAGTTTTATGGTTGCTGTAGCCCAGAATGGGTGGTGGATGATTGGGGGTGGGGGGAGGAGGGCAGTGAAATGAGTAAAGTATAAACCTTCAGCTATAAAGTAAGTTATGAGGATGTAATGTGCAGAATGGTGGCTGCAATTAACACTTGTATATTTGAAAGCTACTAAGAGAGTAAATCTTAAAACTTTTCATCACAAGAAAAAAATCTGTGGTGATAGATGTTAACTAGACTTATTGTGGTGGTTATTTCACAATATATAAAGATTTTGAGTTGTACACCTGAAACATTTATACGTATGTCAGTTATGTCTAAATTACAAAAAGGAACCTCCAATAGTTTTCCATTTAAAAATTAATATCCTTTAAACAAAATAGAGCTGCCTCTTTTTTTAAGATAATTGCTATAAAAAGAAAGAGGCAGTAGGAAAATATTCAATATATGTGGTTATATAGAATAATAAGTCATAGATGAAAATGGTCTAGAATCTTCCAGGTAATATCAAGAGAGTATAAGGAAATAAATATACTAGCTAACTTGCTAACATCTATTGAGAGGTTTTCACATGCCAGATCTGTTGCCAAACACAGTAATGAGGTTATTTTTAGTTTCCTTAAAAAATAACAAAGCAAAACAAATGAGTTACATACTGCTCTCCTTTTACAAATTGGATCATGTAAGATCACACAGCAAGTTACCATTCTTATTTAAACCCAGATATTTCTAATCCAGAATCTGGACTGTAAATCACTGTGTTTATGGTGTCACTGTGAAGGGACGCACAAAAACACAGATCATTTTATGTGTTGTACTTGTTTATGCAGTGAGGTGAAAGAAAATGGATATTCAAAATCTTGTAACCTCCATTACTTACACAATTAGGCTATGGGGCCTGCCAGAAGCGGACTATAATATAATCACAAAGCTCATCTACCATGCTGCAGTTCCCGAAACATTGGCAGACAAGTCTCAGCTGCACAAAGCTCTATTTCTGGTTCCCGTCTTAAATGCAAAACAGGGTGTTTGCACCATGGAGGGAGTGTAAAACTTTGTAATGACTTGTACATATCCCCTCTGGTAAGTGTATCTCCTTTGGAAGTTCACTACTATTAAATTCATTGTGCATAGAGTTCCTGAAACTATGAAGCTAATGACAACTGATGTATGAAAGGCTCTTACCCTAAGGATTCTCCTGTACTTTACTGAAAAGTACTCTTATTACTCTTATGCATTAGTATTTTAAAAATACTAATGAAGAACTTTTAGAGAGATTTTTGCCAGGCACTGTTTCAATAATCTGGGATGGAGCAATGAAAAACATAATGCCCTTTCCCTGATATGGTTTATATTTGAAAGGAGAGAAGACTGGTAGGGAATGAGATTGGAGAAATAGTGAATGGCCAGGGTAAAGATTTGGATATCATTAGAGCTGTGATGGAAAGCCATTGGAAGCTATTGAACAGAGAAGTGATCAAACTTGACATGTTTAAAGGGATCATTCTGACTACTTGTATGTGTGGCATAGTCACTCCTCCTTGTTCATATGGCTAAGTTAGTTTCTTTTTGTTCATAAATCAACTGCTTGCACAAACCCTTCTGTACTGCCATTGTATTAAGGCATGTCATGTGAACAAAGCTTCAAGATTATTACCCAAACGTTGCAGTCTCTTAAGAACCTTGAAATATACCACTGTTAAACAGGCACTGATATCTGGGGACTTTGTTATCAAAAAAGACAGGCATAGTTTAGTCCAAAAGCTATTTGAAATTCTAACAAGATAGTTTATCTATCTCATGATATGTAGAAGATTTCAAGCAGTAATTTTGAAGAGAAGTATCAGTAAAGTAGCCATAATAAATCTGAATCTAAAGAAATAAAATGTTTTGAAGGGTTTTGTGCATAATTTAAAGGGTATCTCTGTCTGTATTATATGCTATCATAATCCCTCTTCTTAGGGCAATTGGTATACTGTAGATATTCAGTAATTATTTTTAAAAAATAATGTCGAGTATGTATTCCATAGTTATATACTACATATTCATGCTCAGTTATAAGGGTGTTGTATGTTGAGAGAATGCCTGCTTCCTGTCTTCAAGGAGTTTGGGTTCAATATATTTTGGTTTAAGAGATTAAGCACATGACTATTGATATGATTTAAATGAGAGTTGACATGTAATGGATGGTTGCTGTGTGCCTGGCACTATGATGTGTGATGTTAGTGTATTTTCTTTTTTAGTTCTTGCAACAGACATAGGAGGATAGTAATTTTATTATATCCATTATTAAAAAAAAGAAGAAGAAGAAAATTATTCTTAGGGAGTTTATATAATTTGACTAAAATCCTAAGACTGAGAAATGAACCCAGTCCGACTTGCCTTATTAACCATTAGGTAATAATTGTCTCTACGGAGTTAGTGGTGTCAGGCTCTAACTAAGATTAGCCCTTAGAAAAGAGAACGACAGCTTATTTTTGGGTCCTCGGGGAAAGTTCATGGAGGAGGTAGGGCTGTGGAGCAATAGATAAAGAGAAAGAAATCCACCCCAGAGGCACATCAGCAGTGCTAAAGTTGAAACAAAGAATGTGAGGCATGTGGAAAAAAGAATATAAAGTGGCAATTATAGATTTAAAATTGTAGTTACGTTTTTGGTATATCTGGAGGATTTTTCATGTATATAAATAAGCTTTCATTCTTTTGATTTTTGAAATCAGAGAAGTGGTTTATCTGACTTTTAAAATTTATGTATGTAGGTTATTTTAGCTGATATAATGTTATGGATTTATCTCTTTTCAAGATATCATAATTTTATGGATTCATCTCTTTTCAATATGTTGATTTTTGCACAAGGACATTGAATACCTGGAAATTGGAGAATTTTCAAATTTACAGAACCCACCAGGAGGTGTGTGTTTGTGGGGTGAGCTAACGGGGAAGGGGGGAAGGAGAGAAGAAGAAACAGTACGGGAGAAAAGAGTAATAAAGAGGGAGATGAAGTGGCAAGAGTTGGAGACGAAAAGGTGAGGAGAACAAAATTCGTACAGTTCATGTAGAAAAAATTGTTCTCAAAGGAAAGGATACTCAGTGTACATTCTTTGAATTTCTACTATCTGAGTAAAGTGAAGTTGGTTTAGTCTCAAATCTGTTTTTACAGCATACTATATTGATATATAGGGATAAATATATATATTTTTTCTATTTCTACACTTGTGCCCCACAACTCTTCTCATTGTATGCCACCAGGGAGGGCTTGCCTCCCTGTTGCCTATTTCTCTTTTCCCTCTTTTCTCTAATCTTTTCACTGTCTTCTAAGCTCCTATAGAGCAGGAAGAATAAACCCAATACATTGCATGCTGTGAAGATTTTAAATGACAAGATAAATGCCAGGGAAGTATACCAGCACTGGCAGGGTGTTTTCAGATCTTAGGGTTTAAATGCTTTAACCTTTAGATGCAAGTGGCTCCTTATCTCTGATTGACACGTGTTCTTTAGTCTCATTGGTTTCTAACAGTTTTTTAGCAAACACTTTATATTTGGTTCTAAAAATATATAATTTCAGTGTATGTCCCCTTTTTTAAGGCAAATTCCTTTTCCAGGTTGAAGCTAGACTTACAGAAAGGAAATCATTGAGAAGAGCAGGCATACTAATGGAAAGTAGTTCCTATTTCTCTCTGACATTTGAAATCTTTATCTGTTTTCTAAACTTATTTCCTTCAAAATGACTGTATCAGTTAGAAATTTTATTTTGCTGCTATAGCAGACACCACACTACAAAGATTAAACACAACATGGTTTATTCTTTCACATAATAGTACCCCAGAGGTAAGCAGTTGACAGTGGGCTTTGTAGCTCTGTACAATCAACTAAGCCCAAGGCTGCTTTTATCTTTCTCCTCTATCGTCCATAATAATCATTTCCACCTGCAAGTTTACAAAATGGCTGCTATATCCCATCCATAATATAGAGTTTCAAGAAAGAGTAGAGGAGGAAAGCAAAAGAAGGTTCAATGCAGAAGGCCTGTCCCACATTTTATTGAGGGACTTTATCAACAGAACCACTCAAAACCCTTACATCTATCTCAATGGCCAGAATTAAATATATAGTCATACCAAACTGTGAGAGAAACCTGAAAAATATAATATATTAACAGCCATATTGCAATGCTGAATAAAATTAGGAATCTTTCATTACAAAGGAAAAGGGAAATGAAATGTTGTTGGCAGCTACTAGTCCATGACATAATCAGGTAACCTTTACCCTTAATCTGAGGTCCTGTCGATCTAAGTTGAAAATGGCTTTAGAGATAACTTCAACTAATTCCCTAATATGAAAAATGAGTTCATTTACTTGTTAATATGTGGTATGTACTAACTTATGTGGCAGGCAATATGTTAAGGACTTTAAATTGAATATCTTATGACCTTACTATGTCTGTGAAGACGGTATGACCACATACTAGCTGTGACTTTAGTTAAGACACAATGTCAAGCCTCAGTCTCCACAACAGATCCTGGGGGATAGTAAATGTGGAATATTAATCTGCCTTTAAACTCATGTAATGATTGTGTATTCCTAATATACATGATATCAAGGTAGTATTTCATGCTTAGGAGGTACCAAATAAAAATTATTTTTTTAACGAATGAAAGGTCACAGTACTGGCATTGTTTGAAGCAGTTATATCTGACTTCAGAGACTGGGATTTGAATCATACCTAATTACCTTTTTTCTTTTTCTTTTTTTCTTTTTTTCTTTTCTTTTTTTGGGGGGGATTCCTTGCTTTTTATTTATCCATTACACTATATTTTTCTATAGTAATTTTGTTCTCTAAAATAGTTTGAAAACCCCATGGATTAGACTATTTTTATTGCAAGTGACAAAGTCGATTCTAATAAGCTTAAACAAAAGAGAAATGTAGGAAAGCTGGGGTTTGTCAAAGAATCCAAGAATATGAATATTCTTGGTCCTCAGGAGCCTAGTACAAACTACACCAGCAGAGTCAGCACTTTCTGATTCATATGTCTGTTTCTGTCTTTGCATTTAATCTTCCTCTCTCACTCTGCATTTTCTCATTTTATACTTTTTTGTTTTCCCATTTTTTAAGACCCAAACTTTATATGTTGTTTATTTAGCAATTAGAAATAAAGTCTCATGGTTACACTTTCAGAATTCTCAGAGAAAAACTGAGTGGCCAGGATTGGATAAGGTACCTGCCTCTGATGAATACATAGAGAGGAAGGGTACTGTGATGTTCTGCTTTCTGTGTCCACTTGCCTGGATTATAATTCTCAGTTATTCAATTAAATATTAAGTGTTGTTGTGAAGCTATTTTGTAGATGTGATTAAAGTTTGTAATCAGTGGACTCTAAGGGAGATTATCCTCGATGAGTCAGAGAGCCTGAGGTAGTTGACTTGTAAACCACTGATGATTCTCTTCAAGACCTGCCCCCAAATTCCCCATTTGCTTCTACACCTACAACTATATGCAAGTCTCAGCAGGCCCCAAAGGGGGAGATACAAATTATAAACTATAAGGCTGTGTATTACACACAAAAAGAATTATATAATTTATCTAATTTATACTTACAGAAATCTGGAATATATGTAGGGGAATGGATCTTAACGATATGAGATCATAGTGGAAGGAACATTAATTTGCATCAGGTTGGTTCTTTTTGTTGTTTTTCGTTATTTAATTCTCACTCATTAAGCAGAGATTCTGGAATTTTAGTATTTTAAGCTCAGAGCATTAGAAATAGCTCTAAAGGTTTTAGGACTTAAACCCTACAATATCCCACACCAGAACTGCCTTGCCATACTATGGAGGAAAGTATCCAAAGACTTAGGGAGATTGGAATGTTAGAATTCATTTATCATGCAAGAACTTCTCACCTTCCACAGATTGTCCAGAGGACACAGTTTTCACTAAAAGTGAGAAATTTGTGAAGAGAGCCTCAAAATTCTTTAAAGTCCTTGTGATTGCTTCTCTCTGGAAATAATAAGTTACAGCGGGAACTGCTACTATGTAACTGGGTTCCCTAAATGCAGGGATATTGTGATCCCAGAATAGCACAGGCCAGATGGTGGCATTTAATTGGCAAAGACAAGGTAGAGATAGTTAATTTAATAGACAATGGAGTCAAAGCAGAATAATCTGATTCAGAAAGGTATGGTGATGATTAATTGAATATGGTACCCTTAAAAAAAAATAGGAAGGGAAGGCTACTAAATTCTTATTTGATCTTTATAACCTGAAGAATTTTAGGTCAAGTACAAAGAAATTTAACTTTAGTCTCTGAAATACCAAGTCATAGTTCCTGCATCAACTCCAGACTTGAGGCAGTGTACATTCCTAGAACTCCTCTTGGGAAGAACCCTGCTATACTGCCAAAGATGTGTACTGTTAGTCTCTCCCAGCCATTCTGAAAGGACATATGGCCATTTACCAGTATGAAAGCCCTGGGGAAGGGGAAATAATACTTTTTGGAGATTACTAGCCACTGTCTTTGAACTGAAATTAATTCCTGGAGATACAAAACATCACTTTGTCCACCACCCAGTATGGGGGCTCAGGGAGATCATATTCAATGGAGTTTTAGCTCAGATCCATCTCGAAGTTGGTCTGGTTGTTTATTAAATATATTCTGTGGTTACTTCCCCAGTTCTAGAATGCATAATTGCAATATACATACTTAGCAAAAGGCCAAATTTCCACATTGGTTCCCAAACTATGGAATGAGAGCTATTATGGTGGGAAAGACCAAGTGGAAGTCACTGGAACTGTCTTTACCTAGGAAAAAAGTTAACCAGAAGTAATATAGCATTCATGGAGGGATTGTAGGGATTGCTATCAGCAAGGACTTGAAGGACACGATGTCGTGATTTCCACCATTCTCATTCAACTTGCCTATTTGTCCTGTGCAGAAAACACAGGAGAATGACAGATCATCCAAAACTGGAGTGGTGACTCTAGTTTCAGCTATAGTTCATGTGGTTTCATTGCCTGAGCAAATTAGCATATCCCTAAAACTGGTATGCAACTGATAATCTGGCAAATGTTCTTTTCTGAATACATATCAGTAAGGTCACCAGAAGTGCTCCTTTCAGCTGGCAAGGATGTTATTACCTTCACTGTCCTACCTGAGAGGTATGTTAACTCTCTAGCCCTGAACATAATTTATTCCACAATTACTTTGATTGGTGTGGGGCATATTAAAATACCCCTTCCAAGGTAAATAAGTAGCTGCATCTGGCCTCTCCTATAACAAAAGAAGTACAACACATTATGTCCTTGGGAATATGAAGATGACATATTCCCAATTTCTTTATGCTACTGTGTCCCATTTACCAAGTGACCAAAAAAGTTTTAAGTGGAGCCCAGAATAAGAGAAGGCTCAGCAATGGGTCTGGACTGACATGCTAGCTGCTCTACCACGTGGACCATATGATCCAACAAAGCTATAATGCTGGGAGTGTGATTCCTTGGCAAGATTCTCTGGGTAATCACAGCATGGCCCTTTGGTTTCTGGAACAAAGCCCCACCATTCTATACAGATAACTACTCTTGATCTGAGAAATAGCTTTTGCTTTACCTTGAGCCTTAGTAGCACACTGTATGCTTATCAGTGGTTCACTAGCTTATCAGGCATCCTGAGGTGCCTCATGTGAATGCTCACAGAATGATGACTTCATAAGATTTTACTAATTATTTACCCATTATGTGAATACCATTCATCCTTTTTCTGCAGCCACCCATCTCAATGCACAGTGGGTTCATGAACAAAGTGATTATGCTAGCAAGTATAGAGATTTTGCATGGAATAGCACTTGTGAGTTGTGTTTCATCTGACCCTTCAAGCCATGTATTTTGGCATGCCATGTTGTACCCCATCACCCAGTGGAAGTGGGTGATATGGAAGATCAGGCTTGAACAGGTCCCTAAGGCACAAGTTGCATGAAGAAGTGGCCCAGATGCTTTTGGTCCCCATTTGTGCTACTTTACCTTCTCTTTTGAAGCCCATACCAATAATTAATGAAGTGTTCTGAATGAACAGTTGACTGAAGATAAATTGTTTATTATGGATGATTCTTCATGATATCCAAACACCACCCAAAAGTGAAAAGCTGAAGGACTAAAGCCCTTTTCCGGGACATCTCTGAAGAACAGTAAAGGGAAATTCTTCCTCCTGGCAGAACTTTGATCAGCGCACCTTTATCTTGAATAGAAAGAGAAAGGACCAGAAGCATAAACATATAGTAATTCATTGGTTGTGACCAATGATTTGGCTGGATGGTCATGACTGGGAAAACTGGCAACAAGGAGTTCTGGGTAGGAGGCATGTGAATAGACCTGTATGAATTGTCAAAGAAAGTGTGAAGATACTTGCATCTTATATTAATGCTCATGAAATGATATCAGAAGATTTTAAAAATAAAGTGGATAGTAGTATTCATTTGACACAAGTTGACCTCTTCCCCTAGCCACTTCTGTCACTGCTCAGTGGGCTTATGTACAGATTGGCCATGGTGGTGGGAATGGAGATTATACTTCAGTTTAGTAATATAAACTTCTCATCAAGGCCAACCTGACTACAGCTACTGCTGATTGTCCACTCAGCCAGAAGCAGAGAATAAAACTAGATCCTCTAGAATAAAAACTGGGGGATCTCCAGTTTGATCAGCTGGTTACCTGGGTAGACTGGTTACATTGGACAGCTTTCACCAAGGAAGAAGCTGCACTTTATTCTACTAGATTGGATATGAATTTACCTTTCCTGCACTCAATACTTCTACTAAAACTACCACCCATGGATTTACAGAATGCCTTACCCATCATCGTGGTATTCCACACAGCATTGCATCTGATCGAGGGATTCTTTTGACAGCAAATGAAGTGTGGAAATGGGCCCATGCTCATGAAATTTACTGGTCTTCCTATGTTTGCATCATCTTGACATGAATGGTGAAAATCGCCTTCTAAAGACTTAGTCGCCAGATAGATGGGAATACTTTATGGGAATTAGTGTCCCCGAGGCTGTATATGATCTAAATTAGCATCATTATAGGGTGCAGTTTCTTCCATAGCTAACATTAATTGATCTAGGAATCAAGGATTAGAAGTAGGAGTGGTCCTATTCCCTATTATACCAACTAATCTAACAAAATTTGTATTCCTTGTCCCCATGACCTGGCCAATTCAACGTCACATGCTTCTGAATTAATGGACAAAGATGAGAGTTACAGTACTGTCTGAGTTGATTGATCCTGATTACCAATAGGGAATTGGATTGTTAGTATACAGCAGGAGTGAGGAAGAGTATCTCTGGAATACAGTAAGTCCTCATATAACATTGTCAACAGGCTCTGCAACTATAAGCAAAATGATATATAATGAAACCATAGGCTAATTGATATAAACAAGAGTTAAGTTCCTAACACATTTCATCAGTTATAACAAAAGAAGTTGAACAAAATGATGTTATTGCTGTACAGAATATTTCCAAGGGTGTCTCTTAGTACTGTCATACCTGTGATTAAACTGAATCGAAAATTAAAACCACTCAATTCAGACAGGACTGCAAATGGCCCAGACCCTTGAGGAATGAAATTTTGGGTGATTCCACCAGGAAAAGAACCATGAGCAGCCAAAGTTCTTCTGGAAAACAAAGGGCATGTGGAATCTGTAGGGAAGAAAATAGTTATAAATACAAACTATTGTACATGTGCCAAGTTAACAAGAGATGCACTGTGACTGTCCATTTTATATTTTAATTTGCTAAACTGCCATCAGTTATTCAGTCAAACATTAATCTGGGTGTTGTAAGTGTAATTAAATCCACAGTTAATTAACTTTAAGTGAGATTATCCTAATTAATCTGGGTGAACCTGGTTCAGTCCCTTGAAAGTCCTAAAGCACAGAACTGAGGTTCTCTTGAAGAAATTCCAATTGTGGACAGAAGCTTCAGTTTGTGCCTGAGAGTTTCAACCAGCCCTTTCTTTGGCTACTTTCCTTACTAGTCACCATAGCATATTAAGTCCCTTAAGATACATTTGTATAATATATCCCATAAGATAAATTAACTACATTTTGAGAGAATATATTATAAATATAAATATTTATAAATCCCTTAAGATATATTTCCTACTGCCCTCTTTCTCTGGTTGTACTCTGGTCAAAACAGGGATAGAGCTGTTTTACGTAATAGATTCTACAATGGGAACCAAGGCATAGGAAAGGAGCAGGGAACAATTTGAGAAGTAGAGCGAGTAGGGGTACAGGAGTGGATGATGGGTTAGAGTGGAGGGAAATTGAAAAGGTGAACCTAGTGAATGGTCTGCAAGTTTTTATTATGACCTCTGTGCTGAGCATATAATCAACATTTATGATGCTTTCTCATTGTGTAGAAAAGTCTACATAGGAGGCCTGATCTTTTGCTATATTTATATGTATTTTCAACAAAATTCTCAAATTGTCTGCATTGTTTAATTTAGCAGACTGAGAATACTGTTCAAAGTTAAAATTTCATATTTTGCCTTACCCTTTCACTTATTCTCATAATCTGAGAGTTTTGAGTTTTCCAACTAGTCAGTTAAAATATAATTGCAATCTCTATAAACACCTAAAGACATATGCTAGAGAATTATGTTATTGAAAAAAATTAAGTTGGGGATATAGGTCCTTTTAAATTTACATTATGTGTTTTTGACTCTGGGCATTTCAATATACATTGTAAACATTCACTCATTATTTTCTAAGTATTTTACTCTTCATGTATTCCTTTTGTCTTTACTTTTGCTGGAGCAAAATTGCTGCTGAATTATCTATTAACTTTCTCAGCAATTGCATTTCCTCAAAAAAAAAAAAAAATACTTGCTAGCTCATGGCAAAATGAGCAGAGATTGCCTGTGTTTTGGGAAGCTCCATTACATAACAGAAAGAAAATTAGGCTTAAAGAAAATTAAAGCACTTTCAAAACAAGGTCTTTGGCAGGAATATTTCTGCTGAAAGTTAATGTTTTCTTCTGATATATAAAATGAGTTTGCTATACTAATGAAGCTTTTCTTATAATTAAACATCAATAATTAGAATATATTTGTTTTATGTATATGTCATTAAGAAGATGACTGGGAAAAAAGAATGAGGCAAGAGAAAAACTAGCAGGAAGGAAGGGGTGAAATAAAGGAGAGACCTTAAAACCCATATCAATTCTTATTTTTAAAGATACTAGAGAAAAAGTTCTCGAAATAGTAATATTCAATCTGTGGCAACCCAATGCATAATTCAGTCTGTCTCACAATAGGCTATCTGATTCACAGGAATCATTTCGAACGTTATCTTCTCAAACAACAGTTTTGCCTTATGGAAAGCTAATTTTAAATACAGGAGGATGCCTTTGCAGTCTATCAACATAATAGCAGATAATGAAAGAAAGAAAACATGAGAGGTGTGGGCTGGGTGGGGGAAGGGAGGGAGAGAGGGAACATGAAAGAAGGAAAGAAGTTAGGTAATTTACAGAGCCTAAGTGTTTAAGCCAAGTACTGTTTACTTTAATTTCACTTTAATTCATATTTTCTCTCTTTATATGTTTCATCAACTTTGATATAGTTTCGTGCTACCTATTTTCCACATTTATTCCTAATTTAAACAATGTCTTTCAAAGATTCATGTAAATCATTTTAAAGTTTATATTTAGATCTATGATAATGGTCATAGCTTTAGATTCATTAATATCTTTCTTGGAAAATGAACCTAAAAATATTAAAGACTTTGAAAAATATATACCCATTATGCTAGCTATTACTGTAGACTTATTTTTAATAAGGAAAATTTGAAAGAAAAATGATTAGGAATCAGGGAACAGTAACTTATAGTGTATTAATTCAGTAGAGTAGTATGCTCTTACCCAAATGATTATTACAAACACTGTTATAAAAATGTTCGTGCTAAGTTGAGTAAAACACAGAAGAAAAAAATAAACCCCACCTCAGTTATAATTATTTAAAAAGCCATGTGCCTGTGAATGAATATAAGGGGCCATGAAGTACTGAAAGCAACTATTGTGTTTGAGTAGTTGAATAGTTGGTAACATTTCAAAAAGTATCTTTTATTCAATAGATGAAAAGGAAATTTTAACCCATTTGTTAAAAATTTTAATTTCTGAGAAAATCGTGCTTTGTAACATTTAGTTTCCCAGGTCTCTCTTCCATGCTTCTAGTTCTCTTTAACTTTATTTACATTGGCTCATCTTTTGGTTCACTGATCAGTTGTAACTTCTGATTTTTTATTATACTTATCCTCAAATTTTGATTCATTACCAACTTCAATTCTCATTTTATAACATATATTTCTTTAGATCCAAAGAGTATTGTTAGAGAAGAAAAATGGCTACAAGTAGAGACAAAGAAATACAGAAAGAGAAGGCAATGATACAGGTTTTTGAAGGTATAAAATTAAGATGGACATAGTCCTTTTTCAAAATAAAACTTTGCTCTTAGGGTTAGACATAAAAATAATTATACACACATATGCTTATAATAAATAAGCACCATGAAAAACTAAGATACAGAGAAAACACACATGTACACACACACACACACATTCACACAAACAACAAGGGAAAATAGTTTGGGTTTAGAGTTCAGAGAAGGCCTCACTAATACCTTACATTTAAGATCACTTATAAAGGGTATACAGAAATTATCCAAAGTTAAAGCAAGGGAGTGATTATTAAATGCTAAGGGAAACTTCTTGTGTGACAGAGACATAAAAAGAAAAAATTCAATGAAATGAGGCCCTTTAGCAAGTCTGAGAAATTCAAGCACTGTGATTGTGGTTATGACACATGAGCAGGGGAGAGCACGGTGTTCTGAAATGAGGCTGGATATTTGGACATGATTTCGTATGCCATGGTTAGGACATTTAACCTAAAAGCAAGCTTGACCACTGAAATATTTTATGCAAGGAAATAAGAGATAAAACTGACATATTAAAAGGGTAGATGCTTGTGGAGAATTATCTGGAAGCAGGCAAGGGTGAGTGTGTACAGATCAGCTAGAAAGCTGTTGTAGGAGACAAAGCAAAAACTCATAGTGGCCTAGACTAGGCGCTAACATGAAAATGAAGAAATTTTGTTTTGAAAAAATATTTTTGAGATAGAATTGGACTTGGTGATTGACTAATGTGAAAGGAAAGGAGTTCAGACCAAGACTGAGAAAGCTTAACATTAAAAGTTTGATTAATAAATATAGATCAAGGAAAGAAACTGAGAAGTGGCAGAGATTTAGAAATAATTTTTAAAGGCATTCATGAAGAAGGAAATTATCAATTATGTGTAACCCAGATACTCTGTCTACTTCCTTTTGAAAGGATGTCCCCAGGTAGCTTACAGATTGCTATCAAGTTTAGTTTTATATTCTGTCCTGTGTTTGTAGAGACCAATTTTTCTAGAAGAGTGGGTGTCATCACTGCTTTCTCCTGCTACAGGGACCCCTCACAAGTCTTCCCAAGGGAATGTGTGGTCCTTCCTTCTGCAGAGGTAGAACGGACTATAGGATGCAACAGACTTCACTTTCCTTTATCGTTCTATCCCAGCTAGCCTTCATGAGAATAGTGTTCCAAAATGCAAAGTTTTTGGAAGACCAAGCAATATCGTAAAATGGAGTTAAAGAAAATTAAGATTAAAGTTCCGGTTAACTTGCATTTTGACTTTCATAGTACAAGAGAAGACCCCTCAAATTTCTGCTTTGGGTTAGGGCGTGGTGACAGGGAGGCTTTCTTCACACTAGAACTGGTTCTCCTGGCTGCACATCCCTTCTCATGTGGACCTCCTCATCTTTCAGATCTGCAGCCTCACTTCCTTTCTCAAAACACAGGAACTCTTTTGTACTGTCTTCTGCCTTTAACTTCAGTTTTCTAATAGTGATAGAGTCTGGTTCATGAGTGAAAAACAGTAAAACTCCCTTTCTAGCTTGTTTTACTTGGTGTAAAGAAGCTGTGGCCTGTTATTTCTCTTACTGTAATTACTACTTGGAAGCATGACCTTAAAAATTAGCAATCCTCCTTAGAGAAAATACATGCTAAATACAAACTATTGAGATATTTTTTTTCTCACTTAACACTAGTCCCCTCTTTTTTTCCAGTTTTATTGAGATACAATTGAAAAATAAAAACTTAAGATATTTAAAATGTACAATGGTTTGTTATATGCAGATACTATGAAATGATTTCTCCCATCAAGTTAATTAACATGCCCATCACTTCACATATTCAAACTTTTTAAAAGAATTCTCAGTAAATTTCAATTATATAATACAATGTTGTAAACTATAGTCACCATGTCATATATTGGATCTTCAGACCTTATCTCCTTTTAAAATTAATTTGCCATCATTTAGAGCCAAGATTGTTATTTTCTGCTACTTTGGGATCTAATGACATGAAGAAATAATTGAAACATTTAATGACGCTTTGTTGGTGTTTGTGTTGGTGTTACATACAATATGTGTATGTAACATGTATTATATATAATATATATGGCTCCCCTTATTAGAAATAAAGATCGACAATCTCAAGATCCACCCACGTTGTTGCAAATGGCAGTATTTCATCTTTTCTTATGGCTGAGTAATATGCCATTGTATATGTATACCACATATTTATCCAATCATCTATTGAAGGACTCTTTAGTTCTTTGTCTTGGCCACCATGAATAATACTGCTGTGAATATAAGGGTGCATATGTTTTTATGGATAAACATTTTCAAATTTGGGGGTAAATACCCCGAATAAGGATTACTGGGTCCTATAGTAATTCCATTCTTAATTTTTTTAAGGGGCCCCCATACTGTTTTTGTGCTAAGTGACATAAGTCAGAAGTTGAGAACCGTGTGATTTCACTTAAATGTGGGCTATAAAGCTGAAAGCAACAACTGAACGTTACAAATGGAATCATGGACACAGACAACATGTTAGTAGTTACCAGAGGGAAGTGGGAGAGAGGAGAGGTAGATAAAGGTAAAGAGGTCAAATATGGTGTCAGAAGAAAATTTAACTTTGGGTGATAAACACACAATGCAGTATACATATAACATTTTGTACACTTGAAACCTATATGATTTTGTTAACCAGTGTCACCCCAATAAATTTAATTGAAAGAAGAATAACAAAAATGTACTCTTCTGGGTTCTTGGCAGTCTTGGATACCATGATATAGTAAACACTGTGAAGAATAAATAGTGTTTTCTTTAATAGAAATTCCTCTTAAACTGACCTGAAATTACCTAGCAGTGTGGTGGGTTAGATAGACAGGAGTGGATTAGGAGTTAATGAGAGATGAGGAAGTAGAACACAGATTGCAGTCAGCACATATCCCATGTGTCTAGGAAGAGGAGAAAAGCAAAAAAATTGTTGTAAATTTCAATTTTAAAAGGAGTTTTTAAGTTTAAGATAGAAGTTACTAGTGATGTATAAAGAAAGAAAATTCAAAGGGAGAGATAATGATGTAAAAATGGGACAATCAATAAACCAGAGAAACTGGAAATAAAAAGATTGAAAGAGAGTATGGGTTTAAGGGCTCAAATGAAAGATCACCTTGACAGGAAGAGGGATGCAATCTTGACTAACATTAAAGATGGCAGGTGTTGCAGAAATAGTTTGGATAATGTGTGCCAGGAATTGGAAAAACAATTTTGCATTATGTATTTAATTAGTGAAATATGAGATGTCAAGTGCTCAATGGATATAATATGAAAAAAAATGGTTGCAGATATTACTCAAGAAAACTGATTACAAAAGTAAAAGAGAATACTACAATGAATTGAATATTTATGCCCCCAAAACTTCGTATGTTGAAATCTAATGCCCAGTGTGATGGTATTAGGTGATTAGGTCATGAAGTCAGAGCCCTCATGAATGGAATCAGTGCCCCTATAAAAGAAGCTTAGAGGAAGTGCATTTCTTAAAGTCAGGAAATTCTTTTTCCAACTTTGTATTCTTAATAGAGTATACTGGGCCTAAGTGCTCAAGAAATGCTCGTTCATCAGACATGAATGAATTTGTGCTCTATAATCAAAATATCTAAACCAGAAGTTCTTATATTCTTCTATATTTCAAATCTATTGCCAAATATTTGGGTAAAAGTAATTATATATAGTAGGTGTTATGAAATTTGTGTTGTACATGAATATATTCTAGAAAACTATAATTTTTATTTATGATATAAGTATAAAATATTATAAATAATATAGCAATTACTGCCATATTATCAGCCTTATCCACAATGTAAAACTATTACAATTAATCTTAAATAGTGTTTACAAATATATAAACTTAATTTAACCTGGTTATAAAAATGCAAAATACTTTGTCCTAATTATGACAAGAAGGATACGTTTCTATTTTGGGTGGAATGTATATTCCTAGCAAAGTAAGATACTGGCTTTATCTACTGAATATAACTGCATGTAAATAATACTGACTCACCTTCTCCAAAATTAGTATCAAAACTGTGGATTTTTTTCATATTTTACTGTTTTTTTTTTTTTAATCTATGGATGGCCATTATGACTGGAGATATTGATAAACAAATTCATTTGTTGAAAGGCAGAGAAAAACAAGTGAAACAGTTCTTATATTCAGGTGACTTAATAAAATACCTATTTACCTCTTCAGCTGAGACCCAATGTGCTTATTCTTGCATGTTTCTGTTTTATAGCTTTCTAAACATATTGCTTTAAAGACCACACATTTATTCTATATTTATTCCACCTGGTTTTGAGGTCTTCTTGAAGAACAAAATTTTGACTGTTGCTAATCTATAAGGATAATTTCGCAGAAAGAAATAATTTTAGGCAGTCGGAAATGAAAGTTATGTGTCTCTTCCCTCAAGCAGACTTTGTAGCTTTGACATTAACAGAAGGAAGGAAATTGCAACTACAACCCTCAGGCTAATAGTCACTGTTTTTTAATGTCATGATCTGGCAGTTCTTAAGGGTCATCTGGGAATAGTTCTTGGGCTAGTCCTAGGACATGGCTAGAGGATGTATAAAAGTTTATACTGTAGTTGATATGATATATCATCTCTGCTAGAGAATTTTGGGCTGCTTGCAGAAATTAAATAAGATTTTTTTCCATAATGTTCATTACAAGTAATTTCAGTAGTTAGAGAATGGAGAGCTATTTATGGAAGTCTCTGGTCCTTTTAATTATCTGCTCTGAGTGTGAACACATATGTACATCTAAAAAATAGTATTATACATATTAGTGCTTTAATAAATTATGGTCTGCAATATTTTCATTTCTTGAACATTTTCCTCATGATATTCATCTCTCTTATTATATCCATTGGCTTATTTTATTTTTGTCCTCAATCCATATAACCTGACTTTTATTACCTACAATATTATAAGATAAATTGAAGGAAAACTTATTTCAATTAATTTTCAACTAAGGCAATTTTTTTAAATTTTCAGAATACTCAAGAATATAGCAAACTCAAGTAAATTAAGCACTCAGTTCTGAGAAAGCTTTCTACATTCTATTTTTTTTTTTTACCAGAAAACACAATTGCAGTTGATTTTAGTTATAAAGTGGTAGATAAGAATAATGATCTTTAACAAGTTAAAGATGATGTTTACATTTTTTTTTAGCATTTTATTAGTATACAGTACATTGGTGAGACATAGTTTATGAAACTATCTCCCTAATTATTCTTTGGCTCTCACATAGCCATCATATTACTGCTGACTGCATTCCCTATGCTGTGTTCTTCCATCCCTGTGTATATATTTAATCAAAACACTATTACCTAATTGTCAATAGGAAAGGATATTAGCAGGGAAGATTTAAAGTTTGGGTTTGTTGTGTGATTTTGCTCAGATATTTTAACCTCTTCAGAAAAGAAAGTCATTTCTTTAAAAAAGAAAAAAGTCCCATAAATATTTTTCTAAAAGATTTCCTAAAAATTTAGACCCTAAAACACTCAATGTATACCAGAATTTGACAAACCAGAAGAATAATCTTATGTAATAATGTTTTTATCCAACATCTTTATTTAAAACCAGAGATTTTTGAAATAATAGCTGCTCATCCTAAGAATAGTTTATTAAGAGACAAAAGGATATTTTAAAGCAAATATCAAACTTCTAAAAGAATAAAAACAAGGAAAAGGGTCTCATTTGGAGCACCATATATTAGAATTTATGTTGCGAATTTCACATAATTATTTGTAATTCTTATTAGAATGTTTCACATACTTATATTTGCCAGAAAAATAAGAAAAAATATTGTTGAATTATTTGACCATTATCACATAGTTAAAGGATGTTAAGGAGCTGTAATTTCAGTCCTCATTATTGAACTTCCAAATCCGTTCCACCACAAATATGTGTTTTCTTGGCTCTGAATGGGCACTTTTCTGATTGAATAATTTATAAAGAACATGTTCAAACACTTGTTATATAAGTTTTATAGAAAACATACAGAGGAAAGTAATATCACCTGTAATCATAAAACCTCTACTTTAGTGCATTTCTTCATAATCTGTATTCTGTATGGTGTGTTTATGTATCCATGCATGAATATGTCTCTGCATCTGTAGGTGGGTAACCAACTCTATATAATTGAAAATGTTATGTATTTTATTGCGATATCATTGAATTTTGTTCAAATGTAATAGAAATTTTCAGTTACTGATGTTCTGAATTCTATTGAGGAAGTAGTTCTCAAGTTTGAACTTTTATTGAGTTTTGTGAAAGTGAAGAACAGTAGGTCTACTATCAAAATTAGGAAACCAGTTCTTGCAATTATTTTTCTTTTTGTTCTTCAGTAAACTAGTTATTTATCTTTTAATGATTTCACCTGTTATAAATCAGTTTTCATTAAAGAGAACATTTTCCAAACATTACTATTAATTGCTTTTTAATAGTACACATTCCTCTTCTGAGCACAGTTGGCCATTGGCTTGATCAGAATATCTAATAGCTGCTCAACTGTCAAATAAGTTAATATCTCTCATTTTCTTCACATGCCAAAACTAAGTATAGATATGTTGCGAGAAAAAATGATCTCTGCTTAGAAAGAATATTAACATGAAGCAAAAGTATTCTATATTAAATACTTATGCTTTAAAGTAAAATTTGAATATGGCTTGCAAACTTTGTGGGTGCTCTGTGCAGTTAAAATAATTTTGTATGTAAATATCAAGTATAAATAGACAAAACTATGTAAATTATACATTACGACTAAACTCTCTGTAATCTCCAAATAGTGAAACTGAAAAGGTCAGAATGTTTTTTAATGTTTTAATGTATTTAAACTGAATGTTGGCTTTGCATATTAGGTAATAGGTGATAAAGCTTCTAGACTCTAAGTCACACTGTAATCCTACATCATCTTCAGTTCCTAATTTGCCTTTTAGTTTGCTAACAGTCACAGTGTGCATAAAGCTCTTATTCACACCCTGCCTTATTACCAAAACTGATCTGCATCTCTATTCACTCACCAAAGAAAATCTGTCCTACATATAATAACAATGCAGTTAATGAAATAATTGGTTTGAAATGTTGTACTCTAATGGCATACATTATAGAGACTTTTGCAGGCACTATACCTTTTAGGATATCAATTTAGAATGTCATTTTCAAAGTGCAGTTATTTAGAACGAATTGCATGGCAAATTTAATGCATTTGGTAGTTCTCTTGACATCAGTACTATACATACCTTTTCCCTCTTTTTTTTTGGGGGGGGGGGGTTGTTGAAAGATCTTCCTCTCTTCTTCCAGGGACAGCAATATGACACTGAAAGGAATCTAAAGTGTTGGATCGAGGCAGGGCTGGCTGTTAAGAGGAAACCCATTTCTCATAGCTCAGTTCTTACACCTCCGAGTAAATTTCTTGCACCACTGAAAGTACTCACATCGAATGCTTTCATGTGAACTTGTTCCATGAAGCATGTTTTTTAATTTAAATAGTAATCTGTTTCTTTCAATATTCTATAAGGGGGGGGGAGGCAATTTGCATTATACCTATGTGTCCGTGAACAGCTTGAGAAAATTTTAAATTAGGAAATTTGTCATAATATTTTAAGCATTTTAAGAACTAATGTAGGTAAAAGAAAATACTTTGTCCTCTGGCAGGTCACTTAACTTTTGAATTTTAGTTTGTTCTGTGCATAAAATAGACATTATTATAATACTTAATTCACTTAGATGGAATAAAGTTTGCATAGTTGAAACATGTAGTTTCTGCGGTATTAACCAAGCACGGAATTATTACTTACCCTTCCACTTAATTTTCAGGAAACCTGAAATGGGCCAATGTTTTCAGAATACAAATTTGTTTATCTGTATGCAGCAGAGAGATGCCAGAAACATAATGGATGCTTACAAATATTTTACATTTATTGGTTAACAGGGCTAATAATTGATACATACCTGCACAGTGGCTAAACGTGGGATTCAAAGCAGTCCAGCAAGGAATGAAGGAGTGCTTTATGACAGACGTTGTTTAGAATTCTTGGTATATGGTGATGATAAAATGTATACCTGTTTTTATTCTATTTCATTGTTTATAAATTCTCGATAGAGGATATAACCACCTACCCACCTACCCTTTACTGCATTCCCTTTCTGAAACACTGTTGACTGAAATGGTTGTTTTTGGCTATTGTCCACTCTGGATTGGTCCCTTTCCATGTCTCGCCAGTTAGTGCCTATCTCTGATAGTCGATGACAGTGTTGCCCTGGGGTCAAGTATTGTTAATATAATTCCTGAGTATTGAGAAACTATACATTAAAATAATTGTAAGGATGTTGAGGAATAATTGTAAGGATGTTGTTTTCTATACATCCTCCAAAATCTTTTAAGATGCTATATTTCTGATTCAAGAGAATATATGTAATATAACTACATTTATAACTGTAAGCAAGAATCACAGAATTAAAAGTCTTATCAAAGGCCTTGATTTTTCAAACACAAAGAATGATCCTTACCATGTTTCCACTTTTACCAACATCCAGACTATTAAATATACTTTAAAGAGGAATCTTTAGGCAGAGGATTAAAAATGACTTTGATATACTAACACAGACCTTTCTTTCAGCTACTTCAAAGTCACTGTCTTCCATTTCTTTTCCAGAATTCTCAAAGGAATAGCTTTGACTTTCTTTGTTCACTTCTGCACCTCCCATTCACTATGCAAACCACTGCAGTCTAGCTTCTGTTCTCAGCATTCAGTTCTCAGCTAAAAGCACTATTATTTTATGAAGGTCACCAAGGAATTCTAATTCCCAAATTTCATGAAGTAAACTTCATTTGATACTATTGAAACACTATCCATTTATTCCTGTGTTTCCTCATTGCTATTTTTGCTGTGTTTTTCTGAGTACATTTATCTCTTTTCACATTTTACATATTTGTGTTTTACAGAATTTTCTAGACCTATTGCTCTTCTTATTTCACAAACTTGCTTGTTCTATGGGATCAATGACCTTGTATGTTGATTCCCAAACCTGGTATTTTAAGATCAGACTTTGAGGATAACAGTTGAGGTTGAGATTTGTATATATGATCATGAGTTTGCTTTTCTTCTACCCCTCACTTAGACATGCTATAGATATACCAAATTGAATGAACTCCAAAACTGGATGAATTGTGTCTATGCTTAAACAATTCTGTATTTTTGAGTTTGTGTTATCATCCATTTATTTTTCAACCTAACACACTGGTTGATTTTTTTTTTTTTGCTTCACATTTAGCTTAATTTAATACAATGGAAAAGCTCCATAAATGTATACCAAGTGTATAACAAATTATAAATGATAAACTACCGTTAACAAAAAATTTGGTATACTCAGCTAAATCCAAATTATTTCAAGAACTATACCAAAGAATTATCTTTAAAAAAAATTCTTTTTTTAAAATTAAGTTTATTGGGGTAACATTGGTTAATACAATTATGTAGTTTTCAGGTGTACATTATAATTTGACAACTGTGTATTCTATTGTGTGTTTACCACCCAAAGTCCAGTTTCCTTCAGTTGTCATAAATTTGATCTGCTTTACCCCTGGTTGATATTTTGGATCATGTTTTACTTATGTTTAATGAATTATCTATCCCTAAGTTTCCTTAATTTCCATTTCTGTATTAACTGCTCAAGGTCAAGACTTTCCTCTCTATACTTAGGATATTTCTACAATTATATTTAAGTGGTTCTGATTTTGGTCTTATCCCACTGCACCCACTCTCCAGAGTCAATATAAAGTATTATAGTGCAATTATTATCGTACCATTTTGTGTAAGTGTTCAGGTGTATTTAAAAATATATCTAAAAATACAAAGTCACAATATCATATTTCTGTTCTGTTTGCCTATGTGGAGAATATCCTTGTACAGTGTCTACTCCATTGGCAAGTTTAAAAAGATGCAAAATCAAAGTCCTATTACTTACTGAAACCAAGGAATTGGTGGCTTTATTGGGTCCAGCTGATAAAACTTTAAGATACAATTATCCATCAGTCAGACTCCCTTCTCTACTTTCATTGCTACTTTTACTACCACACAATATTATTGAAAACAGGTGATATCTATATGATGCTCTCGCTTACATGTTATGACCATTAAATTTTGCTGATAGTTTCAGTATCGTTTCTTAGACCAAAAATGAGTTATCTCTCCCCCAGTGTTATTCTAAATCACATTTTATACCACTAAAATTATTTGTTTCCAATGAAATAGTATTTGAGTACACATTAATACACACATATGTGCATGCGTGCTCACACACACACAGTCTTTTCCCAAATATATGTCCACAATATTAGGGTGTCTTGTTTAAAAATAATTCTGGCCCAAGACTTGCTTTTTCAATAACAATTAATTTTCTATGACAAAAGCTCAAGTACTAGCCATTCCATTATGATGATTTCTTAACTAAAAAAAAAAAAAAAAAAAGTTATCCTAACCTGCCAATTGTCTTTTCTCTGGGCTCAAAAATCAATGTTAGATACTTCAACATTGATCTTCTCAAAGTGAGGAGTAAGAACCTTGATTCATTTATTGTTTTGAAGAAATTGAGATCACTACTACTACACCTGCTCCAAGAAATTCACTTTTCCTTTTAATATTATATATTTTCCACATCAGTAAATACCATGCAAAATCACAATGGCTGTGTATATCCTATATATAAATATGCCATATCTTATTAACCAATTTTTCTTTAGAGTATTTTTAAATGTTTTCTTAGTTAATACTTTCATAAATAAATCTTTGTTCTGTGGATATCCTTTTAGAATACATTTTCTTCACTAGAATTACTGCAAGAATATTTCCAAGTTTTTTTATAAAAATAGTAATTTTGTATACATTTGTAAAAGTTTATATTCATTTCAACAGTATATAGAAATGCATATTTCTCATGTTTAACAGGGCTGACTGCTTTAGCATTTTTAATGGTAAGAAAGTATCTCACATTTCAATTTCATGGACTTCTTAAGTCAGACTTCATGTTCTTTTCCCACGTATATTTGTGTGATATTTAGAAGGTCCCATATTGGGTGTCTCAAATGAACTGACATAACATTGTTAGTTTCCACTGTCTAGCAAATTCCATCTTCCCTAATCTGGTCCCTAAAGAAATTTATTATTGAGACTTCTGATATCCAAATGACACCACTGCTATTATATGCCAAAGGAGTGATTTCTGACTGCTCATCTTAAAGATGTTGATATCCACTAAAATTCTTATTGCCTGCCACATATAAAGCTTCATGTTATATTCACAAATATGAGGAAGCAATTTTACTTTCTTTTAAACTTTATTTTATTGTATACTGTTGTCTTTCTGTTCACCTCTGAGATATTTTCCTCATAATAGTCTCTTGTGTTCTGACTCTACTACCTCTGAGGATGAACACTGTACTTGTTCACTCCTGCAAAGTGACACCCAGCAACCTTTTTTTCATACTGCTCAGAAATATTCATCCCAATTCTCACCTGTATTCACCCACATTGTATACAAGGAACTCTCCCCTCCACCCTGCATTTGTGGCTCCTATAACATACAATGGGCCAGTTACCTAAATATAGCAGAAATCAGATATACTGTGGAACCCTTCAACTAGCTACATGAAATTCATCAACTGTTTATATTTTGGCCAGAATATTTGAAACAAAAATGAAGAATTCATTCCATGGTAATTTTTTTATTATTTATTTAGGGGTTTTATGTAAGTCCAGGATGTCCATGGTCCACCTGAATTTATATGGAATATTTTGTTGAATTGCATATATTTTTCTAGCTTGTACAGGAATTGTGAGAGCTCTATAACTCAGAATTATATTTAATAATAAAACTGCAGAGGCAGCCTTCAGTAGGACTTCAACCTTTCTGGTTACAAGATGACAGAAGCTTTGCATGAATGGGGGTATTGCCTGGGCAAAAGGGCTTATAGCAAAATCTTTTTTTTTTTTTTTAAATCCTGGTTCTTATATTCAGGATAAATTAAGGTAAAATGATTTGGGGTTTTTCCGTTAAAAAAAAAAATTGCTGAAGGCAAACTATTCTCTCTTTAATACACCCAACAATTCTTAATTGAAAAGTTTTTCTTTTTCAAAAATAGTAGAGAAATAACTTTGACCTTTCCGATGAGGACATTATTGAAAATTTTTATCATCTGATGTTCTTTTTTCCCCTACTTCTTACTGACCTTTATGGAATAATTCTGAATTAGATTTAAATTTCCTTTGGTCTTTGTGATATTTACTATAGAAATATCATTTGCTTTGTGGATCATTTAAAAGAGGTTTTTTTATGCACATAGCATTACTATAACTGAGGTGCAGGTGCTTCATGAAGTCTTTCTTTTCTGCTCTTTTTATCCTCTTAGCCAGTGTTTCCTTTCTACATATATATTATATTTCTGGAATATATTGATTTACTCATTAACATAATGAATACTTAATTTTATATTTTTATTTGACAAGTAATGATCATTTTAGTAAATGACTCTTAGTGTTTGTAAAGCCTTGTGCTAGGTATAGGAGATATAGAGTAAAAGGCAGCCAGTCCGCAATTTCTACACTCAAAAGTTGAGAGACTAGCACATTAGTGTATTAGTTAGGACATGCAGACTAGATCGTGGTAGTATCATATATGTGTTTCTCATGTACCAGTGAGATAGGCTTGTGGTCCAATGTAGGTAGGCAGCTTTGTTCCCCTTGATCATCCAGGGATCAGGGCTCATGTCTCTTCTCTCCCTCAACTATTGCCATTATGTGTACAGTCAAACTTGGTTCTCGAGCACCAAGTTCAAGCACATGGAAGGGGAAAACTTAAAAGAACCAAAGTCTAATTTTTAAGGGAAAGGCCTATCCTTAAAACAATTGGAAAAGACTTCATTATATAATCACCTCAATCTACAAAGGGATGGAAAGTGATTCTGTTTAGCCATATACTAAATTAAAACTTAGTACTAATAAAGGTTGAATTGGAAACTAGAAAATTATTAGCAGTATGAATGTGCTTTTATAGAGATAAAATATTAACTCATGTAAAGTGCTATAATAGAGAAATGTGAATATAGGCACATGAACCATTACTTTAGGTGAGGGTAGTTGAGAATGTTTCATATGTGCTTTTTGAACTGGGTTTTAACATTTGACTTGAACTTCACCATGTACAGATGGAAATTAAAGGCTTTCAAAGATATTAGGGACTTTCAAAGGTCAAAGTTATAGGGATGAGAATATGTGTAGGAAATACTAGAGAAAGAGTAATCTGGTTTAAGTAGAATCAAGTTTTGAGATTTGAGCAGTGAGGATTTGCAAAGAGTACAGGGATTTAGTATTCACTCTTTAGAGAATTATTTCATGCATAAACTTACTTGCTTTAAAGGTATATCTTTTTAACTAAAATGTCTAGAAAAGGAGGATAGCAGAACCATTTAAGAAATAATATTTATGGTGAGAGATAATCAAGACCTAAATCAGTCATGTTTGAAAGCAGATTTGATGTTTTGATTTGTGCTTTTATTTTTTACTCACTAATAGCAGGTTTTAAATAATGTAATTCTGGAAATGTCTATGATTACTAACACTTTATGTCAATAATGAACAATATGATTTTCTCATGATTTCTTTGTTTTAAACATCTATAAAAAATGTTTCCAGATGCCCCAATAAGAAAGATAACCTATTACCCTACAGTTAATTTTTTGTTACTATAATTTAACTTAAAGTGATTCATTTATTCAGTTTCCTGCCAATTCTTTCAGTATTATCATTCATGGTATTTATTGTAGTCAGCAAATAAAACAGATGCCAATTTTAAGCATAAATCAAAGAACAATGACTTTGGCTTCAAATTTTATGCTTATTATAAGGAAATTTACAATCAGAAAAAGAAATCAATTATTATATACTCCGAAACCACTGATTCAATAATAGTGATTCCACAAGTGACTGAAAGTATCTATCAAATGCTATTAGAAAAATAGTAGTTAAGCTACTTTGGGGTTTTCCTATATTCCTCAGGATAAAATATATATTTTCATTTCTACTACTATGGGAGTATGAAAAAAGGGAAGAAGAGCATGACGTTGAAAGAACCGTAAGGTGCTTGTAAACTGGGTTCTAGTCCTAGTTTGGCTGCTTTCAAATTGTGTCTTTGATTCCAGTTGTCTATTATGTCATTATAAACACCAAAATGTAGTGACTTAAAACTCAAACAATAATGTGTCTTTCTCACAAATCTATAATTTGGGCCAGGCTTGGTGGGGGCGTTCATCTGTGTTTTATGTGTTGTCGGTTGCAGTGGATTGACTACAGCTGAAAGATCCCTCTGAAGGTGGCTGGAAAGTTAATGGCAGCTGTCAGCTGGGAGTTTCAGTTCTTGTCCTTGTGGGCATCTTTCCTGATTGCTTGGCATTTTCCAAGAGCAGATATTCTAAGAGGCAAGAAGTAGAGTCCAGTCTCTGAAAAACTAGGCCAGGAAACTGACATAGCATCACTTCTGCCAAAATTATTGGTCAAAGAAATCTCAGAGCCAAATTTGATTCAAAGGGAGGACACCCAATGGTGTGCTGGTAAATTGTCTCAAAAAACATAAATAAAAAGCCCCTGATATGTAGTGTTTCCCAGTTTCTTTGCTGTAAATATTCTCACTGAGGTAGAATCAGAGCAACAAAATTATATCACCAACAGAGTTGGAAAGATGTAAAAAATCCATTGTTGTGAGCCTGATACAAGCAGGTCCCACCATACCACTTTGTACACTCAACCTCTTAATGGCAGATAATGTGTCTCCACATTTAACCACTCACATAGTCGAACTATCAATGAAGTTATGTGAATTTTCATTCATAAGATAGGAATGGTGCTACATTACCTCACAAATTTGTTAAACACAAAGATTGGTTGTAATTGAAAACACTTAGAAACTTAATGTGGAGCAACTTCATCATTAGAAGCTATCCTGAAATCGTGTCCTTAATGATGATGATGCTTTCCTAGAAGAAAACATGATGTGTTACTTTACTGTCTGATTTTTCATACTAAAAACTATATGGTAAACACTGAAACTGCTTTGTATTGTTATAGCTCACATACTGGCAAAAAGAGTTTATTTATAGAGAGTTCCAATATCTATATATTGCCTCAAATATAGGAATGTTATTTGTGTCTAAAGAAATCTCCAGATTTTAGTCATCTCTTTTAAATATTGGTAGAGGAGGCCCAGAGTCAAGTCTCTTAATTTGCATAGTAGAGTTCCTTCTACTCAAATGCAGTGATAAAACTGACCTTATGTTCACAAAGAACATGTAGGGGCAAAAAGAAGCATTTTATTTCAGTGTGATATTTTTACAAAAAGGAAGACTTTTTCCTATAGATTGTTTTTCATATCATATGTTTGGGGGAAAAGTTGACTTTTCATGTTGACCCTGTTTCACAGACAGCACTTTTTCCTGAAATTAAGCAAATATTTAAAAGCAATTTTAACATATTTTGTGTACGTTTTAAACCATCACAAAGCAACAGTTTTGAAACAGATCTAAAAATATTTCAAAAAATATATCCTCATATTTAACTATGAGCTTTGAAGAAAAATCTTTTATGAATTATATTTCATAAGTAAATTTCTAACATTACTTACAGAGCTATTGATTTCAGTAGAGATCTTTCTGTGGCTACTAATTTTAGTTGAATTTCTTCATCAACTATTTTCAAAACTAAAGACTAAGCTAGAATGGTGATGCTTGAAATTAGACTACCTTGCCTAGATTTTAAAGAATGAATTACGATGCTGTGATATTTTTGTCATCAACCTATCTGTGCAAGAAATGTTCTTTTTAATTCTATGTTACAGGATATGACATAATAGGGCATTTGTTGAAAAAATTTTAGAACTTAATTTAGAGGTAAAAGCAACAAAAAATTACAAAAATACTTAGTGATTTAGACAATATTTTCTTAGTATTTATATTTTTATTGCTAGAAAATTTAATCATATTTTCTGTTCTATAAGTTAAAAATAGAAAATTTATAGCATCTAATTTAATCTTGACTAAATTTTTTTCTATTTAAAGCTGCCTTTGACATTTTGTCACTTCAAAGTAATTAAAAGTGAATGAATCTTATGTGCATGTATCATCATGGATTGATTTCAAAAACATGCAAATGACAAAAACTTGCTTCACAATGATACAGAGTGTGATAGAGCACACTCTATTATTCTTTGAATAATAATGTTTTGTGATAACATTGATGAGAAAACAGTTGATTCCTGGGGGGAGCCACTGTCTGTGTGGAGCTCCCACCGTCTCCCATGTCTGCTTGGGTTTTCTCCAGCTTCTCCAGTTAGCTCCCACATTCCAAAGATGTGCACCCAAGGGGATAGCATATCTAAACTGCCCAGTCTGAGTGTGGGTGTGAGTATGAGTGTGCTCTGAGATGGAAGGGCCTGTATAGGGTTGGCTCCCACCTTGTGTCCTGAGCTGCTGGGATAGGCTCCAGCCTCCAATGACACCACACTGGAATAAGCAGATTGGAAAATTGTTATCTTTGTTTTCATTCATCTTTGTTAAACATAGGTATAGTTCACATTTATGTCAATATTTTGGTGACTTGGATTAAGTGGTATAGGAATATCTTAGAACATGAAATGTAATGAAATTCCTGAGAGAGTGCATATAAGCCAAAAATATGATTTCAAGGATGGATATCTGAAGTATTACACGATCTGTATACATAGATCTGAGGAGAAAGAAATTCAGAAGCAGCAGTCAGTGAGGTAGGTGCCAAATCAAGGAAGATCCTTGGAAGCCTACGGAAGAAAATGCTTCCAGAGACAGAGTGATCAATTATGTCAGATACTTCTATGTTTTAGGATGAGAACAAAGAATTGACTATTATATTTGGCAACTTAGAAATCACTGGTGGTCTTCACACCTTGACTAAACAAGTTTTGATGTCATGATGATGGTGGCAAAAACTGGACTGCGGTGGATTTGAGAAAGGGAGGAAGGGAAATAGGAGTACATCTGAAGTATGTATAGTTTTTTTGTTACAATGGGGGAGAGGTAGAAACGAATGAATGGATGAATGATATTGAGCAGAGCCTTATGGCTTTATTTAATAGGAGAATAAGAAGGTGGTTTTATATTGTAGCTATAGATTCAGTAGCAAAGAAAACAATATGGGAGACAAAGGTGAAGCAATGATTTAAAACAGCACTGAGGATATGGAACTGAATGTGTAAGTGTTAACAATCTAGAAATGTTAGGGGAAAGTATAGGAGCTCGTGGGTATCCTCTTTATTCTGTCAGTGGAGTAGCAGGGAGTATTCAATTGAAATCATCGATCATGAATTTAAATTAGAAGATTCAGCAAGATTAGTTTTTCTTTAGCCACATTCAGCAAATTAGAGTCTGGGCCAGGGTTATAGTTTAGCCAGATAACTATGAAAAAAAGAGTTGAAAGGGAACGAGTATTTGCAGCAAAATGACTACTATAATTGATCATGGAATATATCAGGTTTTGGGGGGAAAACATAAGGTTATTCTGAGACCATAAACAGATGAAAGTATTAATTGATTGTACATTATGGTGGGTTAGAAGGACTTGTAATTGAAGTATAGGGTTAGCTGAAAAATAGATGTTAATCAGATAGTGTCATACTTGAGATTAGTTTAAGGAAGAAGTGGCTGTTAAAGGATTAACATGTGATTCAGTGTCTAAAGTAGAGTGAAGTACAAAATCATGTGACATGTATGTGATCAGATCAAGAAAGACAATATATGAGCCAAGACAGCAAAACTATGTCTGTTTATAACACTGCTGGGATTCCCAATGTTCTACATCATTGTCGGTCCATTCGACACTAGAGAAATATTTACTAATTAATGATAAAACATGTTAACATGCTGACTTTAAATATGTTCAATAACTTCATTGGATTTTGTAGTAGTATCTTAGTTCTGGCCACTATAACAAAATAACCAGAGACTGGGCTTACAAACAACAGAAATTTATTTCTCACAGTTCTAGAGGCTGGAAGTCCAAGGTCAGGGTGCCAGCATGGCCAGGAGAGGGTCTTCTTCAGGGTCTCAGACTTCTTGCATTCTCACATGGTAGAAGGCGCAAAGGAGCTCTCCAGGTCTTTTGTTTTATAAAGGCATTATTCTCATTCATGAGGATTCTACCTTCATGACTTAGTCACATCTCAAAGGTCCATTTTCCTAATATCACATTGGACATAGGATTTCAACATATAAATTTTGGAATGACACAAACATTCAGACCATACCAAATAAGAAGGAAAGAAAGAAAACAGGACCGTTAACTTTATCAGTGATGTTTCCTTACTCATATTTAGGGTGTTTTCAGTTTAGAAGAAAGGAAATGTACTGTTTTGTTGTTCTTGTTTGAGATACTTGTATGTTATATATTCTTTAAATGTTTTACTCATTTTACATTTCCAGAAAATGAAATTTAAGACCACAAAGGAAATATCTCTTTACTGGCTGGGGTGATCAATCCTGAGTATAAAATAAACTGTGATACTACTAGAAAATAAAATGTAAAGAGTAGGATGTTTGGCTTTCTGGGGCTCCTATGGTACCCCAATGTCTGTGAATAATGTTCATGGGACATCACATTAATCCAATAAAGGCAGGATCTTTAATGACTCAAACACTTTAGAAATAAAAGTTTTGCCTGTTTAACCAGATAAGAAATCACAACCAGCTGAGACAATTGCTGAAAGCAAAGGGAATACAAAATGATAGGGGAAAAAGTAGTGGAAAATACCACTTATGTCTCCATGACTTATTGCCGAATTGAAGTCTATCATAGTTATGAGTGTTTTTTTTTATTTCAATAAGGAATGCAATTGTGTGTAATTTAAGCATTTTTCCTTCCCCTCTCCTGTTTTCTTATCAAGAAACATACCATGTGTTGTAGCTAAACTTATATCTCAATATTTAGGTTACAGAACATTAAAGAGAGAGTATGACTATCCCAAATAGGAATGAGTATCAAGCAAAGACAAATGTAAAGACTTTGTAAATCTGTTTACAAAGATAGTGTTTTCAGTTGTACAGGGACAGCTGAATCATGTTATGAAGAAGCATGATTTTGAAACATATGTAGTCAATAAAGGATGCACGTGAATTGTAAGATGGCAAGAAATGAACCTTTGATAGCTTTCTACTTTCTACTTTCACTAATCTAAGAACAATGTTTTCTAGAATTCTTTTTCCTCAGTGTTTTGGGCTAATGTTGGTCGTAAGAGAAAATTGTGTGCAGGATTTAGAAAGTGGAAATGACCGATAGCTAGTTGAGTCTGGGGGGTCAGGGTCAGATCAGATATAATTATGGCTCATGCATGTTACCTTGAATCTGCTGACTCCCCTTGTTAGCATGAACCAGTAACTGGGCTTCCATCACCTTCAGCATCTGCTGTATCTCCTTTTTCAGCTACTCTGTTGCCTGGTCCTGGTATGTGTTTATGCTCTTAACAGATAGAACCAGCCTCTTCTGTATAAATCATCTATATAATTGAAGTTGGACAATTGGAGGAGTTGAGAGATGAATACATTTTACAGTTCATGTTCATAGGTTTCGTCCATTTTCATAAGTTTCAGTTTACCCTTGCTTTCTCTTATACTATATATTCATATATCCTTAAGTAGTCCTTGCTCTCTTCACTTGAGACCCAGACCAGACACACAAGTAGCTATAAATGAACTGTTTAAACACTCCCAGAATTAAACATTCTTATAATAATTTGTTATATACCATTCTTAACGGCCCATCTCTAATTGACCTCTGACTGACAGAAATACCTACTAATTAGACAGGATTTCTCAAATTTCTCTTTTCTAAGGACTCTCTTTGGTTTAAAATTATAATTTAAGAATTTTGAGTATTTAGTCAGTTTAACATAATGAGGAAATACTTTTAGCACAGTATTTTATTTTAGAGTAATAAACATTTATCCCCATTTAACAGGAGGTTATGATGTTTAACTTACCCTATATAATAAAATTATCCACAAATTTTAAAATGTCATATGGTAGGTTTAGAGTCGGATATACACTAACTTACAGATTGAAATTTACTAACAGTTAAAGATAACAAAAAATGGAAAGATTTGCTTTTATGATCAATTGGCAATTTTTTATAATTTTTATTCTGTTATATTCTTTTCAATGTAATAACTTATATGTTGTTGAAATGGTATACATTTTTGCAGCCCTTTGTGTTTTGTGGTAGTTTAAGTTGTATCACTTCTAAAGAGCAAACTTTGTTTTAATTTTTAATCAGTGGATACCCGAAGTACTATTTTTGCAAGATTTGCATAGGCCCTTCCCTGACTACTACTTTCACAAACTATACATTCTATATGCTGAGCTGGTAAAATCCATTGTGTGTATTAAATATTGTATCTGCTTTTATAAGTACAGGGTTCAAAAATATATACTATAGTCTCATTGACTATAAACTGAATTAACATTTCATGATAATACCTAAGCTTTTTGACTGATATAAAGATTATAGTTTCCATTCACTTTTGTCTTAAATTTTCACATAGAGTTAATATGATCTTGTTTTCTATTATGTATTTCATTTCAATCTCAGTATTTATTCTTTAATGATGTCTGTGACTAAGAGTAAAGCCAAATTACAATTGAAAACCTTTCAAAATCTTTACAAATAAAACGTGATGATATCTACTATTTGCTCCAAAATGTGGAGAAGAAGAAAGAGGTAAATGTTGAAAGTTCCTCATTAGGTCAGTAGATAGCGTCAGGATGGGGGCTGGTCACCAGAAAGAACAAACACATAATTAGTGGTTTGAGACTTTGAGCTGAGCTAGCCAAATTCCTGGAACAGAAGGAACCTGGAGATTGAGTTCAAATGCATGGCATGTGATTTAATCAGTTATGCCCATGTAACGAAATCCTAACAATTCTGTACACCTAAGCCTAGTGGCCCTTCTTGGTTGGTGAACACACTGATATTCCAGGAGAGTGACACTCCCTGATTCCGTGAGGAGAGGGCACTGAGGCTCTGTGTTCCCTCCAGAATATACCCTATGTGTATATGTTGTAATAAATCTGCAATTATAACACTTTCCTGTATTGTGACTCATTCTAGGAAATAATTAAACCTGACGTGATTGATCATGAGAACCCTCAAATTTGTAGCCAATTGGTCAGAAGTGGGGTAGCCTAAGGCACGCCCAAGATTCGTAGCTGACATCCAAAGTGAGTGTCTTGTGGAAGACTTTGCCCTAAACCTGTGGGGTCTGTGCTGACTTCAAATGGTTAGTGTCAGAATTGAGTTGTAGTATATTAGTTGGTGTCAGAGCAGTTGGAATAGTTCATATTTCTTTTGACATAATTTTTATACATTTTTATATTTTCGTTGCCTTTTATTTCTCCAATATCTGGCACTACTCTCTTTCAAATGGGTGTTGTAGAAATACCAAAAAGAATTATATTTCCCCAAACACACAATGCTTATGTTCATGCCAGTGCTCATGGCACCCCCTTTGCCCAGAATGTCCTTACAGCACACCGATAATCCTTTAGTTACAATTCTCTTATACTCAGCTTAGTAACCACTCTCCAGGGTGCTTTCCAAACTACTACCTACCAACTTTCTCCCACCTCCATGCTCCACACACTGCCAAAAAACTTGGAGTAAGTTGCCTATTTTTAGTATTTTCATCAAACCTTATGTGTATCTCTATTATTATACTTGTACATCATTTCATAACGCTCATATAACTGTTTCCCACAGCATGCTGTTAGCTCTTCAAGAATGTTTTTATCTTTTTCTAATCTCTACACATGGCTCAGGGTTGCAACAGAGCATACACAATAAATATTTGTTGTGAGAATTATTTGAACAAAGCGAATGCATCTGTATATGTCTTTCATAATGTACTGTTGTTCTCTAGATCTAGGTTTACTATATTATATGTGTTTTATTCTATGGAATTTATTTTTATAACAAATAAAAAGGGTTTTTTGTTAGATGAGGAATATTGTTTGGCTTTTTGTTATTTTCCTTGGATTTTTCTTTTTTGAATCATCTTTTCCAATTATTTTGGGCATGAGTGAACACACAATTATGTGCTGTTTTCCTCTCTCAAGCTTGAAATATCATACATTTTCATAGAAATATTTTTGATTCATTGTAACTTTGATATGAGGTCTAAATAACAAATGTATAAATCAGTCTTCACAATATTTATTACTGACATAAGGTTAGATCTTTATGTAAAGGATAGAACTATGCAATTATCCGTTGAAGATAAAGCTTGACATTTAAATAACTGTCAAGCTTTATCAACTGTTGAGTAGTAAATCTTTAATCATTCTATTGGAGTATATCTTTATATTACACTGATTTGATTACTTTTTTTCTTCTACAGTGTATGTAGAGCAAACTAGTTTTGATCCAATAAACAGTAAGACTGTTTACATAATGTCACTTTTTTAGATGAGTGAAAATTCACTCTATAAGCTTGACCTATAAAACTGAAGTTAGAAATTTGCTTCTATTTTTTTCCTTAAAATTATAGCTGAAATTATATAGGTCCTTGGACTCCCGCTGTAAAATTAAGAAAAATAATCAGGAGGAAAATGTTCATAACTGGAATGTAAGTACCTTTATCATCAAAAATATTTCAAAGCTTGTATACAGAGAATAGAAAATAATACATTTATATTTATACCATTTTATTTTCTCCTAAGCTAGTCCTTTGCAGTTATGTATGCATGGGTTGAATTTGTTTATAATTGAGATTCTCCCTTCTATTCAGGTTACTTTGTCCATTATGGATAAAAAGTTTAAATAATTTCTAAAAATAATTTTACATTACCATTAGAAAAGGAAGTAGCGTCAAACCTTTCAGCAGTAGCAGCAAATAGACCCTTCGTGAAAACTAGCAGTCAACAGTATTTCTAAATGAATTACCATATGTCTGTGACAAAAATCACTCTATATGACTGAACATTGCCTGGAAATTAGCACTAGATCCATTTATTTCCACATGTTATCTTATCTTTAAATTTCATATATTAGTTATCTGTTCTACAATATCTAGAAAATTGCATCCCATTTCTCTGATTTTAAATTCCTGATTATCCTTAAAATGTTGAGCTCAAATAACATCTCTTATTGATGGCAGTAGTTTAAAATTAATTTCCCCTTTCTTTTTAGTACTAGTGTACAAGCACGTCACAATTTAGTACTTTATTGCCCTCTAATCTATGTAAACTGAGCCCATCCAATTAAATAAAAAGCTCTTTCAGTTCACCAATAAGATCTAATTTTTCTGTTCTACTTCCCTATTTTAACAAACCAACCTAACACGTATAGTACCAATAGTGAGTGGATATGATATACATGACTAATTGATTTAATAGAATGACTCAACCTTCTACTCAATGTGACCCTTTCTAATAAACCTCTTAAAGTAAAAAGAAAGCCTTGAGCTAATATATTTAGATAATATGTATAATAATGCATATTCCTTGAGGTTTTAGGCTTATTCATTCATATTTAATGATTTTATATATGAGACTATATCGATTTAATATGGAGGGAGACAAAAGACAAAGACAACAATATGAATATTTCCACAATAAAGAGTATTAACTCTGGAGCAAAAATGCCTAGATTCTTAGTTCTTTCATATATTAGCATTTTTTCTTGGGCAAATTACCTAAATTCTGTGTCTTAATGTCATCTATAAAATTTCAATGATTTGTAACCACTTTTTTTTTTTGGTGAAAATGAATAATTGAAACAGCTAGAATATTTAGTAAATGTGTATATATATAAATTGTATAATATAGAGTAAGTTATGAGCTCTCTATATGCATAATACATATACAGTTTATAACTTTGTTGTGATTACCATAATATCATGTCATTTTTAGGTATTTTCTCAAGACTAGTTGAGAAGTTGTTTTGGGGATCTAGTTAGAGAAGATATCAAGTCAACTTCTGGGAAAGAATTCATTCCCATGGAAAGGTAGGTATAGTATTTAGTATGAGGTAAAAATCCTTGGGGTTAAGAAAATAACAGAGTACCAAAGAGCATGTGTCATTTAGATCACTTTTTGACTCAGTTAGCCTTTGGTGGCTGATACCTGAGTCCTAGGGAGAAAATGTCACTAAAATACATGTTTGACATTTAGAAAAAAAGGCAACATGTTCTTGTAGTCTAAGGGAGCATAATGAGGATTGTTATTGGCAAACGATGACAAAATCGCTCAGGATACATCATGAATGAGGAACAGCTGGCAAGGCTATATGTTTTTGAGGCACTAGTTCTAAAGGGAACTAAGAAAAATGATGCTGCAGTCATTTAGCACTGTTGGTGGTTTGGGAGTGATTGCCTACCATTTATGTTAGTATTTGCAGGATTGAGCCATCAGTAAGCAGCAGGAGTTACTCACACGAAGAAACAAATGGAGACGTGGAAAAGGTAAATACTACAGAGCAATTCATTAAATATTGTGTGACGACTAAAAATTTGAAATGACAGAACAAATAAAATATGATCTTTGTATTGTACTTTACCTAGATTGTCATATTTTGCTGATTATCAAAGTCACTTGGAAGATATTTTAAAAATTACTAATTTTGAGTCATTGAAAATTTAATTCAGTATGTTGATGGCAGGTTTAAGAAGCCATCCTTCTTTAAGTCATCTTTTGAATCTAAGACAACGAGCTTTGGAAGTCACTAACCTAGACTATAAAGGATTTTTTTAAACTTCTATTATCCATCCAACTTTAAACTCATCTAGCCTAGGTAAGGATCCTAGTTCAGCCATGAAATTAGCTGTGTGGAAACTTTTCAGAACCTCACAAAACTTCATTAGATCTATTTAGCAGCACTTTTGTTAAAATTACAGATAATGTGGCATAGCATGACAGGTACTCAACAATGGTAACTTTATAAGATCAACAACATTGACCCAATGAAGATCACCTCAGCATGTTATAAATGTTAAAAGCCTTTTCGTATCACTTATTAGTGATTGTATATTACACATTTAAAAATTTTATTAACATTTTTATGTAATTAAGATAGGTATGTATCACCATCATAACAAATTCTAAAAAAATCAGTGAAATTTTACATGAGTTATAAAATAAATAAATAAACACTTTCCACAGGTAAGCTAGTTTGTTGAATTGCATACCAAGCAAGTATCACTATTTACTATTTTAATTCTATTGGTTATGCATTAATTTTTACAATCACCTGACTTAGTTTGTTAATTCCAATATTTTCAGGATTATATAAGTTAAATTTGAGTTTTCGATTTTATTTTCCCAGTCTTTAAGATTTTATGACCCATTCAAAATCTAAGTGATTTAGATTCTCAGTTTGCAAAGTACTATTTACTATTTTGTTATTTCTATGTTCTATAAATAAGTCCAGAATTTACAATTTTACTTACCTTTTTCAAATATATAAGAAATATACCATGCTTATGAAGGTAAGAGGTTAATTATACAAAAAAAGTTAATGTCTTTTTCTTTAAACCAACATAAAGACAAAAATAGTAGATGCTTATGATATTGGAGTTTTCTTTTTTGAAGATATTTATAGAAACCTGTGCAATGCCTTGAATATTTTCCCACATACACATCCTTTACACATTTGGGTCTGTGTTTGACAACACATTCTCTATTGATGGTCTACATTCAATTTATACCATTCATAGAGAATGTTACAAAGTGGCATTTTTGTTTTGTAATATACATCATATTTCAATATAGAAATGCTATAGAAACAATGACATTTGCATTTCATTGTTATTCTGAAGATTAACTATGAATTTCTATTTCTTCCCAGACTTAATGTTTAAAATTTTTTTTTACTAAATATTTAATATTTTAATTCTTGATGGTCCTAATTTATAACATTCCTGACCAAGATTTAAAATGTAATCAGTGTTAGTATTCAGCAGGATTCTGGGAATCTGCAGATACTGTCTTAATATAGCATCAAACTTTAGAAATAGATTCTATTACAAAGATTTCCAAATACAACAAATACGTATTTGAGCGCTATCATTAAATTTCTATTGCATTGAACAGTAATTGGAATTACAACAGATATACTGAATCTGCTTGACATCCAAATTATGTAAGAAAAAATGTTTTTGATCATAGATGGCTACATAAGAGAAATAAACACAAATGAGATATAATCTTTGAATTCAAGTCACCTTCAATCAAATGGAGTAAATAGCTAATTTCAAAGAGAGCAGACGAAATTATTGTACTACATGCACAAGTAATAAGATGAAATGAATTTATTTGGGTTCAACCTTAGAATGTAATAGTTTTGAACAGATAGAAAGGGAAGAGTTTTTAGAAAAGGCACAGATTTTAGAAAGTGCCATATGCCCATTATTTCAGAGAATGGCAAATTGGTGTCTGGCTAAAGTATAAGACAGGTATGGGGATATAAATAAAAAAGGCAGATGGAAAGGTGCAATGACATATTCCAGAAAGACTGGTATGTTATTTAAAGAATTTGTTTTTGAATACTAAACAGTTGTGAAAAGAATGATGGTTTAATATAAATTGTATATTAGGATAACAAGTAGCCATAGTGTGAATAATATGGAAATAGAAGTTGTAATTTGAACACTTAAATACTAGGCAAGGGGTTATAAAATCTTTAATGGGTAATGAAATGAGGTGGAAATAAGGAAATATCAAAAAAAGTACATTCTTTAAGGTGAGAGTTAAAGAGAGGTGACTTTGAGACTTCTAGTCTTAGAGTAAAGTATATGACAACTCAAAATTAAATATTAACTTACACAAATTTGGTTTTCTATAAATCTAACAAGACTACAAATTTCAATATTGAAATCTAAGCAAAATAGTGATTTTATTTAAAATGAGATTTATATATAATGCACAAATACCATCCTCACTTAAATCTCAAATATGATTGTGACATTCCCCATCATAAAAAATTATTAATTCTCATTGGTAATATTAGATGATATTCAGTTTGGAAACATTTTCATCTTAGTATATATTCAATAGTTGTTTTTTAGGCCACTACTAACAGGAAATAAGGAATTATGTTTGATATTTGTTGTGAGTACTAAAGTACTTCAAAATTAGAAAATAATTCATGATATATTAGATGCAGACATTTCCTATGCTTGGATAATAATGCATGCGAATAAGAGCAATTCATAGAAAATCCCCTACTTCAATTTCACATAAACTCTTCAATCTCCCTATACTCAAAATTTAACAATTTAATATTTGTGAAATATTTTCTGCTTCAGTATACTTACACAGATACCAGTAAGATATGTAGCCAAAGCCTTGGCAAAATCAGAATAAAAAATAATAAGAAGCTGATCAGTTGAAATTAATTTATAAATGCATGAATGATGCTTATAGATTCATTGAGCTTTTTACTAACTTCTAACATAATAGTAATTTTAGAATATGAAATGCTTAAAATATAAAGACTATTTTTATGGCTCTATTTTTTATGAATTTTGAAAAGTTAACTCCATTCTTTATATGTCTTACAGACATTATGACATCATAAGACTGCCAAACCTGAAAGCAATGAGCAAAATGTGAGTTTACATACTTATGTTAGCCTCAAAAATTAGTAATGACGATATTTGGAAAGGAGTGACAGAAAATAGCATTAGCTATTCTTTATTAACCTGAAAGCCATTATTGATGGGGTAAGAATCCAGTTCTTACACAATTTTCTCACTTTAGCTAATCTATTCCACTTTACTTGGCTTTAAAACCTAGAGTATTTCAAAAAAAGTAAAAAAAAAAAAAATGTAATAATATATTATTAATTTGATTAAAACTTCAGCTAGGAAAAGATTACATGAGGATTCTACTTAAAACGTAACGATTGCTATTTGCTAAGAGCTAATCATACGCTCAGCAATGTACCAGGCCCTTAAAACATCATTGATTTAATTCTCACAACTTTTCAGTAAACAATACTAACAATTTCTTTTTACAAATGAGGAACCTGGGACCTAGAAAACAAAATTAGTAAATTATGTTACCCAGGTAAGACATGGAAGACCCAGCGTTCTCAGGTGGAAATGCCTGACTCACTGTCCATGTCATCTTTGTACTATACTACTGCTCCGATTCATCAGTGTAGAATACTGGTACTATGAGCATTTAAGTCAGTATTCATCTGTAATTTGAAGATTTTCATTTTGACAGGTGGGTTCTGAGAAAATCAAATGGAGTTACTATAGTCAAGCTGGTAAGTTACTAAAAAAAGTAGGTTGGTGTATGAGGAAATGACTCATTCCTTGTTTTAACTAGCCTGTAAACTTAAACTTTTGAACTTTTTGCTGTGTCTCAATGTCTAGATATACATCCAACCTCCGGATATATCTAACCCTCTGATTACCCCCTGTAGGACTAAAAAATTAATGGTCACATATCCAGAACACCTTACATCCATTATCCAGAAAATGCAGGACTGATTCTTCTCAAGAATGTACTTTTTTACTCTAAGAGCTGTCAGTTTGGAGTATAACCTCAAAGCCAGGCGCAAGTGGCAAAACAACTAAGACTACTCTTCCCAGCAAGGCAGTCATGTACAATGGAAGGTAAGACAGAGTTCATCACCACTAAGCCTTTATTACAAGAAATGTTAAAACATAGAAAAATTTCTCACTGACAATTGGAAGCACTTAGTAAAAGTAACGGATCAACCAACTACAAAGCTAGTAGAAAGGTTAAAAGATGAAAGTAGGAAGATCATGTGTAATTATAACATAAGTTAAGGGATACATAAAAATAAACAGTAAAGACAAAAATGAGGAGGTGAATATAAATTGTAGTGATTTTAGAATGCGTTCAAACTTAAGTAACCATCAACTTAAAATAGACTGTTATATAGTTTGTATATGTAAAGCACATGGTAGCTATGAACCAAAAATCAGTGAGATATAAAAAACAAAAGGAAAGGAACCCAAACAAAACACTATATAGAAGTCATCAATCTACAAGAGAACAAAAGAATAAGAAAGGAACAAATTAATAAAGTGGCAATAACCACATACCTACCAATAATTACTTTTGATTAAATGAATGGACAGAATGCTCTAAAGATACATGGTAGCTGAATGGATTTAAAAAACAAGACCCATACCTATGCTGCCTACAAGTGATCCACTTCAGATCAAAAGACTAAAAGGAGTGGGAAAACTTTCATGCAAATTGGTTGTAATTTTATTCACTAATAACTATCAGAAAAATTAAGGAAACAATCCCATTGGCAATTACTTCAAAAAAATAAAATACCTACAAATTGAAACAGAAGGTAAAAGATCTGTACTTAGAAAATCATAAGACATTGAAGAAGAAACAAATAAATGAAAGCATATACTGTGCTCATGGATAGAAAGAATTAACGTCGTTAAAATATCCAAAGTAATCTACAGATTCAGTGCAGCCCTATCAAAATATCAATAACATGTTTCACAAAACTACAACAAATAATCTAAAATATATATGGAACCACAAAAATAATATCCAAAGCAATCTTGAGAAACAAGAACAAAGTTGGTATCATGCTATGTGATATCAACCTATACTACAAGGTTATAGTAATCAAGCCAGTATGGTACTAGCATAAAAAGATGCATAAATTAATAGAACAGAATAGAGCCCAGAAATAAACCCTTGCCTATGTGGCCAATTAATCTATGACAAAGGAGGCAAGACTATGTAATGAGGTAATAAGTCTCTTCAATAAATGGTGGAAAGACTGGACAGATAAATGCAAAAAATGAAACTATACCACTTTTTTACACCCTATACAAGAAAAAACAGTACCTTAAGAGTTCCCTCAAGCTTCTCCCACTCCTACCAAGTGATGTTCAGGTGTGTTGCTCAGAGCTGTCTACTGGGACGTTTGCGCCTCAATATGGTCTTGCAGGGCCACCTCCAAGTGACACTTTGAGCAGCAATGAACCACTTTCCCCTTGTACCATGGGATTAAACAAAGCTATCTATGAACCAGGCCTTTTTTTCCCCCTTAATTATCTGGTCATCCATAAAACATCACAGGGCCATAGTATAATCTAAAGAAAGGACACAGTAGAGGCTAGTGACATGGGTACACAAGCCACCTTTTCAATAATTTGTATCCACTGGATCATCTCTAGACCAAATATGTATGCAGAGCTTCATTTATAGCATAAGTTGATATTTTGTTAACCATGACTTTTGACTGAACAGGTCTGCCATACTCAGCTCATCATGCGTAACTCCAACCACAGGGTTAATTCTTGCTCCAGGCTTAGGCATTCCATCTCTACCAGGGCCCAGCAGAATGTCAGGACCTGCTTTGCACGTGAGGAATAAATAGTTTCCTTCTGCTGATAGCATGGATTCTCTTCAGAATACAGAGTTACAGTAACTATGATCCAGTTCTTTAGAGAAGTCTAGGCTTGCAAGAAAAAACAAACCATTCCTGTCTACCATGGACATCTCTAGCAACCTGAGCATGCCTGAGCCATGTGGACTAAGTGGAAGGGCTACAACATCATAGCTTAAATCTGCTGAAAAACCCTTCCTCTGTACTCCATTCCAAACAGACAACTTTCAAGGTACCAATAAATAATTTGAAGCCATCTCAAGAGTAATCTCAGAATTTATGACGTCTATAAGTGCTGTACCTTTTTCTTTGTAGCAGCTGGAGGTGCAATAACTCTTTCTCTTGGAAACTGGGACAATGGAGTCTATTAACATTGCATCCTGTAAAACTATGCGATGACACTAATCTGTCATCAGCCTGGGTATATTATCGCTTCTGAATTTTTAACATGACCTGGGTGGAGGGATATAATATTAGGGCTTCTATTTTGTTCTTATTCCACCAGTCTTACAATAAAAGGTCGTTGCAACTCTAAGACTATATAGATTACATACTAAGGTACCACAAAAATAAACATAGGATGGGGTTGATATCCCTCTGGGCTCTTGGACAAACTTGGAGCAGATTGCTGTTTCTTTCCTATGTTCCATATACTTCCACAGTAAAGAGCTATTACTGCTTAAAACAGAAAAACGCTCAAAAGGGATTAAAGACTTAAATGTAAGAATAAAAACCATAAAAATCCTAGGAGAAAACACAGGCAGTAAACTGGCATTGCTCGAGTATTTTTTTATATCTATGTGGGCAAGGGAAACAAAAGATAAATGATACATCAATCTAAAAAGTCTTTGCACAGCAAAGGAAATCAACAACAAAAAGACAACCTACTTAATAGGAGAAGTATCCCCCAAACCATTTGATAACAGATTAATGTCTAAAATATATATAAGGAACTAATACAACTTAATACCAAAAAAACAAATAATGCAATTAAAAATGGGCAGAGGACCTGAATAGACATTTCTCCAAAGAGGACATACAAATGGCCAATAGGGATATGAAAAAATGCTCAACATCACTAATCATCAGAGAAGTACAAATTAAAACCACAATGAGACATCACTTCACACCCATCAGAATGACTTTCAAACCAAACAAGTGTTATCAAGGATGTGGAGAAAAAGGTATCCTTGTCCCCTGTTAGGATTGCAAATTGGCGCAGCCACCCTGGAGATCAGTATGTAGTTACCACAAATAATTAAAAATACAACTACCTTATGACCCAGCAATCCCACTTCTGAGTATTTTTCCAAATAAATCCAAAACACTAATTCAAAAAGATATATACACCCCTATGTCCATTGCAGCTTTACAATAGCCAAATTATGGAATCAACCTAAGTGTCCATCAATAAATGATTGGAAAAATAAGTGGTACATACATACAATGGATTATTGGTCATGAAAAATAATGAAATCTTGTCATTTGCAACAGCATGGATAGACCCAGAGGATGTTATGCAAAATGAAATAAGTCAGAGAAAGACAAATACCATATGCTCTCACTTATATGTGGAATCTGAAGAACAAAACAAAACAGAAACAGACTCAGGTACAAGGAACAGGCTAAGGGTTGCCAAATGAGAGGGGGTTCGGGGTGTGGAGTAAAAAGGGTAAAGGGATTAAGAAGTACAAATTTGTAATTATGAAATAGTCATGGTGATGTAAAGTTAAAGCATAGGGAATATAGTCAATAATGTGGTAATAACTATGTATAGTGCCAGGTAGGTAATAGACTAGTCAGGTGGATCACTTTGTAAATTATATAAATGTCCAACCACTGTGTTGTACACCTGAAACTAATAATATTAATGCCAACAATAATTGAAAAATCAAAAATGAGGAAAATATGAAGGGGAATAAGGTTAAAATTCCCAGGTATAAAACAAATCATGGGCATGTGGTGTACGGTGCAGGGAATGCAGTCATTAATGTTGTGATAGTGCTGTACAGTGTCAAATGGTTGCTGGATTTATCGTGGTGATCACTTCTTTAGGTATATAAATTTTGAATATTAGTGTATACCTAAAACTAATACATTATATGTTAGCTATATTTTAATAAAAACATCTTTAAAAGGAACTAACATTAAGTAGAGTCCTGAAAATTAGCTGTGGATTCTAAAATATGGTTACTGTTACCTTTAAGAGATTTTCAAGCATCTACTTTGCTCTTATCTGGCTCTTTGATTATTTATGCATTTTATTATTATATACAATTTAGAAATTGATTTATCTATTAAATTTCTGAAGGAGGGAAAAGCAGTTCATTTTTCTTCCACTTAAAAAAGTGTTAGATCTACATCAAGATCATTCCCCATTTCTCTTGTACCTTTTAAAATTGTGTTCTAAGGTAAGAACAGTGAATTACCTGACAAAAGATTTTACCTGTACTGCCAACCTTCCAGTGCATGACAAAAGGATCTTATATAGTTTTTATGCAGCCCATAATGACTGCTGGCAGGCAACTGTGACAGATGAGGGCTAGACATCACCTTTATTTCACAGATCACACAAATAGCTAGTGAGTCAGGGAAAGAGATAAAGTGAAGGATGAGAACTCCAACTCTATTTAGAAGGGGCATTGCTTACATTTGTCTTTCCACCTTTGAGAAAAAATTGCGGGATTGCAATAAACCAAACATTCCAAAAAGTGAAACAGTTCAAAATATTACTCAAACCAGTAAAAACTGCATTGCAAAATTAAGACTCTTACTGTATAAAATGGGTTTTGGATGAATCTTGAAAACATGAGGCTAAATGAAAGAAGTCAGGTAAAAAAGCCACATATGTAATTTCATTTTTAAGAAATATCCAGAATAGGCAAATCAGTAAAGATAGAAAGTAGATTAATGGTTGCCAGGAATTGAAAGTAAGCATTAGGGAGGAGCTGCCACTGAGTACAAGATTTTTGGTTTTGGTTTGGACTCATGGACGTTTTCTAGAATTAAATAGTGGTGGCAGTTGTACATACAATTTTAGTAAAACGAAGTGAGTTACACCTTAAAAAGTTGACTATAACAATATGCAAATTATTTTTTTTCAAAAGAAATGACTTCACACAGTGCATTACGAAGATGATAGAAGCTTTAAAATCTGGATGAAAGAAAATATAAATTTGACCAAATGCTAGGTAGCTCAAGTTTAATAGGACTGTATATTCTGAAGTTATTTTTAGACATTTGGAATACCCTTAAAATAGAATGTGAAATATTTCAGGCAATAGGCAAGGCATGAAGTCCTAGAGTTTTCGAATGTGTTTCTTTTTATAGAATTTGAAATCTAGGAGTTCCTAGGCTCTTAGCAAGTAAGTATTGAAGAATTCATATTTATAAGACATATAAAATAGGCATCAAGAGATTCAAAATAGAAAGCAAAGTGGACCATGTTTATTATGTTAGTGTTTCTGTTACTCTAATTTTACTTTCTAGTATGGAGATATAATATACTTCAATGTCTTAATATTAATTCTGAAGTGGAAAATTCTATGACTAAAAGAATCTAGCTCACTTTCTTCTATCTTTCTTTTGGAGATTTGTAGCCTAAGTAGATTTGTTTTAATGAAATGTTACATTAAAATTGCTTTTTACAAAATAAAACAATTAAGTTTATGTCCCAATGTTATAGCAACTTAGATGTGCCATGATTAAATATAATGTTATTGAAAAGCAATTGTGTTTATGGCTTACTCAAAACTTATTTTTTTCCCCATACACATTCAAACACAGCTGAAAGCACAATAAAAATTTGGCAATGTAGGAACTCTAGCCAGAAATGTATATTACTCATACAAACTCCTGCATTATATATTCTCAGTAGAAAAGGAAATTCAAACAAAGCATCTTATTTTCTGCACTGCATTATGCATAAATTGAATTGTACATGAAAATAAAACTTTTTATGTTTTGATTTGCAGTTACTTTAATTTTAATGCTGAACTATCTCTTTAACAACTTAAAGTGGAAATGTGATTCATATAATTAACGTTTTTAAAACAGTGAAATAACTAAACAGAGAAAAATCAAAGGAGTAACAAAAAGAATATGACTATTTTTTCCTTGAAAATAGAGAATTGGTTTTAGGTACCATTACTGAGCATCATATAGTAGAAACCAGGTTCTGCTTATTCACAGTATCAGCTGATCCTCTTGTCATAACTATAACTCATCAAAAAAATCAACAGCAAAAAATCTGAACTATATAAACAGTTAAACTTTCCCAAAGTCACAGATTTATTAAGTTAATGTTTAATGTTAATGTACATTAATAAAGTAACATTAATAAAATTAGAATGTGTCAGTTTGAATAAATTCTACCATATTATCAGCTGGTAACACACACTCACACATGCAAACACACACACCAGAAGAAAATGATACCTAAAAACTATCAAAAGTCTTTTTCTCCATCTAAAATGGGGTAAATGGTATGTATAAAGCATACTCTAAAATTATTGGTGTGTTTAAAAACTATTTACAGAGTTGTTTGTAATCACTATAATTAAAAGATATTTAAGTTACCAGTTAAATATGTTCAAGTCATGTATTACCTAAAATGTTGTTGGAATGCACAAGAGGTTATTCCAGCATAATGACATAAAACATCATGAAACACCATGGGTGGAACATATTCACACAGCATTGTAACATTAAAGCTATTTAAGGTGAGGGAGTGTCATAGGCCATGTTGTTACTATAATTACTTGTAAAAAGGGACAATATTGTTGTATAATAAGTCATTCATTAATGAGTATGATGGTATTGTTGTATAGAATGTATTCATCAAAAACTGGATAGAAAATTGCATCTTTTCTAAAAGGAAGTGTATTTTGCAAATATACTCCTGTCTGGGAGCACAGACTAGTTATATATGTAGATTCTAGCTATCTATGTATACACTATCTTAATATCACTTGAATGTGGTAAAAATACATGTTCAATATTTATAAATAAAATGCTTCTTGAATTTTAAACATCAGAATATATCTTCCTTCTAATCCATGTGAAGTGTTTACAGTTATTGACATCAAATGGACACTTCTTAATGTGAAGTCCTGGGTTTCCTCACCAAATTAATTTTGGTATACTGTGGTCAAATAATATTTTTATAATTCAGCTGCTCACTTAAACATTATTTTGTAAAAATGTTGTATATGTATATGCATAAACGTTAATACTTATTTAAGCAATATGAGAATTTCAAATTCATGAACATATTTTTTTTGGTTAGATAATATTCCTGTGTAACTTTTTAATTTATGTTTTGAAGCCAGACTGACATATTTTAAATATACCTAAATGTAATAGCATTTTAATTTCAATTAAAAAAAAATATATATATATATATTATATATATATATATATATATATATATATATATATATATATATATGCCTTACTTTAAACTGTATGCCTGAAACTTACTGGATTTTGTTGATCAATGTCACCATAATAAAAATAATAAAAGGAAAAAAAAATTTTTTTTTTTGCTTTTTGTACCTTCTACTCAGATAGAATTATCAATTTATTATTGTAGAAACACAAATATACCTAAAATTAAAAGGTTATTTTGTTAATGGCACTATTTTATTTTTAGATTTGCTCATTTATTTTCCAGCTTACTTCCCTAGAAATTCACATTTAATACACTGTGACCTTAATCTCCAATACTGAACATGATACTCCTGACCTGTTTACACCCTTTAGAGACTAGCTTCAAGAAAATTCCACATCATTTAGAGCCACTTCAGTTAGTTGCTAATGAAATATAAACTGTGACATGAATTCTTTCAATAATGTGATTTCAAGAATACTGGTTTTTATTCAAGAATACTAATCTTTGAAATTATACACATTCTATATTATGCACAATGTGTTGTTTACTATTTACAATATTTGAGTACTGTATTGCTTCCCTTGTGATGCATGGCATCATGGGAAATCAAAGGGTGGCTTTACAACAGAGAGGAGTGGAATGGAAGCTGGAGAGGTAATAGTCACTATTATAGTAACCTTCCTGACCACAGATTTGGAACATTCAGCTATTAATTGATTTGTCTGTGTTGGTATAACTCATTTCATTTCTTCTTTAGTATAATTAAAACAAATAATAGCACCATACTTTATTGACTTGTCCATTAACTCAGTTAATTGTCATTAGCAACCTATGTTAATTTTATAAATACTTATTTCATTATATTAAGAATCGTTAACAATTGAAGACAATTCCTAACATTAGGTTAAATTTTATTTCCCTAACTAGGTGTATAAATACCTGAAATGGTAGATCTTATAGAGATCGTTGAAAAACATGTTCCATCATTGGTATTACGATTGGGAAGTGAGAGTTTATGACATTAAAGGCAAAACAGATAATTGTTCTATTTATATTTTTAAATATATCATTTTAATAATATAAACTATAATCTACAATTTTTGGATGCTTATTTACTATGACTTTTTAATGATTTGTGGAAGCTATATGAGCATAATACTTAATCGTACAGTTGATTTACCATTTGCTGTCCATTTTGGTTATTTTCAAATTTATTCAGTTTCTAGTTTCTTGACAATTAAATCATTTTTATAAGTGTACTTATTATGGACTATAGTTACTGCAAGATATAGTCAAAACTGTTGTTTTGGTATATATATTCGTATGTATAGCAAACACCAATGGAAGTGAACAACCAGATAAAGCTAAAAAACCAGTGAAACTATGGTACTTAAAGTTATACTAAAGACTAATGCCTGGAATTCAACATGAAGGTGCTGAATTCTATGGAACTGATAATATTTTATTTTTTGAATGGTACTTATAAGGATGTGAAAATTATCCATGACGTGTACATTTATGTTAAACTTAATTTTTAAATATTTAATAAAAAATATTGGAAGCAGAGTACTCTTTTTAAAAAATCTTTCAAAAGCAGTGATATTTTGAACTTCTTTGTAAAAGATAAAAATACATCTTATGTTATGAAAACACTTGATCAAAATAAAAAAAATATGAATTTTCCTACGTGAAGTATTAGATAAGCAAAAAAGTGCTACCTGCAATTACTATTCTTAATATGATACATTTGAATAATTATGAGAATTTTTGTTTAAACTTTTAAATAAAGTTATACTGGACATATAGTAATATACGATAAAAAAATACAATAACAATTTGAGGCATACCTTAGGGCAGTGAAATAATTACTTTTGAGGATAAAGCTAGGCAGTTGCTATGAATGTTAAGATCTAAAAAGCCCTGCTAGAACGGTGACTTTCAACATGCTGCCTGCCACTGGAGTAACATCATAAATGTCACCTAGGAACTTGTAAGAAATATAAAATAAAGAGTCCATTTAACTCCATCAGAAATTCTGGAGGAGGGACTTAGTAATGTGTATGTTAGCAAGCTCTGGAGGTGAGTTTGATCCATGGTAAAGTTTAAGAACTGCAGGTATAGACTTGGACAAAGGAGATACTCAGTGTAGTTAATGGGAATATTGGACTTTAAAAATGAGTTATTAGCCAGGAAATTAAGTTCATTGTAAAAATTCTACCTAGGAAAATTATCTAGATATAAATATAAGTAACTAGGAACAGGTTCTAATAGGTCCTTCCTCTATGTATAAAAGTCTACAATGCTGCTATGAGAAGACTCGTGTAGAAAAGAGGAACTAAAATACTTAAAATTTATATAATGCTTTTCATATTATTTAAGCTTTCCTACAGTAACTATTTAATTTTAATCTCAAGTTCACCAAGAAAGAGATCCAGAAATGTCATATACTTTTTGTGTGCCGGGTAGGAGACTGAGGCTTAAAGTGGAATAAATTGCTTAAAATCCCAAGGCTAACAATAAGCAGCACGAGAACTTTTGACTTTGAATCTGGTGTGCTTATGTGTACATTTGTGTGTATTTTTTTAAGAATAACTGGAAGGCAAATCTTTGCTAGACAGGAATAACCACTCATGAATTTTGTGTGTGTGTGTCCGTATGTGTGCCATTAGATTCCCCATGGGGAAAATGAAATGGATTTTACATGAGGCTCAGAATAATAATTAAAACAATCAAATCCAAGATTTCTGAAAAGATTATGAATAGAATACAGATTGCTTAAAAGTAAAACATAATGAAGCAAACCCAGAGAGGATTTAATAGAAACTTCTCATGTCTCAATTATATGTACTGGTTCAATAGAAAGCCTATAATAAAAAGGGATCATTTTGGTTTTTCTTAGCAGACAGACTCATTATCTTGCCATTTGTCATAACAAATATTTATCATAAAATTTGTATGTGACGAACCTTATAACTCCTCTGAAAACTATCTGCATCTGAATTTCTCTTCAATGACTACAAAAAAAAAAAAGTTATTCAAAGCTCAATGGGTTCCCTGATTATCTACATTGAGGTCTATATATGAAAGTAAGTAATATAGACTGCTCTCTCAATTACCATCACTCAACCTCTAATAAAAATTAATTTAACTATGGAGAAATAGATATATGTGACCTAGTTTATAAACTGACAGGATGGTCCACACATTATTCATGCTACTGTTCACATATTGTCTTACATATGTTACATGTTTGATATATTTTTTTTAATTTGACTCAGTGTCCACAAAAATGTATATGCAATTTGCATTACAGAAAAAGGAATTCAGCTGTTATATTCCAGTCATCATGTTAGCTCCTAAAAATTCAATGGTGAATAGAAAATATATTGCCCTCAACAGACAATTAAATAGTTTTAAGTGCAATAAATGTTGCAAATGTGGAAGTAAAAAGGACTATGAATCTAAACTAAACAAGAGAAAGTTATGCCCTCCAAGAGCAAGTTGCCTTGAGGCTAAGACCAAAGGTGAGTCTGTTAGATAAGTAAATGGCATGATCATTAGGAGAGATTTTATTCAGAGAGAAGAGCATGTTCTAAAGCAGAGAACATGACTCATTCTCAGAACATAAAAGCGAGAGTGGACGTGTAGGGGATGTAGTGTTAATTAAAAGTTCTGAAGAAGAAAGCCGAGACCATTTAAATGGTCATGAAGGCCAGATATAGGCCTTTACCCAAAGGTCTATAGAAAACGGATAATAATTGCCATGTACACGTCATAAAAATAAATGATCATTCATTGGGTAGAATAAGTTAAAGGAAGGCAAGAATAGATTCAAGCAGTTAGTGAGATGGTAACTTAGCTTTGTGTATAATGGAGGCATTGGGAACAGAGCTCAGTGGACAAGTTTAGGAAAGACCTATTAAATTGTGAAATGGAAAGATCTTAATAATTAGTTATTACAGTAGATATCGTGTGTTAGGGAGAAGAAGTGATCAAGGATACCTCTCTGGTATGTGGCTTGAGAAAGGCAGTGGATGTTATAATAGCTACAATAAGAACTCTGGTGGAGAAGCAGATTTGGTTTGAAGAAAAGAATATCCAGTTAGAAATCTGAATTTTGAGGTGTTTGTGATGAGAGAATAGGTAGAGTTGTCAGTTTAAAAGCTGTTTAACCATTCCATTTCTGAAAAAAGCAGTTGTAGGCTGGACATTTGCATTTCAAAGTTGGTGATGGAAGTAACTACAATGAATAAAATCTTCTTAGAAAATATTTCAAAAATAGAAAGGTCAACCTGTTAGGACCATGAAGCATCTGCCATTTAAGGGGAAGAAGTAGAGAAGGATATTGAGAAGAAATAGCCCCTAAAGACATTTGGAAACCTAGGAGAGTGCAATATTGTGGTATTGAAGGTTACTCCAAGGAAAAAGGAAATGTGGCTGGGTCGGTTACTTCTGAGAGATAATTCACAAAAATATACATTAGCTTTACTGAGATGAATGACATCAAAGACCTTAGCAAAATCACTTCTGCTGATCAGTGAGCAAATTGAGGAGAAATGGGAAATTGAAGAATTAAAGACCATAACTTTAAATATTTCAGGAAAGTTTGCTGTTAAGTCACCGAGGTTGGAGGGGAAATAATATAAAGTGAAAAAAAAATGTTTATTTTAAACAGAAAGAATCATAGGATGGAGACCACTAGCAGAGTCAGGTAAAACTAAAAGGCTGAAGATACAGGAGCGAGAGTGGATATAATTAAGATTCCCAAAGAAGTAGGTTAGGGAAGAATCTAGACCACGCGAGGAGGTATATGGGACAAGGATATTTACAATGATGAGAAGCTGAAAGAAGAAAGAAAAAAAGGAAGTCAGAAGAGGAAAAGGTGAATGTTAAAATGTATTTTGAAGAAACAATATACACTTATTTAAAAAAGGAGTTGAGAACTTTTGCGAGATAGGAATAAAAATGAGAAATATCAGAGCTTCAAAAAGAAGAAACCCAATTATACAGCCCTGGAGAAACAGGGGAATATAGAGACAAATATGGGAGAGCTAGCGCTAAGGAACCTGGAAGCTATGACAATCATGTGATGTATGTAACTTAATAACTGATATGCAAGGAAGAGTTGTGCATGTGTTTTCTTTTTTACATATTTTTAAATAATCTGTGATTGCAACTTCAAATTGTACACGTATGCTAAGAGGAACACCTTTGGTTTTTTTTCCCTATTTTTTTCTCCTATTTTCTCTCCTCTCAGTCCACTTACAATATGTCCTTTCTACGTTTTGTAAAGCTAGGGCTAATCTTCATCTACAGCTGTTTTCAATTTGCTTTTTTCTACTTATAATTGTAGTCCATGAATCGTAATTTTGATAGAATTGAAAATGCCTTTCTGGACATATTTGATTAATAGCATGCATTTTGGATTTTTTTCCGTCGTGTTTAGAAATCTCTTTTGATCAAAATCACATAAACAAGATAGAAAAAGGATCTATGGGTTCCTCTTATTCCTTATCCTCCACCTGCACAACTACAGACATGCTGTGTTGCATGATAGAGGGACTTTGGATTCAAAGAAACCCGTGCCTATATTTTAACTTTATAAATGTGAGCAAATTGTTTAATCTTCTTAACCCTCAGTGACTATCTGAAAAGTATGGAGAAATTGTTCCTGCTTTTAAAATAAATTACATGATGCTCAAGAAATGTTAAATTTCTATATGAGACATTTTGATTTAGGTTTTCTTCTTTTCAGTTGTTGAGTACTATTTGTTGAGACAATAAATATTACATTTAGAATACATCAATAGAACATTAATGTTAATTATTGATTGTTAATTAATAAAGAAGGATCACTGGATTCATGTTCAGATATGGTAGCAAACAGCTGGGTTATTCTGCAGACATCATTGTCTATAATTAAATTTAATTACTTCCCATATGTTTTTTAAAAATTAAAGAATTCTTACTAAAGGGAGAGTGACATTGTATTCCTGGAGTATCTGGTATGTGTCTTATGCTAAATCTGGAACAACTTCTATTGCAAGCCACAGAGAGGTAACAGAAACCTCTGGGTTTGAACTGCTCTTCTATGCTCACACACTTAGTAGTTCCTGGAAATGAGCTTTAGACCAAGGTCTGTCTGGTGCCACAGAATATTCTCTCTACATTTCACATCATAAATCAAGAAATTCCATGATGTCTTTCAATCAAGAGAAGATTCAGCAAGAACTCCTATCAGAAACATGAGAAATACCCTTCCAGAAAAAATAGCATTCTGTTACTTTGTCTACAGTCAAGTAATGACATTGTTGTCCAAATACTCAGGGCCCTTGTGATTAATTTTTGTCAGTCAGTTGAAAATGAGTTTATATACATGCCTGATTAAGTCCAATCTCTCCCCGAGAATTCTCTTAATGAAGAATCTCTATGTTGTGATTTTCCTCCACTATCTTGTATGGGAATTAGACTCAGAAGTCCAAGCTGTAAGGTGCATATTCCATAGAACAGGGGTTCCCAACCCCCAGGCCATGGACCAGTACAGTCAGTGGCCTGTTAAAAACTGGGCCACAGGCAGGGGGTGAGCGGCCTGCTAGTGAGTGAAGCTTCATCTGTATTTTCAGCCGCTCCCCTGTGCTAACATCACTGCCTCAGCTCCAACTCTGATCACCAGGCATTAGATTCTCATAGGAGTGCCAGTTCCTAATGTCAAAAAGGTTGGGGACATAAAATACTCAAAAACATAAGACAATCATTTACCAGCCCTCAAATCATCACTTCTGCAGTGGTATGTGAAAGAAATCAATGACATTATTGATCTTACTAGGTCTGACTGAATTACTAGTAGAACTCAAAACTCAGTACTGAATGTTATATGTTCCAGATGGTTCTCAGACATTCCAGCATGTTACAAAATCCCTTTATATATTGAGCCAGTATAGAATATTTCTTACATGCTAGACATAGGTGAAAATAGTTTCCATTCCATTGTTGTCGCTCGGGAAACTGTCAAATAAAACGTGCACACTGCCGTCTAAATTATTCTGTGACCTATTCGCTTTAGGCAATAAAGAATACAAAACTCATTACATATATTTTATATTCTAATTTTTAGAACACAGATATAACCACCAAAATGGCAGGATGGAGTAGATTGGAAAATCTAAGATCCTACCACACTTTCTCATTTGGAATGTGTCTACATAATGCATGTAGAAGCAAGGTGTTTGCAAAGACACAAGTTCACACAGAGAAATGCACAAATTTATAATAGGTGCTAAATAATTAAATAGTTACATTTGGTATGCAGTGCAAAGAACAGCAGCACAGATGAGTTTGCAACGTTTAAAGGCTTTTGGACTATGGAAGTACATTCTGGTATTTAAGAATGTTGATGAGTTTGGAAACGGGAAGAGTTGACAGTCCTAAATGGTTTGGGGAGAGCACATCCCCGCTTTCTCATCTGCTCAAGTGAAAATCATAATATTGCACTGAAGTTGAAGTATTAAATCTTCAGTTCATTTGCATTCACTCTCCCTTGAGGTCTATTGTCCCTCTCTTTTATTTATAGCATATGATTAATTTATTCACACTCACAATTACAACTTGAACAAAGCTTAACTTTAAGATAAAAGTTTTTTAAAGAGAAGTGAAGAGATTGACTCTAAGATGAAGTTTCAAGCTTGAAATTTTAATTAGCAATAAGACTTATGATATATAGAGTCATTGCATATTGTAGAATATATGCAAGACCATTTGGTAGTTATACTTGTATTTTTCAAAAAGAAAGACATAATCCTGTTACATTTTGTAAAAAATACATGAACTTAGGATAATCATTTTTTCAAAGACGCTTTAGCACAATGTATTTTTGATACAGTTTTTTCTATATAATTTGAAGATTCTGGATCCTATATTGCTATTTCATTGTTGTTTTTCACAGAATAAAATTTTAAATGAACACAGAAAAGTGAATCATTTTATCATAATTTTTAGAAAAATAAACCTGACATACATGAATTTTTACTATAGCAAAATAATTTTAAAATCATAAACTTGACACATAAAATTATCATAAGATCAGTGCTTCATATAGTTCTATGAAGTGTTTTATGAAGTTTATCTGGTACCCAAAGTTAACAGATGTTATTAATGACATTTATCATTCTTCATTCCTTATATGTATAATAGTGTATCTATATATACACTTATACATACATATGTATATATACACTTATACATATCTTAATATATTTATATGTATTTTTAATGCCTCTCAGAATGAATTTTCATTTAGCAATTGCACATAAACACAACCAAATAAAACCAAAATGAGTACCTTCTCACTTTTTCCAGACATTTATTGGTTATATTTTCTATTATCTTTTAGATAGTATAGATCCTAGTGATATTGTTATTCTAAGAGATATTTCTTAGTGGGATTTTCTGCTGACATTCATCCCTAATAAATTCTACCATTTTTTGCTTTCTAATTTTTTAAGCTATAGCGAGCGACTCATCATTTGTCTACAATTTCAAATAGCACCCACAGTAGCCAGATCTGTTGGCATCTTTCTGTGTCATCTGTATTGTGAATTTCATATTTTCATTGGCAGCTATTTAGATAGCAATGCCAGGTTGTGTCACATAGTAAAGCATTTTGAACTCCCTCATAACACTTTTATCTCCCCTCTTGACCACTACAAGTATATTTGGTACTAAACAACGGTCACCCTCCTCAAATAAATGTTCTTGTAAAAAAAAAAAAAAGCAGTTTCTAAATAATCAGTATATTAATAATATGAGTGGTGGAAATATCTCGTGTGTGACTTTAAATGTTAGTAAGAACCTGCATAGGTGCTTGGGTGGTATAGAGCATCAGGGAACTCTCTAAATCAGGCTCATTTGTCTCCCTGCTGGTTTAAGTTTTATGTTCACTTCTTTTTAGGTTCAGTGTCTAAAAATGTGTAGGATATTTGTTTCCACGCTAAAGTTCTACAGAATTAAAGGGAATTCTTATGATTCAGACTTACAAAAGAAAAAATATTATTTTTAGAGAATGTCAGAAATCCTAAAACAATTACCCCCTCCCCTCCAACCTGGGATTTTCTCTCCTTTTGCTTTCACAGTTAAAGCAGTGGTTAATCGTGCTATAACTTTCTAAATTTTTCCATAGGACAGTTTTGGTTATTTCCACTGTTGTTTTGAGCATGATGCTGCTTGCTGGAGGTATACAAGAACTATATCTGATTACAAATTTAAAGTAGAACACAAAATGGCATCATGGAAAAGTCAGACTTTCAAGCAGGAAAATATTAAATGTCAATGTGTGGTCTGATACTTTCTGACAATGGTTGTGTTGATATCATAGGGAAAAAATTTTCCTTATTTTAAATCTCTCTACTGATAGGTATTTTAGCAAAGAGAAGACATACCTCCTTAGTACTCATTGATATACAAAGAAAATAATTATGTAACAAATTCAGTAAGTTTATAAAATACATGTTTTTCTAGTGGGAAATGGAAAGAATCAATTTCTCTATGTAACAAACCTAAGCCCCTGTTTCCTTTCCACTTTCATGGGACCACCAAGTACAGTCTTAGTGTTAAGTAGGACTTACGTCAAATTAATCTCATAAACCCCTTTGACATTTGTCTGCTGATACCCTTATTTAGAGAAGACAAGATCTGTGACACTTTATCCATTCACGTAATTAACGGATATCCTGAACATCTATTTTGTTCCACGCACAGTGCTAGATGCTGGTGATCCAGGGATGGATAAAACAGATGTTCCTCTCCTCTTAGAATTTGATGTGCGTCCCTGAGGAATTGAGAGGGCTTTCTCCATCGAGAAAGTGAGTTCATGGTTCTTGCAGAGCCTTCATAACCCCTTACTCCATAACTCTTGCATTTTAGAGAGAATTTTCACCATGATATTTTTTATAATAAAAATAATCAATTTTAAAAGTAATAAAAAATGTGAGATTGAGAAGCATGTCTTATTATCCTTCTTACTACATTATATTTAACCAAGAAAGCAGAATGGAAGAGTGAAAATATTTCAATCAAGGTAAGGAAAATGCACAATTCACCTTGCAACCATTGATAACCACTTATATAATTTTTCAAGATTGATTTATAATGCACCAATCAACCATAAGGGAAACTTTCCTATGTATTTTTAAGCCTTGTTTTCTTTTATGACAACAAATGCTAGCAGCATTTGGAATTTAGTTTATCTATTAACTGATATTGGTCCAAATAGAAGCCTTATTCCAGTTCCTACTGATCTCCATGCATCTCCTAATACTAAAGTTATTCCATCTTTATTTAAAAATCTTAAATTGCACCATTTTCATCAGCAACATATTGCTCAGAAGCATATTTCACAGCAGTCTCTTTTACCACATATCCATCAACATGATTAGTCCTGCCAAGTACTCAAAAGATACAAAAGAGCAAAAATAAGACAGAACTGCCAGGTATAACTTTGAAGATCAAACGATTTGAAATCTCTGTATTAGTGATCATTGTATCCCTAGGAATATTTAGAGAAAAGTAGACTTGAAGCTGAATTTATTTAAAAAAAAAAAAAAAACTTTAAAGAAAAATCTACCTTCATTGTCTTGAATATCTTTTTTTAGAGTTAAATAGATGGTGATGAGCTGCTGAACTTTGATATTTAATAATATAGACTATGCATAGGAGATAATACATAAAACAATTTTAAGCAAAAATATATAACCAATCTTGTGATGTTTTCAATAGTCACTTTCATTAAACATAACTCCTCTGTAATTTCCATACAGAATAGAATAATTTTCTAACTTGTAAAGATAATTAATTATTTGCATAGGTAAAACAATGTTCTTATAGCTGTTTTAGATAATTATTTGAAATTTCTCTCAGTTGTCTTAATTACTACCACAGTACCAATAATTAATAATCCTAAAGTAATTTAGTAATATAATACTTTACCATTTTTACCTAGACTTTATTTTTAGATCATCTGAAGACAATAGCTTTTAGTGTAACTTATAATTTAATGCTTACATTTTATTATAAGATTGGAATATGCATTAATCTCAGATGCAGCCCTGGGGAACAATGAACACAGTTCCTAAAGATAACTCTGCAACCAACTCTAAGAGGTTTTATTTCTCCTCTCTGCCATGATGTGATATGTGATCAAGTGGATGGTCTTTTCTATTCAGTTTTACAAATTAGATTCTTCACTATAGTTTGTTTAATCACTCTATATACATACATATGGATACAACATATGTATATACCAAGCCAGGAAGAAAGATATGTTTCTGATAGGAATGCATATTACATTCAGATCCTGGACTGAGACTCAGTTGTCTTTTGGGGGGATTGTAGTGAGCATTTCTGAAAGTATATATGAAAAGGATGTCAGATGCATTAGCAGTGGACAATAGTAGGTTGTCATTGAACTCTATAGTCATTCATTCCTTCCCAACTACCTATCTATACCACCCCTGCCCACTTCAGTGTAGATATTGGATGGGCTATGAATGGACTCTAATGAATACCTCATCTTTTTTGGTATTTGTTTCTCCATAAACCCCAGCCTAAACCAATCAACACATAGTATTCTCCCAGTACAAGAAATGAGTACAATAGAAGCCAGTAAGAGCGTATCACTGACTTCCACAAAAGTTTTCCACTTTTAAAATGTAGGCAGTAGTTATCCCTTTCCTGATGAATAAAGCTGTAGTTGCTTCTAGCAATCATTCTAAATCCACCGAGAATATCAAAGGATAACCAAATGGAACTATAGAAATATATGCATAAATTTATATTACTATGCCATTAAATCATCAGACCTTAAATCCTATGCTAGCCTTTCTGTTATATGATTAAATATGTTAATATTGTTTAAGCAATATGAGTTGGATTTTCTACACCTTGCAGCTAAAAGCATTTTAAAAAAACATTGTCTCTAGACTTGATTGAATGTTAGCTTGATTTTGATTCAATAATTGATTCACCTTGCAGACATTTATGAAATATCTACTATCTCAGTAATACTACATTCAGTTGCAAATAAAAAGTGTCTTAAATAAGATTTATGTTTATTTCTCTCTTGTATAATTACACTCTGGAGGTAAGTGGTCCAGGGCTGGTTACTGACTCGTTCTATTAACTCTCCAAGGAAACAAAGACTTTCCTGTTCAGAATTCTGCCTTGTTTTAAAAGAGTTTGCCCCCTACTTCATGTTCCAAAACAGAGCATAAACATCCTAAAAAGTGACAAGAAGGAAAAGATGAAAAGGTCAAAATGTGTCTGCCATCTTTCCCTTAGGGAAGAATTCTAGAAGCTTTCAGATGATATTTCTGTCCATATTCTATCTGACCTGAATTGATTCACAGGGTCACTCCTGGCTTTTTAAAGTCACGTGTATTCTGAATTGGCATGTATAATTTTGGAAAAATGGGAATATAGATATTGAGGACAACTAACAATCTCTGCCAGTACCACTATGTGACAGAAATTGTGTTACTGGATATTAGTAAAATTTTTATATTATGACAAATATGTTCCAATAGATGGGATGACTGTGCAATTTATTGCACAAACCAAAACAATTGTGAGAAGGCATCATTAAAAATTATGCTGAGAAAATGAATATAAATTAAAACTGGTCATGGACATGTGTACAGGGAATCTCATTCAGTTATCAACCTTTTATGTACTTTTCCTATTTAAAATGTTATATTTGTTATGTAATTTTTGTACACAATTGTATCTTCTTGGTATTTTAAAATTTAAAAGCTAAAATAAAGTATCTTTTGTTAATGACTAAATGTCATAGAAAAATTGATTACTTTAAACATGTAGGAAGATTTTGAAAACTGTAAATGAATGCATTTCTATACATTTTGTTCTGTATGATTATACTTTTAAGAGTCCCTGTGTTTCTCATTTTGAAGATATTTCTTATTCCTCTATGGTTAAGCTGTCAATTATTAAACTTGGTTTTGGTCATTGTGCTTTTAAGAGTCATTCACACCTCACATAAATGTGTTGTTTCCAAAATTTACTTTACTTGATGACCACTGAACAAAGAGATAAAAGAGCTTGTAAACTGAGTAGTAAAGGAAAAATGCACCAAGATAAATCCAACAGAGAAATACAATGAATAGTTTAGGCATAAATATACTTTAGACAGATTTTTAGGTTACCTAGATGCCTGAATGATTACTTCAGTTTTCAAAAGTTTGTTCAAGAGAGTTCAGATTACTAGAAGAAATCTGTGCATATAAAGTATAAAATATGTCAATTTGCTAATGCATATTATCACATTCACTCATTTCTATGGCAAAATGAAGATTTAGACAAATTACTAATTCACTCATCATTGTTTTGTTCACCATGTTTGCCACAAGTCCAGTCAAGAAAATAGAAATGGATCTGTGTTTTCACACAGTGACAGAGGGCTGAATGATCCAAAGAAAGATAGCAGACATTGAAGAATTAAAAGGAGGAAGAGATGATACCAAGAAATCTAAGTTGCAAATGCCTCTGAGCTGGAGGCCACTAGCCTGCTCAGCTACAAAACACTAGAAGAGGCTCTCATAGTAATTCTGGACATACTAATAAATTATCAGCATTGAACGATCAAACAAGTACTCAAGTGAAATAATACCTCACAGTACTACTTCTCCAAGTAGCGCTAGCAAGTGCAAATAACTGATGAAAGAATTAGGAAGCTCCTATTCTCCTCTCACTCTCATTTACCAACAGTACTTCCCATTGGCAGAACCTATTAGAAAGCCAGATGGCAAGACATGGAAGAAATATACTTTGTAAATTCCCAACATCCTACAGAACACAGCAAAGCACAAAAGGACATAAATGGGGGCCAAGATTAAACAGGCAAAAGACAAGAATTTAGACCAAAATTTGAGCTTGAGAAGATTAACCATATAATTAGAAAATCAGGATTGATCGTATTGTCTGTTGGATGCATCCAAGATGTTTGCTTCTTGACCTATGGCTGCTGTCTATCTAAACAATACTTTCAGTCCCTCATGTGACAAATCTAGGATGCTTAGTTCTCAGTGTTCCCTCCTCCAACTCCAAAAAGGTCTTCTCACATTTTGCAGCAGGCTATAATGCAAGTAGAATGTCTCAAATAGGCTTTTATACGCCCATGCTCGAAGCAACATGTTACTTCTGGTCACAAATCACAGGGCTCACTTAAAGTAGTATGAGGCTGAAAAAACAAGGGATCCTGTTTCTTTTACATTTGTTATTTGTCAATTAAAGTTATAGGGACTAGAACTGTAAAGAAGAAAATACATCACCTGATACTAAAGTTCTTGGGGAGGAGACAACCTAGGTAGCATAGTCTGGAAAGACTTCCTGATGCTATTTGAGCTCAGACCTGTATGGGTTGTGGTTTTGTTTGACATACTATTCACTATTCATTCTGTTCCAGGCTCTGGAGTTGCATGTTAAATTATAGATTTTTATCCAGAGATATGCATACAGTTTCTGTCAGAAGAACCCAAAGTTATGATTGTATTGCTTTCTAGAACATAAATAGGAATAAAATTGCCAGCTTATATATAGAAATAATTTATTTCTTTATTTTCTATAATCAATTCTTAAATGTTTCTCTTTCTACACAATATAGTTAACTGATCTTTGACAGGAGCAAAAGGCAATTCAATGGTGAACGGATAGTCTATTTCAATAAATGTGGTAGAAGAATTAGACATCACATGCCTGAAAAAATTAATCTAGATACCGACCCTTTACATTTCACAAAAATTAACTCAAAATAATTCACAGACTTAAATTAAAACACTATACTAAAAAAAATTCTAAAACATGGAAGGAAATCAAATGACCTTGGGTTTGGCAATGACTTTTTGAATATAATACCAAAAGCACAAGCATATAAGAAAAAAACACGATAAACTGGACTTCATTAAAATTAAAAACTTCTAATTTGTTTAATATATTGTTAAGAGAATGAAAAGACAAGCTACTTACTGGGAGAAAATATTTGCAAACCACATGTTGGATAAAAGACTGGTATCCACAAATATACAAAGAAACATTAAAACTAAACAAGAAAATAAATGATCCAATAAAAAAAGGGAGGTCAAAAGATTTGGACAGCTCATCAAAAAAATATACAGATGGCAAAAAAAAAAGCATGTGAAAAAATTTTCAACATCATATGTCATTAGGGGACAGTAAATTAGAACAACAATGCATACTATATATAAGGCTAAAATTTAAAACACCAACAATACCAAATTCTGGTAAGGACATGAAGCAATAAAAATTCTCATGCACTGCTGCTAAGTGTAAAATGATACAGCCACTTTGGAAATCAATTTTGGCAGTTTTTTACAAATCTAATCGTAGCCTTACCATACAATCCAGTAATCATATTCCTTGGGATTTATGCAAATGGGTTGAAATGTTCTGGCCACACAAAAACCTGCACTTGGATTGCAACAGCTTTATTCATAATTGTCAAAACCTGGAAGCAATTAGGATGTCCTTATATAGCTGAGTAGATTAACTGTGGTACATCCATACAATATATTATTATTTAGCACAAAAAAAAAAAAAAAAAAAAAAAAGCTCTCAAGCCACAAAACACATGGAGGAATCTTAAATGCCTATTGCTAAGGGAGAGAGAACAAATATGAAAAGTCTGCATACTGTATGATTTCAATTATATAACATTCTGGAAAAAGCAAAACTATGGACAGTAAAAAGATCAGTGGTTGCCAAGGGTTTAGAGGGAAAGAGATGTAAACAGGTGGTACACAGTGGACAGTGAAACTATTCTATCAAATACCGTATGGGGATAGATATTATACACTTGTCGAAATCAATAAAATATTCAACACAAAGAGTAAATCCTAATGTAAGATAGAAATTTTTGTTGATGATGTTTCAAAATTGGCTCATCAATCTTAACAAATGTAAGACATTAATAATAGTGGAAACTAGAGGAAAGGTGGAAAATCTACTTTTTATTCAATTATTCTGTAAACCAAAACCTGTTAAATAAAGCCTGTTTAAAAATATTCTTTGTATCAATTTTATCACACTGCTATGCCCTCAAAATTAATTTTTAAAATTTGACACATTTGAATGAGACCATTTTTATAAATTTTGAAAATTACATTTTGATAAATTTATTATAAAGAGTATACAAAATAAAATATTTAGGAGAAATTAAAAATAATTTTTATACATAAGGGTGTATGTTACTAAACAGTGTTGAATACTACTATAGTAATTCAAATAATATGGTACTGATGGGATTCAAAAAGATTAAGGCTTAGAATATATTGGCATTAAAAAGTTTCCTATGTGTTTGTGTTTGATTTGATATGTAGTTTTATTTCACATAATTGAGGAAGTAATTAAAATTATAAGAGGAAAACATTGTTCTATCATGTTAGCTGTTCAATTCCACCAATATCTAATAAATAAATACTTAAAAAAAAAACATGAAAAATGAAACAAAGAATAGGAGGCTAAACCAGAATGCCATGTGATCATGTATGTGCCTTCCCCTCTCCTGCCCAAAATTACTAGATATGGCAAGGTGAAAAAAACTACACACACGAGCACACGCGCACACACACACACACACACAGAAACATATCAGGACTGGGGTGTCTAAAAATAAATCTGGCCTCTTAGAAGAAAATTTCCCAGAGCTGAAGAAAAACAGAATTCTGTATATTTAAAGGCCTGCCAAGTACCAAGAAGAATGAGAAATGGCCCATAAGACAAACATCATGATAAAACTTCTGAACTGTGAGGAAAAAGGAAAAATATGAAAAGCTTTTAGAAGTAAGACAAATTGCCTACAAAGGAATAAAAGTAAGAGTGGTGTCACCCTTCTCAGTACCAAAACTGAATTATGTTGAAAATGTTTTAGGAGAAGTGAAAAAGAATGCATAAGGCCTTGTTTTATTAGACATTCAGTGTTGAATAAAGGCGTAGCATTTTAAACAATACCATGCTGACAGGAGGGCAACTGATTTGAAATTTAGATTCTACATCTAAACCAAACACTTTAAAAATGGGAAGACAAAAAAAAAAAAAACTTTGTAAGAATAGAAGATTCGGGCTTTATCTCCCACATGTGCTTTCTGTAGAAAATTGCTGAAGAATTAAATCAATGTATCAAAAATCTTAAAACTGTCAGTCATCAATATAATAAGTATTGATATTAATGAAATAATCAAAAATTGTATTATATGGTTTTGACCCTGCTTATTCCACCAGTATACTCCAAATACAGACTGCTCCTTCAGCCTGTGCCCTCGAATAATAAGACACGTCAGAGCCACAGTAGAGAACATAAAACATGAATGAGAAATAAACCTCTGTTACACAAAGCCATTGGGATTGTTGGCGATATAATTATAATTCTTTCCTAGCTTATGAACAACAGAAATTTATTTCTCACAGTCTGGAAGCTAGAAGTTCATAATCAGGGCACCAGCAGGGTCAAGTTTTTCTGGCAAGGACCTCTTGTTTATACCTGGAGCCTTCTGTGTCCTCATGTGGTAGAAAGGTTATATCTTCCTTTGTTGTTGTTTTAAAACAGAAGATAGTAAAAGCTAGCTATTACAAATCTATATTTTAAAGCCAAGAAGACATATTATAAGGATTAAAAGAAAGGCTCATGAAAAACATGGAATTAGATATGAGCAGTTAAACTTGGCTGCAGGGTAGGGATGGTGGAGGAATGTGATAAGGTGAGTTGATCAGAAAAGGATCACAAAGGATGCCTTATTTATAGTAGCTTTGAAATGATATCATTTATAAGTTAATTTCTTCCACTTGTAGACTGTATTAATCACTATATCACAATGGTGTTTTTTTTTTTCCTTCTTTTATGTAGACCTTATCTTCTTGAAATATTATCTCTTGTTTGATCTGTGTTTCTGTGAATCATGTCCAATTTTGGCTTAAACCTAGAACTTCCAAACCATCACAAATGAATTTTTTGTTTATTTTCAGAATTCTTAAAATGCCAATATTTGGAGAATTCAGTTAATTTTCTGCTTTTCTTAGTTTTATTTTCTTAATATTTCTAGGTTATATCTTTATGTATATATGTTTTCAGAATATAGGAAGCAAATATTAGGACTGGCTGTATCATGACTTCATAGTAGATGTAGAACGATGCTTGCTGACTTCTAGGAGCTGCTTATAATGTCCTGACCCTTCCATTACTCTGTCCACCCACAAACAAACAAACAAAAAACAAACAAACTAAAAAGAGTGCTGATGTAACTCAGGGTTTGGCAAACTTTTCTGTAAAATGTCAAAACTAAACCAGTCTTTGCAGGCCAGTCTCTGTACATATACTGAACACAGCCATTGTAGCATGAAAGCAGCCGACAATAAATGGTTATGCACAGTTATGTTCCAATACATTTTTTTAAATTTATGGACACTTATATATGAATTTCCCATAGTTTTCACATGGAAGAAAATATATATTTTTTTTACTTTTTAATCTTATAAAATATCAAAAATTTTTTTATCTTGTGAATTCACAGAAACATAGTTTGCCAACCCCAGATATATCTGGTTCAAGTTCAATAACATTTTCAAGCTACGATATTAGAGTAGAACTTTCTATGTAATAGTGGAAGAAGAATAAAGTTTGTAGACACCCATTTGATGAGTTTAGTTAAGCTATTCTATGGTGTTGCTGTCTCAGCATCCATTTTGTGTGGCTGTGTGGCCTGTAGCGACTTTAAATTGACACTAGCACTCTCATGCAATCACATGCCCTAGATGGCAGCCCACAAAGTAACAAATATACTGATTGGACTTTCTCAAGAGCCCTTGTGATCAACAATCCCCCGTGTCTCCCAGTGCCTGCATGACTCATGTGCCTTTTAGATAAGGGCCCTGTGGGACTTATCAAAATCCTGCTCTTTTGGTTTGACTGGACCCACCTGACCCTAGCCTGGGAACTCGAAAGCAATCCACCTAAATATACTAATAAAGGGATGTGCCCCAGTTCCTGCCTCTCTCACTGCCAGCACTCTGCCTTGAACTTCCCCTGTGTCCTCTCACAGCATGCCGTGTACTTCCTCCAGGACCTGTGAGTAATAAACTTCTCTATTCCAACTTCTCTAGCAGTCTGTCATTGAACCACAGTTCACTATCTATCCAACGCTCTGTACTCCACTTAATAACTATTAATTTAACAAAGTCATTGCACCTTCACCGGGTTCTATGGACCTTTTTGAAATTTCTCTTTAGAGATTAATATTTCTCTTTAATGGCTGGTATTGAAGGCTAGAGGGCATTGTTCTGCTCATGCTTGGACCCTCTTAATCCACTAGGAGACTACATTGGGGTTTGCAGAAATAGCCATTAGTAATTTAAGTGTGATTATTTTTATGAATGATTACTTCATAGTTTATTAACACAGTCACTGAAATTATCAAAGGTAGCTTGAATATTTAACTTTCCAGTGATAGTTTCAGACCAAATAGCTAGCTTTATATTAACATATCATACAATATTTTCAATTTACTAGCCTACATATTTTCTACTATATCATCAGGGTATTCAGACATTATATATTTTCAGCCTATCAAAGTGTTTTAAAAAGTTTCTCATATTTTATGACAAAAATTGAAAGATCTGTGTGAATTATAATAGAGCTGCTTTGTTTTTTAACTATTTGAAAACTTATGTCCCATGAATGTTGAGTAACAGATTGTTTCAAACTTGGGGGAGGAAGTATTTGGAGCTGTCTTAAGCAGTATGTTACAAAATCCTGTTTGGCCTATTCTCTTCCGTATTTTTATGTCTTTAATAAAGTTGTTTTGTTAATAACACAAATCAGCCAGAGCAGGGAGAAATAATTCATACTTGATGAATGTTGCTTTTCAAAGTAATTGAATAAGGAAAAGGAATGTCCACCTACCAAAACAAAAACAAGCATACACTTACACGTGTGCACATACATACACACAGATGAACACTCACACTCTACACAGATTGCATTCCCAGTGTAGTTATCTAAGGCGACAAATTCATAATGGAAATAAGTTCTCCCTTGTGCCAAAATAGACATAACCAGAATCCCTAACAGCGGAAGGCAGTTGCCTATAGCACACTATCTGAACAAGGCTGGGTCTAGTTAGGCTCCAAAAAGTCAGTTATGCATGGGACTTTAATGAACATTTTGAGAAAAATTATTAATGTTCTTGCTCAGGAAATGTATAGAAGTCTTGAACAAAGACCTGCATCAGCAAGGCCACCCCTTCTTCTAGAGGGAGAAATCATAATGCCCAAATGAATGAAAAAATATCTCTGCCTCTGGCTTTTCTCAATAAATTAACTTTTCTACAGTAGCACACTAGATTTCAAAAACCTATGATTGGAATTATTAAATAAAATAAACAACTGAAAATCCAGTCACAAAAATAAAAGGAACATCTGTGTTCAGACTTAAAATCCAACAATAAAAAATGAATTAGTAGGAAGGCAGGTGTCTTTTGGATTTGACAACGTAGAACATTTATCTCAAATATATATGATTTTTTTATGTTTGCTCATTCACTATGTATCTGCAATGCTAAATAATTATATAGTATTTCACTTTAATTAGAATTGTTACAAATAGAGTAATGCAGAAGTCAAATTAATATAAGAGTAATGTAGAAATATAGTTTGGAAAAGTAAATATAATAACCATGTTCAAATACTTGATGGGCTTATATATGAAAAACAGATTACTTCATGTATGAAGTACCAGGGAAAATTATAAGGAGATGATTTTTAATCAGTCCAAGTGAGGAAATTGATTAAAATTAGAACAATCCATTAATAGGAATATATTATATCACAAGAGAAACACAAAGTGACTTGTTCAAATAGTTTAGATAAAAATCTTTAAAGGATTTTGTAGGAGGGATTCAAATGACACAGTTAAATCATAAAACCATGCCCAAATCTGGTAATGAAAAATAGGTTATAAAGTGTAGGTCTGAACTCTATGAGACATTTTTAACACTGTTGTGCAGTGGAAAACTACCCAGACAATAGATTTGCATTAGCCACATTATGGACAAACTTCACAGGCACCCAGCTCATAGATGTCTTGGTCTGATTCATAAACACATGCAAAATTAACCCTATAGGTAGATACAAGCTCATCTATACCTGTGCTTCTTAACTATGGCTTTCCATAAGAATCACCTGGGGGATTTTAAACTTAATGTCTGGACCCTTTTACCCCTGGATATTCTGATATAAGAGTTTGAGAGGGTCCTCAATCAATCATTATTTCTTTCAAAGTTCCAGTTGATTATACATGCACCCAAAGCTGAGGGCCATTGAAGAGGTCTATATTTATTATAGTGCAAATGAACGGCAGTGTCAATCCCACTGGTTAGATTTTATACAGTTTTTAGTATTTCTAAGAAAAATTATTAATATATTGAGTTTACACTAAGTCCTTCTGCCAGAGTTAAAAATAAAAAGAAAGCTAAGATATCTCACTATCTACTGGATGAGATAAAGACAAAAAATTAACAGCAATATAAATAGCAGAGAGAAGTGAAATTGGGATGCAATTGTGTGATGTAAATTATAATCTGAAAGGACACGCATCTTGAAATGGTGGCTTGAATTAGAATATTGTCAATTGAATTAGAAGATTAGGATAGAGGGGTGAACTGAGATCAGCTTGGAAGAATTTCCTACACCCTAAGGCATTTGAGTCTTATCTTAGAACAAAATGGAGATATTTGAGCTAAGAAGAGACACTCACTCCGCTTGCCTTTTTCCACTCACTCCTCTTTTTTCAACACAGACTTAAAGGAGCATTTTAAATTATTTTCTGGCATAAACTATTCTTTAAACACTTCAGAACATCCAAATTTGAAATTCCCATCTTAGCCCTTGCTTCAAGGAAGACTACAATCCAGTGCTTCTTGTCTCAGAGGGCCTAGAACTAAAGGCCAAGATTACAAGATATGCAGTGAGTATCTAGAAACAGCAAATATGGACCCTTTGAACACCCATGGCCTCAGAACGGATTGTTTGAACTGCCAAAGTTCACAAGGGAAAAAGATTCAGTGAGCAATTTATTCATATAGTATATTAAGAATTTAAGATGTTAATTTAGAGAATCTATTCATGTGTTTTAATAATAGTTAATATTAAATAGTAAATATATTACTATTGTATCATAGCTAAAGTTTATTTGGTGCTTCCTGCATGCCACTCATCATTTTGTTTCACATTATTAACTGATGGACAAGGAAAATTATGTATTTATTAGATTTTTTCAATCACTAGTATCAGGATACATTACAATTATAGTGGGTAATACAGGAAGTGCTAAATATAATACACATGCATAATTCTGTTAAGGCTGGCTTAAAAATAACCCCAGAAATAGGCCACATGCCATGTTCAAATGAGGTCATGGTCTCAATTCGAGCTTCTGTAAAACACATATTTTTAATCTTTGGCATCCTTTCTGTGTATGTGTGTGAGAATGTGCACGTGAATAGCAGTGATTTGATAAGATTGTGCCGGCATATGGCAAGAAGCTGGGCTTCTTGGCATGTTTTAGCAAAATGACTTTAGTGATTTTTAAGTTATAAGTGAGCAAAAAAAGAATACTTTTTAACTTTGTAAAACATTTGGATTTTCATAACTCCATGTAATCCAAAATAACAGCAGTGATAAACTTTATACTTGGCAACCTTAATATTCTTATTTCAAACCCAAAGAAGCTTATGTTGTGAAGTCTATGGAAATGTAATCATCTGCAGTCTATTTTCAACACAGGCAGAAGAGGAGTTTAGACCACATTTAACTAAATAATTAAAACCTTGCAGATAACTCTGATTTGTTTAGCATATAGCTAAAATGAGATATGAGCTAATGATTTCTAATATACTCATTTGCTTTTATACCAGTTTAATGCTATCACTTTAGAAAAATTTTAGTTGAATGGTATCCCATATTTTTTTTGCAATTTTTAATTCAGTTTTTGATAGGCATAGTAAGAAAATTATTGATAATATGTTCCTTGTTACTCTGGTGTTAAAAATATTCTATAGTTTAAAACATTTGGTACAAAGACTTCAATGGATGGTCTTTAAAAGGCCACTTGTTAATGGTTTTTGAAAAACAAAAACAAAGAAAAATTTAACATTTTCTTTAACCTGAGGATACTTTCTAAAAGCTTTGAGATCATGTATTTAATCTGTAGTGCCTTTATAGTACAAATGGCATTACACTTTTACACTGTTGGTGGGAATTTAAATTGGTGCAGCCACTATGGAAAACAGTATAGAGATTGCATATGAAATTAAAAATAGAACCCCAATCCAATCCAGTAATCCCATATCTGAGTATTTATTCAAAGGAAATGAAAACACTAACACAAAAGAGACATATGCACATCCATATTCATTGCAGCATTATTTACGATGGCCAAGCGTGAAAACAACCTAAATATCCATACATGTATGAACAGATAAAGCAAATGTGATACACACACAAATATTATTTAGCCATAGAAAAGGCATCTTCCTATTTGTGACAACACAAATAAACCATGAGTATGTTATGATAAGTGAAATAAGTCAGAGAAAGACAAATAATTTCATTTGTATACTGAATCTTTAAAAAAAATCTGAACTCATAGATACAGAGAACACATTGGTGGTTATCAGAGGCAGGGGATGGGGGTGAGTGAAATGAATGAAGGGGGTCAAAGAAATAAACTTCAAGTTATAAAATAAATAAATATGGGATATAATATACACCATGGTGCATATTTGAATATCGCTAAGAGTAAATCTTAAAAGTTCTCATTACAAGAAAAAATACTTGTAGCTATGTGCAGTGATGGATAACTAGACTCATTGTAGTGATCATTTTGTAACATATACAGATATTTTTAAAAGGTATTATAGGTCAAACATTATTATAAGCATAAAGGAACTCCTCAAAAACCATTGTTAACATTTTTTAAAATTATAAATGTGCTTTGAAATTTTTACCAGAAAGTTTTGGCCATGTAGTAACACAATCTGACTCATGCATGGATGGCAATGATTACTTGTTCACCATAGCTACATAAGGGACATGGAAGATGTTTCTCTGTTACTGTTTATATATATAAGCAGTATACATATATATAAACAGTATAACTATTTTATATATATATGTAAACTATATATATAAACAGTATAATTATTACATAATTATAAGTGGAAAATTTAAACACAATCAGGTGATAAATGGATATTTTATTTATCCTTGGCCAATATTACATGTATATATTATTTTCAGGATGAAGGATGGACTTAACTTCTATAACAGATATTGTTTATATTTTTATTTAAAAAATCTGAAAATAGTATTTTAAAATTTCCATTTATAATTTAAAAACATTGTGTGTTTATACATCTATTTGTATAAGTATGTATAAATACTATATGTACACATTTGTTATATATGTATGCAATGTTCTATAATTGAGTTATTTCAAGCCTGTATCTTTTAAAAGAATCAATATTGAATATTCACATAAAAATTTTCAAATTTTTATTCTATTGCATGTTATACATGGTTATTGACTCTCAAGCTCAAGAAATAATTTTAACTTAATGGAAGTCTATTAGTTTCTAAGATGTGTGGCAAGTCTAAGTCCAGTGACGTTTGCCCAAAGCATGGCCACTTATAGGATTGGATACTAGAAATAAAAGCCTCTTAGTTTTATTCCCAGCACTAATACTCTAACTATATCATATTACTTTATAATATGATTTAATAAGTGACTTTATTTATAACAGAATTTAAAGTCTATCAGTTATTAGAGCTCAAACAATTTTTTAAAATAGGACACGTTTTGGTACAAAAATTAAAACTTTTAAACTCAGGTAGCTATTTAGGTTCAGTTAGTGTTAGGGGAAAAACAAACCCTTCTCTGATTAAATTGACAGTTTCGAAGTTGAGGTTTTTGTGAGAGAAAATTGCTCTTTATGGCAACTCTATGTTTAAAGCATTGGTGGTACGCTAATTAGCCTTTTGTCCTGGCTGTTGATGGGAAGAATACAAAATGTGTCCTAGTATTCTTGATGGTGCAATTTGAAGTTGATGAAGTCAATGCAAATGTCATGTATGGGATTTTTCAGGGAGAAGGGAGGGGTTTGGGTATAGTGACAGAGTGTTCCTCTATGAAAGAAGTGTTTGTGCAGGCTGCTAAAATGAACTACTTGTTACTGCGCTCGGCTGGCTCAAATCCACAAATTTTAGACCTCACATGTTCTTAGCATCCCTTTGTTTGGAATACTATACTGTATTTTTAGTGGTTATGAAGATTCCTAACATCCTTCAAGCATGCAAAAACAGTGATGCTGTTATTTTTGTTATTAATCCACTCCCACGGAGTTAAGTCAAATTCCATTCCATAAAAGGGTATATTAAAATGTTGTAGAAACTAGCATGAAATCAAAAGATGTCTTTTGCACTGATTATCTTTTTTTTTTGGTAGAAATTCATTTTTAAAATTTTATTAAATTTATTGGGGGTGACATTGGTTAATGAAATTATATAAGGTTCAAGTGTACAATTCTATGATACAACATCTCTTTATTGCATTGTATGTCTGCCACCCAAAGTCAAGTCTCCTTCCATCATTTTGTTTTTGATACTATGCACATTTATCATTCATCTCTTTTCTATTATATCTTTTCAAAATATAATGTGGCAGTGCTTTACATTTAACAAAACAGTAAAATTTGAGAGGTTTTTTTTATTTTTTAAATGAGAATCTAAAAAAATTTTGTTTACTGAGAAACATATCAAGCAAATTCTATGCACCCTTAATTTAGCTCCACAGTAAAGTAGAATTAGGGTTGGTTTAATCAGAAGTGTGTGTGTGTGTGTGTGTGTGTATGCACACACATGTACTTTTAGAAAAATATGGCTGTGCTATAAAGAAAATAATCTTCATTGTTTTACTATTATGTAACTGCACTGATTTTTGAAGTGAATATGAGTTTACCAGGTTTTAACTTAAAATGGTGATGTTCCTAGATAGAACAGACAGGAAATATAAAAATACTGAATACTAATCAAGGCTAGAAATACATTTTAAAGATTAAACTAGATACAAAACATTTTTAAGAATCTAATTTTAAGCTGATTATGATAAAATTTCAAAAGCAATAGAAATCTTTATCAGCTAAATATGGGTCAGTTATGAACTCATAGAATTACTGCACCATATGTAAATTTTGAGAATATGTTAATCATTTTACTTTTTCATTTTAAATTAAGCCTATTACTAAAATTTTATATTTTTAAAGGCTATGGTTTATCATATCCTAAAGGAATCTTAATTAATCCTTAAATATAACAGCTCATGAATAGCTTATATAAAATAACCAGTAACTAATAACAAATGTAAATATATAAAGTGAGATTTTCATTTGGAATTTTTTAAATTAAGAACTATTTAAATTATTGAATGATATTGTACTGTTATATTGATATAATGAAAGATCCAAAATAATTTTTTAAGTTTAATCAAATACTAGAGAAATGAAGTGATATACAAAACTACAAAATTCACATTAAAATGTTAAAGATAAATCTATATTACACTTTCTCTGAAGACATTCAAGATAGAAAACAAACTACACAGTGATTCTTAAATTTCAGTACATAGAATAACCTGGAAGGCTTACATACACACACACATGCATATGCACACATTTTTTACAAGTCTTTCAGATTTTCTACTATGTACTAATATAGAATATGTGTGTGTGTGTGTGTGTGTGCGTGCAATGTAATACTATTCAGCCATGAGAAAGGACATCCTGCCATTTGCCATAATATAGATGGAAATTGAGCATACTATGCTATATAACTCAGGCAGAGAAAAACAAATAATGTGTGATATCACTAATACATAGAATCTAAAAAAGCCATACTCGTAAAAACAAAGTAAAATGGTAGTTACCACAGGATGGGGGTCAGGGGATAGGATAATTGCCATATAAGAGTATTAACTTGCAAAAGTAGTAAATATGCCCCAGATATCTAATGCATGGTATAGTGAATACAGACAAGATATTGTATTATAATCAAACTTGTTAAGAGGCTAGAACTTAATTCCAACCACTAAAAATAAAGGGTAGTTATATAACACGATAGGGGTGCTAATCATCGCTACACTGGCAATCATATTACAATATTTAAATGTATCAAATTAACATGTTGTACACCTTAAATTTATACAGTGTTATATATCAATATATATTTCAATTAAAACACACACATACATATGCACACACACGGTTCACAGGGCCTCACCTCCAAGTTTCTGATTCATTGAGTCTAGGGTTGGGGCCTGAGGATTTACATTTCTATCAAGATCCCAAGTGATGCCATTGTTGTTGGTATGAACACCACACTTTGAAAAAAAAAAATAGACTAACAAAGAAATAGGACATACTGGCATATATAACGGGTAAAAATGAAAAGCCAAATTCAATTTCTATTATTTTCAAGAATATGATTATGTTTAGTTTTCACTTGTTTCTTAAACACTGTTTGGACCGATGAACAAACATTCAGTGACTTTATCTCTTTATCCAATCAATGGCAGATCCTATGGTTCCAGTTGGATGGGAAAACTCAGAAAGGTTTACACATTTACTACTCTAATCTCCTGTTAATTCATTGTTCATCTTCTACACTTCTCTACCTAAGTCATCTGGGCTTGACTCATGCCCCTGGTAATCTGCATGGTATAGGTGGAATAGTCTGCTCTGTCACTGCTTCTTTTCTCTTTTTTATATTCTTCTCTCCTTCACTGGGTCAAGATGGGAACAAGAGAAGTTGAAAGGAACAAGTGGTTCCTTTGGCTGCATTTTCCTTTCTCCCTTTTCTAGATGAGTACGGATGTCCTCATAATGAAAGTCTGAAGGCTATTTCACAGCAGACTGGGTAAACCCACTGAAAGGAGACACCCAAAGAAGGCAACTCCTCTTGCCTTCAACCCTTCTGCAGCTATCATCCTACGTACGATCTTTTGTTCATTTAGCAGTCAGCTAGACTTCCTGACTGAGATACCCACAAAATGCCTCAAATTTAATTTTCATGTGCATACGTACAATGGAAACCTCATGAATCCTTGACATATCAAGTGATGGTTATGCTTGCTGGTCCACTTGAAACTTTCTTCCTGCCTAGTGTCGTCACTCCAATTCTTTCCCCAACTCTTGCTTAAATATGCACATGTAGCTGATAGGTTGATGAAGAATACCTTCCAATGAGGAATGAGGACAAACCTAAATCTCTGAGTAATTTTGTGGGAAACAACCTTACTTAGCTTAAAATGGAGGATTTGGACTGGATTAGAATGACAGTAGTAAAGACAGTTCAGTCTTTCTTATTAATTGCCGAAAAGGGTGTCAGACCTCCAACTGCTTGCTGCTTCTTAGTGCCCAATTTTGGATCCTGCTAGCTATTTTTGAGCAAGAAACGTGCAGTTGAGCATTCTGTTACATTATTAAAAAGAACATGATAAAAATTTCACCTCAGAACCATGTTGAGAACAACATCATAAAAATCTAATTCAATTTCTCAGAAAGTTTTAACGGGAAATGGAGAATTCTACAATGGTTTGAAATTAATAATTTGATGAGAACATGTTAAAAGTCGGGTAGAATCAAATAGAACATTTAGTGGTGGGAATAGTCTGTTTACATGATGGTGACATTGAGTATCTAATAAAGCAATCTATGAGATAAAAAGAAGCAAATGATTTTAAACAGACATTATGGAGGCAGCCTGGTGTGACTGATATATAGAACATATAGAGAGAAACACTTGGCTCTAGATAGAGTTAGTATCTGGGTATTCAGGTGACTGGCCTGTTTCTGGTATTTTCAAGCCCAAGTTCTTCCAGTTACAAGGGGATCATCAGGTTATTTACTCATCTCCTTTTCTAATAAGTTTTTCCCTTGGACTGATATGATAATTAGGTGAGACAATATAGATGCAGTGCTTGCATAGTGTCAATGTGAGTGCTATTAGTACACTCCAGGAGGATCTAGTGGAAATCAATTAAGAATATAATTAAAGTATTAGGCCTGAATTTTAAAATAATGAGGAAATTTTAGAGACTTAAACACTAGGGATCTAATATTCAGAATTAGAGTACATAAGGATCTCCTAGAAGGAGTGTTACACTGCAGATATCTTCATGGCTAGGGTTGATCCAAACTTACATTACATCAAAACTATTCTGGATTATTTTTTAAATCACACTTTGAAAATATATGAGAGAGATGTTTGATGTTGGTTAATGAAATATACTGAAAAAAAAAACCATGAAAAGGGACTAGAGATGAGTATTGCTGAAAATTTTAGCATTAGGTATAGAGCTGTTAAAATTCAAAATTGAAGTGTACCAATCCATGTACTTGTTAGTCAATACGTTTGCTTACAAATATTGGATCCATGCTCTTTTCTTCTACTGCCTCTATTATGCTCAGTAGATAATGGACAGGTATTGTAACTGTTGATATGGTAATATGGAAGTCGCTATATACACTTCATCTTGTTTTTGTCATAGTTTCTACTAAGGTTATGATTTTAGGAAGTGAAACAAGATATAGTTTAGTAATAGGGAAAATATTGTGTCCCAATCGCTTTCTTTGAAAACAAACTCATTAATTGGAGCTAAGCTATGGATATCTGTTTTTAAAAATGTAACAAAATTCACTTCTATCAAATGGAAATAAAATAAAAAACCTGGGGTAGCAGTGCATTATACCAGACAAAATAGTCTTTAAAACCAAGTCTAAAACAAGAGATAATGAAGAACCCAGTAATTCCACTTCTAGGTATTTTTTCTGCAGAAAATCCAAAACAACTAATTTGAAAGACATATAACATCCACAGGTTCACGCAGCATTATTTACAACAGCAAAGATATGGAGGCAAGCTGAGTGTCCATCAATGGATGAATGAAAAAAGTAGTACATATATACAATGGGATATTACTCAGTCATAAAAAAAAAGAAAGAAATGAAATCTGCAATCTGCAACATGGATAGACCTGGAGGGTATTGTGCTGAGTGAAGTAAGTTAGAGAAAGACAAATGCCTCATGATTTCACTTACATGTGGAATCTAAAGAATAAAATAAACAAAACAGACAAATACAGAGAACATTTTGAGGGTTGCCAAATGGGAGTGGGGTTAGAGGCATGAGTCAAAAAGGAGAAGGGATTAAGAGGTACAAGTTGGTAGTTATGAAATAGTCATGGAGATATATATGTATGACATAAGGGATATAGTCGATAATATTGTAATAACTATGCCACAACTTCAAGTTAAAGCCTTCTCGTGTGTCATCACAATGGAACTGTGTGTCAAATATGAGAGGGCAAAAATATAATTCCTAAAATTCCTGAAGCTTCTCAGTATTGTGGGATTAATGAAAATACATGATTACACTTGCCCACACCCAAATGAGGCACAGAAATTAACTGTAAGCGAGAGAATGCAAACAGGAAGCTTACAGGGGCTGTCGCTGTCATATTGAGAGGACGTGGAGGCAAAAGATATAGAGAACCATCCAAACTGTGATCTGATGAGGACAGTGACAGCAGTTTGGATATTTTGCTAGAGGATCCTAAAAACTCCACAGAAGAGAGGAGGAGTGGACAGTATGAGAGACAGATGATACTTAAAAAAAAAATGAAAAAATTACAAAAGTTAGTAACCCGAGTTTAAATTATGTGTTTTCACCAGAAAAATTAGGGCAATTAGGAAGAAATTTAGTTACCGCAGAATAAAGAGGTCAGGAAATTATCTTTTCAAAAAGCAAATTTATACATGAACAAACTCGTCACAGATATCCATTTCAAGATTCTGGCCAAACTAAAACAAATCAAAAAGAAAAAGAAACAATTAACTTCAGATAACAACAGTGGAAGTCTATGCCATTATTGCCAAGACTGTCCCCATACCCCAACCCTCATTTCAGTCAGCATGGTATTTCTACCAGTGCTGACCATGGAAACTAGACTGACAAAGTAAGCTGACTTATTTTGTTTGAGAGAGTAGAAAGTCCAGCCCCAATGATATTACTAATAAACAGAGCAAACGCAATTGGAAACAAATATAGTTTCAGGTAGTAGCAGTCATCAATGGACTGAGTGGAAGTCCACTGGCCAATCAAAACTTTTAGCAGAGTGATGTTGGAAATAAAAGAGCCATAGTAGAGTAAGACATGTTTCTCATATTCCTGGATTAATGGATAACAATTTATACATGTAGAGGAGATCCAAATTGGCCCAAGCTCTCCAAAGGAACTATGGCTGAATGGGAAATTGCACATGCACATGAAAGACTGAAGGGGGCCTGCAGGAAAGACCTAAAAACTGCATGAACTTCAGAAATACTTTCCAACTGGGTACAAAGATCCATAGTGAGAGAGTGGAAGCCTTACTGGCTTTAGGTTTGAGCTTCTTATCAATTATTGGCTGTTACTAAGCTATGCACACAGGTAACACTGATAAGAATTAAGGCTAAAAATTAAAATAGAATAAAAACTAGATTGAAGAATCAGTGACCACATACTGCAGAGAAGACAGGAAAGTTACAGCAAAAATTACCAGTGGCAACAATGCTTCTCAGTTTAAAAATAAACTCAGATCCACTAAATTCTAGAATATGTTGTGTAAAGGTACAGTTTCCAAAAAGAAAAAAATTATGAGCCATATGAAAAACGAAAGTGTGTACCTTACTCAGGAAAAGTATTAGTTACTGGGTTTTGCCAGACAATGATTTCAAAATAGCTATGACATCTAGGTTCAAAGAATCAAAGGAGACAATGCTTAAAGAGTATAGAAAAACATAAAAAAATGTTTCAACAAAAAGTTAACATCAACAAAAGAAATTCTACAAATATATCAAACATCAATAATCAAGAGAAATTATACAAACGTACCAAATAGAAATTCTAGTGTAAAAGGTAAAAATATCTAAGATATTTTCCAGATAGGCTTAATAGCAGGTTTGAAACTGCAAAAAATAATAATAATAATAATAATAAAAATAAATCAGTGAACCTGAATATAGAATCGATAGAAAATACATAATCTGAAGAACAGAAAGACAAATGGTGAAAGAAAAACAAAGAGAATCTCAAAGACCTGTAGGACAACTTCAGGCACACCAACATAGATGTATTGGGATGCCCCAAAGCAAGGAGAGAGAGAAAGGGACAGGGGGAAAAATGAAGGTGAATGGCACACAACTCCCCAATTTAAGAAATGACACCAAAAAAATGTTCAAAACAAAGAGATTCACACCCAGATATAGAATAGACAAACTTTTAAGAGCCAAAAACAAAGAAGAAATCTTGAAAGGAGCAAGAGAAGCACAATTCATCCTGTACAGAGTTATAGCAATAAGATTAATATCTGAGTCCTGATCAAAACCATAGGAGGCTAAAAAAAATAGGTGCTATATTCATAACACACACACACACACACAATCTTTCAGAAGGTGAAATAAAAGTATTCCTGGATAAACAAAAATTGATAAATCATTGCTAGTGTGCCTGTCATTCAAGGTGTAGTAAAGGAAATTGCCAGGCTGGAATAAAATTATGTCAAATATTAACACAAATACATAGGAAGAAATCAAGAGTACCAAGAGTGATAAATATGTGGGTAAATGTAAATTGTTTTTAAAATATGTCTATCTTTTCTCCTCTTTTCTTTGAAAGATGCATGGTCTATAAGGCAGTAAGTATAACACTATTTTTTCAGGATATCAAAAATATAAATATAAAATATATGAAAATTATAGCATAAAAGAGAGGGGAAGATGGAGTTTTCTTAGAGCAAAGTTGCTATATTTAACAGGAATTAAGCCAATATTAATAGAGAAAATTCCCCATGGGTCTTCCTCATTTCCATATATTTTATCAGCAGAGATATTTCTGCCTTTGCACTAGACTATCTTTTTGAGGACATTTGTATAGTGAACATTTTTGGAAGATAGAGATGGTGTCTTTCCACTGGAGTAAAGCACCAGCAAGCTTACTGTCTCATATATAAGATTGTGGTAAGCCAACCTCAGGGTTTCCTTTCTATAATGAAAATCACTGTGCGTGAAAGTATCACTTGGCCCTTTTTAGTTTGCCCTATGGAAATTAGGCCTTAAGGAACCAGGACATGCAAATGCTAATCCTCTGGCTTCCAATATTACTGTGAGCAATGAAGTTCCTTGCTCCTTACCCACGAGTCATATGTCTCCTGTTAGTATCTATGAGACTGTTACAAGCTATTTGTTATTAAAAGTAGGGTAGGAATCTTAAAACTTCTACAGTTTTGAAATAAACTTGAAGTAGATTGTGAAAAAAAATACATTTTGTAATCTTTAAATAAACCACTAAGAAAACAATTAAAAATACATTGTAAAAAAAAAATCATCAGGAGAATGAAAAATAAACACTAAAAAATAGTTAACACAAACAAAATCCAGGAGTTCAGAGGAAGAGAGGCAGCAAAAAAAAACACATAAGAAATAAAAATTAATAACGATGTTGTCAATAGAAATTCAAACATATTGAAAGATTAAAAAGCAAGATTTAATGCATGTTGTCTACAAGAGATAAATTTAGATCAAAGATACACATAGATTGAAAGTAAAAGGATAGGTATAGATGTACATGCAAAAGAGTTATAAAAAATTGTGAGAAACTATATTGATATAAACATAATGGAATAAGTCAAGAAACATTACTATAAATAGAAAAATTTAATAATGATAAAAGAGTCCATATATTCCTATAAAATAACAATTATAAACATGCATCTCAGGATAAATGTCTCAAAATACATGAAGAAAATATTTACAAAGATTAAAAGATATATAGACAATTTAGAAATTGTGTCTAGATTATTTCAATGCCACATTCTCAATTACTAAAATAACTACATAAAAAATCAGCATAGCTATAGAAGACTTGAACAATACTATTAACCAGCTAGACCTGTCAGTTCTAGAATACAGCACAGAACAAAATCATAATACATATTCTTTCCAAATGCCCATTTTCTCCAGGATATGACATATGTTATATTGTAAAACAAGATATCTCAAAAAGGATGAGATAATTGAGAGTATGTTTTCCGAATATAATAGGATTGTTAGAAATAAAAGTTTGAAATTTTTTAAATATTTAGAAATTAAGTAGCATGGTTTTAAATAAGCTTAGAAAAAATAGCAAGGGAAATTAGAAAATATTTTGGACTGAATGACAACAAAAAGAAAACGTCAAAATTTATTGGATTATGCTAAATGGTATTGAGATATGTATAACTTTAAATGTCCCTCTCAGGCAAAAAAAGAAAGGTCTTTATTTAATAAATAAACTTCAGTGTTAAGAAAATGTTCCCCCAAAAGGGGGTAGGCTGAGGAAGAAAACTGAATTCAAGCAGAAAAAAATAAAATAATGAACATCTCAGGAAATTCAGAAAATTTATGAAAATCTATGAAACTGAAATATGATTTGGAAAGATAACAAAAATGGAGAAAGCATTAGACTAACCAAGATAAAAAAAAACATGAAAAATTGCCAAAATCAGGAATTTGAAAAAGCTATTACTGATGGTCCTATATAATAGTTTAATGAAAAACATAGTAAAGAAATATTATGAGCAATTTTATGCCAGAAAATCAGACAATCTAAAGGAAATTGAAAAATTATTACAAAGACATTACCAAAACTTACTCAAGAAGAAATAGAAAATCTTAATAGGTCTAGTCCAAGTAAAGAAATTGAATAATTAAATTTCTCATGAGAAAATGCTAGGCCCTTATGAATTCATTGGTTAGTTTTATCGAATATTGAAAACATAAATAATGCCAATCTTTAACAAACTCCTGGAAATAGAGAAAGTGGAATCACTTTCTCTTTCTAGGAAAACTTTTTATGAAATAGTTATTGCCCATATATCAAAACCTAACAGATAGCACAAGAAAATTATAGAAACTGCAGGAACATAGATGCAAAGATTACTGACAAAACATCAGCAAACAAAAATCCCACATGTAAAAAATATTATGTATCAGGACCAGTTGGAATTTATCTGAGAATTCAGGGTTTGTTCGACATCTGAAATCAGTTAAAGTAATATACCATTATAATAGAATATAGGGGAAAAACACATAATCATATCATAGTTACAGGAAAAGCATTTGACAAGACCCAACACATAATAATAAAAAATTACAACAAAGAACAAGGGGAATATACTCATCTAAAAAAATAATTTATGAAAAAACTATGTCTAATATTGTACTTAATCATGAAGGACAATATATTCCCCCAAGTCATATTATTAAAATGACAAGAACATTTGCTTTTGTTACTCCTATTCAAAAATTGTAATGGAGGTTCTAGCCAGAGAATTAAAATAAAAAATAATAAAAAGCACTCAGACTGAAAAAGAAATAAAACTGTCTATTTTCAGAAACAAAATTTTAAGGAACCTATGAAGAGACTACTAGAATTAAGAACTATAGGTAGCAAAGTAGCAGGATACAAGATTGGCAAAATAAATTAATGTTCTATACTAGTAATAAACAATCCAAAAATAAAATTAAGGGGAAAAAACTTCATTTATACTGGCATGAAAAAGAACAAAATGCTATGGTACAAACTGAAGAAAAAACCCTGAAATTTATACACTAAAAACTAAAACATTGCTGAGAGAAATAGAAAATCAAAGTATTTCCTTATCTTAGTTTCAAAGATTGAATTGGTCTTCTCCCAAATTCATCTGTTTCAATGCAACCCCTACAATTTTTTTTTTTGCAAAATTGACAAGCAAATCCTAAGATTTACATGGAAGCCCAGATAACCTACTATATTGTTTTTAAAAATCTTTTAAAATAAGAGTGGTTTTACTATAAATCTACATTAAATAAATAGGGCAGTATTGGCAGAAGGAGAGATGCAGAGATCAAAATGAATTGAGTTTAAAAATAAACCATTATATTTATGGCCATTGTATTTCAACAAAGATGCCAAGACAATATATTGGGCAGATGATAGTCTTTTCAACTAATTGTGCTGCAAAAATTGAGTATCCATTTGCAGGAAAATATATTTAGACACTATCTCACATCATAAGAGCAACAATAAAAACTAAAAATGGGTCCGATTTTCAAATGTAAGTGCTAAATCTAAAAAGTTTATAAAAGAAAACAGAAGAAATTGTTTGATTTAAGTTTGGCAATGAGAGTTCTTAGGCATAAAAAATTAATTTGTGTAAGAAAAATATGATAAACTGAGCTTCGTCAAAATTAAAAATTTTTGCTCTTTAAAAGGAATTATGAATTTATAAGGGAGACAAGCTACAGATTGACAAAAGACATTTCCAAATCATCAATCTGATTATAATGATTTTATTCAGAATATGTAAAGAACCCTACAACTCAAGACTGAGACCAATTAAAAACCAAACCAATTAAAAACAAACGATTTGAGTAGACATTTTACCAGAGAATATGTTTGTATTCCCTATATACTAGAGAATCTACAAATAAATATATCTTTAAGGAAATTCAAGTCACATTATTAAAATGATAATGAAAAATTATGTCAATAGTAATTATTAATAAGTTATGACATCAAGTAATATTTGCATGGATATGGTGCCCATGTACTTGGTTGGTAGAAATGTAAAGTTATACAATTGAAATGACAAATAAGCAAATATTATGCACAGTTAAAAAAGTCAGACACAAAAGAGTGAAGAGGCCATTTACAGGAAATTTCAGAAAAAACAAATCCATAAAGACTCTTAAGTTAATCAGTGGTTGTCTGGTGCTAGAATAGAGATTGACTTCAAAATTCATGAAGTTTTTAGGTGACAAAAACTGTCTAAATTGGATTTTGGTGTTGGCTGTAAAACTCTGTTTAATCTTCAAAAGATGTACTAAGTATCATTGACTAATATTACACTCAAGCTTGGTGAATTTTATGACATTCAAAGTATACTTCAATAAAGTGATCTTAAAAAAAGTATTGACATGCATCCTACATCTTAAGTTTAGTTACAAGAAAATTATTAAAAATCTTATTTTAGATTCAAGTTACTCAAATTTTATCAGTGACTCCACTAAAACTACCACACCACACCTGATGCACGACTTTAGTACTACTCAAGATGCAAATCCCTTTGGTTATGTATCATCTCTTGTTATTCTCTCCCCCATACTTCTCATTGCCTCCCCATCCCTAAAACAAATTCCTCTGCCTCACTCTCACCCTAATCTTTTGATTCCCGATGAAGGCATGGTTCCGTGTTCAGACCTTCATATCCATAACCTCATTCCTGAGAGTTCTTGAATCTCCTTGCCTTCATTGAAAATGGAGTTTTTTTCTGAAGTTTCCATTTCCTGTGTATTTCTGTGAAGTAAAGTAACCTCTTACTCCCACATCCCAGGTATTCCTTGCTCTCTGCCATTCCCATTACAGTATTACTTTTATGGCTTTTTATACAAACTTCAGTTCTTTGAGGCTTATCTATGTTGTAGGAATTCACCCTTATTTCACTGGGGGGAAAAACAGATTCTTGCACACTTTTCTTACTTTTGTCAATCATACTGACTGTAACTTCTACTTGAAGTTTCCACTTCACGACATGTGAACTCATCAGAACTCTATTCCTTTGTGTCGTGTTTTTCCCTGTTATCAGCTCTCTTAACATATCCAGTTTAGGCCCCATTTCCATTATTTTAACCACTGACTTGTCTTTAAGCTGTAGTCCTTCTATGAAGTGTCCTTTAATCATACCACTCTCTCCACACCTACCAAACACCAAACCTGAATTAGAAAAAAATAATTGGCTTCACATTTATTACCAGAGAAAAATAACCCAATTTCACAGATGTGTGCCAATATATAACCTTTGGTTTCTAATGTCAGCTGCTCTCCCTTCTTGCTGAGCAATCCTTTTGGGTTATTGCCATTTCCCATTATCCAGAGAAATTACTTCAAACATTATCTTCCATTGTCCTTTCAACAGAAAGTCTTTCCTTCAAATTCAACAAAAATAGAGCAAATAGAAATGCTTAACTTTCTGCCACCAATATTGTTATCTTCTTTTCTATTTATTAAAAGGAGTAACTTTTTCATAGCAACAAAAATATTGCTCTTTTTCCTCCTTCCTCAGGCATATTTCTCTTTTGATTAACCTTTCTTTGTACTGTCTTCAGCCTCACCATTTTTCTTAGATCCTTTCGGTGACTACTTGAACATACTCTATTCTTTAGCATACCATCCTGGATCTGATATCTCCCTGCAGTTATACAACCCCATCTGTCTTTTCCCCTGAACAAACTCCTTGAATTTAATTGAATTGCCAGTATATTCTATGGCATGACTCTTTTAAATCTTCCTGTTCTGTAAAACCTCATTGAATTGCTCCAAAATTGCGGTTATTTTTGCTAACACTATAAAGTATTCTTATATAAATAATTGAAAGACATGTAATTCTATTAATCATTTATCTTTATGAAAACTAGTCCCGATTCCTTTCTTCCTCTGTGACCATGATTTTGTTTGTTTTCCCAGCTTCTACCATATCTTCCTAAGCAGAAGAACCCACTTCTGGCTTACATGTAAAAAATATGTAATTAGGATATATTTATCTTGGTATCTTATTCTTTAACATGTGTGTATGTACACTTATGACTTCTCATATTTTAACGTTGCAGAAAAGTGTCCCTCTAATCCAAAGCTAATTCCTCTTTTACTAGCGTGGGTACTACCTTCTATTTTCCAGAAACCCTAATCCATCAATCGTATCCATATCCATCAATCACTTTTTTTTCATTCTACATTTATCTTTTCATTGGGAATGGTACCTTAGATTATATTCTTCCCATTTTATTTCAGAAAGCTTCCCTCCACCTTGAAATTTTCTTCAAACACCTAACGTGTTATGTCCTTTGTAGAAATGTTTTACAAATCTTATTGTACTCTTCTTCAACTTTTATTTATATCTGAGAGTTACAAAAGTCTTATTTGTACTCTAATCTCTTCGCTGAACTTGCATTCACTGGGATTGATTTCACATGAGAATTCGAAAGCACCTTATATGTGGTAAATAACACTTTCTAATATTCTTCTCTTGTTTAGAGCAGTCTTTCTCAGGCTCCATCACATACTTCTCTTCCTTTATTGACTCTTCCAATAGTCATTCCAAGATTATGCTTTCAATACTCTTTTCATACCTCTTTATTCAGACCTCTACTGTACATATCATCCATGTTGATGGCTTTAAATGCATCCTTTATTGATGATTTATTACAAATTATGATATTCTGACATTTATACTGCATTTATTATCCATATTTATAACTGTCTTGGATATAATTATTGAATATACTTTGATAAAGCATTTCAAATTTGCCATGTTTCAAGTTACTGTTTGTCCCTGAAATATGCTTTTAATATTGCCCCAAACTTGTCTAAACATCATAATAAATCTTGTTATTCTTGATTTTTACTTCATTATTTGCTTTTTATCTATATGTAGATATATGTAAAAATATCATGATGAGCTATATACATATATCACATATATATGTAAATTATGATACATTATACACTGTATATGATATATACACACACAGTGTGGCTATACTTTATTATTGATTTAATTGTAAAATTTAGTCTGTCTTACTCAAACGCTTGCATTCTTTTCTCTTTGATACTCTGTCTCCTTGTGTTTTTGTAAAGCTTTGAGGAATGTTTGTATCTGAAAGTTCTAATTTTAGGACATGACACAATCAGCTTTCCATAGGATAACTTTGGTTTAAAAAGATTGAGACAATTTCTTCTTAGGTTAGAAATATTCTAATAGATGACAATGTACAATGTTCATCTCTTTATTACCTTGTTTTAAAACTCAATTGACTGAAATTCAGGTCGAGAAATGGAGGTTGCAGCTCACTTCAGTTTCTGATGTAGGAAAGAAGACTTTTTATAATTGTTTATTTACTACTCAATGGCTATGCTTCATAAGAAATTAATTTAGTAGCAGATCATATCAAGGTAACCAGTGCTAAAATATTTCATGATTATAATAATAATGGGCAATAAATAGACATTTATTTTGGCCTAAATTCATTCCTATTAGTTTTGTGAGGTGGAGGGAATAACTCAGATTTCTGAATCATTTTATATCTATAATTTATAATAATTTGTATTCTCTAAGGCTGTTGAGAATCTGCAGAAATATTTAGAAATGATATTCTTTAAATCAATGGGTTACAATTTGGGCTCTAACTGTATGTTCTTTTAAAATTCTATTCACATATTATCATCATTGAATATTTCCTTCTCTATATGCTGGAAAGCAAAGGTTCTTATTTTGGGTTCTTAAGCACTGCATCACAAATGGTTCACAAAAATTTCATTTAGCTATATCTGTCTACTTTATGTTAACAAATGACAGTAGCTTCACAGAATTGAGGATGATTTTATATTATATTCAGTTTCCTATTGCAAACAATGAACTACATTATACAGTGCTAGAAAATCCTCCCAATTATGCTGGATGTAGTGCTTAATCTGAAGTTAATACCCAGAGTTATAAAATTTATCAGGACTATATACATATAATCATCTGTGCAAACAAGGAACTAGGAATCTTCCCAGCTATCTAAGACTAGAGATTTTTTTGTTTGTTGATATTTAATCATGTTTCTCACTTTAAAAAGCGAAAATTACTAACGTGTCTGCCACTATGGAATATTTTAAACTTGGTTATGTTTTATGCCCACATAATATTTACATATCACCCATGAAACTCTGTAGCCATACCACCAGATCTTACACACCCTATTTACACCCCAAGAACCTCCCTCTTGCCAGTTATTTTCGGTTGTGCCAATTAAATTTTAGAAAGATAAAAATCAAAATATTCAAAGTATCTTAAATAATGTTGGATAAATCAAGGTGTACAATAAGTGAAACACATCACCAGATTTCAAATGTAATATTGCTTATTAAATTATTTTAGAAGTATTGTTATAAGTACCCATTGCAAATTATCAAATTATTTAAGCCATCTTCATCTGTATAACATTACTATGAGAACGTGCTTAGATTGTAAGAACATAAACTTTCCATTTCCAGAGAACACACACTAAGTTAAAGGCTTAAAATGAATACTATCTTTATAAAACTTATAACCACAAAAGCTAATTTATTAAACTAAATGTACTTATTTGAAAAACAAAACCTTAATCCGTTAGTTATTGCTAGCCTCAGTTAAGGTATAATGTATCACTGTTTCTTGAACAGATCAATTTCAAAAGCACTTTTTAAAAATGAAATCCTACCATTTGCAATGACATATATGGACCTAGAGGTTATTACGCTGAGTGAAATAAGTCAGAGAAAGATAAATACCATATGATTTCACTTACATGTGAAATCTAAGGGACAAAAAGAACAACATAATCAAAAACAGACTCAAAATATAGAGGATAATCTGATAATGGCCTGAAAAGGAGGGGGTTTGGAGGAGTGGGAGAATGGGGTCAGAGGTTAAAGAAGTACAAATTAGTAGCTAATAGATGGTCACAGGGATGGGGAGCACAGCATAGGGAATGCAGTCAGCATTAATGTAATGGCTAGGTGAAGAGTCAGACGAGAAAGATCAGAGGGATTAGTTCATAAACTATATAAATGTCTAAGCAATGTACTGTAAACTTGAAACTAATAAAATTTTAAAATTAAAAGTAAAAGCACCTTTTACGTTCAAGTAACTTATATATTGTCACCACCAACTATCCATTTTATTTCCCTTTCCTTCATTATCTTATATTCTTTGCTTTGTGCAATAATTAGGCTATCATCATGCTTTAGAAGAACTTGGGGATCAGATAAAGCAAGGCTTTAAAACTTCCTCCTTCCTTCACCCTCGTAATATATGCATTAAACTCAGTACTTCATTCCTCTCCAAAGAAGTTATTCCTATTTCAAAAATTCTACCTCCTTACTTACATACACATTCTTAGATCTCCCTTTACACTTTTGTCCAGATCTTGAAATTTTATTTTAAGCAATATAGACTGGACATGCTAACAATAAGTGTACCTAATACACCCTTCGATCCATGCTTTTTCTCTATTTAGGCATCTACTCTAGTCCAGATGTGCAGAACAAGTTAGTGATATTTTAAAATCACCCAAAGAGTTATCAGATTTTGAAATAAGACCAGAAATGCCTGAGTGAACTAATTATTGCTCACCTTAACTTGCTCCTGTGATACACACACCTGGGTACAAAACTGAGTCAAAATAAAGAGCTTACTAAGACTTGGAAGAATCCTTTTTAATAAATATCAAATGTAGTTAATTTGAGTATCAGCTGGATATTGAGCTCACATAAAAACAAATAGATTCAGTGATGTAAAAAAAAAAGTTAAACAAAAGTGTTCTTATATTTTGAGATTGATTTGACTGCATATTACACAAATGCTTTATCTACAAATGGATAGATTTTCACAATACATAAAGCAATTGATAACAAATAGGCACAGAATAAGTTGCAAATTCACTGACTATAGATTACTTATAAATCTTTGATTCGCTATTACTTTGATAAAATATATACTATTGTTAATATTTATTAAAATTGTACATGTACATTAATCTAATTTATGTCAATATCATATGCCTTTCATTAACTATTAAAAATTCAGTCCATGACAAAAGTTTTGTTTATAATTAAGGGTAATTAAAAGTAATGTAGTAAAAATGGTTTTATAGGATTTGAACAAAAAATTTTTCTATGAGTGAATTATCTTTCAGTGCTGTAACTTTTAGCTATAACATTATCGGATAATGTTGATATTCACATGTGAATAAAAGCAAGCATGTATATATTTTAATTTTCATTATGTTGATCTAAATCATTGCTGACACAAAACTGTTGAATATACTTTTTAAAACATTTACAAGCATTCCAATCACTTACCTGCTCTAAATTAAATGTTATATTTCTGATGAATGGCTAATCTGAAGTAATATTGTGTGCAATCAAAACATCTCACACTTGACTGACTAGAATCCTCGAGCCTTATGACCTATTTACAATTGTATTAATGGTCCTTAAGTCATCTTCTCCAAAGACTATACAGTTCTCAAAGCAGAAATCCATTGGTTTTGGGCATTTTACCATTGGCACCTACCATACTTAATGAAGTAAATAAGAATAATGACCATAACATGAAAACACAGAAAAGCAGGGCCCTTTGAGGAAAAAAAAAAAAGATTTTAAATACACTAAAACAGATTCCCCATGAATTATTAAACTTTGAAAATAAACATTAAAAATGCTGTCGTTTTTCCTGTGCTTATTTTATAGGCACTGAAAATTAGAATAAAATCATCCTTATTACAAGAAGTGTGTGAATTATTCTCTCAATTATTTTCATAAGATGAAAACTTTCATTGCAACTCAGTAATTGTCAGGATAGCAAGGTAAAAAGTCTACCTCAAATCATAGGAGACTTCTATCTTAATGTTCTAAGTGTTCATTTTTGGTAAATATTTTAAATGATTTGGTGGACAATGATATTAGTTGTACAGCCCTTTAAAGACAAAATATTATCTTAATTAAAAACAGTATCAGTTTACTGTTTTTACCTCTCTTCAACGGGGGAAGCAAAATAAAAAGCCCACCTGTTAAAGTCATTAAACTAAAAGGTAGCTCTAATGCTTAGGTAGCTTACAAAAGCAAAAAAAATCTAAGCCAGACTCAATGCACTACAATCTGAGAAAATTAAATTTAAGAACAACCAATTACAAACAGCTAACTAGGCTTTCCTAAATAAGGCAACTGCTTAATCTATAGCCAATCAAATAATATCTTTGCTTCCAGGCTGTCTCTATAAAATTCTCCCCTCTGGCTCCTGTTCTTGGAGCACTCCTAACCATCTTTGGTTTGTCACTGTCTAATTCCAATTGGTGTATGCTCAAATAAACTCTTGGAAAAGTGTAGTGTGCCTCAGTTTACCTTTTAACACACCTATAACTTCTGGCATCAAGCTATTTATTCAGTACTCTTCCATCTTCAACTTTTCTCAGTTATAATCTAATAACTGTATCTTTCTTAAATTTGGGAAATTCTACTTTAATGGTATTAAAATCTATAAATTTACAATACATTGGTCTTATCCCAGCTTTATACCAGCTTAATCTTTGAATTCTAAAAGCATCAGTCAAGGTGATTCCTGTATCTACTAAGGCCTGACATCTATTATTTAAAATTATAGTACCAAGATAAGCCTCTGAAAATCTTCGTTTAGACTAATTATTTTATATTATTTTAGTTTGCAGAAAAAAAATTTTTTTTTTTTAGAGTGCAAGTTCTCACTATCTCCAAACTACCCTAGAGCAGGCTTCATATTTACAAAAAAAAAAAAAAAAAAATCATAGTTTGGAAGAATGGAGATAGATATATCAGCTTTGAAACTTGACCAGTTTCACAGAGTATAGTTACAACAATTTTAATGGAAAGACAGAAATAAACAAACTTAAATTGCTAATGTGTTCAGAAAGTGTATCTTGATGTTAGAAATATCCTTTAGCACTGGTGACTTTTATCATACTATTTTCAGTGAATTATGTTACTAAGATTTACATGTATATGTATATAGTTTTTATATTATTCAATTCTATTACATAATTCATTCATTATATATGTATGTGTGTGTATATATATACACACATATTTGTGTGTGTGTGTGTGTGTATATATATATATACAAATACACAAAATTAATTTAACACAGAATATTTCCTACATGCCAGGTCCTATGCTAAGTTCTGCTAATGCAAATGAAGAGGCAGTCATAGTCTGTACTTTAACTCTGTTTAAATTCTAGCAGAAAAGACTGCCTTCATTCTAGTCCAGAAATTCTGATATATCTTTTGATATAATGGCTAGGATAGATGTAAAGCCAAGTTTTGCATTTCATTTTACATACCTAGCCCTTCAAGCAGAAATTTGGAAGGAAATACACAAACTTGAAGAGAAAATCATTTTCAAATGTTAGTGCTCTCTGCATAAGAGGAAACTGAAATATTGACAAATTCATCATATTTTTTGGTTAAACTGAAACTAATTTTAAAGTTTTATTCAAATTATTTGAACAATTCATTTGTAGCCATGTGCTATGTTAACTTTCTAAATGCTTTATTTCTATGGGTATATAGATGAATAAAAAGATTATAGTTCACACATAAGAGGTCTGGCAATCATTAAAAGCAACATTGAAAAGAAGTCAATATATCACTGTCTTCAAAATTCCAATGTAAATATATTTGAATCTGAACCTTAATCAACTGCAAACATAAAATAAAATCTTCTGACAAAATTTCTGACAAAAGTGAAAAATCCTCCTACAAATTATTTTCAGGAACAACTAATGGTGTCATGTGACAAAATAAGGCAAGAAAGTAAGAAGTTACAAAACCAGAGTTGTGATAACTCAAAAAAAGATAAAGGAAATTTCTGAGATTATGAGAAGAGTTCCTAAAGATGAGAGCTGAGCAATAAGACCAGAGTGAATTCAGAACACACCAAAAGGAATTGCAGAAGAAACACCTCTATCTATAGACTGAAATTAACCTGATATTACCTGATTTCATTCTCTGTTCTGAAATTTTAATTCTTTTTTGTTTTTTTTTAAATTTAAATAGCAAAAAAAAAATTAGACTCCAAAGCTTTAAATGCATAACATATCAAACATGTATAAAAATTAAATGCTGAATATCAAAGTTATATAATGTACAGAGGATGGGACAAGTAGTGTGCCTGTAGGTGAGGTAGAGGGGGGTTATGTATTAGGTTGACTAAACACTAGTTTTCCATAATAAGAGTCAATGATTATGTCTAAAATTGAAAAGTCAGAAAGTAATAGAGTAGGTTTTTTGGTGAAAAAAAAAAAAGGAAATTAATAAAATATAAAACAAATAATGGTAGGCTTTAGCATATAGTATTATGTGTCTTAAACAATGTAGTGTTTTAATTGATACAATAAAAATGGATTAAAAATAAAGCAAGCGACTTCACTGTCCTAATTTTTTTAAAGAATTATGTTAGGACATTCTTATAGGGAAAAGCTTCCAGATAAACATAATGAAATAATGCATTCTTTAGTATGTGTGTATATGTATGTATATATATTTATATGATAAGTCATCAGAAATTGGAGAAAATAGTTTGAGTCTCCAAGCTATGATAAAGCCATACTCAATTATATAGTGGGAGAAATAAAATCCTGTAAGAATATAAAGAGTCTTCCAGCTTGATCAGAGACAGAGATTTTGGTTTGCAGGTTTGGCAAAGGGAGAGCCTACTGTCTGCCCAAGTTTTTGGTGCACTGAATCTCACTCTTTGTATTTGGGTAAAACTCTCAGTAAACCTGCCATGATGTGCCCTTTGTCGGTGGTAGGTGTAGAGTAGAGAGTTGGAATAAAAGAGGGATGGAAAGATAATTCTTCAACTGATAACTACTCAAAGGTGGAAGTGGAAAAATTTATGTGGTTTATTTTATCGCTTAGGAACTTAAGTGAGAATGGATGGGGCAAGGAGTGATGATGGAATAACATTTTCATTGTATTCCAATTAAAATTTACAAAGAGAGATTTTAAATATAATTTTGCAAGGATGTCCTATCTGTTCTTAAATACCAAATTTATTTGATCCTCTTTTCATATATAAACAGCAATATACTCCTAGTGTCTAATACACCACCTGATAAGACTAAAAGGATGAAATATTTGTAGCATTTATAACACAATTGATTAAAAGGAACAGATTGAAGTGCTTGTTACTTTGCCTCTTAAATAGGTCTTGTGGAGAAAACTCATAAATCTCTGGAACTAAACTGTTGAAATCTGTTACTGACTTCTAGCACCCATGCAATTGTTTATATGACATAGCAATGAAAACAAATGAGAATAAAATATAAAATCTGGCAGTCTTGTGGGAAACTGGGAACTGTACTGTGGCATAAGTATGTCATAATAACTTTTCACAGTTTTCATAGTAACAGCTTACAATGTAGTTTCCCAGTTTATTTCCCATAATCCAAACTACAAATCTAAAGTATTTTCCCAGCAATACTTTTTTACATTTTTTTTTTTTTAAATAAGAAGAGTGAGGCTCTATGCAGTTAAACATTCTTCTCAGCATCACAGAATATGAAAGCAAAATCGTAACATCGAGCTAGTGGTCAAATAAGTCATTCTACATAGACTTTTTTAAAAGAAGAAATATTTCTGGCAAAACAACTTTGTACATTCTGGCCAACTAAATATTTACAATGCTTGTATAATAAAATTTGGGGGGTTTCCTTATGAAATAAAAATCACTTTTTATGTCTTATTTTCTTATGTAAAATTTGCTTAAAATAGCACTGCTTCCATATGTCAGGTAAATGTTATACATCTAGAATTGCACAAACTCCCACATTAGCTAACTCAGTAACAAGTAGGCTGCACATGAGAATCAGAACACAGACAATTCTCAAAAATGGGTGTGCTTTTTGCAACATGATTCTGTTTTAAGGGATATATGTAGACAATAAAGGGATTATAAAGCAGTCACTGTTGTCATAACCAAAGTGATAATATGACATGTAAGAGGATACAACTAAACCAAATTTTACTTCTATCATTAACTTCAAGTTACAGAGTCAAGGAGGTGTTCTTTTTAATTCAAAAGAAGCAAACAGAGAAGGGCGTAGTAGTCTACAAGGGGCAATATTTTGAGTAAAATAACATTGCATTATTAGGAAATGCTTAAATAATATTTCCCTGAAAAGTAATCCTAAAAAATGTAGGATTATTAAATGTGAAATAATGGAAAACAATGCTTAAAATGTAAAATAAGGAGGACATAGCCCTCTGAAAATCAAATGATTCATAATCAGAACTATTAATATAAACAATATAATTCTTAAGCTAAACAATTAGCACAATTAAACCAATGCTGTACTAGTGAAAATGCAACCTGATATTTTAATACACAAGAATAGAGCTCCAGACAGACCCATACATAGTATGTATCTCCACATCTATATGGAAGTTGATAAAATAACTATCTTAAAACAAAACCCATTTATATGAAAATCTATTTCCAATATAATGAAAAGTTAATGTAAACTTATTCAATTTGAAATGTCTTTGAGAAACTTAGAAATTTTGAGAGTCCAAATATGAAGCTGATTTTCTCTTTTGTGCATTAAAAATTACTCAGTTTTACATGGAATGAACACACAAGATTAACACTGACTAGATGTACAGTATTTGAGATTACTATAACAAAACATGTAATATGGAATTTTTATATACATTTGTAGGAGGCTTTCATATTTCCTAATTCAGATAGTTTACCAAGGCACATAAATGTGTTTGTTTTACATTAAATATGGGGGAATGAGGTATAGTCATGATGGACAGCAGAATCAATGCACCCTTAATGGTGTGAAATCCAGAATCACAAAGGCCCAACAGAAGCTCCTATGGACAAGAATAAAGTTTGGATTCACCTCTGACTTTAGAAGTCTCTGTGGAGATCTGTCTTGGATTGATTTGAATTCAGTAAGCCCACTGAGCTTGTGAATGTCATCTAATGAAATCATCCCTGTCCCTTTAGATGCAACATGTCCTTGAACATTTGCCTCTGTTACTAGAGCCAAAGACAATTATGTGGAATCCTTTCAGCTTTTATGAGAAGGGTATAAAAATGTCAAATAGCTTGCTTCTGAAGTACAAATTCTGATGTATTGATAGAGACTGCTTGAGACAGTATGTCAAGAAGAATTCTTTAATTCTCTACACAGCTAGAAAAATACAATTATCAATTAGGAAGCATTCATGAAGTTTACTTGCCAACTCTGAGCTATATTCTGAAACCTAAAATTTCTTGGAGGCCTTAGTTGGATAGGCAATATCATAGCCATGGATAACTTAAGGGAAACCAATATTTTCCTCATCTCTGAATTTCAGTCATACAATAGTTCCACCACTTATAGTTTTATGAAAGTAAGAATATAAGGCTTCTGTAATGCAAACACTGTTTGGGATGGTTAGCATAGAAAGGCATTGGAGTTATTTTTATACCAAATTTGCTTTGCATACGATTTATGCAAACTTAGCAGAACACATGGGTAATAGGACCATGAATTTCTATGCTCTATGTGCTCTTCTGTGGAGAGACCAAAACTGGTTAAGGTAGTCAGTGCAGATGCAAGTTGGAGAGCACTGTGAGTAAGAAGCAAACAGTTGAAGGAAAGAAAAAGTGAAAATAATCTGCATATCTAAATCAAAGGGAAATTTTCCCTCAGATTGATCTTACATACATGGTCCAAAATCAATAGAGCTCAATATTCTATGGAACTCATCTATCTCCAACATAATCAATTGGATTTTTATACTATTTGATCACAATCTTCTAACATCGAGACTCCGTAGGTCTCCAGCATATGTTTTTATCTTATTTTGAGTTTGGTCATTGATCTCACTTCCTCTCATTTTCTGTTTTCCCCTTCTTATTCTCCCTTCTCTTTCTATGCATGGGTTATTACTTAAGTCATTATTTACCCATACTCTCCATTTCTTTGGCCTTTTGCTCTTCATTCAGCCAGCAAAATCTGCCACTCTGGATAGATAGAATTGTTATTGATACCAGTGCAGATAAGAAGAAACATTCATAGGCGATGCAGACTGATAAGTTAATGTCTCTGTGTATCTAATCACCTTCAGGGTCCCAGTTCCACCCTGCAATAACTCCTCCAATTTCTTAACCTTTAATTTACAGATTTCTTTTCTTCAATGTTTGCTCCCTCGTCCATCACAGGAAAATTAAAAGGCCATCAGATGAGAACTCACTCAAAGTTTTGCTGCTATCCAACCCACAAATCTACCCTTTTCTACAAATCTGATTGGGTTTTCTGTGGACCTGAATACTGACTAGTGAAGAAGACATCATGTGGAGGAAGGGTGGTCTTGGCTCCTCTGACAGAGCCCATTTTTGACCATGTTGTCACAATTTGGTGGGGGGGGGGGGGTGATGATGCCCACAGCATTTTACCTTTGTTGATAAACAGCTTCAGATTAAAAGCTATCCTGATAACCTCAACATTCTCACCTTCTTATTGTGAGTGCCAGTGAAAGAGAGGCTGTAGGATGCCCACAACCCAGTCAATGGCTTCCCTTATATTTGCTCAGTCTCATTACCTCTCACTTCCCAATGCCCACAGACTAAAACAGTGTCTGCAGTTTATTAAACAGTTACTGTTTGAATTGAACACAAATTGAAAACAAATTAATTTGGACACAATCTAATGGAGGTAATCATAATTATAAGTACTCATCTAAATATTTTGGGCACTTAATGGAAAATAAGTATATGTAAAATTTAACAATTCTGAAACTAGAAATATGAAATAATTTGTTGCAATTAGCAACATTTGTTCTCAAATAAGTTGTGCGTAAATACATTACAGTTTTTCCGTAAGTGCTAAATCTAAGCATTTGTAGGGAGATCTAAATTTTTATAGTGTATTTTATATAAAGTCCATTTTTTTACACCTTCCATAAACATTCTCATAAAGATGGATTGTATTTTTACTTTCATTGAAGTCATTATCTGAATTATTTTTAAAGCTCCGAGTGTATATAATTGTTAACTGTGTGGATAGTAGAGTAACATTACACAAAAATTTCAAAAATAAAGTGTTTTAATTTCTACTTTTTATGCAGTGGTTCACAGTCCCTCAACATTTACTATTTACCATTTCATTCCTACATGTATATTGAGATCATCATGAATAAACATTAATATCAAACAAACTTAGGGGATAACACTGTGATAATTTAATTTTCTTTTTAACTCAGGGTTTTTCAGAAAATTGTGGTACTATATTGTTTTTAAATTTTCTAAACTGATTTCTTATTAGAATATAAATAAAAATTTGTATTTGCTAATATAAAGTACTTATGAGGGTCATTTCTTGTGCTGAACAATAGAGGGTAAATATATATTAAATGTCTGCTAGTATGTGGAAGTTATTTCTAAGTAAAAACTTAAAATATATATGTAAAAATTTTTAAATACATGTTTTATCTGTAGTTTTTACTTATAGAAAAAATATATCCTCTTAATTGATACTTTATTTATACTTCAATCATTCAAAATATTACTGCATTCACACTTTGGCAATCCGTACCTCTAAAATCTATTACACGTATAATACCAAAATTTATCTCAACTTACCAACCAACTTGTTTTATGACCTCATACCTGACATACTAGCTGCTCATTTGAATTTCTAAGCTAACTAAAGTATCCTTCATAAATTAATTCATGGAGCTTAATTCTATAACGTGACTTGAAAATAAGTTTATGTATTTATAGAAAGGAACAACATATACTGCACAAATTTCAATGTTGCTGTATATGCTACAGATATTTTGCCCCAGTTTCTGTTTTTCTAAAACACCTGAAACTCTGGGATTTTTCTTGAAACTGATAATCTTAGCTCTATTCAGGTGTGTTCCTAATTATGTGACATATAGACTCATGTGAATCACAAGGTACCAAAAGGAACATTTTATTAATATGGGCTTATGTATCAACTGACTTAATTTTTGGCTGCTAACTACTTATTTCAAATCCAACAATAATATATTAGTCTCACCTCCCATTGTTACTTGATTTCTTGATTTTAGAAGAAGAGAAATAAAAGGAAAAAATTAAGAGTTTGGCTATTTAAAACTATGGTATTAAAAGAGTAAAAAGTATCTTTGCATTTCATTATTTCAATTAATAGTAAAGTGACAATATTTAGTCATTGGGTATTATATATGATGAATTTCTTTGACTGTTAGTATGGAGCATGTAGTTATTATTTATACTGAAAAAAATTTCCCAAAATAACCACAGAATAAACATAGGTCCGGATACTTTTGCAGGCTAAGTATCAATCACAAACCAGAATCCACTTAGAGATATAGAAAACAAGCAAACTCATACAAAAGTTTAGAAAAGCCCAAGAAAATGTAGGCACTAGACAGAAAATAAATGAAAAATTTAGCTCTACTTCTAATGCTCTATTTAATTTCTTTTTATGGAAACTGGTGCTTATGAGAAAGCCCTCAGTTAGGATTATATGCATTATATAAGTCTAGGAGTATTAAAACAATGGAATAAATGCAGAAATCTGAATTTAGAAATAGCTTCTGTAAATTGTATTTCTAGGTATCAAAAATAACTTATTGCAGTATTACTGAATGTCTCTAATTTTTATGTGATGCTGTGTCAATCAGGTTTCTCCAGAGAAACAGAACCAATAGACTATCTTATATCAATGAACTATTATCTATCTTTTCATATGTAAAGAATTTAAGAAGTTGGCTCACATGATACTGAGGGTGGGCAAATCTGAAATTTATATGGCAGTCCACCAGGCTGGAAACTCCAGCAGGGGTTGACGCTGCAGGCCTGATGCAGAATCTTAGGGACACCTCAGCTCTACTGTTAAGGTCTTTCAAATGACTGAATGAGGCACACTCATATTATTGAGAGTATTCCCCTGTTCTTAATGTAAACTGATTATATATCTACTAACCACATTTACCTTCACAGCAGCAGCAGCACCTGGATTAGTGTTTGATTAAAGAGCTGGTTACTAGAGCCTAGAGAACTACAAAGATAAAACTAACCATCACCAGTTTACATATGAGTCACAACAGCATGTATCGTATTAATAGGCAATTTGTTACATTCTATTGTTTATGACTTTTAAGAGGAAGTATTTTAAGGTATTTAGATTTTTTTATGGTATCACGATTGTATAACAGAATCTTATAAAAAAAAACATGGGCAAGCTTAAAAACACCATTAAAATGTAATATTTTAAAACATAAGTCAAGCTTTCCTATTACTAAGGTATCCGAATTAAATTTTATCACTCAGCATATCTGTATTTTGGTCTTATTAACTCTTCTATTTAAAATATAATGATTTTGATAAGAACAAAGCATATGTTTAAATGACTTCATATTTAGCAATTGACTTATTTCCTTTACATAACTCCAAATTAGGTTTTTTCTTTTTTGTTACTGTATTTAATAATTTTTTTTATATTGGAGATTCAGAATCTTATCTTTGGATATTTAAATTCATAATAATGTTATGATTTGCAGATATTTAAATTCATGACAAATTATGTCAGACTGATGTTTATTGATTCTACTGATCTATTTTTGGCCTTAAGATAAAATACGAATATGCTATTTGCTCTCTATATTGGAGCTACAACCAAAAATTCTATTTTTATCAACTTTTATTATTTTCAAAAAATGACCTTCTGCATTAGACAAAATGTTATTACCATTGTTGTTGTTACTTCAATTTACAAATCCAATGAGCAAAAGTCATTTGAAGACCAAAGTATTATTTTGGATGATAAAATATGAGGTTTGTTACCTTTTTTCAAGTCATGGGTATGCTGTAGCTGCAATGCATACAAGCATTAATATGGCTACCTAATTGATTTCATCTGAATAATTTAGCATTCTCTAAAATTTGCCATTTTATTAAATTAATAAGGACTACCTGTTATTCCCAATATCTTTGAAAAATATATTTTGTATTTTAAATCTTATTTTTTTCTTTGGTCAGTTTATGTCCCTATCTCCCAAATGTTCTCAGGTAAAGTGCCTTCTTATTTTAAATCAACAGTTTAAAATATTATGTAAGTTATTTGTTAGCATTGTCACAGAATTAATTTAGATTTTTATATGTATTTTTCTTCCAATTTACCTTTTCATCAGAGCCTACAGAGAGAACTGAGAGATGAACTTGGAATCTAGGCAACTAGATAGGGAACATGAAAAGAAAACCAGTTTAAAATTGCAATGGTACGGTTGTGTGCTCTTACTAATCCTGAAACACAAAAAGCAAGATAGTTGTAATAAGCAATGAGGCAGATGCAGAAAGTTGTCTGCTGTTATATGTCCAAAAATGAGAGAATTTATGGATTCTCACTTGGACATTTAAATGAATAGAGAACCCTGAAAATACTTTTTTTTTTCCTATTGGGAATGAAGCAAGGAAATAACATTTCTGCAATGTCAGGTCAACTGAGCAGCTTCACTAACAGCATTCCAGGTTTTCTACATCAGACTCTTTAAATGGGTCATCACAACAAATTGGACACCAGGCAGCTTCACAGTTTTCTACTCATACACAGTTTTGAATGTTAGTTTCCCTAATTTCACATTTGAAAGGATATTGAAATATACTGTACCCATGTCTGTATTAAAAATTATTTTAATATGTGTAAAGATGCTTTTCTTTCATTCTTCATATTAATATTAGAATCTATACACAATCTTAATAGTGTCTTGAGTACGTCTCAAACTTTTAACCATTTAACATTAGTGAAATGGTTAAGTAGAAACAATTAAGTAGAAACAATTCTCTGATAGACTTTTATACTACTGTATTACTTTCCTTTTGATGCTTTAGCAAATTACCACATTTATCAGCTTAAACAACACATATTTATTAACTAACCTTTGTAGGTCAGAAATCCAGATGGGCGCAGGGTCTTAGACGGCCAAAAGTGTCAGCCAAGTGGTGTCCCCTTCAAGAGGCTCTGAGAAGGGAAGAGCTTCCAAACTCATTCTGGTTGTGGAGGCCTGAATCTGGACCTGAGATCCACGTCATTGCCACTCCTCGGTTGGTCTAGAAGTTGCCTGCATTTATTCCCATGCCTTCACGTGTCTTCAATACCTCTGTGCCACCTTTCCTCCTGCCAATAGCAGGTGGACTCCCTCTCAGACCTCTAATCTCTCCAGCTTCCCTTCTACTGAATCTGTGCCTTTCTTTTCTTCTTCCAGCTGAAGATATTTCTCGGCTTGTAAGGACTCTGATTAGATTGGGCCCACCTGGAAAATTCAGGTGACTCTCTCTATTTTAAGTCCATGCCCTTGTATCAGCATGGTTCTTTTTGCCATGTAATGTAATATTCATGTTTTGGGGATGAGATCGTTGCACATGATGTGAGGCATTATTCTAACACAGCACAGATCTAAGAGAATTGTTTTATCTTCTTGTTTACCTTAGCATTTGTTTATTTGTTACATTTTTTGAAATATGAATGTTGTTTAGGTTATCTAATATGGCTATCCTAAAGTGAAGAAATATTTCAATGTTTCTACTTTAACTAAAGACTAAGTTTTAATTGTAAAACAAACAAAAAATTCGAACCAGATAAAAAAATAAGTACCTGAAGTCTATCCAAACAATGCCATTTTAAATGTTAAATAAGCATATCCATAAACTACATATTAGAATGCAAGACATTTTTCCCTTCCATTTTTTTTATTTCCATTTCCCATGAAAAAAAATATAGGGTTTGAAATTCCTTGATGTCTGTCCTTTTCAAGTTCTCAACAATAAGTCCTTGAATTGATGCTGACTGAAGTCAATGAGTGTGTTATGGAATATTCTTTACATAATTAATTAATATTCTGAATAGGCATTGCATTTAAATAGTCAGTTCCTATTTCTCATTTATTCTTTCAGAGAACTCAACATTCTTAGGCCAGAAAAAGACTTTGTAATTTGTACCTTTCAACACATTCTCTCCCCTTTGTACCTTAAACATTATTTGTAGTCCTATGGCATACAGTGTAAGAGTGACAATAAAAAATTTCTTAACTTGTCATCACTGTAAGTATATTCTTTATAAATTACATATTTATCAATCCTGAAAGTGCTTATTTATAAACAACTAATCAAGTTTATTCTATTAATTTTTATTATTTCCTGAAATGTATGAAGGACTAAAATACATTTTTTCATGCTTCAGATTGTTTTTTATTAATTTTATTCTACTTTCATACCATTTTCAATATTTTCCTATAAAGTAAGTAACACATGTAAACTATCCATAGTTTTTAAAGTATGAAATTCTTCCTGATGGATGCTAATAATTGCTGAGTTCATTGATGAGGTAGAGACTTAGCTGATAAAACAGTACCTTGTGTCTGATACTAATAGAAACTGCAAGCTTCTATTTTAGGAATAATTTCTTTGTGCTCCATCCCTCAGTGCTCAGGATATTTCTGGATGATGGATGTTCTAAAGGAAGGCAGTGTCAAGCCTCAAACGTGCCTGAACACACCGTGGTAATTTATGGTCTGCTTTCTTGGTGCTAATGTAATGGGTTACACCATATTTGAGGTTCAAGAAGATAAAGAAGCTGTTGTTTCAGCATCTTGACATATAGTGCTATTAGAAATATAAGCTGTTTTCAAAAGTATAAAAACCATGAACAAATTTTTTGTTATTATATATAAATATAAGTGGAATTAGACTAATCATGTAATAAATGATTTTTAGCACATTGTCATTTAAATTGATAATAAATTATGTAGGAAAATCCAGAGCTAAGTGGGCATATTTTTCTTTCTAATAATAATTATACATGAAATATCTTTAAAAGCATTCAAAATATAGTAAAGTATTAATAACATCCAAAATTTTTACATACACACATAATAAAGAGATCATATTTGGAATTCTTTAAAAAAAAAAAAGAATAGACATTTAAGCCAAGAAAGCACATTAAGTTTAGAAAATTATATTTCAGAAGAATAGCCATTGTCTCTGATATATTTATATATATACATATATATATTATATATGTATATATAAATATATATACTTATATATAATATATATGTATATATTTATATTTATACACACATACATATATATATACAAACATATATGCCTTTGTAAATTTGTCAAATATAATATATTTATGATGATTTCTACAGTTAAACATACAGTGAGGAAAATATGAATTCCTTGATCTGCCCAATTGCCATTTTTTAATGTCCAATTAAAATTTGAATTACTAGTAAGAAACATGGATGAAACCATTTATTTTCAATTACTTAAACATTTCTCATTCTTTTCTGCCCAGGCTAAATAATTTCAATCGACACATCACTGTCTTAAGTTTTTAGTACACCATGGGTTTCCATTAAAACAACTTAGTTATATCACTAAAAAAAGTTTGAGATAAATAGAAATTTTAGTTCATTAACTTTTCAAAAGATGACACCATTATTCAAATACAACTACAGTGTAAAAGTCCCCTCATTTCAGATTCCAAGAGATGACAAGTAAAGAAAACAGCAGGTATTTGTTTAACATACAGTGAAGATTTGTTACACAGTATACATTCTTTTATAGTGGGGCATGTGAAAAGATTAATGAAAAAATTCACATTAACATTACCGTTTGATTTTATTAATGCAAATTTTCTCATAGGTTTTGATACCTAAAGGTATTCCATCACTTTCTCATCCTTTTAGAATCTTCTTTATGAGATACTCGTGGACCATTTCAACTAAAATCTCATTTAGTTAACTTCTCCTTTCAAAAGCCACCTAAAACTATAAGTACTATAATTTCTTGTTACTGAGATAAGTCACTCTGTGGATGAATACAATTATATCCACCTAAGATGCTGAGCCTGTGATACATCTAATATCCTCAGCACCTCAGGTATTAAAAAATAATAGATGGTTCTCAATGGTAGAGCTGAACAATTTGCGGTAATTAAATCTTGTTTAATCTTGTTGACTGCATGCCCTTCCTGCTCTTTACTGTTACTATTTTGCCTATTTTTTTTACTGCTTCCCAAGTCAAAAGAAGCTTAAAAGAAATCTTAGAGTATATCACAGAGTTAACTCTCCTCTCTTGAAGTAATATCCATATATATGGGAAAAGAAAAAGTGATATTGAAGATAAAATATTACAAAAATATTGGCTGTTCATCACTCTTATTGAAAATACTTCTTTCCAATAAGGAATTGAAAGCTTAGTCTCTCTGTAAACTATTTTCAAAAAATTACATGGCCTAGGCCATGTAATTTTCCAGTGATCTTATCAAATTGTTATCCAATAAACCATTCTACATGAAATATGTCTATATATCTATATCTATCTATATATAATGTCCTAGACAAATTTGTGAAGCAGGCAAACGTCATTAATTTTAGTGTCCCAGATCCCTCATTCCTCAATTTAGATTCTCCAAATATTGTCTGAACCCCTATTCTTTTTCTGACATTGTTCTAGGCATTTTCTAGGATGTTACCTTACTTAATATTCACAAACACTTTCATGTCCATGGTATTACAGACATAATAACAGGCAAATAATTAACCCCTCTGACAAGCTTAGGGGTTATTGTAGTTTGCCTAAGACAGATAATAACAGGCATTTCTAGCAACTAAACCTTCTGAAACCAAATTAATTAATATCCAGCTTTTATCTGCACCAAGTATACTTCTAAAATGTTAAATATACAATAATATCTGATCATCTAATATTTAGAAACATATGACATCTCTAGATGAAATATATTTATCTTATTTCTCAGTCATTTAAGCCAATGACTTGATTGTTTCAAAAGCATTCTATTAAGACTTCTGCCTTATGATAGTTTTTGGAACTCAGCAACTTAAACTATTATTATTATTCACTGAAAAACAGCAGAAATTTCAAAGCTAGATGTTGACTCTTTTAACAATTTTTAAAAATTCCATTTATAAAATTAAAGTAGGGGAAAATATTTTGGTAGCATGTGACATAGTATGCTTTGCTTCACTTGATTTTTTTAGATAAAATACAAAATCCTAAGCTTATAAAAAACAACAGAAATACCTAAGTTAATTATGTATTGGTTTGATTGATTAAATTATAGTTAATTTAATCCAGATTTGTTTTAATATTATCTATTTTATTTTAGACTTTTACATAGGAAAATATGTTTAAAATAAAAACAGTAGATAGATTTTCTTTAGGAACTTTTTTTAAGTTGGCAAATCAGTAAAAAAATAATTACCCCTAAATTATATACTTCCCAGGTAATAAAAGCTCATTTGCTACAAAATTGAATTGTCTCAAATAATCACCTTCAAAAATGCTACAAATATACAAACATACATTATATTTTACCTACATGCATATTATTTGTAAATAGTATCTTAAAGTGCATTTAATTACAGTTACGATTTATTTCCTGATGAATTATTTTAGGTTATGGGAAAACCTGCAGCTATTGTTTAAGAGATCACTTCAAATGCAATGGATATTGTGTCACATGTATACTCTTGATATAAGTGTCGGACTATTATAACACTAACAGAAAGCCTTATTTAAGACTAAGTTAATATTAAGGAAAGAAATGATCAACAATACATTTATCTAATGGATAATGAGGACCATTCTCAGCATAGATAAGGAACATGGACTCCACTTTACGTCAAATTTGCAAAGAGACATTAGTGAAAATTTATTTGCTTAAGTTAACCTCATTTTGCTTATTTTATAATTTATCCAAAGTGAAACATTCATATTTTAGTGTAAACCACCTGGGTTATTATTAAAAAAATGAATGATCCTCAACTGTCATTAAAATCTAGGACTTATTTTGACTATATTTACTGAAATCACAGTAAAATGTCATGTTTTCACATATTATTGCTCCCCAAATTTGACAGGAACTTTAAACCTGAGATAAGCAGAAGAGACTCTAATGGGGAAAGTTCTCCAGATTTCCCAGTAACAAAAGGTATTTCAGAAAAGGACCCCAAAAGTTTGCTGTGATACTTCCCCATTGGTCATTATGCAGAGACTCTAATGTGGACTATATTTGGATTTAAGCCCCAGCTTCATTGCTTGCTTCTGTAGGACCTTGGGGAAGTTGCTTACCATTTCTGCGCCTCCTTTTTCTCATCAGTAAAACACTGATGACAATAGTCATGTCTACCCCATGGGATCCTATGGAGAGTATATGAGTCGGTAATGCCACTGTCTGGCAGGTAGTAAAGGTTCTGTAAGTGTTATCTGTTCAGTGTTACCATCCATCATTTCCTAGCCATAGAGAAAATCACTTTTAACTCCTTTTACCTTCAGCAAGCAGAATAACCATCCTCACTGAATCTTCACAATGGCTCACACCATTATTTCCAAAGGTTCCTGCTAGAACAATGAGATTCTTACCCAAACTGAGGAAGCAGGACAGCACAGGAAGGAGGATGATACTGTTACATATACTTAAGGTCCTTTTGACAACCCAAATTAATTTAATGTCAATGACTATGAAAAATGAAGATAATTTTTAACTTTGCATATAATACTATAACAAAAAAATTATTAAATATGTACTGCATTGAAGAATATAACTTATAAAATGTATTTGTACATTTTTAACTTCTTTTTGTATTTCATTTTATGTATTTTTCATTTTGTAGGTTTGGAAACTGAATTGAACTCTTCATCTTAATAATATCAAAGAAAGTAAAATCAACAAAAAGGTAATGCTCTACCGAAATGGATATTACTGATACTGTTGCTAAACTGAAATACCTTTGTGATAATAATATTTTATAATTATATTGTCTTTTTGTTGTCTCAGATGTTTTACAAATTTCTCATGTCTACGGGGGGTCATGTTATCTCTCATTGCAGTAGAATTTTCCCTTAGGTAAAACAACATTTTTTCAATAAAACTGTGACCTCATACACAGTTAACTGTAACAAATTAAAATTACTTTTTTTCCTTTGAAAATGCCTGGGGAACTTAAATCCATAGGATACAACTATGAAAGGTGACATTAGACAGAGAAACCAGACTAATACTCAAGCTTCCAAACCAAATCAAAGAAAAACAGAAGCAGATAAAAATGTAACTTGCTGTTTTATCAAGGTATATACACATGATATCAAAGATTGCCTGGTTTAAGAAGATAAAGTTTAGGAGCTGTTCTTTTCAAAATCTAAGAGAAACCACAGAGCACTGGTATTTTAGAGTTCCCAGACACATCTGTACAATCTATTTAGTTCAGAGGAAAGTTGTCTAGTAACTACTAACAGCCCTCTCTTGACAGTTTCTGTGAAAATTTCAGATAATGTAGGGACTCTGAAAAAGAGTCCTTAGTATGTACTGTCAACAGCCACTGTCAGATTACATGGATGGCTATAATTGAGCTGTCAATGAATATTTGTAACTCTAGAATTTTGCTAATCTTTCAACATATACATGATGCCATAATCAGGTTTCAATTCATTGTTTCTATATAAGATTAGGAGTGTACTGCTATGTTACCAGAAGTTTAATCACATTCTTTAGTTTTATATTTACTTTAGTTCATCACTTACTCCTTCCTTTTCATATATTTCTAGTCACCTCAGACAACCAATTCTACTCATTTGGACAACTTTGTTTTTATGGACTTATTATTACTGCCTTTCCAAACAAGGGCATGGTTATACCAGCACTCTCATGCACTGCTGGTGGAATATGAATATAATAAGCATTTTATGGATAGCTTTTATAAATCTTTTTTAAATGATAAATGCCATTCTCTTGAACCCAGCCATTCTACTTATAGAATTTTTTTCTTTGTTTCTCTATATATACTTTCTCAAGTGAGAAATATATATTATTTACTATAGTATTTTCTTATAAAAGAAAATATGGAAATACTATAAATTTCCCTAAATAACACATCAAATAAGTTACAGTGTATGTCTATATATTTATAAACATACACTAAGTATAATTAAAATCTCTTTAAAAGATTAAGGACCTTTTTTATATATATAATTAGGGGATAATCTTCATAATGTTGATAAGTAAAAAAAGCAAGATATAGAACAATGTATGTAGTGTGCAGCCAATTGTGTTTAAACAGGGATCATGAAGAAGAATACATACACAAATCTGCTTAAATATCTATAGATATACAAGGGATACCTAAGAACATGTCATAATTTTGTCCCTTAGGAAGTGAGTTGGATATCTCATAAATAGGAAGGGAAACAAGAGTTCTTACTTTATATTTTCTAAGCCTTTTAAAAGTTGAATTACAGGAATATTTTACCTTAATAAAAACCAAAAAAATCGATGAAAAAATTATAACTTGAAAAAACTTTAATTTCCCTCTGAGTCTCTCTTAAGTTTCTCATTTATTGATACCTGTTTGCTAATTTTATTAGTTCAAAGTGTAGAAGTAGAACCCCAAATTGAGAGGCTCACATCTTTATTATTTAAGATTCAATGTATCCAAAACTAAAAACATTTATTATATTTTAGTGTAGTAAATAGCTTCTCCTCAGGACTTTTACACTTTAAATTAAATAAAATTTAAATAATTCCTGATCAAAAAAAAACATAAAATCAAGGCCAGTTTTATTTTCTTGGAGCCATCAAAGGGAATACTTAAACAAAAGGCTGAGCTTTTTTGGTATGTGGGTAGATCATTTCTTTGAGGTTTGTTATTTTCTCCAAATAATTAATTTAAGAAATTTTTGGCTATTTTGATTATTAATCTGGCTAGAACCTATACTTTGAATTTATTTTGGGAATAGCTAGAAACATTTACATGATATATTCAGGACAGGGATCAAACTTACAGAAAAAAGACTATTACTGGAAAATTTTAAATAGTTTGCATAGGTAAATATACATTATTATGGAGTATATACATACATATGCAATTGACATTATTACCTATCAGTAGTAAAAATATGCAGAAAGCATCACAGTGTTTTCATCCTTGGGAATAAGATATCTCATTCAATCATTCATTCATTCACAAATATTAATGAACACCTACTGCTATGTACCAGAGGTCTAGAAATAAACAATCCATGTCTCTATGTAGTTTATAATCTGGTAGAAATATAATAGCACCAGATATCATCAGTAAGTCAATGAATCATGTGTATACAATTTTAGGAGGTTATATACAACATTATGAAATATACAACGGAGTAAAGAGACTGGTAAGAGCTGGCCTCGGTGTCAATTTTTAATGAGATGGTCAGGGTTGACCTCACTAGAAGAAACATTGAAAGCAGCAAAGAAAGTTTTGCATCTATTTAGGGGGAAAATGTTCCATGCAGAGGAAAATGACACACAAATGCTGTAAGGCCTGACCTCATGTTTGATCTGTTAGAGCAGCAGTTCTCAGCCTTTTTGGCACCAGAGACCAATGCGCCTACGAGAATCTAATGCCTGATGATCTGAGGTGCAGCTGAGGCGGTGATGCTAGCACTGAAGAGCAGCTGCAAATACAGATGAAGCCTTACTGTGTAGCCCATCTCTCACCTCCTGCTGTGCGGCCAGGTTCCTAACAGGTCACAGACTGGTACTGGCCTGTGGCCCAGGCATTGGGGCACCCCGGTGTTAGAGGAACAGCAATGAAGCCAGGATAGCCGCAATCAAGGGAGCAAGAATGATTACTTGAAGATGAAATCAGAGCAGCTCATGGATGGAAGTAGAAGGCTGGGCAGGGGAAAATGTTGTATGGCTGTATAGCCCATTTCAACTTCTACTTTGAAATAAAGTGGATGAATAACATAGGGTTGTAAGGAATTACAGCATCTTAACGACCATATTAAAAGATTCTCTCTCTAGGCTAATTTTCAGATGTGGAAAAACTTGCATGCCAAATTCCCCCAGGAAACTTACCCCATCAGATGGAGATCTGCTTGCAGGATGTCTACTGAGGAGCAGTGTCAAGAACAACACCAGGGAAAAGTGAGAAAAGTGGAATTGGGGCGAGAAAGAATTTCAAGTGCTATTAGCATCAACTGCTATGAGCAATGATCTCGCCGATGCAGGATGCTGTGGAACTGGGATGACCCTGCTTAGTTAGTTTGAACTGGTGGTGCACATAACCCCCAAGGAGGAGACTATCCCCATGGAGTCACTCATTTTAGCTGAGGAGACATTCAAAGGAGATTTCAGTTAAGACCTGTCAACAAGCAACATGTACAGCAGAAATGGAAATGAATGTATTCATTCTGAAGGAGAAACCTAGGCAGTTCACAGCAGCACCCTTTACAGTGTACAGCAAGGAAACAGAGAGAAGAGTTTAAGGCTATTGAAATAATCAAGGAAAGAGATTATTATAAATTGGGCCATTATGATGCCCTTGGTGGGAGAGAACACTGATTTGACTCTAGATATATTTTGAAAGTAGAGTCACCTATGTTGTCTGAGAGATTAAATGCAGAGTATGAGAAAAAGAGTACAGTTAAGAACAAATCCAAGGCTTTTAAGCTCTGCAACTGTGAAGAAAAGAATATCCATTAACTGACATGGGAAACTTGAAAGCAGAAAAGGTAAGAGGAAGAAAGTGAAGAATTCGATTTTATGTATGATTTGGGGATATCTACAAAATATCCCCATGGAAACTTCTTGAAAGCTGGTCAATGATTCCTGCAGACAGTTATGCTGGATATGTAATTTGGAAAACATTAATATATATACCTGGTATTTAAAAGCACCAGACCAGATAAGATAAATAGGAAAGTGACTATAAATAAAGAAGACAGGGTAGATTAAACCCCAGGCAATCCAAAGTTAAAAGGTCAGGACAAAGATGAATAAAGAACCAGGGGTAAATAGAAAGTAAAATTTAAAAATGAGGTGGGATTAAACCAGCATAAAATTGTTTAAGAAGCTGATTGAAGAAAATGGTTCCAGAAGGAGGAACGATGAACAAATGCAAATGCCTATGAAAAGCTAAATAAAAAGGTGATTGAGAATTGGCAATCACTTCACAACATAGATATATTTTGTTACCTCAACAGGAGTTTTTTAACAAAAATAGAGGTAAAAATCTGATCAGAGTGGGCTGAAGAGAGGTGGAAAATAATTGAAGGGCATGGATGACTACACTAGTTAGTAAGAAAAGTGGGCCATAACGTTTTTTCATGAGGAAAGATCTGGCTCCTTCACTTTCATTTCATGCCATTAAAATACAATGTTAAACATTGCTGAGGGACTTCCTCATTCTTCCCAATAGAATAGAAACATCACCGTGAATCTCCCTAGCTCAAAATCATAAAACCTGGCATATTTAAATGGTTCAGTTGAGTAGTCTCATAAACTCAATATTTTATATTTACACATTTAGAAACTGGTTATTAAAGGTTATTAAACTAGTAAATGGCTAATCAAGATTTAAAAGCAGGTTAGGAAGTTGAAATAAGTAAAATAAGTAATAACATTATTTAATGACATTTTGTGTTTCATTTTGTTAAAAAAACATTTATTTTAAATCATTTTTTATTTTTGTCTAAAATTGATATAGGCATGTTATGAGCTATTCTTATTTATATAAATTTAGGGTATATATTTTTCAAATTTTGTTTCAATTTTTATAAACTTTGAATGTTTCCATGAGTTTTCAAAATGAACCTGATCATATGACAATGATTAATTGTAGGATTGGGAAATTCTATTACTAGCCAGCTAGCTCACTCTGTCACCTAGCTACTTCAGTAAGACCCAGAAAACAAGTAGGCCAGTTTTCTGCTCTTTATCTCAGACCATCTCCCTCTCTTCCCACCCCTGCCATGTGTTTGTGTATGTTCATATGTGTGTGTGCGCCACTCACGTGTTTTTGTCTGAGTGTTTGAAGCTGAAAACAAAAAAGAAAAGGGAAAAATATCTTAGAACTGCAGCCTGCATGCAGGCCATGCAGAACTGAAGAAACATGTAAAAGTGATGTTGTACCTATAGTTCAGCAATAGTTATGTCTTTTCCGGCTCTTAGGATTAATTCTATATTCTTACCATACCTACCCAACACTTTATAGAAGCAAAATGTCATTTTTTTTCTTCTGAGAATAAATGGTAATCCAAAGCACACTGTTTATTAATGAGTTAAATAATAGTTAAATCATAAATTTAATATTTTGCAAAGCATTATGATAGAATAATGGCAGTTTTAATCATTTAAAGGTTTGCAATTAAAAGGAAATATATAGCAAATGTATTAAAATGGTTGCCTGTGATTGAAGAGATAAATGGGAATAAGAAATGATATATTATGAAACGATTAATACATACATATATACGTACATATATATGTGTATGTATATATGTATGTATTTATAGAAATATAAATGTAAGTTAAGATAATGGCTTGAATATGACCAAAATAATAGCCCTAATGAGAGTCATATAATTAAATTAGCTCTGCACTTAAGATAAGAAAATTTTATTATACCACATATGTGGTATAATAGTATTAAAGATAATACTGTCAAACCATGTGAAATTGCTATATTCATAGGTTCAATAGGTAAAATAGGTAGATATTGGCAATTTCATGTTAATCTTATCCTAATAATAATAACTTATGCCATCCTTACCAAAACACTATGCTATCATCAGGAATTGCTGATGCTAGAGATGATTAAACTGATATTCAGAAAAGTTCAGTTGCTCAAAGTTACAGAGCTATTAAACATCAAACTAGTTTTTTTTTTTTTTTGAGTCCTAATCTAATTTGCTTCCTACTGTAAGCTTTGTGAATGTGGTCATGGGCATATTTTCTGGCCTTGTTTCTGACAGTAATCATGAGAATTCTTAGATTTTAATATCTATATCTATAAACTGAAGTTTGGGTTATATGACCTGATTTATAACTCATAAAATTTGTCAAAGATCTTTATTTTTGTCATTTGAATAAAGGTATCATTATTGTTATTTTTGCATTTATTTATTCTGGGAGTATAAATATAATTCCTCACTCATTACCTTGCTAGTTAGTCAACTGGGTCTTTGAGACTAGCTAAACATTAATTTCTCATACTCTTCAATGTAACTATTTCTACAAAGGTTTGTTTAGGTTGAAAAGTAAAGGGGGGGTCACTCAACTGTGAACTCTGACATTGCTACCATTTTCTTTATTAAATGATCTTGTTCAATAACCTCTAGCAGTGACATTCACACATATTTTGGTGGTAAACACTGATTTTTCAAATGAAGTGTTATATAGAATCAACTTATATAAAGTTGAGTTCTTGTTAAAGTAGCAGAGGATGAATTTGAGCTATTGTCTCTAAAATCTTGAAGCTCCAGGATATCAAGTTTCACAACCATTGCCCAATATTTGTGCATTCTGTCACTGTGTGTGTGTAAGAACAGTAACTAAAACTTCCATTTTATTTCCTTGAAATTTCAGGATTCAATGTTTTATTTCCAAACTGGCTCTGTGTTTCATCATCTATAAACAGTGATTTAAAGAGGCATATAATTCTTCCACATGAATATTTTATAATGCATGAACTGAATCTGATCAGACAAATGCCAAACATTTAATAGATGTGATGGTAATTTGGTGTGTTTGATTCTCTGAAAATATATTGTAAAAAAAAAAAAAAAAAACTGTCTGAAACAAAATATCTGTTGATTATCACTGACAATTCCATGTAATGATATCAAAGAGTTTGAAGTTCCTTTATGTTTGTACTGTCCCACACATGGCGGCCCATCTCACAATGAAACTGACACCAGCAAGGAAGCATGAGGAAGAAATCCTGCACTCACTATCCATTATTGCAGCAGGACCCTTAGGGCTGCAAAAAACTTTCAGCACTGAATATAAAAAAGAAGAATGTTTTCACAAGGCAGAAGCTGTCACATACTCAAAGAATATAGAGATTCAAGGTTAATTATGTTTTCAATAAACTGTTTTATTTTGTTAGAAAATGTTCCTCCTTATGCCGAGAGTGTTTTTCCTAGCATCTTTCAACATGTCAGATCATGTAAGTCATTCTAACTCGTCTGTATCATCTAAAGAACTGATTCAGAAATATATTAAATATAACGAGAACTATAAAAGAGGATTTTAAAATATATTTTTGACGCAATGGAAAACACGCTGGCTCTCCTAAAGACGAACCTTTTTCTCTCATTTTGAAACTTACTTTTTCAGGAGCTTAACAACAATAGTGTGCACCTGGCCATATTCTAGCACATCTAATTTCACAAACATTGTCATGTTATTTCATAGCAATATAATCCTTGCATATTCCTTTGGAGAAGCAAACATTTTCTGTAAATGGCCAGATATTACATATGTTAAGCTATGTGTGCCATATGGTTCCATTGTAGCACATGAATGAGCAAGGCTATGTTCTAATAAACTTTATTAAAAAGTTGGACAGCAGATCAGATTTTGTCCACAGAACACAGTTTACTCATTCCTACTCAGAGAGAATGTTTTCAAAAAATCTATTTTACAACATTCTTTTATTAATGTATTTATTTATTCAGAGATGTAGAAGGGGAAAGGGGCAAAGCGTGGTTAAGAAAGAGTAATAAGCAGTCTAAATAAGTGCAGTAATCTTAATTGTGTGGCATAGTAAGTAACAGTTCATCAGGGATCTGTGAATTTAAGAGACTGAAGCGAATACATTTCCAGAAATAAAATTTACCTATTTCAATTTTATATACATAGAAATGAGTTGAAAACCTGTAAAAACCAATCAGTCTTTTCTTCACAATTCTCTCTTATAGCACTGTATGAAGGAAATGGCTCATTTCTCAAGGAAATCGATGGGGAAAACAAAGGCAATGTCCCCTAGCAGTGCCAAGCTGATGCCTCAGGAGGATATTATATTGTCTCCCTGTTTTCTATTGGGAGTGTTCTAGAATCTGGCAATTGCCTTATTTCCCTGGGCTGCAATTTTCTCACCTATGAAAGAAATATACTGGTTTAGATAATATCTAAGATCTCTTTAAATTTTAAAATTCTATTAAGTGGCAACCCATTTCTTACCTGATATAATCAGAGATCACAGGAAAATCTGTCCCTTTTAAAATTTATAATAGCAAATTTTATATTACATTAGTCTCATGTCTAATTGTCATTTCAGCTGCTCTAAGCTGGCTACTCATTTCCATTATTATAATGTTTCAATTTTTTGTGTTGTTTTTTCTTTGTTGCCAGTGAAAAATCATAAAGAATTAACTTTGTTTCTCAATTAGTTAAAATAAATTTTTAAATAACAACCTGGAAACTTTTTCTCTGAAAAAAATACTCCATGAATAAAAATTGCATATACATACATATATACATATATTTGCATATATATACATATATATTTATATTTTAGTTTTCCTCTGTTGAACTATTTTTTGACTCTGTGGAAGAACATCAACAAAGGAAGTAGTCCTTGAAGAAAAACAATTGACAAATAGCTCCTCTAAGCAGCTGACAGAGACACTATTGTGCCACCACACAGCAGTTGGAAAGTTTAACAGAGAAGTAAAGAGTCAAATAATTGACTTTTTAAGAAATAATCCCTTGAAAATTATGAGGAACTTGTGGCATCATATGTTGTACGCATAATAGGTTAACTTTATTAACCTGTTAATGACTAAAATCAAGATCTTATAAACAGAAAAATATTTAGGCTTTTAAATATAGGTAAGATACTTGCCCAACTTTACAAGGCAAATTAAAAAAAAAAAAAAGGATGAGATAGAAATAAAAAAAGAGGGCAGATAAGAGAATTAAATGTACATTATTCATAAAAGCTCTTTTTTAAAAAAGCATATATATTTTTTTTGGCTTTATTGTTAAGTGACAGTGATGGGAAATAAAATGTAATCAAAAAGTAGATGTCATAGTACTTTATAAACAAGAAAATAAAAGTCAAAAAAAATGATAAGGAAAATGGGCCTCGGTTTAAAACACAGTGAAAGGTACAAGGATAGCGAGAAGCACACAGCTGAACTGACCATTTTGTGGTCAGAGCACTTCCTTTATCATGTCTTCAGTTATAGAATTTCTAAGTGTGAAAAATAAACATCACAGTCACCCACAAACTCAATTTTTAAATGTAGTACTTTCTTTCTAAACTAATGAAAAATCTTACTACACTTAGCTCTGTTAGGATGAAAAAATAAGTTACATTCATATATTTTGAGTAGAAGAAAAGAGACTATGGATAGAATGAACTCAAACAAGGACATACCTAGAACGAAAATCCAGTCTTCTGCACTACCCAGTAGTGAGATGAGAGACATGAGCCATGAGCTATATGAGTAAATTGAAGATCCCTTTTAGACAAGATTGATGATGCTGAAAGAATGCCAAAACTGGCTGTGGAAAGCCTTGTTTCAAATTTTGGCTCTGCCCCTTATCAAGCACTCAACTTTGTAAAATATTATTGAAATTTATATTAGCTGTAAAGTTGGACTAAGCATCCGACCCTCATATTTAAAAGATGTTCTGAAGTTCAAAAGACATCATGCATTTATAAGAGTTTAGAAAATGATAAAATGCCATAAAATTGGAATCAAACACATCTCGATAGAGAAATAAATGACTCTCGAGAATCTCCAGAATTGTACTTGTTGCCAGTCTCGGTTCTGCCTCTAATTAACCTGATGACTTTGGGTAAGACATCCTCTCTGGATCTTAGATAACTTTACTGGAAAATAAAAGAGATTATCTCTAAGCCCATTTCAGCTTGAACTTCCATTCTTATACAAGAAAAAATCTTTTTCAGGATCTGGTTTCTCTTGTCAGCATATCTTCTCCCTGAGCGAACTTGTCTACTTCTGAATTAGCTTAACTATATATGTTATCATTTAAAACTATAAATTTTGACTACTATATTATAAATTATTAAGTACTAGTCTATATCTCCAATACAAATTCTTCCCAAAGTCAGAAACTTATCCTGCCTATGCTAGAAATACATCATATACTAAATGTGAAAACTATTAAATAGTTATCTCCCCCATCTCCAGAAATTGAACAAAAATATCCTTCCTTTGCAATTACCCACTCAATCGCTGCACTAAAAGCCATCTTAGTAACTTGGTTTTATAAAAAAGAGAAGAAGAGAGAATCAATCTTGATACTTCCTTTCTCATCATTCCATAAACCAATTAATTATAATTCTTATAAAAATTTGTATTTAAGTATTTATTTGTTCTATATGAGCTACACTTTCTAAAAGAGAATATCAAAACAAACCACTTAGTAAAACTCACAAATATAAAAATAAATAACAAAAAGAGAAATACACTCATCTCTCAAAGCCAAATATTAGGTTTACAGTATATAATTATTCTGCATATTTATAAATATTTGTTTTTTAATTTTATGAAATTAAAATAATATTTATAATGCTTTGAAAAATTTATTTCTCATATTATTGAATATAATACTTTTATAAAATATATATAAATATGTATTTCCTAACTCATTCTTTTCAAAAGCCACATAGTGATTCACACTACAAGTGGCATTTAGATTATTTATCATTTTTATAACATTTAAAAATTGTTAGAGTAAATATACACCTTTACATGTTGAGAAAGCAAATATATATTTATATATGTGTGTATATATGTAATATGTGTATGTACATTACACCTATCAGTGCTTTGTTTTTTAGAAGGTAAAACTCTCACTTAAAAAAAGCAGTCTTCCCCTTTCATTCACTACTATTCTAATTTAGGTTCTTAAAATGTCATTTGTGTCACCATGACATTGTCTTAACTGTTCCTAATGTCTACACGCTTTTGGTCTTTAAATCTTTTTTCCACATCACCAGTCAAGTGTTTTATCTATGGACATGAAGAGCTGGTAGCGCTCTGCTTAAATGCATTAATGTCTCCCAGACCTCCACGCAATAAAGCTAAGATGCACAGATTGCCTATGAACCCCCATGATCTTGTCATAACCTTGTACCTGCTAGTGCTAATTGATCTCATCTCTCTTGCTTCTTCCTTATTCCAAATTTGATTGTAACATTGCTCATATATATTTACTGGGGAAGAGGGGTATATTTACATATGCCTGCAATGCCTTCCCTACATTTCTTGACTGCCTTACTTTCATTTACCCTCTACAGCTTAGTTCAGGTGGCCTAGTTCACCAGGAGGCTTTTGTTAAACTCTCAGACTGGGTTATATACTCACTTCATACATCCTTCATTTCCAAAGTCCTATCACCACTTTGCCCTCTCATTTTAGTTTTCAAAAAGCAGGGACTTTATATTGTGCCAAATCCCTAGCATTCCATAAAATTTGAGTAATAGCCTATTTAACTTAATAGAGTTAGATATTCAAGATTAAAACTTAGGTTAACCTAGACCTTGTCAATTATTGAATAAAATCCCAAACTATTAATTGCCCTAGGTTCAGAATTAGCGTCTGTGAGTGGCATCCGGTGACCTTCTAAGGCCTCACTCTAAACTCCTTAGCCCATTAACTGTGTTCTCCCCACTCTGATTCTACAGAATCAAGAACCATGACCAAGCCTAGCGGTGAAGAATCTAAACTTTTTAAAGGCAAAAGAAGAAACTTTACCTTTGTGTTCATTTCACTTGTAGCACAGTACTTAATGTTACTATTGCTGAGGATTCAATGCCCATAATGGGAATAGGAAAATAAGAATGACCTCTTAAGATGAAACCAGTAGGAACTTTACAATTAGTCCAGAGCAAAGGTTTGTATGATAATGGGGGGGGGTGGGGACGATTGAATGTATTTAATAGAGCAATAAATTATTAGTCAATAGAATAAATATATAAATTTTACAAATTAAAGGAATAAAGTCTTAGCAGCAAATTGTGGCATTGACCTTCAATTCAACTAAAAAGGATTCTTAGCTGTGAATTTCCATATTCATGCATCATTAAACTTTTCAACCATTTTTGTTATTTTGATCCCATGCTCACAGAATGAAGGATCCTTCAGAAATAATTAATAATCAGTATAGCTTGGACACCAATCAATGAGTGTTACCCTCAGTCTAAATGAAACTAGCTATAGACAACAGCTATGGTCATGCAAGTGAATACTGGCTGGACATTGGCTTTGTTATTTATTAAAGTTTCCTAGAGCTACTGTAACAAAATGCCACAAATGAGGTCAACATAAAACAAAATTATTCTCTCACAGTCTGAAGATAAAAATATCAAATTAAAGTGGTAGCTGGTTTGGTCTCTCTGAGACTGAGAAGAAGCTTCTTTTCCTTCTCCCTAACTTCTGGTGGTGATAGTCAATGCTCGTTGTTCCTAGTCTTGAAGCTGCACCACTACAGTCTCCACCTTTGTCAAAACACGGTGTTTTCCTTGTGTATGTCTCTCACCTCTTATAAAAACAACGGTTGGTTGAATTAAGGGCTCACCTCAGTCTTGTATGACCTCATCTTAAATTATTACACCTGCAAACACCCTATTTCCAAATAATTTTACATTCAGAGATACTAGGGTTAAAGACTTTAGCAGATCTTTGGGGGAACACAATTTAACCCATAATATTGAACAAGCAACTGTCTACTTTCAATGCCACCTTCATAGGTATTATAACTTGGAATTTTAGAATTATTACTGAAGAAATGTCTGTGAGTTACTTCAAAAACTGGAATATTTTCTGAGAAAATAACTAATACAAAAAGGCCATTCAGTATGGGTAGCCAATAGTAAGACTTTAGACTGCAAAGTTCAAAGACAGGCCTCAGATCTTAAAATATTCTCCAAGGTAATAAATGTCATGTTAAGACACCTTTTAGAAGACAGGGAAAACTTGTTAAATTTCTATCCTATATTCACAGTAAAGATGAAAATATTTAGTATATATTTGTTGAATATAACAAATAGAAGAAAAAGTTATCAATAAAAAATCTCAGATTATGAAACTGATGGGCTACCTACTGTGTTAAAGAGACAAATATGCAACAAATCAAACTTTTAGGGATGCAACCAAAGCAGTAATAAGAGGGAAATTTATAGCATTAAAGGCTTAGCTCAAAAAAAAATGCAAATTAACAATCTAACATTGTGCCTTAAAGAACTATGAAAAGAGGAACAAATAAAGCCAAAAGTCAGTAGAAGGAAGAAAATAATATCAACTAAAGTAGAATTAAATAAAATAGAGGCTAAAAAGACAATAAAAAATTAATTAAACAAAGAACTAGTTCTTTAAAAGGATAAATGAAATTGAAAAACCTGGCTAGACTCATTAAGGAAAAAAGAGAAAAAAATCAAATAAATAAAATTGTAAATTAAAGGGAAGTTGCAACCAATACACAGAGATACAAAGGATTATACAAGAATATTATGAAAAGTTATATGCCACCTAATTTGATAAAATTAAAGAAATGGACAAGTTCTTACATATATATAACTTTCCTAGACTGAATCATGAAGAATTAGAAAACCAACCTAAATAGCCTGATCAACAGTAAGGAAATTGAAACAGTTATTTAAAAACCTCCTTAAAAAACAAAAGTCCTGGACCAGAATGCTTCACTGATGAATTCTATCAAACATTCAACAATGATATAATACTTATTCTTCACAAACTCTTCCAAAAAATTGAAGAATAAATACTTCCTAATTTATTTTATAAGACCAACCTTATCTGATTCCAACACCTGGCAAGGATAAGACAAAAAAAAAGAAAAAGAAAATTACAGGCCAATCTATCTAACAAAGATAGATGAAAAACCCTAAACAAAATACTAGCAAATCAAATACAAGAATACATTAATAAGATAATGAATCACGATGAAGTATGGTTCATCCTAGGGATGCAAGGATTGTTCAACATATAAAATCAATGAATGTGAAACTCCACATTAACAAAATAAAAGATTGAAATCATGTGGTCATGTCATTAGATGTAGTAAAAGCATTTGACAAGATATGGCATCCATTTCTGATTAAAACACTTAATAAATGGGTATAGAAAGAAAGTAACTCAACATAATAAAGACCATATATAACAACACCCCAGTTAATTTTATACTCAGTGGTGAAAACCTGAAAGCTTTTCCTCTAAGATCAGGAACAAGACAAGAATGCCCACTCTCACCACTGTATTCAACACAGTACTTTCTGGAAGTCCTAACCAGAGAAATCAGACAAGAGGAAGAAATAAAAGGCATACATTTGAGAATGAAGTAGTAAAATTATTACTTTGGGCAGATGGCATGATTCTATATATAGAAATCTTAAAGACTCCACCAATAGACTATTAGAAACAATAAACAAACACAGTAAAGTTGCAGGATACAAAGCCAATGTACAAAGGTCCATTGTGTTCCTTTATACTAAAAATGAAATATTAGAAAAAGAAATGAAGAAAACAATCCCATTTGCAATTGGAACAAAAAGAATAAAATACTTAGGAATAAACTTAACAAAGGATGTGAAGGACCTATAAACTGAAAACTACAAAGAATTGTTGAAAGAAATTAAAGAAGAAACAAAGAAATAGAGAGATATTCCATGTTCATGGATTAGGAAAATCAATATAGCTAAAATGGCCATTTTATCTAAAGTTATATACTGATTTAATGCAACCCCCATCAAAATCCCAATGGCATTTTTCAAAGAAATACAACAAAAATCATCAAATTTGCATGGAACCACAAAAGACCCTAAATACCTAAAATAACCCTGAGAAAAAGAGAACAAAGCTAGTGGTATCACATTCCCTGACTTCAAATTATACCACAAAGCTGCAATAATAAAATAGTATGATATTGACAGAAAAATAAACACAAAGACAATAAAACTGAGTTGAGAGCTCAGAATAAACCCACACGTATGGGCAACTAATTTTTGACAAAGGAACCAAAACCATACAATGGAGACAGGAAAGTTTCTTCAATGAATGACATTGGGAAAAATGACACTAGACAACTCTATGACATGATACACATAAAATAACTCAAAATAGATTAAAAACTTAAAGGTAAGACATGAAACAATAAAATACATAGAAGGAAGCATAGCTGTTATGGACCTTGGTCTCAGAAAGATTTTTGTAGACTTGACCCCAAAGGCAAAGAAAGTAGAGGCAAAAATAAATGAATGAGACTACAGCAAACTAAAAAGTTTCTGCAGAGCAGAACACCAACAAAACAAAAGGCAACAGAGAGAAGATATTTATAAATGATACCTCAAACAAGGGACAATATCTAAAATATATGAAGAACTCATACAGCTCAGCAACAAAAAAGCAATCTTATTTAGAAATGTCCAGAGGACCTGATCAGACACTATTCTCAAAAAGATATACAAATGACCAATGGATATATGAAAGGATGCTCAAATTCACTAACCCTAAGGCTTCACTCACAGCTGAGAATATGCCCTTTGTCATTAATTATGCCCCTGAGATGTCACAGAAATAGAATGAAGATCTCCCATATTATCCACAATATATGGCTTCTTTATATTTGTTCCATATCATATCAAATATACACAGTTAACAGGGATGAGGGCTTAATAAGAAAGGAGACAGAGTTGCCTGGAGTGCCTTTTCAGACTGCACTTTGATTCAGATTCTGAGAACACCAAACCCTCTACCTCTATGACTGCCATTAAGTCACACAATGGGGAGCCACTATTTCTGATGGTAGTTGATGATATTCTCAGTTACATTTGAATGAAAAAAGAAAAGGAAAAACTACCATTCTCAAGAATGATGATGACTCTATGTTTTAGAGTGAAAGAATGAAATTCCCTGAACATCTGTCATGTTAGTATATTTGCTTTTGTGTCCAGAGTAGACAGTGATATTCACCAATGGATAAAGGAATATTAAGGTAATGCTAAGTATATGCAAATTTACAAATAATGAAGGAAAACAAACAAAAGCTCAAAGAATTACTAAGAGTGCTATGGATCTCCATACATGGTAAATGGAGAAAGCTCTGGGTTTAATATGATTTGGCTCTAGGCAAGCCTTTTCATTTTGTCCCAGCTTTGTTTTTGTTGAACCATCTTAATACAACCATTAAAGACAGGTAACATGTTATGGTAAACTTTTGAATATTTATATGCTTTTATACTTGGAAGAAGTTTTCAACCATGAATAAATATTTAGATTTACAAGAAGACTTTTTGTTCAGCAGAAATGGAAAATCTAGGGCCTTGCTTTATTACTGAAGGATATTATGGCTTTATAAGCTGAGCTGAGTGCAGCTTTAGAGAGTAATGGTACTACACAGTATGTAAAACACTAGGATTTTTTTTTCTGAAAATATTAGGGGAAACTGTCTGGCATCCAATGTTGCTTCATAACAAGGAATAAAATCATCGCAAGCATTGTTTATAAAACAAGTTTTGTAGTGAAAGTAGTAATCTTGCCAGGACTTAGCAACATTAAGTAGTACAAAATAACTGTTAAAATCTATGTCAAGTGTTCCAACAATGTTAGTGAGAAAAATCATAGTAATAGGTAAAATATCTTAATTCCCAAATAGTTGTAATGTTAAAAGTGTTCTACATTCCAAATGTAAAAGCTATACCTTGCATTAATTAACCCAACTATTCCTTGTCCAGGATCATAGCATTGAGGCCTGCCAGAACTGTAATTGTATGTGAGTCCTGAATTTTTGCCAGTTCTGGATGTAGTCTCATTTGCATATTTATAAGTCACAGCCTTGTGAAAGTGCCAGAATGTTGCAAAATGTTTTGTGACTGTTTGTTGCAGCAATAGAGGCAAATAATAGATTACCCTTTTAAAAATCCCATTATATACCATAAAACATAACATGTAATGCTATAAAATAACTGCAAAGGCTTTGTAACAATTATTCCACACCAAGTGAAGCAATACTTTTTTTCTGAAAAATGTAAATGATAGGGATCCAGAGCACAGGGAATAAAATAGAGATTTTCTTATATTAGATGAATTAGAACTAGATTTTAGTTAAGTGATCAACTAACATTTTTTTCTGGATGGATATATCCCATATTCAAGGGAAAAACTAGAATTCAGAAAGTACATTATCCACTAAAATTAAAGTCTTAAATACTTTATTTCTTAGGTACCTTATTTCCACTAAATACTAAAACGCAGTTCTTAAAAAATAGAAGCACCCAATCCCCCTTCAAATACACATGTACATACAGACACACATAAACACACATCACAGGTTTTGTTAATGGAGAAGACTGATCAGTAAATAATATTGTTTTGATCCATTTACTTCAGAAAAGATCTGGTCACATTAAAAGGAAATTTTTGACCATCAGTACGATAAGTTGCCTGTGAGGGTTTTAGATCCTTTTCATGTTTCTGGACTTTAAAAGAAAAGTCTTACCCATGTACATGCACGTGCAAACACACTCACTTATGCACACATACCTATTTTCTGTTCTGTGTATTCATGGAGTCAGTGTCTTAGCTACTCTGACGAAAGCCTAAACAAGGTTTTTGTTGTTATTGTTTTACAAAATAAACCTATAAGAAATTACATCAGTCAAATTGGTTAACAATGGGTAGCATTACTATAATATTACTATAATAAAGATATATAATTAACATTTGATTTTGAACATTTTTTTATGTCTGTGTGTCAATGTGTTTGGTTTACATATCTGTAATCTAGATAGGTTTATGTATAGAAAATATCTATATTCTTAAACTTATACATATATGTTTATAGCCTATAATCTATATATACATACAGATATATAGATAGATAAATAGATAGATAGATAGATAGACAGACAGACAGACATCTCAAATACACTGACCCATTACTGCACAGGTACATCATTTAGATTTTTATACTATATAGTTTCTTAGTTGAGGGAAATTTTTAAAAATATTTTACTAATATAAAATATTATAAAAATATACCTATATAAAAAAGAAATAAAATACATACTACAATTATAGCTATGATTATGAATCTAAACATTTTATTCTATTTAAATGACAAGAATTTTTCTTTGGAAAAAAAACCTGATGACCACAATATTTTTGTGGCCATAATTTAGATGCAAATGCTCCTTTTAATACTAAGCTTATCTCCTCAGATGGATATAATTTTATTCCTTGTCTCAGTGGTCCTTATACTAGGCAATATCAAGATAAGTCTACCAAATGGGCTATCACTTATGCATGGAATGCAACGTAGAACTGAGATGTAACAGTTCATTTTTAATTTAAAAGCTATCTAAACGCTAAAGCATACAGATAAACTCTTCTCTCAATTAGTAATGTCTTATCTTGACCTTTTAAACAGACTAAAAATTATATAAACTTTTTAAGATTAAACTTTTTCTATATCTTTTTTGTTTTACTTATGAAAATTCAACTTTAAATTGATAATTTAACATTATCCATTCGCTCTGTGCTTTGGAGAAAATAACCTTTTAATTTTTTCTCTTAGAAAACAGAACATTAATTGAAGATCCTCCCTATTAAATATATTATCATAGTCCACATATTTTTTATGTATAATAAAAATGCAAAACATGAATCTACCACATCTCATTGATTCTATCTTATTTCTCTTGACCTCTATTTGCTTCAATATCTGCTGCCACAATTCAAAAAGTCCTAAAGCAAGACTTTTTTCACAGGAGTAAAACAAAATAAAAAAAAAAAGATACACTATTTTTTCTACAGAGAATACACACACATACACATACAAACAAATATTTCTCTGATTATAATTTTGTATGAGGTAAGTATTATCAAAAATTGCCTCGAAAGAATTCAGAACTAAATCACTGTAGACAACTTTTAGATCTTTTCCTGCATTGTATCTCATTTTTATATAGGTCTCCTGCTTTTGACTAAATATTAAACTCTCCTAATAAAAGGACTATTTGAAATATGAGGATTTCAAAATGGGGTTAAATTACATGTAATCTCCTGAAATTCTAGTGAGGTAAAGGTGTTTCCAGCAGAGAACAACTCGAGCTGTTTCACTGTTACTAAAAACTAAGATGTGTATGAGAGCAAAGTGGAAGTTTGAAATAGAACAGTAGGAATGGGTCCAAGTTATATGTATTTTAATAAAAGTACAAGTTCAAAATGTACTGGTACCAAAAAAAAAAATTTCTGGCGATTCCTCTGACTTTATTTACATGTGAACCAACCAAGGCTGATCTAATCAGATCAAAATGTATACTTACAGTACTGAAAAGTAGAGGACATTAAAACATGGCAAATTTGGGTTCTAATCCTAGCTCTACCATTTACTAATTGAGTAATTTAGTATTACCAAGGCTCGGATTCCTTATCCATATTAGAATGAAGATAATAGGTCATAAGGTTAAGAATATATCATGGCATAGTGTGTGACTGAACTTTATATAAACCAATATATAAAGCATCAATAGAAATATTATAATTGAAAAGATAGAATGGATACAGATTATAATAAGCCTTTTTTTTTTTTTTGAAAACTTGAAGTTAATTGCAGAGGTCTTAAATTCTTAAATTTCCCCAATGTGTTGTTTTGCATTAGTAGGGCTTTGAAAATAGTTTAGTTCTCATTAAAATATTAGGTAAATTTCTATCAACTTGAGAATTGCACCCTAGGAACATCTCATTTAAGGGATTACAAGCTGTTATTCATTTTTTCCCAAACTCTTCTATGTTGATGTAGACCATTGCCAAGTCCAATTACATTCTAAAATTCTTAAAATATCTTAATCCCCATGTACTTGCTCAAACTACATTGGTCAAATTATCTTAATGTGCAACTCTACAAGAGTTATAATTTTAAATATATTTGTTTTGAGAATTGTACTTGTGGAGTCTAAATAAACTGACTTTAAAACTATCAAAATTGCTGACAGGCACATTGATAGAGGACGGACAATTCTCCAATATCCAATGTGTAAGAAAAAGTTCCTTAGCAATCTTTTTTTTTTTTTTTTTTTTTTGCTAATGAGACTGCAAGCATTAAGGGGGGGGGGGGTTGTAATAAGCCTGAAAAGCTCAGGGAGGCCACACTGCAGGCCTGACAAGCTCAGTGAGTGAAGGTAACCATACAGGATGGTCTGATCATAAATTCCTAACCGAGCAGGTCATGGTGGTAGTCATATCTCAGGCTTAGAGCTTCCTTAGCAAAGGTTACTCTTTACCTTAAGTGAGTCCTTCCCATTGTTCTTATGCATCTAGGATAAGATACTTTAAATGCAGATAAATTTTTTTCCCACACCTCTCAAAGGCATAACTGCTGGCACCAGAGCATAAGACCACAAACCTTCTCATTATCATCTTGTTGCCCACATACCATCGCTATGTACCATAAATGTTAGATGTTAGCTATCCTGTGTCAACCAATGTAAAAGAAGTATGTATCTCTCCATTTTCTTTTTATCCAATCCTAAAGATCACCCTACTTTGCTTTCTTCGGCCTCCTTAATCTACCACCAATAAATTTCATGTTCCTTCCTTAGGTTCTCTCCTTCGATTCCAAATGCATAAAAATGTCAGGTAGTTAGGTAGACAAGAGCACCTGGGAAATGAAGAGCCCTGCCAAAGACCTCCCTTAGTACTTCCCTGGAATCCTCCATTTTATGGTTATAAATTACCCCTATACCCTGAGGCAAAAAGGAGTAAAACACCATAAAATAGTAGCCAGTTTGGTTTGGCCACAAGCACTTGCGCAGTTAGTACACCTTCACCTCCTATGACCTTAGCCTCATTATATCATCATTATAATATCATGTCTATGCCTCACAAACCAATCATCTAGCACTGGCCTAGTAACCTCTAACACAATACAGACCTTCCCACTGCCACAAGGCTATAGCCCACTTTGGTGTAGCCCATTTCTCTTGAACCATGCGGTAATAATTCTTACTTTTTGTAAATCTTACTGATTTATATTTTTTATTGTGTCATAGGAAAAAACCAAGGACCCTTCAGTGCTACCAGGGCAAGGATGTATTTTAGATCACCCCAACAGTAACGAAAAGAACAGCAAAATCTCAATCTCCAGAGAATTTTGTCAATCTGTTGAGATCTTTCTTCTGCTCATGTCCTCGAAATCTTGGCTCAAATAAACTTATACATTTTTCTATAGGTTTGGAAATTCTTTCATCGACAAGCCATTTGATGACTAATTGAAACTGACTATGAATTTTAAAGGAATGAGGCTTACAAAATATCAAATGTATTAGTATAATGAGCTTTTGAAAATGATTGATGAAAAAAGAGAAAACAGTAAAATATATTGGCCTCTGACATGTTATATATGTCCAATTGAGGATCCTTGTGACTTTTATTAAATTTATTTTTAAACCCTGGCTCTAGAAATCATCTCCATCTCTCTCTCTTTCTCTCTCTCTCTCTTTCTCTTTCTCTTCTCTTTCTCTTTCTCTTTCTCTGTCTTTCTCTCCCCTTCCCCACCAGAGACTTAGTCTTTCCCTGGATAATCAGCAACTCTGAGGCAACAGAAGACAGTAGCCCAGCCCTGACTAATAGTCACACTGTTCAGACTTCTGACAGGCTAAAGATAACATCTTGACCTAAGTTATGTTTCAGTTCCTGACCCCTAAGCTGGAACAACCCCCCAGATACTTTCCCATGAGATTGGACAGAGAGACACCAGAAAAGACCTCAGAGATGTCCTCAAGACCTGAAGAAATGATTTATCACTCCAGCCTCACCTCTGAGCAATCAGCTACCAGCATGACCTGGAACCCCTAACCTAGGGTGTTTGTAATTTTGCTCCATATAATCTATAACCTACATGCCATCAGGAAGTCGAGTCTTTAGCATTAACTCCCCTTCTTCGAATTGGCCGATTAATTGCGAAACTATTTTTTTCTATACTGCAAGCTCCTCGTGCATTTTTTTTGAGGTCAGTGCATGCAAGTAGGCAGACTCAAAGAAAAATATGGGTGTTCTGGTAACACTATCTCAAAAATTAGTTAAAATGCAATAAATAAATAAACATGGAAAATAAAATATATTTCTGTATATTTAGAATTTGATCAGAGATTTTGGGGGGAAAACATATAAAGAAAATAGTATGGGGAATCAAATTAAGATGACATGGCATTAAAATAAATGATGGGAATTTTTCATATTCTTACTTATTTCCTCCAACGTATTCTTTGTTTTGTTTCTTTTTGTTTCTTGTTTTGTTCAACAAATTTTAAGTGATTTTAGCAATGTACCTTGCCCACTTCCTTTAGGTGATGATTCTATGGGCTAGTAGATTTTATTGCCAAGAAAGTAATACTAAAACATGCTCAATTTGTTCTCTCTTTAATTTGAAGCACTTGTTTCAGTTAGTTGGTCTGTCCTATGTATGCATCTGAGTAGGGACTGTATCTTAAGCCCGGATTTAGTGACTACTTAATTTTAAGTTGAAAAAGGTGTATTTGATATCATTTAATACAATTTTTTAAAAAATCAAAACAACATGCAAATGCACAAAGAGGCTTCTCTGGATTCCAAAAGCAACTGCTTTTGCAGGTTCTGTTGCTACATCCTTTCCAAGTTATATATATATAAAAAAAAAAAAAAAATCCTATCTCCATTCTGTGTCAGATTCCTGAGCCTGCCCTATGGATTTTCAGGCATCCTAAAACTCTGCTGAAGCACTTAACATTCTGCTTCAGTTTCTCCTTAAAGCACATACTGAGTTTACTTTGCAATCTTTGAATGCTTCAGCAGCTTTGATGCCCTTATGTCACTATCCATCCCCAAGCCATGTCCCTGCCCAGGGCAGAGCAACTGCAGTTAAGTATCATTTATATGCAGATGAAATAGTTGCATTCCAGGATTCTTTTTGTTCATGACTACCCTTTGTCAATGAGTGTAGAATGTTGCTTTTAGGAACTAATGATAACAAGTTTAAGTAACCTAATATCTGTCTTGAATATCTATGTTTCATAACCATACAGCTTATTGTATGCTAACATTTCTGTGAAGAACATTAATCCAATACTATACCTGACTGAGAACACAATTATGAGATTAAATGTCTACATAGTTGTATCTTAAAATACATGTGAACTTTCTACTTCACATTTGGCAATCTTGACTAGGCTGCTTACATTTTGATATTTAGAAATGCTAGACCATTTTTTGTTGTTGTTGTTCAGAGAACTAGGATCTGAAAAGCTCATATTCTATTTCTTAGAAATAAAATGATGGTCTTGTTTTTATTTTTTTTCTTGCGAAAAGGCAATGATGATGGTGACTAAGCTAAAAACTGAATTTAGGACATGTTGTACTCTCTGAGGCATGTAGTTCTGAACAAGAAAAGATGCCTGACAGTCCAGCCTAGGTTGTGATGACCCAGATGCCCTTTTTTGAGTAAGCCTGGACTAGGAAGGATTCTAGGTGCCTGAGCTGAAATTATTCAGTTTAGTTAACTGATTGTGTTCAGGGGCCTGATACCTACCTAGTGTTAGATAGCTAGTCAGACAGGAGCAACAGGGAACAAAGGAATAAAGGCCCAGCCTAGAGATCGCCCAAAGAATACCCTAATAGTAGTTAGAGAATCCCTCCTGCATCCCCAGAGACAAAGGACAAGAGGGCCATAATCTATAGCTGGTTTAAACCTGCCACAGACACGTGCACAGAAGGTACTACCCCAACCTGCTCACAAACTCAGCCTTAATACACCATCATTATAATACTATATTTATGCCTGTAAGTTCATGAATCTAATTATAACAGGTAGATCTGGATAAGAGTTATATAGCTACCAAGTTTCAATCAAAATGACCTAATGGGTCCAATCACCTAGAAAGGCCTTTGCAACCACCCATTGCTGACCTAATATAATTCAGACCTTCCCACTTCTAAGTTGTTACTGATATGGGATATCACTTGTAAAATTCTTAATCTTTTAGCAGGAAATGATAAGGGATATCTCTTGCAGAGTTCTTAATCATTTTTTTTTTTTATCTAGTTAAGTTTTCTTCCCTTCTTTATTTGGGAAAAAGGCCTTCTCCCCCAAATCCAATAATTGCCCCAAAACTGGTGACTCAGATCCTCTGGCTATTGATAAGGGTCATTCACTCATTATTAGCAGAAATGGTGTTAGGCCAGACAGGGCCTTTAGAGTCTGAGAGGAGAGGGGACTTTAAACTAAAGGTTTTTTTTTTTTATTCTTTAAGAAATATATTAACCATGCGAGTTTCCTTTTACTCATTTAATAGGTAAATCAATAATGGAAATTAATAGACATGATTTAATAATAAGCTTTTCTCTTCTTTCCCTTGTCTAGGGACTGAGACGGCACTCAGCAGGAAACCCAAAACCCCACCCTGACTGGGGCAGAAAGAGAAAGAGCTCTATGAAATTCCAATAGGCAGGGACAATGGGCCCTTCTCAGCAGGAAGCAGATACAGAAGAGACCTCCTGTCCCACTATATCTATATTAATAATAATAGGGTCATGGCTCTTAAAAAAGAGTAAGGCAAGAAAGTTAGTTAGGGGTTTTGGGTCTGCCTGCAAAGACACTGAGGTCATCCTAGCCTAGAAGGGGTCTGCCTTAACCTGCCCACAATTAAGCAAGCAAGAAGGCATTTTTTAACCAAAGAAACAAGTAAGCAGAGAATTAGGTACCAGTTTAAGCCAGTCTCTTGCACCTGTGCAATGAAGACCCCAAAGACCTTCAACTCACCTGAGCCTCATGATACCATCATTAAATATGATGCGTATGCCCGGAATTTCATTAATACCATTATAACAGACAATTCTGAGAACGACCATGCGCAAAAAGCAAATGATGAATCATTGAGTTCTGTCAATCTTAGTTGTCAATCAAGGAAGCCCACTCCTCTAAGAAAAGTGACCGCCCACAGCAAATAGAGATAAAAACCCCAAGATAAAAAGGCCTGTTACCAGGCCTTTTGCGCCAAGCTTCTCTTGCTCAGGCTCGCTTCCACGTCTGGAAGTGTACCTTCCCTACTAATAAAGCTTTTTATTTCTACTATATTTTGGTGTCTTGCTCAATTCTTTCTTCGCAACATCGAGAATCTGGACAATGGGGTGGAAGAAAATTCCCACTCTCCAGTAAACATTTTGGCTCTCCGCTGAAAACCTGTTCCTCCCTTGGAGTGTGCTGTCTTTCTAAAATATATTTTTAGTAAATCTTTTCTAAATCTTGCTGACCTGTGATTCTTTGCTGCGTCAGTGGGGAAGAACAGAGGAAAAATGTCAATTACCCTTTTGTGTCATTATAGCCCCCAATGCCATTGGCATACCACCAAAGTTCAAATTGCCCCTAAACGGTAACTCTAGGACCATGATAGTGTAATGAATGAGGCCTTCTCCTGAAAGAATAAAGATTGGCACTTAATGCAAAGCAAGACTGCAAAATTACCTCGTTCTGGGCAATGTTAAAGTACACCTATTCTATTTATTCAGACTCTCAGAAAACTAAATATTAGAAAGACTTAGTCATGGCTAACTTCCTAATATTGAACACTGTTTATAAACCCCTGCCCTTCCTAAAATAATTTTCTGTTTATTTTTCATCTTTTGGAATGCAAAAGTACCTCTTTTTTTTTTTTTTTTTTTTGGCTTTTCTGGGTGAGGTTGGGGGCGAATTCTTAAGCTCTTAGTTTTACCTTTGAATCCTTTTATGATCATGCCATATGTAAATCATGGTTATCCAAAATTCTTTATTATTCTGCACCAAAAAACTATGCATCAATCTTAGTAATATGTGACAAATTTAAATTTACTTCTACTGACTTAAGATTTATAAATCTCTTTACTTTTCAATCTATTTCCTAGCTTTCTGTGGTTTATACTTTTAAGTCTTTCTTATATTTATAAATTTATCCTACATCCAGTATTTATACTTACCACTGTCCCTTAATATTTAGTAATCTGATGATTTTCTTTATTATAGGGCTTTCTAAAGCTATAACATTATATTAACGATATAGTAGGCATTTTGAAATACCACTCTTTCTCTTACTCTTCAATATATGAATTTAGTAGGTACCATAAATTTCTCTACCATGTAATTTTTTTTTCCAGGCATTGAATCAAATATCTCAGAATGTCAAGAGACTTTATAAGTGTTTCCTTTCAGCATTTGTGTTTGTTAGTTTTTCAATAAAAATAAAAGATTATGAGAATTGATTTTTATAAAAATGTATCAAGAGTTGGAAAGAAGACTCTTATTTCCAGCAAATATATTTTCTGAGGAAATAATGAGAAATACAATTAAACATGTATCCATAGTGAAGCAGAGTTTTAAAAAGCCTGAATTCTTGGAAACAGTAAGATATAATTATACTATGAATCTATAAAATAAAGTATAATATAACTGATAAAAACATTTTCCTGTAATTTTATATTGTTTTAAAAGGGGCAAAATTGTAAATACAATGTGTTTCAACTATATGAATATATGTACACGGGTGTGTATACACACCCATACACATATATGCATCAAAGACTAAAGTGTTAAAATAGATCTAAGCAGTAAGATTTAGAGGTTTCTAATAACATCTTTATCTGTTTAAATGCTTCCATTTTTTTTTAAAGGCATACATTATGCTAATAAGTATAAAACAAATCTACCTTTAGAAATAAAAAAACACCTTTTTTCATAAAGAATAAATCTATTAGTCAAACTTGAATACCTGTTCTCATGTGGGAGATAATATTTTTTTAAATATGTCTATGCACAAGTAACTATACCAGAGGTATAAAAGCTAGTCCCCCCTATTCTAAAGTCACATCCTGGGAATGAATTAAACAATAAGAAAGATTTCTGAACTTTTACAGAGAGTCAAATGCCATTTAGTGTACTATCTAGGCACTAAATGGTTCCCAGGGGCCCTAGATCAAGGCAGCACATGGACCATCAACTCCACAGTCATCTACTAAGCAGCCTCCCTGAGGATACTTAAACACGCCTAGGAAACTTTTCTGACAGCAGCCTATTAGGCTACATATGTGACCGTGGAGCAATTCTCCTGACATCAATAGCAAAAATGAAAGAGAAACAAAGGAAGTTCCTTCTCTTTAGTATTTGGTCAACCAAATAAGACTCAAAGGGCATAGTTTAGACCACTATATCCCTAATATATTGCCTTAGTGTACACTTCACTTTTTTTATAGGTAGTTCTGATCCTAAAATCATAACATCTCAGACTTTCTAGAGATTGTGCAATTAGACTTTTGGGTCTCACATTTTAAATCTATAAAAATCACCTGGAGATAGTGTTAAAATGAATTTTCTGGACTTTGAGAAATTCTGATCTGATGGCAGGAATATGTTGTAAATAACATCCCAGGTATAACTGGGATTCAAGGGGTCCATGGAGCTAATTTTGTGGGCTTGAACAATGATTCTCATACCAGTAAAATCCCTTGACAATATAGTTAACAAATGTCATTTGCAAAAAAGGCAGAAAAGAATAATCATTAGCAAGTTTAAGTTTACATATACATATTTAAATTATATCTATTTTACAACTCTAGGTGACTTCCACGTTCTATTATATGACCACATCACTCCACTCTGAGAAAATAAAATTTAAAAACAAAAAAAAAGTCCAATCAACCTAGTAGATTAGGCAAATGCAGCCAACATTTAATCTTCAGTGGACTCCACACCTTTAATATCCAGGAGTATTAAATGATTTCAAAGAGGTGGGTAAGAAGTTGAATTGATTTGTAACATGTTTGAAAGCAAAGAAAATTGGCCCAAGGCTCACACTACTTTTAAAAACCCCTGAGCTATTTTAATTTCTTTTGAACTCAGAAGAAAATTTGAACTTTTAAGTAAAAGAAGATGTTTTAATATAGACCTTAATATATATACAACACAAATATGACATATGATTCTAAATATTTTTTTAATGTATAAGGAGGACCATGAAGGCAAGCAACAGTGAGCTTAGGGCTCACGTAACTCATAAAGCCACTCTAGCCCAAAGTTTCCTGGTACGATTGTCCTGATTTTAAAACTAATTTAGGCTAGTCTGATGATTGTTCTCTTCTTTCTCCACCTTATACAGTGGAAAATGACAGTGAAGCTAGTTATGACATTGCATTTCTCACAAAATTATTTGTTAAATTTTTGATGAGAAAAAATCTAGGTTCTAGCAAACTACTATATTACAAGACTGTCTCCAGGATATGCTTACTGACTGACTGATATCAATAAAGGCTGTTAAATAATTTATAGCCATATGGATACTGCTTGGAAATGCACACTTAGCTTGTGACGTTTTTTAGTTGATAGCAAGCAAGTTATTATTTTCCTACTGTGTTTGATGAATTGTTTATGTTCTCAATCTTTTCAAATTTTTCTTCATATGGATTCCCCATGAATTCTGCTAAACACAATTTTGAATAAAATACCAACATTTTCTGAGTATCCGTTCAACTTCTTTGTCATGAAAATGAAAAAAGGCTTTTGAGGAAAATTTACTTGTTTCCCCCTAGAAGTCCTGAATTCAGGATTGTCTTATTCTGAATAGGTTGTATCATTTTTAAATTTTATATACCTTCTGGCCAATGAATTCTGTTTCTTAGAATTTAGGTCAAAATACTTATTGAAAACAACTAAAACTCTGATTACAAAAAGATATTCACCAATGAGAGACACTTAATAAAGATATTCCTAAGCAACCAGAAATGCAATTAAAGGTGATTATTTTAAGGTTAATATATTCCTAAGCAACCAGAATCATGCATAATAGAAGCTGGTCAATAGCTTCATTCTACATATTTGCATTTTTGCCTGAAAGAAATTTGGAAAAATGATAGAATAGATGTTTGTTATCCTGAAGTCTTAATAACTTTGTTGGGGTCTTCATATGAAACAGTCTGCTGCTAAGATTTCTCTACTGATTCCTTTTTATCATTTATGGGAATGAAGGCAGTCCCAAAGCTATCAATGAAAGTGTAAAAAGAAGCCAACAGATCCACTAGATCTTTTAACATATAGTAATAATAAATTGCAATTTTGAAAATTATATAATTGTTAAAAAATAGTATAATTATTGTATAATTATATAGATGAAAGTAGGCAAAGAATAAAATAGACTTCTCTATATAGTATGATTCAAACCAGATTTTTAAAATACCAATTATCTACATACAAAACTTTTTTTTAATAGAGAAAGTACCTCTAGGTAAATATTTAGAAAACTTTTTGTTCTTCTTTTCACATATTTTTCAAATTTGTATGTAATGGGATGTTTTCACATAGGAAATAGAACTGGCATCAAAATAGCAACATAAGCATTAATTGAGAATTATAAAATATAAATAATAAAATAGAATGTTCTATTTTAATAAGAAATGAATAATAATGCAAACTTTTGATTTGAGTTGCTTTTAAAATTTGTCAATGTGATGTCTAAAAACCATAATTACAAATTAGTATAAAAATTAAAACTGTTCATTTCCAATGGTACAATCTGCCTATTTACTTATTTGAAATCATCTATCTTTTGTTTCCTTTATGTAATCTTTCACTCTGCCATACTGTTTGATGTATATGTCATCATCTGATATATTTATATACCCCTGATGACTCTGAATCAATCATAAGAATTCTTAATGATGCCAGTTCCCCTTGCTCCTCTTTGAATGAAGAGGGTATATCTCTTCATCTTAGTTGAGATACTTGCCTTTTATAGAAATCTAAGAAGTAAATGAAATAGACAATTCCATGGGTATTTGTATATTAAGGAACACTTGTGATTTCAATACATCTTATGATGGTCTCTTTTAGTACTTTGAATTCTTCTCCAATTCTTCAAAATATCTAGGCTTGCTCTTACTCAATAACTTCACCATCCTGACAGACATTTAATTTACTCCTTGCCAGTCCTCTGCCCTTGAAAGCCTATTAACTATACATTTTTGTTTGTGCTTCCAAACAGTCGAGTTCAGATGATTGACACAGCTATAAATGTGTGTTAAATAACTTATTTGGGGCTTCACAATACCTGTCCCGAACTCTCAATACCCTTGTCAATCACTCCCTTAGCAGCAATCCATAATCTTACCCACTTTCTTCAAGCTCCCAATCTTTTCTCAGCCCACTCACCTCTGCAATTTTCCAACATCAAAGTATTCTAAAAAACATATTTTTTCTTTATATTTAAGTCCCTTTCTATGAATAATGTTTATATTTTCACCTTTGCTTTTTCTTCCTCTCTCCTTCCTTACTCTCCTCCTACCTCTGAGGAAATTCTAATTGGAAAAATCACTTTATTTTTATTTTTTTTTGAAAAATTACTAATTATCCCCATTGTCATTTGCCTACATCCTTCTTAATAATTCTATAAATGTGTTCATTCTTGGCAATTCTTACTCATTCTTTTAATTCTCTCCCTCCTATCTTCCAGTACACCCATGAAGATCTGTGTGGACTCCAACAATCTTTTTCTGCCTACATGAAAAAACAGTCCACTGTGAATGTCAAATTCATTATATTTACAGTTATATTCAAATTATATTCACCATATCTTTTCACCATTTACCCCATACTCAGCCAGCTACTACTTTTGATCTTCTCTATCTGGTTGATGTCTCTACTTAAAGTCCTGGGGTCATTTCTGACTTCTTTCTCTTCCTCATTAATATACATGATAATTTTCTAAGTGCAACAGATTCTACACCCACAGTCTCTCTCCCATATGTTCATGTTACTTTTTGGCCTCTTAAAATCAGCATTAATATTCTTATGAAATTTAGCATAGCCTAACTGGTATCCCTTCTTTCATGTGTGCCTACCATATACCCAACCAAAGTTCATTGATCTATATTCATTTCTAGAGTTGTTCCCCAAAGAATACCCCAATGATGGTTTTACCCTTCTTTTATGGTAAAGGTCTAGGATAAGGTGACGTTAGGGAACTTAAATGAGAACACAGAGGTTTCACGTCCATCTTATTCTTATGCCATCTTAGATATAGTTTTTCCCTGCTTTACAACTCCCATTATAGTGACTTTGATGGTTTGCTAACATAATTGAATATTAATCTGAAGGGAACTCCTAGAGCAAGGATTCTAAATGTTATTCTTTTTAACCAACATGCCTGACAAGAGACTTAACACATAGAAAGTGTGTACAAATTTATTTTTAATAAATTGAATACATGCAGATTTTTAAACTGACAGCTCAAATCTTAAATGTGATCTTAAATCTTCAAAGAATTGGGAAAATTTTAAGTCAATAAAAAATGAATACATTCAGTAATTAAGTGCCTACTGCCTGCCTGGCACTAGATACTGGAGCTATATTAATAAACAAAGTAGAAAAAAATCCTTCATAAAATTTAAATTAGAACCAGGGGAAATATTTAAAAAAAAACAAAAAAAAAAAAAAACAATGAAGAACATATAAGCGGAATACTATTCACCATAAAAACAAAGATGCATGGGCCTTGGAGGCATTACGCTAAGTGAAATAAATCAGACAGAGAAAGACAACTGCTGTCATATCTCACTTATATATGGAATGTAAAAACAAACAACAACAAAATTCAAACATAGATACAGAGAAAAAATTGGTAGATGCCAGAGACTGGGGTCATGATGTAGTAGGTAGTCAAAAGGTACAAGCTTCCAATTGTTAGATAAATAAATCCTGGAGATATAATGTATAGTATGGTGACTACAGTTTACAGATTGTTATTGTTTATTTGAAAGTTGCTAAGAGAGTAGACCTGAAGAGTTCTCATCACAAGATGCATTTATTTTAATTTTCATATGTGGGGGTGGATGTTAAAACTAAACTTATTGTGGTAATTAATTATCTCATAAGGTATACATATATCAGATCATTGTGTTGTACACCTAAACTAACATAATATGTTATATGTCAATTTTATCTCAATTAAAAGAAAGAAAAATTTTAAATGCAAATATATATAAAGTATTAATATGGGCTATGACATAAATTAAACAGTCAACAAGAAGAGATAGACTGTGTGGCATTTGGAAACTACAATTTTAAATAAAATTATAACAGACCTCCCTGAAAAGATGTCCATTCAAGCAAATACCTTGAGGATGTGAAGGAGCCACTCATGTAGATATAATATAATCAATTATTCCAGGCAGGGGGAAAAGAAAGCAAAGAAGCCCTCAGGGAGAATCAGGCACGCACCTAACACTACTGAGAAACAACAGGAAGGCCAGTATCTTGGTGACAGAGTAAGACATGGGTTCAGGAGTAGGAAATGAGGTCAGAATACAAACCATCTTTATAAGGGCTTTGCCTTTCCTCTGCATAAGATGAAAAGTCATTAAAGGCTCCCAACAGTGCTGTGGTGTGGTAGAGAGACTATTCAATGGTGTGACTGCCATCTGCCGCCAGATCTGCCATCTAGATCCAGCCAGAAAAGAGATTGCTTCCTGACAATCTCCTCAGAGACTGTCTGATGGACCACTCCACAGTGCCTCGCAGAGTGCTGGTTTGTGCTGGTTGCTGGACCTCGGCTTTGCCAAGCCGCAGGCAAGTGTGGAAGGTGATGTACCCCTTATCTGGGGCTTGTCATGTCCCAGTATCTCTCTCCACCCTACCCTGTTCTATATAACCCCTTCACACCTGCCCAAGAGGAGAATATCCATGTCATCTTGCTGCCGCCTGACTTACCACTCATATATAATACACAATAAACTTTTAATGTAATAATGGAGTTTTCTGCCACATTCTATGGTCTTTTGGACCTGGACAATGTTACATAATGTATGGTATTACACCAAATGCAGTCCAAAAGATCCCTTGGTTGCTAAATGAGTGTATAGAGGCTAGGTGAAGAGAAGTGGAAGACTGGAGAGGGAAGCCAGGAACAGGAAGACCCGACAGGAGGCTATTGCAATAATGCAAATAAGACATAACATAGTGGTTTCCCAGGGCAGAAAGAGTTGGGAGAAGAGGTCAGAATCTAGATTTACTTTCTAAGTCGAGACAACAAAATTTGCTAACACATCGGATATGGGATGCGCAAGAAAAAAGAAATTAGGAATGATATCAAAGATTTTGGCCTGAGCTCCTCAAGATGTCAGTTTTTACAATGTTGAAGGCTGTAAAAGAAGTAAGTCTGAGAGGAAGTACATGAGATTAGTTGTGTACATGGAACATGGGAATGCCTACTAGACATCCAAGTGGAAATGCACCTCTGCAAATAAATGTCTGAGTACAGGGAAGAGGTCAAAACTTGAGATAGAAACTTAGAAGTCATCACTATACAGATGATATTTAATTTTATGAGACCAGATGAGAACACCAAAGCAGTGAATATATACAGAAAAGAGAAGAAGGGCAAGAAGTAAGCCATTGGGCTACTCCAAAGTGAAAAGTTTATACAGATGAGGACAAATGAACAAAAGAATGAAAGAGAGTAGTCAGTGAGAGAGGAATTAACTAGATGACAGTGGAATTTTAGAAGATAAGTGAAAAAAGTGAAGAAGAAAAAAAATATTCAAATGCTATTGATAATTCAAGTAAGACAGGACAGAAAAGGCAAGTGTAATTTACAATGTGATGGTCATCAGTGACCTTGAAAAGAGCAGTTTCAGAGGATTGGTAAAGAAAAAAAGCCTGATGGAGGGGTTTAAAAGAAAATAATGGAAGAAAAATTGAAGACAGCAATCAGTAAAACCCATAGGAACTTACATTTTCAAGGGAAACAGAGAAATGAAGTACTATAATAGTAGAGATATGGTTAAAAGAAAAAGAGAAGGGGCTATACTATTTTTTAAAGAATATAAGGAAATTACAAAACAATTATTTCCTCATTTTCAGATATTCCACACATGTTTTACATAAACTCTTAGGCAGCAATAACCAGGTCAACATACACATTAAAACAACAACAACAACATCAACATCAACACAACAACCGAACATAGAATTATGAAACAGAATAATGATAATGTTCTGTTGAGCAAATGAATTACCATATTAAAGATCAGAGAACTTGATGTTTAACTTAGAAAGTTTTGTTTAACAAAACGTTTATCAAGAAATATGCATAAACCAAAGAATAAAGCATAGTCTAGATATCTATAAGGTCAATCACTATATTAGAAAATCAAATTTAAGGATAGTATATAGTGATAATTCAAAATTAAGTAACCAGGATGTAGGATTGTGTTACAGTAATATGTAGCCCAAGTGTTATAGTCTCATATTTTGATAATATTGGATTATAAAGAAAATACAATAAGAAAAAACTAGACAATTTCTAATTTGACAAGAATTTACAGTATTTTAATTTTTTGGATTCTATCTAATCAATTAAAATCACAACAACATATGGCACACTTAAAAGAAGTAATAAATTTTCAAAATAAAACTTTTAGTGGAACCCCTCCCCCCAAATAGAGCTTTATCTCATTACCTTTAATACATAGTTATTATCCTTGTAATAAGAAGTGAGATGTGGAGTGAAATATTTGTCTTTCTAAACACTGCTTTCTAGAATACTATATTGGGAGACTTTAGTAAACATTATTGTACATATCTAAGTTATTAGTATTCAGTTACTCTTTCACTGGTGAAAATTAAACAGGGTAAGGAAACAAAAATCTTTATATCATACCTACAGATTGAATATACATCAACCACTTAGTGAGACAGTATAACGATGACTAAATAAGAATAAATCCTTGAGCACAATTGGGTATAATTTTCTTCCATCTCTGCATTCCATCCTGTACTCTTAGTCTGAGAAGTACTATCATGAAGACATTTGGAAAGGGATTAATATTATTTTCTCAGCTGATCTCTTCAAGTTGGGCCTGAAGGAAAGACCCAAGCTAAAGGATTCCATTAGATATTCCCTTGGAGAATAATATGGTTATTCTTGAAATGCTGCAAAGGAAATAGCAATAATAAAGCTGATTTAAAACAGACAAATAATTTAGAATTATTCAGTCCCAAGAAGTAGCTAAGAAAATATAGTCTATAAATGTAAGAGCTTGTTAGTAACAAATCACTCCTTTTTATCACAAGCGTATGATCTAGAAAGCTATAAAAGTTATGAACTTATGTATTCATTCCTATTTCTTACTTAACCCTGTGTCTGAGATTGAGCACCAAAAAAAAATATATATATATATGTTCATAAAAGAATCTATGTCAAATTACTATATAGATTAAGCTGGTCAATTTATGGGAAGGATGGGATAAGAATAATTCAATCCTATTAATTGAATGAGTAAAAGAAACTCAGGAAATACTTCAAGTAATTTTGCCACACATTTTTTCTGGGTGTTGAAAGAAATATTCATTTAGCATTTATCAGCCTAAAATAATATATTGTGTGTATTCTTTATGAAATGAACTCATTCTACTTGGCTTTCTGTTTAATAAATTTAAATCTTAATCTTGCAGTTTTTTAGCTGCACAGCCATATATCTAGATTTATTTGGGATACTCCTGATGTCAAATCTTATACTATATTGTAATAATACATTACATCCTAACCATGTCTTGTGATTTCTGATTTGGAAAACATGGCCACCATATTGCTATATCCCTTTGAAACAGAGATGGAATTAAAGTGCTTATCTTATAATAAAGGTTCTTAATGAGAGAGAGAGGAGACAGAGAGACAGAGAGAAAAAGAGACAGACAGAGACAGAAAATTCACATGGGTCTCAGCAGAGTGGTCTCCTCAAAGATTGAAGAAAAAAGTAGCCATTGATATTTTAATAAAGTAACACCAAAAAAGAGATTTATATCTTCCATAATGTCAAGCAAATACAGAAACCACTCATTTCCTAAAGTCAATTCTAATATCAGTAATTTTTAAAGTACACATATGTTCTTTGGAAAGAAATTCATTCCCATCTGTCCCAGCCTTTCCTAGTTTTAACACTGAAAGTTCCATATCCCTGGAAATTCCTCAGTCTAAAATAAATGGGAAATATTGGATGTGTTTGTGATCGCAAAAGAAAACTTATTTAGTTACTAGTGATTCTAAAATAGGGTACATATTATATTGATAATCACTTGGTTCAAATAATAAAAAACAGGTATACCTTGAATATTAATGTAATAAATAAATCAAAAATGTATACTGAATCAAATTGGTAAAATACAGAAATGTCACTTACAGGGAGGCTTATGAATTTAATCTTCTTACCTGATATATTCTCTTTTTTGCTATACGCCAGTAGAACTATAGTTTAAAACTAAGTCAATTTTAGCCTAAACCTCTGTAACTCCTTTTATTTTTTACTTTTTTCCATTTATTTCATTAGTTAAAAATAATTCTTCGCAAATTTTGTCTTCATTATGCACCTATTATGAAAACAATAGTGATCATATTTTAACACTCAAAGTATGACTCATTCTAATACTTTACTTCCTTTTTTTTTCTAATTTACCCCAGTTATACCAAATAAACATTAATAGTAGGGATGTTATCTATGGCCAGAAGGTCTACCACCTGACTCCAGTTTCTCTGTAGTTATTTCTGCTATAACTATAATAATGATATTTCTGCAATCAGTATTTTCTCCAAATCATATTACTTGACTGTAAAGAGTATTTAAAGATCAACCTATATTTGTAATGCTTAGACCATCTATAACCACTACTCCAATAAATTTATTTATCCAATAAGTCAATAAAATCTCTTTATTCTTTATTCATTATAGCAAGATAAACTGTTTTCTAAGGAAAAGTTGCATTTAAAATTTTCTGAATCTTTGTAGTAATTTTGAAGGAGTATGTGAAGAATAAAAGTGATAGTTAAATAAAAATAATGAGAAAATTTAAGCCAATAAGAAGGTAAGATTTAAGAGTACCCTGATGATTACCTCAAGTCTCACCAAGCTTGAGTTCTATCTAAACCCTATACAACTGAATTTGCAAGTATAGATTTAATTCAATCAATAAATGTGTTTTTCTCTTCTTTAGCAATGGTACTGAAACAAATGGTAATAACTTACTGAAATATGAAAGAAAATTCACTCCTTACTTGACCTATAAAATATATTTCTCTATATAATATTTTTCATATTCTATTTTTAATATAGAGTAATTTAAATATTTAGAGCTATATTATAATGTACTAATCATTTCACAAAACCATGTAATCTACACTCATTTTATATAAATGAGTTCCTTTACAAAAATCACACAAAAATAATTTGACCTCATCCAAATTACACTTTAAAAATTTTTAAATATATCCTCACAAACACTAATATGTACTGGTTAAAAAATAATGATGTCTTTCTTCTTGCAAAATATTTTGATAACTAGGCCACAGGAAGAGGTGCACATATATAGAATTACGTAGCAGTTAATACCCAATAAAAATCAATTATCTACAATAGAAACATTTTGAAATGGCATTAACAGTATTCTATACATAACATCTTATGTTGGAAAATGTGATATCATTATAAAAATCTGAATGTCTAAATATTATACTTTGAAATTGGTTTCAATTGCCATCATAGCTATCATTTTTGAGAGGCTTATATATAGTACTTATTTTCTAGTTGAGCATACCAAACAATGGTTAAATGATGAAAACTGAAAGATGCCTGAGAACAGAACCATGTATTATGATCTATAAGTACATGTTTGGGATAGTATATTGTAACACATATTGGAATTTAAAAAACCAGTTTGGTTTCTAGTATTTCTTTAGCAGTCTCATAATTCCCTTTAGTGTACAATCATTTGAACTGTTCACATGTTAATCTGTTTACAAAAGGACTAACATTGTATTTGGCATTTTAAAACATGTTTGTTTTTTTTTTACTTGTGTTTGTGATAAAGGGGCAAAATTTCATAAAATACAGATTCAGCAAAGTACTTTTTTTCCCAGAGACTAGTCTAATGTTTTCTCACATTAGGGGGAAATTCTCTAGGTGGCAGGATTCTTCTGTTGCTCCTGTACCTATCCTATTCTAGGAAAAGTAAAAGTAGGTCAGGTTATTTTACAAAACAGGAACTCTGTCATATCATTTCTGTGGTAAACTTACCTAGGTATTCAGTCTTTGTGACCATGATAGACTGTTACTACAGATGCCACTTTAGTTTTTAAGTTCAATCTAAATTTATGATTAGTTGGCTCTTGAAAACATGTGCTACTTTAACCTTATTAGAAAATACATTTAAAGTGTCTGAATTTTTCTTTTGACAGATTTAGGGAAAATGAAAATGTGTACTGTAATAGTAAAAAAGAAGTTATCTTCACATTTACTAGCAGAAACATTTGTCATCACATGATATGTGTCATTGGGAAGTGTTAAAAAATGTCATTATCCTTAAAATTGCTCATAGCATCTGTGAAAATTTATTTGATTCTATTTTGATAGTATAGGGTCAATAAAATTTAACAAGATAAGTTACAATGAACAAATATGAATTATTTCTGGAACACTGGAAAATAACCTGGAATGTTATAAATAAAGGGAACTATGATGGGTAAAGACAATCATTGTTGATTATATGTAGGCAATTAGATTGTTCCATGAAAGAGCATGGATAAATATGAAGAGACAAAGATTGGTGTTCAAAGAAGGAAATCGTAACACTTTATATCAGGAAGAAAACCCTTAATAAAGAAAGCTATACCTTTCCACCCACAACATAGATTGTCAAATTGAAATAAATATTTAACTCTGATTTTTTTGGGGGGAAGTTATATATCTGTTTTTAGAGTAAAATTTGTGATATAAAAATCATCTCAAGATAGTTACACATTTGCCATTTTTTTTGTGCAATATAATTATCACTAAAAAGCATAAATATTAGCATTATTTAAAAAGTTGTATTTCCTGGAAAACATTAAGAGAGCTTGGAATGTGATATTTTCCATCAAATAGAGGAAAATGTAATATGTTGAACCCAGAGTAATTATTGAGGAGAGCCAAAAATTGACTGCTACTTATCTGTATTTCTCTACATATAAAATGACTCTTGGACCCATTTCTCATTTACTATCAAAAATATCACTTATCTTTTCCCATCTGTAAACTTGAATATGGAGACTATTGTTTGCAAGGGTATAGGTAATTCTATGTACAATTTACACCAAATGTATTTTCTGTTAGTCATGTTTTAGGTTTTTAGTAATATTTGATGAATGAATGAAAATCCAAAAACATCTATTTAATATCACTTTTTAAAAAAGTCACAATACCACCATGTCCATCACCTTCTCCAATAACAAAAAAACTCCAATGTAATTATTGATAAGAAAATAAGTTAACTTTAAAAAATGAAGTTACAATTACAGTTATATGCATTTTTTTTAGGACTTCTAATAAGTTTATTTGTGACATAAATTATATGTTATAAATAGTAGAGAAAATAAGAACAAGTTTATTTACTTGTCCATGAGGTCCTTGCACATAGGACCATGGTATCATCTCTAGTTCCCAGAAGAGTTTCTGTTGAATAAATAAATGAATTAATAATGAAAAAATTAACTTGCCCATGAACACTGTTTCAAAAAAATTGCAAATCTATATTATTTAATACAAAGGGTATATTTTTGCAAAGAATCAATAAAGTTTAAAAATGGTAGAGATTTAGGTACACTTGCTAAATTCCACAAAAGACCTTAATATGACTTATGTCTATATCTGTACTAGTAATTCGTAGTCACTGATCTGTATATCTTTGTATAATGTTATTATGTCTTGCCTGCTGGCAAAGTAAATATGACACTTTAGAATAACTGACCCACTTGAAATATGTCAATTAAGCAATTATTAATGAGGAAATTAAAAAAGATTTGTAATATCTCAGAAGCATATTTTTGCCACTTTCCTAAGATTGGAGTTTTCTCTCTGCCTGACCTTTCTACCTGGCATACAATGAGAACACAGATTCTCCAGTATAAGCCTCCAATATTGACTCCTGGGTCTAGAAGAATGTAAAACAGAGGGTTAGAAAAGTGCCTTAAACTGCAGGAGGAAAAAGCAGTATAAACTATGGCCATCTGCCAAAGCAACTCTCTCCTCCCAAGAATTCAAACCCCAATTCCAGCCACCAACCTTTTTTTTCCCATCTGCCAACCCCAAGAGTGATAATGCCTACTACACTTTTCATTTTCAACACCTAATTAATATGACCAAAGTTTCCTCCCTGTTTTACTAACAATCAAAATGTCATCTCACAACCTTATTAGCCACACACGAAATGCATAAAAATGTATTTTAGCTAAACCAATGAATTACCTTAATTGTAAACAACAATTTGAAAAAAAAAACAAAGAGTGAACATTCTTCCTCTGAATCTCTTTGAGAGAGATTACAAATAGAATATCACTCATCAGCATAATTCCTCAGCCACAGTTGGGAAATCCCTTAAACAAGGGGGAAAACACAAGATTCCTTTATTACTTTTAAGGATTAAGTTGTTTCAACACTAAAAGATAAAGTAAATTGACAGTGTTTCTCAAAATCATCCTCAAGAGACTTAGTATATTGCTTGCACATTTAAAGAAACATCTCTATTCATTTCAAGATGAAGACAGCCTAATTTTTTACATTCCAAGTGAGATAAATATCATAAAACCAGAATCTCAGGATTTCCCAAAAGCATGTGAATGAAAGTAAGCTTCTTAACCTAAAGGGTAATAAATACATTTTTTTTTAATGTATTGACCAGAGGTAGGGATTTATTTCTATTATGAGTTAGTTTTGCTAAAGGTGTAAAAACCTAAAACTGTGATTGATTTCAGAAATTTTAGGTCATGAAATGAATTTCAGACAAAACACACCCCCACGTAGGCTATGGTCTGAGGATGGTTTGGAGCCAATTATATATAGAAAACATGGTCAAGATTGTAAAGCCAAATGTTTTATAAAGAATAAACAGCTAAGTAATCAAAGCCTATGCAGAGTTATCAATTAACATGTGCAAAAACGAACTGATCTTTCCTCACAAACCAGTGATATTTTTTGGTACTTTATTTTGTTCAAATTAGTGGCATCTTAATTCATCAAATAAATCAAACTGAAACCCTGGGAGTAATTTCTTAATTCTCTCTTCTTTCTTTATCCAATGACCTAGTCATCCACTTCGGACAATGTGACCACTTAAATAGCTTATGAACACATCCTTTCTGTCTATGTTAAATGGCTTACTCTCCTCCTTAGTAATAACGAAGACTCCCATGAACAAACTGGTAGCTTGGAGGCTATGTTTAACTCAGACATTTTTTCTTTTCCAGTACTATTAGTATTGATCATACACAATGAATAGATAGATAGATTGCTACTTAATGTTTCTGTGTAATTGAATGTAGTACAAGATGTTTCTAATCCCCTGTTATCCATTTTGCATGTTCTCCATAATAATAGAATTTTTGGTGAGCAATGGCCATTTAGAATTTTTAAAAATCCATTTCACAATCTTCCTTGCATCTAGGCATATAGAGATAGAGTAGAACCCTGCAGCAGGATTCTACTCTCTAAATGAGAACACTCTCCTCCCCCAGGATCTTGGTCATTTTCTCTGCAGCCTGAACATGTTAAATTGAAACAAGGGTTATAGCCCCGAGATGATAGAGAAGTGAGCTAGACAGACTCTGACCCCCTACAGTTTTGGTGAAACAGAATTGACATTCTAGTCTAGGACTGCATTTTTCTAGACTAATCTCTGAGGACTAAATAATTTTATTCTTGCTTCAACGCTTATTTTAGGATGTCCTGTTATGTGCAGCTGAAACTGATTTTAATGAATACATCAAATTTGGGGCTGTTTTTGAAAGACTGGACAATCTGGCAATTCTGTGCCACACTTCCCCATGGCAACGACTGGCTGGAACAGACAGCTTTAGTGACAAAAATTCTGTATTGTTTCCCTCTTTGAGCTTATTTCTTTAACAATTAATTTTATTTGCATTTGAATATCAAAACCACGGAAACACAAGATACAATTCAATTTTCTTAACAGTTCAAAGCTTGTGATGATTTGAGACCTAGACATTTTTAATCTCCCTTTCTCCTACCTTATTCTTCCCCTAAACAAATTCCTTGCATTTCCCAGTCTATACCATTCTCTTTCTAACCTCTCTTCCTTATTTATGAATGAGCTGCTGCCTAGAAAGGCCCTTCATGCTCTTCAATTGCAAATGGCACATTTGCTATGGGTGACCTGTGCTGGTCAGTCTTAGATGTTCTTTCTTACAGGAGGCCTTCCTGCCCCTCTGGGTTGAGTTACCAGTCCCAACTCTATGCTTGCAATTCTCTGAGCACCTCTATTATTACACTATTTTTAAAGTAAATTTCTGCTAAAGTATCTACTACTCAACAATATTCTAAATTTAAAAATGCTTAAGAAATATGTAGGGTGTTATTTTTTAAATGCAGTTTCCCAAAACTTCAGAAACTGTGAATCAGTAAGTTTAAGGCAGTTCCCAGGAATGTGCCCTGAAAAAAAGCGCCTCGGCTGGTTTTCACTGGTAATATGGCAACCACATTTTGACAGGAAATTTCTTTAGAATATGAGCTCTTTGGGAGTCTGGGCTGTCTTCTTTGTTTTTTGTACTCAACACCTAGGACACTGCCTTTTGCTCAATAAGTGCTTGTTAACACTAGACTCTTTCAGCTCTTGATAGAAGGAGAAATCCTTGCAGGTCATGAGGTCGCTTTAATAAAACACAGTTAGGAGGCATCATATCTGTACCTTGGCTCAGTCTGGCAAACTATCAGCATAGAAGTTTCTTAGCATCATTTACATTAAATAAAAAAAAAGTGAGCATTTAGTGCTTTACCTGTGTTTCTCTTATACACAGAGCTCTTTCAAAGCAGTAGTACAAATGTGCTTATTTACTTGAACACAGTATTTATTTGTTCCTAATTCAAGCTAAATATCTATAAATATCTGTGAATGTAAATGCAGCACTCTACACATTGGCCACTCAATTCTGTTGACTGACCATATATACCATTTTCAAAATAATGTGTATTTTTCATTTTGGTTTAGCATACCAAATGCAAAACTATTATGTTTTTCATTGAATAATGGAACATGTCTTGACTTGACAGAGATTTAAATTGTCTAATAAAAAGGTAAATTACTACCTCCATATTCCTGATTTCAGATGCCTCATCACCGTAGATATTCTTCTCATCGGTCTAAATCACTAAAATCACATACAAAGTTATTGGTCTCAGCTTATAATGCAAAGGAGTGGGATTATTCTGAAATAGTTTTTAATTAAATCCAATATAATTGTTTATGACAGACATGCTTTTAGTCAAATAAATTTTTTAAAAAATTAATATTACTAATAATTTTATTTTCCATTTAAATAAAAGATGCTTAGTTTTTCTATTCTTAATATGTGACTTATTTTTTAAAATCTATCAAACATTAATATTTGTTCCTAAATAATAAGTTTGAGTTAAAGAGACACATACCTAGAGTTACAGTATGCATTGCTGAGTGAGAGAAGGATTTGTCACCCTCAAAATATGCCTCTTTGGGATACTATTTTAAGCTAGTTATTTTTAAGAAACGCAAATGGGGGAAAACCTTTGACCTTTTTTCTCACTACCTAAAATAATTTAATTAGAAAGCCTGCTCCAGGAAGGAAATTTTCATCATAGGTAGCTAGTTTAATATGAACTAGGTGTAATAGACAGGGAGGAACTAGCATGGCCCCTTTGAACAAAATCCTCTCTGTGTCCCACTATTAAAAATGACGCAGCAAACATTTATTTATCAAACATTTGCTTTTCCATTCCCCTGCAAATTGCCTCTCTCCCCTTTGAAACCACCAACCCCTCCCTGTTTCTTCTTAGCTCAAGTTGTCATATTGGCCTCAACTGCCCAATTTGTCCTCAGGTCTCATGTTCTTACGGAACCTTGTACTATATATATGCAATTAAATCTTATTATTCTCTCTTGTTAATGTACTTATGTTGTTTCAATTAATCTAACAGCCAGAAAAACTAAGCAGGGAAAGAGGAAATTTTCTCCTCTCCAACACTGCTATTCTGAAGAATAAGCTTTCCTTGACCAGAGATCAAGCTGCTATCTGGGTCATCTATTGCTATTTCCTGTCCTCTTACAGCACTTGACTTTCATAAAACCTCTTTGTAACTTTTTCTATTATTCTTGTTCATTACTTTTGTCCATGTCCTTGCCAGACTTCAATGTACACTCTAATCCACATGTGCACTGGGTTTTCATTTTCCTTCTTAATAGACCTTGAAATTTCCTTCTTAATGCCAACAATTAGTCAAACTGAGGGTTCCCATTAACTGTGCAGGTTTCCTGACTAATATCTGAGGGTGATATATTTTAACCCTGGGCATATTTTTAGAGTACCATAGTAAGTATCTTCAATTTGTCACTGTCTCTCTTTAAACAATAATATTTCATTCTCTGGGCTGTTTTTTAATATGAGTCAGAGGACAGATATATTAGAACTTGTTTACCTCTTCACAAAATTTAAAGAGTATGATTTTAGGGTTGGCTTAAAAGAAATATAATTTATTATATAATTACTCTTAATATGATATAATATATAGAGCCATATTATAAAAAAAAAAAAACTCTAAGTCTCCTGTTAATTGTATAATAGAAAAACATGAGAATGCATAAGAAATATTCTTCAGGCAATTTTATAACCCAGAAATATAATAGAAAACTAAATCATCCTTAATATAAGTGAATCACGACTCAAACAAACATTTTACTGGCTAAACTAAATCAGTGGAACAGATAACCTTTGCAAATTTGTCACACTTTCATTAATACAGAAAAACTCTAATGATAAAATATTTATGCCATAATATTAGGCTGCTGAAATAATGCAATTCATAATCATTTATAATCCCACAGAATCAAACAGTCCAATTAACAAAATGTCTTCATGCATCTAAATAACAGAGATTTCTTTCTTTTCTTTATACTCAGTAGAATAAGAGTCTCAGGCCTTCCTTAGTTCAGAAGGCCAAAATGACTTATGGTCGCCTATCATTTCTGCCCTAACCCAAGAACCTACTTATGGAAAGGGAAAAATTATCCCTGCAGCAGCACTCGTGCTGCACAGCTAGGGTCAGAATTACATTTAATTTTGTCTCAAGGTGGTGTCAGTCACATTGTATCACAGGAGTGAAAAGATTCAAGCTGTGTGTTCGACACAAAGGCAGGAGAGGTTTATTATTTGTTTCCTATCAACTCCTTTTATTCCTAGAGCACATGTTGAAGAGTTCCTCCATCTCTTTTCCAGAGGAGTAATGAGCAACTAGTGGGTGCGTTTCTCCCTCAAATTGGAGGGTTTTCTCCCCAAAACATTTGTAGAGTAGGTAGGAGTTCTCTTTCAGTAAATCAACAATTTTTTTATGTCTTTATTTATGGATTAAATAACATTAAAAATAGCAGATATTTTTATTTTGTATCTTTTGAATTTTTAAGAAAATTGTAAATCACAGAGCATTTTTTTCTGTCAAATAATAATAATAAAAAAACAACACTGCATAGCGACCATGGAGAATACACCCAATTTTCATTTTAATTGCTGATGTGAATCCATCAAAATGTTTTCAAGCCACTAATAAAATAGAATAAAGCAAGGTTCCTTTTAGAATTTGTAGATTTTAAGGTTTCAATATAGTGTTACTATACTGAATAATACAATGTTTTTCTGCTCTAATAGAGATAGAAGTGTATGTTTTATAGTCATTCAAATAAAAAAAATGAATTTCAAAACTATCAAGCTAATTAATTTACAAATAATAGATGTCATTAAAATTTCTTAAGAAATGAAAGCTTTCTAAACAATAAACTTTGCTATTTCTTAGAGATGATAATTAATAACTGCCTATAAATAAGACTGTTGTTTTACAATAACAGATTACAAAAATTATAACATATTATCAAGAAAAGAAAAAAAATCAAGATATGATTGAGTTTAATAGAAATTAATGATTCCTAGAAAATGTTTTTAACGAAAGTTTACATTTCAAAATCATCCAGGAAACTCACCTTATTTGCAAATGTACTTGGCCCTTATTTCAGCATTGTGCTATATGCATTTGGCAAATTACACATGAGTAAAACATTTGTGTTAGTCCTAATATTAAGAAATAGTTTTTGTAAATCTATAATTAAACTTTGCTTTATTTATTCAACAAACTATACAAATGAACTGTTTTCCTTCTCATTATTCTATTAGACTTGTAAATTAGAAAAAAAAATAAGACAGCATTTTTCTGCTTTTCAGTGTTGCTCTGTCTCATTCCATTTTTCACAAGTCAGTGTACCAAAGGTTGTGGTCTATTACTGTCTGCATTATTAGACTAAGGGGTGTGTGTGTGTGTGTGTGTGTGTGTGTGTGTGTGTGCACGCGCACGCCTACACACACACATGTATGTGCATATGGCAAGAGGCTTTTTTCCTTGAAAAACTCCAGTTGATTTTTTAAAATCTCTTTGTAACCACATTATTTTTTGCTGAACTATAGCACTGTGGCTTGTTTTTTATGTAAATCTAGTTTTATGTCAATCTATATCTACCTCTGTATATCAAATGTATTATGATTAGCTTATCAATAAAAAGCTTGAGGCCCTCCTTGAAAGCTAACCACCTTTATCACTAGAATAGTCTTAAGAATGGAAATATTTGTTTACAAATATAATTTGTGGTTTGAAAAATATTTGATTTGGGAAGAGTATGGGTTCCAAAGTGTGCTGAAAATAATGATTTTGCCTTGCAATTCTGCAACTATATTTAAAGCATAAAGATGTGTATTATTATAAATATTCATTTAATCAACAAATATCAATCATCTATTATTTTCCAAATAAGAAAGGAGGATAATAGATACTTAAGACATGAGTCCTGCTTATAAAGAACTTAAAATATCAATAGAATTTAAAGGGTGCATGTTTTCTAATGTTCAATAATATCTATTTATCACTGTGAAAATAGGTATAAATTATTTTGAAGGAAGGTGGGAGGTGAATTCTTCAACAGAATTCACTTACTGATTTCACAAAAGAGTAGCAAATGAGAACAAATTGACCTTTCGTTTAATTAATATGGCCCTAACTGATAAGTTCGGATGGAAAATCAATCAGCATTTTAACACATCAAATTAGAGGAAATAAACTTGCTTATAAAGTTGGGTAAGAAAGTTATTTAGTTACAGATTAAAGGAACTGCATATTAATCAACTATATAGACTCTTGGTTTTTTTAGTAGTAATATTTTATTTGTTAGGCTTATGAAGTCTGCATATGAAAAAGACAACTCATTAAAGAGAAGTGGGATTGGGGCAACTTTGAATTGTATACTCTTTTAAAATAAGCCCTACTGTGACCAATTAATTTTATTCCCATGAAACTTGGCTAAATGGATAAATCTTTCAAAACTGGATTAATAGAGACAATTTGTGTGACGGAGTGTTCCAGATTTCTTGAAACACAAGCTATTTTGAACTACTAGGTCAAAAGCAGTAATCTAACCTGTGCTTTAACAGATGGCACAAATGAAGAAAGGCCAAGCTCTTCATGGTAAATGGCACACAATTGGACTTAGACATGCCTGAAAGCCATAGGAAATACATGCAATGACTACTTTTTTGTTTTATTATTATTATTTCTCTGAATTATTAGCTTTCTTTCGGAACTAATTGGCTCTAAGCCTAGTATTTTAGATCACTATGAATTCAGTTTTCTGAAATCTGACTTGTTTTGTTTTTCCCCCTCCTAAATTAGGTACATCAAGCAATTATCTTTTCTGCTCTGCAAGTTTCTAAATAAGTGTTCTGAAAAAAAAAAAGGAATAAACAAATGGTAGTTCGACTGACAGGAGAGTAGTGGCTTCTGAGGTAAATAATTATGGGAAATATTACATGTCGGACATTGCTCCCAGAGATTCAAAGTATTCCTTGAAATCAGTGGAGTCTTATAATAAGGACTATTACTTGAGTTGTTTAACGTGGTATTTCTCCTATTTTAAAATTAAGAAATCATTTTTGGAGGTTACTTTTTTATATATATCTTTTGCTCTTTGGAATCATGGACTACTGTTCTATAAATAGCAGAGTCAACAAACAGATTATATTGGAAGTAGTTTGTGGGAGGAAAGCATGTTTCCTATCCTAAGCAAATGTATTCTGACATCTAAGCCTGCTTCACTTCTGGCATTGGAAGTGAAAATGAACTGCCTTCCAAAATAACAGCATGGGTTATTAGTACTCTCACAGTAGCAACAATATTATTACAGGTTCATTCATAGGTAGATTTTATGCTGAGCAAAAAGAACTGTGGTCCCTGGTATAAAAATAATCAGAGTCTTCAAAACCAAATGTAATAGTTGCCCCCATTCAATAATCATTTTGGTGGAGAATATGCCGTGTAGAACTGGAATTCCCTTTCCAGTTCTATTGGACAACTTGGAAGCAGCAAAAAGGCAAAATTCTCTATTCTCATTTTCTAAGATGATGGAGAGGCAATGTTTCTGATTTCTTTATTAAGAAAAAAATGCGAGTGGGCTCCATAATATATCCTACTTATACATGTTACTTGAAGCACTAAGAAACATGATGAACATTCTGTTGCAATGTTTGCATTAAAAATGCATGTTGATTGCCATACTACTATTAAAATTTGAAAAAAAGAAAAAAATTGTCGTATTAAGCCATTTTGTCACATATTAGTGCTATTTAGTTTTTTTTTTTCCCCTTTCCCTTTGGCGTATTAACTAAATTTGGCTACAATGTAGAAATTTAAGTAAAGCTTAGAAAGTAGAAGCACAAAAGGAAGAGAAATAAAACAGTGTCAGCTACTGTTCAGTAATAAAAAAGTTGAGGAGAAGGATAAATTTAATTGTCTTTTTTTTTTTTTTTTAATAATAAGTGTGGAGTAGAGAAATTTAACAAGACGGCATTATGTGATTGCAATCCCAGGAAAAACAACATGGATGTCAGAAAAATATCACAGAAGTTTGGGGTAGATAGACACTGCTGATCTTTCATCAAATACCCAGTTGAGCAGTTCAAATGAATTTGTTTTAAGTCCCTCTGATCTGGCTTTGCATTTTGGCTTTGCCAATGAGCAGCTCATTCCCTAGCAAGCTGCTTTCTAAACTTCACTCTTTATTTGTAAACTAGTGATTTAAATAACTAACCTACCGGATATAATTGCTTTGAAGATTATGTAAGTTTATTTATAAAATAGAGAGTCACTAATAATAGCTAATTCTGAAAGTTCATAATGTATCATAACCTCTTTTAAGCATTTTAACTGCATTAACACATTTAATAGTCACTACATTGCTATGAGGTAGGCACTATCATTGTCATTTACATTTTATAAGTGAGAAAACTGAGGAGCTATAAGGTTAATAACTTTGTCAAATTCATAGAGCTAGCCAGAGCTAGAATTAGAATTGATAACAGCCTGATTCTAGAGGTGAGACTCTTAACCACTCCAATAATTCTTGATCAAACATGATCAGATTATTGACAGTTCTCTTTAATCATTATTTTATTCCTGACCTATTTTATACATGTTTATATTCTGATAAAATCCCCTGGCATAATTTAAAGTATATATACATTAAATGGAAAATAATTAGACAAATATCCTATTAATTTGAATCCTATAAATTATTTATATAATTTGCATAAAGCAAAATATTTTTAGATCTTTTAATGAATATATAGTAAAGAATCTATTGGAGTTTTACTAGAGAAATTTAATCCAGTTTAGGGATTGGCAAACTACCTCCCACTGGCCAGATCAGTCCTGCTACTGTGTTTATGTTGCCTGTGAACTAAGAACGGTTTTCACATTCGTAAATGGTTGAAAACCATCAAAAGTTAAATATTTTGTGACATTAAAATTACATAAAATTTAAATTTCAGTGTCTATAAATAAAGTTTTATATTGTCAAGACAAATTTTTAGAAATGGGTTTTTTTCTCTTGTTTTTTACATATTTATCTATATTATATACATATGTACAGAAGATTTACATAATATCCTAGTTTTTGTATCTTAGTACACAAAGTCTAAAAAACGTATTATCTGGCCTCTTGCAGGAAAAGTGTTCTGATCACTTGCTTTGTGTCTGACGGTCTTATTTTAGGTAAGAAAATTGAGACTCACTGGAATTAAGAGCCATCCCTAGGATCGCAGAGCAAGTCGGAGGAGAATTCAATCAAGAATTTAGGCCTCCCGACTACCGGTTGATGCTCTGGACCCACGTGCGACCTCAAAGCCTTTGAACCCTGTAACACCATGAAGTTGTGTTGTGGAGAACCGAGCAGAGCCCTCAACCAGCTTTCAACTGGCCTTTTAAAACTGAACGGAATATTTACAACATGGCATTGCACATATACAGAAAGAACTGAAACCACCCAACGCTTCATCGAGAGGGAAACATACCTTGGTTCAATGTCCAGAATGAATATCTAAATTGGAGCCAGACTGAAATAAAATAAAAAGTAATCATAATTTACTTAGAAGTTAAGTTTAATAACACTTCATGTTGTTAGAGATTAGAGACAGTCAGTAAGGATGAGTTGAATGATGTGGATAATTGGTTATATGAAGAAAACATGAAATCTTTTTTATTGTACTGTCTTCTCAAAGGTTGGACTAAATATCGATTGAAGCCTGGGGTTTTTAAGAGATAACCAGACCACAGGGTTGCCTACAAAGAGCTAGGGTGAAATACCAGCTTCCAATAAGGAGTATAACTTTTAAATAATTACCAAATAAGACTGGCCAGATTCTCATTCTTGTCTTATTATTGACTCCTAAAGTTAACTTTCCTTTGCCAGAAATTTTTCCTCTTGAGTATAAGAATAATTATAATTATGTTGTCATTGATATTAGATAAGATTGTTCCCCTCTCATTCAGAAATATGCTTATTAAAAAAAGAGCATAAGCATTCCAATTTAAAGTTTACTTTGTACCTTTATATCACAAACTTTTAAAGATCCCTTTCTATACAATTGTTTCTGTTTTCAATTGAATTTTATAAATAAATATTTTGCCAGGTTTTATATATAGTCTTTTGGTTTGAAGAAAAATGTACAGGTATTAAGATAGTATACATGTTTCATACCTTTCTTAAATCAGTTGTGTCTAAAATTAAATTTACATTCAATTTTTAATAAATCTGCCCTAAAGGTAGTATATACCAGTTAAATGCAACCTTAGGCTTAATTTTTAATTCTATAAAAATGAAACTACCAGTAAAAGACTAATGATGAATTCCAAGTTTATATATGCCTCCCTAAACTCTCACAGAGCTTCATATTTTCACATCCAATAGCCTACCCAGAATATGTAAATTGGCATCTTAAAGTTAACATGTTCAAAATCTAACTCTATAACATAACACTTCCTTCCTTCAGCCTTTTTTTTCTCAGTAAAAGACATCTCCATCAAGTTGATAGATAAAGAAAACACATACACACACACAACTATTTGTCTTTTCTTTCACTCCCACATCTACTCCAACAAAGTTCTTTTGGACACCAAAGATTTACCACTCAGCTCTCCACTTCTGTCTATCTCCACTACTACCACTACTGTCCAAAATACCATCACGCCTTTTCCAAATTCTGCAAGGACAGTTCCTTGTCTTACATTTTTGCCCCCTATAATTAATTTTCACTAAGTAAGCCAGAATGGCTATTTAAATATGCTACCTAGATCATATCACTTGCTTGCCTAAAACTCTGTTATATGTGAGCTAAAATCTAAATTCTTTGCCATGGCTTGTAAGTCAGTATCTAGCTTCTCTCTCCCTCTCCAACTTCATCTCTGGCTCTAGGCAGATACCAGATATTCTTGCCTTATTTCTACTCCTTAAATATTCTATGTATAATTATAAATTAGGATAATTTCTATGTGATGATTTATTTGCCAATATCTTCCTTGCTCCTAATCATCAAATAATTGTCTATTGTCATTTTTTTTTAGTTCATGGATTATCTCCTCAGAGAGAACTTCCATGGCCACCCTAAAAAAAAGAGATTATCATATCATCCCCATTTTATTTCATTCATACTTCTCATTATATACATTTATCTTAACCATAATTTTTGCTTAGTTTTATGTAATACCCTAGGAAATGTAATTTAGATGAGCAGAAATCCAGTCTGTTCTGTTTAGCTTTAGAATCTCTTAATATGTTTCTAGCACATACTAGGTGATCAATAAATACATGCTTTACTTTGACTGCAAAGTTAAATTTTCATCATCTCCAGATTTTTTTTTCTTGTTTTTTTTCATTTTTATTTTCTGAATTTGCCTTGATTAAGATGTATCTCCCTGATGCCAGTGCTATGTTGCCTCCTTGAAATGCCTTGAGCCAGGTAGTACATACACCACTGACAATTATACTGGTCTTGAAGAATATACTATTATAAAGGATGTAGTCAAAATATTTCTCAATTATGGTCTAATAGTCAACATAAATACAGACTGAAAATTATCTTCTTGAAATATATGATACTAGTTCAAGATATTAACTAAAAACCTGTATTTATCAAAGAAAGTAATTCTATTTCCAGTCTATGCTTTTGATTACTCAATGAGTGTGTAAACTGAGCTTATAATAGGCACCATATTAGCTATCCATGTAAAAATGCAGGGGAAAAAATGTTTTATAGTATAAAAGCCTTGTGGCATGAATAGTTTTGGGCCGGCTCTAAGTGATGTCATGCTTATGCAAAAAATGTTCAAAAGTGCTCAGATATAACTTTCTTTTTTTTAATTTTATAAATTTAAATTAAAATAGTAACATGACATTTCATGTAATTCATTTCTTGGGGATTATTGCTATTTCCAGCTGTTAGTTTCTTGGCTGGCTTCATGTCTTATTTCTATAATATTATACCAAAGATATAGTACTCTCCTGGAATACTCTGCTTCTTATGTCTTAATGTCTAATTATACCAAATACCATCTGTAACATGAAACTTGATTATTGGAGAGCTGACCATTTTAGTGAAAAATACAAATGTCATCCAAAGTTTTGCTGAAAAATAAAAAATGTAACATTTTCTGACCAAAAAAAAATAAATTAGGTTAAACTCTCTTATTAAAGCATGTATTGAGACACTGAAAAGCATTTAATTATTCTGGTAACAGGCATCAATAGCATTAAACTCTTTGTCTTAGTAAGTTTATTCTCTTTAGATTCAACTAGTGGGTTAAAACTATTTAGATCCATTATTTAGGAACCTTGAAAAGTTCACTAACAAATTTCCAACTCAGTGATGACAAAGCCATACTCAACCATTTTTGTTCGAAAAATATCTAAGTAATTAAAGTCAACTAGACTCTCAATTGAAACAGATTAGCTACAAATATTATTTAACTGAACAGAAATTAGCAAATGATTATTATGTGATACATTTCAATAAAATATACAACAAAATAGTCTAGATATAATAATTTAGTCATGTAGAATTACTTATAAAATAATTATTTTAATAAAGATGAATACATGGACTAAAACAGGTAGATTCTACTATAATGTATAGACAATGATACTGTTTCAAATTCATTCACTATTTGTAATCTATTATGGAAGTAGAAAAAAGTTTTACATATGTAAATGTAATACTATTTAAATCATATTGCTATCATAAAATGAGTATTATTTTTCTCAAATCCTGTGCAGTTTGAAAATGTTAAAATATATTTATTTAAAAAAGAAAAGTGCACAATAAATATTAAAGAATCTGGCAAGAGTCATTATCATTTCCCTTTCCTGAGAAGCAGAGACTACTTCATTGAAAGCAGTATGGATTAATCATTTATTATCTATTTTTGAGGCCATTTATTATCCATATTTAATAAAAATCAAAAAGTTAATTTTTGGACCAAAGGTCAATACATGCTCAAATTGAATGAGGTACTTCTCATTTTTCACTATGTATTGACTTTCTCTAATGATAGGCTGTAGCTGGACATGTTTCTTTTCTGTATTTATTTATTTTTTTTTTTGCCAAGAAAAGAAATGGAGTTAGAGGCAAAAGGAATAAAGCATAGAAGTGACTAAATGTATGGTTTTGCTTACTGCTTTTTGCTTGTTAAACTTTGGACTCTGCTTCTGGAACATACTACTAAGTAATTGAATATTAAGTTTTATTAGCTTTATGGTAAAATTATAAAAGTATAGATAATATTAAAGTTTCTGTAATTGATTTTGTACATATAAACTCAAAATTCAAGCTAAGCACCCAGAGACAACTCTTCTGAAAGTCTTACACCATAAAATATCTATTCAATTTTCAAAAATTATGTTTGATTTCTCAAATAACTAAAATTGAAAAATTAGCAGTCATTCACTTGTTATCCTAAAAACTGTTTGACTGTTTCTTTTTAGAATTAGTCAGAAAATTCTTACTGAAGTTACAAAATAGCAGGCATCTTTCCCATTTTACAAACGAAGAAATGAACATAAAACCAGCAAAGTAATTAAAGGACCTCTTTCATTTTAAAATATTGTTTTAAGACTTTTAACTGCATAGTAGCTAATACTGTGACAACTGCACTTTTCCAAATGGGCAAAAAGCAACCATACTTAAAAGGAAAAAAAAAACCACAAAATTTTCTAGTAACATGTTTTAAAAATTGCCAGGGACATCCTATTCTATAATGACGATATATATATATATATCATCTTTGTAGGTCGTAAACTCCTTTAAGTTAGAACAGTCTTATTTTCTTTCCCCAAGTGATCTTCTATAATATTTTTCATGTAGCGATTGCCCAATCATTGTTGACAATTGAACATTTAGTTTCTAACTCATCCAGAAGTATTTAAAATATTAGATATTTCTTCTCCTACAAGCTTTGTGCAAAGTTCAAGTAGGAAATATATTTATATTTCAAGTATGTAATATAGCACTTTTTAGCAAGTAAATGAAAGGAAAAGAGTAATTAATTAGATAATTGGGGTCTAAGTCAATAAACTGAAAATGCCACTCAACCAAGGCCAAAGGATTATACCAGCATTCAGTAATTTAAGATGATTTCTTCAGTGGTCCATTCCATTACAAAATTGTAATTCATAACCATTTGTTATTATCTTAACTAGTTAATTTTTATCTAAAACTAAATCAAATTTTGATAGGCCACAACAGAGTCAATATTGGTTCAGCTTTCAGGATTGTTTCATTTGTACCATGTACTTTCCTGAAACTAGAGGCATTTCTTTAAATTTCAACACCAAGAAGAAAATTCTGCATGTATTACGTGTTACTTTTTATAATGACATACTTGGCAACACTATAGATGAAAGAAAATGCTGGGGGGAGGGGACTGTATAAACTTATTTAATTTATTCTTTTTATGATTTGGGGACACATTTAAACAAACTATATAATTTAAAAATCTTGAGTATTCTTTTCCTTATTTGTTGATGTTACACAGAAATGATCACCTTTTAAAAATTAAATAATATGTTGCATTTGGAATAGATTGAAATAAGAGAGAAAATAGACCAAAAGTTAATATGTGCTAAGTTAAATCTTTAGCACATTTTATATTTCCATTTTTCTTCAAATAAGCATGCAGATAAAAATAGTATTTATAAATTAACTGGCAGAAGAGCCGAATTAGAAATCACTCTATTTAATATTCTTTAAACACATTAAAAATACATACTTCTGTGTTCACACTTGTAAATTTATCCATCTATCTGGTACATACCAAATAATATTTATTAGTGACCTAGAAAAAGCTAAATTAACAAACTGTCTAAATCACCAACATAATTTTAATGCTTATTAAAATACTTGACAATTCTAAATACATTTGATATAAACATTGTTAAGAAAAAGGATCTTGTTATGTTATTGTTAGGTTAGCTATTCCAGCTTCCTCCTGAGTAAACATGTAAAAACGAATAAACAATAAATTTCTATGGCAACAACTTAAATTCTAAGATATTTTTAGTTACAGCAGCAGCCACAGAAGCTACCACTTTCTTTAAAGTTCTAAAGAAACTATCTCTTTTTTTTCTCTTTTTCCATCTGGCACAACTAAAATCTTTTTTACTTTGGTAAATTAGAGAATGATTTATCCTTTGAATGATTTATCCAAAACAAGATATCTCAACTAAAGCAAATGGCAACCACAGTTAAATGAGCATTTTATGTAACGATAAAACAAGAAGCTAAGCACATCTAAATGAAAGTTATATGGTGAGACCATATGCATTATGTATCTTGCAATCCAAACTAATGTACCTATATTATTAATAAGTGTTCTTTTATATGAATCTTTGGACATCTTTTCTATATAATTTCAATATGTATTATTATATATTAAAATATTTGATGATTCTAATATTTTAGAATCAATGTATAGGCAATTTAAATTTAATGATTTTTAACTTCTATAGTTCATAAATTCATATAGTACATTCATCTTTTTTATTATATGTTAAGTCATATACTCTTGAAAGATACACTAAAGTTATCTATTCTAATTGTAGAACAATTCTCTTTTGTTGCAAGACATACTGGAAATATCAAGGGCCCAAATACATATTCGATTAAAAAGATACAACCTAGGTCTTTCATAGGTTGTCAGGTAAATATATATAATCACTCTATTCAAAGAATGATGTGTTGGAGTTTAAATTCAGCCCCACTATTTAGCGGGAATGAATTCAGTTATCACTTAATCTTCTTAATCCCATTTTTCACATTGGCATAATGGAAATAGCAATGTCTTGTTGAATTATTCTGAGGTTATGAAGGTTAAATTAAATAATAATGTAAACCATTTAGCATATGACTCATACACATTTAGCATATGGCCACTCAAAAACCATTGGATCTAATATTTTAAAATAATGTTATCCCTTTAATCTTGTCTTCTATACTGTAATTTCCTTTTAATTAGTATGAAGAAAAGTTCTTGACACAATGTACACCTTCTATAAGAAGTTCTAGTTTCTTGACTTAGACTAATCATGTATCAGTTTTAAAAATTACTATCATATGCCACTAGGTATCTTTTAAGTATTACTTTGCACCAGAGACTTATAACATCTACAATCTTTTTTTTTCTTCTTAACATCATAATGTTGGTGAATATATGATTCTCCTCCTTCCTCAGCTTTTCTATTACAAATAAATGTCAATTGCTTACCAGGAGGTCAGTTGTGCCTCCATAAAAAGAATTAAGGCCTTCATATGAAAAATATATTAATTAAAAAACAACCCATAATATTTGTAGATTATAATTTTTGCCATTATGAAATGTAGTCCACAAACAAAAGAATCAAGAGAGAAAATGATGAATGGCCTTCGGAATAGTCATGGTTTATAATAAAGATTTTATTTAAAAAGAGTTAAAATAAATAATACACACTCCAGGACATCACTGTTCTGGGAAGATACTTCTATTTAGAATATGAGTTCTAAAAGGCAAATCTTACAACTGCTCTGGGGGCTTTCATTAGCTGATTTACAATCCTGTAATTTTATTTTTCTTAATCTGTGGTCTGCAGTCTTTTAACATATCTCAAGGGTGGATATGAGGTGGAATGCAGACCCCATCAATATGTGTACTTTTGTTTGCTTTTTGCCCCTTAGCTGCTGATAAAATGTACAGCTTAGAAATACCAGAAGAGTATGATCGAGGCCAAAGTTACATGGGCTTATAAAATTTAAAGAGTTCAATGCTTTTCTTGTTGATTACTGGGTCACAACCAGAAATCTGAATGATAAGAGAAAAACACTTCTTTAGGATAATGATTGATTTCCATAAAGATGAATGTTTTAACAAATTTCAATATGCTGTTGCTGGGGCGGGGGGGTGGGTGGGCATTAATTAGTTTTACCGTTTTCAGCAGATGTTGAATTCAAAAGGCGAGCAGCATCTCAAATGCCACTCATTAGGGTTGTCTTTCATCGAAGAGTGCTGACCAATGAAATCCCCACTCTGTTTAATGAGACTGATCTAGGCAGAGTCAATTAAATCAAATCTCTACTAACATCCTTAATATATCTGCAGTGTGTGCAGCAGCAGAAGCAGCAGGAGGGATTTCCAGTATTAATAAAAGAGTCACTGCCGCATAAGGAGAAAAAAAAAAAAAGGAAGGGGCGGGGCGCTGTTGGGGGAAGACCTTACTTTATCCTCAGGAAAAGCTGGAAAAGTCTGGGCGAGGTTGGAGGGGGAGGGAAGCTACATAAAAGGTAAAAAGCTAAGTAAGAGGATTAGATTAAGAGTCTTAAAGTAGCTCTAGAAGGGATCTACCCCCAACTGTCCCTCCCCCTTCCCTTCCACCGCAAATCCAATTTACCAGTTGCAAATATGAAGTTGGAAAAATGTAAGGACCCAGAGTTGAAAACATTTGCACTTTAATACTGAAAAAATATGCCATTATAAAATCCTCGAATAGAATTAGTAAGTTTCACGTGCTTCCTCCGTTCTTTTTTCCTACTTTATAAGTAAGATTTACACCAGCACAGAATTGCTACCATAGGATCGCAGCCTAAGCACTAGAGTGACATTAATTGGTCATGCTTAACTGCCTCAAAATCTTTTCTTTTTTTTTTAAATAATTACACTGATATTATAATAGAAATCATGGGTACGTATTTTACATTCAGATGGAAGGCATTATTGGATATGTATAGAAAAATATTCCCCTCCAAAACAAACAAACGAACAAACAAAACCAAAAATCATCACCATCAAAATAAAAGAACAAACCCAAAACAACCCATAAAAACGTCTCTCAACAAAATACATTTGAAACTCATAAAATGGACTGATGACTAGCCATGCAAATGTCTTAAATAAAACCTTTACATTTTTTTTTCACAGTAAACGTACGCTCTGAACTGCCTACCGATCACAAATAATGGCGAAATGGCACTTTCTGATTATACTGTGTTTTGTTTATAGAAAGTTTGATACGATGGGACTTATCAGGTAAGAGGATGGGTGCTGTGAACGTGATGCCTTCTCCAGTCGCCGGGGAGGGCAGCGTCCCTGGAGTACGTGGATTCCATGCGAGCCATGCAGCACTTTTTTTTTTTTTTCTCAGAAGTCAAAGTTATTTATTTACAATACATTCATGCCTTCGTGCAACTGCCCATCCCTGCGCAGCCAACAGGGAGCCATCATGCCCCCCTCCTCGCGGGGCTAATCCACAGGGGAAAAATAGATATCTATCTCTCTATATAGATGTGGCTATATGTATATATATGTATAGGATCACGGCAGCCTTCCCCATCAGCTCCTCCGCAGAAGGCAAGGGCACTGTCAGTTCTTCAAGCAGGGCCCCTGCTGGGCTTTGTCAAAAGGAGCCCGCAGCAAAGAGCGATTTGGCAGCGCTCTCCCAGCCACAGTCTGCTCTTTGTTTCCAGAAGGGAGCTAAGGGGTCAGGCCCTCTCAGTTGAACGAGTTCACAGTTATTTATTTATGTTCATCACGACTTGGGGCGCGCTGGACTTAGATTAGGGTCTCTCTGACCCCTGGGATGCTGGCGGGGGAGGGAGGTTTCGCCTTCCTCCCCCACCCCTGCTCCACCGGGGCTGGGGTCTTAGTCTGAGAGCGAGTGGGAGCCACAATCATACACTCTGTGGGCCCCATCTGCGTTGTAAGGCCCATTGTGCCAGTAGGAAGAGTCACAGACTGTCTGTAGGGAATTAATTTCGGACGCCGAGGAGTTGGCGTCCCTTCTCTTAGACCGCTTTCGGTTCCTCAGGATAAACACGAGCATGCCCACCACAGTGAAGGCAGAGGTGACAAACACCAGCAGCAGTCCCGGGACCAACACGGAGATGGACACCCTGCTGGTGTCTAGGTAAGAGTTGGAGTGCGTCCCAGTCTCCGCCAACCCAGTGCTGTTTTTACTGTGTGAAGTTAACGTGGGCGAGATCCTCGCGTACAGCTGGGGGCAGATCTCGTCATTGGAGAGGAGCATAAAATCCTTCCTGAAGAAGTTCACTGGAGTCTCACACTTGAGGTCGCTCATCAACACTTCGGAACCTAGGCGTTCTGCCCATTGCTTGAAAGGCACAATGGTGCAGGAGCACTCCCAAGGGTTTCCGTGCAGGTCTATCTGGATGATGGAAGTTAGCTGGTCCAGCACTCCTGCCACCGGGAGGTACATGAAGTAGTTGTTGTGCAAACTGAGCTTAGAGAGCGAAACCCCAGCAAACACGTCCACGGGGAGGGACCTCAGCAAGTTGTTGTTGAGAATGAGGATCCTCAGTTTAGGCATAGCATTGAAAGTGCCCGGAAGGATGAGCTGGATCGCGTTGTACTCCACGTTCAGGTACTCGAGGTTTTGCAGGCCAGCAAATTTCTCCCGGGACAACGTGTCCAGATAGTTGCTATCCATATACAGCCACCTGAGGTCCAAAAGGTTCTTAAAAGTGTTATTTTCTACGGTGGCGATGTTATTGTTGCCCAGATCCAACAGAATGAGATTCTTGTAATCCACAAAGTGCGATTTTCGGATGCTATGGATCTTGTTGTCTCGCAGGAAAAGCTCCTGCACGTTGGATAGCTTCGGCTTCAAATCAGCCAAGCTGCTCACGTTCCGGTTGTTGCAGTTCATCTTTAAACCCGACCCTGGAATGTGGTCGCAGCTGCAGCCCCCAGGGCAGGGTAAGCCATTGACTGGGGTTTGTTTCTGGCACTGCCGGTCGCTATCGCTGCCGTGGGTCTGATTTTGATCTGCCAGTTTGCCTGGGATCTTTGTACCACCGTTTGGAGCAGACCCTGGGGTGGCATGATCCTCTTGAGCATTTGTCTTGAAAGGAGTTGGCAGGGGGCCAGGAGCGAAGGTCTCGTCTTGGGCAGGGGGCGCTGGGAGACTAGAATCCACTCTGTTTTTCCAAAGGACACAAGTCCTGTTCAGTGGTTTCATTGAGGTCTTTCCCTGCAGTCTGGTGGGGAGCTTCGCAGACCACTCTGCCGATCAGGGGCATTTTTGTCGGAGCGAAGGTCGTCTTGGGCAGGGGGCGCTGGGAGACTAGAATCCACTCTGTTTTTCAAAGGACACAAGTCCTGTTCAGTGGTTTCATTGAGGTCTTTCCCCTGCAGTCTGGTGGGAGCTTCGCAGACCACTCTGCCGATCAGGGCATTTTTGGGAATGTTTTCGAGCCATTCTTTCAGGGAGAGCAGATCACAGGTGCAGTCCCAGGGGTTATCCTCTAGCAGAATCTCGGCAATGCCAGGGATTTGCTCCAAGACCTCCTCATAGGGCAACGTTTTCAGTCTGTTCCCCCGGAGGTCTAGGTGGGTGATGGGCACATACTGGAATACGTTAGCAGGTAGGGTGCTGATGAGATTGTCATTTAAAATGAGTACCTCCAGCTTGTTCAAGTCCTGGAAGGCCCCTGGGTCTATATCCCGTAATAAATTAAAATCAGCCTGGAGGTATTCCAGATCGTCCAGCCCCAAAAAAGTCTGTTTTCGAAAAGATTTGATCTTGTTGTTGTTGATGTGCAGCCTTTTCACCAGCTGCAGCCCCAGAAAAGCCCCAGGAACAATTTCATGCAAGCCATTGTTTTCCATGTGCAAACTAACTGCATTATAAAAGTTAGCAAACTCATTAGGGAAAAGTCGAGTGAGGGAATTGCCATGCAGAAATAGATGGTAAAACTGGGAAGTCGGGGCGGTGAAGCGCTGCAGACTTGTAAAGCCTTTTTTTTCACAGTCTACGTGTAGGTCCCCTTCTATCTCATTGCAGGAACAGATCTTCTCTTTGCAAACGTCCCCTGTAACGTTTCCAGCGGCAAAACAAAGAGACGTCTCCAGCAACAGAATCCAAAGCAGCATTTTTAAAGCGAGCAATTCATCCCGATCTCATGACAAAGTAACAGCGACCATCCTGCTCGCCACAGACACAATTCAAGTTCATTTAGTGCTCCAATGTCCGAACCCAGGGAAGGAGAAGAAAAGGGTTTGGGGGGGTGGGGGTGGATTCCTTCCTCCCTAACCCCCCCACACTGCAACAACCCAGGCGCCAGTCAATAATTATATCCACAAACTATCCAGGCATGTAGTGCAAAGCAAGCAAGAAACAAAAAGAGAGAGAGAGAGAGAGAGAGAGAGAGAGAGAGAGAGAGAGAAAGAGAGAAGAAGAGAAGAAGAAGAGAAGAAGAAGAAAAGAAGAAGAAGAAGAAGAAGAAGAAGAAGAAGAAGAAGAAGAGAAAAAGAGAAAGATAAAATGAAAAGAAAAAAAAGAAAGAAAAAAGTAGAAAAATAATCCCACTCCCCCTCAACCCTTTAAAAAATGAAAAAAGAAAAAAAATAATAAGTTAAATATGTATAAATTAGAAATACACCCTTACAGAATCTCTACTGATCCTCACTAATCAGGAAAGGAACAACGCTAGTAATTAGAAGCAAGTGCATGTTAGAGAAACAAGCAGAGGGTTTGCAGCGTAGTACAGGCGCACTGCCTGTGCATGGCTGTGCGTCGGACTGACCTTGCCTCTCTGATACAAAGCAGGGTTTTCGTCGGCTTCTGTTGTTGAGGCAGCTGATGGAGTTCCTGCGGTGGCTGCGGGTTGCCCAGAAGTCCCCCGAGGTGCTGTCCAATACCCCCAGTGCTGAAATCACGCCCGACCTAAGGATTCACGCTGCCGAGCCAATGGCGCTGGAAAATTTCCGCAATCGCTGCGTTTTGTGGCTGTCCATCCTTCCCTTTCCTCCCTCTCAGTCCTCTTCAGCCCTTTTTTTCCTGAGCTCTGGATCTCAGTTACTAGCTCTTTTCTTGTTCTCTTTCTTCTGCTCTTTCGGAATTACATGGAGGGGGCGGAGGGCGGGGGGCGAGTTGTCTGAGGGAGGGAGAGAGCGCGAGAATGGGGAGGGGGAAAGAGAGTTGCTAAGAAGCTCTGCTCGTTCCAGCCTGGTGCACTCTGAAAGATCTGACACCCTCTGCTGATCTGCAGTAGCAAAAATCCATCTGGTGAGGGAATGCTGAAGGAAAAAAAAAATCAATTCACGTACAGGGCAAGCGTTAAAAATGTGGGCATTAAAGGCTGTCGATCCACATAGACGCTTTTATCTTAAATGGATTAGTTAATTCTTTTTGCGTGCTGGAAACTTTACCCTTTCCTTGCCTTAGTGACCTCATAGTCGCCACTAGCTCCAACGTTTGGAAAGGAGTGCTTTTAAAACATTTATTTCCCAGTGGCTTGAATAAAATTAGTGTCAGGGTGTCAAGCGAACAGCAATTTGAGGTAATTATACTGCACGCCATTTTCATCGGTGCTTTAAATGCATTGCTTCCGTCTCTGCAGTGCAATGTGTTTTATGGTATTTGATGTTTTTGAAACCATTTTTTATTTGGCGTGTTGAAAACGGCTATTTGAAATCTATATTCATATCATATATTTTATACAATAGCATAATTGGGTTGGATTTTTTTGTTGCAAGATATGTAATTTAGGCACATACTTTTTAAAACTTGGTATAGAATTTCAGTCAATTTGGTCATTGAGAGTTAGATTTCTCTGATGATTATTTCTTGAGTATTATTTAAGTCTGCAGGGTGAAAACACAATGCATGCCTGAGTCTTTGATTCCAGAACCGAAAGCTTTCTCTGAGAACCGGAAAAGGAGGGAGGGGGCAGGGAAAAAACCCCAACTTGATTCGCGAGTGCTCTTAAAAATCCACGGGCAGACAGGCGCACGCACACCACACACACACACACACACACACACACACACACACACACACACACACACACACGTTTCCAAGTCCATTCAGTCTAATTTAAAATGCATACAAGTAAATAACCAGTTGCATTTTGAGAGGGAAAATGCAATCTCCGGTCTCTAAGGCTTGAGGCGAACATTATCTGCAGGTATCGGGCATTTGCTCCAGGTTCTTATGCTGGATGGGTCACTGGTGCTGAGGGAGAATAATGCTCAGGGTTTTCCCAGGGAAAGAATTGAGAGGTTCCTCAAACTTAGAAAGAACTTATAAAAACGAAGTTCTACAAACATCTGGGAGGAAAATGTGAAAATGCTGCCTCTGGGAAGGCCGTTCTGCTGACTTTTCTTATGAGTCCACACCTTTTCTTTCAATACATTCTAAAAACTGTGCACATCATTTTAGGATTTGGAATGTATAGGACTTTTTATTTTTTTAATTGTTGTTTGGTTCTTTCTTCAGTTGAAACAGAGATCATATGTTTACATCAGTTTCCCTTTTAATTGGGTTTTACATAAATTGGACAGCTGTTACAAGCTTGCTAATAATCTGCTTAAAAGATGAAACATTCAAGGATGTGTGCATTGCTGGGCAGTAAAAAAAAAAAAAAATGGGGGAAGGCCTGGGGTTGAGGTAATTCAGGGAAGTGTGGAGATTTTTTTCCTTGGTCCAGAAGCTAATTCTGGGGGTGGGGGTGGGAGGGTGGAGGGATTCACATCTGTATATAATATTTTCATATAATCAAATGTTTTGTTGTCATCTGGTGAAATTCAGTAGGAGGGGCATGGAAAAGGGCTCCTGCTAGATCTGGGTGTGTGTGTGTGTGTGTGTGTGTGTGTGAGAGAGTGTTTGAGAGGCCTTTTACAGGCAACATATTACCCTTCTAAAACAATGCCATTCTTATTTAATTTAACCTATTATTACATGTAGAAAGAGGGAAAAGAGCTCAATCAATTGAAACTACTTCACTAAAAAAAGTGCTATGCATTTGAGAACTGCAGAGGTGAAGGAGGAGTTAAACCGAAGAAAAAGGTATTTTTGTTTCTTTGTAATTGGACTCAAGTCTGAAACTTCTTGGCCCCAGAAATCAACCTGAGAAAGGAAGGTGTCTCGTACAGTGCCTGTGATTGATAGGAGATAAAACTTTGAAAAAGAGGGGGGAAAAAAAAGAAAGAAAAAGAAAGAAAAGAAAAAATACTGTTTAGGAAGAAAAATATTGATGGTAACCATCAAAAATCATACCTTAAAACTTAATTGGTTACTTGTTTATTCAACTTGCTGAATAAATACTTTATGTGAAGAGACCCAAAGAACATGTTTAAGTTGATTTAAGTGAACAGAATTGATGTAACAAGCAATTGATATTCAAATTCCATCCTACTTCCCCATCCATTAAACTTCTTTCCCCTGATTGCTTCTTTCCTCTCAAAGCACCAGTCACATTAGAAAATTTATAGTCAGGATTTTCCTAGTGAGATATGTTACAATTCTACCCTCCCCAACCACACACACACACACACACACACACACACACACACACACACACACACACACACTTCTACCCTTCTCAAAAGTTTATCATCTCTGCACTGTAAGAAAAGGAGTGTGGCAGTGCCCAGATGAGGAACCCAACCTCAGAAGAAAATAAAGGTTAGACTACTATATGAAGATGACTATTACAGAATTACATGCAAAGAATACACACACACACATAATTATATTGAAAATGTATCCTTGTTAATAAGCTAGCAAAATTCTTAAAATAATTATTTCCATAATAAATATATTTCAGAGAAATAATGCAGTGTAGAAAAGCATACGCACCATCCATAGGCCAATTCTTGAAATATATATAATAGTAAATTTTTTTAATGAAAATTTTAAAACACTGGAATTTATATGATCTAAACATTTCTAATGCCTTAGGGGAATATTTCTTAGGCATGAATTCTTCTTAAAAGGGTTCTACTAGGTGTACTTGAGCTCAAGTGAACTATTTCAATTGCTTTGTCTCTCATCACAGATGATCTCAGGAGCCTGAGATAAAAAACACTCCAGATGTTAATGACCATTGATAGTATTTGCTCAGGGCTATAGTTTCATTTCTGTTGCCAGAAGGATTTCAATTGTACCATTAAGTCTGTATTTCCTTATTTTTTTTTTTTTCAAACAGGTTCATCTCTCAAGTGATATACTCATCACAAAATCATTAAGATTAAATAGGAGTTATCTGTATCTTTTTTTTTCCCAAATGGCATCAAATTTCCAGATATTTCCATACTTGCACTACATATTTAGGATGAAAGAGTAGAATATAGAACAATAATTAATTTAATATATTTTACTCTTCAGTTTATTTAATCTTTACAATAATTTTGAAAAGTACTTTTTTACTAATATAAATAACATTTTTATTTAAGAAATAGAAAATTATATATAGGAAATTCATCTTTAGTCTTTCCTTATCCACACTATTTTTCTTTTATTATAGAGGTAACTAGTAATAACTGATTGGTATAGTAAATTTGATATTATCATATTTTATAGATGTGGAAGTTGAAACTGAGGAATATTGAGTGATTTACCAAGATGAGATAAAATAATATCAGTTGACTTTGCCGAAGATAACAAAGCTACAAACTCATGAGCTAAATTTTTACTTTCATTCCTTCTCTAATTGTTCTAAATATGCAATGCTACTATGTTATTTAAGCTCCCCAGGTCAGTTTCCTTACTAGTAAATTAAGTCATTGGAGTGTGTAGATACTTTTGGTCCCTTCGAGTTCTTTTTTTTTCTAAATCCAAAACTCTTCAAAAATAATTTCAGAGAAGGCCTGTTGTCTCTTGCCTCTTTATACTCTCACATATGGACTTAGGATATTTTTGTTAGTGTATTTGCATAATCAATAGGGCTTGAAGCCAATACTAAATGTAATAACCACTGAAGAATAGAAATCACTAGTTGAGTTTTATTTACTACTCCTATTCATTCCTAGGTTTCACAGGATAAAGAGGTTGTTGGAATTCTTCCTTCTGTAACAATTGTAAGTTAAGAGATGGGGACATAGATCAATTATACCTATAAATTAATGCAATGGGAATATAAGATTTCCCTCTTTTCATATTTTTTTGTAGATAGTAATAATATTCTCGGAATGGGGTGCAAATATAATTATCACATTGCATGACTTCTGAAGTCAAAACAATAAAACATTTAAAAAACATTTTTATAGTAAATTGCTTTTCAAAATGTAGCTATTTTTATTTTTCATAATATAAACAACAAACTCAAGAAAACACATCAAAATACTTTTACATTTTTACTTTGTATCCTGAAGCATTATTCTCTTATGTTCATATCACTTTAAATTTACACTTTCCATGGGTCATAGTTTTGGCCATCTTAAAGTGAAACTGATTTTCTGATGAATATAAATTTATATATAAGGAAATACTAATATATTCCTTTTTGATACTAATACTATAAATATTAAATACTAATATTTCTTTTTATACTAATACTATACTAATACTATAAATTTATATGTAAGGAAATACTAATATGTTTCTTTTTTAATTTAACATAAATCAGGCAAGCAAAATTTTGCCTTGAATGGGGACTACACTAAGGTATATACTGTGCTATTCTATATATATTATAGTGTATAGTACTACATTGAAATAAGGACATATATTTGTAGAATTGTCTATTAAATTAATTGGTACATAAGTATATACTACTACAAACATTCTACTTTTTAAAATATATCCAATAAGACATTGCAGATATCACAGAAAAAGAGTTCTGCTTTTATTTCCTACAAAGTATGTACTATATTTTTAAGATGAAGAAATACATATTACTTATATAGGTTTTGAAAAACACTGAAAACAACATAAAAAAATTAAATTCATGGAATTTCAACTCCCAGAAACTACTAGTGTAAATATATACACATATATTTTATAATATACTTTTTGCACTTACTACATATTTGTGAAAAATTTCAGTTATTGATGAACTATCTACTATATTATATTAGAGGCTGAATTCTTTTGTATGACATAAAATTATCTGTTGAACTAATTCCACATTGCTGAATATTTAGTTTTTGCTAAAATTTTTCCTCGCATAAATAATGCTGCAAAGAATAACCTTGTACATAAATCACTGTGAACATAATTATTTATCTTCTTATTACAGATTCCTAGAAGTAGAATTGCCAGGTCACAGAGTAAAAAAAAATAATAATAATAATTAAGATTTTTGATAAAAATTGACAAATTGCCTACTCAAAATTTTTGCCAATTTATACTCTACCAGCAGTGGATAAGGTCTGCCGTTTCCCTAAAACCAACACTATTATAGTTTAAAATATTTTCCATTTGGTTCAATACTTTTGAAGTGAAGTCAATGCTTACCTATTTATTTGAGCAAATTCATTTCAATTCTAATCATTTTTTTACTACATCGTTTGTTTACTTCATTCCCTTTCACTGTTTAAGATATTATTTTAGCTTAAAATCACTTCTTTGAATCATTTTCAGACCAAGCCACATATGCCTCTCACTTTTTCTCATCTTAATGTATTCAATATAATAACTTTAAATGTGTTTTTAAAAATCATTTGTTTGAAGCATTGATTCCTCACTAGATTGTAACATTGTTGAGAACAGTGATAAAATCATTTTATTTTTTAATATGTCATCTAACTAGGCATATAATATGGTGTGACATGTATACCTCAACGGTAAAATAAAGCAGTGTGGGAGTTAGTGATAAATTAAGTGGAACAGAATACAAGAGTTAGAAAGTTTAGATAGGATTAATTCACAAACTTGAGACTTGGGAAAGTGTTACAATCTATGCATTATTTAGGTAGACTTTTAGGCTTCATGTTGTCTATGCGTTATGAACATTTAATATATTATCTCCTGCATTATCATGCATACATTTATGAAATTCTCTTTTTTTCTCTAGAAAATTTGTTCCTAACCTACATTTTGTGTATTTGTAAAGTATTACTATAGTGCCATGCATCTAGCTGGCAACAAATAAAGGTGTGATTAGGCTAATGATAGAGACAAATTGCTACTTTTGCAAAAGGAAGTGGGTTGTGTGGGAAATTAACAATTGTCAATAAAAAAGATTAAGAATTCATAAATGTGTAAAGACTTAGTGAGGCTGGCTCTTCAGGTTATTGACTGGACTTTAAAAATATATAAAAACAAAAATGTGATTTGTTCATCTGTTAGCCATTTCAGGGCTATGGCAAATTTTTAAGAGGCTGAATTGTCTTTCTTCCTTCTTTTTCTTTTGTAAAAGTCTCTTCTTTCTTTATCTCTCTCTAACGTGCCACTAGTTATGTTATTATCTGTATTACATATATTACTGTGTCTTCCTTGGGACTTATTTCAGGACAAAAGTTGACTATCTCTCTTTGAGAGTGCTTATATGATGTCACAGTGATGCATCATTTAAAAATGTATTATACTCATTCTGTTTCATCAGTTTCAAGAAAAAAAATATTAAAATCATTTATTTATCCATCTTTACCACACACATGCACAAAAGCATTACATAAACACTCATATACTGTATTATATAATATAATGCCTACAGTGTGCAAGACAACAGAACACAAAATTATAAGATGGACAATGACACCATTTGCTGTTTTACTCTTGATGCGAATATGCAATGTCTTGATCAAGAGGGATAAATCTCTAAAGATAGGATCACATGCACTATTTGCAGTCCAAGAAGAGAGATGCATTTAACAGAGATCGATGCCATTTTGTATTGGCTATTAAACCACATCATGCAAATGGCTAGTATCTAATCAGCTGATGAAAAAGGTCAACACCATCTTGTTTAGATTTTTGCATAAGCACTATGTACTAGAAACTAATTTTGATTTATAGATCAGGAAAATAAAAATCCTAAAGGGTGTTTTAAATTGTTCAAGGAAAATATTAAGTATTATTTATTAAAGTTATTTTTTAGTGTTATTTTTGAATCAGCTGGAATTGATAGTTCTTCCCTTTATGGTAACTATTAGGTGGATAAAAACATTATCTCACAAGAACAGTTGTCTGAAGAAGTGAAAATATCATGGTGTTTGGCATCAAAGTTAGGAAATATTTTTTCTTGTATACTGTATACTTGCTTTTGGGGTAATCTTACTTCATTCCTAATACTGGTCAATTTCCTACCTTTTAAGTCTTGTTGAGAGATAAGCTACATACATTATCATAAAAGATAAAAGGAATAGATACTCATTTTCCCAAATCTCATGGTGGCTAGGACAGATTTTATGACTTGGCCTGGCCAATTAGGCTCATGTGTCTGAATTTTGAAATTAGACCTAGAGACACATGGGAAGAGGAATGGAAGAATGACTCCAAGTGGGGTAGCAATGGCAGCATTGAGGAGCATGGAGCACTGTTGCAGCAGGGGGCTTCCGCTCCAGGGCTGGGGGTGGAGCTACTGCGAGCTGTTTGGCACTGCTCAGAGTTCTGGCAGCACCAGCTTCAGCAGACAAGTGCTGTGGCGCAACTTCAATCAATTCTGATTATGGTTCCACTTTTGTTTCTGTACACATATAGCCAAGGTCTTTTCCAGAGATTTTGAGAGCTGCCTAGTTTCCTTTCTTTAAATGTCTTTTCTGCTTGAATAAATCAGGAAATCTGACTGATCTGAAACGTAAAGACCACACATTCTTGATTTCCCAGGAAAACTCTTGCTTATGCTACTTGTTCCAGCAGTAAAAATGAATAGCACACAATTTCACTTTCAATAGTACCCCAATTCACATAAGTCAACCTAACAAAAAAGCCATTTCCTCCCCTTGGAAATATGTAAATTAAGATGACATAAATAGTGTACTAACCAGTATATTCTAGGTAAGTTTAATAGCAGAATTAACTACAGCCATGCCACCCTGAACAAGCCCAATCCCGTCTGATCTCAGAAGCTAGCAGGGTTGGGCCTGGTTAGTACTTGGATGGGAGACCACCTAGGAAGACCAGGTGCTGTAGGCTTAAAAAACAAAAAAAAAAATAAGGGATTGTAAGCTAACAAGGTCCTCGCAATCTGTGAGGTCAACCAAGGTTGCCTTGGCCGCCCACACCCCCCCCAAAAAAAAGTGGAATTAAAAAAATTTAAATTTATACATTGTGATTATGTCTGTTCTTATAATGTATTTTGACATGAATCATTCATGCTTGAAGCTGTACAATTAACAGATCTGCCCAACAGTGGGAATCATTGAGCAGGATTCATGTCTATAAGAATTACAGGGTACAGCATATTTAAGCTTGGTGGTTAATATTGTTGCTGAAATAAATGTATATAAGCTTTAAAATATTATTAGAAAATTAATTAGTAATTTTAAAGGAGAGAGTCCAGACACCAAAGAAGGATAGAGAATAAAAAGAATAATAATTTTTGTATATATTAGGTTATGTATCAATTTTTACAGAAAGTTGTAGGGGACATACAGGCCTATGAAGACCTGATACAAGCTGTACATTATTCAGTGACTTTTTGTTAAACAACGTACAACCTCAAATGCTAAAGTCTGTACCTACAATCTCAGAATTAATTTTTTTTATCTTCTTTATCAAAATGTAAGGGAATCCAAACAGACCATTATACTAGGAACTTCTTAAATAAATTGTTATCTTAGATTGACTTTTTGATTTGGGAATTATGATGCTCAGGACAATTAGCAAATGAATGCCTCTCTCTTGACAGGGTTTATCTCCAAAGATGACTTCACAATGGTATTATTCAAGACTATATTTTGCATGGAACACTCTAAAGGAAGCAAGAGATAACTAATGCACCTACAGGAACAATTTGTCAAAAAGAAAATTCCCACCATTTCCCAAAACTCTATCAATTATTTTTTCTAATGCTAGCATATCAAATATAATTATTCAAAAATAGTAAGTAATGTTGGGCTACTTCTGAGAATGATGGCTCAGGGTTTCAGAATAGTATAGTGAATAAACAGCAGAACACAAATTGAAATTTTGTAATCATATTTGAAAACCTTCAGTGCCACTCTAAGAATGGCATTAAGAATAGAGGCTTTATGGCAAGTAAATCAGTTTAAACTTTGATGCTGTCTGATTATGTATTTCACTGCTCTATCTCTAGGAGCATCTTCATAGGTAAGCTGATGTTGGCAGGCAGGGTAGTATGGCTTGCATATTTCCCTTGAGAGAATTTTGTTATCATATCTGATTTTACTTGTGTCCCTGCAGCTAGGCCAACTTGCTACATTCCTGTTTCTTCTTGGACAAGCACCTCTATCATAGCCATTTAGTTCTTTGAAAATATAGCATGGTGCTTGTGCTTATCACAATGATTATACTCAGTTCCCAATTATTTCAAGCCGAAGTTCATGTCTAAATCACAGTGTCATCCTTTTCCTGAAATATTTTGCTTTGTTCAAAATCTTGCTTCTTTTAATAGCTACCATAAAGCCTAGCATGTCATCTCATATATAATAGCTGATTTATGTAAGTTAATAAATAAATATATGTACATACACAAACATGCATATATATGTCTATATGCATGTGTACGGATGGATAAATATGTTTTCTGAAATGTAGCTTTTGGTTTCAATTTAGTTGTTTCCTATTAGTATAATTTTTGGAAAAGTGACTAAATTTTCTTTGCTTCATTTGTATTATATAAAATTAAAATAACTTAATTTTTGAGAATGTAAGTTTCTGTATATATATAATATATGGATGATGATTTCTATATTCTTCATCTATGTCTTTATAAATATTATTGTCTACTTTATCTTTTTACTTATTCTTCTCTTTTCTAATATGAAATTGTCACCCTAAAAGAAATCATTGACTGGCCTAGAAATATATCTCCATGGAATATTTCAAATATAATGAAAACTATTGAATAAATACACTTGTTTTAAGAGCTTTGTTGAAATAATTATTTTAAAAGGATAATAGATTTGTTTTCTAAATGTATGTTAACTTGCTGTCTTAGGAAATAAAATTTATTGTATAATGAGTTTTAATTAAAGTTTAGCAAAAGTTTACAGTAATTTTCTAAAATGCCTTTATATACAGCCATTAATTTTTACCTATCATTGTAATTGTCCTTGAGTGCTTGAATCTAGCTGAACTTAATTTAACTGGTTAGCTTAGTTATAAGGTTTATGAATTTCACTATTTTAAATCATTTGTAAGCATATAATTTGCATAAAATAATTGTCATTGAGGAACACGGCTACCATAAATTACAAATGTTGTCACTTCAATTTAAAAATTGAGCAGAATCAATAAAACAAATATATAATAAACATTTCTGTACACTTTAATGCTTTTCAATTTTAGGAGTACTATGTTTGAGATGTACTATTTTAGTACACTTCCACAGTATTTTACTAATTTAAATTTGAAATATCTTATTCATAATTCTCAAATTTTTACCCCTTCTAAAATTGAAAATACAGTAATTAAAACATAAAACATTAAAAATTTGTAATTTTGTTCATACTTTTGATTTTTTTATCTATTTCTAAATTAATCTAAAATATAAGTAGTAGTAGTAACATATTTGAAATTTTCATAATTGTAATTTTCAGTCTTCTTATGTTAAAAAAATTAGGAAACTTTCTAGAAGGTGTTTATTTACTAAAGTATTATTACTATTTTATTTGAATTTCACCAGTTCAACTAAGTTTTGCCTTTTGCTTAATCAATTAATTCTAAGGAAGCCAAATTTATGGTTTCAAACCCTAAATGACTAGGTTTATACCATTGTTTCTCAAACCTTTTATTTTTTCCATTATTGTTTCCACTCCAGGATGCTTTTTAGACATTTTTTCCTAATCCTTCACTTATAAAATTTTCATACTGGAGATATACTGTATATTATGTATACACTATGGCAACGTGGGGGTCCATAAATTGGCTGTAATATCTAATATTCTGCCAACTCAATTCTTCCTTTTGTGGATGATATCCCAATAAAAATGAATGATCTATTCCCACAGATTTGACCACTATTTTAGTAACATATTTACAATTCATGGTATTTCTGAAGGAAAACTTGCTGAAATAGTCACCACTAGCACATAAATATGTACATAACATTAGAAGACAGCATGTGCACTGTTTCTGTGGTCTTGAAAAATCAAAATCAAATGTCATATGTCATCGAGATGTTTCTAAGGGAAATCAACCATATATAAAATCTCATTTTCATAAATTATAGTTTGGCTCACAGTATTTAAACATCTGCAAACACATCAGTCAAAAGTCATGTTGAAATTGCTCTCCCAATCTATGTTAAAAAGAGACATCATTTTTTTTTTTTTTTCGTTTTAGGATCATTGCAACAAGTATCAGCACACATGCCACTGGAGAATGGTTCATTGTTCTGTGTTCACTCCGCTGTCAACTGCAATTGTCTAGAGTCAGCTGTTATGCATTTGGTGATCCCCAGGACTTGGGAGCTGAACTCTCTCATTCACCAGTGGGGTGAAGAGGAGGGAAGCAGTGAAAGAGTAAACAGCTTTGTTTTAACCTATTTCTAAATTAGACTAATAAAACCAAAATCCTGGCTAGTAGGATACATAAATAGTTGCAGCTTCCATTTGCATACTAAAAAATGAATTCATATACGTGTGTGTGTGTGTGTGTGTATGTATATATATATGTATGTATATGTTCCTTAGTATATGGTCATAAAATCACTTTGCTTTATACATTTAAAATATTTAAGTATGTAAAAACTCAAAAATATAAATAAATTAGAAATTTAATTGATATGGTATCAAGTTTCATTCTGATCCTAAGCTCTACATTCTCGGCACTGAGATCATGCCAAAGCCTTTCCCAAAGCTCCACGAAGTAGTGCACAATGGGCATTATCTATATCAGGTCTCAGACTTTGATCGAAGTGGTAGAAGCACTTCGATTCATGAAAATCAAAATCCAATGACAGTACAAATGAAAGGCAGCTTCACCAAAGTTTTAGTTTTTGTCCCAGGATAATACATTTATTCAGATTTGAGTTTTCACACACAGCTACATCTTCCCAGTGGATCTATTATTGAACAAAATAATTGTTGCAGTTCATGCCCAAGAAGAGTAAACATACTTCTAATGCACTTTTTAAATTTCCCATGTGTGTGTATCAAATATGATAATGTGGAAGAGCCTGCTATATTCCAAAGTGTAATGAAAATGGGAGCTACTTTGGCTAGATTTTCAACTCTTTGAAAAAAGGGATTGTGTCGTGTTTATCTTTGTATTTCCAGCATCTGGCAAGTGGCCTGGCACAGTGCAGCTACATAGAATTAAGCAATTAATTAATAGCATGTCTGGTTCTGCAAAGGATTTGGGTTGTTCATAGGAAACATATATAATAAAGTAACGAAATATAAATCTAAATATATTTTAGAAATAATACAAATTGGAAAAGGCCATTAGGACCCAAACCACAGAGAGTAATTTTCTCAGAGTCATTTAATTTGGTTACACATTTGCTCCTGAGCATTATGATATCTGAAACAAAATGGGTAATAATGCTTTTGCTAGTTTATAAGAGCACGCTTATAGGTAAAGTATATTCCATTTATGCAGACTTACTTATTGAATGTCAAACTCATAATTGCTGTGATGTTTCCCCTTTTCACACTCTGCCAGTAAGAACAGCATAATCGAAAAAAAATCTGCTTAGATATTATTGATCACCACAGAGCATGCCCTGTCCTTTTAACTAAAAAAAAAATAAAACTCCCAACAGTCTATGTCCATTTATAAATAGGTGCAGTAGGCACAGGATATTTTTAATATCATTTAGTGGTTGCTCAAATTCTGAAAGTATTGGGAGTTACTTCATAATATGGGAAGGAAACTATGGTTTTCTTAACAAAACCAAATTTTTTGTAAGCATTGAATTAAAGTGGACATTTTCAATGTAGTTTTCATATTGAGAAATATCAACATTATGGATGACATAACTCCTCAGAGCTAATACAGAAATCAGTTTTTAATGCTATTCCTGTAATATTTTTTGGTGAAATAGCACCGCTGTACTCAAAGTATTTGATAGGGTACCAAGACTAAATAATTAACATACAGATTTCTTGGTTCTATGGCTGAATCCATGTTTAACTCCTTAATTGGAAGGTAAATCGATCCAAGTGTTTCATAAACTCCTTCCAAGGTTAAGAAGGTTTAAAAATGCTCATAATTATATAATAAATGATGATAAATTTGAATTATTTCAAGAGTTAGGTGAAAAACACATATGCCAATGCCTTCAAAACAATATTAGAGGCAATATTTATCCTCTTAATTATATGAAACAATGTTTTGACGGTGACTATTATTTCTCATTGTATATGTTAAAGAATATATATATATATATATAATCAAGAAGAAAAAGAGGAAGGGAAGTTTTCCTATATTAGCCAAGTACTGACTGCCATCATTTCTTTTATCTTTATAGATTTAAAAAAATATTTGCATGTGTTAGTAAATTGGAAAGGAGGACATGAGCAGAAGAGTGGAGTGGTTTTTAATTTATCCAATATTAATTCATAAAGTATAAACAATATCAAAATTAAATTATGTAAAATACGCAAAAAGTTGTAGAAAATATGCCAAAAAACAATTGAAAGAGGTGGAGGGCCATTTAGATTTCAAAGAATACTAATACTCAAATATTAATTTAATCACTACATTTTACAACTCAAAAATGCACAGTTTACATTAATCGCCTGTCCTGCCCATTTCAAATCTACACTCTGAGGATTAAGAGAGATGATGGACAGAAAAGGAAATTGTAAAGTGTAGATTATTGTGTTTTAGTTATCTAGGTGAACATTAATTTACTTGCTTTTCAGCACTCATAAAATATTTTTAAATGAATAGCTATGTGAAGTTGCTGAGAAAAACCCAGATGCACACTTAGAAGTATTATGAGATTCTCTAAATTGCTGTCTTCTACCATAAAGAATTCCTGATTGCTGAGATTATGATTAAACATAGCGCCTCTAGTTAACAATAAAGTATTGTGCACTTCGGAATTCGTTAAGAGGGTAGATTTTCTGTTCTTATCAGCCCCACTCTCATGCCCCTCCTCCCAAAAAAGACAAGGGAACTTTTGGAGGTTATGTATATACTTATTAACCTGTTTGTCTAATTGTGTGACAGTAAAATGAGTGTAAATATATGTCCAAACTCATCAAGTTATATACATTAATTGTGAGCAGTTTTTTTGTATGCTGATTATACTTAAATAAATCTGGGGGCAAAATATGTTAGACAAGGGTAAAAACCAAATGTGAGACCCACAGAAATATCTGTAGAACGACAGTTGTTTTTATGCTTACTGTCCAATAAATGTAAGTGTAAACTTACTAGAATTCACATGGCATATTTCCACACCTGTTTCATAATAGTATAGTTTATATCATAGGCATGTGCCATCTCCCATTATAAATTATAAAGTGTCTGATTTATGTGTGTATATGTAAATGCATCTATGCATATATTTTAGTGTGTGTATGTGTCCCAGTGCTCACAAGAGTAATACAATGGTACAATGGTATGCATAGCAATAACAAGGTTTGTTTACTAATTATTCCTTGAAAGTTATACTTTCGCATAGATAAATATTACAGGGATACCTCATTTCATTGTGCTTTCTTTATTGTGCTTTGTAGATGCTGTACTTTTTATTAATTGAAGATTTCTCAACCTAAATCAAGTAAGTTCATCAGTGCCATTTTTCCAATATGATTTGCTCACTTCATGTCTCTCTGTCGCATTTTAGTTATTCTGTCAATATTTTAAAATTTTCATTATTATCATATTTGCTATGGTGATCTGTGATCAGTGATTTTGATGTTACAATTGTAATTGCTTTGGGGTGCCATGAACCACAACCATCTAAGACAGTGAACTTGATTGATAAATATGTGTGTTCTGACTGTTCCACAAACCAACCATTTTCTCATCTCTCTCTCCTTTTGAGGCGCCCTATGCTCCCAGACACAACATTGGAATTAAGACAATTAATAACCCAAGTAAAAGGAAGTGTTGCGCATCTCTCACTTTAAAACAACTAAAACAACTAAAAATGATTAAGCTTAATGAGAAAGCATATGAAAAGCCAACACAGGCTGAAAACCAGGCCTTTTGAGCAAAACAGCCAAGGTATGAATGCAAAGGAAAAGTTCTTGAAGGAAATTAGAAGGGCTACTCCAGTGATTATTTGAATGAAAGTAAAACAGCCTATTGCTGATACGGAGAAAATTCTAGTAATCTGAACAGAAATCAAATCAGCCATAGCATTCCCTTAAGCCAGATCCACGGCAAGGCCCTAACTCTCTTCATTTTTATGAAGGCCAAAAGAGGTGAGGAAGCTGCAGAGGAAAAGTTTGCAGTCAGAAGAGGTTGGTTCATGAGGTTTAATCAAAGAAGATATATCCATAACATAATAGTGCACGGTGAATCCACAAGTGCTGATTTAGGAGCTGTGGCAGGTATCCAGATTTAACTAAGAAAATTAATGAATGTGATTGCACTAAAAAAACAAATTTTCAATGTAGACAAAATAGCCTTATAGTGGAGAAGATGCCATCTAGGACTTTCACAGTGAGAGAGAAGAAGTCAATGCCTGGCTTCAAAGCATCAAAGGACAGACTGACTCTTTCGTGAGGGGTCTAACACAGTTGATAACTTGAGAGTGGTCATTTACCATTCTGAAATTCCTAGGGCCCATAAAAAGGATGTAAATCTACTCTGTTTGTGCTTTATAAATGGAAAAACAAAGCCTGGTGACAGGGTATATGTTTACAACATGGTTTAACTGAATATTTTAAGCTTACTGTTGTGACCTACTGCTCAGAAAAAAAAAAAAAATCTTTAAAAATATTACTGCTATTGACAATGTACCTGGTCACCCAAAAGCTCTGATGGAGAGATACAATGAGATTAATGTATTCATGCTTGCTAACAGAACATCCATCCTGCAGCCCATGAATCAAGGAATAATTTTGACTTACGAATCTTTTTATTTAAGAAATACATTTTGTAAGGCTATAGCTTGCCACAGAAAATGATTCCACTGATGGATTTGAACAAAGTAAATTGAAACCTTCTGGAAGGATTCACTATTCTAGATGCCATTAAGAACATTTATGATTCATGGGAAGAGGTCAAAATGGAAACATTAATAGAACTATAGAAGAAGTTAGTTTCAACCCTTGTGGATAACTTTGAGGGATTCAAGACTTCTGTGGGAAAAGTAACTGCATATGCCGTAGAAAAAATAAGAGAACTATAATTAGAAGTATAACCTGAAGATATGACTGAATTGCTAAAATCTCCTGATAAAGCTTTAATGGATGAAGAGTTGTTTTACAAAGAACTAAGAAAGTGGTTTCTTGAGATGAAATCTACTCTTAGTGAATATTATTGAAATGACAACAAAGGACTTAGACTATTATATAAACTTAGTTAATAAAGTAGTAGAAAGGTTTAAAAGGTTTGACTCCAATTCTGAAAGTTCAACTGTTGGTAAAATGCTATTAAACTGCATTGTGAGCTACAGAGAAATCTTTTGTGAAAGGAAAAGTCAAATTTCATTGTTGTCTTATCTTAAGAAATTACCACAGCTACCACAGCCTTTAGCAACCACCACCCTGATCAGTCTGCAGGCATCAACATTGAGGTAAGACCCTCCACCAGCAAAAAAAGGCTGTGACTTGCTTAAGGATCAGATAATGGTTAGCACTCTTTAGCAATAAACTATTTTTTAAAATTAATGTATATACATTTAAAAAATACAATGCTATTGCACACTTAATAGGCTGCAGTATAGCGTAGATATGATTTTTGATTTGCGAAATCAAAAAAATTGTGACTCACTTTATTGTTATATTTGCTTTATTGCAGTGGTCTGGAACCAAATTTGCAATATCTCCTAAGTATTCTTGTACTGATGGTAATAAAGACACCATCTCAAATGAAAGACTAGCTCATTGGATTAAGATAACTGATACCATTAGAGGAAATATCACAGCAAGAAACTTAAAAACAAGAGAAAAGTGTTAGAAACAAGATAAAATAAAGGAGAATCACAAAGGAATAGGTTGACAAAGTCCATCCAAGAATGTTCAGGAGAAGGGTGAGCCATGGAAAATGTATCCACTTGCATCATTTTCTCATCAAACTACCTTCTGACTACTTACTATGTATCTTCCCCAGACATTACCTATGGGAAATTGGAATAAACAGAGTATACTCAAGACAAATTTTCAAATAAATAACTGGTGACAATTACAAGTTAAAATCACCCCTCTGTACTCTTTCACTTTATATCTTTGCTACTCATTTGGCTACAAACTACAACTTTCCTTATACCAGATTTATTTTATCTAAGATTTTATTTGTATTTAATGTATAACATACTCATGCCTGATTTTCATACCCAGGCTATATATACTTTGAAATAAAACTATGTTTTGCACATACTTTGGTTTGCAGTAAATATTTATTCTTTGGTTTTCTCATAATAAAAATGAAAATAACATCCAATTTGTAATTCTGTGTCAATTGAGAGATAATAACATTGCTAATTCATTTTTCCTTTAGTAGCTCAGAATGTAGAACTAATTTCTGAGCTTCAGTGTCTAGAACTATGTATTTAAGTTTGAAATTAGAGTATCAACTAAACTTTATGGAAACTACTTCTTAAAACAAAAAGTAGGAAGACAGCAAGAGAGATGTGTGCCCTGAGCTAATTAGTGTGCAATGGAATATTTTCAGTTACAGATTTTTTGTTTTTTGTTTGTTTTCCACAAAATAATTCTACTATTCATGTGATTGGAAGCATAGAGTTTCTCATTGAAGATTCCATTTCAGGTTTCTAGAACTCTTCCTGTTTTTGTCAGAGTAAAAAGTCTAATAAAGGACATTTCAATAAGTATGACTTTTTCCACACCTTCCTCCCCAACCCACCTACCCTTTTTTACTATTATTTCAATTCTACTAACTTGCTTTGCAGTTAAAGTGTTTAGTTAAAAAATCCAGTCATTTTTATAGTGGATTTCTAAACAATCTTCAAATTGATAAAATAATCTATTTTCAAGATTTTAAAATAATATTTAGTTTTTTTCCCCATTTTTTTCAATTCATGAGGCAGTGTTAAGTAAATATTTTTTAAAATAGAGTAGCTGCTCAATAAATGTTGCTGACATCAGCTACTAATATATTTATAGTCCATCAAAAATATAACATTTCAATTTAGTTTTAGTACATTTAGTATATAATTTTAAAAATATTTAAATCAATTTATAGACTTTTTTTCTGACTCTACCTTTAATTTAGTTACCAAAACATGCTATTGCATTTACCTATTTGAATACACCATGAGATATAGTTTCAGATATCTGATACCCAACACAAATCATTAAAATAGAAAATAAATTTGAAAAAAATGTATGCTGCATATAATTGCAATTTAGTCATAGCTAATGAGCATATATTTCTCTTAGTTCCCACTTACAGATGTAGTTACATCTTTTGAGGTTATACTAGGTGAATCCTAAGCTTTCTGCAGGTCTGTGACTTATATACATGTACTGGTGAAAACTGAATGGATGGATGAATAAATACAAGAATATAGCTACTGTGGTTTAGAAAACACTGATAATGATGAAAACTAAGGTTGTTTTGAATGTCTTCTTCGAGACTAAAGAGCTGTACTTGAGATTTTGTAATAACTCATAGTTTGCATAGAGCAGTATCTTCCTTTAAGTCAGGCTGAATGTTTTGCTGCCCTCACCAGGACACCATGGCATATGGAACTCTTAAATTCATTGAGAAGAATTTTGAATACTTGCCTTAAAAATTCCATATTCTTCTATGATGTATATATAAAATCTTACTGGAAGCTTTATTATACATCTAATATTTTTCATTCATTCAACTTTAAAACTAAGGCATCAGCAATATTAAATAAAACCACCTGAAAACTAACAGAAATTAGTAATAAAAGCATGCTGATAAGGAAATTTTGGTTTTATAGTAATTTATGATTATAAGAATTAAAAATATAAGCTTATTTTGTGCTCCATAATATAACGATGTATTATATACAGTGAATTTTGGAATATAGTCATACATTTATTTTAACAACACGATAATAATAGATCCATAGGTTGTATAAAATGATAATCATTTAAATACAAGGAAAAACATCGACTTGGTAAGCAAAAAAAAAAAAAAATCATTTGGTGGCAGAAGCACTTCTCTAATTAAAAAGCTAAGGGAAGGGCTTGAAACAGTCACAGAAATCTATGGTGCACTCTACTTTGTAGGCATTCAAAATGTAATAGGATATAGCTTATCTACACACTTTTCCTCAAAGCCTTACTTTTTTTTTTTTGCCTTTCAAATTTATGATCATTAATAATGTTTCACCTTTTTACAATGCATTTCTTTTTTATCTGTAAATTATACTGTTTTCTGAGCCACTTAATATTTAGAAGGTTAACCTTAATACTTTAGATTTGTATTTGTGGGTTGTTACTAGCTGGGGAATTCTTTAAGAGAAAATGCTTCAGGACCTTGAGGGCATTATGCTAAGTGAGATAATTCAGAGAAAGACAAATGCCGTATGATATCAATTATATGTAGAATCTGAAAAAAAGCCGATTCAGAAACAAAGAGTAGAATGGTGGTTACCAGGGCTGGAGGGGCAGAGGGCAGATGGAGGGTTGGGGAGATGTTGATCAAGTGTATAAAGTTGCAGTTACAAGATGAATAAGTTTTAGAGATCTAATATACAGCATGATTATAGTCAATGATACTGTTATACTTCAAAGTTGCTAAGAGACCAGATCTTAAATGTTCTCATGATAAAAAATAAATGTGTTAGAAGTGTTAACTAATGCTACATTGGTAATCAAATTATAATATATAAATGTATTGACACATAGTATACTTTGAACTTACATAATTATATCTAAATAAAATATGACAAGTATAAGATAGAAAACATAAACAAAAAGAAAACTACATCAGATTTTTATGGTGACAAAGAAAGGACAATAGCTATTATTCAATCCCTTGCTTGTACACTTTGAAAAGTACAGATTAATGAAATCAGAGACAATCCATGATTTTACTGATAGAGCTTCAGATAACTTTTCACCGTCCAGATTTTAAAAGATAAATAATGGAAACATTTGCCCTTTACCTGAGTTTGTTTTGAACATATCTATAACTATATCCATATCCATATCTGTATCTGTATTCATATATATTCACATATATATATGTATTTAGGTATGTATGTACCTATACAGTTCAGCCACATGTAGCAAGTGAATTAGTGAAATCACATGGTTAGTATAGATGCATATTCTAAAATTATGATCTATAAAAGAGAAATGTAAGAACAAAAATGGAATTCAATAAACATTGAAAATTAAACTAGAAATTAGTGAATTTCCTCAGAAATCACCATATCACTGTGACAGTGTTAAGTATAGCAAGGTCTAATTCATACTTTTAATGAATTAAACAATAACTGTATAATTGAACTATCATACCAGTGAATTCCTTTTCTTCTTTTTCATTTGCATCTGTAAATTGTATAGGGATATATTTATATATAAGTATAAAGGTATATGACTATACTGTCCTATAGCATATAAGTTATATAGCATAAATATATTGGTTAGCTTATGCTGCTAGGCAATTGAAATCATTAAGCTACAATTTGTTTGGGAAATTAATAAAAATCACTCTCATTACTCAAAACTATTGCTGTTGTGTAGTAGTAAAACAGTAAAAAAAAAAAAGAAATTTAAGATCGAAATTAAAACAACATCATATACAAAAGAAATAAGATCACTATCTTGAAGAGATATTTGCACTCCGATATTCACTGCAGCATTATTCAGAGTAGCCAAGATATGGAAAAAACGTAAACGCTGCCAGATGAATGTATAAAGAAAATATCATAAATATACAAAATAGGATATTTTGTCTTAAAAAGAGAAGACAATTCTATTGCAACAACATGAGTGAATCTGGAAGATATTACACTAAGTGAAATAAGCCAGTCACAGAAATACTAATACTGCATGATCTCACTTACTTGTGAAATCTGAAAAAAAAAAAAAAGTTGAGCTTATAGTAACAGACTGTATAGCAGTGGTTACCATGGTGGGTTATGGAAGAAAAGATGTTTGTCAATGGGTATAAACTTTCAGTTAAAAGATGAACAAGTATTGGAGACCAAATGTACAGCATAGTAACTACAGTTAATAATTACATATTGTATATTTGAATTTGTTAAGAGATTAAATCTCAGTTGTTTTATGAGGACATGGACCTTGTCTTTTCATTGAACAGAGTATCCTCAGTATTCATGAGTGACTCGTGCACAGCAGGCAAACTACATAATCATGAGTTAGTGATGCTAAAAAAGTGATATTTGCATTTTTGATGTTGAGTACAATTGCAATGACTCTTTTTAGATAAGGTTTAGTTATTTAAGGTTTAATCACTGCATGAATGTAACATTATTACTTATGATGAATAATGGGGATATTTTGTAACATACATGTATGCACATAAATATATATCATATGTGTGTGTGAATATGAGTGAATATGAGTGAGAGATGGAGAAATAAACTTTAAAAAGAGCTGTAGTAATATTCATATCAGAATAGTTTATCCACATGTCCTTTACTTCTCTACCAAACTATTTCATTATAATCATAAAAATGTAACAGGATATTACTTTATTATTACATCAATGTTATACCCTTCTGCAATTGCTTATGCCTTTTGATTTTTCAGTACATATCTGTATTGAGAAGAGTATCATGTTGAAAAATTAGGCCTCTCTTGCCTCAAAGACAAGTAATTTTATTCAGAATTCTTTTTAAATGCTTCTCTGTTGTGCAAGCTTTAATCAATTTCAAAGTATTGAAATTTGTGTGTGTTATGTGTGTATGTAAGAAAACATTTTTGAAGCTTATTGGATACATGGCACTTGTCAGGATTCCTCTACATCTGAGGTAATTACTATCTAAGACACTGGTCTAATTTATACAGTTGTCACTAATAGACACCTGATTTAAACCTAAATTTATTTATTGTAAAATCCACACACTTATACTCAGTCTGTACTCTTTAATATACATACATTTATAGTATGCTAATCACCTTGGGCTCTTAACATCTCATAAGTGTAAGACAATGTGTTTTTTTTGATATATATTAATTGTAATATCATATTAAATATATAAAATATTGCAGAAGCCAAAACTTTTGGTATGAAGATAATTAAAAATATGCAATTTAGATTTGTAGAAAGTAATACCATATAATTAATATGCTAATATCTTTAAACAAATCAAATTAAGTAAGTCATTGAATTACTGCATAATAGGTTTTCCATATAGTCTCTAACTTCTGATTCTTGGAATATATCTCTCTCAAATGTAAAACTTCCACTTTCCTGTCAAGTTTTGAACAAAATTTTGATTTTGTGTGCCACCATCATAATGGGTTCACATCAGTACAATAATAGAGATTTTTGCTCTCACCCTCCTTACTTATAAGAGAGCAAATACATGAGAAACCTGTCATTTGGAATTGACCCAGAGGCAAAAGGAGTTACCAAGAACAAAATCTGAAAGTAAGCTCTAAGAGAGACGAGATCTTGTGGTTCTTAATGATAGCTGGCTGTCCAACCTCAGCTCAGTGTCCAGGATAGGAGTTGAATAAAATTCGACTCAATAGACATTTGTTGATTCAATAAATGACTATAATTATATATCTCTATGACTGGATTAATGTTTATTTAATAGGTATGTTTTAAAATATAACTGTTTTACCTTCTAAAAACAATAATCAAAACTTAAATTTATTTTGATCAAGTCCATATATATATTGTAATAAATTACTAGACCAAAAAAAATTGTTACAAAATTTTGGGCCAGTATTTAATTGTATCATGAACTGATTAGCTACATGTTTTTTGATTGATTGAATAATTGTGCAGGCATCATTTACAATGACCCAGGAATTGATAACAAAAAGAAATTCTTCTTTTTAAGTCAAAGTCAAACAAATTCCTAACACAATACTTTATGTTTTGTGTGGTTATAAATTAAAAGACATGGTTATTATTTTATTAGATAAAGTCAAAGACATAATTATTCAAGAGAATTTATTTTTAAGTGTTAAAATGATTTATCACATCAAATTTGCCTATAAATATGCTCCCTAATGGTACATACTGAATTAACTCCCTTTTTGTATACCCAAAGCACATGGTATAATATTGAGTTAAAGCAAAAGGCTACTTATATAGCATCGAATACCTCCTGTATGACCTGAGAGAAAAACATTAGTTGTTCACCATTTGTTTAAAAGTATATTTTACATGTTGATGAATAGAAACACATAGGTGGCAGTAATAAATTAACCATTGTAAATTGCTATATGTTTCCATCGTTGTTTGCAAAAAAAAGGTTGAGCACAAAAACTAGTCATATTGTCAGAACTGGTAAATATAATCATTTCTGTATTTCCTTCTAACTTTATTGTAATAGTAAACTATTTAAACCTTTATTTTTAATACATTAACTCATATAACTTATGCCATTTCAATTTGTTGGAAGTGTTTTGAAGTTATTAAAGCCATACACTCCTCTTACATAGCTGAATTCCATTTTGTGAAGCATCAACATTTTGCTCTTGCACAAAAAGCTCTGGCCACCGCTTTGTCCATGACTTTTGCAGTTAGGCTTAATTTAAGTCACATTAATCACATGTACAATTCAGACTTTGGTAGATCTTGATGCCACGAGAGTTTTTACAGAATTTAACTTTGGTTTGGTAATGATTTTAAGTTGCTAAAAATAGACCATGATAGAATCTGAAAGGCATGTTGGATTTTGTGACACAGATTTCTATATCTTTGTCATTAGCATTTTGTGGTACAGGTGCTGATCTAATATTACAAAGGCAATAACTATGTTTATAGTTGAAACTTGCATTTCAGATAAATTCAGCAATACATCATATACATGTATTGCTATGTGTGTTCACCTCCCAGAGTTAAATTTCCTTCTGCCACCAAATATTTGACCACTTTTACACCTATCTACCTCCTTCTATCTCCTCCCCTATGAAAAGATAATTAACCACTAGCTATTAGAAAAATGCAAATCGAAACTACAATGAGTTACCACCTCACACCTGTTACAAAGTCATATTCTTGAAGGTCTACCCAGGACAGACAGGGCTTCTGTCTACATTCTTAATTCAGAATCATTTTGATGAGAATTCCACAGTGTCTACATTATTTCAATGTCACATTGATTGATAGAAAGAAGGAAGAGGAATAATTGAGGGTTGTATAATCATTTCTATTTTGGATTTTCCTATCATCTTTTCCATACGGGAAAAAATTTGACTCTACTTGTTTATTAATACTCATGCTTTAGTATAAAGTGTAAATAACATTTAGTTTTGTATTTTGGACTTGACTCGTGCAATAATCTCTATGGCAGTCTAACTCCAGGTATGAATTCTGTCCCAGTATATGTATACTCAGACAAAATGAGATTTTCTCAGTCCTTCAATTATTCAATCTCTTCAGATGAGCTGAAGATGAATTTCATTTCATGCTACCATACATTGCTGTCAAGAGAAAGTGATATATAAATGAGGTTCTTATGCAATATCTCAATGGATTGATATCATACGGCTTGGTAGGAACCTTATGTTTACTCGTGAAATATATTTCTCACTGGGTCGTTCAGTACCAAACGTTATATATGAAAATTTCCCACTAGTCGGTCTTGTCCTCTTAGACTTTATCTTTCTCTTTGAATCCAATATAATTCAATGTTTGTTTGGCTCATTCACTATCATTTAGGTTTTCGTATGCAGTAAATGTAGATAATTAAATTAACCATTCAAGCAATGAGCATACAGTATTGTCATTCTTTATTAAATCAATAGTATGTTCAGCTATCATGTCTTTAATTCTTTAGTTAGTGAAAACTTAGTGAAAAACTTTCTAAATACATATATCACTAATGTTTAGGAATTTTTTCTGTATGTTGGAGGTAGATAAACATAATGAATCACCATTATTATTATAAATTAGAATAATAAAATGTTGCTTATATTAAATCATGCAACAAATTATCATGGTACTCATTTGGCATTGTTAACACTTCATTAGAGTTCCAATGAAGAGAAGATAACTAATTGAATTTTGAAATTTAACATTGTAATATGGGAATAAAAGGGTTCATTATGAAAAGGGCCATCTTTTCCTGGTTCTTTATGTCTTAAATGTCACTATATATCTTAAAATTCAGTTTTGATCCTTCTAAATGGGATTGATTTTGAAACTTTAGGCAAAGATTAATATTTTCCATTGTGTTTCCTTTGTTATTTTCTCAATTTTATTTTTTTAATCATTGGTAATCATAAAATGCTTTGGATTGCAATCAAATGCATTCTTCATTGGTTTGTCAAGCTTATTTCTTTTTAAATAAAAATGGAAACAGTGTAACTAGAAAATTAAATCAACAACACATGAACTTTTCCCCTTCTTACCTGCCATATTAAAAGTTTTTATAGTGCACTTAGATGCCATAGAAGATAATACTTTTCCAGTCAGATATTTATAAAATTTAAAAACATGAAAGCAATAAACTTATTTCATCAATCACGTGCAAAAAAAATTATACAGTTTTCTTAATGAAAAGTCCTTCAGGCTGCCATTTAGAACCTATGTATGCTAATTTTACACATCATTTCGATGAGATTTTTTTAGCTGCTATTTGAGTTTGTAGTTCACTAGAAGCAGCAAATTTGAGGATTTTCTGTATATATGAATATGTGTGTGCATAGTTATCTATGTGTTAAAGGTTAGGAGATAGACTAAAGTATTATTAAGTTCAGAAGATATTGTAAGTAGATACAGGTAGTGCAAAGGCCTTAAAGTGGGAATATGACTTATGTTTTCAAATAGAGTAGTAGGAGGTGAGTTCAGAGCCTTAATGAGGAACCAAGTCATGTACGGCTTTCTAGGTCATTATAAGAATCGATTGGACCTATTGGAGTGTTTTGAGCTGAGGAGCGACATGATTTGACTTAAACTCTGAGAGGATAATTCTGGTTTTTGTGACAACAAACAGTAGTAAACATGGTGAACAGTTGAGAAATCAGATAACGGGAATCAAGCAAGTCAGATGATACAAGACATTTGTGTGGGCCAGAGTACTACTACTGGTAAGAGTGATAGAACGAGATATTGACAATTTTGAAGTTAGTGCCAACTGATGTTGGTAATAAAGGTCCTGAATCATTACATGAAAGTGAAATTTATATTTAGTAAATGTTATTTAAAAGACAAGGACATATATAATCCATTTTGGAAAGATTTCCATAAAAATGGTAAAATGAAGGTCACATGAAACGTTCAATTTTAAAGTGTAGGTTTCTATTCAGAGAAAAACCACTTACACAGCTTAGGACATTATCTGACATCATGGGAAAAGGGAATTTACAAATAACAAAACAATATCTCTGGTAATGACCTCTTGGCACACAGTCACTTTGGTGGTTAATTTTATGTGTCTACTTGACTGGATCACAAGGTGCCCAGATATTTGGTTAAACATTATTTTTGAGTATGTCTGTGGGGTGTTTCTGAGTGAAATTAGCACTCAGTGAATTGGGTGCTAATTGAATTGGACTCAGCAAAGCCATTTACCCTCCCCAATATGGGTGGGCATCACACAATCCCTTGAATGCCCTAACAGAAAAAAGGTGGAGGAAGGAAGAATTTGTCCCTTTCTGCCTGGTTGCTTCAGCTGAAATATTGGTCTCCTGCCCTCCCGGTTTTCAGACATTTAGACTCAGACTGAATTATACCATAAGCTTTCCTGGGTATCCAGTTTACAGAAGGCAATTATGAGACTTCTCAGCCACCCTAATTGTGTTCCTTATAATAAATCTCTTAGAATGCATACATACATATACATATATGTGTATATAATATATATATATACATATATATACATATACATACATATATATACAATACATATATACATACATGTATATATGTGTGTGTGTGTGTGTGTGTGTGTGTATATAGGTTACAGAATGAAAAAGGAAATGAAGAATCAGATTGGAGAAAGGAAGACATAGTTGGAGCCAAAGCATAATCTATGTGTGAAATAATGAAAACATAAATTAATTCAGTATCCCTAGTATTGATGGGAACCATATTTTATTTGACTATTGGATCTAATAATTTTTTTCAAAGCTATTGTTGAAACATATTTGCTAATATAAAATAAATTATAAAATGTAGATCATTCTGTTTTATATATATACACACATACACACACATATATAAATGAGGACTTGTGTGATATATTTTATACTATTACTAATTAAAAGTTATAAAATTTATAATAAATAGAGAAGCATAGGACTATCAGGTATTCAAAAGGTCAAATCACCCAAAAATTAGTAGTAAATGATCACTCTGGGCCAAATGCCAAGTTGGTCCTGAGGGAGAATATACAAATAACTATGAAATATCACTTTCAGTATGAAGAATTCAGAAACACACTTGAAATATGCTAAAACAAAGTTATAAATCAACACAATGAGAAACTGGTGATAAAGATTCAATCTGGCAGTTAGATTCTAGGAACTATTTCAATGCTTTCAAACATGACCTTTGTGCCAAAACTACCAAATTTACATCTTCATCCAAACCTGACTTCTAAACTCTAACTCTTCATTGCCAGTTGATACTGGCATTATACCAAACTCCAATATTCTAAGATAAATTTATTCGTTTCTAACAGTTCTTTTCTATTTATTATTTCTGTGAATGAAATTCTTTACTAGCCTTTCTTACAGGTTAGAAATATTAAAGTAGATTTTTCTTCATGTATTTTCTTTCCCATTCCTCATATCTAATCACCTGCTAAATTCTGACAATTCCCTCACTACTACATCTTGAAAAATTCTCTTTCTTTTTTTTTCTAGTTTCCTCTTGTTAATGTCTTGGTTCAGGTTTTCATTACTTGATTTATCTGTTGCATTACCTAACCAACTAATCTCCAGTTCTCCGGACTCTAATCTTTTCAATCTGTTCTTCATACTGCTGAGTTATTTTCATAAAAGGTAGAATTCTGTCATCTTTTTCAAAATCCTTTAATGCCTCATTATCTACAAAATACAGTTCAAATTCTTAGCATAACATTCAAAGGTCTCAGTTATTTGAATCTAAATTACCTTTCTATTTTCATCAATTGAAATCGAATTATTTTTCCATTTTTACCACTTCATCACTTGCATCATTTCTTTCTGAAACTTACAAGTCCCATCGGTCTACTCACTACTCTTCAAATATACCTTAAATTATCCCTGTGTCCCCCTTTTATGACTATCTTGGACAGATATGAGCACACACTCATTTTGAAACTAAAATACCAAGCAAAATGTATCTTTGACTTAATTTTTTTAAAAAAATGTATTTCAAAACTTTTAAAATAAGAGTTATATAAGCAATCCTGGGGATTTACATCTGTAGCCCTGCCCAATAAGGATTGTTTTCATTAAAATTTTTATTCAAGTAACATATACATAGAGGAAAGTTAACAAATCAGAACTATAGAGTTTGGTGACTTTGCTTTTGTAAACACATTCATCATGAAACAGGAACCAGGCAAAGAAATAGAACAGTATTGCTTTTTTGGGACTCTTAGTTTGTTCAACATTTTGTTTGTAAAACTCATCCAAGTTACTGCACATAAGTATAGTATGTTCACTCTCACTGCTGTATAATTTATTCATTCATTGAATAAATATGCTACAGCATAATTATCCATTCCATTATTAAGGAATATTTGTGTCACTTCCAATATCTAGCTACTTTTAATAGTTCTGTGACAGTCTTATACCTGTATTTGGTGAACTTTGGGATGTATTTCTATTCAGTATATAGTGAGGAGCACAATTGATGGGTCAAGAATTTAGTATATTCAGTTTTAGTAGAGTCTGCTAAAAAGTTTACCCAAATGCTTATGCAAATTTACTCCCAAAAACAACATAAGAGAGTTTGAGTTGCTCCACATAACTGCCAATACCTGACATTTTTGTCTTTCTTATGTAATCTATTAAGCAGTTGTGTCACTTTTAGCTTTTAAGTCCTCCTCCTCCCCCGCAGTGACTAAAAATGTTGAGCACATTTTCTGATGTTTATTGGCCATTTATGTATTTTCTGTTGTGAAGTACTTAAGTTTTTTCCCACTTTTAGCTAGGATGACCTTTTCCTTGTTCATTTACAAGAGTTATTCCAATATTATAAACATTTTGTAGATTTATGTGCTGCAAATGTCTTCTCTCACAACATGAGAGAAGGCAACATGTGTTGCCTTTCACTTATTGGTGAATTTTGATGAAAAGATGTTCTTACTATTAATGTAGCAAAATTCGCCATGTTTCCTTTGATTATTGACTTTGCTTTTTTTTTTTTTTTTTAATCTGCCTATTCTGGATATTCTTATCTGCTACCTTTTGGAAACTTTATTGTTTTACTTTTCATACAAATCTTCAATTCGTCTGAAATTGTTTTTGTCTATGGAGTGGGAGACCAAAATTCATACTTAAAAAAATTAATAGCCCATTGAAAAGGCTTTATTGATTGAAAATGTGTCCTTTCCCCACTGCACTACAGTATCGACTTTTATAAATTATTGTAGGTTTGTGAAAAAAATTGAATTCTGTATTCAGTTCCAATGATATTGAAGGATTAAAAGTCAATTAGATTTTGGAAATTATGTTATATATATTATATGTACTATTAGGTACTAGGAAATAATTAGAATTCAGTGCTCAATATTTCTTTGGTAAACCATTTATTTTGTAAATAGAATCTTTTTTCTAGTTCTTCATCTAGTATATTTCTCTAACATCTAAACAATCATCTTGTTTCTCTGTCATATAAATACACCCCAACTAAATTGCCTTTCATTATTCACTAATATTTTTCTTATTCTAGTTTGCTCAAGTCTTTTCTAATATATGATTGCTTAATCTTAATTATCTGTGCCTATTCTCAAGTAATTCTCCTCAACTCAAATTTCAATATCACTCGTTCTATATACTAGCTACCAATTATGTTCATTATTACCTTCAAATTTGACTTGCAATGCTTTTCTCTTGGGAAGACTTGCAGATAATCACACCTGTAAACTTTTTAATTGTTAAGTGATAAATTGTTTCTTATTTATATGTCACTCTAATGACTAAGTAGAGCATAAAGCACATATGCTCAATCTACTCTCTAGTTTTAGCTAGATGCTTCTCTAATATCTAACTCTTTTCTTTTTTTCCTTTAGCTCTATAAATCCTACCTGGCCAAACGACCTATTTAAATTTTTCCAGATGTGTTGAGACACAATTGACATATTACATTGCATAAATTTAAGGTGTATAATGTAGTGATTCTATATATGTATATATTGCAAAATGGTTACTACAATAAGATAATTTATACATCCATCACCTTACACAGTTAATTTTGTGTGTGTGTGTACGTATTGAGAACTTTTAAGATCTACTTTCTAGCAACTCTCAATATACAACACAGCATTGTGTCGGTAGTCCCATGCTATACATTACATCCTAGAAATTATTCACTTTATCACTAGAAGTTTTACAATCCTTTTACAACTTTCAACCATTTGCCTTACCCACCAATCCCTACCCGTGGCAACCACAAATCTGGTCTCTGTTGTGTGTGTGCGTGTGTGTGTGTGTGTGTGTGTGTGTGTGTGTGTGTGTGTGTTTGCTTGTTTTTTAGGGTTTATATATAAGTTAGATAATACAGTATTTGTTTTTCTCTATGTGACCTATTCAATTAACATAAGCATAATGCTCTCAAGTTTCATCTATGTTGTTGCAAATGACAGAATTTCCTTCTTTTTGTGGTTTATTTGTTCATCTACTAATGAACATTTACGTGTCTTGGCTATTATAAATAATGCTGCAATGAACATAGGGGTATATATTTCCCTTCAAAATAGAGATTTCATTTTCTTCAGATATATACCCACAAGTGGAATTGCTGGATCATATGGTAGACCTAATTTTACTATTCTGAGGAACCTCCATACTGTTTGCTATAGCGGCTCTACCAATTCACATTTTCATCAATGGCTTTATTTACTTATCTATCTATCTATCTATCTATCTATCTATCTATCTATCTATCTATCATCATCTATCTATCTATCTATATCTATCTATTTATTTATTTATTTAGATACTGAGTTGTATGTGTTTCTTACATATCTTGGATAGTAACCTCTTATTGGACATATAGTTTGCATATACTTTCTCTCATTCTATAGGTTGCCTTTTCTTGTTTTTGGTTGTTTCTTTTGCTATGCAGAAGCTTTTTAGTTTGATGTACTCCCACTTGTTTATTTCTGCTATTGTTGCTTGTGCCTTTGGTGCCATATTTATAAAACCATTTTCGAGATTAGTATCAAGGAGTTTTTCTCTATGTTTTTGTTATAGCGTTTTGTGGTTTTAGTTTTCACACTGAAGCCTTAACTCCATTTTGACTTATTTTTTGTGAGTGGAAATCATTTATTTTTTAGTGTTTATTTTTAACCAAAACCATGATATTACATTTTGAGCTTTTAAAAAGGAAAGAGCTCTTTAGAAATATTCTCTATTTTTGTTGCATAAGTTTTAAATGAAAAGATTTACAATGTTATAACATAATGCACTTGTAAAAAGTATGCTGTTTAATTATACCAAGACACTTAAAATACATATTAATATTTAATAAATAGTCCCAGACCTTTAAACTATTTGTTCTACAGTTTCTAAATCATATTGAACAGTGTTCTTAACTTTTTCCTTGTATTTTTCCATTTCAATTTGTAGTTAATAGCAATATGCTATTCAGGAAACAAAACAGATTAAAATATAAAAAATATAATACACCAAAAAGTTCGAATGACAAAACTGCCAAAATACAGATTCCTAAAGAGATCTCTGAACTTCCAAGTGAGCAAAAGAAATGTCTTACAGCATACAAATACATTTTCTTTGTGGATTATCCAGCTTAACCCTTTAAAATGAGAAATAGAAATCTTTTGCCTCCTTGGATTTTGGCAAGAATATCATCCATACTATGATTCCATTTTATGGACTACAGACACTGCTTCTTGATACCTACTGTCTACCACTTAGCTTAGAATATACTGACAATTTTAGGTATTTTATATGTTTCTATTGGCAGATGCTGCCATTGAAAATAAAAACACATGAAAAACACATGCTGTCACTGAAAATAAAAACACATTGAAAATAAAAACACATGTTACTTTTTTTCTAAATGACTCAGTATTTACAGACCTACCCCAATGCTACTCAAATTCTTCAAGTTTCCAGATGCTCACTTTTATGGGCAGCCAAATTTCAAATTGAAGCCTTTAAACTTTTTTTTTAAATCTAATTTAAAGTAGCTACTAAGAGTATACTTTTAGCTATAGTTTATTTATTAGTAAATTATTTATTGTTTATTTATTCACTCTTATAATTTCAGAACCTATAGTTAGTGATTGATTCATCCTTATGGATATTTATTTATTAAATTATAAAGACATTTTTGGAAATAAATATTACATTTACAATCGTGTTATTTTGGGGGAGTACAGAAAGGGTGATACAGAAAACTTCAAGTGTTTCATTCTTTTTTACCAAAAAAACCTAAATAGAGAAAATGTTGAGACTTGATAAAACTGAATAGCAAGTACACTGGTGTTTATTATGTATTTAAAATGTTATAACTTAAAAAAAAAAAAAAACCTCCTTACTCCAATATTCACGTTTTATTTTTATTTAAAGTCATAAGAAAAGCATTCTGACATGTCAGTTCAGCTATCCCCAAAAGCCTCATGCTTGGGTGTTTTATAGTCATTTTCACAATACTATCTTCTTTTTATATTTAGACAGTAAAGTAATAGAAAATAGAAAAGTGGATTTTTTAACATAATTATTTCAAGCACTTTCTTATAAGAACAGGAAATTTTATTTTGTTATTTTCTTTCAAAAAGCAATGACATTTATTTGTACTTCTAGAGACATATAAATTATTAAAATCATGTTTCCAAAGCCATATAATATTATTGAAAGTTGAGCCACTCATCTTTTTTCTCTTTTTAAAGACTTTTTCAATTGAAATAATTTTAGACTCACATGCAGTTGTAAGAAATAATATACAGAGATACGGTAGACCTTTTACCCAATATTCTCCTATGGTAACATCTTGTTTAACTATAACACAATATCACAACCCAGAAAGTTACTCTGATATAATTCATCAATCTTATAAATATGTATATGAATAGCTACTGATTTGTATGTGTATTGTATTTAGTTCTATGTGATTTATTACAGAAAATTGTGATCCACTTAGATTTATTATTATTATTAATTATTTAAAGCTTATAGCATGATGATTTAATTTACATTTACATTGTGAAATGCTTACATGACATAAGTTTGGGTAGTGATTCATTCTGAATGAATTTTATCTGCATGGAGATTTTATTACAGAAAATTGTGATCCACTTAGATTTATTATTATTATTATTATTAATTATTTTAAGCTTATAGCATGATGATTTAATTTACATTTACATTGTGAAATGCTTACATGACATAAGTTTGGGTAGTGATTCATTCTGAATGAATTTTATCTGCATGGAGTATAGAAGTAAAATTATAAAAATATAAAGTTAGTACATGAAGAGTTATTTGTTCTAATGAGAAAAATGTATCAAATGCTATTATTCAAGTTAAGAATATGAGACTTCCTATTTCATTTCTAATAAGAGCTTGGAAGTTATTTCCATTCTTACAATAAGAAAACATCTAAACAAACTAAAAATTAATGACTTTTCTTACACCCATTAGAGAATTATGGTTGCAGGGCTAACCACTACCCCAAAATCTGGAGAGGCAGGTGATTACAGATAATCACAATTGAGATCTGCTTTACTTAAAACAGAAACTCCTGGTGTTGTGACTATTAGATACCGCTAAATGATAATTTTGACAAGTTGTGTGAGGTGGGGTGGGAGCTAATGTTAAGAATCAGAAACTCTTGGAGACCTTAAGTCTTAGTAGGGGCCCAATACTTTTGCGCATATTGTCTCTGGGAAGCCCACCAGGTTGTCATGGTGAAGAGCCAAGAAAAATCCACTCCTGGATATGGCAGGAAGAAGGGATAATAACCATTTGAAATGTGCTCAAATCCTTCTCCAGAGGATAAAGATTTAACAGAACCACATTTAGCCAAATTCAGCCCCACCTAACCCTCCTGTCATACTTAATATTAAGGGAAAAAATGGTAAGAAACATTGAGAAAATTATAGCTAAGGGACACAAGTCCATTAAAATACTGAAAATTGATAATCATAAAACTATAGAATGAATTTTCTTACCCACCCATACACATACTTTATTACCACATCAGCAGTACTCCAGCCTAATAATACTAATAGTAGATTATAGATGAATAATCTAGAAGCCACAGAATCTATTATTTCCAATTCGACACTAGGGGAATCTGAAGCATCTGGCATTTATAGTTACAGCAAACACTACAATCAGCTCAACTTCTAGCCAGAACTAACATAAAGCTTCACACTAAAAATCTTTAACCTTTGTTCCTATTACATGTTACATCATGTCTAGCTTTCAAAAAAAATTACAAGACATGTTAAAAGGCAAGAAAAACACATTCTGAAGACAAAGTAGGCATTAGAACCAGATTCAGATATGGCAGATTTGAAATCACCAGACAAATAATTTAAAATAACTACATCAAAGCTTTAATGAAAAAAATAGATGACAAGAAAGAAAGATGGGAAGTGTAAGCAGAGAGATGGGAACTCAAAAAAAAAAAAAAACAATCAAAGTAAATGTAAAAGAACTTTCACAAAAATAAACAATAACTTTAATGGATTCATCAGTAGCTCTACACAGCCAATGACAGAATTAGTGAGCTTAAATATATGCCAATAGAAACTTATGAAACTGAAATACAAAGAGAAAAATTATATATATATAATTTTATAAATATATATAAATTTTATAAATATATATAAAATTATATATATATATAAACAGCCATCCCCTTCCAAACGGGAAATGATATCCAAGAACTGTGGAACAATTTCAAAAGACATAGCATATCCTTAATTGGAAACCAGAGAAGAAAAAGAGAACAAGGCAGAAGAAATATTTAAAGTAACACTAACTGAGAATTTTCCAAAATTAATATCAGACTCCAAAGCACAGATCCAAAAAGCTCAGATATTAAGGAGTAGTGTAAATATCAAAAAAACTATACCAGGCATATCATATCTAGACTACAGAAAATCAAAAACAAACAGAAAATCTTTAAAGAAGTCAGACAAAATAAGATTTTTTACATGGCATATCAGATAAAAGTATTTTATGTGGCAGATCAGATAAAAATTTGACAACTAAAAATAAATTAGAGATTAAAAAAAATTCTACCTGAAATATTGAATATCTGTTTCAAATTTTAGCATTTTTCTACCCAAATTATGATCTTTTACGATCTAGTTTATATATGTGTGGTGTGTGTGTTGTGTGTGTGTGTGTGTGTGTGGTGTGTGTTTATTTATTTTTAAATTTTAGTAAAAATGCTACAATATATTTTCTCGAGCACCCCGGTAGACTTTGAAAAAATTACAAGGGTTTTATTTTAGTGATGGTGCTATGATACAAGAAAGATCATCAACCTTTTCACTCACAGTCAGATGTCCAAATTCCAACCTCTTGAAAGGTTTTAATGAGTCCTAGTCTCTAAGTGAATCATAATAGAAAGGTATCAGCCCTCAAATGCAACAAAGAGCCACTGAGAATTAGGGTCATAGAACAGGGTTCATTCTTCTCTGGCAAGCCATTCTCAAGTGAATTTGTATTTGTCCTTCCCGAGAGCAATGCAATGCAGCTTACAGGATTAAAAGGTTGTCACATAATAAAAAACTATCTCAAAAGTGAAATCAACACTCAGCATACACAGAAATTTTAGACAAGCCCTTTGTCATACTGCTGGACTATTCAATACCATGGCCAATTCTATAGCTTGGATATGCAAATTAGTAAAACCAGTAGTTACATATTTAAGCAAATCTAAAAGTACACATAACTATGTTTAAATTTAATTAAACATGAGTAAGTCTACCAAACATAAAATGAAAAGCACATTCTTTTAAAATTAAAAGCTTTGCAATTCAGTCAGTCAAGGATTTTGCATCTCTTAGGAACTCTAGTAACTTTTTTGTGTTAATGTTTTGTGTTAATGAGAAATACAAACAATCAGAAAGAAGGTAGGACTTACTTATTTGCTGAGAAGAATCAAAGACACAGTTCTTTTTCAAAGGCTTTTTGTCTGAAGCTTTCCTACAAAAGAAAAATAAGAGCTTCAGATTTTATTTTCAAGGAATCTTAATACGTTAATTATAGTCATTAAGGATGATAAAATTTAGAGTCCCACACTTTGTCAGAGATGAAAGTTAGTGAAGCAAAAATTTATCATTTACTAATTGGCTTTAAAACATATTATATTTTAGATTTAAAAATAATGACATGTAGCTAGTTGCAAAAATGTCTTTAATATTGATAGCTAATAAATTCTTACTTTTTTGTTTACACATAAAAACAAGTGACTTTTTTTTAGCTTTAATATAGAGTACATGCCTTTATTGTTAGCTTTAAAAAGATTTCATTGCATTAAAAGTTTTACATTTAAAAATTTTTACAGAAGACTTTTGACTGGGATCAATTACGCCAACCTTTAGTTAGGAAGGACTCTTAACCTTAGCAGCAGACATTGTTAAGATTCTATCAATCCTGTTTTCCTTGGTAGATCACATTTCTCATCAACCATGTAGTTATTTAGGTTCAAGCTATAGGAATGTAAGTAGAAGCGATGAATGCCACTTTCATGCTCCGCTGTAAAATGCTCTGCGTAAGAATTCACATTTCTTTTCTTCACTTGATCTGCCAGACCCAGTGAAAGATTCTGAAGAAATTACTAGAGGATGGTGCAGGCACAACTTTAAAAATACTAAGTCATTGTTTAGTGATGGACTATCCAGACAGACACTTGACTGAATTGGATTGCTGCATGAATGAAAAATAAACTACTGTGATATTCTGTGATTTGGGGATACTGTCATTAGATACTTTCAATTAAACTAATAAAAATCATTGTAATGAATTTTCCTATCAAGCAGTTAATTGCTATGGTACTGTCGGAAAAAAAAAAAAAAAGATGTAACTCATTCTGCCACTAGCCAGTCATGTGCCAGTCACATGACTTTGGGTTTTAATTTCATTATTTAGAGAAATTGGAATAACAAACTTTATGTGGCACAAGGAGCTAGACCAGTTTAACTCCTGAGAAACCTGTCCACTAGTTCTAAGATCTGAGATCCCAAATTTGTTGTTTATATTCACAAAGTTTTTGAAAAGGATTGTTTTAAAATCTACTACAAGCTCAACACATTGTGAGAATGATTGGAGAAAGAATTATATGTTGTTTCTACTATGAAGTATTATTCTACCATTAAGTAATATTAGCTACTATTATTTTTATGGTACTAAATCATGAAATAACAATATAAAATGAAAGAAGTAGAAAATATAAAAAGCTAAATATGTCCATTGGATATTAATTTCAACGCAATTTTCAAGATTGCAATATTCTTTGTGCGTATACCAATAAGAGAAGACACAGATTTGAAAGTTTTATATGAGTTAATACTTGCAAGTAGACAGGGTAGAAGTTGTGGGGAAAAAAGAGAAACCACATTAACAAGGAAAAGCAGTGAACAGCACTTTGAGATTTCAGAAATAATTGTTTTCTAATGATTTCTGTTCATTGTTTTCCTACAAAGGATGAGAGCTAAACTATAAAGAAAATTTTAATCCTAATTTCAGATGAAAATCCAAGAAAAGGTTTTTTCTATATTTTTATATTAGGTTCTATATTTTATATATAGTTGTGTTAGCTAAACTACCCTTTAATTCAGGCATTAACAGCATTAACAGACCATATCCCTATTCTAGTCTACCACCTGTTTTTGTATGGTCTGCAAGCTGATAATGGCTTTTACATTTTCAAATTATTGAAAACAAAACAAGAAAGATATTTCATAACACTTGAAAATCATTTAAAAATTAAATGTTGGTATCCATAAATGTAATTTTATTAGAAAAACCCACACATTTGTTTATGTATTTTTATAGCTGTTTTTATGCTACAACAAAATTGAGTAGTTGTTATATAGTATGGCCTGCAATGCTAAAAATATTTATTACTTTGCCTTTTGCAGAACAAGTTTGCCAATCTTTGCTTTATTTTTTTCTATAATATTCATTTTGTTATTTGTAAAATATAATAGATAATACAAAAGGTATTTTCAATGATGCCCGGAAATAACAGAAAATTTTAAGAAAACAGTATTTTCCACTTTCAGGGTAATCTCTTGGAAAGAATCTAATCTTTGAAATCAGTCAGACATCAGATTGAGTCTGGGATCTTTTATTTACTACTGCCTTGATTTTATACAAGTAACTTATCTTCTGTGAATTCCTTTTGCCTCTACTAAAATGTGGGTAATTCCTCATGAAGTTGTAAGGGCTTTCATATAATGTATGATATATTCATAGAAATTTATATATCTATTCATATGTACATAGTCACTGTTAATATTTTTATTATTTGCCCATAAACAATAAATGTGCATTTTAATTTGAAATTACAAATATCATTTGTGGTTTTGTTTAATCTACTACTTTTAATATTCAGAGGTTTATGCAATTTAGAAAGATTTCTTATCATGGATTAAAATCAGAGTACTGCTTATACTTTTCTTAAGGACAAAGTTCTACAATATGTATCCAGTATAGTTGCTAGAAAAAGTGTTCTGTTCCAAGATTTCTCAGGCTTATAGTTGGCGGAATTGACTTTAGGAACCCATGCTAAAGATCAATTCTTGCATTATTACTTAGCATTATATCACACAAATGAGATTTACTTCAATATTCTATATGTTTGTTTGGTTTGAATTTGTGGAGTTTTTATTTCAGTTTTTATAATAACAATCATGTTTTAGTTGTATGAATTTTTACCTACTTAATTGTAGAAAATTACATGGTTGTATATAGCTATATATCACATTTGCATATTAAGACAGTTATACTTAGTTGACGGATGCTTCAACATGATTACAATTTAAAATCATCATTAATTACTAAAACTAAGCATATGAAAAAGTGTTTCTGTCTCTATACAAACACTCCTAATACACATCCTAAATTTAGTCAAATTGATTACTTACTTTAGACATTTACTTATGAAAATTAGGATTTGAATATACAATGACTGATAATATTAATTAAATTTTTACTCATATTGTTTGCTTGTTATTTATCTTTTAGTATTTATTAAGGGTCCACTAGTAGTAGTGAGAAATAATTAAAGCAGATATTGGTTAAGGAAGAGAGGAATGAAAGCCTAAAATAAGCCATTTTATTGAGGTTAGAGGAAAGGTTGGAGTTGAGAGAGATATTTAAAGATAAAATGGTAGAATTTAGGTGATTAGGAATGAATAATATGTGAAAGAGTTAAGTATGATCTCTAGGAGTTTGACTTGAGTATGATCTAGCAAGTTGTTTGTCACCAATAAAGGTGGAAGGTCAAAAAGGTATAGAAAAAGTGTTGGCAATTCCAGAGACACCTCTGTGCAGCATCTAGATAGGGATATTCTGAAAGTAATGGGAAAAATTACTTTGGAATTCTGGATAAAGTGTAAGATTGAAAATCCAGATTTCAGACATTAGTGTATAGAACAAATTTTTAAGACACTTTACATTTAAATGACACATAAAAGACAAAGATGGATAGGTCTAAGAAGTGTATTAAAAACAAGGATGTTTTATCATATGCACAAATGATATAATTTCTTTATACTCAAAATTATTCTATGGATTCGAACTACCTATAGAATTATATTTTAGCTTCTTCACATTGCATTGAAGTACATTATATTCTGGCTTTTGATATATTAAGCACATATCCAGCTGTGGAAATTTTTGAAATACACAGACTAGATAGGGAATATCTTGAATTTCCTTGATTAGATTATCCACTCTTACAATGTTTTGATTTGTATAGGTTCTTCTACAAATATCCACTCATTCCCAAAATTTCAATTCAAAGTCTGTATAATGGGGACTTCTCTGACTTTAAAAGATTTAGTTCTTTTTTAATTAATGTCTCCACTAAGTTTTACATCACTTCCAATTATAGGGATTTTCTTATTACATTTTAATTGTCATTTAATAACCATTCCACATTAAGACTAATCCTCTTGAGGGCAATGTCCTTGAAAAATATCAAAGTGACAATAATCAATGGACATGATGAGATTATTTCTTAAGGAGGAAAAGCAAATGTCATATAATGGGTTGGCCAGTGAGAAGGCTGTTGGGAATTTGATTCTGTGCTGTCAGTATCTATTATAATCGTAGAGTGATCCTGAAGAAGGGTGGGAATGAAGGTCTCCAAAGACTTTAGGTAAGAGCTGTCAGGCTATGTTATTATCTCAGTCATTCATAAGAACATTGAAGTTACCCAGGATGCTAGAATTATTTAAGAATGAAGAGGAAGACTGGGATTGACTGCCTATAGCCTGCCTCAGTGATTGTGAAAGAGTGATGTAGAAGTTATTAGAGGTTTAAAAGGGAATGGCTGACACATTTCCTATCCATATCATTTTCACCACCCATATATGCCATTAACTCCCTACTATCTTCCTACTACCCTTTCAGGAAATGGTGCAATTGAACCAGCTATGTGTGTCAAAGGATATAGTATACATAGTGAGTTAAGAAGCAATTTTTGCATGAAGGCAGAAAAGCAGGAATTCCACTATCATTTCCAGAGGGATCATTCTAATTAAGCAAATATGGTCATGTTGCTTCCTTTTAAAAAATCTTTATTGGCCTTTATTGCCAAAGATAAAGCTTGTGCTCATAGCATATCTCAGTCTTATTCTCTCCCTGGTCTAGTTTTCTTTTCCTGTGCCCACCCTCTCCTCATCCTCACAGCACAATGTGATCTGCTAAATGAAATCTCTTCATTACTCCTCACCCTGTCTTTCATATTTCTCTCAGTCTATGCTTCTTCCTTTCCCTGGAAATTGCCTTATTCCCTGACCCATATGATAAACTCCTACTCAAATCCAAAATCCAGCTCAAATGCTTATTTCTTGCTGAATCTTTCTGTGAATATCCACACTCAGTGTTTTCATAATACTTAGTTTATACCTCTACTCACCATATTTTATTTACAATAATTTGTTCACACCTGCCTCTCATTTTATTGTGGGCTCTCTGAGGGAGAGTGTCATATTGTATTCAGCTTCGTCTCTTCAGCATCAAGCATAGAACCTGGCTCATGGTTCACATTAGTAAATACTGGCTGATTATATGAAAAAGAAAGTTATACTGTTTTTTGCAGTATGATACAACTTTAATATAAGCATTCTGCTTAATCAAATAAGCATTTATAAAAGTGTTATTGTCATACTTGTGTATTCTTTCATTTTATGCCATTTTGACTCTCTAACATAGATTTTTTTTTACTTTTTGTTATTCATCATCTGTTCTATTATTTTTCAAATTTAAAAAAAAATTTTTAAAAAGCTAGCAACAACTTGAAGGAAAAGAAGTATTGTATAAACTCACATATACAGACACACAGACACAAGTTAATATATATTAAATACTTTCATCCCTACACTTTTTAGAATTTCTCTATTTTTAAAACTGGATCTTTAGATTGCAAAACTTAATATCCTCTAAAAAAACTGGTAGGAGATAGACAATCTTCCCTTTCTTAATTTCATACAAAAAAAATCTTATTCATTCATAAAATAACTAGCATGGCTTATTTTAAATCATATTTGGAATAATATTTTATCACATTTTTATTTTATATAACCTTGCATCTAATATAAACATCTGATCAGACTGTTATATATGTAATTATTAACATTCATTGCATTATGACGGACTTATTGTATATAAAAAGGGTATGCTGAATAAAGAAATCTAAATTTAAAAATGCTTTCAGTTAGGTTTGTAGCACAATGACATACTTGTCATGAATAAAACATTTTAGAGAAGTGAAATTTTAAAAGACCGTACTTATTTTCATTTTGTTTTCATTAAAAATGATTTTTTTCTAGTTTTAGTGGAAACTATAATCTATAGTGACAAAAACACATTTTTCTTGCTTACATTTTAAAGCCACCGAGAATTTATTCAAATAGGCATCTCAAATGTTATCATCAAATTTGGAGAAATAATGAAAAGTAGTTAGAAATGTGTTTTCTAAATTCTAGTTTTATGTCTTCACTTACAGAATACATGATCTTAAAAAATTCCTTAACTTCTGAAATGTCCCATATTTATTTATAGGTCTGGGCTTACTTTTATTATCTTCATTACACCGCTGTTGTTTTATAGGGCTATGCTAAAGAGCATAAGCCAGTATTCTTTGGGCAAACAATGTAAATGAATAAAATGCAACTTGTGAAATACAACAGAGAAGTACAAGTCTGTGCCAGTCTTATTCGAAAGACTTAAAGTTCGAATTTTGATTTAAAAGAAAGAAGAAATGAAATAATTTTAATGACCATTTAATACAATATTCAAATAAAAGTAAAATAACTGATTCACATATTATTAAATAATGTCCATTAGAAATTCTAAAACTAAATTGAAATATCAGGCTATACAAAGGTAAAATGAGTAGCAAATTTAATTGTTTTTGGATTGCTACCTAAACAAATTATTAATATTTAGCAAAATATTTTACCTGTTCAAAATAAATGTTTATTTAAATGATTTGCCACACACATCCGTGGAGAAAAAATATAAATAAGAGTTATGAGACATTTCAGAATCACTGACAACACAGCATCAGTAATATGTGCAACCAAACATAGCTTGCAGAATTGCCAGCTGTCCTCAGGCAGACAGAGTGAGAGTCAGTGAATAAACTATTTAAAGCTGGCTGAGAGCTGCCTCAGGTACATGTTGACAGTATTTTTACCACACTAAAAGAGAGGCATATCCCCTTCAAAAACACTGTCGGGGCTCATAAACACAGGCATTCCTAGGGGAATCATCATCACCTTAAAAGACCATTGAGCCTGGAGAAAACAGTGCAGATTTTAGGGCTCTAATTTATAATGCTGTTGTTTTGTTCATGATTTGATGAAGAAATAGCCTTTGATGTAAACTACAAAATTAATACAATTGGGTAGAAAGTGTTGTTCTTAATTTATAACCACTTAATCTTTTAAGGAGTAATGTGCAAACATGTTCAATAAATAAGTTGAAGAGATAAAAGTTGTAGACTTATTTGGAGAAAGTGAAACAGGATTTGCTGGATTAAAGTAAAATAACAGTGAGCTAAAACTGTTTCTCTATAAATTGGAGAAAACCACTGCTTTCATTAATAGAGTTCTTTTAATTTTTCACTTAATCTGGGTAATCTTAGCTGATATATATGTATATTATATATTATATAATTTTTTTTTGAGATTAGGAAGAGAATAAAACTATGCCAACTCCTATAAAAGCATTAATATACTAGCTATAGAAAGATACTTTTGCTAGTATTTGAATACATGGTTAACAGAGCAAATTCTGATGTTAAAGATATCACACTGATAAGGGCAGAGACATATTAACCATTTTTATGCAAAGATTTTTAAAACATAAAAGAAGTATATATTTTTAAAAACAGAGATTCCATAAAGTAACTTATGTATGTTTCCACAATTTCACACATTTCATGACACTTCCTAGAAAAAACATCTGCAAAAGATGATAGTCATAATGATAAACTTTCCTGTATAAAAATGATTTTAAAAAATATCTTAAGTGATTAAAATGCCTCATTTTGAGTAGTTAGAAGATATAAAATAAATACATTTTAGGTATTCTTATAAGCCATTAACTAAATGACTGACATACTTAATAACAATTTGTTGAACACAATATGTTTCATGGTAAAGACGTATATAAACTCCTATAAAGGCATAGAGGAAGGTTTGGCTTCTTTTTCTGGAAAGATCACAAATGTTGTAAAACAAAAGAGACACTAGGAAGGTGAATCCTGATTAGTGGTTTGCACACTGAGAAAGGTAAGAGGAGGGCATTCTACCTTAAGGAAGCAGGATATGCCAAGGTAAGAAGGTGGAAATGAGCATAGGATCGGAGAGAAATTCTCAGCAATTCCTTATTAATCTAAGGAGAGATAAGCAGTGATCAGATTATGAGAATATGCTATGCAGTGCTAATAACTTGAGAGCTCTGGTTGGCAAGGGAAAACAGAAAATAACTTTTTTGAATATGGAGTGTATAGAGAAAAATAATACGAAAGACACAAGAAAGTCAGGATCAGAAGGCTCTGTAGGCAAAATAATACCTCAGTAATATCTTATTCCTTCCAGAATGTTCTTTGAAATGAAGTATAAAATATACAAAGAGAGAAAAATGGCTTAATAACAGGAAACTAGGGATGTATATTTTTATAGACCACAAATTTCAAAGAAGTTAATTAACTAAGCAGACTAATATTCATACAGTAGCTGTTATATCCTAGATATGTCCTAAAATAAAACAAATGCAATATATAAGTATAACAAACCCTCTTGAAGATATTAACATATTAAGAAACTCAAATGAGTAAATAAGCAAAGAGTTTGTAAGTATAGTAATCTGGGAAACATACTAATATGGAAGTGATGATGTAGATGATCAACCCAGCACATCTGTTCAAAAATACTATTTGCGCAAAGTATAATAATCAATTTCAGGCTTACTGCTGTGAAAACGAAATAAACAATAAAAATTAACACAACAAATGTGGTTGTTTTTGCTTATTTCACATTAAAATTTTGTAAGAGTAAGGAGAATGTGTGTATTCTGTTCCCATATACTCATGTTTTTCAAGAATCTTGCATCCAGATTATAAAGAATTCCTACAGATCAGTAAGAAAAAGGTAAGCAATCCAATTTAGTAAAAATGGGAAAAAAAGTTAATAGGCCATTCACAACAAAAGGATATTCAAATAGACAATAAGCAAAAAGCCAAAGGAAAGAAACTCAATGTCATTAGCAATCAGGCAAACTCAGACTAAAACCACAAAGGTTTACACCTACACCACCACTGAAAGGCTAGAAATGAAAATACAAAATATATCAAGAGTTGGCATGGATGTGAGATGGGAACCCTATCACTTTGTGGGTGGGGATGTAAAGTATAAAACACTTTAAAGAACTGTTTGGCAGTATTTACTAAAACTGAACACACCGTAACCAACAGAAATGGCTGGAGATTATTTCTATACTGTTACTGAGTTAACAACTTACTGTAAGAATATTAGCTCATTTATTCCTTCAAATAACCTGAATGCACTGCTTTTTTCAGTTAAAAAAAAAACAATGAAAATTTAGAGAAGTTAAATAGTATAGTCATAAAGAGCATATGGGTGACAACCAAAGTGTCCTTCGACAAATGATTGGATAAAGATGTGATACATATGTACAATGGAATATTACTCAGCCATAAGAAAGGATAAGATACTGCCACTTGCAACAACATGGATGGATCTTGAGATTTACATGCTAAGCAAAATATATCAGACAGAAAAGTTGAGAATCATATAATTTCATTCATATGTGGGATACATAACTGAAAGAAACAAACATGACACATAAGTAGACTCATGGACTCAGGCAACAGTTTAGTGGTTAACAGAAAGAAGCAGGGAGGGGAGGTAGGTTGGGGTAGAAGGTGTCAAAAACATGGTGATGAATGGAAATTTATCTTTTGGTAGTAAACACACAACGCAACACACATATTATTTTTTTAATTTTATATTTGAAATCTTTATGATTTTATCAACCAATATCACCCCAGTAATTTTTTTTAAAGTATATGTTTGAAGTCAGATTAATATAGTCTCAAATTGGACTCTGTCACTTAACAGGTCATCTTTGGGGAAGTTACTTTGCCTCTCTCTACCTCAGGTCCATTATTAATAAGCTAGAGATAGTAGGAGTACACAGGGATTTTTTTGCAATTAAATAATATAATGCATGCAAAACACTTTGCAAAATCATAAAAATAAATAATAATGATTACCAAAAAATTTTAAAGCATCTAGGAATATATTTTAGAATAATTTCAGAATATATGAAGACATTAATTTATAACATAAAGGCTTGAATAAATGAAGAGGCACACTGATAATGATTATGATATGAATTATATTGTCTTCACAGCCTGCCTTCTTAACTACTTAGTATATTTACTTTTCTGTACAACATAAAACCTTTATAAAATAATTTTTCTATTATAAATTTTAACATATTACCCCCAAAATGTAGAGATAAAACTCTCTTTTCACTCATAGTCTAGAAGGCATAATTGGGATTAAGGCATATAAACTGACTTTACTGAATCTCATCGTCAGAGGTGCCTTGAGTGCCAAGGGATCAGCTATGATAGCACGTCTTGGTCCTTTGTGATAACTACAGCCATATTAATGCCACTAATTTCTCATTTACATTTTGGACTTCCACATAACATTTTGTTTGAAGAAATCATTCACTATTACTAAAGTTTGGAAAACAATTTTTTAATGTATTAAAGATAGTTTCTCTCAAGACAAAGCAACAACAAATGTACAGTTTAAGGATTTTGCCGATGGAATAAGAATCAAAGTATCCTCCTTATATTGCCATTATTACTTCACATAATTTTTTTCTGAAGCAATATATTTAAAAAATAAATCTAGATGCAAATATTAAAAAAATATTACTTTAACATTACATATTTTATACTTAAAAGTACAAAATAATTAACAGGTTTTAGATGGCTGCCTTGGTGTTCAGAAACACGCATATCTGGTGGGCTCAATTTGACATTTTGAAGTGTGTGTTTAAAGTTTAGTGCATTTATTTTTAATAATTTCCATGATGTTTCAAACATATGCAAAATAGAAAGAATAGATAATGAATAGAGCTGAAGCAAATTATCAAATAATTGCCAATAGTATTTCATGTCTACAATACAACCCTGCCCCATCTAAGATTTTGTTAACATTGCAGATATCATTTAATATATACATATATATGTATTTTCTTTAAAAAAAAGCATAACCACAATACAATTTCACTCAATAATTAACAAAAATTCCTCCATATCATCACATATTTAGTCTTGTCAATGGTCTATAAACTTCCCCTTCTCCTTACTGTCTCCCATCATGTAACTCCAAATAATAGTTCTTTCTCCTCAGTTGATACCTATCAGGCTGTGTATCTCAACCTTTTTGTCTCTCTCTCTTAAAGGTACTTTTAGATTTTCTCCCATTTGCCCTCTCTTCCCCCCACCGCCCCCATGAAATTTTACTACCACTGATAGCTATTATAACTGTTTATGTATTGCGGTCTTTAGAGGACCAAATGACATTGTAGTATCTAAAATATCTTTGTTCACTAAGAACAAAATTTTTCCCATTGGGGAAAATAGTCTCCCTGGTAGAATGTATTTCACATATTCTCCTTAACTCCTTGCTTACTTTTGATAAATATACTGAATCTTACATTGGAAAGTCACATGGCTACTGTACACGATACTTTTTGTTTTATAGTCATCATTTATTTTTAGGTCTCTGACAAATATGTATTTAATGCTCACCCAGTTCTTACATTACTGTCTAAAAATTTTTTGTTCTAATACTTCATTTTAAAGTTGATTACTCAAGAATGACTGATGGAAATCACATCCTCTGAGTTTAGTCTTGTCAATGGTCATAATATTTGCTTTTACATTTCAAGATCATTTTGGTTCATGTTTTCTTCCTTGATCATTTTAAGTATAATACTTCTTTATCTTCTGGCACAAAGTACTGCTGTCAAAATGGCTAAGACAATTTAATTTTCTTTCTAAGGGGCTTTGTTGTTTCACTTGAATCATCAAAAGATATTTAATGTTTTTTTCAAATCTAATAATTTTACTAGAATATATTCTGGTGTTGACCATTCTAATTATTATTTGTTTAATATTTGTTAATTATTAGTTTATTATTGATTAAATTATCTGGTTTATTTTCCCAGGAGTCATAGTGTCTTTCTAATCTATACTTTTACATATTTTTTTTTTCCACAGAAGTTTTCTTGAATAGCTTTTAGAATGTGTACTGCTCAATTACTTTGGTTCTCTTTTTTGTGAGGTCCTATTGTATGTGTGCTGGATTTTTGTCTGCCTTCATATCTATTCCTTCTCTCAAATTTCTAAAAATTTCCTTTGGGTTACAAAAATTATTCTCCTGTTCATCTCCTTTGTCTCTTAAGCTAATATCTACTATATTTTTATAATTGTTCATTTTTGTGCCTTCTATTTTATTCTTCAGTTGAAATTTTTCTTTCTTTTTTTTGACTTCTTATTCTTTATTTTTTTAAAAAAGAATTTTAATTTTTAATGACATTTCCTCTAAAGTTTTCTAAAACAGATTGATGCTGTTTTTTTCATATCTCCTTTTATTTTAAAAGTTATTTCAGATTATTTTGAAACATTAGGTGATATTTTTCCTTTCTTCTGTATATTTTTGGTGTGATTTTATTGCCTATAGGGATGATATTCTTTTTCTGATTCTCTTTCCTCTTAAGGCTTTTATAGAATTTGACAGCAACTCTTTCCTATTGCTGTTTATGTGATGTGGATTTTCCTATATTTTTGCAAGGGACAACAGGGTTAGGAAGCTTCTCTAAGTTTATGGCTCTAGACTCTTTTTATGTTATTTTTAGAAATAGTTAATATATGGTATTTTACTTGAAAGTCTGAATTCTCTGAGAACCTCCTCACTGCTCCGCACCCCCCCCCCCGCCCCCGTTGTCTCTATCCTGCTCATTTTGGATTCAACATTAATTCTTTTCTGAGAATAGTTTCATTTTGGAAAGATTTGCTAACAGAGCAAAGAATATATATTACCCAGACTACACCAGTATCATTTTTCCCTTTAAGTTTTTCTCTTACAAATTATGAACATATTCTCAAATTGGATTGTCAAGCTATGGGGAGAAGACCTGTTGATAAATTATTTTCTAGCTCTCAATTCTGTAAGTAGCCCTGCTGCCTTCCTTTGATTCTTCCCATAAAGTTATCAATGTAACATAGGTTTTTCAGCTGTTGTGAATTTGTCCCCACCCAACAGTATTCCGAAATTCATAGGGACTGCTGCTGCACAGTGGGGACTAAGGAGGATTAAGTCTGAAAATTTGGGGAATTATAGTGTCACTACTTAGTACACCATATTCATCAGCAGTAGACAATAAAAATGACAACAACTCTATAAAGACAGAAATAGCTATTTTGGTAATTTATAACAATCTCAAGAAAATATGAAAATTTAAATTAAATGAAAAAAGCAATTTGGGTGCTAGCATAGGGTGAGAGAACACAGAATGCATGATGGAAAAGGGAAGCAAAGTCTATCGAATAGACATACAATGTGCTATCCCCGTGGGGACTATAATTGCTGTTTTGACTAAATTTACACTTTATCCCCCCCTCCCCATTTGATGCTACCTTCTATGAAGAGTAATGATGGTAGCTAATATCACAGTTTAGTTTCCTTATGTTACATAAAAGAGTTGATATCAGGCCACAGCAAAATGGTGGCTGGCAGGAATTTGTGTCTCTCCGTGTTTGGGCGTTTCTTCACCTAACCAAAGGACATACGTAGACACTAAATAGCAGAGTGGTGTACTCTGCTGGTTATTTTTCATTTACTCCCCACCTACACCCCACATTCCATTCTCTATATTTTTATAAACTTTCTTTTATCAAAGAGTCCGATCTTTACAGTTTATATTCCCAGAGAGCCCTGGTTGCCAGTTTAGCATGGCTTCCCACTTCTGCACTAATTACATCTAATTTGCTGCCTTTAGCTAAATGCTCACTCTTAACTCCAAACAACAAAATATGGGCCTCATTGATCTTCACAAAATGTTCTCTTGGTTCTTGAAGGTCATCATTAGTAAAATCCTATAATTTCTCCTTTGTGTATTTTATTTCCTTACAGAGCAGAAGCTGTACTTCCCTAAGATTCTTCAGAGACCAGATTCTGGGTATCAGCCTGGAGACAATGGGAGGAGGGGGAATCTGATCTTGAGGATGACAAGTGTTTCCTTATGAGACTTCTGCTTCAGTTGAAGTAAAATATGTGTATCTGCAGTAAAACTATGTGTACAAATTGAGATTACTTTTTATTTCAGTAAACTCCAAGACCCTGTGTTAATTTTCACTAGTGCACAACTAATCAAAACCACTTATTAACAGATTGTAGATTTTGATGAATAATTATTAAATATAATAAAGATTTTATTAGAAATGCCTACTTAAATAGGATAAAGGGCTTTTGAAGTAATCATTATATGTATCTTATTACTATTATATGTTAAAAATACAGAATTTAAAATTATTAAAATAAAATTTTATTTCTAATTTTAATAAAATAAAACCTTAAAATTATTTTTATTTATAAAAAAAATATATAGGAAGGAAAAATATTTTATCTGCATCATTAAATTCTTGGACTTTCTCCCAGTTTTAGTGCCAAAGATCACATACTGAACAACATTTAAATTTTGTTTTTATCATCTATGAGCATTAGATCCCCTTTCAATATTTTAGAAACATTATTATTATTATTTTTTAAATCAGCTATCATCATTAGATCTCCCTTTAATGTTTTGGAATTACAAAAAAAAAATGAGAAACATCCTGACTTTCATAGAGATTTTTGCCCAGGTATTAGCATCATTCACGTTGTTAATGCAGATACAGATAATACAAACTGCTATTTTATTTGGTGTTTAGGAAATTTTACTGCATGTCAGCTGGGAGTCTGAATTTTAAGGGGAGGTAGGAAAAAGAATATAAGTCTTTGATACCAGAATAATTTCACACAGCTGGCTTTTAGAAAAGTGTATTTGGAACTTAGTTTCCAGACATTAATTCTTTCTGTACCTAGGAAAATTAATGCATCTTGGTTTGACACAGTCTAGCTTGAAGGACACTGTTCTATTCTTTCCTGAATTTTTTTCAAGTCTGTGTAGAAGGAATCTAACTAGTTCTATTTTCCTCTTGAGATGTATACACACATACACACACAATGATTTTTTTTCCATATGTGTTAATCATTTTCTTTCAAACTGGATTGTAAATCATTGAAGAGAACATCAGGTTAGGCCTTCTATGTCATTTGTAGAGTCATGGGACTTATTATACACCTACCTCACTTATTAAACACCTGAACATTGGCTATTAAGAAGCACTTTTGCGGGTCTAGAATACCTGAACCTGTATCCTGGTCCTGCTACTTTTATTTCTGTCATTTGGGGATTGTTTCTGCTCAGGTCTTCCATCTATTTATTTGTAAAATAAGGGTTATAAGAGCCTTTTTCTCAGGTAGTATTTGTGAAGATTAAATAATGTTATATATCAGGAATATAGTCAGTGTTCAATAAATGTTAATTGTTATGATCATTTTTATTTAATACCATCCCCGGAATATTAGTTATATGTCTAATGGCACCAAACATTTTAAATTGACTTGGAACAAATTTTTATATCTTTCATCATTTTGAGTTCTTACTTTTGACCCAAATTAAGACTAACATCTCTAGTGTCTCTAAGTTTTTGTGATTCTATATTTTCATATCCGGCTTGTCAAGTAAAAGATAGACCTTTTTGATTATACACTCCAGATTACTCAAACTCCTCCACACAATTTTCTGATACATAATAATTGTGCAATCTCTGTATTGCACATAGTATCCAAATTAAGAAATAGGCCGTTAGCTGAATTTCATTATATATCACAATATATTTCTATTTTGAGATACTTTAGAAAGGTTCTTTTTGTAAATATAGAAGAAATTGCTACTGAACCGTAGAACATAGTATTAGATTGCATTCAGGGCCAACAAATATCCCAGATCATGTTTGTCAGGAAATTTACAAAACGATGAAATCAAACTCTTAAAAATTGTAATAAGTCAATTAAATATGCATCACATTTGATGTTTTATACAAATAAATATTTAATTGAATTAGTAATAATATTTAAAAAAATGTAATTGACTCATGTAAATGTAGAGAACATGATGAGAAAAAAGGGTCAAACCAAAGTCAGTTTGAGGAATAACAATGAAAATAAATTTCCACACTCATCAAGTAGATTGCTAAAAGAACATGTATTCCATTCTTCATTTCCACTAATTTCCTTGAAATATCATTCACCCCGACATCTTTGAAAACTTAGTAGAAGTTTAAATTTCTACTACTTTTCCTCTTCAATATATAGAAAAAAATTAAGGCAATCATTTACTATAAAATACATTTCCAAGTATTTTAAATGATTCATAGCATATTCTTTTGAAAAGCAAAAACAGCAAGCTAAGCCTAGCAGGTTCCAGTACATAAATCATCATGATAGCAATAACAAGGGGGTGTAATAATGTTGACTATCTTATGCAAAAAGTCATGGTGTGCAGAGAGTTTGGGATTAATCGCATCATTTTTATATTACCTTAAATGATGCATTCTGTTCAAAATATTATCTTTCAGGCCATTTCCCTTCATAAAATCCTGCTCTTCTCCTCTTGCTGCCATAAAATCATGATTAAATAAGATTCCAGAGGCATGATTAAAGGAGGTTCAACGAAAAGAATCCTTATTAAAAATCTTTTAAAAATGTAATTGTGTCATATCTTTTATAAAAGGATATAGTGTGAATGGCATATTTCATAATTCTTTGGCAACCATGTATTTTTGCTCTTAAGTCACCATAAGAAAAACTGATTCTTACTGAATAGCAGAATAGTTGGTGAAAGCAAAGGAGATTGTATGAAGTTTACCTACCCCACAAACCAAGAAATTTGTTTCATTTTTATTATCCTGAAAGGGTATCCCAGAAATAAACAAAGAACATTTTCCAAAAGTTTTGGTAAATTTAGTTTTCTTATTAAAAGTTTACTATATAGGCATACACAGATTTTATACACACGTGCACACACACACACACACCCACACACACACATTTGATGCTCCACTTACAACCTCAAAATATACTTGACAGTTTATCAGTTTTGCTTATTTTCATTTCATATTTGTGATCACCATTCCTTTATCAGTTATCTTAATAGAACTCTATTGCCTATACAGGTGCTTAAGAAAATTATTAGAAATAGTTCATGTCCTCTCATTAAAACAGAATATGCTGCATTTTTTAGGAATCTCTTTATAGCAAGTCATGAAATCTATTTAGTAGGTCATGTGACCCTCAGTTTTAATAAAATAAAATTTAATAGACTGATATAGCAGGATAGAAAATAACACAGCACACACAATTACTTAACTCATGGCAGAGGCAATGCCTTGGAGAACAATGCCGAACCACAAAGAGCTACATATAGACAAGATGGAGAGTATTCTGTATTATCTGGAGATAGAATTTTAGTAGGAGGCAATGACTGAATGGGGTTCTTTATCTCTCAGGGAGGTAGTGAGTATGTTCTATGTATGTGAGAAAAAATGAAATCCTTATATGGTGTTTCAATTTTCTATTGCTTCATAGCAGACTTTCTCTAAATTTTATGACTTGAAAAGCAACAATTTATTATGTATTATAATTCTGTGGGTTGAACAGGCAATTCTATTCTACACGGTGTCAGTTGGATTCATCAACTCACATGCATTCGGGTAGCTTCTCATATGTCTACATCATTGGCCTTGACTGAAGGATGAAGTTCTATATTGTCTCTACCTCCTCATGATGTCTCATTTTCCATGGCCTCTCTCTCCAGAAGAATAAAGGGGACATCCTCACAGCCTCTAAGACTGTAGAGCAAAGAATCACTTCCCCCATATTCTACTAGTTAAAACAAACATCATGGGCAGTTGAGATGCAAAGGCAGAGGAAAATATTCTTCACTTTTCAATTGGAGGAGTGGCAAAGAATTTAAGGTGCTTTTAATCCATACAGGTTATCACTCACTCTATCACAGACAACATATGACTACCCAAACCCATTTTGTTTTAACTCTGGGCACCATTATAGACTATAAACCCAAGTCTCTTTGCATCTAGGTGAGATGGTAACTACTTCTAGCCATCAGAATATGAATAGAAATAATGATTTTCTGCAAACTGAAGCTTAAGAAAATGTGTATGCCTTTACACTGCAGTCTTTCTTTGATCCTGGATTGATTGGAAGAATCCAAAGAAGGGCATGGAGGTCTTTGAAGATGTTCATCTAGTAGGTCCCTAATTGACTACTTGAAGCAAAATGAGGAAAGTGAAAAATAAACCTCTCTTGGGTTATAGATTCTAACTGTTGTTAGAGCATCTAGTATTATTTATAATAACTTATACATAAGAGATATTCTTTAGTAAAACTTTTCATGAAAAGTATGTGTGTGTGGGAGGCTCTGATGCAAGATGGTGGACTAGGTAAAAACAGGGTTTGCCTCCTCCCAGGTCCACATTGAAATTACAACCAAGTTATAAATTATAATATAAAGAAGGAGCCACATCGAAGCCGGTAGGAGGGGCAAAGTCATGAATTGGGTTGGACTGGAACCCTTGGGTGGTGGAGGATCACTGGGAGGCAGAGAGAGGCTTCAGAGGTTCCCTTTAAGGAAGGGGGGGCTGGCTTCATTTAGGGGCTCCTTAGCCCAGGGAAGAGGAGATTCCAGTAACTCAGACTGTAAAAACAGAGGGAATTCTGTCCATCTGGGTGAGACAGAAGGAGACTTAAACCCTAGATGACCCTTTGAAAGAAAGATGCACAGGCTTTCTGACCTGCGGACACTCACCCAGGACACAGGCAGTGGATCAGAGTCTCGCACAGGATTTATACTGGGAAAGTCTGTAATACATGGCACCAGAACTAGGGCTGGGCGGGCAGCTACCATTGAGCCTTAATCCAGAACCTCTACAGGTCAATCTATAGATTTTACCTGCTTGACTGTGCACACCCCTCCCACAGAGCCATTGGAAGCTCTGGCCAGAGGAAATCAGGCCGCCCCACCCAACCTGCAAATTGCCGGGAGCATTTGTTACAGGATGGCCGCCACGCCCTGTGCAGATTCAGATCCAAACATTCACAGCTGGCAGCCAGCACTGTGAGCTCATGTTTTGGGGGTAGTTTCAGGCAGATCACTGTTGCCAACAGGAAATTGGGTGGATCTCGGGGATCTGTGGGCCAGTCCCAGACAGCAGCTGGTCTTGCTGTGCTCTGGGACTTATGTGGAAATGTGAAAACAGTTACCAAAGTTGTAGCAAGAGTGAGGCTGTATTGATCTGACTGTCTTTGTCTCCCTGAGACCCCGCCCCAAGCTACCCACAAATTGTCCCATTCTCACTGACGATGAACTACCACTGTCCTGACCTTCCTCTGGGTCTTCCAATTGACATAGGCATCAAACTTTGGCTAGCACAGGGCGGGCACAGCAAGGAAATCAGTTGCAGGCAGACCTCTGCTGCCTGTAAGAGTTACAACATTGCATCTAGGGGCACTCAGGGCTCTGTGGGACCGCCCCAGACAACAGCTGTTCTCACTGTGATCTGTGACTACCTCAGGAACACCCAGGCATAGAAGTTACTTCAAAATTGAGGCTGTATTGGCTTTATAGCCTTTGTCTCCCTGAGTCACCACTTCACTGAAGCCACAAAGTGCCTGCAGTCCATTGACAGCCAGCCTCCCACACCCTGCTTGGCTCTGGGGCCGCACATTCTGCACAGGCAACAGACCCTGGATAGCTCAGTGAGCACATTTTGGGGAAAACAGTTGTGGGCAGAACACTGTTGCCTGTTAGAGCTGCAATATCTCTTCAGAAGATTGCAGGGTTCTGTATTGGCCTGATGACCCTTGACTTCCTGAGCTCCTGCCCCATCCAAAGTGCCCACTGTACATTGATAGGCAGCTGCCCCTGCCCTGGGGTGGCACATTCAGGACCTAGGTGAGCAGCAGCTGACCTTGCTACAAGTAGAAACTTATAGAAGGAACCACAGAGACAGTCCTGGCACATAAAATGACACTGCAGTGGAAGGAGAAATTTAATCAATAGACCCAGGAGACTCCCAGGGTCCCTGCACCAGCCAGCACTCATATCACCCGGAGGCTTTTCCAGTTTCAGAGATTAATGGGCAACTGACAGGATGTGTCAGATATGGAGGAACACTGGCCCTTCTGTTGAACTGCCTAGGTGAGGGATGGGAGATAACAGGACTGCTGCCTACAATGTTGTCTCTTCCACTTACCTATAGGTCCAGCATAAGCAATAACCATCTGCAGATTGCTTTGTAGTTCCCATTGGTAGCCCTGTGCAATCAAAGGCAGCTGCAGACTTTGGCCTACTGGGGAGCCCCTCCTGAGGGGCCACAAAATCAATGAACCCAGAGCTGGGAACCAGACCAGAACTGAGCAACTCCTGAATAGCTCCATTAGTGGTACACACAAAGGGTGGTTGCAACAAGTACACAAGCCTGCTAGGGCAAATCTCACTCCCTTAGATCAGCACCCACACAGCAATTCTTACCCTGTGGGTGCAGCCAGTTCCCACAATCGATCAGCCTGAGTGTTAATCCCATCCACTAATCTATTAACAACAATTAAGGCTTGGCGACAACAGATCACACACAACCCACACAAAGGTCACATCCAGAACCCCAGCAAAGGAATCGGGGAGAGTGTGCCACTGGGCCACACAGGATACTTTCCACATTAGGCCATCTGGCCATGAAACAAATATTCTTGACACATAGAAACAAACACAGAGAGGCTAATAAAATGAGAAAACAAAGAAACATGACACAAATGAAACAACAGAAGAAAAATCCAGAAAATAAGCTAAATGAAATGGAGGCAAGCCACCTACCAGAGACAGAGTTCAAAATAATTGTTATAAGGATGCTCAACAAACTAACGGGGAGAATGGATGAGCATAATGAGAACCTCAACACAGAGATAGTAAGCATTAAAAAGGATATAGAAACCATAAAAAAGAACCAGACAGAAATGAGGAATACAATAATTGAAATGAAGAATACACTAGAAGGATTCAACAGTAATTGGATGAAGCAGAAAACTGAATTAGCAAACTGGAAGACAAGGTAGCCGAATACACTCAATAACAACAAAAAGGAATAATTTTTAAAAAAGAGGATAGTTTAAGAAATCTCTGGGGCAACTAGAAGCATAACAATATCTGGATCATAGGAATACCTGAAGGAGAAGAGAGAGAGCAAGGAATTGAGAATCTATTTGAAGAAATAATGACAGAAAACTTCCCTTACCTGGCAAAGAAATTAGATACACAAATTCAGAAAGCACATGGAATCCCAAACAAGAATTCAAACAGACCCACACCAAGACACATCATAATTAAAATGTTAAAAGTCATAGACAAAGAGACAATCTTAAAAGCAGCAATAGAAAGGCAACTAGATGCTTACAAAGGTACCCCCATAAGAATATCTGCTGATTTTTCTGTGGAAACTTTGCAGGTCAGTAGGTACAAGTAAATAGAAGCATATACCATGCTCATAGGAAGAAAAAATCAACATCATTAAAATACTCATACTATCCAAACAATCTAGAGATTCAATGCAATCCCTATCAAAATAATAATGGCATTTTTCAGAGAGTTAGAACAAATAATCCTAAAATTTATATGGAACCATAAAAATACCCTGAATAGCCATGGCAATTTTGAGAAAGAACAAAATCACACTACCTGATATCAAACTATATTGCAAGGACACAGTAATCAAAACAGCATGGCACTGGCATAAAAACAAATACATTGATCAGTGGAACAGAATACAGAGCCCAGAAATAAACTCATGCGTATACACTCACTATATGAGAAAGAAGGTAAGAATATACAATGGGGTAAAAACAGTCTCCTCAATAAATGGTGCTGGGAAAATTGGACAGATACATGCAAAAAAAGAAGCTGGACCATCTTTTTACACTGTATACAAAATAGACTCAAAATGGATTAAAGACTTAAATGTAAGACCTGAACCATAAAACTTCTAGGAGAAAACATAGGCAGTAATCTCTCTGATATTGCTAACAGTAATTTCTTTTCAGATATAGCTTTCTGGAAAAGGGAAAAAAAGAAAAAATAAAGAAATGTGATGACATCAAACTAAAAAGTTTTTGTACAGCAAAGGAAACCATCAACAAAACAAAAAGACAATTAATTTATTGGGAGAAGATATTCACTTATGATACATCTGACAAGAGGTTAATATCTAAAATACATAAAGAACTCATATAACTCAACAACAACAACAAAAACAAATACTCCAATTAAAAAATGGGCAGAAGACCTGAACAGATACTTCTCCAAAGAGGAAATATAGATGGCCAATAGACATATGGAAAGATGCTCAAGGTCACTAATCATCAGAGAAATGCAAATTAAAACTAGAACTGTTGAAATGGCTATCATCAATAAATCAAAGAACAATTGTTGGCAAGGATGCAGAGAAAAGGGAACCCTCACACAGTGTTGGAGAGATTGAAAATTGGTATAGCCGCTATGGAAAACAGTCTGGAGGTTTCTCAGTAAATTAAAAATGGATATACCTTTTGACCCAGCAATTTCACTTCTGGGTATTTATCTAAGAAAATCAAAACAATAATTCATGAAGATCTATGCATACAATATTCATAGCAGTACAATTTACAATAGCCAAGACATGGAAGCAACCTAAATGCTCATCAACAGACAATTAAACAAAGAAATTATGGTTTACATATACAATCGTATATTACTTAGCCCTTAAAAAAATGAAATTCTACCATTTACAAGGACATGGATGGACCTAGAGGTTATTATGCTGAATGAAATAAGCCAGACAGAAAAAGATAAATACCATTTGATTTCACTTATATGTAGAATCTAAGGAACAAAAGGAACAAATTAATCAAAGACAGATTCACAAATATAGAGGACAATTTGGTGATGGACAGAGGGGAGGTGGGTTTGAGGTCTGAGAGAATGGAGTGAAGAGTTAGAGAAGTACAAATTAGTAGTTGATAGATGGTCATGGCGATGTGGAGCATGGCACAAGGAATGCAGTGAGCATTAATATATTGGCTAGGTGTATAACCAGAGGACAGAAGGAATAATTAGGGGATCATTTTATAAACTATATAAATGTCTAACCAATGTACTGTGTACTTAAAACTAATAAAATTTTAAAAAGAAAAGAAAAACAAAACAAAACAAAACAAAACAGTGTATGTGTGTGAATGGGTGCACTAGTCCTGGGGTGTGATATAAAAACTATTTATTTTTATAGATATCAATGAACAAAGTTTAGAAGCCATTAGAGTAGTAGTGAAGAACAGAGAATTTGAACCTGACAACCTGGATTCTATGAGTAGCCCTGTTACTGCTGTGTGACCTTGAGCAATATATTTAATCACTCAATACTTCCTCATTTATAAGTGGGGATTAAATAGTCTCTGCTTCTTAAGTTTGTTGTGAGAATGAAATCATGTAATACATTTGTGTTAGTTGAAATTCTACAAAAAAAAAAAAAAAAAAAAATTCAAAACTAACCCAAGTAGAACAGAGGAATTTAAGATGAGGTGGTGATTACAAAGGTATTGGGGGGATTGAAAGGATAAACAAGATGGTAAAATAATCCAGAAATTAATATAGAGATAATATCTCTCTTAAGGCTGAAGAAAAGAGGGTGGATATGGTCCTTCCAAAGCTGGAACTACTCATCTGGGGTTGGGAACACAGAAAGATTAGCTTCCAGGCAGAAGCCTGGAATCAGGATACTAGCTAGCCCTGTCAGATGACAGAGAATAAAAAAGGAGGATGCACTGATTTTGTTCCACTTCTAATTCTTCAAGCTCTCACCAAAACCTCCCTTGCCTGAGTCTACCTAGAAAGCAGTTGGCAGGAGAGCCTGAGAAATGTAATTTTCAGTGGGCATCCCATTGTAATACAGAACAGAGCAAGAAAGGACATGGAATGTATCTGAGAATAAACAAAATGGTCAGCATAACATTTCAGAGGTTAAGAATATAAGCAAGCATTGAATAAATATTGGCTACTAAATTCTCACTGCCATTTATTTCAACCGATAGCTCTGGATATTTTTAGAGAGTTTAAAAATGTTATCCACCTATTAAGAACTCACATAGAATTCTTGACATAGCCCTGATGGATCTATCTCTCCCATTATACAATAAGTTCTCTATTAGTGAACCTTGTGCTTTATTTACTGGCATATCTCCAGGCACATTGCTCAGCAAATATAGTCCTTTAATAAATGTTTTAATATTAAATCAATGAATGGTCTATTTTTAGAAACATTTCTGTCACTGACCATACTTAGGCAATTAGCACCTCCCTTTAGGTTAGCTAACTGTTCTTGTTTCAGTCTCTCCCCTATTCCACCTGCAATTATACTGGCCTTTATTAAAAGAAAATATATAAATATGACAAGCGTTTTACTTATAGGATACTTTATTTTTTACTTTTAGGTATGATCATTACCTGTTTTCAACCTAATTCTACAGCTTCATGTTTTCCTTCTGTTTACGTACACACAGTCTGCTCAGAACAGCACACCCTTAAGGCACTTACTGTCCTTTCTCACTAAAATTGCCTGAATATCTTCTCAGTATTCCTCTGCAAGATAACTAGTAGAGACTACTCTTCCCTCAAAATTCAATCAACCATTTTAGTGAAGTCTTTTTTCAATTCTGTCAGAAGAAATTGTCAAGTTTGTCAATTGTAATTACTTCCATTAGAACTCTGTATCAGTTTCATATATTTCATTATCGGTGGTTCTACATCTTACCTGCCACATTAGAATCAGTTAGAGATAAAAAGCTTGAAGCTCAGACCAAATCCAATTACAATATATCAGAATCCTGGGCATTGGGAGTGGAACAGAGGCATCTTTAAGCCTTTCCAGATAATGTCAATAACAAGTCTGAAGAGCACTGTACTAGGCTGTGAATTCTTTTAGGGCAGTGATGGGACAATTTAAAAACATGTTATTTGTATGGGCCTTAATACTAACAACAGTTTCTAAGACATAGTAGATACTCAAAAATATTGCTTAAATAAAATATGAGATTTCTGGCTTATTTTCAGAACTGAAATACAAAAGAAGATGCTAACATCACTAACTTTAATGAAACTTTTTCAATCTTTTTTTAGAAGTAGATAAATGTGGATACATGGAAAGATGGTAATCAAGCAGTCTGGCTACCAAATGATTATATTCACTGATTAAGTTCAGAAAAATTCTCAATCATTATCCTAGGAATAAAAATGTAGGAGAGTTGTTACACTTTTATTAGGGGCTGTAGGTGAACTATATCTACTGATATATTAAGAATTCAATCAAATGACTTACAAATTATTTGCTATTGAGATAGCACTGATTTAACATGATCTATTATGACATGTGATATCCAAATATTTTAGATTTGTTATGATTTAAATCAAAGTTGATTGAGTTTAAGTTTGTCAGAAAATTGACAACAAAGTAATCCATACAGGCATTTGGTGACATTTTTCCTAGTTAACTATTTCAATAAATATTTACTTTAGAGAAATGTCTTAAGTCAAGTATATGAGTTTGCTATTTTTTTTAATTGGGAATTTTACTGAAAATTTTATCTACTAGGTTCTTAACCATCTAGAATAATAATGGTTATTCAATGAAAAATGGAGAAAAAGGAGAAAAATAAAGGAAAAATTAATAGACCTTTTTTTATGACTGCTTGAATTGTATATTCAGAAAAAGGAAAGAGAGAGTACGGACAAAAACAATCCCAAAGTAAGGATTTTAACAGTTAAATTAAAAAAAATCATTTAAAAAAGCACATTTCAATATAAGTGAGAAAGAAATAATAAATGGTCAACTTTGAGCTCATGCTTAAAGCTAATAATGTTTCTTCCATTGATTATATATAGTAAAAGAAGGAAAAAAATGTATATTATAGACATGCCCAGACAGACCCTGTTAATGTAGAAACTCTCCCAGCATTCCTTCTGGATAGACTAAAGAGAGGGCTATCAAAGAGCAAATATAGTGGAAATCCAAATAGTAGACGGACTCAAAAAAAAAAATAATAAGGCCAAGCCAATGCTACCATTTAAAGAAAAGAATTTCATTTTCTTGTACATTAAAATTTATATATATATAAATTTATATGTGTGTGTGTGTGTGTGTGTGTGTGTGTGTATAAAATTTTCCTTCGAACTTGTATATAATTATTGTTGTTATGGTCATTGAAAATTCAGCAGAGTTCCTGAGAAGGCTACTTGAAGATATAAGAAGTTGGGTTAAAATTAAAGATCTATCAAATGGCATCTGTTATTTCTATATTAAACTCATAGAAAATAAGTAAAAAACCTTCATTCTAAAGCCTCTGGCTAAGTGGTGCATACAGACAGGCCTATCAGCCAATTCAGTTATTAAGGTGACTTTGTCTTTTTTAAAGACACATACAACATAATTTCATTGGAAAAGAATATAATTAAGAAATTTATTGGGGAATAATAGCAAATTTCAAAATCTGATTATGACAAGTTTAGGAAACAATCATTTTGGTAAAAAGAATCACTGAAACATTAACTCCGTAACTCAGAGTTAAAGAATGATAAAATGGGGACTAACTTACAGGGGTTTTGGTTATGATTTGGAATATGCCACCCAGGTATTCAGGTCACTGGGTTTTTAACTATTTCTCAATTAATTTCTCTTTGTGAGTTCTTAGGTAAGATCTGCATTTTCCTGTGTCATTTCTTTTACTGAAATCAGAAAATAATTTTTGGTTAAAGGGCTGTATAACTGCCTCTGACTCTTGCCATCAGTTTGTGGATCATTCATTTTTCTTGGTTTTCCTGCCACAATGTCTTATTCTCTTTTTCTTAATGAAAAATACCAATGTTCTTTCTGGAAATGCTGTGAAAAGTGAGTATCTGATTGTCTATTTTTCTCTGAAGTGCCTTGCATATTAATGGTATTTTGGACTAAAGATCTCCTTGTTCTTCCTGTGAAAACAGCTTCCTATAATTATATTTTATCTCTTAAAGAGAGTTTCCATTCTCAGAAGCTTTATCTTTGTATCTGCTTCAGTCTTCAGAAATAAGCCCTATGATTCAGTGATCTGCTGCCCCAGTTTATTCTATGTCATATCCAAAGGACTTTTGCGGAACGGAAGTCCTGTGTGGGTAAGCCCAGAACTATCATTATAATGATTCATATCTCTCTATAAAAGGCTCGTATAAATATCTTCATCTTCCCTCTGAAGAAAAATACTATCCACCTGAAAGGTATTTGAATTTACCCTTCTGTTGCACTCTTTCCTGGCTCAGAATGAACTCTCAAATTCCTTAAGAATGTTCTTCCAGAGGTTTGAAGTAAAGATCCCATTGATCCTACCTGCTGGCATCTCAATTCCAGTATTAAAAAAAAAACTTGGGATAAGTTCCAGATCCCTAGTTGCTTGATTCTCTATGTGTGTTACCTCCCAGAAATATCTCTGGCAATTTCATGTTTTCCAATGACAGATAGGAAAGGTAAAGTCTGATAGCAATGAAGAATGGCATAAAAAGGTAAGATTTTTTTCACATTAACTTTGCTTTGATCACAATTTGAAAATATATGTACTGTATACATATATAGAATAATGGGTTGCCATTTATTTATAAAACATTTGTATTTCAAAATTATGTCCTTTTATTGAAGGTATAAAAACAATAATGTAGACCCAGTGCCTCATTACAGTGGCTCATATTCCAGCAGGAATTATAATAAATACAGGAAATAATTAGAGAATGTGTTTTGTACATTCAGTTATTAAGTAGATTGTAAAATAATATGTATAGAAAGTTCAATGCACATATTCACCAAATATAAAATTTTTAAAAAGGGATTATGTTGCATGGGCAAAGACTATTCAATCCAAAATAGAGCATAAAATTATTAAATAAAACATCTAAATTTCTAGAGTAAAATGATAATTTATATTAATAAATGATTATTTTGAGTGAAGATATGGAAGCAACCTAAATGCCCATCAACAGACAATTGGATAAAGAAATTATGGTTCTTATATACAATGGTATATTACTCAGCCATTAAAAAAATGAAATCTTACCACTTGCAACAATAGATGGACCCAGAAGTTATCATCTGAGTGGAATAACTCAGAAAAAGATAAATACCATATGATTTCACTTATATACAGAATCTAAGGAACAATAAAACAAACTAATCAAAAAGACTCACAAAAATAGAGAATAATCTGGTGATAGCCAGAGGGGAGGGAGGTTGAGGGGCTAGGAGCATGGAGTGAAGGGTTAAAGAAGTACAAATTAGTAGTTGATAAATGGTCATGAGGATGGGGAGCATGGCATAGGAAATGCAGTTAGCATTAATGTAATGGCTAGGTAGAGAGCCAGAGGAGAGAAAGAATAATCAGAGGTATCATTTTAAAAACTATGTAAATGTCTAGCCAATGTACTGTATACTTGAAACTAAAAATAAAATTTTAAAAAAAAATGGTTATTTTGAATGGAAACATCAAATTTGTAATTGTGCTTCTTTTCTAATTTATTTTGTGACTTTTCATTTAAATTTATATTGTATAAAAATAAATTATGTGCAGTCATATGTGATATTTCTCAATTAGCCAAAATATTTGAATAAAGTAGCCCATTCCCCAGTAAGAATAATGGTTTTAGTATTGAGTGCATGCTATTCCAGGCTCCAGCTTTATATAATCTCACGTAATTCTCACTTGACTTAGGAAATTGAGGGCAGTAAGATTAATCAACTTCTTCAAGGTCACATAGGACATGAAAGTCATCAATTTTGTCTCAAATTAAGGAAATTTTGCTTGCTCTAAATCTTTAAAAAGTAATCTGATGTTTTCACACAATTGTCCATGCCAATAGTTCTGACTACTTTGAGCTAACATTGAGCTTTTCTTACTGAATGCTGTATTTATAAGTATGTAACACAGTTCTATCAATGTCAAGATTTTCTGCCAAAATAGCAAACCTCCATTAGCCCTGCCCCTTAAATCTTTTTTTTTTTCACTTCTCCTAAAGTGGCTGTTCCTGCTCTAGTGACCCAGAACCTTTTGTCACAATTCAAAACTAATGCCAAATATGACCTAAGAATGGCAGGATAATGCCAAATAGTTTTTAACCATAAATTTGCAGGAACAAAAAGAAAAAAATATTTTTAAATATAAAAGAATTTTGTTATATATTGTCTTCTTTTTGCTGTGTAATCTAGTTATATACTTTGAGAAAAAATTGAATTCATCTTTCAATATTATAAAAAATCCTGGCATCATTATAGAAAAATTCTTTCAAGTAATTAAAATGTAAATTTATCTACCTATTTTGTCTTTCTGAAGGTCAACATCAAGCATTTCTAATATTTTAACATATAGACTTTATACTTGTTATTGTTTCTGCAGATAGACATGTTACAATTTATTTTTTAATGCACCTTTCCAAAAATTAATGCATTTGGCACAAACCATCAAAGTCAGAGATAGCACACTTAATTGCTAAAGTCATTTTGTGAATCCATCAGTAGGACACACTCTGCAGCAGCATTAATCTGCTGTTAGAAACACAGTTAACATTTGTAGATGCCCAGACTAGGCATCACAAATGTCAAGGTTTTCTAGTATTGGCCTTATCTTATTGTCCACTCTCTCAACATTGAGAAAGTTCCAGTGGCTACTTTGAACTTTGGAAAAATTGAGTTGTCAAAAGATGCTTTTATGTGAACATAAATGAAAATGTATAAATGATAAAATATTATTTCTCATTACATTTTATGCATGTTTTCTATCAAATAGGGTTTGAAATATAAATACAATTTGCACTTATGTCTTTCTATATATTTTTCAAACATTTCCCAAATATGATGAATTAATTATACAATACAGCATTATACAGACTCCTCTCTATGTCTCTTGGTAAAAGTTGCTTATCTAAAATTCTTCTCTAAAAATGTTAAATTATCTTTCCTTTAAATTGTCAAAGTGTTTTGCAATAAAAATTCAGGGCTTTCTATATAAAATGGTGAATTATGACATAATGAACCTTAAATTATAGATATGAAATTTGAGAAGTGGTTCTTCCCAAAGCAATAATCTCAGAAGCAGTTTAAATCCTGTTGGCAGTGATGACAACTGAGAAGTGCAGGAAATTATTGAGGAAATCTGACTCACTTGTAAGAATAATCATTGTACAACGAGGTATCATGGAGAACCATTCACCAAGTGAACACAAATATCTTGAGCATAACAATTTGATAAATTTATTATTGATTAGAAATTAATTAACAAATGAGAAGTGAAAATTTTTTAATTGGTAAAATGTATGAAGTTTATTTAATTTCCTTAATTAGTGGACTTTGACCCCCATGCTTATGGCTATTTTCAACCAAGTATAAGTAACTATCATTTTCAAATCTAAAAAAAAAAAAAAAAACCAGAAGTTGGCTGATAATCATTTTTCTCACCTAGATTCTCCTTGCATGAGGCATTTGTTGCAATTTAAAATCAGAGGTAGAAAAGGGTAAAGGGGGTCAAATATATGTTGACGGAAGGAAATTTAACCTTAGGTGGTGAACACACATGCAGTATACATAAGACATATTATTAAATTATACACTTGAAACCTATATAACTTTTTTAACTAATGTAACCTAAATAGATTTAAAAAATAAAAAATAAAATCAGAATTAATTGAGAGGTCTTTGTGCACAGCCACTCAACCTTGCTTCACTCCGAGTTGTGGAGACAGTCTCTGACTAGTGTTTCCAGAAGTATGCTGGAAAGAATGATAACAAGTACAGTCCTGTCAAGACTGAATTCCTAACCTTCATGAATACAGAACTGGCTGCCATCACAAAGAACCAGAAGGACCCCGGTGTCTTTGACCACATGACAGAAAAACTGGACATCAAGCATGATGGGCAGCTAGATTTCCAAGAATGTCTTAATTTTATGGCAGCATGGCTAGTTCTCCATGTCTCCTTTATCTGTTCCCAGAAGTATATTTGAGGAGCCGTTGGAGCTGGCCTCCAGACCCGACTCATTTCCTTCCAGTCTCCCCATCATCATCTCCTCATAGACGACACATACCCTGAGCCAGTATACCCACCATCTCATGCAGCTACTCCTGATGGTAGTAATAAAACATCATTTTTAAAAATACACACACATTAAAATAAATAATATCAGAGTTAATCATCTCAATTTAAATAAAATATTTGGCTTTATTTGTAATAATTTTACAAACCTCCCACATTATTAAGGGGAGTTACTCTTAGAGGAGTTTGCTAGTATGCTTAGATCTTTCTGCTAAATCCAACCATAGTTATGAAAGGAAAGGAATTCTTTATTATTAACATCTAAGTGTTTTGGTATCGTTTTGCTATTTCTAAAATTCAGAAATTGCAAGAACTGAGAAGCTGAACATCTCTAAGTATATAAGAAACATTTATTAAACAAATATTGTATGTGGGAATTGTAAACACAGAAATAATCTCTATTATTTTCTAAACAAGTCCATTACTTTAGAGATGCATAAAATAAGTCATGAAAGGTAACTAACTTGTCCACGATGATATAGCATGTTGAACTTTGAGCCAGATTTTCAATCTAAATTATCTCATTCTAAAGCTCTCAGGTTAATCTCTTAATGAGACTGCTCTAATGGTCAATATTTTCTCAGTTTTCCTCTGATGATGCATCCCTTTTGCTGTTTTTGAACATGAATGGCAATTAACTCCAGTTTCTGTATTTAATATTATTAGCCTTAGGTGCTGAAAACAAAGGTAGTGATTTTGATATTGAACTCAGAAAATATTATTAGCAATAAATCTTTCCTTATACAGACACCTACAAAATCATCTTTACTTTTCTATTTAAAATTCATTGTTGAAAATGGTTTACCTCCCAAAACAATTACCTTATGAGCCAATCTTTAGCTAAGTAGTATATAAAAAATTCATGATTCTGTTTCTTTTTGTATTCAGATCCCTCTGATCACCTAGAACTCCTCTGTACCCAAGTTTTAATTCTCTTTTCCGCATTTTGTCTACTTACAGTTAGTGTGCTAGCAAGCAGTTAACAAAAATACAGTTGCCTAAGGGCCTAGTAGAAAAACTGCAGTGTTTGCATTTTTCTTTTCTTTTTTGCAAGAGCTCAGAGAGAAAGCTATGGCAGTAATTTTTGTAATTTTAACATAAATTATGCCATCTCATCATCACCTCGGTATTCTATGGCCATATAATCTTACCCTTTAATTCATCTTACATAATAACAAGCTTTACTTTAAAGGAAGGGATTTTCTTTTTTCCAAAGAGGTATGAAGATACACATATAGTATGAGAAACAAGTAAAGGAAGCCCTTGGAGAGGGAAAGAGATGGAAGAAGAGAGTTGGTCTGGAGGGAAAGGAACAAGCAGAAGATAAACAGTAGTGTTATCAAGATGAACCGTACTGTATTGTGTGTCAAAAACAGAAAAGTCAGTTAATCCTTATGCATAAATGAGAATTAATATTTTAGCCATGGTAATTTAAAATAAACAAAACACCCAGGAGTAGTGAAAAAAAGAGGAGAGACTACTGTGACTAAGATGGGAGGTTAACAAAGAAGTCTATATGTTTGAATAAAATCTAAAACAGTGTAGATTAGTTTAAGCCTGGGTTCCTGAAGCTTTTAGCGACCAAAAAACAAAGGGAAAAAAGGGTTAAAGTTCTCAGGAAACTCCATCCCTGGGCCAAATCTGGCCCACAGCCTGCTTTTGTACTTCCTAGGAACTAAGAATTATTTTTGTATTTTGAAATGTTACAAAAAAATTAAAAAAGAGAGAATAATATTTTTGACCCATGAAGAGTAGAGGTTGGCAGCTACCCTCACCACTATATCACCAATGCCACACACACGACACAATGTGACAGCAGATGATGTATAATTGAATTGTACACTTGAAGCCTATATCATTTTAGTAAGCAATGTCACCCCAACAAATTTAATATAAAAAGAAAGAAAGATACGGGAAATTCAAATTCCAGTGTTCATAAATAAAATTTTCATTCCTGGCAATATAAAATGCATGGAGATTTGTCTTTCGTTGTTATATAGGTACCTAAATAATATCCTTGGTAATGTCTCTTGGCTAGCAAAGCCTGAAATATTAACTGATTGGCCCTATATAGAAAAAAATAATAAGTTCTCTAACCTCTGGCTTAACCTAATCCGACCCACTCTGGAGCTAGATACAATTCCTAAAACCACATTGTCATTAGCCAGTGGGGCAATGGATTGAATAGATTCAGGAAAGTTAACCATGATGCTTCTTATTCAGACTTTTCACTGGAACAGATGGTACAACATTATATATATGTATATGTATACACACACATGTATGTATAAATTAGTTATATGATTTATATAATGTTTGCATTATTTATATTTATGTGAATTATATATTTATATATATTAGTATATATTAATAGTTATCATTTTAGACCTGCATATGAAAAATTTTAATTTTTCATTTAATAATATAAAATAGAAACGCTTTGGGGGCGATAGGATATACCATTACAATGAGATTTTAAACTATATCAATTTAAACTTTTTTAATTTTAACGTTAGCAGGTTTCGCTACTAGCAATCAGCAAACAATTTTGAGAGTCACCCCCCTGCCCCCCAGATATTTCTTTCAGAATGAAGAGTTTTGGGAAGATTAAAACATAGATTATTGGAATTAAATAATTCACTAATGTATTTTATAAGCAGCAATAAAACATAATCTCCACATTATACTTTTTGAGATTAGGAGCACATCTAACATGATAAGAACTATTTCTCAATTGGTTCTATAAGTGTAAACAAAATAGGTACTCTGCAACATGTTTAAATTATAAAATCTAGAAAATTGGGATTAAAAATATGAACACATTTAGAAAGAGAAGAAAGGACACATGACTTAAATATTTTTGACTGAAAGATGACTTTCTAAATTGCAGCTAAACACCCAATTTAATTGTGTGAGACTAACTTAGACCTTAAAAACAAGGCTTTACCTTTAAAGCAAGATTTGACGGTCCTAGGTACCAGATAAGATGTCCCTTGGTAATTCTATTTAAGCAGCATACTTGAAGACTTTCATTACTTACATGTGTACATTAAAAAATAAGTATGCTACTATAAAAATTACAATTAAAGTAATTGATTTTTAAAAGGCTAAAAGATTTAAAAAAAAACATGCAAACTAAGATCAATTTATTTTATTTTGCATTATAGTAAGCATTTTTTTTTCAAATCTAACAAAATATCTTTGTTTCTTTTTTCCTTTTTTTTTGGAGGAGTTAGGGGCTGGTAATTTTCTGGGTCAATCTCATCTCACTAATTAAGTGTTTCAGTGTTCTGTGCTTTGACTTGAGTTTTATGTGTAAAAAATGATAAGATCGGTCAGTAAAGGGCAAAAAAGAGTTCTGAAAGTTTATAGTGAGTACAACCTATTTTTTCTATTACATTACAAATATTTTCTCCTTTTAACAAGAAAAAGTATCACTAATAGGGCTAAAAGAAGCTAGGTCTACCAGTTCAAATCTTTGCTTTTTAACAGATTTTCCTTTCTGAGGTGCCAACCCAATCTCTGAGTCTATGGAACTGAATCCCAAGTTATCAGCATGAACAATCATGGTACAAAGTAAGTATGATAGAAACATATGAGTTACCATAACCAAGTATATTGTTATTAAAATAGTATATAACGAAAAATCCAAATAATACATTTTAATATATAAATCTAATGCTGGTCCTCTGATACATTCATCAAGTGGCTTCGCATTTCATTCAGAGTAAAGTCCTTACTAGGAGAACAGTGCCTCATTCAGATAACTGTCCCAGGCCATCTTTTTATTCACTCACACATTCACTCAGTCTAGCTATACTGGTCTAGTCAATGCTCTTCAAACAAGGTTGGCACACTCCTACTTCGGAGCACTGGTACTGTTCCTGCTACCTGAGATGCTATTCCCCTAGACATATTCCTGGCATGCCATCTTACCTCTTTCAGGTCTTTAAATAAAAACTCACCTACTTTACAAAGTCTGCCTGGCTTCCTTATCTAAGTTTTGACTCACATATTTCATTTTTTTCATTTCCTGGAATATTTTGTTTCCTTTGCACTCTATGTATTTTGCTTACTTATCTAGTTTCTTGACTAACTTTCTCAATAGAGTATAAGGTGCTGAATCCCAGTATTTTTCTCTGATATGTTCACTGATGAATCCTTTCTACTAGAAAAGTATGGGACTCATGATAGGTGTTCAATAAATATTCGTAAAAGAGTAAATAAAAAATATAGCTTTTCAATATTTCAAGATTTACTCCTTTCATGTGATAACATTATAGGTGACATAGTAAATGACTAAATTAAATTTTTTCTCTTGAAAATGATATAAGCAAGAATTAGAATATTTTAAGTCTAAAGAGTTAGACTGAAATACTCCAAGGATGTTCTCAGAACTCTAAGTCTCTTTCTTTCTACTTTTGCTTTCTCTACTGTTTGCCTCTCCTTAACTTCATTCTCTCAGGCTCTCTAGTGGCAAATGGTACTTCACAGTTTTATGGAATGGAAGTACACAAACCTAGCATCATTCCCAATAGCAACAACAGAAGTCAAGAGCAAGGCTCTCATTAGTTTCACTGTTCATGTTTCTATTCCTAAACCACTGATAATGGACACAGGTTGAAATTCTGTAACTCACTCAAGCCCTGATCTCATAACCATGTGGCAGAAGAGGCCTTCCCAATTCCTTCTTCTTGACCAATGTTTTCTCAATCTATACAAAATGCCCACAGAGAAAAATTTTACTTTTTTTTTTTTTGTATCGAGTTGTAACATCTTCTAAATTTAATGTAGTGCACATCCAGAAACTTTTTGTTCAGAAAATAGAAGATTACAAATCCAAAGGAAGTTATTGGGGAAATAAAAAGAAAAAAATCATTTGCCAAACCAGATAAACCTCTCTACCCAGGTAGAAAAGAAAGAAAACAATCTGATTATTGAATAAGCGTTAAACCAGAATGTGGTGCATACCACAGGCAATCCAATAAGAGACTGGAAAATTAGAAAGAAATCTCACCCTTTTAGGTAGCCAAGCAGACACAACCCATTACACACATGTTCTCAAGTTATTAATAGCTAGTTCTCAAGTAAGAGGATTCATAGCACCATTTGTCACACATAGACATCCCAGATTAACCTGGTAATTGAGATGGCTATTTGAGTTTATTAAATGCTTTTACCCAAAGGAAAAACGACCTTGTCATAACTTCATGATAAGTGGTGGTTTTACAACTTGAGGAAGAGGCCCACTTATTAGGCTCTTAGCCTCCAGCAGCATCTGTGGGGTAAGGGTTCTATCTTCTTTGATGGTTACATTTCAAAGAGTTGGTGCCTGGGTTACTGAAAAAGACAGTCTCAGTCCTGGAAGGAGGCTTATTTAGCTCTTAAAAATATTTACATACATTTCAAAGGGAGAAAGCACTTAACAGTACAAGTTTTCTAAAGTAAATGCTCTAAGAAAAGGGAGGTCAGGGGCCAAGGATCAGAATAAAAACTGTCTAAAGCTTTTTCAAGCTGAGGGGAATATTAAGGCCATTTTGGTCAAGTGTAATAGCTTTTCAGCCAGGTTTCATTAACTTTCCTCCAAAAATTAGGTCAGTATTTAATGATTAAAGAAATTATTTTGTAGAAAATCCTAAAGACTAAGTCATCTTTTCTAATTTATTGTATTTTTTACATCCTAGACAGTCATTTCACTTGCAACACACAAAAATGCAGTTCAGAAAACTAATAGTATTCTTTTTAATATTCGGCTGGTTTTCACTCAATTTTATTTGTTCTGTATTAGAGAAATATCCTTGTTTCAATAAACAAGGCTATATAGAGCAATTTATGGGCCACTACAATTCATTGCTATTGACAAGATCTAGTGAATTACAATAAAATATAAATTCAATATCAATTAGAATCTTAAAGGTTGAGAATTACTAAACAAAAAGACAATAGTGAATAATTAGCACATTAAGTTTCTAATATTTAGTGGAATGTTGAGATAGTTCATGTGAAATATAAATTAAGTGAAGATTTATTGGCACAAAAGATTAATTTTTAAAAAATAAAATCACAGAACAAGCTGGCAGGAAGTCATGGAAGTCACTTAAAGATTTAGATTTGGAATAGATGCAAAATAGATGCTCAACATCTATGTTAGAGGAATGTTCTCCAAATCTCTTGGTAGGTTTTCCTCTTTTTTTCTTTTTCTTTTTTTTAAATCTGACTGCTCTTTCATTACTTAGGCTGATGAAATAACAAGAATAATTAGAATTTTTAAACTTTGGGTAGCTATAATTCAAGGAAACTCTACCTCAGGCTGCTGTAAGTAAATAAGCAATAACTCATATTCATGAGTGTGACACAGTGACTGACAAATCTTTACCCTTTAAATGTATTATTGACTTTAATTATTTTAACTGTTTTTGTGGTTAAATTAACCTATATGGATATAGGCATCAAAAAACAATATCTTGAAAGAAAACAAATAAAACCATTTTTAAGTTGTAAGATGCTTGTGAAACTGTTAAGCAACTGAAGTTAGAGGTAATTCTCATCTTATCTAAAATATACTTAATCTCTCCTCTACTCTGCAGAGAGCTTAGAAAAAAGAGCTAGAGAGGGAGATCTTCAGGAATTCATTTACTCTAACTTTTTGCCTTTAAAAGAAATTCATACCATCTTTACCACACAAGTAGTCTTATCCAGTCTAATATCAACTTTTTAAATATTTTTACTAGCATACACACAAACACACAAAAAACTAGAAACTAAAATAAGGAACTGAAAGATCCAGTTTTAATGATCATCGCTACATGTTGAATCTGTCAATGAATAGAAATTATATATGTTGTCATAACAATGTTACAGTTTGCTTGTTAGAATTATATTTGTTAATATGAAGAAAAAACTTTCAGAACTGTATAAGCACTGTGTAAACATAAGACGTTATTATTAAAGTTGAATTTACTAAACACAAACTCCTGAATTAGAATTTTTATGCTAATCTTCTATGTTTATGAATGTATGATTATTAACTTTAATATATGCAAACCAAGCCATGCAATACAACAATTACATGCCAACTGAGTATAGATGGATGAACGTGCTAGTTACTTACAAGCTGATTCACATTACTGAGACCTCTCTGTGAATACAGAGAGCTTCACGCCCTGTGTTTTATCAATATTAATTCTTGTTTGTGGACTATTCTGATATTGAGCATGGTTATTTCCACTCCCCTGTGTACTATTCCTACCAAATTACATTGAAGAAATGATGGTCGAAAGGATATATTCATGTGACTTTAAGAAGTGTCTGTGAAGTACTTTATTACTTCAAGGTAGATAAACATTTGGTGGCATCTATCAAAAAAAAAATATTTAAGGAGTAAAATGTTCCTCCTAAGATTTTAAAAATCATTTTGGCTGTTTCAAATACTCTAAAACACAGATTTTGATCTATGCATTGTTTTGAAATTTGTCACACAAATAATAAAATGAGTAGTAAAGAAAGCATCAGTATGGTTGGCTGAATAACAGCACACTAAGATACCTGTGGCCTAATCTCTAGAACCTGCGAATATGTTACATTACATGGCAAAAGACACTTAACAAGTCTGATCTGTACACCTTAAAATAGGGAGATTACCCTGTATTACCTAGGCAAGTTCAAAATAATCACAAGGCCATTAAAAAAAAAATAAACTTCTCTATTTGCAAACAGAAAAGAGAAGCAGTAGAACGAAAGGGTTCAATGGTCCGTTGCTGGCTCTAAGATGAAGGCGTCCACATTCAAGGGCAGAAGAGAGGCCTCTAAAGCTAAGGACAGCTGAGAACGGACAGCCTTTAGGGAAACAGGGACATAAGTCTTAGAACTGTAAGCAAGTGAATTTTTCAAACAACTTGAATGGAAGTAGATTCTTTCCCAAATCCTCCAGGAATAAACATAGTCTTACTAACAACTTTATTTTAGCTCAGTGAGACATGTGTTGAACTTCCGGACTCAAGTCCTTCACGATAATAATTCTGTGTTATCTTAAGATGCTCAATTTGTAGGAAATTGCTAAGGCAGAAAAAGAGAATGAATATGATAGTAAAGTTTCACAAGAAAAAAAAAAGCCATTGTTTTTGATGCATACATACTCATTTATTCAATCAATATTTTTACTAAAAATCATAAAAGTATCAGGTACTATACAGTAGTGTGACTTGGTATCAGAACCAAGGGAATAGGAAACATATGTCAACTTCCTGGAATATACAGAATTAGGACGCCAATTAAATATGATAACAGTGGTTTGCAGCAATAGTATTTACCCCTTCAAAATAACTGTTTACTTTCACAGATTAATAATGTAAGAAGGGGAAGAGGTGGGAAAGGGGCAGCAAGGAAGAGAAGTGAGAATCTTTAAGATCATTGTAACTGTACCTAAGAGGCCTTAATTTGCTGTGCAACACTTAGCTGCATAAAATTGTATTCCTTTTTTTGTCTAATCAAATAAATCTGTGACTTAAAAAACAATCACCAGCAAAAATGGTACTATATTTATAATTATTATGGGATCCTCTGTATTTCTTTCTTTTAAAATCTTATGTCTCTATTTTCCAGAGGATCCAGGTGAGGTTTTGTATTTTCAAACTAGGTGAAATTCCTAGTTTGTTTACTTTGAAAAACATACTTCTGAAATTTTATAATCTTTAAGTATTTTAAACTACTTAATAACATTGTTTTGTTTGTAAAGAGTTCTCATTTGCATTTACTTAAACTGGAAAATAGTAGGATATTTATAATGAAAAAGGAAAAAAAACCTACTTATACCAATTTAATTTATATGTATTTTCTTTTATTCTTTCTTTTGAGAGCCCCTTTTCTCAGTCTCCCAAGAGCTTCTTATTTTCAGTAAACAAGATTTTTTGGCTATTTTAATTACTTATTAATAGCAGGAAGAGAGATAATTTACAGTTTACTTTCTTTACAAATGTCCTTCAAATATTAACAATAGCTATGTTTAGGTATAATTAACTCATAGAGTGGCTGTCTGATTTTTGTTCTATTCAATAATGTAAAGATTTTTGCTATCTCAACTTAGCTTTTGATTCTCTACAGTAAAAATTGTTTTGGGATTGTGATGCATAGAACCATAATGATAATATCATAATTATTATGATGTTTTTCTCCAGATACTGATACTATATAACTTATCTTCCAATATTTGTTTCTGAAGGTTTTATAAGTTTTAGCAAAAATAAAGATAAGCGATTCCTAAATACAAACAGTTCACTATAAATATTTTAGTTTTGAAAACTCAGAATATAAAACCTGTCATGAACATCTAAATTTTTTTAAAAGTCCTATAATTTTGTTAAGAACATCTCATCATGTGAAAAATAAAAGCTTGACATCAATGGAATTTTACTACATACAAGTAAAATGAATTTTGTTGATGTTTCCTCAAAGAGTAGGAGTCAGAGTAGTTGAGGAGTTGGGGTAGAATTTATGGTATAGGAAATACAATGTCATAAATTTTGATGAAATATATTTTTTTCTGTTTTGAACTATTTCAGGACTTCCAAACTCACCCAGAGATTTGACCTCTCATGTTATTTGCTGCTTAAATTAATTGTTAGTGGTGGGCAGGAGAGGTGGTGATGGTGGTAGTATTCTGGGTGGAAGACAATTTCTATTTTTTACCCTGAATCATCAACTTTCTTTAAATATATATATCTACATTTATATATATATATATATATATATATATATATATATATATATATATATATAAATCTACATTTCAAAAACAATAATTTACTTAATACTTTGAGATTGGAGAGGACAAATCTTTTTTTTTTATCTTTTAAGTTTCTTAATTTATGAAGGAAAAATACATAATTAGATCTACCTAACAGGTCAACACACTTAAACATAAAACTGAGGACAAGTATCTCATTATTTGGTATATTAAGTAATTAGCAATATAGCACTTTGAATAGAACTAATGTACATTAAAAATAACTAATATTTAAATGGTACCCAAAAGCCTGAAAATGGCATTTGAACACAGGTTCAAATAATCTTTATAATGCATACTGGGTACAGAAGAAGACTGCCTTTAAAAGCATTAAGATCTATTAGAATATATAGATAGGATAATAGGTGACCATTTTATGATAGGAATTTTCATTAAGAGCTTTGGAAGCATATTGGAGGGAGTAGAGGCAAGTGAATTTGGTGGTAAAAAGGCTTCCTGAAGCAGATGGGTAAGCCAATAAATAGGATGTAGGGAGAGAATGACAGTTGGCTTTAAAAGTTTCATGTGCAAGATAAGAGGCAAGAGAAAGCCTAGGGAGTTCAGGAAATTCAAATATTTTAATAAAGGGGGAGTTCAAAGAATATAGAACGAATTCTATACTTCACATGGTGTGGCTAATTATTTCCAAATCATAATATCTGTGAAGCAGGATATTTGTGATCAACTTGTTTAATGCAGTTTTTTTTTTTTTTTTTTTTTTTTTTTTTTTTTTACAGATGCTCCCTTTTAGTACTGGTTTTCTTCACAAAGATTTTTAAGGTGGATTTTGTCAAAGTCATGAAATATCTATTCTCATTTTCTATTCTGAGTTCTGTGAAGCTAAAACCAGCATTTTCACTTGAGCCTTGGAAGGCAGAGTTGGAAACAAGGCATCCTCTTGCTATGTTAGCAATTGTCTTCTGGAAAGCAAGAACATGGAGTCAGTTTTCTCCGAAGCAGTTTTCCGCTGTGCCATGTCTAGGTTGCAGGGATTAAGAGGTCATTGTGTCAGTTAGTGTGCCAGAATCGGTGTCCAGTATCTATCACCAGCTTGTGTGTGTCAAGGCATACTTTGTGTCTGTGGTAGCAGTGGCTTTCTGATCCCAGCTTCCCAAAAAGTAGATAGAAGATGTGCTTTGGGACACAATAAATCCAATGACAGCTTTCTAACAAACTGTTTTCTGATTGGACAGAGGTCATACATAGCTCCTTTGGAAAGTGAGGTCTGTCCTGAGTGTTTGTCTGAGAAGCCTATTCTTTTATCATTTCCTCCAGTCCTCCCAATAGTTTCATAAGCATGTCATCTTTCATATTAAAATAATCTCTTCTCGAATTCTCTTTCAGTGGTTTATGTTTCTTACATCAACTCAACCTGGTATATTGCTATAAATCAAGATCTAGGAAACAATTCCTTGACAAAAATATTAGTACACACACACAGTTCAATGAAGATCAATAACAGAGACAAACAAAACACATTTGAAGTGGTTCTACCTGCAGGAGAAATTGATTTAAGCTGTGAATCTGGGAGTTTGTTTATACAAGGAATTCATTTTTTTTAGTTGATTCATCTTTGTATTTTCCTTGTTTCTTAGAGAGTGGTTATGCCAGATTATGCATACCTTACCAAACAGAAAGTATCTCCATTTTGATATTAACAAAGGGTATAATACCTAGCAGCTGAAATGTCCAGAATATACAATTAGAAGTTAAATAAAATTGATTCCTATTGATCTTTGCCTGACTTTACATAGTATATTTAATAGTGACAGCAAAGGTATAGCAGAAGGAAAATCCTGTTTAAACAATAGAAGGCTGTCAACATGTCCAACTAAGCCAAAATTTTCATTATTAATACATAAAATGATATTTAACTATACTTCAGGTAATACCTATAACCAGGCATATACTAGATACTGTATTTTTTTCAGGCATATTCTGATAGAGATATGTAGGGAATTTAAATGAAGTATTCAAGTGGGAGAAGGTATGCTGATCAATTCCCAGAAGGAATATGTAGTTGAGATACAGGGTAATGTTCACAATATATTCAGATCTGTTAAGAGGAAATTAACCTGCACCATGAAGCATGTAGCATGACTAATAAGGTAGAAAGTAGCCTGATCAAAATGAATGATGTCAGATGCCCTGTAGGCACTAAAGTGAAAGCAGGTTCTTTCTTGAGGCAGAGCCTCCTACATCTAGCTACAAGCAGGTAAAGATGTCTTTAGCTTTAGCATAGGCACAATATCTCAAGAGAACAAAAAGCTACCAGTCACAACTTTCAAGTAGGAACAAGAGTATAATAGTGGGATTATGATTACTTTCAATGAGAGAAAGCAGCAGCTAAAAGCTGCTGTTTCTAAAAATTGTGAAAACACAGAGGAAATAGCAAATCTTCGACCTTTTCTCTATGCTTTTACCCATGTAGAAACAAATATCACTATCGTAATAAGGTCACAGAAGTTCTGCATTCTTTCATTTAACAAATATATCATTGTGTGTAATGCCCTGTGTGATAAAATGTAATAGAGACAAAGTGACTAGAATATATAAAAAGACGAGAGCCATCTTAAGTAATGTACATACAACACTAATATCTACATTATGCGGGCAGACATTAAACAGGCAAAATTACACAAAGATGTTTGCAAACTATGTGCTATGAACACAATAAAATACATGGTGGTGATATGGGACAGAATTTCAATATATAGAGTTGTAGAAAGGGGAAGGAAACAAATCAGAGAAGCACAAGGAGAGTCTGGCGGTACACAATTCAAGAGAGAAGAAATGTTTTCCAGAGTTATAAGTACCCAGTACTGAATACAGCATTTGTATAATGTACAGTGTGTAGGTAGAAAGAAGAACACTGGATTTGGCAACTTGAAGGTCACTGGTGGCCTCGCCTGAATTGATTTTCATAGATGGAGGATAAAAGATTAAGCATCTAATAATTTCTCTTTCCTCAAAAATGTACGAGGCAAGCTCATCAGCTCAGATGGCAGAGAGGGTATGATAACAGGTATTTGAGGAAAAAAGAAGATGTAATTTTCTCAGAAATGAGAAATTGAGTATATTACTGAACTAGTAGACTGATCAGTGCTGCAAGCTTGTCTGAATCTTGAGATGTTGAGTGGTAAAAAGCACTAGTGTGTTTGCTTGGATGTGTGATTCAGCTGCTTGGTCAGATGCCCAAGATAGGCTTGTTTTGGATTTTTTAGGGGAGGAAAAAATTCTGCTCTATCATTTTACAGACTCTAGCCTAAGAATTAAACCAAGGCAAGTTAATAGGAAAACAGCATACAAAGTTTTATGTAATTTTTACATGTACATGAGAGCCTTACCAAGATAATGAAGACCCGAAGAAGTGACCAGAGCAGGGAGCTTTTATAACTTTTAGACAAAGAAATAATAAATTGGGAGGAATTGAAAAAATGAGGTTTTGGGCTAAAAGTGGTAAATGGTGAAGAAGTATCTAGGAAGATAAGAGTTAGTTTATCAAGGTTTTTCAGAAAGATTTCTCCACCCCCAATTCTCCATTTCTGTAGTAAGAATATCTTCTACTAGGTACAGGGAGAATACTTTTTCACACAGGAGTTTTCTCTTCTGCTTTTAGTAAAAGGAAGTCGGGAGTGTCCTTCTTGCATCTGCTGTTTCTTAGTGTCTTTAATTCAACATAATCAATATGCCAAAGTGGTATATTTTAGAGTGCCATATTCTTTTTTCCTTCATAGCCATTCAGAGTTAGGATTTTAGAAGGCAAACATTATAGAGACAGGATTATCGGGAGAGGGTAGGAGATAGAGTCAAGAAAACGTATCCAGGGGTAATTATATTGATGTACCATTGACTCTAAGCTGCTCAATAAAGAAATGGATAATAGATGGATTACAAGCAAATAGTAGGATTAATTGGGAGGATGTAATGTGAAAGAAGTGGTAAGAGAGTTGACCTGAGAATATTTTAAAAAGCAAAATAAAAAGAAAGATTTTTTTTTTGAAGGCTGGAGATTTTATATTTTAAATTTGGAAAATGAGATCAAGTTTTTAAATGATAATTGTCCAGAGTGTTGTTATAAGTGAGGCTAGGTAAAGAAAATTTGGGGAGAATTTTAATAGCGATAAGAAAGTGAAGAAATGGAATAATTAAATTTTGTCTCAAATACCTATGTGAATATTGATGTCAAGAAATATAATAGCGACTGTGAAAAAGCAAAACTTTGAGTCAAAAGCTAAGTTTTCATTGAATGGATGGAAGTCAGCAAGAGCTTGATATATCATGGAAACAAGGAAGATAAGTAAGTGATTCATTTGAATGGTATTGTAGGTCTTAAAGAAACAAAACATTTCTTAGCTTTGGAAGAAGAACTTAATTATTTGATGGTAATAATAGGGTAAAAATGATAGTTATTTTATTTTTTATGGAACTGCAGTATGAAAGAAAAAAAAAAAACAAAACAAAACAAAAGCACCACCAGATTGAGATGACCACAGAGCAAGTGGAGAATTCAGGGCATATTCAAGTTTCTTTCAGAGCAAAGAGGTAAAGCAAACATTCTGAGAAGTTTCAGGATGCTAAAAACTTTGCTTATCATTGACATGAAGTTCCAAAGAACAAAGAACATAATTTAGGAGGTAGGGATTAGGAATTGGGTCAGATTAGGACAGCAGAGAAAAGTGAGATGAGAATTCAGGTCATAATGGATATTTTGAAGCATAGGGAAGCAGGAATATGCAACTTCATAGGACTGGTCTTGTTCTGCATTGAAGCTGGGCACTTAGCTCTGGACCCATACATGCTAATGATTTGCTTCATATAATAGCGACATCCAGGAGATTTACACACCCCAGTTTCACTCAGAGGTGGCTCCATCTTTGGGCAATATGGAGTTGTGTGACAGAGAGGAGCTAGTCTTGCTTTCTTGTCAATAATTACATTTTATCTGTCACTATATTTGTCTTACACTTATCTCATCTCCTCTAGAGAGTATAGGACTTCTTTAGGACATGGACCAGACATATTTATCTTTCTGATTTGCAGCTTTGCATTTTACTTGCTCTTCTAGAAGCATGCATAAAATAATTTTTGTACTGAATTAGGTAGGAGACAGAGATTAGAAGATACCATTTTTCCTTATTTAAATTTTTTCTTATTTAAAGGGTGACTTTAATTTTTAAATCCAAGTTTTTCATGCACATACTTTAAAGAAACATCTACTTCTACAAAAGCTTTTAAAATAAACAGCAGTCTCCAGAATGCCTTCCCTTCTTCAATGACCCACACTTCATTTAGCTGAATCTTTTGGCATTTACCTTCATATATCAAGTTATTGAGTTACATTTTGACATTTTGCTTTTAGGAGTCACCTATTACATTGAGATGATTTATATTTGGACATAAATTTTCTGCTAAGTTAAAAATTTAGAAATAATAAAAATGCCTACTTCATAGTGTAAATATTTTTACAATTTATTTCTTAAAGAATATGTAAACATGCATACACGCATATACACATACACACACAAATTCACTCACATATAGAATAACATTAATCTTAGGACAATTATGCTGACATTTGGACTTTCAAATAGTTTTTCAATGGTCTTGATCTAAGATGCATGGAAGTGAGATAATAGTTTGAAGCCACATGTCCATTTCAAAACTGAATTTTCACTAAATGTCACAGTGCAGCTCTCTGCTGTTTTTCTAGACTAAGTATATTGGTTCCCGGAAGGAAATATATATTTATGGAAAAACATATCCAGTAACTCGAGGGTAATGTTGTGCCAGTTTTGAACCTGAAAGATCTCTATTTCGCTGAACATTACCTGTTGTAATTTAAATGCAATCAAGTGTATATAAGAGTCAAAGACGATTATTGTGCAAAAATGGATTGGCTTGAAGCTTAGACATAAGTAGTTACAGTATTTTGCATGTGAGTATTAAACAACTCTGGGGTTATAAACAATCACAGTTCAGGTAAAGAAAATATATATGCTTTCAAAGCAAGGGATACACGTGTGTGTGTATGCGAGTGTGTGTGTGTGTGTGTGTGTGTGTGTGTGTGTGTATTAGCTAGTTATTTCTGGGTGGTAGTATTACAAATGTCTCATGCTTTCATTTGTATGTTTTTTCTTAGTATGTACTTCTACAATAAGGATGTGGTACTTTTAAAATCAGAATAGTACATAGATATTTTAGGATAACTGAGAAAATGTATGGATATTTCATTAAAAATATACAGTAGGTTTTGGATATTTGGATGTGGGTCTCAGAAGCAAGAACAGTTTTGGAAATATAGACTTTGTAATCATCATAGAATAAATTATAAAACTATAGTATGTATGAGACTACTCAGTGGTGTCAGTATAAATAAGAAGAGAGCCTGAGGGAATAGCACCATTATATAAATGGAGCTAGAAAAAGAACTCATCTAAGACACTAAGAAAGAATAGTCCAAAATGTACGGGAAAGCCCAGGAAATGTATATTTTGAAGAATATGGGGAAAATATCAAATGCCATATAGAAGCCGAATAAATCTAGGCAAAAAATATATTGGTATATTGTTTTATCATTTCAGTAAGACATTGGAAAATTTTAAAAACTAAGTGGAATGTAGTTAGGGTTTCAGGGTGAGTTTCTGATTCAGTAGTACAGAGGGCAGCCTGATATTTTGCATTTTCAACCATCTCCAAGGGGATGCTGATACTGTTAGTGCAGAGGCCACACAGAAATCATTGTTTTAAGGGATTCAATAAAAGCAATCAGATTTAAGTGCCTTAACTTAGCAAGGAGCTGAACTATGGAAATAGCATGATAAATATAATGACAAAACAGATAATAGTGTGTGAAGAATGATAAGAAAATGTATGTATAACAGAATAACATATTTAAATTTTTATACATGCACAATCTTCCTTTATTTTCCCTAAAATTGATATAAACAGCTTAATTAGCCACTCTCCTACATATAGTATGGAAAGAATTGAATTTTGATCCTATATGGCATATTAATTCAGTTTTCTCAACTTTCAATCTCTTTATGTAAAAATTCCAGGTCTTTAAATCATATGCCTCCTTTCAATGATCCTTTCTAAATAATATTTCCCTGTCTGAAAAAGGAATGTGAATTTAAACAATTTATGAGGCTCATAATCACTGAATCTATGTGATGTTCTCAGACATCTTTTTGGTCTCTGATGCAGAATATTTATTGAGGGATAGGACTGCTATGCAACTAACCCTGCCTTTGGCCACTCTCCTGGTATCTGCTTCTGAAATCTGCGACTGACATAACATGTGTTCACCTGTTTTGATAACCTCATTTTTGTTGGGCTCTGCGGTACTCTCGGCTATGGGCCTCATCACACATATTTACAGTTCTGAGACTTCTTTGAGTTTTGCCTTATAGTTCATTTGGACCATGACTTCAGTTCACTTAACTCCTACTGTGCTCTCAATTTAGATATTTTCTGCATCACCTCCCAGGTTGTGTGAGATCTTCAAATTCCTTCCGTACACAAGAAAAGAAAGAAGAGTCTACACTAAATTTATTTGACAGTCCACCAAGTTTGGGATCAGGCAGAAAAAATTGGGTATTTCTTTTAGGAAGTACCTCTCCAAGTGCCTGCCTCCCTTACCATTCTTTCTTCCTGGCACAAGTTTCTAATCCAAAAATGATGAATTGGGGGCATTATATTTTATCGTCATCATATTTTCCTTTTCTCTTCTGGAAAATCTGTTTTGTGGTACTTTGCAATGTAGTGAAAAATCAGAAAAATAATTTTATTTTAAACTTTCTGTTTTAAAGCCTATTGTGTTCTTGCATAACCGTGATGTCCTTTTTGAATATCAAAAATTATAACTCTCTTTGTAAGCTTGCTAGAATAATCTTTATCTCTTTCCAGTGTTCTCAACCCATCCCAGGGCTGATAGATGCCTTAGGTTGACTATATGCAAGTTATATATGTACAAATGCAAAGATAAGAAAATTTGATGTATTTAACCTATTATATCATTATCTAAATAAGAGATGTAAGATTATAACTGGAAGGCATGATCATATTAGCATTTTTTTTCACTGTATCAATGCATTCAGAAATAGACTCTAATAAAAACCATAGAAAATATATTTTAAATAAGTCAGTCTCTTCAATAAATGGTGCTGGGAAAACCGGACAGAGACATGCAAAAAAATGAAACTGGACCAACTTATCACAGCATATACAAGAATAAACTCAATATAAATTAAAGACTTAAATGTAAGATCTGAAACAATGATAGGAAACAGTGGCAGTAACTCTCTGATATTGCTATTACTAATTTCTTTTCAGATATATCTCCTTGGGCAAGTGAAACAAAAGAAAAAATAAAGAAACAGTACTACATCAAACTAAAAAAAGTTTTTGTACAGCAAAGGAAATCATCAGGAAAAAAAAGAAAAAACTATGGAATGGGAGAAAATATTCACCTATGATATATGTGATAGGGGTTAATATCTAAAATATATAAAGAACTCATACAACTCAATAACAAAAAAAATCCAAATACTCCAATTAAAAATAAACACAATAGACACAACCTGAATATTTCTCTAAAGAGGAAATACAGATGACCAATGGTCATATGTGAAAAGATGGTCAAGGTCACTAATCATCAGAGAAATGCAAATTAAAACCGCAACAAGACATTACCTCACATCTGTCAGAACACTATCATCAATAAATCAAAGAACAACAAATATTGGTAAGGAAATGGAGAAAAGAGAACCCTCACACATTGTTGGTGGATTGCAAATTGGTACAGTCGTATGGAAAACAGTCTGGAGTTTCCTCAAGAAATTAAAAAGAGTATTACTTTTTGACACAACAATTGCGCTTCTGGCTATTTATCCAAAGAAATCAAAACAATAATTCATAAAGATCTATGCACCCCTATGTTCACGGCAGCACTATTCACAGTAACCAAGATGTGGAAGCAACCTAAATGCCCATCAACAGATGATTGAATAAAGAAATCATAGTTCATAATTTACAATGGACTATTACTCAGCCATAAATAAATGAAATATCATCATTTGTGAAGACATGGATGGACCTAGAAGTTATTATGCTGAGTGAAATAAGTCAGAGAAAGATAAATATCATATTATTTCACTTATATGCGGAAATATAAGGAATAAAAGAAACAAACTAAAAAAAGACTCAAAAATACAGAAGACAATCTGGTGACAGTCAAAGTGGTGGGGGGCGAGGCAGTTGGGAATCTGGAAAGAATGGTGAAAGGATGAAGATGTATAAATTAGTAGTTAAAAAATAGTCATGGGGATGTAGAGTATAGCATAGGGGATACAGTCGATATTATTGTAATAGCTATGCAAGAGCCAGATGGGTGATCGAGTAATTAGGGGGATCACATCATAAACTATATAAAGTTCTAACCAATGTACTGTACACCTAAAACTAATAATAAAAAAAAACAAACAAAATATATTTCACATCTAATAGTTTAATATGAAAAGAGGCAAAAAGTAGAGGAGTTATATTGAATATTTAACAAACTTTATTTTTCTACCAAATATACTGAGTTTATGTCCAAAGGCTTATGAATTGGTATTCTGGCAGAATGAGATGTACTCTTAAACTATGAAGCTTATGCCTGAGGCTCTTCACTTGTATGGGGTTTAATGATGTACACATGAAAACGTGTCCCTCTGATCATATGTTAATGTAAAATTTCCAAAGGTAAGATATTTTTGTATTCCTTTTTTAAAACCCTTCATGCTAGATTACAAATGGGTTCAGATTCTATGTTAATTCTCCATGGAGAGGTGGGAATTAGTTTTTTCCCCTTAAAGCTGAGGCTGGTCTTACTAACTAGCTTGATCAGTCCTATGCAGGACCAGTCTATTCTGGGACTTCAGGAGCTAGATAATAAGAAGCTTTGAAGATTTCTCCTTAGCCAATTTGAATATTCACACTGTGGAAAGCCAGCCACCATGTATATGTTCAACTTCCCTGAGCTCCCCCAACCTGCGTGGAAGCTCGATCTAGCCATGTGAAGAGGCTGCAAAGAAAGCAATGTTGGCTATTAGCTGTTCGGGTCGTACTACCGGACATTCCAGTCATTCCAGCCTGGGACCGGACCTGTGAGTGAAGAAGTCTTATTGAACACGCAGGCCTCAGTATAAGTCATGTAAAGAAAAAAGTGCCTTGATGTCCAGCCAAGCTGACATGCTCCAGCCCTCTCTAGTCATCTAGGCCATGTTATTTGAGGTCTCAAACATCATAGAGCAGAGATGGCCCATCCCTCCTTTTTCTAGAGAAACATATTTTGAAAATAAAGCAAAACAAAAACAAAACCCAAGAACTCTCATTTACCCTTTTCTGGTTTCTAAGAATGATGGTTTAGTATGTGCTTCTTGAAATAATAAAATGCTGACTAATCATATTTAAGGAGGTTACTACATATAATGATCAATTCTTTATGAACTAAATTTACATTCTTTTAACAAATAAAAGCAGTGGTTTTAGAATTCTATCCTAGCATTAAATAATATCAGTCATATTAAAATCAAAAGCAGACTGTGGAGTACATAAAGGGTATTTCTGAGTGATGGTGAAAGTCTTTTCTTAGTCTGGGTGTTGGTTAAATGTGTGTACTTATGGTCAGAGGGTTCATTATACTGAACCTTATGAATTCTGCCCTTTTATCTTTGTATGCTGTTTTAAATAAAATGTTCAATAAGCAGTTCCTATGACTTCCTCTATGTAACATGGTTAATTTTTTAAAATATAAAAAGAAAAATGAAAAATGAAAGGCTTATATCTTCGTCCCATATCAATATTCTCTTCAAATGTGATATGTTTCTAAAAATTGTTGTGGCTTCTTTCACAAAGAGGACAATTTCATCCAACTTCTTGTATATCTAAATACAGGTATCTCCATTTTCCTAGAGTTTATATTAAGCCTCTGCCTGTTTATGAAAGACCTATTTCTACAGTAAATGCTTTTCTAAAAGTGAAAATCCTTTCGATTTATTTTCATTAGTGAAAATTGGTATTAATATAGATCTTTCGTGAAAGTGAAGTGGCATAACATGAACTTTTGGAAGGAGAGGGATACTCTTTACTCTGCCCTTTTAGCTTAAAGCTTTCATTGAAATGCTCCACTTTGGATAGCAGGGGACTTGAATCTCCGTATCCGCCATCAATTTGATATCTATGTAACAATCTTATCTATTCAATTTTATTTACAAATAATGGGTGATAGTATATACATTGTTTTTTATCTTGCCTTTTTAAATTTTTTGTGTGTTTAAATCTCTTAACAATCTTTCCACAGCAAAGCCATTTTTATAATAACTGAGGGTGCCAGGGTGCCAGGCCCCGAGGTGGGGGTAGGGGCCAGGCCCAGGGTGCACACAAGAGGAGACTCCTGCCTCAGAGATCCAGTTCTTAAGGGGAAATGGCATATTTATACAGGGGTGGAAGTGGGTGTGGGGAAAATTAAAAAGGGTTGGGGAAAAAAAAGATTAGGAAAAGCTACCCTTAAGAATCATACTTAAAAAGAAAAATGGTGCAATTGGATGTAATCATTGTCTAATAATCACATCCTTAAAAAAAAAACAATCTTCTTAAATTGGGGGCAGAGTAGTGGACAACTGTTCAGATAGTTTATACAAAAAAAGGATTCTCACTTTCACAGGACTGTGAAACAAAATAATATCTATGTATATATAATATTATTCTGATTAAAAATAAGTCACTTTGTCGAGAAATCCTCTGATATTTGTCTTGTATGTTTTAAGTATTGTCTCACTCTAAAAGTAAACCAAGCTTTAATCAGGAAATAGAAAGAAGTGACACCTCTTGGAAAGGTTTCCTAATAAAAAGAGTTCTAATAAAATCTACTCTAATAACTTTTATATTCTCATTTTCACCAATAAAACTCGACTATGTGGGAACTATTTTTGTAATAAAGGGTAAATATAGCTTATGAAAACATGTGTGCACAACCACACACACAAAAACGTGCAACCTATTCAAGTCTGATTCACTTTCATTTCCTCACTGACATGAAATGCCATCTTTTTTTAAAACTAAATTTTATATATATTTCAGTGTAATTACTGAACTCCTGTCCATACCTTTGATCTACATGTTTTGATTTCAGTAATAAATTGTGGTAATTATCCCAGTTTCTTTTTTCTAATATCGAAGACTATTTTACCTCATTACACTTTTTAAAATATTTTTTCCTGACTAGTGTACCATATTTTTTAGCAGATAAATCTAAGTTTGTTTAATTAAGTAAACCTCTTATTCTGTCCTGCTGCTATTTTAATTAGATTTTAATTAAATTTATACAATAATTTATGGAAATTTTATATTATGATTTGAGATTTTAAAATCCAGAAACACAATATGTTTTTTATTGTGTTTCTTTCAGTAGATATTGTTACTTTTTTGTCTCTTTTTTTTTTCCCTTCTCTCATCTCTCTGTAGATATAATATAAACAGATGCGTTATAGACACAGATCTTACACAACTCCTATAAGTTTTGTTTATATTTTGGTTAGTAGTATAAACAAGTTTGTTTTCTGTCATACATTTGCAGCTAGTTTTATTTACAAAAAGTAAAATTTTTACATTAATTTTATAACATATCTTTGTAGTAAATATTTTTATGAGTTTTTTGAATCATTCTCATGTATTTTGTTGGCATGCAATCAAATGCCTTCAATTTTTTCTTTTAAGTCTATTGTTCAAACTGGTATTTCAACTTTGTTTAAAAAAACTGACTAGCGTAAAATAAGTAAAACAATATTGGTTAAATGGATAAGTTTGACTTGTACTTTATGAGTTTAGCAGTAAGTTTTTCATGTTTTTAAGCATGACTATATTTACATATAATACGGTGACTAGTTAATCACATTAGTTAAATTAATGTGTATGTGTATTTTTATTCTTTTAAACTTTTTTTGGTGTGTTTTATGGCCCAGAATGTTTCTATCTTACTCAATGTTTTATATGAACTTGAGAAGAATGTGTATTCTGCTGCTGTTGGCTTAAGTAGTCTATAATATTTATTTCCAGCTGATTGATTGTGTTGTTAACTATGTCCTTACTGATTTTCTGCCTGCTGGATCTGTCCCTTTCTGATAAAGGGGTGTTCATTCTCTATGATAGTAAATTAATCCATTTCTCCTTGTAGTTCTGTCAGTTTGTCTTATACAGTTAGACACACAGTTGTAAGGCACAGAAGTATCGTATCTTCTTGGAGAAATGACCCTTCATCATTATACAATGCCCTTCTTTACATCTGATACCCTCCCTTGCTTTGAAATATTCTCTCTTTGAAATTAATGTCCTGTTTTATTTTGATAGGCATTGCTGTGGTATGTATTCCCCCATCCGTGTATTTGTAATCTATTTATGTATTTATTTATATATTTATATTTAAGGAGGTTTCGTGTAGACACATATAGTCGTGTCATGTGTTTTGATACATTAATATTGCTATATTTATGATAATAGTATGATTCCCTCTTAGAAAAATAACTTGAAAGATTTTTTTAAACATCTGAAATAGTTTTAATAGAATTAGTTTTCATTCCTTAAAGTTTCATATAATTTTTCTTTCAAAATATATTTTATCTGTTGTATTTTTATAAATTTCTTATTTTTTATTATTTTAATTATTTAAGGTTTTTATTATTTTTGTTTTTACATGTTCACTACTTCCTGGAAAACAATAACTTTAATCTGAATTTTCAAGTATTTTAACACATAGTATGGCAAAGCACGCTCAAAATTTGTTTTATTTTGTCTTATTTTATGTATATATATTTTATCATTGAATGTTCATTTTTTCACTATTTTCCATCTTGAAGAGGCTAACACTTTCCTTTTACATCTATGCTTATCTTTTAATTTAAAACTTTCTTGGTTGCTTTGTTTTAGATGCACTGCTTATAAAGAACATATAATTTGCTTCTTGACTGCATCATATTCTATTTTGAAGGGAATGGCATCTTTGCCAATTTTTATACTTAGATGTGTGCTTATTTTTAAAATATGTTTTAGGTACTGCTTATATATTATATTAAACCCTTTGAAATGTACTTTTATAAATATATTGTTTGTATTTTAATTTTTAATGTTTTTTTTAAAAGCTTAGTTCTTAAATATATGTGTGTGTCACATAATCTTAAATGTATGTGTCAACATTTTCCTTTTTTATTTTGTGCTCTGTGTTACTTAACATGTTTTTCTACTCCATTGTCATATAGCTATTTTCTTCTGGTCTTCTAAAAGCTTTATTTTTTCTTCACTCTTAACTTTTTCTAGTAAAATATTCATATAAAATATATTCAAAGTGTTTTGAATAGTATATATTCATTAAAATCAGTAATAAAATGATCACACACATAATGTGGGTGTGTATAGATACCTCCCACTTAAAAAAAAAAAAAAGACTAACATCCCAGTAGCCCTGATTTCACCCTTGACTATATCCTCTAGCTTTATACATAGTTTACCACTAGACAGTTATATAATTAGAAGGAAACAATATTTATTTATTTCTTGATGACCTCCTTCTTTCACTCAATATTATGTGTCTGAGTTGTCAATATTGATGATAGGAGCCACAGTTAATTCCATTGCTTTGTGCTATTGTGCAACTATGTCAAAACATAGTCTACTGTACTAAATATTTGGACTATTTCTAACTTTTTGTTTTTAGAAATAATGCTTTTAACATTTATGTACATGTTTTCTTACACATAAATTCAAGTGTTACTTAGGTAACTTATCTAATAATTAAATCACTGGGTCAGAGGACACAAAAATTCACATACTTGAGAATGCCAAATTGTTTTTAAAAGTGGCTGCACAGGTAAACAATCTAAATAGCCATGCATGGGTCATCAAACTTGGTATTGACTTTTTAGTATTTGTTAAGTAGTAGATATCTCAAAGATATTTTAAAATTTGTTTTACACATTACTATGAAGATAGAATACATTTTTCTGTTTATATGTATCATTTTTCTCTCTCTGCTCTCTGTAAAATTACTGTATATTACATTTACTGTTTTTTGAGTTTTTTTCCTCCATCTTATTAAATTATAGATTTTAAAATATGTTCTGGATACTAATATATACTTATTATCTAAGTGGCAAATATATTTTGACAAATAGATGTACTTAATTTTTAATGTAGTGAAATATATAAATTTCATTTTTATTCTGCATTTGGTATCTGACTTAAAATACAGTCACATTTAATTCAAAAATGTGTTTATTAGATTATCTTCTAAAAATCATATTGATTATCTTTATATTTAGGTCATTAATGCATTTAGAATGTTTTTGTTTATGGTTTGAATTCAAGATCTATTTTTCTTATTCCTTCCTCTGCATTCTCTTTCTCTCTCTTTATTTTTATTTTATCGTTTGGCATGGATAATCAACTATCCCAGCATCTTTTATTCAAATATATATTTTTTTCTTTTGGGCACTGAACTACCAATCCACTAGTGTTCTTCTGTAAGTGTACATTTAAACTGTGTCTGTTTACTGGGGTTGTGTGCCATTCATGCATCTATTTCTACAATAATATTTTAATACAATCTTCATATGACTACGAAGTTTTTCTTATCCAATAGTATTTTTGCTCTTCTTTGAACATTCAATGCTAATAGAAATTTTAGTCTGCAAGTAGAGTTGTACTCACAGAGGGATGAATTTTTTTATTGTGATTGGAATTTCATCAACACTATACATTCTCTTGGAGAGTATGGATATCTTTGAGACATTGTATTCCAACCCATGACCATCATATATTTCTAAATTTATTTCAGACTTCTTTAATGTCTTTTGATAAAGTTTCATAGCTTATTCCATGTCTTCTGTGATTTTTTCTTACAGTTATTATGTGTGATATTTTTTATTTTATATATCTTTGTAAATTATATTTAAACTCTTATAGGTTTCAGAAATTCAACTAATTTTTTTAAATTGAGTTTCTATTCAACTACCTTGAAATTGCCTTGTTCACCCTAACAAATTATCAGTGCATTTTTTTTTTCTAAAGCAGGCAGCAAGTCACTTGAAAAAGATGACAGAATTCTTTTTTTTCTCAATCCTTTCAGCTTTTTATTTTTTAATTTACTTCTTTTTAAAGATCTTTACTCTAGCTAGTACTTGTATACAATATTGACTAGTATTGGCTATAGCGAACATCCATCTCTTGCTTTTTTAAATGGCATGTCTTCAGTGTTTCATAAATAATGTTGCTATTTGATATATATATACACACACATATATCACACGTATATATACACACATATATATAGTTGTGTTTTTTGTTTGTTTGTTTGTTTGTTTGTTTTTTGAGAATTCTCTTTGCTCAGTCAGTTAAAAAAATCTCCTATTTATGGTCTGGTAAGAATCCTTATTAGTGGATGTAGATGTTTATCAATGACTTTTTTACATGTGTTGAGGTCATTATATTATTTGAATCCTTTAATCTATGAAATGTTATCACCCTTATATATATAGTTCTTAGCATGTGTGGTATCAATATTTTAGTATCTTACCAATATAAGTTGCATAGTTTTCCTATTTTCTCATACACTGGAGTAGTTATCATTAAAATGGAATTATTTATTCTTTGCATGTTTGACTAATTAAGGATTTTAGGCCTAGAGTTTTCTATTTAGAAAAAAAAGAACTACTCATTCTTTTCCATTGTTCTAGAATTATTTGTGTTCTCTAATCTCTTGAACCAATTTTTAGTAACATATTTTCTTAAATTCTGCGAAATTGTTTCTAATTAAAAAGTTTGGCCTAAAAGTAGACATCGTATCCTCTTACTAATTTTTACTTCATTAAATTCTATATTGTATGTCTCTTTTTATTACTAATAATTTTCATCTGTGCCTTCTCAATTTCTCCTTAATCAATCTGTCTAAAGTAGTTCATATTTTTTGATGTTTTATAAATACCAACTTTGAGATTTTTTTTTTGATGTCTCTCTTTTCTACATGATTATGCTTTGCTCTGGTTGTTATTATTTTCTTTCTTATTTCCATGGTTTTATTCTGCTGTTTGTTTTATAACTTCCTGAATTTGATCTTTAGCTTTTTTGCTTTTTAGTTTTCCTTCTTGTTCAATGTAAATTCACTCTAAGCACTGCTTTCAGTACATCTAGCATCCAGTTCATTATGTAGTATTTTATTTATTTGAAGTTATTCTCTTCCATTGGCTTTCTGTCCCAAGTTGGAAGTATTTAACTAGAACTCTTCTAAGGATAAAATGGGGTTCAGAATGTGTTGTAAAGTACATACTAAAGTCTTTTCCATGCTCATGTGTCACTGATGTTTGTATCTTTTATATATGTGTTATATGTGACATACATATATATATATATATACATGATATTTAATATATGAGAAAACAGTTTGGATTTAAAATAAGTAAAATATATTATATATGCATGTGGTATGTACTTAAGAACATACTATATATTACATATTATATATACAGATATAATAATATATATGCACATATGTTTGTATTATTGTTTTAACGTAAACTGTTTGTTTTCTCATCTTTAAGCTTGGAGTAAAATAATTTTGAGATCTGAATTAAAACTCTCCTCCAACCAAAAATCTGTACTGTGGTTTTTAGAATTTATTTATTCTTGATTGTTTAATTTTGCCTTAGATTACTATCTTACATGTAATCTACCTCAGGGCAGAAATTATTTTATATATTTCATCTGTATCCTTCAAATCACCTAGCATAATGTGAGATCCAACACAAGACCCACAACAAAATTTATTGATCTATTTCTTTTTCCAAGAACATGAAAAATGAGATTTAGAAAATGCTTATATAAAAACTGTCATTTATAGATGGAACCTTATGTTATTGTCCAGAGTGTGTCGTATACTCTTATTTTTTTGACTGCATTAAAATATGCACTTTAAGGAATATAGTGCAGATGTTAATTGGAAACATTTTAAAAAGAAAAAAAGAAAAGAAAAAAGATTTATGATATGCATGTCACGCAATATTTTAAGCAGACTTTTCTCATACTAAACATAATCTTGTATTTCAGGGTATGGGTGATTGATGTGTTTCCATTCCCGATATGTCAGGAGTCAAAGTAATGTTTTATTTTACTTTTACATTGAAGGTGTCATTTCTACAAATCTTAAACATGCTTTAGAAAGTTTCAAACCAGTTTTGAACAGCTATTTAATGAACTGTGAACCAATCTCTTCAGTGAATTGTTTTTATATATAGTGGAGTCACTGTGTATATATGCACTTTAAAGCTCAGTTATCCAACATTACTAGTAATGGAACTTGCATGATATGGACAATTTTTAAACATGATATCATCGTTTAAAAAATTCTACTGAAGTTTAACTCTCTTTATCTACTTGCAAAAATATCAAGATCAGATCTAGCGTACTTTAGTAGAATTAACATTAGTCTGCAAACCAACATTATTGTGGTTGATTATACCATTGTTTACACTTATATGTTCTTCCTCCTGGCAGATTAATTTTTTCCCTGTCTCATTAAGAGCCATCTTTCTCATGTGACTTTTGTACCCCTACTTATTGGAGGATTATGCTTACCTGTCCACTTAAATTGGGATTGCCTATGTGATTTATATTTGTCAATTAAATGTGAACAGAAATGATATATGACATTCCTAAGTGTAGCTTTAAGAGTCAGATGTGTTTAGCAATGACTTTCCCTTCCTCAGTACAAAGTAACAATGTTGAAGTAGATGGTCTTTTGTCAGACTTAGTTCTAAGATGAAGATGACCTGGAATAGAACAACAGGTGAGCACTGATGGACATTTGGCATAAGTGAGAAAAGGCTTTATTGTTGTATTCCCATTACAACTCTGGGTTTGTTAATTATTTCTATAAGATCTAGCTTATGTTGACTATTTTCTTTGAATTATCATTCTGTTTTTGTAAATTTTTGTTAAATTGATCCCATGTCATTTTAACTCCTGATGTATTATAGTCATTCGAATAGAGATCACTAATATATTTACTGTAGTCCTATTATATGAATGACACTATACTTGTACTGATAATACATTAATGAGCATAAAAGGCAATGTCTTCATATAGCTTGCAACCATAAAAGATACAAATACCAAGCCCTAATCTTACAAATTATTACAAATATTATGAACACAATAATTACTAAACATTCTGAAGGAATATGTTTTGAGGATCTATTTTAGACCTAAGGCGCAGGAATAAGTTTCTTAAGAAAACAATTTTCACTTAACAGTTAAAAAAAAGGTAGTGATAATGAAAGAAGGACTTCTGAAAAAATATCATCTCTTTAAAAGTAATGACAACACTGGCAAAAATTGTGAGAATTCAGTTATTCATAAACCTAGATATTAACCATAGTCTTGAAAAAATCTGGGGAGCATTTTTTTTTTAAGAAAAAAACAGCTAAAACTTGGTAAAAATAGTGAGCATGTGACAATTTCACTTGTCTTATTCCCATCCCTCTTTCTCCAGCACTACAATGGTCTTTAAAACCAACAGTTTGTAATCATGATAAAAAGTAGATGGCTGGTGGGCACTGAAGAGGGCAAAATGCTATTAGCCACTTTAATCCCCATTCCTAGAGATTTGACATTATTTGACTTGTATGTTGGTTCCAAGAAGTAATAATTTGTTAGACTGTCTACACTTGACTGGACTCAGAGCTTCACAAGGTGGGCAAACTTTTTCCTGAAGATATTATTTTGAAAATGTAGAGATAATTGGTTAATATCACCATTATTTGAGATGGTGGATAACATTTAGGTGAAACAAACCACAAAGTTTAAATGGAATGCCTGAACAATGAGATGTCCATAGGGGTCTCTAAAAAACTCTAGACAATGTGCGTGTGTAGTCATGCAGATGCTCAGGAAAGATCTGAAAAGGCACTGACATCTCAACTTTGGAAAAACTTTGAGACTTTGTACAAGTAAAAAGCATAGATTAGGGCAGAGTTAAAAAAAAAAACTTGGCTGAGTTGACAAAGCATGCCACAATGTGCACACAGAACCCCTTGACAAAGATTTGGAAACTTAGTGTTTCTAGACATTTGAATAAATTTCGGTCTAATTATAGGTAACCACTGAAATGCAAATCACAGACTTCAGTGGCCACACATGAAAAAGAATAGACTTTACACAATTTATTCAGAAAATTAACTATCAAGTTACAATAACAGCAAATAAATACCTTAAGAAACTAAAACACATATGCATACACACAAACAGAAAAACAAGAGCAAACTAAACTCAAAGCAAGCTAAAATAAATAAATAATAAAAGTTTAAGCATTAGTAAATAAAAAAAATAGTAAAACAAGACAAAATAAATAAAACCAAAAATTAATTCTTAAAAAGATACAATTGACAAAACATTAGCTAGATTGACCAAGAAATAAAAAACTCAAATCACTAAAATCAAAAAAGAGAAAATATCACTGCCTGCCTTAGAGAAATAAAAATGACCATAAAGGAATATCATGAAAAGGTGCATGACAACAAATTAGATAATCTAGACAAAACTGACAAAATCTAGGAAAGAGGCAAACTACTGAAAATGATTTAATTAACATAAAATCTGAATAAATTATGAGTAATCACAAAAATTCCCACAAAGAAAATCTCAGAACCAGTTGGCTTCATTATTATAAAAAATTATAAAAATCAACCTTGATATTTTCCACACCTTTCTCCAAATACAGAAGAAGAGAAGGGATGACTTCCCAACTCATTCTATGCAGTTAATATTACCCTGATACCAGTTAGAAAAGATACTACAAGAAAAAATTATGGACCAATATATTTTATGAATATAAACACAAAGATGCTCAACAATATACTAGCAAACTAAATCCACCAAAATATAAAGAGTAATAAATATCATGACCAAGGTGCAATCATTGCAGGAATCTGAGTTCAAAATATAAAAATTGATTAATGTATTGTATCATATTAATAGAATAAAAAGCTGCAATGCTATTTCAATAGATGTGGAAAAAATTGATGAAATACAACACTCTTCCATAATAAAATAGTCAATAAATAAGAATAGAAGAAATCTTCTTCAATTCCTTAGATGCCTTAAAGGGTAGCTAAGAAAAACCCATAATTAAGAGTGGACTTAAATGGGAAAGACGGAACAACTTCAGACTAAGATTAGGATCGAGATGAGATGTCTGCTCAGGGCATTTCTATTAAATAGTGTACTAAAAGGTTTAAAGAGTGTAAGAAAAAAAATCAAAGCCATCCTGATTGGAAAGGAAGAAATAAAACAATTTCTCTTTGTAGATAACATCTTGTATATAGAAAATTCTAAGGCATACACACCTTTACCCTTCTCAAAAACAATTAAAGCTAATAAATGAATTAAGCAAAGTTGTAGCTGCAGATCAATATACAAAAATAAACAGTATTTCTATGCACTAGCAATGAACAATTATGAAGTAAAATTCAGAAAACAATTACATTTACAGTAGCCTCAAAAGAATAAAACATTTAGGAATAAATTCAACAAAAAAGTAAAACAATGCTACACTAAAATCTAAAGAGCATTAAAAGAAATTAAAGACAAAGAAATTAAAAGACATGCCGTGCCCATTCATTAAGAGACAATATTGTTAAGATAGCAATGATCAACAAATTTATCTATAGTTAAAAAAAAAATTCTTATCAAATTACCAGCTGGCTTTGCTACATTTTTATTTCCTAGCTTTATTGAAAAGCAAAAATTTTATATATTCAGCTGATATGATGTGATTTTTTAAAGTGTAAAATGTAATGATTTAATGTATGTATACATTGCAAAATGACAAACTAATTCTAAAATTCATATGGAAAATAAAGGAACCAAGAATAACCAAAACAACCTTGCAGAAGAATATAGGAGGACTCACTCTACTAGACTTCAAAACTTATTAAACAATCGAGACTGTGTGGTACTGGCATAAGGAAAAACATGCAGGCCAATGATAGAGATTTGAGAGTCCAAAAACAAACCCTTACATTTATGTCAATTTATTTTCTACACGGGTGACAAATACATTTAATGGGAAGAAATAGTCTATTTTATAAATAGTGTTAGGATAACTGGGTCAGTCCCCATTTCCAGTTGGACCACAAATTCATACCATATACAAACAACATAAAATAGATTATAGACATAAATGTAAGAGTTAAAATTATACAACTCTTAGATGCGAAGGTATAAGTAAATCTTTCGATCTCGGATTAGGCAATGATTTCTTAAATATACCATCAAAAATACAAGTGAAAAGAAAAAAGGTAAATTGTATATAATTAAAGTAATACGCTTCTGCCTTCAAAGGTCAATCAAGAAAGGATAAACAATAATCCAGAATATAGGAGAACATATCTGCAAATTATATGTCTGATAAAAGTATAGTATGGAGAATATATAAAGAATTCATATAAAGACAAAAAAACTAATTTAAAAATAGGTAAAGATTTTAAATGCATATTTCTTCAACGATGATATAAAAATGGACAAGCACGTGAATAGATGTGGAGCATCATCACAAATGAAAATTCAAACCTCAATGAGTAACCACATTACACAAACTAAGATGAATATAATAAAACAGATAATAACAAGTGTTAGTAAAGTTGTGGAAAAGTTGGAATCCTCATGATTGCTACTGGGAATATAAAATGATGAGGCTGCGTTATAAAATAGTTTGGCTGCTCCTAAAAAAATTAAACATGGTGTTATCATATGACCCAGCAATTTTACTTCTGGGCACATATGCCCAAGAGGATTGATAATACACTAAAATTTGTGCAAGAATGCTTATTCATAATAGGTAAAAAGTGAAAACATCTCAAAATACATTGACTAATGAATAGTCAAATGAAATGTATTCCACATAATAGAATATTATTTAGCCATAAAAAGAAATCATATTTTTATATATGCAACCATATAGTGGCCTTGAAACCATAGTGCTATGTGAAAGAAAGCTATATATTGTATTATTCATTTTATATGAAATATTCAGAATAGCAAAACTTATTAAGACAGAAAGCATAGTCGTGATTTCCAGGAGCTGGAGGAAAGGAAAGGAGAGGAGAGTTCTCATAAATAAGTACAGGTTTTCGTTGTGAGACGATGAAAATATAAAAATTAGATAATCATGATAGTTGTACAATTTGTAAATATAGTGTATCACCCTGAACTGTGTACTTTAAAATGGTGAATTATATGGTATATACGTTTCTTCCTTCCCTTCTCCCCTCATTCTTCCCTTACACACACACACACACACACAGGTTAGATATAGATATCTAGATTATCTGGAACTCATAGGACAACTGCAGTTTGGAGGAAAACATTTGGGAATTATTCATATACTGATAGTAATTAAACTTTGGACCGATATGAATTCAGGAAGAAAGAGTGTAAGGCGAAAATAATTTTTTTTCTGGTATTTCTTAAAGAACAGGTAGAAAAAGACAAATTGGAAAGGAAAATGGAAAATGAGTGGTGAAGAAAGAAGCTGTTGTTGCAGAAGATGAGGGGGAAGCAGTTTTTCAAGCAGAAGTGAGTAAACAATATGTCAAAACGCTGTTGAGAGGTTACAAAGATGATGACAAATGAGCCTGATAGACATTGCCATAGAGAAGAGACTGGTGTACTGAGTAATTTCAGTGGTGGAAAGATTAGGGCAAAAATTATATTCTAATGGATGAAAGAGTGACTCTTGCTAAATACACTCTTTGCAAGAAATTTGTGAATAAGAGAAAAGAGTTAAGACAGTAGTTCTAAAAGTTACGAAAACTTTTTCCAAACTGAAAACTGCTGATTGAATACAAATGCAATTTAATTTGCTATGTTAATCGTGTGATCTGTTCTTGTATGTTCCTTTTATGAAAGAATATGGTCTTCACATTAGATGATCTAACATTTTTATAATAAGTAATTAAACATATCGATAATATTTTTAATTTTGTTTTCCTATTATTTCGAAGTAAGATTTTTATGCTTTGTACCTATCAAAACCATATTATACATATAGTCAAACCAAAATGTATTAGCAATTATTCAAATTGAAGAAATTTTATGATTTGCATAATTGCCAAAGGAATATTTAAACATATGTAGAAGGAATAAGGGACGGGGTATATGAATATTACATTAATTTGATTAAAGCCCCCCACAGTGGCATCCCACCTAAACCAATCTGTGCAATTAACACTTTTTATCCTCCGTCCACCAAAAACTCACTATCTCATTCCATAATAACCCCAATTTATCCTAAATGTTAAGCAATGTCATTATTAGACAGAAGTGTGAATATGTAAGAAACTTAACCTCAAGCTGTTAACTCTTGAGAGAAAGGACTTATTTACATTTTTATGGGAAATTTGTTACCGAATCAATCTCAGGTTCTGAAATATTTATGAGACTTTCTGGATTAAAAGCATCCACAAAGCACTGCTTTACCTCCGTCCTTACATTAAATAGACTAATTTTAAATTTTCATCATTTTGTTCAGTTAAAACATAAAATGATATCTCCTCATGATATCCTGTGGTGGCATTGTGATTGCTGCCTTGGTAAAGATATAAATGTGGAAGATTAGTCAAAAACTGAAGCTTATGAAGAAATCCAGGACATTCTAGTTTGTCTCAGCCTGTCCTATCATGAGCCTTGTGAAACTGGGCTAGTTACTTACCTGCCCTAAACCTTAATGTTTTCTTGTAAATACAGTAGGAATAGGAATGTTATGAAATTAAACACAATCTATGTAAAACACGTAAACATGTCTGACAGTACTAGGTTTATAGTAAACACTGGATACATCTGACCTGTGGTGATGGTGATAAAAAGAAACATTTTGTATTCCCTTAAACAAAGACTTTGTACCCATTTAAATTATAACGGCATAAACTTTCAAAATTTTTTTCTAAACTAGAAGCAGTTTCTATTATAATGGGGGGGGATATTTATTTTGAAAGATGTCTTTAATTTCACTAATGTAATTGTTTCAATTTGGGACTTTTTAATCATCTCTTTTGAGATTTTCTGCAGAATTTCATTATGCATACTGACTTCAGAAATCTATAACTACTTGTTAAAACTTATTCCAGACAGGCATCAGCTGCTATCAGAAGTATATAAAATTTAGCATCCTAAATAATGAAAATATCATTAATGTTCATGTCCCATCAAAAGTGTCAAGCTCAGTTTTTCAAGTCACGTAGTTTAGTAGTGTTCTCTATCAAAACATCTTTTAGTCACATGAACCATTCTATTCATTACAAGGCATTGTTAATATCTTATAAAATATAAGGACATCTAGCAATGTAAAAGTAGTCACTGATTGTTGTAATTATATTAAAATTCACATTCATAAGATATAGACTTTTTACATTTTAAGCTCTATATTTAATCTATCTGCGTATGTATATGTATGATATCTACTATGGAAATACTCAGAATCTTTGACAATATTGCCAATAAAATGTGAAAAATTATCCTTATTATCTTAAACTGCACAGTGCTCTAAAGCCAAAGTGAAGGGATTAGCACCACTGTTCAAAGGCCAGTGCCAAAAGAGGCCCTTTTATCTTTTTAATTCCCAGATGTCAGGGCAAAGGAACAGTCAGACTTCAAGAGGAAGAGAATTTCATAACCTTGAATGTACAGCCTATTTCTTAGGTAATTATAAAAGAAGGCACTAATTTCCTGAGTTCTGCAAGGAAAGTCCATATCATCAAGGCCAGCATTTTGTTTCTCAAGGGATTTCTTATTTAGAGTTCATTTGGATGCTTTAAAAATAGTTAACAGACAGTAGAATAAATTTTTGACCTAGATATGGGACTAGAATTATTATGTATTGTATTAATGGCCTTTTAGAATTTCAATGGGTTCCTTTGTTTTTATATATGCACATTCCTTTTTGGAAGAATTTATATGCAAGAAAATAGTAACACATATATGCTCAGGAGTAGCGTGTAATATACAAAGGCATGCCTTATGCCAAATAGTGGTCCCTTGCCATGGCTTTGAGTCACTCATTGTTATGCCCAGAATCTCTAAATACCTACGGTGCCTGTCCATATTTTCAGTGAATCACTTTGATTTTATTTAGATTGATTTTACATTAATTTTAATCAAATGCTATAGTTTTGAAGTACTGGGAATGAGAGGAAGAAGGAGAAGAGGGGAGTTAAGAGAGAAAAGGAGAATGGGAGAAGAGAGAGAGAGAAATGTGTACTTCTAAGGTTTCAAATCAGGAAGACATAGACAAGTTATAATGATTAAAACAAAGGTTTATATACTTCATAAAATAAACAACAACTTCCGCCAAAAAAAAAAAAAAGAATCAATGAAGCCTAAGTGTAAACTTAAGATATTTGCATGTGCCTCTAGCTTTAGTATATAATTCTGAAGGTATGTAACCCATAAGGCATGTTGGACAGGACATAATTACACCAAAAAAGAAAACAGAAAAAAAAAATGCTATACATCACTGATAGTTCCAGGGTCAAGAGGTCAAATGTACAGCTATTTCGCACTAAATTAAAATGAGCTAAAAAATGACTTCATATTCAACACATTTGATACCTGGAACATCTGAACTAATTCGGTCCATGTGAACTTCATTGTAGTCAACTTTTTCAAAAATCACATTAGCTGTGCAGTGTGAGTAAGCATTGGTAATCACAAGAAACAGCTAGTGCAGGAAAACATGACCTTCAAGATTTTAAGAAGTCAGTGGTTTCCCCAGATTTTATATAATTATTATATATTACCTGTCTTCTTTTATACTTAAAAGGTATTTATTTAACAAATACTAAGTATTTGATACATTAAAGATGTTGTCTTTATTCTATAGGGAATACAAAGATTGATAAAATGTGGTACTCAATCTCAAGAAATTTACAACTGAGTTTGAAAGGAAAAAAAAAAAACCAAATAAATATCATGCAAAGCAATATATTATGATATAAATAGCACATAGAAAGTTCTCTTGACTTTCCAAGAAGTAGAAATGATCTTTGTGAGAAGCAATTGGGATCCTAAGAAGACATTCCTGATATATTAAGCTAATAGTAGTTACAGAAGTTTTTGTTTAAGCAATGACATCGCATGTTCGATGTGCATAGAGTGTCTGGCAGGTGTGTGAAGGACCAACTGGAGGCGTCAAATATGTGAAATGATTAGCCAGACGTTTCAGTTGCTAGTTTTGTTTTATCCCATTTTAAGTAAATATTTATTACATCCCTAATGTTTTACATCCATGAGAAAAGAAACAAAAGTACTTCTCAAAGATGTTCACAGTTTAGGGCATGTATAGTTGTTCCAGATGCAACCAAAGATGTACTTTATTTTGTGTTACTGTGGAATTGAGGTAACTTTAAGTATTTCTGGTAAAATTGTGTAATGAATCAAAAGAGTATTTTAGTAAAAAAATGTAGAGAATTTTATTTTAATAAAAAATACAAATTATGCAGTCCAAACTAGAAAAGCTTTGACTGGGAAGAAGAAAACAATTTTGAGCTCAGCATATAATTATTTATCACTAGGATATATCTCACAGCCAAGCCCCTTCTGAATACACATCTGAGTGGCATAGAAGTTTGGGAAGTATCAATAAAACTTGATAGACATATCAGTAAATGTCAACCATTTTTCATCACAGGATAAAATAACTACTAATAGAGTAAATAATCCTATCATGGTCGGGCTATCCAATTTCTCTTATAAGGACTGGTAAATTTTAGTATTGCTTAAGCCAGTTTGGGATGAGTTTGAGTTACTTTCTATAAAAGTCTTCTACAGAGGGCAGGGCAAAGTGGGAGGGGAGAGGTAGAGAGGGTTAAAGGAGTCAAATATGTGGTGACAGAAAGAAATCTAACTATGGGAGGTGAACACACAGTGTAAATATATATATAATCTTACTGTTAAAGTGTACAGATGAAACTTACTGAATTTCATTAACAAATGTCACCATAAAAATATAAATAAAAAGAAAAAAAACCTTCTATTTGACACAAGCAATAAAAATTAGTGTCAAGTCACACGGCCATGTGGAATAATGCTACTACTAGCAAAACTTGAAAGATGTGGCAGAGATACTTGTTTAAGAATGTGATCATTTCGACATTTTTGCTATTAAATCAAAGACAGGATAACTCTCTCATAGAAGCAACATATGTCAATGATTATTCACTTATACATTATTAAATGCATATCTCACACTAAATTAAGCAGAATTAAGCAATTAAAAGAAAAGCAAATATTAATTCAAGGAAGAGCAAAATATTAAAAATAAATGAAATGGAAATGAAAAGAGAAAATTACGTGGCTCAGAAATAAACAGCATTTATAGCCCTAATAATAATATAATGGTGATTTAACCAAAAATAGTGATAAAATATTGGAAGGAAGAAGGTATGACAATGAGATACATTCCATAACTGTATATTAAAGTCAATGCCTTAAATTAATTGTGAAAAAGCAATATAAATATATTATTTGGGAATGTAAAAACAAAATAAGAAATATAAGATTTTGCAGAAACTTGTTTCAAAGCACAATTGAGTAATGAAAGAATTTAAACTTTTTCCTCATAAAGGTTTAATTTTATTTAATTTTCCGAATAATGTTCAAATATTGAAAGGTAAAGTTCAGATTTAAGGCATAAATAGAGTGAATGTTTGCTACCTGTTGTGAATGATGCAGATTTTAAAACTTTCAATAATAAGATATTTATGAATATTTCTGTATATTCTCTTATTTTAGTGAGATTTTACACTGCCTTTGGCTAGATCTTTGTAAAAAATAAAGAACCTTTTAAATGACTATTTTAACCTTAAACATTTACTATATCCGGATTTTATAATAGATCTTAAGGCTATAGATATAATTGAATATGTTTCCTGAAATTGACGGTTCATATTTTTATAGATGAAATAGATATATAAATGATTAGAATTGTTTTAAGGGTGTTAATAGATAAAATAACAATGCTAAAGAAGGATTGCACAAAAAATATAGTTTCTAAGAGGCAGAAGATAAATTTTGACTCATAAAAAAAAGAATCTGGAACTTTTAGAGAACAGTAAACAGCCTAGAATAGGAGAAAAGGGTTCTTTTAAAGGAGAATAGAGAGGAATTTAGAGAAATTGTCAGAGGCAGCAACATGAGGCAAAGAGGTGTAGTTTAAACAGAAAAGGGAAATGATTAATTATACCTTTGCTGTGTGAGCTATAGCTGTCCATACCCTACGTTAATTCCTATTGATGTATGTTGGACTTTTCAGTTCTATTAACTATACTTATAAATAAATTGAAGTTATTATTTTCTTCTATTTTGGTAATTGCAACTGTCTTTATTAATGTTATTTTAGGTACATCTTTTCACATTTTGAAGCTACATAGAACTGTTTTCTTTCATGGATATTGCAGCTAATTTTCTTTCAAAGTACATTCTAAACCATCATTACTTTGAAATGCTTCTAATTTGAATATCTATTTGGAAGTGTTTTATACATTCTTTATTAAGGGTTCACACAGTCTCTCTCTCTCTCTCTCTCTCTCTCTCTCACACACACACACACACATACACACACATGTACATACACAATTGCGGCTTTATTACTACTACAGAGAATGCTAACTTTTAAAAAATGTGATGCCTATTTGTAAAATAAGAAAACAAAGTACTATCTCATTGATTACATCAAAGCATCTCATAGTATTGAATCTCAATAAGTTATATTAATGGTAAGAAAAAGTATTATATGTCATTCCAACTGATAGATTATTCACAGAAGACTAAGAGATAATAACATAATTAATCTTAAGTATATAAAAAGTTTCTTTTCACAATGTGGAAGGCATTCATTAATATTTTCTAAAATGGCCATCTGCTTTACTGTCACTGGAGGTAACATTAGATTTGCCCTTGCATTTTATTTTTTAATGATATTATTTGATATTTACAATTCAGTGCATAAATTTGCATCTGTATAAATAAACCCAAATAATTTTAAATTTAAAAAAATACTGAGAAACTGAACTCTGTTGCAATTTTTGAGTGTCATCTTTGAATACATTAATCAATACCAAGTCTCATCAGACATATTAAGAGAATCAAAATACCAGGAAACTTTTATCCTAATAATTTTTTTGGCTTAAACAGATTAAGACAAAAATAATAAACAAGGTACAAAAGTAATAGTAATAGAGATAACAAATAAGGGGATGTTTTGCTAAATCTTTTTCAAAGAATCCTCTTTTATGTATATTATACTTTTTTTTTTTTTTTTTACAGTGATTGTTTTGGCAATTAGAAGATACATAAACTAGGGCCATGGAAAAAACCTACCAGAAAAAAGAATGGCCAAGTCATATGATTGATCTACATCTGTGAAAGAGAAAAAAGGGGTAGAGGGCTGGGCCACTGGAGTTTCATAAATAAAAATGGTGGAAAACTCCACTGTCATCTCATAATTTTGAAAAATTTTGAAAAAGCAAGATTAAACCATGGGAGAGATTGGTCAGTTCATCCAAAGTCTCTGTCCCCATTGTGGTAAAACGATATTCAGGCATCTATGGGTGTGATACTGAGCACATGGCTATAAAAAAGGCAAAGCTGCGAGATGTTAAGACTTTTTTTTTTACCCCCTGGTCATGGCTATATTCTTGACATTAGACAGTAATTTCCAAATTCTCAAAATAATAATTATTTGGGAGGTCTTGGAATACTCCAATACACTAAACAGAAAACCTAAGAAGGGAGAATAATGTCTCAAAAGTACCCTTTGAGCCAATGTAAAAGTATAACCAGTAAACTATTTAGCTTCCCAATTTATATTAAACAGCTGAATTGAATCTTTAAACTGGCTTATCTAACCCTCCAAATTAAAGTTAAAACTATCTTTCTGGTGGCATCTAGGAAAAGGACAGAAAGTTAAGAATTACACACCCACATTATTTGGAGATGATTAGCAAGTACTTTTTATAACAACTAATTTTTTAAAAAGTAATTAATCCTAGTATCAACTGAGGCATAGAGAGGGTTGAAAACGTGCCCGAATTCTAAAAACTAGAAAATGGATGAATCTGGATTAAACTGTCTTATGCTTCAAATGTCTATTTTGTCTCCACTTATCCAAATAACCAAGTGTTATGAACCATCATCACCCCTGATAAAATGGGTAAAGGGGATCAAATATATGGTAGCTTAAGGAAACTGGACTTTGGGTGGTAAACACACAATAGAATATACAGATGTCAAATGATAATGTACACTTAAAAATTATATAATTGTATTAACCAATGTTACCCCCAATAAACTTAATTAAACAAAAGAAAAAGAACATGATTTTCTCAAGGGAAAGACAATCTTGGCTCATGAATATCTCCAGCTGCTTAATGAGAACCTAGATTGAGTTCCATCAAATAAATTGCTTCCAGAGTTACAGGTTACTTATTCAGAGCAGTTAAGGAATTATCGCTGAAGCTTTCTCTAAAGGCACTAAATGTAGACTATCATGGGAGACTTTAGATGGATTAACTACACATTTTCTAGTTTTTCAGACAGTTGTCGTAATTATGGGGGCAGGGAGGTTAATTCCAGAAAAACAATAGGCTTTTATTTCTAAAATATTAATGCAAACGCTAGCTAGATACTGTAATTTATATTTTAGGAAGACTATAATGATGAGCTGAGAAAGAATATAAACAAATGTAAACAGAAATTACACAGATATAAATTATAATACTTGTAAATAACGATTATTTGAATAATAGGTGAGATAACATTTTTTCTTGGTCTTTGATAAAATGAGTTAAATATGACTTTTGGGGGTTATTCTCTTCTGAGGGGACAGAACCAGAGGTGTACAGATCTCAATGTGCTTTCACATTAGTGACCCATCAGGCTAAATTCCTAAAGCTTAATATGTACAGTAGTCCAAATATTCATGAGCTCGTAACCCTCCCTTTGTGGCTGAGAAAAATACCCTTATTTTAATATAAAACTAGGCTTACTTGAGTATTTATTAGTTGTGAATGAAAGGACAAATTCAAGAAACTTAAATAATTCATCAAGAGGGCAAAGCAAATTTGCAATTTTTCTCCTACAGCTTCACATATTATCAATCTATCTCTGGGAAGCGATGACACCCAGGTTGATTTGTACTCTAGGAGATTCTCCTTATAGCATTTCAGAACAGACAGCGTTTAAAGAGGAGACTCGTGTGAAAGGGCTTTCTTAAGCTTTCTTATCTCCCTCCCCATTTTAAAGTGCAGATATGCTACATTAACTCACAAGAGTGCTTCTTTCATTTCCTTCTAACTATGTAGAGACACCTTATTTTTCAATTAAATGATGTAGTTATCTTCTTCTTAAGTTCTATTTACTCTTATCTAAAACATTACCTTGTTTAAACTACATTGCTCCTGTTTGATTAAATTTCCAGTTAGGACTGAAGTGCCATGATGTAGGAGACAATCGTAAGCAGAACCTTATTGCAAAGTACATAATTAATTAGGCCGCTGAAGGCACACTTTATCTCCCAAAGGCAGCCTTAAGCCAAGCACTCTTCCTGAAATCATGAAAACATCTGCCATTTCCTATAATGGAAAAATTAGAGGAGATGAGTGGTGGAGGAGTGTCATCTATGCTCTAAAAGCAATTTACTTTCATCATGAGTCTCAAAAACGATTTGTATCTGACTTATATGTTCAAAAATTCATTTGGAAATTTTTTAAAGGAACTACAAGGTAGTGCTATAAATATGAAATAGATAAATGAGTATGTTAAAGTAATTCACGACAGTAAGGGAAGTGATCAGATAGACAACTTAATAAATAAAAACTCTTTGGCTTACTCACTTGAACTAACAAATACCTCAGGATATGAGTGATTGTTACACAGGGACAAACTTATGGAGTTTCTAATTCGGATGAGAATACAGTAAGTTCTCAAATAACATTTTTTGTTCAACATCATTTTGTTCAACATTGATGAAATGCCTTAGGAAACCAACTCTTCTTCCTGTCAATTAGTTTTAAGCAAAAGTGGTTTCATTATATGTCAGTTCTCTTGAAGTCATAGGACCTATTGATGATGCTGTGAGGACTTAGTGTATATTATTATGTAAATAACCATAATGTAATATGTTAAGTTTAATATTAGTGTTATATTTAAAACAGCAAAGAGGTAGACAATATTGCCTATTGGGGTGGAGTTATGCTTGGAGAGTTAATGAAATAAAAAAAGGATCTTGAATTATAAGTAACATTTTAAAAGATAAGGAATGGGAAAGACAGTCAAGGCAACATCATCATCATGAATAATGGCATAGGAACGCTAAGGTGTATGTGTTCTCAGGAAACACTGAGAAGGCTATTGCTGTTTAAAAAAAAAAAAAACAAAAAACAAACAAAAAAACAAGATATTTGATTGGAAAAGGTAGATCAAGGCCAAATTATAAATAACCTTATAGGTAGGCTAGTAAACCTTTCATATAAAACTCTTTCTTTCTTTCTACTAAATACAGAATGAAACATTACAATCCAAAGTTAGAAGCCCTTTATTTCCTAGTATATAATAGCAGTGTCAGTTCTAACTCACTTCTAGATTTAAAGCCCAGAGATATTTATTTTCTGAAGTTTCTATTTACACCCCACAGTCTCAGAGACCTGTGTTACAGGCACTTTCTTCAGAAATGGCTAAACTGAGGGACATTTTGAGCCTGAATACATAAATATATACTTCTTGTTTTGGTTTTAATAGCAGCAGGTTTTTTTAAAAAAACCAATGTCATATTTTCTTAAATCTGCCAGAAACAAATGTTTTAAAATAAACTATAAAGAAAAGCTATGTTTGATTGGGAGGTGAAAATCACTTACTCACATATATTTTGTCATTGCCAACTTTTCAGAGTGTGCTTGTAAGTAACTGTTATACATATGGTCCAGTTTCAGAAAATATCTGACACACACATTTTCTTCTCAATTATAACTGAAAATAGGTTGGCTGTGACTGTTTAGGGTCATTAATTATCTCCTTCAATGCAGTGATCTGTCTAAGGTATTGGAGTATTCTGCCTGTTCTCTTGCTTTTTATTTCTTATCTTTTGTCTTAAGGACAGACAAAGCATTGCTCCACAGCTGCTAAGCACACCAGTTTCAGAAACAAACTGAGTTGTGAGATTAAACACCAGGAGACAGTTTGGGTTTTCAAATTTGCATGGCTAATGTAAACAGCCTCAAGATTTCATCAGTGAAAGTTGGAGGGGACCTGGTAGTCAGGCTGTCTTCTCCCTGCTGGGAAAAGCAATGGTTCAGCCTTGAGGAAAACAAAACGACAAAACAAAACAAAACAAAATAAAACAACAAAACACAAAAAGTTGAATTGTAAAAACATAGCATGGACAAAAATGACATTTTTAAGATTTGGTTATTCTTTGATGCATAAATATTGATAAGCACAAACTTTACCTGTATGATAATTACCTTATTATCTTAAGTCACAATCTCTGTGATTATAAGCATTTTTCTCAATTTTTAACAATGGAAAATATGATATTCTTAACCTAAGGACTATATTTATATTTAATTTATACTGTATTGATGTAGCTTTTTTATCCTTTCAAGAAATATACTTTTATGTTAGAAACAAAAAGAATAATTGAGCTTCCAATTCCTTGACATTAAACATTGAGTTCTTTTATAATATAATTTACATCTATGCCTTTTCCATTTTTACATATACAACTTGCAGTGTGCTACATATGATATTTTTGCAATAGACATAAAATTAACCTCCATGCCTGAGAATCACACTATTCTAGTTCTCTCTGCATGCTCTTTCAATATTAATCATCCTAATCAATGAAAGCAGAGGCTATAACAGTGCCTGACACAAAAGATGTGTTTATCCTCTCATTTTTTTAAAATGAAAGATTAGGTGTTACTATCCCAATTAAAGTAATATTGATTAAAATTTAAGATGTCATATATTGTTCTCACATTCTCACTTTAATCTAATGGAAAGAATCTCAGGGGTAATTTAAACTAATACCTCAATTGAATATGAGTCAAAAGAAGTTCAGAGAAGTACATTCATGTATAATTAGTAATCTTACACAATATTCCAAGTACTGTTCAATCTCCTGCTAATAAAAAGAATATAACTCCAACTTTATGATGCTGAGAGATTAATAATATGAGAGAAAGTGTTACAAACATATAGGCCAAGTTAAAGTTTTTTAAATGTGGTCCCCTGAGCAGCAGCATCTACCAGGGCTTTGTTAGTAATCCACGTTCTGGGACCCTCTCCCTAGAACTACTGACTCAAAAACTTTTGAGGGAAAGGAGGTCAGCAGGATGGACTTTAGTCAGTATTATAGGTGATTCCGATGAACAATAAAGTTTGAGAAATTCTGGGCTAATGACAATATGTAAATGCTGTTTAAGCTCATTTACTAACATAAATGTTATAGTTAAAACAGTAACAATGTTGATCTGTTGCTGTAAGGAAGGATAAAAAAATGTGATGTGGTCTCAGGAAATGTTCATTTCCTAACAAAAAGATCAAAAACTAAAAATCACTGTTTTACAAATGAAAGTAAATGGAATAGTAAAGCCACTGCCCAGCTTCTAAAATTATCATAATAAGAGAAAAATAGTTTCATCTGCACCGCACCCCCATCATCTCTCCCTGCACTATTCATTGGATTATTTTGAAGCAAATCATGAATAGAGTTAAGGGGCAAGTTATTATTTTAAGATGGACATCTAGAATAAAATCTAAGTCTCTAATATTAATACATACATATTTTCCTAAATAGCTGAGGAAAATATTTAGACTCATTCTGGTCTTATCTATATTCTCTTTTCCTTTATTCATTTTGCTGATTTACTTCTGTGTTCCCCAGTGAAACCATGCCCCAGCCATTCTCAACTGGAATGGTTCTACCCTGGTTTCTGCTTTCATTCTAAGCAGTATTTGTTTTAGGTGGTAGCATATATTAATTGTATTGCTAAGGACACTTTTATGCTTTCCAATATTCTCTTAATAGTTTTAATTTTCTATTATCTTTCATCTTAATTATCATGGCATTAGCATTCTTTCTGTGCCAGGCACTGTTCTAAGCTCATTATATTAACCTAATTCTCAAAACAACTCTTTGAGGTAGGTGTTATTGTTGTTCTCTCCCTTCCCACACCTTTTTCTTTCCCAGAGAAAGATGTTGAAGCATGTTAAAGTTATGTAATTTACCCATGACCACACAGTAGCAGAGATGGGATTCTGATACAGTATAGTTTTAGAGCCTGAGACTATAGTACAAACCATTATACAATATTCTCATGATAATTTCTTTTCTTTAACTCCAATTAGGAGGCCTTCTAATCTCTGTGGCCCTATAATTTGAGATTCATTTTCCTTACTGTGAGCTTAATCATTCTCAACTAACATTTTCTGTGACCTGCATATAGTCTTATGTTAAAGAGTACATTAAGTTGTTTTGCTAAGGATTGAGTGCAGTGAACTCTGCCAGCAATGGTGTTATTGATGAGTTGGCTTTTGAACTGGGTCTTAAAGGACTTGTATGAGATTTCAAGGCAAAGTTGTGATGGCAAAGCATACTAGTAATTGGGCAGAGCATAGGCAAAATAACAAAAACATATACTATCCTGGCATATACAAGGAATTGTGGTAATTTTAGCATAGCAAGCTTATAGTGACAGGGTAGCAGTGGGAAAAGTCCTGGAGTGACATACTTCTGGGCACAGAGTTAATATAGTTGAGTGGTACTTAGCATTTTACCCAGATTCCATTTCTCTTGTTAATCTCTCTACAGACAGTAACACCTGCCCGTCACCTTGTCTAGAGGAGTAGTGTTGGAAAGGTTGAGTATTAAGCTTCATAATAAGAGAGACCTGAGTGTATAATTCTTATTTTTGGCACTCAGAATCTATGTGACTTTGAACCATTTCTTAACATTCCTTTACATCATGGGGGAATTAATATCACCTAATATTAACAAAGACAGTGCTTTCAATTCAAGGTTAGTAAAACACAACTTTTTCACAGAAGAAAGCAAGTCACAATGACTCGAAGTAAGTAAATCAGGCAACTTATTTGATGAAATTTTTATCATTTGTTTTTCACTTAACATCCTTTGATTTTTTTTTTAGCCTATTATTGGTAAAATAATTTATTGCAAAATTATATAAAAGAAGATTTTCTGACAAAATGTAAATATATTCCAATCACACAATAAATGACAAAAGCCTACAGTAAACGGGTGCATATTATTCTGTAGTCTATCAAAGGCAATTCTGTTCTGCCTCTGTTTTCTGCATACTTCACGTACTTCTAACCTAAATTTCCCACTTTTCCTACTGACCTCCTCAACTGGCAGCTTGCATCTCAAAGTCTTTATCATAAGCCATGTCACAACTGACTGACACACTAAATGGCCAGCAAACAATAGTGTGCCTAGGAACTCCTGTCCTGAAACACAGTTTTTCAATTAAATTCTTGGAGTAAAATTGGTTACACAAATTTCAGGCATACCATTTTATAATGCATCTGTATACTCTATTGTGTGCTCACTACTGTAAGTTTTATCCCCTTCCAAAATATATTCCTTGAAAGTGTTAATAAGTTGCTTTAGGAGCATGTAGAAAGAGAAACAAGTTTTAGCAGGTGTTAAAATGTATCAAATGTGTGTCCTGCACTATGAGATCACAGAACAGCAGGAACAGAGATACCCAGCTCATTTCAGCTAATTAGAATGAAGCTCTTAATATAATACTACTTCCCATTCACTGGGCACAATCATATATTTTGTGTTTTTATTGAATTTTTAATTTTATTAAAATATTTTTTTCTTAACCAGAGACATTTCCTTGAAGGTTTGTTACAGAATATTTCCTTTTTCAACTTATATGACATATAATTTATTATTAACGAATGAAACAATCAGTTAAGTGAAGACAGTTCTTTCTATTAATTTAAATGCTTATTCATCTCATGATAAGAAAAACTAGAACAGCTGAATTTATTTAAGAGCATACATGTATCTACTAAATTATATACATCTGTAATAGATGCCAGGCTGCGGCATAATAACTAATCTATAAAAGATGATACAGTATTATCATTAATATATTAATGCTGTTTATAATAATAAATTTGCCAAAATCATCAATTAAAATTATATTAAATGAAATATTTCTTGCCTAGAAAACTCTTCTGATTTATTTTGGTATATAATTTTATAATAGCATGTCATAGCAATTTATGATATATTATGAAGACAGTTTTGAAATATGTCTTCAAACAGTAGTTTTTGTTGGAAAAAGTTAAACTACATAATTAACATCTGTGCCTAAGAAGGCAGTTGAAAATAGTTTTCTGAGGGTGCAGACTCCAAGTTATTATATTTTTAAAATAATTAGGTAAGCATAATTATGTTCATTCAAAACATTAATTTATTTGATGCTCTTAAATTCTTTCTATTTAATTTTTAAAATTCAGTTTTGAGTTCAACATTGTTTGTGTTTATTCAACATTAAGTAGGAAAAATGAGTAATGAGCCAATCTACTTTTATCTAAGAGCACAATTAGACAAGTTTGTTTTCCTGCATATTTACAAGGTAAGAAAATTTACAAGAGAACAATATGTTAAGGTGTCATTTAAATGTGGTAACACATACATGTAATGTGTGCATTACTGTGAAATAATTACTTTAGGAAATTACTTGTTACGTAGACTATGGTTTTTGCACAACAATTTGCTAAATTTGTTTTTATATACTTCATATTAAAATATTACTATTTTTGTTATTAATTATACTTTAAATTATTGCCAGCATTTACTCAATTTAGATAATAGACTTTAAGCTATACTTTATTTTCTCATTAAGAGATATGAATATATGGCCATTATCTTTAAAATTAAATATCACCTCTATGTGATGATCCTAGAAAGTTTAAGAGTATGGATCCATTTGAATATTTCCTTCAAGGTACTGAAGAACTGAATCTTAATCATAAGCATATTTTGCTCTAGCATTCATTAATCTAAGGATGTCAATTTAAGCTAAACTTTGCTGAGACTCTTATCTACATTTTGATTTCTATCCTTTAAATAATTGTGGGTTTTTGTTTTAGTTTTTCTCTAAAATGATATTAATAAAACTCATAGACTTGAAGAAGTTTGAAGTAAAATCTAACTTTAAAATCACAGGTATAATATAATATCTCTTTGTTCTTAGGTGATATAATATTTAGATATTTAGAAATCCAAAAACCAAGAAAGCAAAATAAATAAATAAATAAATAAATAAATAAATAAAGGAAAGAAAGAAAGAGAAAAAGTGTGCCACTGTTCTTATTAAAACAACTAATCACAAAATAATGATCATTAACTTGAACCTCTTTATTTTACAGTGAAGAATTCATCAAATTCCCCCAAATCTGCCTTTACTTGGTTGCAACATTGGAGCCATGTTTCATACATACTGTCTAAGATGGTTTACACAGTACCATCTACTGTCAGATCAAAAGAGTCTTAAAGTAAATCACTTTGATAACAACAATATCAAATTTATTTTCAAAATTTTTTACCATCTAAGTTGAGATGCTACTTGTGCATAATTTATCATTTCAGAAATCACCTAAGAGTTTTATTCAAAGAAGTAAGGGATAGGGGAATGAGTAAAAAAGAGAATAGGAATATAGTCAATAATATTGTGATAAGTTTGTGTGGTGACAATTACCAGAATCACTGGGTGGTCACTTTGTAAGGTATAAAATATTGAATAAATATATTGTATACCTGAAACTAACATAACCAATACAAGGTTGTATACCAACTATACTATATACTTTTTTTAAAAAAAATCAACTTTTCCTGACCAAAATGAAAGCAGTAAATGTGCAAAGATATTTTCCTTCTATGTATTTTTCAATAAGAAAGTTTGAAGAACTGAGCCTAAAGGAGTTCTTGTTAAAATGGATACAAAATCTTATCGTTAGAATTAGAAAATAATTTCTCTCTACCTTGTGAGAAAAATATTGCTTTTGAGTTTACAAAGTTGTATGCAATTTTCTCTGACAGTATGTACTAACATACAGACCAAACGTCATATGAATTTTAATTATTAGTATACAGTAAATCAAGAATTAATAACTAGAATTATACAAAGAAAGTGGACATTAGGATAATAGGAAGAGCTTTTCCACTAAGAGGACTAGAGATATATAACCAACAGTAATTGATACAAGGAGTACAGGAGAATTTAGGAATGCATTAAATAATAAGATCTCAGTGTTTCTGATTTTTTTTCATGAGGTTGAAATACTGAGCTAGATAAATTCCCATTTTTTTCCCTACTGAAGTCCTTTTGTTCTCAATACTACTGAAGTTCAGTTATCAAAAAAGGTTTCTTCCTTTTCCCTGATTATCACATCAGAGCAACTAGGAGCTGACATAGTAGGGCTGGTTATCCATTGAAGAGTTTGCCCCCAGCTGGGTTCTTTGCAGTTTAATTGGAAAGGTAGGGAAGCAATTAGAAAGTAGTTGCTCCAACACCAGAGATCTATCCCGGAGCCAGCTGTGCTGTCTAAAAACATTTCCCGTGCATGGCAATTAAAAAACGATTGGGAGCCTATTTCCAGTAAGTCACGGAAGAGACATTTTAAAGAAGGTGGGCAGGATGTGGCTTAACCGTGTCACAGGAAAGCTACAGCTGCGGGATGTGGGAACGAAAGGGAACAAAGATTTAAGATCAGGATAAAACTCACTCAGAGAACATTTAACAAATATAAAAGAACAATTGATCTATATTACCGACAAAAACTATATCTATATTACCTTCAAGTAACAATACTCACATATTATTTTATTTTTCTACTGTTGCATTTATGCTGAAATAAGTCTTATATCATTTTATTTATTTCTCATTTAAGCACCACTCTTCCCCCCCCCCCCCAACCTAGCACTTCAGTTGACAATATTTAGAATATTTCCGAAGAGAGTGGGTTAGATAGGTTAATGTGAAAATAAAAGTGAATCCTGGTGCTTGGAATGTTATTAGAGAGTTTGTAAATCTATATACAACATATGCCAGGTATAAATGAGGTACATATATTAGTGACAGTACATCAGACTAATATTGTGAGCTGCTGCTGTGAATTAGTAGAAAATCTACAATATAAGGAAATTTTAAAAGAGGCTAATTTTATTAACCTCAAATATTAAATCCTTTGTAGAACCCCTAAGGAGATCATTAATCCTTCAAAATTATGTGGGATTGTGTTGCTGAAACAAAGGGATTTCAAAATGTGTGGTGTAAGATAATAAGCATATATATTTTTTACTCCTATAGCAGTTTAACATGGTGTTTCTGGTTGCAAGGAAGCTTTGTTCAATAGACTAATTCAAAGTTACAGAATCTTTTCATCTTAGAGTTTGTTATCCCCTAGGATTCAGGAGTCTTGTAACTAGAGAAAGGGAGAGAACAAAGATACACAAAACTTTATAACAGCAGAAGTGTCATCATTGCCTACTTATATACTGTTGGTAAAACTAGTCACATGGCCGCAGCTGAAGAAGGCCAGGGGGAACAGTACCACTGGGAAGTGTTGTCTCTGGCTGGGCACTCACCTCCCAGTTAGAACTCCATACTATGGAAGGTAAAGCACGAATTTGGGTAAAGCACGTCACCAAAAGCTTTGCTCTTGACAGTTCTTCTTGCCATGCGTATGTATAATGAAAAGATTAAACAGAAAACAATGGATCATAAATGCCTTGGGTGTATAAGCAATGTGGGTTCTATAAAAACTACGATTTCAAAATCATTTTATGATAAATTATAAAACAAAGGGAACCAAGAATTAAAATTTATTTTTACTCTCAAAATTTCTTTGACATGGCCCCACAAAATAAAGTAACAATGAATCAAAGCTTCAAGTAACATGATGAGTTAAAAATATTCTAGTACTAATTTTGCAAATCACACTAAGTGTGTCATCTTGGGCAAGTCACTACATGTTTCTTATTTTACCATTCATATTTAACGCACACTGGAGGCTTAAATTAGTTCATATCTAAATCCCCATAAAGTTTTAAACTTTTGAGATTTTTATTACATAATTTAAGAGAATGATTTATTGTAGATATAAAAGTTCAACAGTTATTGTCGTTCATTGTAAAATACCTGGGGAGAGTCATACATAATAATCAAAGCCTGTAATTATGTGCCAGACATTGTTCCAAATGCTTTCTTTTCATTTATTCACAATAGCGCTATCATGCTAATATTATCATCTCCATTTTGCACATGCACACATTTATGTGTGAGGTCGAAGGGGTTCAGAACAGTCTTCCCCCAAGATGTGCTGCTTTGGCAGGTGGGTTATTCTGAGCTTAAGGCAATCCTGGCTCATGAGCAACTTTTACCTCTTCCTTAAAGAATGTAAATTTGGGGCCTTGCCCAAAATAAGAGTTAGCACCAGAAATAACTTTTTACGATCTTCTTATCTATTTATGTATGACCCTCCTCTGTTCTGAAGCCTCAGGAACCTTAGCTCAGAATGTCGTATATACCTCAGTTTTCCTTTCTCTCCCTTACTCTTTCATGTATGTTGTGGTTATTTTGCCTTGTTAATTTGCCTCATGTCGATTTAATTATTAGGCCAGCAGAAGAAAGTAGAAGAGTAAAATTTCTTTCTCCCACAATGTGTGTGTGTGTGTGTGTGTGTGTGTGTGTGTGATTCATTATGGGAGTTCAAAGACACTGTATTCTGAAACCTGAAGATACTATCTTAAATTTCAGCTATGTTCTAATAAATCAAGATAATCTTGACCATCATATGAAAATCTTTGGAAGCAAAACCACACATTTTTCTGTATATAAAATCACAGAGGACAATAAAATGATAATGCTTAGTTTACTACAAAGCATTAGATCAAATTATTTATATAGAACAGATTGTTAGAAAAGCTCTAAGGAAGATCTCTCTAAATGATTAAAAGTGAGAAAGTGTCATAAGTGTGTACAAAGTATATTTTAAAATTGGCACTTGGATTTGTAAAGATGAAAGTAATGCGATATAACTAGAATACCTAAAATTGTGGAGACAGTTATTAGGTATATACATGTATCCTCATCCAATTCAAATTTCTAGACATAGAATTTAACATAGGCCACATTTGTTTTCCTGTAAGTTGTAAATACTAAAAATATACATAGGCTAAATGGGGTTTAAAATATATATATGAATTTAAAGTATGTTATTGAATGATTTTTAATGATAGCAGCATTTCTCTTTTTTTCAGACACATTCAATTCACTCAACTACTCATTCGAATACATTCAGACAAGATTACAAATGTGAAATTCCTGAGTTGCATAATACTATAATAAAATGAGCCTCTAACTTCAGTCATGAGACAAATACACAAATATTTTCAATTCATAAAACAAATTAAAAGTGTCATAGGCAACTGCAGATACATTTGAATCAGATAAGGGAGAGGATTTTATTTTATTTTTGATTATAGGTCCCAGAGAAATATATAGGAAAAATATGCCTTCTGTGCTAGGTCTTGATGATCATACTCTGATAACTATAAGAGTAGTTATCTGCCATGAGAAATCTAGAATAATAAAGTGACAGATATCCTGGGAAAGATGATGTTTTGTGTTTATTGAATTCGAAGTACCAGTGAGAAAATCCAGGTGGTGATGCTGATCAAGTAATAGGAAGTAGAAATCAAAAGGGCATTAGGCCAGTTTCAGTTAGACAGTTGGAAGCCATTGCATAATAGACATGAAATTCTGGGATTGGAGAGACCTCTCAAAAGGGAAATATATAGAGGTGTCTAAGGATAGATGGATATTGAATAGCAGTATACAGTGTGAAAAACCTAAATCAAATAAGCCTCTTTAGATTATCATTCAGGAAAGCAGTTGGCTTACTTGGAGATGACCACTCAATATTGTCAGATATCATATACATTCAAAAGTTTATTTATCTTGGGCATTATGTAGACAACAAAGAATTTCGATTAGGATTACTGATGCCGCATTATAAAATGAGAGCTACAAACTTACTTTACAAAATTCTACTGACACTTTTTGGAATCTTTGTCCTGAAGTATTTTTGGAAAAACTGAAAATTCTCAGACATTTTGTGGTTAATATGTTAAACATTTAATAGTAGAGACTTTTTTCATATTAATAGTATCTCTAATCTATTTTCATTACCCGCAGTATTATCAATACTAGTATGAATAGCTTACTTCCTTTCCTATCCCTTGAAACATTTTGTTGTATTTTATGTTCACATTTTTTGTGTGTTTTACTTTATATTTTTTTCCTGTGGTGTGATAATGGAATATTTAAATTTGCTATATTTTTAAACAATAGAATAGTAATTTTTGAATTGGCATGAAGCTGAAAACTGAAAAACAGAAATACAATTAAGATGTCATAACATTTTATATTAAACTTATTTCTTCCTCCTAAACACAGTTTTTATTCCACTTATTTATTTAATACCAATTGTAAGTAGACTGCCCATATTGTTAGGAAACAATTACAGAAATTGCTCAAAAGGGAAATAGAGACGATAGCAGTGCAGAGAGTAGAAGGTAAAGAAAATAAATTCAAGTAATCTGAAAAACTGTATAAGAACCGATAGTAGTATATGTGATTAGACGCATTTAATGGCGTGAGAAGAATTTGAGAAAAATAATGAATGAGAAAAGATGGGCTCAATAGGGTAACACATGAGAAGTTAGAATAGAAATACATTTGAATTTACATATAGTTTTGTAGGAATGGAAAAATAATTTTCCTTCTACCCTTCTGAGTTCTAGGTGTATACATCTGTAATAAAATATAATTAATACGGAATAAAAACCTCAATTTTATTAACATGCGAGATACCTAGGGAAAAATGGGTATCTCTCAAAGGTGGCTTAGAACTTTTGCTAAAACAAAAACAAAAACAAAAACAAAACAAAAACAAAAACAAACAAACTTCCTCTAAAGGCAAAAGAAGAAAGTGGGTAGAGAGAGACCAGTTGGGAGGTGGTTACCAGGAGAAGTATGGCAAATAAGGGTAAGTAAGGTCTGTTTTGCAGATTTAAGTCAGTGCCTTCTCTGATAAGATCCTCCTGTGATTTAGTCATCCTTTTTTTCCCTAACGATACAAATGATACAAATGAAGATTTCCCTCAGAAATGTATATTTCCCTTAAAACAGGTAACTTCTATTTTGTTTTCAGAGCATCTCCAGTCCCTGCTGTTTCTCCAAATAATCAGCTCAAAATAATCCTTATGCTGAAGAGGCATATTTTGGGGTGTTACATTCTTCTGCCCTACAGTTTCTATATACATAATATTAGTTGCTTCATCACATTTTGACTCATTGCAAAAGTACTGTTTTTAGCTTTTAGTTTTAGCTTTTAACTATTTTCACATTCAGTTTAATCATATTGACATAATGTAATACATATCACCAAAGTGTCTGAAAAATTTGTTTTCCTAAGTAAATTTTATTCTTAAATCACCCTTTTTACCATTATTGGTCAATTTCACTTTGTCCTTTTATTAATACTTACAAGTTGATTCAAAGTAAACTAATAGCTTTTTTTCTTTTTATTCAAAAGTCTCTATGTCGAGAGTTACTTCATCAAATATCTTGGATGTGTCAACGCCACTCTAAATTCTCATTTTTCTCTAGAGAATCATGAGTATGAAAAATTAAAATCTCACATGAACAATCTGAAGTCTTGAGCATCTACAGAGAGACTTCCTAGTCTTTTACACACCTAGTTCTTCCAGGTCTCAGGTATTTTCCATAAACTAATTGCACTTTGGTGTGTGTGAGAGCCTCTGGTTACACATATAGGAGCACTTGATGAAGGCTCACAGTTCCATTGCTTCTTTATACATGCAATGGACTAAATATCTTTGTCCCCCCGCCCCGCCCCCTCAAATTCATGTATTGAAATCCTCATCCCTAATGTGATGATGTTAGGAGGTGTGGTCTTTCAGAGGTAATTAGCTCATTAGTCTGCAGCCTTCATGATGGGATTAGTGTCCTTATAAACAGGACTCCAGAGATCTCTCTCCCCTGCTCACCACCATATATGGTTACAACTAAATATGAGCATTTCTCAATCCAGAAAAGGCTTCTCATCAGAAGTTGATCAGGCTAGCACCCTGATTTTTGACTTCACAGCCTCCAGACCTGTGAGAAATAAATTTCTGTTGTTTATAAATTGCTTAGTCTATGGTACTTTGCTATAGCAGCCTAAACTGGCTATGGCAATACAACACATTCATTCCTAATTACACAGCCTTTATTATTAAGTATATCTATTTGAATGTATCACTTGACATTCTGGAATTCAAAGAATTTCTGGATTCCTTCTGGATCAATAGGAATGGAAAGTTTCTCTCCTGAGACATCTTCTGATCTCTCCTTCTGCTTCATAGCTATTTTGTTTCTTGTTTCTTTTAGCACCTCTGTAGGACAATGGACTGGGACAAGGGGTGTGAGAGCCTCTGCCTGAGTTGCTTCTGCCTTTATATTCCCTTACCTAATGAACCCTAAATCTCTCAATGTTGGGGGCTTTAATCCCAAATGGGGAGATCTGAGCATGCATCTAACTGAGGGAATCTTTACCTCAATTTCCTGGTTTTACTTTGTGCCAAACGCATGTGTGATTAAATTTCTATAAACTCTTATAATATTCTTGGAGATAAAAGAACTTTGCATGTGTTTCCTAATTTAAGCTTCAGTTTTTTATTATGAATTGGGGTGATGACCTTGTGAGTATATAATATTAACATTAGAAAATATATCAGAAACAATAAATAAAAAACTTAAAACAACTTCACATTATACAGACTGATTAATAAATCCATTATAAAGGAGAAAGGAAAACATGGAATCATTCATTTTAGAATCAAAAAGACCTTATAAATTAAATATTAAGTTTTTAGATGAGGTAAAAGGCCCAAGTGATGTTAAAACTTGTTGGAGGACACATAATTAAGAGAACCAAGACAGAATTCAGGTTATTTTGCCCAGATGTCTTTCCACTCATTATATGACATATAACATTTACTTTTGTGTTTCCTGAGAAAAAGCAGCAAGATTTATTGTCAATGAACAAACTACTAAGCAAGAAGTGAAACGACACATATTTATAACCAGAAGTATAGCTTTAGAAATAACATTTTCCTTACACATTCCTAGTCAGTCTGGCCCAAAGAGAAGACACTACATGTCTTTACATGAATATTCTCAGTAATTGCAAATACAGAGTATCTCAAAAATTTTATTTCTGAACTTGAATGCAATTTTAGAGCCCCATACAACAAAGGAATGCTGAATAAAACTAGATAGGTTTAGCTGTGAATCTCAGAACTGTATACTTAAAATATCTGCTTTTTGTATTTATTTTTTACTTAGAAAACAATAAACATTCTCCAGAATTTGGCATTATTATTGTTGTCCAATATTATCAGTTTTCTCCTCTGCATTTCCTATATTATTACTAAATAAAATGAATCAGTGTTTTGATTATTGTCTTTTTTAGTAGTAGTGTTTTTCTTCAAAAATTGCATATATATATATATTTTTAAAATGTAACAGATTATGTTACATTTTCACTTTCAGAAATGTTTACAAATAAAGAATATTTACCATACATCCTATTTGGTACTCTACATTTATCCATCAACATATCATGGATTCTCTTTCTATTGTTTTAAATATCTATATCATATTTTTAATGATCATGGGATTTTATAGTATAGATATACTGTAATTGATTTAACCAATCCCTAATAATAAATGAAAACAGCGTGTCTTATTTTTAAACTGTAATCATTAATACAATATTCTTGAACAATAAAATGATAGGATGCGTATTTTTGCATATTTTCTTTATCATTTACAATTCACTCTACTATGGCAGAATGCATTTTTCAGATATTTGTCTTTCCACGTGACTCACACTCTTCTCATTAAGAGGTGGATCTTATATTTCCTAACTTTGATTCTGAGCAAGATCTCTGTCCTCTCTGGTCAACAAAATGTGGTAGGAGTGATGTGATTTTTGAGGCCAGACCATAACATTGATGAATCTTCTGCCTGGGTAGCTCTTTCAGCACATGTGCCTTTGGAACCCTGAGCTTGCACATAGGAAGTCTTGCTACTGTGCTGTTACTAATCTGAGGAGACTATTCAGCTAGAAAGAGAGTGTGATGCCTGCAGATCCACAGCTGTTCTAGCTCCTATTGTTCCAGTTTTTATAGATTAGGTGCTAGGCATACACATGAAGAAAACTTTGATGACTCTGGCCACAGACACCTTCTTATGAGAGAGACCCTAAGCTATAATCATTCGGATAAGCCAAACATGGATTCCTGACCCGTTCCAGATTATTCCCATTTTAAGATATTAAATTTCGGGGAGATTTGTTATACACCAATGGCTAATACACCTATGCTTCATGACTTTCAATAATTTGCCCGCAATATCTATGGCTATTGTTTTTATAATGCCTTTTTCTTTAAACTTATCTGTCCATTTACATAAAATAGTTATTTTCCATTCAACATTTTAGTGCCATATTATGCTCAAATAGATCTAATTACTACAAGATATCCTAAAATGCTCTCCTGGACTTTCTTCTTATAATAGTTCATTGTTGTTTTTTTTTTTTTAGGTTACATAATAACATAATTGAATTTGTGTGTGTGTGTTTGTACTGTAATGATTTGTTTATTTTTTCTATAACTTTTTAGCTAATTATAATCAACCTCCCCCTAATAACTAATTTGAAATTCTAATATTACTATATAGTTCATCAGGCTTGTTTTGGCTTTCTGCTCAGTAATCTTGAAAATTACTGAAACATATTAGATAATAAATATATATTAGTTCAAATAATTAAAAATATTCTAAATTTCCATATATTTCTATCTAATTTTTAAAAATACATTTCTTTTAATTTTTTCTTTATGGTTACACAGCAGCATATTTAAAAATGTTATTAATACTTATGTTATTATACATATAGCAGGGCAACAATGTTTCTTCTCACAGCTCTTATTTTACAAATCATATTTTATTACCTATTATATATCTCTTCTAAATGAAATTCAGAATAAATTTCTCCTAATACAGAAAAAAATAAATTGAGATGTTCATCACATTTGCATTAATTATATAGGTTAATATGTAGTAGAAATGACACTTTTAAAATAGTGAGTCTTCCCACCTAAGATCATAGAAAGTTAATAGAAAAAAATATAGTAAAATAAGAGGTGGAACTTATTAACTGTCTTGTCATCATTACTCTGTGTTATTGTCCATTAGTATTAAAGGAGTTGGTACTAAAATAGATCTAAAAAGATGAGAATTGCCATTAGTATGATTACATTGACAGCTACTCAGAATTTGTGTGGCTCGTTCTTATGTGTCTGGTTCCGGTAATAAAATAACTTTATTTGCATCATCAGTGCTATTAACCAAAATGTATTGGTCTATAATAATAATTCTTTCAAAAAATGCAATAAACACACAGATTATTTTGAATCTGAGTAAGTACTGTAATATTATAAAATTAAAAAATGTAACATTTATTAAGCACTATTGAGGTGAAATGCAATATGAAAGTTTCCACTTAGCCAATAAATTTCATGATTCAGCACACATATTTTATGTACAATGACCATAAAATGTTTCTAGGTAAGTAGATTAATACATGTTTTCATATTGGAAATTTACCATAAGAAACAATGAGGCTTGATTTTTTTTATTATGTAGATGCATGCATTTTGAGTGTATAACACCAAGTTGTCCACTGGGTGAATGCCTATCTGCTGTACCTTCTCCAAGGAGCAAGTTAAACATCATGTCCTTGTACAGCCTTGCTGGGCTCTCCTATTTTGGGTAGTGTATATCACTCCAATTAATTTTTTCCAAACGGAGCTATTAGATTTCTTAGATATATAGTGGGTTTACTATAGAGCTTACGAGTTCAAACATTCAAATCTGTTAGAACTGGGCTTAGCACTGGATTCATCAATCTCTAGCTCCTTACCATTGAGAAAGCTGCCTAATTACTCTGACTGAGCTTAATGTTTTGACCTCCAAGGAGTGTAGCATTAACTGCTGCAGAGGTTTTTGTTGAGATAATATATGCAATATATTTAGTTGAATACTTCATAATTATGCAGTGCTCAATAAATAGTAGATATTAGGTTGAAGATAACAACAGGTGATGAAAATGTTAATGATGATGATGAGCGAACCATCTGTTGGAAGATCAACGATGACATTCTTGAGGGCTGAAGCTATGTTTTATTTATCGTGTACAATGTCTGCTATATTATAGATGCACAATTAATGCTAGCTGAATGATAAAATGTAAGCAGAGTTAAGAAAAATAAATAGGAAAGAGTTATGTGATCATTCTGTACAACCGTTACCTAGGAAAGGGAAATATATTAACCTTTGGCATCTAGAGTGCAAATCTGAGAATTTCCTCCATGTTTAAGAAGAACTCCAAAACTTCTGTGTAAAAAAAAAAAAAAAAAAGTCCTAGGCCCTCTAGATCATTATAGACCAGATAAATTATAACCTTGAGATAATCATGAGATTATCAGGGAAAGAGGGCTTATTTATATAACCCTGGCCCCAACAGTTATTGTGGACAAGTGGAGAAATATCATCACAGAGCAGTTTCTCCTGTTTGGAAATAAAAACATATATCCTGACACTCTTTAACAACCGTGATTTATTATTTTAATTATCTATCGTTGTCCTTATGTCAAAAATAAGAATAAGAGCTCAATAAAGTTTGTGTTTGTCCCTTTTTATTTTGCTATAAAGATGAACAACTGGCTTGCTTGGTTGACTGAAAATACATGCCATTAATGTTTATGTTTCATTTCACATTCTGGATTCTTATATTCTTATACTTTTCTCAGCAACGCTTTTATGCTTACTGGGCTACTTATTGCTGCACTTATATAATCAGGCCAAGTTTATTAAAACTAGATTTAATTTATAAAAAAAATTTGTCTTAACTATGGTTATCTGTGCTAAAAATGGGGGAGATTATAGAGAGAAAATTTATGTTTCAGTAATATACTTTTATAGATAGCAAATTATTGTGCTGTTCATTATATTTGAGGTTTTGTTTTCTACATGTAAACTAAAAGGATCCTGAATTCTTCTAGTTTTCTCCAATATGGAGCTATGACTCACCAAGCTAACATTTCCAATTTTCTCCCACTTTTGACTTGCAATCACTAAGAACACTGACATTTTCCTAAAAGCCCTACTACAAACTGAATGTGAACTGCTTGATACAAACTTCTAAGAAATTGCCACAATAATTTGTCATCAGTTAATTTTTGCTTCTGTTGTTGTGTGAACTGCTCAGATGTCTACCTGAACACCGATGACATCATCAAAGACATTCAAACTGGAAAAAGTGCTTTGACTGTGATACTTAGAAATCTTCTTGACTGGCTGCCCCCAGGCTCAGAAACTGGTTTATAATTTACACTAATTACTATCCTTTGTTTCTCTTTAGTTTCATAGAAATAACTTATTAAATCTGTGAGCTCTTACCAAATATAGATGTAACTTTGAGAGATTAGGTGCATCACCATTTTCTAAAATGAGACAATTGTTTAACTGACATAAATTCAAGACTAAGATTAATTCAATATAATAATGGAGTAATCTACAAACTCAGCTTCTGGATTGTAAAAGTTCTTAAAGTTTCTAAAGCAGGACTGAAGGGGAGCAGAATATGCCACCATAAAATATGCCACTTTGGCATACTGAATTAAAGTTACTTAAGAAATAGTTGGTACAAGGACACTCTGAACTTCCTTTAGTACCCTGAAGTGGGAAATAAATCTCCCATGAGAAAGTTATCCTCCATGTACTGGGAGGGTAAAGGCCTTCTTATCACCAGCGATAGGAAATTTCAGGCCAAGAAGGCTGTGTAAGAACCTTGTTACTTCTTCATTAATTTATTACACCAAGTCCAAACCCCTTTGTATTTTTCTTCAAAAATATATTGTTTATTTTTCTAAAAGATATAAAGCTACCAGGTTTGGTCACTTTCGAGTCTCATAGTTTTATGGGGCTCCCATACATATGAAATTATTTTCATTTTTCTCTTGTTAATCTGTCTATGACAATTTAATTATTAGGTCAGCCAAAGAACCTACAAAAAAGGAAGGGAAACATTTTCCTCCCTACACTATAATGAACATTTTGGAATGATTGAGAAATTAAGAAAAAAAGGCATTCTTGTTATGTCCTGAGCTGATTAAGTATCTACTTCAGTTGGAGCTGTCTTTCAAAAGGCCAGTCTAGTAGAACTGAACCACAGCATAAAAATGATGACAGGCATTAACAATGCTAGTTAGTACTAATAATTGATTACCGAGATGTTTCAAGACAATTACTCTCCTGGTTACGTTTCACATAATCTCAGATTTCTTGATGACAAAGTAACTTCCAGTGTAAAATATAAGAAGCTGAATTTAAACAATGGGAAAAATAAAGTAGATAGAGATATAAAGGGAGATACTTATTAGTACTTATTACTTTTTTTAAAAATAAACCTTTGTTTTGTGGTTTCCGATTATGTTTTTGCTTATTTTTCTCATAGATTTCAGTTGATAAGATTTAAACTACTTGGTGATTTTAGATATGAGTATTTACAAATGTATCTCTGATTACTGTGTAGCTAACATTATTTTTACTAAATTTGTTCTTTAAAAAACCTCTACCTGACTTTTAAATTGTAGAATGGTCCTATCTTTGAAAAATAAAAATGAAAAATTAGCAAACAAAATATACCTCCTATCTAATATTATTTAAATAATTTTGCTGGTGAAGTAACATTCTTGTTTTCTCATTCCATATGCACATATGATTAAAGATGAAGTTGCTACCTCAGAACTACATGGACCTAATTTCTACAATATTAATTGGTTTCTTGAATGAACAAAGTTCATAGTCAAAGCTAATGTTACCAGTAGCATTTTGCTATGAGAATCATGAAGTATTTTCTTATTACACAGGTAAAGGTCTAATTCAGGTCCATTTGTTGAACAAAGAAATGTTGGCCTAATGTTGTATCTTATGACATAATTCAACTTACTTAGCAGATTATTTAAAAATTGTAGTCTTTGCTTCAGGAGGTATCTATTATGTATAAAACACTGCATCTATCCTCTAGGCACTTATAGTTTTTCTGGAGAGCCAAGTGTTACTCAAATGAAATGGCTAGAGGCTGATTCAAAGACATATAAGCCCTATAAGAAAGTCCTTAATTAAATACACTCGACTGTCAACATGTGTTGTCTACATAAAGAGATTAATGAAGGTGGAGGGGGAGAGTCAAATTATATGAGATAAAAACAATAGAAAGACATCTGAGAAAAATCAGTGTTTCTGCTTAATGGATAATAAAAGTAAGCTGCAGTAAAATATTCAATATTTATATATTTTTCAGTCTATAGGAACATCCAGAATAACACACACTCAAAAAGTATTCCTGGTATTTACCACTCCATTATCCTGAGGAAATTATTTAAGTCGAGTTTGTTTACTCATCTGTAAAATTGCTTTAATCACACCTACTACCTAAAATCACTCTCAGAATTGAATGTCAAGTCCAACATAGACTACAGCATATTGTGAGTGCTCAATAAATGCATCTCCCATCACTTCTTAGTGTGTTGTTTACCAATAATAGTGATTTATCTGGCTTACTACATACGCTGAGCTGGAAGATTGAGGAGAGACAGCACATTTTTAAGTAAAGCTGGGGAAAGCTGCTTTATCAAATGGAAATAAGAAAAAAATAAACTACATTAGTTTTCACTTTGTAAATATGTCTTATTGCATTAAAAACTGAAATAAAATGCAAGTTCTGAGTTTTAAATGTTCATACTGTTACACACCAACAAAGACTTTTTTTCTCCTCTGGTAGGTAATAGAACATGAAGTAAATACATAGATTTTTACATGATTTCTAATCTGGACTGAATCAACTTCATGCAAATTGATTCATAGTTTTAGGTTGTTCCTGGTAAAAGTCATATTATAGGAACCTTGTATTATTTATCACAAAAATTTTCAATTTTACTTCTTGAGGTTGAGGTACTTCTGACAGGTATTAGAAAGTATTTTACTTATTTGTTTAAACATAAATTATTAAAGAAAAGTTAGTATCTCTAATACAAAACAAAATAATCATAAACAAAATATTTTTTTTTTAGTTTTCCAATACCCTAAGATAAATTTTATGTGTGAGATTTGTATGTGTTTTTGTTTTAATGAAAGGGACAGAGGAAGGGTGGTATCTTTAAACTAAATACAGCATTTGACAAATACAATAATTAAGAATATCTATTATCTGTCAAATGCCATTTTAAAAATCTATTGCTCTTTGTACTCAGGTCTCTCTTTTAATTCGGCAATACTGATAATTCTGGTAATATATTCTTTATTTTATAACCATGTGGACATTTTACACATATTTTTTCAAATATCTTTCTCACTAATACGTAAATGTAAAATATGCTCAAGACCTTATTTAAACTTATTAAATGTCTCCATTTACAAGAAACTAAAATCAGGACTCTAAAGGATATAGTTCTTTATTAAGGCTCATTAACATAATTTTAGTTTGTAAAAATTTATATGCAAATACCCAGTCTATAATGTAAAGTATACCAAATTGTAGCAATTTTTAAAATATTATTTCATAAAAGATAGTTTATAAACTTCTATCCCTGAGAATGAATAATGTTGCCTTATAAAAACGTCAATTCCAATCTCCTTCCAGTAACACAAGCATGCAAAGAATTCAAACTTTTAATGAGGTAAACTTACTAAGGTGACTACTTCGTAAGTTATATTTGTCAAATCACTGTGTTGTACACCTGAAATTGATATGACATTCTATGCCAATAGAATTTAAAAAAAATAAAATAAATAAAATAATAAAATGATAGCCTTCCAAATTGGAAAAAAAATTAGATCAAATAAATGTTATATTGTCCTGTGAAAAATAGATTGAATTAGTTCATGGACAAATGAAAATAAAATTTTAAATGACAATCATGGGTATTATCATTATTAATATGGTTTTCTTTTTCCGGACATGATATAATTTCATTTCTTAAATAAGAAAGTATAATTTTAAAAAAAATTTCCTATTCAAAATGTAACCTAGATCAACTTAGACATAGAATGTTCAGAATCATATAGTTCTTTAATTACTGTACTAATGATGATAATCACTTGACTTTTTTTGCCTGCATCTTATACTTTTAAAGGTACCATGTTTATTTTTAAAATTTTATTTATTTATTTATTCTGATGCTCTTCTTCCTCAGTTGATGTATTGTTCTTAGAAGGAAAGTTTTCTAGGAAGTTGACTCTCACTTAATCATTTATACCCTGCAGTTTATACCACTTTCAATATGAACAGTAACGTACAAGAAATAACCACAAATAAAAAAATTTTAGGGTTATTTACATTTAAGTTAGCTTGGTAAATCGTTCTTAAAAATATTGCCCTCTTAGGAGCTCCATTGGGTTCCATCAATTTGGATCTTTTTCTTTCCAAATATGAATTTAACATGGAATTCCGTTATTGTGTATATTTTTAAAGAAGTGTGTTTTACAAATACAAGAAATTTCCTCAAATGGCTCAATGGCAGTTTTTATCACTTTAAAATAATTAAGGTTAAATAAAATAATTTCTAAGATCAATTAACTCCAACTAAATTCATGTTAAATGTTGAAGTCTACCTGCAATAGTCATATTTAGAATTATTCACAGATATGTTGTCCCTCATTTCAGTAGATGGTTAGTTCCTTTTCCCCAGCTGAACTCATATATGAGCAGGAGTGATGAGTGTCACTTTGGGGCAGATGTTCTGAGGGCAAATGAGACCTTTCATGTATTTCTTTTTCCCACCACCAGAATTCCTGACCACATTCCATATTGTGGCTGTTCTAGCCATCTCTGGTGTAACTACAAGGGTGACTTAGGACAGAGCTCCTGTCTGTTAGCATTTCATGGATTTAGAGCATAAGAAGAAACTAATGTAATTTTGAGACCACTAAGGTGTTAGTGTTGTCTGTACAGCAGAATAATCTTCCCTATCTATACTCTTAGGCTTTTCCTAGATACAATTATGTTCTAAATTACATATTATAAAATACAGAATAATAACACACACTTTGCGCTATTCTGACAACTCATATTTTTCTGTTGAGTTTTATTTTCAAGTTTACCATAAGAAGATAGAGCAATCTAAAGAAAGTTATGGTATGTAACTTGCAATCTTAGAGTATTTGTAACATAAATGTCCTAGAAATTCATTACTAAACATAGGTAGGCACACCTAGAGATAAATAAAGATAAATATAAAAATGCTCCTGAATATTATTTGTCAATTATTGCCATTCCTTATACAGATTTGTTTATCTATACTGTATTTTTGTTGGTCTTTAAACATGTAAAGTCTTAAAAACAAAATTTACTATTAACCTGTTTTAAAAGCCAACATTTTAAAATCTGTATTTTATCTAATATATTGTAAGCATAATTTTAAATATTAAGCAACCAAAATGCACCATGCTTTGAGAAAAACATCTGAAACAAATTTTGCAATGTGCAGAATTGCTTGTTCATCTGAGCAGCTAGTATTTCCTATACTGCATGTTCAAAACCTGAGGATCTGATGCAGTGTTTATTGTTATTTCATGATTAAAACATTCCTCAGCTTATTTTATGCAACTCTATGTTTGATAATGACCATCTATCATTTTTTATATCCAGAACCACAATTAAAACTTGGAATATATTTTAGTTGACATTTTAAATTTTATATCATGGCTATTTTTCTTTGTATTAATTTAAAGAATTCTTAAAAGTTATATTTAAAAGGAATAATTTATTATGGGGACAATAGTAAAAGACTAATTACTTAATTAAGCAAATATTTATTGAGATTTTACTGAGTACCATGAAAAGTGCTAGTCATTAGGACAAATAGGAAAAAAGATTACCTCTTCAAATTATTACAGTTTACATTTTTAGAACACACAACATCACCTTTTAAAAATTTTCCCCATTTTCTATTTCTATTTTGTTATATATTTTGAATGTTGTTTCTGGTGAATATTCTCAAATACATTTTAATTGAATGGATGACAGTGAATGAGTGATGAGTAACTGAATGAATGACAAATGAATGGAGTAAGACAAGCCCCTTGCCCTGGAAGAGCATATCGTCTCGTGTAGGAAAGACTAAGTAAAAATATCACAGTGTGATACAATAAGTGGTGTGACAGACACAATTATCAGGCTAAAGGAGCTAGAAACTAATCCTGCTGAGAGAATCAAGACAAAACACAATATTTTCAATAGAATTGAACATCATTTCTCCCAGCCTGCAATTATTACTGTTGCTAATGGAAATATGGTCTTTTATAGTTTGATCTTTTTTGACCTATAATCTTCCATGAAAAGTATACTTATGAAACCAAACTCTTAAAACATATTATTAAGTAGACATAATTGGTTCAGAATGCTATTGGCCCATGTGATTTCTCTGAATAATTTAGGGTGTTACTAGGAGAATTTTGAAAATACAGAGAGGATACTCTTCATAATAGAGGAAAATCAGTACTAATCACTAAAACATATATTTATACTTTAATGAATAATCAAACACCCTTGACTGAAATGTTAGAATATACATCTATAATATGAACTGAGATTCTTTTTGGAGAGTTGGAATAAGTATGCAAATCATGGGTTAGAAATGAGAATGAATGGATTTGGTAAGCTATATTAGATACTAAGTGTATGGCAATGGCATAAACATTATGGCATAAATTTATATTATGAACTTACACTCAAGCAAATGCAAAAATCTATAAAATGATATTAATTCCTATTGTGTTTGGTATTTTTTAATGATGATGTAATTTGTCAGTGAAACAAATGGTGTTATGTTTGTTCTGATCTCTTCTACCTCATTTCCTTGGAATAGGAATTCAATTTGAGTTCGAAATACTACTGTATTATTTTTCATAGTGTCCTTCATGGACTATAGGCATCAAAATAAACTAGAGAATTTGTTAAAAAGAAAATTCAGTGGTACACTTAAGACATTCTTAAAACAAAACAACACAAAACAAAACAAAGTATACGAGATAGAGCTCAGGTACCTGTATTATTTTCATTAAAATATAGTTGACATACAATATTATATTAGTTTTAGGTGTACAACATAATCATTCAACATTTATATACTTATGATGTGATCATAAGTTTAGTAACCATCTGTAACCGTACAAAGTTATTACAGTATTATTGACTACATTCTCTGTGTTGTATGTTACATCCCTATGACTGCCTTATTTTATAATCGGAAGTTTGTATTCTATATTTTTAAACAATAATTCTAGCTGATTTTAGCACACTAAAGTGTAAACTCCTCTCTATGCATCCATGAATTTACCTTTATTGATTCATATACTATATTTTAAAATCCATCCCTACTTATGTTTTTAGGTAAAAAACAATCTCTCATTAAACCTTGGCTTGGCATCCCAGTCATTACAGATCTAATACATCCTTTACAATGAAGTTCTAAAGTGCTCATTAATATCACATGTACTTGAGAACACAGACTCTGGACATTGAATGTTGAGAACCAGGCTTCCCCACTATTTGGCATGTGCCCTTGGACAAATAACAAGATCTATTGCTTGACTTCTTTATTTGCAAATGTTTATAAAAATAGAACTTACTTCATTACGCTATTATCAAGATTAGTTGAGTTGCTGTACTATAAAAGTTTTAGAACAGTGACTGGCACAAGTTTTAAAATCACCCATTAAGTGTTCACTTTATTATTTTTATCCTCATTCATTTTGATTCTTAGTCATAATATTAATACATTTTTTAAAAATTTCAAGTTGCTAAAAAAATCAAAGAGAAAGAAGAGGATCCTTGCAAATGAATTCTTGTTTGTTCAACTGGATGCTAAAAGAATATTAAGCAATTTAATAAAAGGCGTTGATTGTAAAATTATATTAGAACATATGACAAAAATAAAATTAGTATGCTACATAGCACCTCCTGGAAAATATTATTGAGGTAATACTTCAAAAAAAAAAAACAGAAAAAGTGAATTCAAGGGCATGATCTTTTATATAAGAAGCAATGATGAGAGAAATGTATGCAGTAAAACTTTTAATCAAATTTTAGTCGTTGAAAATCTGGCTATGAGATTTTAAATGATTGTTAAGAAGAAACTCATATACACGTGAGGCAAAAAGACAGTAAAATTACATTCAATGGAAAATTATAATTCTGCACATATCAACAAAATATGGGCGAATAGACAGGAAAATTGAGTTTGTTGGAGTTCTTGTTTTATAAGATGGTAAGAGATGCATATGATTGGTTCTGCATTTAAGAAAAAACATTTTAAATATATACTTATATATTTAAATAAAAACTATCAATGCAGTATTATAAAAAAGATATGACTGCCCTGTCACTCAAAGAAATATAAAACATGAAAGAAAATTTGATTGAAATAAGAAAAGTTTGACAGAAAAAGGGTAGCCTAAGCTTTTTTTTTTTTAAATAACACCTAGATTTTATATGTATTTTATTTTGTATTTTTATTGAGGTATAATTAATATATAATGGTATATTAGTTTCAGGTATAGAACATAATGATTCAGTATTTGGATATGTTGCAAAATGATCACCATAATAAATCTAATTATAATACAATTCTGAATGTATTCCTTGGCTCTCAAATGACAGTGTTTTTCTAAGGTAACATTTTATACTTACTTTTTAAATTAATAGTACTTGTATAAGTAAATCATATAGTAAGTAAACTCTCACACGTGCTTAATGGTACTTTGATAGAACTTTTTCTTTAAATTCTTTATTTGCTCTCTGCATAAATGTTTGGCATTATATATGCAACTGGAGCAGGTTGCTATATGTTTTCTTAACATAGCTCCAGTATATTGATATCAAAATTCAAATATGGGACATGTATATTATCAGCATCTCATTATTTTTATACAATTTCTTTGCCAGTTTTCCTTTCAATGGATATACTGGTATGTAACTTACACTCAACTTCACTGCAAACCTCTGGAAAATGTGATCTGTATCTCTAAATCATTCAGTATTACCCACAGAATCTAGCTCAGCACTTAAAAGTATAGATGCTTAGTAAAATTAAAACCTTAATTAATACCTCCTAAATAAAATAACCATCGAAATACATGTATGGGACTGAATTGGGGCACCTCTGAATGAAATGCTTTCTATATGAATCATGAGCTTTCTAAATTGTCTTAAAATTGTTATTCTAGGAGAATTCTTCCCTAAAAGAAAAACCTAGCTTTATTTGTGAATTTTTTAAAACTTAAATGGTCTTTCTATATTTTGCATCTTTGACTAAACTGTTCTGTAGAAACATTTATACTCATTTTAAAGACATGAAAAGAGTTTCTTAAACATCTTCACAATAAAATTTCCCTATTTTTCAAAACTCCAGGGAACAACTGTCTTACAGTACTAGGATAACAACTTAACCAGACAAGTTGTTTTTTATATGCATGTCACTACTTTTTGACTATATTAAATATTTTTGAAGAAAATGTCATTCTCTAATTGTTTATATCAAGAAAATGCATTTTAAGATCATCGTTTTTTGCAACATTTTCTTAGAGGCAAAAAATAGCTTTTGCATTGTTCATGTTTTAGTGAGTAATTGATTTCTTCCTATTGTCTGGCTGCTATACAGGAGGATATTGCAGAATTTTTCAAATAGATGGGTGTAAGTTTGGCTAGATTTTTAGAAGATGTTTGCAGTTTACTTGTACAAGGCCACAGATAATTGTATCAATAAAATTACAACCTGTATTCTCCTTTCACTGTCAAAGATTTTGACCATGTCCTCAAAGTTTATTGTAAATTATAGGTTGTTTACGGTGAATGAGAGGGACTTTAACAAAGGCTACAGGACTTTTACGAGAGTATTTTTCCACTATAATACAATAGCTGATGAAGCTCACCACAGAGAAAAAACCAAGTTACATTAAGCACTTTAAAAATTAATGTAAAAATTTGATCCTCTATCTGTATATAAGAATTGTAGAGTGAGAATGTTCTATGATTTCATATGGTTTCCTCAAAATCTATTTATGACAAATAATTATATGTATAATTGTGGAAAGATAAATGTTGGTGTAAGATTTCTCTCTATAACATAGGTCTCACTGTGTGTTTTGCACAAAAGTGTTAACCCTAAATATCAGTAACTAAGTCAAGTATTTCATGCATGCAAGAGATATTACATATTTGTGATTACATTCAACTTGGCCCATTACATGGAGCTTTGCTTTGAAATAATGAAGTATAAGTAATATGACATGTAAGGGTTATATTAATTTTAATTTCAATTTTAATTGAACTCAGTTTGACTTAAAATAATTTAGTGACAAAACTTTGCCAATTATTAAGCTTAAATTTCAAAAAAAAAGAAAATTGAGGAATTGGTGAAATAATCAAAGGAATAAAAAGACATAAACTAACCCTAGTATATTGATTGTATGATAAAGTATACTTTTGCTACTTCTGCAATATCATTAAATTGATCATAAAGGAATAAGAATGTCAAGGAAATAGGAGAGAACACAAGGTGAGTGATTTAAACAAACTTTTGGAAGGTAGAAAGAGAATGGACAGGTGTTTAGAGATTACCTTTAAATAGCAAGCTGAAATCTGTCTGCCTATTGAACAAGAAAGCGAAATTACTTTCAGCACCACAGACAGATTCAGAATGGGCTGGGGGTGGAATTTCTGAAGATAAAGAGTATAGGACTAAAAACATAAGCATATTAAAAATATGAATAATAAGAAGTTAGAACACAATATGGTTTACTTAATCACAGAAACCAGGTATATCAGGTAGCCGCATCTCCCTGAGAGGTAAGCAGAAAACTTATTCTATGTATAAAAAAAAATAAAATAAAAAAAATAAAAAAAAAATAAAGGCCTTCATACCTTGGAATATCAGACACAGGTATCCTACTAAAATGAGTGTCCAGGGCAATTAGAGAAATTTGTAGTTTCTAATAATAAAAGTCACAAGCTCTGTTTGTAGAGAGGCTCCAAGACCTAGAGCACACAGGCATATTCATTCCTCCTATCCTTTCACTCAGGGGAATAAGGTATTCTGAAAATAACATGCAGGCCTAAACAAACAAACAAACAAACAAACAAAAACAAAACAAACAAACAAACAAAAAACACCTCCTATATTATGTGGGGGCGATTAAAGTAGGTAAGGTTTTCTTCAATTTTTCACTTAAAACAGAACTTGCAGACTGGTTTTAAGACCTCATTCTTAATTATGAATAGACAACTATGATAACATAGCTTTGAGGAAAGAATTTCACATGAATAAGAGAAACCAAAACCAAAAAACTTGAAAAACAGAGAAAATAGGCAATAAAGAGCAACTAGATGAAAACAAATCAATATGGTTAATATCCTCAGAAATATCAGAAAGTTTATTAAATCCATAAAAATAAGTACAAGATGCTTTAAAAAAAAGATACTTCATAAACAAAAATACACTTAGAAGTACAAAAAAATATAATAACCATACTAGAACATTCATTTAGAGATAAAGCTGAGGGTTCGTTCGGTGAGTAGAATGAAAAGACAAAGTAAAAAAGTAAGAATGAAGATATGAGAATGAGATATTCACTGAATTTAGGTTCAGTACCCAAACTTCTGCAAAAAAGAAAAATGGGAGACAGGAAATAAGAGTTAGCTATCAAAAGGATGGTACAAAGTGTTTCTCAGAACTAAAGGTAAATATATATTTTTTCTCATTCAATTAGTGCATCTGCTTTTCATGACATTTAGTGAGAATTAACCCACATGAAGCACATCGATTAAAAATTTCAGACTACTTGATTAACCAGATGACTCTACTTAAAATGTTCTCTTGTTTTCAAATGGCCCAAAGCAGGATGAGATGGCCCTAAGTACTCTCTACTACCATCTCCTCAACATTTTGGACTTTAACAGTAACTAAGCCCTAGAAGGTTGTAGTTGATTAGCGGCTTTCTAAGAAACTATTCAAATAACTTCAATTATGTCTCATTTTCTTGTTTGCCTGGTACCCAGGATAATCCCCAGCTTCCCAGGTAATCTTTCAGAATTTAGGCTCATTTATATGCTGTTCAGTATATCTACTGACATGAACTCAGTGTTCAACATTTCCTGTGTCAACACAAACTTTTCATTGTTTTCTTGAACATTATGATATCTGTCCACCAAAATCCATTAAACATGCGCCTTCTTTTTAGTACTTTGTGAAGCTTTCTGCAAAACTAAAGCCTGAATGGAGAATGAAGGTACTAGTTCAACTCTCTCATATGTGAACTAAGAGAAGGTGGACCAGGTCTTTGATTAATTTTTCATTACCACTCGTATGCCACTGTTTCATCCTTTCTCTGAAAAGTCCAGCAACTGTGATGCACATGTTATTTCCTCAGATGCTTCAATCTTCCTGACCACTATTCCTGATCAATTAAATATTTTAACAGCCAGCTCACTGTGTTTTAATCCTCTAAAACTTTTATCATCATTAATTTAAATATCTCTGTCCTCCACGTTTCAATGGTCTTGCCTTCCACTCCACTTCAGCCACCTACTACTATATCTCTGGTCATTTTCATTGCTCATAACTGTTCCACTACTAAAACCTCGATTTTAACGCCCAACACTTGGACCAAGAGAAGAAAACTGAAGGTTGATTTTAAACTTGACTTCAATTATGTGAAAAGTTCTTTCTCAGAATACAGTAACTAATCTTTTAAAATTGTCAATGAAATTTCTTAGGCACAATTTTGGAAGATACTTGGAAGTTGAGTGATTTGGAACAACAAAGAAGATGTAGATTTTTAAACTCAATATTTTTAGCATAAATTCTATTTAGTTTAATGCACAAAACACCTTTTCGTTTAATGACTGCTTGAATTCTAAGAAAACACCAAGTAGATATTCTGTGGTTTAGAGAAAGATAGGTTCATCATTGCTATTGCAGAATGAAACAAAATTAAAAATGAGGAGACAAATTATGCTATACTTGAACTAATTATATACTTGTATTAATTAAAAAAAGTCCCTATGGAAGAGAAATAGGATGTTTTAGTTTGTTACAATGGGATGTATACATCATCTCCAACTACAAAATGTAAGGGAACTGGAGTTAAAATATATAAATCTTGATAAAATTGTTTTAAGAGAAGAAAATCTGTTATATTGAGAATCCTGAATGTATTCAAAAAATTGTTTCCATTTAGACTATCAAAATTTTTCAGCCTCTTGATATTTTTTGCATCTTAATTCTTGACTTTCATGTTAATTAACATTTATTCATTAAATTTAAAAACACAACTGAGTACTATTCTGAAAATAAGTACTGAAGGCTTCATTTAGAAGTGTTCGTTCTCATAAGTTCATGAACATAGGGACTGTAAATTGAACTGCCATTTCATTATAAATATGGCAACCTACATATTGTTTTAATGAAAAATGCCAGTGTAAAGCTTTACCAAGTATCAAAAATGATCTAAACAAAAACACATCTTTCTATTATATATTTGAATTGATAGCCTGCAAAACTAAGATAACAGGTTTCTGTCATTTAAGAAGTTGATATAAATGGCTCTGTAAAGTCTATATTATTTCTTTATTACTTGCTATGATATTGTGTAGGGACATCACTTATCAAATTGTAAATTTTAGTGTGCTATTTCAGGTTAAAATGAAAGCATTAGTCAAAAGCTTATGTGGATTTTACTGCCATCAATGAGTTTTGGCTTTATATCGGTGTACTACAAATGTTCTTATTTTATTAACAACATGCTAAAGATAAGAAATGAAAATAAGCTTTTATATAGATTTTTTTGTTCCATTAAATGAATATATTTTAACTTAAAAAAGTAGGATAAAATTATCATGAAATGATAGTAAATATTTAAATTTAACATAAATTTTAAATTAAGTGATAACTGCAGTATGTTGTAGTATATACTATTAGATGTTGTAGAAAAGGGTGAATCTTGTTATATTCCTATTTCTTTTAAATAATATTACTGATTCTTTCATAGTTATTTTTTTTATTTTTAATTGGAAGACAACTAAATATAGATACCTTTTAAAATTATTCTGGCAAAATTTACTCAAATCATTTAAATATACTTTCATAAAACACCTTTCTTTCTCCTATAATTGAGAAAAGACATTATCAAATATGATTTTTGGCATAATTTTTCTGAAGATCCAATGGATTTATATTTGGAAATTGGTGCTCATGTTGGCTCAAAGGGCAATTATGTCTCTAAATAGGCCCCTAGCAGATTTTACAACCATGATAAAGCCAATAGCATATTTACCCATCTTCATAATCAAGTGTAAGCTAAGAACTGATGGGTGTGCCACATGCATGCATAAATGATGCTTTCATCCCTTGCATCTGTTCATATTAATAATGATAATTTTTAAACAGTGATTTTCATCTTTAAGAGTGCTACAAATGCCAACTAATTAATTAATCCCTTAAGTGCTTAATTGCATATGGATAATTAAACACTTTTTGCTGGCAAAGCTTATAGAGCAAAAACTAAAAGGGAAATTATACCAAGCCTAATTTTCTAACCAATAGGTCGAGGATATGATTTTTATACATTTGAGTAGAAGCATTCTCTCTCTAGCCCCATTTCTGAAAATACTTTTTTCAGAAAAACATTTCTACAATATTGAGAAATGTTACGTAATTATTCCTATTTTGGGGAATTACAAGAAATGAGTATATTAAAGCTGTTGCAAAAATGTACATATATATATTTATATACTATTTAATTTTGTAAAACACAAAACATATGTGGTCTTTGAATCTCTTTTTAATAAGAAATAAGACTCAGTTGCATCCCTTGGAATGAGTTTTATTTGGAATGGCTTTTAAAAATGATACAGTTTGTTTTGTGATACTGCTTAAGGAGGTGGAAGATTATTAAAATTATGTTTATTTTTATAACTTGGCTTTTGTGGTCTTCTATATCCAAAAGGCTTCTCAGGTTTTTTTTTTTTTTTTAATGGTTTTAAATATTTCAGATTTAATATAAGGAAAATATTATGAAATCAAAACACATGCTGTTATTGACTTATCAATAATGTTTTAGCACTAAACACTAAATAGTTTGATATCACAGTTTCTAAATGAAGACATGTTTGAATTTTAGTTGGGATATTTTTCATTGTAAGGAATTTCATTACACAGTGCAGTAGGTTTAACATTCTTGACCCTGGTCCCAACTTTTATCTTGCTTTCACAATTTATTAAAGACTACCAATTATTATTTTATAATCATCAACATGTCTCATTTTCTCAATGTGTCTATGCTTCAAGGACCAATGTCTCATAATCTTGTGGCAGTTAGTTGTTTGGTGCACACAGCATTTTTTCACCGAAGAATACTGGATTACTGCTACATAGTATTGGTATATTTTTTAGAGGACTAAAGACATAGCTACTATTTTTTTGAGATGAATATGCAAAGGTGTATACAGATACATACTAGGGGAAGAAAACCTATGCAAAATCAAGATATTATTATTAACCAAAGTGAAAATCAAATTTAATTTTGTATGTATGGAGATTTCAGAGATATGGGACATAATGTAATGACTAAAGCAGGTGGCTTTTATACTTTTTAGGCAAAGAAACAAATTTGTGAGGATTTGATAGGACAAGAAACTTAGGAGTGTTTAATTAATAAGTACTCTAAACAGAGTTTGGGCTTGGGGTAGTTAATTATTAAAGAAGTAACAGGGTTTGCTTATACAAGATTTTTGGCCCTGATAATTATAATCTCTGGTGTTAAGGATATCTCCCTACCTCCTGGTACAAGGAAGGTACCTTGCACACGGAGTATTTATTTCCTGCTTTTAGAGGGACAAAAAAGAATCATACTGTTCTTTGTACTAGCTGTTTCTTATGCAATTTTAATTCTAAATAACAAATATGCCAAAGTGGCATACTTTGGGGTGGCACATCTTGCTCTCCTATAAGTAGTACTTAATGTGGGCTTAGTATTATCTTCTATAAGACACAACTTTCCTTACTTTTTTCACCCACTAATCTCTTATGTCCTACCAATTTTTATTAAGGTTTACATTAAGGACAGTCTGAAGTATTTGTTGTTGTGCTTATCTATATCAGTGATAAAATCTTTAAATTTTTAGCTGTATATGTGAATAATTTTAGTACAAAATTCATGATGGATAAGTTATATTATCAATAATCTCTTAGAAAATTATGTCTCTTTGCCTGAAATTAATAACATGAAAGAAATAGCTATTATGGCCCAAAATATGTTGTATTGTTGCTTTCCCTGTAAGAATAATTAATGTAAATTAAGTTTATTAAATATTTAACCAATGACCAAGAAATTTTGAAATGTGTCATAATGACTAAGGTCATGGTATATATCAACTGGATTGCTATTTGAGAATAAATGCTGTGACATCAAAATGCATACGTGCAAAGGTCAGAGTTCTGAGAGGCACTGTTTACCTATACTCTTTGAAAAGTTTTAATTATTATGGTTTGTCATCTACTCTGTGGTACAACTCCAACATTTTGGGAGAACATAAACTAGCTGGAGTTTGTTGATATAGAGCAAAAGATAACAATTTATTCTAAACGTGTATGTGAGCTGCACATAGTATTTTTTAAATAAAAACCTTTTAGCCAGATAAGGCAATTAAGACAAATTCATATTTTCTCAAGTGGAATATCATGACACAACAGTATGATAAAGATCAATGGGAAAGGAGAAGAGTTACAGCTATTTGGTCCAGAAAGTGCCAGAAACTATAGCTTCTTTATGTCTGGTATTCTATCAGTATGGCTCTCCAGTTTTAAATCTTCTCATCAGTAAATTGAGAATAATAATAAAATCTATTTCATAAGATTGTTGTGAAGATTAAGATAATATATGTAAATACATAAGAGTAAAGACTATACTAAATACTTAATTAAAATGTTATTATTGATAACATTATTATGCAGAGTTATAGAATGCAACTTGAAGGAAAGTTTTGTTCTCCAAACTACCTATCCAATTTTTCATAAATCTTTTGTACATGATGGAAATCCTGACATTGTAACCAACTCTTTTGTATTAAAAAATCACTTTTAAAATTAAAAACACCCATTTGGAAATACATGATATCGACTTATTTAACTTTCATGGGAAAGGTTTGCTTAAACTCTTTCCCAATTGAAGGTAATTCAGAGCATGTTTTATTTTTGGAGTTTACAAGTTTGAGACACTAATAAAGAAAAGAAGTGAAAATTACAGTCTAGTATTTTGGAAAATGTTGGTAATATACTGTCACTAGGTAGGTAGGAGACTGGAAAGAACAGTAATTATTAAAGACTATTTCAAAAGGGCAAAATACAAACATGGCTTTTTTTAAAGACCTATATATAATATACGGTGGTGATAGGAGTACCAACATTTGAAGATTAAAGATAATTTTGTTTCTCCCTATACATCTTTTTCTCTTAATTATGACTCTTTAAACTAGAAGAAAAATGTAGAAATTTAGAAGGAACTTTGTATTTTTTTGGAAATGAATTTGGTCAAGGTAAAAGGGTTACTTAATGGAATATGTACTCACAATTTTACATGTATGTTCTGTAGATATGGATATAATATATACATAGCAACCTAATTTATAGACTTTGAACTAGATAAATGCTTTACATCAAAATCCACACATTCCAGGTTCTACTGGCCTTGCTTCTGAGTTAGTAAATGTAGTATATTAGAGATTTAGTACAATAAGAAAATCATAAAATCAATGACAATATGTTGTCACCTCACTCAGTTACATATTATGATGAAACAAAATTAACATTTTTATACATATAAAAATTTAATAAAAAAAGAACTAATAGTTGATATAATCACAGTACCCAAAGCAAATGATGTGGAAAGGATATTAAATTTATTTTAACACAATATATAGCTAAAAGTATGATCATTGTATAATAGAAATCATATGTTATAAGTGACTTTGTAATTATGTGATATGTACACGCTTTATCCCATTTTCTCCATTCTAACTGAAGTAGTCTAATAGTCCATAGGAATTTTTTTTTTCACTTATTTGCTAGGAAATTACAACTTAAGGAAAAATAAAAAGCTTTATTTGAATTGCTTTCAGATCCCCGCCATTTTGCTAATTACTCAAACTGTTCCTCTCTCTGACATTTTGTCAGCTTTACTCAGGTAATGGTTGCATATATTATTGAAAATTTAGTTCTGAAAGTCTAATCTGATAAATTTACATAACTGTTGATTGCAAATCAAGTCTTTGAGGAGGAGGTAGAATGGCAAACTAAGCAGCTAAAACTTTTCTCAAGCCTTCCTTCTTGTAATAACTTCTTAACATAGGAAACAGTAAACAGCAATCTCTTACATACCTAATAATGTGTAATTTATTAGTTTTATTATTAAACTGTGGCATTATGATATTTCTCTGGAATGAGCTACTTCATATTTTATTCTTGGAAACGCTACATCTACAATGTTAATTAAACTGTTGGCATAGATTTTTACTAGGTTATTATCAAAAGCTTTAGGATCTCTAAAGGCACATTTTTACATAGTAAAGTTGATTTTTAGAACAGATATTGAACCGCTAAACTTTTTAATATTGCTAGTGTAAAACAATGCTGAACACTGTTTTACATTGTGTTTTATCTAGCTTGATATGTATATGATTATTTAGCATGGTGAAGAAAAGTAGAAGCAAGGGTAATTAAAAATTCCCATGTTTTTGTATTTGATACTTTATTTCTTTCCTATATTTGCATGAATTAATAGATTAGCAAGGGAATTTATTAGAGATAAGGTTTTATGCAACACTCATGTCATATTTTGCAGAATTTCCTGCTAGCATGAATTTTAGAGTGAGTCATGGACTTCAGACCACATTGATTAAATCTTTCATCCTTAAACTGCAGACAAATATGAAGTATCCTTACTTCTACATTCCTCCAAACTGCAAATGAAAAAAAAAAAAAAAACCTAGAGCAGAGAGCAGAGAACTAAATAGGTCTTCAGTAGGCTAGTTCTGCCTAAGTTTCATCTACCATGCCTGACCACAGAGGAGCAACACAGCCACAGAACCTGGAGATTGCTTGCTGCTTTCAGACATAGCTGCCCCCCCCCCCCAATTAAGTGGTGTATTATCCAGTAGATTCTGGATCCAGAGAACAGGCCAATTGCATTTCTTCCCACAGGAAGCACTGGATATAACAAAGTGCATAGAAGGAACACCCTCATTAGAACTAAGAATGACAAGATAAGTCTTAAAACTATGCTTATAGTTTTCTGTTCTATTTTATTAACAAAAAACAATCAAATAAAATGTAGGAAAATGTCAATGATTTCTGAGGGTTTTTTGACAACTGAAACAAAACCATAATATAATAATGTTTTCAATCATTTCAGAAGAAAAGCTTATATTCCAATTTAACCTAAAGAGCATGTGATAACCAACATTGTTATATTTAGTACAGAGTTTAAATGCTGTCAGAATTAAATATTTATAATTAAACTATTATTTAACAGCTCCCTATTCACAGCTATCATCTAAGAGCACAACATGTCAGTTCCAGTAATCATAGTTAAGGTAAGATGAAAACTGATTAAAAAAATCACTTAGATACGAACAAAACAAACAAAAACTCATAGACACAGATGACAGTTTGGTGGTTACTAGAGATAAAGGGGAGTTGATAAGGTTAAAGAGGGTCAAATATATTGTGACAAAAAGAGATTTGACTTTGGGTGGTGAACACACAATGAAATATACATATAATGTTATGAAATTATATACTTAAAACATATATATTTTTATTAACCAATGTCACCTCCATAAACAATTTTAAAAACTAGAAAGATAAATAATTACAAGTCTGTCCATTAATGCTTCAGAGGGAGTCTCCAACGGAATCAGGTGAGGGAAGCATTGTAATAAGGTCTGGCAAGCAAGACCAACATAACAAAATGTGGTGGTGTGTGAAAAGAAGCCAGACAAAAAAGGCCACATATTGCATGATTCCATTTTAATGAAATGTCTTGCAAAAACAAAAATAAATCTATAGAGACAGAAAGTAGATTACTGGTTGCCAGGGCCTATGGGAAGAAGAAATGTGGAGTAATTGCTAATGGGTATGGGTTTCTCTTTGGGTTGATGGAACTATCTGGAATTAGATCATTTTGGTGATTGTACAATCTTGTGAATATTCTAAAAATCACTGACTTGATCACTTTAAAAGGTGAATTACTCTTACTTGTGAATCTATTCTACAGAAATAAAACTACCCTCAAATACAAAATAACAGGTAAGGGTATTTGTCATGGCAAGCAATTGATAACATGAATGATCATCAAAAGGTGATGTTTAAATATATTCTAATCAAATAAAAATGAAATTATTAGTGTTCTTACTCTGTACCAAGTGTAGGTTAAGCACTTTTGCATAGACTTTTATTAATTTTATCAACTTTTTTTTGGTAGATATTATTATTAATTTCCTCATTCTACATAAAAGAAAAGAAAAGCTTGAGAGGCACTGACATGCCTTAAGTGGCATTTTTTGCATTTCAGACTTTAATCTACTTCCATAGTTTGGAAAGTTAAATCCTGTTAAGCAGGGAAAGTAGGTACTTTTTTTGCTGAAATTTCCAACTAATATTTTGGAAAGCAACGGAGCATCATCATTAAATTCATGTGTTCCGAAGCCCCAGAGTCTTAGTTTACATCCCAACTCTGACATGTACTACTAGTTCAACCGTTGGACAAAGTATTAGTTTTCCTGTGCCTTAATTTCTTTCTAAATTAAGAAAATGAGAATAATAACACCTAAGTCATAGGGTTGGTTTGAATAAATGAAATAATTCTTACAAGTAAAGTGCTTAGCACAAATTGAAGTATAATAGACCCTATGTGATGGTTAATTTTATGTCAGTTTGACTAGGTGACAGTACCTAGACATTTTGTCAAATATTATTTTAGATATTTCCCTGTATTTTTTAGATGAGATTAACATTTAAATTAGTCAACTTTGTGTAAAGCAGATTATCAGATTACACTCCATAATATGGATAAGATTAATCTAATCAGACAAAGGCCTTAATAGAAAGAAGATTGACTTCCCTGGAGAGGGGAAATTCTGCCAGCAAACTTCTTTTAGATTCAAACTGCAACTGGTCCTGGGCTTCTCGCCTACTGCCAATCTTGCAAATTTTGGACTTCCCATCCTCAATGTGAGCCAATTCAAGATAAATCTCTTTCTCTCTCCATCTTTTCATAAAGACACACACACAGACACACATACACACACATCGATCTGTTTCTCTGGAGATCCCTGACTAATAAAGCCTAAATAAAATAAAACAGCCTAATAAAGTTCTCTCATTAAGAAGTCAAAAAGCAAAGTGCTAAAACATATGTTTTAAATCTCATTTTTGTTTAAAAAGGTTATTTTTATACATAGCTGTTTCTTATACATAGAGAAAAATGTGGAAAGTTGCATATAGAATTGAATAACTGAGAAATAGATTCAGACTTTGTATTTTGTACACATTTGTGTGGCCTATTCTCATTCATTAAGCCGGTACAGCTTTTGTTGTTTGAAAGAAAATGCCTATAAAGTATTTAAACATTTTTTAAAAGATTTAAAAACAAATAGAGCAAACAACAACGATAACAAACAAAGCATTTGAGAATATGTTTTGTGAATTTAGAGGTATAGTTACCCCCAGTTGGGAAGAGAAATTGACAGTGAAAGGCCTGCAAAAGGACGAACAAAGCTTTGTCATCATCCAAACATGGACATAAAGGTGGAGAATTAGTGTAAAAATCAATCTAATACTAAAAGCCCTATTTCTGAATCTTTTCATGGTTTCCAAATACCAGTTAATTTTCAAATGTTTTATGAAAGTTCTTTGAAGATTCTTACTGTACACAATAGAGTCTAAACAGAAACTGACAATCAGAATGTCTATTTGAACTGGTTGTATAAGAGGGTTCAACAACTAAGATAATTTATTCAGCTGATGTTTTGATAATCAAGTGAAATGACTTGTAACATTTATTCATTTTTCTGAAATTTGTCCAAACAATCTAAAAGGCCCTTCTAAAAACTGGGTAATATTTCTAAGAGGCAAAACTATTTCTTTCCTTAGGTTTTGAACATCTATAATTTTTTGCTTTAGCTCATATCTGAAAACTAATTCCTGGTGAACAGTCTTTCTAAAAGTCACACAGCAAATTGATAGCAAAGCCACAAATAGAACCTGGTATTTCTTATTTTCAGGTCCAGACTTTAATCATCGAACCAGAAGAGTTGCCACTTTCTCTGACTGATCACCCTTAGTATTTAATCCTTCTTCTAAGATTCCCATTTGTAGAGGTGACATAATTCAACATTTCTGCATGGTTCACATGACAGTCAAAGGCATGTGTAGGATTAATTTGCTGAGGATGACAGTAATTACAAAACTAAAATGGTTTTGGAGAATAAACCCAAAATATGCTTTATATTTTCGAATGGAATGCCTCCAAGAAAATGACATGAAGATGTGCAGTGGGTCACTGCAACAATGCTGTACCTCTTACTCTATCAAATGCACACTGGTTGAGAAATAGATGGCAAGAAATTATTTACCAGAGATGCATAAAGACATATTTAAACCTGAGAACACATTTCTGTCAGCTTGAGGGCTAATGTTCTGAAACCTGCAAGGTCTAAACATGCTGTATCTTGAAATGAGTATCCTAAGCTTCATGAAATAGCAAAGAAAGTGCAATAGCCAGGGCAACACATGGTGCAAGTGGCCCCCATGGATTTCGGGGTGGTGTGTATATTCTAAAAGGGGTGGATGCAGCTGCTTTTTCCTGAACAAAAGATAGGAATGACTGTGGCTTAATTAGAAGAGCATGAATTGGCACAGGAGCACTTCATAAGCCCAGGACTTGATGACACTATTTTTTCCCATAAACTTAACAGGGGTAGCAGAATTAATTTCAAATTGAGTAATGATTTCTTGTAGTAGAGGTAAGTAAAGATAGAAGCAAATTCTTTAATATTTCTTTAACAAATTTTTCCTCTGCATTTATCCATCTCATTTAAAAGCTTAAAAATTAAAACACTCTTCTGAATATTCACAGTAAAACAATTACATCTGATTAAATCTCTGATGAATTGAAATTTGAAGAAATCCAATATTAGATCTAGATTAAACTCCATTTTTACGTATTTTTAGATATGGTTTCACAATGATGCGTGTAGGTATTTGTATGTGTGCATTCTATTTTTTCTACCATGATCAAGTCTAGAAGATGGAACTTATATAGGCAGATAGCAGTTGCAGACTCTTAAGTGCAGAGATCTGTCATATGCATTGAAAATAGCTCATGTACATATGTATCTGAGAGGGCTGATTGTGATATTACTGATCTGATCACTGTTGTATTATGTAAAGACACTTAGGAATATGTCTTTGCAGGTCTGCCTTTGAAAGAGATGCTGCTTACCTGGCGTACCCAAAATGAGTAGCATAATTATAATTGCAGCTGGATCCAATGCTGTCCATAGTTGTTAGCAATATCTGAAAGATTTCTAGCACAAAGACCTTATAATTTTTTTTTAAATGGCTGAAATCACATGCAGGTGTTTATATACATATAAATAATAAGAAATAGAAACTAAACAACTTTATATTTCAAAAACTCTATATATTTCTGCATCAGGAATTTCTGAAACTCTTAGCAAAGTTTATCTTTGGGAAAAGTCTCTGAGGCTGTATCAGTCATTTTGTTCTTTTGAATTCTGGCTCTGCATCATATGATGCTACCCATGGAGATTTCAAATGTTATTTCAAATCACACTCATTGTGCATTTAAATTGTCATGTCCCTGTTTTCTGTTTATTTGTTTTGATTTGCTTTAATGTTTATTCCTTGAACACTGTATTCTAAATTCTATTGGTAGCCCTTTATATATGACATTTAGCAAGATCCTATACTCAGAGAGTACCTTTTAGAGTTCAAAGGGGCAGATAAATTCCTAATTTGGACAGAATCTGTTTTTGATTCAAATATATATTAAAATATCAAAGCAAAGTAGACAGTTTGATAAATGAGTTTCAAGTTCAGAGAAGCAGGTAGGCCCACAGAACGAATATCAGTGTCAAGTTCTAGAGTTCCTAAATTTATAGGTACAGACGATAAAAGTCAGGCAAAGGAGATGGCATTGAGGGGCAGGAGTATGATGGCATCCCACATGTCAAGTAAAGTAAATATAGGAAGAGAGGAGTGACGAACTGTGCTAAATACAGCTGATGTCCAATGAGTTGAAGGCCTAGACTTAGCGATTGTATTTGACTTAGTGAAGTTGTTATGAACTTGGGAACAGTTTCAATGGAGGAGTGAAGATGAAGCCTGATTATTGTGATAGGAGAAATAAAAAAGCCAAGGATGTAGAGAAAAGTATAAGCAGATTTTTCACTCACTTTTGCAATACAGGAAAGAAAGAAAGATAATTGAAGAGCTACTTAAGGTCAAGACGTGCTTTTTTTTTTTTAAATAGCTGAAGGCTATAGTTAAAAACTACTACCAACAAACATAAAAATGAAAATAATAAATATTCTACTCTCAGGAAACTTTTGTCATATGCAGTATTATGTGCATTGTTTATATTAATGTCACATAAAAAGATAATTAGTTTTCATAAACTGGATTTGGAGGTTTGCTTTTTTATTCATTTTCTATAACTTTTTATCTTCAATTATTTGGCAGACAATGTAGAAAAGGAAGAAAAGCAAATAATCATGAAAGTTTGAATAATACATATTTAAAATCTAATTTCAATTTTATTATACATTATTTAAATAAATACCTGGATACAACAATCTCTATATTAGCACATATTTTATAATTCTTTAAAGTTTTATGCATTCCTTCTATTGCCCATATGATTGTGGGGTATGGTGAAGTATTTTGTATTATTTTCTTAGTTTTCTATTCCAGAAAAAAAATCCTCAGGGAATAGGGAAGCTGTAATCTTATGTATGGCATAATACTTTCATTGAATAAAATGTATACAGAGTTATTTAGAGTTATATATAGAGTATGGCATAATATCGACACATTGTTTTAAAATATTAAATATATGTATTATTCAAGATAAGTAGCTATACAATCTTACTGAGACATGCATTTTTTTCTAAATATTTTTATTGAAAGATATTTATATTAAGTAGTATTCTAATGTGAACACAAAAAAGAAAAGTAGATTCAGTTTCCTTTAGCTTAAATATAGGTTTATGGGTGTATATGTGATAAAGTGATATCATCATAGTTACCAATTTTTTAGTTTCATGTAGTTAGTATATGTTTCAGGATATAAAGTTTTCTGCAAAGTTCCAAGAAATCATTTTGAATTTAAAAATCTGAAAATTAAAGTGCTAATTGGGTGGATTTCAAAATATCAGAGTCTAATTAAGGTCCATATGATATGATACCTATTATTATTTTTGGATTCTGAATTCCATAAAATGCTCAGATATGGAGTTTCAGGCTCAATCTTTTTAAATGTGGGAGAGAATAATACTGTCTATTGCTCTTAGCCAAATACAAATTGTTTTATTCTTTTATTTCTCCTACATTTCATGCAAGAATTATCTCTTTTGTATTTTCTGATATCAGTGTTGTGAATCCTAAGAAGACCTAAGTCTCTTTCCTTGAGCCATGAACATTCATTTTAGCAAGATGTACAATTCCTCATGAAAATATCTTTCCCTGAGACTCCTGAAGTCTCTCTATCAAGTAAAAAAGAGCTAATAAATATGGCTTTAATCCAAAGCAGCATCTTAGTCCTACTCAACCCCTTTTTCTCTTTATCCATTTTCCTACTCCAAATAGTATTTATTATCCTATCTATCTATGTCATGAAGACAGAAACTAATATATGATCTCAAAACTCAATTAAATAATCAGGAATTATATATGATAGGTTAGTATTCACTCAGATCATGAATCAGAAACATGGGTCCTAATCCCAATGTAACTACCACTGATCTGTATAAAGTTTTTAGAGCTATTTAGACTCTAGCATTAATTTACTGGTATTGAAAATAAAATTAAATGCACAAGGTAGCTTTCAATTCTAATAGCAATTAAACTAATCAACAATTCTACTATAGTAATTAAACTAATCAATAATTCTACAATATGTAAATAATATTGTATGCTATTCCCTTTTTAAGTTATTCTCAACAGTTAGCATCCTAAAAATCATTTGCTGTATTTCAAACATATGCTCTTTTGAAAAATAATTAGGGGATTTTTCTGTTATTAAAAATCTTTGAGAGAGTGACAAGTGAAAGAAAAAGATTTGTTTTTTATATGAACCTAGAATTCTGTGAAAATTCCATCTGTGCTTTATAAGTCAGTTCGAAATTTGTGCTGTTATTGTTTTCACCAGGAAGTATCAAGATTAATAGTTCACAAAACATAAATGATTTTTTTCCTTCCTAAGCTGCTGCTCAAATGATCTGAAGTCAGGATGTTTTTTTTTTTTTTTTTTTCCTTCTTCTTTTTGAAATAGCTAATGGATTTCATGGTTATGGTAAGAAACTGTTTGAATTTCTTTTAAAAATTCCAAATCATTTTTCATTTGTTCAAAATATCAAATACTTTGAACTTCAATATTTTAGATGCTTCAAGATATCAAAAACAAACAATAAGTTAAATATATATTTTAATCAAGTAGACTGATTGATGACAAGTAGGTTCTATACACTCATTAAATCACTATTTCAATAGAATCTAAATGGTCAATGATTTTAATTTTTTAACTTCTATATTAAAGTGAGAACTCTAGATTTAAATTTAATTCACAAATCTCTAAACAAGCTGTTCTACTAAGATAGCATATTTAATATCATGGAATAATTTTCTTGTTCAATAACTATTGTAGTTAGAAGCTATCTTAGACATTGAAAAATAGGGAGATTTTCAGAAAGTTACCAGGAATATCAATTTCATTACTTAGCACCATAGTTTCTATCTCAACTATTTCAGATCACTAAAGCCCACAAATATGCTCTTCAGAAGTCTCATTGTTCACCTAAAACACAATTATTTTGTTCAAAATTAGTTTGTAAAAATTATTAAACTTTTATCCTGTGACATTCTTTCTTTCTTTTTTTTTTTTTGTACTATCTATGGAACATGTTAGAAAAGTCTCAAAGGTAGAAGTAAATACTATTTAAAAGTATTTCTGCTTTGTCTATTCCATTCATTCAAATGCCCATTTATTCATTCATTCATTCAAGTATTCATTCCATAAACATTTAACGTGTGGCCCTATGCCAGAAATAATTCTAAATGAGCAACACACAGACCTATAGAGATATCAGGCATTAATAATTGGAAGCTCTAAGCCCAGCACCAGTCGTTTCTCAAGTCAACTATGACTGATTCTGAACAGAAGATGAGATCTGACTGATTCCATTATTGTTATATGCTTTTTAGCTATTATAACTGGGGTAAATCCAACCACCTGTGTGTATGTCAGGTCAAAGAGCTTCCATTAAAATTCTGACTTGTTGAATTTACATAAGGGGGTATTTTTCTACGTTGCATATTCACAGCGTGATTCTGTATTATGACTGGAGTCAAGTTCTATTCAGCAAGACCTGATGTCTTGTGCAGCCAAGTAATCCAATATTCTCTCTCCAATTATATTAGTAATGCATATCATTGAAGGAATGATGGGGAGGCGCACAATGCCGGCATTCTAAAATATTCCAAACATTCCAAAACTATTCATGTATACTAGTTTATAACTGATTTTCTGTCTTATGAAAGCCTGAAGGTTAAAAAGAAATGCTTTTTTTTTTTTACACTCAATAGCCAACCATATGACTCGTATGTTAATTTTTTTTCCACTGGTGATCTCTATGTTTCTCTCTCTCTCTCTCTCTCTCTCTCTCTCTCTCACACACACACACACACACACACGCACACACACCTCCCTCTTATAAATTCTCAGTTGAGATAAGACACTAAACATAAGATATCAGAATATTTATGTTCAGAAAGAACATAGAATTTGATTTATATCATATTGACCAATTTCAATGAGGTTAAAGGTATACATGCAGTTTATATAAGATGTCAGAGTTCTCTGATTTTATCTAACAATAAGTGAATAATTTATCGCCAATAAAATGAATACTTCTCAAAGAATATCTATGATAATAATAAAGCAAATGTGACATACCTGGCAGCATTTTTGCACTATAAATGCTCTCTTGTACATACAGTTTACTTCCTTAGGTTTATAGGAAAGTTACCTAATTTTTATTAATAAATTTGACTAAGGCTGCTTTAATGTTCTTTTTCCTATAATACTTGCTACATTTTCCATATTGTAGAAGACAAAGTCCTTTGAAATTTGAGTTTAGTAGAGGGATGTTAACTTCTCTCTAAATAGAATAACTAGTAAAAATAAATTTATAACTATAGAAACACAGCATCCTTATTCACAATAGGTACAGAATTCAGAGGTGAGAGGCAGGCTTAAAAGGATAAATTAGGGTCAAATTTTAAATGCCTTATTTTGAGTCCAATTAGTTTAATTTATCTTTATAATGCTGTCTTCCAAACAGAATTTTCTCCCTGCTACTAGTAAATAGAAATAGCACTCTGAAAATTAATTTTCACAAAATATCTTTCAGGTTGTATGCATGTATATCTTGTGTATTGCTAAAATCAAATATTTATTATACAAGGTTATGAAAACCTGTTTTATTCTGGCTTTCATTTTTATAAGGCTCTATTGCTCATTCAACATAGGATTTATGTACCTTTCAGCCTTTATCCAGCACCCTTCTCATATAGTCAATGAAATAGAAAAATGCCAGGTTTGTGTTTTTTACTCATAACCAGAAGTACAATTTTTCAACCATTATCCCTTTTGGTAGCCAGTTTATCATTTTTTTTTCTTTTTTTTCTTCTTCTTGAAACTGACAAAAATTTAGCTTTCTTAATAACCAGATCGACAGGTTATTTATTTTTAAATATCTTTTAACGGCATATTTTATTTCCATGAAAAACAGTCCCAAATGTTATTTTTAAAAAGAACTGTAGATAATCATATGAAGTTAAGAACCATTATAATATTAACAGTTTTATGTCTTTATAACTTTATATTTTATAAAATATATTTTTACTACCTCATTTAATTTTTAACATGATCACTTAAAGAGAGAGGAAGCTTCTTCTAGTTTTACAGATATATAATAGATAAATAACATTATTTAAGTTTAATCTGTACAACTTGTTGACTTGACACACTTATATATTGCAAAATAAATACTACCATAGAGTTAGCTAACACCTCCATCATTTCATATAATTACCATTTCTTATCATGGTGAGGGCATTTAAGATATACTCTCTTAGCAACTTTCAAGTATATAATACAGAATTATTAGCTATAATCAGCATGCTGTACTTTAAATCCCTGGAACTTATTTATCTTATAACTGTAAGTTTATACCCTTTGACCAACATCTCCTCTTTTCTCCCACACACCAGGCCCTTGTAACCACTATTCTACTCTCCCTTTCTGTGAGTATGCCTTTTATTAGGTTCCACATATAAGTGATGTCATGCAGGATTTGTCTTTCTCTGACTCATCTGACTTAGCATGATGCCCTCAAGTTTCATCCATGTGGCAAGCAGCAGAATGTTCTATTTTACGGCCTAATAATATCATATATATGCATGCACACACGCACACACACACACACACACATATATGCATAAATTACATTTATCCACTCATCTGTTGACTGACACTTAAGTTGTTTCCATATCTCAGCAATTATAAATAATGCTTCAATGAACATGGATGTACAGATACCTAAGATCTTATTTTTATTTAAGTTGGATCAAACCTAGAAGAGAAATTGTCAGGTTGTAAGGTAGTTCTATTTTTAATTTTTTTGGGAAAACTCCATAGTGTTTTTCATCGTGAGGCACCAATTTACAGTTCCCCAATCCAGGGCAAAAGGTTTTCTACTCTACAACCTCGCCAACACTTGTTACCCCCTTTTTGATTAGAGCCATCCTAACAAGTATGAGACCATATCTTATTATAGTTTTGATTTGTATCTATATGATGATTAGTGGTGTTGAGCACCTTTCCATGTATCTGCTGTCCATTTGTATATCTTTTTCAGAAAAAAAAAAAAGTCTATTCAGTTCTGCTGCCCATTTTTAAAATCAGAATTTTTGTTCTTCTATGAGTTTTTATGCATTTTCTATATTAACCCTTCTCAGGTATATGATTTGCAAATAATCAGAATTTTTGTCCTTCTATGAGTTTTTATGCATTTTCTATATTAACCCTTCTCAGGTATATGATTTGCAAATATTTCTCCTGTTTCGTACTTTGCCTTGTAATTTTATTGATGATATCCCTTGTGTGCAGAAGCTTTTATTTTGGTGCAGTTCCATTCGTTTATTTTTGCTTTGTTGCCTTTGCTTTGATCTCAAATCCAATCAATCATTGCCAAGACTGACTACGGGGAGCTTACACCTAAGTTTTCTTCCAGGATTTTTATTGTTTCAAGTCTTACGTTCAAGTCTTTAATCCATTTTGGGTTAATTTTTGTGTATGGTATAAGATAGGGGTCCAGTTTTATTCTTTTGTATGTGGCTGTTCAGTTTTCCCAACACTATTTACTGAATAGTTAATCCTTTCCCCATTGTACATTCTTGGTTCCTTTGTCATAAAGTAATTGATCATATATTGAAAGTTTGATAGGAATTTCATTGAATCTACAGATCAATTTGGATAATATGGACATTTTTACAATATTAATTCATCTAGTCCAAGAGCACAGAATATCTTTCCAATTATTTGTGTCATTTTCAATTTGTTTCATCAGTGTATTTTATAAGTTTCAGTGCACAAACCATTCACTTCCTTCTTTAAATTTTTTCTAGGGATTTTATTCTTTTCAATGCAATTGTAAATGGGAATCTTTTCTTAATTTCTCTTTCTTATATGGAAAATGTATGTTATAATATTAAACACAATATTAAGCAAAAATGTAGAATATCACCTTATACTTATCTTTATATGAAAAATGAGTATTTGCATGAACAGTTTTGAAAACATTAATTTTATTAGGTGATTTTTGTCTTGGACAGGTATAGATTTTTTAAATTTGTTTTAGTTTTGGTTTTTCATTTTGTCGATATTGGATGTTTGTTATGATGTTAAAAAGAAGAATGAGAATAAAGATGATGATAATGCCTTAAATTTTTTCTATATTAATATGATTCAATATTATGATGTAAAATATAAAAATATACTTTAATTATATAAAATTAAATATTATCTTATTATCATTAATATTCTTATTTTTCTTATTTATCTTCCTTGACATATCACTATTTATTGTTTAAAATTCAGTTTTATAACTTATTCAGTACATGTGAACACGTATAGCTTTTTTATATACACTCATTTTTAGAATAAGTATAGCAAAATAGCAAAAAGTAAGAAACTTTTCTATTATGCTAAGAAATCACAACTCCAACTAGAATTTGTGAAGGCCTGATTTTCCAGTCACAGTACTATAAAACAGCATTTTATACAAATAAAAATGAGCTAAAATAAGACGTTTGATCATCAGCACTATTTTCGAAAAAATAAAATTAATCCTTTTAACAAGCAGTATCTAATTAACTCATAACTGAGTCCTAGTTCAGATCCTCAATGGATTCCTATCACACTGAGAACTTAATCAGTTCCCAGGCCTGGGCTCCCTGCTGTCTACCTCTAACCTCAGGGAACTCTCTTGAGCCTGCTAAGCCTTCTACTTCTTCAGAAAGTTTGCCCTTTCTCTTTGTGAAACTTCCCCAGTTACTTTCATGACCGGTCCCCTCATTTTACTGGAATTTCTGCTTAAATATCACTTCCTTAGAGAGCCTCATCTGAATAACATGTCAAAAATTCCAGCCTCTGTTATTTTCTTTTCCACAACTCTGCTTTCCTTTTCTGATTGTATTTATTAACACCTCACACATATGGAGGCATACGTGTAGATTTCATTTATTCAGCTGGAGTTTAAGTTCTATGAGGCAAGGTAACTGTGTGTCTCTTTTAGGGGGTGACCAAATGTTTGTTTGTGACACTAAGGGTTTCTCAGGATATGAGACTTTCAGAGGCAAACTAGGATTTAGGGTCACCTTGGTTGTTTAGTCTTTCTTTCTTTTCACCTGGAATAATGATAGGGACATAGCAGATGCTTAATAACTATTTATTGAATGAACAAATCAGTGAATTTACCTTATTTAACTTTAAATTGAAGAATTATGTTTTTAATTGTATCAAGTTTATAAAAATAAAGCTGGATTTGTGGTGTTAACTTTTAGATGCTTGAAGATTTTCTATAACTCCTATGAAACCAGCCAAAATATAAATAACAATAATAATAATAATAATAGTAATAATAACAATAGTGAATAATTGTTTGCAGGAGCTAATTATTGCATATTTGTAGTGCCCTTAAAATAATCTTCAATCACTTTTAAACTAGCTAACTTTCATTCATTCTTGGCACACAGTTTAAATTAATTCCCATAGAAAACCTTTTTCAAACTCATTAGGACCTGCTGCAATACACTTTTATAGCACCTGCACTTCTCTGCACTTCCTTATCTTCCTGTTTAGACTTTGCATTGCATGCCTTCAAAGACCATATTTATCTTGCTCACTGCCAATTCTCTGACATCTAACACAATTCAGAGCATTACTTTTTGAGTTTGCTCTAGCACATCATTTTATTTGAGGAGTGGAATCATTTTCCCAGTTACGCATTACAGATGTAATATTAGCAATATGTATATATAGCATAATACACACATATGCACAAATACACGTGTTATGTGTGCTAAATACTTACAACATACTTTTTATTTTCTTACACATTACTATAATAAATATCTCTCTCTCTGGAAAGCTTGAGTGGCTCTCTATACCGGGCACCCAAAGAAATCTAGCTAAAGATAGGATGAAGAGAAAGGCAATATTGGGAAGAGAGCTGCTGTGGGCATGGAGGACATACCTGGAGATTATAATCAGGGAGAAGAAGGGACTCTTAATATTTATAAGGACTGAGAGTTCTAGTGAATTTATCTGAATTGCAAGGCAAACATGAAACTAATTCAGGTTGGAGATTTTCCAGACTGGATGAGGATAGAAATGAGGAATAGTGATGATTTAAAATATTGTATTAATAAATTGCCCTATGATTAGATTAGAACCATTTACCTTCAGAAAAAAGTTTTAAGTACATTTTGGAATTTGTTATTATTGTTTTACTTCCATGGACTGTCCTTAACTAATAATCTTTATAAAATGTCATTTTCTTCAGTTGCAACAAGAAAAAAATAATGGAAGTACTCTACTTCAGAGTAGCTAGAGGACACAAAATCTCCTGGGGGCCACAAACTTCCTTTTGTCCTACAACTTGTGTGGACAGAATCCTAATAGGGTTAGAAATCATACTGAGGTGAAGACCCTTAATGGAGCCGACAGTATACTGCAAGGGCAGCTCTTTCTTTACGACACTAGAAACTGCTCTTCAATATGCCCATCTGTCCCCAAACACCCTCCCTCCTTTTCTCCCCCAATATGTCTCTGGCTCCTTTACACTTGGCTGAAAACACAAATCATTGTGGCACCTCTCCTGATTAACCTCGACTCACTCTGATTGCTTTTCTTGTTTACTTCACTTCAGAACTTGCATGGTGGCTGCGCTATGTTAATTTGCTCTCAGTTGTTTGCTGCTTTTTAAAGGTTGTTAAATCTTTTTAATCTCCCACTAAACTGTCAACTTTTTGAAGGCAGGTACTGTGGATTTGATTTCTTTTATGCCCTCTCCCAAAACTTAGTAGAGTGTTCTGCCCATATGAGCACTGAAGAACTAAATTAAGGCAGCCTGAGACAGATTCAGCTTTTCACTAAAGTAATGTTACTGTGCAAAAAGAAATCATGTGTTCTGAAATACTCTAAATGAGATAAAGGCAATTTCTTCCACCAAACCATTTTAATCTACATCTAAATTTAGAATTGAGAAATTATCTGCTGGTTTGGCATAAAATATCAAAATATGCATTTAAATATTTGTGGAGTTTTTTTTAATCACCACTTTTTGATGTATAATTAATATACAACAAAATACATCTGTTTTATATGTCCAATTTGATGAGTTTTGACATGTGTATATACTATTCCCTCTCTACTCCAATCAGAATATGTAATAGTTCCATCATCCCAAAACATTCACTCCTGCTCCTTCTCAATCAGTATCTCCGCTGCTGTAGAGAATAAGTGATCTGGTTTCTGTTAAATGAAAACTAACTTTATTTAAGCAGAATCTACTCATCGGATACATTTCTATTTCTAATTGAACTGTAATCTAAATTTACATTCTCAGAAGCAAAAAGAGTAAAGAATTATGATACATTTTCAGAAAAACCTATGGAAAAAGTGGCAGTTTTTCCAAATTTGGACATTTATTTATTTTTCACAAGTATTCAATTAGTTCTTTAGCTGGGCCCTCCCCCTCCAAATTTGGCTATGACAAACTGATCTTTTCTGTATGCTGTAGAAAGATCATTACTAGATAGCAATAATAAAAGACTATGTTTTCATAATACATAATTAATGTATTAATGTATTATTGATTTTCACCACAATAACAATTTATTTATAACACCTATTATAATTATTCATTTTCACTTTAGTTCTATGAAAAAAATCAGACATACATAAACATGAATCAAAATTTATTCTCTATACTGGATGTACTCATTAAGTTTGTCTTTATCTTTTTTCAGATTTAGAGGCTTTTGAAATATTTTAGTGAAATTGTACAGAATGTAAGAAAATAAGACAATTATACATAAACTCTCTTAAAAATCATAGTTTAGTTCTGAAAAATTACAATTAATAAGAAGATATCACATTATTCCACAAGCTTATGGAATATATGTTAGAATGTAAAACAAGAGATAATAATTCATAAAGTTCATTTTCCTTAAAGGTCCTTGTTATGATAAGTTATGCTTCCTTATATTACTCTGAAAATTCTGTACATTATTAGGATTCAATTTTTGTGCTTGGCAAGGTGTTGTAGCATATATTATATGTAGATTTGAGGAAGAATATTTTGCATGTAGACATGACACTTTGAATATATTAAGAATACACATTAATCATCTTGGTTTCCTTGCTGTTACAATAAATTGACTTATAAATTGCTATGAATCTGGTTATTCTATGCAAGGCACTTTAGCTAAAAAAATATTAAATAAACAAAGAAGGGTACGAAGTAGCATTTGGTTGACTTTTTTAATAACTTTTTTGAAATGACATGACATTTTTGGAAGTATATCTAAAGGGATTTAAAATTTTCTCATGAATAATTTTACAGTTCCAACGAGGCTGGTTTTATGATAGGAAAACTGTTCATTTCTGTTTGTAATCTGGTCTTTGAACTGTGCTCAGAACTTGCATAGCTCATCTTAGTGGCAGTAGTTTGGGTGGCATGCCCTGTGGTCCCTAACATATATTTTTTTCCTGAGAGTTTTTTATGGTAATGATAATTTATTGCTTTTGCTATTTATTTCTATTCTATTTCTTTACTCAGATCCTAACATACTTCTCTAAAATGTGATATGAAGAATATAAAAATATATTCCAAAGTTTTTCTGGAAGTATCAATTTCTCACAAATATAAGCTAAAGTTTTTACACATACACATGCACACACACATGCACACACATATCCTACCTATGTTACTATCTTGATACTCTCATAAATTTAAACAATGATTATTGTGACAAAAAAGCATTTTTTTATGCACCATGGACAAAGTATGATTTAAATGTTTAATATTAAATTTAATTTAATCTTAAACATAATCTTATGAAATCAGTATTCTCTCTAGTTTATAAAAGCAAATAGAATACTGAATAAGTTCAATTTGACCAAATCTATAGAATTAATGAGTAGCAGAGGAGAAATTTAATCTAATAAAGTAATTGTATTTTTCTTTGCATATGTGCCTGAGGATAATTTTGGTATTAAAATGTTTCATTTCTACAGCAGGCTCTATAGTCATTTTATTTTCATTTGCAATGTGGATATAATAGCCATCCTATGTGACTTCAAGTAATTCATTTAACCTGTGTTTTTGACTATTCCATTAAAAAAAAGGTGAATAACAGCCATATGATTCCTGTAAGTTTTAAGTGAAAAGAACTTAGAAACCTACCTAAAAAATATTGCTTTCAGCATTTGAAAACCATTATAGTATTATTTCAATAGTAGTAGTGGTAGTATTAGTAACAGTAGCAGTAACAGAAAAAGCAGCAAGAGAAGGGAGAGAATATAATTTTCATTGGCTCTTCTGTAATAGGAATTCCTTTAGGTACTAGATATAAATATAAGTTAAGGGTAAGCACATAGAGTCATGTTTTGCTTAATGATGGGGATACATTCTGAGATGTGTGTTGCTAGACAATTTTACTGTTGTGTGAATATCACAGAGTGTACTTACACAAACCTAGATGGTACAGCCTACTACACATCTAGGCTATATGGTAGAGCCTACTGCTCTTAGGCTACAAACTTGTATAGAATGTTACTTACTGAATACTGTAGGAAATTAAAAGAAGTGGTACGTATTTGTGTATCTAAATATATCTAAACATAGAAAAAGGTACAGGAAGAATGTGATATGAAAGATTAAAAAAATGGTACACTTGTATTGGGCGCTTACGGTGAATGGAGCTTGCAGGACTGGAAGTTGCTCTAGGTGAGTTAATGAGTGAGTGATCTGAGTGGTCAGTGAAATGGAAGTCCTAGGACATTACTTGTACTACTGTAGACTTTATAAACACAGTGCATTAGACTACACTAAATGTATACAAAAATATTTTTCATTCTTCAATAATGAATTAAACTTAGCTTACCAAAACTTTTATTTTATAAACTTTAAATTCTTTTTTGCTTTTGACTTGTAATAACACTTAGCTTACACACCACACATTGTACATTGTGCAGCTATACATAAATATTTTCTTTCTTAATGTCCTTATTTTATAAGCTTTTATCTATTTTTAAAATATTTGATTTTTAAATTCTTTTAAACATTTTTGTTAAAAAGTAAGACACAACAAACACACATATTAGCCTAGGCCTACAAAGGGTCAGAATTATCAATATCACTGTCTTCTACCTCCATTTCTTGTTTCATTAGAAGGTCTTCAGAGGCAATAATGTGCATGGAGCTGTCATCTCCAATGATAGCAAAGCCTTCTTCTGGAATAACTCCTGAAGGAACTGTGTGAGGCTCTTTTTTGAGGTGGTGTCCTCTTTTCAGAAATATATCCATGGTGGTTTGCTTGGTTTGTTTCTTTTTTTCTTTTTTTTTCTCTGCTTTCTTTGTTTCTTTTTTCTTTTCTTTTCTTTTTTTTTTATCATAGATTTGCTTGTAAACAGATACCACACCATGAGCATGCCTTCCTATTAATGAAAACCTTTTAGCATTGGGGTTCATATTTTGAAACTTTTAAGTAGCTTGTTGAGGTCTGCAAAAGCTCTACTAACCCCTTCACTGTAAATTTTTGTGTGTTTCTTCTTTTTTTCCTTCTGTAGTTTCCTTTTCTTTCGCCTCTGCTTCAGCTCTGAGTCCCTATTACAATTTCCGACCACATTCCTCATTAGTTAGTTCCTCAGAAGCCACCTTTAGGAGCTTTTCACTGTCATCCTCCATAGTCAGGGTAAAGTTGTTTGTCATTTTAACCACAGTCTTGCTGATTTTTACAACTCCACATCCCTGGAAAATCCTTTGAAGTCCTGAACAAATATGTTCAAGTGTCTCCTCTCAGAAGCTATTTACACATATCCTTGGTGACATCACTCCAAGCCCAATTGGGGTTTTTGATGCAGTCATAGATGCTGTAATCCTTCCAGACTTGCATGGGGGTCCTAGTGTCATTCTCAGGTGTAGCAATAGCCTTGGCAAAGGTCTCCTCCAGGTAGTTGGCCTTAAAAGCTGTTATAGCTCCATGATACTTTGTTTGGGTCAAAGAGGTGGTGTTTGAAGGGAGAAACACTATTTTAATATTAGAATGAAGATCACCAATAAAAGACAGATGTCTGGAGCATTATCAGCTATAAGCAAAATCTCGGAAGGTATTATTTTCTCCAAACAGTATTTCATCTCACCGGCTAGAAATTCTTAGAGGTAGAGCTGGGTCATCCATGACTTCTAATTAATTACTCTTGTAGTACACTGGTGGTGTGTGCTCATTGATATACTTGAAAATTCTGGGGTTCTCACTGTGCCAGATCATGAAGGCTTTTAATTGTAGCCTGCAACACTACCTCCAAGTGAAACTGTTATCCTGTCCTTAAATGCCTTGAAAACTGGCATTGGTTTGTCCTCCTTATGAATGTAAACTTCTTGCAGGCATCCTTTTCCAGAACAGGGGAGTTTTGTTCGTATTGAATATTTTCTCTAGCAAGTAATTTTTCCTCCATGATCACCTAGTCTAGAGTTTCCAAAAATTCTTTAGTTGCCTTTACATCAGTACTTGCAGACTCATCACTTGGCTTCACATTATGTAATGAAAAATGATTCTGGAATTGTTTAAACCACCCAGAGCTAGCAAAAATTTGACATTGTAGTCAGGCCCAGCCTTTGTTTAATATCACAAATATTTTGCTTTGGATGAAATAATCCAAGTTAAATAAATGGTTTCTGTATTTCTTCTGGGCTATTTTTATATTGAGCCCTTTATGGCCCTCCCCTCGGGCCAAGAGATACTAAATTGATGCATTTTAGGGAATGTCAGAACTATTCTTTGGACTCATAATGAAGTCCATCCAAATATAGGTGTCGTTTTTTGCTTTATGTAAACTCTACTGATATCATAAAAAAATGATAGAATGCCTTCCTCAGGAGTCGATCTATAATTACTACTGACAAAGCCCAAATGATGGCAGCAAAGTAGGGTCTGAATACTTGAGGTAATAATGGTTCTTGTAAATGAGGAATGGAGTGACCTTGAAATGGCACATTAACTCTTCATTAAAGTGTCTGATTTATTTAATGCTTCACATTTTAGAATTGTGAGATTGATAAATAGAAAATAAGAATGTTTCCAAGGTTATTATTTAACATTTTAAAAGAGATAAATGTATTTACTTATAAAAAATGTTATCTTAAAAAGGATAAATATATGTACTTATAAAAACAAAATTGACATGTGCAAGAAATAATTTATGACTTACATAAACAACATAGTCTAACAATTTGGAATCTTCGTTAATTATTGTGTGAATGATGCCTCCTAAGAGATAGTGTATTCATATCAAAATCTCTATTTTCGGCTAGGGATTATCTTAGATATAAAATCAAAACATTTATGGCAATGGATTAATTTGCTCATGGAGTCATTTTTGTTTTAATAACATTTTTAGTTTTCAATTATATAGATTTTTTTTTGTGACCAGCATATAAAATATCAAGTTCTACTGTGACCACACAGTTTTCAGTACAATGTCCCACTGGGAGCAAATATTTTCTATTATAGTCCACTTTATCACCCCAAACAACAGATAAACACAGACGTATATACTAGACACTAGAAACTCTAAGACCAATTTGGACCTGTAGTAGATAAATATAAACTCCATAGATGCTGACAGTTATGGCAATAACTTAAAAATGGGATTTGTATTTACAGTTTCTAACTTAGGCACTTACAATGTTTTTTTTTTTAAGTGGAATTATTTATTTTCCTGTGAATTTTCAGAGTTTTATAGTTTGAATATAATACTTGAATAGAAATATTAAAAAAAAGAAAGACTTCATGCAACAGATGGGTCTCATATATGGCTTTAGCAGGTTATGCCTTAAATTTGTACCATGAGGAATTGTGAGGCGTGTCAAGATAAGTAGTGGAAATAAAGTTCATAGGTTTGAATGAACATATCTAAGAAAAATGCCCAAAGTGAGTAGCAAATATGTAATAATAGCAAGAGAAAAATTTACATAGGCAAATTAGTATTAACTTTCAGAGAACCTGACCATCCCATAAATCATGAATCCAGCCAACATATAATAAGCATTTACTGTCTGTCCATACTTTGGTAGGCACTGAAACAGCAGCATCAGTTAAGCCCCACACTGTCCCTGTCTTCATGGAGTACACACTATAGTAGAAAATATGTGAGATGCATCATGACACAGGGTTGTCAGATTCAGGGAGAGAAAAGAAGATACAGTTAAATTTGAACTTCAGATAAGCAATGAAAATGTACTTAGTATATGTTTTATGCAGTATTAGGGATATATTTTATTACAAATTCTTCATTGTCTACCTGAAATTAAATTTAACTGGGCATTCTGCTGTAAGAGCATATTTAGGATGAAAGTGAAACTTCAAGGGTAGCATTGAAATAGAAAGGTGATTGGCTATAACCAGAGAAATCAGCACACACAAAGGGACTGGAAAACTAAGATACTGATTTCTTGAGTGATAAGAAAAGCATCCAGGAAAATGAGGGGAAGGGTTCCTTCAAGATGAGTAGAGAGAGTAGGTAGCAATTGAATAGGAATTCAGCAGTGTGGTTGAATTTTATTTAAAGACCTCATCACTTTGAGATCTTTTTTTTTTTTCTGGTGTGGGAGATTGAGACTGAGAGAAAATGATGAGTCTAAAATTATACAGAATGAATAGAACATAGTGATTGAGTGAATAAAGGGATCAACAAAAAAGAATAAAAAATGATCACCCAGGTTCAGACTCAGAGGAGATAGGTAAAAAATAATGCTATTTCTGGAGAAATGGGTCAGGAGAAGTTAAGTATTTAGGGAAAAAAGAAATTAAATTAAAATTAAAAACTGTTTAATTTGTGTTACCTATAGAACATTCAAGTGGAGCAAAAAGTTGAATACAAAAAATTGGAATTGCTTTTAAAATAGCGAAGGTATTTACATGCAGATGATGACTGAAGCAATAGAAGTGGCCGAAAAACCTGAAACAGGAAGAGTAGAGCCCACAGAAATTCTAACATTAAATGACTTAGCACAATAGGAGGAACTGGACATGGAGACTGAGTTAAGAGGTCAAAGAATTAAAAAGTAAAATTAGAAGAGTGCTGTGGTGTGGAGATCAATGAAATAGTGTTTCAGAAAAAGGATAGTCAAATGTTACTTCTTGTCTAAGAAATAAAGTAATATGAATACTAGGAAAAGTCTGAGGAGGTTATTACGGTATCACATGTCTTTTTAGTAAAAATATGATGGTCCATATTAGGGAAGACTGTGGATCACTGGGAAGCAAGAAAATAAAGACAATTGGTTTCAGTATCTTCTCTGAGAAAACTGTTGAAAAGAGATATAAAGCATATAGTGGTCTCTGGAGAAACCCTCATGCTTCTGGTCACAGGTCTCTCTCTCTCTCTCTCTCTCTCTCTCTCTCTCTCTCTCTCTCTCTCTCTCTCTCTGTGTGTGTGTGTGTGTGTGTGTGTGTGTGGTGTGTGTTCAGTTGAGTGATATTTGAAGGTGTTTAAAATACTTCCAAGAAATTCAGGTGGCAGATTACAGGAAGAAAAAGGGAATAACAGAGCAAATGGCTGAGTGTGGGACTGAGAACAGCAGTGGAAGTTAGAGAAGGAGGCTCACCTCGATTGTTGCAGGAGTTGGAAAAGCAAAGGCTCGAAACAAATACATCTATGTTTGAATTTGAGTACAGAAATTCACATTCTTTCCTTCTTATGAATTCAATTGTGATTTCCATGAAAAATGAGTGGTTAAAATGGTGGTTCTTGGAATATAAGTCATAAAGCAGAATGTGAAGAGAGAGAGAGAGGGCTGATGATCTGCATTAAAGAGTTTTTTCCTCCTATGACAACAAGATAGGCCTATATAGAGAGATTTAGTCATAAAGTAACATGGCAAAAGTAATTCTGGGGAACACTAATAGCTGCTATATCTGACAGAGATGAATAGAAAAGTGAAATGGAAAGAGTACTAAAGCTGAGAGATGTAAGAGCTTCTCTTTTGACTGTGGTTCTTGACAATGTCTAATGCGCAATTTTGTTGAATTATGTCACTTCTGACCTTACCTGTATATATCTATAAAATAGGTTGTTCTAAGTCTAAAATTCTATGAGTAGACGTGGAGAACTGCAGAAAACAAGATAAAAATATGAAAACTTAGACTAAATGGTTGACAATCAGGAAGTAGAAGATATATAAGTAAATATATATGTGTGTGTTTATTTATGTGGTTATTTATGCAGTTATAAAATAAAAGTAATACAATTAGCATTGTCTTGAAAAATCTAAAGTCACAATTTGAATACTGGTTAATGAACCACTTTAGCTTCAATTTGTCATCTATGAAATGGAAATAAAAGGAAATAAAAATTTGGGGACAATCAAGTAAAATATGTAAATGAAACCTATCACAATAGAAAAAATAATCAGTGGCCTTTTCATTGGAGATTGGTTATTGGTGAAAGAAGGGGCAAACAATAAGAAGGAACTATAAGATGTTAGAGCTACTCTAGCCATGCAAATAGCCCTCTTTATACATCTTTGTACATCTCTTATGGCTCTGTGAAGGTGTGCTGCTCTTAAGGTTTATCAAAACTTGGAATTTATCTCTTTATTTTTTCCAGAATTTCTCCAAGTATCTCTTCTTCAATAGAAACTTTTCCTTCCTAAACTTTAACCTTGTACTCCCATTGCACTTTTACTGACCTCTCCCCTTTATTCCTTAGAATTGTTTTCACATATTGCTAACTACACTTCCACTGTTTAAGGCAATATATTTATTTGGCTCATCTTTATGATGAAATGAGAACCTAATACAATACAATATGTGATCCTGATGTGCTTTATTATTACAAAGAAAAATAGATTTGGTAGCTTCTGATTTGAAGAGCATGAGGTATGCATTTTTTACAAATTCTCCTGAAATTTTATATGTATGCTAAAGCTTAGAATCACTTATACAAGTGTTACTAATATTTGTTGAGTTAATCAATAATTGTATCTTTAATGAAATTCGTTTATATTAGATTTGAGTGAAAATATTTAAAGGCAAATTAAGTTAATTGACATTTATGATTATGTTTAGAATTAATAAACTAATGTTATGTTGTTCATTGTAGGGGCGTAATATAGATGACATCTATTAAAAAGAGAAATTTGAGACCTGAAGAAGAGTCAGGAGGGGAGGATGTTTAGTTAATCTATGATTTTATGAGTAAATGTACACTGTGATGTTCAAAAAAAACACGTTGAGAATTCTTGTAGAGAAAAGAACTGAGGTTCTGACTATGAATCTATTTCTATTTCTCCATTGTATTAATAGCTTAACATTTTATACACTCCCTACATTGTTAGTCAAATGTCCTAGGACATGTTCCATTTCTCTAAATAAATGATATGATACTTGAATGACAATTTCTGAATTGAAACTGAAAACAATCTTGTTCTCCACAATTCTCTACTTCTACTAAGAAAATTTTAGATCTGAATAATACCAAACCCAACTCATTTTACAGACACATAAAATGAGCTACACAGTGAAGTAATTCAACAAAACTGCATAGTTGGTTATTTCAATTTCTTTATACCCTCACAACAATTCACAGAATTGTGTTTAACTAACCAATGATTTCTCTAGAGGCAATAAGAACAAAGAATATGGAGTAAGAAAAAGAAAACAGAGTCACTGAAACAAAGGAGACGAGCTTTTCAGGAAAGAGACAATAATTGAGTGTGAACTGCATTTGAAAGCTCAGGGAGTCAAGAATTGAAGCAGATGGGCTGGGACAACATGCAGATCACTGGTGGTTTTTGAAAAAGGCATTTTTGTAAAGCATGGAGCAGTGAAGCTGATGAAAAAAATGATGCAATAAGTCTGGATACATATTTGTAGTCTGAACATTGAAAGGAAAGAAAGGGACAGGAAGGAAATTGAAGTACAGTGAGCTCTTTCTACTTATCAGTGACTGGGCTAAGTGCTTCAGTATATATTATCTTATTTACTATGTGAAAAACTTAAATTCTAGGTATTATTATATATATTCTAGGAAAAAAGTTCTAGTTCATAGCAGTGGTTGAGAGCAGTGTGGAAGATAAGTATTAGGGCACAGATAACAAATCTGGAGAGATTCTGGATGGTGGAATCAAGGCATGGGAGATATATGCTCATTTGAAGGAAGGGATAAATACACCCTACTGAGGAATTACTAGAGAAAGAGATATAGAACCTGAGAGAAAGTTCCTCAAAAGTCCGGAGAAGATGGGAATCCTAGAGTAATGGGATGGGTAAGCCTTACAGAAAAGGAAGTACATTAAACTGGTAAATATAAAGTCAATATAGTAAAAGTATATTATGAATTGCCTTTCTTTGTCCTTTCCAGAAAGAGCCTAGCTTTCTGAGCTTCTTTTTCAGAGCAATATCAAGTTGAACCCAGAGTATTACAACACTAATGATCATAGACACACACATATCTTCATTTGATTTATTATCATTCTGTGTCATAACCCTATAGTTTATGGTTTAGAAAGATGATTCTGGATAAAGTGCCTACTCCTCCTCAAATGAAAAGGATATTCACCAGCATTAATACTCTCGCCTTTTGTTTGTGGGGCATTATTTGATCTATATGCATAAATATGCTGCGTTAAGCTTTTTTTTTTAAGAGGACACTTGATACTAGATAATTACAACCAATTGTTTGCATACTGATGCCCCAGTTTACTAGTTAATTATTTTTAAAATAACCTTAACAGTCCATTAATATCATTTAACACCTTTTAAACTGAAACCATGCATGTGAGACTCAAGAGAATAGATGAAGTTCTTCATTGCCTCACAAAGGAATATTTTATAGTGAATACATAATAATATAAGAAGGAATTTTAACAGTCTAGCAGGCATTTGTATTCATTAAAGAGAGCTTTCATAATCAGATCCAATCAGACCCTGATTATTCAGCAATTTAGCAGTATCTGCATAAGCAGCTTTATCAGCTACACCCACATTCTCGGTGTTCAGAGATTGTTTGGGTTGTTTGGAATACTGGTCAAAATATAACTGTAAAAATAAAATATTCTTAAAATTTGATAAAAGATTTTGTAAACTAAAAACACACTCCTTTACGCCTAGTGATCATCGACCTTACAGTGAGTGTCCCCTAGAATGAGATAAGTGCGCGCCTGCCATCTCATCTAATTTGTGTTGATCTTCGGTCTGTGATTCCCTATCAGCCCCTCACACTTGTTTTCAAGGCTTACTATAATATGGCCTCCGACTTTATCCCTCAGATGTTATCTCCTCATACTCCCTAGTATAAATCCTCACTCAGTCAACCCACCTCCTTACAAGTCAGCTTTTTTCTCTCATTCATTCTTAGGGCTCATTGTCTTTATCTTTGTCTCTTACTTTTTCTCCAGCAATTTGCCACCACTAAAGTATAATTAATCCTCTGTGTCTTGTGGAATAACATTTACCTTTACTGCTCTCTGCTGCTTCTGGATTCCTTGTCCAGGGGTCCCCAAACCCCAGGCCATGGACCTGTATAGGTCTGTGGCCTGTTAGGAACCAGGCCATGCAGCAGGAGGTGAGCAGCATGCAAGTGACCGAAGCTTCATCTGTATTTGCAACTGCTCTCCAGCGCTGGCTTCACCGCCTCAGCTCTTCAGATCACCAGTCATTATATTTTCATAGGAGCACTGGTCCCTGGTGCCAAAAAGGTTGAGAACCACTGTCTTTGTCTACGTATTCTCTAGATCATTCATTCTAACTCTTGTAAACATCCACGTGTTTCTTTTTTTCGCTTTTATATTGTAAATACAGTGAGAATAATACTGGATTTTATATATCCGTATTACCTATTATGGATTTACATAATAGATATTAAGTAGATATTAGAATTATTTGAATTACTTCATTATTACACACTAATAGTTAAGTACAAGACATTAAAATATATATCAGTTTAGCACTTTTTCTAGTAGTGTTGCTTTACTTTCCTTTTTTAAAAATTCTCTTTTTGTGATCTCATGTTTTCTCAGATAATGATAGTTTCTGACCTAATTCCCAATAATTTCTTCTTTGGCAACTTTGAGCCTATGGATTATTTTATTTTCAGTCTCCGTCCTGTTTACTTATCTGTATAAGTTGAGCATTTTCCATCTCTACCAGGAAGTTCTCAACTCAAGGCGTTCAGAATTACTTTAAAATAAAGTATCAGACCATTTAAGTCAAAGTATTCCCTTATCTGATAAACATGACTGCTAAAGAAAAGAACTACTAGAAGGGGGAGTGGCACAGGGAAAGAGGAGTAGCAGTTACCAGAGAAGTTTGTAAAAGTTTCCATTTATATTTAACCCATCCATGTGATAAAATTGCATAGAAAAAAACACACAAACACAAACACACATGGACACAGACACACTCACACACACATACACGAGTACTCGTAACTCTGGAGAAATAAATATAAATAAGATTTGAGGATGGTATCCATTTCAATATTCTGGTTTTAATCTTGTACTATAAATTTGCAAGATGTTACCTCTGTGGGGAAATGGTAAAAGTACATGAGATTTTATTAGTTCCTACAACCGCATGCAAATTTATAATTCTCTAAAAATTAAAAAGTTTAATTTAAAAAATCACAATTATGTACTTCTCATTTAAATTGTCTCAATAAATTTCACAAGGACTATCTCACCATGAAATCTCTGTAGGTACACTTCAGAGATGAAGCTACTGAGCCAAATGGGTGAGGTGACTTGCAACATGCATTATGTCTAAGATTTTGTCAATATCAGACAATAAGGCATAGTGTTAGAAAATAGCAAGTAGTATCTAATAATTATCAACTATGTAAGACATAACTACATTTCTGGAGTAAAATCGGTATTCTGTACATTAGCAAATATTTATAGAATGCCATGTTCTGAGACATTTCAAAATGCCTAACATTAGTCTAAATGTCCTGATTATAGCACTTTACAAATAAGAGCTCATTTAATTTTTATATATTCTTATGTGTAAGTCTGGTGTTGCTGTTTATCCTTATTTTATAAATAAGAGACTATGGTATTGAAAATTTAAGTAAGAGTTTAGGTAGAATTTATCAGTCTGCTTCATTATGCTGCAATTTCAAAAGAAGAATAAAAAATAATGAGTGGCAAAGGGAATTCTAGCATTAATAAAAATATACTATAAGATTATGAGCCATAATAATTATAAATAATTGTTTATAAATGTGAGCAAAGAACTCAATATGAAAATAGTAATCAGAGAATTGTGGATGGCTTTCATGAGCTACATACTGGTCCAATAATGGGAAGAAGCCAGGAAGTAAAGCATAACAGCAATATAAACACAAAATTGGTTGCATTCAAATTAGGAATTCCTTTCAATGAAGTGTAACAATCCTAGTGTATTTGTTTTTTGAAAACCCACCCTAGATTCAATTGACCAACTCTATGCTATAAAGCTTAAAGTAGCAACATAGCCTATCACCCACTTTTAAATGAAGCAAATCATTATGCATTTTTCTTAATGCAATGGTCTCTATATTTTCAAATGTTAGTATCACTTTTAATTTAAAGACATTTTAAACATTCATATATAATATGAAATTAGTTTGCATATAAATTTATGAAACCAATGTAATAATTCTAGTTACTTCCCATTCAGGCATTTGTAGTTTCAAATTTTGGGACTGCTTTTAAGGGTTTTAAGGAAATTCACCTTGATAATTTAGAATGCTCTGGGATGTCCTTAACCTGGAGTCAGAAATAAACAGGTATCTTAATAAATTACTATGTATATATAAACATCATGCCTTAATAATTCAACAATAGTTTTGTTTTTATATGTATACATAATACTAAATATATTTGATTTGGCATCTTTTACTTAATTTGGCATTATCTTAGGCAAAACCATTTTAGTTGCAAGTTAGAGAATATCAATTTGAGTTAGGTTAGGTAGGAGAGGTTAATATTTGGTTACAGAACAAATTTGTGCAGGCCACAGGTATACTTGCTGTTAAGAATCCTAAACCAGTATCAGATACCATCAGTATCTTTGTTGTATGTCTCTTTTTTATGCATATTAATTTTGGTTTTGGTTTTTATGCACCAAATTTTGCCATGTCTGTATTATGGTTGCCAGGAACTTTTGAGCTCTGATAATTTTGACTCAGATTGTTTTTATTATAGCCAAAGAATTAGGAATTATGGTTGACCACCAGCACCCAAGAACATGGTTTAGTAAGGAGGAAGGGACAATTTCGCAAATAAAGAAGCTGTTATTATAAGAAAAATGTTCTGTAGACATAGTCGATTTGGTACTGTGTCCCTAAAATGTTCTATAAAGTAACAGTATTCTCATGCCAGCAACTGAATTGTGAAGATTTTTTCTGCCTTTATTCTTTTATACTCATGAAAGGAAGATGAAATGAGGAATGCGCGTGCGCGCGCGCGCGCACACACACACACACACACACACACACACACACATATACACATACACTCTTCTCAGTCTCTATTGCAGGCCCTCCTCAGCTCCCTTACTCTCAACTTTGGAGAACTGCTAATCTCAGTATGTATATCTCCTCTGATATCTTTACTCATTCTCTAGGTGAATCCATTCATTCCCTTGGTTTTAAAATACTATTTATATACATTTGGCAACCAAACTTACATATCCAACCCGAGTTTTCCCCTGAACCTCAATTTTGTATTCAACTGCTTTTCAAATTTAATAAGGCCAGAACTGATAAGGCTGATTTCCACTGCACCTTTAGTCATCCAGATCTCAGGAATGTCAAATTGAACCTCCAACTGTTTAAATCTTGAAACCTTGGCATCATTCCTCTCACAGTCCATATCCAATTCAAAAGAAAATCCATTCAGCTTTATCTTTGAAATACATCTATTAACGCACTCAGTCCCTGCACCTGTGTCTACGGAGACAAATTGTTCTCAACAGGGGATGATTTTACTCTCCAAGGATATTGAACATTGTCTGGAGATATTTTTGGTTGTTAAAAACATAGGATGCTATTGGCAGCCAGTGGATAGAGGTCAGGGATGCTGCTAAACATTCTATAAAACACAGAACAGTCTCCCACAAAGGCAATTTATGCCATCTAAAATGACAACACTATCTAGGTTGAGAAACCCTGACCTAAAGCGACCTTATATTATCTCTCCCTGTAATTTTACTAAAATATCTTCTTAAATGATCTTTAAATATTCTCTCTAGCTATCCGCCCACAGACACATACTTGCAATACAATTCTCTGTTTCCATAACCTGAGTGTTCTTCTTTTAGTATTTTATCAGATACATTTCATATTTATTTACCTACTGATTATCTAATTTTTACACTAGCATTTAACTTTCCATGATATAATAAATATTGTTTTTATTTTCACAGTTCTAATCAGAACTGCACTTACTACTTGAATTCAATACTCCTTGTTGAATTTAAGGAAAACATAACTACTATAATTGTTTATTCGCATATTGCATAAACAGCTTTGAGATACCATTGACTGCTTTTAGTTTTTAAATTCTCTCATGTTTCTTTTCTTTCTAAATGTTAATTTTCCATATATATTTTTCCTTATTTCTTTTCTATCCACCCTTTCTTTAATTGCTAATGGTCCCTGAGAATCTGTCTTGGCTTCCCTTTATTTCATGTAAATCACTCTCTCAAGACTTCCTTCTAGTGTTTGACCTCAGTTGCGCTGTGACACTGACACCTCAGTCTCTATCATGCTTATCTCCTAGCTTCGGACATATCCAAATGAAATGTCACCAGACCCTCTAACTCAACATCGTCCACTCAAACCACAGAGCAATTGATCATGCCAGATACTCTACCTGTTCTTGATTTTCATTAGCATTATCATCTTGTCTCTTAAAATAGTAAACTGTAAGGTATCCTTCATTAACACCTTATGTTCTCTCCTTTTCTGAGTTGGTTAAAAAATATTATCACATTTACCCTCTTGATAGATGCTTTAATGCTTTAGTTCAAGACCCCATTATCTTTTGCTTGAGATAGTATAACTTTCTGTTGCATTCTGTGTCATATTCAGTTATTTTGCATATTGCTTCCAGAATTACATTCCAAAAAAAGTGCTGATAATCTCATTCCTGTGATACAGATTGCCTACGGTGTAAAATTAACATTCGTTAGCTGATTATAATAGCTCCATCACAAAATTATACACATCTACCTTTGTGGTTTAATCTTCAGATTCTCTTTTAACCTATTCCTAAACTCCTACAACTCTGAACTTATTATTTCCTTACCATACCATGTCCTTTATTACCTTTATCTTTGATTTTTCTCTTCTCTCTGGGATATCCTATCTACTTCACCTGGAAAACTCTAATCATCTTTTAAGATGCAGCTCAAAAATTATTTTGTTAAGATCTCTATAATCATGGTTACTACTCTTTATCACCTTATTTCTCCTTTATAAAATTGTCATCTCCTAAAATGGTTTATTTTTTCTTTCAAGAACTAATGGAAGGACTAGAACATAGCAGAAAGAAAACAACAGTAAAAGTAGAAAACATGAATGATTCGAATGTTACATGTTGTTCTTATCTGTGAATGGGTATCATCAAACGCATTTTATAAAACAAATAGAATTAGGATATATAACCCAAATCTCCAACAATCCATAACAGAGCCAGGAAAAAAATTAAATCTCTATCTTTAATTTGGAATTCTTGTTATATATTCTATTATGAATTTACACATATTATATTATTAAAATAGAAAATACACCATATTGAAATTCATGGGGTCTCATTTGGAAACTATAGGATAGATATTTATTCAGCTGCATTTTTAAGTTCTATATAGCATTTTATGCTGATTTTAAGTTTTGTTTATTTTTAAGCTCAAAGTGCCTCTGAGAAACACAGAGAATTAGAATTAGAAGACAGCTGTAGAGAAATTGAGTAGGTGAAAAAACTATAGAGCTACTGTAGATAGACAATTTTGTATTCCCTTCTTTCCCATTGTATGGTCCTATAAGAGGATTTTAGATTATCTCCATTCTTTCTTCAGAAGATTTACAGCAGGAAGTTAATAAAGCACTCAGCAGAAGCTAAGACACAAAATAGGCAGGGAAGGGAAAAATTGCATCAGAGAAAGATAGATTTAATTGTATTGTAGATACCAAGTGGTCTCTTTAGAAATGTGTAGTAGAGCTATAAGATGAGGCGCATAACTGTCCAGCCAAGCTCAACAAAAGCTATCAGCCTGCTTCCTTGAAGGGGCATTGGCGGGAGCACAGAGAGAGGGAAACAGCCTGATTCCATAATCTGTAATAAGTAAGATGCTTTCTTTACCTCAGAGAGATGAATAAGGAACTAGTGTGAAAAGTAAAGAAACAGCTGTAATGTCAAAACAGAAACAAAAGCAAACTAACATCAACATACCAAACACACATAAAAGCTGCACATTCAGATTTATACATTATTGAATAGTGCAGGGTATTGTCTGGGGTGAGAGCCTTAAATGGCCCCTACTTTGATTCTGACCACTATTGAAAATAATATACCTTGTTATCATAAAGTTAACATAAACCTTTTTAGTTTTTTCTTTCGGTGGTAATTAATTTGCAAATGTACACAAATTAATTGATACAGAATATATGCTTCTCCTCCTAAATGGAGAATGTTTAACACAGGGATAAGGGATTTAAACACTACTATTTATAATGTTATTGAAATGGTATTATACATTAAATTTACTATTATTAAGCACAAATATAGAAAAAAACATTGTTTATATTATTGTTAGTCCTAAAAGGCAATCCACAGTTCTCTTCCTCAATCTAGTCCAAGAATGAGGGGCAACCTTCTATTGTTTGAATGTTCATGTCCTCTCAAAATTCATGTGTTGAAATCTAATGCTCAAGGATGGTTTCAGGAGGTGGGACTTTTGGAAGTTGATTAGGCTGTGAGGGTAGATTCCTAATGACTGGGATAAATGTCCTATAAAAGAGGCCTGAGAAAATTCCCCTGCCCCTTCTGCCTTGAGAGGACACAGCCAAAAGATCACTATTTACAAACCAGGACACTGATTTATCATAAGACACTCAATCTGACTACTCAGGCACCCTGATCTCAGACTTCTGGCCTCCAGAATTGTGAGAAATAAGTTTGTATTGTTTATAAGCCACTCATTCTGTGACATTTTGTTATAGTAGCACAAACTTATTTTTTTAATTTTAAATTTTATATTCTAATTATAAAAATATACTTTATAACTCAGATGTTTAAAATACATAAGGCACATGTAATTAACTTAAAATCATTTAAAATTATCTAAAATTTGGCTACAGTAAAAATTTCTAAGAACATACTGTATTCCATTAAATATTATTCTTTGGGTAAATATATCTGTATTTCGAATATGGTATGCAGGATTGTTTCTGTACATTATTACATGCTTTTAGCTTCTCACCTCTAAAAAACTATATATAATAGTTTTGGCTCAGATTTAATCTTACTTTTATACAACACAGTTTTAAATTACTTTATCATCTTAACGTGAGGCAGTTTGTTTCCCTAATCACCTATTACTGGAAATTTCAGTAATTTACATTGTTTAGCTTTTATAAATTGTTCTGCTTTTGGTTTCCTTCTATACATGTGTCTGTGCACATTACTGATTATTTCTTTTGACTAGATTTTGAGAAGTGGAAAGTATGATGAGAGAGTATGACTATGTTTAATGATTTGACACTAGTTATACTCATCTGAAGAGAGTTTCAACAATTGTTTACTCATGTAAAGAAAGTAAACACTCTGTGACTGTCTATTTTACTGCATTCAGATCAATTTAGAATATTCTCTTGGTGATAATTTAATTTGTATTCCTCTACGTCCAGTGAGGTTGCTGTCCCCTCTCTCCTTGTGTTTAGATGATATTTGTATTACTGCTTGAGAGTACTACTTGTTTTTGTCCTTATACAATTTTATAGTATAAGTAATTTTTAAAAATCACTTACATTAATTTACTTATTAACCACAATTTTTCCAGTATATTTTGTAAATGCGTTCATTAAATGATAATTTGCTCTAAAATGTTTAACTATGCTCTTTGAAATGTTAATATATGAAAGTATTATACACTCAAATACTGAAGTCAAGTATTTTTTTTTTTAGTTTCTACTACTCTTTTAAATGCTTAAAAATATTTCTGTGTACCATCATCAGATATACATTTACCAATATTACTTCTTATTTTGTTTTTATTTCTTAACAGTTAAGATTTTGATTCATCTGAATTTTACTTTGTTGTTAATGATGTATAGGAATCATACATATTATAATTTCCCTGATGTTTAACTTTAGTAGTCCCCTCTTATTTGAGGTTTTGCTTTCCATGGTTTCAGTTACCTGTGGTCAATACATTATCATAGGAAGAAAGTAAGTACAGTATAAGGAGCTATTCTGAGAGAAAGAGAGAAGATCACATTCACATAACTTTAATTATAGTGTATTTTTATAATTATTCTATTTTATTATTATTGCTTTTAATCTTTTACTGTGCCTAATTTATAAATGAAACTTCATCATAGGTATAAACATTTATAGGAAAAAAAAAGTATTATAAATAGGATCCAGTACTATTTGCAGTTTCTGGCTTCCACTGGGGGTCTTGGAATGTATACCTTGAAGATAATGGAGGATTACGGTAATTTTTTATCATATTTTTCTCATGCTACCAATGATTAAAATGCTACCTATATCCTACAGTAAATACCTGTGTATTCCCAGTTTTATACTCAGTTCTTCTACTTTATCCCATTAATCTGGATTATGCCCCACACAAGTATATATTGGCTTAATTATTATGGTTTTTCAAATATTCAAACAATGTTTTTGACTTTTTGAACCATATACTGAATCTGCTCCTAATTTTCAGTGACTAGATTCCCTCTTTCTGATTGTCTGATTCCCTTTCCCTCTTTCTGTTTTGCAAAGGAGATAATAAAAGCCAGTTATATTTTTCTTCTTTTGTAGTTGTAAATAAATCTGTTTTTAAAATTCTAATACCTGTTTACATAAAACTTAATTTATTTCTTTGAAATAATTTGTAAGTGTAATACTAGATTTCATGCTGACTTCGTTATTTTTTCAGAATCACAAATTTTGTCTTATAATTTTTGTAATTGTTTTTTGCTCCATTTCTCTCTACTAGAAGAAAAATCTCTGTTCTGAGCCCTCAATAGTTACGCTTTCTTCTCATTGTTTTTATCTCATCATATTTCTACTCTGTAGTTTCCCCTTTTTGGAGTATTTCTTTAAGGAAGCAAAAAACAGTCTGGGCATTTTTCCCTGGGAGCTGGCACAGTACTCACAGCAAGCTGTGTTGTTTCTCTCAAAGTCACTCTGTGCCCAGAATTAAGTACAAAGGAAGAGTACCCCATAATCACAACTGTACACAAACAAAAACGAGAGCATTGTGCACACCACAAAAAGGACCACATTCCCCACTTTTGCCAGGAAATGTGAATGAATCCCGCTTCTTTACCAATTATAGTTTAGCACGCTCCATTTTTCCTGCTTCCTACATAAAAATTTTTAACATATCTAATTACTAAATTGTTCCTACTTTCCGAAGGCACCCAAATAAGACCAAATACCTGCTTCACTGTGTCTTCTCCCAAATTACCCACACAAGCCAAATCCAATTACAAGTCCCTCCTAACATTTTCTTATACAATAGTTCTTCATCCACATTTGGATGACTACATGTATGTTTCTGATTATGTTTCCTTGGAGGTCATTGACATGTTTGTTTAATTTACAAACATTGATGTTTACAATATGTTTATATTTATTCTGTTCTTTAAAATTTCTTTAGTTCTAATTTAAATATTGTTTTGTTTTCCCTTTTGTTTAAAAGTAAGATATCTCCTTGTGCTGTTTTCTTTCTTTTTCATTACATAAAATTTTCATAGATTTATGTTTAGGTATTTAAAATAAGTGATAATCTACATTTTTATAAATTAGTTTTACTTCAATCGTTATAGTCAATATGGAGGATCATGGAGATTTTCTCTTTCTTGCACATTGTTAAACTTATGAAATGATATTTAATGATCTAGCGGCCTGCAGAGTAGGAGAGAGAAATGTGAGCAGAATATAATCTCTCTGGCTTTCTGACTGAGCCATTGTAATGGAGAGAAGCTTTCCTAACCTACCTTTTGTTTTGGCTTCAGCTCCTATTTAGGTACTCAAGGAGGCTGTGGCTGACCTTTCCCTGGAGCTTCAGATTTACCCATCAAAAAACATTAAATGTCCATAGGAAGAATCCTTGGATTTGTGATTGTACTTGGATATCCAAAACAACTGCTTGCAGATATGGTTTATGTGAATGTTGACCATAGGTCCCATGGCTTTCCTATCACATTTGTTCCAAATTCGAGCTACTAAGAAGGTCTTCTGTGCTTACTTCTTAAGTCATCACTCTGATTTTTGTGGAAGGGTGCTCTGATTAAATCGATTAGCTCTAAGGATCAAACTTTTGGGCAAGGAGTTGAAACCTTTCTCCTTTCTACCTAAAAAGCAATATTATTTCTGAATTTATATCCAAAGGAAAGGACAATTTTCTTATCCACCTCATTTGTTTCTATCTAATAGAAACAAATTATTAAAAAAAAAAAAAAAAAAAAACCTGTATACCCAAGAGAAACATAAAAGGAGATTTCTAAAAACAGCATGAAGTTTCTCTGAAGAGCTTGTCCTAGTGTCAGAGAACTAAACTGAATTTTTTTCCTACAAATTTCTTTGATAAAACATTTTAAAATCTTTTTCTTTCGTTTAAAATTTTATTTCTCTTACCTATTCTAAATCTTCTGTGCCACTTTAAGATCACTATTTTATTATTTACAGAAGAAAATTTGGCTGAAATGTTAGGATTTCTATTAGCATGTCTATCATATTCTTAGCAAAATGCCTTTCTTTAAATGAGCACATGATTTAGTCAAGAAATTGTAGTATAAGTTATTTATTATACATTAACTTTGCCTATCAGTATAGTCCTCAACAATCCACAGTTTACTACCAATAAACTAATCATGTTTGCTACAGTAGACAGAATTCTGGGATTATGGACACAATTAACAAGTTAATATCTTTTGACTTTTTTTGGATCCTGTGTCACCTTGGAGAGGTTATTTCATCACTCTACAGTTTCTTTATTTGTTAACTCTACACAATATCCACTTTATGCAGAAGATATGAGGAATCAGTAAAATCTTTCAAGAATATACAAATAGATTGGGATTTTAGTAATTAACATCTTCTAAAGAATATGAATGGTATTTTCTATATCCCATAACAGGGTGTTTTTTTTTTTTTTTAATGTGACCTAAACAAATATCAATCATTTTGACTAATGTCTTAAAATAAGCCAGGTGAAAAGGCTAGAGGATCCGGAAGAGCTGTGCATCATTTTTCCAAAGTGTCAAGTATCACAGTATAGCTTGAAGCATTGAAATTTATTTCATTATTTATAAAGATCTATGTTTAAAAAGGAAGGATGCGTAATTCTTTGAATTTTAGTATGTGTAAAGCAAAAGTATATTTATGATTCTGATTGCTACTTATGGAAGAAACTATTAAACAAGCAAAATATTACGATAGAAATCATTCAATGACAAAACAAATTTCTAAATGCTAAATCTCTCCTTAATTTTTGAGTTAAAGGTGACATATTTGGTTCTCCTTTATTTTATAATAGAAGTTTCCCCAGAGAAGAAAATAAAAAGTAAATTGTATAGAACATTAGAAAATATAGAATGAAAACAATCAGATATCTAAGTGTTGTCCACTACTCAAATGTACAATGTTGAACATGGTATATTAATTTTTTTTAACACAGGTTTATTTTGAGTGGAGGAGTAGAGGAAATCACAGGTATTATCTTTATATTTACTATTTAAATAATCAGAAAACATATATGAAAATATAATGATATAAAATATGCAATGTTCTTATGTCTTCAATGATCAATATAAGAATAGACACACATATAAGTATAAAATATATGAATATATATTTACTGAACAGAATTTGCCATTGAGACATTCTTTATATTATTAATAGCGATTCTTTCCCTTTCTCAGAGAGACAAAGTGCTATTATGCTGGCCTGGTGGACAAATTCAAAGCCTATAGCTGTACATCTGCAATATTCACAGGAAAACAAAGCACGTGCCATTTAGAGTTCAAGAACATGTACCAGGATATTAATACTTTAATATAAAGAGGTTTTTTTTCTGAGCTCTAGAATGTCATATAACTCATGTTCTACCATAGTTTTAGTCCATGTTTAGGAATGTGTTTAGGAAAACAGAATGTTATGTGACTGTGCTAGAAATAAAAGCAGGTTTTATTTTGACAATTCACATATATCAGGCTCTCTGTTCAGGGTTTTAAATGTACTGTTTCTTAGTTCTCATAGTCATCCTACAAGGTAGATTGCATACTATCCCTGTTTTCAGATGAGGAATTTGAGACAGAATAGTTAAGAAAACTGAAGTATTATAGATTTTACAAATATTGAAAGTGGCTTTTTATTTTAAATTTTTTTTTTTTTTTTGGTTAGCATTGAAAACCAACATTTCAGGAAAAGAAAAAAAATGACTCTAGTATGTGATTTTGTATTACCTTTAACAATGCCCGTTTAAACAATAGCTTAGATTTTTTTGTTTGTTTTATAGCAGTGAAAATAATTCTTTTTAAACCTCCTAATACTGTTTTTATGCATAGATGTTTTGTTTAATCCTCAAAACAAGCCTACTATCATTTATGTTTTACAGGTATGGAAACTGAGGCACAAAGTTGGCAGGTGCTCTCTACAATGTCATATGTCTAGAAAGCAATGCATCTAGGACTTTAACTCAGGTAGATAGTCTCTAGATTCCTTGCTGTAATTGTTTTCACTCCACTTCTCTCTTAATATGTTTAGACTTCAGAAATAAAATGCCGTTTTTTTTTATATTTTTATAATATTTGTTTTTCTAACTTCTTATCATGTATTTCCACATTTCAATTAATAAAATTTTAATTTAAAAATACATGAGAAATAATGTTTATTAATGTATAAAAGTAACTTTAGTGTCAAGGTAGAAAAAATTCTTAACCAGTTCTCTTATATAATTTAAAATTTAATAAAAAATACAAATTTTTCCTAGTTTAAAAAATCTTTATCTGAAAACAGTAATGATTTTCCTCTGCTCTTCCTTAAAAATGGATAGCTTTTTGTGTAGAAAATAAATCATCTATAATTTACTTTAAAAGCTAAATTATTCTAGAGTACCAATAAGAACCGGAAGCTACTCTGCCTGGATAGTTTTGAAAATGTAGTAACATAACTTTAACTGACAATTTGATACATGAGCATTTGTGGAATTGAGGCTACTTTTAAAAAATCATAATAAATGCATTTAATTTTAATAAAATACATATAAATAAATAAAAATCTATATTGCTATAAGCCCACACATTACCATGATGTGAGTAGAATGATTACATTGCAACATAGTGTCCAAAGGTCATCAATTCAGAGACCTAATTCTAAAAACCATTCCAGGTGCTTAAGAGAAATGGAATACTAGTCTTAGTTAGTGTAAATCTTGTAACTGAGAAAAACTCTTGAGAATATTGAATGCAGCTGTTGTCTTGGTCTTTAACATACGGTTCTTAATCTGTGTCTGTATTAATCATCCTGTTTTAATTAAGTCTTTTCCTGTGACACAAGTTACACTTTTATTTGTAGAATTTATTATCTATCTCTTTATCTAATCATCTATATATCTATCCATTCATTTACTTAATCACACAAATATATAGACCATAGACAAAAGCATAGACTCAGCATTTTCAAGGATGCAGAGTATATCAGTGACATTTTAACCTACTGCAGAAACATGAAAAAACATGGAAAAAAAAAGACAGAGGAAGTATAAGACACAGACACTAATTATATCTCATACAACTTTGTCGTCTCGCTATTATTGGAAGACTTGGGCTCAATGCATGCTTATTGAAAGAATAAATGAACTGCTATATCAACGCCAAAACATGCCTTCACAACACAACAGAAATATAAATTTAAAAAAATTATTACTGCAGTGAAAAATTATACTAAAGTCTGAGTGAAGTGGGGCTATAACATTTTATCAAAGATCTGGGATTTTTAGTCCTTTTGCATTACTGTGGCTTCTCTATCATCCTTTATTGTCCTCATCTGCCTTGTAGCCCAGAACCAAGGCCACTATCTAGAATAATGACAGCCGAAATCCTCTGTCTGACCCCATGAATTTTTATTAGTCATATATATAATATATGTGTATTATATATTAGTCATATATATATATATATATATATATATATATATATTTCACAACTCATCTCTAGGATTTCAAATTGATTTAAAATATGTAGGACTGTGTACATAGGATGTCAGGACATAAAGGCAATGAAAAAAATGGGACTTCTCAAATGAGTATTGAGGAGAATGTATAAAATGGTTTAGGGATTTGCCAGATCCTGTCAGTTTTGTTTTATTTTCCCCTAATTCTCTACATTGTATTACTTCTACAGTTGGTGCCAATTGATGATGAAAAACAAGTTCAGTTCAATCTTGGCTTAATAGAACACACTCTATTCTGGCCATAGTCAAGAGGCAATTTAAAAATTCTGTGAATTTGCTCCAAGATCCAGCAAAAAAAAATCATATTCTTGCTAGTTAATTCTAAATTATAACCTTGTTTTTTAAAATGAATGTGTCATTTTCTTGAGTTCTGGTCACTATTTTGTTCTGACTTGAAATTCTAAGTCACAGGAACTTTCCTTTAAACCCCATTTGAAAGTCCATATCATGTTTTACAAAAAGCTTGCCAGAATCGAATTACTGATGTCAAGTACTCATCACTGATCACTGACCTCTAGTGAAAAGCTCCATTATTCACATAGTTTTGCTTATTATGAGATAGCCTGGTCATTTGGAAAGCACAACTTGGGAGGCACATTTTTAAAAATATGAATTTCTGTTATTCTCTAGTGCTCAGAATGCTTCTGAGCACCAAAGGCTTATCAAGGGGATGCTGTAGGTGAACCAGGAGCTAGAACTATATTGTATGGAGTTCATTATACCTTTGTTAAGGTTACAAAAGTCTAGTAGTTTATCCAAGGCTTTAGACCACCTCTCCTACTGTGGAGAGCTTTATAGATCTGGCTCAGAAGGGGTTTAAAATAATTGTATGAATATCATAGTTCTTTTGTGAGACCTGTGGTCTCAGGCATTAAAAGTAGGATCCAAAAATAAGATGCCTAAAGCCATAATTCAAGCATTGTTTGCTGCAGAACCATGAAATCTGAGAGTTCAACACGGTCATTTTCTCATCTCTTTCATTCACTGGCAGCACACACAGATGCTGGGACATCTGGTTTCATTGGCAATGGGTTTTTACTGTTTGGAAGAGTGTGCCCTGCATGCCTGGGTCTATGCCTTCTGAGAATTCTGACCATCTGCCCTTCGGTAAAGCTTTCTACCAAAAGCGCATTAGATTATCTTGCTCAAGTTCAATACTTACCCAAACTGAGCCTTCAGGCATCCTGGAAAACTTAGTATAACTAATGCTCAGATAAACTGATGTTCTGATCTCTGTGCACCCTATTTTTATTATACAAATATAATCCTTATGAATACAATTTGCTTCTAGAGAGAAATATTTTTCTATTGTTAAGAAAACATTTCATCTAGTGGTATTTTTCTAAAATATGTACATTCTAATCATAAGGAAATTCTCTTATAGATCAGAATCATTATGATTCATTTCCTCCTATCTTTGATGGAATCTGGTTTTCTTTCAGAGTGAAAATTAGATTGCTAACAGCCCCTGGGCCATGATATTCCAGTTGGTTGTCAAATAGGTTAACCAGTGAAAAGCTCATGACTGCCAAGCAGGAAGACCTGTACCATTAGGCATTGTCTAGCTTATAGAACATGTAAGGCAGTTTATTTTGGTTGCCTTTTTGTTTACATTTTTGTTTGTTGGTGGAAATGCTGCTATACAGGGTTATTAATCCAAATGTAGAACTCAAATTGGAAAATGAGTTCTGGGAATGAAGTAACCTGTTAGTCACATATGCTGTGCATTATAGGCTGATGCCAAGTCATCTCTGGAGGCTGGATAGTATAATGGTTAAGAACAAATATTCTAGAATACAACTGTTATGATGTATCTTCTGTGACTTCCACTTACTCCTATATAATTTAAGACAAATTTCTAAATTTCTAAATTTCTGTGTCTTCCTAAATTAAAATGTTGATTTTTAATATTGTTCTTATATCACACATAAATCTGATGGGGTGAGGTGAACAAGATGCCCATCACGGTAACATTTGGACCTTTAGTCATCATTACCTTCTCAGTTATCAATGTTCCATTTGTTTTCAAAATTGGGCAGGGAAGTATTAAGATATGTCCAGGTAGATTACTTGAGTGCCAGATGCAGTCTTTCTTGCTCACATTACATAATAATAGATTATTATAATAATATCATATTCTCATAAGAGTATAAGAAAATATAGATAATTGGTGTTTTTAATCATTGTGCCTTGCACATAGGTTCTTAGGAAATATTTACTAATTTGATGAATGAACGCATAAATACACGAGGGTTACAATCAATTTGAAGCAGTGATCTCTAATTTGGAATATATGCTTTCAAGTTTTGTGCAAAATGATTTAATGAAATGTGAGAAATAATTATGATTTTAAATTTTAACTATTTACATAAATATGTATATATTATGGTTATAATTTACATAATATATATTTATAATCAGTATATAAATAAGTGCATAACTACACACATAAATGTGAATTTTCTTATTTTTTGTAGGTAGGGATTCATAATTAAAAATTTAGAGACCCAGGAGAGCATCTCAGATGCACAGCATGTCAGATAAATCAATTCATACTTGGTAATTTTTCTACCATGTGTCCTGTAGATGTAAAGACAAATATATGTTAGACTGTATACACCACTAATGTTTATTTAAATAAAACATATTCTATAAAAGATGATACAGAAATGTAGTTCCTCAGCAAAATTATGTATCCACAGCAATTAAGCAATGCATTACTATATATTTTTTGGTTTTATAATATTCATCACTATCAAAATTGAAATTATTATTGTAATTAATCAGTAAAATAAACTTGACATCTGAGGAGTGTATATTTGACCTTTTCTGAATTTAATTGAAGATCTTAGACCTAAACTGTAAATAGATCCTGTGATTATTAACATCATAAACAACATATAGTTGAATAAAATCATAGGGCTTAAATACAACTAGAAATTATTATTTTATCTTGAGCCATTTTTCTGGGAGAAGTTATGACACCTATTCAGAATGAGACATTGAGTTAAGGAGAAGAGTTGGGACAAGCATTGATTATCCCAATCCCCAGGTCGATGTTCTCTCTATTACATTAAAATATGTAAAAATCATTTGAGTTATAAACATTTTATTTATTTATTTTAATTTAGTGGTAGGAGTACTGTAGTATTTTAGATAGTTGAAATTGTAGATGAAACCATGGAAATTTTTAAAAAATCTGTTAAATTCAAGTCAATATAGATAGTTATATAATATGTATTGTTATATATAAACATATATCTATATATACACACAGAGAAAGAGAGTCAAGAGATCAAAATTTTTATAAAATGTTATCTAAGGCAAATTTTCTAATGAAGTTTAAAATCTGTTTTTGTGTTCACTTTCATATTATTGAACAGTTTTAATTAGAATTTATACATTTGAGTACAAAATAAAATGTTATTGATTCATACTTACCACAATTAAACTGGTCATTTTTTACAAAAACTGAAAGAATATTTCACTAGAGGAAAGGGACAACTGTTTTACTTTATTTTTAGCAATTGATAATGTTTCTGCAAAATTTCAAAATTATCATTGGAAAATACTGGACAAAGAAATAGTGTCAATTTGAAGATTATATTTACAATACTGAGAAAAGTTTTGTATTAGACATAAACCTGTTATATATTCTTGCATGTGCTGAGATTGCCTTCTGCTTTCTCTATCAAAGTTAGCACCCACCACTGCATTCCTTTCCACTTCAGATTTAGATGAAACACGCCATGGAGCACAGGGGATCTTACTTCCTAAATGGCCAATTAGGGCCAGAAGAATAGCACAGTAGTGTGGGTGAGCTGCCAGGGGTGGCAGTGGGGAGAGCTAACCTTAGTCAACAAAAAATAGGAAATAGAAGTTAGACTCTTAATTCAATTTCTTCTCCTTACTCTCTTTGGTAGTCTTCTCTAAGATGTAGCTGCACATTACGACCTTAGCAGGACAAACCCACAGAAGCCCTGAAAGCACTACTGTACCTCTAGGGTGTTTTGAAGCAATAGCCAGCACATTAACACATCTCACCACATTGATTCACAGCGTTCTTTATCTCAAGTTCTTTTTTCTCCACAGCCTCACCACCTGGATGTGAACCTCCCAAATAAAGTGAAATCATATCTATAATTCTAACTACACTATTAAAAAGAGAGTGGAAGTAGCTTGGGAAACTATTGAGGATAATTATATATCTATATATCTATATGTACATTTAAATAAAATAAAATTTAATATTGCAACAAAAATGAAGTCGGATGCAGACCATTTATTAGATATTATAGAAGGTTACGTTTATAGTATAAATTGTCAAAAATATTATAGGTTCATCCTTCCAAGACTGATAGATTTTTTCTCCCAAAAGATATTTCTGCTGTTTCCAAATGCAAATTCTTACTCATATTGTGACATCATTATAAATGATAAATGGTTTAAATCACAACATTCTCAGTTAGAGAATGTGTTTCATGTTTCTAGGATGTTTTCTGATGAGAACTTAGAGAGCTTGAAAGATCTTTTTAAAAAATATATTTCATTTACAATTGGCAATTCCTAATGGTAAAGAATAGCTTACTACTACTGCATATCATAGTATTCAGAAAATGGATACTTTATTATTCTTCATGCATTTTGAAAAAATGTCTCCACATTTTGCTCGAGCATATTTTATCCCGTGCAATTTCCAGTTCTTACAGCTCTGTGGCAAGAGAAACGCGTCCTGTTTTTAGTACGTTCAAGAGTTATTTGTATTCCACAAAAATATTTGTGTTTACTTATTAATATGTCTCATATATTTATTGTTAAACATAATTTTTAGGAATTAGTTTGTTAGTATATTACTAAAGAGACTTTTTTATATTTTCTAACATATTTCTGGTATGTGAGTTTTTTGTTGTTGCTGTTATTTTGTTTTGTTTTACCTACTGAGTGGGTGTCCACCAACTTTGGTGAACTCATTTATATATTTTTTTAATTCAGTTTGGTGCAGCAGTTATTAAATATAATAATTTAATAAGTATCAAAATTAAAATATTTTAAGCATTTATTTTTCACCTAAACTATGTGAAAGAAGGTAAAAAAATTTACTTTGCAAATATTAGCAACATTAATATGAATACATATCAAATTCTAAGAGAAAAACAAGATTTATTTATTGAAATAATATACTTAATTTTACTTTTATGTCTATTTTTATTTGGTCATTAAATCAGAGCTTTAAAGAGAAGTTCTGTTAAATAATAATAATCAAAATCCAGCACCCTTATGTATAATAGGTGGTAATAAGTCTTTGTTAAATCGACAAATGGTCCAATATTCTAGAATTATGCATTCATTTTTTCTAATGTAATACTCAATGATATATATTTTCCACTTATTGTATAATGTAGATCCTTCAGACATTATATTAAACATACATGAAATTCCTAGACACTTTAGATATTAGTATTAAACTAATTATCATAGTTAAAATATAAGTAAAAGTCACATTTAGAAGATGATACGGAGTATTATTTTTCTATATATTGAAAAATGTCAATATTTTATTTTGAAATAAAGTATACTTAATATATTGTGAGGAAATCCTTGTCCCAATTTCTCTGAAATCCAACAATTTCATTTACAACTATTTATATTGATTTCTTAATTTATTTAGAGCTATGCTGAAAAATAATTGTAATTGTAATAACATTGTTTCTCTTTTCAAATATTTTCATAATTGTTTGATTATTTAAATAAATTCAAAAGTTTTATTTCATTTATAGTTCATAAAAATATCAATTTTCATTGTACTAACCCTTCTAATGTAGATTTTTGTTATTCAACATATCTTTGTATGTATCACAGTCTCTACATTAAAAAAATACAGGATTTTCAGCACTGAAGAAGTTTCTATATTATCTATATTTTAGAGCACTGAGACATGATACTGTCTTTAAACAGTGATTCCAAGCTAATTGTACAAAGTTTGTCCTTCTCTTTAGCCTCAGATATCTCTATATATTACCATCGATAGCTCTGTGGGCCCATTCTTGTTGTCTGCTGTTGATTTGAAGTCAGAGTCAGTATTAAACTCAGCAACTCTGGTAAATATAAATATAGACATAATCAAAACTAGAGTCTTATTGGAATGGTTATAATGGTAAGCCTGGGATCATACAATTCTTTGGGATCACTGAAGTTGTATTCAATGTGGCACTCAGTAAACTGAGTTTAGATTACCAAAGATTATTCTATAAACATGAATACAGTTGAAAAAATATTTCTACAAGTCATTTTAAGGTATTTTTATCTGCTCTATTTCAAAAAGGATTTTTAGAATGAGATGAGAGTGTACATTTTTTTAAAAGTTAGGGCAAAGAATAAACAGATACAAAATCATAACAGATAAAGGAGCAGTTGCTACAGAGAAACATGTGATGTCAAGTAGAAAAAAATCCTATGCCATTTCTAAACCTGGAAGACTATATGATCAGTTATATAATTCATACTGTCTGTAAAATTAAATAAAACAAGCAAATATTTTTCTGTAGTCTCCTTAGGAATCTTCACTTGTAATCCAGACACCCAGAATCAAGGAATTCGCATCTGAACCATTTTCTAACATATATAACATATGGATATACTTTATATATACTATATATTATATATTGAATATATGGTATGTTATAATACTATAATACTATGTTGTATACTATATATAATGTATTTTGTGTGTGTTTGTATGTGTACACTAAACTGTTATAACTTCATGGTAGATCATAGTAATTTTCAGCTCATAAAGATTAAGAAGTTAGTGTCATAGACTATCTCACCAGGAATGTGATGTGATATGTTCTATCTTGAGTGGATTCTACTTTTACTTGTCTCTCTTATAGCTGTCGAGTAACAACATATATTTACACAGTTTTGATAAAGGGTCAAGGACATTACATATGAGAAACAGTCGGGGTTTAAAAGAAAACAATTCCTAAAGAGAGAGAATGTTTAGCTATGATGACATGGCTATAACGATAGACCAGATCATTGTGATTTAAGTGTTTAATGGACTCAGAGTAGATAATTATTGAGTGCCATGAGGATCTCAGGTTATAACATTTCAATTCTGCTGAGTTGAAGGTTTCTCTCTCTCTCTTTCTCTCTCTCTCTCATAATAGCTAAATTGTAGGTTTTTAAGTATAATAATGTACTTTAAAAAAGTATTTAGTACTCCACCAGAAATTATTGCATTCTTAAATTTGTAAAGCTTACTGCTAAATGTTGACCACTACCTTAAATTCCTTATTTCCTTATGACTTTTTTTTCTTTTTTTTTGTATCTGTAATTATCTTCATTGCCCTTGCATTCTTTAGTTCAGGAATATTTTGTTCATGAAGTCACATATGAAGTAGGATATCAAAGAGGGAAAAGACTGGATAGGGCTTTCGTTGAGCAAGTGCTTTGAGGTTGGACAGGCCCAGCCCTATCATGGCTAGTAAAGGCAAATAAATCATTTATTCCTTTAAGCTTAATCCTTCAACTGTGAAATGAGGAAAATATACCTGTTTTATATAACACTTCACCATTGTAAAATTCCTACTGCCTTGTAGGCAATTTGTTAGCTACTTTTATTTCCTTCAAAAAAGCATTCGGTTTGAGACTTAAATTAAAAAGCACAATGCTTTTCAGAAGCATGTTAAAATGTCTTCTAAACTTCAAATTATAAAGGAAAAAACAATTTTCATGCTGAAGCACTTAAGGCCTTCTAATTTTTTAACATCAAAAGGAAAAATTATTTATTCTCTTTGGGTGAATTTGCAATAATTATTTTGAATTTAAAAATACAAACAAAAAAAAATCTGTTAAACAAAGGTCTTAACAGATTATTTGAAATGACACAAAACAATGTCCTATCCCCTTTTAACCGCTTAAGAAATATTTTCAGTTTCCCTAAATCAGCTTACTTGAAGATATGAAGAGTTGCTTTAAATCACACAAAAACAATCCAGTACGCAATATTTGCTGTTGTCCCTGGAAACTGCAGAGCTAATTCCCTATGCAGTGCACATAAAATGTAACTCTTAGTATCCATTTGGGTTTTAGCTGATGAAATCAAACAGAGAGAGTATGTAGCATTAGCATCTCCTGTTTGCTGGCAAACATGATTTTTAGCTACCCAATGTATTTAGAAGTGTGTGTGTGTGTGTGTGTGTGTGTGTGTGTGTGTGTGTGTGGTGCGTGTGTATGCATGAGCGCCTATTTCTTCTTCTTCCCATCCCTCTTTCATGAGTACACAACAATCAAAGCTAGAAATAAAAATGCGCAACGCAGTCTGATGCTGGCAGGAGAATGCAGTTGTTTTGTTTGTATTTTTAGTGACATAACACCAAATCAATTGCGTTAAAATTTTGTATGACAAGACTAACAGTGATTATTTTTGTAGAGTAAAAAAAAAAATCCTTGTGCCCTTTGGCTGCAGAAGTGGGAATTGTAGAGTGCTACTGCATTATTTCTTCTCTAACAAGCCTCGCAATACTGAAATAAGACTGCAGATGCTGATTTACTTTATCTTGTCTTATCTAGGAAAAAATAGCAATGGCTTTAGTTCTAGTCTCATTGAAATAGGCCAATTATCATCAAACATTACTAAGTGGTGACATATCATTCCTCTTATTCAGGTCCAATAGAGTCTAGGATGTATACGCTGTTATAATGCATGCAAATTAGTGTGTAGGATGTAATTTGTGTCAGGCTATGGGCTCCTAGAAGTTTGTGACAGTCATGAACAAATTCTAAATCTGCTAGGACTTCAGATAGCAATTTTTTGTGTGTGTATGCTATTTGTCGATCCATTTATTTACTCTTCAGTTAATTAACTTAAAGTAACTGAAATAGAAAAAAATCAACGTAATTGTTACATCGAAAAGAGTAATATAATATCTTATGCCCCTCACTGCTGCAGAGTAAGCTTGTTTCTCCTACATGCTGGAAGCAGTGTATGATCTTAAAGGCTAAGGAAAATTGGGTGATATTTTGCACAATATTTTGTGCAGGAGGGTGTTATTTCTACTTTTTCCCTGTCCAAAATTCATTGCCCTCCACATCAAAATTTTGTGGCAAGTGTCAGTACTTTCAACATCCCCTTTTTTTCTCCTATATATTGAACAAGTAAAAAGACTAAAGTGGCAGTACAATAATAATTTAGTCAGTTATAAAGATAGCTGGATATCCATCATGTGCCAAATTCTATTATAAATGTTGAGATATAAAGAGTGAAGTAATAGAAAAGTGTCCCATGAACATAAAGAGAAATATGAGGTTTGGCTATCAGGGGAGACCTGTCTGAAGATTTAGCATTTAGTTAAGAATGAAATTATGCATAGAAAGCAATAAAAGATCAATAGACTGAGAATTGGAAAGTTGGAACAACATGTACATGGTTATTAATGTATTTAAGAACACAGTGAAAATTTGCAGTGAGTAAAAGAGGAAAAAGTGAGCATCCTTTGGATTTCAGGATGAGGGAAAGAGCAAAATAGCATTCGAGTTTTCAGCTTAAATTCCAGAAAACACTGTCTATTGCCATGTCCCAAGATGGGTGAGAATCAAGAAGGAGTGTGTTGGGGGAGAATGAGGGTTTTGTTTTACAGTCATGCTAAAATTGAAATGCTTATTACATACTTTAGTGGTAACATCAAATAGATATCTGGTTCTAGGAGTTAATTTTCAAACTTGTTATCAATATTCCACAAAAGTTCATGGCATGTGAATAAAGATGATGATATAATGACCAGTTAATGTTATAGCTACTATTTCTTGTTTCCAAAGGCTTTGTGTTCATCTTGATAGTAATATATAACTCCTTAAGCCTCCTAGTCTACGTGCTCACACAACCAGTATTCATTATATAAGTATATATTGGGTATTCAATATGCACTGTAACCACTCATTAGGTAATTTTTATTCCTAAAAACATGTATACCATCTTGGAAGTGAGTTAAAAAAATACATCAGTGCAAGCACTGAATTGAGAGTGTGAATGCATGAACATTAGTTTGGTGTGTCGTGAGCAATGATTTACAACTTTAAAAGTAAGCAAGGTCAAGTAGAGAATCAGTAGATATGTAATGTGAGAAAGAATACAAAGTGAATTTGTAACCATTACTCTTCAGAGTCAACTCAAATTAGTTTGGTCTGTCTCTACACAACTAAATGCATCTGACTTCAAGATGGTGCCACCTAGCCCACTGCTTCTCAACTTAAGTACTATTGACATTTTGGCATAGAAAATTTCTTGTGCAGGCTGTAGCTTGTAGGATGTTTAACAGCAACTCCAGCCTCTACTCACTAGTTACCAGTAGCAGGCCCCCCTCTCCAGCCCTCGTTATGGCAATTGAAAAATGTCCCCAGGCATAATCAAAACCTCTTTTCCTTTTTAAGACCAAACTTTTTAAGATCACTTTCACATTTCTTGTAACTGGCTTTGAGATAATTCTACATGTAGCCTTAACACCCTCGCTAAAGAAAAATAAATTTAATTAAAGCTATTAAATCTCCCTATTATCATAAAGATCAGACAATAATTTGGAAATTAATATAGCTATCAGAATTATGTAAGGATGAATTTTGAAAGCCTAGAAAAGTTTATGATTTACTTAAGATGGTAAGGAAGGTTGGGATTCAGATTAGCACTAAAATGCATGATTCCTGAATTATCGTCCAGTATTCTTCACGCTAGATCTCTGACTTCACGCCTATTTATCATGATGGTCTATTAACTGCTTTGTTTTTAAAAATCAGTGTTTCACTGGCTTCATGTTTACTCTCCTGGTATTTTTTAAAACTTGTACAAAAAAAAGAATAAAAGTTGTGCATATGTCTTCCATCTCTCATGCATTCAGTCCTAGGACCTAACAAGTGATTCTAAATAATTTTTTAGAGCATAGGTCATTTTAACTACCTTTCACTTCCATTTCTATTAGGCCTGCCGCCAACTTCTATGTTTGGATCTACTAGTTGCTTCATATTTGCACACCTGAACTAGGCTGCTCATTGTTTTGTCTCATCCCTCTGTCCATATAGCACACCACCACTAGATGAATCTTAGCTACCACTGTAATTATATCACTCCTCTATTCCTAAATGTTAAAGGATTCTTCCAATTCTAGAGAGCATGTTTTAGGTTATACAGCATTGTTCCCTGCAAACAAAATGTTTTTCTTGTTTACAGACCTTCATAATTTATTTATAGGCAAACTGCCACTTATCATCAAGACTTATTCTGGCAGAATTGCTCTGCTCGCACTGAGAAAATTCGAGCACTCTGTCTCAAAAACTTTCTTATACTGTCCCCTGTGCCGGAATAGCTCCTCTTCTCCTCCTGTCTAAACTCTATTCTTTTTTTAACTACTGAAGGTTCTCTCCATTAGGAAAACTAGCCTATTTCAGCCCACAATGATTTCTCTCTCATCTAAGGCATCAGTATATACTTTCCTTGTTATTTTTAATTAATAATTTATTATTGTACAATATCTGTCAGAATTATTTTTGTAGGCCAGCTTCTGAAGCAAAGATTTGTGGGCAAGCGGAAGAAGTCAAGCAAGGGTGTTATCTGAGATGAAAACTTCGTTTCACTTGGATCCCCTGGGGATGTCTGGCATGTAAAATATACAGAAGAGTGTATCCCATCTCCAGAAAAGTGAGATGGGTTTCCATAATACTATACAGTCGTTCAATGCTAATAACACCTGGTCACTCTGGAGGGTGGGGTGTGCTAGGCTAGGGTAGAGAGGGGTGGAAGAAGGATTCAACCCCATCACTTCTGGCTCCAGGCTTCTCTAATTCATGTAACTTTAATAGCACATGGGTAATCTCCAAAGATGGTAGAGGCCAGAAAGTAGAAACAGGTTCTCAAAAGGTGTAGGATAGACACAGACTTTGAAAGAGAGAGCACTGGAACTGGATAAAACAACAAAAGGTCATTACCTTGTCATTTTAACAATTTCAGTGCTGTTAACCATTAACACATTTATTCCTTCTTGGTTTCAAGAGATTATAAACTTTTGGCAGCAGGTCTGATTCACATCCCAAGCTTTTTGGTAACTGTTCAGTAGTAAACATTGAACAAATTCATTGCTTAGTCAATAATTGTTAACTTGTAATTTAAATTAGCACTTATCTTTTATGATATCATGCTTACATCACAGATTAGGTTATAGGTTTTTAAAATTACTATGATATTGTTCAAAATGAGGAAACATTGTCATTTATCCATTTGAGTTTTACTTTCCCAGTTTTATAGGAGAGTCGAGGGTTTTTGGAGGAAAATAATTGTCAAGATTTTCAATTTATCATAGAAAGTATTTGGCTCTCTTCAGCAGCTTCTTTTCCTAAATCACTTTGGATCTCCCCTTTCTCTGTGTTAATACTGATATTGTATCTCTGCCAGCCAATATTTCTGCCACAAGTGATTGCAAATTAGAATACCAGTTTTGTTTTGTTTTTTTTTTTTTCATTCAGGATATTTCAATTATAGCTTCTTCAAGCCGTTTATATGATGAAGACTAAACTTATACATATTTTAATTTTTTGAATGTAACATCATAGATTTTTATTGAAAAATATTTTTCGTTCATTTTCTACTACAGTGAATATACATATAGTGAGAAGAATGTATGAATTTGATTTTTAGGCAGGAAAAAAGCTACCTTTGTTAGTGGACATATAATTTTTTTATTGCCAGTCTATTTTTTATCAATACATGATTAACATGTCTAATTTACCTTCTTTAATAGACGATATTCTGCTAAACACAAATAATCTATAAGATACAGTTCTCAAAAGGTGATTCTTTTTATATAATGACAGTGCCCAGCCTTGAATATTATTAATCACATCTGTATACTTAAGGCACAATCATATAAATGATGAGCTGTTCTCACCACTAGCTTGAATAATCTATTTTACAACTCACTGAAAATTGCCTCATTAAGTAGATAAAACTTAAAAAAATTATGTTTAAAAAAAGGCAAAAGATTTATTCCCTGCAATCTGCAATGTTTTGCTGTATATCAATAATTCTGCATTTATATTTCCTTTATTAGTAATTATTTTGATAAACTATTAAAACTGCATGTTAAGTAATACCTGTAGGCCCTTCATAGATGTTTGCATTGTGTGTGAGTATAATCATTGTAGATACGTATGTGTGTATAATGCAAATATATCCATTATATATATTTATATTATGTTATGTATGTGTGTATAATGCAAATATATCCATTATATATATTTATATTCTCACACATACACTCAAGTTTTTTTGAGGGGTAGGGAAGGGCGAAGATGCTGATTAAAGGGTACACACTTTCAATTATAAGATAAATAAGTTCTATGGCTCTAATGGATAGCATGTGACTATTTTAATAGTACTATATTATGTACTTGACATTTACTAAGAGTAGATCTTAAGTGTTCTTACCCCACACATGGAAAAAAAAAGATAACTGTGAAATGATGAATGTGTTCATTTGTTTGATTGTGATAATCATTTCATAATGCATAGATATATTGAATCATCACAATGGACATCTTAAGTCTATATGTTTTTTGTCAATTATAACTTAATAAATCTGGAAAGAAAAACGAAATGCAAGTGCAAAAAAATCCCCCAAATTAAAATTAATATTAAAGAAAATAATTAATGAGATACTTAAAGAGGAATACGGGGGATCAACCAGAGTGAAAATATAAGTTCTCAAAGAGAAATTGATTAGGGGCTAGATTTGAGAGAAAAGAAAGGCACTGTATAAGTGTTGCCAGACATTTTCAGTCATTTCATAGCATAAAGGTAAGCTCTAGTATGCCATGTAAGGCCTACTATATTGCTAGTCCCAACTGTGCTCCCAGATTTCTTTATTAGTTTTATTTCCCAACTCCAGGCTCAATGGTATATACATCTACTTTTACTTGTTTTTTTTTTCTTTGTGGTATATTTCCTCTTTTTAACTTTTATTTCCATCCTAAATAAGATCTAATTCTTTCATGTGCTCTCTAACTTGACTGTCCTTAAAGTACAATACAGGAGTGGGGGGGGGGCATTACAATTCTACCAGTAAAAAAAAAAAAAAAAAACAAAACAAAAAAAAAACTGGAGCCTAAAGAATTAATTCCACTATTTATCGGCCATATTTCTCCCATTGTAAAACAAAGAAAATAAACTCTCTTATGATTAACTCATGATGTTTTGTGATTTTAAAGTAAGTTTACTTATGTGAAAGTAGCTTAAAAAGAATAATGCTTTATTAGATTGATCCAACTCATATATGACTCTTCAGAAAGTATTCCTGTGTCCCACATCTAAAAAGAATCTATTTTCCCTGTGGGCTCCAAAAGCTTTTAGTTTATATCTAAGTTATAGGAGTTATTCCACGGGCCTCAAAAAATCCCTCACATTAAATTGGACACTGTTTGAAGTTATGAGCATTATGTAATTCACTCATAGACTTTCAACATTGCCCAGTACATAACCTCTGCTAGATAAAAGTTTATTACATAGGAATTTTCCATTACATTTTGCTTTTCTCACTCTGCTCTTAAATATAAACTGCTGTATATTTCTCCATTTTTCTTTATTTTTTTTCCTTATACTGGTTTAAAAGTTGATAATGTTGAATTTTATGAGTCCAGTAATACTGGAAAAGAGTGATGACTAAAGAAATGTCCTCATCCTTTCTTTATGTTCCCAAATGATTTAGATAAGAAAGACTGGACAAGCTTTCCTTTTGACCTATGACAAATCCAAACACTTATCTGCATCCTAAAAGATTAGCCCACCGATCAATCTGGACAAAATAGATGACTAAACCAAACTTTAAGCTTCTTCTTATCCTTCAAGCTCCTGAATTTTGACCCACATTCAGTCTGATCCAGCACAAAACCTCTCAACAGCCCTTCCCCAGAGCTGGCTGACAAGACCTTCCCTGACCAGCTGTCCTATCCTGCCATCCACTCCCTCACACCTGGTTCTTTGTAGTTTCATTTACTCCTCCCTATAAAAGAAAGACTTGTAGACTGTTTAGTTGGCGTGTTCTCTCTATTCCAATAGTCCCCTTGCCATTATTGCATTAGTCCCTTTCTCCCACTGCAATTACTTTTTCCATTAAAGTCTTCCCTTACCTAAGTCTAGGTTTCATCTCTTTCTAGTTTAATTTGAATTTTAATTCCTTCTCTTCTCCCTGTTCATCTAATCACGATTCTTTTATTCTTGTTTCTAAACTCTTTTTCACATTTTAATCTTATTATTAAATCTCTGCTCATTAAGGTTAAAGTTCTCTGCTCCAGCTTCCAGTTGCCTTCTAGGTGAAAAACATGTTTTCTAATCAGTCCTTTGCCTATTTATTTCCAATGGCTCTGTTTTTCATTTTTGAAGCTCCTTTCCCATTCCTCATATTTTTTCATATTACAAACTGTTTGATCATCATCTTCATTCTCCCTTCCTCCTTTTTATTACTTTAGTTATTATAAACATTTATTTACTATAAGGGGTTCTCATAGTTTATTAACACTCCTTTTTTGTTGTATTTTCTGACTTCATTATGTTTAATTGTTTACTGTTATATTTTTTCAATTTCATTTATTTTTCTTTAGGAATACTCATCTGCCAAAGTTATGGAAGGGTGGTATTCATTGACTTCTTCCAGGAAGCCCAAGTATTCATTAGGCTAGTAACAATTATATGTTCCTTTTGAAGCTTGGTTATTTCTGCATTGTGCAGATCATATAAACTCAAACCCCAAATTGGTAGCTAATATAAGCATGCATTTTAAAAAAATTCTTATTACTTATAGCATCTTCCCTGCCTGATGTTCAGATTTTCTGGTTTTCCTTACGTTAAAGATTCATTTCTTGAAGAGTCTCTAATACACACACACACACACACACACACACACACACACACACACATTTTCAGTGCCAATGCCAAAATCTTGCACATTCCCTAAAGCTTCATGCTCTGTCCCTGAAAGGATATTAAAATCAGATCAATCAACAATAAAATACATTCATATGTACATAAGTAATGAGGTAGAAGAGAGACCTTTTCCTTACAGTGAAATTCCCAATGGAATTTGAAAATACTATTCTTCACCAACAGAGTTGTAATTGATTAACACAAAATCATCAGTAGGTGGATGCTAAAAATAGTGAAAACTTGATGAATAAGACTTTACAGAGTCTCAAAAGTATCTCCCCACATATTACTGCAAATATGTGAATTGTAAAGGAAAAGTAGTCAATTTACAGTGGAAGAATATTGGTTTCACAAACTTAGTTAAGTAATTAATTTAATATGACTAATAATTAGACAAAATGGTGTCATATGTTTCCTGTTAATGGTACACTGAGATCAATTCACATCTGTGATATTCTTGTCAAAAATTTTTAAAAATGTATAATCTAAATAAATCAAAAAGAAAATATCAAGCACACCTAAATTAAGGGGCAGACTACAAAAGAAGCTGCGGTACTCTTAAAAATGTCAAGATCATGAAAGAACAAAAATGGTTGAAGAACCATTCCAGATTAAAGAAGTCCAGAAAGACATGACAGTTTAATACAAATGTGTCATCCTGAATTGGTTCCCATTTCAGGAAGAAAAGTACTATTATGAGCATTATTTGGACATTTGGCAAAGTTTGAATTTGGGCTGTGAGTTATTGTTGTCAATGTCATCAATGTTAATTTTTCTGATTTTGGTAATTATATTGTGGCTATAAAAGAGAATGTCCTGTTTTTAAGAAATGCATACTAAAATATTTAAGATTTATAAGGGTCCTGAAGACTGCAACTTATTTTCAAATGTTTCAGAAAAAACATACATATATGTATATATTTTATACATTTACGTATTTATATAGAGATAAATAGAACATCATAAATTAAAAACCAAAATGTTAACAATTGGCAAATATTTACCATTTTTTGCAACTTTTCTCCAAGTTTAACTTATGTTAAAAGTGAAATTCATAGAAACTAAAATAAGAAATAAATCTAATCATCTAGAATTTATTTATTTCTGCTTCTGTTATTCTTTCTCCCTTTAATATCCAGGGTCAATAAGCTATTTGGTTGGGAACTTTGTCCTTTAGCTTTGTTTTGTTTTCACTTTTAGTAACAGATTTCCTCTATTTCTTGTACACTTGGCTGGGTATATTTTTTCCTTGTCATATTTTGTTTGAAAATTCTATGTTTTTGTAGTAAAAGGTGGTCCTCACTGTTGTATGAATTAGAAGTGTTCTATTTTGTTTTTATTTATTTATTTTTTTAGGTGTGTTTCCTAATTCTCTGCTTTGAGGCAGAACCCTGTAAAGCAAATTTATTTCTTATTTTTTGCCTCAATCAGTAATTTTCTTATTGTGAAGCTGTGTGGTTGGCTCACCTGGATTTACAGGATGATTTTAGCATGCACTAGCTCTGTGACAAGCATTGATATACTCTAATCTCCTGTCTCCTCATAGGTTAAACAAGGATAAAAATGATTATCTCATAAAACCAGTAGAATTGAGGCTCATTCAAGGATGACAGAAAAGGAAGAGATTCAAATAGGTGAATTGCAAGTTCTTGCAGAGAGTGTGATATATGTTAGAGCTGAAGAGCAGTTCTAACGTTAAGGAGATTATTTTAAACCTCTTGTCTGGTTGTTAAAAATAAAACAGTGTGATAAAAACTACTGAGAGCAGTAGGAAGCTATTTGTGTTTATCATTTAACATTAATCTATATGACAAATAATTATAGACCCACTTTCTCTGTCAGGCAATTATGTAGGAAAAATAAGTGAATGAGGGCCTTAAATAGATGAGAAAGATGAAAAATTAAAGCAATAACATTAGAAAATTTTGGAGAAAACAATGGCAGGACTGCTTACATTAGTAATGAATGCTTAGGGATAGAAACAAGTGAAAAATGGTGACAAGTATTTTAATCCAGAGAAAAAAGATTTGTGGTATCAGCATCAGTAAAAATTGGAAAAGAATCATAACATGAAAAACGTGTAAGGTGGCAGCAACTTTTTAAAAAGTCTTACTGTCATTATACTCCTTTTAGTTATATACATATATATTATATATATATATATATATATATATATATATATAACTAATTCCCATGCTCACAATTTTTAAATGAATATGAATTTTATATTTCCTTCCTGTTCTCTATTCTCATGTTCTTTTATGGTGCTTATATCATTTCTGTTTTGCATATCTACAATCTATCTGCCAATTATTAATTCTCTTAGTTCTCTAGATTTATGCATCTATATTAATATGTATTAAAATTTTATAATGAGGATACACATTGAAAATATATAAACACATATACAGACATAATGTATATTAAATATTATAAATAATAATATATATTACAGTTTGCCTAACTTTAGCTTTGATCATCTGTGGTCTCTCCATTCTATCTAAATTACTCAGCATTCATAATTTGAAATAGAATATAAATTTAGGAATCCAAAGTAATAACACAAAGCCCTGGCCCAGACCAAATAAAGCTTAGATCCATGGTTGTAGATACAGATATTTGCTCATAATTAGATATGCTAATTGTACCTTCATTGTTCTGAGACTGTTTTACATTGAAACAGTAACTTAAACACACAATTAGAATTCTGCCTTTCTCACATCCTTACTAGCACTTCTTTTTTTGTTTGTATGTATGTATTTTTTTTTATTGTGATAGGCATCCTGACAGAATGGATTAAAGAATTAAATGTAAAATGTGAAACTAAAATCACTAGATGAAAACACAGGGAAAATCTTTATGACATTTGTATTGGTAATGATTTTACAGATATAGCTCCAAAAAGGCAACAAAAGCTTTTACTGAGCTATACTAGTTTTAATTTTTTAAATATTTTTCTGATTTTTCGGAAGCTATTTATACCATAAAGTTGTTCAAATATTTAAATTGTAGTGTCCATATAGCAAATGATTAATTCCAAAATGTTTCCATCTTCAGATTTTTTCCTCACATTATAGGTAATTATTTACAACTGGAGTCTTTCCTTGAGTGAAACTTTTCTAATGCCCCAGTATGAAATTATACCAGTTTGGTAGAAAATTTCTTGTCAATGCTCAAGAAAAAAAAATATTTGCAAGTAAACAAACTGCCCTCCCATAAATATAACTGAAACAGTAGAAGCCTATGAGGCTAAACTTTCGAAAAGGTAGTAGTATCTGAGTCTCCATGAGTTTATTTACTAGTGACTAAAAAGAATATTATTTTGGTATTTGTAGAATTTATCTTTTCTAAAACTATGTCTTTTTATCTTTTAATTGAGAACCTATGTATGTTCAAAGTTTCACTATCTTAAAAAAAAAAATTCTGCTCAGAGGCTAAGGGCATAAGAGAGATGCTTCTTTGGTATGCATATATTCATCACAGGAGATGTGTCTCTTTGAGCATGAAGTGGTGTGTCAGACCAATAATGTGAAACTTTTGCTTTTCTGCTTGAATTAAAATATTGCTCTGGGCTCTTACTCCACTCAACAAAACACAAGCTTTTATTTGGTATCATTTTTATTGCTGCTCTGCAAGTTCTATTTTATTCTTGAATAAGGAAGTCATGCTGTGAAGTAAAGGCTCTGTTCACTTTAAAGTACCTAAAGCCTTTGGAAAATGGCTTTAAACCATCCATGTTCTGCGTCAGCTGAGCATGGTGAAATTTATGTAATTGTCAAAGTCATGGATTTCACCTTACACTCTCAGCACACTTAAGAGAGTTCTAGAAATAGCCCAACAAAATTTTACATATAGTTAGTTAATTCAGTATTCATAAGACACTACATGGTGAGAAAATGGTCAATTAATTTACATTGTAGTAGGAGCACCAGGACACTCCTCAGTGGATGAGCTTGCTCCTAAGATTCGGACTCTAAAGTAAATTAAGCATCTCTGGCTGTAGGGAGCTGAAGAAAGTCTTGCAACTAGCAAGACGGATCAGAAGCCCCCTGCTTGTGGTTATGATTTTTAGAGCTTATCCTATGTTGAGGTGTCTGAAAAGAGAAAATTAGTATCTTTTCCTTCTGATACAATTTTAACTGCAATATTTAACACAACTTCCTTTCTTAAAAAAAAAAAAAATCTTCCTATTGTCTTGCCCAATGACCCTACAACAAAATACAGAGTGCTTTCAGGTAGATTAGGCAGAGAAACTTTTGAAACTGTCAAAAAAGGTACAACTTTTATTTTGAGCACCAGACAGGTTGTTTATTAGTTTTACTGGCTTTTTAAAATTTTGATAGGCTGATATTTTTAATATATCTTGATATTTAGATTAATAAGTCTTCACAAATATCATTGATTCTGGACAAGAATGTTAAGTATCACTTGTGACTGTCTTTAGCTGTGTATAAAAGTTGCTTAACAAAAGGAAAGATTTATTTTTCTGAGGTGATTCACAGTTTAAGTTTGAGCAGCCATGGCTGGTATAACTACTGACATGCCAGGTTCCCTCTACTCTGGATATCTATTTTTCTTAGTTTGTGGCTTGCTTCTGCATCATCATAGGATGGTACTCTATTTCCCAGTATCAAGTGTGTGTTCCAGACAAGAACAAGAATAAACACAAAGGGCAAATATGCACATCGTTATAGTTTTACATTGATATATACATCAATGTATCGATTAATAATATATGTTCATTATGGCTTATTTTTTACAAAAATATAATCAGAAGCAACAGACTGAGAGATTAATGAAGAAGAAAAATAAGACTCAGTAATAGGCAGGTAAGTGGCAATATTTGTCACATCATTAAAATCATATATAATATGTTGTAAACTACCCAGCACAACTATGCTGTTTCTACTGGCCATAAATAATTTAATAAAATTGGTTTGTGAAAATTTTTATAGCTTTTTAGTTGAGAAAATAACTGGTCAAAGTAGAAAATATATATATTGATAGGAGAGTATTTATCGAATAAGCATTGATTTAGTTGTATTTCCAAGCAATGCTGTTTATATTTTTACAGATATATGTGCTAAATAGACACCGCAGTTAGTGAGGTAAAATTGCATCTGTAGTGGTATTTGTTATTCAAAATTCCAGTTGAAGCAAATTATCATTGAAAAAAAAACCCTTTGTATAGAAGAACAGATGCTGTAATAATTAATACTGAATGCAGTCTTTAAAAGTCAGTAGTAGTAAATAACTTTAACCTCAGAGAACTTTTTTGTATATACTTGTATTTTAATTCCTACAAAGGCATATTAACATAATTGTTTATGCTTATTAGGGTACATGTGTTTACATTTATGCAGTATTTCTTTCATTTTTGCCACTTTTTACCTATCCCTACACCCTGCATGCATTTCTATTATGTAACATTTTTTTTGTTCTCCATTGGCTCACCTCCAAAAGATTTGCCTTCATAGCCTGAAGATTTCTATATGGTTTCTGTAATGAACTTTATTTCCTCCGAATTATACCAGGATAGGTGCATCCTCTACTATTTACCCCTTGATAGCGTGTTCTCTATTGTAGGGCAATAGCTTCTGACTCTGCCATCACTGAACCTCTGTTTTAGGCAAACTTAACATTTCAATTATGTTTATTATACATATGTTAATGAGAATCCATTAGCCCTAATTCACTGCTGCTTTTCAATTTAATAATGATAATTCTTTAGACAACACTGGACTGAGACTCAACTGTCACTCAAGTGATTGCTAACCTTATTTTTAAATCTGTTTGATTTTTTTCTGTTAGGTGGCTTTTAGTTCTAGCTTTGATTTGACTATGTATCTTAAGAAAAGGTAAAAGTTCCCTCAGTCATTTTTTCCTTACTTGACATCTGCCTAATGCTTTTCTTTATCTCCTCCCTTCCCTGCCCTTTTTCCTTCTCTGCAGTATTCTCTAACGTTTCCTCTTAGAACTTCCACATATTTCCAAAAGTTTTTTTTTTTTTTTAATCTATAACAGATGAAAAGATTTTACCAGGTACTTTTACTTGTATTGGAAAATGAGAGAAGAATATAAGGGTAGCTTTCATTTGATCATCAAAATAGAGGCATATCTTGTTTTCTTGTGCTTCAGTTTACTGCTTCACACGTGTTGCATTTTTTTTCACAAATGCAAGGCAAGACTCTCTACCAGAAAAGGTGACAACTCACTTTATTGTGATACTTCCTTAATTACAGTGGTCTATGACCAAAACTGTGGTATCTCTGAGGTACGTCTATAGTTATTTCCCTTATCTTTTATAACTACTAAGCTTCCTAAATAAGTTTTCTTTACTGTCAGCTCCAATTTCTCATTCAATACGTCCTCCACAATCCTCTAGAATTTAATATCCGTTCTAATAAACACATTTAAACTGTTCTATAACTTTGCCTGTAATTTCTCCCCACAAGATGCTACCTTATTTATTTTTTTATATTTGAAATTTGCCACTCCTATTATCTTTCTTGAATTATCTATTTGACTTCTGTGATAACTGTTTGCCTTTTTCTCCATCTATCATTTTTTCTTCCTTTTGTCAGTATCTGGGGTCTCTCTTTTGCTTTTTTTCAGGAACCTCTGTTGATATCAGTTAACACACTACTCTCACATTTGCATCCTCAGCACAGCACCCTTCTATTCATTGTTGTTGGTGCTACCTAATAATATATCTGCATGGAAATATTTATTATCTTTCTCATCCCAGTTATGGATTTTTCTAAAAAAAAATTATCTCCTTTAGCATCCCCCATTACCACCACTTAGTAGGTACTTTAGATTTTCCAGTTTTATATTCAAACTTTTCGAACACTCACTCTTCTCTATTCAAATACTAAGTCATGTTTTTACTTATCCCCAAGTCTTTGCAATTTACCTTATTTTATATTTCCATAACTGTTACTTTATTCTTGGCACCCATCTTTTCATGGATGCATAACTCCATAAGTTCCTTTCATCGCTTTTTCAGTTGATTCTATTTGATTATGCCTGAATAACACATACTGAGTAGCAACACCATGTTGTAACAGTAGTTAATAACCATCACTTCATCATCTATGATATCAAACCTGATTTTCTTTGAAGAGTTAAAACTTCATTATTTATTTATTTAACTTTTAAACTTTACAGGTCAGGCATTACCAATTTGGTCAAGAGAATACTTTTGTGTCCCTCAATCATATTCCACGTTTTTATCCACAAACTAGTGATATATCATCTTTATTCTCTTGAGAATCTAAAATTCAATTCAAAATTTAAATCTTTCAAGCCTAAAATCATGCTACGCTCATGATTTCTAATTCTGTGTTTTTATTCCTATACAATAGATGGAAAGATAATCTTTTATGATTTTTTTTACACTTATAACTTTAATATATATTGTTTTCTCGAAATTACTGTAAGATAACTTTAAAAGTTGATATTTACGTATTTTGAAATGGAGAGCTATATAGGTTTGTTATGTAGAAACTTTTACAAAGTCATATATAGTGCGAAACATGTTGATAATTACTAAAATGAGTAATAATACTGACAATTTTTTCCTCTACTTAAGCTTTTAATAGTCTTGCATCATAAAAAGGATACATATTTTGCAGTGTAGTCCCACTCAGCTTAAACTCAACATATGAAAAATATGTTTCATTACAGAAATATTGTCAAATGAGAGTTCATCTGATTAAAATTTTACTCCTGATAATTTTGCAACTTTCTACTGGGTACATGATATAAAGAAAGTGAGATAATTTTGTTTACACAGTATGCTTTCTGAGGACAAATCAAATTCTTAAGACAGAAGATACTAATCAGGGCTATAGAAGCAAAGTAAAAGAATACTTGCCTCCAAAATTAACTTTAAATATGCAGTGATATTTTGTATTCATGTGTGTAGATGCTAGATAATTTAAAATATCTCATCCACCTGCTAAAAGTACTGTTTAACATTGTTACAGTTTACATGGATTTAAAAGGACAATCTTTGATTTATGCTAATTGGCTAAAAACTTTCAGGCTTTCTGGTACATTAACAAATCTAATTCCATTAATTTAGAAGTAAATTATTCTTATTCTCTATTAAAAATTGTGGACAATCCAATTTTTTACATTAATTACCAACTAATCCCATTATCTTCATTTATAACCAGTATATAACCTCACATTCTAATTCATGAAATTAAAATAGTTTAATATTGTAAGATTTACTTTTTAAAAGCTATATAATATGAGTATCTAATAAAGTAGATATCAGTTATTTTACAATGAAAATCTTTTATTTACCATGCTTTTAAAAAAGAGGAAATGGTATCAAAATATCAGAAAGCATAAAATGTTTTCAGTTCTCTGAGGTTTTTATAATCTACAAATGTTTATTATTGTTTTTATTGAAGAATACCACTAACAACTTGTCTATTTTAGCTGCTATTCCTTCTGCTGAGAGAGAGTACTGTCTGACAAATAGTTGAAAACCTCCCACAATGGAGTGATGAATGAAAGAGAAACTTCCTATGATATGAATGACTTTAAGGGAACATTTTGAATATAAGCAGATTTGTGAAACTGTAGTCCATTATAAGGCTTTATTTACAGTGTGTATGAGGTGGGAGAAAAGTATTTCTATCTGTCACGCTGTATATTTTCCATTAAATAATTAGGTCCTAATTTAATAAAAGTCATAGAACTCTTCAAAAGTGGGTTATTATCTCAGAAATTATCATTGGGTTGTATTCAACTGCCATATAATCTTTGTGTTTAAAATCCAAAGACATACTTAAATTTTACCACCCTTTAGTATAATACTTAAAAATCCAGGGATATTTCAGCACTAAAGAATAGTGAGTCCCCAATTTTCCTCATAATCATGATCGCAAGAGGTCACCTTTCCTTCTCCGCTTATTCATCTAGACATATATCTATCGTATGCCCTAATAACTGTGAGGACTTGACAGTAAGCCTCTTAATTGAAGAACCAAAGAGAAAGATACATTCTTTTCACAAACAGAGATAATTGATGTTCAGATTTCTGCTAGTATTTGGGCTATCTCAAACACATACATTTGTAATATGGATATAGACACCTAATACAACACTTGGCATGGACTGGCACTCAATTTAAATGTGTGTGTGTGTGTGTGTGTGTGTGTGTGTGTGTGTGTGTGTGTTTTATTCCTTCTCGTCTAAGTAGTATTCTCCCTCCAGCTATGATGCCTATAAAAATGAATATTACTCATTTGAGACACAGTGGTATAAGTCACATACGATAGGGAAGGCATCCCTGACCCCCAGCTGCAGACCTGCACGCGTCCCTGGCCCATTAGGAACTGGGCCACACAGAAGGAGGTAAGCAGTGGGCAAATGAGCCACGCTTCGTCTGTATTTGCAGCCACTCCCTAGCACTAGCATCACCACCTCAGCCCTACCTCAGATCATCAGGTAGGAGCACCAGTCCCTGGTTCCAAAAAGGTTGGGGACCACTGCTATAGGGCCAATAGTGATTAAAGAGGAAACTCTGTAGTGAGTGTAGCTAGGAGAATGCTTATATCAGTTAGCTTCTACTGTATTAAAAAAACAAACAAACAAACACCAAAATTTAATAGCTCAAAACATTATTTCATTCAAAATTTTGTGGATCAACAAGTGGGCGAGGCTTAAATGAGCAGTCCTTTTGCTGATCTTTTTTGGGCTCAACTTTGTACCTGTCATCAGCAGCCATCCAACAAAGTGGCTGTACTGACTGATGATTAGCTGCAGAGACAGGATAAACTGGGCCATGTGACATCCTGTGGGCTAGTCTGGGATTGCTCATGGGCAAAGTTACAAGAACAACAAGGCAAATTAAATCCTAATGCATAAACATTTTTCAAGCCTCTAAGCTACATTTGCCAGTTTTTTTCATTAGCTAAAGCAAGTCACATTATCAAGACCAGGATAGCAAGAAAGAACGTACCCCAAGATTATAAAAAAAACACTCTAGACTAAATGCTTGTGTCTTCCCAAAATTCGTATGTTGAAACTTAATCTTCAATATGGTGATATTTGGAGGTAGGGCCTCTGGGAGATGATTATGTCATGAAAGCGGAACCCTCATGAATGACATTAGTCTCTTATAAAAGAAAATGCAGAGAGCTCCCTTGCCTGACCCTTCAATCAGCAAGAAGACAAAGGTCTGCCTATGAACCAGGATGCTGTCCCTCATCAGACATCACATCTACTGGTGCCTGGATCTTGGACTTTCCAGCCTCCAGAATTATGACATGTAAATATTTGTTAAGCTAGGATGAATGAGGGCTAACTTATCCAAGGAGGAAGTAGGGAAGTAAGAAAAAATTGTAGACTATTACTACAAGTAGCTATCACCCAGATAATGATAAATGGCATAATATAAATTATGGAGTTTATTTTAGTTTTTAAGTCTAAAAATAAACTCCCTTCACCCACTGGAGAGATATTAATCACTCTTCCTTTCCCATAGGAGCCCTGAACTCCTGGAAAGTTTATAACATCCTGAGTCTTTATAGGATTTTTAGGTTAAGGAGACAGACAGTTATTAATAACCACCTGGAACAAATAATACAGACAGGGGAACAAAACAACAACAATAATGACAACGTGTGAGGAGGCAGGATGGGTGGATGTGAGTCACAGACAAGATTGAGAGGTACTCTTAATGAGAAGCCCCTGGTTACTGATATCACAAGAAAAAGTATGTGCTTTAGAATGCTTCTCTAAAATATATAATACATTTTGTACACTTTCCTTATTGAGAAACAGTTTATGGAATTTCAATAAATCCTATAGCTATTCTTATAAATTCCAAGTAAGAACTCATTTGTAGATACTATTCCCTTTAGATTTCTAGGCTCTGGACTGCCTCTGAATTTTACAATTAAGAGTAAGCAAAATGTGAAGAGAAAAAAAGGCAAAATTTCCCCTTTAAAGAATAAATATCTAGATTACATCATTTGAGTAGGCTATACATTAAAACAAAATGGTATATAGCCTATTCATTAGAAGTAAGGGCCCTGCTGCCACATTGTCTAGCTTCACATCTCAACCCTATTTATTATCTATGTGACTTTACGTAAGGTAGATATTCTTCATAACCGTTAGTTTCTTCATTAAATGGTAATAAAAGTATATATCCCTACGGTTCTTTTAAGTTGAAATGAAGTCACATGTGAAAAGGACTGAGCACTCAATAGATTTTACCTGCTATTGATGGCAAAATGCACTAAAAGGTCTTGAAGTAAAGAAATAACTGCTATCACATAATCTGTAGAAAATGCTACTGAATTTCCAATTGTTCTTTCAAGAAAGTCTTTTTATAGGAGAAAGTCACACTGATAAATGTAGTCGTACTTCATTTCCTTCAAATCCCATTTTTTAAAAAATCTTAAAAGGAAAAAAATCAAATTTTATAATATGATTGTAGTTTAAAGTAATATAGATGAATTTCCAAGATCATTTTAAAACTGCTAATTTAAAAAAAGAAATATTTGATAAGAAATACATTTTTTGTTTAATCTGTAGTAAGAAATACATAATGGCATTGGATAAAAGAAAAGAGTGTAGCAACTGAAACATGGACACACCTACAGAAATATTTCAGTATTACTAAGTTTCACGTTCAGAAAGTAGTTCCATTCAACAGAGGGATAGAATAACATAAGTTTATCCTAGATAACTGTACCCAATAGCAGCTCCGAATCACATTAGATACATGGGTTTTTAAAACATGACTCAATGCAAGTGTATGATTATAATTCTGAAAGTTTCTTAGATCAATTAATAAAACCTACAGTGTGACTTATGCATCCTTGGAAGAGTGAGAATTGAATGGAGAACTGAAAATTAGGATCCATTTTCCAGGTAACAGTTGGAGAATAGAATGTTTCAATATTTCTGTGACTAGAAGGAGTTGGATATGTTTGAGGCACCAAAGAAGGACAGTTTTGACTAAAACTTAAGGGGCCAATTCTGAATGCTGTATGGAGAAAAAAAGATGGCAATAAATAATACAGTCAAAGAAAGTGGTATTTTATGCTTTTGGATGATTGAGAAAATGATGGTGGCTTCTATTGGGATGAAAACAATGGACTGATCGCTTTACAGTGAACAGGACTTCATAGCTGATTTGATTTGGTGGCTCATGGGGAAGTTATCCTAATGTTTCCTAGACTGCAACTTAAACTTCTGTGTGACATATCAAGATGAGAGAATATGGAAGAAGTGTTGATTTAGAGGAAAAAGAGGAAATCATGAATTTACTAGGACATTTAGTTTGAGTTACCTTTAAGAAGAAGGTTGAGTAAAATTGAGATGTGAATCTCAAGAGCTACAATACTTGAAGTTCCAGAAAGGAAAGATGACCGGAAAATGAAACTGAAAGTAAAGAGCAAAACAAAGGAGTCCAATGTGAGAGGAGGCAAGAAAAGTGTGTTTAAAATAGGCTTAAATTTTCGAGTGTATTGAAAGTTGATAAAGTGTGAAATAAGTAAAATAAAAAGTTCCTATTGGATTTAATGACAGAAGTTAATGAGATCTTGGAAAGAGTAACGTCCATCAAATGTTTTGGGAAGAGGCAGATTGCAGTGAGTTGAAGTACCTGATATCAAGAAACAGAGGCAGCAATACAGGGAACCCTTTCAAGATATGTATGATAACATGGAGGGGACAAGGCAATGGGAGGATAGGAGGAGAGCATTGCACAATCAGTGCAAAGAGGCTCGAAGATGGGAGTTCCTGGCATGATTACACGTTAATGAGAAATTTCTATTTACCAAAGGGTATAATGATATGGGCTATTGTACATAGGAAGATTGTCCTTGAAATGGAAGATGGGCAATTCCTTCAGTGAAGCAGAACCACAAGTGAGAAAGGTTTAGATATAGGAATGTTTTTAGGTATGATGGCAAGAAATAGGTAAAATGTCTACTTGCAGGTTTCCTTTGTTTTCTCTATGATATGATAATTAAAGGAAGAGAAGAAGAATAAAAAGGGGGGGCCCCGAGATTGGAAGAGAATGAAGACTACATAGCAGATAAATAGCGTAAAATAAGAAGAGTGAGCTAATTAGAGCTAATTAAAGGTGGAAAACCTGCTGATCTAGGTAAAAGAGTTATAGGACTATGTGTTTGTATACCAGTTGTTGCTGATATCACGGTTGTTTTGTCTTTTTGTTTTTCATTATTAGTACTAAGCTTGCTGGGTAGAAGGATTACTAGTATGGCATAGTCTGTCATTGTGGAGCAAATGCTTTTTTCTGTTTCTGCAATCACAGGTAAACTGCATTTTCCAGATTCCCTGCATCAAGTTGGGGCCATGTAACTATTTTTTACAAATTAAATGTGTGAAGATATGATATATTATTCTGGGTCCAAAGCAGTTAAGAAAAGATATGCCTTCTTTACACATGTTCATATCAACCAAATGGAAAGAGTTTAAGAAATCCCCAAATTACCGCATAAAGGAAGGCCCCATTCTCCTTTCTTCAGCTGACTGCATTGGACAGAGACGAGGGTAATATATTTCAACTACGATAAAGAACTGAAATATGGTGTCATTTTCAAACAGAAATTGGTATACCTTAAAACAACAATTATGAGTAGTAGCCTATCCTAAAATACTCTGTTAGTGTTTAACCATATGGATTCTATTGAAAAGTAGAAAGCTTACAACATTTTTAAGAGAGTAATTGCAAATAAAATCATTAAAACTATGCTAGGAGAAGGTAACTGAAGAAAGGGGGTTTATAATGGATATTCAAAGGTAAGAGCTAATCAATTAATAATTTCAATGAGTTCATGAACAATTAGAGGAATTAAACTAGAGGTAGGATAGTAGGAAATGCTCAAAATAAAAAAATAATGTTTTCATTAGAAATTGTAAAGAATCTTCTGTATAGCTCAATAAAAAATTATCCTTACACTAACCAAGAATAGGTGTCAGATTGTTAAATCTGATGTTCACATGGAAGCTATTCATAGGAAATCAGAAGAGAGCAACAGGAAACATACTAAAGTCTTCAAAGAAAAAGAAAACAAAAACAAAATACATTGACCAGAAAGTTGGAATATGATACCAAAAAGAGAACATGGCAGTTGGTGGTAAGGCTAGGCACGCTTATAAGAAGAGATGCATTTATAGGATGAGAAGAGCACCGTTAGAAGGGTTGGATCATAGAAATATACACAACATTATGATCGTAGTTCAGGAGCCCATAAAAGACACACAGCACACACACACACACACACAACACACACATCACACACACACACACACACGTGCGCGCGCGCGCATTTTAAATTTAGTCCTGTCAATGTGAAGAGAAAAATAATCCTGACTAGTAGAAATTAACTTCGGTCTCAAAGAATGGTCCAGGATAAGATGGAGAGTCAGTATTTCACATGGTCAATTAGTAGTGGTAGCTGGAGTAAATATAGTGCAGTAGTAGTAATAAGCATGCAAATAAGAGACATCTGGTCCTTCTCATGACAAGAGGCATTGACAGCCTCGGATGTAATGAAGTGACAAATATGTTATTGTAACATTCATTCGTACAATATTCCTCTTTGGAAAGGAATTGCCTTTTATTTGGGGTGGTAGTTTTTCTTAAGTTCCATCTAGTAAAATGTGAGACACTGACATTATGACTATGACAGAAATCTTTGCTGAAATGAATAAATAGTAAGTCTGTTTTGTTTGAGTAATGAGAACTACTTTTAGAGTTGAGTATGGGAGAAGAGAGTACAGAAGATGGGAGGATGGACAAATGAGATATTGAGAGACTAGGTAAGCATGCAGTGTGAAAGACCAGAACTCATGAATGACTTGATAGTTAAAATATAAAAATAAAAATAAGAATACATAATATACAATTTGATTTTTTTAGCTATTTTACTGGGATCCTTTTCCTCTGACTCCATGAGAACTCACAAGTGATTTGATAGCTAAAATATAAAAATAAAACTAAAATGAAAAATAATAAAAAACAACAACAAAATTACATAATATACAATTTAACTTTGTTTTGTTTTGTTTTGTTTTTTTACTGTGATCCCTTCTTTTGACTCTGAGATTTTTATTAAAGTCTTTTAATTAATACCTTGTGCGAGTGTGTATTTTTGGAAGCAGGTAGACTTTTAGGAAAAACTTCATTTTCTCATCTCGATCAGTAAAAACATTTAATCTAAAAAGTAATAAAAAGCATGGAAACAGTACTCTAGATTCAGAACTCCCCATGAAAATATGATCCTACAGAATCCTTAAAAATTGAAGAGAAATTTAGATTTCTATGGAGTGAGGAACTTGGGTTCAAGGTGATAGAATATAGAGATTTACAGGAACGAAGTGGCTCTCACTGGTGTATAATTTATATAAATAGAATTACCTAAGCCATCAGTGCAGGTTTGGACCCGCCCTCTTTTCATTGATCCAACAATCCCTGCTGCCTCCAATGGAGGTATCTCCATCACTACATGCTACCATATAATAAAGTTGTTATTATCATTATTCTCTCTTTGAAGATAAAGAAATTTAAGCTTGGAAAGACTGTGCAACTTGCCAAAACTTAGAGAGCTGATAATTAACAAAGTCAAGCTCTGAGCCAAGGTCTCCCTAGCTCCAACTTCTATTAGCTTAACAACTACATTAAAAACGTCCTTTAAATATTATTAAATACACATATGAAGTCACTAGGAGTTTTAATATTACTGTCATGTGAATTAGAAAAGACCATATTACATTATACACACAAAGGTTCTTATTTATAGAGATCTAAAATCAAATGGAGATACACTTAATGTTTATTATGCATCCTCTATATCCAACACTAGGCTAGGAACTGTGATATATGCTTTTATTCTGAATATCTGAAAGTCAATCCTGACCTGTGATTAAAAGAATGTATGCTTTCAGTCCATCAGTCCATTGATGCCACTGGTGGGTGTTCATTGTTGTATTTAAAGAGGGCTGTTTGAACAGCTGGTGCTAACTCTGGCTGAGATATGATGTAAACTAACTGCCTTTCATGGAATCATCATTATCCTGCTTTAGCTTCACTTAGCCACATACTAAACTTAAATTACCATTCTGAGACAACTACCTCTAATATCACAAACATGTATGCAAACGGATAAAAATCTAGAAGAAAACAGACTTATTTTTAAAGTTGTTCATGCATTTGACAAACATTTATTGACTGTACACTATGTGCTAGGTATTATTCTAGGATTGAAGATATAGCAATGAACAAAACAAACAAAAACTCTGTTCTATAGTAGCTACATTCCAGCAGAGTTTCTGCATTTACTACATTTGTTATAAAGGACAGTACGTGATGGCAAACACATGGACTTTGCAACAATCACTTGTTCATCCTAGCACCTTTTCTTAGATTTGATATTCTTAGCTATGAAATGAAGAAACTTGTATGAGGGATATTCGATATTCAATAGGTTAATAGCAAAGCAATGCCTGTACAGTTACCAGATATGCAAAAATGTACTTATCTTGGTAGATATAGATATTTTTTGAGCTAATACTGAGGAACATTACTCTGTGAAAACATGACTATTGCTATCATTAAAAGTTATTTTATCATAGGTTTAGCTGGGTTATTCTCTAAATTAATGTTTGCAATTTCTATTTACTTTTAAAGATCTCTGGCACATGATTCTCATTGGATTGCCACAGGGCCAATACTTTTGGACTGGAAAAACAGATTTTCTGTAATTAGCAGCAGTGCGATGATAAAGAAACTTACATAAAGGATACTAGACCTCCAGTAGGATGCACAGAGCAGCTTATTCTTGGAAACAAAATATCTATGAAAAGATTAAGTCGTGATGAGTTGGAAATTGCAAGTTTTATCCATAATTATACCATTTAAAAGTATTGTTCCCCATGAAATCACTTTCTCTTTCTGCTGCCCTGTTTCCTCATTTGTAAATTGAGACCAATATTTCTGCTTCTGTAGATTGCAGAGCTTTTCTGACCATTGGTCGAAAAATTCGGTAAAACTTATCTGAAAACTGCTCCTCAAATATAAGATTGCTTGGTACACAGCAGGCATTCAATAAATACGTGCAGACTGAATGGAGATTTTATTATCACTTTTGCATCCAGGACTGAAGAGTTTTAATTCATTGTAGACATAGAGAACTAGTATTTGAAGGTAGTAGGGTGACTCATTTAAATTTGACAGATAATCAGATTGCACTGCCCAGCTTAATTATATATCTTCGTGGGGAGTTTAATTTATTATAGAAGATGAAGTGCAATTTGCACAGCCTTTAGTCTAGCAGCGTGCACTAATCACAAAAATGGAATCTTAACTCAGTTAAATGTAATACAGGAAATGGAGGCAAGTTGGAGTATGTTTTTGTCTCCGAAGCTCTAATCTTTCAGATTACTACTTTCAATAAATATTTTGTGACTATTCAGTAAAAATAAATAAGTGAAAGAATTCCGTACATTTTGGGGAAATAGAGAAGCTTTGGACCATGTGTGGCTAAACCTTAACATCAATAAAATGCATTTGCAAAAGAAATGATTATGAAACTATTTTTAATTATATCACTACAGTTATTATATTGATTATATGCCTTGTACATAATGGAAATAAGAAATCAAGCTGCCTAATCAGCATTTGGATTTTTCACTGCAAATGCTTTCCTCACCCACTTGCAATTTTCTACAGCTCCCCTAGATTAATGTGACATGTTTTTCCTGAGTGACATTCTCAGCCAGAATTCTGAAGGCTACGGTTTTCAATTACAATCAAGGCATGACAGTGGTCTTCAGCCCCCAAACTCCTAAGTTTCTAGAATTCTAATGCTACCATGATCTTTCATGCAGATTTTCTAATCTCTCTTCAGATAATGCTCATCTGAACTATCAAGAAAGAATCAACTTGAAATAAAACATGTTCAAAAGATCCCTAAACTGAAGCCACCAACTACTGCTTCTCATGCTGACTTTAGGGAACTTGTTCAATTGGACAGGGACCTCCACAGGCATCAAATAGATGTTGGCAATTCTTCCTTTTTGGTTTAATATATTTCAATCAACAGTTACTGTGTGACTCTAGAGTGTAATTTTCTCCATGCCTTTTTCATTAAAGTGAGGACAAAGAAAAATGCATGAATAGCTGTTTTAAAATAAATTGTTATAGATGATAAAGAGAAACACAGAAAACTGCAATGGGAGATATTAATTCTGAGTAGTACAATCTAGATAAACTATGAATAAAGAGAGTCATCTGGCATGTAAAAGAAAGGTAGGTGGATTTTGGAAAGCAGATATGATTTAGGGTTGAAGAGTGTGAGTGTAAGAAGAAGTAACAGTTAAGCCAAGGAGAGAAAAGCAGAGGTCCATGCTATATTGAGGATGGTTTGAGGTAAAGAAGCGGGTCATGAGCCTGAAAAGTTAGAGTGGCATAAAAGAACGGTCTATTTTTCAGACGATTAGTTAGAGTAGTTAGAGAAAGGCTGTGAGAATGATTTAAAACTCAAACATTAAAAAAGAAAGTGCTGGTTAGTACTACTCCAAATGTGGTCTGTAGACCAGTGTCTATGCATCACAAATAATGAAACCAAGCATTTAAAAACATTTGCAACACTTTGACAGAGGATTTTTATGTCTAGCTTTACTTAATAAATATTTAATCATAATAATTATATTCACATGCATTTGTAAGGTATGATACAGGATTTATTCCACCAATAACTTAAAAACTAGAATACTATAACCAGAATATTAAAATGATAGTTAAAATACAGAACATATTCATTGCACGAGGTTCTCACATGTTGTCCTTTATATATCCACGCTCATTTCCCTCCTGTTCCTGCCCTCTCCTTAACCCCTAGCAACCACCGATTTTTCCTTCATTTCTGAAATTTTTGTCCTTTCAAGAATGTATAAGTGAAATCATACAGTATGAAAACTTTGGAATTTTAATAATAAAAAATGATGTTTAAACTTTGTTTTTTTTTTTTTAATTTTGTGTTTCTACTCATTTATTTTCATTGCATTTTATAAAAATATTTGTCCTTAGTAAATTTTGGGGGAAAATCCTGAGAAGTACTGGTGTGGCGAGGTAGCAGCACATGATAAATGAGGACATGTGGAAGAGACAAGGCAGAATAACGCTAGATAAATGTGCCTGAATGGTCGGGCTGGGTTCTCAATTATTTATTAACCATAGGGAGCAAGTGAGAGTTTCTGCACCTCCCACTGTTTCCTTTAAGTTGTCACACTCCTTCACTGCTGCCTCTGCTGGAAATTCTCCCTGGAGGCTGTGTTCATTGACAATGTTGCAGGAGGTAACACACTGAAAGTGACAACCTTAATAACAACACTCCGGCAATGCTCTCAACAGCAGCTATCACAGTGTTCTTCATCTAACTGGATTCCTCAGCATTCGACTCTCTTCTTCTCTGGCTTCCATAAAGTCAGTTTATGTTATTCATTTCCTATGTTTCTGTACACTCTTGCTATCTCCTCTGTGCTGACTCCTCTTTCTAAAAATTACCATTACACATTCTATCCCTAAAGTTATATCCACATAACCTACTGGTCATAAATTTGATTTTGGCCATGGATCTCATTGAAAATCTAGGGAAATTGATATATGGGCACCCCCTTTAAAAATGCACATAAACACATGCACTTAAAAATTGACAATACATTTGTCTACTATATATAAAATTTTTCTCTTTTATTTTTTTTTAATAAATAAAGTGCTCTATAATAAGCCAGGATAAAAATCAACTTGGTATCAGTTAAGGTAACAAATCTTACAAGGTAAAGATATTATATGGAAATCTTTGCATCATTCTGCCCACCTTGTCAGACTCCCATATTGCTCAACACTTTTATAGCTATCTTCAACTTTGAGCAGAGCATGTGAGCTAAAACCAGTGACAGCTAAGGGCTGAAACCACAAGATTCCAAGCATGGGACAACTATAACCCTGAGGAAGGAGAATCATCATTCTGCGAAGAAATGCTGAGACCTAGACACCAATGAGTCACTTCGGCAGTGATAAAAACTGGCAATGTAGCAACAGTCTTTAGTAGTGACTTATAGTTCATTCTACTTCAGAAAGGACATAATGAGCAATTCTGTACCTGTGTAGTATATGAGTTGGATGCCATAAACATCTGAAGATTCTGTATAAAAAGTTCTGAGATGGGAAGAGAGGAACAAGATTTAAGGATAACTATTTGGACTGACTGCCACTGAGGGAAATGAGGAGATGAAAAAGGATTGAAAAAATCGAATGAGTATGACTATTCACACTTTAAGTTATTACTATTAGCTATTAATTATTAATATATCTACACAAAGAATTAACAACAAATATTTATTTTTTCTCTTGCTATGTTTAGATGAAAAATTAATAACCAGTTGATGAAAAATATCCCAGATGGTCAAAATCAACAATTACAATTTAATTTTGTTCAAAATTCTTCTAATTAGATTGCATTTATAGTCACATGAATAGGGTTCAAGGCAGTATGCATATCATTTTAGTTTAACCATAAAAGCATTTTCATTTTTATCAGCATTGCTGAAAACACAGGTTTGAAAATATATTGAGAAGCAAATGTAATTAGAAAGATTTCTCTCAGTTCACTTTGTAATATGAGTTTAATACTAAAAAAAAATGGACAGCATTTTCAGGTGTAATTCCTCCCTGCCAAAGTAATCTCTAAGACTCTATCACCCTCAAACCTGCTATATGTCCATAACATCGGAAAGTTCATGTAGTTTTTTTAAAATTCCTTTTCTATAGCACCATTTCAGTCAAAGGAGTTTATTGGCACCATCCATAATCCTGAATCCAGAGTCTTAAGTAACTAATTATTTATGTAATCAAAAACATTGGTCAAGTCACTGGGTATCAAAGTGCTAATTCGTGGGTCTCACCTAAGACTTGCCAAAGCAGAAACTCTGGGAGTAGGATCTAGGAGTCTGTTTTAACAAGACTTCCAGATGATTCTGTTGCATACTACTATTTGAAACCCGTTGTTCTAAATAAATAGTCTTCTATTTAAACCTTGCCATAAAAGAACTCCTTCTGTTCAAATTGTTCAAAGAAAGAGATTTTTTTCTCAAAATAAAAGATAAAACTTCTACTTGAAGTTCAATAATGTTCTTTAAGATTTTTACTCTGTAAATTGAGGAACTTTCTACACAAATAAAAATGACGTGTTACCATTTTTGTAAAGAGCAACATCCTTGATATAGAAAATAATTCCACGTCTAAGCTCTAATGAAGCTGATGATATTCAGAGTAGTAAATAAGACATCCTGTAGTGTTAACTCATATTTTATGACATTATATACAAATGTTTCAAGCTATGATTTTGATGTGGTACCAGTTTCATCTCACAATGTATTCATTATTTAAAAGGTGAAGTCCGGAGCTAGAAAGTCTGGGAGTTAATTCCAGAATGGGTGACTATGGGAAGCTCACATAAGTTCTTGGTGTTTCAGTTTTCTATTTCCTCAACCCTAAAAATAGATAAAGTTATTACACCTTCCTCATATTTGAAACAGATTTAGTTAGTGTGTGGATTTTAGTAAATGCCATTTAGTGTTATTATGTTAACCATATTTAACGTATAGGTAAAGTATTTCTTAATACCCATAAACTATTTATGATGCAGACAATTTTTGCATTATGCAGGGAAATACAATGCAATATGCTGTATGTATAAGGACCGTAAAACAGATGTAAAAGGAAAAGACATAGATATAATAATGGATAGACCTTTAGCTTTCAATTTATTTTTCCTTTCCCTATTCCAAATCACAGTCTCACTGATAGAGCATGATATATACTAATGATATGGAGAGAAAATTTAACTAAAACAATGTGTCCTTGGCCTAATAAGAATTCAAACAAACCTGGAACTCTTTTGATACATATAAAATGATGATCAAAGTGCACAGTCTGTGGCTACTTACGAGTTTCACTACATTTCAGGTGAGGAAACTGAGATTCTAAGAGATTATATGAATTTTACTTTCATGATCACACAACTATCTTTGATTTATAACACGAAAACAGTGATAAGGCTTAGTACAGATATAAAAGCATCCTGAAATAAAAAATTATTTTTAAAAATCGGTATAAGGTAAAACTACATTATATATCTCTGGGACATAATAGACTAAGTTTCTCATTTGATAGTATTAATAATGTGAAGTTAAAGAATGAACTTTCTTGTTTGACCAGAACTGGTGCAATATGCAATCAAGATCAACCACCAACTGTATATAAGCTGGAAAATTCATATGCATTTAAAGCATAAACAAGGCTACTTATGAATATATATTGATTTGTTAAGATTTAATTTATAGAAGACCTTCTAGAATAGAAAAAAAAAACTGGATTAAGCGAATATCTACTTAAAATCTTAAAAAATAAAAATAAATTAGAATAAGGAAAGCTGGAAACTGCATTAAGCAGAATAATGCTATAAAGTTTGATGAGAATTCTCTTAATACTAACGAATTTTGACAAACTGTTATGGGATTCTTGGGGGACTGTGACTATATATATTATGACTAATTTTGTAGAATGCAGTATAAAATAAGAGGCATATACTTGTCAATGTTATTATTTTTTCCTTCCTAACTCATTCCTAATGACTGTTATATACAAGTCAGATATTTCTTGTAGTAGGTTTAAAGGCCATAAAAGTCTAATAATTCTTCTCCACATTTTGTTCTTTCTTTGTATGTGTACCTTCTTGGCTCAGCTCATTTTTCTTCCTTTCAAGGAAATATTGAGAAGGGTATATCAGATGAAAAAAATACTGCTTTGATACCAAATTTTGAAATCCTAGGATTTTGCTTCATCATTCAAAAAGCTTCAGAAAAAAAAAAAAAATCAGAACTATCCATGGTTGTGACAATGCACAGCACCTTTAAAGAAGCACAATGGGAATTACTTTCTTTATATTTGCCACTTTTCAGGAATTGTTTCTTTTAAACATTCCTGAAGTTAATTACCCACTAAATCCTCTTTTCCAAGACTTTTTTCCCCTGCTAAAAGACAGATTTCTAGATCACTCTGTTTCTGAAAATATAGCAAAAATATTTTAGCAGGAAGGCAATTTTCTGATCTACTTGCCTGAAGAACAGATGACTTATCCTTCAAATGACTCCTGTAATTAGGGAGAATAAATGAGCATTATGTACCGGGCTTTCAAATACTCCACTTTTATGTCATTGTGACATGATAAACTTAACATTTCTAAATATATACATCTATAACTTTTATTTAAGACTCATATCCTTTAGTGAAAAAATCTAGGTTTCCAATCTTAGCTAGTGACAAAAAATATTTTCTTTCTAATCTAATTCTAAATTAGATTAATTGAAAATCCAGTGCATTGCACTGAATTAAAGATTCCATTCATCAAACCTACTACTGGATGAATCAAAATTTCCATGTGAACTATGATTATAAATTTCATTTATACATGTATTCCCTTTCAATCCTGCAATTCTTACCTCCTTTTTAAATATTATTTTTACTCAACTTTATCCTCTTTGATTATATGTCATAAACTAAACTAAGTCAATTCTGACATGAACAGTTCTTAGTATCTTTTATAGGCAGAAATTAAAATTACTTGACATGCATCAAGGTTAATATGGCTCTACAACCTTGCTATCAGGTTATAATAAAAATAATTCTTAGACCAAATCACATCACACATAGAGACACCTATTAAATATATCTGTTTTAAGAGGTATTTCATAAAACTTCTGCTTTAAATAGAAGAAATCCCATCTCTTTGGTGTTTTGGATACCTGAACACAACTTTCATAAAACTGTTGATAGAGGCATGCCTGACAATATTTGAGAAGTGGGATTCTGTGATTTTGATTATTGGCAACTGATAGACTAAAATTCGCCAATTTATTTTCTTGATGTAGAACTTTTTATGGATCGAATTTTAGCTTTTTTTCTACTGCTTCTCTAGATCCTTATGCTTGTTCATGCACATTTATCAAGTACCATAAATTTCATGAGAGAGAGAGAGAGAAAGAGAATTACTATCATTTTATTGGGCTGACTGAAGAAAGACAAATTTTACCAACTGACCAGCTCTGAAATAGAGTAAATGACTGGCCTTAGAGTTTAGCTCACATCAAACTACCTTTTAATATTGTGCTGTCCGGGCTGATGTATTTTAAATTAAATTACAGATTTTATAACATTTAATTGGCATATTGTGAAGGAAACTTCTTATTCAGTAAAATAGTGAAAGAAAAGCATTTACTTATATTTTACTAAGTTCCTTTTCTACTATAGGGGTTAAATATGTGATTATATAGTTAGGTTTCATCATCTTTATAGAAATCACTACAGTAGATTTTCCAGAGAGCCTATGCTTAAATGTTGGTTGATAAAATGCAGCCGTATGATTAAGAAAAAAGAATTAGGCAGCCTATAAAATTTCTAATAATTGTCTGTAAAAAACCTTCAAAGGCTCACTGGTTTTACTACTCACAGGTTGGGGCTAATAAAAGATAAACTAAGAGATGAGCTAAATTGTTAGAGGTCTTGAGCAAAGGAATGGTGTATTGACAGCTTTGCTTAGATATGTAGCTGGACATAGATATAAAAACAAAGCCTGAGACAGAAAACAAATAACTGAAATCTGCAAGAACAGGCACTGTCCATGAGGAAGAAGAATCACTTAAACATAAAGGATTCAAGCCAGAATGCCCAGGTCAGCCTCAGGCACAATAACAATGACTAAGTGCTTAGAAAACTATCAAACTTAAAGAGTGTGTAGAGGTAGCAGGAAAGCAAGGATCTCCACACATGAAAAATGGTACAAATTCATTCAGACAAGCAGGTAACTTTTCAGCTGTCTTCATTCTGATTACTGCCAGCACAATGTTTTTGCTCTCTGATCTTAAATTTTCTTCAAATGGACTCTAAGAGATAGCAAAACAGAATTAACAACAACAGGCAAATCCTGTTTCCTGCAAATGTGATTCTTCCATGCAGTCTCTTTAATCTTTTGATAAATCTTTACTGAAGAAGCTGCTTTTAGCATTCACACTCCCGTTCAATTGATCTCAACCTTTGTTATTTTCATCAACCAAAAATTTCAGTAACAATGTAGAAGCAGCCCTAACTGAAGCTTATTCTTTTGAATCTTGACTGAGAATTCTATAGAAATGATTAAGTCATTTAAATTTCCTAGGTATTCAATGAATGTAGACGTGGTAGTTTTGTTTCCTTGCTTACATTGGAAACAAGGGAGCACCAGAAGTAATTTTCTTTTTATGTAAGACCATTAAAATTGAGAAACTGATCTATGCATTAGTCCTATTTATAGACAATGGACAGTTTTGAATACCCACTATGTGCCCACTGTGTGAATGCCCAAAGTATGATGATAGGTAATATGCAATCCTAGATTTTGAAAGTTTTACTTTAGCCAGAAAATATAATATAGTGTCTGGATTTTTGGCAACAGAACAGCTTCACACAGTTTGGAAAAAATTTACTTTCACAAAGATATTATTTTTTTAAATTCAAAGTAGTTTGATTTTTATTAAAATCACTATAACAGCAAAAATGACTATCATGTTTAATGAACTATCATGTTATTGTATTATTGTGTGCTTACATGGTGCTGAATTCTCTCAATTATCCTATATGGTTGATAATATTATTATTTCACTAAACATTTAGAGAAGTTAAAGTAAATTTCTTCTGGTCACAGAGTTAGTAGTGAATAAGGGAAGTTAAGGTCTGATGTTGAAGCCATGTTATCGCACTCTATTTAACCCTATTATCAATGACTGAACCATTATTTTTTCTGACAAGTACATATTAAATATCCACTATTTACAGACACAGTTCTAGGAAACTGGAGATACATCTGTATAAACAAGACACAAAATGTATTGCCTTTCTGGAGCTTATGTTTTATGGGGATCAAAATATTAAGCAAGAAACAAAAAAATAAACAGACAAATAAACAAATGGTATGTTACATTAGATATGGTAAGTGGAATAAAAATAGTACAGCCAAATATGTGAAATGTGGAAAGGAGAGATTATAGTTTTAAATAGGGCAGTTATATAGACTTCATTGAGAGGAGGATTTTAAATCAAAAACTTGAATGATGAGAGGAATAAAGTAATATAGATATCTAAGGTGAAAAGTTCCAGCAAAGGGAATAGCCAGCACAGAAGCTCAAAGGGATTTGGAGGGATTTGTCTGGAACATTCTCAGAATTTCAAAAAAAAAAAAAAAAATCAGTGTGGGTCCAGTGAAAGAGAGAGATAGTAGATTGAGGAGCAAGGCAGACAATTAAATGAAGGCAAATAATGTAGGGGGTTTCAGGACATAATAAGGTCTTAGTTTTTTCAAAGAGTGATAATGACACATGGACTCACTTTGTGAGTAAGAATGACATGATCTGACTGCTTAAGCAGACAAATATTTTGAGCATTAACTTTAAGGGGGATACGTGTGGCAGGGATGGAATGACAGAGACAAGTTAGAGGCCATTACAGAATCCAAGTAAAAGGCTATAGTAGCTATGAGTCAGGGTGATAATAGTGTAGGTAGGAAGAAATGGTCAGAGTCAGGATTTATTCAGAAGTAGAGCCAACAGAAAAATTTGACAGATTGGTTTTGAGGAGACAAATTAACAGTAACTGGAAATTTTAGTCCCCAGCAACTATAGAGTTAACATTAAATGAAAAAGGTGAGAAAGAATGTGAGTATAACAGCTTTTTATTTCTTTTGAAATGGAGGATAATGATCAGAGTTCAATTTTAAATATTTTTAAGTTTTAGAAGTGGAAATACTAGGTAGGCTTTTATATATGAGTTTCAAAAGAAAGGGGGTTAAAATGTATATTTGGAAATTAGCACATAGATTTATTCACAACATGTATAATAGAATTTAAAGTCATAAGATTGACTGATATTACCAAGAGAGTATAATGTGGTAAGAAATTGGGTCCCCAAATTAAGCTTGGTTCATTGTGAAGTTGGAAGAGAAGAGGAACCATCATGAGGACTGAGCAATAATAACGAATAAGTAGGATGGAAAACAGTTACTAATGGCACTAACAATGAGTGCCCTGGAAGTCTAAAAAGCCATTTTTCAAGAAGAATAGAGTTATCTACAATGTCAAATATGACTATTGGGCACTGAATATTGGATTTAGTGACAGAGTTCATTGGTGACAGTGAAAAAGTAATTTCAGTCAAGGAATAAGTGTGGAAGACTGAATGACATAACATCAAAAGATAATTAGAAGAAAAAATAGACTGCAAATATAAACACATCCTTTAAATTATTATATTGTAAAGGGAACCCAAAAAATGAGATAGGAAATACAGGAGAAACAGAGTCAAAATAGTCTTTTAATTGAATAAATAAATTTTATATAATAAGAGAAATGACTTTGTAGGGAAGTAAAAAGTGATAATAGAAATGAGATGGAGAGGAATTGCTAGAGCAATGTCTTTGAGTAGATGCAACTGAGATTACAAGTGTTTCTAGGAATGCAAATAGCTAATCGACAGTAAGAGGCAAACAGCATGGGAGTACATTTGTCCTTAGATATTGTACGAGGCTATGAAAGTTCTCTTTTGATTACTTAAATTTGTGAAGAACAATAACAATAATGTTGAGGATAGAGTAAGAAGTGTTGAAGAGAGGTATCAAAGTCATCTAGGAGAATGAGCCTGTGATTGGATTAGGGAAATATATAATGACTACAGGACAACATTAAAATCAACTTGAAGGTCATGATGAAGAATTTAAAATGAAAAGAGTTATTGTGGTTGTATGTTTTCCCATAGCCACACTAAGCTTCATGGGTACAAAGATGAGCTAGCAAAGAGATTTAAACAGAGTTGTGGTTTTGTCAAATGAGTGTGATGAAAAATGAGAGTTAGGGAGGTACAGGTATAAGTAAGATAGCTTTATGATGATAGAGCATGAGATTTAAACTGATTAAGGGCAAAAGAGTTGAGTGACAGCAAAAAGTTGGTGGAGGCATGTTAATGTCATCCTGTTAGAAGAAGCACACAGGAATCAAAGAAGGTGGTGATCAGGGAGATGTCTGCATAGAATAGAGATAGTGGAAGGGTGAATTTTTTTTTTTTTTTTTTGAAAGTGACAAGGATATGACAGTGAGTGACAGAAGTAGGATAAAGGTAAGGATAGAGGAGAGTTTAATAAACTAGAATTCTAGAGTAATCATCTAGATATATCGAAGTTAATAAGACTTTTGGGAGGAATATATAAGAATAAACTGGAAGTCAATATATAAGGTACACAGAGCCTTCTATCCCACATCGAGTCATTAAATTTTAATTACTGAGTTTGCTTAAAGGCAAGATGTATTAGAAGTAAGATATACTGTATAACATAGGGTTCCTATAACATATAAAAGATTATTATTTTTAAATGTGTAATTCCTCTGTTACATTTCTTTGAGCATCTTCGATATTATTTCAACTAGACTTTCCTGAATCTTCAGTCTTTTTATAGTTCAAATGGTTTCCACATCATGTAATAGCTTACTATGAATGACTCTGTTTTTCTAACCTGTTTAGTTAAAAACTGAAGCTGCTCATCCATTTCAGTTCTCAGGTGCTTGGTTTCTTATTTCAACAGCTGCTTTTTGCTCACCTCACCTCTATGATGCAGTCAGCAAGAGAGCAAAGGATAAAATGGAAAACACAGAGTTCACGTTTGCACTCTTTTTTCTTGAATCCTGACATATCTCCAGCCACTTACTCCCTTGCTGCATTTCACAATAATTTAATCTCTCTACACATGAAGAAAGTAAAATTTCTAGTTTAAGTTATAGTATATACTGTTAGAAATAGGAAGCAGCATGCAATTAAAAAGAAGAAAAACTTAGTTAATTCAATAAAAGAAACTGACACCTCAGAGGACAAATAAGAAACTCATATCTTGTCTCATAGTGTTCTATTTATTCCAAAAAGAGGCCTTGCTATAGATTTCACTTCTCCATTGGGAAATAAGTTTTCCTTTCCAGAAGAAGAACAAATACATGATATGTGGTTGACAAGCTGCCCAATAACTGATAACTATTTATTGCCAAGAATACCACACAAGGCCATCTAACACAATCACTGCTCAAGATTCCATGTACTGCAAGATTAACGAGCTTTTTTGGAGAGCTTCCTAAAATTACAGAGATGTAATATTTAATATATGCAGCCAATTTCTATTCCTGGCTAGTTCTCCAATTACCTGGCTTGATCACTCTGCATTCTAAAATACACAGCAAACCCCAAGAGTAATTTGTAATAAATTCTTCAGCTCAAATCAATAACATATATTTCAAAATATTCTGCTCTCTCTCTTTCTTAATTTTGCATAGTTTATAGTTCTATAGTTCTATATTTATCTATTGTATAACACCATTCACTTCATGGCTCTGGCCCCAAAATAACTCTCTGTGCTTTGTTTTCCCATAATTTCTCAAAGAGCTCTTTATCCTCCTTTCCTCTTCAGTTTTATTGAGTCAAAATATGAACCTTTTAAAATGAATTCTTATATCTCTTCTCTCAGAAAATCTTATTCTGACAATAATACCATGGTTTACTTTATATTTTCTGATATAATTGTTTTTCTCTCCGAAAAAGTTCATATAGACTTCAATTCTGTATGTTTAAGTGGAGAAGACCCATGAGTACAAATGGGGCAGCGATAGTTTCTCACTCAATTAATTATGTCAGCAGCTACATCTAGAATTTGGATACAATACTACGAGAAGCTAAACAGCCTCTTCCTGACTTCTTGGTTTTGATAGATTTCTCCATGCAGTTTGAAAGGCAGATAAAGAGTTATCTCTCACAATATCAGTTGATAAAAATATCATATCTCTCTTGGGATCTTGAGTTAATGCATAGCAAAGCCCTATACACTACTGTGGGAAGGCAGGACATTCTTCCTGGGCTGAAATCCCTCAGCTTGATGTGGAGAAGAGACGTCATTCATCCTCTGTTTTAAATTTGACTCGCTGAGGCTTGCTAGAGCAGGAGTGGCATTTTTCTTCCATATTTCCATTTTTCTTACATGGAATATCAATAGTGCTGCAACTTTATTCTCTTTATAGATATGTTTTGGAAAATTTAGGCAAAGAATAACCCCTGCTGGAGAAGAGCTCTATCTGGTGTTGTTAAGGTGGGAACTACTGTCAGGATGGATAATGGCTTTGGTTCTATACACAAGTGAGTTTACTTTAGCTAGCAATCCATTTCTTTTTTTTTTTTTTTTTTTTTGAGGCTGTAATTTTTAAAAATACATGCTCCCATAAATGCATCTATCTTTCTTATTAATGATTGAATTCTAGCTTTTTTCTCTCTAATAAATCTATAGGTAGTTATATGAATTTCACTCAGAATTGCTTTTGCTGTGTCCCATAGATTTTGAGTCATTGTGTTCTCATTTTCATTTGTCTCTAGGTATATTTTTATTTATTCTTTGATATCATTGTTAACCCATTCATTGTTTAATAGTGTGTTATTTAACATCAGTGTGTTTGTGTATTTTCCAGGTTTTTTTTTTCTTGTAGTTGATTTCTAGTTTCACACCATTGTGATTGGAGAAGATGGTTGATATGATTTAAACCCTCTTAAATTTAATAATACTTGTTTGTGTCCTATCCTGGAGAATGTTCCATGTGCAATTGAGAAGGTATGTTTTGCTGTTTTGGAGTAAAACGCTCTAAAACATCTATTAAATTCATCTAGCCTAGTGTCTTTTAGGCCCATTGTTTCCTTGTTGATTTTCTGTCTGGAAGGTCTGCCATTGGTGTCAATGGGGTGTGAAAGTCCCTTACTATGAGTGTATTATTGGTGATGTCAGTCAATAATTGCTTTATGTATGTAGGAGCTCTTATGTTGGGTGCATATACATTTACTAGGGTCATACATCAAACTAAAAATTTTTTGAACAGCAAAGGAAACCATCAACAAAATGAAAAGACAATTGACTGAATGAGAGAAGATATTTGCTTATGATACATCTGATAAGGGATTAATATGCAAAATACATAAAGAACTTATACAACTCATCAACAAAAAAGCAAACAGTCCAATGAAAAATTGGAGAACACTTGAGTAGACATTTCTCCAAGCAAAATACAGATGGCCAATAGACATATGAAAAGATGCTCAAGGTCACTAAATCATCAGAGAAATGCAAATTAAAACCACAATGAAATATCGCCTCACTCCTGTCAGAATGGCTATTATCAATAAATGAAAGAACAAGAAGTGTTGGCAAGGATGTGGAGAAAAGGGAACTCTCATACACTGTTGATTGCATTGCAAATTGGTACAGCCACTATGAAAAAGAGTATGGAGGTTTATCAAAAAAAAAAACATGGATTTATTTCCTTTTGACTTAGCAATTGCATTTCTGGGTATTTATCCAAAGAAAATCAAAATCATAACTTGTAAAGATTTATGCATCCCTATGTTCATGGCTGCACTATTTACAATAGCTATGATATGGAAGCAATCTAAATGCCCATCAACAGACAATTGGATAAAGAAGTTATGTTTCATAAATACAATTGAATATTACTCAACCATTAAAAAAAATGAAGCCCTACTATTTGCAATGATATGGATGGACCTAGTGGTTATTATGATGAGTGAAATAAGTCAGATAGAAAGATAAATACCATATAATTTCACTTACATGCAAAATCTAAGAAATGAGAAGAACAAACTAATTGAAAACAGACTCACAAATATAGAGGGCAATCTGATGATGGCCCAAGGTGAGGTGGGGGTGGGGGCTGGAAGAATGGAGTGAAGGGTTAAAGAATTACAAATTAGTAGTTGATGATAGTTGGTCCTGGGAAGGGTGAGCATGGCACAGGGAAAGCGGTCATCAGTAATGTAATGGCTATGCGTGGAGCCTGAGGGAAGATAGTATAATTAGGGGGATTGTTTTTAAACCATATAAATGTCTAATCAATGTAATATATACTTGAAACTAACAATAAAATCTAAAAAAAAATTTTTAAATAAAAAATTTAAAATTAAAAAAAAATTAGAGGTGAAAACTGCGTATTGTTTTATCTACATTGGCACATAGAACGCATTTATGGAACACATTCAGTTAAATGCATTACAAATGGTTATTTTACACTGTTTTAATATCTGAGTGATATATTACTTTACATTTTAGGAGTTATGAATTTATATAAACTCTCATTAATTAAAACGTTACTTGATGAATGTATTTGTTTCTATTGCTGCATAACAAATTATCACATGATTTAGCATCTTAATACAATAAACAGTTTTTTTATGTTTCACGGTTTCTGAGGATCAGGAATGCAGCAGTGGCTTAGCTGAAATCTGCCTCAGGATCTCTCATTAGATTTCAGTCAAACTATGTAGCAGTACTGCAGTCCACCCCAAGGCTGGCCTAGGGTGGTAGAACCTCTTTGTAAGCTAACTTACAAATTCATCAGTTTGCAGGGCAACGTTTCCATGAGGCTATACACCAGAGAGTTTAGTTCCTCTTCTTGTCAGCCTCTCTGTAAGGCTTCTTACAAGGTAGCTTGCTTCCTCCAAAAGGGGAAGAGGGATGGAGAAAGGGGGAGGAGGAGGAGGACGAAGGCAATATCATAAGTTGGAAACCAAATCTTTTGTAACTTAAGTTTAAAGTAATAAACTATCATAAAATTAGATACTACACATACGATAGTTTAAAGCATACACTGTTGATCACAAAGATCAACCATTATAGAATGTCAGAGGACAACACACTACAGTGTGGATACCAGGAGGTAGGGATCCTGGAGTCAGGTCGAAGACTGCCTACTATAGGTAGAGATATAGCTAAGCCTGCTTTATTTATTTTTAATATTAGATAATTCATATTTATGACAAAACATAGGAAAATAAAACTTTGTATTTGCATGATTAAATATAAATGGAGTTAGAACCACTTGTAAAAATTAAAACTTTTTACATGTGATAAGTGCATTGATTTAGCATGCAAATTTTAAATAATTTCAACAAGATGTAAATAGTAATTTATAAGCTTTATGATTTTAAATTTGTTTTTTAAATATAAATTAAATTACTTATTTAAAATCATTAATGTAGCATTACATGAAGTTCAGATTATATATATATGTGTGTTCTAGATCACTCGATCTCTTTTCAATAAAGGCAAACTACAGTTTGCAGATTGCTATGAATTCTAACATTTATACTTCCTCTTGCAAAATTAGCAAACTGCAATGAGATTACACACACACACACACACACACCTTTCACACACAGATGTCTGAAAAAGACCAAAGATGATGCAGATAAAATAATAGAATTCAGTTATTTCATTATAAGAATAAAAAGGAAAACATTACATAATGCTTGAATAAAATATAAATGTCAAATTTTGCATACATTTACATTCAATCGGCCCATTATAGAAAAACACATTTTTTTAAAGAACACAACATAAAAAATTATAAATTGAATAAATACTTAAAAATGGACTATGTCTCTCTCATTTTAATTCTGATGAAAAAATAAATATTTCTAACAGGAAAGATATGGAAGTATTAATTTTTTTCTATGGTAACCTTTGCAGGATATTAGTCTCTCTTTGTTTCATTCTCACTGCATTTGCTAAACGCATATTGTCTAACCAATAGTTTTAGAGGCCAATCCCAGTTTTGCTGCTTCTCTTACCTTCTGGCCTGGGGTTAAGGAAATCTAAATGTCCCTGTAACTTCTGAAGGTGTGAGTAGTGAAAGATTTTAGGAACAATTTAAATTTTGACTGGAATTTACCGATCTATCCTATTCCCTTCCGACAGAACACTCCCTGTTGCTGATCTCACATTGCAATATTTAATAAAGACTTGAGCTTTTGGTTGTTTTTATCCTCCCATACTCAATGTGCATATTAAAATACACATAACACTTAAACTTAATGACATTTTATATACACATATAGATATACACTAGGTATATAAAGTTCACTGTCATACCTATCTAATACATTGCTTAATTTACCATTAAGTAATAACACTCTTTTCCCCCAATGATGTTTTATACTAATGGCTAGCTAACATTCCTGCAACAACTTTCTTTTTTAAATTAGCCTGGAATACCTTTTTCAAACCATTAACCTTCAATCTGAGTCATATTTTAGTTGCATTTCTGAATCATTTTGTTTTGCTTATTTAAAAAAAAAAATAACCTGAAAAAATTTCTTTGGAAAGGGTTTTTTTTTTTTTTTTTTTTACTGTTATTGCTGCGTTCCTGATAAGTCTGAAATAATCTTGACTATATGACTTTGAACTTCCTTTTTACTGTACTTTTTCTTTGCCTTAGAGACTGTGTGTGTGTGTGTGTTTAGCCTCACTACTATTTTGGAGATTTATGTTCTTTTTTTTTTTTTCTAAATGATTAATGTTAAATTTTTAAACATGCAAATTTGATTCGACACACATTAACAAAATTAATATTTTACCATCTTCCCTAAAAAAACAAATATCTGAAAATTTTTATCCTTACATTGTTTTCCATGTTTAAAAAAATTCTCGACTTTGTCATTTTTATATAATCAATATTCATTTATGTGTAACCAGATGTCTACCATTATTTTTTGTTCAATGTTGCTATTCATACTTCCAATTTCAATTTTCTTTTTCTGAGGTTCATGTTCTGCAATGCTCTATAAGAAGTAAAGGGTTTCCTCTTTGTTTTAAAAAATGTTTTTAATTTTTTTTCCATCACACTTTTATGTTTAGCTGAGTATACAATTTTCAGTTTACAATATCACCTCAGCAGTTTCATGACCAGGACCATTTTATATAGGCTCTATTGTTAATAAATAGAGTTATTAATCTAATTGTCATTACTATTGTGTACCTTTTGTCTCTGTTTTTGATATTTTCTCTTTGCCTTTGGTGTTCTTTCAGTACAATGTCTAAGAAAAATATGTTTTTATTTTACTGACTAAAGACATCTTAATTTCTTCCTCTTTATACTGAATTGAAAATAATTTATTCAAGTATATTTCTAGTTCACAAATTTGCTATTCAGCTGTTTATTCCACCAATTGAGTTTTAATTTCAATAATTATATTTTTACATCTAGATAGTCTATTTCTTTTAAAAATTTGATCCTTTTTTAATAATGTCTTATTTTGACATACCTTTCTTTAACGATCTCTTTAGTAATTTTAAAACTACACAACATATAGGTGTATTTAGATTACATTTATATTTTGGGGGTACTATCACTTATATTTCTAGTACCTCTTTCATTATTATTGATATTGTTTCTCCTGTGATATACTTCCGTCGTTGCTGTTGTTGTGAGCACATCTTCAGATGTGGAGACGCTCCAACAAAGGGACTGCATCATCTAAGTTTATACCTCCTCAGAGCATACATCCAATGACTGGTTATCACAGGGTTACAAAGGCCTGGACCACTGCCTTCAATCTGATCAACTCTGAAGTGCTATTTCAGCCTCTGTTTCAAAAGCATTATGTTTCAACTTCTCTCTCAGTCCAGTCTTGCTTCCCTCGCTACCTCATCAGTGTTATTTCTGAGAGCACTCCCTTGTTTCCCTGCAAACACATCCCACATTGAAAGGTTTCTTTCCCAGGTAATCTTACCTAAAATATTAAGAAGTAGTTTGAGGAGGTCCACTTTAAAATGGGATTTTAGAACTGGATAACACCTGGTCAGGTGGCAATGAGATTATCATCATCAGTAAAAATTGTTCTTAGTGTTCAAAAGGCCATAGCTTTTTCCAAGCTTCTAAGAGTCAAATTAGTGATGAGTATGAATATAAGGAGCCCCTGCATGTTGTATCAGTGTGTTTGTAAAATCTTTCACAAACAGTGAACTAGTATGGGGTATTGGTGGAAGCCATTATACTGACAAGACAGCATCTCAAGCATTTGATAGTTTAGGGGAGAAGTAATTTTAAATTTAAATTCTGTAATATATATGACTCACTTAATGCCATTAATGCAATAGAAAGATACATTGAGGAATGGGGCTAATTACTTGAGAATAAAGCAAAATTTGAAAATCTCAACGATGTCATTGGCAGTATATAAAAAGATGTTCAGCTCTGCAATTGGAAATCAGGGAAATCAGGAACCAGATTTCATTAGGCTATATACAATGTTAAATTCTAAACGCTTGAGTGTTGGTTTTGTCAGGATTAGGGACCTGGTTGAGAAGGAAGTGAATTGGAAGACTTGGAATAGGGACATAAGGATTGATATGCTAAATAACTTGAAAACTCAGATTTTCTAAACCTTTGCGCCCCCCAAAATAGCCTATTATTGCTAATAAGATGAGCTTTTTCTCTTGCTTAAAGATAACACAGAGGCTTCTTTCTGTCTTGTAAGATACAAGGCACTCCTTTCCAGATTTATAGCCTTCTTTAATGCTGGCCATCAGAACAATAACGAAGGTCAAGGAATAACTGAGGTCAAAGTAACAGAGTCAGAGGCTTGCTGGGCCTTTTAAGTGAGGATCTATAGGACCCAGGCAATGTATATGGTAGGAGCTGGGAGAGTACACATAGGACAAGATCTTGAGAGCTGGAATAAGGAGAATGGAATATAAATTTGGATAAGACAGAATCCATTGATATGGAATTACTCTCTCTTACTACAGGATTTAACATGATTCAAGCCCTAGGAAATAATCTCTTAGAAGCTTGGAAATGGCTATAGCCTTTTTCCAACACAAAGCAAAAATACAAGAATTACCATGGAAAAGCATGGAGCAAGGAATAAAATGGTTCAGAGAAGTCACAAGCTACTATACTATGAATGTCAGGAGAGGCACTATAAAACTATGTTCTCTAAGAGGAACTGAAGGGCACTTTACGAAAGTGATCAAGAATATCCTCTTGAGGGGGGCAATAGTAATTTCAAGAAGCTCAATAATGAAAGACTTCTGTGTTACACAGTTTCAAAGAGATAATACGTCTTACAGATACTGACTCCCTAAGAGTAAGAGAGTGTAGTAAGATCACAACATATTAAAGCCAGGTGGTTATGCATAATCCATAAGAACAGCAATGTCAGAGTGGCAGCCAGTGGAGACAGACATATGGTAAGATATGAAGATGGTTACTAAAATTGAAATGCCATAAAGACAGCCAAATGCTATTGCTCAATCTATATACTCAAAATAATAAATTGTGGATAATATGGAGGTGGAGGGTGGCTGGTATAATAAAAAAGAATTATCCTTTCTCAGATTCTGAGTTTGAGCCAGTTTCAGACCTGATATAGCACTGACTAATGAAAACACCAAGTTTTCAAGAGGAAGGAAACAGTCGTATCACGACAAATGCACAGAGTTATGATTCATCCATCGTACCACACACAGACCTATGGTCAGTCACTGCGATAAGAAAATGCCAGAGAATACCAATATTTCAAGAACAGTTGGGAAATAGAAACTAAGTTGACATCGATAGCTGTGGACTTAAAATGTCGTTTTATGACATCTCCTCTGAAGTAGAAGCATATTAGAACAAGTGATAAATTAAATCCAGACTTGTCATAAGTGTCTGCTGAGTCCACGGACCCATTCAATGGTCATTTCACTAGTACATACAATGGGAATGCACATGCAGTCATGGATGAAACCCCCACATGTCCCTTGGCCTGTGGGCAACAGCTATCACATGGGAGAGGTCAAGTAATAGCATCTACATCCACCCATCTAAGAGAGTAAACACATTTTACATTTTTCGAAAAAAATTCACCCTTAGGAAGAAATTAATGACACCTTTACATCTCTAAAATAGGCAGGGATAGCAAACCTCATTACTTCCTCATTTAATTTATCATTTAGAAAAGGATCTACATGGCATTCATAAAAATCAGATGGGTTTGGGGGGATTATAGTGTATTACTGCAAACTACACAAAAGCAAATAGCAGTCCCGTCTACAACTGCTGTGCTAGATATATCTTCATTAGAGCAGTTAACAGGCCTCAGGAACGTGTATGTAGTAATCGCCAAGTGAAGGTATTCTTTTCCAGATCTCATGAAGAAGGGTCAGAAGAGTTTCTATGTACAGATTAGTGCCAAGGCTATGTTCAATTCTCCTCTTCTGTCAGTCATAATATAGTTTCAAGAGACCTGAATCTCCTACACATTCTACAGAAATTCCCATCGGTTTATAATTTTGATAATATAAAGGAGCAAGAAGGGGGTGAGTAATTGGTAGACTTGTAATGCACAAGCATTTTAGAAGGTGTGAGATAAATGCTAAAGATTCAAGGGCCTGTCACACTGGTGAATTTTTAAGGGCCCAAGTTTTCTCCTCAGAAATAAACAACAATGTATGTTTTAAATCTCTCAAAATGTGTTCACATGCATTGAAATATTTTTTTACACATTCTGTAGGGGGTAGTAAACAAAAGTAAAAATTTCACTCTGTCTTAAAATTGTTTTCCAAAGAAACAGACCCTGACATCAATTTACATGTGGAGACAGTACACTGGGAAGTGCTTTGAGGAACGTGTAATGGAATGAGGAAAGACAGGAATATAACTTGAACCCTGATGCTATAAGAACAAATGCCTCCACTGATCAGGAGACCTGAGTTCTAGTGGGTCTTCAGTGTTGTGCTAAATAGTGGGCTGGACCTTTGTGGCTCATCAACTTAAACAATCGTAGAATGAGAAGCTTCAGTAATAAAATTTAACTTCAATACTAATGTATTAGAATGGAATTACCTTACAAATTTCCTTAAACACAGAGTAGATACCCTGCCATGAGATTTGATCATAACGTATTACCATGATCTATCTCTGAGGCTAATTTAATATGAAAACATTAAATATTGAATTCCTATTATTAACACTCCTAATTTAATTATATGCTCACCAAGAAACCTTCAAATATGAAGTTGGCGTTTTCTATTGAGAATCTACAGGAAGAGACTATGCACTGGGTTTCCTTTTCTATTTAATTTCTATCTGTAAACTAACTGTATTGTTATTCTAGTTAATTATATCAAGCTTAGTTTATTGGTGACTGTTTCAGAAATAGAACCCCTTGATGTTTACAGCTAACTGCTTAGCTGGACTGAGATAAAGGATTAAGATAGGTTTAGAGAGGGAAGACCTTTCTGGGCAGCCAGCCACTTGCCTTCAGGTGTGCCTGCATCACTGCATGCTCCATGCATCTTTTCTTGAATGTTCTCCAAGCAAGAGATTATATGATTTATTTAATCATTACCATAAAAACTTACATAGCATCATCTCTCTTACAGAGTGACGCTGACCAGAGGCTCCAGACTCAGATGGCTTAATTTTCACCATCATGTTTGTAACTCAGGATTTGGGATAGTTCTGTATGGTTTTAAAAATTATTATTCCAATCTTTAAATATCTATCCCATAGTGTTTGGGAAGAATAAATTGACATATTAGAGGTGAGGTACTTAGAATAAAAAACAATACTGCAGACATTCAATGCACTTCCATCATGGAAAGGTACACAGTAAGTTGTTATCATCATCATCATCACCATCATTCTGTTGTTGTTATTATTATTACTATTATTATTATCATTATTATTAGTGAATCACTGTAAAATACAAAGATTTACATATAAATAAAATTTATTTTAGGAACAACTAACTACCAGTTACTTAAGGACAAAGAAAGAAAAAGAAAGTACAGACCATTATAAAAAGCAGATAATAGTGCCTCTCTCACAGAGTTCTTATGAAGATTAAAACCATATGTAAAATTCCTGACAAATGATGGATACCCCAAAGCAGTTATTGTTATAAAAAATTTATCTGGCTTTATTATGTCACACCAAAAAATAAGAAATATATATATTTTTAAATTTGTTTTAGAATCACAGCTATAAATTGCTATGGTATCAAGTACCCCTTTCTCATAACATGTCCACGTATGTGGAAGCTGCCCTACCTCAACAGTCTCAGAAAAGGAAAATAAAATGTTAGCAGGCAGAGACTTTTTTCTGCTGTGTGGCCCACACTCTCCCTGTGATAACGGGGGCTCTCACACACTCTTTTGCTTTCTCTGTGATCTGCAGTGATGACGAAAAGCAACAGCGATTCCAACAGCGCACTTTCTGGCTCAGCCCTCAAGAACTGAGGAAGGGAAATGAAGTCTTGATTTCCTGCTGTGGACCAGGGCTTCCCAACCTTGACATTATGGATATCTTGACAGGACAGGTTTTTGTCGTAGCAGCTGTGACTGTAGGATGTTCAGCAGTATCTCTGGCCTCCACCCACTAGATGCCAGTAGCATCCTCTTCCCCATCAAGGATGGAAAGCCAAGTGTTTTCAGATATTGCCAACTGTCCTCTGGGGGACAAAATTCTCAACCCCTGGTTGAGAACCACTATTCTAGACACATGTACCTGCAAACTTTTAAACTGCTGCTTCTCTCATTACCAAAATAAGCTTCATTTTTCTTTACCTGGCATTCTGATACACTACTATCATTATAGGGTTTTGAGTCATTTGAAAAGTGACTAGTTCAGGTTTGGATCCACTAGAAATTGTTTTTGAAGAAAATGGCATTTATTTGGAGGTGGCAAGATTTCGTGAGATAGAGAGTAAGCATAATGGAGGATGGATGTAGGGGGTAATTTTAGCCTGAAAGTACAGGACAAGCAAAGACTTGGATCTGTGAAATTTTCTATCTTGTTTGGTATATTCCAAGTAAAAATGTATGTGATCAATGCTTAGGAAGTGTGAGGCCTGAAGAGGAAGACAAATTTGTTGCTAAGCTTCAGAGTAAGACAGAGTAAGGCAAACACTCTTTATTCCACTAAATATGTTCTATAGGACCAAGCAATAAAGTTACCAAAAGTAGGTCAGTGAGCCTCTCTAAGGCAGAGGTTGGTTCTGGTATATAAATCAGGGTTAATCCAGAGTGGCGCATAAGGTATGCTTGATACACAGTATATCTTTTTTAAAAAAAAATATAGAATACCCAAGACTTACTCTAAAGGTTTATATTCTAATAATTGCGACCATTTACTGAGTACAAATTATCTGTCAGGACAGTGCTACTTTGTTGTACCATGAGGCTTGTGCTAAACTCCTTACTTGTATTTACAAATAACTGAGAGGCTCAGAGAGTTTGGATTTCAGATCTTTCTGAAAAAACATTTTTTCCCCAGAACTCAGTGAAATATAATTCATACACCCAAATGTTTAATGTTGGAAGATGAGCTTCCAGTGGCATTTGGTAAGAACATTTCTTACATAATATATTGATTCAATTCCAATAACTTTGTATTCATATTATAACTCTAAGGACTCAACATTTTGTTATACAAAGTTAAATGCCACATTCTACTTCTGCAGGCCCTTAACAACAGTGAACAATCGAGATTTCTAATTTCTCTTTCCTTTTGTCCTCTGTTGCTTGTGTGTTTTCTCTTGCTTTCTCACTTTTCACTGTTTGTCTCTCTCCTTCTCTCTACCCCCCCCCACCTCCTTTCTCCTCCCTCCCTTCCTTTTAATTTTATTAGTAAATTACATATCTAGATGAATTCTGAATCTGTGTTTTAACATCTAATATAAAAGTTAAAAATAAAATCTTATTTGCCAGGTATATTTGAAAGTTATAAATTGATTTGAAGATGTATACATATATTCATGAGTAAAATTAATATTCAGACATCAACCTATATAGTCAAAGCTTTTTGAAAAATGAAAAATACACTTTGCTTTAAAATACCAAGGGAATTCAATACCAAACTTAGAAGACAGGAAATTAGTATTATGATAGAACTGAATTTTCAAATATAAGAATTATAAAAACAGAGGGAACATGATCAGATTCAATTAGTAAAAATGCCCTCACTATCTACCACATCTTCGAGTTATATGTCATTACACAACTCTATAGTTGTGCAAACTTTCCATTCAGCCACAGAGAATTACTTGTGAGTGATCCGCAGCTTTCTTTCCTCCACACTGTTGCTTACTTTCTAGCCTCTTAACTATTACACTAACCTACCTCTCCAGGTCTTTTAACCGCCTCTCCTGCCTTTAAAAACTATTTAAAATGTAATTTTATATACAAAGGCGTTCTATCCCCAGAGTTGTTAATTCCCACCTTCTTTAGACATTCTAGCTGACTTAAAATTATTTATCAATATCAAGCATAACCTAGTCAATTCTTTAGAGGCAGGAACATATCTCATTCATCTTTTAAATACTGATAACTACTGCTACAGTGTCTTGCATATTGATGCGTTTAAGGAATGTGATAAGGATTTGAATTTATCACATGTGGCAGAATGTTTTTTTTCTCTATCTCTGTACCTCTCTTTTCTGAGATTTGGTAAATTAGTTGTGAAATATAAAGAGATACTCTTTTGGCAGAACATTATATGGAAGATGCCATGAAGAATTAAGGATTTTATAGCATAGAAGTTTCATCATCTTGTAGGTATCATACCCGGGACACATCATCTTAGAGAGTCAATTTTTGCTCACCATTCTCCTCCCTCTTTCTGAGCTACTGAGTTCATTCAAAATGTATTGACTCTGATATTATCTTTTATCTTTGTAATAACCCCATTCGTTGTTTGGTTCACAGAATATTTTTGTGAGAAGTTCTGTTCCTTGATACCAGAAAGCTCTACCTACAACAGGAAGGAAGATGAAACCAAAAGTCCAAAAGAAAAAAGAATACACATGATATTAACTAATGAGGGGAGATGGCTTCACTATGAGGAATGGTAGATTATGCCCATCCACAGACACATTTTAAGCTATTCTGCTCTAATTTGTAGTCTTTGTTCCTTATTGTATTTATATTTAATTTTACTTCAGCCAATGTAAAAAATTATAACAACTTGCTTCAGAGTTATTGCAATTGGAAAAAAAATGGTTGTTTCAAACTTACCATGGCAAGCCAGCTTCAGATTCAATAATCGAATTTATTCTTTGCCAAAACTGAAAGCAGTGCAGTATTTCACTCCTGTTACTCATCACTGGTTCAGATATAAATCATCCATAGTTTTTGGTATATATTTTTTTCTGTTAGAAAACATAATGCTCTAGGCAAAATACCTCTGTTTGTACTTTGTCAAGCTAGCAGTTATTGAACTCTATAATGAAAACAAGTAGCCTGAGATAAATAATACCATCCATTAATAATTACTTTAAAAAGCAATTGAACTTTTATAAGATGTATATTAATCACAGAAAGAATTTTATGTGTAAGACAATTTACGAATACATTCAACCATGCTCCCACAAATTAAGTCTTCACCATGTAAAAAATTTCACTCCTTAAACAGCAATGAAATGTTACATACCATGAATAAAACAATTTTTTAACCTAGTAAATTAATACTGTTCTATAATCATTCTGAAAGATGTCAAAATCATGTGTGGATGGATGGATTGGCAGGAAGGTAGTTAAGTAGGTAGGTAGGTAGGTAGGTAGAAAGGTAGGTACGTAGGTAGATAGAACAAATACAGCTGTCCCAGCATTTAATGATTTTGCATTCCTCTAAGACTTAAAGATAATAATTTATCCTTTTGTTTAAAAAGAATTATTTTAAGATAATTTAGATTTGAACAGTATTAACTGAATATATCATGGAAAATAAGAGATTTGAATGTCCCTTTAAGTCTATGCTGAACCAAGAGAATCAGCTGAAGTAAGACATGAATGAGAATGAGCACCAAAGATCATTGATGAAGTAAATTCCGAGAAATGAAGACAGAAAAAAAGTATGGGAAAGAATTTTGGAGAATGTAAAATCTAAGTATAATTGTGCTTTTTAGTTGCATTTTGGATGTTTTTCTTTGAATTCAGAATTGTGATTTAAAAACATTATTTAGAATTTAATAACTCAGATTTCTTTACAGGAAGATCTATGTGCAAAATAATGAAAAGGAGTGCTTGGAATACACAGTGATGGGCAGATTTAGTCTTTTATTTGTGTTTTAGCCATAGGAAACTAAAGAAATTAAATGGGACATTTTTGGTGCTTACCTACCCCCTTTTTATGTCTCTACTTCCTAATATCTATAATATAATGCTGTTTTAATTGCTCAGGAGACCTTGCTATGGAAAAGTTCTCACAATTGTTTATTCGACAGGGCTGAGATATATATGCTTTGCATATTTCTGATGACATTCCTTACATCAAACTTAATTGTTGCTTGAAATAATGCGAGTAGAATGTAAATTGAAACAACTCAAAAAATAACTTGCGAATGTGTATCCAAGGTTTGAAAAATTCATACTTCTAAACCAAAATTTATTTTTATTCTGTCTACTGAAAAAAAAATCTCATTCATAAATAAAATACAAAGCTATTGACTGAAATATTATTTCCTACAGAAAAATATAATGAAAAGGATCTAAAAGATTAATAATAGAATACTGGAAATATTAATTATATTTATTTATACCTTTGAGAGACTTAACAGGATGTCCTTAAAGACATGGGTGGGGGGTTGGGGGTAAGACATAGTGTTAAATAAAAAGAAAGAAAAAATATATATATATGTATATGTGTATCACATACATGTGCCTGAACAACAACAACAACTTCTGTGGCCAGATTTCATGTTGATCATAACATACTCTGTGATGCATTCTCATTATTCTAAATCTGTTCTCTTCCTCCACAAATGAATCCTACCAACTAATTGAACAGAGGGCTCTCTTTTCTACATTCTCTCAATTTGCTGGTCTATAAATAAAATGCTAAGTCTTTCAGATTTCACCCTCTCTACTGGTCCTCTTTGAGATGGTGTCTGGATGTGGGAGTAGAAGAGAAGGTTGTGTTTCATGATACGTGAGAACAAGGGAGATGGCGTGTTCGGATTCCTCAGTGCCCTCCACTGTTAGGCAGTGGTTCATTTCTGATGTTCCTGGATCTGAGTGATGACCATTAGGCACACTATTTATTTATCCCTGTGTGTTCAGTATGAATTTGTCTAACTAAGTTCATGTGGGAGTAAGCTCTCTTTCAAGAAATTTACATTGGGAGTACAGCCTTCAAAATCCTCCTCTTCGAAAATCCAGACTGAAAAGGGAAAGAATTACTATGTTTCTCTTGCTGTTGATTGTGTCTTTTTTAGGCAAAATTCTATGCACTCTTAAAGCCTGCTTTTTGATGTCATAAAAAAGGAAATAAAGGCATTGAAAACTATTTTTTTCTTGCCAAAACTTTGCCTTTATTAACTTGATGTGATGTTGCATTTAGATGGCAAAACCCTAATATTAACACTCTCCTTTTTTTTCTACATCCATAAATAATCAATCCTGTTTCTCCTTTGGGCAGGAGGAGGCCATATTTTGATTAGACTGTCCCTTCCCTTCAAAAAAGAGAAAGGACAAAACCTTTTGTTAACGTTAAAGTTGTTACACCAATAACTGACAAAAGATCATAAATCAGATGTGATCTAAGCATTTTCTTTGAGTTATATAATTTAATCCTCAAAGAGTCCACTGATATGGGTGCTATAAAAATCTTCATTTTATTAGTCTTCAGGGATTAAATACATTTCCAACATAAATGACAGAGTTGTTAAGTGGCAACACTTAGCTCCATATAGTCCTTGAGTTTGAAATCATAATAATCATACTCCTTTCCCAAACATAATAGAAAATAGAATAGAATATAGTATTTTAACAAATTTTTAAGTTCACAACACCATATTGTTAATTACAAGCACATGTATGTTCTACAGGCGATCTGTAGAACTTATTCATCTTATATAACCGTAACTTCATAACCACACTGAACAAATCGCCTTTTCCCCTCTCCAACCTCCTGGTAACCACCATTCTGTTTTCTGCTTCTATAAGCTTGACTGTTTTAGTAACTCATATAAATGAAGTCATGTAATATCTGTCCTTCTGAGATGGACTCATTTAACACAATGTCCTCCAGGTCCATTTATGCTGTCACAAATATTAAGATTTTCCTTTTTTAAGACTGAATGATGTTCCACTTTTTGTACATACCACGTTTTCTTTTTCTACGTATCTGTAGATGGACATTTGGGTTGTTTCCATATCTTGGCTACTGTGAATAATGCTGCAATAAACATGAGAGTGCGACTATCTCGTCAAGATCCTGGTTCAACTCTTCTGGATCTGCGTTCAGGAGTGGGAAGGCCAGACCGTATGATAGTTCCATTTTTAATTGTTTTAGTAACCTTCATAATAGTTACATATAGTTGCTAGATCATTTTATATCCCTGCCAACAATGGACGATGGTCTTAATGTATTGGTGTCCTTGCCATCACTTATTATGTTGAATTTGTTTGATAGCCATTCTAACAGGTACAAGGTGACATCTCTGTGGTTTTTATTTGCATTTCTCTGATGATTAGTGATATTGTACACCTTTTCATATACTTATTGGCCATACTTATGTCTTCTTTGGAGAAGTGTCCATTGACATACAAACTTTTCAAATTATATACATTAAATATGTACAATTTTTAAAATTGTAAAAGTTTAAAAAACACTTAAAAAGTATTATATACACACATGTATAGATGTATAAATACACAGATATGTATATATGTATGTATGTATGTGTGTATATGTGTGTGTGTGTGTGTGTGTATAAATAGACCCAAATATCTAGCTCTAAAGAACAGAGGTTTTAGTAGTTTGTATTTTCTCTTTTATTCTTCTCTATGTTCTTTAATATTCAACAAGAAAAAATACTTATTGAAAAGACTTCTCAATTTGAAACATTAAATTTTGTATATTAATTTGCAATAGATATTGCTAGACATAAATTATCGTTCATATTTATAATTATTTTAAAGATTTACCAATAAGTAAAGAATATGCAATTCAAAATTATGATTATTGCTGATTTTTAATAAATTTTGCCAAATCAGTTTGGAAGAAGTCTCTTTAACTTTCTTCTTAGAGGACTATGAGCTTGCTAGTTTCACCTCAGTATCACAGAACTTAATATTCTCTTTTTATACTTTTTCTAAGAAAATTATTAAAATGGTATAGTTATTGATATAAATATATTTCTTTGAAGGTGAATATTAGCGAAGTTTAATGTTAAGTTGCAAATAAGAATATCAATCTTTCTGATATTTTACAGTGATCTTTTTTTTTCTTTTAGGTTTTTAATTAAAATTTTTAAATTATATGTTTTTATAATCAGAATGTTTTTTAAATACTCACATTCTGTTCCTGTAGAATTTTACAAAGGTATTCTTTTACCCTCTTCCTTAATAACATTTACCAACAAATTTTAGCTGTTATCATTTACTTATAATATCTTTGAAATTATGTTAATGCAGACTTTCATTGTATAAATCAAAAGAAATAGGATATGCAAGAATATAAGAAATGATGGCAGCCCAAGGAGAAAGTATTTCAAATAAGTGATGTGTTTTAGTTATATTAAACATTACCAGTAGAGTAGCATCCTAATTATATTCTTTTGAGTTAAAATTCTCTTTTCTATCTATTAATTCTTTTATTCCACTAAATTAGTGATAGTAGCACAATAATTTTTTAATTCAATTAAAATTTTCAGTTGTACTTTATGTAAATTTTAGTCCAAATGAGAGCCTTAATTCATGATAATTATAAATCTAAATGAAACTTAAATTTTTCTAAATCGCATAATATTAAAATATTTCAATTTAAACACAAGATTTTCCTCAAACACCCCATTTTATTACTGAATTCTTATCACTTCTCATGAATTGTAATACCTTCCAAACATATTATTGAACTGAACTTCAAAAAATAATAATGTTGGTAATGAGTGGTACATATTGAGTATGTACTAAATGTAAGAAAATATTTTAAGTATTCTTGCATTAACTAATTTAATCTACATGACAAACTTTATGTAGCATATAGAAGTATCATTCTCATTTTTCAGAGGTAGAAATCAAGGCTTACATGCTAAAAAACTGTTTTGAGGTTCAAGGATCTTTTTTTGTTTATAACCTTTATAGTGATATAAATTCTCATGTTTTAACAGTATTTTCTTTTCCATCCTATTGGATTTTCTTCTACATTTTAGATGTTTTAGGTGGAGGCACTAGTAAATCCAACAGGCAGGAATCATCGCTATGAACAAGAACGCTTTCTACATCTTTTGAATTTGATGTTGCACATCTTTTTCACTTTTTTATTCTCCCTTCTTCTGTCCTAGGTCTCCAGAAATTTGTCTTTCTTTTATTCTATTTGACTGATAGGTAGAACCAATATGTGCAAATCTGTTCAGGTAAGCAGACATGCAAACTAGTCACAAGAAAGTGTCATGACTAGATTTACATCAGAAATGACAGAAAACACTGAAAAGAACACTTTGGAAGCAATCATTTAGGTCTGATAGTGGTAAAAAATGATGAGAAGGGAACATTTAATAATTAAAATCCTGAGTTTTCCTGACTGGACAGAATAAAACAATGCAATAAGAATCTCATCTTAGCCTTTCTTTTTATATAGATTTATAAAGTAAGTTGCTTCATTTGTATGCAAATGTATAGCTCAATGAGGGACAGAAAGAAGGTGTAATGTTTAAATATCAAGTCAAGCATAATATCACTTCTGATTTGAAATCAGAACACAATTTTACAAATAAAAATTATGCACGTCTTGACATAGAAGTTCAAAATTTCATTATTCAAATTGGTCTAGTTTACAGCCATGCCACCCTGAAGAAGCCCCATCCCATCTGATCTTGGAAGCTAAACAGGGTCCAGTCTGGTTAGTACTTGAATGGGAGATGACCTAGGAGCTATAGGTGTAAAAAATAAAAAAAATAAGGGATTGTAAACTGACAAGGTCCTTGCAATCTGTAAGTTCAATCAAGGGTTGTCTCGCAAAAAAAAAAAAAAAAAAAAAAAAAAAAAAAAGATAAAATAAAATTTAAAAAAAAGATAAAATAAAAAATAAATAACAAATTGGGCTAAAGTTCCATTTTGATCTTAGACAGTTTTGACATGAGATTGATGATATCCTTTGTCTCAATACTTTAGGGTATCTTTCAATTATTATGCTCAAAGAGCTACTGTCTATTGTTCTTCTCATTCATCATTTATAAAATGGGGTTCTAATCATAATAATAACAACATATATGTTCTTATGGATATTAATAGTTATAAGGGAGAACAACATATGACACATTGTAAACACTGGATTAATGTTAGATAGCACCTTCATTATTATGGCTATTTGATTACATCCAAGACAATACAGTATGGCCATGAGAGGTCATCTGTGTACTTGGACCTATGAACTCTCAGGAGGCAAGGGGAATAGAGAAAGAGCTACAAAGCAATGAGGATAACTTTTGTTCCAATAGCAGTCGTTGTTAACATATTAAACTTAACTCTGAAGAATTGGAGGCAGGGAAAATGTTCTCAACATTTTTAGCTACCTCCATCATTTGTTGCCCAATCTCAAATTAGGAAACAAAATATCTTTTAAAAGACATGTGGTTCTATTTATCCTTCAATCAGGATGATATTTAAATTAACCTGAGGTATAAAAACATACATTGTTGAAAAACAAAACAAACCACAACAATCAAAAGCAAAACAAAACAGAAACCCAAAAAAGAAAGCTAACATGTTCAAAAATTTTTTCTTGTTCACAACCTACGGCCCATATGCTTAAGTCTTCTATTGTGTCTTGATCTAAGATATGCAGAACAGATGGTATGTTGGTGGCAGTCTCAGTTAAGCTAATCTTCTGTTAAGAAAGATTGCTGCTGCCTATATTTCTGATTTATTCTACCCAACTTTAATGTGCATCTTAAATGGCAAGTGTGACAGTAGAAGCAATTAAATATTTGTAATACTCTAAATCTTGATGACCATTTAAGGACGTAGTTGCTATATTAAAAAAAATTTTTTAAATAGAGCTATTTTCAATAATGATTTTTAAATCCAGTCTACTTAAAGTTTTCTTGAAGATAAATCCTTAAAATCTCTCAGTGCTGGGTATGGGTCTTCTTTCTCATGCCCTAGATGTCCATGGCCAAGACATGTTTCTCATCTTTTTATAGAAGTTACATCTTTGTTTTTAAAAATAATCATTTTATTATGTATATGGCAGTTGCACATTGACTCAATGTATATTAGCTACTTGGGCAATCTGTTTTTCTAAAATATTAATATATAATATATTATATATATATATATATATGGTCCTGAATAAAATTGAAATATTTACCTTTCTGTATTGCAGTTTTCGTAAATACAGTCTATATTGCGGTAACATTCCTCAAACTCACCCCAAATTTTATGAGAAATATTGCCCTTGATAAAATGCTATCATTATTAGCACCAGTTAGAAGCACACTCAACTAATCATTGAGTGAGAAGGACTTAGATAATAGATTTTATTTTTCCTATGTGATATTTTGAATTGAGCAGTACTGAAAATACATAATAAATTTTGTGGTCATTTAGAAATAGGTTCAAGTCTTAGATCATCCATTTATTAGTCTATATAGTAAAAAATCTTTTATGGTTTTTATTTTTTCATATTTCATATCATATACTACTAACTGTATCATGGAATTATTTTTTAAGTAAATGGAACTATTACATAACATTTCTTTCACATGTCATCAATACAATTAAAACCTACTAGTTCCTCCATTTTCTGTTTTTCTTTTAAGTACTTCATGCCACATACCTTCCTAAGATTTACATTCATTTAATTTTCTATATTCCAAATATACTAAGACATATCAAGACAAAAAGTAAGAATTTGTTTTATCTGTAGAATATTCTCTATGAAACTTGCCAGTAATACATTATAGCTATTTGGAATTTTATCCAGGAAGTTAAATATGGTAACAGAAGGAGACTAGATTTCAGGTGCTGAGCACACAATAGAGTATACTGATGTCATATTAGAAAGTCGTACATATGAAATACATGTAATGTTATTAACCACTGTTACCCCAATAAATTTATTTTTAAAAATAAAAGTTTGTGTGATTTTTATTAAATTTATTGGGGTGACATTGGTTAATAAAATTTATAGGTTTCAAGTGTACAATTCAATAACATGTCATATGTATATTGCATTGTGTGTTCACCATCCAGAGTCAAATTTCCTTCCGTCACCATATATTTGACAACCTTTATCTTTATCTACTTTCCCCCTCTCCCTTTCCCTCTGGTAACCAGTAAACTTCTGTATGTTTCTGAATTTTTGTTTGTCTTGTTTGTTTGCTGCTTTAAGTTTTTATCCTACATATAAGTGAAAGCATATGGTTCTCAACTTTTTATGACTTCACTCAGCATAACCTCAAGATCCATCCATGTTGTTGCAAATGGCAATATTTCATCTTTTCCTGTAGCTAAGTAACATTTCATGATTAATGGTATAATTTTACTTAATTTTATCTAAAATTATTAGAATATGTAATTAAAAATCCAAATATTTTCATAAATATATATTATTAATTTTTCAATGCATTATCTTTTTTTAACAGTTGAGAGCAAAAGTCCCCAAGCTTTGTATATAAAGAGACAGACGGTAAATATTTTAATCTGTATGGATCATATGTAATTCTGTCACTGCTGACCTCTGCCATTGTAGCATAAAAACAGTTATAGATAATACATAAATGGTGAATGTGTGTCTGAGTTTCAATAAAACTTTGTGTAAACAACAGACTAAAGCAATAAGATACCACTACACATCTATTAGAATGATGCAAGTGAAAATTAAACAAATTTACACCAAGTGTTCTTTTGGAGAAGTTACTGAAACTCATTCATTGCAAATGGTACAGCCATTTGGAAAACTGTTTGGCAGATTCTTAGAGCTAAACATACTCCTAACATACGGTTCAGTAATCGTGTTCTTAGGCATTTATGTAATTTAAATGAAAACTTATGTCCATACATGTGAATGTTTATAACAGCTTTATTCATAATTGAAAAAAAAAAAAACTGGCAGCAACCATGATTTCCTTCAATAGGGGAATGGATGAACAATCTGTGATAAATTTATACAATGGAATATTATTGAGCACTAAAGAGAAACGAGCTATCAAGCCATGAAAAAAGCATGAATGAATTACAAGTTTATATTTGTAAGTGAATGAAGTCAGTCAGAAAAAAACTACGTATTGTATTATTCCAATGACATGACCGTCTGGTAAGGGTAAAACTACAGTGGCAGTAAAAAGATGGAAGGCATAGGGGGTGAATAGTTGTAAAGTACCTATCATATTTTAGGATGCTCTTCTACAAGTTCTTCACATGTCTGGGTTATACTTATTCCATCTCAATTCACATGCAATTTCTGAAGAGAGAATTTCTGATCACACTTTCTAAGAGGGCTTCTCCCACCCTGCATAATTTATTTCCTTCATAGAATTTATCATAATCTGTAATTATGCCTTTATACATTTCATATCTATCTTTTTTTTTTTTTGTCTCAGTAGGTAAGCTTTGTTAGGACAGAATCATTATCCTTTTTTCACTATTTTGCTCCCCCCTCCTTAATATCTGCCCACACATTATTTTTTAGATTTAAACTTGAACAAAAGTTGTAAGAATTGTACAACAAACACCTATGTATGCCTATATTGCTTTTGCTCAGATTCACCATGTTTGATATTTTGTAATATTGTTTCTTTCTATGAATGTGCTTGTATACAGATACAATTTTTAGAAACTTTGAAAGCAAATCGTAGACATTATTACTCTTCTTCAGTGTGTATCTCCTCAAAGGACATTCATTAGCATAACCACAATATAAATAAGAATCCAGGATATTTAATACTGATACACTGTTATTTTCTCAATAATAGACTTTGTGGCAATTTTAATATTCTTGTTCCAGAAAAATATGGTGCATTTTGCTATCTTGTATATTTTTAGTTTCACTTACTCTAGGACTATTATGAATTGATATTTTGAAAAGAAGAAGACAGTGGTTTTGTAGAATTCTCCTGTTTGGGTTTATCAATTTCTCTACCTCATTAGATTCAGATTTTGCATTTTCATCAGAAATACCACACAGTGGATGATGCATGTTTACCGAATTGCATTAGGAAATATTTGATGCTAGAGTGTCCCATTATTGTTGACGTTAATATGATTACCTGGTTTACATGTCTATCAGATTTCTCCACTGTGAAGTTAACATTTTCTTTTTTTTGTTATATAAGTAATGTGTGCCGAGATATCTTGAGGTAGTACAACTATCCTGATCCTCTTCAAGCTATTATCCAGTGGTTTTAACATATAGCCATTTTTCTAGCTATATTATTCCTTCTATATTTACTAGTTAGCATTCTACTCTAAGGAAGAGTACATCTTCCCATTGCATTTATTCACATACTGAATACATTTAAAATAATAATTTGTGTTACACATATAATGTGTACACGAGAGCTAGTTTGTTTGTCAAAAAAGAAAATAACACAAAGTGTGAAAAAATAGCAAAGAAATGGCCCGAAGTACATGGCATGTATAAGAACAGAGAAAACCATATAAAAGTTGCAGAGAAAGTCTAACTGGCATAGTAAGTATTCAAGTTATTTGTTGAGTTAAGTATATTTGAAGAGAAAAAAGACTTTGCAGTTTTATGGAAGCCAAGGAGAACAAATTTTCAGGAACTGTTAAGCTTGGTCAAATGTTACCATTTTAAAGAATAATAAGGGTAGGAAGTTAATTGCACTACTAAAGAAGACCGTTGGTCTAACAAATGAAAAATTAGGTATGTGGAATTTTGGGCATGAAAATATACTTAGGGGGTCATCAGAAGGAACAATAATAGAGAGTTAAATCAATTAAATTTGGACCAATTTCCAGGAGATATCATGGTAAAGATAGAGAAAATGGTTGTAGCTAAATTAGGTGAAACAATGTATTTGCTTTTTTAAGATAAGAAAATTGCAGTGTGTGAAATCAATCTCTGAGTGTCTGTAGAGACAATGTACTATATAGGTAATGAAGAGGTGGAAGGGAAATGTAAAAGCAAAGTCCTACAGATGTTAGGTGATAAATGAACAATGGCCTGGCACAGGTACAATCTTCTAATTACTTCAATCGAGTGGGAATAGAGACTTGTAAAGAGTGTACTAAAATATCTAAAGAAAAAGGCTAGGCATAACATATTTAAATAATCCATTATAGTTTATGTGGTATTTTCTTTCACCAACATAATCATATTTAATGATCATAAACCCCTCATGAGGGAGGTGCTATATTCTTATTTTACCTGTGAATTGTTACAAATGGAGTTGCAAAAGACTTGGGCCTTTAGCCCACCTTAGGGAGGTAAGCTTGTCCATGTGTTGGGATGGGAGGTGGACTCATAGGCAATTCAGCCTGTTAAATAGCAATAAAAAAGTGAAAAAAAATCCTGTAATTATAGAATCCTAAAAAATACATCACAGAATTAGGATGCTATGTGATGAAAGTCACAGAAGCAGGAATGTGCACAGAGTATTTGAGGAAAGGCAAGTTGGCTGGTGGGGCTGGGGCACTTCTGCATCTTTTTTATGCTCCCAGGAGGTTGGGCATATATGTCTGTCACAGACCTCACAGCACTGCACAAGCATTCTCCTAGCTCCTCCACCATACTGTGCACCCTGCAGACAGGGGCTGTCTTTTACTTTTCTTTATCTCTATTGCCTAGCACAGAGCTTTATACCCTAGGTATATTTGTTTAATAGATGATTGAAGAAAGAGATGAAGCTGAAAAAGTAATTTGAGGTAAGGACAAAGTTTCCAGCTTACTAAGAGATCGTGTCAGAGTCGTATACTTCTCAGTTGTCTTGATTTGAAAGAAGACATTCATTTTAAACTTTACAAATGAGATCTATGTCTTGAGAATATATTTCCATTAAAATGTAAGTAAAGTGTTCAGAACTATGTCCCTGCCTATCTTAGAGGATTTTAGTGGATTAACAAGACTGATGAATTTTGTTCAGTTTTGCTGGGATTCATTACTGATTGAACATGAGAGAATGCAATTTTTAAAATGATACCACATTAGAGTATACTAGTGTAACTAATAATAGTCTTAGAGGAAGGGAATTAGATTTTGCCTTCTAATCATTCTTTGAAAAAAAGAACCAGGCTAGAGTTAAAATATGGTGATTAAAGACCATCAGTCCTGCTTGGCCTTTTCCAAGGCAGGGGGTGGATGTGGGAGTTTAGCTGTAATGGAACAAAAACAGCAACCTAATAATTAACATTATGGCTGATCTCCCTACATAGAATAGATTTTAGTTTACCAGGAATTCTGTTTTACATTGAAAAAGAATTGGAATTCATACCAAGGACCAGCATTTCAATTCATGCTAGGGGAAGGAAACCGAACGGGTAAATATTTTAAGCAAAAATTCTTAGTCATACCAGATGTGTTTTCTTAACACTTTTGTACGTTACTGTGAAATGACAATGTGTGGCCTCCAGGGGTAAGGTATTCTAACACATCCAAATCCACAGTAGTAGTTAAGAGTACACCTAGGCCCTGAAGATGATTTAAGTAGCTATTTTGATGTTAAATATCTGTAAAGTCAATTATTTACCTATGATGAGAGAAAAGGAATGACATTATTAAATAAAATGCTCAGGTAATTTTGTAATTTCCTTTTAATTAAGATAGTCAAGGTCCTCTAACAAAGTATTTAATTCGAAATGCCACTGTTATTGATTTAAAGATCAGTGGGGGGTGGGGAAAGCAATGGATCTGCAGAATAGGAGATACAAATGCAATACAACTCAAAATGAAAGTGATCAAAATTTTCAATTAAAAAATAGTGAGTAAGCACTTAGTAATCAAATATTTCTAGATTTGTTTAGATATACATATATTAAAATTTCTGATAGCATAGCTTGAAGCTTAATTGTTGTAACTTAGCTGTGAACAAAAACATTACTTTGATTTATTATCATAAAGAGTAATCAGGATGATTTTTTTAGGTTACCACGGTAGGCTCAATTTTAAAGATGATACTCCAAGATTTCTATCCCCCGGTTACTGAATCAAATGCAAATCTAGGTACTGCTGTGTAAGTACGTTGCAGATAGAATAGAGGTTGCTAACTAGCTGATTTTAGGTAGAAAGATTATAGGGGATAATCTAGTAGGTCCAATGAGCCCTTAAAAATTAGAATGGAGGTTGTAGCGTTAGAGAAATTCAGAGGGAAAGGGAGGCAAAGGAGAGGGTGATAGAGAAGTGAGATGTATTTGAAGCTTGAGAAGGATTCAACTCATCACAGATAGCATGAAAAGTGGCCAGTTATTTTAAAATGCAGGTGGCTTCAAGAAGCTGAAAATAAACTTTGGCTAAAAGTTAAACAGGAAAAAAGGTGTTCTCAGTCGAAGAGTTGCAAAGAGCTAAACTCGCTATCAACCTGAACGGCATATGCCCATCGTCTCCAGTAAGAAACACGGCCTTTCTATACTTTCTGAGCATACATGGACTTCTAACCTACATACCATGTGAGATAATAAATTTGTGTTGTGGCAGCGATAGAAAACTAATGCAGGTAATTTTTTATTCTCTCACCCAAGAAATATATGGCCTAGTGAAAATTGTTTTACCATTAAAAATCAGGAAGCTGATGTTATAAAAAAGAGCAGATTATTTCTGAGGACAGATGCATAAACTTTAATCTGACCTCTATCAGTTTCATTCTTGTGTCAGGGAGAATATTTTCTGTGAGATTATGTAATATCCGATTGATATGGTGTTCTCATATGCCATGAAGTTTTACATTATTCTTTCTGGGCAACACTTATTAATTTCAAAATGTTCCCTGAAATGTGTACTGTGTTTGGAGAAGATATGAGAAACTTGATGACACTTACATTTTTAGACATAAAAAAATTATAAAACTTCTCATTAACTGGTAGTTGCATTTACCAAGAATTTTTAGAGAACACAAAAAATAGTGTGCTCCAACAAGTATAACACATAGAAAATAAAGAGTACTTTATTAATATATTTTAATGTATGTATAAGTCATACATATATCTGTTGGAAACAAAGTTCTTGTTAATGGAGAATTTTTTTTAAGTGTCTAATTTTGTTTTACATAGCACAATCAGCATTATAACAACTGAGACCTGGGTTAGACCCTGAACTCTGATATTTATTACTGAGTGACACTGGGCAAGATGCAGAACCTTTCTAAAATACTGTTTTGTCATTTGCAAAACGAAGAATGATAACAGCTCCTTCCTGTGTTGTTAGAAAAAATAATTAAGCTAATGAATATAAAGTGATGAACACTATGCCTTCTACTCAGTAGTCTAAACATTCAATAAATATTGATGGACAAATATAATATCATCATTCTCCTCTATTTTATAAAATCTCACTAGCCTATGAAAGCCCATTTCTCTACTGTTCTCTTATTATTGTTGTTTACATACTTCCATAATTTTACCAGTTGTAAATACAGGAAAGATATGTTTTTGTATTAGATTTTTTTTCATTTATTATGTTACTTTATATGTTTTATAAATTATTGATGAAACAATTTACTTTCTAGTTTCTGATTCTGACAGACAGGATAATTTCAAGTATTTGTAGTAAAAAAATTTTGTTGTAAACATCTCTAAATGTATATCATTTCCTAACTTTTGAAATTATATCCTAGTGGTAAATTGCTAGATCTTATGTCTTCAAAACTATAATGCTTGATTGTTTTCCCATTGTGAGATGAATAATATTGCTAACTCCTTTCTTGATTGTGTTGTAATTTATATTTTCTCATAAGTATCAGCCTTGTTCATTTTACATGAATTTATTTATTCTTTGTAATTCTCACATAACATTTATATTATTCTTATTATAAACATTATGAACATGTACATAAAACTTTTTAACATAATTATACATATACACATATGTTTATACAAATACATATTTGTATCTATCTGTGTAAAAAAAAATAGATACAAAGACCTCTTAACAATTGAGATGCTCCAGAAAAAAGCAAAGGCTTCATTAAAAAGAAAGAACTGTTCTAAAGTAGATGTCATAAATGAAATCCAGTATAGAAGAGTATTCAGTTGTATATATTATAAAAAGGTATAATAGAATGATGTTTTAATAGGAGGTTAAACTCTGGCTTTATTAATTATAATGAACCAATACTCAGACACAGCAAGATGAATACTGAATGAGAAAGGAAATTCCGTATTTAAAACTAACAGTGTCCCTATTTCCACAGTTGCCTTTTTGAACGAGAAGGCCTTAACAATCCCATCAGTTTGACTAAGCTTTAGAAAAATTCTTTTTGAGTCAGGAGCTTGACCTCCCTTTTAAATAACACTTTTCCTGAGAAAACCTGTAATTTCAACTCTCATCCACTTTGAGATATTAATCTATTTAAAACCTGTTGCCGGTTTTACAACCCAAGGAAGTCTTTTTCAAGGACTTGGGAGACAACCCTTTTGAATGCAGTCTTTAAGGGACATAGTGCCCCCATCTCCTACTTCTCCATGTGAGGGTAGAAGACTTTTAACTTCAGTGAGAAAATTGCTCCAAGCTGTAAAACTATCCCTGTCACGAAGATATGAGGATAGTTACATTCTCTTTGGATAAGGCCAATTAGAAAACACAGGTGGACTGTGCTTTCTCCACCCTTATCCTTTATGCACCACGCCCCAAGACCTAAAAGCCATCCAGCCCTTTGTTTTAGTGCAATTAAGATCAGACCGAGTTCTGGACTCTCTCCCCTATTGTCTTAAATAAAGCCTCCCCGCCCCTTTGGTTGTTGTTATAGGCTGTTGCTATATGTTCCTCCAAATTTCTACATTGAACCTAATCCCCAATGTGATACTATTTGGAGCTGAGAAGTTTGAGAGATGCTTATTATATTATGAGGCGGAACCCTCATGAATGGGATTAGTGCCTCTACAAGAGACCCCAGAGAGCTCTCTCACCTCTTCAGCCAAGTGAGGACACAGTAAGAAGATGACCATTTATGAACCAGGAAGTGGGCCCTCATTAGACACTGAATCAGCCAGCACCTTGATCTGACCTTCCCGACCTCTAGAACTGTGAGAAATAAATGTCTGCCCTTTATAAGTCTATGGTTGTTTGTTGTTACAGTTCAAATGCACTAAAATACCTCTTTAATTTGTCCAGTAAAAGTTTTGCTTTGAACCTTTTCCAATCTGCTTTCAATGCCCAGCCAGCATGATCACTTTACAACTTAAATCAGATTATTTCTCTCTTCCACTTAATACTTACAGTGTCTTCTCTTTCACTCAGAGTAAAAGGTGAAGTATGTCATGGCCCTAAGGCCCTATGTAGTCTCTGTGTCCAAACTCATTAAACTTTCTACCTAACTCATATCCTCCTCTACCGTATATGCAATTCTGTATGGAGGAACTCAGGAGACACCCTGGAAAAACCCTTTCACTGAACTCCCAACACAAGCTAGGTTATCTTCTGCCTGAATGACGGTGGTAACTTTCTGATGCTCTCTTTGAACACCAGCTACTTTACTGCCCTATACTCTCCACTGTTCCTTGGGAGGAGGGGCTGCAGGTATAAACTTTTACAGATAGATATCTGGTCATGTCAAACATGCAAACTCCTTTTCAGCTTCCCATTGCTATTTACATAATTCCTAAATTCTAGAAAATGACCTATAATGTCTTATTTTATGATCTGACCTCTCATTCCCCACTATTCTCTTTCACAACTTATTCCTTGGGTACCAGCTCCAGCTCATCTCAAGGCCCTTGCAATCTCTTGAACTCTATCATTCCCCTGTGTCAACCTTCAAACATGCATACACTCTCCAGTTAGCAATACTTTAACTAATTTCTAATTATCTATCTTTTTTCAGCTCAGAAATAACTTCCCTAGAAACAACACCCCAGCCCTTCTTTGCCAGATCAGTCAAATCTACTATTTGTTTTTATAATTCCCATCATTCATAGCACCTTCTTCTACTATTAATCTCATAGAGCAATGTTAATTTTTTGGTGATTATTTAATATGTTTCTCTTTGTAAACTATAAAAACCAGAAGAGGGATTGTGTCTATTATGTTAAACATTTTAGCAAAATGTAGGCTCTGAAATATTATTGAATAAATACTTCTCCATCAATTTCTGTTTAAAATTTAAAATTTCTATTAAGATGTCTGAAATTTCTTTTCAGTCAGTTTGATTTTTTTTTTTTTTTTTTTTTTTTTACCCCATTCTCTTTGGCATTGCATGTTCATCCTAGGGGAGTTTACATGATAACAAAATTATGGTACACCTGTGGGAGTTGTCACCTCCCTCTCTTCGTTCTCCATTCTAGACTGAAAAGTCCCTAATTTCTTATAATCTTTGGTAATTGATTCAATCAAACTGGTAATTGCTGAATCATCCCTCATTTATCTTTATGGGCCTCCTTCAGGTATAGCAAACAGGACTACCACTTGAAGATATGGCCATTTCTGGTCATTGTAGGCTCTACAGTAGCACAGATATCAGTATAGTTATCCTTTCTGATAAATCTCATCACAAGACTGGGTTTTTCTCAACTCCACAGGACTTTAACTGAAAAATGAATTGCAGGGTTTTTTTTTTGTTTTGTTTTGTTTTTAATTCATTAGCCATCACCTCTACTTTGTTTTGCCATTCTAGGAGAATTATTTCCTAGTTTCTATGGGAATATACTCTCTCTTTTTCTCTCTTTTCTGAATGAATGATTTTAATTGAATGTAACTATCTCTATAATATTATTTTGCTACTGGAATTGAGGGCATATTCAGTGGAAAAGAAATAATCATGAGGAAAAATACAAAACTTTACCCTATTATCTACTTATATTAAATACTAAACAACAAATGGCCTTACACCATTTTATTACTAAAAGAACACCACATTTATTTATATGCAATAGTTAAAGAAAAATTTTGTTCATTGGATTTAGTAGGTCTCAAAGAATGGCACCCTCATTAGAAAACATAAAGCTTAAAAGCAGTGGAAATTAAGCCTTTAAGCTGTCTTTCTGTTTTTCTAACAGACATCTATTTTTCCATTGTAGCAGGCTACCACACTGCTTTTATAAAAATCACTCTAATAGGACTCTTTGTTATTCAAAGATAAATTCGAGTTTCTATTATAAAAAGCAGAGATTCAACAATAAATACTTAAATTGATCTGCAAAATAATAAAAATCATTTTCTTCATTATACAGTGATTTTTTTTCCTCTCATAATATATGTATTCTTTGTCAAAAGTTTCCAGAGGAAAGTTGAAGTAGCCACAGGACAATGGCAAAGAATGAAAAGTGAGTTGTTTCATGCCAGATGAGAGTCTAGGGGGGAACACACTTCTGTGAAACTCGATCCTTGGTAGTCTTTCACGCTGAATTCCTCTGTGAATAGGACCAAAGAAAGAATCAAAATATTCTAATGATGTGTCTCAGTTGTAGTGGCAGAGGTCATGGGCAGAAGACAAATTAAGAGTGGTATGTAATATTCAAAGCGATGGAAAGAAAAGACCTACAACCAAGATTACTCTATCCAGCAAAGTGATCCTTTAGAGTTGAAGGACAGATAAATAGCTCCCCAAATAAGAAAAAGTTAAAAGAGTTCATCATTACCAAACCAGTATTACAAAAAATGTTAAAATGACTTCTTTAAGAACAACAAAAAAAAAAGGAATAATAAAATGGCGATAACTACATATCTAGCAACAATTACTTTAAATGTAAACAGATTAAATGCTCCAATTAAAAGACATAGATAGGGTAGCTGATGGATAAGAACACAAAACCCTTACATATGCTGCCTACAAGGAACTCACTTCAGGTTGAAAGACACACACAGATGGAATAAGATAAAGATAGTTCATGAAAATGAAAACAAACAAATAAAAATCTGGGGTAGCAATATTTATACAGGCCAAAACATACTTTAAAACAAAAGCTATACCAAGAGACAAAGGAGGACCCAGTCATACCACTTCTGGGTATTTATCCAAGGAATGAAATCTTGCCATCTGCAGCAGCATAGATAAGACCTAGAGGGTATTGTGCTGAGTAGAGTAAGTCAGACAGAGGAAGACCATTGTCATATGGTTTCACTTATATATGGAATCTAGAGACCAGGATAAATGAACAAACAAAACAAAAACAAGCACATAACTACACGAACATTTAAATGGTTGCTGGATTGGGAGGATGGAAGGCTAAATGAAAAGGGGAAGGGATGAAGAGGTACAAATTTGTAATTATAAAATAGCCGTGGGGATGTAGAGTATAGTACAGGGAATATAGTCAGTAGTATTGTAATAACTATATATGGCATCAGATGGATACTGGATTTATCAGGATGATGACTTCATAAGTTACATAAATAGTTAATCACTGTGTTGTACACTTGAAACTGATATAATATTGTGTCAATTATAATCAAAGAAATAAAAATATAAAAATTATTTTTAAAAAATTAGAGTGGCTAAGAGATAGAGCTCTTTTCCTGAGAACCGATATTTCAACTTTCATTCTGAAAGGAAGAGATACACAGATGGTGCTTTAGACTCAATTGTCCTGCCACTCATCAAAATTTTATATTGCAACTCAAACCCACCAAAGTGATGGGTTTTGCAGATAGGGTCTTTAAGAGATAATTAGATTTAGGTAAGGTTATAAGGATGGGGCACTTATGATGAGGTTAGCACCCTATTCCTGCCCCTGCCATGCGACGACATAAAGAATGTGGCAGTCTATAAGCCAGAGAGATAGCTCTCACCAGAAACTAACCATGCTGGCACATTGATCTTACATATCCGGCCTCCAGAATTGTGACAAAATTAATTTCTATTGTTTCAGCCACCAGTCTATGGTATTTTGTTATGGCAGCCTGAGAGGACTGACAGATGGATTATAAGTTTTGAATCAAAGGACTTGACTCTATGGAAGAGAGAGATAATGGAAAACAATTCAAAGGAGCAATAAAAACCCTGACAGGGACCAGATACCAGAGAGACACAGGACTAGCAGGGAGAGAAACTTCATTAAAAGGGTATAAATGTGTGTATGTAAGGGGGGGGGGGTATTATAATTTATGTTATACACTATTTTGTGAAGTCTTATTAAATGTGACTGATTTTACATGTTGTGGTAAAGTAAATAATGTATGCATTCCTAAACTTATTATTAAAACACAGCAGTCTGGAAAGTCAGGGGAAATAAGGCATGAAGTGTTCTGCAAATGTGTTTAGTAGCTGGCCCATATAAGATAATTGGCTAAGGCAGAATGCAGAAGCTCAGGTCAATTTATGCGCATGCAATAATTCATCATGAATTAACTGACGAATAGGAGGCAAAACTGAAAAAGGACTTGTCTGTTGACAAGTGAAATCAGATAAGAAGAATGATATCTGAACAGGGAAGAGCCTGGAATTTCTGAAACAAGAGGTAATGATCTTATTTCAGATCTATTAGGCATCTTATCCATGAAGAAAGAGAATCAACCTGTCCTTAGCGTTGCTCCCTGACTCAGACCATGAGCTGGAACTTCCAAATCTGGCTTTTCCTGATCTCGTCTATAGCATTGCAAACTAAGTATAATTTTAATAATAGTGCTCTCTTTTTCATACAGATAACATTTTATTCCTTAGTCAATATGACTTGTTAAAAATAGATAAGTGTGGAGAAATAAGAAGCTCACAGATTTCAAAAGATTATTTTAGACTGTAATAACTGGCTAGTCAGAAAAGATTGCTCGACACTATATTAACACAAATACAATGACAGTGCGATTCCATTAACAAGTAGAATACATAATATGTAAATATAGAGTAAACAGAGTGAACATATGCAGTCAGAAATGCTGAATTATTCAAGAAAATAGCAATACTATGTGAAGAACTTTTGGAAACAGAGTTGAATTTTTTAAAGTAACTTTCATTTGTTTCTTATTGATTCAGAAAACAATAACAACAACAACAACAGATGAACAGTCAACTGTCATGAATTCAGAAAGTGTACTCCTCCCAAACTTTTTTTTTCCCTTTGGCCAGTGGATTATTTGAAGTAAAAGTCATATTCTAATTCTACTCTGACAAGTCACTTCTCTCCAGCTGGGAAGAGTAAACAGAATTTGTCAAAACTTACTGTACTGATTCCATGCCTTTATTCTCAGGCCATGTCCAAAAGAGTAATTACTAATATAATTCAAGCAGGAAAAATATTTTTAGTCAAATTAAACCTATTTTCATCATACACTAAGTTAGACATAACTATAATAGAGATTTTGAACCTGACATTCTCATATGAAACAATACCATTATCATATTTATTACTAATAAAAATTTCTCACTGAGTTTATAAGACCCATAGGAATTTAAATAAATTAACATCACAAATAATAATAAACTCAAAAAAGAGCATTTAGATTATATGTAAAAGAATCTTCATGTATTTATTTGGATTTTAAATACTAAAAATACATTTGACATTAAATATCTATTTCTCAAAGATAAAGGGACTGTAGTTAGAAGGTCACATTACTTAAAATTATTGATAAAATTTTGTAAAATAAAAAGAAAGGTATTAATGTAAAACTGGAAACATTTTATCACTTTTCATGAAAAAAGGAAAAAATACAACTTTCATAATACATAGATTTCTGTACAATATTCTAAAAGTAATATGATGTTGTAGCAAAATATAAAATTTTAAAACACTAGATTTAAAAATGTATTTAAATTACAAATAATGTGATAAATAAAGAAACATTAACTTAGCTTTATCATAGTGGTGCATGAGTCTGGCTTTTGTGGAGCAACTTCTAATAATGTGCAATTAAGCCAATATTTCATATATGAAATAAAACCACTCCCTATGATCAGTGAGAAAGAAATGGCATTTAGTATCATGGATGAATGCCTTACATGTGCTATATGAAATGCATTGCAATTTTTTTTGTAATAATACCCCAAAATCACTGGGAAAATTATTACCTTATTTTGCAGACGAATACAATAAAGATCAAATAGGTACCAAGAGCATATATGTTACAAGTGGTAATGTCAGGTTTATAACCATAGATTTATCATCCATTAAACTTTGCCTTCCTTGTTGTATATTATCTTGTGTGCAACGGCGGACATTTAAAAATATTATTTACTTTATTTTCTGTCTGTTGTATTATGTCCTAACTGCTTTAATATCAGTAGCTTCTTGAGAATATAGACTTTGTATTGTGATCTATTTAACCTAGCATGATTCTGATGCCCATAGAAATGGCTCAACAAATACATGCAGAGAAAAATTTTAGATGAAGTATAGATTAAGGAAACCACCGAAAGAAAAAAAGAAAAAAAAAGAAGAAAAAAGAAAAAGGAAAAATATTATGAAACAGCTTTGATGAAACAGAGCATGCAAGCAAATGTACTCATGAATTTTATGCATTTTTGAAAGAAGAGTACAAAGATAAAAAATGTTTTGAAGAAAATAAGTAGGATTGTTCTAATAGGCAACTGCAAACCCTTGTAAAACTTATAGCTAAATTTGACTTATTTATGTTTTCTTCTTTTTATAAAAAGTAGACCGTCCAAAGCTATTGCTATGTGATTAGGTGTAAGCAAAGTGGCAAAATCTCAACTCTCCTTTACTTCTGAACTAAATTAATTCATTATAATACTAAAAACAGTGTTCATCTTGAAGAAGAAAAGCATAAAGGCCAGAATTGGGGACAAAGTTTGGAGAGAAAAAAATAATAGGTACTTTGGTAGCTTTACAGTAAGCCTGAGTGACCCAGTCATTAAGAAGCAAATTAGCACAGAATAGGAGAAAATATTTGTACATCGCAAATCTGCTAAGTAATTAATATAGATAACATATAAAGAACTCCTAAGATGCAGCAACATCCCCTCTCCCCCTTTGCCCCCCCAAAAAATTCAAAAAATGGGCAAAGAACCTGAATAGACATTTCTCCAAAGAAGCTATACAAATAGTCTATAAGCACATGAATGGAAGCCAACATGACCACTATTTGGGAAAAGCAAATCAAATCCTCAGTGAGCTACTACTTCACAGCTATTAGCATAACCATTATTTTTTAAAAAATCAGAAAACAAAAAACAACAAAAAGTGTTGTCAAGGATGTGCAGAAATTAGAATCCTTGGACATTACTGGTAGAAATGTAAATGGTACAGCTGCTATGGAAATCAATATGGTGGTTCCTCAAAACTTAACCAAAGAATTATTATATGATTCAGCAATTCCACTTCTGTACAGACCCAAAACAATTTAAAGCAAGGACTCAAATAGATATTTGTATATGAATACTCATAGCACCACTATTCATAAAGAAGTGAAAACAACCCAAATGTCCATTGATGACAAATGAAAATAAAATATCACTATTTTATGATAAATTTTATGTTATATGTATTTTATCACAATTTTGAAAAAAGCAAACCAGGCCTTTCTTAAATATAGAAAAATATAACCTTCAGTAAGTTGCTCTTTAATTTAAAAAATCTTTAATCATATGAATTTGCAAAATATAACTATTTAGTAAACACTACCTTTTTCCTTCCTCTCTTTGTTCATACCTTTCATCCTGGCTTCCTGAAATTTACTGCATGTTCCCAGAGAAAAACACAGACACACATACAGGTGCGCACACATGCGCACACACCCACACCCACACACACACTGGTTACAGCAAGCAAACAAAAATGAAACATATGGATGTCTCAATTTATAGTTTGTCACTAAGCAAGTAAAAAGAAAAAGCAAAACCCAATTAAAAAAGATCAAACAACAATAATAAAACTAATCCAAAATGTCAGCCAGATTTAACACATGTACGTTTTTACCCCAAGTGAAATTTTATTTTACTCCCCTGAGTGAATAACTTTATTTTGAGGAGAGGGGGAGTTGTATTATTTTATTTACTTATTTATTTTTGTGTACTTGAGATATAGATAACAAAAATAAATGCATGCAAAGCTTATAATTTGATACATTTGACATTTGTATACTCCTATGAAGCAATCACTACAATCAAGATAATAAACACATCATCCCAAAATGTTTTTTCCTGACCCTTGGTAATCTATTTCTCGTGCTCACCCAACATACGTAACCACACACAGACTTAATTTCTTTAAGATAGCTTTTTCTCTGATTCAAGCAGGCTTAGCCTGCTGTAATGGCATCGTGACTTACTTGCTTATCCTGCTCTTATCCTTCCACCTTTGTATGTCTACTCATTAAGGTTTAGGACATAAGGTTCCTGCCAGTGTCAATCTTTTAAGAATAAAGCCTCAAGAGTATTGATCATGAGGACAATAAGTTTCAGTTAAACTAAGGATAACATCTCAGAACTAGATACTATGATTAATTACCTCAGCCCCATCCAATCATTAGCACCCACGAACCCAACTCCCTTAGTTTTCACGACTAAGAATTTTTCCTGCTATATAATCTATCCCTCCAAAACACCCCGGAGGTCAGGTCTTTGATGGGTAGCTCACCCGTTTCTCCAGGCCTTGCAACTCTCTAAAATAAACCTTTACTTTCCTCATTGCAAAACTTGTACATATCTCATTGGACTAAGACAAGAGTAGGCAGACAGACCCCTTTGCCTGGAGAATATGTACACTTTTCATCTCCAGGCAACCACAGATCTCCTTCTGTCACCAGAGCTTGATTTGCATTTTCTGAAATTTTTATATAAATGAAATCAGAATATGCATTCTCCTTGTCTGATTTTTCTTCAGTATAATTGTTTTGAGATCCATTTATGCACCGTCATGTATCAACAGTTCACTCCTATCTGAGGCTGAATGGTATCTTGTTGTTATGTATATACCACAATTTGTTTTTACAATCAACTGTTGATAGGCATTTTGACTGTTTTCAGTATAGGCCTATAACAAACAGAGCTACTATAACTATTTATTTATAAGTACTTGTATGGCTATGTGATTTCTTATCTCTTAGATAAATACCAATAAGTAGAATATTTGGTCCATATGGTAGATACATATTTAAATTTATACCTAACCATTAAAATGTTTTTCAAAGTAAGTTTAATATTTTATACTCTTGTTAGCAATGAAGGAGAGTGCCAGTTTCTCTTCTTCTGACTCTTGGTATGGTTAGTTTTTTAATTCTTTTAATAGGTATTAAGCATCTTTTTAAGTGCTAATTTGCCTTCTGTATGTCTTTTTTGGTGATGTGCCTATTCAAATATTTTGACCTTTTTATCAGATTTTTTTCTTACTGTTAAGTTTTGAGACTTCTTTATCTATTAGCGATGTCAGTTATTTAGCAGTTATAACATTTTACAAATATTTTCTCCCAGACTGTTGATTGTCTATTCATGTTTTAAACAATTACTTTTGATAAGCCAATGTTTTTAATATTAAGAATCCATGATCACAAAGATTGTCTCTTTTCTTTTCTTCTGGAAATATAGTTTTTGGTTTTCCATTTAGACCTATTTTTCTATTTAAAAATAATTTTTGTATGAAGTGTGAAGTATGTCTCAAAGCTCACTTTTTTTTTTTTTTGCATATGGACTTTTCATTATTCCAACATCATTTGTTGAAAATAGAATTATCTCTAATGAATTGTACTTTTGTCAAAAATCAGTTTTCCATATATATGTGTATTTATTTCTGTATTCTCTTTTACCCATATCTGTACATCTATCTTTATAAAAAAAATCATATTGTCAATGATAAATCTTGAAATCAGGTAGCTTTTATCTTAAAATTATGGATCCTTGCAGTTCTTCACCTTTGTTCTTTTTTCAAGTTGATTTCACTATTCTGACAAACACGTGCTTTTCATTTTCATTTCAATTTTTGTAACAGCTTTGTCAAATTCTAAAAGAAAGCTTGCTAGAATTTTTAAAGTGATAAAAAAAACATAGCATTAAATCTACTATTGTAACCATTTTTGATTCTACAGTCCAGTAATGTTAAATATATTCACATTGTTGTAAAACTAATATCTAAAACTTTTTTAATTTTACAAAACCGCCACTCTAAACTCATTAAACATTAATTGCCCCTCTCCCTCCACGCCCCAGCCTTTGGCAACCACCCTTCCCTCTTCTGTTTCTTGATTTTGACTACTTAAGATCATTCATATGAATAGCATTATGCAGTATTTGTGCATTCGTGCCCATCTTATTTTACTTAGCATAATGTCTCCAAGGTTCTTCCATGTTGTACCATGTGACAGGATTACCATTTTGGTGTAAGACTACATAAGTTTATTGTATATATATGCTACATTTTCTTTATCTATTTTCATTCATTTAAGGACTTTGGGTTCCTTCTATCTCTTTGTTATTGTGAGTAATGCTGCTATGGACATGGGTATGCAAATATGCCTTTGAGATCCAACTTTTCATTCCTGAGATATATCCCATTTGGTCATGATTTATCATCTTTTATTTTATATTGTTAGATTCAATTTGCCAAAATACTGTTTGCATTATTTAAATCTATTGAAAGAATTCACCATATTTTTAATTGTAATTACTTATTATCCTCTTCAGATTGTGAAATATGTTGAAAGTCATATCTTTCTAATACTGATAATTCATGTCTTTCTAATTTTTCTTGGTAGCTTAGCTAAAAGTTTATCAGTGTTATTGATCTATAAGGTATGAGTTTCTTTCTTTTCTCCAAATTCTGTTTCATTAATTTCTCTTCCAATTTTTTATATTTCCATTATACTATTTACTTTATATCACATTCGCACTTTAGTTTCAAGTTTTCTAAGGTATAGTTGATGTTATTAATATAATATACATTTAGACTATGCATTCTGTGCTATAAATTTCTCCTAAAGCATGCTTTAAAAACACCCAACAAATTTTGATATATTGTGTTATTTTCATTCAGTTAAAAATATTTTCTAAATTAAACAATGGCTTATTTAAAAATGTATTACTATCAATTTCATATATTTATGGGGGATACATCAAAGCTATGTTTATTGATGATTTTAATTTAATTCTATGTGGTCAAATCAAATATATTTTATAGAATATTTTATGGAATATTTTGATAGAATCCTTTTAAAGTTATTGAGATTTTTTTTTTTGTGACCAAGATATATTTATTCTATTGGTAAATGTTTCATGTGCACATGTAAAAAAATAAAAGAGGCATTCTTCTGCTATTGTATAGAGTATTGAATAAATGTCAATTAAGATAATTTGTTAGTGTTAAGTAATCTAGAATATTTTTTATTCTAAAACAATTTCCTGTGTCTATGGTAATATGATTTGCTCTGAAAACTATTATATCTGATATTAATATAGCCACTTCAGCTTTCTTTTTAATTAAATCATATTATCATTTTTTTTAATGTTTTCACTTTTAATCTATTTATTTCTTTATATCTTAGTTGCATGTGTTAAAGGAAACACAGTTCATTCTTGCATTTTCATCCTGTCTGAAAATCTTTCCCTTTAAGTTGGGAGTTTTGGACCATTTCATCTAATGATATTATTAATATGATCAAGTTATCTATCATTTTACTTTTTATTTTTTTGTAATTGTTCCAAATATTTGTTTCTATTATTCTTACTGTCTTTTGAATTGAGTGTTCTTTATGATTCTATTTTTTCTCTTGTTGGTTTATTGGCTCTACATTTCTTTCTTTTTTATATCAATGATGCTATGTATTTTATAGTGTATAATTTTAACTTATTACATCACACATGCAAATGATATTTTACCAGATGTATAGCATAAGAACATTTCAACAATATTATGTGATTTCCATCCATTCTTATTTTCTGCTATTTTTATATACATTTTACGTGTGTGTGTGTATATACATATACGTATATATATATATATATATATATATATATATATATATAAACTCTAGAATGCATTATTTTTGCTGAAACTAATTCATTTTTAAAATATATTTAAATTATATGTATATAGCTAGTAATTATACATCATAGTCATTCCTCTTTCTACTTTTTCCTTCTTAGGGATCCATGTATCTCTTATACTTTTCCTTCTAAAAGAAGGATTCCTTTAACATTTGTTATAGAGCAGGCCTGACAGGGATTGGTTCTTTCAACTTTTGTATTCCTAAAAATGTCATGTTTTACTTTCATTATTAAAAGATATAATAGATGTCTGTAGAATTCTGTGTTAATAATTTTCTCCTTTACAATACTTTAAAGATATTTGCTCTATCATCTGCTCAGTTTACAATGGTCCTGGTAAGAAATCTGCCATATTTTCTTAACTTTGTTTCTCTGTATATAATATGTTTTCCCTTGGTCATTTTTAACACTTTTTCTTAATCATTGGTTTGTGCAATTTGATTATGATGTATCTGGTTGAAATTTATTTCAAAATGTATTGTGTTTGAGATTCACTGAACTACCTGGATTTACGGATTTACAGTTTTCATCAAGTTTGGGAAAATTGCCATTATTTTTTAAAATATTTTTTTCCATCACTCTTCTCTCTCCTTCCAAATAATTAATTGCACTTATGCTCTTTCAATTTTACTGACTTTTACATCATGTTTTAGTTTGAGGGAAGTTTCTCTTGCTGTGTTTTCAAGTTAATTAATATTTTCTTCTGCCATTTATTCTATCCATTGTAATTATATCTTAGATGTTGGCATTTGCATCTCTAGTAGTTAGTGAACTGGTTTTATATTGTCTATACCTCTACTTAAGTTTCTAGTTATGTGGAATCTAGTTAATAACTTTTATTGCCTTTACCTCTTTACCTGATATTTTTGACATCTGTGAAGTTTCTGGATCAATTTTGATTTTTTTTTCATTATGGATTATATTTTATTGCCTGTTTATATTGTGTGATTTGGTTAAGAATTATACATTTTGTTCTCCCATAAATAAACTTGAGTACTATTGCATAATACAATTAAGTTACTTAGAAACAGTTTGATCCTTTTGGGTTTGCTTTTGAAAAAATTGTGAAGTAGATACAAACCGTTTTTACTCTAGAGAGGCAAGATATTTGTGAATATTCTACTTGACACTGGGAGAACTTTAAGATAGTCTAGTCTGGCTAGTAGGAATAGATACTTTTCTTGGCCCCATGTAAGCTCTGAGTATTTTTCCTAACAATATTTTTGGGTGATTCTCCAATGCAGTTTCATTGTTCAAATGCATGCATCAATATTCTTCTTAATACTTAATAGGGACCTTCTTAGATCTCTGGGGTTCTCTCTTTATAATGGTCTCTTATTTCCCATAATCTACCTTATGGACTGTAATTTGTTTTCCCCAGACTCTAGTTTCATCTCCTCAATTCAGGGAGAGTATTTGGCTCTGCTTTTGTTATCTTTTTTTGCACTACAGCTTGGAAACTCTCTCAGTAAATTAGGCCATTGGTAGAGCTCATCTTGTAAATATCTATTCTGCATGAAATCACTCCCTTTTATTGATTTATTGGCACCCTTATCTTGAAAACCATTGTTATGTGTATTTTTTTTTTTTTTTAGTTATTTCGGTTAGGAGGGTAAATATTATCACTGTTACTCTATTTGGCTAGATGCCCAAAATGACTTTTGTGGTTGAAAATTTATTTAGTATGGATATTAGTGGTTCTGTTAGAAACATTCACCAATAGATAAAATCTCTCTCTCTCTGGAATTGTCAAGAACAGAATAAGGGGAATGGCTTACATTGCTCACAATAGATACTGCTGAACTCCAACAATATCAGTGCCCGAGCATGCCTCCAACTTAGTTAATAGAAATCTATGTTGAGGTACTTTGCTTGAAAAACCCCGAGTCTAAAGTTAACATTATATTTATTTTGTAAATTTTACATGCCTTATTTTTCAGAACTCAGTGCATGTATTTTTGGCATGACATTATCATTATTCTTGCTTTATAGCTTGAGTAATGAATGTTCATATTAATTTGATTTTCACTAGCTGACAGTAAGTGTTAAATCTAGGACTGAAAGATTAAAAGCTATGCCATTCTTTCTTTTTTCATAGTCACCCTTTTGTTGTTGTTTGTTAGAACATTTAAGATCTACTATCACAGCAAATTTTAAGTATACAATACAGTATTATTAACTATAATCACCATGCTGTACATTAGATTCCCCAGAATTTATTATCTTATAACTGAAAATCTATACTTTCTCTGGAAAAAAGACCAATAGCTCCCCACCCCATCCCCCACCTCCCTAACCATTATTCTACCCTTTGCTTCTGTGACATGACATTCTTTCTTATAGGATAAATTTCATCTCAGATTCTGAAATACCATTGTGATATCATGATTTGGGAATATTTTCTCAATATAAAAAGAATAGCTTACTGAATATATGTATGGACAGCTAAGGACACAATAATGACTGACTGAACATTATGACATTTCCAGTCACCTATAGCTATATCATGTCCTTTTCTGGTTTTGACATCATCAGAATTGCTAGGAACACAAAGGTGGTATTAATATTATATTTTCTTATGACATTTATACTACCTGGCTGCCTTTTGAAACTCAAAGGACATTTTCCCAGTTTATAAACATCTTTCCTTTTAAAATAAACTATCTCACTAGCACCTTGCATGCTAAGTTTATGCCTATGGCATTTTTAGAAGCAGAGTTATAAACCCCTGGGAATACAAATTTAATGGAAACTCTGACAGCTTCCTATCTTTAGCTAAGAGAATGCTGTCAATGTGAGATGGCTTTCTCCAGGTAATACTGATGAGGTCAGCTTTGTGTAGCAAACTAATTGCAAGATATGTTTCTGCTGACAAATTATTAACTGTGCTTATACATGCTATACAAATATAATGTAGTTCAGAGCACTGAATAGATGCAGAGCAATCAGTAAAAGTCATTACTTATATTGAATAAACTGAAATGTGCTGTTCTAGCAATTTTTAGACAACTGATATGAAATACATATAGTGTATTATATCTGTCACTGTGAAAATACAATCATCATTGTTTCTGCCTCTCTTAAAACTAATTTATATTAAAATTAAGCACTTTTCAGACTAGAAAATGTTAGAGTACATAAGCTTATCAATTATAATCATTTTTCATTTAATTATAGTGGCAGAGGAAATGATGTTTGCTTTAATAAAATTCCCAAGGAATATGAAAATCTACTCTTGAGCTATCTGTTTTTACTTACCTTAAAGCTAAAGTCTTTTTGTGTTTGGTTTGGTTTCTTTTGATAGAATAAATTTGGATATTTAAGTTTTTTATAATCTTTCTATTGCTCACCTAGCAATAGAAATAGAAAAATCAATAAAAAATAGACAGCAAATATGATTTAGACATTTAAAAACTAAATCCTGATTATGTGAGATTTAACAACACCAGGGCATATTGTATTTTATTAAATGATCTTAAATAGTTATCATATGTTTATTATAAATGCAGACTAATTTACTCTTCATGTTAAATGAGATAGAATTGTCTTCTTCTTTCAAGATATGTGGAATGGATTTTTATATTACTCACTCTATTCCCTTAATCTATTGCAGTGACTTTCAAACTTTTTCACCAAAGTGTGAAACTACTTTTTTCATGTCCCAGTATATATATTTATATCAAGGTATAACAAAAGTATCATATAAAATTTTTATACTTTCTATGTACAATATATTCAGATATTTTCTATTTTATTTTACTTTATTCTATTTGCATTATTCTCAGATTAAAAATAGTTTGTGATATAGCAAATCAATCTCCCAAACTTGAGGCTCTATTTTGATCCATAAGATATGTAAAATAATCATTTCCAGGAATTTTCTAATATGTGGAGAGAAGATGTAATAAATACTCTCTTTGAAGTAGAGAAAAAGTCTGCTTGTGATATGTACCCATAAGTACTTGCTCAAGTGTGTATGAATCTACTAAGAAGCAAACTTGCAGATAATTAAGTCCTAGAGATCTAATGCATAGCATAGTGGCTTTAGGCAACAATACTGTATTATAAACTTCAAAGTTTCTAAGAAACTAACAATCCTTCTCATCACATACACACACACAAAATGATAATGCCGTGATGTGATGGAACTGTTAGCTATCACTATGGTGTAATCAGACTGCTGTAAAATGAATCATATCAACATGTGCCTTAAACTTACAAAATGTTATGTTTTATATGTATATCTATCCATCAATTGCTCAATAGATGGATATAGAAATTGATTGATTGATTGCAAGGAGATGGCTTATGCAATAGTATGTGCTGGCTAGTCAAATCTAAAATCTTTAGAGCAGATCACCAGGAAAGCAAATAAATTCCCTCCTATAAAACCAAGATGTCCACAGGAGAAACCTGTTTCCCTAAGATTTATCAAATTAGACTGAGCATCTTATACAAATCTAAAAGCCTTCCAAGGATTTTTGTGAATTACCAGGGCAGGGGTGGGGATGAGAAATTCTGTTTTCACCTTTGCCCAAGACCATTCCCGCTCTTTGAGGACTCACTTCTGAGCATTCCAATATCAAAAAATCCAACAAACATATGACACCAATGTGAGAGTGGTAGATTTCACAGGAAAGGGGGGAGTTGAAGAAAGTATTCCCAGGAGACACTCTTGCAAACAGCTCCTACTAGTATCTTATTACACTCTTCTTTAAAGTCCTTTGAGCCACCTACTACCATTAGTTTTTCATGGCCCTCAACCATGATCCCTGGATCATGTTCACCTAACATACTCTTTTCCCTCCTCTGTCTTCTCAACATTTCTTAGTAGCTAAGAATTTTTCTCCACCTATACAGAAAATGCCCAAACTAAGCAATTTGACTCCCTCTCTAAGATTTGTTACACTGTTTTTCAAGACCTCAAGTTCTCCATCACTTATTGAGGCATCCTTCCAAAACAAAGACAGTTTGGAATTTTCCATAAGACTAATTCTGATGCCAGCAATTGAGCCAATAACCGCTTTTTAAAAAGTTATTGCAATATTATTACTTTTCCCCCATAATGCATGGTAAAGAAGGAATTTGTTGTTATTGTTGTTTTATTTAATGAGGTCCATTTTAGCTAGTTACATCATAATTTTCTTGGAGAAGTTCAATTGTTTTTTGCCCTATGACCATGTACATCAGAAGTTCAGGAAAAATTTAATGGCAGCAGTTTGAATTCTATTGTGAATTTCAGATAAACCTTTAATTTTTTTTCCTTTGCCTTTATATCTGACTTAAAATTAAAGCTGATTAATTTTTTCAAGGTAAAGAAAAGTTTTTGGAGGGTGGGGGAGGTAGATAGGGTAAAAGGTTTCAAATATATGGTTACAGAAAGAAATCTGACTATGGGTGTTGAACACAATGCAATATATGTATGCCTTACTGTTGATTTGTACACTTGCAACTTACGGTATTTTGTTAACCAGTATCAGAACAACAACAACAAAATGTTTTGATAAACACGCCATAATTTACTAAAGCTGGAAGTATTATTGGCTGATTTTTTTGGAAGAAAAAAAAAGCAGAAACAAAACTGAATGAAATGTACCATCAGGTAAACTACTCAGTAATGGTGAGGAGAAAGAAGAAAAGAAGAGACAGAAAGATATTAAAAAGTGAACTCTGTGGAACCATAGCCTTGGATCAGACCTTATTCTATTATCTTCTAAAGTTAGCTTTACTTTTCTATTTTCCAGATAGTTCCTAGGTACCGGAAAAAACACATGAATACACAGATATTGTAAATCCTGCCAGCAAATAGTAATAGTAGTAGTAGTATAATAATAATAATAATAATAATAATAATAATAATAATTTACAAATAGATATTAACTCATAATTCTGTAAGGTCATTTATAGCAATGGTCAATCATACAGACTTATTTTAAAGTTTTGCCACAATTATCTCAATATTTGTCATCTATTATTTAGTGTTTGCTTTCTTGTTTGAATGATCCAAACAAAAACCTTAATGTTTCACTATCTTAAAAGAAAGAAGAAAGAAAGAAAGAAGAAGAAAGAAAGAAAGAAAGAAAGAAAGAAAGAAAGAAGAAGAAAGAAAGAAAGAAAGAAAGAAAGAAAGAAAGAAAGAAAGAAAGAAAGAAGAAAGAAAGAAAGAAAGAAATGCTAGCTTTTGTTTTACTTATACTATTGAAAACACAAATAAAATAATCATTTCACTTCTTTCTACTAAGCAGGCTCCACCTAGTTAGATTATCATATAAACGTGAAAACAGTGAAACCCTTGAATGAGGTTGTTTGGCATATTGGAGAGAAATAGATTTGGAAACATAGAAAACTTTCTGCAGTCAACAGATTTTAATTATGAATGAATCTTTGGTTCTCAGTCAGCAATCTGGCTGACGTGGAGATGAAAGCCCTTCTCCATTTCAGGTAAGATCGCAGTCTTCACACTTCCTAATTCTTACAGAGCTGCCACCAGAAGAGGGTAGGTTAATAAGAAAATGAGACTTTAATAGACTATGTGAAATATTATGATAGATTCATTTTACATCTTGAACACTAAAATTGTGATATTCTCAACTTTACTTTAGAGATGAGAGAAGCTGGATATTTCAAATGCTTCTTTTAATTTTACAAGGATATAACTACTCATTACCCTACACCAATAACGGATAGGAAAATTATCCCATCTGTGATAATGTACTAAAAATGGAATGTATTATTCATTTTAGAAAACAATGAATAATTTAGATGATTCAGGGGTTCTTTGTAAAGCTTTTTCAGTTATAATCTTAAATACAAAGTTAAATTGAAACTCAGAGTAGCATGTTGGGCACATACTGGGTATATATATATGTCATATCAGGCAGTTGAAGCCTAAAAATGTCATAATTTTGGTTGTTAAGGTTCTATACTTTTAGTATATTGAAAACAAAGTAGACGTGGACAATAGACTAGTGTTACCAGAGGGAGGAGAGGGATGGGAGTGGGAGGGGTAGATGGGGTAAAAAGGGGTCAAATACATAGTGACAAGAAGAAATCTAACTATGAGCTGTAAACACGCAATGCAGTGTGTGTATACATATATACATATATATGTATACACACATATACATATATATGTATATATATCTATACATATATGTGTGTGTGTGCACGTGTGTGTGTGTGTGTATATATGTTTCACTGTTTAAACTATACACCTGAAAGTTGCTGGATTTTGTTAACCAATGCCACTATAATAAATTTAAAAAAAAAATAAAATAAAAGCATGTTAAATACAGAATTTAAAATAAATAACTAGTGTGAAAGCTATATTTAATCCACAGTTTTACTCTCTTCCCTTTATTATTTGTATTATTTGTGTTTGTATATCTGTGTTTATTTATATACATACGTATGTATATGTGTGCATCCTCCTGGTTCTATTTATCATGTTGAATTCTAACTGATACAGTAATAGACTATGAAATTTATGTAGAGGGAAGGAAATAAGGTAAATGAGGACAAGAGGTGAGGGTGATAGGTAGCAAAAAGATGGATGATGTGGTCAAAGATTTAGCAGTCTCTATGAGACTGAAGAAATTTTGAAGAAGTGGTAATAGGTTCAGCAGTAGCTTGGAAAGGTGGAAAAGCAGGTAGAAGTTGGGAATGCTTAGCATGAAGATTATAGAGACTGTTCATTTACTAATAGTGATATTAGCTAGGCAAAGTATGTGGCTTTACAAACTTGGGCATGATATAAGTAGTTGAGGATTCAGTCAAAAAGACTACATAATGAGGTAAGCAGCACCGAAAGAGATGAAGACTGAGCTTAGTGACAAATTTTTCAAGGAACTAGAACTTATTGGAAATTTTGTAAATGTTTACAACTACAAAATTTTGTAGGTAAAGCTGATGGCATGTGCCTCAAAAGAGCTGTGGTATTTGGAGGATAGCTACAAGGGAAATGGTCTGGAAATGACAATGAAAAACAAGGAAGGTAACTTCTGTATATGCTCCTGTAGAATGTCGAATGGATTAAAAAAATAAATTAAAAAAAGCAAGATCTGAGAGTTCTGCAGTGATTTAGGGGCACAGGGGAGAAGTATCCTCAGGAGAAGGCAAAATATTTTCTAGAGTATTATAGTGATAGAAAGACATATAAAAGAGGTCAGGAATACAGAAAATATTAATGATGATAAAACATCTTCCAATGAGAACAGTGGAAGTTTTCAAATGATACTAAAGAATGAGAATTTAGGTCAGGTACCGAACTATGCTTTACATACAGGCTAGAGTCTGTATGAGCTTAAACAACCTGGGATAATTGAGCTTCTGGTAATAAAGCAGTTCTAAACAAGCTTCTACAGCATGATAATATTAGTTCTATTAGTTTTTAGGGAATCTGTTTAATCTTTGTGGATGTTTGGGAGAGTGAGTGATCAGAGCATATTATATTATGTAGACATTCCATAGTTCCTGCTGATGGGCCATTTAAACTACATCTGTCCATATTCTCTATTTCTGTCAAATGTCTTTTTAAAAGTGAAGAATAAGAGTCAAAATAGAGATGAAGAGAGGTTAAGTACGTGGAGTGAGGAATATTTTAAAAAACAAAACATGTCTACATATTACCTAAGCTGCTGATTTTGTTGCCTGAGAAATATACTTTGGTGTAAATTTATATTCTTAACTGGTTAAATACATGAAATAAATCAGGTTCAATACATATTTTTGAAATGAAGCACTGAAATACCTAGTATTAAACTAGTACAATGAACACTCTCAGAAGCATTTTTAAACCTGAACTGATATTAGAAATGGATTCAAATTTTTCTAAAAGTTGCAGCTGGAATGTTTTAAGGGCTATCTATCTATCTATCTATCTATCTATCATCTATCATCTATGTATCTGTCATCTATCTATTATCTATCTATCTAATCTATCTAATCTATCTAATATTATATTATATTACATCATGTATATTTACCCACTTTTTGTCTTTATTTTTAGTATGAACAAGGAGCTAGAGACTATATGGGTTGCTGACCTATTTCTGCTTTTTCTATAAAGTTGAAGCAAACTCCAGGAAAATCCTAAAAGGGTTAAGGAAATTGAATTAACACATTATATTCTATCATCAAGTCTATCCTGAATTAAGAGGCTTTCTATATCATAAAGAGGCCATGGAGTATGTAATCAATATTTATTTGTTGTCTATAAGGCTAAAGATAAAAATTATTAATAAAATAAAATTAATGAACTTGTTTACTTAACTTTAGTAAGATGCTTGACTGAAATGCTGAAAACATTTTGAAGAAGGAGAAACTGTCTTCAGGGAGAATGAAGAAAAACCAGAGTTACATTAATATTTAACCAAAAGTTTTAAATAAAGAAAAGGAAGAGAAATAAGTGAAAGAACAGGAACAATAAGAAAAAGTTAATAGAAGAATAATGGCAAGGACAATGACAAGAATAACAGGAAAAATAGCAAGAGAAGAAAAAATAGAAGAGAAAGAAGATGAGTAACAAGCAATAAGAACAAATAAATTCAATTTAAAAATGGGCAGAAGACCTGAACAGATACTTCTCCAAAGAGGAAATACAGTTTGCTTAAAAAGATGCTCAAGGTCACTAATCATCAGAGAAATGCAAATTAAAATTACAATGAGATATCACCTCACACCTGTCAGAATGGCTATCATCAATAAAAAAAAAAAAAAACAAGTGTTGCTGAGGATGCGGAGAAAAGGGAACCCTCATACATTGTTGGTGGGATTGCAAACTGGTACAGCTGCTATGAAAAGCAATATGGAGGTTTTTCAAAAAATTAAAAATGGATATACCTTTTTGATCCAGCAATTGCACTTCTGAGTATTTATCCAAAGAAAACCAAAACAATAATTCGTAAAGATCTATGCACTCCAATATTCATGGCAGCACAATTTACAATATAATCATATGCCCACCAACAGATGATTGGATAAGAAATTATAGTTCATATATATGAAATATTACTCATCCATTAAAAAAATGAAATCATACCATTTGTGATGGCATGGATAGACCTAGAGGTTATTATGTTGAGTGAAACAAGTCCGATAGAAAAAGATAAATATCGTATGATTTCACTTATATGTGGAATCTAAGGAACAAAAAGAACAAACTAATCAAAAACAGACCCACAATATAGTGGGCAAGTTGATGACAGACAGAGGGGAGGGAGGTTGGGGGGCTGGGAGGTTGGGCTTAAGGGTTAAAGAAGTACAAATTAGTCATTGATAGTTGGTCACAGGTATGGGAGCACGGCAGAGGGAATGCAGTTAGCATTAATATGATGGCTAGGTGGAGGGCCAGGGGAGAGAGGGAGCAATTGGGGGGACATTTCATGAACTATATAGATGTCTAACCAATGTACTATATACCTGAAACTAAGTATTTTTTTTATTTGAAACTAATTTAAATAAATTAATTTTAAAAAAGAAGAATAGAACAAGAATAAGAGAGTCATGAAAGGAGAAAAGGGAAAATGAAGACAAAGAAGTAAAAAAAATAATAGACAAAGCTGAAAAACAGTGCTTCAGCTTGTGAACATCAAAAGTAATATGTCATATTGAATAATATGTATTCTTGATAAAAAATATTTCCATTACTAGAAATAATATAATAATAATTATATAGTACTTATAATAAGGGCAATTTATTTTAATATAGCTACTCATCGGTTGTCTCTTGATATTTTTAACATATTTTACAAAGTTAGTAAAGATAAAACTTGCACCAAACTCTGTTTAACTAGGTTTTTCTACTTCTAGCTTAGGAAAATTTCTCTTTAAAGAAGTCATATTGAGTGAAGTTTATACTGTGAATATAATTGGGAGAGATTTCTCTAAAGACAGGTCTAATAGAACAGTAATATTCTTATTTTTAATTATGTTCTAAAATTGGTCAAAGAATTTACACATTTAATTTATTTTAAAATACTAAAAATCTTGAGCATGTATTTTGTGGCATGATTTCAAACTATAGATTATCATTGACTGTGAATCATAGCAATTCTAAATGGAAAGGAACACAAGCAAATTCTGTATGACAGGGCATTATATAGACTTGCACTGTCCAATATGGTCAAAAGCCTCATGAGACTATGCAAATTTAAGTTATCTAAAATTAAATAAAATTAAAAATTCAGTTTCTTAGCCACACCAGCTACAATTTTTTAATGTAGTGGCATGTGCACAGTAGTAGACAGTAAATATTGTTGTCAAGTTGAATGTTGAAGACTAGTATATTATAGGTTCTGTAATTAGGTCTTTGTGCAAAAAATGGATATGATTCTCCTAAACTTCAGAGAATTTTTCTTGAGAGTTTCCATTTTTTATAACTAAGAGCAAACTCAGATAATAGCAAGCACTAGGTGTTTTAGCCATTTGTTGACAAATTCAGTTGCATTTCCCCGGCTCTCATTTGCATCCCCAATTGAATCTCAGTGAATTGAAACTCGTGAGCACACATCTGAAGGTGGCCAAGGGAGTTTTTTCAGAAGCCCCCTGTTACTCATTGTAGCCAAATGTTCACAAGCCTTCTGTTAATAAAAAGTCACTATTGAGAATCAAGTACCTTTATTTATTGATGTATTTATTGTAGATGAAGCTAAAAAAGAAAAGATAGCTAAGGCACATTGAATTTGATTTAATTTGGTCTTTTGATATTTCAAATACTGTGTTAAGCCTTGGGAATATAAAAATGAAAAAGTCACATACCAGTATTTAAGAAACTGTCTTGAACCATGGTTTTTGACCAGTACAACAAAGCAGGACACAACATGATGGTGTTTCTTTTCCAACTGTGTGCACATTTTGATGGATGTATAACATATATTTGATTTTAAACTCTACACACCTATTGTTATGGTCACAATTGTCAGCTAAATGCTACTCTGCTTGAAAAGCAAGATACGACTTGCTTTGTTCCAGAGGTAAGAGAGGAAGCAAAATTAAATAAATGTCAAATGAAGTGTTTTCTGGAACATGAAAAAACTTGGCCTCATTACAACAGAAAGTTTATTCAGAGCAGTAAATATTTCTTTAAAAAAAAGACATGATTGTTGAAAGACAAACATTAAATAGTGTGCAATAACTTTGGATTCTTAAACAGATACTATGGGACATTGCTATGTTGTAGAGATTTTGTTATAGTATTACTAATTTGTGGGTGGTATTTTTTTAGTCTTAATTCTGTCAAGCATAGCTGCCAAAATTTCTAGTAGAATATTTACAAGTCATCCGTAAGTATAAAATTGGTAGGAAACAGAGACATTTAATAATACCTTATAATACAATTTAATAATATATTAGTATATGTTTATAATAATAATGTGGTTTCATAGAAAATGCCATTAAGGAGGTAATATCAAGGTCTGCCTCATGCTCACATCTTCACCCTCATATGTTCTGCCTGAAAGTAATTTGAAAAGTTGGATGCTTGGGCCATGAGATATGAGGCTGAGGACGTGAGCATGAGGCTGACCTTGATAGACCTTAAATGTCATGCCAAGAAATTCTTTATAACAGCTTATGAAGGAATTCTAATTGAAAAGTGAATATGTATGATTATATAATAGCCTATGATTAGTGGGCTCTGTTAGAAAAGGATTTTGAAGTACAGCTTTTGAAACAGCTGAAGGAGTTAACAGTTATTTGATATAACATATTGAAAATATGGAGTGTCATGCTTATTTAAAAAGTTTTTCAGAAGATTTTTGACATTAATAACAAAGTTATTTCCAACTTTTATCTTCAGGAGATTAGTAAAGTCATATCACAGGATTATAAAATCATGTTAGTGAATACAACTAAATAGTAAAGTCTCATTAGGGTCGGCAGTAAGTGTTTAGAGATTGTTTCTGTTCTTAGTGTTCTCCTCATCCCTAGCAGCCCTCCAAAAGCCTAACTAGGATAGACCATGAATATCTGGGAACACTATCTACCCTGGTCTACACCATTATTTGAGGTATCTTAATGGTATATCAAGCTTTGGCAGATGGCTGTTTCACTTTTCTAAGTGCCACTTTGATCACTATTTGTTAGAACATTTGATACAGGAGCTACACAGAAACACTTATGACAATAAACATCACACATAAAACTGTAACAGAGGAAAAGCAAGAAAAATTATTATTAGAGTTTGCAATCTGCTTCTAAACCAGTAGCCAAGAGTGCCCAAAAGAGAATAGATCCCATTCCCAATCCAAAGTGTCTTTTGAACCAGATATAGATATATTAGCCAAGTTACCTAATTAAGATTTCTGTTTTTTTTTTTTTTCTCAAACTGTTTTATTTGTATTAAAGATCCTAGCAATAGCTGCATGGATATAAGTACACTATTTTCCCGTTAACAGCACATGTTCCTCCTTGAGAGGCTATTTAAAGAGGCTCTATTCTGAATCACTGCCTGTTTGATTTTATGGACAAGGCTATCATCTGGCACCCTTTCTCTTTTCTGATCTATACACATAGAATTTCCCTTCCTGGCCATCTTGTAAAGCACAAAGGGAAGAGGTTTGAGGAAAAAGAAAATAGTCTAGAATTCACCTTGAGGAGTGAGGGATTCTGTTCTGAAAATGAAGCCCAGTACTGTAATACGGCACTGATCATCAGGAATGGCATATACACAAGAAATCAAAATTTTAGAATCTAGATAGATAGACTTTAAGCAAAAAATAGTGTTCTTGATAAGATCAGTAAAAGGGAGATAGTCTACAAATGTACATTATCTGTTCTATAATTCTCCAAGTTTTATTTCTATGAAAGTGCCTTCATCAACCAGTTTTTTTTTTTTTTAAGCTAATTCTAATGAAGGTTTTGGAATTTGTTTTGATAGAGTGAGGAGCCTCCTTTTCTAATAATGAAGCAATAAAAAATTAAATTTCTGGTTATTTTATCTGTTGGGGTGTATGTCATTTAAAAGTTACCTAATGGTTGAATCAGTTACCCAGAAAATCAACTAATTCATCATAAGAAAATTGTAATGAGGTAAGCCCAGTAGCTCCCAAAAGAAAATGTTTTCAATTCCAAAAGTCCATTTTATTATAGCCTTTAGTCAATTCATGAATACATTGTTGCCAGGTATTAGACCCAGACAAAGGAATGACTAAGGATAAAAAAGGCTGTATTAAGAAAGAATATGTATCGGGTAGAAGTGTGCATCTCATATAGCCAACTACTTAATTAAAAAATCTGGATAGATGTTGTTTTCTAATAGAAACTGATTCCAGGTAGTTCTTAAGAGTTCATCCTGCATTTGAGGATGCATTTGCTCTCTAATTTATTTGAAATAAATCCAAGTACCCATTCCTTGGGGTTTCATGACTAGTGAATGTTATCTGATAGACTTCTTTCCATCAGTGTTTGAGGAACAAACATTGATACCTCTAGTATCTCTTCCATAACACCATGACTCTAGGTCATGTAAGGATGGTTTAGGAGGATGTTGAGAAAAGTCTGTCTATATTTGTTAATAAGAATGGGCGGATTGCATGAGTCTCCAAACATATTTGGCCATGCTTGCTTGCACAAATGTGGGCTGTAGAATAGAAGATGATATGACTAAATATGTTATTAATTCATAATGAGAAAGTAAAAGCATCCCAATAGGAATTTCATTAAAACCAATGACAATAACAGGGCAAGAAAGTTTGAGAGTCCCTGAGAGAGAGATTAATTTGATTTTCAGAATTATATTTGTTGTTTATATCTTTCCTGAAGAATTGGAGTAATATGAACTTTAAAGTTTCTGAATAGTGATAGGACTTTGCAACTCTTTCTGGTATCTATCTCAATGGATGTCCCTATCATAGAAAGATAGCTTACAATTCTCCTGTTTGGGAATACAATATCAAGTAATTTTTTCTCTTGTTCCCTTTTGAGACAGAGCTCTTTGGCAAGGAAAGACAATCTCAGAATAAGTAAACAATGACTAGCACATATTCAAAACCTATATCAGGGATATTTATACAGATTTCATCTAGAGATATTAAAAGGTGTCCTGAGGTTTGGGGTCCCATGTGCATACCTTTAGTTTACTAGGATTATGGTGATAGCAGATACATTATAGATAAACTCAAGAGTTTTACTGTAAATTTTCCTCAACAGTGTCCTTTGAGTATGATGATCAACTTATGCTTGCTGTGGTGGTAATTACATGTAAAATTTTTGCAAGTCTCCACCTGAGGTCCTTCAGGCTATTTAATCTTCAGTTTCAGGGTGCCAAAGGTTATTCTCCTGCTTGGAATTCATATTCTCCAACTATCTCTTTTCTAATCAGGAAACAATTATGATAGTCTAAAATTATCCCTCTAAACTTCTCCAAAGATTGGCCATTTGGTGTACCATAAGGGCCATGATCTTATTATAGTAGTCTGTCTGGAAAAATAATGAGCCAGGGAATGTCCTTTAGTTTCCATGTCTACGCCTTTTTGTATAAGCTTCTACATTTGTGATAGAGTTTATTACAGCACTCAGCATTTCTTTTGAGAAATCTTTGAGGATTCTTAATTGTGTGGCTGAGATTAGAAAATTTTGTTGTTTCCCAAACTTTCCAGATCATGGATAACTCCAAAAGACTATCCACTATATATTATTATCTCTAGCTAACCAATATACTAGTGAGCACAATTTAGTTCTGTCAATCTGACAAGACTTTCCCATAGGGGATTATAGTATATTCCATTTTATATGCTATTTTATCATGAAGGTATAACTCATCTGCAAATAAGATTTTGTCTTAATTTTACTAAGGGAATTTCTAATAAGCGTGAGGGTTTTGTTTCTATTTGTTATTGTTGCTTGTGGTTTTTATGGACTTGTTTGCATAAGAGGACAGTAGTAGAAGATTTGGTAAAAGATATGAGTCCTATCAAACTGTGATTACTGATTTTAGGGTTTTTTTCTTCTGGTTTTAAAGTGCTTGTGCAAGTTTTAATAGCGCTTGTTAGGTCCATATAAACCTTCATGAGTTCAGTTCCAATAATACTGTCTATAAAAGAAAATGCTTGCCTACAAGTCATCCAGTACTTTCTTGAGGCATTCAATAAGGGCTTTAGACACAGGGTACCTGTAAGTTAATATCCAAATTAGGTATAACCACATTATGGATTGAGGAGTCATTAGGAGAAGATCATCAGGATAGCATTTAATATGCGATCCCACTTACAAAGTAAGTTGTTTCCTATTAAGTTAGTGAGTGTGGCATAACATAGGAGGAAAGAATGTTGCTTGGTTAAGGTATGAACATAAATGACATAGGCCAGGTTAAAGGAAATGTCTGAGAATTATTGGAGATAACTGTCACCAAAGCACTTTGTTGACTTCAGGAAAAGTTTGTGTGATGACTATTAGGTTACATTCAATATTGTAACACTCATAGCAATTAAATTTTGCTATTTTTTTTTTAGTATATATAGAAATTTCTCCTGGATTTAGGGGCAAAATGGGAAACCATGTGCATGATCTCTTTTCAATATCTTCACTGGTTATTCCATTTTTTCTCTTCAATTTCTTAGTTCATTATTTAGATCAACTTAAAAATTAGATTATAATTTTAACATCTCAATCAGTATCTCTTTAAAGAAGGGACCAATTAACATCATACAAAAAAATATTCTACTACTATAGGAAAAAAATGTGAGGCAATAAAATAAAAATATGCTTTTATTGAAATGATACAAGTTTCTCAAACCCTGTGAAAAGCTAAGGAAAGGCAAGATGCTGAGAAACTCATCACATGAACACATATTCATCCTTAAAGGGTACTAGGACAGTATAGAATTATCAACAGTCACCTTCTGTTTTAGAACATGCTTAGATGAATTCTTTAAGGAAAATAAAAGTGTAAACAAACATGGTACTTTTTTGGGGGGAGGCAACAATCTATAATTCCACAAAATGCCAAATCAAGCAGTTACAACAGCCATAAGAACATATTACCAAAATAGCCTTTGAGATTCTTATTCATGATGGAAGAATGTGAAGGTAAGTTAAGTGATTGTAATTTTTTTTAAGTAAGCAAAATATTTTAACTGGTCTCTCTGGTTATAATTTCACATATTTATCATTAGAATGCCAAGAACACAAAAATCAGAGGGAAGATAAAAATTAAGTGTTAAAAGATTGTTGACCATGTGTAGAGGATAAAAATTTCAGTGAGAATTGAAAATTGGAGATGCACATTGCAAACTTTTCTATAACAAGAAAAATTCAATGCTACCCTTTAAGCAAAATGCACTATTGCACTATTCTGACTATAAAACATTACACCCATCTATGTATTTATGTGTCTACATATCTATATGTCTATCTATATTTCAGGAGACTATTCTCCATGGGTTTCTCACATATCTGCACATGTTTTACACATGTGACTGTTCTTTTTTCCTAATTTACTTTCAAGATTGTTGTATATCAATAGAATTAAAAGAGAAGTCTCCCTCTATAAGCAATGGGAATGTTTGTACAAAGCCTCAAAAGAGAGAATTTCTCCATCAGGAGCAGCAGACAGGCATGTTTACTGTACGTTACAAAAGATACAGGTTCCCTAAATGCAGCGTTCTTAATCTCAACACAGCGTATGTGCAGATATTGGCTGAGTTTCTTCACTCATATTCTGGCTACTACCATTGCTGTGAATATATTCTTTTGATCTAGGAGTCTTACGTCTTCTGCCTCAATCCTTAAAACTGTGGCAGGCTAATTTGTTGGCATGTAAGTTAGGACAAATCTTAGATCTTTAACGGTCTTGACATCTATTAGACTTGGCATTTGAGAACATGGTTTTATTGGAGTAATTAGTGCAATGACAGTGGACTGGCTTGTGTTTTCAGTATTTTCTAACTTTGGGATACAGATGTGTTAACCACAATGTGCCTAGTGGCTCTTTTTATTCTTTATAAGAGGATAACTGAGAGATTTCTGGTTATTTTAATACAATTTTGGAAATACTAAAGTAACTATATTTATTCCAATTCAGGTGGTCTCAAAGGATCCACAAAGAAGCAGAATTAGTTTCAATAGAAAAACCTCAGGGATCTAGATTGGCTTCATAGTCCACTGCTGTTTTACCCCAAAGGAAATATCACATCATTGGCTGTCTACAGACTTATTGTTCAGGTAAAGATCTTGGGAAAATAAAAATTGGAAAATGCTGGGTAAAAGCATGGTTGTCAGAGTCTTATGGTGCCTTGATAAATTCTGTTCCAATTCTCAAGGATAGAAATATGTAAAAGAATATTCAAGTTTTTCTTTTCCTCTGTGAGGAAGTGTACCTCACCTGTTCAGTGAGAGAAATGTCTGAATTTAAGGGGCCAATTCAATCATGAGGTAGGATTTCTGGATTAAAAAGCCATCCCTGAAAACCAGCATGCCACATCTTGTTTTATGGATTTGTGTGCTCGGATATGCAGTATATCTACATATACTGCAGCTCAGCAGAATCCTCAGCTATATCTTTGCTCTTTAAGTTCCAATTCCTCAGTTGGAAATTGAATATAGCAAGTCAGGATTTGCAAGGCACCAAAGGTCAGGCTTAAGTAAAATGAAATAGAGAAATCTGCTCTCTTTAAATTTGTATTTATTAATTAAAATCAAACTGATGCTATAGGTTGACCTATAGTTGACTTTGTATTTATTTTTCATTTGTCAAGAATCCAGAAATGGGACACGATTAACACCATAACCAACATATAATGAGAACACAAAGAATGCTTTGTGATATAGTTCTCTCTGTGCCAAATAAAGACTTCCTATGATAAAACTCTTGCTGCATCTTTCTAGTAGGATCTCCAAAACGTATTCAGTTAACATTTTCAAATCACAAAATGATATCACTAATCCTTCACAAATACCATAAAATACTTTCCCTATTTTTTAAGATAAAGGCCAGTTTCTATAGAAAGTTACAGGACGTCTTTAGGTTACTGACACCTATTCCTTTTCTTAGGTCCATTTCCCCCTCCAGCTTTATTAAACGCCTTCTCCTTTCCAACATCCTTCAAGAATCAGGTCAGTGTCTCTCCTTCAAGAGCATGTAATGCCCTTCTCTTCCTCAATTTACTTTAAGTACTCTCCTGGTACGTGGTCATAGCACTTATTGTATTAAATTGCAAACATTTGTCTACTTCTCTGTTTCCTTCAGTGGACTGAGTTCCTTGAAGACAGGAAGCTTAACACTCATTATTTGCACTCACTCCAAATTCCAATCTGGAGCACGTGATAACCACTTAATAAATGCTTTTAGAATGATAGTACCTCCATAGCACATGGCTAAATCACTGGATTGCTTTCTAAATCCTGAGGAAATAGTGAGAGTGAAGGGAAAGATTTCTGAAATAGACCTGTTGAAGGGGGAACCTGGAATCTATAGTTTTAAAAATTGCCCCAGGAGATAACCCACCTGATTGAGAACTTTTTCTCTAGCTCTTCCTCTATGAATTATTTAGCTTTTGATATTAGGTACCTAATTTTAATTCTTGATCTTTTCATCATTATTTTTTAAATAGATGATTGTACTAGACATTCCAGGTTAAAAATTCTAAAATTCTAATATTAATGTTCAGATTAAATGTTTGAATTAACCTAGTCATTATAAGCATTTCTTTTCTTAGACAACCAAAATGGCTTCTTCAGGGTACATTTTCATAGCTGTTTTTCTGAAAAAATTATTTTAAACTAATTAAGCACTTGTCAGTGTTTGTCTAATTTGTATAAGTAAGTTGTATTTACATTGCTTGTTTGTCTAGTATGCTGTTTGGGGAGAGGTAATGTTTTCTTTTGAGAAAAAAATGCTATAGTATGTAAACATTTCAAATATACATTGTAAACATACAAATATGCAATGTAAAATTATAAATTATACTTTCAATTTTGTTTCCTACCCAAATCATATTTAACCAGATACCATAAGTGCTTTTGTAAAAATAATGAAATTAAAGAAGGCAGGAGGCATGAGAATTAATTATTAAATCTGTATTCAGATCCTGAAATGTGGTACTGCCAGATCAGGAAGAAACTTACAGAATAAAGGAAAATTCCTGCCAGGATTATTAACAAACCCCGTACCCATACCATGAAGGGAAAACTGAGTCTTTAAGTCCTACCCTACACAAAATAAACACAATCATTCAGTCTTTACAGGCAACCTATGTAACAAAGGCTGATGATTGCTGCCAGGATTTCTAGCTGCATAAGGCTGCCTTTCATGTTATATATCCTTACTTTCACCCTGTATACACACACCATCAAAGCAAAATAGGTAAACGAAGTCTTTAAACTATAATTCAGAGAAAATAAGAATGATATATAAACTGAATACTCCAAACACTCAGGGTCTGTTTGTCTGCTTTTGTCAGTCTATTTTTTGGTCTTTTTCTTTTTTCTTCCAGTCTTTCCTCTGTCTCTCTGTCCCTCTTGGCTCTATTACTCTTTGTCTCAGAGGGGGTCATGTTCTGTCTAGGGAGCATTATCCCTTCTCTAATAAACTTTTTTTTTTCTTTGACTCTAACTCTGGCATGCACTTGAATTCTTTTCTGCACTTGGTCGAGAACACCCCCTCCTTAGCTGCAGGACTTGAATCTTCACTAGTATAGGATTCAATCTTTCCTGCATCAGAATGAGGATGTATGTTTTGGATTACTCTCCGGCACACATGAAAACATAGAAAAGCAATCTTGTGGACATGAGGCACGTATAGGTATCAGTTCTCTTTTCCTTTTTTCCCTATAGTTCATTTTACTTCATCGTCACATGTATTCATAGCTCCTTGAGCCAAAAGTATTACTATGAGACCAGAAATCATGGCTGAAAGTAAGCTATTTTCTTTTTACATTTTATGTCTATTGGTATAATTAAAACAAAATCAAAAAACACCTTTGCAAAGAGTACCAGGAATTGTATCAGTTTACGCTTCTCTCCAACCCCACCAGAGACTGTTTCTTTTTAAATTATGTAAGAAGTTCCACCTAAAGCATCATTTTCAAAGATGTTTTTAAATATTGGCTATGTAGACCAGTGTTAATGAGCCATGTAAGGTTTATCAAATCACAGCAACCTGATGTTGATATTACAGAACTAGAGATTAAGAGATTAATGTAGCCAATGCTAAAAAGTTCCTGTCTGGGTTCTAGATGGCCAAATCATCAAGGAAATTTCTTTTTCCTAATTGGGATCATACTGAGAAGTACTTCTGGCCTACCCTTTTGAAACTCCAGCTCCTAAGAAGGGGAAAAAATAGATAAGAAAGTACAAACAGTGAAAGAGCTATGATTAGAGGAGAGTTGAATCTGTACTACATGTCCTTCCATGATAAGACTTAAAGTACTATGACCATCTATGGATTATCGATAAGTGCAGCAACTAAAAAAAAAAAAAAATGCCCTGTAAGTCTTTGATACCACTGTCTTCAGGTTGCTGTGTTTCTCTCTCCTCTCCTTGAATCTGGATGAATTTGTGATTGCTTTAACTAATAGAGTATGATGGAAGTAAATTTAAGTGACTTTCAATACTGGTCATAAAAGGAATGCAACTCCCATCTTATTCACTTGACTGATCCTGCTTGAGATAGGAACTCAAAAGATTGGCTAAAATGAAACCAAGCCATATAGAGAGGGCACATTTAGGCATTCTGTTGACAGTCCCAGTTAAACTCAGTGTTTCAACCATTTCAGATCAGCCAGCAGTCATGTGAGTGAAGAAACCGCCAGATAATTTCAAGTACTATCCATCCAGTTACCCCAGCCTTTGAGTCCTTGGCTTTGAGTGTCCAGACATAAGGCAAAGACAGAAGCCATCTCCTCTGCGATGAATCCTTCATCCACAGAATGATGTGCTCAGTAAAATACTTCTTTTGTGCCACTAGACTCTCAGGTGTAGTGAATTCCACAGTTATACTAGAAACTTGGAGCAGCAACATTCTAAGAGTATTTTGTCTGTTAATATTCCCAATAATATCATTTTTGACTGTTTAGACAAATGTGAAAGTAATTACAAAGTAAAAATAGAAGTACACATACCTTTCTCATGAGTTATATTTAGAAAATAATCATAGTCATGGTCATTTAAATATATAATTGTCTTAAAATATTAATTTTGGAATATAAGTGCTCATAAATGTTTTATTATTTACTTGGATGTTTCTTTTGTCTATTTTAAACTATTTCAAATTTTGGAAACGAAATTCTGTATATAGGTTCCTGCTACTGAATCTATTCAGTCCTTGTCTATAGTATAAACATTTACTGTACAAATGGCTGTTTTTCTGATAATATAAAGAGTTGTTTGCCAGTATTTTTTAATAACACTTTTCATTGTTTTAGATATAGGTAGCATACAATATTATATTAATATCAGGTGTACAACATAGTGATTAGACATCTATATAACTCACAAAATGATTACTCCAATAAATCTAGTGCCTCTCTGACACTGTACATAGTTACTATAATATTACTGATTATATTACTTATATTTTATATCTCCATGACTATTTTGTAACCACCAATTTGTACTTCTTAATCCCTTCTCCCCTTTTCACCAATCCTCTACCAACCCTCCTCCCATCTGGTAACCCTCAAAATGTTCTCTGTATCTCTGTATTTTTGTTTATTTTGTATTTGAGATTCCATATGAATATGAAATTGTGTCATTTGTCTTTATCTGACTTACTCTGCTCAGCACAATACCCTCTAGGCCTATCACGAAATATCTTTTTCAATCCCTTTACTTTCCATCTGTCTGTGTCTTGTAATCTGAGGTCAGTCACTTCTAGGCAGCCTATGTAAGGGTCTTGTTTGTTATCTATTCAACCACACTATGTTTTGATTGGAACATTTAATCCTTTTTCATTTGAAGTAGTTGTTGATAAATATGTACTTACTGCCATTCTTTATTCATATTTTTGATACATATACTTTTTTTTTTCTTAAAAACATCCAACATTTTCTCTAATACTGGCTTGTTAGTGACACAGACTCCTTTAGCTTTTTCTTGTCTGGGAAGCTCTTAATCTGTCCTTCAACTCTAAATGATAGCTTTGCTGAGTAGAGTAATCTTTGTTATAGTTCCTGGGTTTTCATCACTTTGAATAGTTCATGCCAATCCCTTCTGGTATACAAAATTTCTATTGAAAAATCAATTGACAGTCTTTTGGGGGCTCCCTTGTAGGTAATAGACTGTTTTTCTCTTGCTGCTTTTGAGATTCTCTCTTTGTTTTTAACCCTTGGCATTTTAATGATGATGTGTATAGGTGTGAGCCACTTTGGGTAGGTCTTGTTTGGGACTCTGTACTTTCTGGACTTGTCTGTTTATTTTCCTCACCAGGTTAGGGAAGTTTTCTGTTATTATTTCTTCAAATTTCTTTCCAATTCCTTGTTCTGTCTCTCTCCTTCTGGTACCCCTATGATGTGACTATGCTATCTTTGCTGTTGTCCCAGTGGCTCCTTAAACTTTCTTCATTTATTGGATTCTTTTTTCTTGTTGCTGTTCTAATTAAGTGTCCTCTGCTACCTCATCTTCTATATTTCTGATTCGATCCTCCACTTCATTCACTCTGTTGATTTCCTCTAATGTGCTCTTATCTTAAATACTATATTCTTCATTTCTGACTGATTCTTCATTATGTTTTCTATTGGCACAGTCCTGGGAGGAGCCTAGCTGCAGCCAAGTTCAGCTGCAGCCTGTGTACCTCTGGGGCCACTTGGTGAGAATCACCAAGCAATCCACAGATGGCTGCCACTCATGCTGGGCTTTTAGGTGCCTTGAGAGGCCAAGCAAGAAACCAAGGCCAGCTGTCACTAGTGCAAGGCTTGGGGCTTTTTGGCAAGAGGTACAGGGTATGCCTACACCAGATGTTACTTCTTTGGATTTTGAGAGCCTTTGAGAGATTTTAGGAATGTCTGCATCAGGAGCTAAGATGGCCCGTTTGTATGGAATAAGCCACTGGAAATGGCCTGAATCAGTCCACAAGTTGGGAGGGGCAGAGTCTCAGAGTAGTCCCTCAGTGGAGCAACCTGTGTTTCAAGGTTGATGGAGACTCAGACACAGTATGTCCCTGAGTCCTCAGGCTGGAAGTGGAGAGAGTTCAACAAAGGAACAATGATATTGCCAGCACTTCTGTCGTGGAAAAAGCTGCCCCTCCAGCACTAGTCCCGAAGCCAAAAAACTCGGCATCTCCCCAAATGTCCCTGGTGCACCTCAAGCAGCTTCCCCAGTGCTGGAGCTCAGAGCAAGCAAGTTCATCAGAGAGCAAGTCTGAGTACGGGCCCTTTAGAGGAACCTCTGCAACTTCCTCAGCCTCCACCTCACTTAGCTGCAACCTCTGCTGGTTTTCACAACCAGAAGTTATGGGGACTTCTCTCCTTGGTGCTGGACCCCTGTGCTCTCAGTATGGGGCTGGGACCTTGCTCCTCAGGCTGTGGAGTCGGTTCTGCAGCCAGGATAGTCCTCCCAATTCTCTATCTCCACACACAGTTGTGGGACTAGTCTGTCTCACATCTGCTCCCCTGCTGCCGGTTTGAGGTGACCAGTTATTTTGGTCTCTAGTTGTAGGGCTTCTGTTCAGCCAGACCTCGGACAACTCCATGTGCTGGTTGCTCTGTACTTTTGTTACAATTTTCATGTGGTTGCAAGAGGAGGCATGCACAACCTCTACCTTCTACACCGTTGTTTCCTGCCAGTGCTTATAATCATAGATTTTTAGAAGTGATGATAGAGATATAAATGTGAAACAGTTTGGAAAGATTCACAAAACATTTCCCTAGAACTAAGATTTTCTAAAGGATGAAAATTACAACAGGATTTTTTCACCTTATATTATATACTAATACTTTGTGCTCTCACGAGAGTATCCGGAAGATCTGAATCATATAACTCAGAATTAAAGTGCTGATAATAGGTTATAGATTTATATTCCAATATCAGCCTGACTTTTGTGGAACTTATGCCATTTGTTCTCTTTTGCCTTCAGTTTCAAGATATCAAACAAAAGACAATGATGGACAATGATGCCTGAGTGATGGGAAACAAATGGGTGAGCATTATGTTTCCTTTAATGTTCAACTTGAGAGTTTCCAGGTACTAGTGCAGGAAAAGAAAGTTCAGTCAGGGCCCCATGGTCTCTGTGAAGTAAAATGACAAAGTAAAGTGTCCAGAGAGAAAAATCTATGACCAAAATACTGGAGAGGTGAGACGTATACATAGCGTGGAGTCTGGATATTTGTAGATGGGACCTCTCAAGTAGTCACCTGAGCAGCCATGCAGCCATGTGAGCTAGTAGAGGAAACACCCTTACAAGTCAGGAGTAATGGTGCCTGGTGCCAGAATAGTGTTTATCCCCAATAACTGTATTAAAAACTTCATGATTCATTGGGGAGAATGTACAGCAGGGACCTGCATTGGTTGTGGAAAACATTAAAGCTGGGTAGAGCACTATTCTGGTCCTGCCTAAAAAAAAGATTAGAGTACAACTTGAGAGAATCAAGGTGTTTCCAAGCATCCTAGCTGTGTCACACAGGTACTTTCAGGAATATATCAAAAAATATAAGAATATGCAGCTCCCAACATGGTAAATTTCATAATATATAGCATCCAATAAGTACTTAGCAGACATTCAAAGAACAAAGAAGAATTTGTGACCCATAATAATAGAAACCAAATGTAGGCAATTAAAAATCAACCTAAACTGACATGGATGTTAGAATTAGGAGACAAAAATATTTAAATGGTTATTTTACCTGTATTCTACATATTCAAAAGAGACTTAGATAATATAAAAATGCATGATCTACAACTTCCAGAGATGAAAATTACAAGGTCTAAGGTGTAAAATACACTGGATTAGATTAAAGCATATTAGACATTATAAAGAAAAGATAATTGAACTTAAATATACACAGCTATAGGCAATATTTAAGATGAAACAATGAAAACAAAAAGAATAATAAAATGAACAAAAAATTAGTGAGCCATGGGAGAACACTAAAAAGCCAACCATATGTGTAATTGGAACCCTTAAAAGAAAGGAAAGAGATAAGGCCAAAATATATCTGAGGAAATTATGGCCAAAGATTTTCCGAAATTGTAGAAAACCAAAAACCAGATCCATAAAGCTCAAAAAATAAACAAAAAATAACCAGGCACAGAAGACATGAAGAAAACTACAAATCATAGTTACAAAACTAATAATATAGAAGAAATTCAATAAGAAACTGAAATAAACAAAATCTGAACAAGATCAAGGGAGAAAATAATTTAAATATTCTGAATGGGATACTGTACTACAGGTTTGTGAGTTGTCATAACTGAGGGATGTGGTAAAAGATACATGTGGTCTTTTGGTATAATTTCTTATGATGAAATATAAATTTACGATATCAAAACATATATTTAATCATGAAAGACAATAAAAACTTCTTATCTTCAGTGGAAAAATAGTAAGATTTACAACATATTTTTCATTGGAAACACTGAAGTCAAATGAGAGTAAAGCGACATGCCTGAAGTACTGAAAAAAAATGTCAACATATAATCATATACTCATTTGAAAATAGCTTTCCTAAAATAAAAAAAAAGTCATAAATTGGACTTCATGAAATTAAAAAATTATTTCTCTTTGAAAGATACTGTTAAAGTGAATACAAAGGAAAGCCACAGACCAGGGGATGATATTTAAAAATCTCATATCTGATTAAGAACTTGTATCCAGATCATATAAAGGACTATTAAAATTCATTAACAAAACAAACAAGAGAATTCTTTAAACAGACTAATTATTTAAACAGATATTACACCAAAGGAGATGCATGTATGAAAAATAAGCATGTGAAAATATGCACACAACTGTTAATCCTTAGTGAAATAGAACACATAGATTGGAATGGTTACAATTAAAAAGATTGACCACATTAAGTTATAATGAAGATGTGGAGAAATTAGAATTCTTATGCATTTCTTGTGGGAATATAAAATGTTATAAAAACTTTGGAAAAGTTTTAAAATTTTATAAAAAGATAAATATATACTTACCATAAAAAAATCTATTCTATTCACAGGTTTTTATGTAAAAAAAAAAAAAAAAAAAAAAAAAGGTACCATGAGTTTACAAAATCTAGTATAAGAATATAAGAACTTTCATGGAAACTTTATTTATAATACCCAACAATGGGAATTTATCCATATCCTTCACATGATGGAATGAATAAACAAAATATGGTATGCTCATACAATAGAATACTACTCTGATATATAATATATTAATATATATATGTATCTTAGAAGGAACTCAAGATGATTAAGCCAGACCCTTCCTTACAGAAAAAGATTATATATGTATGATTTCAGTTGTATAAATATCTAGGATTGTAAACTAATTTCTGTTGACAGAAATAATGTCAAGTGTTTGGGAAGAGGGAGTTAGAAGGAGTAGTAGAAGGACGAATTATAAATGGGCATATGGAAACGTTGAGAGTAAGGAATATGTTGATTATCTGTTAGTGGTGATGGTTTTGAGTTAGTATATTTATCAAATTTATCAACTTGGCCATTTTAACTATGTGCAGCCAATTATACCACAGTGAAGCACATTATAAAATAAAAACGATTTTTTTAAAAACGATGTTTATGAGCTTCAGGCACTTTAAGTCTATCTTAATGGCACTAGATCTTAGGAATCATATATGAAACCTCACGAATTAAAAATATTTCCAAAAAACTTATTTCATTACATTAACATACATACTTTAAGTATATTTGAATTCATTGTTCTTTGTTTTTAAAATTCTGTTTAACATTGAAAATAGGCCAAAATATTCTACTTTTTAAGAAATGGTTTGTTAGGTGCAAATCAATTTTATATACTCTTGAAGTCACTGAGTTAGCAAAGCTTATTTTTGAAGTGGTTGAGGTATACTTTTAAATTATTTTATTGTCATATTCTAAAGGTTTCTCCTGTTATCAGAGTTGTATTTCTTAATTAGTTCAGTCAAAAATAATCAGGCACATTTGTATTCCACTGACTAGCCCATTTTACAGATATATTTTAGAGCATCAGAAAACTAAAAATTTCAACTCATACTACTACATTAAAATTCATATGACTTCAGTAGATACACAATTACCCTTTAATTTTATAACTATAGTACATCTATAAACAAACCCGAAAGAGTTAATTTATTATACAAGTATGACAGCGCTAAATTTTTCCAACCTGTGATCCTCTCTTTTATGAAGATGAGACAAAGAAGGATTTTCTGAATCCCTTTCTTTGTTTGAATCATTTTAAGCTACTTATGAGTATTTTTCCTGTTCAGAACCTGTTTACCTTAGTCTATGTTAACAACGCTTTCTTCTTTAAAAACAGTTTAATTACTGTAGTGGGGACTTTCATCAGCCATCACGTATTGAATCCAGAAGTGTTGGAACAATAACTCAAGGGACTGATTGACAGTGGCTGCTACCAAATTAGCATTTCCATGGAAGCCAGCATCAGTTATTGTCAACAGATATTATCCTCCTCTGAGAATTTCTGAACTGCTTTTCTATACAGGTCAAATCATTCAGTATGCAATAAAACAAAAGAAACTGTCTGAATACTGTATGAGGACAGAAGGAAAGATTTTGTGTTCTTTCGCACTCTATAGTGTTCTTTAACTTGTAAGACAAAATGGAACAGATTCTTTGTGTGTTAGAGGTGACCTCATAGTGAGATTATTTAAATTTAACATATGTGATGAATAATACACAGATCAGAGGAAATTTAAGTTTTAAAGCTGATTAATGAATTGTCAATATATTTATCAAGAAAATAATAAATTGTGTTAAGATTAGATGAGAGCAAAAGTGAAGTTGAAAAAATAACACCTGATGACAGGAATAAGAGTGGACTGCTTTTATTTTAAAGCTTTTGTAGGTCAAAACGTAATGCATCAATATGTAAATGATGAAGCTGAAAGCTAAAAGGGAATTTAGATAATACCTAGTGAAACTGTTAATATATAAATAGGAAACTAAAATCCAAGATGTTCATGAGTTATCTATCCAGTGTTAAATCATCAAATACAAGAAATCAGGACTAGGACCAGGTAGGTATCTAAACTTATATCTATTTCGAAACCCACACACATGCAACATTCGTTGGTCTGCTCTAATGTTCTCTTCTATTTGTATTAGACCCATTTAAACTGGATTTGACAGTAAACTTTAGAATGATATGACTTAAAATAGTCCATCAACATCAGTTCTTAGAACTTTCCAACTCTTCAAAATCAGCATTGTGTGAAGTAAAAAATCAGCTTTATGTGATGCCAAACATCTCAAAGAACTATTTGTTTTTCTGAAATTCTGCATAGTACATGGCAATTCTGAAATCACTAAACACATATCATGTAGTTAATATCTAAAATCAAGGTTAGGAAGGTTGGTTTGCTCTGAAGAGCTCTTTCTCCTTGGCTTGTAGATGGTTGCCTTCTTGCTTCATCCTCACATGGCTGTGTGTGTGTGTGTGTGTGTGTGTGTGTGTGTGTGTGTGTGTGTTCTCCTAGTGTTTCTTCCTCTATTTATGACACCAATACCATTGGATTAGGATTAGAACTCCACTCTTATAGCCTCAGATAACTTTACTTACCTCCTTAAAAACTTTATCTCCAAATACAGTCATACTGGGGTTAGGGCTTCAGTTATGGATTCTGGGGGATGGAATTCAGTTCATAACATCTATTTTACAGATTTTTCAGAAAACAGAGTAGATGTTTAAGTGCAGTAATGTAGGCAACAGTAATAGATGGAATGGATGAACCCTTGGTGGTAAAGTAAAAATTGGAAAAGGGGTTCTCAACAGTCTCAGATAATTCCCAGACTTCTGCTTGTATGGGCTGAGGAGTTATTTACAAAGATATGAATTATATTATATGAACAACTGTGAAAGAAGATATACTATAAAGTTTCAAATAAATAAATGATGCTATCCTCTTAAAATAAGAAATTCTAATGAAGAGTATGTGGACACAAAGACTAGATCATTTCAAATCAACTGTATTTTCTTTTTTGGAAGTTAACTGAGCTATTAGTTTGGGTAATTTATTAGATGTAGTACACTTGTATTTCAGAAAGTCATATCCAAGGTTTCACATGATGTCCTTGGAAACAAGAAGTCATTTTGTCAGAAGGCAGAGAGTTGTTAATGATTGATCATGTTCAGAAAGAGCTATAATTACTGAAAAATCTGTCAAGAGATAAACAGATTCTAGTAGCATGCAACAGAGGTTTTTGTCCCTTCTCTGTTTTACATTTTTATCAATGACTTGGATGATTAAAATTATAGACAACACAAAACTGGAAGTCATAACTATTATGTTGGATGACAGACATCAGATGCAAATAAAAAAAAAGGATATCACATGTCCTGTGAGAGCTATATCTGAAAATCAAAACAATGTATCAAAGCAGATTTATACAAAGTCACCTCAAAGGCAGGCCAAGTCCCAGACTTCAAAGGCTTAGGTATAATTTGGCTGAATACATTATTCTAGTTCAAAAAAGACTGTCAATCAAAAGTATGAGGATTCCATCATGGGAGTGTAGAAAAAAGAGTCACAAATATTGGCTGTTGCCATTCTAAGACCTTGTCAGGGAAGACAGCATTTTAGCCAATAGGTTTCAAATATCCATATGTCGTTAGCAAGATGATTATTATTAATAATTTGGGTAAACATATTAATTTATGTTATCTTGATGTCAACATATATGAGCTTCACCTAACTATACCTGCCTTTATGAAATCTCCTTAAAACAGTCTTCTGATTATACTATTGCTTACCATTATACTTTGCCGACAGAAAGAGAATAAACTGCTAATATTGAGTTTTTTTTAAAATTGTTTTTAAAAGTTTTGTTTTATTTTGAATAAATAAATTGGTGTTCTGGTGTTATAGGTCTAAAATCTTGATTGTTATTTTATATGTGGGAGATGAATTTGTTCAGTGTGTAATTAGACAACCAGTTTCTAACCCTGCAGATATGAGGGTCAAATCTTGAACCAAGGTAAATTCATGAGTACAATATAAGAGCTTCTTGAGGGATAACCTCTAGCTGTTCTCAGGAGATACACCCCTCAGTATAGCTATTTTAGTACTCAAGGTTAGCATTTGTTTAAATGTTTTTTTCTAGCATATATTCAAAATCAACTATAGAAAAAATAGTGACAGATAGCAACCCATGTCACTACACATAGAAAAGGTTTAAAGATTCTTTGATGACAAGATCAATAAGACAGTAATACACACCATGAAAGACAGAAAATATTGCACTTTTAACAACATTAATAGAATCAATATACAGATAAGTGACTATAATAGACTTTATGTTGTTAAAACATGTAGTATGTAGTTCTGGTAAAATATTTTAAGAAAGACATTACATGAAATCCTACTAAGAACAGCTACATATTGAAATAAATTTAATATTTATAATTAAAATACATTGTTATAAAACATTAAATACATGCAAAATGCATGAGAAATAAAACAATATGCACCAGTGTGCCCATCACCTAGTTTAATTAAGATTGCCAATATTGTTAACAACTCCTCTCCAATCTATTTTCTTTATTCACTTCACAGGAATTTTTTTCCTGAATTTTATGTGTATCATTCTGATCCTTATTCTATAACTTTGGGATATATGTGTATATACATATATATGCATTTATAAAAATATTGTGTTGTTTTGTATATTTAAAACTTCTCTAGAAGTTGCACTCATGATATGTGTCCTCTGAAACTTACTATAGAAAAAAAGTCTGTAAAGTTCATCAACAATATGTATTATGCTATTTTGTTCATATTTATTCACTTCTCTGCAGCATTCTATTATATGAATATGTATGACCATGTGAATATAATTCATTTATTATTCTCTGTCAGTAGATATATAAGTAGGTCCCCCATTTCTTTTTTCTGTTACAGTGCTGTTAACACATGTGTACATACATGCTTCCCATGTGCTTTGAGTTTCTTTAGTGTATATAAGAAGTAGAATAGCTGGCTTACTGCTTATTCACATCTGTGATTTACTACATCTCCTAACGTGTATTCACACTGGGTACTCTAACCACAAATGAATATGGCTACTGTTCTTACCAACATTTAATATTGTGTTTTCCGTCATCACGGGAAGAATGAAAATATATTTCACAGCTGTGTGAACTTGCAATTCTTTGATTACAAATGGGATTCGACATCTTAATTTGTTTTATGGTATAAGCCTTTCATGTTTTGTTCTCTGTGTGTTACTGTTCATAGCTTTTGTTTTTTTCAATAGAGTTTTTCTTAGTATTATGATGCAGTTATGTGTGCACACTATATATTAAACTTTGTCACATTTTACATGTGTCACCAGGATTCAATTAAAAAAAAAAAACCTTATTGTTCGACTTAGATTTACAGAAAAGTTGCCAAGATAGTATAGACTTTATACCCTCATTCAATCAAACCACTGTTAACATCTTACATTTCTATGGTATATTTGTCACACTAAGAAACTGACATTGATATACTGCTCTATCATATATTATTTGGATTTCACCAGTTTTTTCATTAATTCCCTCTTTCTGCTTTAAGATCCAATGCAGAATACCACTTTACATTTGTTGTATCTTGCCAGTCTCCTCTGGTCTGGGAAATTTCCTCAGTCTGTGAAAGAACTACTAATAGGAATTTGTAGAATGTTCCTTGATACTGGGCCATCTATCATTTTTTTCATGATTAGACTGAGTTATGGACTTTTGGAAAGAGGGAAAGTGTCCTCATCACATCTTATCAGGTGTACATGACATCATGTGACATAAGTGTTAACTTTAGTCACTTAATTGGAATAGTGTTTGCCAGATTTCTGCACTGCAAAGTACCTAATTTTATTTTTCCTTCTCCTACTTATTTTTAAAGAAAATATGTCTAATTCTGTCAAGGAAGATGAGGGTATGGGCATTAAGCTTTAACTCATGTAGAGGGGAGTTCATACACGTATTATTTGGAATTATCATGTAAAAATTATCTTTCAATTTATTAACTCATTTATATTTGCTATAGACATGCATACGTATTTTCCACTTTGGGTTATAATTTAATACTGTTATTTATTTTTATTATTTTTTTGTGCAAGTTCTTCCAGCTTTGGCCATCGGGAGCCTTTTTAAGTTGGTTCCTATGTCTCTTTGACATGCCTCATCTTTACTTTTCTGAACATTTCATTACTTTCTGATTCTACAAGATTCTCCAAGATGCCACAGTATATTTTCTTTACCTCAGTACTAAATTCAGCTATTATTCCAAGATGCTCCAGTTTTGATTGGGAAATGGTATTTAGAAATAAAAATGCTGATCAATAACAGTGCTTATTGCCACTGAGTTGCTTCTAGGTTCTCTCAGCATAGTGATATATGTACGTATACAATCCCCTGTGTATGTATATGTTTGTTTCTGTAGCTACCCATCTATATAAGCATTAAGATTTGTGTCTGCAACCCAGTATAACAAATTTTTTTGCTCATGAATCTCTCCGTTTAAGTATTTTTGTCTTTCAATGCAATTATATTTTTTTCATAAATTGAATGCTTATCTTTTTATATTTATTGCTAAATATTTTATGTTATATCTATATATTTTATCTTACTACTGTATAACATTGATTTTTAATACATTATCATGTATCCAGAAATCTTGCTAATCTTATTTTTCCTATGTATATAATCTTATAGTATTCAATTAGTGACTGTTTTAAATCTTATTTTCCAATTTCACAAGTTTTTTTTTTTCTTTTGCTTGGATTATAATGGCTACAATTTTTAGTAGGAAGTTGAAGAGAAAATAAACATAGTTACATTGCATTTCTGGTTTTCCAAAGTATAATTGAAATGTCACTATTAAATATTAAAGTCTGTGTGTGTACATGCACATATGAATGCACATGTACAGGCATTCTACATCAACACATACAGCATGTGAACATGCAAAACTGCATATATTCTTGATTGGGTAAATGACTTTTATGTTTATCTTGATCTGCTAAGAATTTTTAAAAATTAATATAGATTGCTTTATAAAGTTTATATACAAATATTACACTGATATGATCAAGTAGTCAATAATTTCCATAGCTGAAGTCCATTAGAATGTTATTTTGCCTTTTTGAATTAAATTTGCCTTACTCAAACATTTGAATTTAAAGTAAGTGATTCTGTACATCATTTGTATTTGTTTCGGATGACATGCTTAGGCTCCAGCAATCAGGGATCACCTTTACTCACATCTCATAATAGGGTATCTTGGACCAAGCACGTAAGACAAATTCAAATATATAGGTCAAATTTGTAGGTTGAGAACATAGTATAAAAGCAGAACTCTTTTGTCCTACTTAGAACTTAAAAAATAATTTAACACATTAGTACTGTATAGAGCTGATTCCCCCCACCCCCCAAATTATGGTTTCATAGGTAATGCAGCTCTGCAAGGCTCTGGCTCCATGTGGAAATATTAATTCCTACTTCCTCTTCGATAAGGCTGAATTCCTTTCCTATAGTGCCCACATGGCCATAAAAATTCATGACTTTAATAATCAGCAAATGTACTCAGGGCAGCTCAGGATTTGCTCACACTTATCACAATGATTTTTTATTTCTCTTTTTTCTGCAGAGGATTTCATTTATTTATTTTTTGAAGCTTAGCCAGTATTTAAAAGATTTTTTTTCAATGTTAATGACAAGGTTTAATGAAGCAGAAAAGCTTCTCATGATATTTATTTCAATAATATTTCTACATTTCAAACATATTATTTCATGTATAGAAATTTGGCATTTCCCCTAGCATTTTAGCCTAGGGAAAACCTGGAGCTGGGATGAAAGTGATGGGATGTCTTTTTAGTTTCTTTAATCTATTATTAAAAAACTTAAGCATATATAAAAGTAGACAAAATTGTCTAGTGAATCCCCATGTACCCACTATCCAGCTGCAACAATGATCTTATTGCCAATTTTGTTTCCTCTGCTCTCACCTAGTTTTCCTATTCGTAAACATTCTGAAGCAAATCTAAGACACATTATGCAATCATGTATATTTCAGTATGCATCTTTATAAGAGAAGGATTTTCCTTTTTAAAATAATATATGCACAGTATCATTATGCACCCTGTTTTGTAAACTTGGGCTAGAGAGAAGTCAATCTGTTCATATGTTGTTAACATAATCTTAATAGCAGTAACGACAGGAACTCAGATATCCAATTACTCTAAAGGATTATTTCCTTGAATTAGAACTTTTCTCCAAAATTAAACATCCTACATTGAAAGTTTGTAGGTTTTCCACTATTGGATTACAACCAGTCAGCATGTTGTAGAGGGGATTGTGTGGATAGGGGTTTATTTTATTCTTTGCATGATACTCTACTGTGGTCATAAGACACCGAGGCATGTTGATGGTAAAGGTGAGATTATACATTCTCTGTAGGACATTCTTGAAAATATTCAATGGGAAATCATTTGTACTGATTTAATCCTTTCTGATTTTGACTTTTAGTTACACTATATAGAAATTACATGGTCATGGTTAGGATTTTTAAATTGAAAAAATAACCTATAAAGATGTTCTTGCTTTATAGAATAAGCGGATTTTAATTTCAAGAAATGAGTCCTAGATCCATGAGTATCTGTTTGACTCATATTTATCATGTGATGTTTGTACAAGAGCTTTAATTCTGTCCTGAGTAATTTGCCTCAATCAATGCTCTCAATTGCCATATAAATTTTAATGTAATTTATAACGTTAACACAGGTTTTCCCACATTTTAGTTCATCTTTGATTTCTGATTATTTACTGTCTTTAAAGGAATGTGTCTGAATGAAGGAAAAGTGAGATGCAATTATTCTATGATGTTGCTATGCCATTTAATTTATATGAATTTTATAATATTATATTACCAACATTGAGTCCAGCAATCTAAGTTTATTACTATAAACATCACAAAATATGCTTTTGCTAACAATTGCCTCATTATTAAAAAATGTTATTCTGACTTCATATATAAATATAAAATTATGCATACACATACTTCATCCTTCAGGTGTCATATTTTGCCAAACACTACACACTTTGTAATTACATGTTTCATCAAAATTTCTCTTTCCCCTAAGCGTCAGGATAGTCTCAATACCTGTCAATTCACAATCGCTCCTAATGTTCTTTGAGCTTTTTAACTATTTACCCTTCAAAAAATGCCAAATCTATCACTATATGCTAAATGTCACTAGTCGAATACAATAATATCACTTACTCATATAATCTTAGTATCCTACTTCATATTTGACTGATCTTCTAAGATTCGAGTAAGGTTCTATTTACTCCATGAAGTTGGCAATCACCCATTCACTTTTAATTTATTTTCTGAATTCTTGTTATCCTTACTTTAGGATCTTCTTTTTAGAGCTTTCTATGTATTATATTTTTAGCTAATATGTGCTTATATTTGAGACTTTTAAAGGAATTATAAATTTGATGAGAAGAAATAGATTATCTGCTTTCTTACCTGTACCGATGTTTCTACAAGTGACTTTAAAAGTGCTATATAAGACGGTAATAAATACTTGTTGAATTGCATTGGCTGAAGTGGGTAATACTTTCTCAGTAATAAAGGCCATTTTTTTTTATGAGCTTTACTTAACTTTGCTGACATAGGTAAAGCTTTAGATTTCCTATTTAGACAATGTAAATTTGAGTGCATGCAATTAATTCGAGTGATCGATACAGATTTAATTGACATGAGAAAGGGAATTTGGAAGACATAACTGACTTGAATGTTAAATTTGTCTCAATAATCTTAACAGCTTTGTCATCCATTTCCCTGAAGATTAGTAAGTTAGAAATATATTTATTACAATAAACTTCACAGTACCCACAAACATTCAGAACTGGATATTTTAATGTGCTCCTAAAATACGCTAAACTCTTCACCATTTTCTATATAGAAAACCATATTGGCCTCATTAAGGTTAGTAATGAGAATTGATTTTACAGGATATAAACTGAATTTTATGCATGTCATTTTAACTGGGCTAATGAAATTATTTTGGTTGCCAAAAGCATTTCAGTCTGGCTATCTGGAGTGCAGCATTTTATATGAGCTGCCTGAAATAAAAGCATTTATTTGCACTTTTAGACAGAAAATCTGGGTGTCTACATGATGCCATACAGAACTGGAGAAACCAATTGGACAATAAAAATCTTTAAAGCATCTCTCCAGATGGCTAAGCTGCTGTTCCTTCATGTGGAACTGCAACACCCTACTTTAGGTGATGGCATTTCTGTCTGTGTATGAGAACTGAGCAGAAACGTTTATAATTCAAAGAACTGTATTCAGCTTTGTTGGTGATTAATATTTTTAGTATGATTTTTGGAGGTGTAATATTTATCATTCCCCTGATATGAACATATGAGTTGCTTTAAAAAACTGAGTAATAAACATGACCATTCTTTACCAATAAAAACAAGCTTCTAATGTTACACAAAGGAAGAAAGATAGCAAAGAGATACTAAGAGTAAGAAGCTTGATAATCTATTGACCAATAGTCTACAATAATTTTTTAGAAGGAATAAATTGAAGAAACATCCCTTGTGCAATGCAAGATGAAAGTTATTTGGGTGTCATTATAGCTTTTATGAGAAATGACTAAATGATTATACAAATGTTATTCTCAGAGACTGTTGTCTGAAATGACAGCCAATAGCTTCTGGATACACTGGATTTTATTAGTATTGTACAGATGTGTATAATTACTGCTTTGCTTTGCTTGAATAGAAGCCATCTGTTTATCTTAGGATGATTAGAACATTTAACAAATTTTGCCCCTTTAGCAGCAGAATCTGAATTGCCTTTACATTTATTCATTTATTTTTCATTTCATGAGATTAATAGATCACTATGATTAGGAGTCCCTGGACACTTAAACTTCAACACCCCTAAACTACAAAGAATACTGACATTAATAGTCAAAACAATTTTTTTCTACAGAAGTCTGCATTATATTCATTTTGCTAAACTGTTAAATATGGATTTGTTCTACTTATAAATTGAACAGATCAATTTATTCAATGTTATTATTCATTAAAGGTGAATTTCACTGATTTTTGAAATCTATTGAGATGAAAGAACATCCTGCTTTAATATCTTAATGTGGTGAACTATATTAAATGATTTTCCAATAATGATTCCTAAATTTAAAAAAGTCTGATATATTAAAAAAAAGCACTTTTGTCCAGTTACACATTACTCTGTAACAAAATAGACCACAAGCTTAAATAAGAAACATTATGTAATATTTCAACATTTTTAGGTTGAGTACTTAGGGAATAGCCTATTGAGTAATTCTATTTCATGTGTTGTCAACAGACACTATGTGGTGGTATTCAGCTGGTGGATGAATTGAAGTGGAAGTTCAAGTTGGTTTATTGCATTCACATTCTGGTGCCTTGGTGGGGATAATTCCAAAGTAATAGTTCCATTGGAAGACCTATATTTGGTCTTCTATGTATCTTGGGTTTCTTCAGATCATGGTGGCTTCAGAGTAGCTGGATTTCTTATATGGCAGTTAAAGTACCCAAAAGAGCAACAGCAGAACCTGTTAGCACTCAAAGACTAGGTAATAACTGTCCAGCATCACTTGACAAAACTTTATTGGTGAACTACATCATTAAAACATTTTCAGGGGAGGTGAATAAGATTTCATTTTTATGTATTAGGAACAGCAATTAACTTGTGGTCATTTTTTTTCTTCCATATAGCTATATTTCAGTGTATTTTTTTCTGCATGTATTTTAATGAGTTTGGTCTCTCCTCTATCAACTTAAGCATGTATTAAATAGCTTTTCTCTCTCTCTCTCTCTCTCTCTCTCTCTATATATATATATATATATATATATATATATAAAATTGAAGTTAAAATATTTTGATAGAAGCTTGAAAATTTACATATTTATATAAGCATTTTAAAATTCTACTATGAGTATGGCTTTATAGTTCTTTGAATTTTTTATTTTATATTTTAGGTCTTATTTTTGATATATAAAAGGTCATGATTTTTTTAATCTTGTGGAATGGTACTTTTATTATTATTAATTATCCATTTTATCATCTCTTTTAGCATTTTACCTAAATTTATTTTTTTGAATTTTATTTTAAAAATTTTACTTTCTTTGGTTGGCATTTGACATATACTTTTTTTCAACCTTTTATTTTATTTTATTTAACTATTTCTAGAAGATATAAATAGGTTTAATAGTTCTACATAATTATTTTTAATCACTGGATATATGTGTATAATGCTAATATATTAAAACTATATTCATATTTAGCATTCTTTAACTTTATTGTCACCCTTTTTTTTGAGAACATTTACTATACTGTTAAAGTTTTCTATATGTTATCTTACCTTTGTGGATTTGGAGGCTCTACGTATTTGTAATTATCTTATAGAATGTCCACAAATATTTAACATCAATACTGAATTATAACTATTTCTAATGAGGTTGACCTTCTTTAGTGTATTGATTTGAATTGCTCAGAATAAGAACAAGTTCTTAGCATCTCTATTCATTAAAAAACTACTCTCTTTCATTCCCCCTTTCTATCTTCCTTCTTAGAGTTGTCTAAGCTTTAGTTTTGCCTTTTTAGGGTACAATATTTAGTGATAACTTTATTTTTAAATTTATTTTTTACTGTCATTGGTTAAAGTCACCAACATTTTTTTGTTGGTATCTGAGCTGAGTTTTTTGTTTGTTTGTTATGTCACTTCTTCCCAAAAATGTGCTAGCTGGACAGCTGCCATCCTCTGCATATATTCTGTATTTTGCCTATAGTGGTTTTAACATATTTATTTTATCCTTGAATCATCTTCATCCATTCTCATGTACCTAGATTAGAATTCATTTTCCTCGCTTAGCACTTGAAATGAACCTCAGTTTGGGGGGCCTAAGTTACCGAATTTCTGGTGTCTCTAAAAAAAAAAAATCTATTAAACATTTGAAGATACTTCATTCTTGTATCAAAATTTTTAACTGGGATTTTATTTAACATTTACTTTCTGTCTTGCATCTTTGTTTCTCAGTATTGTCTAATTCTTACTTGGAACATTTTAATTTTTGTTGTTGTTGTTGTTGTTTATAGTTAACTGATTCTTTTGTGTGTTTCTACATTTTTTTTTTGCAGGAATTAATTTCTATCTCTTATCTATTTAGCTCATTGAAGAAACCAAAAATAATCACTTTAAGGTCTATTTTAGATTAATCTTGAATTTGAAATTCACATGGAAGCATATATATTATTTTTTTTAATGTCTTTCTTTTTGAGCATTGCATTACTTTATATACTATCATCCACTGTTGGATTTCTTTGTGTGAAATTGTATTTGATCATTTTCCATCACTCTCTGTCTCTCTGTATACCTTTATCATACCAAGCATTTTTTCTTCAGTTAGCTCTTCCATTTTGTCCTCCTGTCCAAAAAAAATAGGTCTTTGATCTTGGTTTGGGCTGATGCTATGTGCTTATTTTGGGGATGTAGAAAATCTATTTTTAAAGCCACAGGGGGTTAGGCTTACTCTCTGATCAAGGGTTTGTGAATTTCTCTTCCCACCCTCCTAGACTATAGTTTCATAAAAGCTCCAGTTCTGGGCAAAGGTCATTATCAGCTTTATGAAACCCCCTTTTTGAAGCTGGGGAGAGAAAAGAACCATACACTTGACCTCCAGTTTCTATCCATGGGCCTGATGCCACTCATTTTCAAGTTTTGAATGGAAGTCTTTTTTTTTTTTTTTTTATGGTTACCATGCAAGGACAGAACTTCTGGCAACTCCCACCTGCTTCCAGATCAAGAGTACAATAGGCTATGGTTTTAGCCTTGCTTTTTTGCTCTCATTTTCTGGTTTTGATTTAGATTCTCAAATACCTCAGTTTGGAAACTTGACTTTACGTTTTTATATTTTATCTAGGATTTCTATTGGAAATAGAAATGGAATGCTTAAGTTACAATGTTATCATAAATGGCAGCTGAAATTTAAGCCACATGAATTATATAATTATTAATTAAAATATTAAATTCTCAATTTTTATACAGTTTGCTTCATGGAGTTATAGGGAACATAACTGATAAAATGCTGTCTAATACTCTTATTTTAATTTCAGATAGCACAAAAATACATTTTACTTTTTAAAAAATTTCCATCAAAGTAATATGATTCTGATTAAAAGGTATGACGCTGAGGGAAATAATTAGGAATGTAGTTAAGATTTATACAAAACAACATCATGGTTCAGATTAAGGCAAGATGCTACAAAAAGAGTTAATTTTGAGTATAGGTGCTGACCCCTGGCAGGTGATTAAGGAGACCATAACTTATACATTGATATCTGTTGTCCACAGAGGACAGAATTTGACTTACAATGCTACATTCACAGGATAATTCTTGTTCTCCTCATTCACTGAGTATCTACAGATCTAAAAAAACCATCCCTCTATTTAGTCTTGGAAGAGTCTCATTAAAATCAGGTCTCATCAGACTAGATCTCTGAAGGACTTATTGTAAGACAAAACCCTAACAATATATTCACCTGCCAAATGCTTTTATGTGAACATGAAATAAACTTTCATTCTATTTGAGACATTCTATATATTTGGATTATTAGAGCACAGTCTGCATTATGAGATATTTCACTCTATACTACCAATCATAATTACCATATAGAATACGATGTTAAGCATTTGTCTATACTACTACTTACATATATATTTTTAATAAACTTTATTTTTTAGAGCAGTTTTAGGTACACAGTAAAATTGAACAGAAGACACTGAGATTTCCTACATACCCCATTAAAAAAAGAGAATCAGTTATATACGGTACCCCTAATTTTGTCAGTTGTTAATTTCTCAGTACATTTGCATAATCATGAACCACAAAATTAAGTTAATTAAATAAGCAGTTCATGTTCAGGTACCATATTCTATTTCAATGTGGTATTAGAATGAACACAACATACATAATATGTATCTAACTGATCAGTAATTGACTAAATCAAGAGTAGCATCTCTAAAGTACTAAACACAGGTCCTGTGGGGTTCCTCCATCTCACTTATGTAATCCTAACTTACATCTCTGATGGCTGTAAAATTGTAAATAAAATATAAGGTGACTGGGATTTTTTTAAAAAATGCTACTTGAGGAAAATTAATTAGAAGAGAAAAACATTTAGAGAGGGAAACAAGATTAAAAATATTTAATAATTTACATGTGAGGCTGTTTATTCACTCATCTATACATTCAATAAAGTATATTAAGAATTTCCTAGGCACTGAAATATAAATGATAAGAATATGGAAGTGATGAATGCCTTCAGGAATAATCACATAAGGACATTCAATAGGGCATCAAAACTGATTAAGACTAGGAAGAGTTATGTCATTTCAGGTCTTGCATTTAAGTTTTTAAACTATTCAAGTTAAGTTTTTTATGGTGTAAGGTAGAGTCCAATTTTATTTGTTTTCATGTAGATGTCCAGTTTTCCCAACATCATTAAAAAAAAAAAGACTATCCCTTTTTCATTGTATATTCTTTGCACCTTTGTCAAAGATTAATTGACTGTATATGTGTGGGTATTTTTCTGGGGTCTCTATTCTGTTACATTGTTCAATGCATCTGTTTTCATGCCAATACCATACTGTTTTGATTATTATAGTTTGTAGTACAGAATTAAAATCAGAGAGTGCGATGCTTAGCTTTGTTCTTCTTTCTTAAGATTACTTTGATTATATGGAGTCTTTTTTGGTACCACAGGAACCATGACAAAAAAAAAAAAAACTGTTAATTTTTTGAGGTGATGGATATGTTAATTAACTTTACTTCATATTTATGTATATTAAATCACCACATGCACACACTATTAAATTTCCATATGATTAGATTTAGAAGTTCAGTAACTGGAGGAGGATGTTATCAGAATGAGCAATGAAGATTTTGAGAGGGAGGTTTTTTTTTAGGTTGTGATTTAATGTCTAACTTCTATCCAATGGCTCATTTACATCTGCAGGAAGGTGTATGGTAATATATTTGGTTAAGTTAAAACACTGGAAACTTAATTTTCTCATAATTATTTTTTCAAAAAATAATTGTATCAAAAAATTTAAAGTAATATAATCTCTTACAGAAAGTATGTTTCTATTTGGACATATTGCATTATCTAAGAGATGAGAAGGACAGAAGGTTAAACTTCCTGCAAAGGAAAGATATCTGGATTTTAGAGGTGATAGTTAAAGCAAACTAGATTAGGTCAATAATGGAACATTTAAATAAGAGAAAAGAATAGACCATACAGCCACTAATGCACATATATGTTTATATTCTGGATATACAATATTTCCTAGTTTATATTACATGTGACTTAACTAATATTATTATTTTTTTTTATGTTTCCTTTGTGGTAACTGTAGTATAACAAGCATTTTTTTTTAATACATACCCTTGGGAATTTCTTTGAATTCCATTAAATAAATATTTAAATAAATCTAAACTTTATCATAGTAAACATATAGAAATTTCCTAAATATGAAATAATTTGAGTATTAAATTATAATTGAGTTATGATTTTTTGCATTTTTAGAAATATATTTTCTTTTTTGGTTTTTTTCAAGATGAAGAGGAACTAATATTGTTTGTGGCCTAATAAAATTATTTTTAATATACATAAAGCTAACACAATTATATCAGTATCAAACCACTCTTAATTTAAATCACAGTTGGGTTGTTACAAATAATTGATCCAATGCATTTATAAATTTATTTTAAGTGTGCATAACATTCACTGAATGTTGTTCCCATTTTTATTTTGGATAAATAAAATTTATATCTAATCAATTTTAAAAATGCAATAATATATTTTCCAAATTCTAAATAAGGTGCTAAATGTTTAGAGTTTTGAACTTAAAACTTACATTGCTATTAATTATTTTTATTATAAATTTTAATTATTTGAATTCTCCAAATATATTTTGGAAATTTTGGGTTTCCTTGTAAATTTCCTTGCAATTTTCTAGTCAACAATTTTATATTCAGGTGTTTTTTACTGATACATTTTTAGAGTACTGCTCTATTATTATATCATGATTATAATTTTTTAAAAACTCAGCAAACATTTGTTTTTTACACTTAAAAGCTGCCATAAATCTATGAGACCTGATGAGAACAAGAACCTGTTATTGTGCCATTAAAGGTTACTATACAAGCTGGCTGTGTTTCAATTATATACGAATTCTGCCAGGACAAATTTAACTTGAAGTGAGCTAATCTGTTAGAACTGGAAATTATGGACAGAGAAGTATCTGTGGTTTTTGCAATGCACAATTTTGTTTTTCTATATACATATGGATTATGAAAGTATTTGTCTTTATTTTGAAATGGTCAAATAAAATTTATACCTGAATTTTCTAAGAGTTAAGCAAACATATAGAAGAGAGCAATTTCTGAATATCAGAGAAGCATCATAATTCAATCAAACTATACTAATAAACAACAATTGCTTAATTTCTTATTTCTTTGGATAATAACTGGGACACAGTAGCACAATATTGTAATATTTACTTTAAATAACTGTCATAATCTTTCCCCAGTTGAAATTCTGAATTACAAATGTTCTAGTACAAATAGCTACTCATCTAAACATCCAAAAGCTCCTAATAATTTAGATTCCACATTTGCTAGTCAGTGGTCAAATATTAAACAAAAATTCTCCAAACAAAAATGTTTATTTTTCTATTCAAAATATTCTGTTTAAGAATCAGAGCAAGATTCAATTTAACTATGAACTGCATGGTTTAGAAAAGATTAGCTCAATTCACTTAAGTCATTATTTGTTGGTCTGCCTAACAATTTATCTATCACTTATATTTGAGCCTTAATTTTATTTAAATTCTTTTAAATATTCTAGATAAGGATATATATAATAAAGTAAACTGCTCTTAAAAATTCATAGTATAATAGGAAAGGTAATTACATCTATAATTATTTAAAACGTTATGACAGAGGCAGGTATATGGTATATAAAAGCACATGGGAAAATTCACTTAATTTTGATTAGGACCAGTTAGAAAGGTATCAGAGAAGTCTCCATATACTCAATGATTCTTAAAGAATGAACATTGAGTTTGTTACACCTACAAATATCCATAGGCACATGCAAAATCTGATATGGAAGAAATGTTCATGTTCGGTTAGCTCCAAAAGTTTGACATTGCTCAAAAATGATTCATGGTTTAAGAAGGGTGATTGCAACAAACAAGATCAAACAAATAGGCATTTACTAAAAGCATTGATTTTTATCCCAGAAATGTGATTTTTAATTATGGGAAATAATAGGAATTTTCTCACATATTCCTGGACTCCCCAAAGTATTTATATTTTGGGTTACTTCTGAAAATAGAGTTGTGTATAATATAATGGTGATGTCTGTAATAGTTACTAATGTTATTAAAAGCTGGCATCATTGACATTAAATTAGTGGGGAATGGGATTTTTTTCATTACTTTTCCTAAAGAAGACAACATCCTCTGAAAAGGCAAAGAATGTTAATATCAGAAAGAAAAAAAAAAAAAAAACAGACACTGACTTCTTCATTGATACAAACTCAAATATCTTAAACCCTCTTTATTAAGACTCTCCAGAAAACAGAAAAGTGACTATAACAAAAGATGATCCATATTGAGAACCTACATATTTGAAAGTCATTATCTGTTCTCCTTCCAATAGTACACTCATTTTCAGTATTCCTCCCTAAAAGTCATCTTGCTAGTTTTCCATTTCCTTTGTGCATTTCTTGGGCCTTTGTTTATAATTCTTCTCTGCTGCTAAGTTTATATAGACCCCCAACCTAGATCATCTACATTATGCCAACATCACAAAAGGCACTCAACCTTTAACTTTCACTTTTACATTAGCAGCTGTCATAATTATCTCCAGTATATATGGGTTTCTATATTGTATAGTTGCCCTTAGCTCATAAGAAATGTCAAAAGTGAAAGACAAACATTTTTAAGACCCTCAGATTCTGGAAAAGAGAGATCAAGCCAACAAATATTGGTAGTTTAAGTATTTATAGCACTCAAATTTTCACAAACAATGCATTTTCATTATCATAGATGGGCTTTTGGGTATTTTAGTAACCTGAATTAGGCAAACACTATCCATATTTTCTATCTCTCTTGAAATTTTATTCTAGCTTTCTGACTTTGTGTTCCCTTAATTTTACATAATACAATCTGTTCTGCTATATAACATTCCCTTTCTTGGTATCTTTACTTTTTTTCTGAGCAACCCAGTTCCCAAAATCATGCACTGATATTTTTCTAACTGTGAGTTTATAAAAATATTAATAGACTCCACTGGAATATGAAATAGAAGTATGCTTTTTTTATACATTGTTTTGCACTGTTACCTGTGATTCCAATCTGGCATGCAGCTGTCTCTCAAATATTTCCAAGCACAACATAGCATCTAGCTGTTAGAGTGGATAGTGTCATAATATTCTTGGATGATGGGAAAGTAAGAAAAAAGAGGCAGATAATAAGAATTATAAATATTTTAAAACTTTAAAATTTAATATTCAAATTATGATTACCATCTATATTATCTAATATAATACATTATTTTTAAATAATGCAAGTATATTATAAATATGATTATTAATTAAATATTTATTTGTAAATAATTTTATACCTAATTAATACATTTGGGACATTAATTAAATATAAAGTTTAACAAACATCTGTCACTCCCATAGCTTCCCTATCTTCAATTTAAGGGATCCTGTCCTTCAAGTGCCTATAAGTAATTGTAATGATTTATCTAATATCAAGCAGCATTTTCCCACATATTATATAATTTGTATAAACAAGACACTAGAAATGTTTTAACATCTATTTAGATGTGTCCCCAATGATTAAGTCCTTGTAGGTAAAATGGTCTTCACATGATGTGTTTTAATGTCTATGTCTTTATTCCTCTTTCTTTAATATGAGCACCAAATCTATTTTTCATTTCCTCAGAGTGTTGCTCTGCAAACACACTTTAGCTAGCTGTCCTGGTTTTCTTACATTTTAGAGGTAAAATTTCAGGAAGTATTAATAGTTAGAAAATAATTTTTAATTAATTGTTTCTAGTTTTTATTTTTTCTCTAGTCTCTTTTTTTTTTTTTTTTTCTATTTTGGTGGTGATTTTGTTTAGGGAAGATGTTGGAAGGTACTTTTGGAGATACTGAAGCATATTGTCAAGCACTTAAATCTGAACCTCCAGTTGTAACCTAGTCTTGACATTTATCATTGTCTTTTATTTTTACAAAACCCTATGATACAGGTATTACTATGATTAGGCAATGTAAATATAATACCCATAGACTAAAATCTAGGTTGAGTAGAGCCAAGATTCTGACCCTGCTTTGCATCCTGACACTTTTTCCTCACTCTCCCCAGGTCATTTCATACAGAATGATAACCTCCAAATATAATTTCTTGCCATTACCTCTTCCTTGCCAACTTAAAGACTCCATTTTTTATGGTAATAGGCTTCTTGAATTTAAAATATCTCAACCAAAAGTTTTTACTGCATATATACTGCAACCTTATCTTCCCATTTCAGAATGTGACAATTTAATTCATCAAGTTGTTCTTCTGTCCCACATGAAAACTATCAACAAATACTCTGAACTTTATGTTTAAAATGTAACCATAGTCCAACCACTTCTCATTACCATCTATAACTTTTGGTATTATAAATTCAAGGTATCTGGAGCTATTGTTTTATTTTGCTTCTTAGATCTAAATAATGGGGATCCATGTAACCAGATGGAAATTTTTACACTGATACAAAATATACATAGGTAGATAACTTGATTTTATGGACTATATGTCATTTTAGATAACTAGTAATTTCTGTGAGGGGAACAAAAGGTAATAGCAGAGATATTTCTGTCACATTCATGAGATACAATATCTTTTGAAATGTCATCTCTCCAAATGGGACTTGGAATGTACTATATTCTTGAAAAATATTTCATAGTTAGGAATTCATTTTTACCTAAAAAAAGCCCCACAAAACAGAATGAGGTCTTTTACTGATAATATAAAAAACAATTTCCACTTCAGAGTGACAAGACTTTTGTTTTATTTTATTTTCCACAAAGTAAGTAGTTTTGAAAAATTTAGTCCTAACTTTTTGGTGATTTTATTTTTGGCTAGTTCTCAAATTAATATCTTTAAAAACTTATTTATTAAACTATATATACAGAAAACAAAGATTGTGTATAACTCTATGAAATAAAATTAAATGTTAAACCCTGTGGAGTTCTCATGCAGGTAATAAACAGAATTACTAGTACTACGGAAGCTCTTCCAGTCACCACACTCTTCCCCTTTATCGAAGACAACCACCATTCAAAAGAGTAGCACAATAGATTTTCTTTATGTTGGACTTTGTCTAATTGAAATAAATATGGATTATTTTGTGGTTTATTACTTTTGCATATATATATATATATATAGTATGATTCTTGTACTTATAGATTATAAACAGATAAATGAAGAGGCACAGTTGAACCAGATACATTCCACTAAAGCAAATAATGAATCTGGATAAACCAGAGTCATAGTGAATGTAATTTTAAAGAAATTAAAATATGGCAATGTTTAGAAACTTTGTACTTGATTTTTAAAATTTGTTTTTATTAATTTTCATTATGGTGACATTTATTAATGAAATTTAATTTTTTTATGCTTCAAGTTTGTTATTGCTTTAAGCTATGATTCCTCAAAATTTTGTTACATATCATCAACTAGCTACATATAGTTCATAGACATTCACCACTGCAGTACCCTCTTCATTATCTTTTTATTTGATTTATCGGTTTGGGTTTATTTTTGCACTCCCACTAGACTATATAATTTTAAAGGAAAGGGTTTATGTCTATAGTGTGAATACCTAACACTGTGCGTGACACTTTGTAGTTGTTCAAGTACGATTTGTATGAATGAATTAAATGGTTATTTATTCTCTTCATATAACTTGCATATTCTTTACCCTGTTACTGTATTATTGCAGGACTTAGTCAAATTAATTTTTACAGCGATAAAATGTGTTTTCTCAGCAAATTTATTTGAAATATTACATACAGAGAAGTAAATAAATCTTGAGTGTATAACTCAAATTTTAGAAACAAACTGACCTATGTGACTATCATCCAGATCAAGAAACAGGCTGTAACCAGCATCTTAGGAGCCCAGCTTACCTCTTCCACCCCCACCTTTCACAGGTAACCACTTTCCTGCCATCTAAAACCATAATTTTGTTAACTGCATTTTATAGAGAGGAAACTCAGTTTTAAAAAAGTTAAGTGACTTAGAAAACACAAGACCAGCAGGGCTGTAAGGCAAAGAAATGTTTCTGTTTTGTTTTGTTGTTGTTGTTGTTTTAATATTTATAAAATATACTTTAAATACATTTTTATATATTTTTATCATACACATCTCAGTCTTCCAGTGGAGTGTGAACTGTACCATGATGTGGCTGCAAGAAAGGTGATGAAGTGGGGCGGTGGGGAGGGAAGGCAGAAGTGAGACAGGTAAGTACAGGACTCAGGCAGCAAGTCCCTAAGAGATGCTGGAGTAGAATAGAAGATAAAGCCAGGTGAAAACAGGTAAAGAACTTAACCAGTTTCTGAATGTTCTGCATGGGGATCCTTGAGTAATTTCATGTATCTCTTCCATGGGCTATTTCCCCTCACTACTTTCACTTTACTGGCTAATTTTAGATTTGAGAACTAGAGATAAAGATGGTGGGAGTAGGGTGGCTGGGGGTGGAGCTCTTTGTGTTGGGTTCATGTATAATTTATATTGTTATTAGCAATTTTAGTTTACTTATTTTTAGAGTGTCTTTATATTGTTGCCATTGTTTGATGACATCATGCATTTATTAAGGTAGTTTACTGCAGACAATGTTTAGGGTGTTTCCAAATGTTTGCATTAGTAATGATGGCATAAATGCTATGGGCCCATGCTAATATATAGCTTTTGCATACATTTAATCAATTTTCTTTGGTGTATAATATTATCCTTAGGAATGAAATTGCTGGGTTATAGAGGATGAGTGTGCTTAGTTTTAGTAGATCCTGCCAAAATGTTTTTAACAAGTGATTGTAAAATGTTATCATTCTATCACCAGTGCATGAGAATTCTCGCTTTCTCTATATCATAATTGTGGCAGTTTCTAATTTCAGTCATTAGGTGTGAAGTAGTTTCTGTGGTTACAATTTGCCTTTTTCTAATGACATGATTTTAAATAGCATTTCTCATGTTTACTGACAATTTTGATACCACTGTTGAAATGCATTTCTATTTTTTTGTCCTTTTGCTTGTTTGAATATTGTAAATAGGTTTTAACAAGTCTAAATATAGAGATTCCCCCTTATCTGTGTGTCCTATGGTCTAATACCCCCAGGGGATGCCTGAAACCACAGATAGTATATACAGTGTTTGGTACTATTTTTTCCTTATACATACATACCTACGATAAAGTAAAATTTATAAATTAGGCACAGTAAGAGATTAATGACAGCTAATAATAAAATAGAACTGTAATAAAAATTCTGTGAATATGGTATTATTATCTAAAATAAAGATTACTTGAACACAAAGCATTGCCATACCACAATAATCGATCTGATAACAGAGAAGACTACTAATTAACTAATGGGGGGGTGAAGAGAGGAGCATATACAGTATAGATAAGCTGAACAAAGAGATGATTCACATCCCAGGCAGGACCAAGCAAGATGACAAGATTTCATTAAGTTATCAGAATAGCCCATAATTTAAAACTTATGAATTGTTTATTTCTAGATTTTGATTTAATATTTTCAGACTATAGTTGACTGTGAGTAACTGAAACCACAGAAAAGAAAATTACATATAAGGAGGGACTACTAACTCTTTGGACAAATATTCTAAAGTTTGATGTCTAATTTGCAAAACTTTCTCTTATGAATAGTACATTCTATATTCTACTTAAGAAATAGTTTCCTACCTCCAAAAGCCATTTTTTTCTTTCACATTATTTTCTAGAAGTTTTAATTATTTTTCTTTTGCATTAAGATCTACAGTCTAACTGAAATTAATACATGTGTATAGTAAAGTAGGAATAAGGATTCATTTTGCTTTACATGGATAGGCAACTAAAATAACACTAGTTATTGAAATGACCATCATTTTCAACCTTCTATTTGCCATCTTCATTATAATTTCAATGTCCCTTTTATGTGGTAAGTCTCGTTCTGAACCCTCTATTCTGTTTTACTTGTTTATTTTTTTTAAAATTCTTGTGTCAATATCACAGTGTATTTAGTATATAATGTATATAATGAATGTACAATGAATACATATATATATATTTTTTTTTGGCGGTATAAGTTCTAGATTTTTTTTCTTTCTTCTCATTCCCCCTTCTTATTTCCTTCTCCTTTCTTTAAATCAGTGGTCCCCAAATTTTTTGGCACCCGGGAGTGGTGCTCCTATGAGGATCTAATGCCTGATAATCTGAGGTAGAGCTGAGATGGTGATGCTAGCACTGGAGAGCAGCTGCAAATACAGATGGCGCTTCTTCACTCGCTTGCCTGCCACTCACCTCCTGCTGTGTGGCCTGGCTCCTAACAGGCCACAGACAGGTACTGGTACATAAACCAGGGGTTAGGGACTCCTGCTTTCAATTGTCTTTATTTCTATTTTAGAATTTTAAAATACATTTTACGATAAGCCTCAGCACCAATGACCACACTGATTCTCAAAAACAACTATGATTTTGACAGAAATTTCCCTGTATCTTACACATTAATCAGAAAAACAAAAAGTTATATGTCCTTCATTCCAAACATAATATATTATTCTACTTATGTAAAATTTTTGAATAACTATTAATAATGCTTTATAGTTTTCTGTGTTAAGGTCTTTAAATATTTTGTTAGAAAATATCATATACATTTTTAATGGCAAATCATATATGTTTTACATTGTATTCTCTATTTTCTCATTGCTGATATATAACCATCCACACAGCTGTATTAAAGAAAGAAGCTTTGATAAACTTATTTATTAAGTCTAACAGTTTACCTTTATATTATTTTGTAATAGCATCATGCAAAATCAAATCATGTTATCTGCAATTAACAATGTTTGTATACCTTATTTATTTTGGTTATTTTTTTTTTTTAATAACAATGTTAAGGAATTTCAGCCTTAACATTAGCACTATTAGAAGTGCTAATGGTGGCAATATTTGTCTTCTTTCCAATCTCAGTCAAAAACTTCTATTATTTTATAAAGTTATGATATATGTTGCAAATTTTTTCTAGATATTAAGATATTTATCTGTTGAATTTCAAGATTCATTTTAGCATTTATTGAATTTATTTAGAATTTAGATCCATTTGTTAAATCTCAAATATTAAACCAACTGTACCAATGTGGTTGGTTGTTATATTGCTTAACTGAACTACTAATATTTTCATTAGAATGTCTGCAAATGTTTCATTTTGTTTTTTTAAATAAGTTGTTCAATGTTATCTAAATTAAAAATTTCATGGGATAAAATATTTTATAATATTTCGTATTATCTTTTAACATTCATGAAGTCTATAATGACATTTTGCTTCTCATTTCTGAATTTGGCAAATTGTGCCTTTTCTAATTTTTCTTTCACTAGAGATTTATCAATTTTATTATAAGAGTACTGAATTTTGTTAATATTTTTATTCCTTATATATTTTCTACATTTATTCTTTTGTATATATTATATCTTTCTACTTTCATAGCATTTAATTTGCTGTTCATTTACTATTTTTTGAGATGTATGTTTCGATCACTATTATCATGTTTTTATTTTCTATTATATGCATTTATAGTATATATACATATATAGATATATATCTTTAAACATCTGCAATACACATGGTTTAAAAGTTGTATTTTATCAAACATATTTAGAATACTTTATTTCTTTTACAAATGAGATTTTAGATGCATACATTTTAATTTTCAAATATACAGATTTCCTTGTAGCTATCTTTAAAAAATCTGATTCATAGATTAATTTCCCTGTGATAAGAATATCTTTCTGTAATTATATGAAATTTACTGAGAATGGCTTTGTGACCAAAATTTTTATAAATATGAATTCAGAAGTTTGGGGTACTCTTTGTGAGTAGTGACATAGCACTTAATTTTATTTATCATGTTTTCTTAATCTCTATATTCTTTGTCTATTATTTGTTAGGTAAATATAGTAAATATGATGAATATGATTTTTATTACTTTAGTTTTGGCTTTAGGTATTTTAAGATTTAGTTGCGAAATTTAATCTACATATTTTCTTCTATTTTTATCCAGTTCATTAATTTCTTTGTCATTTGTGTCCAATTACCAACCTTATCCATTAATTACTTTATCTCTGATATTTTTTTTTTTACTTCAATATCATCTGATTATAAAATTTTTATTCTCTGTTGAAATTTTTTAGCTTGTCTTTTAAGTTCTTGATCATATTAGCCAGTTGTTTAAAGTATTTGTCTGATATATACAATATCATAGATCCTCAATGGATCTGACATTATCTAATTATTTTTTTTTTTGCTTTGCTCTTTTAAATAAGCATCGTATTTTATGTTAAGAATTCTAGAGATAATTTAAAATAATACATATATATATATATATTTTACATAGACAATTTATTGAAATAAGTCAGGATAAGAAGGGTGCCAAATCAAGTCAGAACCTGTGCTGATGTGATGCTTTCTCCTTTTATTATTAGAGTGTAGCTCTATAGACATCACTACTACAGAGTATGGCATTTGTAAGAGCCTCTCAAACTCGCTAGATCTGATGTCCAATTTTTTGTCTCCTAGACCTTGTAACTACTAAACATTTGGCTTAGTTTCTCAGTTTTTGAGCTGCCAGCTGTTGATTAGCAAATGCCTCAAGATGTAAAAAATATATGTAACAATTACCAAATTATATCTCTGGGGTTCCCTCCTCTTAGTGATCCATGGCTCCTCAAGTCACTTCTACCTTGGTAGCTCTCTAAAATCTCAAACAGATCTTCTTCATTTTCATGGTTTTTCTTAATATTTCATTACTCATAGAGGTATAATTCTCTAAAGCAGTAAATGTTGACTGCTAGTAAAAGAAATCTTTCTTTGAATATTTTATTATTATATAAACAAATAGTAGGGCATTTTCTGCATAATTATGCAGTAAAAATAGATTAACACTTTAAGGTTGTCATTAAAACAAAAGTTGTTTCTCTTCTTGAAATTGAAATTCTCCAAAAAATAAATGTAGTTAACCTGAAGCAAAATAATAGAAAGTAGGGTTTATTTAGTGCCTGTTAATGTGGAAGGTGCTTCATATAATAAATGGGTTAAGATTTGAGTCGTTACTTTGATCCAGATACTGTGTTATAACTCCTGTATTTAATTTGTCCTCACCACCCTGAATAAAAATTCATTCATCCAGTGTATTCATCAAATCTATTGCAGATTAAGAACTGTATCTGTGAATGAAAAGCATCTTATAGAACATCAACCCACAAGAATAAATTATAGAACTAATACTTGGAGTTGGAACTAGCTCTAGCTTCCAAACTCTTAATGTTTTCATTAGTTTGTTTTAACTGAGATATTTTAGAAGTGGTTTAAGAATATAAAGTTATTAAGTTCTTGAAAAATACAGGTTATCCTTTTCCCTAGTACCTTGACAACCCAGAGAGCTTGGTGTTATAAATTTGAATTTAGAGTTGAGAATTGCTTGTTAGAATGTACATTTTCAGGTGTCACCTCAGAATTACTCAATCAGAATGTTCAGTAGTGTGGTCTAGAAATTTGAATTCTAATACAATTTATTTATATGCACATTCAAATTTAAGAAATATTGTATGTGAAAATGGTTTTTAAACAAAAACTTATCATTCTAAATACTTTAGTAAAATTAAGCCATAATCGAAAAGGTAGAGATAAATCTCAATATGACTACTATGTGAAGCAAGCAGCTCTTACTGATTTACCACTGCTGAGATTTTGCAGGAAGTTCTCAACCTGATTTTTATGAACCCAGAAGGAGTTATTCAAATATAACAGCCTGCATCTTAAAGAGTTAAGCTGTCTATTTTCTCAGAATTGTAACCACCTTCTATAGACTTTGGCTTGTCCAAATGGCTGCTTGGAATCATTAAAATCAAGACTTAATGAGTCTGTGTCACGTAAACTAGCTACAATATTGAGTTAATCAAATTAACACAAAATTTAGAAAAATTATTGCTGGAGAAATTTCACCCGAGAGCCTCAAAAGATGACCAAAATTTGCCTTACCTGTAATTATAACTTGGGAAAACTGTAAAATAGGGCAAGATTCAGAACAACCATACAGGAACCATTGGAATTTACATATGGATTTTATTCAGTTATTCTAATTGTGATGTCATCAGTATTTTTTAGTAATGGTATATAAAACAAAAGGTATATTTCCCTGTTAAACTAATGCTATTCCCTATCTGGAACTTGCAAAATGGTAATCAATTTTGTTCTTCCTCCTTGACAAACATTTTCAATATAGTTTGGCATGAGAAAAACTTACTTTACAAATTTAATAACCAAAGAATCTTACAAGTTCTCATTAAAAGATAAAATTCTATGCCCTAGTATCCCCAAGTTTTCAAACGGTTAAAGTAACATATTTAAAATAAAAAGTCTTCAAATATGCTATGTGATTTAATTTTAATCTAAATTTTTATCCTTAGCTTCAATGATGTAACTACATATTGTGAATCTTAATTATTGAATATTGTAAGATGTTCCATAAGGCCTATTAGATTGAGTCTGCTATTGTCACTCTATTATATTCTTATCTTAAAACTAAGTTTCTCATATACACATATACATATACCACAAAAACATTTCCAATGGAGATTTACTAGACATAATTTTACATTCTATACAGCTAGATGATGAATTTATTGTAAAAAGTAACCATAAAGACAAGACTTAGAACTGTTTTGAAAAAGACAATTTCAGTTACTTTTAACTTTGTCCTTCTCTTATAATCCAGAACATAAACCCAAGGGTTCATGCTACCCTGTACAAATATGCCAACGAATTTAAAATTTGGATATCCATTTACACAAAATTTAACCTTGAAATTTTCCAAACTACCTCCAGAAGCAACAAATTTCCAGAAGACAACTACTACAAAAAATTTATGGAGCAAGAATGTGACCTTAGGGTCTAGATAGCTTCTCCTAAAACCTTTAGTTGATTATCATAAGGTACTTATACTTATTTATTTGTCTCCTTTTCCTTCATTTGCCTTGCTATATCATGTCCTCTGTGTTATTTCTAAACACTACACTCCAAAATTACCGCTATAATTTTTCCCCTTTTTTCAACTCTTTTCCCCTTTAAACTTTTGGATATCTCTGGTTAACCAATCTCAAGCCTTTGAAATAGCTATCATCCTTCCAACAATGGATTGTATCCCACATCTCTCTGACAGTAATTGGGTGAGTCCTAGGACACTACAATTACTATCAAACAAGAGTTTCCAGAACATTGAAGGAACTCAGGAGACATTAAAGAATAGGACAAGGGCTAATAACATACACTATGACTAAATTATTTTCTTATAAAATCATTAGTTTAACTCACCTAGAATGTTAGTTTGTCTTCTATAATAAGACTGACACATTTAGGGAGTAATTTGAACCAATCTTTTTTTTTTTTTTTTTGTCTTATTTATACTGCATTATAGTCTCTGAGACTATAATTTCATGTGTGATCAGATGGCCCTAAAAGGCCTACTTCATCAAAACATGGCATATGCTTTACATAGTCTTCTTGGCTTTCAAGAATTCAAAAAAATTTCCTATTTGTTCATATGTTATTAAGAGCCTAATGTGGTGATCTATTAATGGGATTCATTAATTTATAGAAGGTCTGCAAGTTTAGAATAAAACATGTGATCTATAACTTATTTCTGGTTATTGTTTAATTAACAAATAAAACATCTCAAGTTTATATGCCCAACAATAAATCTGTACAATAAAAAGCTGTGTAAATACTTTGGTAAAAGTAAATCAATCAAGTCTTCAATGAGGAAAAAAAGCTTTTTGTTTATCGAACTTTGGCCAAACTAATCTATGGAATTACTGCTTTTAGGTTGGTTTAGGCCAAATGAAAACAAAAGCAAAAACTGGATAAGAAGTTTCCTAATGTGATTTAAATTATCTTCTATTATATAAACAAGTCTTCCCTTAGCCTGCTAATATACAGTTGTTTAACATAAATTTTTAGTATTAATTCTGAGCTGTCATCTAGCTGATGGTTAGCCAAAAGGAAACAATAGCCTTCATAGTCATTTAGCTATTCTGGGAACTGGGTTTTGCTCAAAGGAAAGACACAAATTTGTATGAGAGGAACAGCTATCCTTGCTTAAGTGGTGGAGGCACTAACAGATACTAGTAGTCTTCACCGAGAGATAAACAAAACATGCACCTTTTATACCTGAAATGGCTCACAATAACTATGTTAATCTGCTTCAGGGAAGATTGCTATTCCTGAGGGTTTCAGCCAGTTTGCCCAAGAACAAGAAATAAAAACAAATACAAAACATGACATTTCACTGTTCTACAGAATGGTTAATAAACTCCATTTTTCCTTTGTTCAGTTACTATTTATAATGAATTTACATTGTATATAAATTCAGCTTTACTTTTTACTAAACTAATTCAGTTATTGCTTGAAAAATTGGATCCTAAGTTGTCAAGCCTCTAGAGTTAACATGAAACTCAGAAGACAGAGGAACCATTTACATTATACCAGAAATAAAGGAAAAATAGTAATATAAAATGTGGGATATTCTAAAAGACAGTTGACTTGGAATTTGAAACAATCGACAGTAGAAAGTAAAGACAATGAAGGCAACACTGTTCCTAATCAAGAGGCTTAACTTGTGCATAATGACCAAATAAATGGGTCCTGATTTACTGAAACCTACCACGGAAAATCATTGTTGTGCCGATCAGGGACACTTAGTTATGAATAGAGTATCAGACAACAACAAAGAAGTATTGTTAATTTTAAGTGTTTTGATAATTGTTGTATTTGGATTATAGATATATGAAGGATAACTTTATAATGCTTCTGCTGCTCTTGCCTATGTTAGAAAATGTTCATGATACTTTTAAACTAAAAGATGTGTATATATAAATATGACGGTATTCCTTTTTTTCCTTCAATTTATTCAATAACTCTTCACAAATTGTAGTGAAAATTTAAGACTCCATTTCCAAGTAAAGCCCTTTATGAATTAGTTTTTTCTTTTCTAAATTCACCACTCACCCTTATTCATCCACTCAACCTACTTGAAATTTCATAAGCATTCATTATATACAACTATTTACCTTTGTACAGATTGTACTTTCAGCCAAAAGTCTGCTATCTGCTTGTTTGTTTTTTAATGACTTTTTAAGAGTACTTTTTGGAACTATTACAGTCTTTCTGCAAGGGAAATGGCCTATCACTACATAAAAATCACTATTGATACAGAAAAAAAAAAACACTAGAAAATAATCATTAAAATGAAAAAGGAAGTCCGGTTAAAAATGTAGATTGAGTGAAATATGTATGTATGTATGACAGTAAAATGGACAGATAGGTGGAAGCAAAATGTCCCTCCATTTGCATATAATTTGCAATTACATGTGTTAACATAATTCACCAATTTTTAATCTAGCCAAGTTACATTGATCTTAATTTTTTTTTCCAGTTTGATAACTATTCTCTGTATTCCCATAGCCTTATGATTGCCACAGTATACCTTAATTGTTAATTTCTTTTATTCTCTTTTGTGAGATTATAATTAATTTGAAGGTCCAGATGATGTTTTATGATGATTTATAACCTTGCACCTAGCACAATGTTGGGCTTACTCTCCATACTAAATAGGCATTTGGAAAATTTGTTTTGAACTAAGAAATTATTTAGAGGAGAGTAACACCGTGAAGAATGTATAGTCAAACTTCAGGTGATATCTGGCTCTATTAAAGTGCTAATATTCAGTAATTATTATTAAAATGTTTTGTATGTGTACTTAACTTCTCCAGGTAGTGAGTGACTTAGCTATTCTCTCAAACATAACAAGCCTTGAGCTGTCTCCAAGCACTGGTCCTAGGTTTTTGCATATTTTATTGCATGAGTAGTTCAAAAGCATAGTCATTAGTATACACCAGTTTTTGGTTTCCAGTTCAAAGTCTTTGATAATGCTTAAATCTTTGGATTGTAAAATTTCTCCAGGGAATTGGGGGGAAAAAAAAACGTTTATGATGGCTTCTGATCTTTTGTTGTATCTTCAAGCAAAAACAAAAAGGAGATTGAATAGAAACAGAACCTACCAGAAAGAGTATTTTATTTCATTGATAGTGAGTAACATGTTAGAATTGAAAAGGATTTATGTCTATCTGACTTGTAGGCTCATAACTGAAATGAACAGAGAAATCAATTCCAAACCAATTAGACACCACAAATTTTAAGGCTATGAATATCTAAAGAAAATTGCTTATAATTTCCATTCAGAGGACTTTTGGAAAAATTCTTTTATAGATACAATTAATTATTTATAAAATATCAAAATAAGTTTTTCAAAGTTATTCAGAAACAAAAGAGAAGTTTAATCTTGTAAGACATTGTCATGGGATTTGCAAGGATTATATGATTTAATACAGCAATTATGTGATACAGAAAGTACCAGCTGCTCTTTTTATAGAGAAGAAACCTGAGGTATATGGAGAATAAGTAACTTGTTCAAGTGAATAAATGGTGGCTCTGAGTTTTCAACCAAGCATTCATACTCAAGATCCATTTTTCTGAATTACTATTTTATATAATATGGGCTGTTTAGTTAGTCTCCCTAATTATGAAGAAAATCTATAAAACCCTATTAAGTGTTTACTTTAAGAATGATATATTAAAAAGAATGATTAATTTGCTTTAATTATGACTGAATTTTTATTGCCATAACCATTTTATCTCAGAGGATGTTAATATCCTGAAATTATATTTTCATTCTCATTCTCTCTCTCCCAATCTCTCCTCCCTGCTCTGATTCTCTCTCCTTCACTACAGTTTAAGTTCCATCCAAATTTCAATATGTAACTTAAATGCTACCTCATAATTTATTAAGCTTATGTCATCTCTCTCTGTTTTAGGCTATTGTAGCACTTTTTTTCATATTTTACCAGGAAACACAGTACCTTCTATAATAGTAAAAAAGGAAATGGGATTTAAAGATCCAAATTTTGACTCTTTACCTCTCTAGGAATGTAAACTTACTCTTGGCGTCCCGTATCTCAATTTCCTCATCTTTAAATTAAGGTTTGTAGCCTGATCACTTCGGATTAAATATGAAAGTTTATACAAAATATACTGCATAGAGTCTAAAACACCATAAGAACAGAATAAATGATGTTTTCTTTCTTCTCTCTCTCTCTTTTTAATTTAATCTGAGAATCGGGAGACTCAATTCTGGTCTTTGTCACTGTTGTTCGAACTTCGGCATTTCCTTTTTTTATATATGTACTTTGCCTTCATTTCTTTCTGCATTCAGTCAACATTTATTAGATATCTATAATATACATGACACTGTTTCACAAACTAGAAAAACATTTGTCTTCAATTAAGATATAATACAATTATACAAATCCTCATGGGGCATAAATGTATCTTAATGTCTAGATTCAGCTTAAATGAACTATGACAGCTTACCAAAATGTATATCGGGCTAACAATATAAAGTGAAAAAATTAAAGTGGTTGAAAGATAAAACAACAACAAAAACATAATAACAAGCAGAAATAAGCTTGGTATAGAGGCTAGTTTGCATCCTTTATATGGATATACTTAAGTGTCTTACCTCAGGTTGCTACAACAAATATCATACTGTGTGGCTTAAATTACAGACTTTTATTTCACACAGTTTTAGAAGCTAAAGTCTAAGATCAAGTCGTCAGATTCAGTTCTTAGCAAGGACTTCTTTCTTAGCTTTAGACAATGGCTTCCTCCCTGTGTGCTCACATTACCTTCCCTTGGTTGATTTCATGGAAGGAGAAAGTGCTCATGTCTCTTCTTTTCATAAGGGCATTGATTTCATCATGAGATCACTCTCATGACCTAAATTCCCCTAATTACTACCCAAAGGTTTTATCTCTAAATACTGCCACATTAGGCATTACGGCTTGTACACAAGATTTGGGAGCAGGACACATACATTCAATCCACAGCATCAAGCTTGTTAGTGATAACTGTAGATGTTGACCAAAGAAGGAAATTCAATCACTTACATACTTGAGGTTATTTTAAAAAAGCAAAACAAAAACAAAAACTGCTCTATACTGATTTTGATTCTGACTGAAGTTAAATATCCTTTGTGCTCACACATAAAAAGAATAAAGTGACATATAGTGATCAGTGACCTCTAAACCATTACTACAGTCAATACAATGACAGGATTCATTAGATAATTTCTTAAAGTATCCTTAAAATAAGCTAGTGATATAATACAGGATGAGAGTTTAAAACTACAATTCTTTGCTGAACCAGTCTTTGACCTTAGGTAAATTATTTTCTGTGATCCCGTTTCCTTTCTTTCAAATGAAGAAATTGGTATAAATAATTTCTCAGGCCTTTCCAGCTCAAAATATATTAAATAAATTTTGTATAATTAACTTTTAACAGTCACTACCATATATCAAAATGTATTCAATGAAAAGGGTCCTGGCAGTATGGCATTATGCCACTATTTCCAAACCATTTTATCCAGAGAATCATTTCTTAAAAATAAATTTCATTTCCATGACAGAAATGAATGAAATAGAAGAAAGGCTGGTCTGGTTGTAATTGGAGTGGAAGTCCCAGAATTCAGCTTCTCCCAATGCCCATAGTTCTACATAGCTGCCTCTAAGCTAGTTCTACTGAACACTCAGAGATGCAAAAACAAGTCTTGAAAATAACTGTAATGACAGAAGCACACAGACATTGAACTCAGCCTTTCCCAATTCTGAATTTAATACTCATCTATGGGGGTGCAGGTCCAGTTCTGTGATTCCTCACACAATCTGGGAGCTTCTCTTTTAAAACAGAGAACACGGAACCATAAATACAAAAATAAGCACAAGAACTCAGGAGGGGTTAGATATGAAGGAGGTGCAAGCTTAGATGAATGACCTCGGATAATTTACTTAATAAATCTAAACATTTATTTCCTCAACTGCCAAGTGAAAAAGAGTAAACCATCTCTTAAAAGTGTCTTTGGAGGAGAATTAAATTAGATAATGCTTGTAAAGCATCTGGTAAAGAGGTAGGGATAGAAATGTGTATTAACTATATTATTTTTTTCAGGGTTTTGTCAAAGACCAATTGTACCAAAGTTAAATCGATAAGAAAAACTTTATTTTAGGCTATTGAAATAAGAAAGAATTGAATTTAACTACACTAAAACCAAAAACAGGAGTGTTTTTAAGCTAGTGGAAAAGAATTAGAGGACAAGCTGGAGGAGTTGGTCAATATGATTAGGGCATCTAACTCTGGCACTTACCAGAGTTAGCTCCTAGCTCCCACAGAGGCTTAGGGTTTGGATTATTCAAGATTTACCTCTGAACAATATAAATTGTGACTACTAACATTATACTGTTGTCTAGTACCAACAAAGGAGATCTAGAAAAATTTCAAGAACATGGGCACTGATAAATTTCTATAAAATTTTAAATTTGTGAAATATTTATATTGATATCATTTTATACATACAAATAACCTAGGGAAAGTTTAAGCATCTCTTATTTGACAATGCTTTAAATATAATTCAACATCAAATAAACCTAATTATTTTAATACCTCTCTTTTTACAAGGTAAAAGAACAATATTTTTTTTTTGTCATTTTCTGGGGATCTTCTTGAGAATTCCAAAGTCAATTTGAGAGAAAACTTTGTTTTAGAATACTATTATGGAATGATAAAATATCAAAAGTTATAAAAAATGTCAAAAGATTTTAACATGGTTCAAAAAGAATCATGAGTCACTAAGAAATAATAGTTGTTTACATATTTAGCCAAAGTCAAAGGATTTTAAAAGCATATATAGGTAGTAAATGATTAAAACAACTTTAACTCCTTTAAAGGTGAAAAGATATGACTCATTTAAATAATCAAATATATAATAAAGTCAACATGAAACACAGGACGTTGTTCTGATAAGACACATAACCTATATCCTATAAGAAAATTACTCAGAAGGGAAAGAAATACCTTCATAATGTCTTAGAAAGAGTAAACCAATAATCCAAGAGAACTGTCATTTTAACAGAGAAAACCAAACTCTAGTTTTGCATCAGTGCAGCATTGATACAAAAGGTCATTAAAAAAAAAAAGTCAATCTAGTCAATCTTAACTAGCTTTAAATACACAAATAAGATTCCATTCCTACAAACCTATGACTATTCTTATCTATTTAGGTTTCATCCTACATTTTTCTTCTCATTTAGAAGCACAAATAAACGGGATAAAATAACATTTTTTCTTTGACAAAAAGACATCCTAATATACTTTGCAACAAAGTTGTTTCTCTTAGCCCTAGTTATTTTTAGTAGTTTCATTTAGATATATTGATTATAATTTCAACCACTATAGTTTATATTTTCAGAGAAAACAATAAATAATTGTGAATAGTCTTATGTCGGTATTCTGTAGCAAACTACTAAAGTTTATGAATATACCATCTCATAATTTTTCATAAGCTTTCTTATTGGATAATTTCTCAGTATGGCTATAAGACTGTATTAACAGACTCAATATATTCAGCCTTTCTATAACATAAAAATAATAAAACAGAAGGATATAAAAACATGCTTAATAATGAATGTTTTATATTATCTTAGATATCATCTAGTTATTTAATAGATATTACTTAATTTAGGACAAGTCTAATGTTGCATGCTACCAAAAATATTTTGGAAACTATTTATGAGCAGAGATTTAAAACATAACTATGGTTGAAATAAAGTTTGTCAGAATAATGACTTTTTGACTAAAATCAGATTTATAAATTATATATTCTTAAATATTAACTAAATCTCATATCAGCTTATCTGATCTGTAAACCCAAATAGAATTAAAATGTATATTTTTATTGCACTTAATGCTGGCAACTCAGAGGACAGTTTTTTTTTTTTAATCAAACAGTATTAAACTATTATTGCCAAAGACATCTAATTTATGTAAATTTGAGTTTTAAAATATGTGTTAGTTTTTATAAGAATATACTTTTTCATATTGTAGGAATCATAATTTCAGTGTTTTTTTAATTTCTGAGTTTAGGAATATTTATATAAGCCTTATTTATCTTCAAGCTCATTATAATAGAGCTTTTTAAACAGTCATTATAATTTGGTAATTTCCCTCCAGAAGCAGGAAAATATTACATACATACATACATATATATATATTCATACCTAATACATACAGATAAACGTGCAGATCTCATAACTAGAGATCTTATAGCTTTCATTCTAAAATTTTAGCCCTGAGACATAAGCACTGCATACAATTACTAATTTATATAAATGATTTCACTCTTGACTTTGCTCTGCTTTACACATTTATCAAGATTGTGTTTCCAGGAGATGCGTCAAGTTAAGATAAAGTGCTCAATACGAGGATTAAACATTAGTTTGGGTAGAGGATACTTATAAGATTGTCTTTTACCCTGATATATAATCTTATGGGGACTGAGGATTAAATTTCGGGTGTGGTGAAAAAGTGGTGAATGTCTGGGTGTCTTCATGTATCTGACTGAATAAAATATCCAGTCAGTTTTTAATTAGCCTTTTTAGTCTCCTGTTGTTTATTTTGGAATGTTTGACTCCTAGAGACAGAAGACCTAAAGATCAAGTGACTAGGGAACTGAGGGCCTGGAGTGGGAAGGGAAATGTCTGACAGGGGTAAGCAGAGGGATAAAGGAGGTAAGAATTTGAAGGAGGACATATCTACGGGTTTAGGGGAGCTGAAGGGAAAAAAATCAAAGATGGTAAAGGAGAAAGGAATAGAGGTGTAAAAAGAGAGACGTCTTGGAGTCAGTTTGTGAGATCTCAAGTTTCCCATAAAGGCCCCTGAAATTCCAAATTACACTTAGTAAAATTATATCAAGGAGCAGCGAAGCAGACTGAGTTAGCACTTCAGTGACAGAGCATATAGTCAACATGAGTCTTTAAACAAGAAAAATCAGATGAGTAAAAATTTCCCATGGAAGATACAGGCACCAAAGTAACAAAAGTCAAAAAGGATTGCCACTGATGATGTGGTCTCCACGCACCCCGCGATCTCCACGCGCCCACGGTCCCCATACATCCCGCGCCCCGCAGTTTCTACACGCTCTACAGTCCCCACACACTCCGCGATCTGGACGCACCCCACCTCAGTCCCCACACATCCACGGCCTCCACGTGCCCCACAGTCTCCACGCACCCCGCGATCTCCACACCTCAACATTTCAATGCAGAACAAGTACACTAATTACCAAAGAACCAAAGCACAATCAAATGAGTTCTCCTTACCAATAAGAACCAATTATTAGTCAATTCCTTACCGTGCTTCAATGGTTAGATGTCCCAAGTGATGAACCAGAACTCAGATTCACCCACTGTTCCCTGATCAGTCAGTCACGAGTGAAGACAAAGGTTCTATACCCGGGTAAGCGGCCCGGGAGTCCAGTGATGAATCCTGAGCTGTGCAACCAGAACTGTCAAAGAAAATATGCAACAAATTTAAGTAGGCAGGGTAATAGAGAAGAGAGATTAAACTCAACTGAAAAGGCAGAGGTCTTTCAAGTGTTGGCCTGAGCTAGTGGAAAATGCTAGAGGACGTTATTGCTGAGGTTGGTCAGTGTGATCTGTTGCTAACTGACATTTATTGAAGTTGGACTCCTACCATCCTACAGAGACTGGGAAATAGGTACACTCTCCATGATGATTATAAAGACATCCCTGGATTGCAAAACAGGTAAAAGACTGCAATATTGCTTAAAATAACTTATCAAATGAAAGAATCAGTTTGAAATCATCAAGAATGCGGAAATGACATTCAGATTCTAGAGGGAAATCAATGTAGCTGAAGGACACAAAACAAAGAATATAGGAAAGGAATCAGGTTTTAAATAAAAGTCAGAGAAAAAAGAAACAGGAGAATACTGTTATTCAGGCTCACAATGCAAAACAAACAGAAGCAAGCAAGCAGGAAAACAAACAAACAAAAAACAGACAGAAAAGACAGTGCCTGGGAAGTTTAAACATTTGCTTGAGTTTCGTAGTTTTCCTCACCACCTTTAACAAGAGGAAGAATTCATTCATTCATGCTTGGATGGCCTAGGTAAAGCACGTGCACCAAAAATTTTAAGTTGTTCCAATTCAACTTTTAAAACATTTGTTAATATCTTATGAAAAAATCATGGTGTTCCCTCCAGTTGATTATATCTTGATATTTCTAACTCGTTTCCCATTTGCCCCAAGAACTCTCTCCGGCAGCGCTAACAGTTGTAGTGTTTACCCCGAGATAATTCCTGGATAACAGTCCTAACCTTACCCCAAAGTTTACCATGAAATACCTTGCTTTATCATTATTTTCACATTGCTCTAGTATAGCGATAGTCTTTGAAAACAAATGACATAATTCCATTTATAGAATTCTATTATAGCAGTTTTATTTCCATTAAAAAATATAGTAATCCTTGATCGCTGAAAATATCAAATACTAGAAAACATAGCATTCCTATGCATAATGTTAAATTAATGCTGGTAGTAAGCTGAACTTTTTTTCTTAACAGAAATTAGGTTAAACACTATATAATACAATTACCAAGTTTTTCACTAGGTTACATTTGTAGACCAAACCATTTTATAACTAAGTATTTCACATTACACACTTTCTTCAATTATTCTTTTGAGATACTGCAGATTTTATTTCCTAGAAAAAAATAGAATGCAGGCCATTGACTCATATACCATTCACAGGTCAATGTTCACTAAAAATATGCTGCTCTGAAATAACTAAATATATTTATTATATATTTAGTTAGCATATTTATAGTCAAATATTTTTAAAGGACTAGAAAATATGATGGGAAAAGGGCAGAATGTGGCATGCTAGAATTTATTTGAATCTATGTTGATAAATTATTTCTAGGTCATGAAAGTTTTTGTATCAAAAAAATGTCATCTATTATGTATAAATAATGAGTATGGCTCATCTCGCCTTTGATTTATTTTTCAGACTCTCAAAGAAATGCCCATAAGCTCCTGAAACAAATAAAACCACAAAATACTTCAGAAACTAAAATAGAAAAATGAAAATTTAGTTATTTGGTATTTGTCATACTGTATACAGTAAATCAAATATTTCCAATTATGTTATTTTTAAATATTTTCAAAATATTCTTTTTATGAGCATTGGATTAATACCTGGAAAGAATTGACAATTACATTAGTATAAAAATAACCATAAAAACATCATGCATAGGAGAAATGTACACTTATTAGATCAATATAAACAGTGGAGAGAGACACACTGAATGCAGTATAGTGCAGGTTTTCTTATCCACTATTTGATATTACCTATGATGCAATTTGAATTTCTTTACCTCGTAACTTGGGAACAGGGGAGATTCAGAGCCTCTTCTGATGAACAAGAGGATGTATCTCTAAAGATTATTTTCACTTGCCTGGAAATTTGTTGTGATATACATTGCCATAGATATTGGTCGATAGCCTCTTTACTTTTGTATACTATACATGTAAATAATGGATTCACCTTGCAGTATCAGTGATTCAAATTAATTTTTGATATGGGTACTTGTTTCAGTTGGAGATCACCCTAACTTATTTATTTGACATCTTTCCCAATCTTATCTAGAACAATGATGGAAATATGTATAGTCGGTATATTTGACAACTGCGTGTACCAGAAATGTAGAAAAAATTAGCATATTGATTCAGATCCATGATTTATATGCTTTAAAGCTTTGTCTCTGATGAGTGCATTAGGGATTAGTTTTTGTAGAATCATTTCCCCACTGAGTCTCCCTAGGATGGCTGAATTTCCATTGACTACTGAAGCATCCTGTGAGCACTAGTGTTAAGTGCCACTGGCAGTTTCAAAGTTGGTGGAAGCTGGTGAGGACCCAAAGCTGTTTTGTGTTCCACAGAAACCGGGAAGATACATAAGCCCTTTTTGAGTTATATTTCCGTAGAGGATCACCAGAGCAGCACTCTCTGAATTTAGATATCTTAAAAAGATTTCTCTGGAAACATTTTTTTATTTTAATCCCCTCATTCTCAAGGTCACAGACAGAAGTCTATTAGAGCTTAAGTCATAGACAATTGCAAGATATACACAATCTCTGCTCCCCAAATTATACTGTTAATCCTTCTATGGGTTAAGGTATTGACTTGATTTTTTTTTTCTTCCCTGATTTTCTCTTAGAATGTATTCTCCAAGTAAGCTACCCAGTTTTTCAGGCAAAACTGATGCACATCACTTGGTCACCAGAGAAGTTCAAACACACCTCTATTTTTCCTTGTAGAACAAATTTACACTCAAGCTGAACAGGCCCTTACTGAAATTTTAAAAATTTTATACAGGATAACTAACATTACCTATCTTATGGAATACTAAAAATCCTATGCTTAGATCAATATAAATATGGATAGTAAAATTTTTAGCTTTACTATCTTTCTTCCTTTATTATGTTCCTATTTACTGATTGTAAATGTTACTGACACCTTTTATTTCCCACTTCAAATGAAGTAAATTCTTCTATATTATTCGTATTCTTAAACTAGATACAAATTATACATCACTGAGGTAGGAAATAAGAGAATTAGTTATAAGTAAAATCAACTTTTCTGATATGCTCTAGGTGCTATACACATATGAACTTTGTTTCTTATGAGAATGAACCTGAGACTTGCTGACAGCCACCTAGTAATGTGTGGCAGAGCAGTAGCTGAACTCAGTTAATGTGGCTCCGGGGATCTCTTAACCACCTCACAATGCTACCTTGTTTTTCCTTTAAGCTAGCCTAGAAATTAAAAACTTTCTTGAAGTACTGAAAAAAGGTTTTGTTTGTTTCTTTGTTTGTTTCCTTTTATACCCCCTGTATCCTCTCTATAGGAAGAAGGGTGATTTTATTAATATTGAAGAAAACTGGATATGCGTTAGTCTCCTCATGTCATAAATGTGTTTGAGGTCACAAGCATACTTGGTTAGCTCTTTGTCCCTTACCTTCTTTAGTAAGACCTCAGTCTCCACACAGGTAGATAAAAATGTCCAGACCTGGAGGTAGAAGTGGTTCAAGTTCAATTCATAAGTCTAATTATGCAATATTTTTTAATAATTTTGCTGAGTTAGCCTCTCAGACTAAGAATATAGCTAATAGTTGCTCAGTAATTTATATTTGTGCCAATTATTCAAAACCAAGTTTTGACTGTGGTGTGATAAATTTCTACCATTATTCCACTATGTTAACACTTATTTAAAGCTTACTATGAATCTCTCAAGTATTTTTTAAATGTAATTTCAATCAGCAACACTATGATACAGGTATTAACATTTCCATTTAACCCATGAGGAAACAGTTTAAATATCCTGGAAAAATTATTTAACATACTATATCAAGTCAATAGTAATGTTCTTCTATAAAAAGCCCCAACTCTCTTTAGGTCCTGTTTAAATCTAATAAATAGCTGATGTCATATCAGACACTCAGTGGAGTGTTTAACAAGACCGCCCCCCAAAACTATTAGAAGCTTATGTAAAATTGCATTCTTGTTTATTGCCCTATTTCACCTCTTTTCAAGGGTGTAACATTATGTGAAGAAATCTCTAAATATTAAAATCCTTGGAAAATATTGCCCTAGGCAAGGGAAAGTCAGATTAAGTAAAGATAATGTGGAAAAGTTTACAATCAATGACATAGAATAATTTATCATTTTTTCCAATTGGTTTCAATTATTTAAGTAGTTTTTTCAGTGGTGCTTTTCCTTTAAATAATTTGTATGATAGTAATAGAATTGTCTTTACACCTCAAGAGAGAAATATATAGAATATTTAATGCATGTGCATGTGTGCATGCACACACACATATACGCTAAAAATGATTTATTAAAAAGGTTTTTTTGTGAAGTACTTTGTTTTGTACTGTTTTGAATTAGTGGTAAATTTTCACATGCAAATGTTCTAAGACATTCAGAATTGTACATGTCAAGGGATTCTGCATCATCTAATCTATGCTATTCACAGATACTGTTTTTATGCAAGAAAATGTTTCTTTAAAAAAATAACTTTATAGTAAAAAGCTGAAAGCTTTTCCTCTAAGATTAGGAACAAAAAAAAGATATACACTTTCTCTACTTTTATGCACCACTTTTATTATAGTATTGGAAGTCCTAGTTAGAGAAATTAGGCAGGAAAAGGAAATAAAAAGCATCCAAATTGGAAAGGAAAAAGTAAAACTGTTACTATTGGCAGATGGCATGATAATAAGTATATATAGAAAACCCTAAAGACTCCACCAAAAAAATTCTTAGAACTAGTAAAAGAATTCAGCAAAGTTGCAGAAATAATATGCAAAAATCTGTGGTGTTTCTATACACAAACTATCAGAAAGCAAAATTAAGACAATAATTCCATTTACAAATACATCAAAAAGAATAAAATACCTAAAAAATAAATTTAGCCAAAGAGATGAAAGACCTGACACTGAAAGCTACAGACACACAATGAAAAAAAAATAGAAGACACAAATAATTAGAAAGATAACCCATGATCACGGATTGGAAGAATTAATATAGTTTAAAAGCCCATACTACCCCAAATAATCTATAAATTCAGTGCAATCTCTATCAAAATTTTAATAGCATTTTTCACAGAAACAGAACAAACAATCTTAAAATTTTTATAGAGCCACAAAAAACTCTCAATAGCCAAAGCAATCTTTAGTAAAAGAAAAAAGAGCAAATCTGGAGCCATCACACTTCCTGATTTCACAGTATACTACAAAATTATAGTAATCTAAACAGTATGATACTGGCATAAAAACAAATGTGTAGAGAGCCCGGAAATAAACCCATTCTATTGTGCCCACTCAATTCAATTAATTAGCAATGAATGGGCCAAGAATACACAATGGGAAAAGAGTTTCTTCAATCAATGGCATGAGAACACCTAGACAGCCACATGCTAAAGGATAAAACTGGATCCCTATTTTATACTATACATGAAAATTAGCTCAAAATGGATGACAGACTTGAGTGTACAACCTGAAACCATAAAATTCCTAGAAGAAAACATAGGCGGAAGGCTCCTTAACATAGGCATTGGTAACGATTTTTTTAATCTGACACAAAGGCAAAGCAACAAAAGTAGAAACAAATGAGCGAGACTAAATCTAAAATTTCCTCACAGATTGTTTCCGTCAACAAAATGAAAAATGTACTGAATAGGAGACAATATTTGCAAATCATTTATCTATAAGGAATATCCAAAATATTTAAATAACTCATACAACTCATCTAAAAAATGAGCAGAAAATCTAAATAGACATTTTTTCCAAAGAGGACACACTTATGGCCAAAAGGTAGATGAAAAGGGGCTTAACATGACTAATTATCAGGGAAATGTATATTAAACCCCAGTAAGATATCACCTCACATCTGTTAGAATGGCTATTAACAAGAAGATAAGAGAACATAAGTGTTGGGTAAGTTGTGGAAAAAAGGAAACCTTTGTGCAGAATTGGTGGGGGAATAAGTACTGGTGTAGCCACTATGGAAAACAGTATGGAAGTTCCCCCAAAATAAACTACCATATGTACCTCAAGGTCCAGCAATTCCACTTCTGGGTATTTGTCTTAAAAACAGACAAACAAAAAAACAAAATCAAACAAAACAAAATACAAACTTGAAAAGATATATGCACCCCCATGTTCATTGCAGCATTATTTCTAATAGCCAAGATATGGAAACAATGTAAATGTTCATCAATGGATGAATGGGTAAAGAAAATGTAGTATGTATGTATGTGTGTGCATACATATGTGTGTATGTATATGTGTATGTGTTTATAATAAAATATCATTCTATCATAAAAAAAGAATCAACTCTTGCCATTTGCAATAATATGGATGGACTTGGAAGCATTATACTAAGTAAATTAAGTCAGAGATAAATACTGTATGATCTCGCTTATATATAGAATCTAAAATAACAAAAGAAACAAAAGCTCATAGATACAGAGAACAGATTGGTGGGTAGGGATGGGAGAAATGGGTGAAGGAGGTCAAAAGGTATGAACTTTCGAAAATAAAATAAAAAGTTCTACGATGTAACATACAGATGGTGCCTATAGTTAATACTGTGCTGAATATTTTAAAGTTTCTAAGTAAGTAGATCTTAAGATTACTTATCATAAAAAAAATCATAGCTAAGTAAAATGTCATGTTAACTACACTTATTGTGATAATTTTGCAATGCATACAAACATCGAATAAAGTGTACACCTGAAAATGATGTAATGTTATGTCAATTATGCCCCAATTAAAAAAAGAAAAACTTCACCAGAGAATTCTATGATATAAAATTTCAGTGAGAAATAATGTCCTAGAGCCAACTAAATTCCGCTGCAGCTCTTGCTCCTTTTCAGAAGATTTATATCATATTTGGGGAAGCAAAATAAAATTCACTAACTTCTGTTGAATAGACTGTGGCATTGATTTTTGAGCCACATAAATAGGAGTTTGACTCTGACTTTACTGACACAAATGTGGCCCTGAGCAATTTAAATAAACTGTAAACTCTTTGTTTCTTTAATTAATATTGAAATAAAGATGCCTAGATATGTTTTGATTATTAATTGAAATAGACATAAAGCATGAGTATATTTAGGTGCTAAAAATGTGTTGTAAATATTGCTTAATATTTTGCAGTTTATAAAATAATTAAGATGACATAATCAAAATGCAAACTCCACAAAATGGGATGCTTGACATGCAACTAATGAACATATGCATTTGCCCAGGGAACCCCAGGCTTCTGTGTATAGACATAGAATGTCTACTTTCCACCTGATGGTAGAAATGGCAGTTATGCCTCTTTTTAGTACAATTTTGTTGACATTTCTCCTGTTGTAACAAGTTACTGTTTTAAGTGCAGTTTAGAAAAATGAGTTCTATGGTGAAAAAATGCCACAAAGATTATCTAATAATTCCAAAATTTGATTTAAACATTCTCAAAGCATCGTCTACCTATGTATTATTTCAGTAATGTAAGAAATCACCTGTAGAGCAGACCTGAGTACACTGCTAGATTACAAAACCATTGTTTTACATTTTTTATCCCAATTAGAATGCAGTGTTTAAGAGAATGGAGCTTGGAGTCAAATAGCCTTGGTTGTTTTAATACTTTCTCTCTTTAGTTTTGAAAAATTGAATTGACACACGTCATCATGAAAGACATGGTAGTGATTGATACCTATCTGGCCATGTAACTTGAGGACATCATAGGAATATGACTTTTATTGAATAAATGAAGGCATTTCATGAATAATAGAAACAACTGTGCTTTATGATTTTCAGCAGCACCTTCAAGCATAGTTGTAAGATGGTTGATCAGGCATTTATGTAATGTGACAGAACTTTCCAGTCATGATGATATATGGAGATGGCAACAGTATCTTAGAAAAAATTCATTATGTTTCTAACCCCCGATAAACTATTCAATAATCCTTCATTTTTCATTTTCATTTTCAATGTTAGTTCAATTATGAAAGCTTCTTTTTAATATAGCAAATATGCTATATTTCTCTAGATAATGTAATGTAGAGACATAAATAATTTTGGCTATAATACAAAACATTTATTGAGCCTCACCATAGACAATACTTATACATGACAGGTGCTCAACAGTGATGGATTTGATCCTACAGGAAGTTAGCTAAGTTATTCAGGCAATGGATTTTTATTTGGAAAGTTTCCCTAAAACCTCTCTTGTAATAGCTAATTGTCCTATTTTCTATTATTTGACAGCCATGGTTATGTTTATTCTGCACCTGATTCCCTATCACATGTATCACAATAATAATTCTTGGGACTTATAACATATATATCTTTATAATTGCTAGTAGGATAAGACAACATTCTTACAAGAAGATAAATACATGTTTCTCAGATAAATACATTCAAGTTACTTCTACATTAATAGTTTGGTAAGTAGAGCAAGACGCCATAGATTTATCTAATAAATTGGGATTACAAAGTAGATTTAAATTCCTCAGCAGGTCAAACATAATACTAAAACATAAAAACAACTTTTCCCTGCTAACAAGGAAGCTCACAGGGAGCAGAATATTTCAGAGTTCAGCTATTTTTATATTCTAGACTTAACTCGGATTAAACAGTCTCTTGTTCTATTGTACAGTGGTGGCAATTCACTTGCATATTACATAAATAGTGTCGAAAGCACTGAAACAAATTTCTAGCCAAGTAGATACTTAGAGAAATAAGTAGAGTTCTTCAATCAGTGCCTGTGTCAGCTGTAACACTAAATATTCACTTAGTACAGACACTCAACTCTATAAGTACAGAATGCTAAATTCTGTACAGTAGTTTCCCTGGTTTCCCCCCATTCAGGCAAAGGTTGACTATTTTATTTAATTTTGTCTAAATTTAAAAGCTATATGACATGATATGGAGATTTACTCTATGTTGATTCAATTTATATTCACGTTTTATTTTTCATTAGCGTGTTTGTTAGCATTTCTATTGTGTTCTATTGTGAATTATGAACATGAGAACTAATTCTTCCCCATATCAACTTTTATCAAATGATATCTTTATAGTTATTATTTTGCTGTAATACAAAGATTAAATTTTATTTTAGATAATTCTAAATCATTCTGATGAGCTCTCACTTTCTACAATGTTCTTTTAAATTTGAGGCAGCATTCCATTCCAAAATAGTCAAACGATATTATACTTCTAAAATGATCTTACCTTACTTTTGCTATCTTTTCAGTTATTCTTATTAACATTATGCTTCTTAAATCACTGAAGTGCCTGAACTCAGCTGAAATGACTTTTATACAATGCTCTCCATGTGAAATGGTGACATGGTTTAACATTAGGTATTTTTTAGCATAACCATATAGCTTCTCTCCATCCATATTTATCTGTATTTCTTTATAGCTTCAACCTATAAATACAAGGAGTAGCAATATGGTGTAGAAAAATTCCTTCACTGGAATTGGACCTTTTATCTTCTATATTTACTTGTATCTTGGTGATCTCATCTCACCTCTTAGAGAATTGACTGCAAGAATTAACCCATGTGCTGACAACACAAATTTATAACACTAGTCCAGGTTTTACTCTACACACACATATATTAAATTCATCTTCATATTCACTGTTATATACTAACGTGCCTATTGGACATCTCAGACTGTGTTAGAACAATCTGAACTCCCGCATTCCTTGCCAAACCTTCTCTACTTTAATCTGTCTCACTCCAGGCGATAGCAGTACTTCCAATTGCTTAGGCTGAAATTGGTATCATCTGTGACTCTATTCTTTCTCTCACACTGCACATTGTTTCATTAAAATTAAGTTTGCTCAACCTTCAAAATTCTCTGTAACCAGGAACTGATATTTTCAGCATTTCCACTGCTACCACCAAATTTCCCATATGGATCTCTATAATAACCTTCAAAGAGATTTCCCTGCTTCTACCATTGCTCCTATGTTCTATTATTTATAAATTATCCAAATGGTTTTTTTTAATGCAAGTAATAGCTTGTCACTCTTTTGCTCTAAATCCTAAAGTGGCTTCCCATTTAACCACTGACACCAGTACTTTGTCTTCCATTCCTCTCTCAGGCAATACAAACACAGGCTTCCTTGATACTCCTGCAACATGCCATGCATGTGCCCATCTTATGGACTTTGCCCTAGCTATTTCTTCTGCATGGACCGCTCTTTCCCCAGATATGCTTCTTTCTTTCCTTGAATGTCACTTTCTCAGAGAAACATACCCTGACCACCATTGCATAATGTCATATTCCCATACCTCCCTCCCAATCTGCCTTCTCTCTTCACTAGTTATATGCTCCTGGTCCTTTCCTGGCTCTTTTTATAGGACTTATCACTCTCCAATATTATATAGTATAACTATTTTTTTTATTTTCTTCCATCTCTACTAAAAATTAAGCTATTAAATTCAACAAATAACATTGGCTATGACCTTGTTTTGTTCTAGTGTATCCAAGTACCTAAGCAAGTGCTTGGCAGCTTGCAGGTGCAGAGTGAATGTGTATTGAGTATATAGATTTCCAGTTTATCTCAAAATATGTAGCCTGAAGTTAGCCTGTAGCTAAATATTATACTCAAAATTTGTTCATGACATTTACTATTTTAACATTCCCAATTTGCACAAAAAATAAGAATGCTTTGAAATAAAACTGGAAATTCAAGCCTTGTGTACATTTTGCTGCCTCATGCATATTAAACTTTTTTTAAATTCCTTTCTGCAAAAGCAAACACTCAATTATCTCATATATTCATTGCAGTTATAGTCAAAGTTCATTCATGCCAGGATCTTTCTCGAGAGGACTTCTCCCATATAGACAAGTCTTTTTGTATATTACCTCATATGTACTTCTTTTTAATTGATCCATATAATTGCATGCCTTATTTCTGCATTATTTTCTGCTTAACTCTATTTTAATTCCTTGTAGAATATGAAATAATCACTGAAATTTCTAAGTTTACTTATCTTATGTAGCACTGTTAATTTATGATACAGAATAAATAATAATCAATTCCTAAATGTAAGTAGCTTCCTTTAATAAATTATTCTAGATTATGATTGAGGAAACATCTGGTTAGAACTCAGTGGAATCAATTTTCAGCATCACAGTCTCAAAGTTATGAGTGTGATTCCCTAATTCATTCTGTGTTAAAAATATGCCCCTGAGAGCAGTTATGGAAGACAAAGTACTGGTGTCAGTGGTTTGTCAATGGTATCCTTGCAGAATGTCATTATAAGCAGCAGCTATGACACAATGAAAGTGTAGCTGGCAGTAAACCATGAGCCATATCAATTACATTTGAAAGTAAAATATTTTCAGTAATGAAATATATTAGTTTGCAGTGGAAGTTATTAAAATCTTTGGAAGAAGATATTTCCCTACCCTGGTGCAACTCAGGAATTTTTGTATTCTAGCTAGCATATTTGCTTCATGCTTTAAATATTTTGTTCTCTAAAAATGATGGCTATGCTGACAGCTCTCTCTTTCTTCTTCTAAGAATATCTCAGGTAGAAGATATGAGGTTCCTAACTAACATTTCACACTAACATTTGTGGACAAGTATTTGTCAGCTATGACTCTAATAAGACACTCAAATAGAGATGTATTCCAAGTGATAACTAGTAACTTCGGGTGGTATGACTTTCACACAAGTAATTTCCATCTTAATCATCTAAAAAATTTAACATGTTCTTCAAATTGAAGGTTATATTATGCAATAGAAAATAATTTCTTACTTCTCTATAGATTTCTGTAACAGGAATTCAAAATGATAGTACTCAATAAAATTTAGTAAGTTTTAGCTATAAAAAAAATTCTAGGCTTGTACAAACCTCAGTGTGAGAAAATACCTTATTGTTATCTTCAGAGAAAAAGGGATGATAAAAAAAAAAAAATGATTCCACAGAGGGTGGAGACAGCTCAGGAGTTCAGGATTGGACATCGTCTACCTATTTTTCTACTTAATGCTAGGATAGCAGCATCCAAAAAGTGCAAGGGAAAAATTCCAAGAAGCCTAAAACACACCATTTGGATAATAGCATGAATACTTCAATAGGAAAACACAATATTTTCAGCCTCCTTTTTATCTCTGTCATTCCTTAGTTTATATTTAACTTTCTTCAACTGGATTAATTACAAAAGCTAACATCACAGACTCTGAAGCTCCTCATCACAGTGAGATTAGAATAAATTTTAGTTGTAACTTTTGCTACTTTTTTCCTCCAACCAAAGGCATTTGTTCTTTTTATAGAAAATCTTGTTATATATAAATATATGATAAAAGAAACAAAAATGCTCTAAATTTCAAATGTTTGGTATAGTTATGATACTTATATATTTTAATATTCTATACTTATTTTCACATAGTTAATATCTGCCTATACATAATTATGCAGTTTATTATGCAGCTATTTATTTAGTTCCTAGAATATGGCAGGCATTGTTCCTGACACCAAGAATACAATATTGATAAAACAAATTTTATGCTCTTATGGAGCTTGTATTCCAGTAAGTGAGAGATAGGCAATAAACAATAAATAAATGAATACACCAAAACAGAATGCAAAATAAATAAAACCAGTGTAAGGGGAATGGTTATAGTAGGCCCTGGGGGATGATGTTCCTTGCTAGCATTGCAGAGGAAGATCTCTTGATAGTGTGACATAAATGCAAGAGATGTAAATAATTGGGAGCACTACTAATATTACTAATTTTTTAATGGTTTCACAGTATTCCTCTCTATTTATGAGCAGTCATATTTAACTAGACCCTAGTGTCTAAATTTTAGGTTTACTTTTTTGTCATATTAACGGACTACAATCAGTACATATGACTTACATTTCTAATATTTTCCTAAGAATAGACATTTAATGTAGAATTACTATGTAAAAATTTAATGTATATAATGATTAACCAATGTTGATATACTTTTCAGAATACAAGTAATAATGTGTATTGTTGCTAAAAGTATGCTGTATTGCTCAACTTCTTATATGAAAGTGAATATTGCTTACTACTTTTTTCATTTTTATTAATAGAAAAAAATGGTAGTTTGTTTTTTAAATTATTTCACTGAATACTAATGTAGGTAACCATGTGGAGCAATTTTTCATCATTCTCAGTTTGTACTTTGTTCAAGTGTTGAAGTGCCAATAGATTGATCAGTTTACTCCGACTCTTTACTCTCATCTTTCTGCTTACTTACTCCCAGTAACCTCTCACCATTGAACAGTAGTTTAGAAACTTTTTCTGCAACAAAAAATAAGTTTTTCAAACAAAATTTTAAGCTTTGAGGGTAAAAATAAATAAATTCATAGACCCAGTGTGGCTGAGGGGCTCAAGGATATCGAGTCTACATCTAGCCTACCCGCCTCCTCCCTAATGGAATCAAATGGATTCCCCTAAACACTTTTTTTTTTTTTTTTTTTGGTTCTCAGAAAAAAAAAAAAGCATACTCTTCTTAAGATTCCTCATGGTTTTACTAATTTTAAAAGTCATTTTTCACCTTTCGTCTCCTAAATTCTAGTCATAGACATCAAATTGAAATTTTCTCATAAATGTCACAATATTACTTTTTTCCACTTTTCTCAGCCTTTTCCTTCTATAGAGAATGCCCTCTTCCTTCATCGTTCACTTCAACCCCAAACCACTACCTGTTGCTCAAACCTTAATACAATATGCCTTGCTCCCAACACTCTTCCAACTTAGGTCAGACATACTTGTCTGGTTTTCAAGGCAGAATACAACATTTGCAGCATGTCTTCAGCATCGTAACCTGTGTTTACTTTTCGTCTCTTACGCTAAATTTCCTGAGAATGCAGATGTCATAATTCTTATATTAGTTTTTATCATTCAGTAGATGATCAAGAAATGATTCTTAAATAAATAAAAACAAGAATGGTCTTTACTTTTCACTCATTCTGACATATTCCTAGAACACCCAACAACATTATAAACAATTCATCTCGCACATCAATGACTGATTATCTTTAGAGCAAACTTCAGTCATGTTACTTAGTGCTGAAAAACATTCAATATTTTCTTGTTTCCTACCAAGCTAAATCAAAGTGTCATAGCTTAATTTAAAAAACAAAACAAAACTTCTACGCTATAGTCCGAGTGATATTTTAGCCTGGTAAGAAGACAACCTGCCTACAAAATCTGCAAACTTCTTAGCATGGCTTACCACTGTTTCTCCAATATCTACCAGTAGTCTTTGCATTGTGAAGGACTTTCCCTGTTATTCATAATGCTTATCCACATTAATTACCATGCCCAATCCTTCCCAGTTGGTGGGGGGAGTTGTGTAACTCTATCTGAACTCTATATAACTTTGTAATTCTCTTGTAGCACTTATTATGAAATATCTTGTAAAATTATTATTTGTTTTGTTACTTACATGCACTTGAAGATTTTTATCTTCTGTGTTCCACAATATCATGTTTATATTTCTGTCACAGTAACACTAAGTGTTATTAAAATTGAGTTGACACATTTCTTATTTACCTTTGGGGCCTCAGAAGTTAGCATAACACCTGATATAATAGATATTCACTAACTGTTAATCCATACACCTACAATTATTATTCTGGACCTTCTCATAAACTCTGTACTAAAGAAAATTTCTTATTCCATTCAGTGCAGTGTTTTAAATATAATAGACCATCTATAGATTTTTTTGTGTAACTGAATTAACAATCGACCTAATAATAAGAATATACCACCAAATTACTCCTGGATAAGTTTAATATCTATTCTCAACCTTTGCTCTCTGAATAAGTATTTTTCTACTATTGTACTTGACTCTCTGAATCTTAACTTCATAGATGTTATTCATATCTTCTTACCATTTCTACATCAAGAAGGTGAAACTTCTGTTTTGTTAGGGAATATGTCCATATTGATCAAAATTAATATTGAATAGATGACCTCTTTTCTGTATTATTTCAGAACATTAAAAACTACTTTAAAATATAAGATGAACCTGATATATCTTATGGTTCCAGGAAATCAAGAAGTGAGTGAAAAGAAGATGGGACAGATCTAAAAGAAACACAAACTTGAAGAAGTATTCCATGGCCAAAAACAGTATACTTTGAGCAAAAAAAAATTTAAATGATAGTATTAGATTAGAAAACATAAAATAAATATTTGTGAATACATGTGAATATGAATAATTCACTCAGTAAATATTTGAAGGAGAAGAGATAGTTTTCATTAAATAAAAATTTAAACTAACATGTAAAAGGAATTAAGGACACATAAAATCACCATTAGGCAAACACCACAGTAATAATTTTTCCAGGAACATTCAACAAATGGATGCTAAAATCAGTGGGTATAGAGATCTAATGCACAGCATGATGACAGTAGTTAAAAATACTGTATTTAACGTTGAAAATTTTCTGAGAGAATAGAAATCAGGTGTTCTCATCACATATAAAAATGGTAACAATGTAAGCAGAAGATATGTTAATTAGATCAACTATAATAATTATTTTACTATGTGTATCAAGTCATTAGGTTGTATACCTCAAATCTACACAAAATTGATTTAATAGTAAAATTAAAAATTGAATAAAAAGCAAAATAAATTGGCAAAATGTAAGTAGAAAGAGGATATTAACATAATATCAATGTTGTCTTAAGACATTTATCAATTACGAAATAAAAAATAGAAACATTACATTAGATAATCTGGCAGACATCAGCTTAGTCAAGTTATTGAGGATAACTCCACAAGTAATAAGACATATTGACATCTTAAGTATCTAATATAATGTATGAGAATGATGCAACAGCAATTCCATGGTAGTCTTGCCAAAAAAAGTATAGCATTAATCTAATTATAGAAAAGAAAAACCATCAGATGAATTCATATTAAGAGAAATTCTACAAATAACTGTCTAGTAGTCACCAAAAGTATCAAGGAGAATCATGAAGGACAAGGAAAGAATAAGAAACTTTGCGGATTACAGGAGACCAAGAAGAAATAAACAAACAAAACATGGAATTCTTTAAAAGATATTAGAATGAAAAAAGGTAAGTAGAAAAAAAATCTCATAAAATTCAAATAAGCTCTATGACTTATTTAACATTGTACCAATGTTAATTTCCTGGACTTGACAATTATATATGGCTATATAAGTTGCTAACATTAGGGGAAGATGGGTAAAGAGCATATGTGAATTGTGAATTATTTTTTGCAAACAATCTGTATATTAAAATTATTTCAAAATAAAATATTTAAAAACTACTTGAGGAATCTTTAGGATAGCCTTTATCTTGGTAATTGTCCACTGAGTCATTTGGTCAAGGATGTTATAAAATCAAATGATTACATTTTTTCTCATCTGCAAAATACTTATATGTTTGTGTGTGTATAAATTCATTATCTATTTATAATTTATTAAGAAAGACATTAAGATTAAATCATATGCAAAATTTGGAAATGCAAATCAAAACCAAAATGAGAGACCATCTTTCATCTGTTAGAATAGCTATAATCAACAGGGCAAGTAATAATAAATGTTGGAGAGGTTGTAGAGAAATAGGAACTCTCATACACTGTTGGTGAGACTGCAAATTGGTATGACCACTATGGGAAACAGTATGGAGGTTCCTCAAAAACTAAGAATTGTTGTACCATATGATCCAGCAATCCCTGTACTGATATTTACCCCAAAGACTTGAAAACTCATATCCAAAAAGATATTTGTGCACCGATGTTCATAGCAGCATTATTCACAGTCGCCAGGACATGGAAGGAATCAAAGTGGCCTACAATAGATGATTGGCTAAAGAAGCTGTGGTACATATATACGATGGAATACTACTCCACCGTAAGAAGAAATGAAATACTGTCATTTGCAACAACATGGATAGACCTTGAAATAATCATACTAAGCAAAATAAGCCAGACAGAAATTGATGAAATCACATGATATCACTGACATGCGGGTTATAAACCTAAAAGCAACAAATGAATAGGACAAACAAAGAGACTCATGGACAGGGACAATGGACTAGTGGTTACCAGAGACGGCGAGGGAAACATAAATAAAATGTACAAATAAATAAATAAATATTAAATAAACAAAATGTTGAAAAATACATATGCAAAATTTAAAAATAGTTGTTTTAAGATTCTAGTCAAGTTGTCAGAGGAGGTAAATTTTGTTTCTCACCTCCTCCCATGACCACATCATAATTACAACTAAACTACAGAACTATGATTGAAAATCACCTGAAGTCTAAATGAAAAGAAATCCTTTAAAGACAAGTGAAAATCATGTTGAAAATGGCTCTCCAGCCAAGGATTCCAGTGCCAGGGAAAGAAGTCACCATAACTTCTGGCTGTGAAAAACAGTGGAGATTGTGGCTGAAACAGGTGGCTGTTGGAGTTTTAGGAACTGCTTTTAAAGGGCTTGCACATGGACATATCTACTGACAAACTCATATGCTCTGAGCTCTAGGCTGGGGCTGTAGCTTGAAAAGCAACAGGGATATACAGGGAAGAACTGAATTGTTTATCCTCAGGGCAAGGGATGGAGAAACATCTTTCTCCAAACGAGTGTTGGAATGTGCCATTGTGCCTTTGTTTAGCCCTTCCCTGACCCAACCTGCATATGTAGGCAGGTGCCATATCTGGGTGTAGATCGGCTAATACTGTTAGCTCTGCACTGGTAATTCCCTGAGAGCTCATGACCCATCTTGTGGTCCAAACCAAGCTGCTTCCCATGACTTTTCCATACAAAGTCTATCTTGGCTCATGAAGACTTTCCTAAAACCTCTCAAAGGTTCACCAACCTCAAACTAGCAGCATCTGGCTTCAGCCACCCCCTATATATTGCTAAGCAGCCCCAAGCCTGGCATTCATGGCAGCCAGCCTCAGTTTGCAGCTTAGCCTCTCTCAGTCAGTTCTAAGCCCAGCACAAGTGGCAATCATCTGCAGATCACTTTGTAGCTCACACCAAGTGGCCCCAGGCAGGGCATAGGCAGTGGTTAAGCTTAATCTGTATCAGATCCCTTGCCAAGAAGCTTAAAACCAAATCACCCATTGGCCAGCTTTAAACCATATCAGAGTACTACCCAATGACTTCCACAAATGATATACCCAAAGAGCAGGCACCAGAGCCCAACTAAAGCCATTCTTACTCTGTACTGTCAGCCCCTGTACAACAGCTTCTCTACTGTAGTCATGGCAGTCCTCTCAAAAGCAGCCTGAGGGTCAATCCCTCCCACGGTGCAGCAGTTAAGGCTCAACTACAACAGGAGAACACATATTAGCCACATAAGGGAAACTCCTGAAGCACCCAGCTCAGATGACCATGTACACTGTGCCACTGGGCCCCACAGCACACCTATTACATAAAGCTAGTCAACTAGGAGATATAGAGACAAACATATGGAGGCAGCCAAAATGGGAGAAAAGAAATGGCTCAAATTAAAGAACAAAACAAAACTTCAGAAAAAGAACTAAAAAAGGACGGAGACAAGCAATCTACCAGATACAGACCAATAGTGAAGAGATGGAAAAAGACATTTAATGAAAATGAGAATGAAAGAACAAAGCATACTAGTACTTATATCCAAAAAATAAACTTTAAAACAGAGTCAATAAGAAGAGACAAAGAAAGAGCCAGTAATTCCACTTCAAGTTATTTTTTTCAAAGAAACCAAAACACTAATCTGAAATGACATATGTATCCATGTTTATTGCAGCATTATTTCCAAAGCCAAAATACAGAAGCAACCTAAGTGTTCATCAATAGATGAATAGGTAAAGAAGAGGTGTAAATATATACAATGGAATATTACTCAGCCATAAAAAAAGAATAAAATTTTACCATCTGCAACAGTATGGACAGACCTAGAGGGTATTGTGCTGAGTGAATAAGTCAGAGAAAGAAAATACTATATAATTTCACTTACATGTAGAATTTAGAAAACAAATTAAAAACAAATACAGAAACAAGCTCACGGAGAACATTTTTTGGTTGCCAGATGGGAGAGAGTTTGGAGAGGTGTGTGAAAAAGGGAAAGGGATTAAGAAATACAAATTGGTAATTACAAAATAGTCATGGGGATGTAAAGTATAGCATAAATATAGTCAATAATATTGTAATAACTATGTATGGTGTCAGATTGGTATTAAATTTATTGGGGTGATCACTTTATAAGTTATATGAATGTCTAATCACTATGTTATATACCTAAAACCAATATAATATTGTATGCCAAGTGTAATTGAAAAATAAAAAAAAATCTAAAAAATGTTATTTGAGATTTGACATTTTATATTCAATATTGTTAAATAGATATAAATTATATTGATGAAAACTAATAAAATCAGAAGTTAGAAAATTTAGCATTTTGGGGTTGTTTTATTCCCAATAAGGAAATATTTTTCATTTTATGCACACTTTAGTTTTTGCTTTTGTGCATGTGGCACTGTGTTAGGACAGAAATCTCTTTGGCATGACATTATTATTTATTAAATAACATTATCATCCAATGCATGCTAGCCTTGTGCTACCATCTGTTTGAATAAACAGACATTTCCAATAAGATAAATCACCAAATCTTTCTTCACATATATATAGTAAAATAATGATTCATAATATAGCAAATGAGGTCAAGTCAGGATCTTAAAACTATAGCAATTTGGCAACCTTCAAAATATTGGTCACCTTTTAAAATATCATACCTGCATGGAGAAACTACCCAAGCTATTAGAGGTTTATTAAACTCAGCACTGCAGATTCTATTGCATAGACTTCTTCTTAGATGGCACATGTTTAGCTACCATTTCTGCAATTTATTGCCTCAGGACAGATGTACTACAAACAATTTATTCTCTTGTGATTTGCTGTTTTATTTGTGACACTATCCAAAAGAAATAAAGACAGAATGTTCTAATCTTTTGACCTTCATATTGGTCACCTGACTGATATTGCTGCCATAATTCTAAATGATGCCAAATTGAAAGAATAGATGAAAACAAAAACTATGAAAGTATATCAGTAGACTAATATTACAGCTAGATTTCTTTAAATTCCAAATTAAAAAAAAAATACTTTAAAAGTATACAGAATTTACAGATATAAATTTATCATCATTTCATGGGTTAGTTACCCACATTACTATTTATAAAAAATCCGTATTATTTCCTTTTAGTCCCTTGTTCTTTTGCATATTTTAATAAATGCACTGGCTTCTTTTGTATTTTCAGGGAGATAAACTAAAAACTAATATCAAAAAATTTTAACCGTCTGGTAAAAGACATTTACCTCATCGCTTATGCAGATGTTTAACCACGGAATTAAGCCAGCAAAATAATGTATATCATTTGAATTTACATGTGGCATAGAGGAAAAGTGTTTCCTTAAAATGCATAATTTTCATTAAATAAAAATTTATATTACTTTTTTACACCTCTTCCTGACTCCTTGTGTTCTACTCACCTGTCACACTGTACCCTGATGATGGGGAATAGAAACATGATGATATTGCTTATACATTTAGGTTAGAACATATGGAAGAATCATTTTTCTTCTTTATAACCTACAAGACTGATTTCCAAATGCAGCAGGTAGGGGAAGGCTGGGGAAGGGAAGGAAGGGGGGAAAACCAGATATTAAACTATACCCATTAGACTAAAATTCTACTCTATAGAGAATGTTTGAGTTTATCTCCTTATATAAAGTCAGGATAAATTGTTTGAGAAAGAAATAAAGAATTAAGCTAGTGTCATCATCTGGGAATAGGTGTTCAAATATGTTTAGCTCATTCTCCTCGGCAAAATACCTGAAGGGCAGTCCTATTAGAAATATTTGAGATTTCTTTCTTTCATTGCCAAAATACAAACACTTACCATCTTTTGCCTCTGTATTATTCTCATAGAAAACACATTGATTCTCCATACACCATCTGTCTTCAGAATTGGAAACAGTAAAATTCTTCAGTTTCAATCTGTTGGTCAGAGTACCACATTTGTACTCTGAACTCATTGGCAACTGATTTCAGAAAACATATTTAACATGAACACCCTATATTCATGAATTTTTATGTTTGATTGGTTCATAGAGATAATCTGGTCACATCTGCGCATTTCCAATAAAATTTAAACTTAATTCTTAATTGCATACTCTTTTACATGAGAAAAAATATTCCTTTTCTGAAATATTTTAATTCATGCCTGTCCACAATTAGAGTAGAGAATAATTCTGTTCAACCTCTTCAAGTTGCCCTCAAAAGTTTACCAAGAGTTCATTGAAGTGGCAAAGATTTAAAGTACAACTTGAGGTCAGTTTTTAATTTCTAATGATTTTGTTTTTTAAAAAAGTCAAAAAGCTACTTCAATGTTATCATTATCAAAATTCTTGGTAGGGAGTTCAATCTCTTTCATTTGTGACCCCATCACTGGTTACTTTATGATCTTCTTAGGATTTAATGCGTTTTACATTCATAGTGATGACTGAAGTTGAGAGTATAAAATAAAATTTTATTATGGACAGTATTCAAAGTTTCAAATAGTACAAGCTTTTATTTGTTTCAGGATTAGTACATTCACTGATGAAATGACTAATCCCTAAAATCTGTAAAACAATAACATAAGATTGAATTTATGGACACTCATCTGAGAAAAAAATCACCTTACTTGACAGTCTCATTTTATACTCTCTTCTGACATCCATGTAAATGTGTTCACAAATGGAATGCAACAAACTTAAGCATAGACTGTAAACATCAAAGAAATCCAAAGAAGAATTTCAAATGTGATGGGTATAAACCAACCAGAAATGTTTGGTAGTTCAAAGGTTTCCTTGCCACTTAATTAGAAAACATTATCAGGTAAATGTTGAAGGTATTACAATTGGAATAACTTTTTCTTCTTGGAGAAGAGAAAGTTAAGAAGAGATCATTATGATTATTTTTAAATACTTGAAAAATTGTTCTTTCAGTCAGGTTAGATGAAGTTTTGTTGCATAAAATCTACCTGAACAATCTCAGTAGCTGAAATCTCAGTCGTTGAAAACAACACCTTATTTTTCATGCTACCAACCAATTTCAGGTAAGTGGCAGCTCTCTCTAGAACAGAAGCCCCAAACCCCAGGCCAAAGATCAGTACCTATTAGGAGCCAGACAACACAGCAAGTGAGTGGCCGCAAGAGAGTGAAGATTCATCTGTATTTGCAGCATTTCCCCAGTGCTAGTATCACTGCGTCAGCTCCACCTCAGACCAGGCATTAGACTCTCATAGGAGAACTGGTCCCTGGTGCCAAAAAGGTTGGGGACCACTCCACTAGAGTGTACTCTCTCAGAGACTCAAGATAATAGATTTTTCTTCATGTGTAATGTCACCTGTCATCATGACTATTGATAGAGAACATGGCAAATCATGCACTAGTTATTCATAGTGTCTGCCCATCTAGCTTATATCCTTTCATATTTCATTGCACAAAGGAAGTCTGAAGCCATATTTGACTTAAATGAAGTAGGCAGTGCAGTCCTGTAATGGGCAGAAAGAGAAGAACTGGAAATGTTGGAAACAGTACTAACTACAACTGCCATGCAGAAGACTGATACCCCCTCATCCTTGGCGAGACAGGTGAGCTGATGTGTATATGGGTATAACACTCCTAAAAGTATATACAGATTCTTACACTCTCCATTATGCATAGAACTAAGATAAATAGCATTAGTTAATATTATTTAAGTAGTGAATTTATAAAGTTCAAAGGTAAAAATTATATAAATATCATACATAGAAATCTCTTCCCATTTTTCATCAGTCATTTTACTTTCCTAACTTGTATAAGTAACCACATTTATCATTTTATCCTTCCAGATATTTTTTAAATGCTAATTCAAATATATATCTATTCTTACTCTTTCTTAATAAAAATTAGAATTCATAAAAGCATTTTACAATTACGTGTGTGATTAGACCAATTATTTAAATACTCCATGGCTTAGATAAGATTGTGTAATACAAATGTTCTTGAACACAAGCTATAATGGTGTCAGCATTTCTCCTGGGAAATCTTTGATGTGAAAGAGTGCAAGTACAGAATAATGTTGAGTTCTCTAATATGAAAAACTGCAAATGAATGTAAAAGTTTGTACTTTATCATGAACAATTTCTGACACCATCCTCTAAGGATTTAGGTACACCAGTATGTCATAATTTGAGAACACAAAAAAATGGAGAAATATAAGTTTATTCACTCTGCTTAAAAGGAGAGATAGGATCAATTGTGAGAATATGTACTAAGACGTGTCTTGAGTTTTGATAATAGTTCTGTCTATGAGTTAAGCAATGCATTTATGCTTTCTTCATAGGTCAATGAGAAAGATTTCAAAAACTGTGACCTATGCCTGACAAACTGGAACCCTTATTATTATTTTTTTCCTTGTGGTGTATAGTGTTGTCGTTAAGAGATTCAATCTGTGGTCAGATTGGCTCTGTTCATGTACCAACCAGGTTGCTTAGAAAATCTGTAAACCCAGGTGTTATAGACTGGGTGTTTGTGTCCCTCAAAATTCAGATGTTGGAACCTGATCTCCAATTTGTTAGTATTAGGAGTTAGGTCTTTGGGAGGTGATTATGTCATGAGGATGAAGTCCTCATGAATGGGATTAGTTAGTGGCCTTATAAAAAAAGTCCTGAGATAGTCAAGATGGCGGATTAGGTAAACACTGTGCTCTCCTCCTCTCACAACATCATCAAAATTACAACTACAGAACAACTATGATTGAGAATCACCCAAAGACTAGCTGAACAGAAGTCCTACAAAGGACACACAGAAGAAGCTACGACATGAATTGTAGAAGGGGTGTAGACATGAACCAGATTGGTTCCACACTGTGCATGGCATTTAAAAATCAAAAGGGATATATCAGTTGTAAAGGTCCTCCCAGACACTTCATCCCAGGGGTCCTAGTACCACACCAGACATCTCATCCCAGGGGTCCAGTGCTGGAAAGAAAAGTGCCTATAAAATCTAGATGTGAAAATCAGCAGAGATTGTGGCTGAGACGGAGGTGGCTGGAGACCCAGATGTTCTTTTAATGAGCCTGTGTGCAAACTTACCTGCTGATGGACTCACTCTGGGGTCCATTGCTAGGGAAGCAGCCTGAAAGGCACCAGGGACACACAGGAAGGACGAGGGCTGGAGGAGCAGCTTTCTCCTGACAGAAGCGCTGGCTGAGGCCACTGTTCCTTTGTTGCGCCCTCCCCAATCTCAGCGTGCAGAGTCAGGTGGCCACCATATCTGAGTCTCCATCAACCTGGCTAACAATGCTTGCCCTGCCCTGGTGATTCTGAGATTCCACCACACCCAATTAAAGGCTAACCCAAGTACTTCTGGTTGTTTTACAAATAAACTTCCTGTCTTGGCTCATGCTGTGAACTTTCCTAAAAATCTCTAAAAGTTTTACAAAACCCAAACAAGTAGCATCTAGCTCAGCATGCCCTGTAATGCTTGCCGAGCAGACACAAGCCTGGCACTAGTAGGTTTGTGGCTTGGCATCTCAAGGCACATAAAAGACCAGCAAGGCTGGTAGCCACTTTCAGATTTCTTGGTGGCTCATGCCAGGTGGCCCTGCACAGGGCACAGGCTGCAGCTAAACTTGGCCTGTAGTGGAGCCTCTCCCAGAAGACACTGGCCTACATGCCTGGTGGCCAGATGATCTAAGCCAGAGTACCACCTGGGGCCATATCTGAGGATGACACACCCAAAGGGCAGAATAGGCAGGCACCAGAGCCTTGTTCAAGGGAATCCCATTCCATAGGATCAGCCCCTAAATCACAGCTCCTCCACTAAAGTTGTGGTGTCCTTACTACCAATTAACTCAAGGGTCAATCTCTCCACCTGATGTGCAAACAGCAACAAAGGCTTAATTATAATAGGAGAACACACACAACTCATACAAGGGGCATACCAGGAGCACATGTCTTAGGTGACGAGAGACTGTGCCACTGGGCCCCACAGCATACCTACTACATAAGGCCACTCTACCAAGACTAGGAGACATAGGGGAAGAGTAGACGAACTCAGTGAGACCTTAACAAAGAGACAGAAAACATAAAAAGAGAGATGGAAAACATAAAAGGGAATCAGTCATAAATGAAGAATATAATAACTAAAATGGAGACTACCTAAGGAGGAATTAATAGGAGATTAGATGAAGCAGAAGTTCAAATTAGTGATTTAGAACATAAAATAACAAAAAAACAGAACAGCAACAAGAAAAACGAATCCAAAAAAAGTGAGGATAGTTTAAGAGGCCTCTGGTACAATATCAAGCATACTAATGTTTACATCTTAGTGGTACCAGGACAAGAAGAGAGACAGCAAGGAATTTAAAACTTATTTGAAGAAATAATGACAGAAAACTTCCCTAATCTGGCAAAGGAAACAAACATACAAACTCAGGAAGTACAGAGTCCCAAACAAGATGAACCCAAAAAGGCCCACACCAAGACATGTCATAATTAAAATGCCAAGGGTTAAGGGCAGAGAGAATCAAAAGCACAAGAAAAAAGCAGTTTGTCACCTACAATGGAGCCCCCAGAAGACTGTCATCTGATTTCTCAACGGAAACTTTGCAGGCCAAAAAAGTTGCATAAAATATTCAAAGAGATGAAAAGCAAGGATCTACAACCAAGATTACTCTAAAGAAAAGCATTCATTTAGAATCGAAGGACAGATAAAGAGTGTCCCAGTATTACAGGAAATATTGGAGGGACTTCTTTAAGAAGAAGAAAAAAAGATAAAAAACATTAATAATAAATTGTAATAACTACATATTCATCAACAATTACTTTGAATAAAAATGGATTAGGTGTTCATTAAAAAATAGGGTGGTTGTGGCTTGGGTAAGAAAACAAGACCCTTACATATGCTGCCTGTGAGAGACTCACTTCAGATCACAAGACACACACAGACTGAAACTAAAGGGATGGGAAAAGATGTTTCATGAATAAGTAAACAAATGAAAAGTTGGGGTAGCAATACTTATACCAGAGAAAATAGACTTTGAAACAAAGGTTATAACAAGAGGCAAAGGACTCTATCATCTCACTTCAGTATTTATTTATTCGAAGAAACCCAAAACACTACTTCAAGTCACATGTGACTGCACATGTTTATCGCAGCATTATTTACAATAGTCAAGATATGGAGGACACCAGGGTGTCCATCAATAGATAAGTAGATAAAGAAGAGTTAGCACATATATATATAATGGAATATACTCAACTATAAAACAGAACAAAATCTTGCCACCTGCAACAACATGGATGGACATAGAGGGTATTGAACTGAATGGAGTATGTCAGACAAAGAAAGACAAATACCACATGATCTCATTTATGTGTAGAATCTAAAGAACAAAGTAAACAAAACAAAACAAAAGAAACAAACTCAGATATAGAGAATGCTTTTGGGTTGCCACTTGGGAGGATGGGGAAGTGTGTGAAAAGTGGGAAGGGTTTAAGAAGTACAAATTGGTAGTTATAAAGTAGTCATGGGGATGTAAAGTATACCGTAGGGATTATAGACAATAATATTGTAATAACTATGTATGGTGTCAGATGGGTACTAGATTTATTGAGGTGATCACTTCATAAGTTATATAAATGTCTAATTACTATGTTATACACCTGAAACTCATATACTATCATATGGCAGGTGCAATTAAAAAAAATTTTTTAAGCCTGAGAGAGATCCCTTGCCTCTTCTACCATGTGAGAACATTATTTATAAATCAGGAAGTGTCTTCACCAGTCACTGAACCTGTTGGCACTTTAATCTTGTACTTCCCAGACTCCAGAACAGTGGGCAATAAATGTCTGTTATTTATAAACCTATTAATTTATGGTATTTTATTGTAGCAGCCTGAACAATCTAAGACACCAGGCAAATTTTTCAACCCTTATAAACTCAAATAACATTATCTTAATTCATAGTGTGTGTTTGTTTTTGAGGATTACATGCAACCACAAATAAAAAGCTGAATAGTAAAAGCATACAGTAATCACTCAATAAATGTGTGTAGTATTAATATAGCCACTTATAACAACTTTTCATCTTCTCACATCAAAATTCAATCATTCTCTCAGTTGCATATCATTGCTTTTCAGTCCTGTCTGTTACACTTAGCTGTACTATTTGGTAGAAATGCTCATTCTAGCTTCTCTGAGTCACAATTGCTACAAAGGTGGCACTGATCACTAGGAACCAGTGCTACTCAGAATGAATGTTGCCTCTTGTAGAGGTTTTAAGGGCTAATTAAGAAAAAAAGAACTGTAGAATTTGCAGTTGGTAAAAATAAAAGTAACATGCTTGGAAGATGATAAAAACAGGTTCCTAATAATCCAGACCCAAAGCCTTCACATATGACTGCTCTACAACCATGGCTAAGTGCACTGTCTCCCATCTGCTTTCTTTTGAATATGGCTCTCCCTAATCTCCTCTTAGAATTAAAAGTTACTGATCTCAGACTTTTGTAACTAATTTCTGGCCATTTCTATTCTGTTTCTGGACTCAGATTACCTTTCCATTTTTTCCCCTCAGGCAATTCCCCAACATAATCATTCCTTCAACCAAATTGCTCTCCAAGCTCCTAAAAAAGTGACTTGAATTTTTTTTTTTATGCCTCTCAACTTGTGAATCTCTAAAAATATTTCCACTTTCATCAGAAAAAAAACTTGGTTATTTTTAAGACATAAATTAAAATGCCATTTAAAAATCTCACATATTTACCCTTGAAAGATTAGTTTTCTTCTCTTAATTGCAATATGTGTTAACTCTACCAAACAGAAAGCATTTATAGGGGAGATTTTAAGTTCATATACATTGACATTCTTGAGACATATTTAAGTCGATAGTCTTATTATCTATTTTTAACTTATTTTATTCCTCCAGTTCTCACAAGAACATTTTTCCATAAATATTATAAAATAATCTTTCATTCATTCTGAAATGAAGATTCTGTGTTGATACACACATGTGCACAAATGCACACCTGTGTGTGTATGCATTTGTGTACATATGTGTGCACCCTTACAATCCAGGAGAACTCTAGATCCTATCCAAAACTTTTTCATTTGCTCTTCAAAACAGGTGGGAATTGGGAGCATTATGGCCAAGTAGATATGCTCAATTACATTTTCCATATGTTGAGTGCATAAAATGAAGTTGAAATACACAAACATATTAGTTCTGATTTTGGTATATAACCATATTATCTCACATTTGGTCTGTGATATGCCTTATATTGAAGTGAGTAATGAGCACAAATTAAGGTACTTGAGCACTATACATCATTATGCTTTATAGTTTAACTTAAAAATATTGCATTTCTTAGATTTGCGGTTCCAAATCTAAATTGTCATTGTAATCTCTTAGGAAGCTTAATCTTTAAAAGCCCCAATCTCTGTATTAGGAATTACTGATTCAATTTATCTGTCAATGGTCTTTGGAATCAGCACTTCTGGGATGCTCTCCAGTTGATACTTTGGGAAACTTCACCTCTAAGGATACAAAAATTCTTCAGGAAAACATAAAAGAATTATAAATACATATTTTTGTCACTAAGGGTAGGTTTTGCTCCTGTCACTGAATGTATAAAAATTATTGTATTGAAGATTTTTCTCACCAATCTCTAGTCATTTTTAAATTCTAGGATCTTTGAGGAGTCATAAATTTCCATGTCTTAAGTATTGTATTCAACATAAAAATAAAATTTAGAGTTGATGTGGAAATGTACAAGTACATGTTTCTCAAATGTGTTTATAAACTACATTTAACAATTATAATACTAGAAGTTTTAGATCCTTTTTAATTTTTCACATCTCTACTTAGGATAATATAGTATACAAGCGATGTGTAGCACTGAAGGGCTAGCCTGGGATGATGCCCAGTAAATGTAGTATAAGCCATTACTGAGTGAGTATATGATTGTCCACAGTCAATATTTTCATTGCTTTTCTGATTCCTAAAGTAACCTGAATTTTGTGCAAAATAAAGAGAACTCCTATACTCTGTCTACAAACTTTAAGTCAAAATTCTATCTATACATACTGATTGCAGAACTGAAATCTCAAGAGTTCTAAATTTTATGGATTTAAAATTTAAAGATGATTTGAAGGAAAGGTAGAAGGTACCTCTTCAAGATAACTTTTCTTAGTGGGATTGTTACAGGAGAGAACAAGGGATGAAAATTTGAAGGATATTCAACAGACACATCATATGTCACACAATGTCTGTCATCCAGGATTTTCACGAGCTCATGAAGTAGCTGGTCTGCAACTGTAATTATGATACCAAAGGCAAGTGTGTCTTTTGAGTGTTCACAGCTCTGTTGTATCTCCTTTGCGCGCTCAAACTCAAGCAAAGGTATTTATTAGTGATAGGTTAGTACAGTGAGGAAAAAAAGGAGCCACTAATACATAGTAAAAAACATCTTCCAAAGGCAAAATTCAAAGCTTCCAAGAAACTCTGCGTCAATCGCTACAATGTAAATATGCAGGTATGCATGTGTGTATGTTTGTGTGTTTTGAAATGAGAGCCATAACTTTTGCCTCAATCATACTAGGTAAATATATTCAGCTATGACAAAAATTTAGGTAACTCCTAGGCAAGTATCTGTTGTTCACATTTTAAATAGTGTGCCCACCACTCTCATGTGTTGAAATTACTACTGAAGCAGTTTTCCTATAATTATTAATTATTACTTTGACAGAGATTTGCTAAGTTTAAAGAACCTGCTGTCAACTTTGGGAAAACAGGTGGTGGAATAATAAGTGATATTTATAAAGAGAATCAATAGAATGCTTTGATGAATTATTTATTTTCAAAAAATATATAAAAGATGCTCTAAGTTCCATATACATTCTTAATTTTGATTAAGTTTGCTTAAGTGCACTATAAGATTTTTAAGAAAATATGAATAAAATTGAATAACTACTTTTTTGAGAAATCGCAAATACACATATTTACTTTGTTCCCAAGGAGATAGTCTTCATAAAAATAGACATTTTTTCACCTCTCTACAAATAATTATTACTTATAAGTTGCTTATTATATGCCGAGCACTACTGTGTGTTGTATATAGCTGATTTAATCTTTGCAATAACTATGTGGTAGGGCCTGACTACTTTCATTTTACAGATATGGAAGCTGAGGAATGAAGAGGCTCTGAGAGCTGCTCAGAATTACACAGTAAGGGTTGGAGTGTGATGAAGCCAGCAGGACCCAGACTTCTATTTGTCTAAGCAGGGCAATACCGTGAGGCAGCAAACAAAATGCTGAAGCACTGGGATTCTGGAGAACACAGTCATGGATCAACTATTGCAAATACCTCAAGAGATTCTAAGATCTTTATTTTAAAATAAATTCTTAAATCCCTCTTAATAACAAAACATAGGTTTGGAAGGAGGAGGAGAAACACAGGAACTCTAAATTCTAATCACACATCGTACTGTAATAGAGTGTGAATCATTTTTGATGTTTAACTGCTGATGGATTTTAGGTCCCACCTCTATCCCTTCCTCTCTACAACCACATCTGGGTAAGATGATAAGAAGGCCCCACCTTTCCCCACTTGCTCTAGTGAAAATAACCTGTGGAAGTTCTGGCCCAAGAGCTGTAACCTTGCTCAACCTTGCACTAACCACAGTAAGCACCCCTACGTCCTTGTTCAAGCCATTCCAGACGGGCTTGAATGCTAGTTCTAATCCTCAGGGAATTTCTTTACATGAGTAATAAACTATTTAAAACCCTCTTGCTGCATGGATGGCAGTTTCTCAAAAAATTAAAAGTTGAGTTAACTTTTTGATCCAGTAATTTTGCTTCAGTGTATATACCCCAAATAATTGAAAGCAGAAACTCAAAATTGTACACCATTTTCACAGCAACATTAGTCACAGTAACCAAAAGATAAAAACAACCCAAATGTCCATCAATGGATAAATGAATTGTGGTATATACTTACAATGGAATATTATTTAGGCTTAAAAAGGAATGAAATTGACACATGCTACGAAGTGGATTAATCTTAAAGATATTATGTTAAGTAAAGTAAGCGAAGGCATAAAGGGACAAATTGTATGTTATATTTATTTTACCACAATAAAAAAAATTCATAAATTACCTCATATGACCAAAGTTAGTATCGTATGGTATTTCATATATATAAAAATATATGTACACACATATCATATATATATACATGTATATGTATATATAAAATTAGAATTTTCAATGTCTTTCACATGTTATGCAACCAAAACAGGGCTATTGTCTCAAATGAAGACTGGACTGATAGTCTTTCCTTTAATAGGAAGATGCCAATTCTAATAGGGTTTGTGAATAAAGCATATTTCCTCCATACTGTTTTATTGAATATTACTGCCAGTATTGACCTCAAAGAAATTCAGGTAACCATTTACATTTGTTTTGCTTCTTCCTACAATGTTTTAATGTGTGAAAAAGGACAAGACAGAATTATGTGTCATACTTTGGAGTTAAATCTTATTGGATTTATGCTTCTACCTAAGAGGAACAATTTAAGAGGAACAATTTTAAGAGAAACAATTCTCTTTCCATTTATATACAGATTAAAACCTGCTATTTATATACAGATTAAACAAAATATGGGATAAAATAAAATTGATACCTTATTTCTTATATACATAAATGGTAGATTAACATCTTTCATGTTACAAAATACAACCTAAATATCAGAGGAAAGGCAAGATGTCGACTATAATTGATTCTTGTCATCATTTTTAAAGAGATTGACATAGATCTTTATGAAGTTTTTGAAATATAAACAAACCAGTAGTAATATTGAGTGGATAGGCAGGCAAGACACTTATTATTCTTCCCAAGGATGACTTTGCCCAACATAATAGTAACTTTTTTTTTTTTTTAATCTCTACAGTCATTTCAATGAGTAAAAGTGAGCATTTTAATAATGAGTTTGAGGTCATTTTGCAACCTGGAGCTGGCTCTGATTCCTTTCACATCCTCATCCCAATTGCTTTAAATTAGGGGAGAAAACCCTCTGGTTATCTTAACATTCATCCACCTCTTTCACAAAATAGACTGCTTACAGAGTGGAATTAAGAGTTATTTATGTATTACAAACTCCATCAGCATAATAAGTTACATCATAGTCTGCTATACTACAATAGGGCTTCTTGGTCTGTAAAACTGCAATAAGAGAGTACAGGTTGAAATCCTGACTTTTCTTAAATAGTATATTTAAGAGCAAAAAATCCACTATCATCTCTTACAACAAATACTCAGTTAATTTTTCTATGCACTCTAAAAATACTACTCCACTGCAGAATTATGGTATTTTGCCTCAGAGATGTTATTTCAACTAGAATGGAATTTTTCTTGTGTTACATGTTTGTGCAATTGTATCCTATTCGTACATAATCAAGTTATTGTTTAATCTGAAATACGAGAGTGATTTTCCTTATGCAATGGAATTTGTTTGTTTGTTTGTAATGTCAGGACCAATATCATGGGGTTGTAGTCTTCATTGGAAAACTCTTATCTTGTCAAAGAACAGATTGTTTCATGGCATTTAGTCAGAAATAGTTAAAAATCAGTATATTGTTCAATAACCATTCCATGTTTCTAAGAGTTATGTATGATGGTCTCAGAAATATTCTGTTCATAAATGTGGTGGCCTCATTTTTTTTTTTTTGGTGCAAAAAACACAATCTAACAAAGTAGAGAAAGCTTTTTTAAAAAAGAGTAATTTAAAATATTTTATTATTAGTTTCAAGTATATAGTACATTGGTTAGACATTTATATAGTTTATAAAATGTCCCCCTAATTGCTTTCTCTCCTCTGGCTCTCCACCTTGCCATTACATTAATGCTAATTGCATTCTCTATGCAAGAAAGGAGTATCATTGACAGTTTCTCAAAATAAAGTACTTATATTCTTAATAAAGCAAATCATATAAGCAACAAACCCAGATGGCTAAATTTAAATTATCAGATTATCTTTCCAATAATAGTCTGAAACTTAAACTGTCATTATTTTTACACTAGCAGAATGTAAAAACTGAGCTCTAGTACTAAGTTTATCAATAGTTTACTAAACTTTTATAATCACTGTGTTTATTATCATTTCAAAAATAGTAATTATATTTAATATATTAAATATTTTAGAAGAATTCTATGAGGAACAATTGCAGTTGAGATAAGATTGCTAGTTCTTTGGCTCTTTTTCTGTGCCTTCCCATCTTATTTTTCCATAAGTTCCTCTCAAGCATACCTGTCTTACAGATGCCCACCATACAGCCCTGTCACATGCTACTGCCTTGTGAAGAAATAAAATTGCTTTCCATTTTCTCTGTAATAGACTCTTCCAGTCATGATTTCTTTATAACCTCTCTAGAGATGCCAGGAGTGACTGAATGACTGGGTGACTATGTTAACAGAAAGTAGTCAGCTTAATGACACATCACCTTGCTAGGGAAGAGAAACTATTAAACATGAAATAACTGTTTATGAGTGCTACTACATAACTATAGCAAAACTTAAACCAGACAAAATGACTTTAAAACAAAGGCTATTGCAAGAGACAAAGAAGGACCCAGTTATCCCACTTCTGGGTGCTATGCAAAGAAATCTAAAGCATATTTTGAAGGAACATGTGAAGCACATGTTTATTGCATATAGTCAAGATATGGAGGGTACCTGGGTGTTCATCAATGGATGAATTGATAAAAAAAGATGGTACAAATATTAAAAGGGATATTACTCAGCCATAAAAATGAATAAAGTCTTGCCTTCCTCAACAACAGTGATGGACCTGGAGGGTACTATGCTGAGTGGAGTAAGTCAGAGAGATAAAGACAAATGCCATGTGATTTCACTTATATGCATTATCTAAAGAACAAAATAAACAAATTAAGAAAACAGGAACAAACTCATAGGTATAGATAAAATTTTAATGGTTGCCAGATGGGAAGGGAGTCAGAGGGTGGGTGAAAAAAAGGGATTAAGGGGCACAAATTGTACATTGGTAGTTACAAAATAGTTATGGGAATGTAAAATACGGCATAAGGAATATAGTCAATAATATTATAGTAACTACATATGGTGTCAGATGGGTACTGAATTTGTTGGAGTGATTACTTCATAAGTTTTATAAATGCTGAACCACAATGTCGTATACCTGAAACTAATATTATATTGTATGTCAACTCTAATAAAAAAAATAATAAAACAATGTTATTAAAGTTCTATTAGCATATAGTCACTAGACATCTTTTTGGTAAACTGTGATATTAAGAAACTGATTTAGGGGCTTTATCTTATATATAAAAAGTTTAAAACTATTTATATGTTAATTAATAAGACAAATATAACATAAAATAATTGACAATTTAGAATTTTAAACTGACTACTGCAAAATTTGAGATACTTTTTGCTTTGTTTTAAAATAGATTTATCTGACTTTAAAGATACTGATCTACTCTGCCTCATTTTTTATTTTTTGTTTTTTTTATTTATTCAAATTAGTTTCATGTATACAGTACATTACTTAGATATCTATGTTTCATAAAATGAACCTACCAATTGCTTTCTTCCTTCCCTAGCCCTCTACCTGGCCAACATATTAATACTAACTACATTCCCTCTGCCATGCTCCCCCTCCTCATGAATAACTATCAACTACTAATTTGTATTCTTTAACCCTTCACCCCATTCTCCCAGCCCTCCAACACCCCTCCCCTCTGTCCTCTGTCTGTCACCAAATTGTCCACTTTAACCATTTTATAATATGTTCTGACATAAGAAAAGATCCTTCTATTTTTTTATTTTTTAAATTAAATTTATTGGGATAACATTGGTTAATAAAGTTATATAGGTTAAGTGTACAATTCAACAATATATCATATGTATATTGCATTGTGTGTTCACCACCTAAAGTCAAATCTCCTTCTGTCACCATATATTTGACCCCCTTTACTGCTACTCTTCTACCCCTCACCCCCCACCCCTGTTCCCTCTGGTAACCACCAAACCGTTGTCTGTATCTATGAGCTTTTGTTTGTCTTGTTCATTTGTTGCTTTCAGATTTATATCCCACATGAGTGAAATAGCATGGTTAACAAGTTTTTCTGACTTGTTTTGCTTAGCACAATAATCTCAAGATCCATCCATGTTGTTGCAAAAGGAAGGATGCCTCTAAATGAATATCTATCATTTGGTTTGAAAATGGTTATTATGTTTGACCCTTATAAAACCTTATTCCTAGACATGGTTAGCCATGTACCATTTTCAATTATATTAGAAGCAGAGGGAAGAAACAGGAGTCAAGAGACAACCACCATTTCATATTCGGAGTTAATTCTGAATAAAGACATATGATGTGACCAAGAATAAAATTTCTAACCTGACCGAAGCCCACTGTTTCCATGGCACAAGGATCCAAGATAGATGAACATTTGACAAGTGTTATTATTTGGAATCTGATGGTTTTTATCTATTCTTTCTCCACATGTCTATATATTCACCATTTAAGGAGGTACCCAGAACAGGTATAAAAAAGTCATAATTTTAAGAAGAGGATATAAAAGCATAAAATAAAAAACAATAAAGTACAAAAGGGATTAACTATCCCCCAAAATATTATTAAAATGAGTCAAGTGAAGCAAGACAATCTGACTATACAAATATAACCCAAATCCTCCTACATTTCAATGTACTTTTTCTTTTACTCTCATTTCTATTTTTGAATGTCCTTTTGTTGTTAAAAATTTTTTTCTGTCCTTATCACTTCCAAAATTTGTTTGTTTTGATGAATCCAGTTTAAAACAATTTGCAAACAAAGTGCCACAACTCCAGAATTACATTTTCTTTTCCATCAACTTTCTTTGGGAATAAGCCATGACACAATCTCAAGATAGAAAGATTTGAGGCTAATGTCTTTTATATGCTACGAATGCATCTACTAAATATTGTGCCAGGTTTTGTTTCTAAAAACTGATGTCTATTTAATCATAAATTGAATAAACTACTGTCTCCAAGTATAACATATTAAGATGTTCTGTGAACTTAAAAATCTATCAATTAATGGTCATCCATTAAAAGAGAATACAATTGTTGTGTATAATATTTAGTCCAGAATTGCTGTTTTTTTGGCTTCTATTATGCATTCCTTTTTATATAATATAAGAGGCAAGACTTTTTAATATAATATTATGAATATAGTAGCTAAATATTATTGCAAAATAAAGTTTCTATCCCTATAGGTTACACACTGATGCTTCTATATTGTTTTAATCAAACAGACAAAGGAAATTGGCATGTAACATTTAATAGTCTCCCTGTGTATAGAAGGGAGATAAACGCAACTTTTAAATTTCTCAGTAATGCTAGTGCTGAACCTTCTAAAGATTTCAATTTATATGTATATATATATATATATATATATATATATATATATATATATATACACATATATGCATATATGTATATTAGAAATATAATGAATACACATAAGTTTATAATTTTAATGTTAATATACAAGTTAATTATCACATGCAATAATGTTAAGTATTTATATATAAAGATACACTTAAAGAAATTGTCTCAAAGATACTTTCCCCATATTATAAAGAAGGTAATTGGAAAGCCAAATTAAATCCAAGTTTTCTCTTTTTGCATGATTTGTTCTTTTTAGTACATTTATTGCCTCATTACACCTCATCTACTTTACAACAAAATGAGCAATCTTCTAGTATTTTTTAGTAGCTCACAGGGTTTTTACATTACACAAAGTAGAATTTTGAGTACAACAAAAGACAACCAAATAACACTTGGACATATTAATGACTAATATTCTTTGGCAATAATGGGACTATCCTCTTAGCTATTTAAGCTGAAAGTCTCAAACGATTTCTGTGCTCACACTGTTCATACTCAGTTTTTCCCCTTTATTACACCACCAACACTAACTGAATCAATTCCCAACTTCCAATTCCTATTGCTTTCATTTCACTAACATTACTGCTCTACACCACCATCAGAGCATAAACCTCTGTAGTGGAATTCACACCATGAAAGTCATCAAGAGGTATAAATAAGTTACAGATGCGTTCTGTTAGGTTGATGTGTATTCTATTCAATTGAATGAGTGCCTATTAGCTTAAATGTGTTCACGTGTCCTGATAAGAAAATAAATACCACCTGTGCCTTGAATAGGCATAAAGCAAAAGTAGGGGAAAGTTGAATCCTGCATTTTTCTTTAAAGGCCTTTAAGGCTTGGAGGCTATCAGGGACTATTAATAACAAGGGCATATCTTCCATGTGGTTGTGTCATAAAGTTAGTAAACTGTGGAATCAAGTGGTCATATTCTAAGCATAGTTTACATAAATGGTAAAACTGTAACATGTGCAGGTCAACAGAGAATGAGTCCATTACAAGCTACAAGTCTCTTTTGAGCCAATTTTAGTGAACACTACACACAGCAGGTGATTGAGTTTATTTGCAGTCATTGGACATGCAATGATAATCAGGACCTGGTCTCTACTTTGAAGAATATAGAGATGAATGGAGAGTATACACATAAATAATCATAATGCAACAGTGACATGTACTGTGACAGAACTGTGCACCAACATACTTAACTATGGATAACTGATCTTATTGTGTAAGATCATAGAAAATGAAACAACCCATCAAAAACATAGAAAGGTCAATTCTTCAGCAACATCATAATTGCCATTATTACTTTATCAATAACACAATGTAGGTGTGGCAAAATCTACTAGGAAGGGGTAAAAAAGCAGGCTAAGTGTGATGCAGTATCAAAAGTATGCCATATTCAAGGAGAATAGATGAGTTAAATGTATCTAGAGTTCAGGTATATAAAAGAGAGAAAAACAGAAAAAGCAAAGATGAGATCCTGAAAGAATATATTACTATCAGCAGTGGAAGATTAATGTAATGAAATATCATGAACAGTCATATATGTTAAATGACAATGCTATTGGTAATATAGAGAACACGGATGTCCAGAGACAATGAAAGCAAGTAAAGGGCGTAGGAGTCTTTATTAACAGTTATAAGGTAAAGTGTAAGAATGAAGAAAAGATAACTGATACAGTAGTTTTTGGAATAATTGTTAGGCCTGTGATATTTAGCACACATGAGGAAACATTATCCAATGACATAGTCAGGTTTCAAACTTGTTTTAATCGAATGTTTCATAACTTTGAAAGAGTTGATGTAGAAAGTTGAGGTTAGGGAAATAAATTTAAAACTCATTTTAGAAAATATGGCTTAAAATATTATAGTGCAAGAAAGAGCAGGAAAGCTGATTGCGAATGCATTTAAGAATATCAGAATATTAGAGGCTAATGATACATGGTATTGGCATAGCCATAGAGGAAATGTAGAGGGGCCCCATTCAGGGAAAGTATAATGTCAAGAGCAAAACATACTTAAGGACTAAAGAAGATAGAGTTGATGAAAGAGAGGGGAGAGAGGGGAGAAGAGGGAAAGAGAGGGGAGTGAGGGGGAGAGAAAGAGTGCGGGAGAGAGGAGAGGGAGAGAGAGAAAAAATTACTCTTTCAAATATTTTATTTCGGAGTAATGTTAGATTTACAGAAAGGTCACAAGGATATTTCAGAAAATTTTTACATACCTTTCACCCAGCTTCTCCTAATAGAAACATCTTTTGTATTTGTGTTAGTTTCTTATTACTTTAGTAACAAATTACCACAAAAACTTAAACCGAAACAAACTTACCAACTTACAGCTCTGGAGGTCAGAAGTCCAAAACGCATATCGAGGTGTCAGCAGTTTCTATTCTTTTTAAAAATCTAAAGGTAATCTATTTTCTTTTCTTGTCTAATTTCTAGAGACTACCTGTATTCCTTGGTTGTGTCTCCTTTTCATTGTCAAAGAGAGCATTAGCTAGCCTTTCCCACATTTCTTTATTCCGATACTGAGTCATCTGCCTTCCTTTTCCACGTTTAAGGAACTTGTGATTGCATTGCGTGCACCTGATTAATCCAGGCCACGTGGTCTAGTTTAAGATTGTTTAATTGTAAACAGGAATGTCACCTGCAACCTGAATTTCCCTTTGCCATGTAATATCACAGTTTCTAAAGATTAAAACATACACATCTTTGGGAGGACATTATTCTGCCTACCATCATAACTATGGTATATTTTTCATAACTAAGAAATTAACATATGCATATTACTACTAACTAGAATCCAGGATTTGTTTGCATTTCACCAATGTTTCCACTACTGTTCCACATTACTATTTTTATGTATGGTTGGTAAGCCAGAGTGATAACCTGCTCAAAAACGTCTGCTTTAAAATTTTGTGTAAAATAAATCTAAAGTCATAAGCATTCTGCTCACAATTCTCATATCCTGTCTTACAAAGCATCCTTCAATACAATATTCCAGCCACACTGAGGCTCACAATGTCCTGGGAATACACACACACACACACACACACACACACACACACACACACACAAGCTATCCAATGTTCTCTTACTTTAAGATATAATAATTTTGAATAATGAGTTAACTTGGAATTTTCTTTTTACTGTATAATCTTTCTTTGCCAATAGAAACCACTTCTCACCATTTTCATTCCTCTCTAATAGATTATTGTGCGTGTGTGTGCGTGTGTGTGTGTGTGTATGGATTACTCAATAGTTGCTGAATAAGTCTTCCTTCTTCTGTTGTTTCCCATTACAGTATATATTCCACATGACGGTTCATGATACCTTTTTAAAACATATACCACGTTACTATCTTAACCTAATCCTCCAATGGCCATCTTTCACACTAAGAACGTAATCACCTTGCTATCCTGAACTGAAAGACTGAGTATGACCTGGCTCAACTTCTAGACCTCATCTTCACCCAGTATTCTCCTGGGTTATCCTGTTCAAGCTTATCAAGTACATTCTGCCCTCGCTGTTTCTACCTAATATTTTTTCTCCTTTGAATATTCTAAGTATATGCAGACTTGCTCTATTCATCTGTTCAAATATCACCTTTTTATAAGGTGTTCAGAAAGAGATCTAAAGAAGTCCTACAGACACACCAGTTTTTTTCTTTACTTCTTTAATATCACTTAGCACTATCTGAATGTTAGCTTTAAATACTGAAATAATTACAGTTAAAACTAACTACATACAGTGAATATAAGTTAATATTGCTAATATTATTTGTATAGTTTCTAGGTGGCAGGCATTATTCTAAGCATTTTAGATTGGATAAGTTGCTTTCAACAACCCTGTGATAGAGAGAGCATATTTATTCTACAGGTGAGGAAACTGAGGCACAAGGGAGTAGGTAAACTACCTGAGATTACATGCCTATTTAGAGGCAGAACAAGACGTATTACCCTATTGGGCCACTTCTGAATCACATGATGCACACTACTATGCCATGTTGTCTCTCATTTAGAAATGAAAGAAAAACCTTAATGACTTTTTCAAAAAATATGTTTATATATAAAATAAGTTCAATCTGAAGTCATTTCTATCAGGAAATTTGCATCAGTAAAACTCAGGATGTTTCTAATCTCTATCCTCATTTCTTTTGACAGCTGAAACCTCTGGTCGATCCACTTACTTTTACCCAATTCAAGCTCTTTTTTTTTTTTCTCTTGATTAATGCAAATGAGAAGTAGTCTCTCATGTGTTCTCCTGTATCTAACTCTTATGTCTAATACAGGTTATTTGTCTTTGCTCCATAGCTTTTGTCTTCCTCTTAAGCTTACCACTTGCACGAATCAAATGTACTACTTTCATTTTATTTCCCTTTATGTGTCCATTAACCAAATCTGTTCATCTGGAAAAAAAATTTCTGTAAGTCCCAATGCATTCAATAGTTGGACAGTGGGTAGCTGGAAATCCAGGAACTTATATCAAGACATCCTCATACATATGAGTCAATCTTCATTCTGAAATATCTGCTGCCTATTGAGATTTCTAAAGTGAATAAGACACACCAATAACAATAGCCCACTTTTAATGTAATAAAAATAGATATTTTGTATTGCCTACTAATATGAAAACAAAAAAGTTTGTTAGTAAAAGGTGTGTTTTCTTCTAACATCCTCTGATGGTCTCTTTCAGGTCTCTCTGGCCCTTTGGTGCACATCTGGGAGGACTGGTCACACAAAGAAGTCCTTGCTAAATCTAAGCATCATGTTATGAAAGTACCAGCAATTTATGACTAGTCCTATCTCTTGGAACAGTTATATTTATAATTAGATTTTAGTATATCTTTCTGATAATATATCTCACAAAAAGGCACATAAAAGGGAACAGCTGTAGCATTATAAACATAGACTCTTGTGACTCATAGGGACAGTTTCCATTCTCTGAATTATCTATTAAATCTATTAAATTAAATCTCAGGCATCCTCTAATTGAAAAGTTTAAAAAGTTCTGAAAAGAGCACACATTTTTTTCTAGTATAGCAGAACAAAGTTTAATTCAGTTCGCTAAATGAATGTGTTGGCAGACATGATGGTTAATGTAATGACCTGTATTATAACTTTGTAAAAAGTAAATTGTAGAGTACTTTGGGATAATGTTTAAAAATCCATGTGTGATTTGGAAAAAAAAGACATAATGGAGGTTACTGTTTAAAAGGATATATTTTGATTTTTCTCAAAGGAAATAATTATTTTCACTCAGACATATAATGTATTGTGGTTATTGGCTTGAATTTATCCTCTTAGTGACAAGATAATTCTTTTACTCATTAAACAGGATTGTTCCTAGCACTTAATATCTAAGCTCATAATTCCTGGAAGCACTTTGTTTCAGTAATATTAGATTTCTTGACAGTATCATACAGGCCTTCTAATGTAGTATCAAAACCAATCAATTAATATGTGTTCATTTTAAGTAGTGAGTCTTTTACATTTGAAAGACAACTTTCTGACTGATGTGACTAAATATATCACAATATTAATGTAAAATATCTAATAGGGGATGTATTTCTTGACACTTTCAAGAAATCCATGACATTTTTTCCCAAACTGCCTTTGTGTGGCCAGCTATATGTTCAAGTACAGTTTCACTAAAATTTAGTATGGCAGTTAGTTCATCAAGACCTCTATAAATAAATGCTGGGAAAATTATCACAAAAACTGTCTAAAATGTAAACTGGATAGATAAGAGGTAACTCAACAAAAATATGGCTCAGACAAAGTACTTTTGCCATGCCGTTATATATCTACAACCTTTCCTCTTATAGACTCCATATCTGAACTCTCTTTGCTCTTATCTGGCTCATTTTCACTGTGTTGATGAAGGAGATTTTGAAACTCAACAGTATTTCAATTGATTTGGAATATGTCCCAAGTAATTTATGAGGACCTCTAGGTTGTAAGGAGAAATGATTAGTCCATTTTACCCTTATTTTAAAGTCTGAATTAAATATTAAAATGTAAATAAAACTGGAGAGATGATGGCTTTACTTTGGCAAAAGAAACTTAGGTATCCATGCAGTAGAACTTTTGAAAAATTTCCCTTAGATATAATACAGCTATTACTATTATGGAAAAATCCATTGGACCAATCACTGTCAATAACAAACAAAAAAAGCTTGCTTGGGAATTATGAAGAAGACATTCATTCCAACATATCTTTACTAGTCCAGTGATAACTTCAAGGAACAAGGATTGGCAGCAAGGGTCAAGTGTATAGATATACCATCATCTCTGAACTTGTAGCAATATCTGTTCCTGGTGTGCATTTGACCCAGATATACGTACCAGACAAAAACCTAAAAACAGAGATAACTAATGTCACTATAACAAAAATGAACCATCCCATTCATTCTCAGTTACCATATCAAACATCGTGAATATAAGTTTATGAGAAGATTTAACCAATATATTTTTGTATAACTGAATCTCATTACTATTTTGACACTCCATTTAAACTGGATTATTCACACCTATATGTGTGAACTAATAAATTGGGAAAATTTGAGATTCATGCTCTTCCTCTTATCTTTCTCTAGTTGAACATAAGGGTCAAGGATTTGCACTGAGGAATTGAGAAATAAGGAAATATTATTTAAATTAGTGTTTCTCAAATATCAATGTGTATTTAAATCATCTGGAATTATTATAAAGCAAATTCTGATTCAATAATCTGGGATGGGGCCTGAGATTCTGCATTTCTCAAAAAACTCAGCTGCTGCTGATGATAATGGGCAGGACAGACTTCGAACAGCAAAAGACTAGATTAAAGTCTCTGTCATATATTTAACTATGGTTCCTGGAGAAATTTTACTATATTCTACTTGCAGGTGTAGCAATCTAGCCCCACTGAAGAATCTGTGTTCACACTAGTTCTCTATTTGAAGAGTCTAAGTATAGAGTAATCATACATTTTGGTTTCCTTAGGATAGTACATGCCTGTTGAGTTTCCTTAGGATAGTATACTCCAGTGTGATTACGAATAGTACTCCAGATTTTTTATTAAAAAACCTGTTTTTCATCGGTCAATTATATTGCTATCTTTGGTCTAGGTCTCTTTCTGCTATCCAGTCCTCTCATTACGACGTCATGATAAGAATTTATCCGTCTATTTATTTGGTTCCTGAAAACTCTCTGGATGCAGGATCATGTCATGTAACTCAATGGGGAAGCATATATCAGACATGCTCTATATTTAAAAGAGACTTAAATGCTTCCAGATTCAAGACCAGTTTCTTATTGCCACTGACTATAGCTCTATATCTAATCCAGTTTCATAAAGTTTTCTGGAATTCTAAAATGGAGCATATATTGATTGAAAGATAGATAGATTTAGATATATAGATATAGTCAACCAAAGTTTAATAGCATCCATGTGACCTAGAAATTATGAATGAAGAAATCCAATATTAATGATTTATATCAAATCGAATCTTGGTACACAAGAAAAATAAACTTCCTTTTGTAATAAGAAAAATAGGAAAGCTACAGATACATGCAATAATACTATTTTTTAAAATAAAACTGTCAAAAATCAGCAGGTTTATACATAAACAGTTTACTAATTAGTAATATATTTATATTAAAATTTAAGTTTCTCCAGTTAAAAAATGAGCAGATCTGAATAGACATTATTCCAAAGAAGTCATACTGATGACCAACAGGTACATGAAAAGATGTCAACAACATTAATCATCAGAAAAATTCAAATCAAGACCAAATGAGATGTCATCTCACACCTGTCAGAATAGCTATTATCAAAAAGAAAACAAATAACAAATGGTGATAAAGACATGAGGAAAAGGGAACCCTTGTGCACAGTTCATGGGAATGTAAACTGGTATAGTCACTATGAAAAATAAAATTACAGGCCAATATGCTTAATGAACATAGATGCAAAAATCCTTAACAAAATATTAGTAAACCACATTACATTCAACAGTTCACCAAAAGAATTGTACATCATAATTAAGTGACATTTATTCTATAATGCAAGTATGATTCAACATCCACAAAAGAATTGATGCGGTATACCGCATTAACAAAATAAAAATAAAAATCATAAAATCACCTCAACAGATGCAAAAAAAGCATCTTACAAAATTAAAATCTATTTATGATTAAAAACTCTCAACAAATTGGGTATAGTGGGAATGTACCTCAACATAACAAAGACCACAATAAGCTCAGGGTTCTTATCATAGTCAATGGTGAAAAGCTGAAAGCTTTTACTTTAAGATCAGAAACAACACAAAGATGCTCACTCTCACCACTTTAATTCAACATAGTACTAGAAATCTAATCAAAGAAATTTTTCAAGGAAAATAAATAACATGCATCTAAATTGGAAAGGAAGAACTAAAAAACTCTAACGACTGAACCAAAACAAAAAACAAAAAACTGTTAGAACAATAAAAATTAATTACAAAATACAAAACAATATAAAAAATTAATTACATTTCTATACACTAACAATACATTATCAGAAGGATAATTTAAGGAAACAATCTCATTCACAATAGCATAAAAAAATGAACAGTAATAAAATTAATCAAGAAGGTGAAAGATCTGTACACTAAAAGTGTAAAACAGTAATAATAAAATTGGAAGAAGACACAAGTAAATTTGAAGATATTTCATGTTCATGAATTGGAAACATTGATATTGTTAAAGTGTGCATGCTACCCACAGTGACCTAAGGATTCAGAGAAATACTTTTTGATATTCTAACAGCATTTTTCACAGAAATACAATAATCATAAATTATGTATGGAACCACAAAATATCCCAATGGCCAGAGCAATTTTGAGAAAAAAGAACAAAATGAGGTGCATCACATTTCCTGATTTTAAACTATTTTACAAAGCTGTAGTAATGAAAAAAATGCTATTGGGGAAAAAAAAAAACAAACACATAGGTCAATACATCAAATAGAGTCCAGAAATAAACCCATGGACATATTGTTAATTTATGTCAAAGGAGCCAAAAATGTACAGTGGAGAAAGCATGTGTCTTTACTAATGGTGTGGGAAAACCGGACAACCACATTCAAAAGAATGAATCTCAAGCCCTATTTTATAGTGTAAACAAAAGTCAACATAAAATGGATAAAAAGCTTAAATATAATATCTAAACCAAAAACTTGAGAAGAAAAATGGGGTAAGCTCCCTGGCATTGGTCTTGGCCATAATTTTTTGATTTTACAACAAAGCAAAGGCAACACAAGCAAAAATATGTGAAATTCCATCAAATTAAAAAGCTTACACATAGCAAAAATAAACAGACAAACAAACAAACAAAAATAGATGTAACGAGATGAAAAGATGACCTATGGAATAGGGAAAATATTTGAAAATCATGTATTTTATAAAGGGATCATTATATAATGGATTCACACAACTCAATAGTAAAAAATAAAATTCTGTTCAAAAAATGGACAGAAGAACTTCCTATCCAAGGAAGCCATAAAAATTCCCAACAAGCACATGAGAAGGTGTTGAACATCACTATCATCAGGAAGAAGCTTGTGCACTATTATGGGAATGTGAACTGGTGCAGATTAGTGCAGCCACTATGGAAAACTATGGAGGTTTCTCAAAAAAAAAAATAGAATTACTATATGAATATCAATTCCATATCTGGCTATATATCTAAAGGTACTAAAAACAGAGTCTCTAAGAGATATCTGCAGTGCCATGTTTGATGCAGCATTACACCAATAACCAATATATGGCAACAACCTAAGTGTCTGTCAACAGATAAATGGATAAAGATCGTGTGGAATAAACATACAACGGAATGTTATTCAGCAGTGGGAAAGAAAGAAATCCTGCCATCTGTGGCAGCATAGATGTCCTTGAGGGCATTATGCCAAGTGAAATAAGCCAGAGAGAGAATGACAAATACTACATAGCATTACTTATATGTAGAATCCAGAAAAAGGAAAAAAAAAAAAAAGTTGAACTCAGAAAGTAAAAATGTGGTTGCCTGAGGCCGGGCAATAGGGGAAATAGGGAGAGGTTGGTGAAAGGGTACAGACTTCAACTAATAAAATGAATAAGGTCTGAGGTTCTAATGTACAGCATGGTGACTGTAACTGATAACACTATGTTGTACAACTGCGACTGGCTAAGAGAATAGAATGTAAATGTTCTCCCCCCTCCAAAAAAAAAGATAAATATGTAAGGTGATGATAGATGTGTTAGTTAACCAGATAGGGGAATCCTTTCGCAATGTGTACACATATCGAATCATCACAATGTACACTTTAAGTATCACAATTTTATTTGTTAATGCTATCTCTGTAAAGCAACAATTTAAAATATATAGAGAGAAAATATTCAAGCACAATTGGAATAAAAACAGAAATTAAATGGATATTTTTATTTCCCTCGTTTCACTTACAAGAATTTTCACAATGGGATTTATAAGACAAGCATTTTTACAATATTCATTGTTGGTTAATGTACAAAAAAAATCTGTCATTTGGTTATTGTGTTTAGTAATTTAAGCATGCACTTCCTACCATATACCATAGTAAATAGTAAATACTTGTTCACAAGTTATTTGTAGAACAGGAAAAGGAATAGATTTGATATGATCTCTACTCTGGTGGCCTTATGTTATAGGAAAAGAAAAAGCAAAAACTGAGTAAATTAAGACACAACAAAACAAACAGAAAACTAGGTAGAGCAATGAAAATTGTGTTACGTGAAAAGGAAACAAGCACTATCAGGGAATCCTGAGTTAAACGGAGGTATGACATCATTGGGGTTATTTAAGTTATCTCCAAAGGTAAAGGGAAATAGGCCCAAATCCAGAACGTTAGTCTAGGTAAAGGGAATAAATAGCCAGAGCAAGACCTTGGTGCTGGATATAGTTTGGCAGGATGCAGGAACTGACAGAGTATTGTGGCTGCAGCAGGGTGAGAATGGGAAAGCTGTCAGAGATGAAGTTTGAGAAAATATCTGGAGCTGGGGTCACTAGGCCATGTTAAGGAATTTGGATTGTATTCAAAATTTAATGGAAAGCTATTAAAAGATTCTAAGAAGATGACCAACGTGATGCAAATTACACTTTTTTGAAAGCACTCTCTAGCAAAGAATGTATTGGAAAGTCACTGGAGAAAGCAGTTAAGAGGTGATGGCAATAGTCCAACAATTAATGATGGCTTGACAAGAGTGGTATCAGCAAAGATGAGAGAAGTAAAATGAGTCAGAATATGTTACAGAGTTAGAAATGACCAGATTTGCCATTGATTAAATGCAGGGGTCTGAGGGCAGAATAAAACACGACTTTTTCCCGAATTTGCTATTTGGATGGATTTAATGCCCTTTGCTAAGGAAAAACTGGTGAGAATCAGTTTGAGGTAAAGATGAGAACTTCGTTTTAAAAATACTAAATTTAAAAAATCTCTGAGACATTAAAGTAGATAAATCAAGTAAATTTAGATTGTGAGTTTGGAATTCATAGGATTCGTCTGGCAGGAGGAGAGCATTTAAGAACATATAACTATACCATGTGCAGGATGATGGTGAGGAGGTTGAGAAGAGAGCATTGAGGCATTTTAATATTCAAAGTATAAGTAGGTAGTGGGAAATATTCACAAAAGTGTACAAAAAATAATTACCTTTGGTGTTTGAGAAAAAGTAAGATCACATAACATCACCGAAGCATGGAAGATCATGTTTCTATAGTTGTTTAAAATGTTCTGAGAATTCAAATTAGAGTAAGAATACAAGATGTCTGTCATATTTTCAATAAAATATCATCGTTGATGTTGATAAGCAATAACGAAAAATTATGAATTGGTATAAGCTATTTTGTTACAGAAATCTTATGAGTATAAAAACAAGAGTTCATACCTAATTGCTCAGTAAGTGCTTCAAGAATATTAAGAAAAAAACAGAAATGTTATTTTTCAGTTATTTCTAATATACAAAAAATTAGAAACTATCTAATTTCCAATAAGAGGATATTGATTTTAAAACACAAATAGTAAATCAGAGTAGTACAAATTTATTAAAACTCTTGTTTAACAGTAACTGATTTCATTTAAAATAACTTTGACATGTAGTTTTTTTAATTATAGGCCTCAAAATGATAAACTATAAATTTCTGTAAATATATTTCTCTATGCATCAATTCTTATAGACAGAATTTTATTGCTTTATGTTCAGGAAGTTTTAAATGCATTGGTTTAATTCATGTGAAATGTCACTTTTTTGTTGTTTAGTATATACTATTATTATTGAGAATATTTTAAGTGTACTTAAATACTACACCTGGTTGCAAAGTCCTTGGCTGTAAAGTCTTCAAATATATTTCTACTTGACTTTCATTAATTCAGCGATTACAATTTTGAATGTTTTTGCATCTTTTTGCCTGATATTTTCTGAGAATTTGTAAACATTTTCAACTACGATTTATCTATTTCTCTTTCAACGACTATTTATCTATTTCTACTACTACTTACGTCACAGCTCTGGCCATTGTCTGCTATATTCTGAGGAGTGTGTTTGTGTGTATGTGTATTATGACAGCTGACATTTTTATTGTATATAACATTTTATTTCTTTTGTATGCCAATGCATTATCCTATTTTGTTTCATGATAAAATTGCTCTCCTAGTTTCTGTGGTTTATGCTTTTCTGAATAACTTCTTCATCACCTTATTTTTTCACCATTCTTTGTGTAGATGTTTCTTTATTATGTTTCTTGTGGACAACTTGATGGATTTGTGTGTATGTGTGTGACTTTTCTTGATTTAATGTTATATCTCATATCGATTTATTTTAGTGATCATGATATAACATTTTCCCCTTATATATGCTTTTTTTGAACAACATATTATTATTGTCTTTCTTTTTTTTCTTTCCTGGATTTCATTAGATGTTTTCACTATCCTATTGCTTGGAACATCATTCTGTTAAAATTTTCCTGGTACTGTCCCTAACTTTCTGAAACTAATTTTTTGGTTTATGTATCTCTATCAATTATTTAAATTTATCAAATTAGATGTAGATATACTGGAATGGAACAACTACTTGAAAACACTCTCCCCTTGTTCTTGTTTCTCCATCTTTTTCTACCATAATTGTTGCTGGGTGACTATTGTCTGGAATTTAAATTTTGGGATATATTATTTAGGCATTTAGACTCTTACAGCAAACAATATTTTACTAAGCAATTTGCATATTAATTTTCCTTATCTAGACCTTTATCTTGATTTTTCTGTATTTGGAAGAATATGTTTTTAAGAGTAAGCTGATCTTTCATCTCAGTTTGCACTGGATAGGCCTAGTTTACCCTTTGACCAAAACTATTTAAATATCAAATTGTTAATAAATAATTATTTATCACTTATTAAAAATTAATGCTGGGAAGTGTCACATCATAGTTTGAATTATAAATTACATGACTACCTGATATAAAAATTTTCAAAGAGAATAATGAATCAAACATTTTGAGACCTTGTATTTTTCAAAATAAGTTCCCCTTTCAATTAAATAAGCTTTCTACTAGATAGAAAGTGTAGGTTTGAGGTTTGGTTCATTTGGCCTTTGAAGATTTCACTTCAAAGTATTCCTCCACTTGTAATTGATGATGTTGAAGTCATTTGTCAACTCAAACTTAGTTCTTTTGTATGAGATCTGTTCTGTTTTCAGAAATATTTCAGAAGTTTTCTTTTTTTTTTTACATTATAAGTTTCAATGAAATGTACTCAGTTATGGGTTCATTCTTCATTTTTAAACTGAATTTATTGAAACATAATTGTTATACAAAACTACAAATATTTAATGTATAAAATCTGATGGATTCGAACAGTTATATTTGTTTCTAGAACCATTACCAAAATCAAGGTAATAAACATATCCCTCCATCTTCAAGTTTCCTCCTTCCCATTTGTTTGTTTGTGTGTATATTTGTATCTGTTAAGAAGATTTAACTTGAGATCAACCCTCCTAACTTTAAATAAATTTTAAATGTGTAATACTGTATTGATTATCAGCACTCTGTTGTACAGCAGACCTCTAGATCTAATTTATTTTCAATAATTGAAACTTTATAATTGCTGAATAACAAATTCCCATTTCCCTCTCTCCCCAGCCCCAGGTAACCATCATTCTATTCTCTGTTTACATGAGTTTGGCTATTTTGGATATCTCATGTAAGTAGGATCATGTAGTATTTGTCATTTTGAGACTGGCTTAATTCACTTAGCATAATTTTCCCCAGATTCATCTATCTTGCCCAACATATAGGATTCTCTCTCTCTCTCTCTCTTTTTTTTTTTTTTTAAGGCTGAGTAACATTCCATTGTACATATATACCAAATACTTTTACCCATTTATTCATCTACAAACATTTAGCTTGCTTCCATATACTGGCTATTATAAATATCACTGCAATGAATGTGGAGGTTTAAATATATCTTTTTAAGCTAGTATATATACAGTGGCTGTACCATTTTATATTCCTACCAACAATGTACAAGTTTTCTGATTTCTCCTCATCCTCACCAGCACTTACCTTTCCTTTTTTTTTCTTTTTTTTTTATTTGATAACAGCCACCCTAACAAGTATAAGGTAATATTATATCATGGTTTTTATTTTAATTTACCTGGTACTAGGTGATATTGAGCATTTTTTCATATATCTATTGGTTATTTGTATGAATTTGTTGGAGAAATGTTTATTCAGGTTTTTAACTCATTTTTAATTGGGTTGTTATTTTTTTTATTGAGTTATAGATGTTCTTTGCTTATTTTAAATATAAATCCCTCATTATATACATAATTTATAAATATTTTTCTCCAATTCTATACATTGTCTTTTTGATCTGTTGATTGCTTCCTTTTCTGCACAGAAAATTTTAAGTTTGATATAGTTACATTTGTTCTTGTTTATTTTTCTTTTGTTTTCTGTGCTTTTGACACCATGTTCAAGAATTAATTGCCAAGACTATGTCAAAAAACTTTTGTGCTATGTTTTTCTCTAGAAGTTTTAGAGTTTAGAGTTATTTTTAAGGTTTTTATCTATTTTGATTTGATTGTGGTATATGGTGTAAATAAGGGTCTAATTTCATTCATTTTCATGTGGATATCTGTTTTTTCCAATACCATTTATTGAAGAGACTATTCCTTTACCCATTGTGTATTCTTTGTACCCTTGTTGAACATTAGGTGACTATATGCGAGGCTTATTTCTGGCTCTCTATTCTATTCATTGGTCTATATGTCTGTTTTTATGCCACTACCATACTGTTTCAATTACTATAGTTTTGTCATGTATTATAAAATCAGGAAGCATGAGGCCTCCAGCTTTGCCCTTTCCTAAAATTGCTTTGACTATTTTTTTTTTGTAATTTAATCTGAATTTTAGGATTATTGTCTCCATTTTTTGTAAAATGTGTTTGGAATTTTGATGGGGGAAAGAATTAAACTTGTAGAATGCTTTGAGTAGTATGGACTTATTAAGAATATTAAACTATCCAGTAAATGAACACGAGGTATCTTTATTTCAGTGTGGTTGTTATCATACAATTACAATAGAGTTAAACTATTTTGTCACATTCTGTGGAGGATTCCTTAGCTTCCTAATGTTTTCCAAATTTGCATGTATTTAATTTGACTCATTTTGCTATTAAGTTTTATGTATTTTAACAAATACATAGCTTCATTTATTCACATTACTGCCCTAAAATTTTTTCCTATGCTTTATCATTCAAATGAGTTAGGCTAATCACCACTAGCCAACATGAGACAGTATGGAATTAAATTTTCATTAGGAAAGAGGAAATGTGTATTCTAGTTAAGGACAAAAAACATATACACATACAGGAATGGAAATGTAAAAAAGTATTCAGGGAAGAGTCAACAGGCTAAACTTTGTGAAGCCATTCATTCATTTTAATAGAAAGATTATTGAAAATAATACTGATCAAATAGGTGTAGTCCAATTCTCTTGAAAAACCAACTAAATTCCTTTTCAATTTTATCCTTATGGATTTGGGAGCTATTAAGGTTTTGGAAGGTGAACTCTGATCTACAAAACTTTAGGATATACTTATTCTAATTTCCCCAAAATAAGAAGTCATTGACTCGTATAATTAAATACTGACAAGAATCTGGAATTCTATTTCTTTCTAAAAAGATGACAATGAGTCATTCTCCTGTGAATTTCTAACATTCTTAAATCAGTGTAGATAAATATCACATTTTTGTGATGTTTTCATTTACAACTCTGTCAATTAGCACTACTCAGAAATGAACAAAACACTCTCCAGATCAGCTTGGAAGAGGTAATGTTTCCCTAAATGCCTAATTTCCTGCCCAAGATTGACAGAGACACAGAAGCAAACAGATAACGGTAGCATATAGCAGCACTAAAATAAAGTGAAAAAGAATCTAAGCATTTTCTGTCATCTCTTCAGGGCATTATTTCCATCTACTGTTCACCTGCTCTAATTATCCTGGCAGCTCACTGAAATTACATTTTTTCTGCTACTAACAAGAAAAGCTAGATTTTCTACAGTGCCAAAGACACAGTATCATCAATAAAAAAGTCTTGATGGTACCCTAGTGACTTCGAAGTGTTAATCTATGTCACTGGATGCTTATCTAGGTTCTGAGGAATGGTATGCTCCAGGGAAAATTTTGTTCAATGAGAGATGGCTTAAGCACACAAGTGGCAGTACTGTTATTTGCTTTTCTTATATTTACATTAGGTAAACATTGGCAAGGAGACTAAGTTTTTGAAGCAACCATAGCTCCATGACTGTGCTCATGTTGGGCTGTTTTCAGGTCAATTAGTGTCTCCTAAATTCTTAAAGCAGGTGCAAATTTGGTCCTAAAAATGCTGAGACATTTGGCATATTTTTCTGTAAAGAGAAGTTGGAAGGACTTTATATTAAATGTTTAAGAGGAGAGATGAATAAACACATTACTTTCCCTTATTAACCTTAAAATTTAAAAATAAGGAGCATATTGGAAATTAAATCTTTAGAAACAGCTTAAACAGGTTTCTTTTTAAAGAATGGAAAACAACCAGCACATTTTGATTTGCTTATCCATATTAATTCTTTATTTCTAATTTAATCTCTAATTTAACACTCGTTAACACCAGTGAATTAGTGAATAGAACCCACTATCTTTTTCAATATGAGTTCTACCTTTCTTATGAGAAAATGTCATTTAAGAAGTATTTTTGAAGAGTTCTCCATGAACAGACTTGTATTTCAGAGATAATTTTGAAAGAAAAAAGAAAAGACAAACATTTCATGAACAACAAAATGCACTTTGTTTTATATATAATTGTCCACCAAATAGCTATAGAAAATGTACTAAAGTCCTGGGTCTATTAGGTATTTGTTTTAAAGAGAAGAATACAACATAGATCATGGACTTAAAGCATTCAAAGTTCAGGAAGAGGGATATAAACAAATCGCATACCCTCTGAGAGCCCCAGCCAGCTATAATAATATGTGAGGGTATCATACAAGGGAGTGATCAATTCTGTCAGGGTTTATAGGACACTAGATGTGCTTTCTGAAAATTATTTGCCTGGGCTGGATTGTGAAATATGAAATTTGAGTTATTTAAATGTATAAGAGAAAAATACAGTCTGAATAGCAGGAAAGCAAATTCAAGACCAGAAAGATAATGTCACTTGCTTTGGGAAAATAAAAGCTCTAGAGTGCTATTGGCATGAAGTCAGTATGGAAAGTCAGCAATGTGGGAGTTGAGACTGGAAATTTAAGGGTTAAATAATGACAGGACTCATATAACATGTTAATCAGTCTATGTTATTCCAATGAATCAGTGGCTCTCATAATTGAGCATGTAAATATAAACTTAGAGAGTTTGTTAAAAATGCAAATCCTTGAAAACACATCTCAAAGGTCCTGATTTAGCATCTGTGTGTGTGTGTTGTTTTTTTTTTAACCAGGCCTTATAGGTTACTTTAAGACATACCATTGTTTGAGAAACAGATTAGTAAATGATGAGAGAGTTTATAATTGCTGTTAAGACATAATTAGATTTATCTTTTAGAAAGTATTTGAGAAGGAACAGCAGTTACACAGAGGAGGATAGAAGCCAAAGTAAAAGAGATCAATTGAATTTGTTATTTTTTTTCACTTAAAATTTATTGAATATTGAGTATGTGCCAAGATCTGTGACAAGATCTGTGCTAGATATCATATATATGTGTTTACATATATAATATTGTATATTATATAAACAATGATTCCCTGTGTTGCATAATTGAAATATATATTTACATATCTAGATCTAGATATAGATAGAAAATCTGTAAAAATACCAAGGTTTAAATCATTGTCTTATGGAGTTCTTGGCCTTGCAAGAGTGTATGCACACTCTGTTTCCCTGGTGCTTTCCTCATCGTTTTGTGAGATTTTATATATTTTGTTTAAATGCCATTTATTCTAGCAAGGAAACTAGATTTTTAAAAATTGCTATAATAATCATAATAGTTTAATAGTAATTAATATTTACTGAATATTTACTGTGAGCTAAATGCTCTAATTTCTAAGTAATTGGCATACATTAGCTCACTTCCTGCTAAAAATAATATTAAAAAGTAGGTACCATTATCAACCCTATTATAGACAGAAACCTAAAGGAATTTGGTTGCTTTTCATTGGCATCACTTCTGAACCTTCACAGCTTTCTTCACTCTGTTAATTAATTTACTACTCCCCCAACTGCTAATTTACAAAGGTTTGTTGACACCTCTCATCTGTTGTTACCTTGTCATTCACTTTGTAGATGTATATGATTATTTGTCTTTAATTAAATTGCTACCATCATTGAATTTCACTAGAGAGCAGAAAAAAATCCATGTATTCACCATGTTAAAACAGAAATCTGCAAGTGTTTTTCACATAAGAAAACCATGTAGAAAGTCTGTTTCATTTGCTTGCTAATAGAGTCATTATTGATATGGACAACACAAAGGCATTAAGCCCAATGTGACATTCCTGGTCTGCAAAGGAGCAGGTGCCAAGTGGGATTACACATTTCAGAATGGTATTAGGAGAAAGACTTATGAGGTACTGTGAAAAGGACCCAGGGATAGCTGGGAGAAGTGTCAAGTGCACAATGTAGGGCTGATGCTTTTGAAGGAGAGAGGGAAGAATTGTTAGTGGAATAATTTCAGAGTGCAAAGCAGTTCTAAAAAAGTTTGGCAAGGTTGATGAGAATTATGTGTGCCACAGTTGCTCTTCTGAGGGATTATTCATCTCCTAGAAATAGGAGATTTAGTGTCACTGCTGTGTCAAGACATTGGCAGGAAGCAGCCCATGAGAATCATTGCCCTGGTGCAAACTTGGCAATAAATTTGAGTGTAATAGCTGCAATCACAGTCTTTGAAGTTAGAGGTCTGAGGGTGCATTTTCATGGTCACTAAAGCCAACAATGATCAAGATTTATGTTAAATAAATACTAATTTTAAACATATCTTGTGCATAACTCATTAACTGAGAGGTTTTAGATAGAATACTTAATTGTATTTATTTTTTTCTTTTAGGTATGCCTTTACATAGGAGACAGTGACTATGAATTTGTTTAAAGCATTTTGCATCAACCTCCTTAAGAACCTGGGATTACAAGAGCCCTGCTTCTAACTGGTCTCTCGCCTTAACCCAAATTTCTCTTAGATAAAGGAGGTTTTACTCTATGAAGGGATGAAGATATTGATTAAATTAAGAAGCTTTGGGAGAGATATGATGAGGACAGATGTGTGCAGGCACAGAAACATTGCTCAAAAATTTAGAGGGTTTGGATCTGAAAACAATCTTTAGATCATTGTGAGGTAAATTAGAAAAAGTAGACTAGAATGAAAGCATGACAACGCAAACTGATTTTGTTTTTAATTTTTTTTTTTTTCATAAGATCACCTTGGAAGAAATGAGGAAAAGTAAGCTAGAGAACATTGGAGAAGACATACTGTATTACACTAGACAAAGAGGTTTTGCAATGAAGTATATGGATCTTAGACTTGAATCCTCATCTAATTAGAATTCATGCTAAAATTTTAAGGAGTCAGTTATATTAGCAGTGGGTATAATCATTTAAGATTTGTGAAAATAGAAGTTACAACCTAGAATGTGCATGCATATATTTTCTAGTCTTAAAGAGATTTTAAAATTTCCTTTCACTTAGACTACCAAAATATAGTTTATATTATTTGTATGTTTGCTTCTCTTTAGACCTGTAATATAGAAAAGGTTAGGTCTCTTAAATATAACTCATCAGTCGACAATAACTATTTACCATAACCTGACTAATCTGAATCTTCTAGTTGCTCACTCTCAATAGAGCCATACGAGACTATTTTCTCCACATTCTTTCCCATCACCCGTAACTACTTAGGTTTTAAATAAATAAATTTCATAGCAAGTTTGCCTATTTTTACCTTGTTATTTATTTATTTATTTTTTACTTTCCTTAATTGTTCTTTTCCCCCCAACCATTTAAAAATCTAAATATTGTTTTGTTTCTCTTGGTGTATAACTTTATTCTTTATATCAGTTTTTATATATTTATTGCTATCTAGACTCTATTCTGATTAAGAATGATTACTTAACATTCCCTTTTCCTCTCTGCAACTTTCGTGTTTCATTTTACATCATTAATGAATTCATTATTTTTATTAAACTCTGTGTCAGGCTTTATGATCAACAAATCAGACAGGGCCTCTGCCTTCATCTCATTTAGACTTTAATATGAACAGAGACTATTTACATGTATTAAAATAAATAAAGCATTGAAAATGTTATGTCTAAGGATGAAAATAAATAATAAGGTGTGATGAAATAAGTAGGGTGACCAAATATAGGTATTTTTCATAAATGTATCTATTCAAATGTGTTAAAATTAAATGTTAGCACATTGGATACCACAACAAATTAATTATCTTCTTAACTCTTATTCTAAGCATGTCATAAATCTGAGTTTGAGCAAATTTTAACACCACCTCTATGATATTTATTTTGGTCCATCTCATATTTGCTTAATTTGGGCAATAGGCACCATTACTAGAACATGTATTAACTCCTATAGTTTATTAACTGAATTTAGCCTGAACCCTAAATATAGTGTTAAAAACAGTTCACTTTGGGCATCTTTCATTGTATTAGTGAACAATTCCTGAACACTGGGAAACTGGTTGGCTCTGCACTGATAGGCACATTCCCACTGGATGTCTGCTGTCGGCTGAGGCTCTATGGTGTGCATCCCAACTAAGATGTGGTGTACGAACTAAAATGGCATTTGCCAACACCACATGCTGAGGCTAACTGTTTTGGAGAAACTAGGTTAAAATGATTATCTTTCTCCTTTGTACTCAGTAGGAAATAGCAGTAGTATCACTTCAGGTTTAACCAAAGATTGGTACTATAGCCCTCTGTCAGATAATGATTGAAATATACACCCCCCCACAATTTAATCAGCTGTGTTTATTATAAATAATAATCAATATGTGTACTGAAAGGAAAATATGAAGGAAAATATCCTTAATATGAAAGGAAAATATCCTTAACATGAAGCTTTCTTCCAAAGAGATTTTTTATTCCTCATAGAATAATTTTTTTTTTTTTTTAATGCAACAATCAGTAGCATATTACAGAAAGAGCTAGCATGGTAATTAAGGGCCATGGTTCCAATAGTTAGTCTGCTACTTAGTAGTTGTGCAATAATAAGCAATGTACCCAAAGCTGTTTATTCATTTGAAAAATGTGGCTAAGAGTATCCACATCACAGGAATTTTTAAGGTTAAATATTATAAAAAACATGAGTCATCGACTATGGGATTTCTCCCAGGGTGCGTTTAGTGCATTGTAATTGACTTTTCCAGATATCTTATCCAAGAGTTATATGATTCGAACTCTGGGTCTCAGTTTTCCAATTTAAAATTAAAGAATGAATTGAACCATATTTCTACTTTAGAATTCTTAGTCTTGGTAAGACCATGCTTCTAACAGAGTTGACCATTAAGGGAACTGCCTCATAAAGTAATCAATCCTCATTCCTTTCACTATTCCAACAGAGATGATGTCTATAATAGACTTCCATTTAGAGAAAGTTTGTAAACTGATAGACATAAACTGTACTGTTACTTCATTTTTAAAAAACTGAGTAATACCTAAAACAATTTATGGTTTCAAAATAAAAAATGGGTTGCCTGGTTTCTCTTTAAAAATAATAGCACTAAACTACTTGTTCCATTTGATTGAATGCAATATTCAGCTGGAATAGGGTCATTTCCCCTTTGGAGCCCATCTACTACAATTTCAGAGACCTCTTCAATTCCTATTGTGTCTTCAAACTTCACTCTTTTATATGATCTGTCTGGATCCTGTAGGAATTTGTGTTTGTTGCCCCCAGTCTACAGATTTAGGGGAGGCCTAAAAATCTTTCTGATTCCAAATTTCCATTCTTCATATGTACTTTTAAAATATAGCTTGTGGCAATAATATCAAATGTGTACTTATTTTAAAATGTTAAATTTCTTTAAAAAAACAATTAAAAGTATATTTATCTGTATGTAACATGGTGATATTAAGATGGTTGTACGTGTGTGTGCGTGTGTGTGTGTGTGTGTGTGTGTGTGTGTGTGTGTGTGTATTAGGACATAGAATGTCAACTGAGAGAACACTGACACCTGATAGCTACATAATCTAACTGAAGATTAAATATATTGGTAACATTTTCTTCAAGGTAGAACTTGAACTTGCAAACATAAATTTTTAAAGTGAAAGAAAACATCATACATACTATATAGATTTCGAATTTCTATATATCTATAAGCATAGTTCCTCTACATTTTCTATCTGAAATAAGATAGATATGCTAATGAAACTCTATATCCAGGAATTCCAATATTCAGGATTTGTTTTGAATCTCTGTAACAAGTCAAATATTCCTTCATATAGAAAGGTTTAAAATGTATATATTTTTTATTTTTGGAAATTATATGTGGTATAGTTAATCACTCTACTGAGATAAAAGAATGCAAATAATGTGTTTATTTAAGTTATTTCTTCCAGATATAGGAACTTTCACCTTTGAGCAAACTTCTATTTGGAGACATTTATGACAAAAGGAAAGAACTCTAAGAGGACAATAACATGCAGTAACTACTAGTTAGCCCTGTAGAGCAATGGATATAGTAAAAGAAAATGATTCAGTTACTCTTAGATTATATCGATTTTCTTATTTATCAAAGACAACCTCATATTCAAATACCATTTCATTTCATTAAACTTCATTTTCATATTTATTTAGGAAATTATTCAAGAACTATAGTTACTGAGGAAGTAGTCTGATATTTAGCAATCATCAGGAAGCTTTGCTGATTCATTTTATATTGTAACACTGTGGGATTTTCATACTTGACTAATTGCACTGCACATTTGATGATTCAAACACCTCTTCCACTGATACAGCTGAACACTTCGAAGTTACAATTGCTGAGTCTTAAATTAAACTACATACAGGTTTTGCAGTTTGATTTTATGATTAGTTTGTCTGCTTTAGTAATTAAGCTCTAAATATAGTACAATTTATTAATCATGCCTTAGTCATTATTAACAGAAGTTGATTTTATCATTTCATAATCCCATTGCTTCACATTTTAAATTAAATTAATATAAATTTTAGAAGAAATTGTAAGTATCAAATACATGATTCTTATATTAATTATGTTGTAAAACAGAATTATCTTATAATTATAAATATAATATAAATAAAATTACTTTGTAAAATAAAAATAAAATTTTATCATTAAAAACAGGAATTTATTTAAATATAACTTTGTGATATTTTTATTCTTTTTTCTTTAATTCCTCCAAATACATTTATATTGTTCTCAACATATACAATGCATTTTGCCTATGGTAATGAAATGGAAATTTTAGTTTTGTAGGCACATATGAGTATATTTTTATATGTATTTTTTAAAAATATATATTCAGTTATGATATTGGACAATATATAGCAAAGTGTTTCTCTAAAGAGGAGAAGAAATAAATTTATCTGAGTCTCTAATGTTGTACTCAATTTCCTTACTCATAGATTATTTTCTTCACAAAATTGCTTAGGGTATAATGTTTCAGTTATGTATAATGAAAAAGTTTAGGTGATCTGCTGTAGAACATTGTACTTATAGTTAAAAATACTGCATTGAACACTTAAAAATTTAAGATGATAGCTCTTATGTGCTTTTTTGCCACAATCAAAAAAAAAAGTAAATATAAACATGAATAAGCACCATCTAATTATAACTAAATTACAACGGAAAAGATAACATTCTCACTCACTTAGGTAATTAATACTTTTTGGGGGTATTTACAATGTACCAGAAATGCTCAGGCTGGCAAGAGTTACAAACAAAAAGAATAACAATCATGAGATAGCTTTATAAATGCTGTTTTAGGATTTGCACCCAGTACTTCTGGAACAGAGATGTAAGGCTGGTCAAGGATTGGCCAGCAAAGTCTTTCCAGAAGTAATGAGGCATACACAGAGAATGACTGAAGTTTACAAGGCGTAAGGGAGAAAGGATCTTCCAAATCCAGGAAACAGCATGTGAGAAGGCAATGATGCCCAGGTCACGGGAAAATGTTACTTTCTTCTTCTTAAGTAATGCTGTGACTCCTAGAGAACATGGTAATTTCCACTCATTCTTAATAGATATTTCCTCACTAAAATTATGTTTTATGACATAAATCAGTTGTCTAGAAAATATACTTGAGATACTTTAAAATAATAGAGTGTTTTACAATTTTCAAAAAGTCTAAATTTGTTCTATGTACTGCTCCTTATAAAAATTAAGAGAGGGTAAAATGTAAGTCTTTTCTTAATTTCAGAAATAGACACAGAGGCAAGTAATCTAATCAATCACACAAATCTAGAAAGTGGCCAAGAGTTGACTCTTTTTAAGAAGATTCTTTTAGTCTAGGTCATAAACAACATAGTAGAAACTAGAGGATTTGAATTTGTTGATTTCAGTTTAGAGTTTAACCTCTACTACTAAGTTGGTATCTTACTTTCAGAGACTTTAAACATCTCCGAGTTTGTCTGCTTATCTGTGAAATGATGGCAGCTGCTAATAGAATTAAAGGAAAACATTTTCAGGCACTTGGCTCATAAGAGAGACGCAATGATAGTATATCATCCTGCCAAGTGATATGTTCATAAAAATGATGTTAATAAAAATCTCAACTTTTTTCTCTTTTTAAAAACCTTTTTAAATCTTAAGGAATCAGTCACTTGTTACAAAATTTAAATACCAGATAATCAAACCAACAATTTTATTTAAAAGTGACCAATAATATCACTTCAAGACTTAACAGAGCTATCTTCCATATTAATAACCAGTTAAGAGAATAGTAAGTAACAAGGAATCTCACCTAATCTTCATGGCTAGTTAATTTTATATTATCGTTTTTAAATATCCTTAATAGAAGTAACTATTTTGACATTTTTTGTACTTAACAACATATACACTTGTACAATATTCAGGGCAATCAGAGTATGCAAATATAACTACTAATATATTCATTTCAATCAGTAAAGTATGCAGCAACCTAACAGTTGAAGTATTCAGTTTAGGTAGCAAACAGTATGCAGCTGGTTCTATAAAAATAAAATATGACTATGACATATAGGGAATTAACAAAATGTTTAAAATCTCACAACTGCTGTCCAAATTTTCATCAACTATATTTTTTGATAAATATGTTAATCAGTAGCAAATCAGAGCAATTACAATTTGTTGGGTTTTATTACTTGCAATCTCAAAGACATCTCCTTTATCAGATTAAGCAATGTATATTTGTAAAATCAAAGACAAAAACAGAAAAAAAAAATAAAAATAAGAATAAAATATTCTAAAATTCTGAATTTCAAGATATATTTCTGTTTTATGTGTATAATCTTTTGGGGCAACAAACCTAATGGCATATGTCCATGAATAACTGTCATAAAACAAACTATTGGCTTTTGACAGTTCCCCTTCTCTGGGCAAAGCCATGCAAATTTTGGTTATTAATATCTGGTATGTAAAATAAATCAATTTAACATTTTTAGAGTTAAAAAGTTTTAAAACTAGATTATTTACTTAAACTAAGCTTATAAAAATTATAAATTTAGAGATTAAATTCATAATATATAGTTATAAAATGTTAACTGGTAGTATGCTATCATAGGAGAAAAATCCTATATTTAGATAAGAAATCTATTTACCACTCCTTTTGAATGAAATACTTTCTTTAATTAAAATATTTTATTGTTCTTATTTTGACTTAGAGATGTCTCATTTTAACTTTTAAAACTATCTATTATGTTGTATTAACTCATGAAAATAGCTGCATATCAATCTACTTGAATTTTTCTCATTTCTTTCTTCTCTTAGCCATTTAAGCAGTTATAGAACATTATCTATCTCTTGGAAAACTTGACTGTGGACTATATTCACCTTCATGCAATCTCCCAATGGAAATAAAGTAGAAAGATAAAAACTATATTTCATACTTTCTTTGTAATCAGGGCTGTGGCTATTTAGGGGAATGAGCTAGATTTCATTATTAGTTATGCACTGATAGACACAGGGAATGAAAAATCCATTTTGCTGTTATGTATTACGGCAGAAGTAATGTTTAGAAGCCAGGCTAAGGTAGCAGCTTCTTGAGTTTTGGAGAGGCTCGTGGTTTGGAAGCAGTGCTTATGGTGACAAATTTAACATCCTTTCTGATCTGAGTAAAGGCAGCAATTTCTTTAATGGCTACGTTCTATGGATGGCTTGGATATTTGTTCTTGGAGATTCAGACTATTTTATGTTGATTTAGCCCTCCAGATCATCAGGGGAGTACACTTTAACCATAAATTTTCTTTTACTTAAATCAGCTAAAGTAAATTTGACTATCTAAATTGAGATTACTGATAAAGACAGTAATTAGTAAACAGAAGTAGCATGGTACACTAATCTCATTAATTAAAGTTTTCTTCTGTACTAGCAGTACCAATATCAGCTAAGGGTTGATTAGAAATAATGATTCTCAGGTCCCACACCAGATCTACTGATTCAGAACTTGGATTTTAATAGATTGACCCTTTATGCCCAACGAAGTGTCAGCCTAAAAAATAAATGAGTAAACATATAAAACAATGAAAATCAAAATAACAACAACAACAAAAAAAACCCACCAATGTTTTATAGAAGTAAGCAGGAGGTGGGTGGCAAGTGCTCAGATATTGATTGCTAAAAAATGTCTGATGAACAATATGAGGTGGTCAACAATATGAGTTGGAAGGCAGACCATGTGCTTATTCAAAAATATAGGGGTATTTTTTCTTAAGCAGAGATGGAAGAGTACATAGCTATAAAAATCTTGAGACTTGCAACCTAAATTACTCAAAAGTTACATGATTGGAGCTTAAAAGCAAATTGCAGCTATATTCCAAACTAGTGAATCAGTAAGGAAAAGTGACTGGATAATTGCACCTAGGAAGAAGTTAAGACTGTAGGCATAGTTGTATTTTTCTGTTGGGTTTATGCTTACTTTTTGTTAAATGTCTGCTGCAAGACAAGAGGATCTAGGATTCAGACTAAATTAGATCAAGTATGATGTTTTATGTCTCAAGACTCTGCCATCCATTTGAAGAGAATGGAGATGAGAGGAACACAAAGACAGAATTTAAAAGATAATAGTATTCAAGCTTCAAGTCTTTGGTTGTGGTAATTTTCCCATGGAATTGATTGAAGCTAATAGAAACTCTTTTGTGCTTTTGAGGTGGCAAGGAAATTATATTGCCGAAGAAACTGGTATTTAGTTTGCACAACTCACAAAGCAATCTCTAGACTGCCCAAAGCTGTATGCTTCAGGAAGCATATACTTCCCAAATTCTAATTCAAATATGACCACAGAGGACAGCAGTCAAGGAATATTTCCAGGAAGACAAAGCCAGAAACAAAAGACAAAAGAGTCTTTCCTCAGAGAGAAGGGAGTTTTTCAAAGAGCTTAATCAGAGACCATTAGGTTAAGTACCCCACTCTGTTGCTACATTTCTGCTTAGCACAATATTATCACTGCTTGAACCAGGACCACTGTGATTTTCCAAATCTTTGTTTCAGAATGAAAGTTTCTATTATAATTATTATTTTCCTTTTCTAAATTTATCTATTGGGTATAGGAAGTTAGATAACTTAGTTTATTAGTTGCTGGTCTCTGGATATACCATATTCTACACCCATACCATGGCATAATAACCAAGTTATACCAAGTTTGTTCTGAGGGAGGTTTGAGGACATGATTTTCTTGATTCAATTTATAAGGACAGCCAGACTGGCTTATAAATATTTCTTTGATTCAAGCTGGTTTTGCCTAGATAACAGCGTTGTGACTCAACTGCTATTATTTCTGCCCTATCCTTCCACCTTTATATGCCTATTTCCTTAACCATTAAGCTTTAGGACATAAGGTTCTAGCCAGTGTCAAATCTTTTAAGAATAATACATAATACTATGTATAGTATTATGCATTACCGTAGGTAGATTAGATTAGATAGATAGATAGATAGATAGATAGATAGATAGATAAGAAACAGAGGGAGGAGGGAAGAGGGAAGGAGAATGTAAAGGGAATAAATGTGATGAATTTGCCTTTGAAAGTTTTGATAGAATTATGCGTTAATGTTCATGTTAAAATATTTTAAATAAATATTTGTTTTTGATTAAAAAAAAAGAATAAAGTCTCAAGTCTATGATCACGAAGACAATAAGTTTTGGTTAAACTAAGGAAAATATCTTGGCTTTAGATGTGTTTCAGTCTCAGGCCCATCGAAGAAGAACAATCCCATCAGCCACAAGACCGCACCATGGGGCCAGATGGGATGGCACCGTGGCTGATTCCAGAACCAGACGCAATGATCAACTTCCACATCCCTACACAATCATCCAATCAGTAGCACCCAGGACCCCAACTCCTTTAGTTTCTAAGACCACTGATTTTTCCTATATAATCTCTATTCCCAGGACACCCATGGAACTAGGCCTTTGAGCAAAAACTTGCCTGTGTCTCCGGTACTTGCAACTCTCTAAAATAAACCTTTACTTTCTTTGCTGCAAAACCTGTACATATCTGATATCTGATTGATTTGGATGCTCACAAGTAGATGGACCTCTTTTGCTCCCATAACAAATTAATATTGTAAATGAATTCTCTTTATCAGAAAAAGGATATATGTGGATATGTGAACAGTGAAGGTATAGATTCTGCAGTAGCTGCTTGTTGTCTAACCTATTATCATATTTGCCTATGTCTTTCATAACAGAATCTCAATTTATCAACAGGAAAAAGGGAGAAAATCATTATGGACCTGTCTTTCCAAGGAGACATCCTCAAAGTTCCAATTTGGATACTTTTTTTTTTTTTTTTTTTTTTTTTTAGCCAGAAGTTACATGGCTACTGATTTTCCTTCATCTTCCTGTTTAAGAAATGATTTTCCTGAATAAAACTGGGTTCTAGTAGCCTTTCCACTAGTTTTTCCCTTTATTAAAAAGTCTTTTCAATATTTTCTAATACAAAAATAGTTTATTTACATTTTTAAAATCTTTTTTCTCCAATACATTTATACAAAAAAAGTCAGACTCACTCTGCTCTTCCATCAGTTGTTTTCCTGCTTCTCTCAAATGATTCTACAAGAAACACTCTCTGAAAATTACCACCAACAGTGTCCCATATTAGATTGTCTTTCTCCTATCTGACTTTTCCTTAGAAATGCTAGCATGGCTGGCCACATAATCCATGGCATTGTCTGTTTCCTCATCATTATTGATGGCATTGTACTGTTGTTTAGCTGAAAATACTGTTATTTTTTCTCCTTCTTTGGTTTTACTTCCCCTATCTTTCCTCTAAATTGAGACACTCCTCAAAATTTATCAGTTCTTTTTTTCCCCTGGAAATATTTAATTATAAGGACATGCATATTTCAACACATTAATTTATTAAATGTTCTTAGAAGTATGTTAGATATACATTTATAGTCATATACATGATAATTTTATTTTAGGTCAAATAAGGGCTTGAATATGTATATGCAATCATAACATAACAATTGTATTGTGGTTACTATATAGTAACTGTTAAAGATGCATTTAAAAAGATGCAGCCAATCTGGAGAAATGTGTGACTGAGTTTGCCTAGGAGAATCAAAGATGGCTTCAAGAAAATAAACTTCAAAATAATGAAATTAATTAAAACAAAGCAAAATTTATTGAACTCATTGGGATAGGGTCTATCTTTGAAAACACTGTCCTCTCTCACTACCGAACTGGTATTATATACATTACAGAACACAGAAATTGAAAATTTTGATTGGTTCTAACAGATGCAGAATAAGTCTGATTGGCTTACCGACCCGAGAAAGATGCTTCAGTAGTCTCATCAGTTTATCCTGGACTTGCGGTTTATCATGCCACTTAAAACAACAAAATATCTCAAGGACATATGCTTTTAAAGACAAAATTTCTCAAGATTGTTTTGTTGATGTTTTATTCCTTAATATTCATTCATTCAACTAAATCAAGTTTAAAATTTTATCATCTAAGTAAAAGTAAAAACATCTTCCTTCTAGCCTTAAAAGACTTGAAAATGCCAAATATTATTTTAAACCTAAGTCAAAGCTGCCATATCATCACAATGTCTACTTCACTCCATATTCACACACACACACACACACACACACACACACACACACACACGCAACCACATGCCCTGAGTTCCACTGAAAAGTGGAAAGAAGATATCAGGCAGAAGTCTCTTAATATGCTTGGATAGCTCTTGAAATATGATTTTTTTCTAGTTTTCTACCCCTTTATACCTCAAATATAGGGACTACAGACAGTGGGGTTTCAAACTAACATGTAATTTTTTATATTCTTTTTCCCAATCTTCTCCCCTCAGTCCAGTCCAAGCAGTGCTCTTTTCTTCTTTTTCTTTAGGTTGTTGTTTTATTTTGCTTTGTATTTTCTCCCTCCTGTCTGTAAATCCTGGAAACTCTTGCTATGTACACATACTACTCTATTCATTGAGTAGCTGTAAGTATGATTTTTCCTAGCCTCCATTAATTTATCCTTGATATTGCATATTTTATCAAATTTTAAAAACTTAATGGCATTTTTTCCAAACTTAAGCTTAGCTCTTGCAAATCAAAACAGCTTTGAATTCCAGATGTTTATGTTTGTAATAGAATTAAGCCTTATTTGTGAAATACAAAATGAATGTGCAGTGTTTTAGTTCTACTCTGTGTTACTTATTAATTGAAATAATGAGTATTTTGAGACAATTAATGGAGAGCCAGAGTATTACTTGTATGAATTATCCAACATAAAATATATAACAGTTAATACACTAAATATGGGATTCTGCATGAAATATCAACTACTTAGATGATACTTACATGTGTGTATTTCACCTACAGATGCCAGTGACCCAGAAATAAAATATGTCTTTTGGTTCCTTATTTCCATATTAACACATTTCATTATGGAGAGTCATGGAGTAAAACTATAAGAAAACAGGAAAACACACAGAAGCTTTATTGCTATTAACAAATTTATGAGTATGGCAGACATATTTAGAATAATGTATGTTATAGGTACTTAGTTTGGTCACAAAAAAAGAGACCAGAACAGCAAAGCAAGGGGTGTGTGCGTGTGTGTGTGTGTGTGTGTGTGTGTGTGTGTGTGTGTGTGTGTGTTGGGAGGTCAGGTACAGGGCAGAAATCTCTTGGTTATAAGATAGAGATAGCTTAAAGATAACTTCAAAACACATGATTTGAAGAAACAAAATGTTTTTTTAATAAAGATTATTTTAATATAAGTGTGAAGGAAGGAGTGAGAAGGATGCTATTAGAGGGAGAGAAAGGAGTTAGGAGAAAATAGTACTAAAATAAATAAGACACAAGAATCATTTTTCAGCCTAAAAACAGCAGGTACGAAAAGGAGCGGACACGTTCTAGAGTGACTAGGAAGGTGAAATATCATGACTTGTTCATAAAGTGAATGTAGGGTACAGAGAAAATCATGCATCTAGGTGTCTCAAACTGGGTGACAATTACGTGGATAGTAGTGTCTTATTTAGTTTACTGAGAAGAATCAGATTTATTTTAGATGCATCTGAAGTGCATAATGTAAATAGTTTGACCTTTTGAAACAAGGCTTCATTTTGGTCTGGCTTTTACTAAAGGGGAACCCTGAGCAATTAAGTTTTACCTCTATCCTGTGCAGTTTCTATATGGTGTGTAAAACGAATATGACAACATCTTTGTGAGAATTATACACACACAGTACCATGCCTGGCACTTAGTAGATACTGCACAAGTGAAAGGTGATAAGAAAAAACTATCATTTTAACCTTAATGGGATTTTCATGGCATTTAAGGTACTTGTTTGGATTTAAAAACAATTTCTATCACTTTACAGCCCAGAGCAGATAGACACATTTTGGATCTGAAAACCTTTACTGCTGTATATCCAAAGGTGATCAGTGTCCTAGCAATTGTGAATATGAATGCAATAAAAATATGACTATGTCATGAGAAGTTTCCCTAAAGTAGTTCACCATTCTAAATAGGGAAAATAGACCTGACTTCAGCATTTTTATTTAAATTGGTTTTAAAATGAAAACAAGCAGACTGCTATACATCACTTTTTCTCATGATTTATTTCTAGATTATCCAAATCTTTCCAAATTTTCCATTGCATTAGTTTCTTAAATACAATAATTGAGCTTGTCAACTCCAAGTCCAAATCAAAATTAGCAGGGCAGTTGTGTTACATTTCCTTTTTAGATACACTTAAATGTTAAAAATGTACTTGGAAATTATTTTAGGAAAATGTATCTCATTTTCAAGGCAATGTTATGGAGACTATAAAAACATTTTCTGTATGAAGTTTATATTTAAAGCCAAAATGTTAAATACCAGGGCAAATTAAAAATATGAAATTATTTCATTTCTTTTTCCAAAGGGTTGTATTTTCATAGACTTGGCAGAATTTAAAAAGGTACAATCCAAGAGTATAAGAGAGAGACTTCTTCATTCAGAAGATTTAGGTTTAGATAAACTTTAATGATATTTTAATACCACCCCAACACCACACAATTATTGTAAATTATCTTCCCTCTCTTCTCGTCTATACCCAAGGAAACTGGATTCCATTTTTTTTTTTTTTTTTTTTTGGCTTTTCTGTTTGTAGATGGCTCACAACCTGTGTTTCTAGGCCAGACTACATCCCGGAGCTACAGGCATAGGCACCTGCAACTAGCTACCTCCACACCTGCATGTCTAGGAACTTATTTATGTTCTAGTCAGCTTCTCCTAAACCATTTAGGTAGTATGTGATACAATCTGCTTTTATCCATCAACACCAGGAATGTGGAGGTCATCTTAGAAAACTCCTCACTATGATACAACTATCACTGTTAACCAAGTACTTTTGAATCTACTTCCACACCATGTTAAAAATATTTGCCATCTTTTCTATGACCAGTTTCACTGGGAAATTCCAGATCCTTTTCTCTTACTCAGTCACACTTTTTTCCTCCCTCTATTATTAGTCCCCTCCATTCACCTCTCTGGAAATATGCCTTCTTCGCTCGACATAGGATTATGTACTTTCTTACTTAAAAATGTATCAATGACACATAATTGCCTATAAGGATACAGCCTTTGATGTATCTTATAGTGAGTCCTGTGATCAAGCTCTTGCCTGCGTCCACAGTTTCATATTTTGCCAAGTGTCCATCCTATTTTGCTATTTCCAACTATGTAAACCTCCCCAGTCCTTTCTGATTCTGTTAAACTTTTTTTTTTTTTTTTGCCTCTAAAATGTTTCTGGTATCCTAACTCCTATCCCAGCCCTCTCAGTAGAACTCCCCATTCTCTTACCTTTATCACTCATATATCTCACATGTCGTTTTCCATAATAACTTGTATTTTTATGTGCTAATATACTTATCTTGCCCTACCAGATGCATGCCATTATGTTAATATGCTGCTAAATGAACACAGGTCCCAGCATCTGTTGATAATAATAATTATAACAATCGATATCACACAAATCAATACCTACAGTACATCAGGAAATGTTGAGGAACTATAACTACATTAACTCATTGCTCTGTTATATATGATATATGAGACAAATAGAGGTTAAATAAATTGCTTAAGCTCCTTCATTGAATGAGTATCTGTGCCAGAATTTGACTGAGGCATACTGGCTCCAGAACTTAAGACGAATCCCTTGCTAAAATATAATTAGATTATTGACTATATGACTGAAATATATAAACACCCTTGGTTTTGTGCAAGTTGATGGTTTCCATTTTCAGTTACGGTGCATTCAGCAAACGGTGAAGTATCAGACGCTCTAGGTTACTGTGATGATTGAGTTAATTTCTGTGGATTACTTAGAACACTCTTTAGTACACAGCACCTGGTCAGCGAATGTGTTCTATCACACCTACCAGGTTTTGAGAACTTCTTGTAAGTTGAATACTTTAATAACTACTTTACATAGATTATCTATTTTTATTCTTTTACTGACTTTGAAAGGTTGACATTATTTTTTTTTTCTATTCTTCAGATAGGAGACAGAAGATTAGAACTTAAGAGATCATCAAATGTCACATAAATAGAAAGTGTTTGAAGTAAGATTTTAACAGAATTCTATCAGTCTCTAAAATGCATGTGTCCTATACTTCAAATTTTCCACTAAGAATATGTATGTGCAATTTCGAATTAAATGGTAATTATATATAACATAGGAATAAAAGATTCTTGTTTAAAATTTTATATTATGTTCATTCAACTTTGAAAAAAATTCTATAATTTTACCTATTGACTACTATTTTATATGCTTCAAGGTAAATGATTGTCAAATGTATTAAATATCATGAAATAATTAATATTATCTTTCCCTTTTACATATTTTTTTTTCTTCTTCATGTGTGAAAATGACTATTAAGGTACACTGAAAGGATCCAAGTAAAAAAAATAACTTAAAAATATTATAATTGAGAGAGTAAGTCCTTTGGCATAATTTGATTTTCTGTTAACTATCTTATCTTTGAAATATTATTTTAAAACTCTGAAGGGCTTATTAAACTGAACACACAGAACTCCAGTTTCTATTTCCAGACTTACATACCCCTCAACTGCTGTCATCATGCTGTTAATTGAATGTTTGTGTGAAGATGATAGCATTTCAACAGCAAGAACAAAAACATTGTTTTCAACTGTTTGATTTGGTCTCTTCTTTTTTTGGATTTTTCTAAAGCTAGTTATAACTTTGTTTCCCAGTCTCTATTTACTTACTCTTGGCTTTTGACTTTCTATCTGCCAACTTCACTTTGGTATGTCACTGCTTGTCACTCTAACGTGTTTTTCTTCAATAACTTCAAACACTGTAGCAGTCTCTCTAGCATCATGGATAATATTTTTAAGAATATAAAAAATAAAAAGGGCAAATTAACTCTAAAGAATGAAATTCTCTTAATATACATTTGTCATTTCAAAAAGCTGATACCATGCCAACAAATAACTACAGTATAACGGAAAGTCAAATCTGTAAAAAGTGAAAAGATTCAACTGAAAATAATAGGATAAAGGATCCTGAGAAGATAGCTGAGTAGGAAGCATCAAGAATACTTCTCTCTACCCAGACAACAATATGTCCAATGCAACTATTTTGGGACTCTGGCAACTATTGATATTGGCATGCAACTTCCAGAGGAAGGCTTGGATATAAATTGCAGTTCATTTCAGTAAATTTCATAGCTAAACTCCTCAAAAAACCAGGGACAGCAAGACTCAGGTAAACTCATCTGGTTGGTACTGCTTCATACAGTTTACTACATAGGGTTGGTAGGAAAACTGAACATGCGTGTAATTCACTGGGAGATGACCCTGGGACGCTTGCACCCGGTTTCTATTGATTTTCACCCCATGTACTTCTTTCCTTTGCTGACTTGAGTTTGTATTATTTTACTATAATAAGCCATAAGCAGAATTACAATAGCTTTTTTCGAGTCTTCTGATTTCAGATGATTTATTGAGCCCATGGGTGATCTTAGAAACTCGTAAGACATTATAATTTATGTACTGATGATTGTTTTTTGATGTCACTATTAAAGTAACATAACACCTCAACTTTAAATGCACGATTAATCCTCCTGATTCTCTTCTCTTTTTTACTTTCTGCTTGTTTTAGTCTATGTGGTAAGTGAGTCTAGAAAAGTCTGGCTGGTCAAATGTTTTTCTCCTTTCTTCAATGTAGCAGGGTAGGTGAGCTGATCTGAACCTGTCTCCTCGCATTAAATTTCCTTTCTTTGACAAACTTGTCCTTTGGTACTACATTTTATATTTGTGTGTAGATAAAAAGCTTCCCTTAAGCTTGAGGCATAAATCATATATAGCAATCAGTCTTTTGCTAGAGCAGTCTACTGGAGAGGGACTGGAAAAGCGGGTATCTTTATTCTATTCTACTATTTTTCCTCATATGTATAGCTCATTGATAACCCCAAGAACAAGAATAATTTGCAGAGGAATATTCTTTCCTGCGTTTCCTAGTGGCTATATCTTCAAATAATACCAAGCACTAAATAATTTTCTAAGTGACACAGCTTTCAAATACGCCTTAAGTCTTGCAAAGTGGAAGTGTAGTGCTAATTAGAGCTAATTAGTTGCAATAGATATGTCAAATAGGGAAAGCACTCAGTAGTTCCCTTTTAATTTATTGTCCTTGATAACCAGCAAGTTTGTACTCATGGTCTTCTTTTCTCTTCAGCTAGTGACTGCATGTGTCAGACAATTAACCTCTTTGTATTTCAATTTTTCCATTTGCTTGGTAATAATGTTGACTTCACAGGAAAGCAATGACACATAGTACTATATTTTAGAAAGTTACTTCTTCCTCTTAGCCTGGACTTAATTGTTGCTCTTTATTTTGAAATAGGTAATAAAACCCAGAAGCAACAGGTACTGGTACATTTGATAGGAGATTATTTCAATGTTGTTCTTAGGTCTTTATGTTGAACAGGGCTAACAGGTCACATTTACAGCACGAATGTGGCATTTCATAAGTAGCAGCATATATGTGACTCGTTCCTCTGTTCTGATGCCATACTCTATCTGGAATGCACTGTCTCAAAGAAATGATCACCACAAAGTCCTACTTAATAATAAGAAGCTATCTCTAGAAAAGCAAAGATAATTTACTATCTCTTAACAACTAAAGATGATTACCAAAAATTTTTAATTCACAGTGGTGCTAAAATATTATTCTCATAAATTCATAAATCTCAATCAACTATCAATCCACATTTGGAAAATCTATAGTCAATTTATAATTAGTTCCTTTAATGCCATTTTGATTAATTTATTGAGTTAAGCACCAAGTAATTTTTCTAATTTATTTATTTTCATATGTATGCTGGACAATTTAAACTCATGGGATGGATTCTATAATACTATTAGGAATGCTTAACATCTTCCTTTCAAAATCCAAAATTTTACCAAAGTAGAAAACAGCATGTCCTAATAAAGAATTATTCCTTCACACTTTTATATTATGTGAAGATACGCACTCAACAAAGTGGAACTTCTATAACTATTTAAGTAATATTATCAAATTAGAGAATTTTGTTCCTTATTTTTTAGACAGTTTTTTGAGGTATAATTGATTACAGACAACTGGACCTATTTATTGAATACAATTTGATGAGTTTGGAGATATGCATATACCAGTGAAACCATTATGACAATCAATGTAATAAACATATCCATCACTTCAAAATATTTCCTACTATCTCTTTGCTTCATTTTGCTTTTTTTTGCTTTTTTGATAGGAACACTTAATTAAATTATTGTATCTATTATGCTTGCTTCAGCTGTTTATATGAAACAGGTTAAGCTCTAGTATTTGATAGACACTTCAACTAAGAAATCAAAATATTATATTTTGGTGGTCTATTGTGATAAGGCCCACCTTGTGGTTTTCACCATTAACGTAGCAACAGTTATAGTAATTATAAGCATTAATTTTGTGCTTATTATCAGAACATACTTTCGTTAACAATAATGCATGAAAAAGTAACTTTATTTGTTCATAGTTTACAAGTGAGAAGACAGGTCAATGGCATACATCTAGCAAGGGACAGAAATAGATTTTAGCCCAAGCCACTCTGTTTCAGAGGTAGCACTCAGAACTAGTTGCCCAGGCTTTTTTCCTGTTTATTGTCGAATCTTATGCCTCTTTCTTATTTATTACCAAATTAATGATTGACTTTCATAAAATGGTTTTAAAACATTACATTTAAAAACATATTAATGCTGCTATTCAACTTAGTTGGTTATGCAATTATTATATTTATGCCTAATGAAGAATGAGTATCCAATACGGAGCAACAGCCTTGGTTAAATGTTATTTTCAAATTTATTAATTACATCTTTATGTTGTTCTATTTATTATATTTTCTATTTCCTTCAGCAGTGTAATGAAATAAAATCAATAAATGGTAATAATTGAGTGTTCATTATATTCTAGACCCTGTTACTTTTACGAATTCATTTACTCTCATTAACAGCTGTATTACTAGGTACTATTATCTGTCCCATTTCACAGATGAGATCAATGAAGAAAACAGAGGTTAAATAACTTACTGAGGGTCGTTTGAATAACAGAAGAAACAGGTAAGTTTTGAATTCAATACACATGGCAACAGAGTCTATCTTTTGAAGCTTTTTTAATGTTCAGTAAGAAAGATCAAAATATAGAGAGAAGTCAAGGAAATGAAGAACACAAGAATACTTGAAAATTTATTTTAAAATTTTATATTTGGAAGAAAAAAGTGCACAATAACAGGTTACAACATATTTAGATTTTAAAGTAATACTTCTGATATCTTGAAAAACTTTTAATTTTTCATTTGCTTAGTGTTCTATTTCAAAGATCCTAATAACACATTAAAAATTATTTAAAAGATTCATTTTCATGAAATAATATATTGTAAATGGAGACAATTATATATATATACTATATATATATATAATAATACTTCAAATGAAAACAACTCTCAAAATAATTTATCATAATTTCTTTTATAATGCTTAAAATGAACAAGCAATTATCAAACTTTTTAAATCCAAAGCATCTGGGACCCTTTCAAGTGTCTTGAATTATTTCTTGAAATTTTAATTATAATTTTCAGTTATGCTCTATATTTATAAGAATTAATTTTCTTAGTATTCTTACAATTCTGCAATCTTGTAATGGATCTATTAAACTTTAATACTTGAATTTGAGAATAATGGAACTAATTATCTAACACTGACAATTTGATTTATTTCTTGTGTTTCCTCTGTCTATTTTGATACCGATGAGGACCTGAAGGAGAAGTTAAGCAATAAAAATATTTCAAAGGAATTGACATATTGCAATTTAGTACTCACAATCAGAGAATAGGTTGTAATTTAAAATTTTGAAATCTCATTTACATGATAAAGAAATGAAAATTAATTCTTATTGGTTCTTTCATATTGCAATGATTTTCTCCTATACATAGATTCTTAACAAAGAATTAGTAATTTTGGAGCCTCTTTTTAATGGCATTACTTATAAAAAGGAGAGAAAGGTAAATACTCATGTTTACATCTAAAACTATTTAGTATAGAAATTTATTTAAATGTATTTAGTATAGAAATTTATTTAAATGTTTCACAGCTATTACCTATGATTACAGGGTTAACTAAAGAAAATGCAATTTCTTGTTTTAATTCAAGTAATACTATGAAAAAAAAAGAAGTGATACATTTTATGTTAGTTCTGCTATTTTAAATTGTAAGATGAGAAGTTGGTAAATCCACAGAGTTGGGCATGCTAAGGAATCACACACACACGCACACTGATAGATGTCGGTGTATTTAAACATCACCCGATCTCAAGTGCATACATTTATTCTTTCACTCATTCATTCAAAAATTGAGTTCTTAACATATGCCAACTCAGATGGTAAGTGCTGAGAGGTATGATGAACAAAACATACATGTTCTGTGCTCTTTTTGAGAAAACCATGCAGAGAAGACTGAAGTTAAAGGGAAAACTACATTTCTAATAAGTGTTATATGTGGACATATATGTAGCATTAGTCTCAGTAATGGGTACTGATTTTTAAGAGCTTTCTTGAAAAAGCGACATTTGAACCCAGAAATTTATAAGTGAAGAAGAAGGAGAAGGACACTCCAGGTAGAGTGGACACAATAACATATAATGGTAAAAGTATCATGCCATTTTGGAGAAATCGAAAGAAGCACACACAAATGAGTCTGGCAAGAAAGACAAGGAAAAGGGTATCATGAATGGGCTTAAAAATAAGGTTAAGGATTTAGGACTATATTTGAAGAAAAATGGTAAATCTTTGAAGGGATAAGATAGCTGACAAGATCAGATTTACACTTTGAAAATTAATTTCTACTGAAAAGTGGGAATGGGTTGGAGGAAGAAGGTATAGATGCTGGAGTCTGGTCATCGATGACAGTCATTTAAGGGAATGATGAGAATAATTTTGATTAAAATGGTTTAAGTGGAGAAGCATATAAATGGAAAGATTCTAGAGATATCAAACAAAAGGAAATGTATCAGGAATGAGTGATGTGTTAAATGGATGAAATACAAAGGGAGAGTTGGGTATGATTCCCAGTTTTTAGACCAAAGAACTGGATTAATGATGTGAAAATCACTGGCAGAAGACACACTGAAAAAGACTAGGTAGGGTGAATGGGTGGAAAGTTTTGAGCCATACTATGTCAATTTAGCTTAAATCCGTGTGTATGCGAGGGGCTTGAAGGAAACATATATATGGTAGCTGATATAACTGATATATATGGTAATCTTTGGCTGAATTTAATACCTTAATAAAGTACTGATAAATTATTCAACTTTCCAAATTATACACATTTACCTTGAATCAGTGTGCTCCCAATCAGATCAATTAAATAACTTTTTAGCTATATTTATCAAATCCTTTAATGTAATTATATACACGGTTATTGTCTTCAACCACTAAAAATAACAGATGATTTATAAAGACAGCTATTTATTAATGTATTTTAGGCCCTCTAAAAAAGTTTAATGAAAGTATATTGTAACAAATAATAGAGAATTTTTTTAGTTTTTTAGTTGTACTATTAATAGTAATAATATACACTGACTCAAAAATAGTTAATATAAAAATTATACCCTAAAAGTAAGACAATACCTTTCTTTCTAATATTTATAATTTTTTTTTTATCAATTGCAAAGTTGATCATACACTTAATTCATTTGGGAACATCAATGAAAATTGATACATTTTATTGAAGTTATCCTTCTTTTGGAGCACAATTAGCTTAGGAGTACAAGTGACTATTTAATTTTCCTAATAAATGAGGCCCATAGTCAATACACTTTCTTTTTTGTAGCCCTTTGTTGTATGAGTATAATGTTATAAATGTGTGGAAACATTACGTTCTTTTATCATTTTATTACAACTTCAGAGAAATTTTCTTGAAAAATTACTAAAATCTTCTGTAGGTCATATACCTTCGTTCATCATGATGGTTTCTATTTGTTTGAGTATATCAAACAATATTTTACCCCAGAGAATCATCCTTTTTTGCTCTTTGCCAATCCCCTATCTTTCCTTGTCTTGCCTCACCCTTTACCTAACTCACTTCCCAAAGCTCACCCTAGCACCAAGACTTCTGCCTTTTTCATTACTCACGTATTCATTCTGATGCCAATACCAAGAATTCAATTACTCAATTTTCGTTTTAAATACTTAGTAGAATTTTTCATGACTCAGAGAGCCTCATGCCTCATCCAATTTTATAAAAACTTTTTCTTATGTACTTAAAATTCTAAGGTGGAAAAGAAAAAATAAGTCAACACTTCTATTTCAATAAGTCTTGGTCTAGTTTAAAAGCTTTCTGAGCAGGTAAAAAATTAATATAATATTGAAATTGATACAGGTAATTTCTACATTATAATTGACACCTATAAAAATGTATTGTAAGAGAATAAAGAATGTAGAAGATTTAATTGAATATAAACTATAGTTTACTATCAAAAAAATTTCAATTGCTGCAAAAAAAACAAGCATTTCTTCATAAAGATAGGAAAGTAATAATGAGAGAAGAGATTATTTGATGACAGAGTGAGAAAAAATAATTAAATTGGCTCATAATTATCTCCTCACAAATTTTAAGAATAATATTGAGTCAAATACTTTTCAACACAAGTAGGTGGGAGAATATTTGTAAATCATATATCTGATAAGGAATTTTTGTCTAGAATATATAAAAAGTTGCAAATCAATAATAAGATACATATCCAAATTAAAGAATAAGCAAAGGATTCACTTTATATCTACTTCAAAGAAGATATAAAGTGACAAAGAAGCACATAAAAAATGTTCAATATAATTAGCCACCAGAGAATTACAAATTAAATTGCAATTTCTTACACAATGAAATACTATTTTACACCCACTTGAATGGCTATAGTCAACAGGACCGACAATAGCAAGTGTTGTTGAGCCTGTGGAGACATTGGAACCCTCATACACTGCTGAAATATACAATGCTGCAGGCACTTTGGGAAACACTTAAACCTTTAACAGGTTTACCATGTAACCCAGCAATTTAATTTCTAGCTGAAGAGATTGGAAAATATATATGTAGGCAAAAACTGTGAGTAAGTATTCACAGAATCACTATTTATAAAAGCCCAAAGTAGAAGCAATTTATATATCCACCAACTGAGGAATGGATTAAAATAGGTAATGCATCCGTACACTGGAATATTATTTGAAAATACAAAATAATAAAATACCGATATATTCTATGACATGAGAAAACCTTTAAAACACCATGCTAATTGTTAGCATAAAGCCAGTTACATACATATTGTATGATTATATTTATATGAAATGCCCACAGTAGGCAATCTCAAGAGACAGAAAATAGGTTATGGTTGCCATGGGCTAGAAAAGAGAGAGGAGTGACAACTAATGGGCATAGGGTTTCTTTTTAAGGTAATAAAAAGGTTCTAAAGCCACTAAATTATACTCTTAATGGGTGAATTTTATGAAATATAAATTATTTCTCAATAAAGTTTTAAATGCACAAAAAGAAAGAAAACTTTTATAATCTTGGGAAAATTTTACACCAAAATTTATTCTTCACTTGACGACTAAATTAGTGGTTTCATTTTTAACAATTAAACCTTAAGAAAGACAAATTTTGTTTATTTTAGTGCAGTATTATTTTTTATTTTTATTAGGTGAACTATTTTAACTTCATTAATTCAATTATATGGCTAAAATGTTTTTAAATAATGTAGTTATACATTCTGTTTTGTGTTATAAGTATTTATATTTGAAATGTGCTATATATTTTCTGACTTCCAGATTTTAAAATATGAATTTTTTAATATATTTAATAAAATGTTTAGTGTGTAATACTTTTAATATACTTTAGACATTAAGTTTAATGATAAACAGATAATATCTTGACAGAAGATATGTTCTTTTGAAAGATATGAATTATGAAATGTGTTATCATTTTTCCCCAAGAACTTTATCCTGTGTTCCTTACTGTGGCTTTTCAGACTCTAGATTGTAAAACTATCCTAACACAGTGAATTCATTTTCTATTATTGAATTACTCTTTCCAAGTGATTGGTTCTTTGGTATCAGATACTTGATTACCTAACAAATTCCATCCTCTCTCAATTTATCTAAAGCAATATCAATGAGTACAATGTATCTGGAACTCACTGTATCATCTCTAAAGAAATGTGTATAAGTAAAATATGCAATTACTTGAAATGTGAATGACAAAATGAGCTAATTATCTGACTTTGTTCTCCGTATGATATATAAGCAAAACTGTGTTTTCTCTCTGTTACTTAGTGCTGGTCTGATCACTGTTGAGAATGTTATTTGGTTCAATGGACAATATTTAAAAAATAAGATGTTCCTTTTTAAAACATGCCAAAAGTCACTAATTTTTTCTTTCCCATTATCACATAAATATCTCTGGAGAATGCAAGAAAAGGGAAAATATGAACAGTTTCTGGCAAATTTGAGGACTATTCCAGTTAAATTTCATTTTATTAAAGAAAAAATCATATGTAATAAAGACTATATATAAAAGTCTATTTTAGAGAAAACTGAAGAAAATTTCAGATAACTTTAGCCTCACATCCATGATACAATGTAAAAGTACATGGCCTTTATGCAATTATGGCAGGAAATTATAAAGAAAACAAATGTTATGGCAAGGACGAAACCAACAGTTAGATGCAACATCCAAATTAGTCCAATAAGTTATAGTATCCATCCAAACAAGTTTAAGATGGAGTAAAATTTAATGTAAAATAACTATAAACTTTAATATAGATTATTTTAAATGTAAACTTGTGGTAAGGAAAGTATTTCTAAGTGAAATGCTGTAAAGGAAAGATTGATATTTTCAAATACATAGAATGCAAATTTTTCCATACAACTGAAATGATATAAGCTAAAATATAAACGATTGAAGAAAGTACTTAACACACTTATGACAATAAAGATGAAATATCCTCATTTATTAAATGATCTTATAAATACAAGTGCCTGCATGCACAGGTTATTTGCATACATTTGAATGTATGTAGGATTTTAAGAGACTGTTAAATCGAGACTTCAAAGCATCGCTCCTCAGAATCTTAGTTATCTTTTTATATGTGGACTAAATAGTGTTTCCCTCTCTCATTTTATAAATTTTATTTCACTTGACCATAAAAATAAATTAAATATTGATGATACTTCTACTCCTATTGTGTGTACTTATTGTCAATATATATCTGTACTATCATTAGAATTATCCATTTTTTTTTCAATTTAAGTGCAATTTAGCTTCCTGTGAGATCTATTCTGCACTTTGCATATGGAATAATATAATAAGGGAGAAAAGTCAGAATTAATAAATGTTAACTTATCTTCACAATTTGTATACACATGTTTGATTTTATTATTCAGAGTAAAAATTCACTTTTTCATTTTATTTTCTATTTTGTTTTCTTTCTCTGTTACTTTTCTTTATTCCTATACTACAATATTTTCAGTGTTGAAGCAGATTTAACAATAGCATTTGATGATGCTATCTGAAACCATTTGTTTGAAGGGTAACATATTAACATGGCTTTTTTCAATTTAGCCACATTAATTACATGCTGTTAGGACTAAAATGGACTAAGGTTTTGGTAGGGTATGAGACTCAGAGTTCACATGAAGATGTCTGTTGCTCATGTTACTTGAAAGTAAGAATTATTGAATGCAAATGATTTGTATTTTTGCTTCCAAATGATGTTGGCTTTATAGCACTGTTAAAACAAATGGCGTTCTTTAAAATTTCAGTCTCAACTTCATAGTTTCAAAACAAGTACTCTCATTTACTCTGGAAAATTTCAGCGTCATATACATTTTGATCAAGCACTTAAAAAAATCTTTATTCATCTTATACTCTCCCGGATTTCCTGCCCATGTATGTGCAAGATGATGGTTTGACTCTCTCAACCTCCATTCTATCCTCCTTCTACATAAAAGAAGAAAGATAACTATTCCTCTCATCCTTCTTTGTTACCAGGGTTCTGAGAGGGAACTAGGTTCTATCTTTTGGGCAATTACATGAAATTCAGAAGGCTTCTTCTTGGATGGAGCACAAGATTTTGGCAGAATAGTGGCTGGACTACATGTTCTCCACAGTTTTGTGGGTGTGTGACCATGTGGGTGCTTAATGATGGCTAAGCAGTAGCATTTCCCTGAATCTGGATTTTAGCTTCAGTAGTGTGACCTAGATGCAAAAAGCCTATGACAGCTGCTTAATTTCCAGTTTTCTAGTCCTTCAATGATTTTAAGCATATTATTATTGTTAGCAGTAGTACTAACTTACTACTACTACAACTAGTAGTCTTAAAATCCTAAAAGTTGTTTTAGTTCTTCATACACTCTTGATTAAATTTAATAAAAATATGCTTTTGAGAATGTGAGATTTTTCATTTCTGAGAAAAATGTATATGTATAAAGTACTGTTTAGAATTACTTGGATTTTATTTGTCTCTTCACTAAAATCAAAAGATTCAAAGGCCTACTGTTCTTTAATTCTTATTTGCTTATTTTTAAATATATAAATTTTGCATAAAATAAAATAGTTACTTTTGTAGAAATTTTATTGTTTAATCATCTCAAATTTAACAGAATACTGTTAATCAGTTATTTAACTACATTTATATGTTTAATGTTTTTAAGTATATTTTCAATAAATTCAAGTGCTTGACAAAACATTTTAACAAACAAAACCAGCACATCTTCCAAATACTAAAAATCTCTTAGACATAATAGATTAATGGAAACATATTGATAAGAAAAATAGTATATTTGCCAATATTTCAATGCTTATAATATCATAAACTCTCTAAATAGCAAGCATACAGAGATTATTTCCAAACATTAGGCAGAGATGTTCATGTAATAAACAAGCTTAACTTAATCACCTCTATAGTTAAGTCTAACTCTGAACAGATTTGAAAAACAAAAACGAAAGCAAAAACAAAACAGAACTTAGGTACTAAAAAAGAAAAAAAAAAAATTTTTCCCTAAGAAGTTAAGTTTACTTGATAAATTATTTATGATGATTTTATTGTTAGCTATTTGCATTTCAGACAGAATAGAGGATGGAGAAACTGAGAGTTATAATCTCCATGGTAGATTATTGGTGTGCTAGAAAGAGGCCCACTAGTTTTCTTTTTCTCTTCTTTCTTTCTTCTTTTTTCTTTTCTTTCTTTCTTTCTTTCTTTCTTTCTTTCTTTCTTTCTTTCTTTCTTTCTTTCTTCTGTCTCTTTCTTTCTTTCTTTTTTTGTCTCTGGACATCACTTCATTCCAAGTATACATCCTTCAGATGGATTGGTTTCACAGTCCATATCTTATGTTTTAAGTTATATTCTCTGTGATTTTTTTAAGTACTTAACTAGAACATATTTTTAACTCTCTAAATATATTTAATAGCTTTAAAGAGGATAAATTATCTTTATCTTTTCTTGGACCATTTTCTTTCCTTATATTTTAATAGAAATAGGTGCCCAAACATTAAACAGTGGAATAGCTACTTATAGGCCTGCCATTAAGCCTACCTTCTGCCCTACCTCATTCCGGATCCCCAGAAATAAAATTCTACACAAATTGGATTTCCTACAAAAGGCACATAAGGATAATTAGAGAATCAGAGGAGGTATAAAAAACAGAAGGGTGAGTTGGACACTGGACATTTATCAATGGTGATTCCACCATTAATACCTAATTTGGGAAAGGGAAAGCAACATTAATACAACAAATATTATTCCAGGTTACATATATTTAATGAATAGTTTAATATATTTTCTCAAATTTAGATAAACTCTTTCATCAATTGATGATATGCATTTCCTCAATAATTTATCATAGCTTTTTTTTTTTATTTCAGAATACCTGGCCTTCATTTTTGTTTCTTTAGGCAATATAAAAAATTTATTAGAGTAAGGCCTGGATGTTTCTGACAGTCATTCAGTGCTCATGAGATAGGGTTCATCTCTTAGAATATTAAAGTTTTCTAAAAATAAGATAATAAGCTCAAACTGAGAACAGAAGTCATTATTAGCACACCTGTACCTCCTGTGTCACCTGATAATGTCATTTAAAATTTTGCAAATGCTGATTAGATGATAGCAGGATTTTAAAACTAGAAATAACTTTAAAAATATGAGAATAAGAAAACAAGGTTTTTGTCTTATCACATTTTGTCCATAGTCTTCATTTTTAGTTAGGCTACAGATGGTGTGCAGCCTATTTCCACAATGCCTGCAGGCCTCATGACATCAATCACAACTTCTAAGAATGTGTGAACTATTCTGGTGACTAACCTTGGATACCTTGAGTCTCCATGGGATGTGACAACTATTAAATGAGAGTAAGAAAAAACAGTTGCTCAAGTAATTATTAATGGAAATATGTATGCTGATATATATATATTCTGCATTCCTAAATTCATATCCTTAATCCATCATTTTTAGGCAGGCCTTTGAGAGCTATAAAAATATTTAAACCTCCTCAAGAATCTGAAGAATTTACTGATGTGAGAGAAATAAAACAAAGTAAGCATAAATTTTCATATGTGCATTTTAACACAAACGTTGTACTGAAATCCTAAATGTAGAAATAAGCTGTATCAGTCTGGGTTCTTCAGAGGAACAGAACCAATAGAAAGGAAGCTGAAAAGTCCCACAATCTGCAGTTGGCAAGCTGGAGACTAGGACAGCCAATGGTATAGTTTCAATTAAGTTTGAATGTTTGAGAACCAGGAGAGCCATTGATATATATCCGAGTCTAATTCTGAGTCCAAAAGCATAAGACCAATGTCCAAGCTTAAGCACAAGTGTAGAGAACTAATTCTCCCTAACTAAGCCTTTTTTTTTGTTGTTCTATAAAGGCCTTCAGAGGATTGGATGAGTCCACCATATTGGGGAGGGCAATCTGCTTTACTTAGTCTGATGATTCAAACATTAATCTCATCTAGAAACACCCCCACAAACATACTTAGAATGAAGTTTAATCAATTATCTGTGCACACTGAGATCTAGTCAAACTGATACATAAAATTAACCATCACGAGTCCTAATGGTACCTTTAGCACTTAGTTAAGCATTTTACTAGTATTCATTTCATAGATCATATCAATATCAATGTAATTCTACTCTGTCGCAATTCTCTTCCTTTATTAATGGGTAATTGCCCCTTCTAACAATCGGATTCTTACAGTTAAAAAAAGAAGGATGCCCCATCATGATCTAACTACTTTCTCCCATTACTATTCCTATCTTGAAGCTTATGTGACCTCTAGAGAGAAATTTTCTTTTATTGCACTTAAATAGACTCTCACTTATGTCTGTGCTCTGTTTGCATGGCCCCTTGTGTCTAAAACAGGCAAACTAAGCCTAGGACTTAAGCTATGAAGTATCATCTTTTAAGCTCCAGAGAGAAATACCCTGGTCAAGGCTGTCAAACAGGCAAAGTTTATTTTGGAGTCGTCGGCCATACTGTCTTCCAGAATAAAGCCACAGAGACAGTGCATATGCTTTAAAGCTGAAAGGTTTGGCTTCAAATAACAGCTCTTTCAATTTTTAGCTTGCTCAATAACCTCTCTGAACTGCATTTTTCACTTCTATAAAACTCTTGGAGGGTTATGTTGAAATTAAATGACAATATGTGTGTGAAATGCCAAGTTGTTCCAGCCCGATTCTCAAACACAATCAGATTGAATGGTGGCGAAACATGACATTTAAAGAGAAGAGTGACTAAGGTAAGAAGGCTTAAATCTGCCCCCTCTCCTCTTTCCTTTTTTCTTTCTCAGGATTATTCTTTCATAATCCTCTCCCTTTAATTTTCAAATGTAATATATTTTTTGATACTGTTTCATGAAGTTACAAACAACTACACACCTCTATAATTGTACAAACTAAATAAATTATGTGTCAAGGAGAGAAAAAAGCATATTGAATAAAGCACTGGAAATACAAACCTCAAAGTACACCTGTCTTCCAATTTACAGTAAAATATTTACTTTTATAATGTTAGGGGAAGCCAAACCAGTAAGGTATTAAAGAAACATGCAATTCATAATATACAACATTACTGTTATACGAAGATCATTTTAGAAATGTGAAATCTCAGACCCTTCCCCAGATTTCTTAATCAGAATATGTTTTAATAAGATCTCTCAAGTAGTTAACATTCTCATTAGAGTGTAAGAAGCACAACTGTAGAAGATTTTACAAAGTGTGAAGATTCTTATGTAAAAGTTTCTTTCCCAGAGAATACGTAAGATTTGGCATTGTCTATTCCTATAGTATTTGACACTATGATTTCAACAAAAGATGTGATTTCTTTATTAGGCTGTTCATCTTATTTTTACTTAATCACAGGGTTTTCTGAGGTAGTCACAGCTTCAGTGTACAATTGAGGGAAATCCTGGACCGTTAACACCTTGCAGATCAGATGACTTCTTCGTTCCTTCGGTTGACCTTTTCTCTTTTCCATCAACCATATATACTAAAAATTTCCCCAGTGTTCTTGCTTTCTATTACTCGTTATAATGATTAATCTCTTACCAACACCTTGTAATAGGTAAATTTAAGTTATGAGTTACTCTCATTTCATTGTTATATTAGCAGGATGATGTGATCCTTCCTTAAAATAATACTACTATCTGTAAGCAGGCCTAGGAATGTTCAAGAATTAGGCATACACCTGTATAGCAAAATATACATTACACAAGACCCAGTTCACTGCACCTACTATTCAAAATAACTTAGACTGCATAATAGAGGTGGTCATCAAGGTAAATTTTAGTTTGAAGATCAAATACAAAGATTATTTTAAGTATTTTTCTAACCTCATTGTTTTAGCTCTGCTTTTAGAATTAATTTCCATTGAAATCAATTGTCTAAATGGTGAGCCTAAGTTAAATGGAGCTCTCCAGGTGAATTCTGATTACTGTTTAGTTTATAATTGCAGCGGTTTCAGAATGTCGTGTCTATATATTTTTTTCCAGCTATCTTTCTCAATTAATTTAGGAAAAGCAGAAAGTAAAATAAAATAATAGCCAGGAAATTGGACTAGTACATGTTGTAAGGAATAAGAATAACTAAAATACTTTTAATAAAATATTATATTAATTCTAATATTCTTATTAGTTCAATTGGGTTCCTTTGTGACTTTTAAAGGATTATAATCATCTATCAATTTTATTTTTATTGCATAGAATATATTTATATTTTTTAAAACTTGTCTAGCAAAATTGGGTAATTAAAGGATGTTAAGCTATAAACCCTGCATATTTTTTAATGTGAATTTTTTTTTTAATTGAACTTTCCTTGAAAAGTTAGCTATGGACAAACATTTTATTTTCTCTACTGACAAAATGCTAATATTAAAAATATTCTATTTTATTTAATATACATATCACATTTGAAATCTAACAAGAGGAGAAAGGTCACTTGTTAGAGGTATGAATGATACATTAATTAGATAAGAGTATTAATTTACAAAGAAGCTTTCTAATTAAGAAATTTGAAGAAACTTTTGAGTAAGACTTGATTATTGTATATATTATTTCAGCCCATTATACCTAAGGGCCCTGGGTTATCAGAACTACCTCTATTAGTGAATAGCTTTATAGCAAGAGAAATAAAAATGCAGTTATCTAAAGCTACATTTTTTCTTTTCAAGAAAATAACTTTAATTACATAAAAGTTTACAGAAGAATACAGTTAGTTACATGTTTCAAATTGCACTTAAAGGTGAATTTGATGATTTTTTTACCAAGTTATTGCATATCTTGTCTTTTTTTTTTTATCTATGTGGCTGCATATTTACATATACAAAGAAATATGGAGAAAGGTTTGTGGTTTTTAAACAATTTACATAAATGCTATCACACTGTATGCGTGCTTTTTTTTGTTTTAACATTATTATATAATTTCTACACACACACACACACACACACACACACACACACACGTGAACCTAAACAGTTTAAGTAGAAATTTCAGAATGAGAATAAATTTAACACTAGCTAACATAGTAAGTCTAAATTCTTCCTAATGTTTTCTTATGTCACACATATTTAGGAAAAAAAGATAATATTTTGGTTCAATGCAATAGGCAATAACACAATAACATAAAATCAATTATGGAGATATTTTATTTTTAATATTTCATGTTATTTTTGTATTTTATGCTGTAAAATAACCTTTTATTAAAAGTTTATCTAAATGACCATTGTTTTTCCACAAGATAACATTTAAACATAAAATAGTATTCTTCTTGAGTCTTATTTTCCTTCACTATGTAACAAAATTAATTATATACACACACATCTCCTTTCTTGTTAGGACTTATGTTATAATTTATAGTATTTCATTTTATTTTAATATTATGGCACCCAGCAGGGATTTTTTGGAATATTTTTGTAGATTAATGAAAGCATTCTTCATCAAGCTACCATCTGCTAGCTTACGAATTTCATTTTACCTATGCACAGAGAAGTACTACACAGCCTATAAAATCTTCCTAACTGTAGAGTAAAAGTTGCCATAGAATAATCACTTTTTCTTTTCCTTTTTTTATCATGTTATCTATCAAAGTAATAGAATTCCCACCTAGGGGCTTGAAAGAAACACACTTATGTGTGACCACAGACATGCCACATTACAAAATTTTCCTGTTCCTTTATGTGGTCCAGAACTATCAAAATTGCTTACGGATTTTTAAATATACATCTTTAATATAGGTTAATTATGTATAGTTTCTAAAGTTCTATTAAGCAAATTTGGTTGCCCCTCCACTAACCTGAAAATGTATATTATATAATTTTTTTTTGTTTTTACATGTTAAATATTTCTGCTAAGAATGTTTTATTTGACTACCAACCATTTAATTTTATAAATATATGAATATAACAATACATTTAACATAGTTTAGCATTTTTTGAATAAATTAAACATAGAATAATCATTAGTAAATTACAAAATTAATTTGCTGAAAACAAAATTTTGTGTAGTATTTTAGAGAATTTTAGTGTGATTGATTCAATATTGTCTTTATTTTTGCTTTATGTTTCTCTTTTCATGTCTTATTCCAAGAAATATCTATTCTTTTTTCTTTTAGCATAACTACATTATCTAAGTAAATTTTGTTGAAAAAAATGACATTAATTCTTTACATCAAGGCAGAAGTACAAACATTATCCAATTTATATAGAAAAAAATAAAAGCATATCATGTAGAAAATACATGAAAGTAATGATGCTTTTATAAACTAAATTATATTTATACACTAATATTTTAGCCTATTTATGAAATTAATAATTATGTAATTTAGGGTATATTTTAAAGTAACTTTTGTTTCAGATTTTAAAGTACATATACACATAGTAGATTCTCCTTATCATTTAAAATTTTAAATAAAATAAAAATCATATTAAAACTTTCAATTGCATTATGTCTGTTTTCTAATATATTTGGCAGCAATCTAGCAGAATAATTTTAGATCATAACTACTGTTTTTATAGAATTAAAGTCTTAACCAAAATATTTATTAAATTTCATTAAAATTTTAAAATTATCTCCATGATTCAAATGATAAAAAATAATATTTAAAACCTAAAATAATCTTTGTCAAAAAGATGCCTGTAATTCAATTACAAAGTAATAAATAGCTCTATTTTAAAAGGTAAAATGTCAGTATAGCTATGAAATTTAAAAAAGAATGAAATTTATGAAAATTTGGTGATGTATTTGAAAATAAAACTGCTACTATTGTGTTTTTAAATTGTACTTTTGAATAAATGTCCATTAAACATAATCTCAATTTTTTAACAAAATAATTGGAATAACATCTGACTGCAGCTTTTAGTGTAACAGACTAAACTCTTTATAAAGGCAGTCTTTTCAAACAATTCCTCTTTATACACCATCATATAGCCATAATTAATCTCCTCTTTGACTACATTAGGATATATTTTATATATTCTTAATTTTTTTCCAAATATATCACAATCACATGCTTGTAAGATACTGTATGTGTGAACATGTATTCTAAGAAAGTGGTGCCATGTTTTTTTCGTAATGGTATTGTCATATTTATGTTCATTGCAAATGGATGCCAGAGAACAGATCATTTAGAAAAAGCAGTAAAGCACATCAGGGAAACCAACTTTCAGACTGTCCACAAATCCTCAAAACCAGAGAGTTTGAACAAGTGATCCTGCTCATCGGAGGTCATATTTAATATTAAATTAAGGGACCCTGATTTAGGGATTGATAATGAGCTGAGTATGGAGTTGAGGGTCAAGGCTATGGCTTCTCTCTTCCCATTTCCCATTTCCTATTGAGAAAGTATGGTCTTAGGGTTACTACAATAGGTATAATGGAATCACTAGTTTAAGATTAAAACCAACTTGGCTTAAATTCAGGACTCTCAAATTATTAACTGTGATAATACTGATTTGATTTTCTTTTTCCTTATTACAAAACTAACATACATTTTGTGTGCTTCAACTCAGATGCTGTATGTGAAACCACCTAGCAGAAAATTCATTAAGTTTACTGCTTCTACAATATTTTCTTAAATTAATACCTTACGAGGATAGTAACCATGTATTAGAATTTGTATCACAAAAATGATTCACCGGAAGTTCGATATTTTTCTACAGACCCATTTTACTTGGCACTATATCCGATTGAGTTAATATTTAAGTAAAAGTTCTAATTTCTCTCCATAGAGTAAGATTTTTTCCTTCTGGAATATGTGCACAAATAGACCAATGGACAGGCTTAGTCCATTGTTTTATTTATTTATTTATTTAGCCCTTTGGCTCTTCCATAGGTGAGATTTGGAGAGCAAAAGAAGAAACAGTACTTAGGTAGTCTACTATCTGGATGAGAGTGCCTAATTTCTGATTATTTCCTCATGTTTTGATCATCCACCTTATATTGTTTTTTTAATATTTTTCCTTATGCTTTTAAATTGTTGACCTACTGGTTACTGAAATTGGAATTACTTTTTTGGGTAATTTATTATAATTATAATTATTTGCTATTATTTCACTCGATGCTTTTTTACTCTTGATTGCTTTGCTGATTTCTAGAATGCCACACCTCTCTTAATCCCAACTTCTCAGTTTTTCCACAGTTCAAATAGTTAAATACCTTAGATTTCAATCTACAATTTCTCTCATTTATCCTGAGAGTATATTTTTCTGTCAAAACTGTGCTAGAATTTATAATCCAAGGGTTGACAAACTGGAAACAAAAAAAGAAACATATTCATCTGTGAGGTGAATATAGTTTAATTACTGCTCCAAACTGGTGGGAAAAAAATTTAAATGATTAAAATAATTTATATTTAAAGATTCTCATATTATGGAAATATGTTAAATTACGATATAGTTTTTAATAACTTTCCAGTAACTGAGGAGTTTATGAACTGACTGGTCACATGATAAACTGTAAAGCAGAGTCATTCAATAATTGAAGAAAGTTATTACAAAGCATGACATGCATGAATCACTTTCTTACAATGAGACTTGGAACATAGCCTGTAGTTAAAGGCACACTCAAATTTATTTTTAAAACCATAAATTGTAGTTACATTAGCATACAGCTTCTTATACCATTTAGCAGTGACCTGATCCAGAATAAATAGGTCATTTTCTGGGAACTAATATTGCATTATTCATTGAACATACTACAAACTTTATTGGATTCAGTAAAATAATACCATCACTTTCACCCCTTAATATATGTATATTAAAATGATATATTAAAAACATACAACATAATTTAATAAATATTTTATTTAGATCCCACCCATATGCCAAGCATTACTCTAGGTATTAGCTATGATAGAATGATAGATAAAATAGTGCCTTGTCTTCCAGGAAAGGGACTTAAAGTCATACAGGAGATAAATACACATAAATGACTGTAATATAAATAGTGCAATAGACTCCAGTATAAAAAATAGGTGCTTCCCCCCGCCGCCCCCGCCCCACTAAAACACAGAGCAAGCAAGGAAGATTTATTTCAGTCAGACATGAGACCCAAATCATGGCCAGGAACAATAGAAACAGCAGAGTAGGATTCAAAAATGCAACTCAGGAAATATTTAAGGAACGTGGAGTAACATCTTGCTAAATATAAGTAACAGAAAGTAAGTTGGGCTAGTCTCAGATTAAAGAGAAATTTGTTGTAACATACTGGGACATCCCACAGAATGCAAAAACAGGAATACTTCTAGATCTCAGCAAAGACTTGGGGTCAGGGCGTCATATGACAACAGGTATTTCATTCTTGTCCAGTCTTTGCTCGTCATTGTGAAAAGACTCATTAATTTCCTTCTCTTTTCAAAAACTTGACTTTTCTGTTTCACCTCGACAAATCTGAATTTTGACAGTTTCTTATTTTTACATGCAAGAGTTTCAGCTATCATGAGAAATACTGAATTTCTTCTCTGGATCTATTTTGAAACATTTCCAGGAAGAGATGGATTGACACAATAAGCTATCTCAGGTCCCAGGAAGTGGATGAGGGTTGTTAACTCTTGCTTCACTAGCAGTAATACAGGAAAAGCTGCAATCAAGTAGGAAGAGGGGCACTTTCCAGAATTTGAATGCTTAAGGCAACCCATTAAGTATTCACTAGAAGAAGATGGATAATTTTGATTAATAATTTTGGAAATGGCTAGCTATAAGGTTTGTTATCAGGTGATTTCTCAAGAGTTAATTATTAGTATATAGATTTATAACCTATGAACATGAATGGGCAACAATGTCCACTAGGTTATGGGACTAAGTTTAGTTTCCATTAATAAGACCTGGTAAAAATAAATGAAGACATAAGGACCCAACCATTGCATAATTTTCAGTATCACACTCCACCATTAAGGAGAGAATAGGGAGCCTGGCAAAGTGACTGAAAAGAATTATCTAAAATATGAAAAAGGGCAAGTCCTGGAATGCCATAATATTACATTTTACTGATTTATCCTGTTTATTGAATTCTCCTTTCTCCTCTTTCGCTCAATTCTTTCTGAGAAAAACAGAAGAATGTTTTAGTTAAAAAGGTGAACTCCGTAAACATAGGCTTCCTATAGTCCAATTCTGGCTTTTACAATTAGAAACAATGAGTCTGAAGTGATAATTACCTTTCTAATCTTTAGAATAAATGAGAACATTTATGAAAATTATTTGCCACCATTCTTGACACAGAATCAATGCTCAATAAATATTAGTTGCTGCCAGTGTAAATATAAGATTTTTATTCTTGCCTATATATTATTTTACAGCCCTTTCTTAGATAATAAACCAATTTGTATACATCTCATATTCTTTAATTCCCAAGTCAATATGTCTGCCCTGTAACTCAAACTCTATCTTGCTATTAATGCCTGCTAGATGTGTAGTGCAAACACTGGTAGGAAAAGCTGGTAATCCAGTAAACAGGATGTTAGCCATTCATTAACTCACATTTTACTAGTGTAATTTACTATGTAATTTATTCATCATTCATTCATACTTTTATTAATTTAACAATTACTAATTTAGCAAATGTATCCATCCACTGATTTAAGAAAAATGACAAATATCTTCTAGATGACACAGATTTATTCCCTTCCTTTATGGTATTTATAACTTTTGAGAATAACAATACGAGATCAGCACATTAATTAAAGTAACAGGATATATTTAGAAGAATTTCTATTGTCTCAACAACAGAGCTAATAAATAAAAACAGAAATTAGAGTTTCAAATCATTGTTTAGTTCATATACTGCTGATGAGCTACCAGTAGTTGGGGCACCCAAGTACCCAATAGTTATACAGAAAAATACCAGAAATCAACCAAGTACCAATGGTCTCCAAGGGGAGTGCCGAAAGAAGAGAAGAGTTTCTTCTTATACTGTATCAAGTAGAAGTTCTCCTAGGTTACCACGTATACCTATGAATTATTCTACCAAAAAAAAAAAATGGAGACAAATGTATCATTTTTCAGATATATGTTTATTCAGCTACAAAACCCACCCTTGTACTGCAACTAGTGCAGTTTGGTGAAGCATTCTTGGGAGAGTTTCTCTCCACCTAAGATTACAGAATATTAATCTTTGAGTTTCTTTCTTACATTACAGTGTAGAAGAGTAGGATGCTTAACAGGTTTCCCATTAAGTTTGTAGATACATTATATCATAGTCTTTGTGGCCACATCTCATAATAGAGACATTAGAAGATAAGAGGTTTTCTAGGGGCACCGTCACCAGGATTTGAAGGGACCATGCAGTGATGCACCTTAAAAGCAGTGAAGTTACATCATGCCACACCACACCTCATGTTTTTTAAGAGGCCATGCCACACCACATCTCATGGTTTTTAGGAGGCCATATAGAAAATTCTTCATATTCCCTTGGCTCCGATAAATAATCAAGTAAATTAGCAGAGCTTGAGCTATGAGGAATATCCAGGTAGAGTGAATTCTAGGCAGATAAATCAAAAAAATGGCTGAAGGTGAGGAAAGAGTTGACTGGGACTTGGTTAGGGTAGCAGCGATAGGTACAGAAAGAAACTGATGAACTTGGCATATATTTTGAATTCTGTTAGAATTTACTGGTAGGCTGTATAAACTACATGAAGGAATCAAAGATGATTTGCAAATTTTTGGCTTGAATAACTGAGACAGTGGGGCTAATTTCAGCACAAGAAACACTAGCAGATTAATAAATTTGGGTGGAGAGAATCATTTTTTCCACTGAGGTCCTGTGTAATTTTAGATGACAAGTAGAGATAAAACAGGCAATTATGAGAGATTTGAAGTCCACAGGGCAAGTCGAGTATTGGGTTTTGAGGAAGCCAGACTAATCATCTTATTTAACAGAAGATAAGACTAAGATTATAATTTTAGACAAAGGTTGGTTTTGAGATTTAACGATAAGGTTTTGAGATGACTTCGGGAGGTGATCACACAATGCAATGTACAGAAGATGTACTTTTGAAACCTATGTAATTTAATTAAGAATACCACTCCCAATAAATTTAACAAAATTAAGAATATACACATACTTACACAAAGATTTTAAAAGGGTTCCTCCCTGGATACTATCATTTTCTCAAGCAATCTTAGATGAGGCTTTTAGCTGAGAGGAAAGAGGTACAGCAGTTGAATATTGAGGAAAGAGCTAAGAGTATAAAACAGTCTCCAGAGTGGAAAATGATTATACTAGAGAGATATATTAGATTTCCAAGCAGTGTCAAGTTCCTATTTGAAGGCTGTGGTCATGAATTTTGAGTGAAACTGGTAAGAAACAAAATCAAACGGTGCCTTGGGTTTGAATCTATTCTGTCAGAAACTATTAATTTTTTTTATGCATCCATAGCAATAGGCAAAATAGCCTCTGACTAGCTGAGTACCTACACAGGTTTGCTAAGTTAATTTTCAGATTAACTGAGTACATTTCTATACTAAATATATTATAATCAAGTAAAATATGTGTGTGTGTGTATAATTTCTGATGACAGATGTAGTTTACTAATTGGATGGTCAGCACAACCTACCTCATGGTTAAAGGTTATATTCAAGGGCTATTAAACGTAAATTTTATACTTAAAATCCTACTTTTGAAACAAATTATTGAATTTCATTTGATTTTAAATTTAGCAATATAAATTATAACTGTATTAGATAAGGAGACTTGAGAGAAGTATAATCTTATTGGCATAATTATTCTATTGCTATTACGAAATTGTTCTCAGAAAGTTAAGAAAAAGAATTCTAGAAAATGTTCACATTTCAGTAATATTATAAATAAAGTGATAGTAAGGGGAGCTTAAACCCTTTTTTAAACTTAACACATCTTTGGTTTTCTGGATTATGCTAATGTCAACCAGGTTAAGAGGAAACTCATTTTCCTAGACTTTCTCTCTCCTTATGATGCCAAGTTAGGAATGGTCAAAAGAGACTTTACATGAGATTTCAAAGGGAAAGCTAAAACAGTATGTATTATTCTAAGAAGGTCATTAGGTTCAATTATGATGACAGACCCAGAGTTGAGCTCCAACCATTCTCTGTTCTGCATTCAGCTTTTCTTCCAAACTGCTGGTCCAGGTGACAATAATGGTCTTAAATCGCCCCAATGCTTGGCCATAAGCTACAGAGGTACCCATTACAAAGAAGACCCTCTTCTTGAGTGTCCCTCTTATGAGCCTTATTGTTTTATGTTTTCTATTACCATTGCAAAGTTGGACTTGTTTTATTTTTTTTATAACCATTGCAAAGTTTCATGTTTTCACCTGTCAGCCCTTCAAGCAGATCCATCAGTGCTCCAATGCAAATCTTCTGACTTCCACTTCAGACATTCACTTTCACAGCCCTCCCCACCTTTGCGTAAGGTTTAATTTATTTTAAATTCGTTAATACCGGAATACTCTTCATGACTCTGGTTTTCTCACTAAGCCAGACAAATACAATATTTCAGATTTACAGTATTTTTCTTTTGACATTCAAGATATAATTTATGTATTACACACTATTGAAGATCTTAAATATTGATATAGACTCCAAATTGTGTATTTAAAAAAGTTATCTTTTAGGGTTGGGATCAATATTCCACACACGAAGACAAGGTGCCTCATTTGGATACAGTAGCCCTTACACTGGTTGATATTTGATTTTCAAATATTAAAACAATTTTCATCTAAGATTTATTTTGAATCAGGCAGGTATAGAACTTATGACTATTAATATGTCAAATGCATTTATTTACCTGTATTTAAGATTGTAATATAAGTTGTAAATGTTTCAAGAAGATCTAAGCACTAATTTATACTTAATATCAGTATAAAAGTGAATTTGGGGGAGTAATTCATTGCCATTAGGTGGCAATAATTATAAACTAGATTTAAAACGTGAGAAAAATACCTAGAAGTAATTTGTTTTAACTATTCTAATGGTTTAGACCTATTTAGGAATGAAAAAAGAAAGAACATTAAGAAGAAAAAAAAGTTGATATTAAGAGCTTAAAATTAAGGTTATCAATACTTTTAATTCATTAATAGTCCTATTATTTTATAATTTCCTTTTGCCTTCTATCCCCTTCACATCTACCTCATAGGCACCCACTCTTGTTATTAAATACCATTTTGGAGAAGATGGGTAGAATAATGCTGCCCTTACAAAATATATGGGAACTAGAGCAAACTGTTTTGGGTGACAGAAACTAGGGTTAAAAATAAAGAGCTTTAGAAAATTTAACTCAGAGAACTTGTCCTTAAAGCTTAACATTTTAGCTAAATACTTTTTCAGATATGTATTTACAATTTACTTTGCTTAAATTTTGAGATTAAGGTAAAATATTAGACTATTTTGTAAATTGTGGAATACAGAAATTTTGCAATATTCCAACAATACATACCAAAAATCAATTCTTGTTTTTATTCTTTGATTTTATTTTCTCATTACAGAGACTTCCCCCGCATTACTACAGAACAAGGGTCTGTGCATACATTACCACAGTAATAATGCTGTTCCTTCAAGTCAACTTATTAGGATGTGTTGAAAAACATCAATTTAAAATTTTCATTATGCTAAAGTCTTGTTCTGTTTATGATATTTTTCACTCAACATTGTTTTTAAAATCCATTATTTTTATGTACATAAATTTATTTTATTTCCTCTGACTTTTTATATTAATACATTATGTACATATGTAGTATCCTGCAGTTATGATGCCTATTTTGATACAGATAGAGGTTACCTCCAGTGATTTTCTAATATGTAAAAATGTGAAATATAAGTTATAACTCCATTAGATGGGAAGCTTTGAGAGATATGTAATCCTGGTGACATAATTATTCTAGTGCTATTCTGACTTTTTTCCTCATCAAGTTATAGAACCACCTTAAAGGAAGTCTGGGGCCCATATTTTCCTGGTTCAGACATGGAGTCTTCATTCAGAGGGTACTGCCAGCATCAGCTTGTCCCAGGCTCAGAGTGGGACTTGGACATCTTGAGGAAAGCACTGCAAAGCCTGTGTCTCCTGAGGTATAAGACCTGGGCAGGAAGAACACTGGCAGGGATTAAGAGAAGTTCTGTTCAGAAGGACCTCTTTTGACATCCATGACTAGTGCAAATTCCCTTCGTAGACTGTCATACATTGTTTTTTCTTTGTAGTACTCTTCTAAGTAGTAATAATTTTATATTTGTTGTTGTAATTATTAAATTAAGAGCTTTCTGTGCTAATAGAATATGTTTCATGATGGCACAGACAATGTGTGTTTTGTTTTATTCCTTTTTTTTAAATTAAGTTTATTGGGTGACATTGGTTAATATAATTATATAATTTTCAGATGTACATTATAATTTGATATCTGTATATTCAATTGTGTGTTTATTTTATTTCTTTATCATCTGGCTTAAACTAATGCACTGACAAACAATTCAAAATCTCTTCAGCTTTATAAAACAAAAAAAAAATTGTTTCTCACTCATGTTAATACCCTTTGCAGGTCGAATTTGGCTTTGTTCCAAATATTCTTCATTTCCAAACACAAGCTAAAGAAGCAGTCTCTGTCTGTGATTATCCAGACTTATAACACATGGAAAAATAGACATAGAAGAATCTCATAATGGCTTCTACAGCTCTTGCTCAGAAGTGGCACATGTCATCCACACTCACATTTCATTGATAAGACAAATCACATGAGTTCAATAGGAAGTTTAATCTCCTATAACAGAGCTGGTATAGAGGAGGAAATCTTTGATACCATCTAATAGGCTCTATCCTTATTCAAATTTAGTTTTCTCTTATAAGCAACGGCATCAGCTCCAAAATTCAGGGCCTTGTGATGGCCTCTGCATCTTATTTAAATGTGATTTCTCTAGATCTAGATTGATTGATTGACTGTTTGATTGATTGATATTGCTTACCTATGTTTAGGTCTCAGTATGCTTGGTTTGTAGTAGTTGAACACTAAGTACAACCAGATGAATAAAAAATTCACAAAACAAGGCAAAGAATTGTATGAACTATTATAAGCATTATAGAAAAACAAATAATGTGATCAATTAAGATTATTACTTTAGAGATGCCTGGAAATGTAAGGTATGAGATGGTGACATTTCCAAAACATGTAGAAGGTGAATTAAGCCATCAATGAACATTGCATGCATGACCAAGCCTGATGGAGAATCTGAAGAAAAACAATTTGTTTTTTTTTGCGAAACAATCATAGTTTACAACAGCTAATATAAGTTTTAAAATTTTACATATAAAAAATGATTTTTTAAGTATTTTGAAAAAGTAGATTGAAATACATTTTATCTAATGCATATGATATTTGATATATGATAACTTAACTGAAACTAAGGCTACTCATGTTTTCCTGAGAATCTCTGTTCTTATATCAAAAACACAGAAGAATCTTCTCATTAAAAATGACACTGGCAGTCTATGGCCATGATACTTTGAACAAGCCTGATCCCATCTGATCTCAGAAGCTAAGCAGGGTTGGGCTTGGTTAGTGCTTGTATGGGAGACCACCTAGGAAGACCTGGTGCTGTAAGCATTAGAAAAAAAAAAAAAAAAGGAATGTTAAGCTGACAAGGTCCTTGCAGTCTGTGATGTCAACCGAGTTGTCTCGCCTAAAAAAATGACACTGGCAATAGCAAACTTACAAAAAAAAAGTTCCTGGCTTTACCTGCTGTAGTACGATTTATGATCATGTACTTAAAGTGTCTACACAAAGCATTAAACTGACTAAGGGTTCCAAGATCACAAAATTAAGTTAAAGGAATGAGAGAAGAATTCAAGGGAAATAGTAGAATCTCATTTTCTGTCTATATTGACCTTCTCTAAATTTCTGCTCAATTCTTCCTTAGTCTTTCTGATATTTTTTGTCTACACACCTAATTAAGCAACTGTCTATAAATTAAATTCATTCTCACATGAGGAAAAAAACCTGCTGAATATATCATATGTGAGTTTAAATATAAGCTTTTAAACGTTAAGTCTTTATTCCTCTCCTGTGAATAGTAATTAAGCAGACATAATGAAGCAACATCAATAAGTACTTAAATGATTTGTATGCTCTCATGTCTGTTGGTGCATTTCCTCTACCTCATTCAACATTCAACAAACATGTTAGGTACTTGCTATTAGTAATTCCTTGTGTTGTGTGTCAAGTTTTTTATTGAGAAATATGAAAATGGAATAAATTTTGTACTCATAGTGTTCTGCCTCTGCCATGTAGTGGATCTGAAGCCTTGTGCAACCCTTTTTGTGCTTAGGTTTTCTTACTTGTTATACTGGTGTGTTAACAAATCTATCAATCAGGATTGTTACTAGGAAAAATGAATAAATGAATGTTTGCATGGAACAGCACCCAAATGTTAGCTTTATTAATATTAGAAAATTACAAAACAGTAGATTAACTGATGTAGTGTAGTAGATATCAATCTCTATGGTCTGTGAAGCAGGGTTAAACTCTATTTTAGAATGAGCCTTCCTGGGAAAAGTAATTTTTGAGCTGACTATTGAAGAAAGAGTGAGAATTAACCAGATTGGCAGAGCAGAAGAAGGACAGTCTAGGAAGAGAATATTTGTTACAGAAAAGGTATGCCACAGAATACAGCGTTTTGAAAATGTCAAATCATTGTGCATAGCTAAAGCCAGTTTCAGGAGAAAAGCTTCTGGAAATAATGCTAGAAAATATTTCTCAGGGCCAGATAAGAAAGTACTAGTATAGGTTAGGTTTTTAATCACAGCTTTTACTATTTTACCTATAAATAGAGAATAGTATATCACTGTAGAAAAATTGTGTATGGTATTGTGGAATGTGGGCATCAAAGATAAAAGTATTAAGATGGTAATTTAGGGTGCTATTATTATACGACTATTGGTAAGAACAATGTGGACTTACACTAATGTAAAAAAAATTCACTGGAATGAAAGAAATATATATGAAAAAAATTTGGAAATAGGATTAAAGGCAAGGGTAGTTAGGGCAAAATACTAACTGATCAAGAAATAGCAGAACAGATTTTCTTTCAACCACCTCTAATGCAACCAAAAATGAAGAAACCTAGAAAAGTGTGGCATCATGACAACTATGGAAAACATAGAGTATCAAGAAGGAGGGCGTCATTAGTGATGCAATATTCTACCGAGTGTGAAGGAAAAAGGATAGAGCAAATTGAAACTGGTCTGTAGACTTTTGAATGTGTGACAGTATTAATAACCTTTCTTAGAGATGTTCCACTGAGATGATCATAACCAAAATATTTTATTACATTTAAATATGAATGGGAAGCAGTGACCTAACAATGTGATTATAAATAACACTGTGATTATAAATAATGTGATTATAAATAACATAAATTAACAATGAAGCAACTACTAAAAGCAAGAAAGACATAGTGTTTTCCGGAGAGAAACTGGAGCAAATAAATGAAAAAGCATATACATATATACATATATATGTGTGTATACATACGTGTGTGTATGTGTGTGTGTGTATACATACTAATGTTCAGAAAGAATAGAGGACCATTAAAAGAGTGAGATCGTGAGGCCATAAAGAGAAATGCATTTAGAATACTGAAGAAGGGATCATCCCTTCCACTGAGGAAAGTAAAACTGGAGCAAGGATGAGAAGAAATGTATATACATATATAGGTAAGTGCAGAACAAGGAAGATGATTAGAGCACTATTTCTCTATTTTTTCTATAAACATAAAGACAAGTAATTAGCTGAAAGTCATGGAGGCAGAGCAATAGCACAGGTAAGGGTTCAGAACTTTAAAATGGTAGAAATATTTGGAATAGCTTAATCTGAGTTAATCTAAAACAACAATAATCAGAAACAAATAAGCATGTATCCAGTTGGCATTTTAAATTCCAGATATTCTTAAAACCATAAAATAAAACTGGTTTCAAACAGCTTGTATATGAATTGTTAAATTTCTTTTTCAGGTTATGCTTCACTGGGTGGGGTAGTATGTAGAGGAAGAAAGGCAATGTGGGTTATATTGATCAGCAATTATAATTTTTAGGGCTCAGATGTCAGAAAGGGTTAAAAAGTTGAGACTCTTCAAGAATGTCATGAAGTCTTTGACTTTGGTAAGGGAGTGATGCAAGAGGGAACTGATAGCCTTGAATAAAATCAATTTAGTTACAAGATTAATGATCTCAATGAAGGCAAGATCATTAAAGATCTCAGTGAGAAGTTGTCTGCACAAAGACAATGTAGTAAAAGTTCAGAAGGCGAAATATTTGAGTTTACCTTTTCAGAGGTAGGTCAGTCTGAGGAGATGACCACATCCATCAAAATATACAAGGGAATAGGTTTGCACAATGCAGTGAAAACGAAAGCCATTGACACCTAATGGTAAATTAACTCTTTTTAGTCTTCACATTGTAACCTAGTTTTATTTCAATATCAGCTCCTATGACTTAATCTTCCCAAAATTTCACAGAACCATAATAAGGTTAAGTAAAATAATAGCCTAACTTTGAAATTGAAATCAACTTAGAATAATAGTGAGAATTATAAGAAACCTGACTCCTGAATATATTAGCCATACTTAGCAAGTCACTGACTTCACTTAGCCTCAATTACTTTAATTTTAAAAGTTATGTTAATAAATATTTTATTAAATTATTATAAGAGTAAAGTTATATAAATGTTAATACACTATGCATCCTACATTAATGTTCACAAATGTTAGGTATGATTTTATTTATCATCATCATGATAATCATCATCATCATCATCATCATCATCAGTATTACTCATAATTGGAGTATCTATACAAAATAAACACAGATATTCAAAATATAGGCTGAGACTAATCTGCCTCTTCTCCACCCAGAAACTGTGAATTTACTGAAACTTGTTAACAGATTATCACAGAACAAAACTTGGAACTGTTTTCTTTTGAAATATGTCTGCATGCTAATGGAAATTTGGTTTTTTTCTTATAAAAAATAAAACAAATGTACGTAAAATTTTATTTTATTGGCAATTTCTTATAGTTAATAGTGATTGAACTATTGATCTTATTTGTAACAAATATAGTGAAAAGCAGTCAATTATCACTATTTAGACCAGTTTGGGATTGTGTTTAGCTGCATATAATAGAAATATCATTCCCAGTGATTCTTCACATAAGAAAACATCCAAAGGTTAATAGCCCAGAGCTGCAACAGAGGCTCCATGGTATCACTGATGTCCTGGGCTCCCTCTACTTTTCTACTTCACCATTTTAGCAAGTCACCTTGCTAAAATAGTGGTTGCAAAATAGTGCTGTACCTATGGATTGATGTTTGCAATACATACCAGAATATATACAGGGATAAATAAGCAAAAGAGAACTAAGTAATACTTATTTTCCCAGAATTCCTAGCCAAAAATTTATTGGCTATTTCTGCATCAGGGCAGGACTAACCTATAAAGGAAGCTGGAGAATGCTTCCAGCTGGGCATTTTGTTATCTGAAACAAAATGAGGACTTTAGTAATAAGGATGTAGAAGAGACTAAATATTGGTAGGCGAACATCTAGTCAGCTATAATAATGTATATGCATTTTGAACTTATGATGACAAAAAAAGGAAGGGTACAGAAAATATACATAATCAGAGTTATGAATACATTTAAAAGTTTTATGACTATTGAGTGGTTTTAATCGATACTAAGTAGTAATTTGTTATATGCATATTAACATACTAGTTAATATTCTAATATTTTAAATAAAGTGATGTTGCCAAAAATAAAATTGAGATTTATGTGCGTATCAGTTTTGAAACTCCTGAATAAAGGCTCAGAACTTCAGCAAATGCCGTTATCTTATATTGCTTGCCTTTAAATATAGCTTTTATTTTCACTGTTTGATGCAATTACTTTCAATGTTGAAATATATAAAATGAATGTTCCTTTTGTCACTGAAACATTTCAGTGATGCACATGCTAAAGGATATCAAAGTGGCTGCTGTTAATGGACCTAAGAAAATATTTGCAGTCAACCATTGTCAGGTTCTTTTAACAAATATTGTTGGTTTCTGACTCCTAGGGACAAGTGGTGGATGTATACAACTTGTTTCCAATCTTGCCACCATGGGACATGTTACAAAGAAAATAAACCTCAGACTGGATTCTGATAAACATACAAATATTATTACCAAGTAGGTACAAAAATAATTATGTAATTTATTTAATAATTTTGATGCTTGTTCTTTTTCAGGCATTATATAAGCACCTTGAAACTTTCAGTTCGCTCTAAGGCAGATAAAATGTTAAACAGAATGAGCCAGACTTCTTGGATAAGGAATCAAAATCTTTGGTTAAGAAAGAGATTGAGATGAGAGAGGAAAGAGAGAAAAGAGAGAAAGGAGAGGAGAGGAGAGAGATGGCAAATACATTATATAATCTTCCCACATATCATATATTATACAGTCAACTACATATCATGAACATCACTTATTTCCCCCAAATAAAACATCTTCAATGTTTATCATAGTAATTATGAATCTACTGTTTTATAGTTTTACTAATGTGTAATGAGCTTATATAGGAGCTCTGAAGTAAGAATCCTTGATTAAGGGTCATCAAATGCTAATTAACTACTTCTGAATTGTGTATTTTTAATTACGGTCCTACAAATATTATCTAACCATCCCGAGGGTATATGTTAATATTAATTCTCTCTCTCCCCCCCCAGACAGACACACACCACACACACACACACACACACACACACACACACACACTACCCATTCTATTTACTGAGTGTTTCTTAAATTTTTGATCTAGTCAATGAATACATTTGGTCACAGGCTAATGTGACCTTTGTAATGGACAGTAGCTAGGGATTGGATGGAGGACACAGCCAATGCTCAGAATGCCCTATAGTGCCAATTGAGGGCCACAGCAAGTCAAGTGAGCTCCAGAGTGTCTGAGCATGAAAGCAATAACACATTGACAGTGACCAAGCTAGGGGAGTGTTCATACCAGCCACTTTTCCTGGGAACAGTCAGTATCTCAAAATCTCACTGTGACTCTAAGAACCTGCAGTTTGCAGTCTACTGTGCCATGAATTAGCAATAGATGCCTCCCTAATCCTTTTACAAGCTTTATGTGATTTATCAGATATGTTTTATAATCTGTAGTTTTACTTTACAGGCATTTTCATGTTGCATGCAATTTCTGGGATTCCATGGTGCCACTGCATTCTGCAACAAATATTTGAGAGTATAATAAAATATATTTGTTACAAAATTAAATTTTTGCATTTTGGATAGTGGAGTCAATATAATTACTTTATATTCATACTTGAATGTTAAAATGTTCCCATTAGGAACTCAATATAGCAATAAATTTGAGCTTGGCAGCACTAATATATAAATATACCACAAACTATGAAACAGAATAAGCAATATAAAGATTTTACATGAATATTTTTGTTGTTTTACCATATATGTCCTTAATAAAACTATAATTGCTTGCCTAGACAATTACTTATGGTGTGCCATAAACTGACACTATAAAAATTATTTTCACTCAGTGTAAAGCTTGCTGTGTGTTGCATTGTAATTTTCACTGACAATGAGAAATCAACATATATTATAATAATTACTTACCCATTAAAATTTCAAATAGAAACATTTACATACTTAAATCTGATTGTTACAGCATTCATCCACAAAGAGCTGAAATCAGGGTTAACAGATTAAAAACAAAATCTCTCAAAATACCCAACATATTTTAAAACTCAGAATATGTAACAAACTCTCAGAATGATGATGATATTACTTTGTATTTTACATTATATATTATATTGTTTACCTATTAAAATAGTTGTTTGGACCAAAATTACAGAAGCAAACACATAAAAAAAAATCTGTTACTCGAATATCAACTTTTCCTCACTAGTAGGTGGTCACTTCTCCCTTCGGCAGTGTTTGTTAAATACCGTGGCCTCATTACTAACCTGGTAAGTTGACTATTTGCAGCTCTCTCAATTGCTACTCAGTTGATTAAAGGTACCAGCACAGATGTTTAGGAGTTGTATTTTGTAATTATTTATTTTTGAACATCGGCTCACTAATTTCCTCAGAATATACACTTCCCCAGGATAGTCTAGGAATGACGTATTCATGTTACCACAACCTGCCAATAGTGGTCCAGTTAGAACCAGTGGTCTCCTTTGCTCTCAGACTGTATTGATACATCTTTCTAGTTAAATAGCTCAACACTTTCTTGGTTCAGATGAATTGTTTCCCAGATTTTGATTCCAAAAGCATGCCCTCTGCATGTGTCTGCCTGAAGTCCCTTTTTATGTCTGAACACTATTGGTGTTCCAGTTAATTTCAAAGAGGTTTCTTAGCCCTCAGTTTAAGTGTCTTCATCAAAATAGGCACTAAGTTAAGTACGAAAGAGGAATTCTATTCAACATTTCACTTTTTTTTTTTTTTAAGTTGTTAGAGACAAATGCAAATATCTCTTCAATATGTGTCTCAGCCTCTATTGTGTATTGAAGAATCTAGTGAGTTTGTTAGAAAAGGAGATACTCAGGCCCCACCCAGACTTACTGAGTCCTAACTTGCATTTCATCCAGATTCCCAGGTGATTCATAAGCACATTAGAGTTGGAAAGTCAATGGCTTAAGGGTTATTTTTATTTGTCTACAAAATCAAATATAGAATACTCGAGCATATACTATGATTTTTTCACAGACATTTAATATTATATGTGTATTCACTTTCCTAATGACACTTTCTTACTGAATATTGGATTTCTACTAATTCTTTCATGCTCCAAGACAATGATTACACTATTAAACATATAAGGAAAAAAATTTTGCTGTTATAATAAAATAAAAATGTCAATAGATTTTATTGCTACACTAAGTATGCACAATTTCATGGTGCTGCATTATAATTAGATATAATTATAAGTCCCTTGTAAACATGATTATAAATTACATTAAGATAGTCATATATATTCACTAACAGAAAGTAGCAAGAAGTAGCAAGATTTCCCTCCAACCAGATGTTAGGTAGCTAGTCAGATATGAACGACAGGGGAAACAAAGGAATAAGGGTGCAGCCCAGAGACCACCCAAAGAACACCCTATTGGTAGTTAAAGGATTCCTTATGCATCCCCAGAGACAAAGGAAAGGAAGGTCATAATTTTAGTTGATCTAATCCAGCTACAGACGCCTGGGCAGAAGGTACTATCCTAATTTGCCTACAATTTAAGCTTCATTATAATACTATGCTTATGTCTGGAAGTTCCTGAATCTAATTAAAAATGACTGAATTCTAGGTAAGCACATGATCACTATGAGAAGAGTTATATAGCAGCCAAGTGTCAATCAGAATGACCTCACTTGTCAATCACCTAAGAAAACCTTGGTAACCACGCATCACTGACCCCAAGGGTAACGCAGACCTCTCCCTCCCCCAGGGTTACGGATCTCCATCTTCCCTGGCCGTAACCTCCCCAGAGGCATGTAACCTTGTTTCCACGCAGTTGGCCAGTTTTAATCTTGAGCTGTCTTCTACCTAATAATGAGCTTTTAATAAACAAATATTTTTCATATTCGCTGAGTTGAAATTCATTTCTTTGACAGTGAAAAGGACCTAGAGGTGTGTGTTACTGGAACTCCTATCACTCCAATGGTAACGCAGACCTATGGAAAACAGCATTCTCACCCTGCCAGAAATACAACTTATTTTGAAATTAATGTTATAAATTCATCCAGTCTTTAACATTTATTAACTTCATACTATTATCAGGCTTATGTTTGATGCTAATAAACTGAACAGGACACAGCTGTCCCTTTAAGAATTTCACCATTTTTGGTAGAATCTGAAATGACTCTCCTATAGGGTTTCAGAATATGTCACTCCCAAAACACTCCATTTTGGTATTGATTATTTTGAATTAAAGGTACTTGAGAAATAGCAGGTGCAAAAAAGACACCCTGACCCTCCTTTGTTTCTCTGCAAGCAGAAGATAAATCTACCACATGGAAGGTACCTCTCTGTACCAGAAGGGTAGAAAACATCTTTATCACCAGAGATAGAGAATTTAGGACACGGAAGTCTTTATAAACAAAATTTGTTACTGTTTCACACCAATCTACTCCCCTAACCCCAAACCCTTTGTCTTGTCAATTCTTGATAAATTTATTTAATTTTATTTAATTAAAGACATAAAAGTTTCTTCTTTGGTCACTTATTTGAGTTATATTTTTATGTGACTTCCCTATGTACAAAATTAAATTTGTTTTTCTATTAATCTTATGTCTTATATCAAGTTAATTATTAAACCAGCCAAATAATCTATATTGGAAGCAGAAAAAAATTGTCTCTCCTACCCTTCAGTAGAGAAAAATGTGTCCTAGAGAAAAATAAGTATGAGCAGAATACTATAGGAACAAAAAATAGAAGACCCCATTGCCTACTACAATCAGGACAGTAATTCATAGGCAGGAAAATCTTAAGTTGGATGTTGCTGAAGGAACCGAATATGCAGTTAAAAGAACACATGGAACATAGAATGCATATTCAGTAGGGGAACATGTACAAAATTACACTGCTGTGTAAAGGCAATTTTCAGGGTGGTGAGAATGCCTGAGAAAGATGTAGTAGGAAATGAAGCTTACAAAAAGCCAGTGGGGAAGGAAGCAGATGATATTTTATCTCATTTACCATATTCATTATTAGGCTGAAATAACAAAATTTATTATCCCTTTTTTCCACTTAAGGCAGAAACCTTATTTTCCTGGATTTTGATTCAGGAAAATTCCTGTTTGTGTTTACTTTAACATCAAATCTGTTTATGGAATTCTTTTGTGAGGGCTTTTTCTATGTAGGTAGGTCAATCCAAACACAGCAATTCCCTCATATCCATGGAGGATACATTTCAAGACCCCAAGACCTCAGTAGATGCCTGAAACCATGGATAGTACTGAACATTATTATACTATGTATATATACATACATACATACAATACTTTTTATGTTAAGCAGTTTCAGAGGTAGAAAGTTTATTCCTACCATAGGTATTAGCAACCTCAGCAAACATTTTTTTTTTCCTTTTGTTGTTAAGAACTTTCACCTTTTCACTTAAAGAAAACACTTTACAGCTTATTTTGGCATACACAAATTGCCAGCATCACTACCTTGCCCTTTGGGACCATTATTAAATAAAATAAGGGTTACTTGAACACAAGGACTACTGTACCATAACAGTCTACATGATAATGGAGACAGCTACTAAGCAACTACTAAGTGGGAGTATTTACAGCATAGATACACTATACAAAGGGATGATTCATGTCCCAGGTGGGACAGAGCTAGGATGTAGGAGATTTTATCACCTTACTCAGAATGGCACAAACTTTAAAACTTATGATTTGTTAATTTCTGAAATATTCCATTTAGTGTTGCCTGACCTTCATTGACCATGGGTAACTAAAACTACAGAAAGCAAAACTAGGAATAAGGGACATTGTACCTGTTTTTCTCTGTGCTCTGGAGTCAAGTGTCTTCAGAAGGAATTCACTCACCCATCCAATCTCCTATTCCACTCCTTCTTTGTGCTGTTAGATGAAATATGGTTACCACAATTATTCCTATTTCATTTCCAATTCTTTTGTCAAGTATATTTGTATACATTGTTAGAATAAGCCAAGTTATACGACTAATGGAAGGAAATATTTCCCAATTTCACAAAAGTTTGTGAATAACTATACTGGGGCCATGGAAACACTAGGAGAAATTAATGAAAAAATCAAATCAAATCAAATCAAAATATAAATGAAAGCTGAAATTTTAACTCAGATACTTATCAACTGTATGATACTGGGCAAAACTCAAATTTCTTAGCAAAATAGTTTTCATTAGAAAATGGTGGATAGTAATACCTGCCATCCAAAATTGCTCCCAATAACCTAATTGGATTAAATAATTGGAAATTAGGTTATGCATAAATGTTGTAGATATTGTAAAGATAGCTATTTCTTTATCCTATGTTTAGTACTAACAATGTGGGAAGAGATTTGATTTTAAAAATTGTGCATAAATATATAGAAATTGTAATGAAATAGTTCATCTCAGTGACTAAGAATCTAGCATTAGGGACAAATATTGTCTATCTGTCCATGTGATTGCAGAGCCGGATACTAGTTGTGGAACTTGCATAATTTTTTCATCTATCAAATGTCACAATATCATCATTTATAAAAAATAGATAACACAAGGATTGACTTCACAGAGTTTTTCTTTGAATTAAATAATAATGTATGTAAAGCATGTAATCAGTATCTGTTCATGACTGATATGTAGAAAGGTTACCTAATAATAAGAAAGTACAAGGGAATCTAATTTTGGAATGTTTGTTCATTAAAAGAGGACCACTTATAAAATGAGAGAACAAGTTTAATATGTGACAGAACATAGTCAAGGATAAAGAATATTGGTGAGAGGACACTGAGATGTAATATAAGGGTTTTGAGGAGTGTTCATAATGTCCTCTTAACTTTTAATATCTGGTCATGAAAAACTGCCTAGTAGGCAGTTTTCTAAAAATTAATTTATTTTACTTTATAGCTAGAAACAAACTTGGTTGACTGCAGTATCAATCCCTTGACACAGTAGATATTTCCATGTGGTAAAGTCCTACTTACATCCCACCCAAACTAGTCATTTCCTACACTGAGCTACATTCAAGCTGAAAATGACTGAAGCACTGATTAAAAAAAAAATGGAAAAAGAAAAAAACAACAAGCAGTTTTTCTTACATGCTTCCATGGCTGCACACATATGCTTAAAGATGTGATGCAGAAACTTGAATTATATATCCAAAAATAAAATCAGTTAAACCCAAACCTTTAATGTTCTAGCTACTATCATAGAGACAAATTTGTAATTGTCTCTCCTCTAAGGGAAAGTGTTTGACGTAGAGTAAAAGCAGGGGTGTTTTATAGCACTAACCTTGGGCATGTATAAATAACTTGCAAAGATGATTTATTGCTAACCAAATTCTAATATGAATAAATAAACTATTTGCTTTAATTGAATAACGGTCAGTCTCATTGACTACAGAGACCAAGTTCAACCTAAGATTTATGAATTATAAAAAAAGCTCACAGAAAGTCATTTACAAAGTCTTTGCAAAATTACACCACTAAAATCAAAATCATAATATCAAATTTATGTTTGAAGATATACAAATTCATTTTCAAAAACCATACTTTTAAAAATGGAACCGTAACATTTTAAAGGAAAGGTATGTTGAAATTATTATTTATGTATTATTTATTTTAAAGAAACTACATTGGTATTATTATATGAAAAGGCATGCAACTTTAATTTATGATTGTTACATATGCTACATACACAGTAAAATTGTTAAATGGAATACAAAATCAATTTTAGTAGAATAAATGTAAATTAGTTCAATAGCTATAGATAATTACTACATGGCTAATCTGTGTTAGGTACTGCTGCAGGAAAACAAGGAAATATATGGTCCAGTTTTCATGTTCTCAAGACAAAGGCTAAATTCTTTTGACAAAAAAACATATGTATATATATTCCTATGACTATTCGATTATCATTCTGTTCTATTTAAAACTGAAAAGCAGAAAATATACCTTTAGCAATTAAAGTAATAATTAAAATGAATGCGCTTAGAATGTGAGAAGTGGGGAATGTTATTAAGTTAGATTCATCTTTGAACAGGAAATTCCATTGGTGATAAAGACAAATACAGAGGGTTATGCAAAATACACGTATTAGCTTAATTTAAAAAAATCTATCTATCTATCTATCTATCTATCTATCTATCTGTCTATCTATTTGCTAGTGAGTGGCTAGAACCATAATTTCTAAGTGAGAAAAATCCCTGTCCCCCAAAAAAGAAAAAAGAATCATTTAGAAAGAAAAATCATTTCCAGTGTAAATCTAAACTCCTAAGGATGTGAAATTTATCTCCTTCCTTTGAAAACAAACAAACAAACAAAAAAACAAGTAGCTAAACGCATTTGGTACTGAATTTTCACTCAAAGTATAACCTGTTGCAACAAGTTATAACATAAAGCTAGTCTGACACAGAACTGTTCAAAGCAGTCTTTTTATGTGAGAAAATGTATTTTCTTTGAATTGCAATATGATTGTATATAGAAAATTATGAAACAGAATAGAGAGAAAAGGAAGTGATATTAGAAAAAGATTGGGCCCTGGTACCAGATTCTGAATCTGAAAACCAGTGGTTATAATTTCACCTTAAAGGAAATTTCAAAGAAATTTATCTCCTGAGATATTCTATCATAGAAGTGTGTTGATGATCATGGAATAGAATAAATGCTATTGTAGTGCTCTCTAAAAAATGTCAATGAAAATTTTAAAATTTTAAATTCAAAAATTTTGCAATTGGATATAAGAATTTATGAAACTTGTATTTGTATGCAACTTTACCAAAAGTAAGAGAATTCTTTTTTTTCTAACATTTAACGTATAAAGGTTCTCTGCTTTGCTCTCTAAGTTACATGTCACCTCCAATTAGTGAAGTATCCTGAGAGACTAGTGGGAGTTTGCAATATAGACAATTTGAAGATCGTGCCACCTAAGTATGTTCATTTTCAGGGTATTATACTATAAAAAGAGCAGTGATGAATTAAAGGTAGGAAATGTTTACCTTATTATGTGATCTTGTTATAGAAAATATCATGTATACAAATTTTCATATTATCTGCATAGGACATTTAGTAACATTTATCTCTTATTTCAATTTTGGAATATTTAGACAAAAGCATTTAGTGCCTCTTTCTCATTTCCTTTCCCTGCTACAGCAGATTAAGCCAAAACATTCTCGCAGTCTAATTTGTAGCTTAGGGTTGACTTATGACCCAGTGCTAGCCATTGAAATACAAGCAGTAGCTGTATTGGAAAAGAATCTTAAGAGCATACATCTTTAGCTGTTTACCTACTGTGCCCCCTCTTTCTGATTTCACATCTTACCTAGATAACAGATATAATGTGAAAAGATGGAGCAGCCATTGTGGGAACATGAAGATGAAAGTCATACGCTGGAAACAACAGAATAGGACAGGACAGTAGTTTTTGAATATATCCTTGATGCAATAGCTCTGGGCTTCCTATCTTTGTGATTCTTAAAGCAAGAGAAAATAACACTCTTATTTGTGTAAGGTACTGTTTCTTATTGCTGAAAGCCTAACATTTCTAAAAGATACTTTAAGTTTTGATATAAATTAAAAACAAGACTTTTATATTGTTTAATTATCATTAATAATAAATATTTGCAAATTATTATTTAAACATTATTTAATCTTTGTTTCATTTTTTTATTTTTCCATATTTTAAAGGCAATAATATTATTGTAGTAAGAAATGTACATTGTAAATTTAAAATGCACATGTAATCAAGAAGAATTATCACAAAGTAAATGTTTGGAGGCCACTAATTTAGACCATTCCTTTGACAATTTTTTTTCAATAGGTTGTCTATTGTGAACTAAATGTATGCTAGGCCCTGTGATGTGTGCTAGCAACATAATTTAGTCAAGTAGTTAAAACATGGCTTGTGTTATTGTCTGAAAGTGCTAGGAGCAGTAATATTACTAGCATAGTAAAAATGCTTTGGTCTTTCCTTTTCTAAACATGTAAAATATCATACACACTGCGGTACTGTGGGACATATGTGCCTTCCCAAAATATAAAGACACAAAGTCATGCTTACTCTTAAAATCTTACAACAGCATGAAGTTGTATATAGCTCATTGCCTTCTACTATAATTATTTCTGTATTTCAATAGTATATCTTCTCTGCTAAAATATGAATTCTTCAGAACAATGAGTAACATCATCTATTCACTATATATACCTGGGTCAATTACTATGCCTAGTAGGTAGTAGCATTACAAAATATCTGGTGCATAGTTGAACACATCTTTCATTTATTTATGCAACAGGTATTTACTAAATACATTTGTAACAGAAGATATTTCTGTGCAATTTGATTAGCAAAAAAATGGAGGAGAGAGTCCTAGCCTCTGCGATTCATGCAGTTTGTTTAGGAAGACAAAAATCAGTGCATGGTGTATTAAGTACCATACAAATATATGGAGAAGTAAATTGTAAGCTGAATGGATTCACATTTCTTTTTGAGAGAGTCAGTTAAGATTGTATTTGGACTAAATTTGATGGAAGAGTGGAAATTTGTCAGATGGGCAGGATAAAAGGAGTGCATGCCAGGAAGAGAGAATAGCATGTGAAATACAGGGTGTGAAATACAGGGCCCTACTCCCTCGTAGGTAATGGATAAAGATTTGCTGTACTGAATTGAGTAAATTATTTTTACCAGGATAGATTTGTTGGGTTCATGGGAAATTCTTGGACCAAGAAGCAAGATCTGTGTTTTGGAAAAGTATAAACCTAAAATAGCATTGTTTTTATGCCAAGCTTTTAAGTTTAGAGACAGAATGCTTCAAAAGTAGTTCACAGGAGTTTTGAGATTTTGACTAACCTAATTGAATATGCTCTTGGTACTAGAATATAAAGATATTCAAAACTGAGTAAAATGCAAGGCTTGGAGCTTCATGGCACAATATAGACCTTTTGTTATAAAGTCCCTGAAGCTCTTTTTGTTCTCTTTTTTCACTGTCATTGAGATTTGGTAATTTCTGTCATTATATCTTTTAAGTTCACTGATTGTTTCCTCTGTTTCCACCATTCTGCTGTTCTGCTATTTAGCTCATTCACAGAATTAAACAACCAACCAACCAACCAAACAAACAAAAAACATTTTGGCTATTGTATTTTTAAATTCTCAAATCTAAAATTTTCATTTGTTTCATCTCTATATCTTCTACTACTCTGCTGGATCTTCCTATTTTTGCATTTGTGTCATGTATGTTCGTAATTGCTCTTTAAAATGTTTTTATCATGGCTCATTTAAGATCTGTGCCACATAATCTAATATCTCTTCTATCTGCATAACAACATCTATTGATTATTCTTTTTTAAAAATTTAGTTTGAGATCTTTGTTCTTAGTATGACAAGGGATTATTGATTGAAATCTGGATATTTTTTGTATTGTTCTAAGTCTCTGAATCTTATTTAAACCTTTTGTTGTAATGGGCTCTCTCTCATACCACTGCGGCAAGGGAGGGGTGGGACACCATCTAATTACTGCCAGGTAAAGGTAGAAGTCTAGGTTCCCCTCCACTCTTCATGGATACCTGAGATTCAGGTTGCTGCTTCTTAATGTTGGTGGACATTCTAGTTTCCCATGTGGTTTCCACTGACACTGCAGTAGGAGTGTCTTTTCTATCATAGGATATGGTAAAAGTTCGGATCCCCCACTCAGCCACTTCTGACACCACCTCAGTGTGGAGATAGTGTGTGTCTTGTTGCTACCAGTGAGGGGTGGCAATCTAGGCTCCCCACGCATCCTCCTCTGATACGATAAGGTGTGAGTGATGAAAACTCGAGATCTTCAATTGCTTTCTCTGATACCACCTTGGTGGGATATCGGGAGGCCTCATTAGAGAATGCTAGGTTCCACATTCAACCTATGCTGGTATAGGTGGATGAGGTTTTTGCTTTTGTTTTTTTTTTGCTGTGTTTTTTTTTTTTGACAGTCAAAAGACCATTATTTTCTAAAAGTTTTCTGTCTTGTTAAGCTGCTTTCCCCCCCTAGTATTTTGTCTAGAAAGAACAAGTTTTTGTTGAGGCATCATTTCTTCAGCTCCATGTCTAGAGTATGAAGGAAAAAGAATTCAGGAATCTGTGAAATGCAATATATGCAACTTATTGCCCTGAGGAAAATACATTTTTCCCTAAAGAAAGGAAGAGGGAACACATCATCATGTCATTCCTTAGGTCCTGAAGTCCCTAATGGTCTCTTTTTTCTCTGTCTGTACAATGTCCAGGGTTTTTACTAGTACTTAGTAATACTTAGTGCAAGAAACAGGGAAAAATAGATCTATTCCATCTTCTCTGACATAAATCATATATAAGCTTTAAGAATAGGTTCCTTTTTACTTAATACAGTAGTACTCATAATGTTATCCAATATAATTCCTATATTTAATAAATCAAATAGTTTTCTGGCTTTATTAGCTACTTTTAGAAAACTTTTCAGATACTAAATTAAGTCAAATTTAAGTTATACAAGGGTTGACTATAATTAGCCTTTGTATAATAATGTTGCTTAATTTTACTTTTATATTAATGCTTCTAATATTTTATTTTCATTTATATATTTGTTAATTTTAATTAGTAAATCTGAAAAAAGTTTATGATTATTTTAGTTATATTTTTATAGAAATGGTAGAAATTACTAAATTGTATACTATTTTTTATTTTTTTCAGTTATTCTCAATTAATTCATAACTAACCTTAAGAAAAGTTAAGATCAGAAAACCTATTTCTAAATAAAATAACCATAAAGTACAGTTAAATGGATAATGCTATTGGTGATATATTTAATATAATTCACTATCATTACATTTTATAAGTCTTCAAGGAAATGTAATTGTAGAAGTTTGCCTTTAAAAGTTAATACAGCTGCAATTTATTCCTAAATAAAAGATGGTAAATTCTTATTTTCCTATTCTTGTGCTTTTCATAGATACAGGTCATGCCAAATCTTCAGTGCAATTGCATGACTACAATGATACTTTAACAGCCTACATTTAAAGTTGAAAGGAATGTTAATTGCAAATGTCCTTTCAGAGAAAAGCATGAGTTAAAATTATGCTTTTGCTTTCTTAATTGGGAGTATATCCAGAGATTTATAGTTCATCATTTTAGTAGAAATCAAAGAAATGCAACATATACAACTTGTTCCATTGAGGGAAAAATCCTTTTTCCCGGAGAAAAGGAAGATGTTTTCACTCTTTTAATTCCTAAATAATTAAGTATCTACTTATCTAAGTTAATTGATAGTCATATAAAAGTAGTTTGTTATGACATAAATCAAAGCAGCAAGTACATTAGCTTGAAAGGCCTTTGCAACCGTCACCTACTTTTTTTTTTTTTTTTTTTTTTTTTTTTTGGTCAGGGCTTCAGAAGAATTGAAATAGAGGAAATAAATTGCCCTCCAGGGTTGGCTTTACAGTTGTCAGGCCCGGAAGTAATATGTTAGATGTTAGAGTGCTCTTAGACATTGTGATTAATAGAAGGTTGACTTTTTCACAACTGACTCCAAAGAGTCATGTGTTGGGAGTTCATGAAATAGCTTAGCTTCTCCTGTCTCTTGTATAACCTGCTAGCATATTTCAAATGTTCTGCAAGAAACAGATTAGAATTAAAAAGAGAAACTCAGCCTTTGGCATAAATCATATTTTATAATTTTATAAACCACATATGTAATTATATAGTTACATAGTATATATTATGTATGTGCATATACATACACAACTGTAATAATAATTAGTTTTGTGTGGTTATCAGAGTTTCAAAGAAAATCAAGTTTTCTTGTGACTCCAAAGAATTTCATGATGTCCAAGCTATAATTAATTAAACCTATAAATCTTAGAAGATAGCAGTTGGGATAAAGTACAGGAAAAAGTGGTTTAAAAAGCTGTCTTCTAACACTATTATTAGATTAAAAAAATACAATTACAGCTGAGTATTAGATGAGCAAAGAATGGGCCCATTTTCTTTTGTAAATGTATCTGATGGTCCCTCAAACACCATCATACAGGTAATAAAAATGACAAAAAACAATATACAATGGAAAAGGAAGTAAATCTCATTTGTGAGATTGAAGGAAAGCTTGTGGATCAATTACAGAAATGAAGCTGCTAAAATAGCAGCTTAACTCTCCCATTACCCAAATGCCCAATAGATTATTAAATTGTTTTCATTTAAAGTGAATCGTGTCTATTGTATTATCATCTGACAGAGTGTATTTTAAAGTGTAAAAATTAGTATTAAATATTTTTTAAAGTACATTAATGACAATTATACTTGAACACCTTCACATGGTCTAGATACAGTCAAACTCCACCCCAACATCACAGGCTTGAAATTGAGACCCCTCACATATTTTCACATATTTTTCATTTTTTTATTCATGTATATTTTAAAAATACATGACAATACCATTTATGTAGATTATTAAGCCATTCGACACCTCTCCTAAATTTTACACCCAAGATGAGTACCTCAGTCATCTCATACATGCCTAATATTTGGAACTGATGGGCAAAGAGCTTGACTATAAGACACATCTTTTTTGTCCTTCAAGGCATGACTCTTTCAATGCATTAAGGTGGCAAGGGGAGAGAGACTGGAGACATTTCCTTATATTATTGACCTTTTATATATTTCTTTGACCTTGACTGTCAGAACTTTATGGTCAATGTTGACTCTCCTGTATCACACACCCAATGCTGAATCTCATGTAAAGGGGTGTGTGTGTGTGTGTGTGTGTGTGTGTGTGTGTGTGTGTGTGTGTGTGTGTGTTTCTTAGACAATTACATGGTGCCTCAGCCTCATATTTTTGTTATGGAAGATCTCACTGTGGCTCAACTTCTCAAAGTTCCCTTCCCCTTGACATGATCTTGCTCCTCAAACAGTCCCCATAAAAAACAAATGTTCTCTAAATTTAAATGAACACATAACATTTTAAATATTGGATATTCTTTTGGTTTGACTAAACTTTTTTTTTTTTAACTTTCTAATGTAAAACTGAGAACCTGGTACCAGTGAAAAGAAAAATGTGACAAAATAGGTTTAGACTAGTGGTGGAAAGAACTTTCAAAGAAATGCTTTTATATTTAATATTTTAAACTTAATATATAAAATAAATATTTATGCTATCTGGTATAATATACCCCCTTTCTGTTAAATAATGTGCCTGCTCTAGCTATTTATGAAAATAACTTCATCAATGTAAGCTTCTTATTTTCTTTTTACAGAACAAGTTATAATTTTTATTTTTTAGTTCTCAAAACTCTATGTAGAAGTTCATAACAGTTTTCAATTAATAATGGCATTTTAGCAATCATTTAAACAAATGAAGAGCAAATATTAATATGACATATGTTAATTATACTCTATGTTTGGCATTTTTAACAACATTATTCCAAATACACTTCACAACAACCTATTGAAGTAGTTATTACTGCTTTACAGATATATTTGAAGTGCTAGTAGGTGAAATATCTCAAGGCAATGTAGCTTTTAGTGTCAAAATTCAAATCTCAATCCCAATTCTTTGCTCAGAGTTTTTTAATTCTGACAATCTATGAAAAATATTATGAGAAAATCTTATGAAAACTAATTATTTTACAATTGGTTTTCTACCTATGTTTCTTTCTGTGATGACACTTGTAATTACAGCTTTAATATTTTAAAACCTAAGGGTTGCAGACAATAGCAAAATTATACATGGAAGTTCATCTGAAGCAGACTCTGCATTTCTAGCTCTCTGACACTACATTGTATCCTCAAGGTGACTAAGTGGAAATGCAACTTCAGAGGACTTACTTGGAGCATACAAGTACAGCATATTGTCTAGTTTTCTTTTCTCTGCTTATCTCCTGTGGGTCCTCAAGAAACAAAGTTTGGGGTTGAAGGATTAGCCTCAGCAGATCCACTTATTTGATTAGTGTCCTGCCTGCTCTGCTTTTACTCAGGTTCATTGATCAAGATGATTGCATTCTCTGTCCCTGGGCAAGTCAGGCAGAGGAAAGGGATCATTTGCTGAGATGTGAGTCCTTAGGGCAGGCCCATGTCTTTGAACGCACAGTCAACTGGCTAGTTCACTATGATGTTCAGTAATAAAAATAATAAAATGAGTCAAATGGCCCCTCTGTTAGAAGGAAATTTCACTCTATTCTGATTCCCAGCCAGTAAAGTTGGACTCTGACATAGCTAGTGAACTGTATTAGATGGCGGAATAGTCTCCCCAAAGAGGAGATAGATGATCCATAGCTTGGAGAATTTTTAAAGAGAAATGAACACAGCCTGGCAAAGGAGAAAATAAAAAAACTTGAGCTGTCTGAGTATAGCCAAATGTGAGTTCGTGCTTTGGTTTTTAAACTTTAAAGGGAAAATACATTTGTATTTTGGAGGAAATGTATCAACTTCAGTTATAGAAGAGTATAAACATATTAGAAATTTTGTATCTCTCACACTGGAATATATTAATCAAATGTTTATCAGGTTTAAATGTGTTGTCAAAATAAAGACTCAGTGTATTTAATAGAAAATGTTGAAATACAAGATGTTTATTTTCTCAATGGAAGCTAAAAGCACATTCTGAGTTTGTGGAGAGACATATCAGTGCCTAAGGCAATGAGCAGGCTGGAGTGTTTTTTGTTGTTTTGGTTTTGGTTTTGGTTTTTTGTTTTTGCAGAGATTCCATGTGAGTTCATAGTATAAGAGAAAGAACAAGTTACTAATTCATTTCGATTGTTACAAGTGAAAATTTGCATTTAATGGACCAGCTAGTGAAATCAGTAAAATTTAAATTAAGAAATACTGTATGCTAAAAAAGATGAGTAATAAATAGTTCTATAATAATTTATTAATTTTTCTTTTTCACATTTTTGTAGCAAAGTGCATCATCCTGAACATATTCTTGAAACTATAGCATTACTATTTCCTTGCAAAACCTGATTTAAAATGATTTTAATATGTCTCAATCTTCTACTTTATATAGTAAAAACTTATATATAATTAGAGCCATAAAATGAATAATTTATGACAAATAATGAAACTTGTGAATGCTTTCCAAGTGCATTAATAATATAAACAACATTTCTTGTGGGATCTAATTTGAAAGAAAGCAGTATTTTTGAGACCATTATTGCATAAGAACAAATACCTTTTAATTATAAAGTATTCCTTTGACTCTATTAATTCCAGTAGAACTACTACTTGGTTACTTCTTATTTACCAAAAATGTTGGGATGAAATTAAACTGCATTTATTTTTGAAAAACATTGCTTCATGAATTCTGTTATTTAAAACTGAATCTTTTCCCTCAAATTTGTTTATGCTAGTCATATTTTGTGTACATGTGAACATATTTCTTAAAAACATTATTCTCTTTGAAAAGTATGAATTTAATTATTGTGTATTTTTCTGGTATAACTTTCACCAATGTTAAAGGAAATCTTTCGATCTGGTAACATGTCTCAGAATCTGCCTGTTTTCAGTGGTCATATTAAGATAGTAGACTTTTGCATCTGAGCCTTTTTAAATGTATATAGACATATTTTCCCAATCTATCACGATATTTTCTCAGTTTCCTACTAGTTCCCAAATCTCAGTTCCCTCTCTCTAAGGGAGATCCTAATAGCCAATCTCTTCCCCAAAATGCATGTGACTTTAAAGTGTTAATTCTCCTTTAATAATTTTTTTTTTTGCTCGAGAATTTAATTCAACTGGATTTTATTTAAAGTGCTTAATGATATATACAGTTAAGGGTTTTTTAAAAGAGTTTTTTAGAGAAGGTTCATGTTCACAGTAAAAATTGAGAGAAGGGTACAAAGATTTCCCATATACTCTTGTCCCCACACATGTACAGCCTTCCCCATTATTAACATGTCCCACCCAAGTGGCGCATGTGCTGCAGTTGATCATCCCACATTGACACATCGTAATCATCCAAAGTCCAAAATTGCCATGAGGACTCACTCTTGGTCTCCAATATACCTTCAGTTTGAACAAACATATAATGACAATGTATCCATCATTATACTATCACGCAGAATAATTTCACTACCCTAAAAAAAACGTTTGTGCTTTGCCAATTCATCTTTCCCTCCTCTCTAACCTCTCCAAAGTTTTGTCTTCTCAAGAATGTCATATACTTGGAATTACACAGTATGTAACCTTTTCAAATTGGCTTCTTTCACTTAGTAATGTGCATTTAAGTTTCCTCCATGTCACTGCATGACTACTGATAGCGCATTTCTTTTTAGGCACTGGATAATATTCTCCTGTCTGATTTTTCACAGTTTATATATCTGTTCATCTACTGAAGAGCATCTTATTTGTTTCCAAATGTTGGGAATATAGATGCTTTAAACATTCATGTGCTGTTTTTTTATGTGCTAAATTATATGGTCAGAGAATGTTTAATATTGCAATAAACCACCAAACTATCCTCCAAAGTGGCTGTACCATTTTTCATTCCCGTCAACATAAATTTGAGTTTGTTGTTATTTCACATTCTCACCAGCATTTGGTGGTGTCAGTGTTCTAGATTTTAGCCAATGTAATAGTGGTATATATGCAGTGGTATTTCATTGTTGTTTTAATTGCATTTTCCTGATGACATATGATGTGGGGCATCTTATCATGTGCTTAATTACCATCTGTTTATCTTCTGTGATGTGTCTTTAAAATCTCTTTATTTTTATTGTCACATGTACTTTTGGTGTCATATAAGAAACCCATTACCTAATGCAGCAGTTTTCTGTTTTCCTCTAAAAGTTTTACAGTTTTTATTCTTATATTTACTTCTATGATTCAATTTGTTTTGTATATGTTATGAAGTAAAGGATCAACTTCATTTTTTTTGTGTGGATACCCAGTTGTCATAGTACCATTTTCTTGAAAAAAAATATTCTTTCTCCTTTTGAGTATCTGAGCACTCTTACAGAAAATCAATTGACCATGAACATAAGTGTTAATGTCCGAACTATCAGTTCTATCCTATTGATCTTTATTCCAGTCCTTATGCTAGTACCACACAGTCTTGATCAATACTGCTTTGTAGTAAGTTTTGAAATCAGGAAATATAAATACTCCAAATTTGTTCTTCTTTTCAATATTGCTTTGGCTATTTTGGGTCTTTTACATTTCCATAGAAACTTCAGCATCAGTTTACCAATTCCTGCAGAAAGCTATCTGGGATTATAATAGGGCATGCGTTGAATTCATAGATCAATTGAGCAGTATGCCATTGTAACAATATTAAGTCTTTCAATCCATGGCCTTAAGGTGTCTTTCCATTTATTTAGTTTTCTAATTTTGTTCAAAGATATTTTGTATAAGTTTTGAATTTCTTTTGTGAAGTCTATTCTTAAGTATTTTGTCTTTTGATGTTTATAAATGGGTTCATTGCCTTAATTTTATTTTTACATTGTTCAGCTATTATATAGAAATATACTTTATTTTCTACATTAATCTTTTATCTTGCAATACTACTGAACTTGTTTCATGAGTACTAATTGTTATTTTTTGATTCCTTATAGTTTTTTATATACTAGATTGTGCCATGTGCAAATAGAGATAATCTCCTTTCTTTCTTTTTAATCTGGATTCCTTTAATTTCTTCTTTTCTCTTAATCATATGGATAAAACCTCCAGAAAAAAAAAATGTTGAATAGAGATAGTAAAAATGGATCTCCTTGTCTTGTTCTTGATCTTAGGAGAAAACTTTTAATGTTTTACTAGTAAGTGTGATGTTAGATATGGATTTTTGCAGATGCTCTCAGTTTGAGCAAATTTCATTCTATCCATAGTTTGTTGCGTGTTGTTATAATGAAGAGTTATTAAACTTTGCCAAATACTTTTTCTGTGTCTATTGAGATGGCCTATGGGCTTTGCCTTCTATCCTGTTAATACAATGTGTTCTATTGATTCATGAATTACTGTTCTTGAGTGGCTTTTCTTTCTCACTCTCCATGCTGGTTGAATTGTTCTACAGATGAATACACACTTTAATCTTGCTAATTATAATTGTCAGCTCTATGGTCTTTATATTAAGTCCCAGTTTTCTCACTTATGGGGACGTAATATTAGTAAGGCAGCAAATTAGGTCTTGGATGCAAACCACATTTTCCAAGTTTTTATTGGTAGTAAAGAGAGTATTTTTAGGTCTTGCTGACTATTCTGTCTGCTCTTCCTCTGGCTTAAAATTTGAGGAAAGTGGATTAATTTAGTATTTTCAAAATGGTATGAATTAGATATGGCCAGTATCTACTAACTATGAATTTAATGTATAAACCTTATTTTTTCCAGTTTCAGCAATAATTGCATTGCATTACCATTTGGGCCAAGTAAAATAAAGCCACAACTTAAACATGATACTCAAATGTCATCTGTTTAAAATTGGCATTCAAGTAATATTCACTGGGCAGAAATGTGATTAAGTTGATGGATTACTTATTCAATCTAGCCAAAAATAAATCTTCATGTTATTCTATGCATTTTTTTTGAGAACAGACATTTTCTGTATTAGAAAAATTAAAGTTAAAAACTTATATTTAACATAGAGCCATATGTTAGCACGGCGCTAAATTAAACGTCAATTTTGTTCCGATTAATTTCATTGTTTTCATTAAAACAATTTATAAACTTTCATTAATTTTAAAGTTTTATGATGAATTTATGAATAAGGTAAAGTGATGTTCATATTTATAGATATATAAAGATGTATTATAGTTAATAATACAATTTGTAATAAAGCAGAGCTATGCAAGATTTCTTCTTCTGTTTATGCAAGTTTCTTATATTAGTCAAATTTGAGAATTTTTGCTTTGAATAATCTAGAGTATTCACATATCTCAGGACTGATTTAACTCCTTAGTGTTTTTTTACTCTCTTTGTTATCCCTTTCTCGCTTGAACTGGCTGCCAAATTCCTAATCCTCCTTTTGGATAAAGTACAAAAGCAATGGTCCAGCTTCCCAGCAATTTTTATCATTCATATGTGTGTATCCATGTACGTGCAGGTTCATATACACACACATACACACACACACACACACACACACACACACTTTTGTTTTCTAGGCTGTGTTCCTATTGTATATTTTAACTTCTACATCACTTACCCAACTCTTATTTATTGTGTTAACATTTATCTTCCTTCTTATATTAAGTTTTCCTTAGCAACAGGAACTACCTCTCACTCTGCTCTACATCCTACCTTTCCAGTTTACTACTTAGCTCTGAGTTCCTTTTCTTGATTGTAAGTTGAACTAAGTCAATGTATGACCTATATTATTCTACTTTAAAATGAAGTGCTATAAAGGACATTCTTGTTTTTGCTTTTTCATATGTTAAGAAATATTTAGAAACTCCTCTTTTGAAAAATGTGTGAAAAGTATGTTTCTCTTTAGGACATATTACACATTTTATTTTAAATAGTCAGGTTTATAATAAGAAATTAATGCCTTTTAACAAGCTAGAAAATACTATGATGTAAAAAATATATATTTAAATTCTTTTTTACTATGCATTTTAATTTTGGAAAGGTTTGCTATTAATGCTCACTGTAATAACAGAAACTTCCATTGCTATTTTATAGATAGCTTAGTAATTCCAATTTTCTTATTGCAATTCAGCTTATTTCTCAAGGGACAGAACTATTTTAAAGTAAATTAGCATTCCTATCAATGAAGTCAATTCTACTCATACAATAATGCAGTTAATAAATACTTATTGATCTCCTATTATGTGTCAGGCAGTAAGATAACTACCAAAAACAAAAAAAAAAGCTATATTATTTTTGCTTCAGACAGAAAAGAAAAAGTAAATACCCAAAAAACAGGTTTATGATAAGAATGCTAAAGGGAACAAGGATCATAGGTCATTCCTAACATAGCCTGAGCATGGAGCATTTTGTTGTTATTTTGTTGTTGTTGTTGTTGTTTTTTGCTTGTTTGTTTTAATCTAAATTACAGTGAATGATATGAAATAATTAAATCAAAAGCCATGAGGAAGAACATTGAAGCCAGCAAAAAAGAACGAGTGCAAAGATGATGAAGGGAGAGGGAGGATGGTTAATTAGAACTGTAAGTAGTTCCCAGTCAAGAGCTGAGCTGCAAGGCACTCTTGGAGGGAAAGTAAACACTAGCAAAGGAGAATTAGTACAGTAAGCTCAATGATGACTCCCCCCAAAATATGCATGCCTTCATCTTTGGAACCTGTACTGTTACCTTACATGGGCCAAAAGGTCTTTGCAAAGCTGATTAAGTTAGGTATCTTGAGATGGGGAGATTTTACTGGATTATCTGAATGTTTTCTAATGCAATCACATATACATTCACCACAGTGAAACAGAAAGGAATTTGACCTGCACAGAGAAGAGGTGAAGGCAACATGGCCAATGAGGTGGAGATTGGAGTAATGTAGCCACAAGCCAAGTAATGGCAGTGGCTACAAGGAGTGGAGAGGCCAGGAAGCACAGATCAGCTGTCTGTCACTTCGATTTCAGCCAAGTGGAACTTATTTTGGATTTCTGGCTTCTAGAACTCTAAGATAATAAATGTCTGTTATCTTAAACAATAAAGTTTGTGCGAATTTGTTACAGCAGCCCCAGAAAATAAACAACTGGTAAGGGCCAGTTTAGATAGGAGGTAGCATGGTGAGCCAAGCAATTTGTACTATAACCTCTGATTAGTGAAAACATTTTTTTAAATAAGAAATTTATAATCATAAATATTGAATAGGTAACTACAAAATATCTTCATTTATAATGCAAGTATATAATCTTACCATGTATGTTTATTAAAAATCAGGTAATTCTTTATACTAATCTTTCTGTCTACTTATAAGTATATATTATTTTTAATGTGTTTGTGTGCTTTGTTTTACTGAAAAGGCTATGAATCTCTAATTCATTAGGCCATTTTTCTTTTTGATAATTTTATCAAATCTATCCATACATCCTATGAAATGTACAAGTACATAAAATACAACATATAAATTTATAGACTTTACAAAACCTGCTAAAAAAATCATTTATTTCCTCCATGGGAATTCACAGAATCTTTGGAAAGGACAGACTTTAAAACAGTTCCTTTTATAACTTGAAAATTCAGCTATGTGATTTTTCCAGAATTTATTTTCTAATTATTATCAAGAATCAATAAAGAACAGAGGAAGAATGAGCATACTGTACCATTTGCTAATAGTGAGTTAAAGTGAAAAGCAATTTAGCTTTACTCCCTCTCTGTCTAACCACCAGCATGTCTTGGGAAAGATTACTTTAGTGTTTCTGTTTCAAAAATTCATTTGTACATTTCTACAGCTACATAAAACTATTCTGTAAGGCCAATTCTAGTTCTATTCCTCTACTTCTTCTCTCAAACTACAATGTTCTTCTCTATGCTAGAGAAGAAAGACCAGATACTAATTTTTGAATAATTTAACTATTCCGGAAATGTCGAAAAGGTGCAATGCCAAGTTAGAGCAGCCAAGAAAGAAGTAAATTATAAAAAAGTTGGCCTTGCTGTTCTTTTCTATCAGTTCTGAGAAAACTTAGATTTTGGCATATAAATTTGCTTCCAAAGGGCATATAGACATTGTGGATCGTACAATATACAATTTGGTACCTGCTAATCAGGCAGCTGTCTAATTCACCTTACTTATTAAAAGTGTTTCATGGGCAGAGATTGACTCTACCACAGTGCCAATGGTAAGTCATCTTGAAATAGAAATAAATGTGCAAACATAGCTGGCTGAAATGCACAGTTCTCAGTACTATCAATCCATTTAATTAAAATGACTCAGGAGATCAGTGACCTACAAATGTTATAACTAGAGATTCAAAAGAGAATAGCATTCATTTAATATTCATTACATGTCTGCATTCTCACATTTTCCTATATGCTATGATTACCTGACTAGAAAGGGTAAATGAGAGAGTATAAACTGCATTGGCTTTATTTGTTCTACAGTACTTAGCACAGGGCAGTGGATAACAGGGCAATTAATATATGTTTTGGTCATCTTTGATGACTTGGAATTATCCTAGTTTTCTTCACTTTACCTCATGTGTAACAATGAAATTGCAATGTTCTTTATGAGTCCGAAAAATTTATTTTAAGAAAATATTTATACACTGAAAATCAATACTTTAATAGATTTATAAATCCAGTACATTACCTTAAATCTTATATTCTTTGTGAAACTTTGGTATTACTTTGCTGTAGCAACCAAATATAGGACAGTTCTACAACTATTGATAGAATTCAATAATTTTACCATTATACATATGACACTGTCTGCATGTCCAGAATATTTTATTTATTTACACATATGAAGGTTATAGGGAATTATATACCATATTGACTTAAAATAAAGCCTTATTAATAAGACTTTGATATTTGCTGTTTCTGTGCAAAATTGTCTAATTAAATTAAAATGTATATTATTTCTAAAAAATAAATTATTTTGTGCCTATTTTAATAAAATAAATTTTCATACTTTACATAAATTTAATTTTTGTAAAACAGTTGATATCCTAAATGTACTAATCAAGCAGAATATCTAAATAATAATATGCTAGCTCATGTTAGTAAGCAAATAATCATAAGCAAATAATCACCTCCCCTTAATCATTTTGAATATCATTTTTATAAATTCAAATTTTCACTTTTAGATGAGTACATTCAATCATAACTATATGCCTATAATTAGATTATGAAACTATCCAGAAGAATTAAATTATTAGATAAAATGGATTGAATAAGAATTCTGTGTCTGCCATTTTAAATATATGATTATTTATGTAAACATCATTATTTCATACATATGACAGATTAAAAACCCAGGAAAGAGAAGTTATGTGATTGCCCACCACACAAAGGAAACTTTCTGATCCTTGCCATAGCATGGAAGACTCCAGCTACAATTCTGATACGTGAAATAAGAATGCCTATTTTTAACCTTGCTTATTTACAGAAGAGATGAACAATGTAGAAGGAGGATAAAAGACGTATTGTAACAGACAACACACACACACATATGGATCAAAATGTTTGACAAATATATTCTAAAGCACTCAAAATAATTTATCGAAGGGTATTGGCAGTTCTGATTCTGTACAGAAGAATGGACTGCTTACCCTATAGACACCAATCACCCCTTTGAACCAAGTGTAGATAGAATTTAGCAAGAAAATCAAAGATTTCAAAGCTTGTTCCAAACAGAAATTCAAGAATCCAACAATGCTGTAACAAGCAAGAATATTGCAAGCATCAGTTGCTGCACAGAAAATAAAGGAGATAGTTTTGTTCAATTTAGGCTCTGAGCTGACCTGGGGCTTAATAGACAGTCGGAGTGCCAGGTTCTACAAACTGCAGCATTGGCCACAAATCAAAGTCTCCTTTGGCATCCATGTCTCTCATTGGAGCTGAACACATAGGTGGTTAAAAATGATAAGGGTTATAGTTATGCAGGTAACAAGGACCTATCATCTAGACATAGGTGCACATTAAGTATTTAGTTAATATTCCAAATAGCAATTTATATATTTATATTTTATATATTTGTATTTATTAAAATAAGTATATTTACACTTATTAAATTTTGTGACAAAGTCTCTAATTTTCAGACTAACTTCATAGTAAAAAAAGAAATTAACATTAGTATTTGAGATGGTAGCAATATAAGATGGTACTGTCCTCAATCACAAAAATGTTTTACAACCCCTAATTTCCCATGTATTAGGGGGGAAAAAAGCTTTTGTTTTGCAGATATTGGAATTGATTCACTGATTTTGATTACAACATCCCTATTGAAAACCATCAGTTGAACTGCCAGATGTACACTTATCCTTATTTCCCATATTTACTATTTTTATTGCTAAACCAGCATCGCACTACATCTAACTTGAAGAGACACTGAAAAATAAAAATAAAAAAAAAAATAAACAGATTGTGTTGCAGATGTTATACTGTTAAAAATCTCTAAATATAAAATTGGGCTGTTAATTAATTAAATTGTGAGTTGCAATTTAAAATGGTAAACCAAGGAAACGATTATTTTAATTTCTGCAGATATTATTTTGAACTTAAGTATATGAGAGATAATCCTCACACAGAGTGATGACTTCTTTTAGGATGTTTGTAAGAAAGTGTTAGGTGAAATGGCTTTAAATTTGTACTATATGTATGCATGTGATTCCATTACATCAATCTTGATTCCTTTAAACTATTTCTTTCAGATTCTAAAAATGGGCTATTGTTGCCTTCAGAAATATTTAATCTCCAAAATACCATTCTTTTTTTTTAGAAAATTCATGTTTACCTAAAACTTTAAATAATTATATACCTAATTATTATATAAATTTGTAAGTATTTAAAATAAATTGAACAGTTTAAAGTTGGAATGGTGCAGTAATTAAAACATTCCTTTAGAAAGATCAAATCAAAATTTTAATTCTACCCATTTGCCTGTGACCCTTCTTAAAACATATTTACTCACTCACAAAATTATCATGTCTCGTTCAATGATGTTTAAAATATTTTCAAAATCTAAAATTCAAGTTTTCCATTATTTAAAAATACATTACTATAAACACAATATATTCACCCCCTAGAAATGATTATATTAAATAATAATGAGCAACAATAAAGAGCTACATGTGCTGATTTATGTCACAATAAGAATACTGGGATAAATTTTTCATGTAAAATGGGCACTTGGCCTTCTATAAACCTCTGATGAATAAAAAGTACAGGCTCATTTGTGAGAAAACATTTTCTTTACTTACCCAGATATAGCATAAAATTCTATGGTTAAAGTCTTTGTTTTTAAATTTTACTGAGTTTTCATTTTTATGACACACAAAAGCAATATTACCTAAAAATATGAAATTTTTAATATATACATTGTGTATAGATATCTACTTTTATAAAGAGAGCGAAATCATGTGCTTAATTCTTATTATCAGTAGTTACAGTAAAAGGAGCAGCTTTTAAATAAATATTTTATTTAAGTATTTGTCTTCATTCTGGGAATAAAACTTTTTTAAAATTAAATTTGATAATAGAATTTATGCAAAAGTGGGAAATATTTATGATCTATAGAAGAAAATACTAGTTAGGCAGTTATTTTACTGATGTGAGTAAAGAAAATCTAATTCTAAAAGATTTAAAAATTAGTTGAGAACAGTGTAATATTAAACAATTTATATAAAAAAATAGATTGGGTGTCTTCAGGAAGTCATGGCAGATGTGATTTCTTAAACAAAATTCCAAAAACAAAGCACAAAGTAACATTAATTCATTTGGCCACAGTGAAATACATAAATTCTGTAAGAGTTTAAATAAAGTAAAAAGACAAGCCACATATCATAAAAAAGCAACAACAACAAAAAAACAAAAACATTTACCATTCAGATAACTGACAAGTCTATAAGGTTCCCTTAAAAATTACAAGGTAATAAAAATTTAGAACTCCTCTAATCATCAGGGAAATGTGAATTAAAAATAACATCATGAAATTGTTCAGCCAGCACTTTTGCAAGAATTAAAAGCTCTGAATATAATTTTAATTTAGTGGAATTTCTTTTCATCTATAGTACAAGGCAATTATTTAATTTCACTTATATTCAACTAGACATCCAATTGTGCAGACTCCATTTATTGAAAATTAAAATTTTACTTTAACTACTAATGACACCTCTGTCATAATCTTTAGCCTTTTTCTCACACAGTCATGGGTGCATACATGCATGCATACAGTTATACACATACACAGAGCTATATCTATTTTAGATTTTCGAGTCCACTGATATACTGTTTCTATTCTCTCCACTTGTCCATTTTGTACTGTTTTTTGAAAGATTTTATTTCGTATAAGGCCAGCTTTTACCTTTTATTCATCTTCAAAACTTTCCAAAACTTTATGCTTCCAAAAGAACAATATAAACACATTGTTAAGATGTTAATGGTCTTATAGGAATTGTGATGAAAACTGCATGGACTTTGTTTCAGTAGTTTGCCTCATTATCTATAGCCTCATTAAGCTATAATTTATCTAACTTAAAAAATAAATAAAACCACATGAAAAAGAGTCTCCTCTAGCAAGCAAGTTATATATTTGTGTTTCTTTACAGCAAAATCTTTCTTTGAAATAGAAGTCCATAATTATTTGTTCTCTTCTTTTTTCCTCCTCTGGAGCCATTCCAATAAACTATTTGTACAAAGAAGTTGATTGAATGAGATTTTTGTTAAGGATATCAATCACCTGGAAATTATTACATCTAATAGTTAATTCTCATTCCTCATATAATTTTACCTATGAGCAGAATTTGATATAGTTAATCACTCTTTCTTTCCTGAAACCGTATGTTTTTTCTTGATTTCTATGACATCATACTCTGTTTTTTCTATCTCACTGTTTAGTCTGCCCAGTTTCCTTTGCAAGATTCTCCTCATATACACAACCTCTAAGTATTAGAGTACCTTAGAGAACAGTCCTAAAATCTCTCCTTTCATCCAATCTCAAGGCTTTAAGCACCATCTATAAATGAACAATTTTCCATTTTGTATTTCTACTAAACTTCCCTTGAATTCCAGACTCACTTTATCAAAGTGCCTACTAGAATCTATATTTGGATATCTAATAAGCATCTCAACTTAAACTTGATATAATGCTCCTCCTGTGCTGAAATTCTCTTTAAATTTTATCCAACTCAATAACTGGCAATTTCATATTCCTAGTTGCATAGATATAGTCTGTTTTTCTTTACTCTGTTGCAAATAAACACACTGAAAAGTTAGTTTTTATGGACATTTGGTTTCTATCACACTGAAGATGATATGACTCTAAAATAGTAGAGACCATGATATCTGATTTTCTTTATATATTTATATTTATTTGTCTTGGGGATTCTCATGTCTCCAGGCATCTGAGACACCAATGATTTATTTAATATTTTCCCAATTATTGATAGAATATTCAACATTTTTTATATTTCCTCTGCATTTGATTATGTTCCTCCTTTCCTCTACTATCATAAATTAAAAAATAAAATCCTCTTACAAAAGGAAAGTGCATAGCCTTTCACAGTGTTCTATTTATGGTAGTAGAGGTACTTTTGTATCTGTGGAAGCTATTTTTAAACATTTGAGGATTAGTTGGACGTAGAAATTTGTCATTTGTATGCACTATAGGAATATCAAGTATTAACAGCAAATACTGATACCAGATTATTACAGTGAACTCAAATGGTTTTTATAATAACTGTATTAATTAACATTAACTCTCGGAATGGGTATGAAGATGAGATGAGAAGGATGTTTTCTGGCCTGTCTGTAAGTTTATGCTTACTTAAAATCCAGATTGGGTTCTAAGAAATGAAATTTCTTCTGTTCTTAAGGAAGTATTAAGGAATATTTTTATAAAATGTACACAGATGAGTCAATATTGAGAAAAATCTTCACATGTTGCTCAAAGATGATAATATATGTTAAAGTTAGCCCTAACTAAGTCCTTATTATGACTGAAAATATATTGAGATAACGTCATATAACAAAGTAGGGAAAACTTCATCTATAAATTCCTGTAATTTTGAATGTAATCTAATGCTTTGTGATAACATGTTGTGCACAGAATAAATTTGAGAATTAATATGTTGCCTTATATAATCTTATAATTTTCATTAGTTCTTTGCAAGTTTAATAAGATTTCTTTTGTTGAATGAGTACAAAATATTTCCTAAACAAACAAATGGGTATATCTTTGCTTATTTCTTAAAAACATGTAATTTAGATTACAGAATATCTGAAATTAAAAAAAAAAAACTTCTATTGGCTTACAGAGATTAAAAAAGTGCATAAGGAAGTCTAAGTAAAGAAATTCAAATTTTTTCTACAATAAATAAATTTAGCTACAAATACTATAAAACATCACAGGTACTGTGAATTAGAATATGGACATATCTTCGGGGGCCATTATTCAAATCTGTATAATTCTTCCCATTATGTGTGTGAGAGAGAAAGAGAGATTAATTTTAAGGAACTGACTTATGTGATTATGGGAACCGGCAAGATCAAAAGCTGAAGGGAAGATCAGAAGGCTGGACGGCCAGGGAAGTGCTTATGTTACTGTTCAAATGTGAAATCAGTCTGAAGACATAGGTCCCTCTTTCTTAGATCTCAGTTTTGTTCTTTCAAGGCCTTCAACTGATTGAGTGAGGCTCACCACATAATGGAAGGTAATCTGAAAGCCTTCTTGTTTCTTTGTTAATTCATCTAAAACATACATTTAAACAGATAGCTAGAGTAACTTTTGACCAAATATCTGAGAACTGTGCCCTAACCAAATTGACACATAAAATTAACCATCACAATTTATCTCCATAATTTTATTTTTTTTATTTTGTTTAAATCTACCTGTTCTCTTTGCTTAGTCATTCTATTTCTTTCCTTTCTTTATAATATTTTATAGATCTTGATTTTTTAATCATGCTCAAAAGTTCTTGTACTTGTAGTCTTTTTAATTTTATCTTCTAAAACAACTTCATTTGTATTATTTCCTTGTAGTATTTAAATTGTGATCTCATCCTCAACCATGTGCGCTTCTTTTCTTTGAGAATCTCATTTGCTTGTAACATTTCTTACTCAGTGTTTTAGGTTTTGCTGAGATTCTGGTACTATGAAGTTACTGTAAAACTGGGGCCCATACCCTCAAGCATCAATTTCTTAACTGAGCAGAGTCCTTGAACAGAGATTTTTATTTTATTTTATTTTTCCTATGGGGTAGGAGTAGTTCTTGCTCAAGGACAGTTTTTCTTAGAATTCTTGATAATCTGCAATGGAAAGTTATTTGTTCATCAAACACCTTATTTTGTTGGACTATTCTTCTCCCACTAGAGAAGTCTTTTGTCCCATTTTTACTCATCTCCCAGGACCAATCTCTTCTATTCTTTTGAAAGGGAAAAAAAAGATTTTGCACCTAATTTTTGGAAAATCTATTTGGAGCTCACATCTATAGTTTTCTTTGTATTTATTTTTGTTTCATTGAGACTAAAAAGAGAAACAAATACTCTTTAGGTATAAATTCTTGTAAGCACAGGAATGGAACTGTATAGAAAACAACCAAATTGGAATTGCATGATATATACCTACCATAGAGATATACAGAGATTTGCCATGTCTAACCTAGAACAGGGGTCAGCAAGGTATGGCCCATGATCAAATCAAGCTCACTGCCCACTGTTGTAAATAGAGTATTGGAATACACCCATGTTTATTTGATTATGTATTTCTTATGCTTGCTTTCATGCTACAAATGTGGAGTTGAGTAGCTGAAACAAAGACATATGACCCATTTGAGTTAAAATATTTATTCTCTGATTTTTTTTTCCAAAACAGACAAACAAAAATTTCTGCTGACTCCTGCCCTCAAGGTTGACTGGAGAAGAAAATGAGGAGTCTTTGAAGTGAGAAGTGGAAACAGTCTTATTTTTCAGCCTGTGAATTGATCTCTTGGAATGGCTTTGCTTATTCATCATTATTCACATAGAATGCTCCAGTGGCTTTCAGTGATTGAGGCTGTGACATGGTCTTCTACTTTTTCTCCTCTATATTAACATCCATAGATGATAAAACTGGAAAAACTTAAATCATTTTATTTACTCAGGTTACAAGGATACAGCGCAAACCACATCAGAGTCTGAGGAGAATCAAAATGTCTGGTATGGCATATCTAGTCTAGCTATTGTGCTATAGTGTCTTCCACAAATTAGTGCCTCTTGCCCAAAATGTTTGGGCATCCCTTTATAGATATTTCACCTCTTAATCTTTGTAACAGTGTTTCAGGCATCGTATTAGCTTTCCCAGTTTCTAATGGCATATGGCCAATACCAGCATTTCTAAAGCAGTTTGGATTTCAGTCCCAGAGTAAAATCTAACTCCTCAGAGGAGTAAAGTCCAAGGCAGACAACTGCAAAAACCTGAAATAATTTCAATTTCATATATTAAGAAGAACTCAATTTTTAAAATACCATAGATGTTTATCAAAATTGAGTTAAAATAAATTATCAAAATGAATGTTTATAGTGTTTTTTATTCTACTTCATTAATTTAGTATACTTTCTTAGAAATAGCTACATTTAATTCCCATTATAGCACACCCAGTCATATATACCAGATTCTCTACAGAATCACAACTGCATCTATTGTTTTTCAATGGTTTTAGAACATAGGCCTGACCAATGACAGCCCTTAAAGCCAGAAGTCTAATAATAATAACATAGTCAGAGAAGAAGACAATTTTAAATTAGAATAACAATTTATCTGTGACACACCTGGGAATTTATTGTGCCTTAAACTAAAGTTTAAAAGAAGAAGAAGAAGAAGAAGAAGAAGAAGAAGAAGAAGAAGAAGAAGAAGAGAAGAAGAAGAAGAAGAAGAAGAAGAAGAGAAGAAGAAGAAGAAGAAGAAGAAGAAGAAAAGAAAAGCCTCAAATGTATTCCACAAAAATTTGGTTTGTCTACACTAAAAAAAAGAATGCTAAATCCTTTTTTACAAAATGCAGAATGTTGTTGTTGTTATTATTATTATTATTATTATTATTATTTTAAGAAAGACCGAGTGAACAAATCTGTAAGATCTCTCTCGAAATATTTCCTCATTGTGTCCCTTTCACATTAGCCTGCTGCTAAAATGTGTCCCCTAATTTTCTCTTTCTCTCCTGCTACCTCTCTCCTTCCCTCACTCTTCTTTTCTTCCATTTTCTCATTCTGCCCCTCTCTTCTGCTCACAATTGTTAAAGCATTATTGCTTTTCTCATCCTGACTCTCCTAACTATTGAACTTTCTTACTGCAAGCAGCCTCTTAAGAATCATTGTCTTTCTCCTTTATAACTCTTTTTTTTCTTTTGAGATAGTCCCTATTGGAATTTTAGAGATTAAGTCATTTATTCTGTTTAACAAGTAAATACTACAGTTTTTTTCTTCAATTTGTTTTTAGTTGCCGATGGTGTTATCTCATGGATGCTGTAAAAATTTCTTAGCTTCATAAACCAAGCCATACAAAGTTTTCAAATTATTTAAGAAATACTGCACATGAAGAAAAGTTTCCAGTGAAAATTAGCAGATTATTTATAGAAGTGTAATGATGATATGAGTTACAGAGGCCTTACAAAGCTTACATGCTTCATGGTGATTTTTATGGTTGAATAGGAATATTACATTGTTTGCGCAGGATAACTCATTCACCTTGTGGTTTACATCAATCATTACTTATGGAAATTGTTTAAAATTTTATTTAAAACAATTTTGGAGAAGTTTAAAGTTCAAGGAAAATTGAGGGAAAGGTACAATTTCCTACATAACCACTGCCCCACATACATAGCTACCCTACTATCACCATCTCCTACCAAAGTGGTACATTTTTTATTATAATCAATAAACCTATTTAACACATCATAATCATCGGAAGTTCAACATTTAAATTAGGGTTCATTCTTGGTGATGTACATTCTATTGGTTTGGACAATGCTGTGGTATCACTCACAGTACAGTTTTGCCTTTATTGGAATCATACAGTAAGTAGCCTTTTCAGATTGCCTCTTTCACTTAGTCATGTGCATTTAAAATTTGTGTATTTATTTCATTGATAGCTCATTTATTTTTTTAGTGTTTTTTTTTATTGTTGAATCATATTCCATTATCTGGATGTACTACAATTTATTCAGTTTATTTATTCAGATGAAGGACATCTGGTAGAATTTTTATTATTTATATATTTTTAAAAACAGTCACTACTTACAATGTTTCTAGCTTACAGAAAATTGAAGGACATGTCTATCATTTTCTAGAGATATCAGAACCACTTAAATGCTATGAAACCTAGTTATACTATGGTTTTATTTACAAAATTATCATTCTTTAAAAAGGAAAATGACAAAAGTAATTTTTGAAAAAATTTTTGGAGGGGATATTCAAATTTAAAGTGTGTAGCCAAGAAATTATATAATGTAATAACATATAGTTGTATTCTATCACTAGTGGGTAATTTTTTTTTAATTTATTGGATTTCTAGGGAATATTATACATATTTTCACTATTTTGAAAATAATAGTTATATTAGAAAGCTTACTTCAAAAAATATAAAAATCTTATAAATTATAAATCATTGTTTTCCCCTAAATTTTAGATCTGCTAAGTGTTTAAAGTTTAATCTCTAGAAAACCAAATTTGAATAATTAATGTATTTTGATTTATCTCTAGTGTAAAAGCTATAGACAAATATTTTATATGTACCTTGCTCACATGTTATTATTATTATTAATATCAAATTTCCACAAAGACAAGATTCAGAGAAGTATGTACAATGAAAAGTTAGATTTATTTACTAAAAGTTTGTTATAGCTACATAAAAAATACCAAGTTGACAGCTAACACTTTATTGTAATTGTTTTACACCTTGTTTGTCTGGACACTGATATTTCAGCATTTTAGAGTGTTATAGTTGGTTGCAGTTAATAACACAATCTAATATTTATCACATAATAATATCTACATCATTTCTACCTCTTCGAAAACAGTGTTTATTACTAAATAGTAAAGTTTTTGAGTGTAAAAAATATCATAGGACTTGCTGAATAAATTAACTGCCTTGCAAATGGTATAAGAAATGTGACATTTTATGAATCAGAGTTAACAAGATCTAAAAAATAGTATGCCGCAATTTTTACAGTGTATTATAGGAATGTTTTATCTGAGTATATTGTAGGTGTTTATGATTAAATTTTAAAGTATAGCAAAGAATCTCTTTCTAGCAAGTTTAGAAATGATTTTACTAAGACTATTCTAAATATTATTAATATCTCAGAGGTTTCTATATGATATGCATGAATAGATGCAGAGAAATATCAAGGAATATATTTTGCCTGAAGTCTACAAAATTTCTTAATTTTTATAACTTTTTATCCTTTATCTCCCAGTGAGATATTTATTATATGTTATTATTTGTTCCAAAAAGCAGTGACAATTGCCTGAGGTGTTCTGAATGTATTTATGTATACTGAAAATATTATGCACCCTCAATATTCCATAAATGTGAGGCACATAAAATCTATTAGAATTCTCTCTATATATCAGCTTTTTCAGGAGATTTTATGTTGCTTTTGATGATCTCTTTTTTGAAAGACCATATCTGAATCAGAAATGTTATTATGCAATCTAAGCCCATTTTTTTCAATTTCCTTAATTTATTCAACTAAAATAAATTAATAACAAGGACAAAACCTGTATTGTATAAAGTTATTCCTTACATGATAAAAATTAGTTTTTATTAGAATTTAAGTAAAAATATCTCTTGTTTAAAAGGATGGTCAAAAACCTATAATCCTCAATTTTTTTCACAAAACCAAAAATGTTTTTAGAAGAGAAAGAAGTTAATAGAAGTAAAACAGCAGCCAGCTAATAATATAAACTGATCCCAGAGAAACCTAAGGAAAGTATGATGTATATAGTTAGTACTTGTCTTAGTTAATCAATTTACCTTTTTTTCTCCCTGCACTGTTATTGTTATTTTATAATGTATTCTCGATCATCTAGATCTTCATACTCCATCTTTGCTGAATATGGAACAAAATAATCAAATCTGTATATGTTTGGTAGCTAATAAGTTGTCAAAATGATAAAAGTTCACTAAGGAAATAATTATGATGACTATGGCATTCCATACACATGTTAAAAGACTACCTTTACCTTTATGTTTAGAAATCATGATCTATTTCCTTACAACTCCTGGAAAATCTTTAGAAATGGAAATTCACTGGCCAATTATTGAAGTTAAACAAAGCACTTTACATATAGGCTAATAAGTTAAAATAAGTCTTTTTTTTTTAATGGAAATCATTAAAGATTATTGTGCTGCTTTTAGACTTTATCTGACAATGGCTGTAAATCTTCACTATGTTGTAGTCAATGATTAAAATAACTAGACTGTGAGTTGCCTGTTCACAATTGCCTACACAAGTAATTGCAGGGGAGGGCATTGTGAATGTCGCTGTTTACAATAATAAAGATTTTCCTATTTTGTTATTTGTCTTAATACCTCTTATAATGTTGTTAATTTAGTTTCCTTCATGTCTCATCTTCTTCTGGGTAGAGGGTGAAGAGCATTAATATTAATGCAATTACCAAATTTCCTGGATCTTAGAGGACAGTCACCTCAATACAAAATCTTACTGAGTTAGGTCTGGGAGTTCCTGTGGCATGTTAATGTGCCATGATCCACATCTCTTGCTTTAGCTGAACTCATCTCTGCCATGTGCATATGTCACTGTTTAAGGGTGCGCTGCCAGGTCTTGTGAACACCTTGATGTAAATGTTAATGTCATATAAATTATACTGATGTTTTAAAAAGTGGAATTGTATACTGGAAATAATAGAATAAAAGCCCATTTTAAGCATTCTGGACCATGTTATGGGTAAACTTCTAATTTATATTGTAAAATGAATTAGAATATCAGGAAAAACCTTAATAATTAGCAATCATATTTATTTTTATTTCTTCTTTCTCCACTTTCCTTCTTTCTGTCCTTCCCTCTCTCCCTCTCGTTTCTTTTCTTCTTTATTTTTTTTCTTTCCATTCTTCTTTTTCCTTCCTCCCTCCTTTTCTTCCTCCCCTCTTTCCTCCCTCCCTCCCTCTTATCCTCCCTCCCTCCCTCCTTTCCTTTCCTTCCTTCCTTCCTTCCTTCCTTCCTTCCTTCCTTCCTTCCTTCCTTCCTTCCTTCCTTCCTTCCTTTTAATTTTTAAATATTGCTGTTTCTGTGTGTGTTGCTATCAGAAATTCTCACTCCCACTTCTGAGTCTTCACAGTTTCCTTTTCTAAAACCTGAATAGATTTTCCCCAAAAGTTGTATTTTGAATTCATACTTTAATCTGTCACATTTTACTGACAGCACAGGACAAAATATGACCATAAAAAACACATTTTTATATTAAAAAATATGTAAGTCAAATGAAGAAAATCTTGAAGAGAAAAATGTAATCCAGTAATCAGGTAAAAAGAGATAAAATTGACCTTTGATTTAGTCATTTTTAGGTTACCATCAATAAAGTTCATGTGTTCTGCATGTTGTGAACGTGTTTTAACATGAAGAAAATAACTCCAGTTGAAATTTGAAGGAAGTGACAAAGTTGAATGACAGAAAAAAAAAAAGATTGAGGGATAAAGGAAAAAGAAGAGATAGAGGAAAAGAGAGATGGAGAGAGACTGAAAGACTGAATTATCAGAGTATATGAATAAACATGAGAGGATGGGTTCTATGCTAAGAAGGATGGACATAAGTAGGCAATGATATGGTTTATCTTTAGTTATAGAAAGAAAGGAAGAGAATGTGCTTTTTGGTGTTGACAGATTAGTGGGTTTTTTTTTTTCTCAGTAAAAAAGAAAATGCTACTCAGTAAAAATGAAAATGTGCTCACCTAAAGTGATAAAGACTGTGAGAGGTATTTAACAAACTTGGGGATGAGGGAGAAGGTATAAGTCTTTCAGAAGAATAGGATGATAAATGAATTATGAAATACTAATATGTTTACTGGGCAGCATATAGGGCTCGCTTGAGCTTAAAGGCCATGGATGTAAAGTGAGACCAGTTAATCTTTTTGCATCTTTTATCCCTATGTAAGTATAGAGTCAAAGTAAGTAGAGACAAGTATTTAAGTAAAACTGGGGTTTTCCCAAGAGACCAGAAAGAAAAAAAAAGGCACTTAATTTGAAACTATGTACAAAGAACTAGTTTTAATGTTGTAACAAAATATATGCTAAATAAAGATTAAAATGTAGAAATGAAAAGGGTTAAAAATAATGAAAAGTTGTGAGATAAAATGTTTCGGTTCTCGTTAGAGGGAGAAATCTAAGGAATATTGTATTTGTAGTCCTCTTTGGAGTAGGGAAGAAAAATATTGAGGTTGAAATAATAAAAATGTTGAAGTTATTTGCAATTTCATATTACCAATATAGGAAAAAATATTAAAACATGAGGTCAAAAAAAAGGGTAGACAAGAGTATTGGAAGGAAGTTTATCTAAATGGATATTGAAATAATCTGGATTTATGATAAAAGTAGTGTTAGAGAGGAGAAAGAGCTAGAAGTTAAAATATTGACTAAGTGAAAGCAATTAACTGGGGAGACTATTGGTAACTATAATAAACAGGCATACTGGGGAGTATGGTCTGCTGACATATGTCTTAAAGATGAAAGTGCTTAATGGAGAAAGAGAAACAATCATTTGAAAGCAAAAAGGAGGACATACTGTATTTCCTTGCCCAATCATATGAAAAGCAGGGAAGGAAAGTAATTAAGAGTTTTGGGAGCAGGAGAAGCCACATTCCAAGGAGAAGTCCAATATTCAGTCAATTGAGATGGAAAGAAAGACATTTAGTACAGAGTTTTAGAATATAGGTGATTTTCCAGATAACTGATTATCAGCTTCAATAGGCATGATGTAAAAAATTCAACTAGGAGAAGAGGGAGATAGGGTCATAAAGAGGGAATGCAGAGCTTGATGGAGATCGAATGTATCAAATAAGGGGTGACCTGAGAGTTTCAGGCTTCTCATGGTGATTTACATAATCCAGAATGAAGGGAAAAATGTGATGAGGTCTGTTGTTCTTAAAGTTGAAAAATGTGATAAGTTGTAAATGCAGTGGTACTGAGAAATATGTGTCTTGCCAAGAGAACCCTTAGTCCTAGAGCTTCATATTGACTCCTTGCTGATAGATGTGTGAAGACCAGAGAAGTGGTAATGGGAGTAAATCTGGAAATATAGGATTCCTAATGACACCCACTAATGTGGAAAAAAGATGGAAAATAATATAACTGATGCATTCTCCCTCTGACCTGATAACTTTTCAGGGATAATTTTTCATACTAAACATTATTTAAGTTCAAGAAAAAAGGAGATAAAGAAGAACAAGTATGAAAAACTCATGTGGGAATTTGCTCTAAATGAGAGCATAAAAATAGAGTAAGAGTTGGAGATACATTTAATTCACTTATGTGAATAAAACCTCTATATAATAATGAGGTATATAATTCAATTTTTCCCCCCTTGGGAGAGACCACTATCTCATTTGTTAGCCAATAAAAAACAATTGAGTGCCAAATTTGAAACTCCTCTGTAAGGTAAATTATTTGAAATAGATATAAAGGGAATTTATTGGAGAACAGATTAATAGCTAGGTTTCTCTGTGCAGAACAGAAGAAATTAAAAGACTACTGAGAACATTTGAGACTAAGTGTCTGTAATTCAAATCATTTCTCCAGTTGATAAGTTTAGGAAAGAAGGAACAATGGAAAACTATTAAAATGACTGTTCATAGACAGCCTCTCTGCTGGTTCTGTAGAATTAAAAGATACTTTAGATGTTCTCGAACCTGTAGGTGGACAGAGTATTAACAGTTATCTAGAGTTTTGCCTCCATGAAATGGGAAAATATGTTCTGATCTAATAGTTGCTTCTGCTGCTATGAAGTTTTGATGAGTTTTCTACCTTATTAGCAACATTCTTTTTGTATTATATTAGAATATTAATTGCTAAAAATAGTTCAAAATTTAAAAGGTGTATAATTTATTTAACTAAATGTTACATGTTTATATTTTTATACTTCACATTGACATTGTCTTTTCTGCCCTTTGCTGATAGGATTTGCTCATATGAATTTCAGAGCCTGCTGTCTCTTTTGTGTACCAGTTATGATGAGAATTTTTAGCTTATATTAAAGCTAAATCATGCAAATATATTTCATTTTCCATAATTATATAGATTTTTATATAAAATTGAGGCATCTAGAGAATCACAATAATGAAGAAAACCATAATTGGGTTAAATATATTTTCTATTCTCTCATATTCAGCAAACATTAAAAGCACTATAAATGAGGTCACAATGATGATTTCAAATCATTTTCATAATTTTATTATTAGACATATGTTTTAAAGTCAGGATACAATAGTATGAAGGAAAGAAGGGTTATGGCAGTATTTTGTGCATGTAGGCTAGGTAGATTGCAATTTATAACCTCTTGGATTTCACATTCTTAATCTTGAACTAAGAAGCATAACAAAATGATAAAAGAAGTAAAGAAGTATGGCATGCACGATCTTTTCTTCCAGATAACATGTGCCTTTAATGATTTTTATAACAAGACGCATTTTGTTCTCTATGTACTCTGTTCTCCTTTTTTCAGTTATTTTTCAATTCTATATCTTCTTTAGGTCCTCATTTTTTTGTGGTAACTTGATAGGATATTTTTTTTTTCTGCCATTAGAAAAAAGAGAAGCTTTTATTCTATCAAAAATAACACTTTTCTTAGAAAGATGATGCCTCTAGCAATGAAATAAGTCTGTATTTTGAGGCTTTTAAAAAAATCTGTAATGTTGAAAAGTCCTTGTTTTAGTATGTTTATGTGTTTGGAAGTGACATAAATTTTTCTCTTAAGTTGAAAATAAAACTAAACGTATAATAAATTTCCATCAGGTTTCAGTAGGAGCCCTTCAGCATACAAATGTGATTTTAAATCCCAAGTGTGCAAGTATCTAAGACTTTATTCCTTGGAAAGTTATTTTCTTCTCTGTCCATCAGTGTTTTTCTTGATAAAACAGAGATTATAATGTCTACTCCAGTGAATAGTCAGAGATTTAATGAAGTAGGACAAGTAAATTATATGTAGCAGATTTAGTTACATAATAAGCATTTTCTTGAAATATACTCACTTTATTAACAAAAAAAAAACAGATGCTGAATTAGGACAAGATAATGTTAGAAGGCAAAACAGAGACACATACATATGGATTAAAATTTACATATTCATATTGTCAACTCAGATATAACTGAGTAAATTTTTATTTGAAATTAATTATTTAGAAGACTGTAACAACAATTATGCCAGAAAGAGTATTATTTTAATAAAATATCCATCATGGCCAAACTTCGCTTTTTCTTAAGCAGACAGGTTGACTTTATCCCTTAACTGCTGAGAAGACAGATTATTTTCTGATGTCAAAGAAAAAGTATAAAACACCACAAATATGTTTATTTAATAGATACATTCAAGAACTTACTCTGTGTTAGGCATGATATCATGTAGTGGGTGAATATTAGTGAATGAAACAGGCATAGTCTGTACCATTTTAAAGTTTAGTTGTTCGAACTCAGATGGAGAGATAAATAAAAAGCATGTAAATCAACAAAAATTAATGTAATTAAAATAATATGTTCCTTGATTAAAAATGGAAGATGATGAGAGAATAAGATGATAGAAGACAAGGCTTCTTAGAGTAGTCAAGTTAGACAGAGGTCAGAGGAAAAAATATGTGTATATTAAAATGAGAATTGAAGAATGAGGAAAAGCCAGCATGTTTAGAAAAATAGAAACAGTGAATGGAAAGGTCTAAAATGGATGAGTCTAGGCGCTGTAGAAATTGAAAGCAAACCAATTTTCTGCAGCATATTAAAAAAGAGAATCATTTGAAATGATGCAGGAAAAGTAAGGAGAGAAAATCATGGAGTGGCTTTCAGATCTTTTAAAAATTTTTATATTTTATTCTTGGGGCCATAAAAAGTCATTGTGATGCAGGATGGTGCAAATTTCCTCCCGCTCACCCAATGTGGACTCAAGTTCTACACTAAAAGAGAGTGATCAGTTTATAATGTCTATAAATGTCTAATTACTCTATTATACACCTGAAAGTAATATAATATTGTATATCAACTGTAATAAAAAAAAAAACAACAACAACACTGCATTGACCGACTTGTCACTCATTCATACAAGGGATATTTACTTATTCTTCACTGTATGATGGGTGTTGTTATATATTAGGGAGACTGAAGTGAATTAAATACAAATTTATATTAATAAAACTTGAGAAAAAGTAGTTTTAGGAGTCAGAGGTTGTAGATGTTCATTTTGTGATCTCAAGAATCCTAACACATCCAAGCAATTTAAGATAAGAAGCTGGTGTCTATGACTGGCAGGTAGATGAAATCTTTCCTTTGGCCCTACAATTGTGCCTCTAACTCTAATTCAGATGACCATAAATGACTTAAAGAGACAAGGGTAGACAATGGATGTTCTTAGACAATTTGCTAAATTTATTTCTTACTTACTTTTGTTCCAGCTTAATTTTTCATGACTGCAATTTCAAAAAATCTCAATAGCGAAAAACAAACAATCCAATTAAAAAATAGGCAGAAGACCTGAAAAGATATTTCTACAAAGAGGAAATACAGATGTCCAATAGAAATATGCAAAGATGCTCAAGGTCACTAATCATCAAAGAAATGCAAATTGAAACCGTAATGAGATATCATCTCATACCTGTCAGATGGCTATTATCAATAAATCAAAGAATAAGTTTTGGCAGGAATATGGAGAAAGGGAACTCTCATACATTGTTGGTGGGACTGCAAATCGGTACAGCCACTGTAGAAAACAGTCTGGAGATTTCTCAAAAAAATAAAAGTGAATATACGCTTTGACCCAGCAATTGCACTTCTGGGTATTTATCCAAAGAAAACCAAAAATAATTCATAAAGATCTATGCACTGCAATATTCATGGCAGCACAATTTATAATAGCCAAGATATGGAAGCAATCTAAATACCCATCAACAGATGATGATGGATAAAGAAGTTATGGTTAATATATAAAATGGAATATTACTCAGCCATTAAAACAAATGAAATCCTACCATTTGCAGCAACATGGATGGACCTAGAAGTTATTATGCTGAGCGAAACAGGTAAGACAGAGAAAGGTAAATACCATATGATTTCACTTACATGTGAAATCTAACGAATAAAAACAAACTAATCAAAAACAGACTCACAAATACAGAGAACAATCTGGTTATAGGCAATGCAGTTAGGATTAATGTAATGGCTAGATGTAGAGTCAGAGGAGAGAAAAAGCAATTAGTGGATCATTTTATGAACTATATCAATGTCTAACCAATGTACTGTATGCTAGAAACTAATAAAAAAATTAAAAAATAAAATAAAATGCTGAATTTGGACAGAAAAGAAATTTAATTGACCTAATTTTAAAAAATCTGAATTGATCTTTTTTTACAATTTGGATCGGCAGTTAGAGTGATATTTTTGATATTTAAAATTCTGCTTTCCTTAAAAAAAAACTACATTTTGAATTGTTTTACCTTAATGAACCGTGACTTGACAAGGTCTTCCACCTCGAACCTTATATTTAATTTGAGCAGAATTCAGAAAGTTTAGTTCTTCAGTTGTGCTGAAAAGGCAAATATCAAAGAGAAGGTGGTGTTCTGATTTCATTTTATAGCTTCTAGTGACTCTACTGACTTCTTATTTACATCTTCTTTCTCCAGTGGTTCTCAACAGGGGGCACAAAAATGTACTGTGTACTCTTATAGTGATAAGCGTACTCTAATAGCATTTAGTGGGTAGAGTCCAGGGATGCTAAATGTCTTAGAATGGTAAAGGTATCTTCAATAAAGAACGGTCTCATCTTCCGGTAGTATTATAAAATACAAATGGTATGTTATGTTCTCATTTAAGTAATTTTATTCTTTGTTTCCTGTAGTAACAGATCCTCCTTTTCTTGATTGTGGTGATTCAAGGTTTTTAACAACTTTCTGAGAGCTGAAATTATACCTAATCACTTCAAGTACAAACTTATATAAGTCGAGGCCTCCCACTTGGATTTATTTAGTGTTACACCTTAGAAAGGATGCCTCATACAGACTGAGTACTATACCAAGTACCCTACTATAAGTATGAAAAAGATACAGTCCCTGCAAACAGGTGCTCACACTACAGTGGAAACGACAGAGGCATAATCCAGTAATGACACCAGTGTGGTAACTACAACAAAACAGTTTATAATAAGTTAGAACTTAGTGGCTTTATGCGTGCTACTCCAGTCTCCATGCATGCAAATGTATGATCTACTCTAGACCTCAACAAATAGAAAACTGTCAGGAGATGGCACTCAGAGTTGTCAATATTTCAAAATCATAAATTTCACAAAATATCTAGATATTTTTCATATTTTGAAAACAAAGCAAAATACAAAAACAGCAATGATGAATCTGCAATATAGGTCCAGCTTTACTTCTTGGCAACAATTAGCCAGAGATGAGTTTCAGCACCCTCCTTATTCTGCCAGTAGTATGTCAACTGGACATAGAAACCTGGGTCTGTTCCTCTAGCTTCTATTCAAACATTTTATTATGGGGGGGGGGGGATTGTTTTGAGACTGTTATTTTATTACATTTTTCCAAAAGGCAAGTACACATTATAAAATATTTAAAACAGAAAAATATGAAGAATTCTCTAAAAAATATTCATTTGGATATTATTAAAACTCATGTTTAGCATTTTGTCAATGATATTTTGTTTTAATAAGACTAATTTCACTTTACTGTCATCTGGGAGAGACAGCTTTTTGCATTTCCATCAAGATATGTCATTAGATTACTAGATACTTTAAAAATATTGACTTATTTTGTTCTAGACTTCACATTTTGCTATGTTTTACTCTGAATTATGTTGACATCTGGCCAATCTCAGAATGACAATAATGGAGATTTGCAGAATGTAGAGTATTTTAAATGATTGGTACAAAGCAGTTAACTCAACTAGAAAAAGAACTTATTTTTTTTACATTATTACAAGTAAATGGAATTTAAAACACTTCAGTTTCAGGAAGATTTATGTGAGTAGTCCTACAGCAAATGATTGTTTAAATGTTTTTTTGTTTATTTAATATACTTGCTTACCCTTTATAAGTAATCTGTGGACTTAGGTTCATTTTTTTTAGAATATTCATGTCTCCTAATTTTTCAAATATTAAATTTAAAACACTTGCAAGCAAAAACAAGGCAAAAACATAAAGACATATATGCAAGAGGTTGCTCATATTTATAGTAATACTGACATATGATAGTTGTTGTAACCCACAAACATGGTTACATAAATTATTTGAATGTGATGACATAAGCATAATAAATCATAATATTAATCACCATTTTCCAGACTTCATTTGAAATGTTGTTACTGTGGAGGAAAATTCATATATCTTATCTCATGAATGATATCTCATGAGTAAAGGAATAATTTAAAATGTTTTATTGTGTTTATAAAATTAACACGTTAATTTACTACTAAAATTAAATCTTATAGCATCAACCAAAAACTTCAGAAGATTTCTTAAATGTTTGCTTTGTAAAATAAATGGATCTCTAATTACCCTGCTGATAGCATAATGTGCTATCCTATCATTTTTGGATAAGCCAGCAAATTCTCAACAAGTTATCTATTTTAAGGTGGATATATTTATTCAACATATAATATATATATATATATATATATTTTTTTTTTTTTTGCACACCCACGTAAACTAGGCATTATGCTATGGTCACAGACGTACAGGAAAACAATAGAGATTTCGTCTTTCCTTCCTTCATTGGAGCTTACTGTGGAGAAGGATGCCAGAGTAGAATCTTAATAACTACCAAACTAGACCTTCCAAAAAAATTAATCTCTTGATCAAATTCTTTACTTTTTATAGTATAACTGTTTAAGTAGTTGAGCTTGATGTACCTCTACTATTAAAATTAATCTTTATAATTTTTGTCATTTTTTTTTTTTTTTGCATATTTCTAAAAAGACTAAAATTCAAGCAGGCAGGAAACCAAAAAATTCCAGCTTTTTAAACCAGGTGATTTTAAATAAAAGGGTGTTTTTAAGCATTTGCAATAACAAAAGATAATACTTCCCCACTTCCAGAAATGAGTTGTTATAATGTAAGGAAGAAAATGAGGAATTAAAAGGGGTTCATTTAACCAAGGTGACATATGGTCTCTTTTATATGAGCTTCAGTAGAACCTGTTTCTGTAGGATAAACAGAAAGACTTCATGCTCCTAGACAGTATTTAACTCCAAGTACAGAGATAACTACTTTTGTAATTGGTAAAGGGTAAAGGAAAAATGTTGACTTTGCTTATTAAAGATGAAGAATTATTGCTACAAAATATTGATATAAAATTATATTTTATGATTCAAAGATATGTGCCATTAATAGAGATGAAAGATTATAAGATGGATAGTTGAGGTTGATGGGCAAATATTTAGATAAAAGCTGGTAACAACAAAGCATACTTTTGGGTCTCTTTTACTGTAGGTACAACATTTAGCAATAAATTTATGTGGTATTTTAGGGATCATGGATAATGTCAGCCATCTTAACTCAAAGGCTTCTGCATAGATGTGTGAGAATAGATGTATGAGAATAGATGTGTAAGAAAGAAAAGGAGCATATGATGGAACAAATCTGTTTGAGAATTTGAGATTTATTGAAACAGAGGATTTAGGATCATTGTCTTTGTTTTGGAAAAAAAAAATGCTGTTTATTAACAAGAGTGTAAATGAAATGTTACCCAGAAGAAAGTATGCCTTTTACTTTTTGTCTTTGTTTTCTTCTTACATCCTATCCCAGAAACTATTGAATAAAATTCAGAGAAAAGACTTTAACAGTAACATTCCTCAGATATACACACATCCGCAAGACAATTTTCTTTAGACTATAAAACAAATACTAGAATGTGTGTGTGCATGAACGCACGCGCGCATGTGTGTGTGTGTGTGTGTGTGTGTGTAGTATTTTGGATAAAAATTCTATAACTTGAAATACACAAAAGAGAACCACAAAATTTTTAAATGATATAAGCTAATAAACAGAAATAATGATTACAGAATAAATAGGTCTTCATTCAGATTTACTTGAGAGACAGAGAGGGAATGGGTTAACATTTTGTTAATTTAATAGGATGATTAAATTGGTAAATTTTAATCATGCACTTTTTATTTTATCGTAGTGTTTAGTAATTACCATATTATGAAAAAGAAATGGTATAATTTTAGGCCTTTCTTTGTGCTGAAATAATAGAGAGAAAATGAGAACACAAAATTCTGTGACCAACATTATAACATCTCTATCAAATGGGATTGCAAGATAAAATGAAGGACACTTAGTTAAATTTGAATTTCAGATAGACAACAATTACATTTTCAGTATGTCTCGAATAGTGTATAAAATATTTACAATATAAAACTTGTTTGACGTTTATCTCAGATTTAAATATTACTGAGCACCTTGTATTTTTATTAGCTACATTCTGAAGTCTCTGGGTCCTTATCTTATGCTTCAAATGTATACTTTTCTATTTATATCAAGGTGAAATAAATATATTTGTTCAGGATTTATGAAGATGCCTTCATAGATGAATCTTCCACTATTCCTAAAAACCACATTGGAAATGAAAAAAAAAAAAAAATCAGAGGTTTTATCCTTTACAGGGAAAAGAATGGTAAAAGTATGCCTGAGGTGTGAGGGTTGGAAATGGTAGTATGAACTAATATAGTGAATATCATCAACATAGGGCAATAAATGAAGAGGTGCAGTTTTGGATATAGAGCCTGTGATATTTCTTCTGCAATCTTAATTAACAAGAAAAATACTTCCTAGACAGCTCTTTTTTTCTCAAAAGAACTACAAGTTCATTATTTATAATGAAATCATATTGGCCCCATGTCCTAAGGCATGAAAAGGAAAACATTCATGTCGTCAATGCGGCAATGAAGTGTGGATTTTTTTTCCCCCAATAGAATTCTTTTTGTTGTTGTTATAAATTGACAAATAGGTCTTTGTGTACTGAATGGCACAGTCAGAGATTACTGCTAAACCCTTTTTTGTGTGTTTGCAGTACATCTATTGTAAAGACTGGAAGCAACAATTTGTTTGCATGCCTTTTTCATTTTAATTTTTTTTCTTCTTTTTCAGGTTACTTCATCACTAACAAGAACAATGATGCCAGCGGAAAAGAGCTTGAATGAGACTGCATGATTGCTTTTCCAACTAAAATGAGTAGAAAATGAAAACACTTTAAATGAAGTGTCTCAAATAAACATTTAATTTAGAATAAGACAGCAACTGCATATATACCACCATATCAAATATTAAAAAAAGAATTTATTGAAGAGTTGAAAGACTCATTTGTGGAAAAATAAACGTAGCTCTAAAAGTGAGCTGCTGAGAGTAAATAGTAAAACCATATCTAAGCGCTATGCAATTAAAGTAAATTTATACTGAAAAAAAAGAAAAACATGATGAGACTTTGGGAAATTACATATTTTAACAAGAAACTATTTCATTTTTCATCAAACACAAGCCTAGTTGCACACTTAATGCTCTTTAATGAGCTACAGATTTCAAACTAGAAGGTTACACATTCGTTCATTAGGAAAAGTAGACACATTATTTTCTCAGTTCCTTTTGCCTTTTTTTAAATAGCCACTCCTTGTATCCTCTACATCCTTAAATACTGATTCTACAACCATTAAGACCATTTATTCTCATCTTCCTTTTTAATATTCCTGCTTTTTTGTTTCTTTGCCTATGTTCTCATGATTGAGGGTAATAATATTTGCTTCTGTTCATTCTTCATTATTTTATATCAATCTCAAGTAACTCAATCCCCATATTTATTTCTAGCCACATAGTTTACTTTTGTCATAACATCTGGACATTTTATAAATATTTATTTAGCGCTAAAAATGATCGCCCTAACAGGGAAACAGAAAATTTTATATTTTTAAGACATAGAAAAATGATGTTGTCTTTAGAGTGCTTTGTAAATTATAAAACATTAATAAAATTATATAATAATAGTTATTTTTATTAGAAGTATTTTGGAAATGTTGATTTGATATTGCACATAACTAGACTAATCTACTAATAGTTATACTATGTAATTATGTCTATGTATGTGACTATAATTTTGTGTAAAATAACTTTTATTTATGTATAGGCCAGTCAAATTAAAATATATTATTGTTCCCAGTAAATTAAATAGCAAATGCACTAGTAAATGATAAGGATGCCAAAATATTAAGCTATTTTTCCTTCTCTTAATAGTGCTATTTTTACCAAGTAGAGAAGAGATGCTATCAATAGATAATTTTATAGAATAAAAATGGAAGCTGTCCCGACTGCTTCTAGAGCCAAAAGACATTAGCAAAATAGAAATTCCAGATGATTTGCATCCACTGCCAAATGTTTCCTTGGCCAATATCAGTTATATATTATTTTCTGTTGATTCAGCATTTAGAAGATCAACTAAAGTTAAAAAATTGAATTAAAATGACAAAATCACTTTAGTTTTCTAATCCAATGTTAAAAGAGAGACCTTTAGTTAATTTTTGCCTATTTTACAGAGTCCTCAGTCAGAAGACAATTTATTTTATTACTACATCTTCCTACATAAATTTTAGTATTTTGCATCTTTAGGATGCAAATACAGATATTTTTAACTCTATGATCTATTTTTTCAATATTTTGCAGTGGAATGCAAATTATCCATTAAATAATTTAATTTCATATAATAAACTATAATTATGAAGCATGGCTCAAAGCCTATTTTGTCATCTAACACATTAATTTATTTTTCATTCTTCCCAAACTTTAATTATCTCTGTATCAAGCAATAAAAACATAAACAAATCCAGTGGACTGAAGGACATATTAATGGAAATCAGATTATCACAGTACCAGACTTGTGACTTCATTTTAAACCATTATGTGACTTTTCTACTCTGATTACTTAATTTTTCCCAGCTAAATGTTGTTATTAAATTGGAGCAAATTTCATCTCATTTAAATTTATCAAAAATCATCTGGTTTATTTAAAACTCCTGTTAGCAGAATGGACTTCCTTTTTCCCATTATAAATGTATAGTAATCTGCGTTGCTCCTTTTTTTTTTTTTTTTTTTTTACATTTATTTGTATTTCATTTGGACTTGTTTTAAAAGCACCCTTACACATATTGCCATATCAATTTAAAAAGGTTAGCTTTGATGCCATGGTCTCTGGCCAATTGGCATAGCTGTTTATGATGTATACACTCCTCTTTGCACTTCTGCATTCAGTCTCTACATTCCTTTTGATGATTGCTGTGGAGTTTGTACTCTCAATAGCACTTGTATTACTTATAACATTGACAGAGGACCTGATCTATATCAAGCTTTTTTACTTGTAGGCAGGTAAGAAAACAGATGAGGCAAAATCTTGGGGCATAATCTGTAAATTCAAGCAGGAGATCCCCAGAGTCACATACTAAGAATTTCTATTTTCTACTGTTTTGTTAAAATGAATTCCTTACCCTTTTTCTTGTGGACCAAATTTTTAGAAATAAAGAGTTAGGACCCAAGGCATCTGCATGGAAGAACAGGGATTGTATCTCTCTCATAACAAAGAGCTTCCACCCTTCTCACAGCATGACACAGCTCTTCAGAATAGAGGAAAGCCTTTCCTTAAGCATTTAGTCACAGTAGTATTTTTTTTATTCTAGTTTATATTTTGCTTTTTTTTAAATAAAAAACTCCAAAAATTATCTACGTTTTTACATTTGGAAAAAAGAATGTTACAGTAATTGTTATTTTATTTTAGGGTATCAGAATTGTACTGCATTGGCACAGATAAGTATTAACACAGGATCTAGAATCCTACAGCATCAAGTGGGGGCCATTTGCACCAGCCTGAGCCTCTGGTACTGTGTATCTTTAATGAACACAAAATAACAGAACTAGGAATTGATTCTTCAGGAATCTCTGGAAGGCAAAATATGTACTTCTCAGTGACCTCATGACTCAGGCATTCACATCCAAATTGGACATATGTAGACTTTCCTTTGGATATGAAGGCAAATCTCACTAAGCCAGAAATTGACCTCTAAATCCGAGAATAGAAATGGCTTAGAAATCATTAGAATATAAAGAGTTTACTTTTAAATCAGTGGAGACTCTTGCAGTTGCGCAATCCTCAAACCAGAACGCGGCCAAAAGTGAGACTGTGTCCAGTGTTAAGATTCTCTATGTGTGCCGTCAGAGGGACTATTGAGCCCAAATAATAAATGGAATTGATAAATTTCATTTTAAATCATTTTGGGCCAACAGAACATAGCATAATCTAGATAACTGGATGTATTTGAAAACCTTAAGTTATTATACCTTAAGGAAAATAACAGTGTATGTAAACTACCTACTTGACAAAGGGTCAATCACTTTACTTTAAATTTACATTTCACTAGAGCACCAATGATTTCTAATGCACTAAACATGGTGAAGTAGTTTTTGTGTTGAATCAACCCACAGCCTACTTTCATATTAGTTTTATAACTATGTCCATGACCTGCTAAAAGTCCTATTGCTTTTTGTAGCACATGATAGTAATAATATGATAAATTTAAATTAACTGTGTATTTTTGTGCTAAATCACCTGCCTATAAATGATCTGTAAATCCTTTTGAACTCTATCTTCAAAATATATCCTGAATCCGAGTACTTAATATCCATTTTAGTGCTACCAGCCTCATCAGACACAGTTGCCACTTATCTCTATAAGCCACCTAGCTAGCTCTGCTTTCATTTTTACTTCAATTCTCAATGTAACAACTAGATTAGTTATTTTAAAACTTAAACCAGATTATAATACTCTTCTGCTTAAATGCTCCAGTGATTCCCATTTTTACTGATAGTTTAAGCCAAAGAGTGTATAACTAAATGCCTAGGCAATCTGGCTTCTGGCCTCATTTCCACTTCTCTCACTTCTACATTTATGCTCTCACCAGACTGTTTTCTTGCTGTTTTAAATACTCTTTCCTTAGACTCCTTGCCCTCACAGTTCTCTTGCCTAGAATTTTCTTCCCTTGAATAGGTGTATGACTAACTGCCTAACTTCTTTCAATTTTGCCCAAATGTTATCTTCTTTATGAGACATTCTGATCCTCCTCTCTTTTTCATTGTTTCTTATCCCTATTAACTGTCTCTATTTTTCCATAGAAGCTTACAACTTCTAAAATATTGTGTAATTAGCTTTTGATTTTGATTTATTGTTTATTGTATCTCTTCACCTACTGTAATGGAAGTTACAAGAAGGCAAAATTTTCTCTTTTATTAATTTTAAGTACTTAGAACAGTGTCTCAGACATATTAGGCTTTCAAATGATTATTTGCTACTACATTTTCTATAGACATAAAAACAGACACCATAAGAAACTTTTGATTTACAACTTTAAATATTGAGAAACTCTTTCTATCCTGCATGTCTTTATGTATGAGAGGTACCTTACTATAGACTGAATTGTCTATCCCAAATGTAAGTTGAAGTCCTAAACCCCAATGTGATTTTATTTGGAGATAGGACTTTTAAGAGATAATAAAGGTTAAATGTTATAATGGTGGAGTCTTAATCTGTTAGGACTGGCGGTTTTATAAGAAGAAAAAGAGAGAGATCCCTATCTCTCCACCAGGTGAGGACACAGTGATAATGAAGCCATCTGCAAGCCAAGGAGAGATCTCTAACCAGAAAGCAAATCCTGCCAGACCTTAATCTTGAACTTTCCACCTTCCAGAACAGACTACAATATTCTGTTGTTTAAGCCACACAGTCTGTGGTATTTTGTTATGGCAGCCTGAGTATATAGTTCACACATATATGCATATGGTATGTTTGCAAATTTTGAGACATCATCATCAAATCCTAATTTGGTAGCATTTTTGGTTCAATATTTAAATGCCCCTAGGAGCTTTGAGGAATTTTATTGAGGTAGTATAATGTACCAATTTTAGTCTACCATTACTTAATATTCTATGAATAATTTAATTAGGATTTTTTAAGCTGAAAAAAATCCATTATAATACCCAAGAGAACCTCATAAAATTCCCAAAGAAACTCATCCAATTGAAAAGAAAGAAAGAAAGAAAGAAAGAAAGAAAGAAAGAAAGAAAGAAAGAAAGAAAGAAAGAAAGAAGAAAGAAAGAAAAAGCATGCACACATAGGGAGAATACAGTGGTTGCTTTGAGGAAAGGAGAAATAGAGGATGTGGTGCTAAAAGGGCCGAGGTGTATAAAATAAGAAAGGCACCTGTATGTACCAATAATAGTAATATGCCATGAAAACTAGCTTTGATTATCTTAGTCTTCTTCATTTAGGGTTTAACAATGTTTTTCTAGTCAACATTTTATTAAACATAAAAGAGCTTGGATCATTTCAAGAAAATGTTAAAAGACTTAGTTTTAGAATAAGCAGTCATTATGAGCAATACCTATGAGAATGGCTTAATTAGTACCTTCATTTCCTCACTTCAGATACCAATGTTACGTAGTTATGTTTCTTTACCATAGCCATGCGAACATGCTTACATTGTTTGGCACTTTCCTGAACCCCCTCACAACTGCAATTTAAACTCTAGTTAGAAATGGGGAGTCAAATATGGATGGGGGGAAAATAAAGAGAAAACTCATTTAACTGTTATTTTTCATGACATGAAGACACAAGCCCTTTCTCCAACCCTCCTATTTTTGCTTCCCATATTAAATGTTGAAAACATAAGAAGTAAAAAAAAGAGAGAGAGAGAGAGAGAGAGAGAGAGAGAGAGAGAGAGAGAGAGAGAGAAATCCTGTGTTTATTTTCTCTTCTTTTATCTCTTACAGCCACCCTGTTTCAAACCCTATTAAGGTCTCCTGAGCACCAATTTTTAAAGAGGTAATCAAGACAACATGTAAAAACAGTGTAAAGTGTAAGAGGAAGATGCAGAACAGAGTGGGATTTGATTAATTATAGTTTATGCTTGCCAATTCATTAAAATCATATCTTTTCCTTGACTCCTATATTAGGGTATTCAATGTAGGGTTTGTAACAAATGAGTCATATAAGCTCAGTGGCTTAATACAATAAAAGTTTATTTCTCACTCATACAAAGTTTATTTTTGATGTCATTGGTCAAGGACCTCATGTCTCTACTCCAAAAAATGATTCAAGAATTCAGACTCTTTTCAACTTGTGATATTACCATCTTAACACATGGACTCTACTGACTCAAGAAAAGATGAAAAAGTGTAAAGGAGGAATACTGTGACCCAATTTATTCAGCTTTACGTTCTACTGTCCAGAGCTGGTCTCGTGTGGTTGTAAGGATGTAGAAGCTGCCCATCAACAGCTCCACAGGCAGGTCCAGAAGCCTTAGGTGTCTACTAGTTACCTATCTCTGTCACACGCACCATCAGTGATTACCATTTCTTTTCACTTCAAGTGTCTGTCTGTTTACACAGCATGTTTCCTGTCATTTTTATCAACGTATAATTCATACATAAGCTAATCATTCTGTATGAAACAGTCTGTGATCTTGAATGTTTGCATTGCATTTGTAAAGTTATATATGTAGAGTTCCAGGTTAGGCTCCGAACATACTTCAAATAATTATTGGTGAGTAAAACATTTGGTTGTATGTTTTTATGAGGACAATAAAATACATCAAGAATATTACAGACCAAATAGGATTTTGTGGAGAGGAATTAGAACTAAATCACTTCATGTAACAATAATTATAAGGAAAAATGTTTCTAACAAAATTTTTATTAATGTTAAACAAGGTATATGAATTGATGTTAGCACATGATATTTTTTGAAGGAGGATTACGATGATTTTTTATTACAAAAGAAAAGTGATGGCTGTGAGAATGGAACTGCTGCACGTACACACATTCTTTCATGGGATGATCTTTAAAAAGGTATTTTAATTAATTTATTAATTTCTGTTTGGGAGAAGAGACATTAGATTCCCCCCACCCCCACCCCAAATAGACAGAGACTACAGTATTTTATTTTGATAATCTCAGACCATAACATGGTGTTTGGCATATTTTGGGAGCCATTTAATTTGGGTATCATGATTGGAAGGAAGACTTTTGTTTATTTCTGCTATGTAAAAAAACAGTTAAGAGTTGCTGGAGACAGGTCATGATTTTTTTCATAAATACAATAGAGAACAGTGTTCTAGATCCATTTCTCTAATGAGGCATACAATCCCAACGGGAAACTAACTCTGCAGCCAGGAAAATGACCATAGTTATCATTTTAAAGACGAGTCTCTGTAGAAGCAAATATAAATTTGATAGGGTCATTTTATCAAAGAAAAGTTCTAAATACAATTTTTGTTGTCATGTAGAGAAGGTATCATATTTATGTTATAAATAATAATTGAGAATTTATTATCAGAAAAATCTATGAGCTATACTTGCTTTTAATTTTGTATATTGTGTTTCTGGTATTTTATATTTATTTTATCTGATTTTATCTGATTACTGATTATTGTGCAAGTTATTTCTCGCTCTTTTTGTAGAAAATATTTTATTTTATGCTAATCTATCTTTTAAGAAATTCTCTGTATTTCACTATTATCTTAGGTTTACTTCTATTAAATTGCTCATTATTTAGAGCTTGTTTTACGACAATCATGGAGACTGAAAGGAAAAAGTACATAATTCCTGGCTTCAAGAATGTAGAGATCAGTGAAACAAGGAAAAGAAAAAAAAAATACAGTATAAGGACTTGAGCATAAATCCACTGGTAGAATATAAAAGATGTACTCAACCTGAGTAAGACAGAAATCATATTTGAAAGTGGGAAGAAAGATGTCCCAAATATAGAAAAACACATACAAAGACATTGTGCTATAACACGGTAGCTTTGTTATTGTTTTATATGTTATCCTTAACCAACTGAATTAATTGGGGGGTCAAAAATATGATATTTATTTATAAAATCCTAGTGCATCACAGTGTCTGGCTTCAACTCATATAGTAGCTCAGTGAATGATCATAGAACTGTTGAATGGGCAAAAAGAAACCACCTGAGAAATGCTGATGTGCTCCATTATCTTCTGGTGCATGCTCTCGGAATGATGGTGCACCATGGTGATATCATAGAGAAGTCACATTTTTCTTTCTGATTTACATTTATTCAGGACTTAACTATGAACCTATGTAACTGTGAGCCTGGAAGTTAAATACTTTTTCTATATCATATCATTTAAAATTATAACTTGTGCTATAAGGTAAATTCTATTGCTATCTTTTATAGATTTAAAAAAATGAACCTTTAAAAAAATTAAATGAATTCTGAAGGTCATACTCATGAAATTTGGCATAAAAAAAGTCAGATACCAAATATTTATCTCCTAACCATAAAATAACCTACCTGAAATTTTTTCCTTTTCTAAAATCATTTTCCATCATGGTCGTGCTTTTGTTAGGCTTTTATTGAGCCAAACTTAATTTGTTCTTTCAATATTATTCAGTAATTATTTCTATACTAGTAAGCATGGCACAACTTATGACTCAAACTTATTGCATAAGCTCAAATATTTGCCATAGTTAGTTTGTATAACAAAATAGTTGTTATACAAACTAAAATAAATATTATTATAACTAGTGAGATTTTTTACATATATTCTATGTATTATTTACAAGAAATATACATATCAATTAACATTTTACCTATATCATAATTGAGGAAACTGTAGAAAATTAGTTGTGACTTGTTCAATGGCAAAATAGGAAAATAATGTAGGGTAGCTTCAGAAAAAAAAAATAAACAGTGCTATTTATTGTGATATTTATTTTAAAATAGTACTACTGAGTAAGATTTGCTTAAGATAATTTCTTTGAACTGGATTTTTGGTTTTTTTTTTTTCCTCTATCTATTCTCATTTGGGAATACTAACCTCACCTTTTATAATGCCTGTATATTAGAGTTTCTTGTATTTACTGAGCCCATTGCTCACTGACAATTCCATATTACATTCTCGAATTTGATAGTTTCACGATTAGATCAGATGCACTTACCATGAACATTTACTTAGTCATTCAGTTATCAGGGAGTAAAGTCATGGAGTAAAAATACTGCTATGAGAAACTACTTCTCTATGAAGAGAAAAAAAGTCTCAGAAAAAATACAATCTACTCTTAAATAAAATTTTATATTGCATTCCTTGACTCAGCGCACACATCTTTTTTCCAAAAATGTAAGAAATTTTATCAAAGTAACTATTTTCAGTAAAATGTTGAGATCATTCCTCCATTTTGTGAGACACTTCAAAATCCAATCAAGCTATCACATTTACAAGCCATGATATGAAGCCATTCTTCTCTAAGGCGCGACGCTAAGGTGACTTCCACATTCACATTGTGTATTGTCATTTTTATAAAAGTATGACATTTTTATTCTGCAGAATATGGACTCTTCCAATAATTCCAATATAATATTTTAAAAAATGTTAAATTGTAGTTCCAATTTAGAATTGAGAATATGCAGAGAAATGGTTTATATTATAGATTGTTCAATGGTCTAAAGCAGGTAATATTTTCTTTTTTAGATAGAAAATATTGTGCATAATGATGTCATTATCAAGACTATAATGATATCATTATCAAGACTATCTAACCTGAGTTTTTAAGGCTACAAATGAAAATATAATTGAGGATAATTGTGTATTGCGTGAAAATGTGTAGGGTATGATATTGTTATTATCTTTATATGGCTTTGAATCAGGTGTCAGAGTGCTCTAAGTTTTGTTGGTTTGGATATTCCTTCTTTTTTTTTTTTTTTTTTCCACTCCCCATTTTGTGCTAACTAAAATTGTAATTAATTAAAAGGCAATCTTCTTCAGAGGTAGGAGGCAATTTGCCAAAAACCAGTAATATTTCAATCACATATAGCAACTAACTACTATTTGTCTGCTCAATTTCTAATTTGCTAGAAAACAAAATGCAATTGGTCTAGCTTAGGACAGATGTCCATTCTTTTTTTGCATCAGATATTATCAGGAAGACATGTTGGGCATCAGCATTGTGGTTGCTAGGGACCAACTCTCTGAATAAGTTGGAAGCTTTCCTTTGAAGAATGGTGGGCAGAAATTTCAGTATATAAATCCACTAAAAATGTCAATATTCTATTTACCAAATCAGTATAACTATTGATTAAATGTGTAAATTAAATATGTAACTTGTATTTCCAATGAATAATTTTGCAAGAAAATTGCAGCTCTTTATTTGATGTTAACATTTTCTACTTTTTCTTGAAAATAAGACAAATCCTTGGGAAGTTATTGAGCACTCTGAAATGTTACTGGTAGCCTAAAAGGGACTTTCAATATTCTTTGTGGAATCAAAGAGTAAATGATGGAACCAAATTGATGGAGGTTCCGACAACAGAACCGAATTAGAAAGAAATCATGGCTACATGGGGACAACAAAAAAAAAAATGTATGATAGAAGATTCTGAGAAAACTCAAAAATATCAATGTAATTTATTCTGCATCCTTAGGACTTTTAAAGTGTAACCTTTGAAGTAAGTAAAACCATTTGTTTTTATTCCTTTGTCTTTACGCCTTTGTCTGTCATCTCTGCTCCTCTATATTTTTCCTTTGTCAAAAAAAAAGTACTTTCGCTATTGACAATACAGAGTTTAAACTACCTAAACCCAGATTGTCCATAGTGGAAAGCTTTATGCCTGACTATATTTTAGCCCATAAAAGAACAATAAAATAATGGCTTCATTTTCCCTTTTACCTTCTTTGAATGCAATGCACACTCAGGATAACCCAGCACACTTGCCATCAGCCTGTGAAGTTACTCTGAATCATCTCTCACTATCCTTTGGTCATTTTTCCATTTATATTTTAGGAAAATAATATTAATTATATGTAATTTCCTACTTAATAAATTATGGTGCAATACTTCGAAGGAATTGTATAGGACTTCTAGAAATAATGAGACAGTCCTATAAATACCAACAAGAAAAAAGTTCAGGATATACTATCCAGAGAAAAAAGATAGTATGTTGTAATTTTTATATCGTTGTAGTTATTTTACTATATGTGGGTTATACATTTTGAATATATAAATGAAATTTTAAAAAATAAAATCGATTATAGCTTTTGTGAAATCTGTGTAATTTTTTCTGCAAAATATATTGATAAAAATACACAGTGGTATTGCTATATATGAAAATAAAAAATAAAAATAAAATTAAAGTAGATTTTTTTAGTGATTTAAAATTTTGATTATATTTATATGCTCAAGGTTATATTATAATAGATCACATATAGTACAGTTTGAATGAAATTCTTAAAAACATTATAATTGACTTATTGCCATATGCTGAATTGCATTATAAGATGTTTTAAATGATATTATGAATAAAATAGAGCTATAAGAGTATAAAACATCACAAAAATCATCTATGTGAATTGTACTCCATTAATATTTTGATTCATCCTTCCAGAATAATAAACACTTCCAGCTGTCTCTTTAGTTTTTTTTCATTTTCCTGAGTGAGAACACTAGAACTTCACCTACTACCTTGTTACTTGGGAATATAGACTATGTCATTTGAAATAACACTGGTGATTTATCTAGTCTGGCATTCTCTGTTCTAAAAATAAATTTTGAAGATCATTCTTCCCTCTGTGCTTATGAAGACAACATGATTTAGAATTTACAAAAAAGACTAGAGATTTATCTTAGGAAAGAATATGCCAATTGCATGTGACATTTATGCTCTCAAGCCAGATGGCAGTAGGATGAAAATTTGGGACTTTTTTTCCTTTATATATTTTTCACAGGCTAATCCAATGTTCAAATGACAAAATCAAGAGCAAACCTGAGCAATTCTATTGTGTAATCAGCCAGCTCTTTCAATAAAAAAAGAAATGTTTCTAGTCAATATTATTAGTCTATTATGTTTTATTCAATAGTTTAATAGCATTAATAACTGGAACTTGAAAATAAATATGTAATGTTCACTAGAATTCCTCTGAGCTGTTATATAAAATTAATCTTTTACTAAGGAGCTTTGAATCTACTGATCAGTTCCTACGTTTCTACCTTTTTCCTGAAGAAAAATAACCTTTTATTTCTGGATATTTTGAAGTGTTCCAGCAATGATGTGACTAACTGCAGAAGCTGTCTTAACCTGATAGTAATGTCATTGAGAATTGAGAAGTATAGATACAATAAGGAAGGTGGCATCCTTAAGCCTGAAATTGGTCCAGTGAATCTCAGCAACTTTTCTGAGAAATGTGTATCTTTGCCATATTATTTAGAGAATAAAATCATTGGTTATGGTAAAATTTCTACTGCCAGGGATAGGGAATCCCCCTTTCTAAAGGAAAGAAGGGTTTTAAAAGCCTCTTGAGGGTACACATCTAGTTAGTGAAGAGTCATGTTTAAACTGAAACATTCTGGTCCAGAGCCTGTACTCATCTTACCAGTTATGTCATGAAGTCTTTCAATGAAGAAAGTGTGTTCCTTTAAAGGAAATCCATTTTCAAAGGTAGAAGGCATTATAATTAATTCACTCTCCAAGGATACTTGAGAGATGAAAAAGTAACCTTTGATTTTACTGAAAAAGCATTAACTTGTTTAGATTTGATTAAGTTCTAACAATGCTAATCTGTAAATTTGTGTCTATTATTATATCTGGAATAAGAGAGTGACTTTAAGAGAATCACATACATTCTAGAAAATCAGAAAGATAGATTGTAGGAGGAGAAATAAAAATAAATGAAGGTGGATATGATCTAATTTACTATATTGGAAAGGGTTTTCATACAAATTAGAGAAACCTCTTCTATGGTTCTCTGCCTATAAGAAATTCAGCAATTTAGATTAGATAGATGATAGAGGTCTTATTACTTTGAGGATGTAAGGCAGATGTCAGTGTTGTGTATTAGTTTAATATGACTTCAAATTCACTTATGACTTAAGTCAAATTGATTTAATATAAGTGTGAACTAAATTGTATCAGGATGTCACCATTAGACATCCGTTGTCCCTGATTAATAGTCAGCACCCCAACTTCTGAGAGTCCCCATGGGGGCTCATTGATAAAAACATGTGGAGAAGAAACTATGGCAAGAGAACATTTAAACTATAAACACTGAGTGTGTGTGAGGATTGAGAGTTTTGGTATGAGTAAGGTGATTCGTTGCTAATTTAAAAACTCTGAAAACCGTTGGGACCTCAGCTTTGGCTTTGGTAAGGTCTACTCTCCTATCTGCAGTGAAAAACTGCAAAATTGCCCCATAAAGAAAGACAGCCTGTCTGCCAACATTAGCATCATAGTTTCCATAGCAACAGGAAACTTTTACTTTTGCTTTGGCAGCTGGAAATCAGCTCTGTTGGTCGCCCTCTCTCCTGAGTACCTCCTCCTATACAAAGGTACACAACATTCACATTTATTCAGTTTGATAAGACAGTATAAACAAAGTGCATTATACATTGAGAGATAAATATATGTAGTTAATAATATGCATGGATTAATATACTAATAATATAGCAGCTTGCCCTTTCCACAATATATTGAAAATAACAAAAACTGCCTTGAGGTATGTTGAAATAATAAGAATAAATATTCTAAGTATTACAATTATGTTGTTTAATAACCTGTTAAAGTTGAAAAATTTTGTACTTGGAAACTAACACTTGTTCATTTTAGAAATGAACAAGTATATATATATATATATATATACATATATTTATATATATTTACATATATATGTATATATATTTAAAGCTACACCTTATATTAAATTAGGACTTTATTCCTTCATATCCCCTTGCTTGGAACAAAAGTGCGATTAATCTGTCATTTTTTTTTGTTTAGAGTGTGTTATTTCTTTACTTGACTTATTAAGAGATTTTTATCCTGAATGCTATTGCCTTATGAAATTATTATAATTCTCACTAAATAATTTGCTGGCAAAGACAGAATTAATCACTGAGTATAACTTTTGCTGCCTCCCACAAAATAAAACTAAACAGTTGGTACATTATAAAAGACAAATTCTATTCAAATTCCTTTTAAGTTAAGGATTTGACTATTATGCTATTTTTATTTGATTAACTATAATGTATTTTGATTATTCACATGTTAGGCCATGGCCAGGCCAATGACAGAGTATATGAGAGTAATAAGAAGGATGTTTCTTTGTTAAATCCAGAACTTTTTATGTTATATAGGAATGATACTCTTGTCTCCCTCATTTCTTCACCCCACATAAATGTCTATGTTCTTACCTTTTCCTCCACACTCTCCTGCCCTGACTCTCCTAAATTCTGCTCTTAACTTCATTCTTTACCAACAGCATCAACTTCCTAAAATGAGAGACTTCAAGTCTGTACAATAATATATCTCAAGCCTAATAACAGCCACCTGTATGCCCTGGGGGACTCATTCCTATTGAAATAGATTGAGGAAAGTATTTATTAATAAGAAAACACCTTCAACTTTATTCATTGCCACAAAATGTAATGTCAGATTTTCCTACATAATTTGTGAGTTTGCAACCTTTGAAATTCTAAAAGGTCCTAGTTCTACAACAGACTGAGCCTATAAAAGCTCTAGTACCATTAGATCTCAGTGTGTTACATAACCTCTGGGTTAGATGCTTTAAAGATTAGGAACAAAAATAAGGAACATAGTAGAATAAACATTAAAGAATAAATTTAATTTTAAATGTATTAAGATTAAGCTATTATGAGACATATAAGAATGCAGTTAGAGCTCAGGAGACAGAGAAAATGGTAAGAAAAATATAAATCTGAAAAATCAGTCTAAAGATTTTGTCTCAGGTAGATTTACATAATTATCTAAAGCTCACATTCTATATCATTTTTTTAGAGTCCAGTAAATAATATTCCTTTTTCTATTCAAGTTATGAATAAATTGAGAAATAAAATAGCACATTCAGCCAACTAAACACCGAGATCGTTTTTATGACTAGTAAAGCTACATCAAAACACACAGCTTGATTTAATGTCAAATAGGCCTGAGTTCTCCCTAATTACACCAAAGTCTACACATGATACCCCATTCAAAAGAAATGCAGAACCTGCAAAAATTATACTTCTATGTTTTCTGTCCATTTAGTTGGAGGAAAAAGAGAAGAATGGACTGAATTCCCAGTGTCCATGCGTATTCCTAAATTTCAGAACTATGGACCAATTGTCATCTCTTTTCTCATGATAATAATTAACTCCCTAATATTATGTGGAGAAATGGATGGGGCAACAAGCAAGGAGGAAACCAGAATCTTATGGTAGGCAGTATAGATTTTAGAGCCAGAAATCTCTGTAATTGGTCAGAAAAGTGAAACAATTAATTAAATCCACACCAAAATCATACAATGCTCTAGATTGAAAATTTCCCAAATTCTATTGCAAACTGTCCAATAAGGTCTGTTATTAACTGTGCAATGAAATCAAATGATATCATAAGTACTAAATTTGGAGGAAAAAAATGCCATTCTCATAGTCATGCTATTTAAAACATCTCTTGAAGAAAAAACAAATGTACAAAACCACAACTGTCTTACAGGTTAAATTTCAAAAATATTAAATGACAGATAAGTCTGACATAAATCTATCTTGCATTTGTCTGTCAAAAATCTAAAAAAATTGAAATTTCAATTTTTATGCAAATTAGTTTCAGTTGAAGAAATTTCCAAAGCTCATGTAGAGTTAGAGATCTTTCCATGACTTTAGCCTCTCTGTTTCTTAACCCCAAATTTTACTTCTTTTAGAAGCTCACGAATTAAATTAATTTGGTGTCTAGTCTTTTATTTCACTCATATTAAATAGTTCAAAGAATTGCTAGAACACACAACTTATTTTTCAGTGTTGGCTCCTTTCAATCATTTAAATTAGTCACTAAATCATTTATTCTAGGAAAAATTACATTTTAAAAATATAGTGCTACAAAACATCTATTTTTTAAATTTCGAATTAAAAACTGAATGCTTATTTTTTTTTATCCTGAGTTCATCCAGCTGAAGAAATTAAAAAGGTCAACACGTTATACTAAGGTTCAGTTTTTTAACCACTTCCCCTACAGCCTCTGGCAAAGCAAATATCCCCAGTTACTAAAGGTAGTAGTTTTACCAAAGATTTTGCCTCATACTGCCAACTCATCTTATTTTAGGTTTTCGTTATGACAGAAACCTGCTTTTAGTTATAATTTATATTAGTTCATCCTTATGTTAAGAACAACATAAGAAACTGGGATATATTCAGACAGAGATGCTGAAGATTGGAGGGAATAATATTTGAGGAATCCATGTTTCTGAGATTTTTATTTTATACATTTTGAAACTATATTATTAAAATTTACAAGTTTGTTATTTCTGTATCTTTCTGTTGAATTAAAAGTTTTAACAGGAAAATAATGACTATCACTAGTAATGTTTTTATTTTAAAGTCTATCGTACTTATTAAATTACCCATACCAATTTTCCTTTGGTTCGTATCACTATTTTTGGGGTATAATTATTTTTCTGCCTTTTACTGTTTTACTCTGTGTTCTCACAATTTAAAAATACAACTTGGGTTTTGAAATCAGTAGATGTGTTCATCTTTCATTTCAAAAATTTACTACATTTATACTGACTGACAAGTTCATGATTTTATTTAACATTTTGTTATTTGTCCAGATCTTCTTTTACATTTTTTTTCTTCTTCTTCTTCTTCTTCTTCTTCTTCTTCTTCTTCTTTTCTTCTTCTTCTTCTTCTTCTTCTTCTCTCTTCTTCTTCTTCTTCTTCTTCTTCTTCTTCTTCTTCTTCTTCTTCTTCTTCTTCTTCTTCTTCTTCTTCTTCTTCTTCTTCTTCTTCTTCTTCTTCTTCTTTTTTTTTTTTAGTAGTAGATCCAAATAACAAACCTCAAGAGAAGCTAATCTTAGCTTTAAACCATAACTAAAAAGGGCAGGATCTGAAGGTTAAAAAGAAAAAAAAAAAAAAAAAAGATGGCAGCCTCCAGCTGTTTTTATGAGAGAACTTGCCTTTCACAGAAAAGCTATAATGTTCTCCTCTTGAATATAAACAATTTTAGAGAACACCAACTTTGTATAAAATCACTTTGTGACTATGACTGCATAGGACAAAAGATGATAATAATGTCAGAGCACATACAGAACTGAAAGAACAAATCTAGATATACTAACAGTAAGTTTTTTGTCTTGTCCTTTTTGGACTTAGAAAATACTTGTTCCTTTACCTTTAAAACCAGAGTGTTCTTTAGATTTTACATATGTGTTACCAGGGGAGGAGGAGTGAGGTCTAGGACAGACGTTCAAGTGTACAAACTTGCAACATGTAGCAAGTAAGAAATTTAATGTGCACTATAATGATTCTAGACAACAATATCGTGTCATAATTATCAAATTTCTTGAGACTAGGAGTTAATTATTCCAACCACTAAAAATAAATAATTATGTAATGTGATAAAGGTGTTAATTATTGCTACATTGGTGATCATTACAATATATAAATGTATCAAATTAAATGTTGTGCACCTTAAATTTACACAATGTTATATGTCAAATGTATTTCAAACCAAACGAAAGAAAACAAAAAATCCTTAGTGTTTTTTACTCAGTGAATCATTGGTTTTAGATCAAAGCCTCTAGGCTATGTTTCAGCTCAGTTTGGGTGTTGAAATTGTTTTTTGACGTTATTTCTTTTACTTTTCCTATCATGTTTTAGATGTGGTAAGTGTTAATCTTTCTAATTCTTTTCTTTAGTTAGAAATTTATGTTTTTACTCTTCTAATGATTTCTCTAGGTAATTTGTTCCTTCTTTCTGCGGATTTATAGGATTTCCTAATTGTCTTAGATGGTCAGCAGATTTACTGATCTTGCTAGTTATTTGTTGTGCTTTCTGAATATGAAGATTGGTCCTATTCATCAGTTGAGGAAAATTCTCGATATTATTTCTTTAAATATTATCTTGCATCCATTCTCTATTTTTGCATTCTTGAATGCCAGTTAGGTATATATTGAAATTTTCACTTTATCCACTATGGCTCTTATCCTTTTAATACGTCTTTTGGTTTTCTCCCCCTCTAATGTTCTATTTCTACTTAATATATTTTTCTGCAGTGTCCATTTTGTTTTAACATTTTGTTATATTGTTAATTTATCATACTTTATGGTTCTCTCTAAACTTAATCAATTTGGTAACCGTCTATTATTGTGCCAAATTTTCAAACTTCACTGCCAAGGCTGATCCATATTTATGCTTGCTATAATTTTAGAGTGGCTTGACTAGAATAGCGGAGACCTGAACTTTATCTTAATTTCCTGCACTGTAACTTGTTTGTGCAGTCTCATGCCCTGCCCTTATGCCTATGCGCCTAACCACACTATTTCCTGTTATTGCAATATTTGACGCAGTTTATTATTTTTCAAGGAACCCTTTGTGTTATCGTAGTCACAAAGTGACTTTATAGTAGTTTTTAATGTCCCTCTCAATCTATCAACAATCATCTTCTCAAGGTCTCAGCAAACAAGATCTGAGCTCACCCATCCCTTCCTTGAGGCATTTCTGCCTTAGTCTTTGAGAATTTCCTTACTGCAAGAGTCTCCTTTCCCTATTGAAAGAATCTTTTATAATAAAGTTTTTTTTAATCTAAGTCCAATTTGTTTTTAATTTGGTATCTCTTTGTATCTTAATAGATAAAATCGAAACACAATTTGTATTCCATCTCTGATTTTCTTTCAATATTTTTTAGTCTGATTTTATAGAGCTTTCTCTCCTTACAAAGAAGGGCACAAGTAATGATAGGTGTTTTCCTTTAGGCATTTAGTAATTTTTAATAGCAAGTATTATTTTGCTTGTAACATCAGTTTTAAAAATAATTTGACACTTTTTTTTTTTTTTAATAAAAGTGAATTCTGTTGAAGGGTTTTGATTGGGGCTTGCTTCTGCCTGTCCCCTGTGTGACCTAGCAATCTAAACTTTAACCTTTTTTTTTTTTTTTAATGCCTACTGCATCTGGTCTTCCTACGTGGTCTCCCATCCAAATATTAACCAGGCCCGACCCTGCTTAGCAGCCAAGATCAGATGGGATCTGTCATGTTTATCAAGGTCGCATGGCCATAGATAAGACTTTAATCTTTTAAATTGGTTTTTTCAGGTGACACAGGAAGCACAAATGGTGGCTTTCATCTCTTCCATAAATAATGAATTCTGGTTAAGAACCGCAGGAAACCAGTATGTGTTCTCATAAGCTCTGCTCTACACAGAGCAAAATTTCAAACACTCTGGACTCTTTTTCTTCAGTTCTGTAGGACTTTTTAAAATTCATCTTCCCTTTGAGAATATTGCTTTATAGAGGTACTATAGCGGTACTATGGGGCTCCTGATGTTAGGTCAAAGTGACCAAATGACTCTCCATACTGCTAGGACTTGCTCCTGTCATCCAGGTGGGGCCAAATGGTATCTAGCTTTAAGGCCTTCAAAGACCGGCAACCACCATGTTGTAGGATGTGTTCACACTGCAATCCACCTCACTCTACTAAAAGAGCAGATAGTTTGCAAAACAAATTTTAAAAATCTATTTTATTAGAATGTTTAGCCTGTAGTTGAGTAAAGAAGTTTTCTCAGTTTTTCCATAAATACATATATCCAGAATTTACTGGGATAAGGAAATGATTTCCTTGTAGCTGCCTAATGTCCCACTCTTTTTAAACCAATTACTATTGTTTTAACATTTAAATTGGCTGCTAGAATTTCATACAAATAATGATTACAGTTAGTTTTCAGAAAAGGAGGAAAATTATCAAGAATATCTTTAAAATAATAAAGAAACTTCATACATTTATATCTCTTGCTTTATGTTTTAGTATTCTGTTAAGATACATTAAGATTAAAACTTTTAAAATATATCTGTTGAAAAAGAAACTGAAGCATACTACATGTTTTGAGTTTATTTAAGCAAAAATTGATCAAATTGGGCAGTATACAATCTAATAGATAGAAAGGAGCTCCAAGGATCTGTACAAAATGAAAAATTTTATAGGCAGAAGTGAGCAGAAATAAAGAAATTATACTAGTCAAAAAGCAAGTTAATTATTTTAAGATTATTTTCATTATAGGAGATGACAGAGGTCTATCAGGCAAATGACCTAACTAGTGCTGATCAGGTGATTTCAGGTTGACTAGTTTAAGATTCCATTTAGGGGAAAGCCAAAACTGTAATTGAGTTGAATCTCAATTTGTTGATATGGAGCTTAGCATAAATGACTTCATTTTGGGCTGTTGTCTTATTTTTTAACATACTTTCTGTAGGAAAAAACTTTTAGAAAGACTCAAAACCATAAAACTTCTAGAAGAAAACATAGGCAGTCAACTCTCTGATATTGCTAATAATAATTTCTTTTCTGGGTATTTATTCAAAGAAAACTTAAAATGATAATTTGTAAAGATCTATGCACCCTTATGTTCATGGCAGTGCTATTGACAATAGTCAAGATATGGATGGAACTTAAATGCCCATCAACAGAGGACTGGATAAAGAAGTTATGGTTCATATATACATTAGAATATTACCCAAACAATTAAAAAAATGAAATCCTACCATTTACAATGACATGGATAGACCTAGAAGTTATTATGCTGAGTGAAAATAGTAAGACAAAGAAAGATAAATACCATGTGATTTCACTTACATGCAAAATCTAAGAAACAAAAAGAACAAATTAAAAATAGATTCACAAACATAGAGAACAATCTGGTGATGGCCAGAAGGTGGGGGTGGGAGGAGCTGAGAGAATAAGGTGAATGGTTAAAAAAGTACAATGTAGTAGTTGATAGATGGTCATGGAGATGGGGAGCAGAGCACAGGGAATGCAGTTAGCATTAATGTAATGGCTAATGGAGAGCCAGAGGAGAGAAAGAGCAATTAGGGGGATCATTTTATAAACTATGTAATTGTCTAACCAATTTACTATATGCCTCAAAATAATAAAATTAAATTTAAAAAAATCACAAGGTGTAAAAAGCAGTGAGCTCAGTTTTAGTTATTGCTCATATAGTATAATTTCATTCATTTGAAGTTAAATTATTAGTGCTACTATATTACATATATAATTACATAGTTGAGATTTGTAAGATTTTCTGCAGTGAATCATGTTTTATATTATATATTCTTCTACAGGCAAGATTTACATCTACTGAAGTTTTACTTAATTTATAAAGATAAATAGAATTATTTAATTATTTCTAAAATTAAGTATAGATATCTATATATGGCAATATAAATATATCATATGAATGTATATAGTGTAGATACAAAGGCAATGCCTGTAGTTATTGAAAATATAGAAGTGATATTTAACAAAATTCAAGAAATGACACTAGTTTCAACATATTTTAACCAATATATTAATGCCTTTAAGATGGTCAGAATCCTCATGGATAATTCATAATACATGGACAGATCACTCCCTATTTCCATTTTAACTTCAAGTGTCTAAACAATAAATTAGGGAAAGTGTACATATTATTTATTTTAAAATAAGCCATATTATCTATATTAATGAATATTTCATAAAAATTGACAAAATAAATTATAATCTTTTATAACAAAAACAAAAAGAAGAGATCACATATTGAGTATGTATAAGAACAATGCTCAACATAATATTAACTGAACAAACAAAAAATGTTAAGACAAAATTGAGAAGTCTCGCCTATCAAATTTGAGTCTTTTTTAAATGAAAATATTGAAGGATAGCCAGGATAGTAAAGGAAACATTGACACATTTGAGGAAAGTATATAATTTGCTACAACATTTAAAAAATAAATTACCAGTTTCTATTTAGAACTATCAATTTTCACAAATGCTGACATTATTATAGGTTTATTTAATTAAATATATTCAGTATAACAAATTTTAAAACTATTTAAACATATATAATATGGAAAAACATATAAAACCATACATCTTTATTATAAGATGTTATTATTATGTGTCATTAAGCATGCATGATCTTGAGTTACCCATAATGGTCTAGAAAATTCATATAAGATAGTATCAAGTGAATAAATTTGAATAAAGACTATATATGTAATAAATTTTAATTATAGAATCATCACACACATACATACAGACTCGTACAATGAAGTAAACCTATAAGGAAATACAATGACATATGCCATATGGCTGTCTCTTGGAAAAGTGCTCAAGAATGCTTTTTAATTTCCATATTTTTTCTGATTTATTATCTAGAAGGTGTTCAAAATACGGCACTAAATAACTACTAAAATAATTCCCACTGACATATACAATGATGCTAGAATATCACTTTTTTTTCTTTTCTTTTCTTTTCTTTTTTTTTCTTTTCTTCTTCTTTTTTTTTTTTTTTTTTTTTTTTTTTTTTTTTGCTTCTATACAGGTACAATTGAATTATTGGAAAATGTACTTAACTCAGGGATGAGAATAGCTTTTCATATTTCTTCATTACTATAGAACTTAAAAATGATGCCTCTTCACGTAATATGATATGATATCAATAAGATTGTGGAAATTTCAGAGTAAAGAAAAATAAGAGAAAGATAACTTATTTTAGTTAGATAAGGATTTATAAGATGCTTAAGATCTATATGACATTAAATTAGCAATTACAAGAATATAAACATGAATAAGATATTTTTAGATATCTTGTAGATATTATAATTAAGATATTATAAATAAGAATCTAGAAGGTCCAAGCACAGGAATGAATAGTATATGTATCCATAAAAGGGCAAAGGTAAATACAGACATTTAAATGAAAGAGATGCTATGTTGAATTGGTGAAATCTACATAAACTTAGCAAGAATCAATTTAACTAATTTTGAACAATTTTATTTCTTCCTGTAATATTTTGAAAATAAATAGGTAGAGAAAATTTTGAACTGTTCAAAATGATTAATAAATGCTTTTAATGATTGATTTTGATTGATACACACATATATAGGGATTTCTGACTTTTATAGTAAGTGCATATTACTTTATATTATTATTTATTTTAAAATCTAATTATGCCTGTTTAAAGTTTTTAAAAATCAAGTAGTTCTAAAAATTTAATCCTCTGCTGAACCACTTCCACTCCTTATTCTTGCTCCTCAAAGGTATGTTTAATTCTTTATCTATATCATTTACTTAGTTTTCATATTATTTACATTTTATGTTACCCATTAAACTATTTTTGTATTTTTTTAAAATGGACATATTTTGACTAATTAAAATAAGTCATTGACTTTTAATAAACCTACCCCCCACAAGTATTCATATACACCTGACATAATTTTATAATATTTTGAAACAGATTAATGATTAGGGTTTACTATGTTTAGAGTATAAAAATATAATCAACAGCTGAGCTATACTCTAACAATTATATCTTTCTTTAATAAATGATCTCTTATAGGCAAACCATTTAAAAAAATATTTTATTGGTTTCATCAGTGATTTTTTTCTCCAGTTCTGCTAGAAATAATATTACCTACTGAAATATTTTAATGCATTAGGTCAATGAAAGTTTCACTTTATTATTATTATTTTTTTTGGATGAAACTTTTCTTTGGGGCTATGCCTCATCTAGAATAGCTAGTTGGTTGATATTTAGACATATGCAGAGCTGATATTCTGAGGTGTGTGTTGAGGTTTTCTTTGCCTCTCGTCTGTTTGTTCTTTATGCTCCCTATTTTGTTTCGTTGCCTCAAGTTAGTGGAGCTTACATCCAGTGTCTTTCTGAAAAAGTAGGAAAAGGAAAAAAAAATTTTGTTACCCAAGTATCTGGAAAAGTCTTCCGTCTTCTTTATGACTCTTCTACACATCTGGTTCATACTTTATTCTTAGTCCTTAAATTAGCCCTATTTCTACTCTCAGATGATAACCTTGATTCATAAATGTAGGTTTGGAATATAGAATAAAAATTCTGATTTTACATATAAACTTGGGAGTCATAATCGTGTACATGGTAGTTAAAAATAAGAAAAGTACATAATGATTGCATAGGGAGTGAGCTGAGCTTCAGGAAACTTCTTTAATATTACATCTATCTATCAACCTAAATATCATCTCCTCTACTGTTCATTTTCTCCTTCTACTTAAGATGCATAGTCTGTATTCTAAGTAAAAGCTAAACTCTCTATAATTGCCTAATATGCCATGGACCCTATTCCATCTCAAATTCTTAAAGATATTGCCCCATCAATACTCTTATCTTCCTTTCATCATTATGATTTTTCTCTCTTTTAGACCATTTTCATCAGCATCCAAGCATGCTATTATTTTTCCCGTCTAAAAGAAAAATCATTCTGATCTTACTCTTCTTTTGGCTAGTATCTTATTTTATTCTACTCTTTACAACAAAAATTCCTTACACATCTAAAAAATTATATATTTCAGGCTATTCTCTCTTGAACCTTCCTCAATCAGATTTCTGCCCCTACTGCTTCAAATTTACTATCTGAAAAACTTCTTTTATCAAATCAACAATAACTCATTGTCATCAAATACAGTGAACTTCAGTCTTCCTTTACTCGGCTATCGGCGGCATTTGACACAGAAGGATCACCCCTTCCTGAAATACTTCCTTCACTTGTCTTTGTTACATTCTTCTAATTTAGTTTTTCTGTTATTTTCTGGTAATTCTTTTACCTGTCAGTCTCTGAAGCTGGTTCATGTCCCCGGTTTATAAATAAGGGAGCTCAGCTTGGTCCTAAAATCATTTTCTTTCTCTCTACGCTCATTCCCTAAGCAATCAACATATTCTTATCTTTAACTACCATGTGCATGATCATGATTCCCAAGTTTATATCTAAAATCAGGATTTCTCTTCTATATTCCAAACCCACATTTGTGATTACTTTTTTGACATATTTTCTTCAATGAAGATCAGGCTAAATTTTACCCTTAACGTTTCTTAAGGGGAGATATTAATGGCTCAACTATCCTGTGCCTCTTGAAATCTTTTTCACTCCACTAAAGGGAAACTTTATTATTTCATTTATTGGAACTAAAAATCTTGGCATTCTCCTTAACAACTTTCTCATTTTTATACTCTACATCCAGTACATCGACAAGTTCTGAGAGCTTTACCTTCAAAACAGTCAGAACTGACCCATTTCTTCTCACTCACATTGCCACTACTCACTCCAAGACATCTTCTTCTCTTGCCTGGACCATCTTAACTGATCCCCTTGATTCTGTCCTTGCCATGGTAAATGTGCTAAAACCTACATCTAAAAACGTTCGAACACTTCTACTGCTTTCCATTTCACTCAGAGTTTATTCAAAGTCTTCACTATGATCATTAATATTAAATATAATCAATACTTCTGTCCTTAGTTCTCTGATCTCTTGTAAGGGCTCTTTCTAAACTGTGGATGATTTTAGGATTTTTATCCTAATGTTCTAATGTTTTGAATCAGGTAGGTTTTTCTTTGTTTATCCATTGCTTGTCACTTAGTGGGGAGCTATTTCAACCAAAAAATAAATTCTTTTTAATTCTGGTAATTAAATACACTCCCTTGTAATTTTCCTTCCTGTATTTCCTGTTTCTGGAACTCTTACTAACCACATGGTATAATACTTGTACTGGATGCTTTTATATATATATATATATCTCTCCTATTTTCAATATTTTTATAGTTCTATTTTCTAATATGACATATTTTTCAACTTTATGTTCCAATACTTAGATTTTTTATTATTATCATTATATATATATATATATGTGTGTGTGTGTGTGTGTGTGTGTGTATACATATATATATATAATTTTAAGATATCCTTAAGTGCACTCTGAATATTCTATTTTATGTAGACTTTAGCATAGATAGAATAATATCTCTTTTTTAAGGATATTGAGTAGTTTTTTTTAAGAACCTTTCTATTCCATACATTGTCTGATTTTATTCCTTCATTTATTACTATTGCCTATCAGAAAATTTTCTCAATTATTTAATGATTCCTGGTTCTCTTTCAATAATTGAGAGTTAAAAACTCTAAAATGCACCAGAATCTCTGTGAGGGTAGGCAGGGCTTTGGATGGAAACATTTCTATAGACTAATCTGGTTCAGCCCCTGACTAAAAAATATCTGCAAATCATTATCTCTTATTGTCTTAAAGAGAAATCCTTCATTGTCCTTCCTTTGGGCAAGGATTAGGATATCTTACCCTCCTAGAAGGAGCTGAGCACATAGATGCTGGGCCCTCTCAACTTTCAGTGCACAAGTTTCCACTCATCTCCCCATTTTCAACATATATTACTGCCATCAACTGTGTTTATTGCTTCCAACAATGACTGTTCAAACACTCCAGAGAGTGACCCTCCAGCCTGGATGCACCAAACAGAGTAGTAATTTCAGCTGCAGATATATCCACCCTTTCAATATTACCAGTGCCAAAATTCCCGTGGATTTCTGGGATACTGTTGTGTAGTTAGATTTGTTCCTAAGCATTTTTCCTTGCCAGTTTGTTTCGGCTTTTTCTTGTCTGATAAATCCTTTACCACTGGCGCATTTATCTTCAGCTTCCGGGATTTTGTTTACGTTGCTTTTCCTCCTGTCTCTTTGACCCTGTGAATCTGGGCCCCCAACAACACCTTCCCACATCTTGTATCTCCTTTCTCTTACATTATTGGAATTTCAGGGGACAGTAGATAAAACCTATATATTAATTTATTAATTGCCTATATTTTACCAATAATTTGTATCACTTATAATTAAAAGACAAAATTCTGTCTCCATGTCCCTAAGAAAGCAGTAGGCATACAAAAGAAAGGGCAGTTGAAAGTTATATTTTAAAATCTGAGTTTAAGGAATTAAAGTTGCATATTAATATATACTCTTTTATACTTGAGCAAATGACCCTATCCTCTGTTTTAGACATTATGGTAAACTTATGTAAATGTTTTATACTTCCAGTCAAGTTAAAACAGCAATAAAAATTAATAAAACATACCAGCATATAAAAACACTTCTGGTTTAGCATTAACAATATAATATGAAAAAACAAAAACAAAACAAAACAAAACTGAGAGTGTAAAAAAAAAATTCTAGAAAATTAGTTTTCCTTATCCCCAAATAGCAAACATGGGCTTTCATTATATACTCTCATGTGATTTGCTTCCTTTCCACTGAGAGAGTGAAATTAAAGCCTGCTTTATAGCACACTCTGTTATGGTAGTACCTTATTGTGTGTCTTTTTGTAGATTAGCTTTAATTTTGGGAATTGATCCCATTAATGCATTAATGACTAAACAGAATTCAAAATTTAAAATCAGTGCCAAATGTTCTGACGGTGTTAAACCTAACGGCAAATGATTTATTTTTATATATACTGGGAACAATTTTTAATTGTTTTAATGAAGGTCCTTATGAAACTGAGTAAGACTTCTTACTCTAGACAAAATCTGAATGTTGTTACTAATTATAGAACTTGCATTTCAATAGCATCATCAGAAAAAAATTATGTTCTTTTAGTTCAATATCACATAAGTGCCAAATTGCATCTTCTGATGTAAGAGTCCAACTTACTACAGGTGGTCTTATGCTACATTAATATCATTATGAGCAAATAAATCAATGAAAGAAATAAAGAAGAATGTAAAGAAAAAAGGAAAAAAACTTCAATTTTATATTTATAAGAATTTTTATACGCTCTTATGATAAGAAAGTTCATTTCAAGGTGCACTGACATGAAGTCATTTTTATTTTGTCTTTAAACCAAGATTATATTTGGCAGAATATTTAGAATATGTACTTCTTATAGAAAGATAAATTTAGGCTCATGAAAATGAATAATTAGCCCAAGGTCATGCGAGGAAATATGATTAAACTTGTATTAGATTAAAACTTTTTAAAATTGATTAATCCAAGATTTCAGTAACATGTGAACAAACCTTATTACATATCTTAATGTGGACATCCTATAACTCTTTTATTATTATTATTAATGCCTACACTACCCAGACTTCCTAGGTGGTCTCCCATCCAAGTACTCACCAGGCCCAATTTTGCTTAGCTTCTAATATCAGACATCGGGTTGTTCAGGGTGGCATGACTTTAGACCATGTAGTGTGGCTCCACTGGGCATGAATCCAGGACCTTCTGTGTGTAAAGCAGCCATGCTAACTGCTACACTATGGAACCATGTCCTCCTGTAACTACTTGTAATACATGAAGGATAAGATATGCCTTAACTTTGACTATTACCCAGGCTCCTAAATATCCACATTTATATGCTTAGCAGTTTGGTTTTTAATTACATCAGATTTAGTCACCAGCATGTTAAGCATTTAAAATAGTAAATATTTTGATGTTTCTAAAAGGTAGGATTCTAATCCAGTGGTTTTAAAAATTTTATTGAACACATATTTTGTTTCACTTTCCTCCCAAGAACATTCACATTATTGTCATTCTAGAGTAGCTTAAAAAGAAAAGTAAAAACAATTTCCACTAGTCTAGTGGCTGAACTTATTTGATTTTTTTTAATAGCTATGATAGAAGTGACACACCCAGGCTCCAGAATTGGCTACGACCTTGAGTGAGTCACATCTTCTGATGTAAAATTTTCCTTAGTCTCAAAAAGAAGCAGTCCAACCTTGGGTTCTGATTTCTGTGCATTGTTCCTAATGAGAACTACCTTTACCAAATAGCTATGATTCAGAAGGGAATTGGGGAAAATACAGCACATTTGTTTTAACACAAGTATTTGGCCTGACACACTTGACTAGCTCCGAGGGACCAAAGAGTCACCAATGGAGGCATTTTGCAATGTGAGTTATTAGGGAGGCTTAGAAAAGAGCACAGAGAACAGAAACCATTTCAGTTTTTCTGAAGTCCTTGCTTAGTTCCAAAGTACTTTCTATCATCTGGGTAAAAAATAGTTCAGAGTAAGTCAAGGAAAAGAGAGCAAATAAACACAAAGTAAAAGATTCAGTAAAGCCTACCCAAGATAGACTTGGATAGAAAATCTCATGCATGTGCCAGCGCGGCCCTCCAAGTCTCCGTGAAAGATGTTTAACTTAGCTCAGCAATTTCCATCAGCAGCTTCTATTTTTTTCTAGCCACTAGCTATCTGACATAAATGCATTGGAATCCATCAAACATTCTTGAAAAGGTAAACTTCAAAAGAGAGAATTGAAAAAAATTGTATGAAACGTCACTTTGCAAGAGAATTTAAAACGAAGGAACAAGGGTTGGAGGTAATTTTTCCATGCTGCACTGAAAAACATAAACAGGTGAAGGGAAACACTTTAATGTGAGATTTAAATGGAATCACTGCTTCTGTATTGGTTATTTAATGTCTTCTACAATATAAATCATGTAAAATAGTGCACATTTGGTTATTCCTGAAATTCACTGCTTTATGAGAGAAATAGAGAGAGAGAGAGGAGGGAGAGAGAGAGAGAATGCACTTTGTTAATAATGGCTTTGCTTTATTTCTATCACTTTTTTTTTTCGCCATCTCATATATGTGTATGAAATTGTTATGGTTTTCTAAAACTCCTCATCTTTTTTCCCACCATTTTTCTCATCTGAACAATATCATAACTAGTTTTTGCATTGACTTAATCAAACCATCTACTTTCAATTATGATTTGATATTTTTAATGGAAGAATGAAATTTGTAGACATCAAGAATCAGTTACAAATAAACTTCATTCCTAATTTAAACACTCATATTGCCAAAGCTACAATCACAAATGTTTGGGGAGCAAAATTTGTTACCCTAAAATATGCCTCTTTGAGATTATTGATTATTTTAAGATGGTTATTTTTAAGAAACAAAAGACTCAGGAGAAACCTTAGAATCACCTGGTAACTACCTCAGAGAATTTAGGTAAATGACCCACTCTAGGAAGGAAGCTATCATAAGAGATAACTATGGCTCATTATGAACTAGGGTGATAGACAGGGAGGAACCTAGCAAGGCCCGTTTGTTCAAAGTCCTCTCTGTGTCCTGTTGTTAAGGATGGCCTAGCAAATATTTACTTACCAAATATTTGTTTTTCAATCTCCTTGTGAGTTGCTGTCTGCCCTTTGAAGTTCCAAACCACAACCCACCCCTCTTTCCCCTTAGCTCAAGTTGGCATATAAACCTCAACTGCTGGATTTGTTCTTGGGTACCATATTCCTATGGAATCCCTGCATGTACATATGCAATAAATTTTGGTCATTTTCTCCTGCTAATCTGTCTCATGTTAATTTGATTAGTCGAGCCAGAGGAATTTACAAAGGTGGGGAGGTAAATTTATTTTTCTGCCCTCGTTTCTACTATAAACTTTTGCAACATCATATAATTAAATAAAATATTTGTGTACTAACTATAAAATTGTGATTTATCATGTAGCTTAATTCTAATATTCCTTATATTCTTGTTAAGATAAAAATATAGATTTCAAACATTGTAAACTTTCTTGGTGTTTGTTCCAGATGAATAAAATATGATAGGCTAAAATTATTATAAATGCTAACTCCACATTTTTTGACATTAAAAAGATTATTTATTTATTTATTTTGATTACTCAATAATTAATTATTCTCTGTTAACATGTGTCTATTTTGTAATACTTTACATAATGTCTTGGAAATCCCATTTCAAATATTTCTTTTATCAGGATTTTTTTTTTCCTTTCAGAAGGACTGAGTAAGACTGTAATGGAAATAAAATAGTTATACATCTCACGGATTTTTAATTACCACTTGATAAAGGGGGGAAATGCCATATTTTCCCTTGGGGTTTTCTTCTATTTTCATTGTTATTGCTGATTTTTTTTTGTTGTGGTTGCTTTCGTTTTTGTGACTTGCTATTTTATGACCTTAGGCATGGTTACCCTTGTTAATTTCAAATAGTACTCCTTGGGTAAGGTGGCTGCATGAAGTGACTCACGAAGTGAAAAATGTTCGTGTCATGTTTGATATTTTTGAAATTTCCTATGTCAACATGATTTGCCTAAGGACATATTTTACCACTTTCAGCAAGTTGTTTTGCCACTCCTGCCAAATGATTCTTTAAATGTGTTTATTTTTATGGTGCTTTTTCAAAATGCTTTGCCAAGTTCAGTTGAAATTCATTAAACTTCTTAGTTTTTTTAAAAAATAATCACCATTACATTTATTTTTGTTTAGAGTAAAACATCTAAAAGATCACTCGACACATTCAGATGTTATGTTATCAAGCAAAAAGTTTGCACTTCCCTCATGACCATGTGAATTCACTCATCAAATCATTACATTTGGAAAAATAAGTGATAAATCATAAGAAGTTTTTTCTTCTTTTAAAATTTACCCTTTAGGGATGTAAATCAATTACCATATAGAAGAAAGTATAATACTTACTGCCTACTCTATGACGGGTATCATGAATAATTTTAAATACACATTCTATTAAATCCTAAGGACATCATTGGTAATATATTAAGCCTATTTAATAATTGAGAATCGGAGATATTGAGAATGTAAGCCAATTCTCCAAAGTCATAAATTAGTAAATGTCATGGATACTTTTTTTTTCAAATTTATATAACTGCCAACATCATATTATTTCCTGAACTTCATATTATTTCTGATATGGCATGACCCATATAATACTGTGGACAAAAAGAGTTTCTGTGGAAAGTAACCTCACAGAGTGATTTGATCAAAATTCCTAACTGAGCAGGTCATGTTGTAGTCATACCCTAAGGTATAACTTCTTTAGTAAAATAATTTTTAAATCCTGTCCATTGTTCTTGAGTATCTACGTTAACATGCCTTTGAAATGGCAGAAATAATACCCTGGTAGGCATGACCATCTTAAAGAGAGCATACTATCTTGTTAAGTATCCTATAGTCAATTGATCCCCATCTTGCTTTCTTCCACTTTCCTGTAATTTTCCTTGCCCTCTCTCCTTCATGTCATATGCATAAAATAAACTGCAAAACTGTCATTCTCTCAAGCATTTTAGATCTTGCTTGATTACCCTTAACCATTATCATCAGTTTTGACTCAAATAAACTCTTTAAAAACTATTTTCAGGTTTGGATGTTTCTTACATCCACAATACCAAGCATAAAATGACTACATAAGACTATTTCCTGAGTTCCAAGACTCAACAGAGAGAGATGCTTAGTGGTAAAATAGAGACATGACGTGCTTTCTGATGAAGTGCCTTTCTCAGCTTGGACAAAAATGAGAACTGACTCTTTTTATTAAATCTCATTTAAACATTTTCTTCTATTCCAAATAACCACAAAGAACACACACATACCAAGTAAGCACAAAAAAGAGAAAGCATTTGAATAAAGCAGAATTCAATTTCTAAGAAAACAAAATGTCTATACAGGGATAATAAGTAAAACAGGTAGAAAGAATCCTGTTTTCCCACATTCTGTATTTGAGAATTTCCTTTTCACTAAAATTTCTGTTTGACTCTTCAGATCAATGCTTATGGTGCTTCTTTGGTCATTTGGGGACATGCACAGAGAGGCAAAAAGTTTGATTGCCAGACATACATGGCCCCAGCTAATGTTTGACAAACGATGCCCACCTTCTTGTTTCAGCTTTCGTACTATAAACAGCTGTGTTTCTAATGCTTAATTAGTGCTAGAGTGTTCCCATTTTTGTGCTTTTTCTTGATGATTTTACTATATTGCTGAAGTGTTGTCTAGTGTTCCTAAGTGCAAGGAGGTTCTTTTGCACCTCATGGAGAAAATACATTTGCTAGATAAGCTTCATTCAGGCATGCGTTATAGCACAAGTGGGTGTAAGTTCAAAGTCAATAAATTAATTGTATGTTAAATATGGTGCCTTTAAAAAAAGAAACACACATAACACAAAGTTATGTGTTGAGTTTTTGAAAAAAGATTATGACTAGAAGCATCAAGGAACCTAATTATGTATCTCTCCTCGGAACAATGATTTGTCATTTACTCATACAGTTTTTGTAGTTACTTTACAGAACATAACTGCTGGGAATGACAAAAATTGACTATAGCTGGCATTGTTCCAAACTTAGAGTAAGTAAATCTAGGTTCAAATGTACTGATAAACACTAGAACTTTGGGATTATGCATCTTCTCTGTCCCAAAATAAGTACATTTTTTCAGTTATAACAGAGTCTAGGAAGAGAAAACACCATCCTACTGAAAAGGAAAGATCAGCAGAATATGAATGATGAAAATTCCAATCCAGATCAGTGACAAATGATAGCGAAAACTTATTCACTAAATCTCCTCTCTTTTATTTTCTTTTCACCCTCATGCTCTATCCTTTCTCTCCATCCCACAGCATCAGTATTCATTAGAACTTGTTATTTCTTCATAATGTTGCTGTCTTGCTGTATATATCAATCTTTATTATTTCACTCACAGATTGTCGAAACAGATTTTTTGTTTTAAAAATTTATAAAAATAATTCTTCATCCCCTCTCAGATTATTTTTACTGTGGGTAAGAAACATAAAAATCTTGAACAAGATTTTTTTGAGGCCACATAAAAATCTAATGTGTGCACATCTACCTATTTGTAAAATGCTAGCATTTGATACAAAACCTTAATGATTTATCACTGCATAGAGAATAATCTCCAAATTTGTTGAACAGGATATCAAGTACAAGGTAAATTATGTCCTTGGTGATGTGAAACAGATTTCCAAATGCTTGCCTATGCTGTATGGAAACCCATGCTGTATCACTGTGGGGTGCCAGGAAGCCACAATTATCTGGAATGAGGCCCTTTGCACATACCGACAGAAACTAAATAAATGGCATTATATTCTAATATGAAAGACTAGAAATACTTGGTCAAAATAAAAATTAGTTTAAATAATATGTTTATGAAATAGTAATTAGACTGTCAAAATTGAAAATTTAGTTCTCTCCACAATTTTCATAATTTATTTCATATCCCTCAGTCCCTGCATCCTACAAGTAAAAAAAAAAAAAAAACACATACTGCCATAAGATTTACACAGATTGACATCAGCTTTTGTTGCAAGATATCTTAAAATCATCAGCACTTATGGTTTATAAAATGTTAGATTATATTTTATACAGTAGCAAGGACTATCATCCCAATACAACCTTTTCATTTTGAGCTAGAGATGAAGTCATTCTAAACTTACAATTGCATTAAATGCTAACATCTAAACTAATTTCCTAAATGTCAAACTGGTTCTTTTCTAAAGGCTGTTGTAGACAACTGTACAAAAAAAAAAAAAAAAAAAAAAAAGGTGTTTTTACTATCAGTCATCATTTGGAGATTTTCTCATACTAGAAATAAATGAGCAAGCATAAATATAATTTACTATGAATATAGGTGATAATTTATAAATACCTTGGAATTTTTTTCTTCAGATTTAGCTATCGATTATATTCTCATTTATATGGTTTGTTGCTCTGTGAAACTGATGAGTTATTTATAATATATACTACATTTATAATAAAAAAAAAGAAAAATATTGACATAAAATTAATTATATTTAAGAAGATAATTCTCAATCTATACATCCATGAAAAAAATGCTTATTAATATTTCCTTTGCAGATTATGATTGAAGAAGATAATAAAACTCCAATAACATATATTCTTCTGGTTCTGCTGGTGGAACAAAATATTTAGGACAAGTCTACTGTGACATATTAAATGTGCAGAACTAGTGCAATCTTAGATAAGCTAGTCAAGATTTATTTTGATAATTACATTATAGTAACCATCTATTTATTCTTAGTTCTCTTCATTGTGTTACACAAAATTGATTAAAGAGATAGATTAGTTCACTGCTTGCAGAGGGATAAATGATTGGAAACTTGAATGGCGAAACAAAACAAATGTTTCGACGAAAGAATACAAAGACTTTAAGAAAGCTATCTACAAGATTATGTACAAAATCCATTTAGCTAATAATCCCACCCATGCTTTCTAATTTTCACTTATAAAAAATGAATTAAATATGCAAACAAAATATATAAAATACTTTATTTTTTAATTTAAATCTAAACCATATATTTTGTGTCAAAGCCTTTTGAAGAATCATAGTTGTTTCATGCTCTCTACATTTAAACTCTAAGGGAAATATGGAAATTTATAATGTTTTTTCCTTTTAGATATGTATTCTATGGTTCAGTTAAGACATAGTTACAGAAATTATTAGCAAAGGCTTTCAGGTTAGAAAGACCCAGGAATATTCAATTTTTAGTAAACTCACTTTTCTGAAGCTTTCTCATCTACACAAATGGAGATAATAATCATAAGTATTTCAGAGTGCTATGGGAACAAATTGATGTCACAATGCATAATATTTAATAATTACTTAACACATTTTATATTATGTCATGATATTCTTGTTACCAACACTGATTCAAAACAAATTAATAATTAACACAAAAATGCAATTTTTCTATAAGAGACAGAGAAGATGACCAACAAATGTTGAGAGTTGAGCTGTGTATTAAAATATACCCAACCAAGAAGTCAACTGGAAATGCCATTTTACTTTAAATACAGTGTTTGCAGTGATAATGATCATGTTTATTTGGCCTAGGAGTAAAATCAAAGATGGATTTTGATCTAAAAAGAAATTAAACATTTTTGGAAGATAAATCTCTTTATCTGTTATGATTCCTTGACCATTCTATATGTATTTGTATGTTTGAGGATAAAAAGTAGAGAAGAAAGGTTGAAAAGGAACAGAAAAGATGATTGTTATTATGTATCTTATGTATATGTAGAAAACATTCAGGAAGTAATAGCTTGATATATAGAGATATAAGTAGAATATACTTAATGACTTTTCATTCCAGGAAAATAGGTAGTTAATTTTTTTTTTCCCTCTGTGTATGAAAAAGAGTTTTTCAACTTATCAAATTTACTACTATCTTGAAAACAATGAAAATACATAAGTTTCATCTTTATACTTGTGAAGAAAATCTGGCCAAAGTTACTCTGGCATAAACGCCTTTGACTGATAGGTTACAGCTCTACATAGGTTCTATGAAATAATGACAAAGGAGTAAAATAATGGAAGGGTAGTTTGTTCAGTTTATGAACTCATGTAAATTATAAATAGCAGTGCTTCTCATTCCTTTGTATTTATGAATCAACTAGAGACATTGGTAAAATGAACATCTGGCTTGAGAAATGTAAATGTGAATTTCTCACAAGTCCCCAGGTGATACAGATGCTGCATGTTTTGAACCAACATTTTGGTCAGTAAGAGCTTAGAAGATATCATCAAGAAGTAGAATCAGATTACCCTGAACCTCAGTACTCTTTCCTAATTCAAACCTTAGAATATGCATATTCTTATTTATTCCCATATTATTTTTAATAATTTACATTTTTTAAAAGTTTTTATGTTTCTTGATTTAAAAAGCAAACAAACAAATATGCGGGCTAAAGTTGGTAACCTCCTGGGTAATTCTTGTTAATGTTAATGATAAGTAAACCAACAAGTCACTAAGCACATAGCCAAGTGTATTTTAGAGTAAAAGGTATGTGTAGTTGAATTAAATACATTTTTAAATAAGTAGAATATTATTTAAAAAATAGAGATACTTGCTGTACTTTAAAACAATTCAAATACACGTTTTCATTCTGTTTTAAGAAAATATATAGTGATTTTAAACCTTACTAATTGACAAAGTTTGGAACAGTCGGTGATACAGCTGAGCTGAAATTTGAGGAAGGATCATAAAAATAATCGTTATGGCCCCAAAGAAGCTAGAGTTAATCTATATAATGAATGCTTGATCATGGTTTCCAGACATTTCAATGTTAGGTCTTCTGCCAAATAGCCAAATGACAGTAGAACTGTTTGCACATTATTTCCTCTTATTTTGGGAAGAGGAATTCTAGGCTCAAAGCGATTAAATCATTTGCCCAAGTTTCCAAAGCTATCAAGAACAAAGTCAGTATTCAAATTCAGGATGGCTAATTCCAAGTCCTTTATTCTTTTAGCAAATGTGCTTGAAGTTATTGAAAGACTTCCAATTAATTGATGCATTAAATTAGGCAATTGTAGCCTTCAATCTGATATCTATGAGAAATTTGGGGCCAAAGTTTATGCCTGTTTTAGGTATCTTTACTAAAGTTCTATCTTCTGACACAGCTCTTTATTACTCTTAATTATTGACCGGTTAGATAATGTACTTTATTTTTTACCAGTACATTTTATTTTATAGCACTTTTATTGCACCCTAAATCAAATCTTTGTAAATTTAATATTGATAAGTAAATTTGTTTTAAATCTACCCTCACAAGCAATGTAAAATAACACATTTCTTGAATTTTTGGTCTTCTTGTCTACTATCTATAATAGATCAGTATTGACAAAGATAACTCGTAATGTCAGACAAAGCAAACCTTAAAATAAATTAATTTTCTTTATGTTTTATAATGTAGTAGAACATTTTGGGGCATTTGAAGAAAAGAATTCTTTTCTAAGAATATTTTATCCCCCTTATGCAATATATATATTTCATGTATCTCAAAGTAACATAATATTTTGTCTTCTCCTTTTACATCAAATTAACAGTAACTAAATCAAGATGAATATTAAAATTTTACCTGTTTACCAGTGTTAAAAGTGATAGATTTCAGTTTCATCTTACATTGTAAAGAAACTTATGCAATAAAAAAGAGATTATGCTGCAATACATGACTATACTTTTTAAAAATTTGTCCAGAAGAAAATTTATTCAAAGACCTCATTCTCTGATGTGTAAAGGAAGAATATAATAGTCATATCTCCACACATCTGTCCCAGAGAATTAAAGAGTCAATATTTAGTGTGCAGTCAGGAAAAGAGAGAGAGAGAAAAAAAAAAAAAGTGTAGTCATCGGCAAAGCCAAACTCATTCAGAATTCATCTGTTTTTACATAACAGAGCCATGAACTTAGCATAGCATAAGAGGTAAACATATTGACTTTCATTCATGAAAAATATTGCCTCCTAATATAGAATTTTTTAAAGTAAGTATAGGCTATCTTTAAATGCCTGCTTTTCTCTAGCAGCATTGACTGTGTTAGAAATCTTCCCTAATGTGGTCTCTGACAGTCTGAATGCATGCTGAGTGCCACAGCACCCCTTATGCTAACCATCCCATTCCAGCCACTGTCCTTGGACAGAGAACAGTGGATAGTTTCAATTATGCCAGAGTCATAAGTGCATTGGCTGGTTACTTTTCAAATGATCATGATCAAGTTTCCAATGGTTCATGCCTATCGTTTTATATGGAAAATCATCACTTACGTGTGAGAGTAAGACAAGAAAGTGATCAGTCTTTTTATAAAGCTAAAAATTGCTAGAGAAAGAATTAGACAAACTTCGCATCTGGGATAACAGGAATTATACGTCATCATCTTTTATTTGAGGTACCCACATACAATTATATTTGAATATAAAAGCACATTTTAAGAATAGTACATTTTTATTGTATTATTCTATTTATATATCTATTTATGAATAAAAAAGCAATTTTTAAGAAGTAAGATAGCTTTTTGAAAGGTGAGTATATCTTTAATTTTAGATTTACAAATTTAGAAATATAAAGATTTTTAAAATTTTCTATATTGTTGGATGTATATAAATTAAGTTTTAATGTTTAAAATTTAAAAAGAGCTTGAAAGACTTATGAGAAACATTTTTAAATAGTCATCATATTGTCTTTATAATTCAGTCTTTCATCCTGTTATATTGTCAATCATTTAACATTTTTTTTCTATTAAGCATCGTTGTTTTTCTTAGTTACTGCTGAGATATAGTAGGGCAAATCTCAATTTTGTATATGGGGTGGGGTGGATTATTTGTTTATATCATATGATGAATTTCTTTATAAAAACAAGTAATGTACATCTAGTTGAAGGAACATACATCATAGTCTAAATTTAGAGTGCCATCTAGTGATCAATAAGAGTTCCATCAGTTATAAAATTCAAGAAATGTTAATGTTTGTAAAATGTTTAACTTCAGCATAGATTTCTTTGCTAATATGGGCAATATGACTTAGAATATTCAACATGAATCTAATTTAATAAACATAATAATTTAATAAACTTTATTGAAATTGTAAGATATTTCAAACTTGAAAAAGATTTAAAACTCGTTATATGTCTGTTATTAACAGAGAAAATATTTTTATGTAGATTAACAACCAAACAGGGCACACTGGTGCTTGCATTAAAATATTTATATTAACACTAACCATATTTAGGGTCTCTTTGGTGCAAAAAGGATTCTCAACAAATGTTTTTTGATGAATTAAATTAGAGAAAAACAAAAAATACATGTTTCAAAATATCAATATAAAATAGTAACAATTGTTTAAAAAAACAACTTGTCAGCTTTGAGTATTTTCTTCTATTACTCAGTGATTAAGGAACTTTTTTTCTAGAGTATTAAACTGTACATATGTCTTTGAAATTAAATTATTCATGTAAAGGAAAGCAAGGGACACAAATAAAGAAGGTTGGCAAAGTAAAAGAAAGGCAAAATGAGAATTAAAGAAAGATCAAGGAAGAGAGATCAGGAAAAGGCAGGGAAAGGTAGATAGCTTTTTAATGATCTGCTATGTGCCAAATTTTGTAACAAATACTATGACACCTATGATTCTATTTCTTTCCATACCACAAAGCTAATTTTAGTAGGAGGGCAACTGACACTTAGGTTAAGTAACCTGCTCATCTGTTTCAAAATTCTATTTTTGTATTTAATTTTATTATTTTTTTGTAAATATAACTCATCATCAAAATCTATACCATAAGTGTTTTTACAAAGTGGTTGTACCAATATTTTACAAGTTTTATCTATTTAGAGGTCACAATTAGATTCCAGAATATATACATTCAGAACTTGAGTTTCTTATTTATGCTTTATGAGATTTTTGGCAATTTACTAAAGCATTTAGGGGAAAAATAAACATAGGTGACAATTTTCAACCATATGCCACTTCAGAGTTAGTTAATTATATTTAATTAGTATTTAAGCTCATTCACTGTGGTCTGCCTGACCTTACATTGCTTAATTATGATTTTTGTCTATTAACAAACAAAATTATCTTTTTTCTTTAGATAAAAATCAATGAACAAACCATAGAAACAAACAAACAAACAAAAATATATGAACCATCCATAAAGAGTCAGGACTAATCTTTAAGCTACAGGATACTTTAGTAATCAGTGTCCGCCCTTTAAAATTACTCAGGTTATAATTTGGTGAAAAAAATAGCAGATTTCAGAGAATGTCTATAGATCTCAGAGATTCTGTGGCTCTGGAATCCCACCTGACTTTAGTAGCTGTGTCCTAAATCAATATTCTGCCACAATCACTGATTTTAATGCTCTCCAAGTATACTTATTCATGGATTCTGTCCAATGCAAAGAGGCATTTTTTCTTAATCAAATAACATTTAAAAAATAAATAGCATGGCATTTCCGTTTTGTCCTAAATGAAAGGATATGCTTCTCTTATTTTTCAAGATTTCCTTTATCTGACCAAGTTTCTGGAAGAATAATATTGTTGATGCTTTCAGGGCAATTTCTTGAAGGGTACTGATATGAGATCTATTATATGCCAGAAAAATGGCTTCAACTTCTATCAAGCCAAAGCATTGTTCTAATTTAGTATCAACCTCAATGTGATGATATTTCTGTGGAGATTTGCCAATAACCTGCTGTCATTGTAGGAAGTGACTTTGGCTCATGCATTTAGTAAGTGAGCAATGTCACAGGGGACATTACAAAATGAGCAAGGCAGTTTCTGCCTTCAAGGATATGGAGAATTTTCTAAAGAATATTACTTTGTCCATTTCACCTTGAGAAAAGGAAAAAGGAAGGTCATACCAATATGTTTTGTCTTAGAATGCACTGTTTTCACTAAATGAATTAGGGATAACTTTCTACTTGTCAATAAAAGCTGGCCTTGAGCAGATTTTGTTCTTTAGTAATAGTTGATATTTGTTGTTTTTCTGTTTTCATTTTGAACTCTCCTTTTGGAGAATCACTTCCCAATTGGTGTAACCTTGAAAGAGATTAAGTCTCAGGGTCTATCCTACAGTGCAGAATCCTAGGGGAGTCCCTAGAAGGTTCCTCTGTTGGATGAATTTTTTTCCAACCACTTTCCACTTTCGTATATAATTAATGCTTAGTCAATCGGATGCCTTAGCTAAGGATCTTAAATTTACACAACATTTAACCATTGACAGAAAAGGAAATGCTCAGAGTTAATTCTTCTCAAAGAAGAAACTCTGAGCGAGCTTTCTGTCTCAACTGAGTTAATACAACTCCTTGCTAATTGTACAGAGCTAACTTAAGGCCTGACATGTAAGAATGGTGCTTTGTACTTCACATTTCATTAGTAAATATCTCACTAGAACCCATGAACGTCATTTGGAATGATCTGTGGAGTTCTGGAAGCAGGCACTACACCTTCTAAGTGAACAAAATGGATATTAACATGAAAGCCATATTCAGAGAGATAGTTTTAAGAACAGTCTGCCAAATAAATATGTGTTATTCTCAGACTCCAGAAACATGGTATGATTATATTCTTTGGCAACTTTGGAGTTAAATGGGCCATATGACTAAATAAAACTGAGTATGAGCAGAAGAGATAAGTGCCATTTCTGGGCCACTATATTTCATTGCTAATGTAAGATCCTCCAGGACATTCTATGCCTCTCACATAGTAACTAGCAAAGTCAAAATGGTAGCTTGTTCTCTCAGTAATGGTCTCTTGGGGACTATGTTGATCAGTAATACTTGACACCTCTTGAAGCATGTGTTAACTGGGTAAGAAGCAAACTTCTATTGTTTTGTCTACTGAGAGTTGGGGATTGGTATTACAATATAAAACGTCATAATATAACACAGCGTATCCTGACACATACAATCAGCTATCTTCACTGTTAACATATATTAGGGACTCAGCTGAGAGGGAGAGAGAAAGCTGAGCTGTCAGCTGTAAATAAAACAACAAACCAAAATGAGAGTAACAGTCAGGACTTTAGTCATTTACCATGAGTGTTTAAACAAGAGATTAAACCAGAGAAAGCACTGACGCCCTCTGTTCCAGTTTCCCCTGTCAAAGGTCAGTTGGCAGCTCAGTTAATAGAGCTTTGAACAAAAGGCTCTTGCAGTTTTATGCACCCAGGGGCCAGGGGCAAGACAGTGGAATGGCTAGGAGTAAAAGTACTGAGTACTGAGTTGGAATAGAGAAAAGTGCCCTTAAGTTTTTCCTCTTCTTTTTCCTGTTAGAAGGTCTCAGCAGAGGTGCCTGAGGAAGACCTTGGCCAAAGTTTGAAGATACAGAGGCCTCCATTGAGGCAATTGGGTTGGGAATACAGATGTCCATAAATGCATAGAAGACTAGGCTCGGAAGTCCAAGATAAGGGTGCCAAGGAGGTCAGGTGAGGATCCAATTAGTGGTACATAGCCAGTGCCTTTTCACTGTGCCCTCACATGGTGAAAGAGGCGAGGTGGTTTTGTGGGATCTTTTTAAAAAACAAAACAAAACAAAACAAAAACAAAAACACTAATCCTAATCATTTTTAAAAACACTAAACCTAATCACTTCCCAAAGGCCCCATCTACTAATAGCATTACCTTTGAGGATAAGATTTCAACTTAGGAATTTTGAGAGGCCACAAACATTCAGACCACAGCACACTTTTCCCCTTAAAATCCCTTAGTGTCATATTATATACTTTCTCTTACTATAATAATTGATTTTTTTTCTAATGGGCAAGTTTTAATAGGGGTGGAATAAAAGCATACTTCCTGGGTTTTATAATTTATTATTTTTAGCATTTAGGGTCCCTTTTAAACTGGTGATTCAGATTTTGGCTATGAGGTCTGTGGTATCTATAGATATCTTAATTTACAGCAAAAAAGGACTTGTGTAATATAATTTATCCCAAAATGGAAACGGCAATGTTAAAATGCTTAAGTGGAATGAGGTTAGATCCTCAGTAGTGTTTGGGAGGTAAGTATAATATTAGGAAGCGAAATACCTATAAATATGCACACACACACACACACACACACACACATCTCGCTTTAAAATTATTTAAAAGTGATAAAAAGAAAAGTCACAGAATTAATGGAAAGACAAATAAATTTATGTGCTAACAAAATTTTACAGTGAAGAAATTCTTTTAACCCTTAAAATATACCCAGCTGTCTCCTGACATCGTAGTTACTCTGGCATAGATGCTCCAAAAAAAATACATACTAAAGAAGACCACTGCATTTTTATAACTAATAATAATGTTTTCATGTCCCATTATTCTGCTTGCTTGTGATGAGAACAATATTTTATGACTTTGATCATCTTTTCCACAAGACCTTCTCTTTGCATATACAGAATAGAAAAATGATCTATGTGTAAGACTCAATATATAGCTATAGCTATATATATATAGGTAGATATATATACAGGTGTAGATATAGACGTAGATATATGTGGAAATATGCTAATGTAAATCAAAGTTTGTGCCATTATTGGACAACATTACCTCAGAAAACAGAGAAATTAAAACATGGGTTATCATGGGAATTTATTTATAGTGAAGGCATTAGTTTTACTTTATTCTCGTTACTTTTAATGTACTCTGGTCCTGTTTGTTTCATCACTGATCGTTTTAGGAAACTACTATTTTTCAATGTAAAGAATTTCAAAAAGAAAGTTATGAAGTATATAAACAACTATAAATCACTTGGTAGACATTGCAACTGTCAGACAAGTTAAATTAATATTTGTAAAATTGGGTCTTAATAAATATGACCAATAGGAGCTCAGAGGAAAAAAAAAAAACAACAATATGGACATCATCTACCAATAAAACAGTTATTATTGACACTACTATTTGCTAAATGTCTCTAAATCTTTGGGATATCTAGAGCATAGTTAGTCTTGTTTTACACCTGATAATTTTATGAAAAATGTTGTAATGTACTTATGTTGATTAATAGTAATTATTTGGCATAGAAAAATATCAATATTGGACACATTGCATGGCCTTCCTATTTCTGATATTCACATAATGCTGCTAATTTGCAATTATTGCTGATTCACAATTATTGAGCAAATGTAGACTGATTCTAAATTCATTTCCAATATTTTCTAACATTTTATTCTATAATATTCAGGTACATTTTTGGTTTTTTGGCCCCTATTTACTGACAAAGTAAGTTAAAAATCAGGTGCCTAATTTTTTATAGCCAGGTAATTCTGCTTCACTCTCTCATTTTTTGAACTTCATCTATTTATTAAAGTATTTTCTTATTCTCCTGCAAAAAGAAAGAGAATATAGGCAGGACTTATTTATATCACAATGATATAATAAATGTCACATTTGACTTGCAAAAATATATTTTATTTATTGATAAATATAAATAATAACATTAAAATGCAGAGTAAAAAAAGTATTAGCTTATTGGCTATTATTTATACTGAACAAAAAAAGTGTTAATCAATAGTTTGGAAAAAATTAATATCTCAACATGAAATTCAGAATAAAAAAATAAAAAGCAAACAAACATGAATCCACTTATGTAAATGCATGCATGTACATAGGCACAAAAAGCAGTTATACATGTAAGATATCTAATTATGTTCTGTGCTTAAAAGCTAGAATTTCATTTAATTCATAGAACATTTGAGCTGGAGAAAGGAAAATCTTAAATATCTTTTTATTGCAAGGTCATAAAATGAAAGTGATTTAAACTGGAGTCAATTCATCATTCAAGTTCAGTTTCCTTTTCACTGTACGCTTTGTTCCCTCTATTTAGAAAACTCAGAAGGAATATAAAAAAAATTTTCTAAAAACTCAAGATTATTTTAAGTGATGTCTTCTTTCACCCTCATATATTCCTGAAGTTGGTTGTTCAATTATCAATCTCCAACATGTTAGGAGCTTTGCACATGGGTATTTCCAGCATTGAATTGTCCAACAGAACAAAACTCCTCTGTTTAGAGTCTGAAGAGACTAGAATGAGTTTGGAAACTAAAATGCATTTGTTGAAGTGACAATTATTTGTTTAATAATTTTATTATAGACAAATGTATCTATAATTTTATTATAGACAAATGCATTTGTTGAAAGTGACAATTATTTGTTTAATAATTTTATTATAGACAAATGTAGAGGGATAGGATTAGTAGTAAAAAAGTCTTTATTTTATATCTATTTCTATAATGGAAATGACCAATACAAAATGCTGAAAAATATAGTAAATGAAAGCAAATGATGAACAAGCTCAGGCCCCAATCATTCAAAGTATTACATTTAAAACAAATCTGATATAAGTCCATAAAACTTTAACATTCCTCTATGATACATTTTGAAGTTCCCTTAATGTTAGATGAGCTCTGTTTGCATCAATGATTCATTATTCTCATTTATTAGTTTATTTAACACATATTATTGAGTTATGTAATAACTCAAAGTGCCTTCTATACGCCTGACACTTTTATAGGCTGTTTTAGCTGTTGGATAAAACAAATGAACTCTCTCTCATTGAAGATTGTTTCTAAGGTTAGAAATCCAAACCTATGATCTTCATAAACTATGTCAGAGCTAGGTAAATCTTCAAATAAAACATATTTTTAGTCAATTTACTTAATTTTTTCCAAAGGAGTATTTCATCTGGTATAGACAGGGAGTAAAGTGAGTGTGATTTACAAGGCAATGTAGATTTGAGGGAAACCCAGAGTCGAGTAATTAAAAATAAAGACAGTGGGGCTAATCTGCTTGGGTTCGAATTCCAGGTTTGCCTTTCACTACTTATGCAACCTTGGCCAAGTTATCTACTTCTTCATATTTAGTACTAATATTAAGATTTAGATAATTATATTGGCTTAATTGATATAAAGGCATGTAGAGAAGAATCTGGCACATTAGATGTTATTCCTAACATAAAATGTTTTAGGCAAAATAAACTGCAATTGCACTTACAATTTGAACAGGGCCAGAGATGATGCTGGGCATGAAGAGGCCACATGATTTAGTATGTAATGAAATAATAATCTATTGAACATAGGTGATGAGAGCCACGCTTTATAGCATTTCATAGAACTGAATGTTTATCTATTATACTTATTGTTGTGTGGAAATAGTTTTTTGGAGGGGAGCACATTTTAGGAAAAAAACTAGTCAAGAGACTTTTGGAATTGCCTAAAATAAAATTCATGAGAGCTTGAATTAAAACAAATATGTATTGTGTGTGTGTGTGTGTGTGTGTGTGTAAAAATACCAATATATATATTAAGAAAAAAATACATATCTATTCAGAAAAAACTGACTGACTTTGAGCCAGGGAACATACCAAAAAATGTATATGCATAGTCATTGAATATAGCCTATTAGGTATGGATTATCATTATCTCTTATTATAAAGAACAAAATGCAGCTTGCAGACTATTAGTCAGAGTTCTCCTAAGAAACACAACCAATAGATTATCTATCTATCTATCTTTCTATCTATCTATCTATCTATCTATCTATCTCTCACCTATCTATCATCTTTCTACCTATCTTGCTATCTAGCTATCTTGCTATCAAACTATCAATCAAGAGATTTTAAATAAATGGCTCACATGATTATGGAGGCTGACAAGTTCCAAACTCTTCAATCAAGAGGTTTAGGGACCCAGGACAGCCAGTAGTATAGTTCCAGTGGGAAAGCCAATAGGCTTGAAATTCAGAAAGAGCCAATGTTTTAGTCTAAGCTCAAATGCAAGAAAAACAAAACAAAACAACAAAAAACCCAAAATATCCCAGCTCAAAGTCAGTTATGTAGCCAGACAGAAGAAATTATCTCTTAATTAACATTTTTTTTGTATTCAGGCCTTCCGTTGATTGAATGAAGCCCACCCACATCAGGTAGGTCAATCTGCTTTACTCAGTCTACCAATTCAAATATTAATCTCACCTACAAACATCCTCAGAGAAGCATCCAGAGCAATGTTTTAATAAATATTTGGACATTTTTTGACTCAATAAAATTAACAATCACAGAAATATTTAGGAGTTTGTCTAATATCTTATGGTTTCTAAGTGGTGGAGCTCAATTTAATATCCAAGTTTATTTAATGTAATACTTAGGATTTTCTGTCCTTATAATTATTAATTTGTATGAAATACAAATGGTAGACATTTAAGCACTGATAATAATAAAAATATAGTCAAAGATGTATATGACTCTCCAATCAATGGTAGCAAGAGTAGGGGAGGAAGAACAGACTGAGTTAGTCCAACACTTTAAGAGATGACTGATTCTCTTTGGCGTTGGTATTCTTAGCTACCTGTTTAATGTCCAAGAGAGGAGATCAAGAACGGAGCTGAAGAGTATCTGTGAAGCCCCAGGAAAGGTGAGAGCATTATTAAAATTATGAGTTTAACATAATGTTTTCACAGAGCAGAAACAAAAACAATATGACGGAAATAGTCAAAGAGGCATCAGGATAATCAGAGTAAATACAGGGAGTATAGCCTTTTAAGGAACTAGAGCTCAGCAATGGTGAGACTGTAGAGTGATTCATCATACAAGGATAGAAATACTTGTCATTAAATGTAATACCTAAGAGCCTTTTAAATTCCTTAGAATATTTTGAATTCAGTCATGGAAGAAAAAAACTAAATCGTTGGATTTTAAAATGTTAGTAGCAAATGTGATCCAGAAAACTGGACTCAGGAAATATAAAATACATTTTCTGTAATTTAAATGAGAAATGAAAAAGAAAGATAGTTTAAGGGTCAGTAGCATAAATAGAGAAATTTGTTCTATACTGTTGTTGCTATTGAAATGGATATTAATTGAGAGAGGAGGAGTATCTAATAGAGACAAAAAGTTTTCCATGGAACAATGTACATAGGAGAAGGATAGCAAAATTATTAAAAACACACATATTCTGGAACAGGCTAATAGACCAAGGAGGTAAGATCTGAAAGGAGATAAATTAATAACTTCTGAATCTACTGTCTTCCATGCATAAAATAATTATTTTTCATAGATAAAATTAAATTTCCATTGGGCTGTAAATAAATCTTCAGATTCTCGCTGTCTTCCTTATGGAGATATTGAATGTTTTGCCCAGAGCCTTCCTTGTATTATTAGGTAGGTAGATAGCCATGAGCAATGAGAGCAAAGGTCCTGCTCTGCAACCATAGAAATGACAATACTAAAGGCCCAACCCAAGAGGCTACTGCTTGGCCCTCCCAGAAAAAAACTAATTTTCAAATAATAATACCCCTACATCCTGGAGTACAAGAAAATAAATAGCATAACAATCAGTTTAAGCCAGCTACAAACACTTGCACAGTAAGGAGTACTCTGACCTTCTTTTCAACTCAGCCTCATCATACCATCATTATGATGTCATATATATGCTTGGAAGTACATGATCTAATTATAAGACTAAATTCTGGGAAGGTTCATGAGCAGTTGACAATAGGTTACAAACAGTCAACTGTGAATCAAAAGGACCTCACATACCAATCAGCTAGCACAACTCTTGTAACTTCACATCATGGCCCAGATATAAGACAGATTTCCCCACTTCTACAAGGCTATAGCTCTCTCTGGTGTAGCCTGTTTCTCTCTTGAAAGGTACTTCAATAAATCTTACTTTCCCTAATCTTTGCTGATCTGTAATTGTTTACTGCATTGGCAGAAAGGACTGACCTGCCCTCTGCACCGCCCCCCCCCACCCCAACCCCTGGAGTGAGGCTGGGGCAATGAGGGACTTAGATAGCTCCAAGTGGTGACATTTTATTTATTTTATTTATAAAATATTAATTTTATTTAATATTTGAGAAAATATTGCCCTACCCTTTATGAACAGATATTGCCAAAGTGGAATCATTTACATCAGGGGAACTAAAATATAGTCGAGAGGCCATAAAGAAATTTGTCTTACACATGTTCTACCCAGCATGTATCTTCATTAACTTCTGAACTTCTCAGCCTTGCCTGGACCTTATCTCTTCCTCACCATGACAACCAGGACATCTACATTCTTGACTTTGAAGGGAGACAACTCATTTTGCTAACCAGCATCCTTTGTTTTCATGTTAAACTCAACTAATCTTAATGAATCTAACCAGAGTCCTTTATCTACATAAAGAGGACCAGATAGAAACCTCTGCCTTTGTTCTCTTCAAACTGCTATCTGAATCTATGTTTCCCAGTACAATCTCGGACACTCATATAAATGTTTTTAATTTCACTTTTAGCTTAAGCCTCTTTCTTGGTTTATACTTCTGGGTAGTTTAAAAGAATATAGCTTCTATATAAATATAGTCTGCCCATTTTAATAATATGTATTATCTGAAGTTTTTCTCCTTTATTTCTCCATAATAAAATAAAATAAGACATTACTCAGTGCTCTAAATAAAATGTGAAATAATCTTAGGCAGTCTAAAGATGATTGAGATAGGCATTGAATACGTTCTCACCGAAAGTATTTTTGAAATGGTTTCTAGTACATAGAATGGCTATATATTCTTTCTCTCTCTCTCAATTTAAAAACAAAACAAAACAAAATAAAACAAACAACAACAACAACAACAATAAAAAAAAAAAAAAGCAATCCCAGAAACAAACAATATGACAAGCCTAGAAAGTCCTAGGGATCAGTCCTACAACAATTCTCTGTCAACATCACTTCAGCTAAAGTATCCCTAACCTGTCTAACATATGCATCTTGTTTTTTTAGAGGTTTTACAAAAGAGATTTTGTTGGAGATTTAAAAGGTAAAGCAGAAGCCATTTTGAAGCTCATGCATTTAGTACTTTATCCAATGATTTACTTCTTGGCCTAAGGCAGTGTCTGGAACTATAATCCTTTTACTTTCCTCTGAATATTCTCTTAGCATCTCAGACTCTTGATTCAGGGAGTGTGCATATTAGCATGAAAAAGGACACCGTTTCTGCTAGATTCCCCCTCCATTAAGGAAGGCTGAGGCAATGAGGGATTTTGATAGCTCCCAATGGTGACATTTGTACATTAAGAGGCAACAAGGATGGATACATCTTCATGGGAGTCTAATTCATGTTTGTGGGTCCCAGCTTGATCTTGTGTGTTCTCTCTCACTCTACATTCAGCTTCTGTTCTTGACTTGTATGCCCCGTTCACTTCTACTTCCAGTATCAGACTTAATTTGAAGAGCCTTAGGGAAGCTGCTTAACTAGCTCCCCAAATTGCTTATAACCAAATTTCTGTAACCCAAAATGAGTGAATGAATAGATAAATGAATAAATAAATAAAAGGCGTGTGTGTATTACAATATATATTATGCTAATAGGTCTGATTCCTTAATTAAACCTTGATTGACACATCTAGTTTTTATCTTTAGCATGAACTGTCCTCTGTAATCTATACAGATATACCCTGCCTACTCTAGTAAACATTTTGCATTTATAACATAAACAACAACAACAACAACAACAACAAAAACCTTCTAAATTTCACTCCAAAACTACCATTTTATATAGGTGCTCTTATTAAGAAATGGAAACGACAGCCTCTTTAGTTGCTCAAGTTTGAAGACATTTTTGTTTTTCTTCTTTTTTCTTACATTCACCATCCACCTATGACTTTTCTAACAAAATTTTCAGCTCATCCACTTGTTTATTTTGCTGTATTTACTTATGAAATAATATATTGATTAATGCATTTGACAATATTTTCTGGACAAAGTGAGCTTGCAAATGTACTTTTATGTTTTTAAAACCATAAGATATAATATTTAGTTTCAGTGGCATAAAATCCAGTTGTTGAGGAAAAATCCAAACAATAACAAGAGGAACATTCATTAGTCTTTGCATTAATTATGAGCAAATTTATGAGCAGATTATGAGCAAATTTAAAGGTAAAAGAAAAGGTGGGAGAAGAGAAGGAGGAAGGAAAAGAAGAAAATGGAGAAGAAAAAGAGAAGATAAAGCCATTGAGGACAAAAAGGGCACCGTAATAAATCTTACTGACAGTAACTGTTAGGCAGTTAGGTAGCCATGAGTGACAGGAGTGAAGGCCCAGATCTATAACCACAGGAATGATAAGAATGATAGGCCACCCCTAAGAACTCCCAGAATGAACTCGTTTTTCAATTAACAATGCCCCTAAATCCTGGAGCACAATAAATGACCATAACACAGCAACCAGTTTAGGCCAGCCACAAACGCTTGTGTAGTAAGGAGTACTCTTTTCATCTCAGCCTCATTATACCATCATTATAATATCATAAATATGCCTGAAATTCATGAATCTAATTATAACAGACTGAATTTTGGGTAAGGATATGTGCAATTGACAATAGGTTATATAACAGCCAACTGTCGATCAAAATGACCTCATATGACAATCAACTAGCACCACCCTTATAACCTCCCATCATGGCCCAGATATCAGACAGACCTCCCGCCTCTATGAGGCTACAGCCCTCTCTGGTGTAGCCCATTTCTCTATTGAAAGTGCATCAATCAATCTTACTTTTCCTAAACTTTGCTGATCTGTAATTTTTCACTGAGTCTGCGGAAGGGACCAAGGCCCCCTGGTGCCACCAGGGCAACAGTGGTTTTAGGTCTCTCCCAAAGGTAACATAGCCACACAGCATGATTTGATTATAAATTCCTAACTAGGCAGGTCTTGGTGGGTAGTCATTCCTCAAACATATAACTTTTAGTAAAATTTTTATCTTTGCCTTAAAGCCCTAATGTTGTGGTTTGCTCAAATCTAAGACCCGCGGAGCCAATTGAGATGAATTGTGAGCCTTTATTAGCTGGCCAGCGACTGAAACTCTACCACGCAGGGTTAGAAGAGATCAGCCCCGAGCTCCCAGAAGAGGCAGTTTATATAGCAACCAGCACATCCCTGAACAGATCATCACACCCTGGTTAACAGGCAGCCGTTACCATCTCCTTGATCAGATTACCACACCCTGGTTAACAGAATCAGAAGTAAATATTTAATACTGGCTTACTGGAAAATTGTCCACCCATAACACTGTCTATCGATTCTGTGCACCTAGGTTAAAACATGTTTAAAATGTGTCTTTTTTCAGACCACTAGGAGGAGCAACCACCATAAAGAGAGCACATCATTTTGTTGATTGTTTTGTAATCCAATCTCCACCTTGCTTTCCCCCACCTTCATTGTAATCTTCCATACTTTCCCTTCTTAATTTCAAAAGCTTAAAATAAGCTGAAACTGTCATTCTGGGAAGCATTTTCTCAGTCTGTTGAGATCTTTCTTCCAGATGTATCTTTTGTTGGGCTGGAATAAATTCTAATAAACTTTTATAAAAATCTTGTACAGGTTTGGACATTCTTACATTGACACTGCTGACACATTGACATGTAGTTGAATAGAAAGAGGCTAGAGTTTTAGAGGAGTATCCTGTGGATTTTGAGCTAAACCTTGAAGAATAAATATGGTTTCAATGGAAAGGAAGATAGAGAAAGAATATGTCAGTCTGAGACCTCAGGACAAAAATTCAAAAATAATTAGGACTGCCAAATGTTATGGAAAGTGTGCAAGATTAAACGATGAAGTTAACATAACAGTTAATATAATCACAATGTTAACAAGTACTTCAATTAAAGATGACCTTTACTTATCACCCTATATACAATTACTATTATTTTAGAATCAATATATATTAAAAGTCATTTAATTCTTTGTTTATTTTAAATCAACTTCTATCAATGAGCATATTTCATTTGTTTTATTTTTAAAAACACTTCATTGTACTATGGGGTATATTAATACTCTTAAGATAATGCTTATTTTGGTCATTCCAGATAGAGTCAGCATGATTTTTTTTTTTTTGATATATGTTAGATGTTGAGGAATTGGATATTCAAATAAAATGAAAATATTTTAAAGTTTATAAATGAATGCCCTAGGCCTTTACAATCATATAAAATGGATTAAACTGAAAAATTGGCTGATAAAAAGTATTTATATGTAAAGTTAACTTTCAAAATGTTCATTCAATTTTTTTAAAAATCATAATAAAAATTCAGAAATGTGTATCTTTATATATTAGAAAGTCGAATACAAATAATAAGGTATTCAAACAAGCTTCTTTTACACATACAGTTTCATTAAACCAGAATTAACCTTTCAAGTTTACAAGAAGATAAATTGAATTTTCTCAAACTCTTTGTTAAAAAAGATAAAAGCAAATATTTGGGATGGTTACACTGGATGAAAGAGATACCAGATAGAAAACTTTTGGGACGTAGCCTGTGCTTCTTATACACAAATGAGGAACTTGATCTTTTATGTTGATTTTATGATTTTAGATTTCTTTGAATGCTTAGTTTTCTGACCAGGGCTAGCAAAGATTTTGATTTCTGTGTAGCACTTGGAAGCTGGTTTAGTGTACCCTAGCAGGTTATGTCCTAGGTTGGGCTAACAAAACTGGTGGACTTTATGCCTGATAAAACTGGTTTTCACTATATATATATATATATATATATATATATATATATATATATATATATACACACACACACACATACATACATACATACATACATATTTATATATTTAGTTAAAGATCGTTCAAAAATTAAATTTTGTTTGTATATATTTGTGAGAAATATATTACCCATTTAAAATTTGATTTGTGAAATTCTGCTAAACTGATCAACAATTGTTTTTTAATTTTAAAAAAGGTTTTTTTTATCAATAAATGAACCTTTTTAACAAATATGGGGAAGAGATAAAAAAAGAAGATATGCATTTAACAACAATTTACACTCAAGTGAACTACAATAAGTAAAGAAATTAGAAAAAGTCTCTTAATAATTCAAATAAAATATCAGACAATACCTTTTCTTATTAGTAACAGGGGATGGTGAGAAGAGAACAATAGCTGAGGTGTGAGAGAGAAGGAGAAAAAATTTATACTTTCCAGTACTTAATATATACTAGACACTTGATGCATTATTTCTCATTATTTATTACATTGATTATTAAGTGTACATGTAATTATAAATTGGGGCCTCTACACTCACTAGGGTAAGAAAGGTAGATAACAGTAAAGTTTAAAACTAAACCTGAGTTGTTTGATGCAACTATAATATTCTAAAGGATGATCAATGAGGACACTAGAAAAAAAAAAATAAAAACAGAAGATATAGTCTTAATAAACTGTAAGATCAGAATCAAAACCACAAAGAAAGAACAAAAGAGCATCTCCCTTCATTCTGTCCTATGCATAATATGTTCTTATATCATGTGGACTGCACTAAAAATCACTAAAATATCAAAAGTATATATTTATATTAATAATATATATATACGTACATGCATATATTATACTTATATAATGTGTGTGAGTGTGTGTGTGTGCATATTTAGACAGGAAGGTTGATATTTTCAATATTTCAACACTTTCTAATCATTTAGAATGAATTTAACATTATGATATTTACAAATCATCTGATGAAATCTTTAAACTAGTGTTTTAGCGTGTTTTCTGTTTCATTTGGTGGCTGATTCCAAATGAGGAAGTAGTACAGTGTGATACATAGCTAAATACATTATCTTGAATCATTTCAACTAGGTACTTCATGCACTATGATGATGGCTATAAGCTCAACTCAGTCACTTCAAAGAGAAAATGCTTTTTCCCTATCTATGCATTATGGATATTTCTCTTTTATTCTTGCAATATCTCTTATGCTTTGACTGACATTTTGGGCTCATACAATTTAAAACTGTACTTTAGCAACAGTGAAAGCTTTTCAAAATTTAGTAACTAAACAATAGTCACTTGAAGGTATATTCTTCCTAATACACAAATATTTATAAAAATGTTACTAGTGCTACTTAAACTATTTAAATACACATTTCTAAATTCTTATATACCTTTTTAAAGAATAAAAAAAGAAAATGATACTTTGATACTTATAGCTATAGTCAGATTTGGGACATAATATAATCACTACATAATTACTATAAGAAGAAACCTGACAAAAATGTTGCCTTAACCCAGAAGGTATCTCTCAAGGGTAACATATCTGAGAGAAGCTGGGCCATGATAATGTTAGTAAATTTTGAGTGTTTTTTACGTTCTAGCTAGGTGCCCATATACTCTACATATTTATTTTTTTACCTCTTTATTTTTAGAATAAGGAAATGGAGGCAATGAAAGTAACTTATTCAAACCCAAGTCATAAACCTAATATGGATTAACATAAACTACAGTGGTGCCCTTTCAATGGGAAGTGTGACCAGACATGGATGCGGTGTTAGTTAGGTTGAAGATGGCACTATCTTTATATTTCATTGTACTTTCTACCATCAGTTTTCTCCGTCCCTACTTTCTGTCTTCCCAATTCATTCTAGGTAGAAGAACAGCAATTAAAAGCAGCGCAGAAATAACATCTTCTGAGTTGTGTTTTATATTGGGAATGTTACCATTTCAATTATTACTTTAATAGAAGTCAGGATGAAAAGAAAAATAAAAAAAAAAAAAACAGAGGTTCTGTGAAGATATTGATTTCTCCCAATGAACTTAAACTGTGGCAGGAAGTAACAGAATGTTCCCATTCTCTATATTTTCAATAGCTAAATGGGAAGGAGTGTTTAGATAAATTCAAGGCCAAGGTATTGTTGTCTGTGTCATGGATCTTTTATACTACTACTTCAGTAATATCCCTACATTATTGTCTGGCTACTCCAAATTTTTGAAGTAATATAACTTTAAGAAAATTATTAAAAATGTCAGATTTTCAGTATGGCCAACTGCCAGCACTTTTAGAATCTTGAAGCTTAGACTTTTAACAACCTGCTCTCCATTTAGGTAATTCAGTTCTTGTGAAAGGAAGATTGGCAGAAAGAAAAAAAAGAGAAGCCTTCTGTTTATCCGAAGAAAAGAGAGGACACTGGGCACTAAGTGTACAATCTTCTTTCACGTTATTCTGACAAGACGCTTTTCTTTATACATAGAAGGAATAAATTCACAGGAAAAAGGGTAATTGAGATACTGATGTTAACCACTCCTTGATCTTAGAAACCGGTCTCCTTGCTACATAATGCCTATGGTTACTTCATTGTCCTTTAAAAAAAAAAAAAAAATAGGTCCTTCTAGATTGTCAAAGGCTAAGTATCCATAAAGTATAAAATTCATAAATACATTCTTAAGATAAATTCTGAACTAGTGATGACAGGCTTTTAACACATTTAGTAGCTGTTAGAAATAAAGTAAAAGCAATATGGAGTTGTTACTTGTGAAGAAATTACTTAAATCATTATCAAGTGAACCCATACTGATCCTTTCACTCATGTTTTCTATCATAAGAAAGAAAGTGCAATTCTAGTCTCATATGGAAGCACTTAAAAATAATTTAAAGATTGGGAGCCACTCTGAAGTTATAAAAATTTTCATTTTCAACCCTGGCTTGAAAAGAAGCAACCATCTACAGTATTTAAAATGCATCTCTTTATTGTTAAATATTCATTAGGTTAGAAAGAAAGAAAATATACGTTTATTTTTTAAATATTAGACAACATATACATTTATTTAAAAAATATAGATTTAAGTTTAACATAATAGCTTAAAAACTTTTTAAAAAATCAGAAGAGAAAGCTATTTATAAACAAAGAGAACATTATGAGAACCTCAGTTATTCATATAATATTTAAAAGGAGATCAAATAACTTGTGTGTGTATATGTGTGTATGCATTTGGGTGTGGCTGGAGAAAATGGTGAATATAAATGTAGCTATGGTTAATATAAATATAAATAAAATAGTTAGCCTGAAAGGTTAAATATATTTTCATACATTGCAGATAACTCAAAAGAAATTCTCTCACTTTGATTCCTACATTCTTTCTCTTGGTCATGTATTGTTGTCTGTGTCATGGATCTTTTATAATACAACTTCAGTAATATCCCTACATTATTGTGGCTACTCCAAATCTTTGAAGTAATATAACTTTAAGAAAATTATTAAAAATGTATTTGAATCAAGCCATTTCTCTTACTGTAAAATGAAAGTAATTATATATAACTTGTCAGTATCATGTCTCTTCATTTATTTTTTAATTAAATTTATTGGGGTAACTGATCAATAAAATAATATAGGCTTTGAGTGTACAGTTCAATAATACACCATATGTATACTGCATTGTGTGTTCACCACTCAAAGCTAAATTTCTTTCTGTTACCTTATTTTTGACCCCCTTTACCCTATGTACCTCCTCTCTCCCCATTTTCACTCTGGTAACCACTGAACTTTTGTCTTTGTCCATGAGTCTGTCTTGTTTGTTTGTTGTTTTTAGTTTTATATCTAACATATGAGTGAAATTATATGGTTCTCAACTTTTTCTATCAGACTTATTTCACTTAGGATGATAATCTGAAGATCTATAACAAATGGCAGTATTTCACCTTTTCTTATGACTGAATAATATTCCATTGTATGTATGTACCACATCTTCTTTATCTAATCATCTGTTGAAGTACATTTCAGTTGTTTCCATTTTGTGAGCAAAGTCTTGACCATGAATAACACTGCAATGAACTTGGGGTGCATATATCTTTATGGATAAATGTTTTCAAATTTGGGTGGTAGATACTTAGAAGAGGGATGCTGGATCATATGGTAATTCTATTCTTAATTTTTTGAGGAACCTCCATACTGCTTTCCATTGGGGCTGTACCAATTTGCAGTTCTACCAGCAGTGTATAAAAGGGTTCCTTTTTCACCACAAGTTCTCCAACATTTGTTATTACTTGTCTTGTTGATGATGACCATTTTAACTGATGTGAGGTGCTAGCTCATTGTGGTTTTGATTTGAATTTCCCTAATAGCTAGTGATTACACTAGCTATTACACTAGCTATGTGTATATTGCCAATTTGTATGTCTTCTTGGGAGAAGTATCTAGTTAGGTCCTCTGCCCATTTTTTAATTGGATTGTTTTATTATTGTCGTTGTTGAAGCATGTGAGTTCTTTGTATATTTTGGATATTATCCCTTCATTGAGGGCATTGTTTGCAAACACCTTCTTTCATTTAGTTGATTGTATCTACGTTTTGTTGCTGGTTTCTTTTGTTGCACAGAAGCTTTGTATTTTGATATAGACCCATTAATTTATTTTTGTTTTTTACTTCCCTTGCCTTTGAGGTTCAAATTCATGAAATCCTCTCTAAAATCCAAGGTCCATGAATTTAGCACCTATTTTTCGTCTATGCAAATTGTTGTTTTAGGTCTTATATTTAGGTCTTTGATCCATTTAGAGTTCATTTTGGTGTATAGTGACAGATAGCAGTCTAGTTTCATTCTTTCTTATGTGGTTTTTTAATCTTCCAGCACCATTTATTGAAGAAGTTTTCTTTTTTCCATTGTAGATTTTTGGTTCCTTTGTCAAAAATTTTTGCCCATATATATGAGGTTTATTTCTGGGTTCTCAATTCTGTTGCATTGGCCTGTATGTCTGTTTTTGTCTCTTTAAACAGAAACTATGATAATAGTAAGAGAAGATATGTTTTACAAATTCTAAGATGAAAGAAAATACAAGATGTCATATTTAATTATTTGTATTATTTTGTTATATTTGAATTTGTTTTTTTTTTTTAGCAGAATTACACAAATTTTATTGCCTGACCTGTGCTCCCATTTAAGATTCATTCGATTTTCTTTGAGTAAGACATTGCTCACCATATAATAATCATAAAAAAATAAGTCAACAGAAGAGAAAATGGTTGCCTGGTATTATCAATATAAACACTTTAAACCTCTTACAATATGTGTCTTTACATGCCAACCTATTAGAATCAGAATACAGATATGAATTTTTCTGCTATGAAATATATTCTTAGGTACGATAATCCTCTGTACTGTGTTAAAATTAAATATAAAGGGAAGATTGGCCTTGAGAATTCCTTTACGTCACATGAGCAAAACTATATGCAGCTTATTTCATGAAAATATGCAAAATTTAACTTAGGTTATTTCTTATAAATGCCTCTGACAATCATAAAAGAAACTTAAGTCATCTTCTTAAAAAATGATATGAGAGAATCACTCTTAACCATTCCCTGGCCTTCTGGAAATATCCATTGTAATAAGCAACCATTTTTAAAGGTTAACAACTTTCTCATTTCTAGTTTAGAAGCCATCTTGTAACTTTATGTCCCTAAGCTTTATGTCAGTTTTTTATTTTTGGAAGTCCCCCATTCACAAACTGTTCTTATATGCACAATAAACACTTACAAATACTATTATTGATTTTGTGGTTTTCATTTTGTTATTTCTGGGTTTTTGATGACTCCTATACTACTATTGGATATCATTAAGGGCATTTTAAATCTATGCGTGAAAGCTAGTATGTCCATAATGGACAGAGGCAACAAAGAAGTTTCCTAACTTTGTGAACAGTAGATATAAATGGTGGAGTCAAAAATAGAAAAAAGAAAGGAAAAAAGATGCTAAGATGAAGAGAAGTGACAGGCTAGTTTTTAATCATGCAAGAGACGGACACGTCATTGTGACCTCCTGTAAGAATTGAGAGAACACATTAAGAGATGTCTAATTCCCAACAATAAAATTTCCAAGGCCACCTTAATTTGGGCACAAAAAGGACATGTGACTTTGTCTTGTGGTCACAAGCTTGACCCAAAAAAATGGAAAGATATTCTGTGTTCATGAGTTGGAAGAATCAACATAGTTAAAATGACCTTATTACCCAAAACAATATACAGATTTAATGCAATCCCCATCAAAATCCCGATGGCATTTTTTTTTGAAGGAGCAGAACATAAAATCATCAGATTTGTATGGAATCACAAAAGACCCCGAATAGCCAAAGCCATCCTGAGAAAAAAGAAAAGGCTTGAGTTATCACTCTGTCAGACTTCAAATTGTACTACAAAGTGACATAATCAAAAAAAAGCATGATTTTGAAAGAAAAACAGACACAGAGACCAATGGAACAGAATTGAGTGTCTATTAGAAGTTAAAATTAAGTTATTGCTAAACACTTGCTTATCAATTTGCTTTATAATAATAATTACATGCCCATTGTTTGTTAACACATTTTTCTGAAATTAACAATGTTATCCAAAACAATTAGAGAAGAGTACCATTATTTTACATATTAATAGAATAAAGCAGGATTCTCATTTCTAGTTTTTCATTTAATTCCTTACAATGCTGTTTTTTTTTTTTTTTGAAGAATATAAAGAAAAGCTAGCCTCATGCAAAATTATGTTGAAAGAAATGAAAAATTTTTAGTAGGGTTTTTAGATAATTGTAGCTATTTTTGATTCTATAGTTTCAAGTTGACAAGTAGTACTTTTTAAAAGATTAGTTATAATGGAAAATCTGAAACCATATCAATGAATCTTTCATATCTTAATATTGAAAAATCCATTAATCTATCTTTGAATGTATATTGTATCCACATATGATTTTGTATCATTATATATTGATCATTTAGAAAATATTTGTTCAATAAATTATAGATATTCCTAATATTGACACATTTTATTATTTATGTTAAATAATTTTAAAAATTATAATTGTTACTGTCTCCATATATCTCATCAGAATACCTAAAAGTGCTAGGGAAATATAAAATTTGTGGAGTTGGATGTAAGTTTTCATAAATTTAATACTTACTTGATACTGAAATTATTTTTATTTTTAACTGTTAAGTATGTAGTGGTGAAGAAAAGTGATGATTGGTATTGTTTGGTGTCTTTAACTTAATTTGTGCCAAGAAACCAGAAGTTTTACTGACTGTTTTTGCATGAATAGTGCAAATGCCAATACAATTTCTCCAGGATAAAACAGTACCATGTAAAAAAGTTATTCAAAACTTTACGTATTTCATAAATTATTTTCTGTGATGTTTAGTTTGCATTTATTCTGGACCAATTCAAATGAACAATAAGTATAGCTACATCTGTATATTAGTCTATTTGTAAGTCAAAAGCACAACCCTTAAGACAAGATACTGTCTTCATGTTTTCAGCTAAATCATTAATCTAAAATTTACTCTATCAGTGAAAAGTAAATTAACATAATTTCTTTATTAACTTTTCATCTGGCAAGCATTTTCCAGAGTCATCTGGCAAGGCTTTTTTAATCTCTCAACTATCATGTATACTTATTCAACCAATGAAATACAAAAATTTACTCTGTAAGACACCCTACAACTTTTTCAAATGACTTTCAGCTTTTAAAAAATTCATCATATTTACCTTTAAAACATTCAGGGTTGTGTGTGTGTGTGTGTGTGTGTGTGTGTGTGTGTGTGTGTGTGTGTGTGATTTAAACTCAGAATATTGGTTTCAAAATGAAACCACTTTTAACTGAGACATAACCCTATTGAAAAATGTAATATAAGATACAGTGAGTCAAACGATTAACATCTTTTAAAACTGAGACAAAGATGGTCTTTGTCATATTTTCCTTTCTTAGTTACAGTTGACCCAGTTTATCTGGACTAGTTTCCTTTTTCCATGACTCAAAATACTCTCTGAAATGTCAAATTCATCTTTTTCAGTATCTATAATCATAGATGGTGAGTTGTGGGTTGAGAAAACAGGTTGTCAAATCTCCCTTTTTAGGCCAACCTTCCAGAACTAACCATTTATATATATATATATATACATTTTTCTTAGTTTTGGAGACAAAATATTTTTATTCTAAAATATATGATTCAGATGAAATTTAAGCATTTAAAAAGTTTTTGAATAATGTTTTTAAAAAGATAAACGCAAAACAAGTATCCAAAGTAGTATGTTTCCACATATTTATATTTATGGTGATTACTTAAATATTTGAAGAAATTTCTAGAATCTTACTATATGCATTCTCTGTTTTGCTCTTTATCTGATTCTATTTTACTACTTTTGTACAACCTTTTCTGTTGTTGTTATTTTGAATGCTTGAGATGGGATGAAATGAATAAAGAATGACTCTGAGGTCAGAATCATGGATGAAGAAGCTTGTGCTGACAGTATCTCCCAGTGCAGAGGACTGATGCTCAGTGGACTGAGAGAGGGCCCAGGGGACAGAACAATGAATCACGGAGGGATTATTCTCAAATCTTGAAATCTAAGAACATTTGCCTGCTGGTTTTCAAAATTACTTAAGACCTATAACCCCTTTTCCTCCTACCTTTTTGGGTAGAAATGTCTATTCTATGTATCTCAACACTGCATTTTATAAACATATTACCTGTTTTCTAATTTCAAAGTCCATACATGACAAGAAATTTTCTCCCTGATGGGAAAATTATTTAGAGAATTAACTGCTATGACCTAAACTATTATTCTTAACTTACTTGGCTATCAAAACTTCACTGATTAGAAATCATAGGTTATCATTTTCTATATTTTACCGAGTGAGCTAGCAATCCACATTCAATAATCAATTGTCATCTTCTGAAGTTTAACCATAATATACAAAAGTTTAAAGCAACATGTCTAAGCCACTTTATCAAAGGAAAACCTCAAAAACAACATAAAAATGATGTCGAACCTCATTATATCAGTTCTTACTAACACGGCGGTTATCTTTGAAAATACGGATTCCTAGGTCTATATTTCTAAACTCAGAATGCATCACATTGCAATGACTTGGACATCCTCAATGCTTAGAAGTTAAAATTGAGACTCTGGAATTCTCTAGAAGCAGATGGCATCATAACGATTTCAGCTTTTTCAAAAATCTTGGATCAAATAATTGACTTTCATACTGCTAAGATTTTCAGACCCAGACTCTGTATGCAAGGAAATACTAATTCTTGTCTCTTTCTCCTCTTCTTGAAAAACAACTATCTATAACTCATTTCTTGTCATTTAAATTATAAACTTTTAATTATTGGAAATGGAAAATTTTAAATTTTACTCTGTTTCTAATATATTTATTTTTAATAGCTAATCTTTGGTATTTGACAGCACTTGACTTATAGGGTAAGGAACTAGACATAAAGATAAGAAAACTTGGAAACCCAGACATTATGCCACTTTCCAAAATGGAAAACTTAGATGTGGGCTTCCCTCCCACAACTATGATTAAGAAAAGTAGGTGTTGCTAAAGAAAGGACTTCAGCTTGTATTAATAATCCACTCCTTATGTTCCTTTATATAACAATTTTATATTGTATTGTTCAGAGCCACAAGTGCTTTTATGTAGCACTATCTGATGGATAAAATCAACAGAAAAAAAATAACACAGGAAACTGATGATCTACAAGAAAGTCAAACATTTCTATGATGACGTAACTTTACTCTTCAAACTTGGACACCTGGATAGCAATGAAAGTCTGGACACTGACGTTCAACATACAGATGTTTTCTCTGAGGCAAATGCTGGTAAAGAGAAATGACTGTAAAAGTCCTTGAAAGACTAAAACTGTTTCACTATAACTCTTGAAAAACTTGCCTCCCACTATTTCTCTTCACCCAAATTTTGTTAAACTCAAGTTGATCAAACAAGAGTAGATAAACTGCAATCACCGTTTTGTTGTCCTACCATCTTTTCTTTTAATTAAGGTAACAAGTTTCCAAAAAATACTGAGAATTTCCATAGCAAATGTTCTTAGAACAAAACTAAATATTGACTGACAATCTTCTATCCAACACATAATGTATTTCAGAATCTTGCTTCACTCCCTAACATTTATGTCAAAGTTGACCTCCCTCAGCAACATTTTTATAGGAGTTTGAGCTAATGACTTGGCTTGTTTTTTCTCCTACAATATGGAATGGTCATTTGGGTTGGTGTTTAGAAAAAAATATATATAGAAAAATTAATGAGAAACAAGAATGTGGTATGTATAACAAGGCATATGTTCCATTATCAATTTTCCAATGTAGATGACCTAAAGATAAGCAAGTAAAAAAGCACATTTTGTTTCTTTAAGTTTATAAAGAAAACCAAACATGAGTCCACTTAAGCAAATATAAAAGAGCACATTGTGTGGTTTGGGTTTATCAAAGCTAAGTTAAGTCAGGGGTATGAGTTTGGTGTAGGGTTGCAGAATATGAATTAATTGTTTACAGATCAGAACAAAGAGAATGTAATGGCATATGAAATTCTTATTGTAGATATATTTAGGGCCGAACCATAGACATGATAGAGTGATGTTAACGATTATAAATTTTTTATTATAAGCAATTGAAAATACTAAGCTTTTTTAAAAAGATAAAGCTTAACTTAATTTTTTTTTTTTGAAATAACTTTAGATCCAGTGAATGATGGATTGGAAATATATTGGAAGAAGATAGTTCAGGGGACAATAATGTACACATGCTCAGAATAGTGTTTCAAAAAAACTAGCAATGTCTTACAGTCTAAATGTGTTAACTAACAAAGTGAGACAAAGCTATCCCAGAATCATGGCTGGGGATAGTCCCCTCTCTTTGCAAATGGGACTCATGCTTTCTCCTGAGGAACTACGAACGATAAGATCAATGCAAATTAGTCCTCATGTTTCAGACAATATTTGTTAGGATTCTAGGGTAAACTGCAGAGTAGCCTTATCCTCACACCATAATGAGTTATATAGGAGTTCTTCAGAAGATGGCAAGGAATCAGGTGTCACTGTGTGTGTGTGGTGAGGAGGATTTTTTGCCACACACCCAATTGTAAAAGTAGAAAATCTATCCTCATTTCTATCACTTCTGCTGTCACTTTTTCCCCCAAGAAATTTGTCATGTTTAGTTAGCTTCTGAAAGTTGATCAAGACCTTCTATGCATGCTTCATTTATGTAAGTTTAATGGCCTCAGGCAGAGCTTATTCAGCTGGTATTTGTTGCTTAGAGCCATCTCATCTCCTTTTTCCCCTTTAAAATAAATCCTGCAAGCTAACTTTTTCTCGAGTATGATTTATGATTTAAGTTAGTGTATAGTATATCTAGAATAATAATCGGATTCAATTTTAATGTACTTGGGTTTAGGAAATACCTGAGCCTTAAAACAAAATACTGCCTCTTAATCATGTGTAAATTATACAACAATTAACCCTGGATTTTATTCTAGGAGTGTAATTACTAGCTTTGAGATCACAATTGATGATGGGATAATTTATCTGAATTAATTTCATCATTTATAAAATGGTGAAGGGAATCAAAGTTTGCCACCTCAAAATGTGCCTTTGGGAATATTGACTTAAAGCTGCTTATTAAGTCTTCTTTTTGGTATGTGCTTATTATTCTCATTGTAATAAACTATTGAAGGAATATAGGAAAATACTGTGGTCTCTAAAGAGACAAATCCATGTGTTCAACTTTAAAGATGTTTCATTATATCCTGCATCTGGAATTATAAATAAATTAATATATTCAGAAAAAATAACTATTTGCTCAAACTATTCTTTAAATATAAATATAAATTTTCATTTTGATTTGAAAGTTTTTTGTTCATTTAGGATATGTTTTAAGTTTATACGTGCAGATTTAATAGTACAACTTTTGTACATATGTATTCACCATCTGTATTTTTCTCAGTTTCTAAAATATTACTGACATATGTTTCAAAGTCACTATTTTCATGACTACTTAGGAATTTAAGTCACACTGCTTCTTTCTGCCTTTGGGTGTCATTTTACACACAAAACTTCCACTGTAAAATATTGGTCTCAAGTCTCTGTTAAGGTCCTATATAAATTGCATGCCATGATATTCTTTTCAAATTATAACTAAAACACATGATAAAGACACTGAAAGTAATGAAACACTATTTATTCAAGAAGTATTAGTATTTAAAGAACTATTGGTTCTTTCTTATAAGAATCATAAAAAGAAAATATTAAGCTGGAACACATTTTTAAATAGTGTTTTATATACATAAGAATAAAATATATTGTTTAATAAATAATGTGAACACCTCTGAAAATGTCACCTTAGTCAGGAAATAATAAAATGTTATCAGCAATTCATAGTCCTCTCCTTTCCTCTCATGAGGTTTTTCTTTTTTTTTTCAGTCATAAACTTAGCTATTTGCCAGAAATCATCACTAATATAGACTTTTGCCCTACTTGCTTTCTTGTCTCTATGGTTTTACTAACAATGTATACACCCTTAAAACAGTATATAGTTTAACAGTGTCTATTATTGGACATTTCATGTAAAGAATTTTTAGTATATCCTGTCTTTTTTCTTTGTTCTTTTATCTAACAACATATTTTTAACCTGTTCCAGTTGTTTTATATAACTGTAGTTCATTTTCATTAAAATATAGTATTTCATGTTTGCTTTTAATGATCTTGACTTTTATGAATTAATTACAAGTCATTTACTTATTCAATTGACCAATTTTTCTTTATTATTGAGAATCCTGCTATCCTCATTCTTGTGCATATATCTGGTACCCTTGATTCTGCTAAGTTTATTCTGAGAAGCTTGATCTTAGAGAATACATATCTTCACCATTCACATATAAAGCCAAACAGTTTTTCAATATAAATTTTCACAAGTAGTGCTTATAGGTTAAAATATTTACACTTTCTGCCACTCTTGGACTTGTCAGTCTTTTTAAACTGTCACACACTGATGTGTATATAGTAATCTTATGGTTTTGGCTTGCATTTCTCTGATAACTAGTTATTTGAAGACCTTTTTTGATTTTTATTGGAAATTTTGATTTTTTTAAATTTATTTCAGAAATCCCTATTTAGTTTTCTTTTCATTTTCTATTGGGTGGACAGTGTTTTTATTAAAGATTTATAGAAGCACTTTTTTTTAATTTTATTTTTGCATGTGTATAAAGTACACATAAAATAAAATAACATAAAATTTACCATCTTAACTATTTCTTTTTATAGACCCAAAGTAGCCAATATTCCTAGGTGGTTTCCTATCCAAGTACTAACCAGGCCTGACCCAGCCATGTTAATTATTTTTAAACATACAGTTTAATGGTAGTAGCAAGTACATTCATATTTTCATGTGCCATCACCACCATCCATCTCCAGAACACTTTTCCTCTTGCAAAAACCAAAACTCTATATCCATTAAACAATAACTCACTATTTTCCTCTTCCCCTAGTCACTGACAACCACTATTTCACTTTCTGTATCTTTGATTTTGACTACTTTATGGGTAGCCTAAGGACTCATAAGCTAAAACATGTGTCCTTTCCCCCTACCCCCTCACTCTGCTGTGGTCACTTTAAGGAAAGGTAGAAGAATCTAGCAACATAGTAAGAGTCTCTTGAAAAATGATAATATTTAATTAATTTAATAATTTTCTGATTTCTTTGTGTACATTTTGATTAGAGATGGATTCAAATAAACTATGATGTAAGAGTCTCTCAGTTTTTAAACTCCAAATAGATCTCGGGTATTACTGAGGGAAAGACTGGAGACCTGCATTAAAGATAGGATTGAAAAAATGCATATTAAGTGACCTTGAAAGGCAACACTAACCAATCATTGTCTTTGTTTCCACTGAACATTGCTGAAGACCCCAAATGATTTTCAAGTTAGTGCTTTTGGAAACCACTATCAATTGACAGAAGTTGATTACAGGTGTTAATAGGTTTTTGATTTGGCACAATTTTTAAATTAATGACATTTATTTTATATGTTTGTTTATTTATGCTTTTAAAATTAAGAAGCAGTAAGAATCTGATAGCAATAAAAATATATTTAATGTAAAACAGTTGTAGTGCTTTTAATTGCATGGTTACCTATCCCAAACATGTTATTCCCCATATAAACATGTTAAATTCCAGAAACTCAATCAAAACTGACTTTTAGAATGGGATTTCCTCAAGAAGGCTCTTTAGATTCTCATTCTTTTCTATTATAACAGTACTGCCCAGCCATTGAAACTAAAAATGACTTACCCCTTTGGGTTCCCTTAATGTACTTATATTTTCTTTAAAAGACATTGTATGTATGCATGCATTTTTGCCTACTGATATATATTAGACCTCCTAGACATCATGTTTTGAAAAATAATTTTATAAATAATTTAAAAATTTTATATCGACAAACGCTTGATACATATTATTTATATATTGAGTGAACTTATCAAGTGCTTTTCATTAAAAAATAAATGTTTACATGTATTGAATAAATGCATAGGAGCCCTTGAAAGGAGTAAGTTTCTGCTGACCCATGATCAATTTGAATTTGAACCTATGATCAATTCCTAGCTACTGAACTCAGACAATGAAGAATATTTTATGTTAAAAAGTGTCAAATTTAAATACTGAAACATTTTCTAGCAAAAACTGTTGGACTGATGATTTAAATAAAAAATTACATAATATTAAAATTCATTTAAATATTACTTTAATAATTAGAGGAGCATCTGAGCAGTTTTGGAAAAAAAATCATTAAAAATAATTTTGTATCATTGTTAAAATTTAAAGAGATTGGAAGTATGCGTATATGCTTTAACTGTTATCTGAAGACATTACCTCATTTTCTTTTCTTCTTCCTTCCTCTCTTTATCCTTCTCTTCTTTTCTTTTCTCCTTCTCTTTCTCTTTCTCTCTGCTTTTTGGGGCTATATATCTGTGGTTTGGTTTCTGACAAGTATTTAGGTTTTTAACATGAAAGATGATTGTGCCTATGGAAAACATTATACTATATTTTTATTCTGTGTTAAATACATACCAAATTAAAAGCAAACTTATTTAAAATAAAAAGTGTTCGTAATTGATAATTTTCCTATAAATATAAAACCTGTGTTGCACCAATGAAATTGTATTGCCAATATAACATTACTTACTCTTTTAGCAAAAAAGGCTATATTATTTCCTGAATTCTAAATCAGTTTCATCCCACCTGACCACATTATAAGTTTTGTGCAACAGATCTAAGCATAAAGAACTGAAACATTTGTTTTGGTTTGAAAAGAATATATACCCACATGGGGACAGAATAAGTGAGGTTTATAGAGTTCCAAATATGTTTTCTTATTGAATTTGCACCTGCTTAAAGCTCTGCCAAATCAGGGTACATGGGCCAGTTCTATTTTTCATTTTCTTTGTGAATTAAAAGTAAAATAAATGTGCAGTTGAGCCTAGACAACAGATGGTCTATAATAGGTATAAACATATTGTACCATATGTTTAAATGGCACTCTCAGAAAGTAACTGGCACCGCTAAAATATTTTAATTTCAATAGACATATGAATATACATACACTACTACAATTAAAGTAAAGTGACTGATTCACTCTTTACCATTTGGGAGAAATGTGGCTTGGAAATACATTGTGTACTCCATCTAAAAAATGTTACTTACCTTTGTTGACTCTTGAATGCATAGAGAAAAGCAAAGTCAACATAGGGTGGTAAGTCTGTGGAGACACCTGTACCTTTGATAAGCTATTAGCAATTCTATGCATGTGAGGTTTCCTCTGGTGTCTCTAGTGTAGCTATATATCCTGGGGGGGGGGGGGGGAAGCTGAATGTACCTGAAGCTCTTCTTTTTCTCTCTTGATGATCATCCTTTCCATCCCATCCCTAGACACTTTTCATTCTTCATTACAAAATGGAAAAGTAAGGAAACTTTAAAATGATAAAACTTTAACATCAGGGACAAACTGAAGTGCAGAAATATTATCTGCTTTGACTCATAGGTTATATCTCAGCAGTCAATAGCTGATTGAGGTTTTTAATTCAATATGCAGAAAGACACATATGCTGTGCATACATTTTTAAAGACACAGAAAATATCGTTTACCTCTATATTAAGGAGTATTTTATTTTTCTTTTTTTAGACGAAAGATGAAAATATAAATAGGGGTTCTTCCTTTTCTTAAAATTAATTTTTCTGGGGAGAGTTTTACCAAGGAATGCTTCAGATGGACCTTTGTGCAATCATCACTCATCTAAGATCCGGACCCAAATCTCCAACCTGACAGTTATACATTCATGTATGAATGTTCTATCAGAACATCTCACTAAGCCAACACAAGAACACAGTGCATTTTAATACCATAAGGTCCTGATAAGCCTTATGTATGTGTTTCGTACTTGAAAAGCTGCTGCAATGGGAGTCTAGCTTCCAATCAGCCTGAATCTGGCACTCAGAGAGATCGCTTCCCATGTGAACAGGCCTTGACACACCCTCAACTATTGGAAGCAATTGAAAAAACAAAACAAAACAAAACAAAACAGGCTGCTTGAACAATCACAAGGGTTGGAGAGAAAACCAAGAGCTAAGGCTAAATTAAATAATAAATTTGTCTCTTAAATGAGGGCACTCCTTCAAGAGAGAAGTGACTGTTTTATCTAATGCATAAAAACCAACAGAGTCAAGCAAAATGAAGAGCCAAAGGAATATATTGCAAATAAAAACAAGATAAAAACTTAAACTACTTTTTTTTTGGTGGAACTAAATAGAATCAGACAATAATTATGTAATTTGTGCCTCTCCTAATTCAATTATGATTACATCATAAATATGTTTACATTTTATAATATGCTTGGGGCATACAAATACCAAATATTTAATGACAAGAGATATTAATACAGTACTACTTTTTTTCCTCATTGTATAAGAATACTTCGGCAGCGGTGCTTCTGGACGTGGTTGGGCAGATCCTATCAGATCACCTGCCCATAGATAAAACCTACAAATATTGGTAAACAAAAATATACCTGAAGGGACAAAGCATAACCAAAAGCACTTAGATACAGGTAAATGGAAATCAAACTTAGAAGAAAATATATCAGGAAATAGTGTTTCCTCTTTTTCTTTTATAGATATTTTCTAAGGTTCAACCCCAGCTTCTCCATAAGGGATAGTCTAAACTATATTAGAAAACAAAACAAAACAAAACAAAACAAAAAACAAAAAAACGAGCTTAAATAGCTAAAGAAACAGAAAACAGAGTTTGCACTACCAGAGCCAGAGGCAATGAGAGTGAGAGGGAAAATCCTGAAAATGAGAGGGCCAGAGAGTGAAAGACCCAAATCTGTTTGTAAAATTTGCTGGAGTTTCTAACCAACCCCTGAATTATGAATTATTGTGGCATACTCCAAGTACCACTGATAAGGCTAAAGGAAATGAACTGAGACTTGAGCTTCTGTCCCACAGGGGAGACAAAGGTGCAGTTCAGCCAAGGTGAATGCTTGCTTAAAAATAAAATCAATATTCATAGGAGGAACATACAGTACCTAGAGTAGAAAATTTAAAAAATATATAAAATAAAATATCCATCACACATTATGTTCAGAATGGAAGTCAAAAGTATCCAGCAAATGAAGACATAAGAAAATATGACTTACTGCCTAGAAAATAAAACAATCAATAAAGACTGACCTGAGATGGCCAGTCAGCAATTTATACCAGAGAAAGAAAAAATATAAGAAAAGTATCAAATTATAATTTAGAATTTAAAAATATAATATCTAAAAGGAAAACAAATAATCTTCATTGAGTGGACTTCACAAACAAATGGATGCAACAAAATTTTCAGTGAATTAAACATAGAACAATGAAAATAATTCTTTCTGAAAAACAGAGAAAAAGAAATAATTTGAAGACTGAAAACTAAATAAAACTTTGTTAAAAAGACATGAAATAATGTTATAAACTGAATATTTCCACCAAAATTGTATGGTGAAGATCTCAAAAATAGATCAGCAAAGAGAACTTAGAAATGAATCCATTTTATATGATGATAATTTAATTTTTCAAAAGATGTCAATGATGATTAGGGAAAGGAAAATATTTAAATCATTGGAGCTAGAATGACTGGATATTCATAAAGAAAAATATGGACTTTGACCTTTACTTCATATGTTACATAAAAATAATTTTGACATAGATCATATTTATTAACACGAATTTGAAAACTATAACTTTCCAGAAACAACTGCAACAAAGTATGCAGTTTTGGAAAAACAAAGGTTTCTTGATAGATCCAGAAACAATAGCCTTAAATAATAATTTAAATTATTAAATAAATTTGTTTATCAAAAGACAACATTTTAGAAAATAAATAAGAAAAGTTCAGTCCTGGAGAAAATATTTGTTAAACATAAATCTGAAAGGACTTGGACCGAAGATGTACAACACACTTCTACAACTCAATAATAAAATGACAAGTAATCCATTAAAGATGAGCAAAACATTAGAATAAAAACTTCACAAAGGAAGATCTAAAAGTGACAAAATACACATTGTGGAGTGAGGAGAAGAATGATTAAAAAAAAATGATCAAGACATTATTCCTCAAGGAAATGAAAACTAAAAATAATGAGAGGTACCATGTCATATTCACTAGATGGCTAAAACCCAGTATTTCTCAGGATGTAGAGCAACTGTAATGACTATATATTGTCATGCATGCATGTGGGAATATAAAATGGTGCAATCACTTTGGAAAAAAATTTCTTGTAAAATTAAATATACATCTACTAGATCACACATAAAATCCCCTTGTGGTTATTGTACAGAAGAAATACCTACAAATATATTTCTATAGGAATGCCATAGTGACTTTATTAATACTAGTTCAATACCAGAAATAGGTCAAAGGTTTATGGGTAAGAAGATGAATAAGCAAATTATGGCATATTCATACAATGAAATAATATAATAAGGAAAACAAACTCCTGAAATATTCAACAACAGGGATAAATCATTTTACTAAATGACAGAAACTTTTAAAAAGATATATGATTTTATTTGTAAGAACTGTTTGTCTTTGAGAGCATGGGTGGATAAATTTACGAGGAATGAGCATAAAATAATTCTGAGTTGATGGTCATGTCTTAAATCTTGACAATAATTTGGATTACACAAATGTATGCATTAGTTAAAACTCACAGATTGCTACCCTTAAGATTTTTGCCTTTAATTTGACTTCAAAAAGGGAATAAAGCACTATAACAAATTCAACTCAAGTTAAAGATATCCTATCCACGCTGAAATTGTTAGAAGATGAAACTGTATAATGCTGCTAAATTTGAGAAGCACTCCAATAATATGAATTGATGAATAGATGTAGAAATAAAAATATGGACAAAGCAAATAAAAATTTTAAAATACAACATTTAAATTAAAAAAAAACTGTAAAATTTTAATAGAGGATAGTATATAAGACCTGATATATAAGATCCAATTTTCACGGATAGGCCTATCTTATGTAAATGAGCCTAAGATGGCCCCTGCATTTTGGCCCCTACGTTATTTCTTCATAGCAAGTTGAGTCCCATGAGCTCAATTGCCTATCATTGTCCATTCAAATTTTTCATTCAGTTGTCTTAAAAAATAGTCCAAATGGGCATATTTTTAGCCTTTTAGGCCTGTCAGCTTTCATTCCCCACAGTATTAGAGCCAGTATCTGATGACTGTTGATAAACTGGAACCTGTGATTGTAAGACCTCAAGCCTCTACTGTCCTTTGGAACTCTCTAATCTAGAGACTCTCTACCATACTGCTAAAAGACCTCACCTAGACACCTAAGTCTTCTTTTCCTCTCCTATTGAATGGTAGCCCCTGGCCTAATCCTCTGGACAGCCTCATATTTTGAAGGAATTCCCTTCTCATGCATTCTGTCCACCCACCACCCAGTGAAGTTTGTTGTGTGTTACTGTCTCTGCTGGTCATATATTGTTCCTTGATCAGCCCCCAAAGCTTTTGAGCCATTTACACATATATTGATATTGCAAAAAAAGAAGAAAAAATGCCTTTCTCCCCTAATTAATCCAAAAGTTAAAGCAATTATTATTGAGATTTGAACAGGAATGTAATGGACCAGGACAAAATGATTCTTACTTCTGTTAAGAAAATATATATACATATGTGCAGTTAAGAAAATTTTGAAAATGTTGAACAATATAGAGTCCAGACTTAATGGATATCAAGAGGACAAGTCATTACAAGTCTGATATTAATTCAGGAATAAATAAACAGAAAATAATAATAAAATAAAGAGATGAAATAGATATAAAAGTTAAACCAATCAGGTTTTTTTTAGGGGCATGTCAAGTGAACGTGATCAGATAAACAATTTAAATAAATATCATTAATATGACTAGATATAAGTTCGGAAGGAAAATAAAAATTGAGCCCTACAAGTAACTTCACTTGAGATCTTATTCTGTTTAAGTGACTATAATGAAATACCACAAATCAAAGTGGCTTATAAACAACAGAAAATTATTTCTTATAGTTCTGGAGGCTGAGAAGTCCAAGATCAAGATGCTAGGCATATTCAGTTTCTGATGAGGGCCCACTTTTCCAGTTCATAGAGAACCATCTTTTTGCTATATACTCACATGTTAAAAAAGCAAGCCAGATCTCTGAGGTCTTTTTTATAAGGATACTAATCATGCTCATGAGAATTCATTTTCATGACCTAATCATTTCCCAAAGACCCCACTTCATGATACCATCACCCTGGGACTTATGGTTTTTAACATATGAATTTGGAGGATAAACATTCAGACCATAGATAGCACTTGACTACACAGAATGTGTTTTAAGAAAACTGAATTAGAAACATAATTACATATGCATTTTGCTAGTATTTTATTTTATATTTTTACGTTTATCTATCTAGCTAGCTGGTCTGGTTTGTTTTCTTATTTTTTCTTACTTCACATGTTACTTTTTAAAATTGGATTATTATATAAAACAATTATTTGAAAAGTTTCTCATCTTTTAAAAAATATACAAATTGAAATTATCTGGAAAATAATTTTCAGCAAAATAATTTGTTGCAAAAATAATTTGTAGTATGTATTTTGTATATACACATGTATAATGTGTGTGCTTGTTCATGTTATTTATGTTCATGTTATTTGTACTCTTGCCTTGAAGTATTTTATTTGCTTCATTGTTCAAAAATAGTTACTATGTTGTATATGATTATTTTTAATGAAACAGAGTTCCAAAAACTTTAAAAAATAAGTTTATATTATTATTATATTATTAATGTTTAAAAAACAAATCAAAAACTTTAGGATTAATTCTTATAATGGCAAAGAGTAAATATCAGTACAAGAGGAAATTTTGCTTCCATCAATGTCATAAATTATTATTATTATTATAGTACAATGGATATAATTATATCCATTATATAATTATATCAATGATAATGAATCATTAACTTTGAAGAATAGATAAATTGCCATGAACCTTAATATGTGTACTAGAACTTTCTTAATAATTAGAATAAGAAGCATGGCATCATGAGGGGTACTCTTGATCTCTTCCCTAGAGAACACAACAAGCTGAAGAGTTATAATCCAACAGAAGACTTCCAGCCTAACACACGAACACTTCTTAGACATCTGCGCATCAAAACATCGGAAGGTGAGCAGATTGGGAGAGCAAGGGAGGAGGAATGAGAGAGGAGTAGACATGGGTACTGCAGATGCAGCCCAGAGCTCTCTGTGGAACTTGGGGAGAGGGGGGAATCAAGTTGCACCATGTACTTTCTGCAGCCCCCAGCATTCCTGCCTGAGTGATCAGCACGTACTAGGGGGTGGAACCGAGTGATCAGGGCACAGATGAAATATAGAAGTGTGACAGCTATGTTCTAACAGACATCTTTGCCAGGCAGAAATCGAAGTCATGAAGCCTGGCTGCCTCCCTGCACCCTCCCAGAATTAGCAGTGGGCCCCAGGAAAAACTGGAGCAGCTAGTGTCGGGATACAGAGCAGGGGGTCTGCAAGAACTGAAGCGGCACCTTCTGAATGACAGATACACACTGCAGCTGGTCCCAGTGACAGGGTGAGTATACAGAAGCGAGGCAGCTGAGTCCTGGCAGTCACCATTACCGGGAGGAAAACAGGCACACACAAGCCTCTCCTCCCTCCTTCCTCTCCTTGCCCCCTCCCCCCGCTCCCCTCCCACCCCACACACACTGAGACTGATACTAGAAGAGGCACCTGGGACACCTCGACAGCACAGCACTGCATCTGGACACTGTGGACACTAGGGGCTTGGAACCGCATTGCCCACCACATTCTCCCACGGGATGGAGCCCTAGGTCTGAGGCAACCTGGTCACAGAGGAGATACACATCTCTAGAGAATAAAGAGCATTTTTTTTGCCACCCAGCAGAGCTTGGAGGCCTGGGCAGTGCAGAAGGCTTGTGCGCCACCTACTGGAAAACAAACAAACAAACCAAACTTTCTCATCTATCTGCTAAAGAGGCACCATTCTTAATAATAATAGTTTTTTTTCAAACATCAAAGTCCATTCCCATAAATGCCTAGGTGGAGAAATAATCCATAAAATACCATAATCAACCAAGGTAAAGGTAGCTCAGGGGGGAAAAAAACCGTCCAGAAAATTAACTTAAAGATATAGAAATATATTATTTAAATGACAGAGAATTCAAGATTTCAGTTCTGAAAAAACTTAACAAGATGCAAGAAAACTCAGATAGGCAGCTTAATAAACTCAGAAATAAAATCAATAAACAAAAAGAACACTTTATCAAAGAGATTAAAATTCTAAGAAAAAAAAAAAACAAATAGGCTGGAGCTGAATAACTCACTAAAAGAGATTAAGGAATTAGAGCTGACCAGATGGAAAAAAGAATTAGTGATATCAAGGACAAAAAAAAAAAAAGAAAGGACACTACAAGAACTATCATACTCTACCAGAAAGAACAATATAAGAATAATGGGTATACAAGAAGGAAAAAGAGAGCGAGAAGGGAACAGAAGGGAACAAATAAAGAATTGATGCAAACTTCCCAAACCTGTGGAAAGAACTGGATCCTCTAATACAAGAAGTAAACAGAACACTTAAGTATCTCAATTCATAAAGGCTTTCTTCAAGGCACATTATATTAACAATGTCAAAAATTAATGACAAATAAAGAATTTTCTATGCATGTAGGGTAAACAAGATGGTACCTATAATGAGAAACCTCATTAGATTATCATTGGATTTTTAGGCAGAAACTCAACAAGATAAAGGGGAGTGGAATGAAATATTTAAACTATTGAAAGAGAGAAATCACTAGCTATGCGGGGTTCTATGACTGCTGACATATTCTAAATAATCAGTAATAATAATAAAAACCTATGTCTTTTGTATAGTTTCCTTTGTGTCAAGCATAAACTTTTCATTCCCTTAGGCTTTCACATTTCTTTTGTTGTCCATTTTTTTTAATTGCATTTGAAATTATTCTGGAATTTCTGGGTAGTGAACCTGGAAAAGAGAGCAGCTTTTACACTTCTATAGACATATATTCAATTTCACTTGGTTATCTTTTAAGTAGTATCTTTTTAAAATCCATGTTTCTACCTATACATATTACTGGGATATATGTCTTACATGGGCCTTTCCGGCTTATACTATATTTTGTAGGTATCACCTGCTTTGATGAAAGTGGCAATATTTTTTAGTGTAGTAAACTAAATGGGTTAGACTACTCTAAGCCTCAAAAATATACTTACACACACATCTTGAGCAAAGTGTTCTAGTTCTCATTTTCTTCATATCATATCTCATGTATACATAAACACATTTCTAAGGTATTTTTCAACTCTAAATAAAACTATCAGGCAGTTTAATGAACTCCATCTGTGTGACTGATAAAGCAGATTTTCTCTCACTATATATGGATTGCAGGAGTATATTTTTATCCTAAAATAATAGAGACTATCTCAGTCTTTATTAAAGGGAAGATTTCAACATTCCAGTATCAATCATTACAAAGAAGTGAATGTTTGCAATGAGTTATAAATCTATGTAAGAACACATCCATTTTAATCTAATTGTAATTTTTAGTAAAGAGCGTTCAATGACATTTCCCATCTCTGAATTACTTTTGTTTTGTAAGTAACTCTTTATTCTAGGGTTTTGTATATAAATAACATATTTTTGTTTTTTGGATTTTATTTCATTATTTATAATTCTGCTTACAAAAGATTCAAGAAATCAAGACTTCAGGGGAAGTAATTCAATAACAACAATGCTATCAAAACCCCAGCTTCTGTTAGTCTCTGCTTGTTTAACCACAGTGTGTATTGACCACATCCCTAGTCTGCCTCCTTACTCACATATGAAGTGGCCGACATCAGTACATAGGGTTTTATGATAATTCATTCTTCTTCAGCAAATTAAAAGATTGCATTCCACAGATTTCCTTCAAGAACTAAACGTCTAACTAAAGTGTTAGATTTTACCTCTCTTCTTGGTTGACATTTTTCTGGGTGATAATTTCTAAATAACTGTAATTGTTTTAGACCAATCAGGTAGAGTGTAATAGATATCAGGGAGTCAACCTAAATGTTTTTTTTTTTTTTTCTGTAAATACGTCATCAGATATTTATGGCAAAGATGTTGTTTTCTCTCTCTAGCTAAGCAGACAAAGGACCATTCATTCCTTGGTTTCTTTAGTCATTGCATATTAACATTTTTCACACTGAAAAACCTTTCTTTAAAAATTTTTATTATAATATTACCCAGCAAGAGTCTAAAAGCAATTATTTATTTAGTTGTGTACATTTCAAATGAAAAGGGAATAGTTTTCTTTTTTTTTTTAATCAAATGTCATTTGAATCTTAAAGGAAATTTGTGCAATTGAACTAGAAAAAATAATCTGGGTTTTAGTCCTAAATCTATGATCAGTTAACTGAATGACCTTAAAATCTGCTCGTTAACTTTTACAAATTTATTTCTTTATCTGCTATATTTGAAGTTTCACTATAAATTTACCTCTGGCTTTAAAATTCGATGACCATCTAAACATATTTTAGCTATGTCCTGGCTTTCTTTGGTACAGAAAACCACAATCCTCTTAGACGTGCAAGACCACTACGAACTGAAGTACAGAAGTGTTTTTCACTCAGGCTATAGGCTATAAGATTTTATTTGTTACCTATTATGGCAAAGAGATTGGGAGACACACACAAGAACTTCAACTGCTGCTATAGACATGCATCCTCTTTTCAAACAGGCCCTAATCCATGCACAAACATAAGCATAGTAATGGATTACAATAAAACCACCTAAAACCTAAGTATCATTATAGAAGAATTCAGACTATAAGAAGTTTTAGATAATTGAGAGATGACTTCAATATTTCCATCACATGAAAATACTGTGCTCTTCGTAAAGGGCTTGTATATTTTGTATTTCATTTTACCCATTAAATTGGTGACTTATAGGTAAATGTTGTTATTTTCCATATTTTCATATGTATGAGATGACTTCCAGATTGATGAGGTGAATAAACAAATATCTTGCTCCCAGTAGCTGATAGAGTTAAGATATTAACTATTGTACTCTGATATGTATAGTCTTAACAATTGTTTTGTTTGGTGGTTGTGACTGGGTTTATTTATTGGCTTCTTCTTCTAATTATGTTGATAAAGCCTGCAATGTTCTTAATTTAGTGATGGAAAATATACACATCATAATATGATCTGTTGTAAAATACTAGCGCTAAACCCTAAAGTACCTTTTGGAACATTTGTATGCAAATACGCTCTTTATATTATATGTATGTGGCTGAAAAAGCTTTGAGGTTATGAAAAAATGAGCAGAACTAAAGATGAATGAAAAAAGCCAGACCTAATTATCTTTGATAACAAAGTCACTGTTAGTATGTTGATAAGCCTCTAAAATGAGATTTATGGCAGTTGAGAACTCTCACATGTATTGAAGAGAGATGAATATGTTCATCCCTTTCCTATAGAATTAGCCACCAAGGTAAGTGACCTTGAGTGTCTGACAACAACAACAACAACAACAACAACAACAAATATATATATATATATATATATATATATATATATATATATATATATATCAGCCTGTAAGAACATATTTATGTGGATACACACACACACACACACACACACACACACACACACACACACACACAGAGAGAGAGAGAGAGAGAGAGAGAGAGAGAGAGAGAGAGAGACAGACAGAGAGACAGAGGTAGACTATTTTTTATTCGTCAGGATTTGTGCTAAGGCTTATAAAAGGATACATACCTTGCCCACAATCTAATAGCTAAAAGATCAATCTACTTAGATTTCAGTATAGATGTCATATTCTTAACTACTATCCTATAATGTTTGAAAGTTTATATGTTAATATTTTCATATTTGTTTTATAATATTTATTTATAATATGTTATAATATATTGTTATAATAGTTATATCTTATTATGCCTTAATTAATTCCTGAGATCACTTTAAAATTGCATATAAAATTACTTCACTATCCAAAATATATTTGAAATTTTACGTTAGGTAAAAAAATAAAAAGAGGAACTGAATTACTGTCCACAGTTGAAACAAAGTAAAATAATAATGATAACAATATTAACAGTGGTGATGATTATAATAAAAACTTTAACTAAACAGGTTCTCTATGTAGATATTAATCAAATTGACAACAGTTATCCTGAGGAGTAGTCTACTAAGAACCTTTGTGTAGGAACATATAAAAATAGTTTATTGTCTTCCTGACTGTTCATTTTCTCTTTGAATAGGCAGAGAATTCTTATCAATAAAGAATATCTGTCTTTGAAGATAATTTTAATCACCAATCACACATATAGTTTGTAAATTACTCTAAAGTGCAATTTTGCAGTACGGAAGAATTTAATAGGACTCTAAGGCAGGTTCTTCGTGTCAGCTAAAATACAATACTTTCAGATTAAATTACTTTCTAATCCATAGTTGAGAAAGGCTAAGCAATTTTCTACAAACAATTATTATTGACTACTCTGATAGTAGCAGGATGTTAAAAAGAAATTTATTACTCTATTTTAGGTTTCTGAATTTTCAGTTTATAGTCTAACACCATTCCTATATCTGATTTCTATTAAGCCAGGAGATGAAGGGAATTGCATTTTTTTCAGAGATCATTAAGTAGTTTAGATTTTGTTTAGTTCAGACTTGACATATTGTATATACTAAGAAAGACCATTTATTTAGAATGGTGAGTGCATTTTTCTAAGTCTGTTTTTAACTTGGGGGAGTTACTTTTTCCCCCTTACTATTGGTGCGATAGAATTATGTTAATTAAATGATTAATATAATGCCATAAATAACTAAATATAGTTTATTATACTCATAGAATCTTTTTAATTTTCACTTTAAAAACTGAAGTGATCTGAAAATTTGTCACAGTTATTTTTTCTGAATATAGCTTTTATTTACAAAGCATGTAATAAAATGTAATAATAACTGGCAATAATACTAGTAAACAAATACAAGATAGTATTTGTTTGTTGTTTATAACATGTCAGGTGTCGTTCTAGCTCTTTTTATAAGTATTCTGTTCATGAAAAGGAATCTCAAGCACACAGTTGGTAAATAACTTGTCTAAGGTCACATAACAACATTTAGTAGAGCTGAGATTCAAAAATAATGTCAGCATTATTAAACATTACTCAATATGTTGTTTAGTATTCAGTAAGTAAAGGCATATTTTTTGTATAATATAGTTATTGCTTAGTTACGCTTTTAATATTTGTTTTAGCTCTAGACAAAAAGGACATTTCTAATTTTTTTTTTTATTCCACTTACAAGGACTTATTTTGGTTAACTATATGTATCAGTAATTTATTGCTGCTGTGAAATTGTACCACAAATTTAGTGGTTTAAATAATGTAAATTTATTTATACTTTCATATTTACCTTACAGTTCTGGAGAATAAAAATATTAAATTGTTTTAATTGGGCTAAAGTCTAGGGCTATATTCCTTTGAGAGACTAGGAGAGAGTCTATCCCCTTGCCTTTTCTAGCTTCTATAGTCTGACTACAATCCTTGGCTCAAGGCCCCTTCCTCCATCTACAAGCCAGCAGTTATATAACTTGTACCTCTGTTTCCATTGCTCCACCTCCTTCTCTGAATTTGACCCTCCAGATTTCAATTTATTAGAACCAAAGACTACATTGAGTTCACCTGCATTATCCAGGGTTATCTCCTCATTTCAAGATCCTTCATCTATCTACCGAGTCCCTCATTCCTAACAGCAGAAGGCCACTTGATATTGGACTCAAAATACACAGTGTAAGTATCTACAGCAGAGTTGATATGCTTTCTAAATGTTCAAAGATTAAAATATGTTTTCATCCAATGTAAATCAAACACATAAATCATAAAAAAAATTATTTTCTGAAAGAATCACAGAACAATAACTTTAATATCTTAGAATTTTTGTTTGTTCTTTGAGAACTTAGAAACAATGTTTTCCTCTGTGGGAAAATTGGAGGTTGTAAGAATCACCACAATATAGGTGAAATGCCCCCAAGAAACACAGAATGTCTCTCTGATTAATTATTCAAGAGCAAATGTGAGGAGAAGTAGTTGCTGAAGGATTATTTAATGGTAAATATGTAAAAGAAGTCCTGCATCTTATGTTGTATCTATCTACATTTAGGTATGCAAGATGGCTGAAGATTTTTACTATTTCCAGTATTATTATTATTGTCCATATAGGTATATAAAAAAAATTCTAAACTAAAAGAATTTTTAAATGACTTTAAACATTTCCATAATTTGAAATTTGATGTAAAGATATTTGTCCTAATCTTCTATAGTGACTTTGGCATTCAGATATTTTATTTTTACTTAATAAATAGAAAATATTAAAGTGCACACTTATCTCTGTTAAATCATATTTTATAAGCAGACTTTCTGAATCAAAACATACTAGAAGAATTAATTATATATTGGTAGCATGGAGTAATGATACGTCATACCAGGTATGTTCAACAGACTATATGATATGTACAAAGTAATGCAGAATGCGACTGACAAAACATACTATGACATATATTAAATTCATATTTATGGGGAATTATAATTCTTTACTTCCATCTGAATATAATATAAACATGAAATTTAGGAACATCAATATATTGCCGCTAAGATGCAATCTTTTCCGTTTAAAGAAATCAATACTTACTTTTATAGAATTGCTAAAACTCATACAAATTTAGGCAATTTGAAAATAAAATAGTAAACATTTTAAGAATATAACAACTCCAAAGAATTACAATGTCCTAAAAAAACACAGTACTTAAGATATCATTTCGAAAACATTTAGAGTATTTGAAAGAGTCATTGAAAGAAGACAAAAGAATTCTCAACATCTACTTGATCATGAGTCAATAAAGCACCAGGAAATCTGGCTTTATTGTATGCTGTTTTCCACTAACAAAAGCAATTTGTAGGCTGGGAATGAGTTGTAGTGCATTGGTTGCTTAAAGAAATAGCAGAAGCAATAATCTGAGGTTTGCATTTGAAGATATTGGTGTTTTTTCCTGGAGTTAAATGCAGTGAAGCCTATTACATTTGTGTCTTATTAACCAGCTTCAAACAGGGCTATGAAGCACTTTGTTCTCACTTTACAGGAAGCCCTAGAGACATCTTTTTGCTGCTAAAAGATTTGTCTTTGCCGCATTGTTTGGTAAATTTCCATTTACTGCAATAAATAAAATAAGGGGAGTTTTGAAGTGTGTTTAAAAGGAAAGAAAGCAATTGTACAGTGCTCTACTTCCCTTATTAAACACTAAGAAATGATTCAAAACATAAATGTTACATGTCTATTTGTCCCTGGAATTTTGGAATCAGAATGAACAATTGAGATTAAAAATAAAAACTCTGCTAATCAAATGCAATTTTTAAGGTAATTAATTTGCTTCTAATTTGTTAAAAGTTAAATGCAAAATGTCCCATATTCTTGTGATAATTATCTATAATACAATGTAGAGATAATATATTTAAAATTGAGCAGTATTAAAGAAAATTTTTCATTGATTTTTTTAAAATCAGTATTAAAAACACTCATTCTCGCTGAAACATAGACACCTTAATGGGAGGGTTGGTATTGATTCTCAAGAAAACTAAAAATAAATAAATATGATAAAACAAAGTTTGGAAATAAAAAACTACCTTTTATCAGTTGTTTTAGGCTTCATAAAGTACCAATAAAGTGTTAAAGGCATCAGAGTATTTTTTCTCTAGGGATACATTATTGTGTTAAAAAAAAAAAATGGTGAATTTTTAGATCAGAATTATCTGCCAGAAACTTCAAACTCAATATCTTCTTCATTAAAACCCAGAGCAAATTATTCACTCTTTTTAAGTCGCAGAAATTCTTATGGGTTAAATGGCTATGAGTCTAGATTTAGGGAGCTTCTAAGAGGGTTGAGATATAAAGTATTACATTATATAATACATTGTAACATATATCTCCAGAGAACGTGTTCAGAGACATCTTGTCAACCCTCTTGTGCTCTCTGGTGCATCTTAATCATGATATTTCCAGAGCATTCCAAATTTAGAAGCATTGTTTTATTTACTTTCATGTCCTTCACATTAATAAATAAATTTTCATTAAGTATGCACCTAATGAAGAAGCAAATTTTAGAATTTTAGAATAAAATTCAAAAGATCTTAGAAATTTTGGTGTAGTAATTATCACATTTATATTCACTTCTGTTCAACCTTAAAATAACAATAACAACAAAAATCTCACTGGTATCTAGTATCACAAAAAGTACATTTTGTGTTGAACATGTTTGTACTTCTATAGGTATTTGATAACTATCACTAACTTAAAAAAAATATTGACACCCATTCTGTATTATTTTTGTTCCAAAAAAAAAAAAAAAAAAAAAAAACCCAAAATTACTGACTTAGCCAAACCTCTTCATTTAGCAGCTGAAGCTATTGGGGTCAAGAGACATTAAATCCCTTTGCTTTTTTTTTTTACACAGGTAATTAACAGCAGAGCCAAGAACTAGTCTCCAGCCTTCTGGAATCTAATCTGGTGCATTATTATTTAAAGTGCTCTACTTCTCTATTTGGACCATTATTCTCAGTGAGAGCAAATACAAAGATGAGGAATGAATGGGACTGGGCAGGTTGATTATCAGAGTTTCAGTGAATAACTCAGGGGTTCAAAGCTTTCAGAACAGTTCTGGTGAACATTCCCTGAAAGGTAATGAAAGGTTATTTTGTTCCCTTATAAATTATTGAAATGCCAGTATACAACAGTCAAGAGCTTAGTCATAAAAAAAATAATAATAATGTAGACATAGTCATAATAAGGCAGTGCAATTATAACTAAGAGGGCTTAGTGTGACTTGTTTAAAAAGCAATACATAGCAAAAAGGTGATTTTTTTTTTATTTTTTAACTTCTGAGTATTATAAAAGGGCAAAATAATTTCAAAAAAAAGAATAGGAAAGAAAATAATAGAAATTTGTAAGTAAAAGAATACATTTCAAAGATGAAATGATAAAGCTAAATATAAATTATTTGTCTTTAAAGAATTCAAGCAGAGATTAAATACATGATAATACTTAATATTGTCAGAGATTAGTATATGTTTGGTAATGATGTGTTTTATAAATAGTATAACTTTTAATCCTTACAATAATCCAATAAATTAGCTGCTATTATCTTCATTTTTACATGGGGAACCTGGCGATTAAGTAAATTATCCACAGTTTCATAGATAATCATGGACCTTAATTAGGTTCAAAGTGGTCAGTCTGACTTCAGAGATGTACTAATATTGTGCTTTACTGTCTTTGAACCACTATGCTATACTCTATCAAGATATAAGGGCAGCATGATAGAAGCTATGATGTAAAACAAATAAATAGAAAAAGAATGCATGAAAAGAGGGAAAAAATATTGCTTGTACAAATGCACAACAAAGTAATCATTCATAAACTGCTTTAATCCACATTGTAGCCAAAAAAAAAAATATCTTGCTACAGATTCTTTTCTAAAGTTAACATTTGAATTTTTCACCTGCCACTTCTTGTCTACCTCCTACAAGATTCAATATAACTACCTAATTATTCATTTACATACTCAGCTCAAATATGAAAAATTTATATTTCCCAAGTTCCTATTCTAAGTGAATAGGAAACAAAAATCGAGATTTAGTCCTTGCCAACACAAAGTATGCAGTACTGGGTGGGATGCAAAAAAATAAAATTTTATCTATAATTTATGTGTTATTTGTTAGAAGTAATCCCAGGAGTTAAGAAGAATCACATCAAGTATAATAAGATTCAGGGAAATATTCCCATGGAAAGGGATGCTGAAACGAATACTAGAACATAACTAGGAGTAAGAGAGTTAGACAAAAACTACAACAAAAATAACATGCTAGGTGAGGTGAACAAATATGAATTATGGAGGAAGGACTATTCATCGTTCTCTATACCATCTGATATATCATTCAAAATGACTTAATTTTACCTGTTTGTGAAACAACTATTTTGCATAATATAGAGTCAACTTCTGTTACTACTAATTGGGTAGTAACTAGTATCTACTAGTTCTTTTCTATAATCTATAGTAAGATATGAGCTCTGCAAGAAATACCAAAACAGCTCAGGAAGGCCTGCCAGCCTCTATTTTGAAATATTTAAGAGCCTGAAAAACTGTATATACAGAAGGCACTAAGAATGATCCATGAGCAAACAAGGACTTAAATGAGCGGGAATAAAATGTATCTTGCATCATGTATCATGCTAAACAAAGAGGAATAAAGTCAAAAGTGACATGCTTGTATATTATACATCAAGGAAAGAATAACTCCTGGGAGACCATGTGGTTGACAAGACAGCCAAGGTAACCTGGCCACATGGTTAAATGTTGCAAGTTGCATGTGGAATGTGGCTTACAAGTAAAAATAAGAAAAATTAAAAAAAAAAAAATCAGTGAAATGTGAAGTAAGGTGAACAATAATTTCTTTTTCTCACGAAGCTCTCTTTGATTCACTGAACTTAAGTTACTCACTTCTCTACGCTCCCTTAACGTCCTGTATAAGTCAGGGGTCCCCAACTTTTCAGTCCTCAGACAGGTACCAGTCTGTAGCGTTTTAGGAACCGGGCCACACAACAGAAAGTGAGCCTTGGCAAGTGAGCAAAGCTTCGTTTGTATTTGCAGCCGCTTCTCAGCAATTGCATCACTGTCTCAGCTCCACCTCTGATCATCAGGCATTGGATTGTCATAGGAGCACTTGTCTGTGGTGCCAAAAATGTTGGGGACTGCCTGTGTAAGTGACAATTACAGCTCTTAGCAAATGTTATCACAAATTATGTGTTTATTTATTTACTTTATACCCTAGCTTTTGAACAATTTCAAAGAATCAAGCATGAGTTATTATTAATGTACTGAGAAGATTAAATGTAGATGTTTTTAGAACTCATTAACATAATGGTATATGTTAATATATAATGTACAATAATATATATCTTTCTTTTATACATTATTATTTTGTGAATGACTAATTTAGAAGAAGAAAACTAACAAAACATTTTTTATAAAATATTTTAGGTAGATCATTTATAAAAAATTGAGGAGAAGCTTGAAAGAAGAAATGGTCTAATGAAACTTCATCTCTGGGATCCAAAGTCTTTCTGAGGTTTTATTTTCAAATTACGTAACAGGTATTTGCATTTACTTTTTATATGAACTAAAGTAGTACTAATAGAAAGTATAATACACAGAATATTAAAGTGTTAATTTAGACTATGTAAATATTACAGGCTAATACACATTTTCTTGTGATTATTTTAATGGCTATTCCAGTGATGCCCTGTCATTGCCTCCTTACCTTGGAAACACTTGGTTCTGTTTTCCAGTTTTCATTAACACTCAAAACCAATCTTGTTACACTTTCTCAGAACTATCATCACTAGCCTGGCAATGATCCCTGCTCAGAGCCCAGCTCTTCAAGATCCAATGCTTATCTCTCCTGAGATACCAGCTCCAGACAGTAAGCATCCCCTCCTTGAGGCCTGACTCCAGGTTGACAGGGGCTCCTCCTTTGAATAATCCAAATATTATCTCCGTTTTACTTGAGTGTTTTCACTGTGCCTTTCCTCACATCCCAGAACTATGTAAGCAATATCCTATGGTAAAATTTCTCTATTTAAATACTTGGCATAGTTTCGTGTTCCTTGTTTGGGCAATAGTTGGGATTAGATTCGGTATTTGCTATCAGAAATAGTCTCAAGAGAGCAAAACCATAAACATGTAATTATGGGATTGTTTGGTTACATTTTGTGTTAAAGGCAGTAATGTGCACTGACAATGAAAAAGAAAACATTAGTAGATTGTCCTGATGATAAAATTTATTAAGTTAATACCTGTTTTGGCTATAAAGTAATGATTGCTGAAGAAGTGTTCTGTTGGTGGGGAGCAAAAGGCTGTTGTACATAACTGTTATGTTTGTAATGATGGCTACAGAATTACTGAGGTGGAATGTGTGATTGTGAATGCCCCAAAGAGCTTATGTAAAGAAAATTAAAAGCTTACAACTTCACATTTTCAGCTCACATAATAGTCAGAGAACCAGAGAGCTTCAGTAGCAAATTTAAAGAACTACCTAACCATCTTATATTTCTTATTGCTGTAGGGCAGAGCTCACTAAAAAACAGATCCAACATGTAACTGTATAGCTTTCAGAATTGCAGCATATATTCAATTCATAGATTTATCCAGTCTCTTAGGTGAAGCATTGACTTTAAAAGAGTAGGACCCTAAGATTATAGGCATATAGATAGAATGAGATGAAGCTGAGAATATTGAATCCTTAAATTTTTCTGAGCCATCCTTGCTAGCAGAGGATGCCTGCCCTAAGACTAATGCCCTCCAATGTCTAAGAAGATAAATTTTACTTTCCTTGGAGATTCTTTATTAAGCTCATCCTGAGCAGCTGACTTGCAAAGGGGTATTTGTTTTTATCTAAATTCATCCTGGCCTCTCATTATATCTTCTAGTACAACAAATTGAGTTATATCTCAGAGAGATAAGTTCATTACCTGACTCAGTGTAGGCAAGACATCCTGTAAAATAATTCCAAGATTAGTCTACTCTATATCATAAAACACATGTGAATATATTTTTGAATTCCAATAGTGGTAGAAAGAGAGACAAGGGATAAACTCTGTAGTAAGCAAAATTTATATAAGTGTACTTGTCAGATATGGGTTTAAGATGCTAGTTTGCACAGAATGGTAAGCTGAAAATTTGCTTGATTGCTTGACTGAAACTTGGACTTCTGATAGCCTACATTCTGTGTGGTTGGGAGGTCAGACTCTCCTGGTATAATATACAGGGAGAGGATTCAAAGCCCTAGGGAATTAGAAATTTTGTAGTGCATTTATCATGTTATGTCTGTCTGTTCACTCATTTAATTCTCCAATCAAGGAAGTGAACCCAGTGCATTCTCTTCACAAAGGCACTGAGAATTACATTTGTGAGGAGATTGCCAGCACATGGGAAATCTCTGTGGTAGCTGCCCTTTGAAGTCTGGCTGTGGCTGAGGAAAACGCTGTCCTTAAGACGGGCTTTAGAGTTTTAATAGCATCAAAATGATATCTCAGAATAATGAGGTTGAATGGTAGCACCTAGTGGCAGGAGGCAAGGGGGATATAACATCCCTAGTGAACAATAAAGACAAATTGATAAAGATATTTGACAGTGGAAGGTAATACCACATCTCTGAGGGGATTAAAAATATTTTTACTACCGGATACTTGAAAATTCTGAATTGGTATTGTAATTTTAACTCGCTTGTATGGCCTGTGAAGAAGTAGATGAATCTTCCTAAAAGATTGTAAATTTCAGCTTTTTTATATGTATATTTACTAGACGTAATTTATGTAACTATTGATCAAGGAAATGTATTATTATTTATCTCAATATATAAGATCCATTAGACACAGATTGCTATTGTCTGGCAGGTATAACAGTACATCTTTCTGGTCTGTTTTTAAGACTATATTAATTTTCCTTGCTTTTGCTATAATCTAGTCTGCAAGAATCTTGACTGTATTGAAACACCATAGAATAATTTATAGTGTTTACCTATATTGGTGAGACCTTGCTCATTAAATATAATGTGCAGAAAGTAGCAATGGTCATAAAATGTTTAGTAAGAAAAGGATGAACCAGAGGTTCAAGTCAAAGTCCACAAGTCTGCACTAGTCTGGAGCATATAAATATAAACCATCCAATGGTACGGTGCATCATTTACTTCAAAAACAATCTTACACATGTTTGATATAGAAATAAGACTGCCAATTTTGAGTGGGTGAGGCTAAGAGCAAGAGAAAGCTCTTTAGGAAGTCCAGTCTGCAATAAAAGTTATGATATCATGAACTTTCTACAAAGCAGTTCCATTGGTATGTAAACTGTGGAAGAAAGGAATGCTCTATGAGACTTGGCAAGGTGCAATAGGATACTGAGGACTCCTACGAATGTTTTGTAGCAACAGCTTTCTCTCTTCTGCATGGAACATTTTTTTTTTCCTTACAAGAAATACCTTCTGTCTTGCTACTGGGCCCTATATAAACTGAAAATGATCACAAGACATTAAGGTACTATGCAGCTTGACCTGACAATTTGGAATGGATGTCTTCTGATCTACCCGATCATGACAGGGCGTGCATAGAAGCCATCAATCATCCTATGTAAATGATATATAAGAGATCAGATTCAACCAGATATAAGAGGTACAAGGAAGATGAAAAAGCAGGTGGCTCAGATTCCTTTACTACCTTCCCTTGGAACATCGCCATCTCTCCTCTTATGGTCTCTTTCAGAATTTCTTATGAAAAGTAATTATCTCCATTGCTGAGTTCTTAACTTTTTAGGATCAAAGAACGATTCTGAGGCCCTGACACAACACCCGTCCCAGGTATGACTTTACTGGATCCCATCTCTTAAGGCGGGCAGAGATTTGTTCTCGCTGGTATAGAAAGATACTTTACTTAATGGATTTGCCCTTCTAGCACATAATGTTTTTATTATCACCACAATCTATGAACTAATTGCTTCTGAACAAGGGAATTATTTTGCAGCAAATAAATATAGAACTGGGCATACGCCATAAAACTCACAGCTTTTTTTTTTTTTTTTTTTTTACATACTCTATCATCCCAAGCAGCTGCCTTGATGGAAAAGAGGAATGACCTACTGAAGGCTCAGTTATTTTGCCAACTGAGAAATAATACAATGAAATTTTATTGTTCTAGCTTACAGAATGTGATCTAAGCTTTAAGATAAGTATCAAAATATGAACTATATTTTTCCATTGCCAGAAAATATTTCTTGAAATGAAGAAGTGAGAGGAGCAAGGATAACATCATTATTGCTTTTGTTTTCTATTACTTCCATAATGCATTGTCACAAACTCAAACATTCACTGAAATAGCAGATTTATTTTCTCAGAATTCAGTTGGATAGAAGTCTGATGGGCTTAGCTGATTTTTTGGCTTAATATCTAACAAGACTTAAATCAAAATGTCAGCAGTTGCAATCTTTTTCAGAAGCTCTGGAGCCAAATCCACTTCCAAGCTCATAGATTTGTCAGAGTTCACTTCCATGTGGCTGTAATACTGAGGTCTCCATTCTTTGCTGCTGTCAGCCAGGTTTTTTTCCCCATCTTCTACAAGTCATCCTCATACCTATTCCATGGTATTCCTCCCTCCATCTCAAAACCAGCAATTGGGCAATGCATTCTTATTCATTATATCTCTCTAACCTACACTTCTGCTTTATTTCTCTGCTGCTACTTTCTTTTCAACTGCACCTCTCTGAATGAGCACTTTTTCATCATTTTCTTTTTTTAATGGATCATGTGAATACACTGAGTCAACCTGGTTAATACAAGATAATGTCATCTTGAGATCAGCTGACTAGTAACCTTAATTTCATCACCAAAGTTTCTTTGAGGAGGTACCTAGATTAATTTTTGTTGAATAACTAGGAGATGAGCATCTTGGTAGGGTCAGGCATTCTTAGAATTATACCTACCATACTATTATAACTAATAATTTATTTAGAAAGCCTTTCCTACACCAAAAATGTCAGTTCTGTTCTTTCTAGTGAGAAAGAAACATGGTTTAGTGAATTGGAGGTTAGAGTCAGCATTTGGCCATTTCAATTCTCTCATTCCACTGAATAGACAAAGAGTGATATAGTTATGGCCTGATATAACTGGTGATGATACCTATGAGGTAAGTGTGTAGCTGATGTACACTAGAAATATGGAGGAGTGTGCTTAGAAACATAGATTTATCTGAGGTGTCACATAGTAAGTCCATAACTAACAGTAAACATTAATGGAAAAGTACAACCGATAAAAGCCAGATGACTAGTTTTAGATCTTTCAGAAATAAAGTTTACGTTCACCTCATAGGGTAAAGAGCTCCAACCTGCTTAAAATGACAAATTAGTAGCTGAAAAGGAAGTTTAAAATATCAATTATGAACTTATGTTTAGAGAAAAAATATTTTAGCAGGTATGCATATTCTCTTCTTCACTTTTTAAACACACATTCACACAAGTGGATATTCTCTTACTTCCCTTTTATTATTGTATAAAGAGGAAGATTTCAGTTAGTGATTATCTATACATGTAGCCTTTAGATTTCAATACATTCATGTAGGGGGTTATTACACCATTAGTGGACTAGCTAAAATAAATCAGAGATGAATGATATAATATTTGCTGAGAGATAAAATGAGTCTTAGCACCTTGTACTCTCTTTTAGAGAGATGTTAATAACTTCTCTGTATGAAAAATAAGTGTATAATGCTAAGCAAAAGGATAAAGTTTTAATCAATACTGTATGGAAATTTATTATAAGTATATATATACGTATATAATAAGCATATATTCATTATAAGCATATATATACACCAAATGGATACAATATGTTGATTATTAAACCATTGTTTGCTGCAGCATATGGTTTGCTTTCCAGCTTCTTTAGTAGTATCAGTTAGATAGCATCCCATGCTTAGCAGTCTAAGCCCCATTTTCATGTGGCCAATTTTCCAAGTTCTTAAAGGGCTATGAACAGCCAATTAGTGTCTTGTCAAAATTTTGAGCCTATTCTGCAAAGCTCATCCTTTGACTTCTTAGGCTCTTACACTATTGCCGCTTCCATTTTTATTTATTTTTTCTATAAGTAGCCAATGCCTACAGTTGCAATGTTTATGTTACGTTTGTGTTGTCTCCTTTTCTAGTTCTTCAATATCTGTGAAAATGATTTCTTATATTAAATTCTCTGCTGAAGTACCCTCTGGTTTCTGTTTTTCTTAATGTACTTCTTCAGAGAGAGGGAAAGAGATAACAAACAATATACAAATAAAATAATGAGTTTAGAGAAAGTGAATGAGAGAGAGAGATGGACAGAGAAAAGAAGATAAGGAGGAAATCAGAAGAGGGAGGGAAGGAAGGAAAGTCATAGATTGAATTTATGAAGGGACTAAAACAAGGTAAAGGGATAAAAATTGACTGAGGTAAATAGTGAAATTTTATACTATATGATTGGGGGAAGACTCTGAGAATGCAAAACTCATGCGAACACACTTTAAAGATAAAAAGAATTCAGAAATAAGAGGCCAAGGAGAAGAATCTTTCACAAACAGGGAGCAATAACTATAAAGCAATCTAAGCAAGGATACAATTGATATTAAAAACAGCTGAGGGGCGTTACATGGAGAACAATTAATAAAGTAAAAATGTAGATGATGAATCTGCAGAAGTATGCAGAAGGAAGGTCATCAGATCATTAGAGGCTATCTTCAGAAATATTTTTTAACTACAATAAATCTGGAGGATTGGAGCATGAACACACACACACATACGCATGCACACACACACACACACACACACACACACACACATGCAAGTGGTTCTAAATTTTATAAAAAAAAACAAATAGATATTTTGTTCTAAATTTAATTAAACTATGGGCAATGTAGACTAATTGAACTTATTATTATTATTGTTTTCTCAGACATTCCTATCCTATCTTCTATATCAATCAACTGATTAATTAAATGTCCTCTTAATTCAACAAATATAAAATACATATTGAGAGGAGACCGTTTCCTAGGTACATTTTTTAACCTACATTGAAGATCAAAGTAAATGCTTAAGAATTATTTGTTGACTTTAATTAATCTCGTCTTTTAAAGTTTGAGATTGGAATTCATACCTAGTATTTGTTAATGTATTTAATTCCAAATAGAAAGATAATAAATATAATAACTATCTATTTAATAAGGGATCTGAATCACAGCAAAGTAATGATACAACTTAAAACTCATGTTTTCTGCTGTCTAGATCAGACCTCTGGCCAAAAGTCAAAAATAAAGGAATATAATCTGATTGCTTGTGATAGAAATGCTTAAACAAGTAATATCTATTTAAGTGGGGGATGTAATAGTCTGGTATGATATAAATGTTACAGTAATTTTACTATCAGTTTAGGAAAGACATGCCATTTTCAGCATGAAGCATAACACAATATAACATATGCTGCAAAGTGGAATTGGGCTAAGGATTTAAGCACTGTGAGAGCTGTTATAGAAATGCTTAATCCCTAGTTCAATGTTTTGAACCTAAATTTTGTTGAAATCCAAATGGCTGATTTAAAACATACCACAAAAAAATGCCCTTAAGTTGTTTGAACATAATTGAAATATCCTCTGATTTTTTATTTGCAAGGTAAGCAGTGACATACTATTTCTTTTTATTTGCTTATTTATTTTTATGTAAAAAGACTGAAAGGAATTTCTTAATGGAACCGGAAGTCTTAGTAATGAGGAAGAACTTTCCAGGCAGTAACAGTGAAAGTGAGAACTCATTTTCCAGACAAGAAGAACAAAATATGATAGAAAGAGGATGGAGACCTCTAGCAAAATAAGTTTCTCCCACTATGGAGGGAACGTGCCCAGTATTATTTAAATCTCTGTACCAATAGACACAATTTTATAGTGTATATAACATTGTACCAGTGCAACTATGGCATTTTTGAGTAATAAGTTAAAAATATTATAGATGAATGATCCAATTAATGAGATTAGTAGTAGTAGAAGATAAAAGTTTTCTACCGGTTTTAACATCTATGGATAGGTATTACTGTCTAGAAAAAGTTAACAAATGAAAAAAATTGAAAATACACTGAAGATTTTGTAGGTAAAATAAGAAAATAAATGTCATTTAAATGACTGTCTTTATTTTGTTTTCCAATACGAAAGTCACAGAAGTAATCATTATGACATTGGATATATCATATTATTGTTATATAATATGTTAAAACAAAAAAATCTTAATTGATTTCTCAGATAATAGTGTTTAGCCCCACAATCATATCATTTTAGGAATGATAGGTATAGAAAATATTGCCAATCTACAGCCTCTAAAAACAATTTTCCTGGGAAGTCATGAAAGATATTTTTTCCAGGCAGAAGACAATTTTGTCTCCATCTAAAATTTCTTATGTGTATCACTTCATAATACAAATGGATTTAAATTCCTTATCATGTAAATTTCTGGTACTATTGAAATAATAAGTGTTCATGTTTTTTTTAAACCATTTTAAAATTTACAGTCTGTTCAATTCAACTTAATTTAATGTTTTTCAACATGTTTTGATCTCCTACATTACATTTTGTGTTATTTCAGATATAAAGGTACAAAGATAAATCATCATCTTTAGTTTGCTCACATTCCAGTGAGTCAGAGCCTAAAAATGTAATTATGATAAAATGAGAATTTATATAACAAAAAAATATAAAAAGTGCCTGAGGAGCATAGAGAAACTTAGTTCTGTCTGATTTTAGACACAAGGGATTTTTTTGTTACTTTTTTTTTTTTAATTTGTCACATTCCATTGACTATTGAAAAGGTAGTAAGCAAGAAAATTGCTTGTTATACATTATTAAGTAGGAAAACATTTCAAGACATTGTCTAATTATGCAAAATCTCTCTATATATTTTGAATGCGTTTATATTTTTCAGCAGTCCATAATTGCAAAAGATTTACATGCGTTACCAACCATGTTCTCATTAAAGAGATTGATTCTTAAAAGGGCTCTAGAAATAATATTTCAATAACTCATTGAATTATTTAAATATTTACTCACTAGATATTAAGATAGTATTAAGTTTTTCAATAATACAATGAGAAGAAGTATATTGAAAGGCATTTCATTTCTTTTTAAATATATATTTGTGAGTCTGTTTTTGATTAATTTGTTCTTTTTGTTCCTTATATCCCTCATATAAGTGAAATTATATGTTATTTATCTATCTCTGTCTGACTTATTTTGCTCATCATAATAACCTCTAGGTCCAATGATGTCATTGCAAATGGTAGGATTTCATTTTTTTATGGCTAAGTAATATTCCACTGTATATATGAACCGTTGGCCAGAAGGGAGAGAGGTTGAGAGGCTGGGATAAAGTGATGAAGGGTTAAAGAAATACAAATTAGTAGATGAAAGATGGTCATGGGAATGCAGAGCATGGCATAAGGGAACAGACAGCAGTAATGTAATGACTTTGTGTAGAGTCAGATGGGAGATAGAGTAATCAGGGGGATTATTTCATAAACTACATAATCATCTAACCAATGAACTGTATACTTGAAACTAATAATAAAAAGTAAATATATTTATATATTTAGTCTTCTTAATATTGATATTTATCATTTTCTTGGGTTCTAAGAATTGCCACGGAATAAATGGAGCTGTTGCTTTCCTGGACAGAGAATATTTTTGCTATAAAGTAACATCTCATATTTACACTCATAAAGATTTTATTTTTGTTTTTTATTCTATTTTTTCTGAATTAAATATACTGCCAATTGCCAAATATTTCATCCTAAAGTAAGACCTAAGAAAAATTAAATAAGTGTATTTAACGCAAATATAGTTATTCTCTGTGGAGGGCATATAAGGGATAGCGACTTTTAAAGTTCTTTTGCTTTTTAAGTAAAACAAGGTAGATAGAAGGGCTTCCGAATGCAATTTGATGTAATAGATATGATAGGAATAGATTAATGGTTTAAAACTACATAAAGCCTTTAAAATTTTCCATAATACCATTGTGACAGTAAGCTTTCAAGTTTTTATGAAAAGGAAAGATAAGTTAAAGAGACAGGCCCAAGCTTCAGAGATATTTATCATTCACTATGAATGAGATTTGTCTAAATATTGGGTATGTAACATCTAAAAGAACTATAAAGAAAATTGATTTAAAAACAATGATTTAAACATATTTCCCTATCTGTGACCATTAATTTAAATGATCCAGTAATCAAGTTAAGCAGTTATAGGTAAATATTATACATTAGTACACTGAACCTGTTGGACACATAAACATAATTATCATTTTGAGTAACTAGGAAACCAACATTTCATTGTAAATTGGTCCCTTAGAGAACAATTCAAGTAGTGTACAGAGGGGGATCACTGTAAAACTGAGGTTTTCTATTATCAGGTAAGTTTTGTTAAATCTATTGTTTTTAATCATTTAAAAATATTCTGATAATTTGGAATATTTAGGATCACCACCATGCACTTCTTGCTAAGGAGGCAATTGTTTTCAGGGATATAGATTTTATGTTTACTTTTTAAAAGGACATCTAAGAGGAATTTTACAAAATGACATCTTTGTAACTGGATATTCCTACCAGTTAGAAAATATGCTTGGAATATTTGTAATTTCTACTGTTTCCAAAGAAAGAATATTATTGGTTATATGATATATTTCACTTCTATGATAGTTAACTTTAAATGCCAACATAGCTGGGCCACAGTACCCAGATATTTAATCAAACATTATTCTGGATGTTTCTGTGAGCATATTTTTGGATGAAATTTACATTTAACTGTGGACTTTGGATTTTGAGTAAAGCAGATCGTTCTCTCTAATGTGGCTGGGTCTCAGTCAGTTGAAGTCCTGAAAATAGAATTAAGACTGACTTCCCCTGATCAAGAGGGAATTCTACCAGTAGACTGCATTCAGACTTGATCTGTAACATTTGGCTCTTCTCTACCCTCTAGCAGACTGCCTTTGAATTTGAATTACAACTATTTCCTAAGTCTCAGTCTGCCAGCATCATCCATCAGATTTTGAACATGTCAAGCCTCCATAATTGTATGTGTTAATTCACACACACACACGCACACACACAGAGTATTGGTTCAATTTCTCTGGAGAGCCCTGACTAATAAACTCCTAATGAAAAATTCCACTATTTCTCTAATTTCACTGTAAATAATTTAATTCTCTATATCACATCTGTTTTTATAATGTTTTCTCACTATTCTAAATCTTGGCATGCACTTTTCCCCTGTCTGTAATTCCCTTCACAACTTTATTTTACTGGTTCGATCCTCTTTATTCTTCAAGTATCAATATTCAGGCCTGATTTTCTTAGAAAAGCATTTCCTAATAATCAACAAAGAGTAATTGAGGCCCCTCTATCATATTTTACCACTCCTTTTATATCTTCACTTTTACTTGTCTGATCGCTTGTCTGTCTCTCAATTTTACTGTAAATTGTTGAAAGCTTGAGACCTCGTCATGATCTCTGAATATGCAGATTTAACCTACTGTCTGTGACATATCAAACACTCACTGTTTAATGATTATGTGGAAAAAAGTAGAGATAGTTCTTGGATGACTTGTTACATAGAAAGAGAGATGAAAAAGGCCATCTAGATAATTTGGATATTATTTGAATTAAACTCTGTGCAATCTTGAATTGCAGAGTGGTTAACAGTATGTTAATATGAGTCCTATCACATGGATTCAAATCCCAATTCTAACAGTATTAATTGAGCTTTCTTTGTCTAAATTCCCTCTACTGTATATTGGAGTAACAATGGTATGAAATTCATATTTTTGTGAATGACATAAACTTGAAAATATATCTGCAGCACTTATCCAAAAGCTATAAACATTTTAAATACTAAAAAAAAAAAAAATGATATTACTATGCATTCAATTTAAGCATTATTATAAAGGCTTTTGGTTTTCTTTTAGTATATTTTATAGTAAATATGACATAAAAATTAAATCTAAATGAATCTAGGTGTCATTACTTTAACTACAAATGCCCCTCTCCCCATCCCTGTCTCCATCATTCTATATTTAGCTATTCTGGACATACTTTTCTCTACTATATCATGGTGTCTCTGCCTTTATATATTTATGTACAATTTTGTCTCCTTATTTTGATTATTTCTTGGCTATCTTAAGTTCATTAGGAGTGTCTTCTAGAAATTCTAAACTGGTTAATGTCTTCTACTTTGTTAATAATATTTGATTAAATTTGTGGTTCCTGCTAAATTTAAGCTTTGTGAGATCAAAGTTTGTACTTGAATTGTATCCTTGAAACCTGCATAATGTTATTAACAATGTCACCCCATTAAATTCAATAAAAATGAATGAATGAATGAATGAATGAATGAATGAATAGATAGATGGATGGATGGATGGATGGATGGATGGATAGATGGATAGATAGATAGATAGATTCTGTCAGCTTATGAAATAAAATAAAATAAAATAAAATATGAAAATCTAGCATTTCACACTATGTAATACATAGTATATATTAAATATTTTTAAATGAATATATATTTTACTCACCTAAACAATGATTTCTTATCTCTAGGCAAAGAGTTTGATGAATATAAAAATGAAGTATTCTTCTCCCTTCTCTTTTTATGATTGAAAAGCAGTATAAACAAGATTATTGATAAATTTTAGAGCTGGGACACCTGTATTCCCCAGATAAAAGAAAAGCTTATAGAGGAACATAATTTGTTCACCTTTTTTGAAAATTTTTATCTTGCACTAAGAATGTCTTATCTTGGAAAAAAAGTAATACTAACCCACTGCACTAATAAACATAAAGGCTTAAGTAGTTAAAAAAATGAAAAAAAAAGTTTTCACAATATAATAAGAGAAATTAGTTTCTTTTCACTATTTTAAGAGATGTATCTGCTTTATCCTGAAATATCAAGGCTCTAGTGAGGTCTATTGTTACCTCACTCCCTGACTGCTTTTCCAAATGACCTAACATCTTCAGCTGTATTTTAGCAGTATATTCATCATCCAAGACTTATCTACAGTTGTGAAGTCAGACACCGGTTCACTAGCTTATTCAAACCATCTATCTATGTTTATCCACCAGAATATGTATGATTATTAGTACCTCAATAATTGAGAAATCATTTATAACATTCCTGTTATTTATCAAATTAAAATACTTCATTTTTCCTTACTTTTCAATGATTCATTCCATCAAAATTTTATGTGCCTCAGAGAAAATTTATGTTTGTTAAATTGAACAAAATACTAGCACAAACCTAGGCTATAATTTTATGTAGCAGGTAATTAAAAGAATATAGTATGATTATCTGATTTGAATATTCTATATTAACATAAAAATTTAAAACAATGGATCTAAATGCTGTACCCTCCATAGGTCTAAATATCATCCATCATTTGTTTGTTTTATTCTCAGTTATTAAAGATACCACTGATTTAATAAGGAATGGTAAAGTTCTAGAAATAAGAAATGAGAGTTTGGTCACAACATTACTAAATTGTAAATTTAAACCATTAATTTTTTATCTCATGAAAAGAACTTCAATTTTCATATATTTAAGCATTGTATACAAAGGAGAATATTTTTTTCTTTCTACCTCTACCTCTATCTATAGAGATATTTCCAAATAGCCATGTGTAGTGTTTGTGTGTGTGTGTGTGCGTGCACTTATACATTAAATTGGATACATAACTAGGGATAGATGAGCACTTGCAAAAGTAAAAAATGAGTAGAATTAAAGGAGAGAGAGAAAAATATCATGGCAAATGTACGATGCAATCCCTGAAGTCTTGTCAAGAAATGAGGAATAAAAGTATAGTTAGATGACTTCAGCCGTTCAGTGAAGTCTGAATGTAGAAGAGAAACACTTAGAAGACTTTTAACACAATTATTCAAAATGTCAAGCACCGAAAGATATTAGTTGCTATCTGAAATCCCAGTGGTATTTTTGTGACATAAGGGTATATGTAGCACTATGTACAATTTTTAGTCAATTGGTTAAGTTTTCATTTGTTTCCTTCATGCTCAGGAAGGGGCATTAGCACAGAAGTAGGTATAAAACTGTTTTGTTATGAAATATACTCAACAAATTAATTCATGTCTTAAAAATAATTTTATTATCTAATAACATTTTTAACATAGAAACATATTATAATTAAAATTAAATAACTATAATTATATTTGGTAGAAACTCATGCCATGGTCTTTTGATGGAGAATTCATCATGGTAATAAACATCATTATCATCATTATCATTATCATTACCTTCACAGTAGAATTTCTCAACCTTGGCTCTATTGACCCTTTTGTCTGAGTAATTCTTTTTAGAAAACAGGCTGACTGGCTAGAACAGGTATTGTAGGATGTTTAACAGTATCTCTGCCCTTTACCCACTAGATAGTCGTAACAGCATATCACCATCCATTGTGACAGGCAAACATGTCTCCATATATTTCCAAAAGTTACCTGGGACTTTAAAACCAATTCTAGTAGAAAACTGCTGCTCTGGAGTGAATCTGCATTAAAGCTCTTCCTGACACTACCAAATTTTCACCCAATTTCTACACCTTTGGTACAAATATCACATGTAGTACATTCCCTAAATCAATTCTGATATATTAAGAGAGCACTTTTTGTATACAAAACAAAAAAACATGAAGAATCATTTTTTTATTGTGATGTCAGCATTCTCAAGTTATATTTTAATAATTATCGTTGAATTATATTACTACCTCAATGTGTATCATCTGGAAAGCTAGATCTTAAAATAAACACAGCTTTTTCCCTAGAGTCATTTGAATTAATGATACTCTGTGAGTTATTTAAATGAGTGCTTGTTTTTATAATTTAAATTTTCCAAAAGAGGCCATTACAGCAACTGATCATCATAAAATAACAATGCGTGATGGCTTTACGGAACTGCATTTCCCTCATTTTTATGGGCACTGGGAGTCATTCTTTTATTTTTGACAATTTGCAAACCCCATTTAAAGTCATAAGTAGGTTTTGTGCATCCTCTGGTAGAATATCCTTCTCTCCAGAAATAAGAACAGTTAGGATTAAGAAAAGTAACAAGAAAACACTTCTGTTTTCCTTTTACACGTACCTGATTTATACAATGAGAAATTTTATTAAAAAAAAAAAACAATTTTCAACAATAAATTATTTTTGTTTGTCTTATTTTAATCAAGGTAAGTCAAATATAATTTATATAACAGTTTTATGGGGTTTGTTTTATTTTATTTTGTTTTAGTGGAATGCAACCAAGAGCTGTTTTGGAGAATGAAAATATAGAGCTATACTGGTGAAGGATGGAAAAGGTCAATCTGTCTCCACCTTGCCATTATTTATGCCTTGGAAAGGATCTAAAATTCAATAGTCCTATCAGGACTGTAGATTTCACATACGTTGTGTTATATCTCTCTGTTTTTAGGTTTATATTGTTTCTTAACTGTTCTCCCTCATCGATCACATTTTGCTTTTAATTTTAATTAACTCCTATTTCTTACAGTCTACTTTAATGGTATTGTTTCATATTGACTGATTTTGTAAACTAGTTTTTGAATATGTAGAGTGTTTAAATCTCATGTTGAACACATAGGATTAAATAACTTTTAAAAATGATTCTTACAGTTATTAATGTAAGATCAATGTAAAGTTTACCATAATCTCATTTTTAGTCAATAACTTCAATCTTCTTTCCCAAATCCATAGTTACATTAAAAATAGCTGATGGAGAATTTAATTTTCATCCTCTTTGCATTTATTACCCCATTTTCTAGTAGGGATGTGAGGAGAAAGATAATTTATTTTTATCATAACCAGAGACTGAATCATGAGGCATCTGATAAAGTTTATTTGAAAAAAAATAACTCAGTGAATATATCTTATGCAATTATATAATTGAAAGAAATTAAATTTCATTAAATTCTGGTATTCATATCTTAATAAATCACAATAATTTTACTGTCTTTCACTTCAATTTTTTTACCATCTGTGATGATTAATTCCATGTGTAAACTTAAAGATGTTTTTGGATATTAATATTTAAACTGGTAAACTGAGTAGAGATTTCTCTCCATAACATGGATGAGTCTCATCCAATCAGATGAAGGCCTAAATAGAACAAAATGACTGGCCTCTCTGAGCAAGAGTGAATATTGCCTTTAGACCAAAGCTGAAACTTTGGCTCTCCTGGGTCTCGGCTTGCTGTCTTTCAGACTGGAACGGTGCCATTGGTTCTCTTGGGCTTCAAGCCAGTCAGCCCACATTGCAGATTTTGAATTCGCTAATTTTATATTCATGAGATGATTTTTGTAATAAGATATATTACACACACACACACACACACACACACACACACACACACACACATCTCCTGTTGATTATTTTTCTCTGGAGTTCTTCGATTTACTTTCCTTTTAAATTTAAAATAGTATTCGAATCTGAACCTTATTATAATCATGCCCACCTCTTAAGTCGTACAGTACTAGTAGAATGCAGCAAGTACACTGACTTTGCCCAACATTGGAATTCTTAAAAACCTAGGTCCATGGGAATCCAAAGTACATTTCCATTTCACTCTTAAAGCAAATGTTGTTCTGAAAAAAGTGGAAAAATCATTGTTTCCAAAATATGAGCCATTGTTATTTTGATAGTATTTAATATAACTAGTTTACTAATATTTAATACAACTAGCTTATTTTTTATAGCTTAAGATTATTTTGCTCCATTTTGAAATTTTAAATATATAGATTCTATTATCCTTATTTTGTTTAAAGTGCTGTAGGACTTAAATCAAAGATTTATTAGACTATATATTTAGTATATTATATTTATGTATAATCGAATAAGATTTTGCCATTGCCTGTTTGTGTTGTCCTTAAAATACAAACACTATTTGTCTCATTAACTATGTTTCATTAAAAATAGCTTTAAAGGTGTCTTTCTTTTCATAGTATACAATTTAGTCTTTTGTAATAGTGAAATAAGAGTTGCTGCCAATGTGTTGAAGTTTTCATTTTTATGCAGTTAAATGAAAAAATATATAACACCAAAGCAAATTTTTCATGTAGTTAAGGTGTTATAATTTAGAAGACTCATTCTGAGATTTTGAATTTCCCACTCGTTAGCAGAAAAATTTTATGGTAGATCACATAGTAGATTTATTGGAGATGTAGCTCTTTGTTTTGCCCTTTTAACACTTTTGTTTTTTAAGTATGAAAAAGTTAGAGTTTATACATTTAAGGTTATTTTTCAGTTTTTGTTTTTCTATTATATGAAATTGGAAGGTATAGGAAAAACTCACTTGAAATATATTTTATGTTTATATTTTAATATTTAAGATAAAACTATACTTGAAATTAAAAAAAATTGTTTTCAAATAAAGTGGCCAGCAATATAAATACATAATCAAATAGGCTAAGACAGATAACATAACGCATTGATAAGATTTTCTTGCTGCTTGCAAAGATTGGTGTTATTCTCTACCGTTTTGTCATAGACCAGCAGTCTGAAAGGAGTTTCCTCTTTCAGATTTATTGTTCCCTTGTGCACCACTCCATGGTGTAGATATATTAACTGTGATGCTTTTGAAGAAATTGTACACAACTTTTTCTCTTTATCAAGGAACCGTATCCTGCTGAAAGTATCTTGTTAAAGTTAATGAATTAATAATTATCTGAGGATATGGATCACAAAGATCATTTTTGAATGCAGGTTACATGTAAAGTAAGATAAAAGACAAGAGAAACTAAACATAAATGGAAATTTAGGCATCTTTTTCATAGTGCTTCTTTTATTAAGAAGGGGAAAATATGACTAGTTTGTACCAAGCAGCCAGCAAGGAAGGTGATCGGGATATATTATCTACCTTCAACCTCAAAATTACCAAGATAAATAGATATTATTCATCCATATTGAACAGCTGGGAAATTTGAAATCTCAAGAGGTTAATTAACTCCCTCATGGTAATGTAGCTGATTCTAAGTTAAGACTACAGTGCCTCAAATGTAATACTTCTTAAAAACACAATTCTTTAAAAACTGATTGCTCAGTAATCTATTTTGAAAGTGTTTTAGAATTATTTGAATCTTAACACATATAGATAAAATATTTTAACATTTCCTTCACCTTACTAATATACTGTGTTTTTAACCTATTTTTTTAACAAACAGTAAATGCTTCTACTCTTATCATTGCTGATTCTCCTACAATCCCAAAGAATACAAAGGCAGTGAGATTTTAAATATTTTGCTCATATTGGATATGATTACATTTAAATTGAGCACATTTCATTACCTATTTCTGGACTCATTTTACATTTTCAAATTTAGAGAAACCAACTTCTCAAAATCAGTGCTGAAATTGCTTTCATTAGTATCCCTTGGATTTTTCAGTTCTATTCTCTTTTCTATTTATCTCTCATTTTCATGGTCAACATATTTACCTTTATATTGCAGTTCTTATTTTTCTAGCTCATTGATCACTTCTTCTCCCTACTACATTTCTAAAATATGCTAGAGTGAGTGATGGTTAACAGTAATGATTTGAGCAACGATTTGATATTGTAATTGAAATATATGAGCTCTAGCCTTATCTCTATTACCTACTAACAGTGATATTAGAAAAGATACTTAAACTATAAAGCCCTCAATTTCCTCATCTAAAATGGGAAAAATAAAATTACTTATTTCATAAGGCTGTTATGAGAATTAAATCAGAAAATATATTAAAGAATTATCTCAGTCTGTGGCACATTGTGTTTAATACATATGTTAGCAATATTTAATGGTAATTGTACTGTGGTACTCAATGATTAATATAAAATCTCAATTATTCAACATCTCTTGCTAGATCATTACGAGACATTGTACCTGTCAGAGCTGATGCACATGGTCACCAAGACCACACAATGTAAACCCACACAATGTAGGTAGCATCATTCACATAGATTACAATATAGATGGCATCCCCTGATGTAGTACGGTGGGTCCCTGTACCCAGTCAGCTTACAAAAGAATAAAACCACAAACTCCCAAACTCAAGATCATATCCTGTCTCCAAGTCACTCATATCTAAATTAATAGACACACTTGCCTATTCAAAAGCCATTTGTTGCATTTTTCCCTTGCCAAACAATTTAGATGTAGTTCAGGAATGTAAAGGAAAGATGGGCCCCTTCCTAGGCCCAAGGGATGAATGATAGTTGAACTAAGGTAAGTGTGGTAATATCATTCCCCTTTGCCAGCATGTGATGATGGACAAATTAGCCCAGTTCTAGCTAATGATATGTTAGGGATATTAGGCTGGATGGAGCTATAGAAAAGGATTTCTACTGTGATGAAATAGTGTAGAAATACATTTCTCTCTCTCTCTCTCTCTCTCTCTCTCTTTTTTTTTTTTTTTTTTTTTTTTTGGATGCAGTCATGTAAGTAGGAGTGGACTGCAGGTGAAATAGTCATTTTAATGGTGATAAAACAAGCCTGTGGATGAAATAAGAGACCTTGGGCCTGGCAAAGGGAAATGTAGAAAGCTAAGAGGTCCTGAATGAGATGAAGAATTAGTAGCACCTGTCTCCCATTTTTTTGTGTGCAGTTTTGGTTGGGATGTCTATTAATTTCAGGTAAAAACAACTGAATACATTTAATTAATCTGATATTGTGTGTGTGTGTGTGTGTGTGTGTGTGTGTTTTATGCCAATGGATTTCACAAGCTGAGTTTGAATTCATTTTTCTATTCTCTCAGATTTGCTTTATTAGAAACAATATATTTTTCACTTTTCTTCTGACAGTCATTTTTTATTACTACATATTTTCAATGTTATAAGCAAATAACTTTTAAACTATTACATATTTTTAGCACTACATTACATCTAGTTTATTTCTCATCTTAAAGATAGCATGTGCCTCAGAGGGTTAATATGAAGAGTGAGATGATCTCTGACACATTCTTCACCTTTAGTTAACTATCTTTTAGTCTTTTTTTCGTGAAAATTATATTAGCTTAAAAAGAGTTTAAAATTTTTATAAACTTAAATAACTCCTGACTTTAGAGCTTTCCTAAAATACAACCACTTAAAAGTAAACAAATCTTTTCTGCTATATATTAACTACCAAATGCCAGCATTATCTGATATATCAGTACTCAAAGTACATTTATATGCATCAGTCATATGTAAGGTAGAGAAATTAAAAGAAAAGAAATATTTACAAGTTCTGATTATGCTGTGATATAAATAATATTTCAATTATATCTATAGTAATACAGATTTAATGATGCTTTCTTAGATTTAAGGAAATTTCATAGTTTGTTAGAATATAACAAACAATCCAATACATCTAAACAAATGAGACATGTTATGCTTGGCTTTCTTTTGGGTCTATATTGGCCTGTGAATTTTTGTTTCAAAGGTAATATTTTCTCAGATGAAATATATATCTATCTCTCTCAGTCTATGTCTTTGCATGCCTATCTATTTCAGTTATTGACTTTTCGTATAAATAAATGCAACGTAAGATTGTTTAACTTGTAGTGTAAAAATTATTTGTTTGTAGAAAAAAGAAAGCATTTCCAATATTGACAATATAGTGATATATTTAGAAAGCAATTCACATGGCTATATAAAGCCTGTTTCTTATTCCAGTCATTTTTTAGTCACTGCCCCTTTCTGCAACACACACACACACACACACACACACACAACATCATGTAGTAAAAAAAATCAGAGAGGGTATGATGCTTATAGAATGTCTGCTATGAGGCAGACATTTTACTTGGCGTTCAGAGTACCTTATCTCATTTTAAGCCTCCCTCATCAACTCAATCGAATGAGTTGATATTATCTCATTCTTATATGTGGGATTGGAGGCTCAAAGAGATATAAAGAATGATGACATAAACATGTAGCAATTAATTAAATATAATATTTAGCAATTTGGAAATAATTTCTTTTTCTTATCTTCCACTTCTCTACTTTTTCACAGCTATCTTACAAAATTTGTAATATAATTATAATTTAATGATGGGCACCTAACTGCTAAATCAACCACTAGATTTTCAGGTAATTCACCTTCAAATGCCCCTTTGTGTTTGATAATAGGTTTAATTAGAATATCAATAATGTTTTATATTTGTATTGTATTTGAGATTTACATTCTACTTTTACATGTCTTATTTTATGTATTTTTTCAAGGAATTATGATAGAATATTGCCATTTTATATTTTGAGACAACTGAGGTTCCAGAGAAGGAAATGTAATTAATGCTAAATTTAGTTATTAACTTTAACTTTTCTTCCCAGACAGATGTAAGTTAACTCTTCATAGATGCTCCCACAGTATTTAAAATATATACTAACACATTAACAATATTATTGCAACAAAAATATATTTACTGGGCATGAATTTTATGCCAGACCATATGCAAAACTTTTATTATGCCATTTTTTTCACAGCAATTCTGTGAGTTAAACACCATTATTACTATAATCATTCTCACTGTTATTTTTAATATTATAATTATTAATGAGGGTAAAGTAAATCATCTCAAGAACCAAGTAACAGCAGAACTTATATTTAAATATAGCATTTTAGTCTAGAACTTCCAAATTAATAAATAACCCCACTAATTTGCCTCATATTTTATCACCTCGCAAGTAGATTATTAATTATATGAATGAAAAGAAACATGTATGTTTCTGATTTGTATGTTTTCAGTGCCTAGCCTATTACTTGCATTTCGGTGGATCTTACATAATGTCTTTACATAATATAATATCTAACTGCATATTTTAGTAAGCTTTGTGATACACTGAATGGAATGGGTAATTAAATTCATCTGTGACATAACTATAAATACTATGGGGTAGGGATTTTATTTGTCCTGCTTACTGTATCCCACAAGCTCAGAATAACACATCACATTTGGCAATTAGTTATTTAATAATTAATAAATATATGGTTATATCTCACTCTAATAGAATAAATATAAGGATGCAATATAGAGTGATATTGGAAGCATGGAGCAAAAGAGAAAAATAGATTTAGAGAAGGGAAATCAAAATCTGGAGCAGAGAACAGAGAGAGACGCACAGTGGAAACCCCTCACCCACACACACCGGAGATGTTGGCCGCTGCTGCTCCTCCTTGTGCATCTATGCTAGCTAAGCCCAACTTCCAGTAGATTCAGAGGTTTTCAAAAAGCATAAAGTGATGAGATGATAGGGTGGTGCTCCAGATGGTACCAAGAGTAATCAAGTGGTAAATTTTGCTGAAAGAAAATAAATAAGGTTTCAATAATTGTGGGTAGCAGAAATGGGTGTTGACATCATTTGGATTTTCAAACTTTTATTGGCTTTATGAAATGCAATTGTTTTATATTTGGTGTACATGCTATATATGGAATAATTTCCTTATTTAAATTTCTCAATACAATTGCATTGCAAAATTACTTGCCACCGATTTGAGAATTTCGGAAACATTGGAATAAATTGAGTAGATGTAACCAAAGCAGAAATGCAATGTCTAAAATATCTATTTTTTTCTGAAATTTTTGGGCTGTGTAAAAATGGAGTGTGTGATAAGTTCCTAAGAAATATTTGCTTTCATTTAATGTAAACATGCCACAACAACACAAAATACTATGTTAAAGTACATAGTTATTCAAATTGGAATGTATTATTTTATTATTGTTTTGCTTCTGAAAAAAAAAAACCTCTTTTTTGATAAGGGTTAAAAAAATACTAAAACAGATAATTATACTAAAATTACTTAGCTCAGCAATTAATTATTACTAAGGAGATTGTGATTTTAAATTTATGGTGACTATCATATAATGTGAATTGATAAAACTAGATAACTAAACAAAATCAAAATAGAGGATCAAAAAGATGCTAGCTATTTTTAAAAATTAATTTGGACACTTATTGAAAATTAAATAGTATTTTGTGAAAAGGGGGGAAAAAACCCTGAGCAATATCTTTTCACTTTTAAGACTTTATTAAAATATTATAACTATAGTCATACACAGTAAAATGCTTTTTCAATTATAGAGCAATACTCTTGTTGTTAATTTTAAATCATGTTTTCATATTTTGCATAGTGCCCTTAGTTGATTTTAAAATAGATAAGGATACCAATATAAACTTTCAAACACTATGTATATAGTTTATATGTATGATAAAACATAAAATTTTTAAAAAGCGTGAAATAAAAATCTAGGCTTTTTCTAAGTAGTTAGTTCCTTATCTTTCTATACTTAAACCCTTTTTAGTTTATCTCATGACTAATAACTATTGTTCGATAAATGTATTTAAATTAAATTAATCAATTATTTGAAATTCCAGAAGACAACATGGTTTCAGAATACAGACTATGTATTTTCACAGTCATAATCATTAAAGGTAGAAGGAAGACGTATTATCACTGCTAATAAGGCTAATATCTTTACTTTCCCCCCAAAAGAAAGCAATGGAACAAAACATTGTAAGGATTGTCTGAAAAACACCTTGTTGTTAAATATGTTATAAGATGGCCATATTTTTGGAACCCAATATTTGAACTCATCTTGTGACAGAATAGCTGACTGGCAGTCTGAAAATCTGTTGAAATATCTGATACCTGGGTGGTCCTGCTAAATGGTCTCATTTATTGAATCTATACCACATGCTTATTACCATACAAAAAGAAAAAATCCTCAAATAAGACACAGTTCCTATGGACAACAATCTTAGTGACAGGATATTAAAATAAAAAATAACTAAATTGCATCATGATGAATGTTATAAAAACAGATGAAGGACAATGAGACAGAAAAAAAGTTAATTATTATTAGTTTTTCAACAGAAAAATCTAATGAAGAAATAATATCCAATAACAGGAGTAATTACAAATCAAATATGTTTGGATAGGAAGGCATATGATCTATATCCATGAATAAAAGTTAAAGAAGGTTAGAAGAAATATTAAAATGATAGAATAAGTGCTTTCTCCCTCTCTTTTGAAAAATTTCATATATAGAGTCAAATGTGTATGCTTATAGCCTTGAGCAAATTGATGCATACACTAATTTTGAATTAACATATCAGTTATTCACTAAAGGTAGAAAGAAATCATTTAATTTAATAATTTATTTTCTGTTAATTGAAAAATTTAGTAAAGCATAAAGCCTACAGAGACTAAGAAAACGACTATATTTTGTAGTGGATTTTAACAGTTTTATGTTGACTAATCCAATTGTTTAATTTCAATTTCATTGATAAAATTTGATATATGCAGAAAAGATATTAATTCTATAAAATTTCCAAATATAAAAGCTATAAGACTACATTAAACATTATGTTATAACCTTTTGATTTGTGTATTATTAGAAAGTCAAGATTTGTGTTAGAGTATAGGATTCTGAAGCTAACATCTAGTTTATATTCTACACCTGAATAAAACTAGTTTTTTTTTATCTTTCATAGATAGTCGATTGTCTTAGTCATAAATTATCAGTAGATAGAGTCATTGGAGAAAAGTTCCAATAACACTGTTATATTAAATTGCTTAACATAAATAATTCTATCATCATGTTATGTTACTTAAAATTTTCATTTAACATATTGAACAGATGGTATGCACTGATATTTTATATAGTAGAAAACAAAACAAACTAATAGAAAAAAAGAGGGTCTTTAGTAGTTGAGTGAATTTAAGAATACAAGAAATAGTGTAAAAAAATCATTCAAATGCTTGAAAAAATATGTATGCATATATACCACTCACAAACATATTTGATTTTTGGTGCAGTACAAGGGTTATGAATAACTTCACGAGCTTATAAAAATATTGATAAGTAAATGATTCCTATATTCTACAGAATTCATTACATGTTTAAAGACAATGTACTTCTAAAGATCATTTAAATTAATGTATTACATATCCAAAACCTAATAATTTATGATTCTACTTGTTGATTTTGCATTTATCAAGTGAAAATATCACTAGAACTTTTCAAGTTTTTGTGTTTATACTAGAAAATTTGGGATTTTTGAGTCAGACCTAAGTTGAAGTATTGCTACTGCTCGACTGCTCGTTAATACTCTTGTAACCTTGAGTTATTTAACCAACGTTTCCAGGTCTTTTTTAAAAAGGCATCATTTATATCACAGAATTATTAAAATTAAATTAGTAAACATAGGTAAATCCAAGCCAGGGTACACATTTATATGTATGTTTTCTTTCTTTTCCAAGAATAATAATGATAAAATGCAGAGTTGTTAAAGTTTTTGTTTTCTAAGTAAAGAGGCAAGGTAGAAATTTAAGTATAGTGATAGAAATTATTGCATTTATTTTAAATAAATACTTTCTTGATAAATTTAAATGATAGGTCAATGGAATAGTCATGGCATTTGACACCAAAATAAATCAGATTAAGCTACCGTCCCTAACATTTAAATATAATAGAACCTGAGAATATAACACGCACTCAATTGGAGTGGCTAAAAATGCAGATAGAAGAATCTGTCTTACAATATAATTATATTGCTTTTTTAATATCTGGCACAAAGTAATCACATAAATTACTAAATTTAAGTTTTAAGAAATAAATATTGATATTAATTTAGCCTCATCCTAAAATAATCTAGTTCAAATAACATTATTTTGGTCATTTTTAATCAGTTATATATCTGTTATATATTAATAAGTATATATGTCAGTATTGAAATCATTGTCTACTAGGTTTACTCTCTCACAGAAAACCATTCACAGTTTGGTTGTTTTTAAACATTTGTCATAATTCCAAAAATTAATACTTATTTAGGTTCATTATTAACTACAAATTTTTTATTAAAATATACTTTTTATAATCTCTTTGAGATAAGAGTCCAGAGATGTAAGTGGAATGTCAATTAAATATTTTATAGATCTCTTTATCAATAAACTAAAAATGCATTTATATTAAACTTAAATATTTATCAAATATCCTGCAAAATACTAATATATCTTTATGTTCTGTAATTCAAACTAATTTTAAAGATTTTGAAATAATGATTATGGCATGCAAGTGGATACTTTCACTTGAAGAATTATTATTCTAATTGAATAGTACACAATGTATTGATAAAATAATTATGTATATAATCTATACTCTAGACTTATCATAATTTAGTAACTGAGAAATATTTTTCATGTCCCTCTGTGCATTAAATTTAGAGAGAAATGCATTCTTCTCTAAAGCAATGGGAAATAGTATGTGATAAGTAATAAGCTAACTGTGTAAAACTATTTATAAATACTGGCTTATAAATGTTAAGATAGTAAACAACCAAGTTAACCAAAATGTAGTTTTAAATCCTGCTAATTTTATTTGACTCTACTACATAGAGAAGTAGTTCCCAAATAACTAAGGCGACACATAGCAAAACATTATTCAATAATTGAATAATTGCTCTCTATTACAATGTCATTCTGATAACAAAATTTTATTCAATAATCGAATAATTATTTTCAAATTCCTTATAAGTATTGCAGGAAATAGAGAGATGAAAAATAGATGCTTCCTCAAATTCGAGGTTTTCATTAGTGAGACAGATGCTAACCAAACCCACTCTATTGCAGAGCAGAATTAAGTAAATGCTAAGAGAAATATAAAGCTTATATACAGCAGCACAGAAATGAAAGCGATTAATTTCCTTTGGAGAGAAATGAGGCAGCCAGTTTCAAGATTAAAGGCTCAGTTGAGAAAAGAATTGGAAAAAAAAAAAAACTAGATAAATCCAGCTAACCTCATGAAAATTACAGTTGGTGCAGAGTACTCTTATAACCTGATGCAGGAGGTTTTGCAATGGTCTCGAGCTTTGAATGTGGTGGCCTTGAACTTTGAATGTTGTGCCTATTTTTCTTTGCCTTCATAGGGATTTTATTGTAAATCTGAAGAAGCTGCAAGTACTACTAACCTGATGTCATTTAAAATTAAAATTTGTTGCTATTTCATTAAAATACGTATTAATAAAATCATCTTTCCTTTCTACTTGACCTTATGGCTTCCATTTTTCATCTAGCTGATTAAATATAAAATGGTATCATATCAGAGATATACTAGACCTATTGATAAATTTATTCCCTTTCTCTAATTTCTTTAATTCACGTTTTTCCCACTGTTCCTATTCTAGTATGGAACAATGACAGTGCCCTTATCAAGAAGTCTGCTTAGTAAAATTTTATACAGACAGTTTGCATTTTTGTGGGATGGCAGTTCTGGTCAGTGTGTTGAACTGAGCTCCCACCTGCATCCCCTCTGCCCTGCTTCCCAAACACATAATGATGCTGGCTCAAGTGTGAGAAAAATGATATAGATATTTATTAACCAAAGCTTGAAACCAAAACATGGGAATAATCATATCAGAAGAACAAGTTTTAAATTTAAATTCAGATAAAAGTGTTAGAGGTGAAACATTCATAGTTATTGGGAGTAGTAAATGGGGGCTGATGGGAGTCTGAAACCAGCATGAAGCAGAGAGTCAAGTTCCTATCTTTGCATTGTTTCTTTTAGTGAAGGCATTGTCCCTGTAATTGCTCATAAATAGCTCCCTGCCATCTTTTTCACCCACACACTTTAGTACTCCACGTACTGTATTTCTACTTGTCTAATGTTACCTAATCCTACTGCCTCTTCTTCATTTACTAGGTTAGTTCAATAATATCCTACTTTGTCTTCTTCAAGTATGATTCTTTCTATAGGATTCTCTGCTTGGTTATCATAATATCCTACTTTGTCTTCTTCAAGTATGATTCTTTCTATAGGATTCTCTGCTTGGCTATCATAATGGTATTCTTATAAATCTGAAAAAAATCGGTGTTCTGTGTTCTTTCCTTCTATTTCATGGTTCTCCATTACTCTTAAATAAGTATCATACCTTTAACAGATACATAACATCATTCACAATCTCATTTTCTCACTTCTCCAGGGTTTTTGCATTCCTCTTCTTCCATTTTCTTCCCAACTTTGCCTATATACTGTGGTTTTACAACAATAATTTTTTTCTCTTTGTGCTCTATTCATAAATATTTATGTGCCTCTGTTATCATTAGAATGCTCATTCTCATGTTTTTATATTGTGTACACATGCCTCCTTTTACTTCAGGATTTCCCAAGCATTCCATGTTTATTAGAAGGTTTTTTTCTCTTTTCAACCAATTCTCCCTTACTGCCTCTGGAATGTATCTTCCTATTGTTTCTCCACTATGGTTCACACACCACTATTAAAGATCTTACAAGGTTGAATAATAATAGCCTAATTTTATAGTGTTCTCTCTCAGTCTATTTCTATATCTACTGATGCAGCGTAGATATCCCACTGATGTTTGTTGAATTAGTAGATGATTTATATTGCTGTGAACTATATTAGGAGGGAAAAGTCCTTCCTCTATTTATTCTCTCTGGCTCCAGTTTATTAGCCAGCTAATTATAGGAGACTAAATAAACTGATCTTTAAGGTCCTTGTATAGTCCTCAAAATTACCTACAAATTCCTTCAAATTCTGATTAATCACTTCTCCAACCTTGACCTCATTCTCTACTTAACTCTCACTGTTTTAGCCATATTAGTCTCTCTTCTGCTCCACAAGTACATCAGGCATGTATCCAAATTAGGACAGTTGTTCTACCTAATTTTTTAAAACCATATGTTTCTCTGATTATCCACATGGCTACCTCATTTTCTTCAAGACCTTCTTGTTGAAATCTACTATAAAACTTGATATGTTTTATAAATAATATAGAGAATAGAATATCTATAATAAAGATTCTAGCTTTTTTTTTCCTCTATATCACTTTTCTCTTTGTAACATGACATTTCATTTTCTACTTATGTCAATTGATTATTGTCTAACACCCCTTACTGGAATGTCAACTTCTTGAAGGCACGAATCTGTTTGTATAGGAGTATATTTCAGGTGCATAGAAAATTTCTTATCAAACTAATAATTCTTTGTTTACTACATGGATACAGGCAATATTTAGCTATATGAGTAAATTTAAACCTTAGGCTGCATTTCAAAAATTTTAGAATCAGTGTGAAAACCATCTTTCAGCTTTGTCTATAGTATTTCTATTTAAAAAGATCTTCCTTTCAGCAATCCCTCACCTGGTATTTAGGAGGTGAAACTCAAAAAATATAATAACTTTTTTTTCAAAAACATCTTTATATAGTCTCACAATCGTGTCTAGCTTTGCTCACTTATCTACGTAGAACCATAAAGGAAATAAATTAGAGACAGATAAATATTACATGATTTCACTTTTATGTGGAATTTAAAAAACTCAAAACAAATGAATAAATGAAACAAAACAAAAACAAACTTATAGAAATAAAGAACAAACTGGTGATTGCTAGGAGGGAGGGATGTGGAGAGATGAGTAAAGAAGAAAGGGAATATTGTCAATAATAGTATGATAATTTTGCATGGTGATGTATGTTTAAATAAATAGATCAACAAAGCAGAAACAGACCCACAAATACAGAGAACAAGTTGAAGGTTGCCAAATGGGAGGAGGTTGGGTGAATGGGAATTAAAAAACCAACTTAAAATATCAGTTTCTTTGACAAACTAACAAGAAACTATATGAAAAAGAAATAATAAAAACAGTCCCATTATACCAGCATCAAAAACAATAACATACATAGGAATAATTTTAACCACAGACATGAAAGATATTTCCTGAACTGTAATTTGGAGAAGAAAATCTTATTTTTTAGTTAGAGCAGATAGACTCACCTAAGCATTTCATGGATAACAGTCAAGACATGGAAAATAATGATAAATAACATTTACTACAAATCAACCTTTAGTATCAAGTTTGATCTGTAGTGAATGTGAGTCTTTTTTATTGAGGAAGTAAGCAGACAATATGTTAGGTGCATATCTTTTTAAGAAAATTAAAGATAACAGTAAAGGGGATCAAACATATGGTGTGAAAGTAGTTTGATTTTGAGTAGAGAATATCCAATGCAATATACAGATGATGTACTATTGAAATGCACACTTGAAACCTATATGATTTTATTAACCAATGGCATTCCGATAAATTTAATAAAAAAAGTTAAAGTTGTGTTTCAATAGAATGCTTTATGTGAATGTGATTAAAATTAATTATTTTTATTTTAAAGATTATTGTAATTCTTAAAGATGAGAACTTTCTAGATGCAATTTTGAGATAAAATAAAATGTTCTCTATTCATTGCACCATTAATATGTTATAAGAATTGTTACCGGAACATTTGCTCCTCAATCAACAGAGGATAAAGAAAATTCCTGTGACTTTTCTGTTTAAATTAGGAAATAAATTGAATTAATTTTTCTAGCCATTAACCTTCCACATGATCTTACTAAGCTTTAGTGGAACTTTGATTGGTAGCCATTAAAGTAGAATATAATTAGTAGCATCCTAATTATATCTAACTCATTTCAAATAATAATTTTCTTGTACTTTCTATCCCATAGAGACAAACTAAAATTACATATTTTTATTTGGCAATTTAAAAAAACTACAAAAATAATAAATAATGTGCTTCCTTGTGGGTTAAGTGGTAGATATAATTTATTGTCTTTTACATAATGTATTAAGTCACTTTCATATAGTGTCTATTTTTGTGCTTTTAATTGTGGAAAACAAAAACATATGTTTACAAGACTTAGTATAATATTCACATCATAAGCTATATAAATGTCAAATCACTATGTTGCATTCTTAAAACTAATATAATATTTTATGCCAACTACACTTTAACTAAGAAAGAAAGAAAGAAAGAAAGAAAAGAAAGAAGAAAGAAAGAAAGAAAGAAAGAAAGAAAGAAAGAAAACATAGTTCAGCCGCTCATTAAGTTTGTAGTCTGTCACAAATTCAAAATAGAATGAGATGTTCCTCATTTCCTAATTTAGAAGTGATTTCTCAATATAGAAGCTACCAAAGCAATCATTAGTATCATTTATTCGATTTTTAATAATTAAAACTAATATAATTAAACTGTGATTATAACTTATTTCATCAATTTAATTACATTTTCCTTGAGTAATTGATACATATGTATTTATACATTATGTGTCTATGTATATTTTCATAGGGCACTGAATTGCTTTAGGTAGTAAGAACACTTTAACAAATTAATCCTTCCAATCTTTGGGCAAGGTTTATCTTTCTATTTATTTGTATCTTGTTCAATTTTTTCTTATTGTCTTATAGTTTTTAAATTGCAGGACTTTCACCTCTTCAGTTAAATGTATTCTTAGGTATTTTAAATTTTTGATGCAATAGTCAGTGGGAATGTTTTCTTAATTTCTTTTCTGATTGTTTGAAATTGGTATATAAAAAGCACAACAGATTTGTGTATTGATTCTGTATCTTCAACTTTACCTAAGTCATTTATTAGTCCTAATAGATTTTTTTTTGTAAAGTCTATAGGGTTTTCTCTATATAATATTATGTCGTTTGCAAATAATGATAGTTTTATTTTTCCATTCCAATTTGGATAGATCATCCAGACAGAAAGTTAATAATGAAATAATGGCCTTAAATTTCACATTATATGAAGTCAACGTAATAGACATTTTAGAACATTTCATCCCCAAACTACAGAATACACAATTTTTCAAGTGCATATGGAACATTCTCCAGGATAAACAGCATATTAAGCCATAAAAAGAGCCTCAGTAAATTTAATAAGATCATATCAAGTACCTTTTCTGACCACAATGGCATAAAACTAGAAATCAACTACAGGAAAAACTGGAAAGAACACTAATATGTTGACTCCAAACAACATTCTATGAAACAATCATTGGTCAAAGAGAAAATTACACAAGAGATTAAAAACTACTTAAAACAAATGAAAATGAAATATAACTTTTCAAAATTAATGGGATGTATCAAAAGCAATTCTAAGAGGGAATTTTATACCTATGCAGACCTATTTCAAGAAGCAAGAAACATTCCTAGTAAATAATCTAACTCTACACCTAAAGGAATTAGAAAAAGAAAAAACAAAACCAAATGTAAGTTGATTTTGTATCCTGAAAATGTACAGAATGTGTTTATTAGTTCTAACAGTGTTTTTTGGTAGAATTTTTGAGGTTTTTTAGATATAAGTTCATGTCATCTGCAGACAAAGATAGTTATATTTCTTTTAATTTGTTTGTATGCATGTGTGTATGTGTGTATGTGCATATGTATGTCTATATGTATGTATGTATGTTAAATAAGAGTGGTCATCCTTATCTTAGAAGAAAAGCTTTCAATCCTTTACCAGTGAGAATGATATTAGCTGCTTGTCATATATGGCCTTTATTATGCCAAAGTACCTTTCCTCTATATCCAGTTTTTTGAGAATTTTTATCATGAAAGAATGTTGAGTTCTGTCAAATGCTTTTTTTTATCTGTTGAAACAGTCAGACAATTTTTCTCTTTCATTCTATTAACGTAGTGTAACACATTTATTGATTCATGTATGCTGAATCATTCTTGCATCCTAGGAATAAATCCTGGTAGATTATAATGCATTATCTTTTTAATGTGCTGTTGAATTTGGTTTGCTAATATTTTGTTGATAATTTTTGTTTCATCTGTATTTATCAAGAATATTAGCTTGAAATTTTCTTTTCTTATGATTCCTCGTGTAATTTGGCATCACAGTAGTGATGGCCTTGTAGATGAGTTAGGAAATGTTATTTGTTCTTCTATGGAAGAGCTTGAGAAGGATGAACATTAATTATTTTTTCAATGTCCCTATCTGGGCTCTCTGGTAAAGTGGGGCCATTGGGGAGGCTTTGCAATTGGGCAGGGCCACTGACTGCCTGGGTGAGACAGGAGATATTTCTACAAGTTCCAACCATCTCTTCTAACTTATCTGCATCACCATTCTCCAAAATTACCATTAATCTCCCCCTTATGGCAATATTGACAGTTTTAAACTAATGTCCTTCCATTTTCTTGATTCTAGTCCATATCATATTTTCTTTCCCATCAAAACACCAAAGCTACTCTTAAAGTCAAAATGAAATCAACATCACTAAATATAATATCAAGTTTGAAATTACGACAGATGATATTTGAAATATTTTTTTAAGTTTGTCTCCAAGTCACCACCTTCTCCTAGTTTCTTTCTTTACATTACTGTTGATTTTCTCAGATTGCTCTTTCATTCTCATTTGTTGCCCAATGGCTTAGTTCTGATACTTGATCCCTTATAAAAACTCACTTTCATTATTTCATACATTCTAATATTTTAAATATTATCTAAAACTTAAAATGTCTCCTAATTTAATATCTCAGTCTGAACCTTAACTTTGATTTTCAGGTCTGTATCTAACTATGCACTAAACATTTCTTGATATCCAACAGCCTTCTTTCTCAATCTTAACACCAAGAGGAGACTCCACATTCCCCACCACACTGTCACACTGAAAAACCAATTTGCAGTAAATGACTATGCTCTTATTGTGGATTCTCATGCCAAAAAGTTTGTCATCATCAATGCCTCTCTTTTATACTCCACAAATTTATCAGTATATTGTTGGCATTGCATTAAGAAGTACATAAAAGCAGCCATCATTTCTGATCTGAATTATTGCAATAGTCTCCTAAATAGTCTTATATCACATCAGTACTTATTATATCTCTATAGTTTTTCTCAGTCAGAGTTAGTTTCTAAGTAAAAACTTAAATCAGATCATGGCACTTTTCAAATCCTCAGCTAGAGTAGCCGTCAAAGTTTGGACAATGATATGAAAGGATATACATATCTTCCCTCTCCCATTTTCTCTCTACTTCTCTCCAATTATTCTTCCTTTTATTTTCCTTTCCTGAACACACTGCATTCTTGTTCTTCCTAAATATTGTAGACAAGTGCCACATTCAGGATTTTTTCCCTAGGCCCTGCCTTTAAACACGGAGGCTTTCTCTCCAGATATCCAAATGACTCACTTAACTCTTCCAGTTCTTTAGACAAAGGTCACCTTCACAGTGGCGAGCCTTTTACCTTACAATTACAAGCCTTATCAATGCTTTATGTTGCTCTGTAGTACTCATCAAGATTTGATAAAATATATTTTTAACACATTAATTTATTACCTATCTCCTATCCTTGGAATATAATATATAAGAGATAGGCATGTTTATATTTTGTCCTGATGTAATTTCTTGGTTTAGAAAATTATCTAAAACAAAGGTACTCGAAATGTATTTTGACTGAAACTGCCAGATATTGTCAATTGTCTTTTAGAGTAGTTGCTTAATATGTAAACTTCTACTATATGAAAGTGCCTGTTTTTACATCACATTTATCTTTGGTTTTCATTATAAAACATTTCTGTTTTGGGAAATTGGCAAGGAAAAAGATTATTAGTTTAAGTTACATTTCATCAAAATATGAGGTATGTTGGGCATATGTCCATTTCATCTCTCTTTTGTTATTATCTATTTTCTTTTTTTGCCAACTTTAGACCAACTTTGTTCCTTTTATTATTGATATTTAAGAATTTTTACTATTTAGGAAAATTGACATTTTGGCTATGGGTTATATTGCCTGAATTCTTCCATTTTTATTTATTTGTGCATTATTTTTAATTATTATGCTATACATTTTGTTTTTAATTTATTCTTGTTTATGACCTTCTGAGTTGTGTGACATACAATAAAAGTAAAAATAATTTCTTTAAATTCAAATCTTAAGCAAGAGAAATTCTGTATTTGCTTCTATAATAATAAAAACAGATGAATACTGCATATCTGAAAACTTCCTTAAATTCTATCTATATTATCATTTGAGTTATGAGCAACTATCAATTTATAATTAACACATTATTAAAGCTGTTTGAAGATTTTAAAATATATATTTATTTTATATAGCAGTAAGAATGGATAATAATTTATACAACAAAAAGATTTTATGGTTATTAAGCTGATAAATTTTATTGCTTTGCTCTAGCACTATGAATTTTATGATTAAGAAATACTAAACTTTCATTATGAAAGATAAGTTACTATCACTTTGTGACTTTGTATAAGTTCTTAATTTCAGTGCTAATTTAAAATGACTCCATTGTCCTACTATGCAGGGGAGAGAGATATGAATGAGTCACCTTGTTTCAAAATGTAAGGAAGTGTCATCTTTGATATTATTAGTCTCTGCATTGTGTTAGGCAAGCTGATTTTATGTGCTGGAGCAAAACCCATGGCTCATAAACTCAACAGAGGTGAATGAGTTATGATAGTCTTGGAAATACGTTAATGAAATTCTGCAAACATCAGTATGGTACATTAGTCTTCATCACATTTGGCTTTATTAAACACACAGATAGATGGGAGGCTGTCATGTATGTCAATTGTTTTGCTTTTTAAAAATGACCTAAGGAAATATAATAGGTTTTCCTTTTTTTTTTCCAACTATTTTAACATCATATGTAAATGATAAAATTTCATAGTTTCATGATTTAAAGAGCGAGATAGTTTAGGATTTTGTCATCACCGTGATTTAATATTCATTGAGGATCTATAACATGTTGGACGCCACAGGGGGAAAAAAAGGACTGCAAAGACACAGTCTCTGCCCTTAATTTATGTTTGCTTATTTTCTCTAAAGACCAGAGAAAATAATGTTTGCTTCAGAGTACATATATTGAAAGCTGAAAATTTCCATCAGAACCAATGGAGCTTAAACCATTGAAAAAACTAGATTGATCTGTTCATTTCAAGGCAAAATAAACATTAAAATGAAAGTTATACCAACTAGTAATAATATTCTAATGCTGAGCCCACTAAAGGGCAATCTTGCTCTTTTAAACTACTTACAGAAATGTTCAGTCATTGAATTAAAATTAAAAGCAAAATTTACATCTATCTATCTATCTCTCTCTATATATAAATATAAATATAAATATAATATATATATATATATATATAATATATATATTTTTTTTTTTCCCCATTTGGGAAATGTATAACAGTTAGTACAATCAATTTAGATTTTGGAACCAAAAGATGTCAGTCACTGTCAAAATGCGCTGCAATATATACCTAAAACAGGAGTCCCGAAACCCGGAGGAGATGTGGACCGGTACCATCATTGGCTTGTTAGGAACAAAGTGGCACAGCAGCAGGTGAGTGGCAAGCAAGCAAGTGAAGCTTCATCCATATTTGCAGTCACTCCCCAGTGCTAGCATCACCTTCTTTGCTCCACCTCAGATCATTAGGCATTAGATTCCCATAGGAGCACCAGTCCCTGGTACCATAAAAGTTGGGGACAGGTGCTCTAAAGCATTATATCAAATGTATTCTGTATATATACTTTACCTCTGGGACATACTTTTGATATATCCTTTGTATTTTGTCAGAGTAAAGTATCTCAAAAACCAAATTCATTTTTACTTTTTAGTTTCCACGTTTCTCCAGCATATACTTTCTCCTGCAGCCACATGATATACATGTGTAATATCACCCTTTCTCTAATTTGCTTCTCTCATATACAGCAAGTATAGTTTATGTTATATCACTAGTGTCTTTATAATGGAGCGCTACACAGATTCCTCAGGGAAAAACTCTTTTTTGTTTCAGTTGTAGTTATTCTATTTCCACAATGATGATTGTTACTGGCATTGGAGCCGTATCATCCTAGGATGAAATCCAGAATTGTCAGGCATATGTCTATACCCTGTGGACAAGTAGAATTTGAAACATGATTTTCTCGGGCTTGCTTGCATCTTCTACCGCTAGCACTTAAGAAGGAGATCAGCCCAAATAAAAATTGAGGGTTCAGAACAGAAAAATGCTGAAGTGTTAAGAAAATTAATTTATAAAAGTAGAATTGATGCCACAAAGTCAAACAGCAAATGACAGAGTATATCAATGCGACTTTTGTGTTTTTTTTCCCATATCTAGAGATCTCCTTTTTAAATATTATTTTACCTAATATTAAAATGTACAAGATTGTTACCAAATACATTTATTTTTTATGTATGTTGTGGCAATCCAAAATTTCTTTCATCGAATATTTTAATTTAATATAAAACATGTATTATCAAATAGTGATTTGTTACAATGTTAAAAAAGCTTTTGAGATAAGACACTTAACATGAGATTACCCTCTTAACAGAGTGCATAATTTTAGTGTATAATACAGTATTATTATCTACAGACACAGTATTGTAGAGTAGGTCTCTAGAACTTATCTTGAATATGTGAATTTTTATATTCGTTGATTACCAATTCTGTTTTTCCCTTCCCCACCCCTGGGATACCACAACTCTATTCTTTGCTTCCATGAGTTTTACACTTTAGATACTTCATGTAAGTGGAATCATGCATCCGTGACTGGCTTATTTCATTTAGCATAGTGTCCTTTAGGTTCACTTATGTAAGTTGTAAACCACACAATTTTCTTATTTTTTAGGGAAAATATTACCTCATTAGATGCATATACTACATTTTCTTTCATTTCTCTGTCAAATCACAATTAAATTGTTTCTGTATATTGGTTATTGGAACTAAGGCTGCAAAAAACATGAGAATGTCAATATCTCTTCAGATCTCAGTTTCAATTATTTTGGATAAATACTCAGAAGTGATATTGCCAATCATATGGTAGTTCTATTTTTAATTTCCAGAATCCCCGTACTCTGCTTCGCATTTGCTTGCATTCCCACTATGTTCAAGGGTTCTTCACATGCTCACCAACAATTATTGTCTTTGGTTGTTTTCTAGTTAGTATAGCAATCATGACAAAAGTGAGGTCTATCTCATTGTGGTTTTTGATTTGCCATTTCCTGATTATTAGTGATGTTGAGCATCTTTTCATATACCTGTTGGCTATTTGTATGTCTCCTTTGAAGAAATGTATATTTAAGTCCCGGTCCATTTTTTAAATGGGCAATGAAGTTCTTTATTTGTTTGCTATTAAAGTTTAAGAGTTCGTTTATTAATCTCTGGTGAGTTAACACTGGTAAATATAGTTTGCAAATATATTTCCCATACTACAGGTTTCTTTTCACTCTCTTGATTATTATTTCCTTTGCTGTGCAGAAGGTTTTTAGTTTGTTGTAGTCTCAATTATTTTATGTTTTCTATTTTTGCTTTTTTGAATTTTCTTTTGGTGTCATATCCATGAAATCACTGTCAAGACCAATGTCATGAAGCTTTTCTCCTACATTTTCTTCTAGGAGTTTTACAGTTTTTACAGTCTTATGTTTAAGTAATTAATCCATTTTAAGTTGATTTTTTGTATATGGTGTAAGAAAAGGGTTTAATTTTATTATTTTGCTTATGGATATCCAATTTTCCCAACACCATATATATATGTATATTTTTTAAAAAAGGTATTAAATCTAAAGGAAGAAATAAAACTGTCCCTATTTGTAGATCACAAGATTTTATGTATAAGAAACCAAAAAGATTTCACACAAGAAAATATATTAGAATAAACAAATTCAGTAACATTGCAACTTACGAAATCATCATACAAAACTCAGTTGTGTTTCTATGCACTAATAATAAACTATCTAAAACAAAATTAAGAAAACAATTCCATTTATCATAGCATCAAAAATAATAAAATACTTAGGAATAAACTTATCTGAGGAAGTGAAAGACATACTCTGAAAATTACAAAAGAAGTATGAAAGAAATTAAAGAAGACACAAATGGAAAACTATCCTACAATGATGTATTGGAAGACAATATTATTAAAATGTCTATACTATCCAAAGCAATCTACAGTCAATGCAATCCATATCAAAATTCCAAAGGCACTTTAAAAGAAACAGAAAAAAAAATTCTAAAATACATATGTAACCTAAAAGTCTCCAAATAGCCAAAACGATCTGAAAAAAAAAGCTGGAGTCATTACACTTTCCAATTTCAATATATATAAAAAGCTACAATAATTAAAACAGTATGATATCGGTATAAGACAGATATACAGAAAATGTGGAGATTAGAGAGCCCAGAAATAAATCCATACATATATGGTCAATTGATCTTCCACAAGTGCCAAAATACACAATTGAGTAAGTACAGTCACTTCTTATGTTTTTAATTTATATTTTGCCTTTATTAAAATTATTATCTCCTCTACCTCAGAGGGCATTTGAAATAAGAGAATGTTTCCCTCTAGTTCATAGAGATCAAGGCGGACATATTTGAGAAAGCTAAGTCCAATGAATTATCTAAAAAATTTAACTGCAATAATTCCATTTAAAAATTATTCTTATTAATTAGCCTCTGCCTAATTGAGGCTAATAGCCTCTCAAGTATTCAGGTAGGTCAAATCTGATCACAGAGTCCTTAAAAGCATAGGCAATTTCCAGGTTGTGGTCAGGAAAAAAAAAAAAAAAAAGATAATAAAAGAAGTTAAGATATAAATGTAAATTGGATATAATGTTAAGTAATATCTGCATATAAATTCAAGGTGAAGTTCTGAATTTGACAGACACATTTGCACATCCTCACTTTATAGATGGAATTTAACAGCCTGGGATGGTTCAAGTGACTGTGAGAGTAAATGCATATAGACATAAAAAGAAGTTTAAGAACTAACTCCAGTACAAACAATGTTTAAATGTTGAAAAATCAAGGCACAGTCAACAAAGACTGAGGTAATGACAGTGATACAGTGCTAAACTGGGAATCAGGTGAAGAATATGTTTAAAGAAGGAGGTAGACAAACGTTTCAAATGATACTCACAGATTAAGACTAAAGATTAACTTTCAATTTGACAATGTAGATGTCATCACTCACTCAATTACAAATCATTGTGTGGTGAGATGTGGACAAAATTCTGATTGCAGGGGCGACAAAAAAAAAGAGAAATACTGAAATACTGGTGATTTCAAATATAGATAGCACAATACAGTTTTTGTTGTTATTGTTAATAATGGTCTTTACCCAGTTTTGAGGCACTGACTCGATATTCACCAATTCCCCTTCTTGAGTAGCTGAAGTAAATGCCTCCAAAGAACTTCCCTTATCTCCTCCCTCTCACACTCTGGGATTGCTGTGCATTTACCCTAATCACTCTGGAGCCAGGTGTTACACAACTACCCACAGAATTATCAAATTAGCCAATTCACAGGAGCCCATGAAACCTAGCTAATCTCATCCTTTTTGCCTTACACAAACTACCCCAACAGTTCTAGTTTATTGGGTATCCTCTCTCTGTTCCCGGGTGTAAACTCCTTAGTGGCTCTGAGTGAGGGTTCTCTCTAGAACTACAATTAACAAAGAGTTTTGAATAGCTGAATATCATTAGTGCCAGTGTGTTGTCTTGCCTTCAATAGAATATTTAAATTATAAAACAAATATTCATTGAAAACTTTTGTTACAAGGTGAATAATTGAGGTATGGGAAGATTTAAGAGAAAGGGAAGTTGTTTCTCTCTACTAAATTTGGCAAAGACTATAGCATATTTGAATGCTGATGAGAATAATTTAGCAAAGGGAGCACTGTTGATTCTGAGAAAAGGTGGGACCATTGAAGGACCAATGACTTTTGAACAAGCCCTCCATACTGGTTGATATATGTGATGGTGAGAGCAAGGGAAATTCACAATAAATTATTACTTCTAAAGTAGAAACAAAAAAATGGATATTTGGTGACAGAAATATTAAGTTATGCCACAATATCAATGTGTACAGGCTCCCAATAGAATGCATTTCAGTGAAACACAGTTAAAACTTCAAAACACTGATGTGTTGTGCTATGGATCAAGAGTTTCCTCTAGAGTATGAAAACTTGGCTTCTTTTCACTACATTAAAAATCATCCTGCAAGAATTGCTGAGCTCCACATTTCTCCATGGAAATTAAGCAACTTAAACAAGCAAAAAGCAGTGAAATGTGATTCACTCACTTACAATTAAAACTAGTTAAGTATATTCATTTTCAACATACAATTTTTCTTTGTACTACCATTGTCCCAGAGTATTCTGTTGCAGTATAAAAGGTCAGACTTCTGGAATTATTAAATATCCTTTTGGGAACCTGCTGCCTAACTCATCTTCTCTGAGTAGTATTATAACATGAGAAATGTGCGAGTGTTTGGTTTTATGCATATGTTTTCAGCCTATCTAATTAAAAAATCTAGGGTCAAAAATTGTGTCTGATTATTTACTCCTGGTAATTTTTTTCATTATTTCAGTAAAATATGTTTAAATTGCCTCTCTCAGCTTTTTATTTGCATACTTTGATACCTTTATTTTAATATTATCTTTTGGTGTGAAGGTGATAAATCCACTTTTGAAATATTTCTCAACAAAGACATTCTATTTTCTTGTTATTTATTGTTAATATAAAAATACTCTACAAATAATTATGGCTAATAAGGAGAGCTAATAAGTGGAGATTTGCAAAAGTAGAGTTTTTAGATAAAACATTAAAGTATCATTTTGTTTCTTAACATGTTTTGAATGAAAAAATATTTCCCATTAAGAAGTAAATTTTAAATATTTCATGGGTTTGCAAATATTTTACCTTTCCAATTAGTTACCTTTAATATGTATTTATATTTTTGAAAGTATCATTTACATGTTAAGAAGCTGAGTTATTTAATCTTTCCAACCGAGTATTATAAGTGAAATCAAAGAGAGATAAAAGAATTTCTAAAAAAATGAGATTTTATTTAGTTGACAATTATTTGTTGATATGGATGCATCCAATATATGCTGAAAATTATGTTAGTTATGTTAAAATATTTTATATGCTTAAATATTCAGTGATTTGATTATGACAAGAAAAAATTATAATTTGGGGAAAATCTGCTTATGTTATAGGTGATTTAATTTTAGATATTACTAAAATGATTTTTACTATAAAGTTACTACATTCACTAAATATATGTTGACTTGTTTTATATGACAGTTGAAATCCATATAAGTAAAAAGTTATGTTAAACATTACAGAGGCTGAGAAGAAATGTAAAAAAATAAAATATTTAATCAGAATTTTGAATATTATCACACTTATTTTTCAGTTTTATTTGAAGATAGATTTTTGATTTAATGTTTACTTCTCAAAATATTAATATCTAGAATAAATTGTTTATCTCCAATGTATACTGGGGATAAATTGTAATATAAAGATCTTTAGTTAAAACTAACAAACAACAGCAGTTAAAAAAAAAACACTAAAGAAAAAAATGATGTATTGTATTGTAAATTTTTTTTTAACTGACTTAGAGTTTAAATACTCAACTATGTTGAAAAGAGGCCGGTGACTTATTTATATATCATATATGTAAAAATTTGTATGTGCTACTAATTATTTGTTAAAAGAATTTGGTTACATTAATAGAAACACTGAGGATATTATTATATTCCTGTTGTAATTGTAATCGGGTTATTACAATTGCTAGAGAAGCATGTATACTCAACAAGGACACTTGTCAGTTTAGTGAGAATTTACAAAATTTCACAGGGCCTTTTTTTTTTTTTTTTTTTTTCTTTAGGTTTCCATTATTATTTAAGAGGAAAAAGGAGATCCTGCATTTTTACATTATTCATGGCCCTAATAGGCAGTGGTACTGGGATTTCAACATATCTGACTGATGTCAAAGCAACTCTTTCTAACACAGTCTACTATTTAGGACGTCTCTTAGGTGTAACAATATCTGGATGTAGCTTAGACCTGATTCCCAGAACTCAAAGTAGTATTTAGAAATAAGGGTGAGCATGGAAGTGACCTTACCAATAAAATCATAAGTAAACTGATAAAATGTAAAGTTTGGAAAATATAGTTGAACAAATAAACTAAGAAGTTTTCTTTCATTGTTTTCTGTTTATTGGTGTTCAAAATATATTTTACTGACAATACTACAGATATTTTTTATCCTTTTCATTTATTTATTTTTGTTTTATTAGTCATTGTGATATCATATTACTAGTAATACCTTTTTAACTCTAATATTTCTTTACCTAATTAGAGGTATATTAAAGACAAAATAGTAAAAATCCAGACAGAGAGACATTGTTCAAACATATGTAAAAATGAAAAAAATTGGAAATTTCTAAAGATGATTTGAGATAATAGATGTGCAATCAAGTTGTAACAAACCTGTTATTTTATGTATAAATGAGGACAGAATGGTTGAAAAGTATCTTTGAGCCAGGCAGAAAATTTCTTTGTGGAAACATACATCTATCAGTGAAATAACATCTGAGATTTAGTTTATGAGCAACAATATTTCTAAAATGCCAAACACAATCAAAATTGATAAATGCATATACAGATGATTTAGGATTTTTTGCCTAAGTGCAGGAAGAGGACTAGAAAAAGCTTCAAAAGTTCAGCTCCATTATTGTATTATTCTGATTTATGTTTCATTGACATATTTATTATTATTAATTTAGCAGCTTCTACTTTTCTCTAGCCAACTTAAAATGAATTCTGCTTCAACATCTAGTTATCAAACATAACAAAATCTAGAAATAAAAAGAGGTCAGATTTTATATCTTCTCTAGGTAGCTGCTGGCAATTATTCTTCCTGAAAATGCTTTTGATGTTCTTTTTAATTTCTGACTTATGACTTTGATTTATTCTTTGAGTGTACCATCACTTTTCTTCCCCCCTAAAAATGTTTTCCTAAAAACATGATTGTGTTCCATGCGGTAGTAACTTATAAAGTTTCAAATCAGAGTTTTCATGCCAAGGAATAAATGGGAATAAGAGAAAGCTGGCCAGTCAGGTGCCATAGATTATTGAAGGGAAAGTTTTTTTCCAGGAAGACATGACAGGTCTATTTAACTGTAAGTTCTGGGTTGGGCTCTGCAGTGATTTCGTTCTAGAGTAGTGAGCTAAAGCAGGAAAGGCCAAACAAATCCTAAAAATCTTGACTTGCAGAATGACACATGCTATAGCCCTCAGGTTATGCATGTTTCAGAATATACAAAAGAAGTCCAAAGTAGTAGCAAACCAAAGAATCCCTGATTCTGAACTGTGGTATAGCAAGATAGGCCAGATCACAAAGATCAAGGTGGAATAAAAATTTGATGAGAATAGTATCTCAGTTTAAGATTTTACAAACAAGCAATGTAGTGACTATATATGAAAATTTACATAAGACCAAATACACAAGAGGGTAGAAACAAATCCACATTTTAGTATTAGTCCAATCAAAGGTACACAAGAATTATAGTGTTTCAATACAACTAAGTGTAATGAGATTTTATTCAAATAATTGAAGCTTGAAGCTGAGCTTAGACCACTGGTTTTGTTTTGTAGATGTCTTGGTGGAATCTCACCATCAGCAGTCTAAACACTTCAATGAGGAGATTCCTTACTTTGCCATACTTAACACACTATGCCATATTTTCCATTACACACACACACACACACACACACACACACACACACAGAGATATGAGAGATACAAGATAGATATGTATGCCATATGTTACTATCTTCCTGGGCTTATAGAGCACATGGTGTTTGCTTGCCTTACAAGTTTAATTCCAATCCTATGTTTGCTAAGAACTAATTCACAAATCTGTTACCACCACGTGGTCCTTAAAAAACGAGGCTCACACTTTAAAAACCTAAAACTTGAAGGTTTCAAAATGATCCAGATTTCTATGAATATGTCTTTAAGTGTAAACCAATAGTGCCTGTTTTCCCATATGCAAAATAAAAAATAAAAATTATTACTATTACATCGGATGCAATGAAGATTAAATAAAATGTTAAACTTATATAATTACATATTGTGAATGTATATATACACATACGCACAAATATATGTGTACATATGCATTTTTAATATATTTTTCTTTTATAATTTATTTTTATTATGGTGACATTGGTTAATGAAATCCAGTAAGTTTCAGGTGTACCATTTAGCAGTAAGGCATATATATATGCCTTACTGCTATATATATATACTGCATTGTGTGTTCACCCCCATAATTAGCCCATAATTAGATTTCTTTCTGTCACCACATATTTGACTTCTCTGACTCTCTCTACCTCCCTCCTCCCCCTATTCTAATATATTTTGCATATAACAGTATGTATGATGTAATTAAGTATAGAGCGCAATTCAAAATAGTGTGCATTGTATGCAATTGTGCTAAAAATGTGGAGAATATTAATGAATGCTTTGTTTAAAAAAAACTAACAAAATGAGTGCCTGTAATTGAAAGAAATGTACATGAAGCACAGAAATAGAATCTAAACTACTTTAATAAATCTCATTGTATAATTTTAACTCTGAAATATGTAAATGTTTCACATAGTTTAAAAACAAAATTTTATTTAAGCATTTTACAAATCTATTTACACATGTTAAGTGTTCAATATGCTGTCACTGATGACGGTGATAACAAAAATGATTACAGATGCTATATATTTTCATAAGTCTAGGCATATCAAGAAAAATAGAAATGTTTCCTCCCCAATGCAGTATAAGACACTGAGAACAAAATAAAGATGAGAGAAATATCAAAAATAGAGCATGAGTAACAAATATTTTAATTGTGATGATACCTTCGTATGACTTCTGGTCAAACTTAGCATTTAAAATATAAGCATTTAGTACACTCTTTCCTTAGGACAAAAGATCATATGCAAGTTCGTACAAACAAAAAGGGACATCGGACAGAAGCATTGAATAGTATTCAATATATTTGAGAGAGAAATTTTATGAAAACATTTTAGCTGATATAACAGGGTAATAAGCTGAGACCTATGTGCTTATAGCAAATAGTATTCACTTTCTACCATAACATCACCATAAAGACTAAGATATTTTCAATGACGGACATAATGAAAAGAGGACAAGTAATGAATCATGCTGTTAACAGGGGTAGAAAGTTTGACTAAAATCTTCTAAGGAGAGCTTTATGTAAATATATATACAGAGGAAGTAAAGGGGAGGAAATAATAGATTTTATATAATAGGTCAAGAATAAAAGTGAGACTGCAGTTCTTTATAGAAAAAATGAAAGATAACAATGCAAAGCAACCCTCATTTTTAAACAAAATGCTTCTCAACTTGTATTTAAATCTAGAGAAATACTTATTCAAGTGTGAAACTATATTTCCTGATATGTAAAATTTCCAAAATGTAGCTGCTTTTCTCCCTTTAACAGAAAGTTATTAGCATTCCAACAAAACGTGAGAGTAAGCCAAACATACTGAGGACATAAGATCTACAACGCCAATAGGATTGAATGGAATTTCTAGGATGATAGTACATTCCACTGAAGGTCAATGGCGTACCCAGAGAAAGTAAAATGAACCTTGAGTGAACCCAATCCAAGAAACGACAAAGTGAAAAAAATTATTAATGGACTTTTAAAAGACAATTAGCATAAATGAAACATAGACTAATGTAAGAATGATTCAATTATGTTTTTTAAAGTATGAAAAAGAAAATTTTAATTTTAATTTATAGGTCCATTAGTGATTGATAAATATTATTTTATTACATAAGTCTAAATCCTGAATGAAGATTTAACAAAAAAAGTACTATTGCTTTATTTGGAGGTGGGGATACTGAAAAGTTAATGTGTGAAAGAGAATGCATACTCTCTGCAAGGTGAATTCTTATTCTATTTATTAGAAAATCTTTAAGTTATAACTGGAATTGTGAATCAAGAGAGAGCAGTATAAATACGTAATTTCTAAATATAATTGTAAACCCAAGAAAAACAAAAGGACATCATTCATTCTAGAAAATGAGATTAGAGTTGAGCATTGCAAGGGACTGAAATTTTGAGTTTTTAATCTTCCATTTTGAGATAGTTTAGTTGAGTTTAGATTAAACCTTTCTGTCCAACAATATAAGCTGCACTATTTTGGTGAAAATGTAAATGTATATAAAGTAATTAAGAATAAATAAAAATTGGATAAGTAAAAAAAAAAAAATGAACATTTTCTAAAAGCTATCTCATCCTTTATTTGATCATGGTATTGTCTCCATCCCAGCATTGGACCATTGTCAAAGATGACGTATGTTCTGGGTAAAGAGAAAGGAAACAAAGTATAGTGACATATAGAAAACTAAGGCTTCAAAGAAAAGTGTACCTTTTCAGATTCAAATGAAACACGTAGACACTGTGTGCCAAACAAGAAATTTTGAAACTAGGTAAACATAATCTTTTAGAAATTTTAGAACAAGAACATTTCCAGAATGTAAACCTAATCAGGTACCTGTGATCTGGCTAATCTGGGAGCTTATTCCAAACAGTTTCAGAAGCAAGAGCTGACTTTAGCCATTCCCAGTGACCCCAGCTCACATTTTCAAATGTACTTGCTTTAAATGTTTCTAGAAGATTGACAATTGGTTAATATGAGAAACTTGGTTTCTATATTTTCAAGGCCTTGGTTTCATGGTTAATAGAGAAACTTGGTTTCTCTATTGGTTAATATGAGAAACTTGGTTTCTCTATTGGTTAATATGAGAAACTTGGTTTCTCTATTTTCAAGGCCTTATATTTCAAATATCTCTTCAATTCTGAGATGTACACATTAACCTCCATTAATGTCTATTTAGCTTACACCATCCATGGTCATTTCTGTTATTTAAAATAAATACACAATAGTTATACACTAGAGGTTATACTTATTGGTATCTGGAATTTGGGTTTCAATGTGATAGCCAGTGATGACTGATTAGATGACAGGAAATGGGTACACTGAAGTTCATTAATTCACAGGCAATCGTTGTCAGTTGGTAACAAAGCAGCTGGTAATTCCTTTCTCATTCTTTGTAGTTTCAGGAAAGTTTTTAATCACAGAGCCCTCATATTCCAATAGAGGTCCGAGATTATAATATAGGTTGTCAGGAAGAGTACCTTATTTCCTGGACAGATGTTTTATTCAAGTAGTGAAATTCGACCCATGAAAACCCATAAATATTTTTTAAAATGGACTTTGATATGTTAGAGAGATGATCAGGCATATTTTATGATACTGTGAGCAGTGTAAGCTACCTAAGCATGAAGCTTCTGCAGCACATATTTTTCACCATATGGGGAGAGGTTGCTGGAGACTGAAAGAACATCCAAGCACCAGAAAACAATAATAGTGGGATAGAATTGGAAAGTGACTTGAACATTTGAATGTACCTATGTCTAAGGCCCAAATATTATACTTCTTTTTAACAGAAATCAATATTCTTCCCTTTCTTCATTCTTTTTTCCCTTCATTCTGCACCACCTTCATTTTTTGCCTTAAAATAGTTCAAAGTGTGTTTAGTCACTTAAAATTGAAAGATAATTGCTAAGGAGTCCTAGTTTGTGTGTGTGTGTGTGTGTGTGTGTGTGTGTGTGTGTGTGCGTGCGCGCGCACGCGTGTTTCTATATATATATATACATATACATATGTATATATATAGCAGAGCAGGGAAACAGAATTCAATCACCAAGTTGAGAATCTTACTATTATAGATTTCTCAGATACTAGGCATTTATCTCCTCTAAATGAGAAAAATAAATTTTCATCACTGAGTACATTACTACACAAACTCATTCTTGTTATGTAAAAAGCAATGGACAGAGCAATTAGGACTTCCACCAGAAATCTGAGATTGGAGATTTTTACGAATAACCTTTGTGAATTAATCAAGAAGGTAAGGCCTAACTGTTCCTTTCCAAGGATAATCTTCCACTTTCATTTCAATCATCCTTGTCAAAATGCTTCACTTATACCTGATTTCGAGTGTTTTAAATTACTCTCTTTCTACAGGCTTTCCTCTTAAACATAATCAAGCTCAGATTTTTGCATCTTAAACTATATAGTTATCATTCAGATTTCATTTATTAGACTACTCTCTATACCTTTGAGCAAAACATGGGGTTAAATTTGAATAACCATACTGTAAAAAATAAATGCAAATACATTTTCTTCAAAGTGTTGAAGTTCTAACAAGACAGAATACATGCAGTAGGCCAAAATGTAAATAAAAGCCACTTTGACCTCGAAAGCATTAATATTATCAGGCAAACTTTAGCTTTGTGCTTTCTCATAGGGTATAAGAAACAGAAGACAGAGTTCAGAGTCCAAACAAAATTAAGATCCAATAGGATCAGCAAAAGTGATGAAGCAAGTACCTTTGAAAACATTCTTCTTTGTAAGAGCAACAAAAAAAATCAGTGAAAATTGTCAGAATTAATTTTTCAGAACTCTAGAAATTAACAACAATCCAGGAGAAGTTTATTTAAGAAAAACAATCAATCTTTGTAAGGACAAATAGATTAATGGTGTATTAACTTATTTCCATCCACCCTTTTCTGTATCCATGGTTGCCTTAAATCCAACAGCTGTAATTATGGTAAAAAGTCACCACCCCCCTGGCAGCCATGAGAGGTGGCAAAACTAGGTTGGTACTCCATGTTCAGTTATCACCAGAGAAATGTCATTGTTTGACCAGTCTGGTGGTCTCCTGAAGGATCTTACTTTCAGTTGGAATACTGCCTTTATTTGACCTGACTCAAGGCTCACCCAGTGTGTAGCATCTTCCCTGGGGATGTTGATCAAAATTAATGAAAGGCAATGTGTAACATCACAGCTGCTTTGGAGAGTGGATAACAGTTGGGGCTACAAACAAAAATACAGAAAATAACAAATGTTGGTCAGAATGTGGAAAAATTGGAAACCTCATTTATTGTGGGTAGACATTTAAAATGGTAGAAATTTAAAATGCATCCAGTGTGAAAAAGAGTTTGTCAGTTCCTCAAGAAGTAAAATATACTGAACCCACAGAAGTATAAATTAGTACAGTAACTCAAAAACAATTTTATATTGTCTAATAATACTGACGATGTTTATATCTAAAACCATAACCCATAATAGCAGTCTATAATATTTGCTCACATATCTATGAAGTTTTGCAAATTATATATAACACATAACTATTTTAATACTAATGTATTAAATTTTCACAATATAGATATACCTCCTTTTAAAATGTATATTTTTGTAATTAATACATATTGACATTTTAATGAAACATTGAAGATTTTTAAGAAGAAAGATTTTATTTACTTATTTGTTTTTTGTCTTTGAATGCTTTAATTATATCACTGAGGCTGCTGCATGGAGTAGCTGATCCATATGGGCAGTGGGAAGATTCTATTTCTTGTCAACACTGTTTAACATAGGGATATCTCTAATACATACATATACATATAGATGTATATATGTATACGCATGTATATATTATGTATATATTATATACATAAACTTCTAATAATTATATTTTAAAGCATATTTTAAAGCAAAGTAAGATACAGCATTCTTAAAAAATAGATGAAGATAGCTATCATGCACATTAAAAAGGATACATCAAAGCAAATCAAATAAAACATTTATGGTAACAATATTTTATAACTGCTGTATAATTGTATCATTTCCTGTAAAATTTACCAAAGAACAAAAAAGTTTCTGACTGATATATCTGCATCAATTGTGATGCCCATGTTTCTACTGCAAAACATGGTCTGAAGAGGTCTGTCTCTCATATATCTTTTAAAGAGAAATCTTATATCCACAAGATTGTATCATTTAATCTGCATTAGTGTATAATTGAGCTAAAAAGCTTGTACTGAATGAATTCCAAGCAATTTATTTTCTGCTGAATTAAAAAAAAGATAATTAAAGTAAAGCAGGTATCAACTCCTCTAAAATATAGTGTTTCTTAGTCAATAGCAAAGGACAAAATTTCTTATAAAGAATTAGGACGAATGTACAAGGGAAATCGCAGACTAATGCTTAATGCACATCATATATATTTTCCTTGGACAAGTATGCACTCTATTATTTACACATGAAAATTTGAAGCACAATGCATATTATCTTCAATATATACTTTCTGTTGTAATTAAACTAAAACTAATAAAAAATAGTCATAAATATGTAAAACATTCAGCACTGTAATATAAATCAAAACATATATAACCATTTATTTCTTAAATTACATTATCTTGACAATTCTAGTCATTTTTAACTAACAAACAAATGTAAAAATGCATCTCTATTTCCTTGAAAACCACTTTGTCATTTATCTAAAAACCTACATTAAAGAAATTAATAACATGCTAGAAAAATGTTCTACACTTGCAAAAACTGTTTAAAAATGTGTGTTTTGTGTCTGTGTGCAATATTTGTGTATATGCTCTAGAGAAAATTTAGCTCTCCTGAAATTAGTTATGTTTCTGTGAGTAGCAGCTGTTTAAAATGCAATATACTTGCATCAATGACATGACATTAAAATTTCTCTCTCCTTCATCCAGTGATAGTTTCTTATTTTGAAAACATTCTGTTTCTTTAACCCCCATGGAATCATACATTTTACGACTACTTCAATATTAATATTCTGAGTAAAATATAAAATTAAAAAAGCTGACTTGTGTGCGATCTGCTTATACGATGCCAGAGTTATGTTTCAGAAAAAAATAATAACAAAATTTTTAAAAAAACTTAAATTTTTTCAATGGCACTTCGATGAGGTCATTTGTTTTGATTTAAACTCAAAAGCAAGGGAAGGAAAAACAAAAATAAATGAATGGGACTATATCAAACTGAAAAGCTTCTGCACTGCAAAAGAAACTATCAACAACAAAAGAAGACAACCAACTAAATGGGCTAAGGGTATTTGCAAACAATTCCTCTGACGAGTGGCTAATATCAAAATATACAAAGAACTCATACATCTCAACAGTAAAAAACAACAACAACAACAACAACAACAACAACAAAAAACGAACACGAACTATCCAGTCTAAAAATAGTCAGAGGAGCTGAAGAGACACTTCTCACAAGAAGACATACCAATGGCCAACAGGCATACATAAAGATGCTCAACTTCACTAACTATTAGGGAAATGCATATCAAAACCATAATGAAATAGCACCTCACACCTTGTTAGAATGACTATTATCAACAGGACAAGTAATAACAAGTGTTAGAGAAGTCATGAGGAAACAGAAAGCCTCATACACTGCTGGTGGGAATGTAAATTGATGCATCCACTATGGAAAAAAGTATTACAGTTTCTTTAGAAATGAAGAATACAATCACCATGTGACCCAGCAATCTCTCTTCTGATTTCCCCAAAAGACTTAAAAGCATTTATTCACAAAGATATATGTACCCTGATGTTTATAGCAGCATTATTCACGGTGGCCATGCCATGGAAACAACCAAAGTGTTCACACATATATACGATGAAATATTATTCAGCCATAAGGAAAGATCGAACACTGCCATTTGCAACAACAAGGGTAAATCTAGAGATTATCATGCTAAACAAAATAAAGTCAGACAAAAAAAGTTTGAGAACCATATAATTTTACTCATATGTGGAACATAAACTAAAAGCGACAAATGAACAAGACAGACAAATAGACTCATGGACACAGACAACAGTTTAGTGGTTACCAGAAGGAACAAGGAGCGGGGAGGTAGATAAGGTAAAGGGGTCAAATATATGTTGACGGAAAGAAATTTAACTTTGAGTGGTGAACATACATTGCAATATACATATGACATATTACTGAATTATATACTTGAAACTTAATTGTATTAACCAGTGTCACCTCGATAAATTAAATAAAAATAAAAATTAAAAAATATAATAAAATAAAATCACTATTCATGATATTTAAAAAAGAAAGCAAAATTTCTCAAAAATAGTATTTTAGCAAGATTAGAATTTTTGTCTGTGCAGGATTTGCTTCTCTTTGGAGGAACAAAATAAGAGTAGTGAACATGTACAATAATTTTGTGTTCACTCCGGGAAACCAGGTATCTCTATAAAATATAAAATGAAAACATTCATTATAGACATACAACTATTCTGGTATACCTGTGCCCTAAAGCAGAGGTCTAACTTCACAGTAATTTAAAATAACTAGTAATGAAGAAAATATAGATATATCAGGAAAACAACCTCATATATTATTTCCTATTATCAATAAGTGTAAACAAAGACTTTAAAAAACCAAAGAAACCCAAGATATCCAAACCTGTGGTAATTTTTCTACTATCCAAATAGTATAAATCCTTCTTTAATTTTCTTGCACATGACATAATTTGCAACAATGTGCACCAAGAAAACTTGAGAGCAAGAATATATGTTTGTACGCTCCTAACTACCAAAATGGCCAAGAACATGTCAAGTTAGAGAGAGAAAGGAGACAGGTAATATTATTTTTGAGAAATGGTAATGGTAATATATGACTACTTAGTAGAGTTGGACAACTATGTAAGTTGAATACTTATTGTAGTAAAAATTTATCAGCTTCCCCTTTAGCAGTTAGGTCTCTTAGGGATATCATTTTATAGTAAAAGGGATCAGCACTTTATTTTAATTTATTTACTATGTTTACTTTTAATTATAAGACTTGTTATTCCTCTCTTGGTATTATATTCTGGTAAAAATAATTAAATGGGAAAACATATGAAATAAGAAATAGAAGCTATTTTTAATAGACTATATATAGAAACTATAACTCTAAGAAAACATAAAAAACAGGAGGAGACCAAGCAGAAATATTGATAAGAGACAAATCTGAATATAGAGAAAGATAAAGAAACTAGCTTTAGTTATAGAAATTGATAGTTGCCTTAAGAAATTTAGAAGAAATTTCACTTCAGCCTGTTCTTTTGAAGAAAGAAGATAAATCAAAAGACAGGATATGAGCAGAGTAAAGAATGTTGCATATTTTAAATTGCAGATAATAGGAAAAAAATTGATAGCAGAAAGTTGAATATCTTGGTTACAGCTGTTCTTCATATACTCTACTTTTAAACATTCTGGTAACAAGACTTTCACTTTATGATAATGAAACTCATGCAGATGTGATAAACAGTAATTAGGAACCAAGATCCAGATTGTATCCACTTGCAGAAGATAGTTCTATGTGATGAAACTATTTTTATACAATTTACATTTCACCCCTGAGCAGGTTAACCTCTGGTCTACAAAGAAGCTGGGGACTGGTATGCTCCATAAATGTGATGTCAAAGGGTAAATCTATGATGTGTAGATACGCGTTACTTTGATCCCGTCTGCTGAAAAGTATAGATGGTCTGTTGCATCCCCTTTTGGCTTCAGTTGCAAGTAATAAATGTATTAGTTATCTATTAGTTATAGATCCATGTTGTCTTGATTATTCTAGTCCAGCATAAATAAATGGAACGAAAGAAAAGAAAGCCACTGTGTTAAATGGTCACTCTCCTTATGCTGTATGCTGGGATTCAGAGCTATCTAGCAATGTCCTGTTTGGGTGGCTCTGCCTGCAAATAGAATATCTTCATGGATCCAGAAGTAGGAATGTTACCAACATTTTAATTGATACAAATAAGATAAAGATTTATACATAGATATTTCATATATATAAATAAGAATATATAATTGTCCTATAGATAAAATACGTTATTTTTTAAGTAAAAAATATATGGAAAAATTTGAATAAAAGTTCTTAGTATGGTTAAGATAAGATAATATTGAAAGGAACATTTATTTTTATATCTCATTTACGTTTTTAAATTAAGCATGTTTTTATTCAAATAATTTTTGTTGAGTCCATTGTAATTCATAGAAATTAGCTTTTTCCTTTCTTTCGTCTAATTTCTAGTTGTGTGTCACAGAGAGAAGAATTAGTCATGAAAAAATTAATGGGTAGTACATTTGATGCAGTAGGAATTCTGGATGAAATTGTAGCAGAAAATCAGATGAGTAACATGGTTATGAGTATCTTGTTTAAACAAATACTTCCTTAGATGCATTTTTTGGTGCCCGATGTCTCCTAAATTTTGGAAAAATACAAATAATTTGATATGCTGTTCATTTTCCAAGGAGTGATTTAATTATTTATTATTTATTAAAAATTTATATAAAATAATTTACCTGTAAGTTTACACATCTTCTGTTATTGTGACAGCAGAGGCTTCGCCTGATATAGAAATAATTTTTTTTCGGAAACAAAACTCCAAATTGGAGTTATTTTAAATCCCTGGGGGGAAAAAACCACAAAACTCTAAGCTACACTTCCCATTACTCTTCTTTCTCTACTGCTCTGACCTAGGATTGGTGGACAAAAGGAGAATAGTGACCTTAAATTGATAGTATCTTACATTAACTAACAAACCCTAAATCTTACGCTTTTCTACTATTTTTCTGCATTAAAATTGTGACACTATTTTTTTTTTTAGAAATATGTCCTTTGAAAGGTTAAAGATTGGCTTGAGAATGTAGCTTTTGGCTTTTTTCATCAAAATTTATTAGCATATTTTAGATGTTATATATTTATTTTTAATGAGTCAGCCATTTTATTATGAATATGTGATACATTCTCTTTCATTCTCTACTGATACCTATTGAAAATCACGTTACCATGCTGTTTTACCTTATGCAAAATATTTTTCAATTTTGGATTTTAATAGTTTACTACAAAACAAAAACAAGCAAAGTTAAAGTAGCCATACTTCATTATATCACTGTGCAATTATTATTCACTATTGTTTCAGAATCAGGATGTGTGTAAATTGTTTCATGCACTGTCAGGTACACAGTCGATACTCAATAACCAGTGCTTGCTTTATTTTGTTAATATTGTGGCTTAGTCACTCCTCCAATCACAGAACTGTATTTTTTTCAGTACTACAATATTTTTAAATGCTAATGTATTTGTACACAACTAAAGATTTATTGAGAGATTCTCATGAGTTAATCCTGTGGTAGCTGCTAAGTCTGTAAAATTCAGCTGGCTACACTTAGTGTCTGCTTTCTTCTTTTTTGATTGTAGTCATATAGAGTACGAGCTTTTCCTTGTGCTGTGTTCAGCATGTTTGTAAACTGCTTACAATTCTTTCAAAAAAGATGCTTTTCGTATCCCTTTATAACATTATGGCCTGTTGCCTGAAGCGCTGTGGAGTTCATAGCAAAGACTGAGAATAAACACTGCAGCTTCAATGGCTGCAACATTCTTCAGCCTTTTACTTATTCTTAAGGATATTCACCTGCTGAACACATATGCATTACCTAGGGATTTAGTATTTTGAATTTACCTTAATAAAAACAAAATGTGAAGGCTCAACTGGTCATTTCGAAATTCTTTAAAAAATATTTTGTCCCCATCCCTTTTTCCTTACAGCTTTCGAATAAACCACAACAGTGAATAATCTTGATGTTTTTGAATTGGTGTTAGGCTCTCCGGTACTATGTAAGTTTGGGGACTGCAGAACAACAACAACAACAAAAAACCACAGAGCATTCCATAAATCAAAACTTGATAAAAAGCCAATGGGTCTGTGACACATATACTGATCTAGGGTGCTCCTATTTCTTAAGTAACTTCCCTGTATCTTATTTTATTTTTATCATTTACAGTTTAAAAATTATCTTTAGGTTTCTGATTCAGCACATGCATCAAAGACTAATCAAGATTTTTTAAAAAAGTAAATGTCATCAAATGAAAGTCTTACATCTCTCTAATGTCTTATCAAGAATGTCAAGATTGCCACTATTACCAAAACTCCAGCCTAGTCAAGTTGGGGACAAGGCTGTTCATGAACATAGAGTGCACATGGCTATGCAGAGGCAAAAGACATGCTATTACTTGTCTCTTATTTCTTCCTTGTTTAAGTCTTTCTGTTTGAGAGTCCATTTTCACTTTCCATGTTAAGTTCCAAATTTAGTCAAAAGAAGGCTCAGGATCAACTTAATCAACTCTTCCAGAAGAATGTATTCTTAAACTATTGTGCCTGCAACTTTATTTTTGCCAGACTGAAGTTCATGTTGAGATGTACAACAATCTAGATGATGGTGCAGATGAAGTCAGGAACTAAAGTTGAGTAGTAACCTGAGTTAAGCATGAATGCACATAAGCACATATGTACATACACAACACCCATGCTGTCAAGAACATAGGATTCCTTCAATTGCCTAATGAGAGGTAACCATGGCTTGGCAATTAATTACAACTACTGAGCATTCTGGAAAAAGTATTAATTTGATAAACTAATTAAACAAAAAATTTACTCGTAATTACTTGGAAATTAATTATTTCAAACTTAAGTGACCTGTCAAGTTTGAGTTGGTGCATACTGACCTAAGTAATGGAATTGAATCATCAAGACTGTACAACATGTAATTATATTTCCTTTCTTTAAATTTTGTTCTATTAAAATTATTTGCAGTATTATTTAAAGAGAGAAAAATGATACTTCCTATGAGTTTCAAAATTATTTTTAGATGATTATCTTGATACATTTTTATGGAAGATATCTGAGGTTAATTCATATTTAATTAATGAAATATATTAATATTTAGCCCTTAGTGTGTCTCACCAAAATAGCCACATAGGGGAGCTCTAACATTATAAAAGAGTGAATCACCTGCTGAACAGGACACCATAACAATATTTTTCCTCTTTCACAATAAAATCCAAGGAGAGTTTCAGCCATTTGTACATTATTGCAATCATATCTTTTTTGCCACTCAGAAATACATTTTCTTAAAGATTATATAATCAGATTTAAAATAAGTTACAGCAAGAGGCAGATCTTTTGGTTTTTGTTTGTTTGTTTGTTTTGCCAAGTAATCAGTTCACATTTGGCATTAGCATAAAACTACTTTGCAGTTACTAGAGATTTTACTTCAAAGCAATTGAATTTAATATAAATGACTGAATTCAAGCAGCTGTATTGATAGACTACCGTAATCAATAAAAGGAAGTACCTATAAATTGTGTAAAGAAAAAAGTAACAGTAATAATGTATATTCAATTGCCTTCTGAAGATGACTTTCTTTTTTTAAACTATTTGCCATATATAGAGTACATATTTTAACATTTCCTGCCTATGTAGTAATTAAGTGAAATAGAACATTTGTTTGTTGTATTATAAAACACAAAGAAACAGATTTAACCCCATTACATATGTATATTTAAATGATTGAAAATCATTTTTAATAGTACAAAATTCTTATTTTAATATTTGTTCATTTTAATTAAGTTAATTTCATAAACATTTCTAAATGATTTCAGCAAAAGTAGTTAAGGATATGCATCCTGAATGGCAATGTGAGAAACTCCACAAACTCACTCTCAAATAATCAACAATAACTGGTAAAAATATTTTTAAAAAATACCTTCAAAGGTTTTTGAAATTGTCCTAGGAGCATACAGCAAATGAAGAACATTTATTCAAAATAAATATTCTTGGTAAGAACAGTATGAGTCTGTCGCATTTAGAATACATCCCACTGGACCTACTGCCCGATCAGCATGACTAAAATTCCACTAAGGCTGAATGTGGCTAAGAATATGTCACTTATTTGCCCTTCCTTAGCAAAGTCAAAGGTTACAGTATCGAAGTGAACATGAAAGTGACCACCATGATTTCTTATAACCTCCAATTCTGTTTCAGAAGCGAATTCCAAGAGATTACAGACGAAGGCTGGGGTTCCTTTCTTCTACCCAGCTCCAACTTGTAGAGCTAAAGCTTTAGCTAAAGTGTAACAGGCTAAAATATTTTACCCCAATTTCTATTGCCTCAATTCACTCACAGAGTGGAGGTTCAATGCCAAAGGAGACAAGCCAAAAAGACCAGATGTTACAACAAAAAACAAAAACAAAAACAAAAAAAAACTAGCAAATGACAACAAAAAGCTCCAAAAAGAGGGGAAATCAGTATCCAATTTGTTATATTATTTAACTTGTATAGTTTACAACAATGACAACAGAAACAAAAACTATTATGAGACATGCAACGAGAGAAAAGTGACCATGCACAGGAAAAAGCAGGCAAAACAAACTACCTGTGATAGGGCTGATATGTGGGACTTAGAGAAGACTATGGCTTGAAAGCAGCCATTATAAATATGTTCAAAGAACTAGAGAAAATTATTCATGAAGGAAGGTACATGATAATGTATCACAGATATTGACGATCCATAAAGATAAATTATTTTAAAAAATAAAAGTGGATTTTAACAGTACAATAGCAAATAAAAAAAATACACTACTAGAGTGGGGTCAAACATAGATTTGAAAAAGCAGATTACATGAACCCATGGAACAAATGTGAAGTAGAAGTGGTAAAGCAGAAAATTAATATAACAAATTATACAAAGTATATATATTCTATTTTATTCCATTTTAACTAAAACACATAAAATTATATAAAGTAATAATTAGAACAATATATTGGTGGATTCATAATGTATTTAGATACAATATTATTTTTTAAATGTTCAAAAATGGAAAGTGAGAATATAAGTGATATTTATCTATTATTGGAATACAGTTAGTATACATCTAAAGTAGACTGTAATGAAGAGGTATATGATAAGACTTAGAACACTCATTTAGGAAAGTAACTCAGAAATATAGTGAAAATCCTTTAGGGAATTAAAATAGTAAACTAATAAATATTAAGTTAAAGCAAAAGAAAGCAGAAGTAGATAGAGGACCTAAAAACATGAAGCATATAGAAGATAAAAAGTAAATTGGCAAACTTAAGTTCAACTATATTTTGATAACTTTCAATGAGAATGGATTAAAAATTCAAATGAGTGAATAAAAGAATTGTCTGGTTTTTAAAAAAGTACCAATTATATGTTCTCTACTTAAGACACTTTAAATTCAAAGAAACAGTTTAGATTTTAAAAGGTGTGAAATATATATCATGCAAAGAGCAACCGTAATCTAACTGTACTAATATTGGCCAAAAAAATTTTAAACAAAAAAAATTCTAGAGATAAAGAATCAATGATAAAGAGTATATCTATAAGAAGATATAGCAATTATGTACAATATGCACTTAAGAAGAGAGTCCACAAATATAGAAAACAAAAAATAAAAATTGAAGGAGAAACCAGCAATTTAAAATTAATAGTTGAGATTTTAATATCTCACATTAAGTAATGAGTAGAACAAATTGACGAAAGACCAACAAGGAAATAGAAGACAGAACAACACTAGAAACCACTGAGACCTTAAAGATACCTTTAGAACATTCTATTCAATGAAAATAGAAACCAACTCTCGAGTATACATTTAACATTCTCCAGAATAGATCATATGCTAGGCCATAACAAACTTCAATATATTTAAAAGGTTGAAATTCTTCAAGATTTTTTTCCTGATCATAATAGAATTAAATTATCATTTGATAAGAGGAAAAAATTTGAGAAATTCACAAATAAATGTATATTACACAATATGTGTAATTACTGGTAGGTCAAAAAAGAAATCACGAGGAACCTGGAAAATACTTAGAAGTAAATGAAAAGATAACACACCAAAATTAAAGGATACAACTAAACCAGTGAGAGAGAAAAAATTTATTATTTTAAATACCTACATTAAAAAAAAATGGTGACTCTAGTTAATAATATTGTGTTGCATACGTGAAATTTGCTAATAGAGTAAATCTTAAGCATTCTCACAACATACACAAAAAGACAAATATGTTAGGTTATACATGTTTTAATTAACTTGCTTGAAGTAATTACTTCACAATGCATACATATTTTATATCATCACTTTGCACGCTTAAAAATATATAATTTTGTTTGTCAATTATGCTTTCAGAATACTGAGGGAAAAAGATATCAAATCAATAACCAGCCTTCCATTAGAAGAATCTAGAAATAGTAGAGCAAAATAATCTCAAGGCAATCTGAGAAAAATAATAGATTATATCAGAAATAAAAAGGAAAAAGAAAAAAAAAGTCATTGAAACCAAAAGTTGTTTATATGAAAAAAATGTAAAACAATGACAAACTTTTAAGCTATTCGGACCAAGAAGAAAAGTAAGAAGATTATTGCAATCATATAATTCCATTTATATAAAATGTCCAAAACAGGCATAATCATTGAATGTTGTATTATTTCAAACAAGACATGGCTGGAATTCACCTGAAATAGACTATATTAATGCTATTCCAACAAGGTAAAAAATTAGGATCTTACCAAAACCAGTTAGTAATAAGGCTAAGCTGATATCCTTTAAAAAAAATTATAATGTTAAGAGTAGTGAACACGATTGAGTTCATAGAAATAGAACTTAATACATATTATGAACATAACAGTATTAGCATATATTATCAATCTAATTGATTGATGTTCACAACTTTATTAATGCCATTGGAGCAACAGTTTCAGATGTCTCAATTCTGAGAGTCCAAAATGAAAATAATGTGCTATATATTAAATGTACATTACAGGTCTTTCCACTTCATGCAATAATTATAAATAAATAAATTTTGTGTAGAGAAGTATGCCATAAAAATTTCAAAATCTTTGAAATTGAAACTAAACTAATAATATAACTGAAAGACTTGAGTTTGAATGCATTAGGTCACTAAGTAAAAACAAGCTTAATTGTTTTAATTTTAAGATGAAAACATTCCAATGTACTTAATAGAATCTGTAATACTGTAGAAGATACAACAAATGATAGGTAATGATGGTGTATTAAAACTTTAGCAACTATAGTAATGAACAAATAAAGCAATTTTCTTTTAAATAGTGTCTGGAATGGCCAAAGAAACAATTGAAATCAATTATATCATAAACAATTTACGCATTTGATAATATAATCCATTTTATCTGAAAAGTATCACTTGCTTTATGCACTAAAATTGAAAAGAAATATGATCACATTACATGAATATTTTCAAACTATCACTAAGAGTTATTTGTATCATTTTAACATTAGCGTTTACTATGTTTAGAATAAAAAAATTATGGAGAAAACATTATTATATGAAAAATGTGTTCATATGAAAGATTATTACAGATTGGACATCAGTAGCTTAAATATGGACCAGATCTGGATATTCGCAGAAATAAGATTCAAGTGAATTGCCTTCTCTCTATTTCTAAATTTCCTATGGCTCCCCTCCACCTCTGAGTAGGCTAAAGCAAAACTTTTTTTAATGAAAGTATTGTTTTAGCTGAGTCTAGGCACCAGAGAAAATAACCTAGAAAAGGTGGTCATCAATATATAGATGAAACAAGCAAAGACATAAAAATCTGTGTCAAGGCTTACCTAGGCATTCTGATCAAAGATAGCAAATATAGAAGTATAGAGACATTTACTGATATTCTCAGCATGCCTGTCTCTTAGTGATTTTTCTAATCTGAAAAAAATTAATTTCTATGTCCTACGTATATCCTGGTATTTCCCTTTTTTGTCAAGCTGAGTAATCCCATTGTTTATCTCCCCACTTTTTGTCGTGCGTGTGTGTGTACACGCACATGTGTGTGTGTTGTGAGTGGTGTATCATTTTGGTGAAGCATATCTCTAGTACTCATGAAAAAAAAGGAACATAAGTATAATGTTAATAAGATTTCCTTCATAAAGAATTATCTTATTGTTTATGATGTTGCTATGGAAAAGCTTGACACTATTTTATTTCTGTTCCTGTGCATGAGTTCTTTCAACCCTAAATTCCTGACCCACACAAGTTTCCAGGACATTGTTAAAATCCTTCGTTTTCAGAGTTCTAAAATTCCACAGTGATGTGCCTTGTTATGAAAATATTTTTATCAAATTGGTGCAATTTTTGATATGTTCAATTATAAAATTCATATTCTTGAAGATGAAAATTTTTCTTTAGTTATTTATTTGATTATTTTCTCACCTGTTTTTCTGTTCTTTCTTCCTGGAACTCCTATTTTAAGATGGTTCAAAATTTTGGATCTGATCTTTTAACGTGCATTGGTTTTACTTAAAATACTTTCATGTATTAAGATTATTTTCCTTTACTTTCTAGAATAATTAAATATTTTCCAACTTTCTACTGTTTTTATTTCTACAAACATTTTTTAACCCCTCTATATACTTTTACTAGCATCCTATTTTTGTATCCTATTCTTGATATATCTTCCCTGATAACATTAAGGATAGATTTCTTTAAGAGTCTATTTTTCCTAAACAGATTTCTTTTTTCTTTATTTTTTCCTTATTTTGTTTTCTTTTTAACTTCATGATATCGGCTTTTCTCATAACGTTGAGATTCTTTATTAAAAGCAATCAAAATCATGAGTTTATTGAATTTTAACTTAATAGGGTAAAATGGGTGAGGATATTTAGGGTGTGAACTCAGATGACAATATTTTAGACCTTCCCTAGGACTTCTCATATTCAGTAGACAACTTTTCTATTCTTGTGCCTGGCAGATATTTATGAATGCTGTCATTTGGGGAGTAAAGAAGGTGAAGAAGGTTAAAGTCTTTATATTCTTTATCAACATGCCTGTGATAGTTGAGCCTCCCTGTGTACAAACCTTCAATTCGGATTAGAGTTCTCCATATAAAAACCTTGAATTTTTCTCTCCAGACTGTAAAGATTCATGTCTGCAGAGAGAGGAACAGCAACAGTTGCTCAACATTGTAAACAGAATGAGAACTTCTCAGTTTACCAAACTATGTTCAAAATTCTCTTTGCCTCTAGCTCCAGAAGTGTTTCCAGGTCTTATTCATTTTGAGAATTTTTATTGAAAATGCTGTTGTTATCATTTTCTTCTTATAGTTTGGAATTTGACTTTTTTTTTTTCATTTAAGTCTAAACAGTTATTTATTTACTTTGCAGATTCTAAAATTTATGGTTATTTTTCCTTCCCTGCTTTTGTCATCTTTGAGGTTTTGGTCTTTAATATATATAATTCAATAAGATATATATATATATATATATATATATATATATATATATATATATTAATTATATATATCTTATTGAATTATACCTAAAGGTATAATTCATTATGTGTACACTTGTAGTTTATTGCATTTTTAAAGTGACTCCCCCACAAAAAACATAATTATTTTTTAAAAATATATAATTTACATAACAAATTTAAATTTAATAAAAAAGCCTTTGTTAAATTCTGTAGAATTTTGAGGAGCATAATCATATGAATATTTTTAGTCTGTTTATTTATTTTTTGGGAGGAATTACCAATCAACAGCAGAGTACAGATATGGGCTCCAGCCTCATAAACAGCTTTAGAACCTATATTGTGCATCTTCTTTCTTGCTATCAGTACCAGAAAACCTCGTCCCAGATTCACTGTGCAGCCCTAAGTGGTGTTTTTAGCCCCAGCAGCAAGGCGGCTGCTCTGTTTTCAGTGATGGCTTCCACAGTAGTTCCATCATCACTCCTTTCTCTGAGATTCCAGCTATGCCTTAACAGAACCCAGGTGATAATCACCGGATGTTCCTGAACTCAAATACAAATCCCTCTTTTGTTTCCCCAGGAGTAAAGCTACTAACAACTTCCTGTGTTCCTAGATCTCTACCTTACCTTCCTTTCTATGCTCATGTTGCTCACTCAGCACTTTATACCAACACAATTCTCTGCATTGAATTGCTTCTGTTCGACATACCTAGACTACATGCTTTGATTTTCCTCGACCTGATTCAGGACTAGAATTTGACAGGCCGTTTTATGGGGAACAATGATTTGAAAACACAAAATATTTATTTTGTTCACATATGAAATTTTAAAAATTGGATAAAAAGGACAATAGGTACTTAATGATTTAAAATGATAAAAATAATTCAGGGTTATAATTATATGGTATGTATCAGATAAGTAATACTTTAAATATATACTCAGCATAGGCCATGTTAATAAATAAAACCAATTTCACAATTAAAATCCCATTTCTAATATCTCTTATTAATGATTATTAAACTCCTAACTTTATCATTGAAAACTCCTCTCATATGTTATAAATATTAAAAGTCTCTAGTGTTCAACAAAGTTTAAGATTACCGAAATTCATTTAGCAAAAGCCTTTGAAATGTAAGATTTCTAATAAACATGCTAGCTAATTACCTCAGAAGTGTCGGTTGCTGGTTAGTCTAACAGGTCATTAAGCATATAAAATATAATATTGTATATATTGAAGTATATTAAAGGAGATTTTATATTTCATAGTACAAAGACATTATGATTTAATGTTATCTAAAGTGCTCTATTGAACTTTTAACAGAAATCATGAGATGAAAGGGATTCAGTAAAAACAAGTAAAATTCTCATGATTTATGTGGATTTGCTTGATTTGGCAGTATTTAATGCTGATTATAAATCTTAGATTTTTTAAAACAAAGTTATAATAGATTAGATATACCTCAGATAACTGATTACATTTTGAAATTTGAAACAGGTAAAGATGTTGGTAATAAATATACCTATTCAGATATTTTCTGTTAGTGTGAGAATTATTTTAAAATTTTTGAAAAGAAATTCAAATTAATCTACTAAGATTTTAATATATGCAAAGCTTACACACATATATTTGTGAATCTTTTAAAGTTAAAAGCACCTGTATGTTAGGATATATGTTCAAGCGTAGTGTATTTATTGCTATATATGTATATTTTAAACTGACAATTAGAAACAGACATAATGTCTGTCAATAATAATGTCTGTCAATGTAATGTGACTAAACATGTATGGTACACTAGTATCTTGAATAAAATGTAACTATTTTAATAGTTTGCAATATCTATCTAATTCTAGGATGATGATTAAAAAACAAAGAATATCATGAACAGTCCTATTTATACAGTTCAGTACTGTTTGTTGAGACAAAATTAATTGATGTTATCATGGGAATTTGGAAAACAAAGTTAAAATATTTCATTTTCTTAAAGAAATAAGCAATGAAAAGTCTTAGAAGTAGCTTCAAAAAATATTTTTCAGTGGGAAACTATTATTCAGGTTGTGAAGTTCCACTTATGAAATGGATTAAATAAATTGGATCTTATTTTCCTAGAATATTTTTACTTCATAACCATTAAAAATAAACCACCAGAGATGTAAATATTTTCCTTTCTGAAATAAAATAAACCTGAACCAAACCTGAAATAAACCTCTATAGTCAGGTGAAAGATACTTCTATGCCACTGTTCTTCATGGAATCAAATCATATTTGATGGAGATCAGTTTTCTATAGGTACCACTAAACCCTATTTTCATGTGAAGAAATTGAATATTGCATTTGCTAAGGTACTTAATATATCAAGAAAACCTTTTAGCTATACTATTTTATGAGTCACAAACTCCATCACTCTTACATAATGACAGAAAATCATTGAAACAAAAATGTTTACTATCTTGCAATAGCAATAAAAAACACATTTACTATGAACCAATATATGCATTATCTTGTAACCTTAGGGATGTAAAGGAGAGATGAATTCAGACCGCAGAACTCCTTAGACTAAGTTATTGGTTCAGTATTTTCAATTGATGTAACTTCAAATTAGTAAAGAGAAAAACAGGATTTTTACTCCTTTATACATCATCCTAGGATTGTTTTTCAAAATTTCCCTTTAAGAACAAATGAAAAGATATGTGATATGCCACATTATTTGATACGTGTTATAATCTAAAAATAAAACATTTTTTTTAATTTAAGAAGAAATAAAAATGTTTATTAAAAGCAAGTAATATTGGTGGTATAATACATGAAGATAACAGTTGTGTAACAATGTTGTGTTTAAAGTAAATTTAAATTTTAAGCAAGAACATCATTGTAGTTTTTCCATAGACCAAGAGTGGGTTAAAGTTAACTTAGTAGTCAATTTCTGCTTTTTATTCAGCTCTAGTTACATTTTGGGAACAAAAGCTCCTTTATATTTAATATTTAAAAATTCTTCAGTCAATTGACATATAATACATACCTATTATTACAAGAAAAATATAGTAATTACTGAGAACACTATTAATTTTATGATTTAAAAGAAGAAATTTCAGATAGCTAAACAAATATGAAAATAGACTGTTACCATTACTAATAACAGTATAGTAAGCTAAATACCTCTAAGAAGACTATGATCTTTTATAGTTCGTATTTCCCTGAAAGAGACCATAATTAGGTAGGTACTGGCACTATGTATGGGTCATGATTCTAGGAAACAGGACTAAAATGCAAGAAGGAGGTAGCTGAAGGAAAACCTAATTCAAGAGTTATTATTGAAGCTACTGCTATACTAATGGCAGTTCACTTCTACCAGGATTTCTGTCCTCCAAATTGTGAACCTAAAGGAAGAAGATAGCTAAAGCTATTAATCCATGCCTTACTTACTGAACATCGTCTTTAGTTCACTTTAACTGTATTTTAGTTCTAATAAAATATTTCTAGTTGAGCATATTGTTATAGTTTCAACAAAAGTTCTGAGACTGAAATTAGAATTACATTCTTTTGGGCTAAGATATTTATAACATTTACATTAGTTATTTTTGATTAATTTTTGTAAGTCTTCATCCTTTCACTTTTAACCTACTTTATTATGTCTAAAAAGTAAATTTCTGGTAGATAGCATATAGTTGGATCATGCTTTTTAATCCATTCTTTTAATCTCTTTCAATTGTGTTTAAACTATATGTATTTAGGATGATTATTGATAGACTATGGGAAATCCTGTCATTTTATTTTATTTTTTATTTTATATTCTTTCTGGTTTTATTTTTTTATTTGAACGTCTGTATTTTAAAATTTTATTTAATATACTTATAGGAATTTTGCATGTATTGCTTTATATCTTTTAGTGGTTACTCTAGGCATTATATTACATACATATAAATATCTTATCACACAGTCTCTGGGTGTCTACATTTTACCAGTTTGAGAGAAATGTAAAAACTTCATCTCACTTTATTTAACTCCCCACATTTATAATTGTCCTTAAATATTTCTTCTCTATATATTTAACCCATATAAGACAATTATATTTATGGTTTTAACAACCTAATATAATTAAGAAAACTCAATAGGAAAAATATATGGATCATATTTAGTCACATTTTTCCTTTTTACATTATTCTTTCCTCAATTTTCTTTTATCATTTCTTTTAGTTTCATAAAAGATTTTTGGCCATTATTTTTGAGTAGATCCATTGTTGACAAATTCTCTTAGTTTTTCTTCGTTTGTAAATGTATTGTATCTTTTTATTCCCGAAGGGTATTTTTACTAGGTGAAAAATTCTTAATTTAGCCTTCATTTTTTTCTCCAGCAGTGAAAAAATGGTAGGGCGCCTCCTTTTGGCCTCCATGGTATCTGATAAGAAATCTACTGTTATTCAAACTGCTTTTTTCCCATAGCTAAAGTGCCATTACAATCTATACGATTTCAAGGTTGTTTTGTTTGTTTAGCTTTCAGAAACTTGATTATGTTGTATAAGGGTATGGATTTTTTTTGTTTATCCTATATGAAGTTTGTTCAGTTATTTGTAACCATAGGTTTATGAGTTTTGTCAAAGTTAGAGGAAGAATGTAACTTGGGAAGGCTCAACTGTGCAGCTCTTGTTTGAAATCCATTTGTAGTTAGATTTGTAGTTAGAAGACAGCTGGACCATAGTCATTAGAAGGCTTGGATGGGGACTGGAGGATTCAATCATAGTGGGCAACACAATGTTGATTGTAGGTTAGTGGTCTCAATTCCTCTCTACACCTTCCCCTTGTATATTTATGTTTTTGTTTGTTAGGTTTTTTTTTTTTTAATTGTATAATAGCTGATTTGTTATAGAACAAAAGGTCCAAGGGACCCAGTTGGAAGTGATAATGCATTTTTTGGCATAGTCTAAGAGGTCACGTGTTATAACTTCTTCAGCATTCTATTTGTTAGATGGGACAATCTTATTTTGTGTGAAAGAAGACTACATAAGTGCATGAATACCCAGAAAATAAAAACATGTTAATTTCAAAGAATTCCATATGTATACAAATACATATTTTAAAGTTTAACCACAATAGGTACTATTCTTTAAAATTTAGATTTTAAAAATAACTTGTAGAAATCAAAAGGAAACAATTTGCAAAATCAGACTTCTTATGCAAAAAATTACTTATAAATACACACACACACTCACATGCACAATGCTTAGCTGACTCAACAGGTACCCAGATTTCTTAATTTTCATAAGTTCTAAATATCAAAAACATATTGAATGTCTAACTTGTTCTACATCCGAGTAAAATTTTCTTACAAAAAAGCATAAAACTTTCTTTGTTAAATTTACTAATTATAAACAATTATACCAAACTGATAGGTTCAAAATAGAATCCCCACCCCACATTTTTAGGGCTATCTAGGTTTTATGTTACTGATTAGAGAGTAAAAGGATATAATTTCCCTGAAATTACCATATATTTATACACACAAATGAAGAAAAAAGACATATGCAATACTAAGTTCTCAAGAAAATCGATTAAGGTTTTGACTGTATTTTGAAAATAGTGACTTTTATAATAAAACTTTGAACATAATAGAAGTTATGTTTTTTCACATTTGGTTTCTTAGCTATCAAAAATCCACTGAGATATGGTTATAAATAAGCAGTCCATATCTTTATACTATGTGTCCTTGTTTTTAGAAATTGCATATTTAAAAATATGGGTGGCCTAATATTATAACAGCACCTAGATTAGAAATTTGAAAAATAGTCACAATATAATGGTATTGATAAAATGCAAACATTATTATTCAGTATCTGTTAACATAGAAAATTGTATTCAAAGTTACAGGTGCACATAGAACATTAAAATGTTAATGCTTGTGGCAAAGAATCATAATAATATAATTGGTGTATGAAGAAAATTTCATTAAATTCTTCATTTAGCAATAATCTATGCAGGGTCTCCTCTTGAGAGGACAAGCTTCTATTTTGAAAGTTTAAATTTAATTGTTAATTAGCAAACACAATCTTCTGTAATAACGCTAATTATTTTCTTTGTGTCTGTACAACTATCCTCAGAGCTGTCATCACGCCAGTCAACAAGAAATATTGGGATATTTTAATGTTCTATGAGTACAACACTGCAGAAGACCCAGTCAAGAGAAAGATTGTTAAATGGCAATTGGCAATTCTGAAACAGATAATCATTTCCCTCTGTTCCATGAAAATTTCAATACTGTTTAATGAAGATTGTAATAGAAACTTTGAAATGCCTCTGTTAAAAACAATTCAGTACTCTGTAATAATTTTGCATTTTTTAACTGGCTTGAATTTATCTTTCAAAAAAATTACCTTCGGAGAAACGTCTAAGCCTATATATTTTCATATTCTAATGTGAATTTAAAATATGCTTATCTACTTTTCAATGACAAAGTATTTTGTAATATAGATTAGACACAGTCATAGGTATCTAAAAACAGGTTACAGTTATCTAAAATGACATAACTTTCAAAATTTTATATATAATTACCAATTTATGCATAGTCGGCTAAATTTATAGCATGATTATGATGATGAAAGATTAAATTAAAAATGATGAAAAATGAATCAACGTGTACATGTCACACTGCATTTAAAAAAAATTTAATTCACTTGGTCTCTGTTGGGAGCCTATAAGATGAGCGAGACACATGATAACCCCTCCCATTTCTAACATTAAATTTTTCCATATATGTTTATGTACATGTGTTATTTTATTTGCATGTGCACATATTTATTTACATCCATATAATTCTAATTATTTTTATAAATTATAATTTTCACTTGGTATACTCATATATGAACACACATATCCAATATGCAATCTAAATTTAAATATTCTATAATATTTTAAGACAGAGAAATTGAAAGACTTAATTATTAGAATAATATTTACCTAGTTGTTCCCACAAGCTATAAATGAACTGGTAGATTTTAAATTTAAAGGCTTTTCCTTAAATAATGAATGAAACATAATTTGTTTTTATTTCCAAATAAATCATTTTTTAAATATTTGCCATGTAAATATATATTTAATGTATTTTAACACTAACTAAAATTCTGTCTGATTTTATATTTATACTTTCTATCTTTCATTTCTTATTTCTATTAAATATACAACTATTTGTTTATGCAAATGTTAAATGTTTGCTTATAAAATTTCTATAACATTATTAGATTACCGTATACATGAAAATACCAAGGAAACTAACATTGAACACGATATTCTTGACATGCAATTTATTTACATACATGTGTATATAGTTACACATGTAAATAAATTATATATTAACCATAAGAAGTACATATAAATAAAGGAGTTGTATTATATTCAATTGTGTAAACTAATTAAATAGTCTTTGCTCTAATGTCATTGCCTTTGTGTCTGATATTAGAGTTTGAAGTACACAAGGCAGTAAGGAGAAAAAGAGAAATGCATGTTATATTGAGGAAAACCAAGAAGCTGAAACTCACAAACAGGAGTTGAAATCATGAGGATGAACTATAACCCATGTCCATTCTGTTCCTGACCTCAGTAATGCAGGTATCCTGAAGCCACCAGAATCATGTCACAGAGCTAAATACATGTACTTGGATCCAGAATTAGAGATCAAGAATGATCTAGGAGAAGGTAGAGCCATTATAGGCCCAGTCGAGATGAAAGAGGTGAACTTGAAATTGAATGTCTGAACTACAAAATAGTCCATTTTAATTCCACTGTTCTATGTCCTAAACAATTATATAGTGAGTATAATCAGTCAGGAATAGTGATACTCAAGCTACAATAATTTAATTTACAGTCCATCTAGTACCTAATTATTGTAAAGAATTGCTACTACCTATTTATTTTCATATTAACATATAAATTTATGTAAGTGAGAAACAACTATTTAAATGGTAGATTGAGAATAGTCCAAAAATCATAAATGTTAAATTTGGGAAGTAGTAGAGTCAGATCATTTGAACGTCACACTAGATAAAATTAGAATGATCTATTTGTGTCAAAATTCTATGAAAGTTGGCCCACTGTAGATAGAACATTTACACCTGGAAATCTCCTAAATTATGTTTTTCTATATTCTACAAATCCAAATAATTTCTTTAAAATCATCTTTATTTGGGGGGCTATAATTTATATTCACTAAAATTCACCAAGCCCTTTAGGTTTGACAACTATATAGTTATATACATCCTAAAATCATACTATAGAAAATTTCTATAACCCTAGGAAGTTCTCCCATGCCTCTTGACAGTCATTTTCCTCTTTCCATCCACCAGCCTGAAACATCCATTGATCTGCTTACTGTCATAATATTCTATGATTTTATAATTTAATGTTTAATTTAATGGATTATTCAAGTAGTAGGGTAATAATTTTTGTTTAGAATTATACTTTCTTTAACTATAGTCAAACACCTTGGAGTTTTCAGGAGTTTTACGATGAAGATATTTTCAACAAACCACTACTGAAAAAATAATAAGTAATGAGGAAAAAAAGATGATGACTGACAACCTTTGACTTGTGAACAGAAATTGTTTGGACCACTCAGCTACAAAGAATGAAACTGCTGAAACATTAAAATAAGAAAAGCAGCTGGGAAAATTACTAGAGAGGACAGTCACAACATGTTTTTCTAGTTCATTAGACCACAGCACATACAGCTAAATTTTAACAGATGTTCTGAGATTCCTGTAAAATATTAATATGCTCTTTAATTCAATCACAACATTTTAACTGAAGAAACAGCCCAATTTACGACAACGTTTTCATCTAATACTAGGATACATTGAAAAAATAGTGAAAGCACAAGGAAGCCCAGAGCAGCTCAGCTTCTTTGGCTCCAGGCCAGGGCCCACTAGCATGTCACTTGGTGCTATTGTGATGCAAATTAATGAAGCCAGGAACTCCTTGCATTTGAATTAACAGAGAAGTTGGGGGTGGAGGGCAGCACAATAAAAAAAAAAACAGAAGCATGATTACCATTTAGAAAACAAATCCTGGCATATTCAATGGCATTTGAGCCTCTAAATAAGAAATTTAAATTGCTTCATTCAGCAGTGCCAGAGAAAAACAGCACAAATCAAATCTACCTGGATGGTATTGTGGGGTGATGCTGACTTGAAAAAAATTTTAAAGGATAAAAATAATCTTTAATTTCCCTTATTCAAATTGCTTACTTTACAGACTTTTTCATTTAAAGGTTAAAAGAATTAAAATTTATATTGGTGAGATGTATTTCAAAATGTAAGAGCTGTGCAAATAAAAATAGGAATACATCATTCCAAAAGAAGATTAATTACTACATTCAAGATAAATCATATACTGCTCATATAAAAAATGCATTTAACCAGGATTAACTCTACATCTCAAAAAAATATATAATTATTCATATATATATATATATATATATATATATATATATATATATATATATATATATATTTTAATTATGTTAAGTAGATAGTCAGTCATGAGCAACAGAGGGGAATAAAGGAATAGGGGCCCAGCCTAGAGATCACCCAAAAGGTACACACATGTGCACTAGGCAAAGTTATTGCCTAGTGTCAATCAGATATAAATCAAGAAGACCTTGATATGGGACATCTCCTGTAAAATTCTTAATCTTTTGACAGGAAATGATATGGGACATCTCTTGCAGAGTTCTTCTTCTTCTTCTTCTTTTTTTTTTTTTTTCAGTAAATCTAGTTTTTTTCTATATTTTCTTTGGGAAAAAGGCTCTCTTCCCAAAATCCAGATAATGCCCCTGAAACTGTTAACTCAGGTCCTCTGGCCTTTGATAAGGATCACAGGACCATCAAATAGGAATGGCCCTTGGCCAGGCAGGGTCCTTAGAGTCTAAGAGGGGAGGGGACTTTAGGCCACGCTTTTTTATTCTTTAAGAAATATATTGACCAAGTCTGTTTTCCTTTACTCACTTAATAGGCAAATCAATAGTAGAACTTAATAAATATATGATTTAAATAACAAGTTTGTATCTTCTTTTCCTTGTCTAGGGTCTGAGGCGGCACTTCAGCAGGAAACTCAAGACCCTGCCTTGACTAAGTAGAAAGGGAAAGAGCTCCATGAAATCCCAATAGTCAGGGATGACTCTTCTCAGTAGGAAGTAGGTACAGAAAAGTTAGGTAGGGAGTTTTGGGTCCTCCTGCAGAGGCACTGAGGTCATCCTATTCTAGGAAGGGTCTCCCCCAGCCAGAAGACATTTTTGGGCTAAAAGTAACTCATACCAGAAAACAAGTAGGCAGAAAATCAGGTACTAGTTTTAGCCAGTCTTTTGCACCTGCACAATGAAGAACCCCAAGGACCTTCAACTCACCTGAGCCTCATTATATCATCATTATTATATGATGTATATGATCTGAAGTTCATTAATATAACAAACTGAATTCTGGGAACGAACATGCGCAGAAGGCAAATGATGAATCACTGAGTCCTGTCAATCTTAATTGTCAATCAAGGAAGCCCACTCCTCTAAGAAAAGTGACCGTCTACAGCAAATAAGAATAAAAACCCTGAAGACTTTGTCACCAGGCCTTTTTGAGCCACACTTCTCTTGCTCAGGACCACTTCCAAGTCTGGAAATGTACTTTCCCTTCTAATAAAACTTTTCTTCTCTACTGTATTTCAATGTTTTGCTCAATCCTTTGTTCAAGACATCAAGTACCTGGTCAACATATGAGGAGAGGATACCCTCTCTCCAGTAGCAACCTAACTTGCCTATTACCTAGGAATGCCTTTGGAACCACCCATCACAGCTCAAATATATGGCAGACATGCCCACTTCTAGGTCCTTTTTGCCCTTCTGAGCTTTTCCCTCCATTTTACCCTTCTCGGCTCTCCTCCCTTTTTTGGTGGCCTTTTGTGGCCTTTTTTTGCCCTTCTGTGTTGATTACAGTGCTGGAAACCTGTACCTCCTTGGAGGATTCCATGTCTTTCTAAAACATGTTTTTAATAAAACTATTAAATCTCAATGACCTGTGATTCTTCACTGCCAGCATTTAAGGGAGAACCAAGGAAAAATGCTAACTAACTACGCATCTGCCCCGTGCTTTTCTCTCCCCCTCCTGCCCTACAGTTGGGATGACACTGAACATTGATTATCCCCAATAGTGACAACTCTAAGGATATATGTCCTAAACTTTATGATCTATGAACAAAAATGAAACTCTAGTAAATTTACAACAGTTACAGCTTCAACTTTTTTGACTAAATATTGAAAATAGTAGTTTTTAAAGAAAGCTCTATTAAAATTAATAATGAAAGAATATATAGTATTATAAAAAATGCTGAATAAGTTCTAGATTTTTTATTCTTTATGTATAAATCTTTATACTTTACTTTATGCTATTTGTATACAGATAATTTATTAGACATAAATACTGTTCATCAAAGACTTCTGGGTTATCTTTTCATCAAAGCTCGTAATAAGACTATTTTTCTGTCCCCTTGAGTTTAGAAATTAATCTGTGATTTGTTTTGGTTAATGGTGTAGTATTTTAAGTCATAGGAAACATTTTGGGGCAGAAACATCAAACACCACAGCACTATTTATCTTGTTACTTCTTCTGCCATAGTAATCTTGGAAGCATAGTCAAGATGAAATAGGAAATCATCTGTGTCCTTTAGTGAGGCAAATATTGAGCAAAGCAATTCATGTTGGAAAACTAATGTGAACATGTAATAAACTTTTGTTTTATTAAACCACTGAAATTTGGAAGTAGTTTGTTGCCTTAGCATAAGTAGCCCTATCTTGATATAAACAAAAATAGGCAATAACAAAAGGAGCTGCTGGTTTTACAAATAACTACAATGTGGAACATATTTTAAAAGTCCTGTAATGAGCAGAAAATTATAGAAACTATTATTGCAGCATGGAAAAATAGTGATTCAGGCAATAGAGAAACAAAGAGACTGGTAAATGATTACTTCTGATAATGTGAAAGACAGAACATAGATGTAATAACCTTTATCTCTTAAACAAGTTGGAAAACAAAATATTAGTAGTGTGTAATTTGCTACTGACTGAAACAAAAGTTCAGATATTATTAATATTTAGTTTTGCTAAAAGAAATGAAAAGGGATAGAGAGTACAAAAACTTGGCAATATGAAGAAGCAGGTGCTTCTCACACTCAGTTTCTAAAATATAAAATGAAGAAAGCCTTGGGCTACAAAACATTTATTACACTAATCATGAGATCAATTTTATGAATATCAGACTTATCATTCAAACATCTGTATAGATTAAAAGGTCTCATATTAAATGACTAATAGTGTGCTTTACAGTGTTAGGTAGCTAGTCGGACATGAGTGACAGGGGGTAAAAAGAAATAGGGGCCCTGCCTACAGATAACCCAAAGAATACCCCAATGGTAGTAAAATCTTGGGTAAGCACATGTTCACTAGGCAGTGCCATACAAGAGCCAAATGTCTATCAAAATGACCTCACATGCCAATCACCTAGCAATGCCTTTGGAACCACCCATCACAGCCCAAATATAATGCAGACATTTCCACTTCTGGAATCTTTGTTGTTGGTGGCTGTTTATTGTTATAAGAGCTTGATGTTAGCTCTTTGCTGAAATCATGTGCCTCCTAGGGGCATGCTTTATCTAAAATATACTTTTAATAAATCCTTTATAAATCTCAAAAACAAAGAAACAAACAAACTGTTACCATTACAGCAATTGAAGTTCTGGTAACACACACCTTTAGGTCCTTATCACCAATGAGGAAACAAATTTCAACTTGGTAAATATGAGAAATATGTGTTTATTAAAACCACTTTATGAGATGGAAGAGAGATCAAGCCTAAAACTGGCTAAACACATGGAAATGAGGCTATGTATCCCTGGAGAGGATGGAAGGGTTGTAAAGAGAGTTGGGCAAGAGTTACAACCAGGGAAGACAGCTGTAACCCTGGGGGAGAGAGAGGTCGCCTTATATTAAGGGCTATGATAGATGGTTACAAAGGCATTCTTAGGTGGTTGTCAAGTGAGATCATTTTGATTGTCACTTGGCTGCTATATAACTTTTTGCCTGGTATGCATGTGCTTATCCAAAATTCTACTACCATTGGGATGTTCTTTGGATGGCCTCTAGGTTGGGCCCCTATTCATTTGTTACCCCTGTCACTTATGTCTGACTAGTTACCTAACAACAGTAATCCTTCCAGTTGTACAAACTACTTCAAGGAAGAAAAGATTAATCATTCTTCACACTCTAGCATTGCAGGCTTGAGGAACCTGTGATTAAATCATAAAGAGAGGTATAGAGATGGAAAAGCAAAATTGTACATAAAATGAGAAGTAGATTATGAAAATTGCAATGAATGAGGTTATTGTCTTGGAGTGCTATGATTATTTGTATAATCATAGAAATAAACACAAAAGCCAATTAAGTTTTAAGGAGAGTTATATTGGCCAGTCTGCATTAATCAAGAGGCTAAGAATTTTTGAGATTTAAAGCTGCCTTACTACCTACCACAATCTATTAGAAGGATATAGATTGGATATGTTTCCCCATGTCAAGCTACTAAAGTCAAAAGAGCAATGTAAATGAAGAATCTCCCAGAAAAGTAAAAAGAGAGATTCTGGAGAATATTAAACATGTTAGCTTCTTCCAGGGAGCAGAACTAAGGTCTCATCAAGTATTCCTCTTCCCTCACAAAGACACAAGACATCAACCAAAGATTCTGACTCTGAACTCAATCTCATAACTGAGTAGAGTTTTTATTTAACTTGAGAACTGCAAGGACAAGTGCAGTTTATGAGGAAAGCAGACTAAACTAAATATTTACTTCTAGGAGGAAAGACCGTGAAAGTCATTTATGCTATGTTAATAGTTTAATTCTCTTCTTTTTGGATACATGATAGGAATGTATTTCCCGGCCTCATTAATATAGGCCTATATATGCAACTTCTTTTAATCAACAAAATATGAGTAGATATGTCTAATGGCCGGACATAAGCTCTTAAAGGGGCTCTGAGTTCCCTTCCCTCAGTAGTGATGCCATTGGAAGCTTATGTTGAAAGGAAGCATCCATTAGCTGAGACCTTGGATTAACTACCATAAACAGAGGCCCTTGTCAATCTGCATACAACAGTAATATGAATAAAAATTGTGCCCTTAGTGATGTTATATTACAGTGATTTGGGAGTTGCTTTGTTTTATCCTTGCAAACCTACAAATCTATCTTATATTATGGGATACAGGACAAATATTCTTTAGTTTCTATTTAAGAAAAAAAAAATAAAGGTAAAGCGTGTATGTTCTATATTAACTGTTATTGTATGAATAGACTAATGACCAAAACAAAAGCATAATGTATAATATGGGACACATCAAGTTGACCTTTTAATTCAATTCATTAGTTCATGTAATAAAATTGCATTAGCCAGCTTGCTTGCAGTTTCTGGTGTGGCCTTTTGAGGCAATTATAAGTATAGCATCTGTGGGTTACTTGCTGAATCTTAAGAGATGGTCCTGGAAGGGCACAGGCTTGGGTTAAATTTGGCCTGCAGCTGAACCCCTCTCAGGACATCTACTCACAAACTTAGAAGCTTTGCTTAGTACATAGACACAGACACAGAAAGGAAGCCAAAATAGGAAGACAAAGAAGCAGAAACCATATGAGAGAAGAGAACAGAGATCCAGAAATAATGGAGTCAAGTGATTTACCAGATACAGAGTTCAAAACACTAGTTATAAAAATGTTCAATGGACTTATGGACGAATTCAGCGAGAACTTCAACAAAGAGATAAGAAACATAAAAATGGAACTGGAAATTATAAAAGAGAACCAGGCAGAAATAAAGAACACATTATCTGAGATGAGAAGTATATTAAATGGAGTAACAGAGTGAATAAAGAAGAGGATCAAATGACCTATATAGAGGGTGGGAAAGCCAAGGACATGCAATTAGAACAGCAAGAAAAAAGAAGCCAAGACTATAGTAATAATTTAAGGAGCCTATGGGACATTATTAAAGGGAAAAATATCCATGTCATTGGGGTACTTGAAGGAAAATAAGATGTTGAACAGCTATTTGAAGAAATAATGATGAAAATTTTCCCTCATTTAGTGAAGGAAATAGACATTAAAACCCCAGGATGTTCAGAGAATCCCCCAAACCAGGAACCTAAAGAGACTAAGAAGCCTATTTTCAATATTTATTGAAATTAAAACCCTTACAATAAACATTTATCATACTTTGCTAGCAATTTAACTTTATAAGTGATGTAGTCTACTCACTCTTGAAACAAGACACTAGTGTAGTAAATATTTAAAATATTAAAAAAGGACAACATATAACACTGTATCTAGTGAAGTTATCTTTCAAAAATAAAGAAATACTAAGACAAATAAAAATTAAGAAAAATTTTTACCAGTAGACCTGTTTTTAAAGAAATGTTAAAAAAAAAGTTCTTCATAAAAAAGGAAAAATATAGTTCAGAAACCTGGAAATACATAAAGAATGCAAGAGCATTTGAGAAGAAATAATTACAGGTAAAATAAAATATTTTATGATCTCATTCTTAATTAAATGAACAGATAAGATTTTGTTCAGAATAATGATAGCAACAGTGTATTGGCTGATTATATTAAGTAGATAAATGAAATGAAAGGGCAGTGATTTATAAGGGACAGGTGGGAGAAGTTGGTAATATTCTATGATAGGGTGAGTACACTACAAATGAAGTGTAGTGCTATTTGAAAAGAGATTTACATTAGTTGTAAATTATATTATAAATTATATTGCAAACTTTATCTGTTATTTAGAAATAACAGAAAAAAAGAAGTATAATTAATAGGCTAAGAGAGGATAAGAAATCATAAAAAGTGTTCAATTATCAGAGAAAGAAAAAGGAGAGGAAGACAAAGAAATAAAGAATAAGGACAATGGATAGAAAAAGTTACAAATATGATATATATTAATCCAACTATATTGATAATTGCTTTAAACCTAAATGGTCTGATACACCAAATAAAAGATAGAGATTACCAGTGTGTAAAAAAAATTAAGGTTCCAAGTATATGCTATCTAAAAGAAACCCATTTTAAATTTAAGATGTAGGCTAAAAGTAAAAGGATAAAGAAAGATAAAACATGTTAGCAGTAATCAAAAAGAGTTGGTTAGTGTCAGTTGTTCTAGTGTTTGCTGGGCCTATTCTAATGAAGTACCACAGCCTGGGTGGCTTAAATAATGGAAATTTATTTTCTCACAATTCTGGATGCTTGAAATCTGAGATTAGGTGTTCGCAGAGTCATTGTCTTCTGAAACCTCTCACCTGGTTTACAGATGACCATCTTCTTCCTAAATCTTCACCAGGCTTTCACTCTGTGTGTATTTGTATCCTAATCTTTTCTTTTAAGAACACAAATCATATTGGATTAGGGCCACCATACTGACTTTTTTTCAGCTTAGTTACCCTGTTCAAAGACCCTTGTCTCCAGGTACAGTTACATTCTGAGTTACTCGGGTTTATGACTTAAATATATGAATTTTGAGGAAAGCTATTCAGCTCATAGCAGGGAACCATATTAATTTTAGACAAACCAGACTTCAGAGCAAGCAAAAGTATCAGTGATATAGAGAAGCATTATATGATGAAAGAGTTAATTCTCCAAGATAATATAACATTCCTTGATGTTTATGTGCTTAACAACTGTGTCAAAATATGTAAGATAAAAGCTGATAGAGCTGCATGATGATACAGATGAATCTACTATTATGACTGGAAACATCAACACCTCTCTATCAGTAATTGACAGATCCTGGAGGTAAAAATCAGTAAGAATATAATTGAACTAAACAACACCATCAGTCAACTGGGTTTACTTGACATTTATAGAATACTTCATCCAACTACAGCAGAATCCACATTTTTCTCAAGCTAGCATGGACCATTCATCAAGACAGACCATATTCTGGCCAATAAAACACACCTTAACAAAGTCAAAGACTAGAAAACAAAATATGTTCTCAGACTAATAGAATAAAAGCATAAATTGATAATAAGAAGATATCTAGAAAATCCCAAATTTATGGGGATTAAACAACACATTTCCAAATACCATGACTCAGGAATAAGTCTCAGAAGAAATTTACAAATATTTTGAACTACATCAAACTTACCAACTTTGTGGGATACAGCAAAATAAATGTCTATACAGTAATTTTATAGCACTGAATGCATACATTATAAAATAAGAAAGATCTAAAATCATTATCCTCATATTCACCTTAAGGCATATATTAAAAAAGGACAAATTAAAAACAAAAGCATAAATAAAGAATTGAGAATTAGAGCAAATGTCAGTGAGATCAAAAACAGAAAAATCAATACAGAAAATTGATGAAATGAAGTTTGTTTTCTAAAAAGATTAATAAAATTCATAAGTCACTTGCCTGGTTAACCAAGAATAAGAGTGGAGATACCAATTACTAATAACAGAAATGAAAATAGGGCTATCACTACTGATTCTAAGTATATTAAAATGATAATAAAAACATATTGTGAATGATTATATGCCCACAAATTTATTAATCCAGATAATATACATATTCCTTGAAAGACAAATTATAACAAAATTTATGAATATAGATAATCTGCATAAGTCTATATGTATTAAACAAATTGAATCAATAATAACCCCTGAAACAGCATGAAATGAAGGTGGATTTACTGTTGAATTCTACCAAATATTTAAGAAAGAAATTATACCAATTGTCTTCAATCTTTTTTTTTATCAGGAAAAAAAAAAGCAAAGGGAATATTTTTTACCTCATCCTCTGGAACCATTTTACCCTAACAACAAAATCAGACAAAGACAATTAATCACAGACCAGTATCTCTCATGAACAAGATAGAAATCCTCAACAAAATATTGGGAAATCTAACCTAACAATATATACAAATACTTATATACCACAATCAAGTAAGATTTATGCTAAGTATGCCAGATGGTTCGACATTTCATGATCAAGCAATGTAATCCTGATAGACTCAAAAATAAATGTCATAAAAATCATATCAGTAGATGCATAAAATATATTATATATCACTGGAGAACTGCAAATTAAAACAATGAAGTAGTATTTCATATCTATTAGAATAGCTAAAATCTAAAACACTGACACACCAAATGCTGGTGAGCATGCGGAGCAACAGGAACTCTCATTGCTGGTGGGAAAGAAGCCACTGGAAGATACTGTTGGTTTCTTACAGCATACTCTTCTGAGAATATTTACTATCCAGGTTTCTTTATATTTATCCAAATGTGTTGGAAGCTTAGATCCACTCAAAAACCTGCATACATAATACATATTTATAGCTTTTTTAAATTCATAATTGCCAAATTTGGAAGTAAAAAGTACTCATTTTCCTATTAAAAAATCAATAGCTGAATAGATAAACAAACTATGGTACATCCATACAGTGAAATATAATAGAGCAATAAAAAGAAATGAGCCATCAAAAGACATGGAGGGACTTTAAATACATATTGCTAAATGAAAGAACCCCATATTAAAATGCTACATCCTCAATGATAGAGACAGTAAAGAAAATAAGCAACTTCTAAAAATTTTGAGGGAGGATGGATTCACAGATTGGTAGAATTCAGAGGTTTTTAGGGCAATGAAACTATTCTATATGAGATTATAATGCTATATATGTTCCATCATACATTTGTCAAAACTCATGGAATTATACAGCACAAGCGAATACTTGTGAATACTAACAAAGACTATCAATTTTAATTTATAATAAAATATCAATATTGGTTCATTATTTGTAACAAATGTAGCATACTGATGCAAGATGTAAAAAGTAGTAAATACTAAGCTTAAATAAAGAGGCTGGGTCAGAGAACATTAGATGAGAACTCTCTGTATTTTCAGCTGCTCATAACTTCTTGCTGTTATGTGTTGTTTGCTTTATTTTATATTGCTAGATCACTTGGGTTTTTCACCAAAAGTCTGTGCCATCTGTAAATAGAGAGTTTTATCCTTCTTTTCTATCTGAATACATTTTCTTTTTCTTGTTTTATTTGACTGGCTAGATTCTCCAATGCTTATATTGAATAAAGTTTTAAGATGGAGTGTCCTTGTCTTATTCCCAGTTTGGTGAGGAAAGCATTCATTTTTTCATCATTAATTATGACATTAGCTGTGGATTATTCACAGGAGCTCTTCAGGTGTTTGAGGAAGTTCAATTATATTTATATTTTCCAGAAAGCTTTAAACAGATGCTATTTTTTGTCAAATGCTTTTCCAGAAATTATCAGTACAATCATGTGTAAGTTTTTGGTTCATTTACTTATTTTATTGTTATTTTGTCCTTTATTCTACTATTATAGTTGTTCATTAATTTTTGGATTTGAACCTACCAAACTTTCCTTGGATAAACTTCACTTGATCATGGTGTTTATAGGTTTCTATATGTTTTGGGGTTCACTTAGTTCATATTTTGAAGAATTCATATTCATGATGAATATTGATTGATTGGTCTGTGTTTTTAATTTCTCTTGATGTCTTTGTCTTGCGTCCATGTCTACATAATTTTGACTTAATCAAACAAGTTGTAAAGTTTGTGTAGGATTAAGATATCTTTTCTACTTAGATATTTGATAGAATTATTCCAGCTTCTTTTGTGGGAAGATTCTTAATTATTAATTTTTTTTGACCTGATATGTCTAGTTACAAATTCTATTTGTTCTCTGTTCAATTTTGATAATTTCTGTCTTTCTAGGAATTTTTGATCTCATCTGATCTGTCTTATTTGTTAGCATATAAAGTTGTTCATAATATTTTCTTATAATTATTTTAATATCTGTAGGGTTTATAGAGATGTTCCTCTTTAGTTCCTGTGAATTAAATTTTAACAGCTTTATAAATTGAATATATGTCTCCCTCACTTTGCTATTAGAAAAAATCAGAATCAGTGCATTATATGAAAGTATGCTACTTTTAATATCATATGCAAAAGTGAAGTTTTTTATCTTTAAAAATTCAAGGAAGATTTCTTCTATTTGTATTTTTTTCTCTTTTTCTATATTTCAAAGGAATAGTAACAACTTATTTATTCGATTGGACTTACAGCTTCTTTCCACTGAAAATAAGCTAGGTGAATAAGAAAAAAATGAGAAAAAAAGCTCTGACCTTTTATAAGAGTTTTTCACAATAGAAAATGTCCATTATGATTTTGATGGCAATTCTCACTCTATCCCTAACATCCTCCTACTATCCCATGTAATGTATTTAATGTATAGCATATGACATATTCTGATACGTGATATAGTGTTTCTCAAACTGCAGATTCCTAAGAAACTTGGGGTCCACACAGCTCCTCATTCAACCCTATCTCAGTAGTTTCAGGTGATTGTTGTGTAGGTGATTTTAAATACACTTAGAGAACACTGTTCTAAGAGGACGGATAACACTGATGCATATGCAAATCAACTCAGTGTTTACTTTTATTATTGTCCCAGAGTAAAAATTGTCTATTACTCATTGTTTGTACTGTAGCAAATGTTTGATAAATACTATTTGACATAACATCAAAACCTAGCTGAATTTAATTTTATAATTATATGTGTCATATAGGTTACTGTTATATAATTCTCAAGAGTAATATTACAATTTAATAGAATGAAGAAGCTTCCAATGTGATCTGATCTTTAAAAGGCTGTAGTAGCATAGTATAAATTTCAATATAAAAAAGTATGCCTGGCTCGGTATATGAATCTTTCTTCATGTGTACACTTTACTGATTGTCATATATTCTTTATATACCTCAAAGCAGAATTTATTTTATTCAACATTTGGAACATATTATATACAAACATGTGTTCAGTTTTATATTGCCATTTCTGTAATTTTGATGTTCAAAATGATGTTTTGTGTATTTTCAGCTTTATCTGCAACCAGGAAATATACATAAATTTCTTACCACATTCTCAGTAAAAATTATTTTGGATGTAATGATTAAGATTCAAATGTGATCACTATGAAAAATAACAATTCAACATTTCGAAGTTGTAAAATATATGCCAAACCAAAATGCTACTTTTGTTTTTTAAACTGCCAAACCACTTGATACCACTTGACAGAAGTGGTAGTCAGAATGTCACCAAGTAAATCCATCTTCTAATCCCAAGAACCTGTGAGTACGTTACTTTACATAGCACAGGAGACATTGCAAATATTATTAACTTGAGATTATCTGGATGTGACCTATGCAATCACAAGCATCCTTAAAAGTAAGATAGGCAGAAGGGAGAGAGAAAAGTAACTGTAGAAGAGTCTGCTCAGATATGAATGTTGTTGGCTTTGATGACGGAAGGCCACAAGTGAGGAATCCAGCAGCCTTATGGAACTTGTATAAGGCAAGAAAATGGATTCCACTGTAAGTCTCAGAGATGAAGGCAGTTCAGCAAACACCTTGATTTTAACCCAGAGAGATTTTCATTGGAGTTCTGGCCTATAGAATTGCAAGATAATAAATTTATGTTCTGTTGAGCAACTAAGTTTGTGATAATTTGTTACACCAGCAAACAAACAAACAAACAAAAAACTAATGTAACATGAGTAAAGATGAGAAACATAAACCATCAGTGATCTATAGACTAAACTGTGAAACATTTGAATAGATTGCAAATTTTCACAGCAATCGGAAACCTTAGAAATGACAATTTTAGCATGGTCAAATGAAACAGAAGTTGAGAAATCATGAAAATTAAAAAATGTTTGACTTAATGCACTAAGGTTTATAAAATCACCAAGTTTACATTTACTCATCATTATTATTGAAGTAAAAGCAAAAGTAAGCACTACTTAAAGTAGGTCTTATATACCTGTTTACATCTGATTCTTAAAAGTGATTTTTATTAGTGATACATTGTAGTGAGAATATTAAAAGAACAATTTGACTTTAGATATAAATATGTGTCAAGTAAGAAAGTCTATAATTAATTGTGATGTTTATTTTATATGTTAAAAGCATTATAAAATATGTTGGAATGCTTTATTATCCAAGAAAATCTTATTGTTAGATTTTTTATGCTTTCTATGGTATATACTACATAATTACTTTTCAAGTATTATCTAATTTTTGCAAAAACCCTATGCAAAAATTATATAATTCTCATTTTAGGTACAAGAATCTGAGATAAAATACTTTAGTGACTTTCACATATTCACTTTTGCTAAGCTTCAGAGCTGTAATCTAATCTAAACAAATCCTAAACCTCTGTTCTAAACGAGTACACTACACAAACCCCAACCCATTTTCCCATGTTGAGTTGCTATTTCTCCTCCTCCTCCTCCTTTTTGCCTCCGTTTACATACCCAGGTGTGGTTAAAAATATTATTTTTCTTTACTGAATGTAAATATTTAATGACCTTCTGCAAACTTCTTAGTTAAAACTGAATTTTCATTTCCTGAATGCCTATGCTGCTACCAAAGAAACAAGACTAAAGAGTTAGGTCATGGAGAGAACAGCAGATAAGAAAGCATAAAGTAGTTTCAAATATGAGGAAAAGAAATATTAACATATGTTGACACATAGTTTTGTACATTGTAATACTCTTAATAGAAAAATATCCTGAACATCACAGGAGTTTTCTTGTTTAATGGAGTACATATCACTGTCACTACATTATTTAAAACAAGTAACTTTCCCCATCTTCCAGCAGGTGGCAGGACAGTGTCACTATTTGAATCTCAGTTTACACTTTAAAATAGACAAAACTAAAAAGTAAAAATGAAAATGCAGACTATTTTGGAAACATTTTTGTTGGGTGTAAAACATCTTTTTAAAATAAAAATCTATATTAATTGTAGCAAAATTTTATATTCTTTTATGATTGTAAATTATTTTTATATGTAGGAAAAGTAAAATTCAAAATTATGGTTAGTTATCCTTCTATTTAACTTTTCCTGGAATATAACTTTTCCTGGAATCATTTTTGTTATATTGAATGAAATTGTCTATGAGGGAATATTATAGTTTAATAAATCTAAAATAAAAATATGCTTTCAAATCTTTGCTTTACTTAGTAAGACATGTATTATTTATTGTATATAACTAAAAAGTATTTGGATATTTAATGAATTTTGAAGAAGAAAACATAACATTAGAACTCTTTCTAAAATGTTTAATTCCATGCAGCATGTGGCCAAAAAAATTTTTTTTTCTCCTCTTTTCCCTAGCTTAATATCACTGTCAAACCGATTTTATCAACCCAATAAACTCATTTGTTTTGAAGCTGACCATATACCTTTACCTTATTCCATGCATCAACTCTTATTCTGTCTTAACAATTTTACCACTTACATATTTATGGGTCTGTTCAGTTCTTTCAACTCCCCTGTCACTTCCCTAGCCTGAGCCACCATATCACCTAACCTCAACATCCTCATAAAAGACCTACTATTCTCAGGATTTCATTGTTACAATGTGTCCGTGTGAGGGACATTTCTGAAACACAAATTGTGTTGTGTAATTTTTGTTTTAAAATTTATCTAAGGGTTTCTCATTACTTCTAAAGTATATTTAACAACATTTTTGAAGCAAGAGAACTTTGCTGTTGCTTGAGATAAAGTAATAAATAATAATAAAAAAAATTGTTCCAAATGATAGTTTTCCAATGTTTCAGGAAAAATAAGTAAAAAATAAATATAACATTAACATTGATAATGTTGGAGAAATTCAGGATGTTATAGGAGCATAAAATAAAATAAGATTTTTAAAAAATTCCTTGAGAAATGACATTTAAGTTGAGGAAAATGAAAAAAAAAACAAGGAGAGAAAGATGGAAGAATGAGAAAGTAGGATATTTGAAGACCATGGTGCATTCTGGGAATTCTTATTTTCCCATGTAGCTTTAGTGGCATAGTGAAGAGTTTTTAAACAATATTTAAATTTTTTAGTCATTGAAAAACTGATGCACAAGGTGAAAACAAAAACAAAAAAACAAAAAACTCATTATCCAAACTAGCCTTTCTCCTCTTTCCCTAGCTTAACAGTATCACTGTCCAACTGATTTTATCAGTTTGATAAACTCAATTTTTCTCAGTTTGGTAATATCCCTTTACCTTGTTCCATGCATCAACTCTTGTTCTGTCTTAACGAAGTTTCTAAAGTACAAATCTGATCATATTTGTATTTTAGAAACTCAAATTGCATGAGAAGAATGATTTGTGGCCAAGAGTGAAGAGAATAAATAAAAAGGAAAATGAGTGAATAGTCTTAATTATCTGAGAAGGTTAGTTTTTGAAGCCTGATTCAATCTCCTTAGTCATTACTGTTAAGATTTTCTATTTCTTTATGATTCAGTTCTGGTAGGTTGTATGTAGGTATGTGTATAAGTACATAGATATGTTTCTAGGAACTTTATTTCTTCTAGGTTATAAAATATGTTGGACTATAATTGTTCATAGTAGTCTCTTGTTTTTCTGTGGTATTAGTTGTAATGTCTTCATTTTCTTTTATACCTTTTATTTGTTTTCTCTATGCTTCACATAAAAAATATGTAAAAATGTCTGATACTGATTGTTCTAGTCTCATTTCTATACAGTGTGATTTATAATCTAGTCTTCACCAAGCATACTTATCATAAACTTGAATTAATATCTAATAATGTGAATAATCAAGGAAAACAATGAGGCAGCAGCAGTTATATTCAGTTGCTATAGCTAGAATTGTAGCTGTTTGAGTGACAGCATCAGTGCCCTATGTTTGTGGAGTCAAATGATATAACCTGTATTGATTGTCCCAGTGGAAACGAGAAGAAAAATAATTTAAACCCAAGAGAACCCCAGAGTTTAACACAGTGACAATGCTCCACTGGTATCTCTTGGACCTCTTATATGCTCCACGTGATTTCCATTAGCCAGGATCTGTAACCCTGGTAGTGAAGGTCTGTTTACCTTGGATTTTTGGAAAGGCTCGTTTCCTACACAGTTTTGGCAACTGGATATACATACCAAGGGATTATAGCACTGAGGAACAACCCTCAATCAATGATGCTTATCCTATGAGTACAGTCAAATGGGAATGTGCGTTTTCACTTTTTCTCTGAGATTCTTACAGAGGTTGAGTCTAATTCACACTTTATGGTAGGTGACTTAATACCACACACATTATTGACAGTTATTCCTTCTCATTAATTTTTTACTTCTTTAAAAATTTCATTTTACAACTAAAGAATTTCAGTTAAATTTTGGACCGAGTTTGCTTCTTGATTAATGCATATTAAGACACTAGGTTAATAGTTATGATGGCAAGTCAAATGGCATACCTTAAACACACACACACACACACACACACAACACACACACACACACACACAGCTACTTTGTAAAGGTGGGACCAACAAAGACTCAGATCTTTTAAGAATGAATATATGGGTCATCTCACAGAGCAAAAGCTCTTAACAATGCGTTGCTGGCTGAAGTTATGGGACATGCGGTATGATTCATGAAGTAGAGAGAAATAATAAAAACAACTATGATCTATTCGCAAGTTAAAAAATGAGTATTTTGGCATCTATTCACATTTCCTTTCTTGTTCTGGCATATGCATACATATATCATAATCTTCCTCTACTATATACATTTTACTCTAACTGAATAAAGGGTATGTGCCATTATTAATATCAAAACAAGAATTTTGACAGTAAGATTTTAAAGTGCATTACTGGGTGATTATAATCTTCTATTTGTATTAGGTAATTCATAACTTGGTTTTAACCTTTTGATAGGAAGATTAAGATGTATTTAACTGTACAGATATAATTGTATTAGAAAAAATAATTTTTAGATATTTATCTTAGAAGTAAAATTAAGAGAACAAATGGTTATATCAATATTGGACAGCCAAGAGTAGTGATGTTGAATTTTTTTTATTATTACCTTTGATCTTCAGTAAATTATTCTACACATATGTTTGGTAAATCTTTCCTGCTATGAAAAAAAGTTCCTGGTTCCAACTACAGAATTTGAAATTTTCATATTCTTGCTTCCCAAGTTTTTCTTTCAGATAATATGTATACTTGTAATTAGAATCTATTAATCCCGTGTAACTAACCCAGACACGGAATCAGAACCCAAATAAAATAAATGGTGATGATCATGTGGGATTTATGGTGAGTGTCATGGAATTGGTAGGACCCATATTCAGTTTACAGGTTAGCAATGGCAACAGTTCTCATGGGGCATCCTGTGTCAAGAGCATGATGAGGTCAGTGCAGTCCTTAGTGTCTGGGCCTGTTGGCAGTGGCATTAAACATTTCACCAACCAGTCCTGTACTTGACTGCGATCACTCTTTCTGACTACAAAGTATCCAAGTCAGCTTCTCTAATCTTTTTAGAGATTCTGTGAACTATCCAATAACCTTTAAGTAACACAGAATTATATTTCTTTTAATAAGTAATCTACACTGATGGGACAAAGTTTCATTGTCATAAGCTTAATCTATCTCACTCAAGATAGTTATATTTTAAAATATAGTCATTGAAAATGTGGTTAAATATAACTACATATCCTGATTTCTAATGGAAACCTAAAATTTGCTAATGTGACATATGTAATTGAGAAATATGTTCACTACAGTTTAATTCGTTGTTCCTACATTATGTAGGCAGTGGTCCCGTGGCTGTGTATAACTGGTATTTTTATATGTACCCTGAAACATTTAATATATATATATAGATACTTATTGTGTTTAATGGCAAAGACTTATCAAAAGTGTTTTCATTCGTTATTACTTCAGATAAAAATGTAAAGCGAGAATCTTCCTATTTTTTATTCTCTATTGTTTATATGAAGCAGACCTAAAATAGCTAAAATGAATAATTGCCCTGTTTTTAAAAGTAACCTAACAACTGAAATTTTTAATTGCTACACTATGTGAAAAATATAGACTAGATGTTGCTGTCAATTTTTTTTCAGCTTAAAATGAGTTGACAACACCAGTTTTAGAATATTTAGATAGACTTCTGTTGTCTGTCAAATAGCAGTAGAAATTCAGGAAGAAGTAAGCAGGTCTTTATTATAATAATAATTTATTAATATAGGATGACTCTATCTTTCCCCTACCAATCTCATCTATCTGAAGCCAAAACAAGTGGGAAGAGAGGGGCTATGAAACTAACATACAGCATACACAAGCAGATACATTATACTGGATAGTTTTTTTCAAACATTCCAAATTATATTTCTATTAGTGAACATGGTTTATCCATATTGAAGATGGATGTTATAGCTGTCATCCTACTCACCTCTATCCTCATCCTAAATAATGATCTTGGTGGAATTAATCTTTTATTGAAAGATTCCACTACTTTCTCTGACTGGAAATTGTATGAAAATGGACTGAGGGTAACCAAAGTAAGAATAGATATTATCACCCAATACAGATATCCTAGGACACTTTAGACTTAGGCAGAATCTTGACAAAAACCTAATGAGATTCTTGTGTCTTTCTGTATTTATCCCATTCTTAATAGGAGAAATAAAAACCTTTCCATTATAATGTATTTTTAAGTCAGTACCCATATTTCTAATCCATCTTCTGGTATTATATGAAAATTATTTGATTATGACTGAATTATTTATTTTTCTTCAGAAGAGAATCTCTGAGTTATTTATGATTCATATTTGGATTTTGCTGTTTGATGAATATATATTATGTATGTAATTTGAATGTTTTCCATTTTGATTAGCTTCTACTTCTATATTGAAAATTTCTTTACCATTCTAATACTTGATCACTTATAGCTGTTTTTTTCCCCCTATTTTTTTTCTCTTTCAAATGTTTTAGAAACCTCTCTATCCCTTATTGTGATGTTCCTTGATGGGAATATTTTTAATTTATTTTGTCTGGCACTCAGTAGTCTGAGAACTAAAGAATTAAATCTATGTTCATAGATGCTACAAATAGCTACCACAATTAAATCCAGAGGTAGCTTTGTCCTTGAAGTTGCGTTGTAAATTGTATATTGTAAGAATTTTCAGTAAGAGAGCATGAGATAGGAAGAAATGAAATCTGTGCAGAGAAGTATTAAAGTGTAGACAATTATGAGGAATAACAGGAAATACAAGATGAGCAGAGACCCAGACTTCTGGAAACTTTCATGTGATTTACATAAATGGGGATAAAAATGTTAGCATGTTGTCCTTAAGACTTATAATAGTAACAACACTTACAGCTGCTGTTATTGTTGTTTCCTTTTTATATTTCTTTTACTTTCACAAAAAGTTATTCATTATAGTATATAAAAATAACTTTATTAAACTAGTATCTGTAATACATAAAAATATATAACTTTTTCACTCATCCTTCCTCAAGGTAAAGGTCGTACTAGGCACTACTTTAAATAAATACTGCATTGAAAAAGCTAGTAAAATAAACTCTCCCTATTTTAAACATGCTTAGAATTTTGCATGAGAGATAGAAAAAAAGAAGTTTAAGCAAGTACAAAATTTGTCAGTAATGAATAATATGTCTTGTGTTAGCTCACAGACTGCACCAATTTACTAAAGGCAAAAAAATAAATAAAGCTTGCTAACTCAAGTATAATTTTAGTTAATATAGAATGTCTAGAAATATATGTTTAAGATATCATTCTGAATTTCTTTCCTAAGAAATAGACTCATAATTCAAAATACTAGTTGTATAAATGTCACAGTTTCCTTCATGTTGCAATGAAAGACCACACACTTTGATGTTTCTAGGAAAGCATATCTTTATCTGCATTCTTTATCTTGGTGTGGTGCTAGGCTCAGGAAAGAGAAACACATTTTCTCCTCCTATGGGAAACACATTTTCTCCTTCTGTGTAGAGTTTCCTAATTCAAACCTATTTTGGGCTTCTTGCAATGCTTCTTTAAGCCATAATTTGGGAAACCAATTTTTTTTTTTTCCTATTTGGCCTTAGGCCCTGCCACAAAAATGCTCAACTTCTCTTTTGTGTTCTACCTCATAGGATAAGATTTTATTTTATTTTTGTCTTTAAATTCAGGAAGAATTTTAGTTCAAAATTAGAAGGAATTTTTTTCTACTGTCACTGACTATGGATCAACAAAAGCAACTAATTTAGTATATTTAGTAATTCCTAACATAGTTGTGTCTTGAGCAATTTGGCTTTTTATTGACAGGATTAAATATTCAAAAGTTTTATCAGAGAAAAGTCCTGAGATGTTCCATAAAAGAAGCAAGACACTGGTAAGGCTGACAGATCCACCATGGTGCCTTGAAATTTTGATTCGAAGAGAAGGAGAGAGAATAGCAATGTATGTAAAAGAATTCTACAATTTTATTCAAAGACAAATTAAATGGGAAGATTGGAGAGTTCTGGAGCCCAAGCTGACTATCAAAGGAGCTCTAAGTCTTCCAAGAATAGGTCAACCCTAGCATTCTTGCCACTCTCAAACATTAACTGGGAGAAGTTAGTGAGAAACTTGATGTCAGTGCAAATGTGGCTTATGGATTTCAGAGCATAGCAGCAAGGGCCTTTGGTCAATTAATTATGCTCCCATTTGCATAGCTACCAGAATCCACTGCTTATGCTGTACAGATCAGCCTTCCACACAAGTTCAGGTAATAACTCTTCTGTGGTTCTCTGGGGTTGATTTTCTTGAGGGAAGATCTGAGAAAGTGTTATTACTATTAACTTCAGCCTCTGTTGATGCAATTCATCTTGAAGCTACAACTGATATTCTTTTTCCACACCACTGTCCATTTTCAATTTCTTCCAATTTCAGTTATCTCTTCAGAAGTTATGCAGGCTTACTTAGTAGTGTGATCTAAAACTTCATTCCTGATGGGTCCAATTCATTGATAATCATACCCTTCTTCTAAGTTAAGGGTTGCTACATGTGTCTATTCATAGTTAAAATGAGGCAAGGAAGTACCAATGGGGCAGAGACTAACCAGATGGATAACCCGTTTCTATATATATTCCTCCCATTGTCTAAAAATAGCCATTCTCTCTTCTACTGACCAAGGTCAGTTACCTCTGACATTAAGTGACCCATCTGCTTGCCTTTTGATCCCTGGGCACATGGATTCTAAAGTAGCTTGTTGGTGTTCATAATTTACAGTTAAATGAGACCCTCTCTGTGTCCCAAACTCACATGCTATACTTTGCATGGCTCTAAGCCTATAGATTAAAGATCAAGTAATCTTCTATGTGGTAATGCTGAATGAAGCATTGTGTAAATAAAAGCAAACCAATACCTGGAAAAAGTATTTAACTTTATGAGAGGAAAAACAAACATAGAAACAAAAATCTCTGGCACTTCCAGGATCCAGAGACCCACTTTGAAATTCCCTGAGAAGTAGATGCCAAATGAGGTTAAATGTGATTAAATGTGAAAGCATTTTAGAAAAAATGCCCATAATCAAAAAAACATGGAGATCTGGGAGTTGCAAGAATCTGGGCAAACCATTAAATTATAAGTCAAGTGGACTCCAATAAAGGACAGACGAAAAAGGAGGTGGGTAAAAGCTTCCTCTACAGCAGCACAATCTAAAGAATGTTCATCAGGGCTATGGAGGAGTTCTTGAGTCAAAGATTGGTGTCAGAAAAATATTATGTCTATAGGAACAGATCTGGCTTTACATATCCACTGTACTTAGTCACTGATTAGGAAGAGATTGTAGAAAACATGTCTTAGAGAAACATGCAAAGGGTTTCAGAGAATAGCAACTAGGCTTCTGGTCAATGACGCTTTATAGTTGGATAATTGGCCAGTGTATTCTCATCACTGATATACTTCTCTTATTAATATGATAGTTCATGATAGGTAATCAGTACTTATTTTTGAATTAATCAATAATAAAATTGATTTAATTGTTACAAAGGTACATTTGAACTTATCTCTTTAGAAGTGCCTTTTAAGTTTAGTTACAAAATGCAAAATGAACATAATTTTATTTAATGATGACTTGGTTTTTTAATTTAAAAATATTATATAGCTCTTATACAACTTCTATTACCAGGGCATTTTTAAAATGTCATTATGATGTTTCAAAATAATTTATTCACAAAGGATGATTTGTTTTTAACTTTGATGATATTCAAATTAATTATTGTACAAGTATGTGCTTGTGCAGAAATATAAGGTCTACACATAGATGAACTCATGTTATAATGGCAGAAAATCAGCACAGGGGAGAAGGTATGATTTTCACATAATCCTATTTAAATTACTTTATTATCACTGATCTTTTAATATTTAATATTTTAAAACAAGGCTGGGTATATTTTGTGAACTCATTCACAGAAAATGTATTTGACAACTTTCATAAAAAATCAGCCCCCATTTTACACAGAGATTACCAAACAGTATTATAAAAAGTTTTCAGGGATGTGCTTTCAACAAAATCTTTTGAAGTTCAGTTGTGGATACCCTGATTACCCCCCCTCCCTAACTTGAAAATGATTTTGAGAGACACACATACTACACATTACTTTCAGGTATTGTGGTTAATTTATTTTACATAACATTTTCTTAATATCAAATAAACATCTGCTTAAATAATAAACCGTTTATAATCGCATGTATGTTTGGTTAGAGAGGTCATATTACTGATGTATTAAAAGAATAAATTTAAAAATGTGATATATGTAAATATGTGTGTGTAATGCAATATTTTATCCATTGAGGAATTTCTTGGCAAAACTTAAATATGTAATTAATGCATTAAATATGTAATTAATGCATAAAAAGCCAGTCTCTAATATTTGCAAAGCTGTTCTGCATCATATTCAATATATTACAAAATTCCCTGTAATTTCACTAGATGGTGCTATGAATTAAATGTAATGTTTAGAAATGAATAGTTCACTTTTATGAACTATCTCTTTTATTGTCATTTTATTAAATATATGACCATAAAATAGGAAACTAACATTAGATGACTCTGTTTTTAACAGCATTTATGGACCTCATTTATAGAGAGACATAATTGGCACAAGTGATGAAAAGCAAAAATAAAAAGTGCAAAAGTCTTTCCCCTTACATGACTGTTGAGGCAGTTTAATGGTGTGCGAGAGCTTATCCAGTTCGTCATGGTTCACACTCACTTTCTATGTAATCATCTCTGTTTGAAGGCTAATTGTATCATAATTTATAAATGCCATATACATTTTTCTAGAATGTGCAGTAGTAATTGATAAACATTAATTCACCATTCAGAATGGATCTAATGAGCCATAAAAATTGCAGACATTACTTTGAAATTATAAATCAAAGGTATTATTAGGCAGATTTACTGAGATCTCTGTCAAAGAAGGTCAAATGAAACTCTTAAATGACAGCAGTGCATCATTGCCTTCTAAACATAAGTCTATTTTAGGCCTGTGTCAGTAAATCATTATTTTCTGGTAAATACAAATTAGAAAAGTTTTAGAATTTTGGCTAATATGTTATTGCATAGTAAAAAAGCTTTATTAATTTGCTGAGTCTTTCAACATAAATAGTAACTGAAGTGCAATATCACCAAAAAAATAACAAATAAATAAAAAAAAAGGCAGATGTTGACCTGTGGAATAAAAGCAAGCTTCTTTAATCAAAAATTTTTGATTCTTTAAATTTCCCTTAGGATTTAACTATAGATGTTATTTTTGAATTAATCAATAATAAAATTGATTTAATTGTTACAAAGGTATATTTGAACTTATCTCTTTAGAAGTGATAAAGGAAATAAAGGAAAATGGCTTTGTTCTTTTTGTACCATTTTATTATGATTCACTGACTATAAACCTTAACTTTCCCTCTTTCCCAAGAGGGCCAGTCCTGTTCTCTCTGGGCCTTCCAACCACCCTGAGCTCACCTGTTACCACCTTTATATGTTCACACTGACTCAATGTTGGACATTTCTAGGATCACTACCAATACCATACGTGCTTTTCCTTATTGGTACAGTTCTCTCTGCCCAGGAAACTTTTCCCTCAAATGATCTCATAACTTTACTATTTATTTTCTAGGATTTAAGTACAAAACTGAGGAGCCTTTTGTGTCTTGTGGGAAGGCACATTTCCTGAAGCTATGATATGCAAAGAACTTGCAGTTGAAAGAATGAATAGATTAGCTAAAGCCAAGGGAGCTAAGTAAACAATGTATGTTTTAAATATAACAGGTGAGTTCAAATGAGGAAATATTTTGTTAAAATTGCATTTGTGTCTCTGTATATAAAATGTTTTTCAAACCAGGTTTTTAAGAATAATTTCTTTTCACGTTGGTACCAGGCCAAACCATCCTTTCATACTCATTTGAGTTTTGTACATATGAGTGTGTGTGGGTGGGTGGGGGTGGGGGGAGTACGGGGGAGAGAGAAGAATGAAAGAATAAAATTTTTATCTCATAATTTTTAAACATGAAATAATCTCACAAACTTCCATGGATTTTTTGAGTGTGTATTTTATTCTTTATTATGACTATTTTAGTACGTTTAAACCATGATGTCCACAGAAAGAGATCCGGTTTTGATTTAGACTATGTTAATTAAGCAGACTGGGATTATGAAAATGCCAGTGTCTGAATGGATACTATCATATTTCTTGGCCTACTGATGCAGACTCGATTATAATTATAAATATAAATGTACTAGAGTTTAAGTCTTACCTGATTAGATCTGCATAAACTTTCAGAAGTTAATTAATCAACTGAAGTACAGAAAAACTACATGTATGGGTCTTCACTCTTAACAACCTTCAGATATACAATATGATTGCACTTCTTTTATTTTTTCCAAATATCAAAATGTTAATGTATGAGCTCTTGTAAGATCACTTAGTTCCACTTGAAGATTTGCTGCATGTTCTTTTTCTGCAAATGACTATGATAAAGTTGACCTCTGACTTGACTAGTGATCATATCCAGGTGACCTTGCCAGATAATACACTCTGACGGTGGGAATGTGCTCCTTCCTTGCAATGCTCGCTGTGAAAAAAAGATTTTAAAATCACTCTTTGGAGCTGTTAAGTATTAATAATTTCTGCCTTAGGTATTTACTTCTGAAATTCATGTATCAGGAATGTTGCTAATGTTAGTAGTACTGACATAAATAAGTGATTTGGCATTGTTTTTCCGATAATCTACCTCTACTTTTTCATGATAATTTATTGCATTTCAACTACTATCATCAGTATTCAAATAATCATTCTAATTTCCTTACTTATCAGAATCTGGTCTCCAAAGAAAGAAGAAAATCCCTCCTTGTTATCAGTATTTTCAGATTAGCTTTTTATTTGGATGTGAGCAAAGTGGAAATATTAATTTCATCATGTGAAAATCAATAACAATATATAGGTTTGTATATATAAACAATTTCCAAATATTTAGAAATTAAATAAAATATTTCTAAATAACTTATGGGTCAATGTGGAATGCAATTAAAGTATGCTTAAACAGAAATTTAAAACATTAAATGCAGATATTAGAATAGAAGGCAGATCTCAAAGAAGTAATTTATGTTATACCATAGGAAAATAGATTTTAAAGTAATAAGCTAAGCTCATAGCAAGCTGAGTGAAGAAAATAATAAATATGAGAGCAGAAAACATTCAATTGGAAACAGAATAAGAGAAAAGCTGTGAAACAAAACTTGGTACTTTGAAAAAATTATTAAACCTATGGCAAAATTAACCATAAAAAACCCAAAGCACTAATTACTCATATTAGGAATGAAAAGGGAGAATATTCCTAAATACCACATAGACTTTAAAAGAATAATAAATAAATACTATAAAAACTCCATGACCATAAATTTGATGACTTAGATGAAAGCTACAAACTACCAAACATACTAAGGAAGAAATAACAAATATGATAATCTAAAATCTATTACATAAATTGAATTCTTAGTCAAAATCTCCAACATAGAAAATTGCATGTCTAGAGAGTTTTACTGTTAAATTCCACAATATTTAAAAAGTAAATAATACCATTTTCTTTTAAATCTTGGAAAAAATAAAAGAAGAGGCACGTTTTCCAGTTCATTGTTGAGGTCGGTATTTCTTGATACTCACCCAGACAAATTATAAGTAAAATAACCACAAAACAATGTCCTTAATGAATTTAGTTGTCTTAGCAATAAAACCACATAGCCATTGTGTGTATCTATATATACACACATACATATATGCATAAAGACATGGATAGGTAGGGTTTATATAATGTATAAAGAGCTAATTAAATATGTAAAATTCACTGTAATTCACCATATTTACTGAATACTGAAGAATAGCCATATGATCACCTTAGTAGATTTAGAAAAGCCTTTGGCCAACATCTGATCATGATGAGAAACTCTCAGAAAATAATGTATAGGAGGTAAGTCATTTTGGCTAATAATATCAATCTATAAAAAAACTACAGAATAACATCATACTAAATATAATACTAAAAGTGTCCCTGGAAGATCTGGAGCAAGGCAAGGATGTCCACTTTCACCAGTTCCATCGACTATTGTACTGGAAGTTGTAGCTATTGCAATAAGGAAAGAAAGAATACTTACAGACTGGAAAGGGAATTGTGTCAACTGTCATTTTTAAAAATAATGAAATTCAGGAGAAAAATAAAAAGAAGAGATTCTAACTCTTGGCAAAAGAAAACAAGACATGCTGCCTACCAGATACATCAGATTGAAAGACATGCACAGCTGCCAGTGAAGGGATGGGAAAAGATGTTTCACGAAAATGGAAACAAAACAGCAAGGGTAGCGATATTTACATCAGACAAAACAGACATTCAAACAAAGGCAATAAGAGCCAAAAAAAAAAAAAAAAAAGACATTTCATAATGAGACAGGGATCGCTCACTCCAAGAAGATATCACCCTTGTCAACACTGATGCACCCAACACAGGAGGACCTAAATAAAGCAGCTATTGACTGACAATACGGGGAGATAGCGACCATAATACACTCGCAGTGGGGGACTTTAACACTCTCTTGATATCAACGGACTGATCTTCCACACAGAAAAGAAACTAGAAAACAGGAGTACTCAATGACAAACTAGACCAAATAAACTTAATGGATATTTTTAGAGCATTTCACCCCTAGGCAGCGGAATATACATTCTTATCAAGCACACAAGGAACATTTTCCAGAAAAGACTACATGTTAGGCCACAAAAAAAAGTCTCAATAAATTTAAGAAGACTGAAATCACGTCAAGGGTCTTCTCCAATTACAAAGGTATGAAACTAGAAATCAATACAAGAAAACAAACAAACAAATAAACAAACACACACAAATGGATGCCAAATAAGGTGCTGCTAAACAATGAACAGGTTAACAACAAGATCAAGGATGAAATCAAAAGATACCTTGAGAGAAATGAAAACACAATAACCCACAATCTAAAGGACACAGTGAAAGTAGTCCGAAAAGGGAAATTCATAGCAATACAGGCTTACCTCAGGAAACAAAAAATGTCTTAAAAACAATCTAACCTTATACTTAAAGGAATAGAAAAAGAAGAATAGACAAAGAACTGAAATACAATGAATCATTAATGAATACTTAGAACAATTATAGGCCAACAAATTCAACAAACTCTCAGAAATGGATCTATTTCTAGAAGCACGTATCCTTCTAAGACCAAGACAAGACACAGAAAATCTAAACAGACCAATTACTACCAAGGAAATTAAAGTAGTCATCAAAAAACTCTCGACAAATAAAATCAAGTGCTTTCACTGGTGAATTCTACCAGACATTTAAAGAATTAAAACCTGTCCTTCTTAAACAATTTAGAAAAATTGAAGAAAGAGGAATTCTTCCAAACTCATCTTACACAACGAGCATTGTCCTGATACCGGCACCAAACAAACATCTTAGAAAAAAAAGAAACCTACAGGCCAATATTCTTGATGAACATGCATGCAACATTTCTCAACAAAATATTGGCACACTGGATTCAACAATACATTATAGGATTATTCTCTATGACCAAGTGAGATCTATGGCAGGAATACAAGGATTGTTCAGCATCCATAAACCAATCAATGTGATACATCAAAGAATAAAAGATAAAAATCATATCTCAGGAAAAGCTCAATGCCTTTGACACAAACCATCCTTTCATGATAGAAACTCTCAAGAAAATGAGTATAGAGGACATTTCTTAACGTAATAAAGGCTATATATGATAAACCCACAGCTAACACCTTCAATTGTGAAAAGCTGACTTTCCACGAACAAGACAAGAACGTCCACAATCACCACTTCTATTTATATAGTACTGGGAGTCCAAGGCACAGCAGAAAACAAGTACTTGAAGGCACCTAGATCAGAAAAGAAGTACAGCTAATATTTGTAGATGACGTGACACTACATATAGGATACCTTAAAGACTCCACTGAAATAACTATCAGAACTGATCAATGAATTCACTAATTTGCAGGATACAAAATCGATGGACAGATCTGTTGCATTTCTCCACACCAATAAGAAACTATCAGAAGGGGGAATTAAAATAATACCATTTACAGTTGCATCAAAATCATAAAATAGTCAGGAAGAAATTTAAACCAAAGACCTGAACCCTGAAAACTGTAAGACACTGAAGAAATTGAAGAGGATAAATATAAATGGAAGGATATACCATGCTTGTCGATTGGAAGAATTAATATTGTTCAAATATCCTTACCACCCAAAGCAATACACAGATTCAGTGCAGTTCCTACAAAATAGCAATAGCCTTCTTCTCAGAGCTAGAACAACTAATCCTAAAATTTATATGAACCACAAAAGGCCCTGAATAGCCAAGGAAACCTCAAGAAAGAAAGAAACAGTGAGGTATCACACTCCCAAATTTCAAAGTATACGACAAAACTACATTCATCGAAATAGTACGGTAGTGGCATAAAAACAGATATATGTATACATTTCTGGGCTATTTTATTACATTTAGACATTTAGACATATATCTCAATGTAATAAAATAGTATATATATATATAACAATTTTGGTGTTCTCATTTCATTCAAGTTCAAATAATCTGGGAATAGAAGTGATCTAATCACTTACTTATTGATATGTCTCCATTAATTTCTTGTACCTTAGCTAAAGGTACATATGAGTTATATGGTGTGAAATAATGATTGGTACAGTTATTTTACAAATTTATTCCTAGAAATATAGAAAAATTTCCAGATGTCTGAGCAATTCCTTACAATTTCTGTGTATTATTGGACTCCAGGAGTTCATTTTGCCTGCACATGTCAAAGCCAAGGAGACAGGAACAGGAGTCTTCAACTAAGAAAGCAGATGTTTATTTAAGGAAATGGTGCCAAGCTGGGACACACAGGTGAGCTACTGCTCAAAGACCTGGCTCACTGAAAGTCTCTAGGGGATGGGTTATATAGGGAAAAATCATTAGTCACAGTGGCTAAGGGAGTTGGTGTTGTGGACTCTACTGATTACTCAGAAGGCAGCTGATCGTTGCATCAAGGCCTGGTATCAGTCATGGCTTCATGTTTCAAGGGGCTGCCCGTGGGGACATTCTTCCTTATGGGTCTGAATCTGAAACATAACTGAGGTCAAGAGGTTATCATTAATTTGACCGAAACTGTTTCTGTTTCTGTGGTCAACAGACTCGAAGCTTTGTTCCTAAGATTTTTTTGATGCTGACATAAAGGCTTAATGGTTAAGAGGTAGTCATGCAGAAGGATAATGAAAGAAACTAAGTGAGCAAGTGCAAGTCCAGTTTGAATCAAGGAGAAAAAGTAGAGGATTGGTAATTTTAAAGAAGTGAAGATTTGTATGGTTGCATGTGCACATTCATTCTGAAGACAAAGAAGTAAAGCCTGAGCTAGTTCTTCATGAACCTCACTCCTGCTCTTCAACACATACCACAGAATCACCTATCACCAAGCCTCAGGGTCTAATAGTATCCTAACCTCCAGTCTATAAACCAAGAGGATATAAGCCATAAATTTAAGTTTAATCTTTCAAAATGACAAGCAAAGTAAATAGTCTGGGTATATATTACAAATGCCATGGATTTAGTACTTCCTGGTTCCTTTTTATACAGTACTGAGCTAATGCATTATTTATAAACATTTTGAAAATCTCTGAAAACATCCTGTTCTGTGTTTGCTATGAAAAAACGGGGCAAAAGCTGACATTTTCTTAATGTGCTTGATATAAAGAAAATAGATTGGTTCATAGAAGTACTTTCAGAGCTTTTATAAAAGTCCAGGGACTGTGGTACCAAAAAAATTTTTTTCTCATTGGAATATAAATAATACCTTTATAGTAATTCATTAATGATATTAATTTTTACTTTTATAAAAAAATACATCTTTATTATTTTAAATGCCTCTAGATGAATTAGCATTGCACTTGACTATAAATATAGGAAAGAAGTATTAATAGTATCTGTCATGTTGTCACATAAAGCATAGGTATTTTTCTATCATACTATGATTGCAGCTGGGGATTTTACATTAAGTTAACATTAAAAACAATGCAAAATCCCCAGTACCAATTGCAGAAGGCAATGTGGGTTAATGATATTATATGCAGTATTCCATAATCTTATACCTACATTTATCATAGCATTGGACCCCTGAAAACAATGATACTTCACTTATAGTTTTGCCTCTTATTGATTATAATTTTATTGAAATAGGGACTGTCTTTACATATTTGTATCTCTAGCAGCTATCATGTATCTTATGCATAACAGATATTTAATAAACAATATGAGGAGAGCCCTTGGTAGATATTTACAACTTCAGTTGAGAGGTAAATAATTTAAAGCATAGATAACTGGCACAATATACCTGATTTAATTCAGTGCAGTTACATAGACTTGATGAATCAAAGTTCTTATAGTTAATCTTACTTGACTCTTTGACATTTTTAATGTTGATTTCTTCACTTGAATTCAAATACCATGCAGCAAAAATATATATGCTATGTAATACTGGGTTTATATTGTCAAGGAAGCAATGACGATTGCTAAAAAAGCAAACCTAAACTTGATAATGTAAAGGGGTCAGCACCGAGCTGATCGAGAAGGGAAAGAAGAGAACATTTAGTGGAAGAATGCACAAGAGGTCAACATGAGAATAAAACGGCGAAACCGCAGACACCACGGTTATTGAGTGCAATTCTCTTGCAGGGAGTGCGGTTCTGTTGTGGGGATTGCGCTTCTGCTTCTGCTCTTCTGCTGCTCCCCATCTTGTGTCCCCTTCTGCTCCCCAGGGGACCACATGGCTCCACATATATCAGAGTACAATAGTGTCATTCAGCCATACATGCATGGTACAATAAGCTGAATTATGTTTACATATTGTAGGCGCAGGCGCCTGACCACACTAATGTAATATTCTGAATCTGTGGTCCTATTTCCAGCTGCGAGCCTGTATCATGGTCAGACCTGGGACCAGCCAGGCCTGAGACCCACAAAAAGGGTTATGGAGATTTTTCTATTACTCATAAAAACTTGCTTGTTTTTCTTCTGAAGTTTTTATTAAATTATAAATGTATGAAGATTGGCATATCTCATATGTTTCTCCCTAGTTTTGCACTGGTTCAAGATAATTGCCATCATTTAATTAACCCCTAGTAAACTGATTCACAGTGACATGCGCTCCCACATATATAATGGGGTTAAAACTAGCTTAAGACTATAGAAGACAAGACCATTGAGTTCAATAAATTAATACTTGCTTGCCCTTTTGACTTCAATTTGTGTCTTAATGGCTAAAACAGTTCTAGTATATGTTAACTTATAAGATCATCAATGAATGAATTAGAAATAACTTTAATTACACATTTATTATTTTGGATTTTTTCTATTTTAAAAATCAGTCATTATCAGTCAAAATTATTAAAAGTAGTCACTTGGCATTAGAGAATTTAAACGTAATGATTTTAATATTATATTCCTTTGAGGTAGCCATCTTTAATGAGAAGTGACAATTCTAACAAAATCCAAAATTTGAGTTACAGTTGTTACAAAACTGATTTAATCATTGTTATTCAATGCTATATTGTTAAATTACTAGGTGCAACTAAATAAGGGTGAATTATAATTTCAAATGGATTGTAAGAACTAGAATTTTCTGCATGAAATGCTAATCCTCTTTGGCTTTTATTTTATTTTTTAATTTTTATGGTGACATTGATTAACAAAATCCAATAAGTTTCAGCTGTACACCTTAACGGTAAGGCATATATGTATATGTATTTACACTGTGTTCACCTCACTTAGCTCTTCAGCTTTTATTAATTTTGCTCTTGTAAAGGGTTTAGAGAAGACTCATAGGATTAAAATCTTAATCTTCAAATCTTCTCAACTATAAAAAGATCAAGATTAGTCAGTGATCATATTATTTTTTTTAATCAATGAACTTATGTTGAGCTTTGTTGTTCACTACTACAGAAAATGGAAATTATTGTGGTCTCTGATAAGCTTTATTGTAGAAAAATAAATGTAGAAATACAACCTAAGAACAAACACCCTAAGTGGAATGATTACATTAATCAACTATTGATCCACTCTCTCAGATACAAGGAACACAAATGTTTGCTAAACAACTGAAGTGCTTACTCCCAATAAATGTCAGTTAGAAAGCAAAAATAAAACCACTTGTAAACAATGAATTACAATTTTAAATGTCTGATTATAAAGCTCCTTGAAAATATGGCATGTGACTCACCAGTTGCATGACTTTCTGGTTGAAGTGTCTATATATAGCATCCTTAAAACATGCTTATTCAATAAATTGTCAGTGGATGGAAGCGATGGTTCAAAACTCTTCAATTCACAGAGCAGAAAGATAAATCACACTGAAGTTTAAGCTTGTAAACTGTTATATCATATACTTCTTGTTCTAAAAGCTTTTGGTTGACTGTTACAAAGTATACCATGTCAGCTATACACTCTTTTATTAGAGTAGGTACCATTGTTTTCTATGAAATTTATTCTTAATAGAATATTTTATGTTTGATTTCCATGGCAATTATTATTTTTAGTTGTTAAAGAAACAATTGATTTGTTCTTAACACCTTGACAAAATTATATACTGCTATAGATGAGGTGGCAGCTTACTTTTTAATTATTTACCACTTAAACTACACACTTTCACCTAAATTTGGGGTTTTATAATACAAGGTAAGTGAAAGAAAGACAAAAAGGTTAGCTGATGGGCAGTAATGGCAGGGTCTAAAATGAGTAACAAAGCTTTTTAGAGATCAACCTGACAGACTTCAAAGATATTGTATTCTTAAGTACTTATTATGTAGATGACTGTAATTTGTGTGGAATTAAGTTTAAAGAAATTGAAAGTTACTGACATTATGTTTATAGAATTTTCTGGGATCTGAGAAGTGTTTAAAAAATTACAAATGCTCCTTTCAGTAACAGGAAAAAACAAAGAAAGATCTGAGGTCACTTTCTCCTTATATATTGGACATTGTTTAATTGCCTGAATGAAAAGGAAAGTGTCACCAATGCATCTAATAATTAAAATAACTCCAAATTGAATGACAAGTTTCTATCATCTTAATACAGGTAGTAATGGAAGAGGAACGAAGTACCTGCTCATTCTCTGAAAGTGAATTCAGTGATTTAGGACAGTATAAGATCCTCATAACCTAGAGTAAATGAAAGCCCTGAGATATTATATTAAAAATAATTAAGCAAAATGTGATTAAAAGACATGTGCCAAAGTGTAAATTTTTAAATCACTATTATTAAAGCATTGTTTATCTGAAGTCAGTATAATAATAACTGAAAATATTTATTAACAATAAAAATTTTGAATTAAAATTTAGGTAATCATTACAAAGTTAGTGAAAAATAAACAGAGTCAGGATCTCTTAATGTAGACATAAAACATGGACATTGTAACTAAAATAGATTTTATCATTAATATCCTTAGACTAATAGAAGTAATAAATATATACGTTTTGCTTTGTTTCCTTGATCTTTTTAAAAGTTATCTTTTTGAACAACATATTTATTGAGATAATTCACATATCATAAAATTCACCCTTTAAATGTAAACAATTCAGTGGTTTTTAGTACATTCACAGAGTTGTGGAGGCATCACTATATAATTTTAGAACATGTCATTACCCTTAAAAAAATGGCATAGACATTAGCTGTCACTGCCCATTCACTCCAACTCCACCCCCAGCACCTGGCAAATACTATTACCCTTTCTATCTTTATTAATTAGACAATCTGCACTTTTCATATTTATAAAAAAAATATAAAATATGTAGCCTCGTGTCAGGCTTCTGCCACTCAGTATAGGTTTTTAAGTTTCATCATTGTAACATGTATTAGAATTATATTATTTTTATTGCCAAACAATAGCTCATTGTACAGATGAACATTTCATTTATCCAATCATTAATGATGAATCAAATGATAGATATTTGATGTTTTCCATTATTAAAAATAAAACTGCAGTGGTCATTTAAGTACATGCTGTTGTAGAGACATGTATTTTCCTTTCTCTTGGGTGTATAACAAGAAATAGAATTGGCAAATCAAATGATAACTCTGTGTAACACTTTGAGGAACAGCCTAACAGCATCCCACAGTAGCTACAGGTATATAGTAAGTTTTGAAATAGGTGAAGCATGTACGCCAAATTTGTTCTTTTTTTTCCCCCTTGTTTTGAGAAATATCAGTATCTTGCATTTCCATGTTTATTTTAAGAACATGATTTTCAATTTCTTCAAAACAACACCTCAGTTTTTAATAGAAATTATATTGAATTTGTGATCTATTTATGTAACATTGCCATCTTAACAATGCTGTCTTCAGTTCCATGAAAACAAGTGTCATTCCATTTATTTAAGTCATCTTTATTTTCTTTCGGAAATAATTTATAGTATTCAGTGCACAGTCTTGCACTTCTTTTGTCATTTTTTTTCTAACAAGTTCATTATTTTTAATAATGTAAATAGGACTTTTACTTAATTTTGTTGCTAATGTATAGAAATAAAATTGATTTTTATGTTGAGTTCTTATCCCATAAGCTTGCTTTTAGTTCAAATAATTTTAGTGGATTTATAAGATATCATATATACCAAATAACATCATCTTCGAATAAAGATAGTTTTATTTTTTTCCTTTTAAATCTGTGTGTTTTATATGTGCAGATACTTATTGCCTATCGACCCAGTGTGACCTCTAGTACAATGTCGAATAGTACTAGAATAGAAGTGGCTATAGTGGGATTCTTTTATTTCTAATCATAGAGCATTTCCTCATTCCTAAATGAACAATACTTAGTAAAAATAATATGCAGTTTCAGATTCAAATGTTGTAATTATCTGACTTCATCAATTAAATACAAACATTACTAAATAAAATGATTTGCACGAATAAACTTTCATAATTTCACTCGTCAATACAGCATTATTCAAGGAAATTGCAAGTATATATTGTTAAACCAGTAATTACTTTTATGAAAGTAATACTAAACATGACAGAACAAAAATAGTAATAAAATGTATAAATGATTATTAGTGGTGAATTTTAAATGTTTGCAACTAACCCTGTTAATAACTTTGTAAATCAGTTTAATTGTCTAGAAAAAACATTGGTAAGCTAGAGTACAGGTCTACATTTTTAGAACATTTATATGCTAAGAAAAACCAAAAGTATTAAAACATACATGAGCACACAAAATTGCAGAAGTGCACAAAACTCACATGAGTGTAACAAAATTTGCATAGGTAGGTAAGACAGAAACGATTTATCAGGCTTCCAAACATTTACATGTTTCTTCCTTTGTGTAGTAGCTGATATTCAGTATAACGGAATCATTTCTTTCATTTCAGAAAAAAAAAAATTTATTATTAACAGCAGTTGCTATTTATCTAATTCCATGAAAATATATTTTAGAATCCATTTACATTTTTTTCTTCTTCAGCACTCTCTTTGTACTATAAATCGCCATACATTTCTGTCCTTGGTTGAAATAAAGAGCAATTGATACAATCTGTTATGGACTTATAATAAATTAAATGTAAAGCAGAATCTTTGGAAAAATATGGACTCTGAATTGTAACTCAAATATCAAACATATTTCATTAGAATATAAGTAAGATCATAGGAAAAATAAAGTTTCAAGGATCCTGTTTTAAACCTACATTCTCTCAGCCTCATGGTAAAGTTTTTCTTTTTTATTTTCTTTTAACTACTTTAATATCTTTCAGAGTTATAGGGAATAATTGAAATGTATTCAAAACTCCCAGACTGCTCACAATTTCTTATATTCCTACTTTCACCTTTGTTCTAAATTGCCACTGTTCATTTGACTTTTCTAAGGAGATCTGGTGTTGTTTGTTTGTTTGTTTGTTTTCCCCAAGTGTTTTAAAAACACTGACTGTGTGAGCTCTTATGTCATAGTTCCTTCAGACATCTACGGTTCTTTCCACATTAAGTGACATCCAACTTCCATGATAGCTGTGCTTAGACTTGTTTTAATTGCTGAACTCTCTACTTGGAACCATTCTCCCCCTCAAAGTTTAACTCTTCATAATTTTTGACAAAACCAATGGTGGATTTACTCACAGGGGCACTATTTTTCACTCTGCTTATAAATTCAGTTACATATTCACCTGGGGGTCTATTAGACATGTCAATACTTTAGAGTAAATGTAACATTATGTTATTAGGAGACTTTGCTTCTGTACAGTTGTTGAAACTATGTCTGGATAAGGGGAGGACTGAAGTTGTCTAATTACACACAATATAAATATATTCTTGTGAACTGTAAGGTGGCTCACAAATGCCTCAATTTGCCTATATTAAATAGACTATTTTTAATTATATTGACATATTTGAAGATATTAAAAAGAAAAAAATGCATAACTTCAATGTTTATCTAAATTTGCTAAAGTTTGAGTAAGATTTAAAAATAATTTTTCTGTAAAATATAGCAAAATTTGTTTAATAACTAGTTCTTTAAATTTTTACTTTACTGAATATGTTTCTTCTATATATAGGTATTCTGAAGCTTGTCGAAGTTAAAAATCTCAGTGTGTTTTATTCTAATTTGAAATATGAATGTTATTGGAATTAACAACTAATTAGTATTAAAATAAATTCAGTTAAATTTAAAAAAATTTGCATTGTTTTTGATATTACTACAATGAATGATAGTTAAATTATTCTTGTATATAAAATGTAAAAATATATTACATGTTCTTCCTATTGATGAATTATGGGGTCCCAAAGAATAGGTAGTCAAATAGGGACAAATAGGTAGTCAAAAAGTTCTAAATATTGGCACATTCTAGTCATCTCTTATCATGTTCTTGTTAAAATTTGATAAATAAAAACTATATGTGCTTATATTATCATTTTATGGTTATCATTACACACATGTATCTTATTTTTTATGTATCTTCTATGACATATTTTCTTCACTTGGTATTTTCTACTAATCTCTCTGTTTTCCCTCTACATTCTAGTCGTTTCTCAGGACCACAGTTTGTCCCACTTGGCATAAAAGAAGATGGGCTTTTGTTCTTCATTCACTATATCCTGGAAAAAATGTTTAATGTGAGGTGGCTCTAATAGCCCAATAGTAATGCCTGAGCAGGTGTGGGCAGCAGTGCAGGCAATGCATGTGGAAGCTGAGTCAATGGTAGCAGTACAAGAGTAAATGGGGCCCTACGGAATTTGAGTGGTGCACTAAAAGTGTCTGCTCCAATGTCAAACTGCCTACTTGGTATCTCCATTTTAATATTCAGAAGTCACCTCACAGTTTTAAAATAGATTTATGTTTCTCCTAATCTACTTCTCTAGTACATAATTGCCCAGTTTTTCCTAACTTATAAGTCGCACAACCTTTCACTTAGTTATCCAGCCCCAAAACCTAGACCTCTAAGTTTATTTTGCTCATATTCAAGCTATTGTAAGAGCTGTCATTTCATATTCAAAACTTTTTTCTGATTGTCATAGTGTTTTGTGACCTGAGGAAAAAAGGGGCTAAGCATTCTAAAATATATGTAATTTTCTGTCAATCCAGCACCTATATTGTCATCAGCTGGTTGTAATTACATATTACAGAAGAAATTAGAGAAGAAAAAAATCAAAGTTTTGCTATATCTAGTTATTGTCTAGTTTCTGTTTAGAAAACAGAATTTTTTATACATCAAAGGAAAACACCAACAAAAATGGAATTTAAATGAATCTATCTCTTGTCAATAATGTTAAATTAGCCCTATGTTTTAGTGTCTAAGTCGATACATTTTCCTAGTTCAGTCATCTTCAGAGATGTACCATAGCGTTCTGAGAAGAAAGGTTTCTAATCAGTCTATAGCTTTTGTTGATTTAGACCATATGACTACATCATATTTAAGGCATTAAATTGCTGCAACTCAAAGGTTACTTCTCAAACTTTATTATACTTAAATGGATTTTCACAGTTTTGCCTATATTTCAGTGAAATTATGTGGCTCCCTTGACATAATTTTTTATCTGATTTTCATTGCTGGAACACCAAAGTAATCCAAGCCTTTCATTCAGTGAACCAAATACTACGTAATAAAATAAAAGGGTGCTCGCTCACACATGCGCATAGAAATGTGAAAGGATCATAATCAACATAAATTTAACAAATCATAAATTTGTGTATACCATATTAAATATGGTAATGTATTAGTTCTTATATGCATATTTTCATTAAAAGAGGACTAAAAAAGACATTAGGCTGATCTTATCCTTGGCTTTGATTCTTACTTTCTTTGGAAGTAGGGCAAAATAACAATTTTTACTTCCATAAGACTTTTACTCAGTTGGATATTTCAAAGAGGCTATTTATTTTTAATGATTTGATATTCTCTCTTCACTGCCTTTTACAAGGTTAAGTTACTTTTACTTTTATATTACTAAAAATACCATTTGACCTAAAGTACCAAAGACTCAAAAGCTGCACATACAGGCAGAATTAATGACTGGCAGGCTGTGTTCTTCATTTTGTCCATCCAAAGGCAGAGCGCTGCTTTAGCTTTTAACTGTTGTAACTACTGTTGCTATCATGGAGTCTCTGCTCACATTTGCCGCTTGGTAGATCTCAGCAGGATGATAAAATGTACATTCTTTGTTGGAAACTAGGATTTTTAAAACCTTTAACACAAAGACCTAACTATGAACACTTTTTATAGTCTCTGTGGTTGGTGAAATTCTGTTTTACAGAGGAAATATTAAAAGGCCCATGTTGTACAAGTAGAAAATCCACTTCTAAGCTACATTTTGTTAAATAAACTTTCTGAAGAATTGGTTATTTATGCTATTTCTAACAATAACATAAAAATAATATCTTGGCTTGCATCATTTTGCACACACAGAGAACAAATTTGAAAATTTAATTGAAAATCTAGTTGTCAGTAAAATGTACTTTTACTTATTTTTGGAAATATAGATGTTAAAAATGTATTAGAAATGATTAAAAGGAACACATTTTTAGAATTCAAAAGTAATATTAAGAATATATTTTATTTTTGTTACCTTAGAAACCAAATATATAGGTATGGCTAAACTTCTCTTCATTTAAAATCATAGGCTCATTTTCCTGACCCAGTTTTAAAGGAAGTCAGTGTCAAGTGTCTGACTTTATTTTTTTTAATCTAATTTATATGTCTTTACTTATATAGAGGACAAACATCCATATACCACATAGAACATTGTATGTTGTCTCATGTGCACTTGCAAAAATATATGGACATATCCAGTATCTTCCTTTTGTATTTCATTTGTAACTATATTTTTATTTTCATGTAAATTTCAAGGCAAAATATTTAATTTTGTGAATAGCTGTCATATTTTAATTTACTCATTCTCTCTATACACACCTATGCTTTGCTTCCAGTGTCTCTACTATAACAAACTGCCATTATAAGCATTCAGGTCTAAATATCCTGTTGTACATGTGCCACAAATGCAACAGGGTACAGTAGTCCCCCATTATTTGCAGTTTCTCTTTTTGCAGTTTCAGTAACCTGGGGTCAATCATGTTCTGATAATATTAAATAAACTATTCCAGAAACAAACAATTCATAAATTTTAAATCGTGTGCTGTTCTAAGTAGTGCGATGAAAACACCCATCATCCCTCTTCATTGCCACTCAAAACATGAATTGTCCCTTTGTCCAGCATATCTATACTGTATATGCTGCCAGCCCTTTGATCACTTAGTATCCATCTGGATTATGAGATCAACTGTCTTTTCTGGTATCACAGTACTAGTGGTCAAGTAACCCTTATTGTACTTAATAATAGTCTCCAAGCACAAGGCTAGTGATGCTGCCAGTTTAGATATGCCAAAGAAAAGCAATAAAGTGCTTACTTTAAATGAAAAGGTACTGAGTACAGTCCAATAAGACATTTTGAGACACATTCACATAACTTTTAATACAGCATATTATTATAATTGTTCTATTTTATTATTGTTGTTAATCTCTTATTGTGCCTATTTTATAAATTAAACTTTACCATAAGTATGTGTATATAGAAAAATCATGCTATATATGAGATCTGATACTAGCCATGGTTTGAGGCTTCCACTGAGATTCTTGGAAAGTATCTACCTTGGACAAGGGAGCACTTACTATAATCGAACTGCTGGGCCATAGATTATACACATTTTCAGTTTAGTTAGATGCTGACAAATTCACCTCAAAATAGCAATATCAGTTTTCTCTTTCACTCGGAAAATAAAGTATGAGTCTTTCATATTTTATTTTCCCCAGCATTGTGATTTGAAATAATAGCTCTTAATATTTTTGATTTATATTAACCAGTAGCTTATAAGACTGAGCTTCATTTCCTATATTTATTTGCTGTAAAAATATTCAGTTCTGTAAGATTTGGATCTGTTGCTTAAAAAAGAACATCATCAGAACCCAATGTTCTAAGATCAATATGGGAAATGATATTTAATTTTAAAATAAATCAGTTTTCTTATAAATAAAGATTAAGGAGATGAAAGGTAGCATTATTATGAAAAATATATTGAGTTGGTAGATCATTTCTTATTACCAAATGCACTTTTAGAAAGGAAAATAATTTGCATTTATTATACACATGCGCCCACATATACCAAGGAAGGATATGATATCATTCTGGAGAAGTGAATAATAACAAATCTGTTTTAAGATTTTGGGTTTTATTTCCACTATTTTTTAAGATGCTATTTTTATCTAAGATGAGAAAAAGAAAAAAAGAAACATTATAAGAGACAGAAAACAATCATAGATACAAGAGCTTCTTTTTTATGAGGTAGAACCCTATAGGTTAATTTTCAAGCAAGATATACTTCATTCTCCAACTGTCATTTTTTTTTTTTTTTAGCAAGGTATATAATCTTATCCAACAGCAACATTTGCTCATATAATATATATATTTTATAACTTGAGTTAAGTCTAAATTTTCTACAGTGAAAGTAAATCCTTATAATGTATGGTTAGGAGATTTAAATAACATAGAGTTGTATAACTGCCACCGCAATCATGATATATTATAGAGCTATCATGACCCCAAATTCTCTCATAACCTCAACTTTTGCTCTCATTTGATCCACTGTAGTCTCATGATCTGATTTCTGTCAATATAGCTTCTCTTAATCCAGAAAGCTATTAAAATTAACACATATAATATATAGACTTTTGGGTCTGACTTCCTTCACTTAGCTTTATGAATGTGGATTAATCCATGTCAATAGTTTATTGCTTTTTTATTGCAGAATAGTATTTCATTGAATGTGCAATTGATTGTCTACCCATTCACCAGCTGAAAGATATTTGTACTATTTCTAGTTTACAATGGTTTTGCATAAAGTGTCCATAAATATTTATAAGGAATATTTAAATTAATATAATATTCATACCTTTGAGTAAATACCTCAAAATGAAATTGCCAGATTATATAGTAAGTATACATTAACTTTATAAGAAACATAGTCAAATGTTTCCCATAATGACTATACAGTGTTGCTGCTAGCAGAAATGTATGAAAGTGGTAGTTCCTCCACTCTGTGTGTTTGTGTGTGTGACAGATTTGGTGTCAATTATTAGTAAACATAAATAAGCTCTCTTTAATTGAGCTTTCTTGATAATATTTAAAATTTAATGAATTTTTTATGGGAAGCATTCACAACTATATTTTAAAATTATTTAAGATTTTAAAATTACTATTTTATAATAATTTTATAGATCTTCAATGAGAAGATAATACAGAGTAAGACATACATGATGGAAATTTACTATCTAATAACATGTTTAAAACCTTCACTAAACAAATTTTCATTCCCTAAATGTGATCTCATGCTCTTTATGCATGCTATTATATGTGTATATATATATATTTTTTTCCCCCAATATCACTATAATTTAGATGACTGTAAGTATATTGGTCATTCTTTAGAGGTAACAAGAATTCTAGATATAGTAAAGTTATTGCTATAATTTATTTGAATTTTAATTTAAAAAACAGTTATAGTAAGACTTTCATTTCTAAAACAGGTACAGAGTACATCCAAAGTAGAATTCTAGTGATCATCTGTTTATTTATTATTTACATTTTCTTCAGAGGCTTGTTGAAAATGGGGATTGTGAATAATGTAAAACATTAAGAAACTGTGGATACACATTCTTAAAAGTAAGAGAAAAATTGGCAAGTTTGATTACATAGATGTTAAAAATAGGCTCATTTTTCAATAAAATGTGAGATTAAAAAGAAAAAATTATTCTCATGATAATATGTTCCAATGTATCTCCCTGAATATCTACCATAATATAAAGGTATAAATGCCCTATATCCTATTAAATTAAAAGGAGAGTTTCAGTGCTGTTGTCTGCGAGGACAATAATATCTGAAAGTTAAAATTTCAACTATTTCTAATTTGAGAACAAATATAAGACATTAAATAAAAGTTTTTCAAATTTTTATAGCACGTTAAAAATAGAACTCTGACCGAATTAGCCTATAGTTCTTCTCATGTGAATAACCTACATCTTTAGTGGTGATCTAACAACATCCATAATTTCTTTTCTAATTTACTTGTAATGAAGAACATCATAGTAAATAGTAATTTTATTAGTTATATTCAGTATTCTACAGCTGTGAGTCATTATAAACAAATGATTAATGTGATAGAAGCAGCTCACTTTACCAGAGAATGGCATTTCACTTGCTCTGTCACTTCATTGTGCTAGTCATCTCCAAACATAAGGTCACAGTTGTTTTGTGACATTTTTACACAATGGAAAATCAGCTGTTTCATAGAGAAGTAAAATAAATTTAATAACTTGACATTTGGAAGCAGAAAAAAGCTTTTCAAATACTGGTAATTTTACATGGATCTTATGCGAAAACAATATTAGTATTAAAGAAATAAAAATAATATTTTCTTAGGCCAGTTATAATTTACAAACCTAACAAGGCTATTATTATGAATCATGTTGCCAATGAGAAAGAATGACAGTCACAAAGCCTTTCTAACAACCTATATCCTCACAAGTCTCTTCAGTTTCTATTGTATTTGGAAAGTCACTGCTCACTTATATTGTACGTGTTTATTTTAATGAAGACCTTTAATAAATATGTACATCTCTGTCTCAAAATTACACATATTAATTGCAATAAGATTTAATAAGTATTATGACAATTTGAAATACTTCTCTTTTTAGTCCATGAATTTGTCTGTCTATTCTATCACTGTCATGCTATTTTAATGATTTAATTTTATTCTCACTTATCTTCTATTTTATCTATAGTATACTTGTGAAATTTATGTTTGTTATTATTCATGCTTTGAAAATTTACTTAATAAATATTAACATGTAAGTCTGTATATTTAGACTTTTCATATGGAATGTTGATATTGTCTCATCCTTTGTGAAAATATCTCAACTGGAATAACTGTAATTCTTGTTATAATAATAAGACATTTGGGCTATTGTCTTTGATATAACATGAACTTTTATTCATCAGGCAGGTATGGCTTCCAATAATGAAATTTTAATGACTGTTATGAATCTATAATTAGTTTTAAATTTTAAATGTTGTCTTTTATGCATATTTGACTCCATGTTCTGTAAAAAACATTGAAAGCAGTGAGTCCTCTTACCATTTTGTCCTGTCATTTGAACATGCCCCAAATTCGTATATAGATATATGTTTATGTATGCATATATAGACATATACGTAAATACATGCATATATTTGCTCTTCTTTCATAATTTCATCTAGCTCAATGTCTGTACAAGTCTTATATATGCTGATGACTTAAACTTATAGCCTTAATTCCTCCACTACATACCATAATATATATTTAAATTTAAATTTGTAATGTGTATCTCAAGTATAAATTAAGCCTATCGAAATTGAAATATATTTTTAACCACAACAAATCCATGCCCTACCATCAAGTACCTCTGTCTTCAAATCATTTCAGTTCACATAGAATTAAAGAATTTATTCTAGAGTCCTCTAATGTTTTTCCATGCTCCCACAACCAATCAGCAGCAAGCCATTTATATCTACACATAATATTTTGTCAAAATCCATTTTTCTTACTATTTTCTAATCTAAACTCCTTGCTCAGACTACTGTAATGGTCTCTTAAGTGGTTGGTCTGCCTTCATTTTGGTTTTACTTTTAGTCCTTCTTCTAGACAGCAACTTGGGAATCATGCGTAAAGCATAAATCAAATAACAAAATATTTTTTCTCTACAAAAGAATGGTCCAATAAATTTCCACTTTGATCAGATTAAAATTTTGAGTTTTTATCGTGGTCTATCAGGTGTTACATGACCTGCCCCAAATCTCTTAGAGCTGTCCAAATTCATTACTGAGATCCAGAATTTCCTGATCTTTTTTCATTTCCTTGAACACACTAAGCTTATGACAGTTTCAAAGTCTGCAGAAACTTTTCAATCCACTTAGAATTATAGTACCTGTGTCTTCAGAGAGTTGTCTTTTTTTGTTATCATATAAGTTCAAACTCAAATGTCAGTTCAATAGAGAACCTGGCCCTTGCCATTCCAGCTAAAACAATTTCTCATATTACTAAATTTATATCTTTTGTAATATTGACTATTATTTAAAAATATTTTTATTACTTTTTGCATTTCTCCTTAAGATAATTTTTTCCATTAGGGCAAGGATTCAAAGTATTCAATGCATTATATCCTTAGACATCATTATAATTTAGGGATTATAGCAGCTGTTCAATAAACATTTGTTAACTTCCTGATATGCACCAAAGGTTTGTGTCCCCACAACATACATGTGTTTAAAATCTAATCCCCAAAGTGATTATATTCAGAGATGGTACCCTTCATAGGTAGTGGATCATGAAGGTGGAGCCTTCGTTATAGAGTTAGTGCCTTTACAAGAAGAGACCGGAGAGGGTTTGCTCTTCCTCTCGGCTATATGAAGAAACCAAGAATAGAGCCATCATCAAACATGATCACACTGGCACCATCATCTTAGATTTGCAGCCTCCAGAACTGTAAGAAATAAATGCCTGTTATTTATGCCACCCAATCTATGATACCTGTTATGGTTACGGTGGCTTTCACAGATTAAGACACTTAAATTACAGACAAGATTATTTTAAAAGACATTTCAAGGTAGTTATATAATCATTGTGACATTAAAACTTTATCAACAGTTATACATATTTTTTTTCTGCTAGATTTGTTTACCTGCTTATTTATTTTTATTCCTATGGAATTGATTTTTCTAATATATCTAATAGTTATGTTAACTATATTCTGTGGACTGAGAAGATATAAAGATGAAATAACCACTTGTCATTTATCTACCCATTCATTCACTCAACAATATTTACAAAATGTTCTCCACAAGCCAGGCAATGTCCAGGGTGTCCAGGGTGCTGCCTTCATGAATCTACTGTTCTAATTAGGAGAGAATCTTAATAAATTAGGAAGTAAACATATTAATATGGCAAATAAAATAAAATGTTATGAGGAATATTAAGTAAGGAAAATAAGATATGGCTTGATCTAAGGAAACAGTTATATAGAGTATTTGGGGAAATATTTGCTGACAAAATGAAATTTGAGCACTGACATCAAGAAACAGAGCAATGTCCCATAAGATATCTACAGAGGAAGCAATCAAGGGATAGTGAAAACAAGACCAGAAGAGAGAAGATAGTTGTTATGCTTCAGGAAGAGCAAAGATTCTAGTGTTGCTATAGCTATGGACTAAATCAAGACAAGTTTTTAATGTTCCAAAGAAAGCACTTTTTAAATTTTTTATTTTCAGTGCAATGAGCAGTCATTTGGAGGTGTTCGTGCAGAGGATTGATGTAGTCTGATATATGCTTTAAAAGGCCCACTTTCGCTGCTGTTTATATGGGACAGAAACAGTGGACCAGTTAGAAGACTATTATAATTATCTAGATTGGGCAAGGAGTCATGGCAGAAGTGGTCAGTGTGAGATTTGTTTTTGTTTTTGTTTTTCAGTCTTAGTTCAGCAAGACCCATGCTATGCTTCATATCCCGCTTCACTCTACTGTGGTAGTAAAGTGTTCCCAGGCAGAACACCAGGACAATAGTGGAGTGATTACAGGCTGATCATGCATCTCATCTTATGATTATATAGTTGGAAGATATTAGATTTCTAACATCAGTTTACATGTTTACTGCATATCTAATGGGAAAAAATCAAGTACACATTTTTTACACACAAGTCTGAAATCTAGAGGTCTTGGCAATGGTATGTATACAAATTGATGAAACTAATTGAGACACTCAAGGATTGCATATATAGAGAGAATGGAAAACATTCCAGTAGTGAGTCCTGGGGTTGTTATAATGTAGAAGAGGTAAACTATTGAAGGACCATTAAAAGAAACTGATATAAGTCAGTAAATGTAGAAGATAAAGGAGCAGAGAATGGTAGCATTTGGGCAGGTAGGTGAAGATGTATTTCATGAATGAGGATATGAAAATGAGACTACTCTGCTCATGTCGGAGTAATTGATATTGAATTTATCTTCCTGCTGTATACAAACATAAAACCAGATAAAATGAATGCAACAAGTATTTTGAAGCATTACGCAGGTACAGAACTTTGATCTTTGAGAAAAGCATAATCATAAGATGAGAGTCATGATCAGCCTGTAATCACCCCACTATTGCCCTGGTGTTCTGCCTGGGAGCACTTTACTACCACGATAAGTGAAGGGGGATATGAAGCATTGTAGGGGTCTTGCTGAACTAAGGCTGAGGACTGCTGAAATGGTCATTTGATTAGCAGAGTTCCAGAGAGGAAATTGCTGTCTAAAGAGGAAGTTCAATAATTTTTGTGTAGGGATTTAACTGAAAACTGAGCTTGACATATACAAAGCAAGAATCCAATGTCAAGTTCCACTTCCAGCCTTGATGGCACAAAAGCAATTAATATATATATATATCTTCCCACTTAATACAACTAAAAACTGAACAAAAAATTTTAAAAAGTCTCTCAGACATTGGACATTAGATTATGAACAATACATATTTTTGGGTGGCTTGCATAGCAAATGTATTTATATGTGTAGCAGAAAATGGGAATTCCCAATTCAAACTGCGTTTTGGGCTTTCTGATTCTTATCTGTTCTCTACATAAGAATCTCTACATGTCAGTGTTTTTCATCTCGGGATAAGCATATTGTGATAAGATATTTGTAAAGAGAAGACAATTTAGAGTTCTAGACTCACCTCACTGGGTCTTACGCTCTGAGAGAGACGTTGACCTTCATATATGTGTTTAATCTTTTACTAGCATATTATGCTTTTCCTGAAAATTCTGAGTATTGTGGGTCCCCTTTGGCAATTAAACCCTAATTTTAATTTTTACTGCAACACCAAAATTTACAAAATATTGCTGAAGGAAATCAAATCAGTTGTGCATAAATGAAGAGGTACATGGAACATATCGATTTGGAGATTCAATATGTTATGATGTACATTCCTCCAAAATTAATTTACGGGCTTAATGAAATTCCACTAAAATATCATCATGTTCTTTTATAGAAACAGACAAGCATATTTTAAATGTTATACTGAAACTCAGAAGACCTAGTATAGCTAAAACATGTTAGAACTAATCTGTAGACGTTTTCTTTTGCCAATCTTTTTACAAAGCTACATTAATCAAGAGAGCATGTTATTAGGTCAAGTAGATAAATAGATCAGTATAAAATATATTCCAGAAATTGAACCACACAATTGTGGTTAGTTGATTTTTTAACAAGATGCTATGGTAATATAATAGAGAAAGGATAGTAAATGATCCAGATAAAATTGGATGCACATGCACAAACAAATAAACTCTAAGCCAAACTTTGTACCACATACAAAAATTAACTCATCATGGGCATTAATCTAAATGCATAGATCTTAAATTAGAAGGTGTAAGTTAACATGAGCAAAGATCTTTGTGATTTTACTCCCTTCTATTGTCTTCTCTTGCTTTGATTGAATGGTGCTATTCTGCTCTGTGTGTGTGTGTGTGTGTGTGTGTGTGTGTGTGTGTAAGTATGTTTTGTTTTAATAATGTCTTATTTATTTAATATAGCCAAAGTATTATTTAACCATGTAATCAATGTGAAAATAATTAATAAGATAGTTTACATATTTTCTTTACAGTCTTTAAAATTCAGTGTGTATTTTGTAGATACAGCATATCTTAATTCATACTTATAATAATTTCATTTTTATTTCAGTTTTATTGAGATATAATTAACAAGTACAATTATATACATATAAGGTGTATATTTTCATGCTTTCATATATATACATTGTGAAATGATCACCATAAGCTAATTAATATATATCATAGTTACCTTTTTTTGTGGGAGGGATGAGGTTACTGAAGAGTTACCCTCTTAGCACATTTCTAGTAATAATACAGTATAGTCATCATGTTCTACATTAGATAGCAAAACCTTATTCATCTTGCATAACTAAGCCTGTGTATCCTTTGATCAACATCTCCTTATTTCCCCCTACCCCCAGCCTCTAACAACTGCTATTCTGCCTTCTCCTTCTATGTATTTGATTATTTTTATTTTTTAATTTAAATTTTATTTTATTACTGTCAAGTATACAGTACATTGTTTAGACATTTATATACTTTGTAAAATGATCACCCTTTGAGATATTGATTCCATGTCCTTCCTTGGATATGCAATCAGAAGTTGAATTGTTGGAAAATAGACTAGAAACTATTAATTTATCTTGTTTTCTAGAGGTAAGCAAGATAAAAATATGGAACTGCTGAAGTGAGCTATACCGATGTTTATTTGTTTATGTTCTATGTATGAATAAGTATTTTGGAGTATTCATTCGTGATGTTTTAGAGATCTTTTGCCCCTTTCATTATGTAAAGACACAATGAAAAGATAGCACTCTATGAACCAGAAAACAGGCTCTCACCAGACATCAAGTGTGCTGATGCCTTGATATTGAACTTCCCAGCATCCAGAACTGTGTGAAATAAATTTCTGTAGTTTTTAAACTACTCAGACTACATTATTTTGTTAAAGCAGCTCAAACAGACTAAGACATTTTATTGTCGTTGTTGTTTTGTATTTTTTAATCTTTAGGCTCTTATTGTTTTCTAAAGAGATTTATTTAAATTTTTAGTGAAATGGCTACACAAATTTGAAAATTGTAGGAGGAATGAAATTTAACACATATTTCTTCACATTTGTGTGCTTGTACATTTGTGAAGACTGTCAAATAACAGTTTTACTGGTTTAGCCAAGTATTTTAATACCCTATGCATAGTAAAAGTTTTGGATCATTTTGATATATTCTAATATCTCAGGTTAAAACTTAGATTTTTAAGGGAACCCACCACACTGATATTTATATAGAAATGCATGTGCTCCTTTATATGAATATTTAACAATACCTTAAAGACCTATGGGAAGGTAAAAATAAAGAACTAACTTTGTGAGCTTGACAGTTTCAGAAATCTGTCATCTGACTACTGCAAAGTAACTTTGTACAAGAGAGTGAACCAATTAGCCCTGTCACTCAGAGACCGCTAAGTACAAAATAGAGTTAAGGTTACATCTCTGAGGTAGCATATTTAAGGCTTGCCTTAAACAGTATGTCTGTGGTACAATCCTACATGAGTAATTGGAATCTTTGGCACAATTCTGACAATATGACGAACTAATGATTGGCAAAGGAATAAGGGAAATTTTAGAGCATGGTAAAAAATAGGTCAATGTTCAGTTATGTTCCTCCATTCAAATAGAAACAAACTCTAGAAAATTGCCAGAACTTAATTTAATTTTATTTCTCTTTTGTAACTAAGTCTTAGTTTAGCCACATAACAGCTGTTTGATACGGACCAGACTGGAAAAATGTTATCTTCTTGGTAAAATGTGAACAAATGATTTTTCTCAAAACTATGATAAAACAAAGCATTAAATAAGGTCAGATGTAGATCATAAGCATAAATATGACATAAACTACCTGTGGGATATGAAATAAACAATAGAGTCATTTTGTGCACCATTTACAGAGACAGAAAAAAGAGAAAAATGACTAAATAACCTCTAACTTTCTCCTAGTTAAAACACAAAATAAAATAAAACAAACAAAAAACATCCATCATCTTAATTGCCTGTTTCTGCAACTCTTGTTGCTTCATTACAGAGTGAACTTTCAACAAAATAGTTCATACAGTTCAGTTTTAATTTGAGTTTAAGCCCATGAACTGATGAGAAGAAATTAAATAAACAATGAGAATATGGTAAATTAAAGTGTCTGTTTTTTCAAGAAGTTAATAATGAACATATTTTTGGAAAATGCATACAATTATACATTTACATGAGCTTTCAAAACTATATTAATATTTCACTTCTGAGAAATATTTTGAATTATAATGAGATAGCATATTTACAGTAAAAAACATAAAGGCTAAAATATATGTGCAGAATATATTTGTTTTCTATTCACATAGAGTTTTACATAGTTAACTGAATTTTCAAAAACAAGATTCATAATATACTAAAACAATGATTTACTTTAATTTAAAGTTTAATAGTTTTCTTTAATAAGCAATTTGAATAGTTACTTATAAAACCTAATGGACTGGAAATCAATTTTAGATGAGTATGTTTAGATATCCCTTTCTCCATAAAAAATAAAATAATTGTTTTTGAATCTTAGGGATTCAAATTTAATCTGGTTTTTAAATGAACTAAAAGGCATGAAAAAAATATTGAAAAAATTTAAATAGAATAGTATCATCTAGATGTTACATAATTGATTAGAAAATATTATAATAATTACCATATACAAAATCTATGTTATCAGCCAAAAAATACCTTTTGAGATAAAAAATAATAAATTTTTATAGATAATAATATAGTCAAATACACACACACACACACATATAGAATGTATTTTACGTATGTCCAAATTAGGTAAAAATTAAAATTAAAATATATGTTAAAGGGTAACATGGAGAGGGGCTATTAATAATAAGCAGGATATTTTTATTATATTTTGTTATAAACTCATCACTACTTAGATTTAAAGCTCTGTCGTTATTCTTTCTATGTTTCCCCCCCCACCCCCCGGATATCTTCAAACTCTTCTAATCTGTTTTGCTATCAATCTTGTAGAAACTCAATTTCATTCCTTATCCCATGAATCATTTTTACATTTGTAATCATTTAAAAACTCAAATCACAATTTTTTCTTTAAAATTATTTAATTTCCATTGTACACAAAATAAAAGTAAAACTTCTACATTTTTGTTTATTATGAGACCCCTATTTGTTTCTTTAACCTTATCTCTTAACCATGTCACACTCTAAAATCCAACTCTTCTGAACTATTTTTAGTTCCTAGACTATTATATAGCTCTATTCTTAATAAGTAAGTACTTGCCTTTAAGACTTCTTAGCTAAGTGATTCATTCTTGATATTAATTTCTCTAGAAGTCCTTTCTAAATTTCCATTGTCTTTTTTCTATAAACCTTACAACCAGCTATATCAAATTAGTTATTATAGTGAATGGGGATTGGCTGTTTTTAAATTGTTAATAATTTGGGAACATGTTTGTCTCTTTTTTTCCTGTTATCTAGCCTAGTACTTAAGTTATAATAGGTGCAAAATATTAATTGGATAGAAATTAATGCCAGTCACTTATTACTTTTTTTATCAGTGTACTTCAGTGTCATCATGAATAAAATGAAAAAATAAATGAATAAGCTGTGATGGTAATGAAATAGAAAACATGTAAGAAAATATTTTTCTGATCTAGTGATATATATATATATATACATATGTATATATAAATCTAAATATATTTAGAATAAATGAGCTGGATAGATAGATGTGTATTATATATCTATATAAATAGAGATATCTTAGACATTCATGTGTATGTATTTCTTATATTATAATCCTTATAATCAAACATAATTAAAATATGCACATATGGTACTCTAAATTCTTAGAGTAAGTTCCTTACCTATATATTATCAAAATGAGGGTAAGTGCATTGTTTGTAGTTTTTTTGCCTAATATTGGAACACTTTACAAAACTTATTAAATCTATATCTTAAGTTGATTAAGTGTCCCTAGTTCTAGAGCAATGAATTATCCTAATTTATCATTTAGCTCCCCTACTCACTAATTTGGCCTATCTAGCTACAACTAAATCTGGATTTTCCTAGAAATATTGGCACTATGATCTTGATCCAAGAAATAAAAGATTCATGTTTTCATTCAGATGTATCTATGAAAAAAGCCTCAGCCATGAAGTATAAATTTTCATTCTTTTCTATGAACATGTAAATATCCATCTATAAATTCCAGAAAATATTTAAATTTATGAACTTTAAAATATAAAGGTGTCAATATTCAAAACATTTTTTCTTTTTTAAAATAAAACTTAGCTTAAATACAAATATTGAATGTCATTTCTTATACTTGTTTTATAATTTTTTATTCATTTGATAAACTTTCATTTGACTCTTTTATCATTTATAATGAGATATATACAACATGTGTATACATATTTTGAGGAAAAAGACAAAGATGATTACCTGATTAAAATTATTATCCCATTTAAAAAATAATTAATGATGTGAGAACATTTGAACAATGAACAAAAAATAGCTTGATTTTTTAAATTTTATATGTCCAATATAGAGTTAATTAATAAATTCATTTCTAAAATATTTTGTTATAATATGCAATTTAGTTGTGAAACTAATATTAAAAACACATTTAAAACTTAGTTTCTGATTAGCATGTGAGTAGCTTAAATGTTATCACTTCTATCTTCATAAGAAAAACAGTAAACAAACCGAAAAGCAACAACCCTTCTTAGGTCCACCAAAGAAATGAATTGCAGTCACAAGGAAAATTACTGCCCCAAACTAAAGAGAGGCAAATACAAGAAACAGCTTACAATAACAAGACCCCAAAATAGAAACAACTTCTGCAGCAATGACTAGGGTAGGAAACATAAAATGTGATTGACAAATATCTGGAGGTCAGTGTGCCTTTGATGGTCTTATTATTTGAAGATTAAAATGCCTTTGAGGGGCATATTAATATGCTAGACATGGCTGAGAAAATAATCAATGAGCTTGAAGATATGTTGTTAAAACTTCTAAAATCAAAAATTCAAAGAGAGAAAAAGGATTTAAAAGAAGAAAATAAATATCAAAGAGCGGTGGGGCAATTACAAAACTGCAAAATGTAAAATGAGAATACCAGACGGGGAAGGAAAAAACAAAAAGAAGCACTATGTAAGGTAATGAGGACCAAGAATTTTAAGAAATTAATGACAAACAACCACATATCTGGGAAGGACAAAGGGAACTAATACCCAACAAATTTATATATAGGAACATGTTATCCAAACTGCAGAAAAAAAAAGAAAACCTTGCAAGAAGTCAGAGGGTAGGGGAACACTTTACCTGTAGAGAAACACGAATAAGATTACTCTGAATTTCTATTCAGAGATTGCACAAGCAAAAGGAGAGTGGAGTAAAAATTTTAAGTATTAAAAGAAAAAAAAAATCTCACTAATTTAGGATTTTATATCCAGTAAATTATCCTTTAAAAGTGAAGGAAAAATAAAGGCTTTCTCAGACAAACATTGAGAGAATTTGCAGCTGGTAGACCTACTTTGCAAGACAACTTAATAAATAAATTTAAAAAGCAAGAAATAAAAGAAGTTTTTCAGAGATGAAGAAAATAATATAGGTCAGAAATTCTGATCAATATTAAAAAAGAAAAATATTCAGAAAATTATAGAAAATTAATTTAGTTAATTAAATAGTTATTACAATTTACATCTTTTCCAATAAAATGTTTGGTACGTTGCTTCTGATAATTTATATAAACATTCTCAGTGTTTTTCTTTTGCTGTATTGATTTATTTTATGCATTCATCAAATTTTGTTTGGCCTGTAGGCATGTCAATTTTATGACAAAATCTCAGGTAGATGTTTTGACATATTTTATAAAACCTAGCTTGGTTATGTTTATTTATGCTAGCTTTTTAGTCAACGTGCTTCTAAATATTCATTGCCATCATGTTAGGGAAGATGATACAGGTATCATTGAATTGAGTCACATTACAACTACAGAAAATGAAGAATTGCTCTTCATGATGTTAGCAAGTGATATTCAAAGTATATATTATTTATCTCTAACCCTGAGAATATTTAATTATATATTTTTATTTCAAGATTTCAAATGAATTAAAGTGAAGCAGTCTTCCTTAAGTATGGGATTTAGCCTTGAAAATCCTGATGCGATAAACTCATTTCATTATATGAGAACACATACTTATTGCATAATCTCTAATTCTCTTGTTTAAAAAAAGAAATGAAAAAAATGTCTAAAATAAACCTTTGTAAATCCACATCACAATACATCTAAATATATTTGTTAATGTGTTAGTATGTAGGTTTATGCTGCTTATATTTATTTTGAGCCAATAAGTAAAGAGTTGTATTTTCATGATCACTGTACAGTAAACTTCATTCAATTTGACTTTATAGCCTTGATATTTTGTTGTTAAGTATGCCAACATATCTAAAAATAGGAAAGGTTTTTTTCCTTCTCTTAGAATGTTAGAGAAAATTATTGGCAAGATTCTGTCTTTTTGATGAAACACAGCATCGTAAACAACAAGGTTTTCTAGCATGGTCCCAATTGATGTTTCCTTTTTCTTCTTGAAAACTATAATTCAAATTTTTTAAATGGCTAGCATGTATGCGCAAAATCTAACCAACTTTTATTAAATAATCAGAAAATCTGCGTGGAAACTTAGAATTACATTATTCTTTTGACGCATTTTAACATCTAGCAAACTTTTATGTAATACATCGAAACACAAATATAGCAGGAGAAAAACACTGAAATATTTTTGTTTAAATGATTAGCAAACTTCATTTGCCCACCTGAATATAAATCCAAGTAGAAAACTCTCTGAAGTAAGACAAGTATATCTCCACATTTCATTGCTAGATATGTGGTTTAAAATGTTGTTTCGTCAATAAGTTGAGACTGTAAATTATTTCTACAACATTATTTTAATTTAATTTAATACTTATATCTATTATTATTTTGTTCTTACTATTAATATTAGTTTTTATTATTAAATGCATGCTATTTGCTATTACGATATTTGTTATTATGTCAACAAATATCATAAAGGTGTCTTCTATAAGTTTAGTGCCAATTATGTTGCCAAATAATTACAATAATATAAGTAAATGTAGTAATGCACATATACACATTATCCTCTATATCATATATAATGAATTATATGCGTTTTTCAAAAAATTATGAATATATTTATTAATTAAAAGTAAAGTTTTCATTGCAACTTTAAAAATATTTTATATATTTACTCATCGATTTCAAGTATTTTTTTCAAAAAATATTTTTGCAGAATATTTCTGTAATAACATACTTTTAAAAGTTATTTTACTTTTTTTGTGTTTTAAAATTTTCAAGTTTACCCATTCCCACAGTAACCAATATTGTTATAACAATGTTGACAGTAGCATAGTTAGTGATACAGAGAATGAATTTCTGAAGAAAACATGACTCAATTTCATGCATGAATGCTTACTTACCAGCTGACTTATTAAACATGAATAAGTTTTAAAAATAATTCCAATGTTAAAAAAATAATAACTGAAAGGAAAAGGTAAGATGAATGTCAAATATCTTCCCCTTCATCAGGCTCTTGGAGATAAGAATTAATTCCTTTGCCAAAATAATTTTAGTGAATTGAATCCTAAATATTCAAATGGGATATACTCAGAATATCATTCATTTCCAAAATTATTTTTAACATTATAGTTAAGTTTAGACATTTGCATTTGTACATTATTTAGTTTGCATTATTTTGTTAGTTGTTGGTTTGGGTAGCTTTTATCTTTGATGAGATTTAATTATTTGTACTGCTTTGTTCATTATAGTCATCATCAGTCTGGACAAAACCATTCATATTTTCATTATCTTGCAATTTTCTTTCTAATGGACACCTATTTTTAAGTGTTTTAACTAAGTCCTTGGATATGTATTCATTTTAAAGAATACGATAGAGCTGTTATAGTGACATTATATGTATATGTATATATATATATGTATATAGTCATATATCTAATATAAATATGCCTGGGCAGTTTAAAAATTAATCTTTAATTATATTATGTTATACAGGGACTCTACAGAGATGTGCTTCACCAATGTGTGTATGTGTGTGTGTGTGTGCATGTGTGTGAGTGTGCAGAGATACCATAGTGTAACTCAATGGAAAACTTTACTATATCAACCCAGCCATATATATGTGTGCTATTTAGATACATGCAATAGAGGTAAGTAAGGAATTATAAAGCTGTGTCATATAGATGTGATATTTATATACACTAAAAATTTTTCATTTACCATGCTAATAAAATTATAAAAATTGTTTTTACGAAAATAACTCATGGCTGTGATAATAAAGTATTCAGATAGAAATATGATGGATATAATTTACATATTAATAATAATTTATATTCAATATTAAACCTAGCCATGTATTGCTTTTCTCCTTTCCTTCATTTCTGTGTCTGCTTCCCCACCCTCCACCAACCCTTCACACACAAACACGGAATGGTAACACTCTTAAATAACAGATGGTAGAACTCTTAATGAGTTGGTGTTTTTTTTTCCATATCTTCTCCTTTTTACACTCTATTTAAAACACTTGCAAACCATGTTTATAAATGAATAATTCTATGCATAATGTAAGGAGTTTGCTATAACTCAAATGTAGTAGGCTAGAAACTGGAAATTATTCTAGTTACCTTTTGGTTTGTAAGGCACATGAGATTTATTTAAGAAATAATTTCAAAAATAACTTTCTACTATTATAATTTTATAGCATTTCAAATAAGATCTCACTCAAAGCTCGTGAATTATGTAGGACCATTTGTAAACATATTTTACTGATTAAGAAATGGAGGCAAAAAGACTTCATTAAATTATCTATGATCTTACATTTAGTAATTGTTTAGAAAAGAGGCGAAAACTTAGCCATAGTCATCTAGGGACTTAGATTGTATTCATTTATTCATTCATCTAATTAATCCTTATTGAATAACTACCTTGTGCTAGGTCTACTAGAGCCTTAAGAGATTAATACATTTATTAATTTTTATTTTTACTTTAGCTTTTCCAATATTATCTTTCATACGGATTTTTAGTAGGATTAAAAAGTATCATGGTATCATATTAGATAGAAGATTAAGCAAATAAGTATAAAATAAAATAAATAGGTTCATATTAGGAATAAAATGCTTAGAAGAGGACCTGGCACATAATAAGCAATTACACACACACACACATATATATGTGCATATATAGGTATATAAAATCAATTATATATATGCATATATATAAAATAAGATAAAGAAAAAAAGACACTTTTATTATTCTTAAAATTTGCAACTATATTTTCCCCATAGAATAAAAAAAATATACCATAGAACTTCAAAGAAACAGTCACTTTCAGAAGCTTCATGTAGAATTTTTGTCTTTATATGAGCTTTTAAGAGACAAGCAAAATCTTTCTTAGTAGGTAATACTGCCTAAGTAAATGTACAAATATAATTATGAACTTAGGCTGTACACCATAATTTAGTCAGTTTAGCAAATAAACATGATGACAAGCAAAGCCAATTCATCTCTTTCAAGTCACATATAAGATAATTGGTCAAGTGTAAAAATTTTTCAGTTTATAATTATTGGCTTTAATCGTGAGTCACAATGTTTTGTCAATATTTATATTTAAGTTTTGCAGACAATAAATCTGTTATATTTAACAGTTACTTTTTCATAAATAGAGTATTTTTTTGTGGTTTGTTGTAGATTTTCCATGAATTTTCAGTCAACTGGAATTATAAAAAGTAAGTATACAATTGATCATTTAGAATTAGTCTACACATTTAATAAGACTATGGTTTCCTTGTGTTTGTCTAGATATACTTATGGATTATTTATATTCCTAAATAAAAAGTATAATGTAAAATAATAAATAGTTAAATATAGTTAAAATAAAACTAATCTCATAAGGAAGGTTGTAATTTAGAATGTTAATTGTAATTTCTCTTTTTGAACAGTGAGAAAAACAGCAGTGAACCGGGTCTGTTTTGTTGTTATATTTAAATCTTTTTTTTCTACATTTTTTGTCTATCTGGCTGTTTTCTTAATTTTTTGCCTTAACTCTTTCCAACTTTTGAGAACTGGAATAATTTTGATAATGTTTCATTTATTGTATGATTTGCACAGTAAAATTGTTGAAAGACTAGCAAACTTGTCTGCCTACTAATGCTGAAAACTGTTACCTAAAATTGACATCCAGACAAGATTTCTTTCGTAATCTTAGTAGGGGAAAATTTTTTTAAATTACACATAACGATATAATAAATTTCCCCAAATAAGCCCAGAATTCAAGATCTTTCATTTAGAACATTTTTCCTGTCAAAGTAGCTATTTAATAATAACTTTGACAATTATATTTGAGTTTGTTCCTAAAACTTCACTCAAAGGGCTGACTTCTACAATCATATCTGTGGCATTCATTTGGTAATATGAATTCTAAAAAAATGATGATGAGAGAATTAGGAAAAAAGAACACTGTAAAATTTTATTCAAAGGGGATTTGAGATTATAAATGACTTTCCTAGATTTGTGTATTTTGTATTATTTATATAGCAACCATATATGTGTACATACACATATATAGAATTTATAATTTCATAGTTATTGAATAAATTATTAGTATCCTAGATATTGAAAAGGGAAATAAAGTTTATTTTTCAAAATTCTTATAAACCAATAATAAACTTCAGAAGAAATGAAACTTTAATAATTGCATAAAGTGAACAAGCTTGATCCCGTCTGATCTTGGAAGCTAAGTAGGGTCAAGCCTGGTTAGAACTTGGATAGGAGACCACCTAGGAAGACCAGGTGCTCTAGGCATAAAAAATAAAAAATAAGGGGTTGTAAACTGACAAGGTACTTGCAGTCTGTGAGATCAACCAAGAGTTGCCTCACCTAAAAAAATAAAAATAAAAATAAAATAATAATAATTGCATAAGAATCAGTTTAATTTTCACTTTTTATAATCAAGGACTGTGCTTATTAATTAATCCTTATGTACATTTGATGTAAGCATTTATTTTTCTTCTAAAATATATATTAAGTTTTGGAAACATATTTAATATATAATTCTCTCTCATTTACTTATTAGTATCTATACAAAAATAAATAATATATTCCCAGCTAAAGGAAATATCATTGTAGTTTTGCATTTTCAAAAGGTATTTTCAATCTGATAAATATAGGGAATGAGGTCAGACAGGTAGTAGTGGAACCTTGTGAACCATCGTGAGAATCAGTTATTTTCACTCTAGGACATACAGAGGGAGGGGGTTATTCAGCCCTCTGGCTGCTGTTTTGAGAAATTTGTAAAGTGGGAAGGCAAAAGTGCAAGCAGAGAGACAGGAGGGAGAACAATAATCTAGGTAAGAGATAATAATATTTTTTGACTATGATGTAAACAATGAAAGTAATAAAAAGTGAGTATTCTCTAAATATATTTTGTAAATAAAGTTAATAAAAATTCTTGATGGATTGGATAATGACAATTCGAAGCTTGAGCAATTAGAGGTAAATATTTTTCATTAATCAAAATTAATTAAAATGGGTTAAGCTGCTGGTGGAGGAATGAAGCAGTTAAGAGATAAGGAGTTCATCTGTTGGATACTTGAATCTAGACATTGAGGAGGAATATGGATAAAAAGATAGGAGTCTTGTTCATGTGTGACCTGTGATTCCCCCAGTAACACACCAATATGCTTTTTTCTCTACATGAGAATCCATTTCTGCTTTGTTCCACCAAGACACACAAATTATTTTCTACTACTTTCTACTGTGTATTTTTTCCTTTGTGTTGTGTGTGTGTGTGTGTGTGTGTGTGTGTGTGTGTGTGTTCTTGTATTAGTCACATGAAGTAGGTAGAGGGGATGAGGAAAACAATTTACAAAAGCTGAGTGGGTTGCTGAGTATAACAAGTAATTTGCTTGCAAATCTAGAAATAAGGTCTAGAAAGTCATTATGTTTAGTTTAAAAAAAAAACTATTTTCAACTTAAGTTTTACTATTTTACTTAGCTGGACATTGTTAAAGCAATGAAAATTAGAATTTATGATTATTTTTAAGTAATACAGATAGACAAATTTCGAAATTATGTGTATAATGCTGATTATTTCACAATAATCATTTTAGTCTAAAAACAAGTGGGAAATTTTGCAGATTAGGTCGTATTATTACTCATTGAGGTTAAATGTGACATCTGAAATTGTAGCAGTAAGAATTTTAACAAAACATGTATTAGATAGCTTTATGGATGATGGCTCAGCAAACCACAATTAGAAATCCAGGTACAAACTTTACACATGTAAGATTTCATTCTTAATTGCTGAAATTGCATCATTTCACTTAAAAGTGTTGCACAGCCCAGGTCAAACTGATATAATTATAAATTTAAAAATCAGAAGGTGAGAGTAATGTCAATATGCCTATGCATATTAGCTCCTCCACTGAGGAGGAATTTGAAAAAAATAAACCTGATTGCAATTACCTCAACTTAAAAAAAAATCAATATCTGATTTAATAGGACAGATAGTGGAAGAAAATAAAATATTGGTGACATCAAGGGTGGCATGTTTTCAGTAATTTTCAAAAGATAAGGGAAAGAGAAAAAACAACTATTTGTACCAAAAAAAGAGAATTTATGTGGAACTAACACAACCTGAGGTGACCCTGAACATCATTTCCTAATTTTCAAAAAGAAATAAGAAGTTTATAAGGCAACAGAAATTAATAACATTTTTCTGATAATGTCTTTAATATGTGTCATGTGATGTTTCTTATGCCTCTCGAGTTGCCTTGAGATATGATCATACTCCTTAAAACAGTTTGAAACTTTAATTTATCATCTATGATGTCAAATATTTTGAATAATTTATTGTAATTAATTGTTTCTCTCAAATTATATATCTTAAAGAGAATAAAATGCAATTTGCCTGTATATGGATCACCGTTACCAATATAATGATTACTGTGTATATTGTACAAAAATCTCAAGCAGCCTTTCACTAAAATAGAACACTTTCAATTTTCTTATGACATGGTAAAGCTGGTTGAAATGGATTATACGAAGTTGAGTCCCTGAGCCAAAGCTTAATTTGGAAAGCATGACTAACAGAAGCAAATGAACTGAATAGAATCAGAATACGAAGTCCTTTCCAACTAATTGTATGCCAGAAGAAAAGTAATAAGCCAATATATTTCCACATCTGAATGGCAAGACTATAAGAGAAAATAGAAAACAAAATTCAAAGGTCATACAGGCAGATTTATAGTAAAATAGTGTTAGAAACCAATAGTAGCCAAAAGAGAATATCCAAGGATATTACAGTTAAAGGAATAGCACAGTAAAAAAAGAGCCAATATATAAGGACTGTTCTTTTATTTTATGATTGCTATGTACTGCCTCAATAAATATTTTATATTAATACATAAGCACAGAATATTCTCAATATTGCCATTGATATTGCTTTAGAAATTTAGGAATGCAATGACACATAAAGAAAAAAATAAATACACAAATAAATCCATATACTTATGTACACACACACATAGGCACACAAAAGAATATAATACCATACATAGAATATTCTGGGGAGGGAATCTATAAATCTAATACCAATAACAAATTTAGCAAAATGTCAGTATTTAAAATGACCTATAAAAATGTAATTTCTATATAGCAAGAATAGCTATTTTAATTTCTTATAGCAGAAAAATAAACAATCACTATAAATGGCACTTATGAGATTGTGTGAATATGAGAAACATTTATTAGAAGATTTAAAAATATATGTGAATAAATGGGAAACCATCAAGAATTTCTTCTTCTTCTTCTTTTTTTTTTTCCATTCACATCCATTTCTTTATCAAATATCTATTGAGGGCTTCTTCATTCAGAGTTCCAAAGGTATAATAGAGAGCAAGCAAAGAATATAGCTCTTCCTCCATGGAACTTAACATCTCTGGAGAGGTCTTTTTCTTTTTCCTTCTTATTGAATATAACTGACATATAACATTATATTAGTATCCATTATATAATATAATTATTTTATATTTATATACATTGTAAAATTATCACCATAATGTCTAGTTAACTTCTGACACCATACTTATATATTTTTCTTGTTTCTAAATGTAATGATTAAGTGTTATATTGTAAAAGTGAGTTTATTTCAAATTAACTGATAAAATTATTGAAATTTTAATTTAAATTTTATTTAGTATGTGGGTGGATGTGTGTGGTGTGTGTGCTTCTGTGTTTCTGAAGGACTCAGTAAAGTTACGATGCATCAAAAAAGAAAAACAAGGGAAATATTTTCAAATAAAAGTAAGAAAAAATCAATATAACTAAAGATTATCTAAAAATATAAAACTATAGTAATTAAAACACTTTTGTACTCATATTCAAAGAACTAGTGTAATAATACAATCGATTCTATAGAAACTCCTTCTGTTTAAATGCCCTCATGTCATGGAGGACTACCTTGATGATCTTATGTGAAAGAGAAGTCCCTCCCACATTTTCTTTTTATATTACTTTATTTTATTTTACTTCATAGTTTTACTTACTAATTGTGATATTAAATGGGTTGTGTAAGTGTTTTATTTTCAACATACTGCTAAGAGAATACAATCTTTATGGCAATGTAAACTTTTTTTTTTTTTTTTTTTTTTTACTTCTACATATCTTGGTTCTGCAAGAATACCTGGCCTAACAGATATTGGTGACATCAATATTAACACGTTTTCAGTAACTTTCAAGTGTTAGAGAGATTGTGAGGAAAAAGGAACCCTCATATTTTGCTGGTGGGAATGTAAATTGGTGCAGCCACTATGTAAAACAATATGAAGTTTCCTCAAAAAATTAAGAATAAAATTACCATGTGACTCCCTCTTCTGAGTATCTACCCCTAAAATTTGAAAATATTCATTTGTAAAGATATATTCAGATATATTTTCATAGCAGTATTATTCACAGTGGCCAAGACATGGAAACAAAAGTGCTCTTCAATAGATGATTAGATAAAGAAGATGTGGTACATATATTCAAAAGACTATTTACTCAGCCGTAAGAAAAATGAAATACTACCATTTGTGACAGCATCGATTTTGAGAATATCATGCTAAGTGAAATAAGTCAGAAAAAGTTGAGAACCATATTATTTCATGTGGGATATAAAACTGAAAACAACAAATGAACAAGATAAAAAAAAATCACTCATAAACAACAGACAGCAGTTTAGTGGTTATCAGAGGGAAAGGGGGAGAGGAGAAGTAGATAGGGTAAAGGAGGTCAATATATGGTGACAGAAGGAAATTTAACTTCGGGTGGGAAACACACTATGCAGTATACATACGTCATATTGAACTGTACACTTGAAAACTATAGAATTTTATTAACCAATATCACCTCAATAAATTTAACAAAAAAGATAAAACAATTAAAATTAATTATGGCCCTTCTCTTTATACCTGAGGGCACTGCCCATATCTTTTTTATGACCCTACCTGAGAAGACTATATTCACAAATATGCTATTTAGAATTAGGAAAGTATTGGAGCATTGTTCTTCATTCTTCTCTTTAATGACAAAAGAAGACAAGAACACTGGGAAAAAAAAAAAAAAAACTTACTCAAAATGTTTAGTGCTCCTGTCCCTCTTTCTCTGCCTCTCTCTGCCACTTGACTCACAATAAAACAAAATCTGATAGAAAAACTATATATTTAATAATTGGTTTTACCAATATATTATGAAAAACATTCCTAAGAATGCTTTTCAAAACAATATAAATGACTTCTGACATCAAAAAAGTTTATATTAATAGCATTCAGGAAGAGAGATTTTTGTTTAGTGTAAATTGTTACTTCCTGATGTAAAAATAAAATTAATGTGTTGTAATTGAGAACACTAGGAATCATATATTGTTAAATAATATAAAACTTGTTTTGTGCTGAGAAACAATTTTTTTGCTGATGTAGTCTGTGAAATAGAAACATACCTACTTATCTTTGTTCACTGGAAGTAATATTGTGCTCCTTTTTAGGATAGCATTTTTAAAATCTGTAGCTTCACTAGTAGATACTAGACCCTAATACAATTTATAAGTAGATGTAGCCAAAAAAGCCACAATTTTTATGTGCTTAACTTCACATTTCTAAGTTGTTTTTAATAGTTGAATGGTACTAAAATATGTACAACTCATGAGGTTTTAATTTTCCTAATTGGTGATATTAACAGTATTAATTAAATTATATAATGGAAATCATAATCTATTTAATATTAACAATAAGAATTTCTGGGTTGCTTTTTCATGCATTCGAAAAGAAAACTAAACTAAAGAAAAGAACATTTTGGGGACAAAAAGCCAAATTATTTTGAAAGTCTATAAGACATCTCGCTGTTCATTATCTATACCTGTTTGGAATTATTTTCATGTTAAGAAGAAAATATGTAGACAATGATTTTAAAAAGGGAACACCTCAAAATCCACAGTTTTCCTGGTGAAATGTGAATCATAATTTTTTAAAAAAATATTTTGAATATATTTTATAGGTGTTTTAAATAAATTATTTTATTATTAATTTAAGTATACAGTACATTGGTTAGACATTTATGCTGGAGCCTGCCGGCCAAGTTGATCAGTGCCTGAAATGGGGAGTGAGGATAAGAAAAGGACAGAGACAAAAGAGATGATCGGAGGGCTAACAGTCAAAACTGCAGCCTAGAGTTTATTTAGCCCCGCCTATTTATATCTAAGCACAGAGAAATAAGCTTAGCTCTAAGCATGCCGCTGTTTACTAAACACTACATCATGCTAGTTCCCATAAACTCCTGTGGTAAACAGAGCATTCTTGCGTAAAGGTCAAAGCACGGTCAGCACCTCCTTTAGGGCAAAGTAGAGGTCTATGTGCGTAAATCACTTGAGCTACGTGACACCTTCAGTGCCTCATAATGGCTCCCGACACATTATATAGTTTATGAAACGATCCCCCGATTGCTCTTTCTCTCCTGTTTCTATACTTAGCCGTTACATTAATGCTGACTGCATTCCCTATGCCGTGCTCCCCAACCCTGTGACCATCTATTAACTAATAATTTGTACTTCTTTAACCCTTCATCCCTTCCTTTCAGCCCCCAACCCCACTCTTCTCTGGCTGTCACCAGACCATCCTCTATATTTGTGAGTCTGTTTTTGGATTATTTTGTTGTTTTTGTTCCTTAGATATCACATATAAGTGAAATCATGTGGTATTTATCTTTCTATGTCTGACTTATTGCACTCAGAATAATAACCTCTAGGTCCATCCATGCCATTGCAAATGGTAGGATTTCATTTTTTTAATAGTCGAGTAATATTCCACTGTATATATGAACCATAACTTCTTTATGTGTGAGTCATACTTTAATTTACTTTAAATAAATTGTCTTTATGCCAATGTCATTTTTTAAAAAAGCCAAGTAGATATGCTTAACATGTTCAAAATGTATTTCAGAATATAAAGTTTATTTTATACTTTGGATTGATTTGAATTCTAGCAAATGTATTTATATTTTCAGGCATGAAATCCAACCTTTTGTCTTTGAGGATGTTCCATATCCCATATTCTTTCAGCTATTGTTCAGCTTCTAAATCACATAAAACATTAGTTAGCAGGAAGCATATGAATGAGGTCATGGAAAGTCAAGTTTAATACTTACAGATTTTTTTTTAATTTTTGTTGATTTTATGTTACCTTCTGACATTTTATAAATTTTCTGAATTATTCAGTAAAGGAACAATAATGCATTTTTAAATAGTAAGCCGATAGCCCCTTTTCTGTATAAAAAAAAGTATAAAGCCTCTTTCCATTATAGATCAAAGAAATTAGACATTCAGATAAATTTTCCAGTGTAACTATAAAGTATATGTCATCTTATCTTTAAAAAAAGAAAGATAATCTTAACATTCTGAAAATCAGAGAAGGTATTTTAGGTACTGATGTACTAAAGAGATGACTACATTTTATTTATTTCAAATAAGTCATGTTCAAAATATTTCCTCAAATGCAGATAAATATATGCACAACTCTAGAAGATAAAAATTATGTTGTGTTCTTTCACATATATCACTAGTCTAGCCATTGCAATCATATGTATCTGGAATAAAATCCTGAGTCGCTTATAGGTAAGTAACACAATCCTCTCTTTGCATTGTCTTACCTTCAAAAGTGATACAATGGTACCTAGTTCTGAGTCTTGGGGAAAGTAAATGAAATAATGTATTTAGAATGTCTCTCACAGTATTTAGTATTTCCAGCATCATTCTTTAACCTTTCTAGACAAAAATCACTTCATTTTTGTATTTTTAGCTCCCCAAACTGTAAAGCATACAATTTCCTCAATAAATATTTGTTAAATTAATGAATGTTGAATGTTCAAAATATGGAAAGCGATGCAATTCTATTGGAGATACAGTGATTGTAATTTACATAGTACTGTCCTACCATGGTTTATAGTTATTGTGAAATAAGAGTGATACAAACATAACCACCATACATTATATTATATAAATTGAGAATGAGTGTTATTTACCAGTAATGGCATCAGTATTTAGATGAGCAAGAGAGCCTAGTGTGTTAGTTAAATCTGAGAATATTTTAAGTATAAGATGAGATTCAAATTTGGAAACTGGATATTGATGGGTAGAAAACTCAGAAGAAGTAGTTGGAAATGGGTATGAACAAAGGAAAGGAAACAAGAGATCATATGCCTCCTCTGCTTAGCAAAATACTTTCATACTTCCTTTGATGATAAAATTATTTTTAGTAATCATTATAAAATAAAATGAACAATGACAATGATCAGAAAGAACATGGACAATAAAAATTTCACTTATACAACTTAGAATTGTTGGTGCATATAGAGCGATGTCCAGGAATCTGAATTTTAATCTATTTGATTGTTACTTAACATTTTCTACAGAAAATATACCTCCTTATTGCCTGACCCTGAGGCAGACCACTGACATATTTTTCTATTGGCACATAACTGGCCTCAAATATTTATAAGGTTTTTAGTTAATTTAATCTGAGGAATGTATTTCATTCCATTTTCCCCAAATGCTATATATCTTGAAAAAAATAATGCTAACTTTCAGATTTACTGAAAAGATAGTTCCTTGTTTTTTAAGAATAGAAAACCAGGAAATGACTTAAAATCTGATTTATACTGGACTTATGATTGATTTTATACTTAGTACAATGCTTTTGTTCATATATTTTGTTTGTCATGCATATTTACATCACTTAATATTTAAGAGAGTAAAGAAAAAGCACACCCTTTCTTCTCACATGTTATGCAAAATCAATTTTAAAGGAAGCAATATACTTATCACTAAACCTAATAAAATTGATGCTCATTTAGGGTAAAGATAAATAAAATACTCCCACAGAAAGTAATCTGATTTATCTTTATATTGCTGGCTTTGAAGTTCATGCTTAACAAATAGAACTAAGCTATCTTTAAGACATTATCCTGCTACAGGACTATATAATTATTAGGATATAATTCACAATTGGGAGTAAATGATGGAGACCAGATGCTTACCAAATGAATAGTTTAATATAGATAAAGCTGAAAGAGCTAAGTACTGATCCGTTTAGTGGAGATCTAAAAGCATATTTAAATCAAAGACAAACATGCACAGAAAAAACAGACATTCTTTAAGTAACAATATCAAGTAAAGGATCTTTTTACTTCTTATTTCGCTTTTGCACATATATCATAATATCCTTAAATATCTATAAAAATATATTAACCTAGTTGGTTTTTTGTACCCATGGCATTATACAATAATTAATGATGTATCTTTGTGGTAAATTACATTTGTCTTGTCTCTAGCCTAGATTATATACCACATGTAAAGATAGGCTATCCATTGGGACATGCTGTGGATTAATTTGTAGGTTGGTATCAGAATTTGCTTAGGTATTTAGTGTTATTAGTCTGATTTTAATTTAGAAGGATTACATAAAAGTGTCATCTGGGATGAACAATTTATTAGTAGTCAGTCTAAAGTTTTAAAAGTGTATATGTGAATGCTGTATAAGTAATGTATTGGGATCAAATATAAAAAATGAAATAAATTCATACACACATATAAGAGTGTGCACACTCACACACACTAAATTATCTGTGACAAGAAGCTTTTAAACTGTTCATAGATATAAGGAAGAGATGAAAAGTAAAGTTTTAAAAAGCACTATTTTTAAAATATATCTCCAACACTAAATAGCTGTAAAAAAAAGCGATAAAAATAAAATCCAAATTATATCTTAAATTCTAACTTCTAATTTAATCTGGCAATAGAGATATTTTAAGGATTAAGTAGATATAGTAAATTATGGGATAAAATACACATTTTCAATAAACATCAATTAAGTAGTTATATATATTTCTCTGCGTTGGTTAGATCACGAGTTTTTGATGAAGTCTTTTAAATTATATAACATGACGAAAGTGCTATAAATATTTTGCATATATAAACACTACAGAAAATGATGTTTAATTTTTAAAACTAAGTTTCAAAGGAAATTATTTTCCCAATGCAATATCTAAAACAGCAATTCTATATACAGCCTGTTTTTCATAATTTACCATCAGTAATGGGGGATGCTTTTTTAAAAATTATGAAAGCATTAGAAATTTTTGAAGCTCTTAATTGAATTTACTGTATAATCAAAATTGAAAAATATTGTCCATAAACCTGTGAAATATTGGGAACATTAAGCTATACATAATGCTATTATTTGGGGCAGAATTTCCTCACTGCAAAACTGAATTGGTTTACTCTCTTTCTCTACTCCACGTCATACTTGGTCACTCTCCCTTCACCTTAGAAGAAGGCATAAAATTCCATCATTTCACTACAACTACTACTGATCCAACTTCCTTTTGTATCTCACGCCTTCCTCCTGTGACGTAACCATAATGGGAAAATAGATTATCAGCTCTCCTAAAACTTTGCCAGTTTTTACCGGTTTAAAAAATAATCTTAGTATATAGACTCAGAATAACATAAATATATATTTTATTATATATTTTATTTAAAATAAGAAGTGTCATTTTATGGGGAAAAAACAGATGTATTTCTCTTGATAACTTAAGTTAAAATAAGGAGAGCAGAAAGCTATGTGTCTGTGTATTTGATTACATGGGACTCTTCAGGTAGCCTCTGTTAAGTTCGCCAAAGGAAGAACGCACAAGGCCCACAAGGTTAAGCAAGATTTATTGTACCAGAGTGACAGCCTGGCTGAGCCAAAAATGGCGTCAATCGAATTCAAGGGAACCAGAAACTTATCTGGGGGGTGAAGCATGCTTTTTTGGTGGGAATATTTCAGGTGGGTAAATTGGCAAGGAAGGGAGGAGAGTCCAGTGAAGCGGGAGGTGAAATGCAGCATTGCTAACACGGATCCACAGTCCAGTTCTCACACAAAGGTAAAGGAGAAGTCTGGGGTAGGAATAGGGCCATCGTGGACCTAACAGCCTCATGTAACTTTATAATTGATATAACTTTAATAAAGACTTTTTAAAAAAAATTCATTTGGAAAGCACTCAAAATTTCTATTAGGTTTATTTGATATACATTTATTCAGTGCTTTAAATGGCTATTCTGTCTAGTTTCTCGTTCCCGTTGTATGTAATGATGTGCCTTTCTTAAAGATAGGAGCTTCCCAGAACTGTATTTTATTTTCCCCTAGAGTAAATTTTAATCACCATGTAAACATTTGCATTCATTGTACAGGGTTCTCTGTGTGTGTGTTGTGTGTGTGTGTGTGTGTGTGTGTGTTGCTTAGTCTCTTCATTCTTTAATGACTTCCTTTTTTTGCATTCACACAGAAATTCTTCCACATTCATAACTCTGGTATACAATAATTTCCCTTAACAACTTCTGGTGTTAAAAATAATATAAGGAATATTATACAGAGAAAAAATTATTCTATACAATATTTAATGGAGAAAAATACATATTATTAAGCCTGACATATAACTCTGTCAAAATTACAAAACACTGCTAAATGTAAAGTATATTTCACAATAATACATTTACTTTAATTTTAGATTGGACATGATTTTAAATGGAATTAATATCCACCACACCATATATTTTAAGTTGGAGTGGGTTAAAATATATGAAAAATACTTAATTAATTAGAAATATATAAATTGAGGACAAGTAGCTCCAAGGCCCAAAAACATGAAAAGAAAATTGTTTTTTGTTCTTTACATTTTCCAATTCCATGTAAAATATGCTTTTCTTGAACATGGGAAGTCAGCGGTTCTTACTCAGTGGGAGGTTCAGCTACCTTCCTTTATGTCAAGAAGGAAAAATTAAAGTAAATGGCATTGGAAGCATGACACTGAAACTGAGAGACAGGATCTCTAAAGTTGAGAAATTCAGGTGGCATAATGTCTCTATGCATTAACTTCAGATTAACCCAGTCTACGCAATGGTATGGTAGCTATAGCAGAATGTGTGCCTCCACAAAGAGAATAGTTATGCTAGAAAAATAAAGACTTCTAAAAGTCGATGTTTCCTATAGTAGATTAATAAAGATATATCATCAAACTGGTTCTTAATATATATTTACATGGTTATGAATTACTTTAATTGAAAATAATATTCTCTTATAACCATTCATACCAAACAAATTTAATCCATCACAAAACTATTTTCACATCCACACACAAACACTCCCTTTATCACTCACATAAACACACATATGCATAAATACAGGCAAATCTAACCCATCAGGTGACTATTCACATATATAGGACTTACGTGTATACAAAAATGCAAACAAATTTTTTAAAAATTGTTTTATTAATAAACACATGACATTATTGGGAGATGGAAAAATCTCATAGTTGAGAATAATACTATTCTTTACTTATTAGCAAATAATTTAGGGATATTAGGATTTTAAAAACATTTAAAATTATGTCATCATATTTCAAAGTTAGGTTCTTAAAGGTTAATATAGAATTAAAGATATAAAATAGTGAAATGTACTTCATAATTATTAAATGAAAAAGTATATATAGTGTTAACTCATTTTTCAAAAACAGTATTTATGAATGTTAAACAATTTTAAATAATATTAAAATGTAATTTTATCTATCTGGGTGAATGTGGTTGCTGATTTTATCTTAATTTTGCTCATCGGATGTTTATTATTACATAGAAAATATTAACTGACATTATTTGAGGGGAAAGTATACCTGCTTTGATTATTGTCAATTAAATCTAACTCAATTTTTGAAAAGTCTATATATTGCTATAATTTCTTAGGTACAGTATTTGACAAGACTTTTCTTTATTTTATAGCCTAAAGTCCTATTTGGAAGACTTCATAACTGTTTCTAAGAAAGAATAAGTTTGTCTTTAGTAACATATTTATTTTATGTCAATTCATAAGCCTGTTTGCTAGTGTGATATTTTCACTAGTTATTAGTGAAAATTAATAGAACATGGGTGTAAATCAATGATAATTATGCAGAATTGTATCCAAATGCCATTTCAGTTAAACATTTCTATTTTCTATTAATATCAATTTAAAACTGTCTATAACATTCAATTGAAATGCATTTACCAAATCAGTAATCACTATTTTGTTCATTTCATATATCTTATATCCTTTAAATTTCATCATCTACACAGAATGAATTAGTATTTTTTTCAGGGAACATAAGATACATATTTTTCCTTTAAATAGCATGAGAATAATAATTTTCTATTATTTCATTTATCTAAATTTAGTTGTTAATGTTATAGAATATCAACGGATTTCATAAACACCATGTATTTATACATAGTTAACTCAGTTTTAGCCACAAATGTCTCAAGATGGGAAAATGCATTGTTACAATCACTCTTATTTTAACTACCATATGTGATTTAAAGAGGAAAGCTAGGCCTCTTTACTAGAGACAAAAAAACAAAAGAGAAAAAAGGAAGGAAAGAAGGAAGGAAGGAAGGAAGGAAGGAAGGAAGGAAGGAAGGAAGGAAGGTGAAAGAAGAGAGAGAAAGAGAGAGAGAAAGAAAGAGAGAAGGAGAGGAAGAAAGAGAAAGAAAAGAGAGAGAAAGTGGAAGGAAGGAAGGAAGGAAGGAAGGAGGAAGGAAGGAAGGAAGGAAGGAAGGAAGGAAGGAAGAAGGAAAGAGAGAGAGAGAGAGAAAGAAAGAAAGGAAGAAGAAGAAAGAAAGAAAGAAGAAAGAAAGAAAGAAAGAAGAAAAAAAAAAAAAAAAAAAAAAAAAAAAAAAAAAAAAAAGAAAGAAAGAAAGAAGAAAGAAAGAAGAAAGAAAGAAAGAAAGAAAGGAAGAAAAGTATTAAGTTGTGCTTCGTTGCTCATATATTGCCTGGACTTGATTTCTCAACCTCAGCATTATTGAGCCTTTGGGAAGATAGTTCTGTGATGTGAGGGTTGTTCTGTGCATTGTTGGATATTTAGCAGTATCCTTGGCACGTACCCACGAGATGAAGTAGAAACCCGAGTCACGACAATCAAAAATGTTTCCAGACATTTTGTATGTTCTCTGGGAGCAAAATGCTTTCTTTAGTTTAAAAACCACTGGCCTAGACTCTTTGGTATACAAATTAATAGAGGACCTTGTTAATAAAATTACTGTAATGTGATTATCCACTGCTATAAGACTAACAGATCCTGGTACATACTCAAAACCCCAGAAGTTACATGAATGCAAAATAATATAAAGGAGAGTGTCATTTTAATAAGCCACACAGGTAGAGTGTAGTCTGGGCACAGTTGTCTGATCCTTATCTTTACTCTTAAATATCAAAGTAAATTGCAAAGCAAAAGGGAGGAAATTAAAATTGGGTATTTTCTTTTCTAACCTGGGGAATTTTTTTAACTGTGGTAAAATATAAGGTAAATTTATATACTTTACAAAGTCTGATATTTTTAATGATCTACTTTTCTTATTATATCAACGATACAAATTTTTCCCTAAATCATGACCACTATATTAATTAGTTTTATTTGCTGCGTTTTGATGGTCGATACTCTGAAATGTATCAGATACTTTTCTGGTTAGAGTGTCAAAACCCTTTGGAATTTTTAGAATTTGTCAATGTTTTGTCCTAATGAATTATTTATTCTCAAACCTTTTGATATTAAACAGTTTTAGGTATGATTGTGGTTACTGTAATTTGATTAAGTGAAGATGGCTGGTAAATATGTTTGTGACTAACAGGTGGGTAGAATATACAGTCTGACTACTCTGGACAAAGAGATGATTCACATCCCAGGATGGTGCAAGCTTTTATCATGCTGCTCAGAATGGCATACAGTTTAAAACTTTAGAGTTGTTTGTTTCTGTTTTCTTTTTTTTTAATTCATTATTTTCAGTCTGTGGTTGACCACAAGTAACTAAAACCATAAAAAGTGAAATTGTGGAAAGAGGGGGCTACTTAGATATACATACATACCCACATGTATACATATATTTGTATTTATACACATACATACAGATACAGATATGTGCATATAAATATATATTTATTTACATAAACATATATATGCATATACATGTATATGAATACAGGAAATTATTAGTTATTGATGTGATAACTATGAAGTCTCCACTAGGAATAGCCTCAGTGTCTGAACATAAACAACTTCAAAGTCCTGGCTTTCAATACTATAGAACTCCTTCCTTTTGCATCTTTTATTTTAATGCCTAGAATACTAACAAGAGATTTTAATCTGAGTAAGAAGAATTTTATGAAAAATTTAGCATTAGAATATACTCTGCAAATTTCATATTTCAATTTCAATCTAATATTTATGAACCATAGTAATATTATCTTTTAAAAATTTCTCAGAATATATTGTATTTGCAAGAGAGAATCAGACCATAAATCTTGCCTAATATTTCTTAAAGAACCTCAGAAATGAGGGTGAGATATTATATTAAAAGTGATATACCTAAACTAATCACTCTAGTCAGTTCAGTGATAGGATGTAAGTCTATTGAAAGATACACTGTTCATGTTCTATCAAAGAAAATAGTGTGTATAGACAATAATACTTTTTGATTTTGTATAAAATTAGATCATATTATAGAGATAAGACATTGCAACTTTTACAGGATGTATTTATATGACACTTGCATATAACAAAAAATTCACTTTTTTTGTGTGCTAGATTTGCAATGACCATCAGACGCATATGTGACAGAAATTAGGTGTAGGATATTTGGACCTTGAGGTCAAGAGAGAAAGTAGGTTTAGTATGCACATACAGGAGTCATCATTTAGATCATATTTAAATCATTGGGCTACAAGAAATAGTCTAAAGAGTGCAGATAGGTTATAAAAAATAATCATATCAAAGTACTGGGCCCAGGAACACTCCTAAGTTAGGGATGAAAGTTGTGTTCAAGAAACTAGGTGAAGAAAGTTATTTCAAGCAAAATAGAGTAATACACTATACAAAATGTTTTTAAATGTGATTAGTACAGTTAAATCACTGAAATTGCCAACATGAAGGTTGTTGGTAATCTTGGAAGGGGGGATTTTAGTAGAGTTTATGGATAAAAACCACTGGAAGAGGTCAATATAAAGCCAGCAATCATATACTACATTTTCAAGAAGCTTTCCTGTAAAGAGATAAATGGAACAGAAACTAGAAGGGAAAATGGGACCAAAATAGGACAGGACTTTTTTTTTTTAATGGAAGACATAGCTTATTTATATACTGTTATGAATAATACAAAGGAAGAATTAGTAAGAGAGAGAGAGACAATCAATGTAACAAAGTCCTTGAGTAAGTGTGAGGGAATGATATGTAAAAGCAAGGAAAGGAGTTGGTCTTAGCTAGGAGCATGAGATCTATTACTATTGTTTATGCACAAAGAATAAATTAGTAAATCATATTTATTTGCTATTCCCATAGCAATTCAATAAATAGAAACTAAAAGTGTTTTTATATTTCTCATATCACAAGCCTATAAATATCTCTGGGTGCTGACATAGTAATGGATAGATAAGATTTTCTTAGTTGGCATCTCACCTGTTCTTTATGGGAATTCTGGGGAGAATAAATCAAATAAATTAAGATTCAACTGCTGTTTTTCATTCATTATGTTTCATGGTCCTTTTTTGAATTCAAGAGATATGATATAATATGTCTTTATAGTTTCCTTATTCTCTCACTGATGTTATATTTAAATGTTTATATATAAAGTGAAGAAAATTTGAATCACTTTATCTTTTTTTTTTAATTTACTTTTTTTATTATGGTGACATTGGTTAACAATATTCAGTAAGATTCAAGTGTACAATTCAACAATTTTTTCACTCTATTTGAAATTTAAGACTGTCAACTTGAAAAGCATTCTGTAAATTACAGTTCCTAAATTTCCCACCTCATACTGGTTTTTTAAATACAGTACCCACTAGTTAATGCACAAATTGCTCATCCTTATCACATGAAGCGGAGAAAAGTTGAATAGTATAGACGGTTCTCCATGGTTTGTAAGCGTACATTTTTTTATAAAATACTGTGTTGCTGTGATTTGCTAAATGCCACAGGGAACCAGGATAATTAAAGTATTATCATGATCACCTTGTAAAATATTTTCATTGTAATCTGTACCCTCTACCTGGGTATTCTCTGTATAAACATTTTATTATATGTATATTTTATTGAGCACTACCTATGCACCCCATGAATTTCTAAGAGCTTTCTATGAAGCTATACAAATTCTCACAGACACCCATAAATTAAATAGCAGGTACCATTGTTAACCCCTTATAATAGGTACAAAAACTGGTGAGTAGAGAGCATAAGCAAATTCCTTAGGGTAACATACATAATTAGGTGATTGGTAGAGCCTGGATTCAAAGCTCTGGAATCACCTCCATAGAAGTTAACATCAGGATTCCCTTAAACTAAAATGCACATACTTATTCTTCATTATGAAATCTTGATAATATATGGAATCTATAAGAAAAGATATATGGATAGAAAAGCCTTCTTCTATATCTAATCTATATAATTTGTTGGTTTTGTATCTAGTTTTTAAATATATATTTACTATTGATTTGGTAAATTTTATTTTGTATTGTATATTTTCTCTTTAATATTTTTCTCTTTAATATTTTTTTCTATAATTGCTTTCTATAATACATCATTACCAGATATTCTAGCATCAAAACAGGGATGGAAAACTTATTCCTTTAAAATAATAGTCTATTATGAAATAATTGAGTATATTCAATTACATCTTTTATTGTTAGGTTGATACATTTTTCTGTTTTCCTGACCATTAAAATCAACTCATTTAAAATTACAACACACGATTTATGTAGCAAAAGAAACACATTAAACACAACTTAGGATTATTCTTGACAGTACTAATTTTAATTTTGCATTTGGAATATCTATTTCATGTTAGTGATAGGAGCCCATTTTGTGAAAGCTATTTCCTGCAGATGAGATATTTTTGTCCTTAAATCTATTCACAGTGTATGATGGTTGATTCTAACAATTTGAAAGCCAGATAAATAGATAGGTAGGTAGGTAGGTAGATAAATAGATAGATGATAGATAGATAATAAATAGATAAATACATATGCACATACATATATAATGATAATTACATTAAAATATATTTTTTTCATTTTTAAGTGAACTGAGTAAAAATAAAGCTTGAATAATTTCAGAGTATTTCCTTCTCTCTGATGCTTTAAAAGTAGAACAGAATCCAAAATGGCATGATAATATAAGACACTATGACTTCGAAAGCTCATACTGTGAGCCTCAAAGTGTTTATTTCTTTTTACTATAAGTATGACTATCTGTAGAATGGTACATTTTTCCTGTGTCTATCAACAAGATTTATTGCAATCTCTTTATTTCCTGATCCAATTATTTAGGACCTTAGATAGGATTATACGATTTTTTAATGATAGCATTATTTTCAAGTAAATGGATAAAATAGTAATACATAATTTAGCAAAAATAAAATTATGCCATTACTTTTCTGATGCAATCATTGAATATGATACTGATTCTGAGTTCTATTTGTATCAGATACAAACTGTTGGAGAGTTTAAAAAAAATCTATAATTTAACCAAAAATGGTCAACTTTGTTTAAAAAATATATGCATACAAATGATAATACTTTAAACACTAAATGCAAAATAGGCTCAGTAGGCTCCTGAATCTCCCTGCATAAGGTTTAGGCCTTTATAGCATTTTTATTATAATCCAGCAAATTATAATCAAATATACTACTTGTGGTGAGATTTCACAGTATACACACATACGAATATATCTACACACAATATGTAAAATATTTTTAAATCTAAGAAGATTTTCTTTCTATACATGATTTATAAAATTCTGCTCAACATTTTTTTGCTAATGTGTAATGAAGATTTAAACACAAGAAAGAAATAGGAAAATGTACTCTGAGTTTTAATAAGGTATTAGAAATACATTAACGATTCTTAGGAAATGAATCTATTCATAATATTATATTAAATCCATATTTTGTATGCACTTCTATAAAGACACACCTATTTCATGGTGTAAAGTTTGAATATATAAATACGAAGACTGAGATTGTCCCTTTGGGATTGGGGTATAGACTCTAAGAAAGTGGAAGTAGTGTATTAGAGATTGTTTAAGACTAGGATGGAAACTGTTAGATGTTCTAGTCTTGCACATACCATTAGATGAAACCTCTCTCCCTAAGCAAAGTGCAAGGAATAAAAGAAAATTATTCGCATGTGTTTCAAGATAGAAAACAGCTTGAGGACATGGACTCATCAATATAAACACTCAGAGAAGATAAAAAGCAGAATTAAATGAAAAGGAAAACAGCATTATTAATAATGTATCAGTTGAAATAAGGAATAGAACTTTAATAACTGACAGAAAGTAATATAAGAGAATCACAGAAAATATACATGAACATATTCCTTGGCAGTTTCCAACATTAGTCTAATTCCTTTGTCCTGTATTCACTCTCAGATTTGTAATTCTTCTAGTAAAGGGGCAGAGATAGTTTTCCTACTCCTTGATTTCAAGGCAGTTTTAAATGCAGGCTTTAAGGTGCCTTGCATATTTCCACTTACATTCTTAGGCTTCTTGCTATCATCATGAGAAAACAAACAAACAACAAAAAAACATGCCTCATGTTTCTCTACTCTTAGGAGTAGGACAAGGTCACCCAACTCAGATCACCCAACCACAGAAATATGAAGTAAAATAAATACTTATTATTATATTCAATTGAGTTTTCATGGATTTTAATACAAAATTAGATAATAATGCATATTTAAATGCTGAATAATAGTAGGAAAAAGATAATAAATGTGAAGGAAAAATATAATCGAGTATAAAATAATTAGTATACATGAATCAGACAAATTGATAAGTAGAACAGAAATAATTTTCAAAATTATAATATAAAAATGATTCAGAAATAAAGTTTGTAATAAATCTAAAGATTATGTGTGTATGTAAATACTAATACTAATACTATTACTAATAATAAAGAGGTAAGATGAAAGGAGGCAGGATGAAGTATTATAGATCTATATCAAATTAACTGTAAATAGAAAATATATTTGATACAGAATGTTCAACACCATGGCATTTCTAGCTGAATTATTGGAATTAAAGAGAAAGGAAAAGTTTTTTAGGCATTCAGGAAAAATTATGCAAATGGTATAAGAAGGCGGAAAACCACACTGGCATTACATTTTGAAAGTCACTTTAATGCCAGAAACAACAGAGAAGCAGAAATCAAATTCTAAAGAAAAGAATCAGTGATAGAAAAGAATAATACAGACCCTCTGGAATGTCAAGCAATGTGAAATCAAGAGATAAATGTAAAAAAAAAAAAAGAAAAGAAACTTAGAAATACATCACACATAATCAATTCTTAGGGAAAGCCTAGGAAAAATGATTTATTATAAGAAAATGCCATTAATGCAGAAAAAATATTAATCATGAGCATTATGGTAATGGCAAATGATGTAAATGTAAAATTTTATGGAATACTAATATTAACAATATAAGTAATATTGAAAGTGAGAAAAGGGGAATTAGAAGAATTAGTAAGAAATATGGAAGTATTAATATCTTCATCTTTTATGTCATGTTTGTGTTTGAATCTATATAAAATTGAACCATTATTTATAAAATAGAAAGACTATAATCTTAATATTTTATCTCTATTCCTGAGAGTGAACTTTAAAATATTTATCATGTTTAAAATACATGTTTTTGAAATTTAGTAATTTTAATACCACTCCGTCCATCATTTTTCATTTAATTTAAGTAATATGCATCCTAAATTTTATTTCATAATTGTATTTCTTGCTTTATAACTTGTTCTTGAGCATGGTTATATAGGCATATGCCTATAAAAGTTCACTTTTCTGGATGTTTTAAATTTTTTATTTCAATATATATAATTTTTTTCCTTAATATAAATGTTTTAGAAACCTATTTTATCTTTTAAAAATATTTATCCTAATTGTTGATTTATCTAATGTTTATATTGTTATTTCCAAGTAGATGATAATTAGTAGATTGATAATTCTGAGTAGTCATATTTAGTATTTTTTATTTTTTGTATTTTATGCATTCCCTAAATTTTTTACAGTAAACATGTGTTTTAGACAAACTATACAATATTTTGTATGTTAAGCATAGAAATAAATAATGATAACTTGAACTGATAATACAACAATAAAGCTGTCACAAGAGAAACATATTATGGAGTATGAAACAAAAAACAGATGATCGTAAGTCAATTAGAAAAGACTGAGTACACAGTGATACTTGTGAAAAAAATATGAAAGATGGTTAAGAAATTTATGACTAGGGATGTTAGGGAAAACATTTGAGTGACGATAGTTATGATATTTGTGAATTCTTTAACTGAATAAAAACAGGGCTGAGAAGTATACTGTGTTAAAAATTCTGTGGTGAGTAAACAGAAATATAAAATCATTTCTGCCCTGAAGCTCCTCGTAATGTAGTTAATAAAGACTTAGATATTTGGCCTACAGATGAGAAGGATAAGAGAAGCAATTGAATTCCTTTTAAAATATTAAAAGTTCCTTCATGTGCAAAAGGGAGCTCAGTGGTGGGCTGCCCAGATAATGCTTTACTTTCCCAGCTTCTTGGAGTGTTAGCTGCTGACAGCTTGCAGGTGAATTTCCCCTGTGGGCAGCCTGTAACCAATGACACAAGCTCAGCCCTCTTGCTTCATACAGGATAACCTGGCACGTGTAGGTCATGAGAATTTTCCTCCAATAAATCTACTTATGCAAATAGTATGTTTCCTGAAGTCCCTGACCTATGCAATCTTGCAGCTGGATAAGCAATTATCTAGGTGGCCATGCGGGCCATGTAATGGCAATTTGTGTAATTACAGTTTCTCACATGCTGTGTTAATTCAATTGTTAAAATTTTAATGTGAAAAAAGGATAAAAGCCTAAGGATGACTAATCACCCACTAAAGGTGTTAGGGAAAGCCAGAGATCTTTTTTGAGGATACAGTCATTTTCTGAATGCAGAGGGGCAAAACAGCTGAAAATCAGTCCCACGACTTATGTATAAGATTAACAAAGTTCAAAACGGTTGACTTGTTAACTCCAGAAAGTCTGATACAACCAAGGTCAGTGCCATGATTGAGAGGAATGGGACCCTGAGATTAGGATGTGATATCTGGAAAATGTGAATTCTGATACTCCTCTAAACCCTCTGGATTTGCACAAGTGTTCACTTCTTATTAGAATTTAGAAACAATCTCTCTTTTCATGCTTGAATATAATGCAAAGGTATTTACTTTTTAAAACAGTGTTTACCTCCTCAGGGTCTGCTTTATCATTCCTCTTGGACAACAAATTATGTTATAGCATAATCCAGATTTGGGGATGCTTGGTCTGGTAAAGAGGAAGTAATTATGTTCCAAAGGAGCTAAATGACTTATGAAACCCATGAACTTGCCAAGCGTCAAGGGAATATATTTAAGGATGGATATTTAGGATTCATGGTTAAGGAGGAGAGAACACAAAGTTGAAAAAGTTTATCCATATGGGAACACAATCTTGATACAGGATTTAAAACCCTGGGAAGATACAAGGAGCTAGTACTAAACCTGAGTGGCTTTTGGAAGATTGTAAAAGTCATGACCCTCACAAAGTGAAGTGTAAAAGATTGGAGAAAGTAATCATAAAGCCTGGCATTTAGGAGGAGTGGACATGATAGATTGGTATACTATCTTCGAAAATTCCATCTGTTGACTATTATGCACACACACACACACACTCACACGTATATGTACCTTTCTATTAATTATATATCATTGATGAGAAAGTCAGATATATTTTTATCATAAAATGGAAAGTTAATTAAGTGGTTTGTATTATATTAGCATAGTTGGGTAGCCATCATCACTATGCAATTTTAAAACATTTTCATCACTCCAAAAAGAAACTTGTAAGCCTTAGCAGTCACTCTCAGTTCCTTTCTATCTGCAGACCTCAGTAATTATTAGTCTACTTTCTGTCTCTATGAATTTGCTTATTTTGGAAGTTCTATATAAATATAATCCTTGTATACATATTTTGGTAACTAGATTCTTTCACTTATTGTAACATATTCAAGGTTCATGAACATTCCAAAATTTATCAGCACCTCATTCCCCTTTTAATTATTGGTAAATATCCCACTTATGGACATACCACATTTTTATTTATCCATTAACCAGTTGATGAACATTTTGGTTTTTGCCACCTTAGGGATATTATGAATAACATTACTATAAATATCTGTGTACAAGCTTTTGTGTGGCTTTGTGTTTTCAATTTTCTTTGATATATAATTTATAGTGTAATTCTGGATCACATGGTAATAAATACTATATTTAACCTAGTAACTATCACTAAATTATTTTTTAAAGTTGATGAGTCATTTTCATTTTAAATTTCCATGAATAGTGTGTGAGGGTTTAAATCCTTTGATTTTTTTCCTTTTTATTGTTGATATACAAGAATTATTTTTGCATTCTGGATACAATTCCCTTATCAGAAATACAACTTGCCAACATTTTGTTGTTTATTCTTCCACTTTTTTGATAGTGTTATTTAAAACATAAAATATTTTAATTTTGATAAAGTTCAATTGGTATACTTTAAATATTTTCCCACTTGTGGTTTTAATATTTTAGCTAAAAAAGAAAAAAAGATGATGTAACCTAAGATTGTGAAATTGATTTCTGTGTTTTCTTCTAAGAATTTTAAAGTTATAACTTTAACATTAAGGTCTATGTTCCATTTTACAATAATTTTAGTATACGGCATTAGGATGAATCCAATTTAATTATTTTAGATCAAACTGTCACAACATATATGTTGAAAAGACTACATTTTTTCCTACAAGTTGTCTTGGCATTCTTGATACACTCTATCGTCCATAAATGTAAGGATTTGTTTTTAGACTCTCAGTTCTATCCCTTTAATTTATATGCTGTTAATATTCCAGTAACACAGTCTTCCTGATTACTGTAACTTTGTTTTGAAATCACAAAGTATGGGTCCTCCAATAGTTATTTTTGTTTCTAAGATTGTTTGGCTATTGTAGGTTCCTTGTATTTACATAGAGATTTTAGAATCAGCTTGCTAATTTCTGACAAATAGGCTTCTGCGTTTTTGATAGTTGCATTGATTCTATAAATTCATTTGTGGGTATTATAATCTTAGCAAAATTACGTGAATGTAACTGTTTGATTTATTTAGATCTATAATTTCTTAAAGCAATGACTTGGAATTTCTAGTACATAAGTTGTGCACATCATTTGTTAAATTTGTTAGCTTTTTAATATATTTGGTGCTACTATAAATTAAAATGGTTTATTAATTTTATTTTTAAATATTCAATACTAATATATAGAAAAACAACTGATATTTATATATGACTATGTTATACTATGACTAAACTTTGTGAATTTGTTCACTACTTAGAATTTTCTCCATACACGTTTATGTCATTTACATATAGAGATACATTTATTTATTTATTTCTAATGTAGATGATTTTTATTTCTTTATCTTGCCTAATTGCTCTAATACTTCAGTATAATGTTAAATAGAAGTGGCAAGATAGACATCTTTCGCTTATTCCTAACATTAGGGGAAAAGCCTTCAGTTCCTCATCATTAAGATAATATTAACTGTGGATTTTGAAGTCTTTTGTATTACCGGTTGGTTGATTTTTTTCCAAAATTTTTTGCTTGGTACTGTTAAATGTTTTTCTGCATGCTTAAGATAATCATATGGTTACTTTTATTCTATTAATATGGTATACTACACTAATTAATTTTCAGGGGTAAACTAACCTTTCATTCCTAGGATACTTATAAATTGGCCATGGTAATCAATCACTTTTATGTGTTGCTGGATTTGCTTTGCTGGTAATTTATTAATTGGCCATGGTAATCAATCATTTTATGTGTTGCTGGATTTGCTTTGCTGGTAATTTATTAAGGTTGAGTTTTTATCTATTCATAAATGATATTTTCTCTTGTGACATCTTTGTCTGGCTTTAGTGTCAGGGTAATGTCAGGTCTCATAGAATGAATAAGAAAATATTCCCTCCTGTTCTATTTTTTTAGAAAATGTTTTGAAAGATTAACAGTATATCTTTTTAAATCATCTTATAGAATATACCAATGAAGCAATATGACCTTAAACATTTCTTTAGAAGTTTTAACATTATTAATTTATTCCCTTCATTAGTTACAAATCTATCCAAATAACATATTTCTTCTTTAGTCAGATTCAGTAGTTGACATCTTTCTAGGAATGTATTAATTAAATCTAGATTATCTCAGTTAGTGTCATAAAATTATTCTTTTCTATTTTAAAACTAGAATTAGACCACTCTAGAAATCAGACTGTCTTCAAGGCTTGTTGTTGTTGGTTGTTATTATTTTTGTTATTATGATTTTTGCTGTTCCTGCTGCTCTTTTTTTGTTTTGTTTAGTGACTTACCAGGGCTAATTCTGTAAAGTCTATATTCTTTGTCATCTGTGACTAGTAAAGTCAGTGCTCAACTAGTGATTGTTTAGAGATTTTCTTGAATTCTTTGATTCAATGTCTCCCACATTTTTCCAAGAGGTTCTGGGTATGTGTTGAGTCATACTTTAGTGCTCTGGCAATTTCTAAGCCCGCATTATTTCTTCATTTCCTGCTTGTACAAGACCTCAAAGTCTCTCAGAAATGATAAAACAGGGCCTTCTCCAGTCTTTCTGGACATATACACAACCTATTCATGTATGTGACCTTCTATATCCCCAGAAATATGTCAACTTATCAAAGCTCCAACTAGACATATCATTCTACAAACTTTCCTTTATTTTTATTTTTATTTTTTGTTAGCCTCTTGAGGACCACAACTGGTGGTAATGTCTCTAACTGTTGCAATGTTTAACAGTAGCTGCTAAACAGTTTATAAAAAGGTCCCACAGATAGGGTTTCTCCCATTAAGCAGACACTAAGTCAAATTTAATAAAGAACAAGCTCCATTAACTGGATTATTGCACGGAGTTTCCAGGCAAGTAGAGAAATCATTATTTGGACGACAATAAAGGGGAAGTTCCAAACCCACTTCACCTTCTCCAGTGGTTGTAGGTTGCTGGTTTTCAAGGACACCATCAAACTCATGGTAAAAGTGGGACAGAAAGTGAGCAAGTTAAAATGTCACAAAGCACCTGAAGATTACTTACATTGCTGTGTATTGACATTCAGCCGTTTTCTTGAATAAATATTCCTCAGATTGTTGTAAGAATTTAGTTAATTCCCAGATTTTTGGAAGAGTTGTTGTTTTACAGTATCTTCCACTATTCCTATTGCTTTTATAGAGGACAGAGTTTTGGAGTTCCTTACTCAGACAGTCCTAGATGGGTATGTTGATGAGGTAAATTTTTCTTTGTGTGGGACTCTGAATATCTTCTAGCTTTCTCACATATTGATCATAACTTAGCAGATTTTTATAATTTAGAGCTTATTCCTGAAAGAATGAGGTAGTTTTAATCCTGAGTTCATAAGTAGTTTTTTATATAGTTATTTTCTCTAAAAATGTCATTTGTTTTCAGGATCATATAAAAGTAATGCCTTTAATGAGAGTATTTCTCGATTTTAAAAATATAAAATATATAAAATATACTTATAAAAATTAACATTCTGTATGTTTGTTCTCCTAAAATTAGAGCTACATTTGATTAGCACAAAAAGAAAAATATAGATAAATTAAGTTAAAAACAAAGGAAAGGGAAAAATGCATTTTAGAAAGCAACCCATGACATAATTCTGTGTTCAAAAGAAAGCTAAGTTTACGTTAAAAGCCAAAAATGCACATAGTTAGTATGTACTTTGGAAATGTAGGTCATGGAAATTTTTTCCATGTAAGAATATAGGCTTGGAAGCAATATTAAATTTACTAAAATAAAAATAGCTATTTTATTTCATAGCTCCACCAGATACCCTAAAGCACTTACACAAAAATGTGTTTACAGAGATAAGCTTCTTTTAAAACAACGAAGGTACACCAAACATTTTAAACATCAAATTACCACAGTGCTATGTATCTTAATGATACTTTTTTAAAAGTATGTTTGTTTCTTACTTCACAATAATTGTGATTTAAGTGTTATATCTAATGAAGAATTAGCAGTTTGTTACTCCATTAATATGTTATTTTTCTTATTTTTAAAAAAGTTTATACATTGCATTTTAAAAATAAAAACATGCCATTCAGAAAGCAAATACATATAAATTCATTGAAAAGCAGTTGAAAGTAGTACTTACTTTGAATGACTATGCATCTCCCTCTCTTGTCCATATTAAAAAATTGATCAATGTTGAATTTATTTTTTGTCTCTCTCTATAATTATATGTGCTTAACATATAATTGGTTAATCTATGAGTTGAAGACATTGTCATCTAAAATAAATTTCAAATTCTATGATACAGAAAACTAAATATAGAATTAATCAGGGTTAAATGATTAAATTTGTATAATTCAAATATATAATTACTATTTATACAACCCAAAATAAAGTCAGTTGAAAACAAAATTTCAATCACATATGAAGTTTTCATCTGTTTTTTCATGATGGAAACCATCTGGAATATTGGCATATATGGATAATATTTCACATTTTCATCTAGATGTTTACCATAGTAATGCATAGTCTATGGGTATTTGGCAAATTATAGTTATAGACATAGTATTAACCTTGTTATAGTCTACTGAACAAATTTATTCACCTTTTGTCCGTTTACATAGCATTTCAGAATGTGTAAAATTATATAAAAATTAAAGAAAGATATAAGCCAGCTAAATTTAAGTTTATATCCTATGTACCACCCTAGATATGGTTGTCAGTTCTTACCAATAGAAACCAACACTTTAAAGTTTTAGTTTTACTGAAAAAAAATTCCCATTTTCAATTAATTTTCAGCATGACAAACTGAGATATAGCTAGTCATATCCCACTGGGCTCATTATTCATTGTATTCAGCAGCCCTGCAGGACTGATTTGAACATAAAGATTACACACTGGCTTTAAATAGAATTTCACAGAAGGCAAAATAAAGTGAAAGAAAACAAAGAAAAGATCCTTGCACATTCTATGCATAATGTCAAAGGAGAATTTTTTTCATTGTACTAAATTATTTTTTTATTCCAGTATCTTAAATTACAAAACTACATTTTTTAAGACTTAAATTTGACAATTAAATTTCTAAACTTTCAATTAACCCAATTTTATATAGTTTAACAATCAATTTTGGGGGGGGATTTGTACAAATAAATTTAAAACTTGAGATAATTTTTAAAATATTAATTATTGTAATATAAATTTAGAATATTAGAAATATTCTTTATTTAATATATTCTTTAAAATATCCTCCAATTCCTATATTTATAAGAGAGAAAACTGTGAAATAATGCCAACATTATTACTGATATTTTTATGACCCCTCTGAAACATGACATTTTATATCAGAGTTCTATCACAGTTATATTAAAGTTAGAATATCTTATGTCTATATCTTTTGATAGGTATATATCATTATGTCAAATTGCCACAAAATATTGAGATATTAAAAAAAATCACCGAAGTTACAATTAAAAACTACAAAAGTGAAAAATAATGATTGCAACTGAAAAAAAATTAACAAGTTTTAATATAGATTTAATATAGGTGATTTTTATATGGATGATGTAATATGGAGCATGCTCCTTAAATAGATGATAAGAAATGTATTAAACACCATCAGCTATTTACAATCTGTTTGAAGTAGTCTATCAATATTTATTAATGCTGAATTATAAAAATTGTGACTAAAAATAAAATAAATATACATTAAGGATGCTAATAGCTCAGATGAAGAAATGGTCATACAAGGACAAAGCTACTCTGAAGGAAGCTGGGGCTAGAAGGAAGACAAAATCCCAGACTTGCTAAAGTCTGGAGCTTAATCAGGTAACAATACATCCTGCCAAATATTATCCTTCTAAATTGATCAAATGTGTCTCTTCTCTAAAAAAGTCAACAGGAAGTGGCAGTTAATAGTATTTTTTAAAAGTTTTAAAATAAAATTTGGAAGTGGAAAATGCCTTAGTAACAAAGAAATTTTATATTAAGGCATATTTTAAATGATTCAAGTAATGTCTTCAGAAATAAAATACTGTTTAGAGTATATGCTTACTTATATACTAAGCATTACACTTTTCAAATGGAAAATATGGAGTCTTATCACAAAAAAATAACACAAATTATGGTGTTAAGACTCTTTCCTATTAAGCTATTTAAAGAATTCCGTAATGAACTGTAAAAATAACTTCACAATCATGATATTATACTTAAAACATAGGTTACTTAATGAAGGGAATATTTTAGTGCTTTATTCTGTAATCAGATGTGCGAGAAAAATAAATTATTATTGTAGTGCTTGTTTAAAGTCACTAAGTTGTATAATACTTTGTTGTGCACAATACATAACCAAAAACGTGAGAGAATTATTTTTCTATTTATCTCCTACTATTTTATATTCTTCCCAGTGAAATAAAGTATCGTGAATATTATAAATATTGTGAATATTATAAATCATAAAATTCATTGAATCATAAAATATTTACATGTTGATTCTCCAAACATTTGCAAATTATATTTACCATGAAAAAAATGCTGAAATTACTGAAATAATACCCATGAATTTTCTTAATTTGTATTATGTGGGCATTCATTTAGAATCTCCTATTGCAACTGACCTACCTCTCAGTATTCAATCTTTTATTTCAATGGATTGGGGGAAAAAATAAAAATACAAAGATATAGAAAGGAGCAGGGGTTGAGGCATTTCTAGGGACAAGTAAGTAATCCTTGGAACCCAGTGTAAACATAATGTGGAAGCACAAATTGTTGTGAAAACAGTTTACAATACAGTGATTCCAAGTAGACAAAAACAAGTATGTCTTCTCTCAAGGTGACTCTTTCTGCCTATGTGTCTTGGATAGTCTCCCAGAAAAGAGAAGCTGAAAATAGCTCATTTTGCTCCAACAGTGTTGCACTTACTGATGGTGCAAAGGTTAAATGCTGTTCACCAGCCATGAAACATTGTTTTTCTGTATATTTATGAAGACCTTATGCAGACAATGAAGTCTAAATTCAAAAAAGCTTTATAGTAAAATCTAATTGAGGGTAAAGGGAATTAAATATCAGTGATTCCAAATGATGTAAATTTGATATATTGAAAATATTCAGGCTCTACAAGTGGAAGAACCTCAATATTGTATATAATTTACATTTTATATAGTATTTTGTTATTATGAAATCTTTAAATGACTTTGTAATATTACACCGTGCTTTTATTTTATATATTCAAAGGATGTTATAAAATGCAGGAGAGAACAAAAGAAATAGGACAAGTAAAATATTTTATTTGAATAGCAATTGATATCTTTCAAATAACTTTATGTAAAGAATAGTTTTGTCATCCCCATTTTGCAGGGAAGATTGAGACTCTGAGAGATAAAATTATTTGAATGCAATGACTTTTTATGTGTTTGTTTTGCTTACTGTTGTTCTTTGTTTACCTTATATAGAAAACATAGTTTTCAATAATTTAATTATTTCCTTCTTAATGAAAAATAAGCATTATTAGAGCAGTTTTTTTCCCTTTACTTCTTACTTCTTTATTTTACTTCCTTAAAACTTTAATGTATCCTCTTATTGAACAATTAGCACACAATATATATTTTTTTAAATAAATGAAACAATGTGACAGTTTTTATTTGGCATTTTATGTCATAATTTTGGCCTCTGCTATATAGGTTGTTTTACTTTTTCTGCTCTAAACATTTTGAATTTCTTTGTAAACACTTTTAGATGATTACATAATTGACTACTCTGAAATTCCCAAATACTGTTATTTAAAGACTTCTCATATCATATGTGTATAGTTCCTCTTCAAAGAGACCATTAGGATTAAATGGAAGTGGATGTTAATTTACTCAGGAAAAAGAGCAGTTGCCTAATGCTACGTGCCAGCACTTAATATATATTACTTCATTGAATCTACAGGTCTCACAAAGTCTGTTTCATTATTACACTTTGCAGATGATGAAATGACTATATATAGAGAAAAAGTACATTGTCCAAGATTATACAAATTAGAGATTCCCAAAAGAGGACTTGAAACCTGAGAGTTTCATATTCACAGTTGAAACTCTCGATAAAATTTTATTGCCTCAACAATTAAATCCATTATTATTATTATTTTATATCTCTAAAAATAACCAGAATAATATGTTTTTCACCATTGTGAAACTGATGTCCTGACTTCTAGATTCAGTGAGAAATATTGATTTTCCCTTTTCCATAGAACAATAAAATAAAATAATCTTCATTCTTTAATTATAAATTGAATAAAAACATGCCATAATGATAGGTCATATCATCTTATTAACACTACTAGAATTCCATTTCCCTTATTCTCTTCTAAGTTCTCCATCCTCTTATTTAAAAATGCATGTGATGATAAAATAGAGACTATCCACAGAGGAAACTCATGATGGCATTATCCACTAGTTTTACACTGATAACTAACAAGTTCCTTCTATGCCAAATATAACTAGGTCAAGTATGGATATGTGATCCACCTTAGCATTAGAAATAAAGACAATCAACTGCTAAAATCAGGTCAGTGTGCATTCCTAAGCAAGATTGGCAGAAGCTAAAATAGTTGTAAAGATCAAGAGATTAGAGAATTAGACTTTAGCTTTTCTATGAAAATGGACACATATATTGCAATTATAATTTCTCTGTATTTTAGACATAATTTTCACTTCATAAATCAGATTGGCAACATTTTTCTTTTAATTTTATTAAGGAGGAAATCGCAGATCTTCAGATTTATGTGCCGAATAAGATGAACTAACACATAGAAAAATGAATTGTTTTTATACTAGCTGACTACAAGAAAGAAGCTTATTATTGCACCAAGGAAGCAATCGTTTATTTAAAAAGAAGAAAAATATTTTATTTCTAAGGAAAATATTATTTAACATATTTTAACTGAAGAATAGATTTTATTGTAGGAAGCTTTAATACATCATTTTGAAACTACCAAAACACTGTTCTAAAGAACCAACTTTATTCAGATGTTGTAAGTGTTAATCCTTATCCTTACCTAATACTTTAAGCAAGGAAAGCTAATCTGGATTTAAAACATCTGAATAAAGTCCTATATTCAAACATGATGTAATCTCCTATTCCTTCTATTTAAAATTCCTATTTTATTTCCCCTTTGCTCTCAGCTGTCTTATTTTGCCTTTGTATAAGTTCCATTAACTGCAGCCAAATAACCAGAAAATCAGTAAAAGAGGTTAAATAACTAATAACATAGCAAATTAAATCATAGTGCTATTATAAGGGAACATTCATCAGAAACATTTGTTATTGAACTTTTTGAGCCTTTTTAATGAATTTTATTTAATATACTACTGAAGCATAATGTAGTAAATACCTTCTTCTTTTAAGTATGACAGAAAATTTCAAAAACAAAATTATCTTGAATAAGATTAAGTAATACTTATTATTTTAGTCACTTTTTTTGCACAAATTCTGAGCTATACATTTTCACAGGGTTGAGCTATTTAACCATTGGTGGGATTGGGGATGCAAATAAACTTTTGAGAAGTTATTATCATTATTAATTTGGTTTAAATTGAATAAAACCATAAAGAGACATTGCAGTATGATATTTTAAGACTTTCTTATTAAAATTTTCTATATTTTTAAATCTCTATTTAATATTAGAAGTGAGAGTACTTTCTACTTTCTCCTAAACAATATATTATTTCATCACATTTTCTAAATTTGAAAATTTCTCAGTTTATATTTTCAAATCGTTTTTCATTCTAGTTTCCTATAACCCTTTGCATAGAATACAACACATTTTAAAACATTTCAAAAGTGCTTATGAGGTATGATTAAATGCATATAATTGAAATAATAATGTTACATAATTGTTTGAGTGCTACCAGTATCTTAAAAATATTTTTCTTTTAATACTGTTTTATTAAATAAAATGTGCACATTTGTTTATTTTCTGAAAATATACATTGTTATATATGTTCTATGAGATAATGAAGCCAGCTCTCTGTAAAATTCTGAAGTCTAACTTTTGTGGATACAATATGGTTTTTGTTAATATTGGGGGACAAATAATGCTACTTTATGATCAATGCTCCTATGACATTTTCTCATAGATTCTATAGAAAGGTTGATGTCTCCGTCACAGACTTTACTGGCCTATTACAAAACATGCTATCAATTTAGATAAAGTCAAAGAGGTGTGTGTTTTGTCTGGTTTACTATTAATTATAGTTCATTTATTTTGATAAATAGGTCTTATTTTAAACATTCTATATATCCTAATATCTTGGTATGGAAAGTGTAAACCATTTTGAAAATTATATAATTTCATATTTCTTTCCTATAAGAATTGTCATTAGAACTCATGCAGTGGAAAATATTTTCATGCTGTCATTACATGATTATTGTAATCCACATTTTTTTGGTGTGTGTGTGGTATGGGATGAAGCATCAAAAGTCACAGTCTAGAAGTTTCCATCTGTGGGAGCTGCTCACAATAGGACCTTAAGTATTAGAAGCGACCAATGAAACTGAGCAAAAAACATAATTAAAATAGAACAAAATAAAGTCTCTAGTAAATTTCTTTACCCAACATACATTAAGCACATTGAATAATTGCATCAGAAAACATAAAAATCTTAGGAATAAATTTAACCAAAAAGGTAAAAGACCTATAGCCTTAAAACTACAGGAGGCTGAAAAAATAAATTGAAGAGGATATAAATAAATGGAAGTATATACTGTGCTTATGGATTGGAAACATCAATATTATTAAAATGTCCTTACCATTTAAAACAATATACAGATCAGTATGATCAATAACAACAATAATGTATTTAATGAATGCCATCTTAGTGAATAAAAGTAAAAAAATGTTTAGCACTTTTTTGGACAGTTCAAAAAAAATTAGGTTTGCCTTTTAAGTATTTAATTCAGACTAATTTTAAAAAAATGGCAAGGGACAAAATTTATAAAATCTAACATGCTATAAAATAAGAGTGCATTTACTTATTTTGGAACACACACACAAACACACACAATGTACACACACACACACCATGTAGAAAGCCTTGTGAAAATCCTTTGAGAATATCGTACTGTTGGAGTTATTATTTTTTCCAACTGGAACAAATGTGCAATTTTTAGAAAACATTTGACCACTGAGCTATAATGTACACCTTTCTCATATTCATAATCCCAGATATTAACATCATTCAGCTATCTCACATATAGTTGCAATTCTCTTGCTTTTTTCACAACTGATAATTACAGATAAAAAAAGATAAATCCAGTTTATTATAAAAATTCAAGAGGAAGAAAATGTTTGGCAGAAATACAAAAGTTAACATTAGAATTGTTTGTAAAGACAATATCCAAGCAAAGGCATAGTTTAATTGGATATTGGGATTGAGAATTTCCAAGAAAGATCAGTTGACAGAATAGTTTTAGAAATCATATATATTAAATCTTTTAAATTAAATATTTGCTAAAGATTGTTGTCTTCAGAGAAAAAAAGTAATATGGATAAGGCAAAAAAGAAAGTCAAGGGTTAATATTTAACAAAATTCTAACTTATTTTACAAAAATGTTTGTAGCCTAAGTTGCATATACATACATTAGAAGTAGTGATGTTTGAAAAGACATTAACATTTCACTTGGATGTTTAGAAAGAACCAGCCAGTTTCTTACAGTCCTGCAAAAGGTTGCCCACAGTACTCAAATATCCAAGAGTCAAAACGAAGAAGTACAAATTAATAGTTACAAAACAGTCATGGAACATAGAGCACAACATAGGGAATATAGTTAATAGTATTGTAATGGCTATGTGAAGAACCAGATGGGTGCTAGAGTAATCAGGGACATCAGTTCATAAACTATATAAATATCTAACCATTGTACTATATATCTGAAACTAATATAAAAATATATCTATAAATGAATGATACTTGTGAATCTTAATATTCAGCTTCATTTTGTCAAGTTAAAAAAGATAACATATACAAATCTACTGAATTACCAGATCATGGATTTTAAAGTCATTAGTCATTTCCAAGATCACCATGATTAAAATCATATAACCTATAATAATTTATTTAGGAAGTTGTATCTATAACAAAGGAAAATATGTAATTTTTTGAATTCATAAGTGATATAAAATGAGAATTAAGAATTAAGGATACATGTATTCCTAGTTATATAATCTGATTATCATCAGAAGAATATCTGATCATACCTTTATCTATCTTTGTGCTGAAAATTATTTACAAAATCATTCTATTTACTTGTAAGAAAAGAAACTTAAGAGAACATTAACTTTTTATGAACTGAGGCTTACACTGAAATTGTGTGGGTTCATTATATTTTGTAGAGAATCACAGACTCATTGTGAAGTTGAAACTTTTTCTGAACTGTGGTCTTCTGGCATGTGTTTAATGGCATTACTGAGTGACCAAACCAAATAATTTTGTAGATGTTTTATATACAAATTACTTGGTAAAAGTTTTGAGAGAGAGAGAGGAAGAGAGAGAGAGAAGAGGGAGAGGAAGAGGAATAGTATTACATTTTTTCTTTTAAGTGAGTAGATAGATTGTTTGGGTTTGAGCACTTAAACTTATATCTAAAATGAAACAATAATAAGGAAGGACATTTGTTTTACTAAATGTGATATTCCATCAATTAATTTAAACATTGTAATATATCATATGAATAAATAATGCACACTGAAATTCTAGTAACTAAGTTTAAAAAATTAATATATTGAACTTTAAAGAAATTATAATATAAATTAACATTGCAAAATCAGAATAATTTGTTAGGCACAATGGTCATTTAACATAATCTTTAAAGCAATTGTTTCTTTTAGATGTTTCTATTCTATAATATTTGATCAATGTTGACTTTATATAATAGTTCAAAACTTCAAGACACCATCTGGATTGTATTTTAGAGATGTGTTTGTGGGTCTTCCACAGATTGTTTAAACAGTAGAATAGCTGAAATCATAAACAAACATGGCATGTGAGTATACTATTCAGGAAAAGTCAATTGTCATTCCCAAAATATGCCTATGAACTCCTTCAGTCTAATTAATTTTATAAAATTTATTTTATCACACATATATAAAATGTTTCAACTAAAACAGTCATATTACGAAGTTAAGATAAATTAAAGAAACGGAGGAGCGATGGGTCAATTTGCATAAAGAGTCTGGGCACCCTTATGGAGTGAGGATACTTCCAGCATTTCACTCAGAGTGGCTGTGAGCATGATCCACAAGCAGGAAAAAATAATAATTTCAAAATGGAACTCACAGAAGAGGAGTGAGTCTGAGGTGGTGACACAAGCTATAGAAAAAGACCAAGGGGGATCAGAAATTGGTCCAGTCCCTGCTGCATATGAAGCTACATGTGGGTCTTCATTCTAGGTGACTTATTGGAACTGGCTTGACTTATTCTCTCCCCCCATGAGTTTATAGATCAGTACAGGAGAATGGTGTGACCATTATTCCCAAACAAGGTAGAATGGAGTCTCCCAAGCAATGTAGAGATAAAGAGCATTGTAAATTTAATTTGAGGATATGTGAAAGGCCGCCATGGTAGAGGTAGCACTAAAGAATGGGTAAGATGTTGTATAAAGTTAAAATAATCAGATTTTATGATGAAGCACATATTCACAAATTGCCAAAATAAAAGATATACTTTTCATAGATCTAATAAGAGTTGATTACCTGTATCATTTCAAAAATCACCTTAAATCTATTTGGATTTTACTTTTCTATAACTCCTTTTTTATGCAGTCTTTTATTATATACTTTTTACTTTATTTTAACTTATGCCTTGAGAACCACATTTTAAATAATTGGCTTAGAATATTCCTATCTCACTTGAATTACTCTTTTAGATGATTTTTGTGTGGATATGAATAGATTTTTTAATTGAGGTTTACTTGAATATTACTTCCTCATTCTCTGACCTGTAGAGTAAGATTTTTGTTGAGGATTAGCATTAGTGGCCTTCTAATCTGTCAAGAACAATTTATTAGATTCCTCATGTTATGTAGAATTAAATTCTACAAAAAATAAGAAAATAGGTATGAATTTTAACCCCATTTCTCAGATGAGAGCAGTGAGCTTCAAAAAAGGTTAGGTAATTCTTAAATGTCTAAGCCACATCTCTGTGCTGTCTGACTGACAGCATTTTAAAACTACCAAAAAAAGAAAAAAAAAAAAAAAGCTATGGGTACTTACAATGTATACACTGAATAAAGAAAGGAAGAAATAAATCTATTTTTACATAATACCCCATGAACATCAGAAAGTCAATCTGCCAGACTACTATTTCATAAAGAAAGCAATGAGCTAAACTTATTAAATAAACACTTTACTTTGGAGATGTCAAAATGTTGAAATTGATGACCCAGCAGAAAGTCTTTCTTTTTCTTCCTTGAAGCAATCTGTGTTGTAATATATGTCCTTGGAGAAACAAGGTGTTTAATATTTAGTCTATTTAATATTTTAACTCTAAGCTATTGTTCACTGAGGCAGAAATTTGGTACTGAAGTGGTGCAGCTAAATCCTATTTGAAGGCTAAAAATGTACTTAAAATTTCAGAATGTTGATCTGGGCCATTTGCAGTGAATTGCAATGAAGCAGAAAATGCATTTTAGAGTTTGTTGTATAATGGAAGTACTTTAGAATAAAAATATAATTGAAACATTTTTTTTTACTTCATATACAATCTCATGTTTTAGAGTAACTCATATTATTTAATGTTTATCTCTGCAGCTTAATTGGACTGATATTTTATTAACTTTATATACCTATTCCCCAGATTTATTTCTATCACACTATCTCCATTTCTGTGGAACTGAATTTCCTTTTTGCTGTTTTTCTGACTTTTCCCTGGAAAACAGTTCTTGACCTCTTACTGTCAGTGCTATACTGTGACAGATGTCACATATTCACACCTCTACTCTTAATGCTTTTTTTGTACAATATCTTTTTTATTTCATCCTTTTCCACTTTTCTCATGCCACCATCTGAGCTTAATCCACTGGTAATGTGAGTCAAGTTAGTTCCCATGCATATATGTGAAATAGAGAAATGAAAAGACAAGATAACCCTACCATGAAAGAGATTTGGAGAATTATGGTCATGGAGCTCAAAGTTAAAATTTAGATATTTTTTCTGAGCTGGGTTGATGGGATTTTTATATAAATCATAGCTCCATTTAGGTTTGTCATCCATCTATACTCAAGGATAGCATACTATGGTTACATATAATCTGTATTATTATGCTTTTGAAAAAATTTAAAACAATAATGAAACCATAATACAATAAGATAAAGTATGTGTTATTCTTATTTTAAAACCAGAAACCTGAGAAGAGTTTTTATGTATTTCGAGATATTTCTGAAATGGGCATTTGAAGTTTGACTTGCAATTTTTATGTCATCCAATCAATCTATTAGTTTTTATGGAGCTTCCCTTCATGATAATTTATATGGAATATCTATAATCAACCTCTGTTTCTGCAATCTATTTGCCACCAGGTTCAGCTCACATCACCATGAAGTAAACTAAGCCTTATTTATTCAAATGGATTTATAATGTGTGTAATATGTACTAAATGCAGTGAGTTACATAGGTTAACAACTACAACAAAAACAAAACCCTCTGGCCTGAAGGAGTCTATGACTTAGTAGGATGTTCTGATAGATTGTACTCAATGGATTTTTTTTCTGTATTGCCTGATGGTACTTCTTAAAAATACCCATATAATTATTTTAGTCTGTGCTTCTGTGTTTTAACCTTCAACTTTTCAAACACTTTTCTCTTTTTATCATATGAACTGGAATTATATATTTCACCCAACCTACATCTACATTGACATGATTTGCTCTCTAAGTGGCTGTCTTTACAAATACAATTCTACCTCATCTACATGATTTATGACTTTACTATTCTGGGAAACTCTTGCATAGGTAGATAAAAGTTGTTCATTTTTATTGCTTATTTCAGGAGCTTCCCCAAAACTCTGTTTAAAAAAAATATATCAAAATGTACAACTTTTCCTTATATAGTTTCACATGGTTAACTCTAAGACTGTACAAACCTCATCAGGTTGTTTAAGTATTATTTTTGAAAAGCCAGAATTTGACAGTCTTGGAGATCCAAAGAGAACCAATAAAGATTTCTTTAACACTATCGCTCAAGACATTTAATTCAGAAACAGCACTGTCCTCTGCAAGCACTTGGACATCTGGCTTCAGTGTCTCTCAGAACATTATGATTATAGTTAATTAACATTTTTGGATTTGAGTTTTAATTTTTTTTTTAAATCAAAGCTCCTAAATACTAAGTTAATTTTGTATCCTTGAGTTAAAAAAAATACTTAACAAAGAAAAGGTTGATTTAACAAGTACATTTTATAATTTTTTTTATTATCAGATCTGATGTACCAACCTCTATTCTTTGTGAAAAGGACAATGCTATTCATTTCTCTCTGTCCTTGTCCTTTTTGTCATATATATGTGAAAAAAGAGGACAAAGGGAAGAAGAGAGACATAGACTCCAACATGCTCAGCTCACTCTTCAAGCGAAACCTAGTGACTAAACATTCAAAGGTTTTTTATGCCAGCATTCAGTCAAATTTTACCTAAGGCCACCTAGCAAAAATACATAAGGATTTTAAATAATCTGTTTGTTTTGTCTGTGATCATCTGAATCTGAAAGAGATCTTTTTAACAATACTTTCTTTCTGATAGAAGAAAATTAGTTGGATGAACACTTAAAAAAGCCCAGCCATTAGGCTGAGGATCTGAAGAGATGAGGTCATAAACAACTCTTTAACAACAGTTTAAGTTAGTCTGTTTCAATCTAAATTTTAGTTGGTGCCTCTTCTAGAACAACTATTAGTCCATAAATATATTCATACTAGAACCCATATTTACATAGTTATCTTTTAAATCACATCATTTCACCATTGTTAATTAAAGTTACAATGGTTAATTTTGGAAATTTGGTAGAAGCCAATATTATTGCTTGAGAGGTGCCTTAGAATTAAAAGGGAACAAAATTTCAAATGTTAAATGTTTAATTTATTCCTGATGATGATATGCATTATTTGAAATTAAAGTGTACCATATAATATTTTAATTAAATTCACAATTTTGAAAACATCAGCACAAAATAAGTCTAGAGTATTTTATTTACTCCAAAGAAACCACATATATTTATCTCCAAAAGAAACCAGTATTGCTCTTCTCCCTCTTATGCCACCAGCACCAACCACCTCTAACTGGCTCCCCCGGTCCTTGGGCATACAGTAATGCACTTTACATCTCAATAGAGTTGCCTATTCTGAACTTTTATAAACATTTAATCACACCATATGTGGTTTGTGGTTACCATTTGATTTCACAAAGTATGCTTTTAAGGTTCGTCTGTGCTAACGTGTATCAGTACTTCATTTATTTTTGCTGAATGATATTTTATTGTATGGGTAGCTACAGTGAATTTATTCATTCATCAGTTCATAAACTTTTTGGAATTTACATTTTTTCCATGTTGCTTTATAATTAAACATAGTACTACATATTTTACATATTTTACAATTGCAGATCTGTATTTTTAAATACCATTTTAGGTAAAAATAACCATGTTTATTTGTTCTTTTCTGGAGATATCATCAATATATATATAGACTCTTATGCTCATGTGGTCTATTGAAATTCCTTCATATGTTTAGAAGTTTTCAATTGGGACTGCAAAATCCTTACAATTTCCATTTGATTCTACTCATCCAGCAGGTATATGACCCTTATTATATTTTGATGATAAGATGAGGTCTAAGACTGATTTTATCTATCTACTTATTGTTTTAGCTCCTATAGGGCATATGATGCCCAAAGAAAAACTATAACTTTGTCAAAGTAAAGTGGATTGCCCAGGAAGATTTATCCTAGGAAGTTACACACTTACTCTGAAAGATTACAAACTGTTTTAAACTCCCCACCTCAAGGACATGGACTTAGACTAGTGGTTACCAGTAGGGTAGGGGACAGGGGGAAGGGAGAGGTAGATGAGGTAAAAAGGGTTAAACATATGGTGACAGAAATCTAATTATGGGAAGTGAACACACGATTATATATATATATATATATATATATATATATATATATATATATATGCTTTACTGTTGAAATGTTTGAAACTTACCAGATTTCATTAGCCAATGCCACCACAAAAATTTTAATTAATTAATTTAAAAATAATATATAAATGAACTTCCCAGGACTGTATCTAAGAGACAATTAAGAGAATTCCTGTGTCTTAATGACTAATGCAGAGAGTAGATTCCCAAGTGATCTTAAATTATCATAGCACTGTATAAATTAACCATGTTTTCAGCAACTTCACCTCTACTCAGAGAACCCCAATATAAATAAGACTTTAAAGGTTAAAATCAGTTTTTCGGTCACCTTTTCTTCTCACCATAAACATTATGTGATAACATCAGAAAGTCCTCTATTTGATTTTAAATTTCATCTTATTCTTTCTATCTAATATATGTTCAATGATTATTCTGTAACTCTCAATACCTGACCTCACTTGCTACTCACATTATTTCCTCTGACAAAAATCCAAACATGGGTAAACATAGTCAGGTTTCCCCCCCCCCTCGTTCTTATATTTAGATCACTGAATTCTGTTGGAGTTTAAGTCATAATACATGAAAACAGTTACAACTATTCATCATCAACAACATCAAAATGGTAAAAGGGCAATCTATACTAATATCTTCATGAATTTTTAATTTTATAGTCCACAATAGAATTTTGTGTATAACTATAAACTTCCTCACATGTCTTTAAATTGATGACTAAAGTTTTCATACATTTGTAAAATTTCGGATACGTTATTTGAGGCATATTGTATATTATATGTGAGCATCAAATAAAAAAAATTCTAATAAAGAAACTTTAAAGAAAACAAATTTCATTTTATTTAATGTACACAAGATGTACATCATATGAACTAATGGCAAGAAGAGCCTCCATAATCAATTAGCTAAATCAGACTGACTTCATCAGAAAACATCTTACATAATTTTTCAGTTCAAGTATGAGTACATTGTTTCTAATTTCTGATTACAATAAAGCTATCTACTAGCTAAAGTATGAATTCTTTTGTTATTTTTATGAAATCAATTACTTTCCCTTTCAATATTTCATCCTTGTTCTAAAGGGAATCTTATTTAGAAACAAATTACTTATTTGTGTTCTGGAAGGCTTAAGAAATGCATCATGTTAAGTTAGATAATGGGAATGTTGTGTTTACTGTTTATTTGTTGAAAGATGATTATTAAAGAAGAGTTGAGAAAACACTTTTAGGAAAGAATATATCTAGAAAAATTGAGATTCTGAAAACTGACTTACTAGAAATTATCTCTGCTAATTTACTTCTTTAAAGTGTTAATTTATGTTGATATCTATTCTTTAAAACCACAGAAATTCTACTACATTTCTTTGTTAATAGATTTGTTGATCTACAAACAATGATTTTTTAAGACTCTAGTGTCCTCAAACTCTACCACCAATAATGACCCTTTTCTAAGTAAATTTTTATGTTAATTATTATTGATCTATTTATTAAATTAAATTTATTGGGGTGACATTCATTAATATGTTTCAAGTATACAATTCTATATACATCATCTCTATCTTAAATATAACTAAGTTCAATGGAATATTTTTCTTGTGTAGAAATTATAATCTTTTAAAATTATCTTGACTATCTCTTCTCTTATTTGTCATACATTATATTGTAATTTAATGTCCACAATAAATTTTTATTTCCAAATATATACATTTTGGAGAGCTATATATCTCTTTTTCTCTTTTACATCTTTTTTTTTTTTTTTTTTTTTTTAGGTGAGGCAACCCTGGTTGACTTCACAGATTGCAAGCACCTTGTCAGCTTACAATTCCATAATTTTTTATTTTATGCCTACAGCACCTGGTCTTCTTAGGTGGTCTCCCATCCAGTACTAACCGGGCCTGACCCTGCTTAGTTTCTGAGATCAGATGGGATTAGGCTTGTTTAGGGTGGCATGGCACACAATGAAGTCATTGCATTACTTGTTTAATAAAAAAAAATATATATTTGTGATACAATGTATTAAGTGAGGTATTAGACTATGTTTTGAGTGGCAGTGCAACTAAATCTACATAGATCAGACTCCTCTGTCTACTATACAGCACATCTAAGGCTCTCATTCGACATTCAAAGGGGAATTTTCATAGTACATTTCCCAAAATTAATTAGTGGCATTCAAAGATGGGTAAAATGTACTGGTGAAAGTTGAAAATTTATTAACTTACTGAATTGCATTTATGCATTAGAAAACTCCAAGACTATTGAAACATAAAATTTCGACTAGAGCACATTAAGAATTTGAGAAAAGTTTGTGTAAGCAAAAAAACAAATTTAATAATCTAGCAGCCAATTATATGTGTACTGATGACTAAGAAAGTAAAGATTTTACTAAATCCGAGCTTGGAATAATTTAAATTGTTTCAAAGGAAATATTTAATGAAATGTATATATGCATTTTCATTGCTAATTCATAAACCTCTTTAGGGAAATGGCTTAGTTAGGATATACATCAGCTAAGTGTGATAGAGTCCCAAAGTAAAAGTGGCTTAAAAGGTGGAAAATTCTCTGCTGTAAAATGTGAACTAGTAAGACTGACAGCTTCATGAAGTCATCTTTAGGCCGGCTCCCTTTGTATTATGACTTCATAATCTCTATGGAATATCTTTTATTCACACAGTACAGATGGCTGACCACTTGGACTTTTAGCAACCAGCAGGAAGACAAAAAGGGAAGTGAAAATTCAGAGTCTATCAGGAAAACAATGAGGAAAATGCACACATTAATTCCATTTATATTGCTTTCCAGAATATACTCACACCTCACTGCAAAACAAAAAGACCTGAGATATATAATCTGTTAGGGGTTATTGGATGCTGACTCTGAACTGACACTGATCTTTAAAAATTAGCAGGTTTCTAATCAGAGAGGAGATTTATGAAGGTTAGATAAAAATCTGGCTTGAGTCTGACAATGGTTTTGGTAGAACTACAAATATAATTATTTAGCCTCTGAGTATATGATGTAATTATATCTATTTTGTATGTGGTCAATTTCCATATTGATTCCTAATCTATAAGCAGATTTATTATAGAGCATATTTATATGGCAGATGGGCAATGAATGAAGGCTGTGTCCAGCCCAGATCACACAATAGGTGCACTGTATCTACAGAAAAATCCCAAATTGCATATTAAAATAAACATACCAAGATAATGAATGCAACCATACAGTTTGAGTCTTTGTTCTGTAGATTAAATAAATATAAATGAGGATGGCTAAGTAGAAGTTTCTAATTGGATTCCCTCCCCATGGTAAGATATTAAATAAAATAATAATCTGAAGAAACAGCAGAAATTGAAGTTGATTTCATCCTTGAATACTAAAGAATGTGAGAGTGGTGAATACCCATGGTCTCCATTTAACTTGCCTTTCTTGACCCTGCAAAAACCAAAATGATGCTGACAGATCAGGTGGATTACCATGTGCTCAAACAAATAGTAGGCTGTAATTGCAGACACTGTGCCCAGTGTCTCATGATTAAGATAAGGAATATCTGTACATGCTGAAGTACAGCACCCCGGTCCACTATGACTCTGACATCATGCTCTTTAGGACAGAGGAAATATGTTTATAGCATATTAGATATAAACATTAAGCAGGACAGAGAGACTGTAATAAGCACTATAAGTATTCAAGGGTCCAGTTTTCTAGAGTATATGTCCTGGAGAAACTTTCACACATAAGAAGTTAGAAAGTTCTGTGAAAAACAGGAAATATAAATACTGATCTGCAAGAAAATACATAAAAAGTTGCAGTATTTTCATACAATATTATAATGAGCAGTGCTAGACATGAATAATCTGAGCACATTTAATATTAATGAAGATATATTCAAAGCATAAATTTGAATAAAATTTAAAATTTTCAAAATGATAAAACCATAATCTATTTTTATGTTAAAATTTAAAAGTTAAAATATTTTTTTTTATGGAAACAGATACTAAATAATATAAGAACATACATTAGAATGATACATCTGAAAATGTGACAGTGATTTTTTGGAACAGAAGAAAGATATATCAGAAAAGACACAGGCATGTGAGAGACTTCAAAACATATTTACAAAATTTTATTATTTAAATAAAAATCTTAAATACTTGATATGATGTTAATATTTATTGATGTGGATTGTGGATATGTATTTGTTTTGTTATTTTCCATTTTTGCTTAGTATTTAAAATATGTAATCATGACACAATAGAATAAAACATTTTATATAATAATTTTTTACATGAACTCTATTAAGCTCAATGTCAGCGGCAAAGAAGACAGTTGCAGTTCTTGATTCACAGCCTTCAGACATAATCTAAAGACTTTCCTCAACGTATTCCACTCATGTCATTACTGGATTACAGTTACAATTCCCTGATAAATCTTTGAGCTTTGCATTCTCATAGCATCATAAGATTCCTAGAGTATAAATAGATTAATATATAATAATTAACTAAGCCATTCAGAAATAGAAATGGTTTTAATAATAGTTTAGATTATTCATTTATGTCAAATGTCAAAGATATAGCATCATGCTCACTGCATAGTTTTGATCCTTTTAAACTATTTTTAAATGTCTAAATAAAAATGATTTGTTTTAAATTTTTTATTGTATTATTTTAAATTGTAAGTAGCTTTAAAACTTATTTTATTATGCAGAATTATATATTTATACACATTTAAATGGAGTATGATAAATTCCAGTCTCTGTGAAGTTTCTTCATAAAGTCCTGTGAAGTCCTGTGAAGTCCTGTGAAGTTTCTTCATAAACTCCATAAAGTTCCATGACTACATATATATAGATTCAATCTTAAGCAGGATAGATTTAAATAAATAAGAAAATTTATGTTCCTTATGGAGTTAAAGTTTAGTTATTAAATGATGCTAAACAAGTTACTAAGGTGTTGCTCTCACAGAGTTAATTAACAGGTAGGCATTATATATGTGAAATGCCTTTCATATAACTGATTATAAGTTTGCTGTATTATATAATGATATTTATGATTACAAGAGCAAAACAGAAATGATTATGGTACAATTTATATTCAGTAAACAAATTAGGAAACAAGCTATAATATCATACCTACACACATACATTCTTATAGTGTTTAGTGGATTTTTAAAAAAATAAGTACTCAATTCATGCTTTTTTTTTTTTTCCATTTGAGTATGCATTTAAAAGATGTGAAGATCACTTTCTGGAGCTGAAAGCAGTACTAGGGTAATCGTATGAAGGCATGTTTATCATCTTCTAATATGTCATGGAATTTCAGAGCACTGACCAATACCATTTAGTCATGCTACTACAGCCTCAGAGAGCAGATATTCTGTTTCATATGACCTGAAACACAATTTCTTGTTTCGATTTCCTCTTCCATCAATTTTCCTAATACTTGACTGCCTCTGCCTACTTGAAGTCTTCAACTACAGCTATGATGCCTGATAAAGCTTGCTATTCCAGGAAGTAACATAGATCTTAAAGCCTGTTTACCACTTCAGAAAGTATCTGCGTTTAGTCCTATTTCTTAATAAATTATAGGTGACCTATTATTATAACTATAAATTGTGAAATATCAGTTTTCTAAGGGGAGCTATTTAAATTTTCACTCTAAAAACCAGATCTTTGACAGCAGTACTCTTACAGAGATAGTAATAATATGAGATCCTTTATCTGTGTCATTTGCTATTTACACTAATAAAATATTTTTGTAGATAATGACTCTCATACTATGAAATGAAAACACTATGTAAGTTTCTAAAAATTTAAAACAAATTCTCCTATTACTATCTCAGGAATTGAAAAAAGACTTCAGCTGAATATAATTTGCTGAAATCATTTTCCTTTATAACGGACCGAATAATGCATTACATAAGTTCTTCAATTCTTGTCTCTGAAAACCACACTCTGCTGTCTTAGGTCAGTATCTAATGTCTTTTTGTTCCATCTAAGCCCTTACTTAAGAAAAATATTTATTCTTCACATTCACATTTGCTCAAATATGTCTTTAATTACAATTGTTATATATGTTTTGTTATGGAGAATTTACACTAAACCACACTAACCAAGAACCAAATAGCACTATTCACAAAGGCTGAAAAACTAGGAGGCTGATGTTCTTCCCACTGTTTCTATAATCATTACCATTGTAAGAATCCAATGGTAATAATATTTATGTTATAAATATATACTGAATACCAATCAGATTTCAGACACTGCACTGTGCTAGGTTCTAGAGATATAAGTATCAGTAAAGACACACAGTAGTTGTTTTCCTAGGACTCAAAGTATAGTTGATTTTGTGTGTGTGTGTGTGTGTGTGTGTGTGTGTGTAGCAATAAAGTTATATTTCTTAAGCTCTTACTATGAACCATATATGTATATATACACACATATATACGTAATTTTGTAATTTCTCATTTAATTTTTTAAAAAGTTGATGAAGTTGGTTTTATCACTTGCATTTTACAATGCAGAAATGTGTAATATCAGGTTAAATATCTCTCGTTTTGCTGAATACCTTAATTTAAACTGGTATTTGGTCAGAGACCATTTATTTCTGTCCCTTAATTGAAGACTTCCTGGGTTTTATATTCAACAACTACGGGGGGTCTGACTTGTTATTATGAAAGACTGAAAAAGCTTTCATTTTCCTCCTTGGAAATTTTGAGTTCAGCTTTTAACTTCCTGCCTCAGGTAGCTTCAAACTATGGCAAATGCCTTGACAGGAAGACTGTTCATAAGCTGGTGGCAAGATTAAGCACTACAAGAATACAGGAAATATCACTCCATCTTTTCTCTTCCAACTAGATTTTTCACCTTTATACTAAACGCAGACAGAGTTTCAGGCCAAAGAAATCTGATTATGAGTTGACCTGGTTGCTATTCTGAAATGACAATTAAGTAGAATGGGTAAATGCTCCTAGAGAAGAAATCACTCCCTCTCTCCACCCCTCCTCTTCCCTCCCCTCCTCTCCTCTCCCTCTCTCTCTTGCTGAAATAGAAGTGTTAGTTAACATGCAAACCCTTTATTTGGTTATGATTTCCTTCATTTTCTTTTGAGTTCCGTCGTATATTAACTGGTCCACCATCTGGAAGAGCGTGATTTCTTTTCCCTTTGCATACTTATTTTTCTGTAGTTTTGGATGAGAACATTTCATCTTTCCTTCCTTCTCCCAGTCTAACAACATTCTTTCTTCTCTATTTTTGCCTCTTTCAGACTTAGACTTTCTCCTATATCACTTCACTTACTTTCTAGACCATAACGAAAATTAAAAACAAAAACAAAAACTTTGTCTTTCTCATTTATCCACAAGCTGTAACAATGTTTCTAAATCTAGGTTTTCAACTAGAAAAGCAAAAACAAATAAAAACCATTCCGTTGTATAGATTGGTGAGGCCTCAAGTGTATCTTCTCCCGTTTTACCTCACTTCATTTTAACTGCTAGTCCTCTGGTTCCTTCTGACCTTATTCTCCTGTGTATCAACATGACAATTTCAATCTTTCTTTAGTTTTCCTCAGGCCTGGTCCTGACTTTATACCTGCTATTTATAGAGGATGTAGGTTTCAGGTGTACTCTATTAAGTTAGTATGTACTCATATGTGCTCTAATCTCTATCAATTACATTTTTGTTCCCTTTCCTCACCTCTCTCTTAAAAAAAAAAAAAAAAAAGGAAACAAATTTTCTATCTAAGCCGTTTTTTCTTTTTAATTTCTTTACTGAATCAAAATTCTTTCCACTCCCTCAAAGACATAACAACATCAATTTAGTTTCTTTCCTTAAGAGTAATTTTCATTTCTGTATCTTTATTTTTAGCTTAAAAGCATTCACAAATTCCTCATAATGACATTTTTTTTTTTTTTTTTTACTTCAAGATGTACTTGTTATATATGTATTTGTGTGTGTGGATACAGTAGTCCACATTTATTCAAAGTTTCACTTTCCACAGTTTCATTTATCTATAGTTGACCACATTCCAAAAGTATTAAGTAGGACATTCAAGAAGTAAAAGATTTATATGTTTTAAATTGCTTGCCTTTCTGAATGGCATGGTGAATCTTGTGCCATTCTGCTCTGTCCCACCTGGCATGTGAATCATCCCTTTCTCCAGCACATCTAAGCTGTATTGTACAGTAAAATACTTGAGAGAGAGAAAGACCACATTTATACAACTTTTATTGCAATATATTGTTATAATTTTCTATTTTTTATTAGTTATTGTTTTTAATCTCACACTATGCTTATTTTTTACATTAAACTTTATCATAGGCATACATGTATAGAAAAAGGGAATATACATAGGGTTTGGTATTCTCCACAGTTTTAAGAATCGACTAAGGGTCTTGGACAATATCTCCTGTGGGTAAGGAGGGATTACTGTATACTATAGATATATAGTATCTCACAAAGTTTAATCTGTTAATTTTTCTTAAGGATTTAATGGGGCAAATAGGCTAAAATGTGTATCAAGTCTATTCTTTAAGCATTTACAACCTTCTCAAAAAATGAGAGAAAAAATTAAAAAAAAACATATTTTAAATATCTAACAATAAGACATAATTAAATAAATATCAATGTGTCCATACAGTGTGATAATATACTCCTGCTAAATAACAATGCTATCAGTAACTATTGATCTTGAAACTTTGTCAGAAATGTCTGTTTTCATAGCAGTATGTATCATAGGATCCCATGAGTGAGAATGTGCATCAAGAAAGACATACACAAATTATTAGTAGTGCTTAAGCTTGAGTATGGAATTTAATTTCTAATTTGTATGTTCTAAAAACCCAAAGCAACTATGAATTATTTATTCAATTTATAATTACTAAAATATATGAAAGATAAAAACAGGAATATAAGAAATTATCACTCACACCTATGTCATACTCAAATTTGACATTTTTTTCTCTCTCAAACTTCTTGTTAATCATTCGCTCCTCAAATCAAAATTTGTTTCTACATCCACCACTCACTCCTAATACAGTTATTCTTACTGATACTAAACATTGTCTGTTGGGGCTTCTCTATTGATAGTATTTCATAAACTACCCTTTTTGTTTTCTTGTTTTTATATCATTAAATCCTTACTACTCCACTGTTTCTTTCTTTCCAATTTTGTTATTTTTGTGGAATTATCTTTCTTTGCCTTTGTTTTCCTTTTAGTGTCTTCAGGCTTTCTTCCTTAACTCTCCCTTTAAACATCCTTTTCTCTTTCTCTTTACCAATTCTTTAACTCTTTGCTTTGTGTATTCTTCTTGGACGATTTTAATTACTTACGTAATAAAATTTTTTATACCTTTATGGTATGCTATGTGTTTAGTGTCAACAATCCCAATATCTGACCAAAATTTTGGTTGTGTGTGAAGGGTCCATCCTGTTCTCCAGGATGGTCACTTCAGCATAATAACAGAATGGCATGATTATTCGATGCATTAAAATTTGTGAAGCACTTAGGACAGTGTCTAGCCTATAGTGATATTCACTATGTTAGCTATTAGTAAATTGATGGCTTGCAATACTTTTCCAAGTGTGCTGACATCTTAAATGTTAAGTTACGGTGGACATGGTATTTAGCCAGAGGTGTAAGCATTATAAAAATTATTTCTCAAATTTTTAGGCTGTAAATCACTGCAGTAGGGTGATTTAAGGTGGCAACTGCAGTAGCATCAATAAAACACATAATTTATATAGTATTCTAACACCCATTTGAAAATTGTAACATGAGTTGTATGCCTCGTTTTTGAAGAGTAACACCTTGTGCTTCCAGTTTTTCTAATTTGTGTCATCAGGACTGACCATCAGGTACATCATAGCAACAGGTGTAGATCTTGACTTCACATTTAAGGTGGTCCAGATTTGTGCGCACAGGTGGAGCAACAAAGAAATGATAATGAATAAAATGTGGATAAATTTGTTCTGAAGATGTATATACTGAACAAAGAGAAGATATGATTAGATTGAGATTGTTATAGATACTGACAAAACACTGAATTGATAGGAAAGATAATAAGTGTGTGTCCACTTCACCCCAACAAAATGCTATTAAGAGGGCTAGGAGGAACGTGAACATGAATTCACATGATCAAAAGACATATGGCATTAAAAGGAAATATACTTTTTTGTTAGCACTTTCGTATGGATACAAAAAGTAAGAATATAAGTAAACACCCTGATTCAACCAATATATGATGTGTCGGAATTTTTGGCCTTGGCCAAATAGGACCAGAACAGATTTCTTTTATGAGCTCAATGTTGAGAATTGTTCATCACATTCAGGCCTAACCTGTATGCTGACTTAACAAACATCAGCGGTATTAAGATTGGTAATGTTTGTCAATGTCCTTTTTCAAAATAAAATCTATAGAATTTTGTTGTGGTTGTTACTGTCAGCAGCATTTTTAAAAAGAAAGAAAGAAAGAAAGAAAGAAAGAAAGAAAGAAAGAAAGAAAGAAAGAAAGAAAGAAAGAAAGAAAGAAAGAAAGACATATTTAGGCCTAGATCTAAAAGTTGAGCAAAGTGATGGCAAGCTGAAAACTATTTTAAAAAAAGATTAGAAAACATCCTGATAAGCATTAAAGGTGACAATTTAGTTTAGAGTCATAGAGTCATACTCTGTTAGGCATTTATTTGCAGTAAAAATACCATAGTACCTAATTCAGCTGATTATGAGAGGTTTCATAAATAAGCAGCATAAAGGCTATTGTGACCTCACCTCTCTAACATTTTCCCTTTAACAACTTTCTTCTTGAGTATATTTTAACAAGATGGATGGCATATTGTGATCTCTTTCCAGCCCCTAAGCTTCAGCAGGAAGCTGGCTTGCAGCTGGAATTCATATTGTAGTGATGCATCACAGGACTCTTTTAGTTACATATGGCACTTCAAAGAATATTCAAAGGAACCAATAGAGAGAATCTTGGGACAGCCTCAAAATGGCAAAGGGAGGTGTTGTCTTTGAAGAACCACATGTAGTAGTAGATGTCAGAGCTTTCAAACATGTGGTATATTTTAGTTAATGAGCCAACTTAATGTGCAAAGATGAACCTGGGACGAATTAAAGCCCCAATGAGCCTGTTTCGCTTAGATGGAAAATAACATTCTTTGTTTTTTAAGCGTATACAGAAGACCTCATTGTGGCATTTAAATTTAAGAAATACACCAAATATAGAGAAGGAAAAAATGAGAAGGGGATTCTGTAAAAATAGATGTAGGCATATACTGTTGACTTACTGATTTTTTTTATGCTAATATAAAATAGTGCATGCAATCTCAATATAAAATAGTGCATGTAATCTCTTATTATTTATGTACAAATAAAATACCATAGTCTTTATTCTCTATATTGCCTATATTATGTCCTGGTTATTATTTAATAGGGTAAACTGTGGATTAACACTTTCAGACATTAACCAGTATACCACCAATAAATCTAAATGTTTACATGTCCACACTTCATTGCTTAATTGTACTATGTCTGTAGAGCACCTCAACAACTAATATCTTCAAGAAGAGATGCTGCCAAACCAGTTGCTTGGTTTGGGAAATCTAAAACAAGTCATTGATTGAATATGTTACTTTCCCCCATCGCTTTGTTTAGATCAAATATAGCTTAGAGTCTTGGAAGGGATATTAACTCAATCAGCACGTGAGTTTTTCAATAAACCAAGTTTATTTAAGCATTGTAGAGCAAACATTTGAACAATATGAAGAAAATTCCATTGAAATAAATCTTCGGTTGTGTTAATTGAAAAAATGACTTATTTTTTTCTTGATTGAAACATACTCTAAACTATTCTAAGTATGACCAGTGCAAATAAAAATGGAATAACTTTGAGAAAATTATTCATATTAGTCATCAATCCTTAAAGTAAACATTAAATTGTGATAAGTGAAGCAAGCACTGGTGTTAAGTGCTAACATTTAATTTCTGTCACTGGAAATGCATTTAAAATATATGTATGCATGTTTGTATCAATATACGTGTGCACGTATGTATATATGTATGTATGTGTACATTACCACAATTGTATATAATTATTCTTACCATAATTATCCTAATACATATATTTATATTGTACTGTAAACAAAATTAATATGCTCAAAAGTTCCCAATGGACAGCTGAAAATTCTGTTTAGAACTTTAATATACTTTTCAAATTTAACATTTTTACAATGACTTCGCACTGGTTCTGCCCTCTTACCTTGAGTGTTCTCTTAACTCATTTCATGGCTGAAATGTTGTGATTATCTAGCATTTTCAAATTATGTTCATTTTCTCAGAGATGCATTCCCTGACTGCCTTAAGAAAGCAATGGTCATAGAGCACTCTAACAAAATATCTATATGGCATCATACTATTTGCACTTATGGTGTTTACTTTTTGTTAATGTCTTTATTCCCATGAGTGCAGAAAATGTCTGTCTTGTTTAATATTCCATATCCTTGCAACATTTCTAGCAGAAAATGAATATTTTATAAATGTTTGTTAAATGATAAGTATTGTTGAAGAAAATAATCATTTGCTATCAACAGGACAATCTTGTCTCTTCACATTTAATAAAAATATTTCAGAAATTTTTATTTTTATAGACTCTTGAAGTTTTACACCTAAAACAATTCACTTTGTTTATTAGTTTTTTTTTTTTTTAATGTGAATGAAATTTTAGTAGTAATAAATATGACCTAGAAAGTGCCAGTGGATATAGAAAGTGCTGGTATCCAAGGTTATGGTCACAGCCTTGGATATTGCTATGACTGTTAATAATGTATTATTGACTTAGATTTGTTCATCATTTGCTTTTAATACATTGAATATTTGCAATTTAAAAAAGTATGACTCTAAAATTAATTTATCTTAAGTGAATCCTATTTAATGCTCTAAAATTTAAATACATTTAGGAGGCTATTATCATATTTTGTTATATATAATTTACTTTCTACTACTAGATTTACTCACTTCCTATTTTAAAAGTTACACCATAAATTTTATGTAATTACAGCAATTCGATTTAATAGCTAATTGTAAAATGTATTTTCGCATTTTTCTAGTTAATTGGAAATGACAATCTCCTACTTAAGCTTTCAGAGTGTGTAATATATATATATATTATAATATATATATACAATACATGTGCATGCACACTTGATTGACCTTTTTAGAAGCTATTTGTAAATATTATAATAGTGTTGCAACTGGCATTTTTTAGGGAAAAATATATAATTTGACTGAAATGGCCATTCATATGGAACTAAATGGAGTGTTACATCAAAGGAAATGAATACTTACAGCATATTACAGAGATCAGTGAATTCTGTGTTTTCTCCACAAATGCTTTCATACTTGATTTTTTTGGAGGACTTTTGGCGAAAGGCCAATGCAGACATAGAATAACTAGCAAATCTTAATAGAATAATATCGATCAATACAGAAAACCTAAAAGGAAATATAAATTGGGGTCATGTAAAAAATTATTTTATGAAATAATATAAAAATATAGAATATGTGAACTAATTATTAAGTAGCCATAGGTAAAATAATTAGGAAATAAGGTATTACAGTTTTACTTTTTAATTAGGAAAGGATGTATTTTTTTTTAATTTACCTATAGTAATTGTCTGTATGGAATCCCTAAATGAAAGTATTAAATCAGATGAAATTCTGCAATTTTACATATTGTGTATATGTGAGAGAGAAAGAGAGAGAGATCTACTTTCCATTTCTAGTTGATGTGTGTGTATGTGTATGAAGAAAAATACTGTGGTTACATTCATGCTGCAAACAATCAACTGACAAGCCACAATTCCCTGAGGCAATGGTCTGAAATATTTACACTTAATTTTTGTATATAAATCAAGTACTCTAGATAGACCTGTATTTACAAAGTGGTCAATTTTGCTTACTACATTGCTTGCAAGATGATTTCCTAAATTTAACTTTCTTCTGTTGACTTTCTGAAACATTTTTCCACAAACATATCCCAAAGAGTAAGAGGTCAAGAAAAGTTAGAAACTATCCAATATGGTTTACCTCATCTGCCTCCAGTGCAAAGTCAAAATATACTTATCTTTATAATTTTTTCTTAAAATTTATGTAAACTATATACTATGTCTTTCTTTAATATTCAATGTTTCTCTTCAAAATTTCTGAGTAAATTTGATGTTCTTAAAAGCTATGTCATAATAACTTTAATATAATCTGGGCATGATATTATTTACTTTCAGCAACATTTACAAATTCCTCTATAAAAAAATCCAAGGAAAGATACTCTCATGAAAATCTGAAATGCTGGTATATTTTGTAGTAGTTGCTTAAAGTAGATGATTCCTTACCACAATTAGCGTTAGCAATTCCTCGTTCTCATTCATATAACATAACATACATATATCTTTAAATGCTATGCTCTGAATGTATGTATTTTCCCCAACTTTTTATGTTAAAACAATCTCCAGTGTGATTGTATTAGGTGGTGGGGACTTTGGAAGATGATTAGTTCCTAAAGGCAGAGCCCACATGATTGGGATCAGTGCTTTTAAGAAAGAAGCTCCACAGAGCTCCCAGCCCCTACTACCATATGGGGACACAACAAGAAGTAGACCGTAAGAGGGCCTTCACCAGAACCTGACCATGCTGGCACCCTTATCTTGAATGTCCTGCTTCCAGAACTGTGAGATATAAATTTGTATTGTTTATAAGTCACCCAGTTTATGATATTTTGTTACAACAGCCCAAATGAACTGACACAGTCCAGTGGCTGCTTCTATGTTACAATTAATTTTGCTATTTAGAGTAGATTATAAAATGTTTTGAGGCAGCTAAAAATAGTACAGATATTTTTTGACCTAGTCTTTTTGTTAATCATCAGCTTTAATGTAGAACACTTATATGCATTCTAGTAACAAGTGGTGTAAATTGTCTAAGTGAAGACAGAAGAGTGATCTGGGCACAAGTTAGCACTAAACATAATGAGTGTTCAAATAGACAGAGATTATCACTCTCTGTACAGGTATTGTATAAATTCATCTTTCAACAGATTGGATTTTCATTCTGCCAAATTTACTTGGTGTGGAAAATATCCATTTTTAAAAACATACTATATAAATCACTGGAAATCCATCCAATTAAAACAAAAACAAACAAAACAAAACAATAACAAAATTTTCTAAAATATCTTTTTCATACAGCCACAGTCACTTAGGATATAAATTGCATCCTAATGTATTTTGTCATTGCAAGAACATACTGTCATGTCTTCTAGCAGTAATATTTAAAACTCTACTATTATGACCTGAAAATGTTGAGAACCATATACCAGAGCTTAAAGAAACTGTCTGCAGGGAAGCAGAATAAAATGCAAGAATAAGGATTTTCATATTCATCGCATCCCAATTTTTGTCCTTGTACAAAAAGATGTGTGCGTACGTGTGCACACACATGCATACACACACACTTCTTAGCACTAGTTTTTGCTGATAATGAGGTCATAGATATATGTTTAATGAGAGATTAATAAATGCATACTGTTCCACATCTACGTACTTAGTCACCACTAATGACAAAAATTTGAGCAATGCAATTGTATTGAGGAATGTGAGGAAAAAACATGTTCTAACTTATATGATCAGATTTGTATATATATGGGGTTCAGAAGATAAAATGGATTGGAGAAATTTATGAGTAAAAGTAATGTGGTGTTAAGATGCTTATTAGTAGTTAAACCAAAAATAAAAGCAGTGGCAGTAAGGATGAAAAAAATAAATGTATTTGATATCAATTTTAAATCAGAGCATGTACTTTTTCTCTCCTTTTGTAATGGGGTTCTGATGTAGGACAAATAATAATGAATAATGAAACAGTCCATTTGGTAGAATGTACAATCGAATATGGGTGACACAGATAATGAAATACATAGATTTTTAAACTAAAGTCCATGAATTCTCATAATATTTATGGATAAAATTAAGAGTATCAATAATTTGGATATTAAATAAAGCAAAATCTTTATTTTCATTAACTACAAACTGAAATTCAGCATTTCATTCGTTATGTATATAAGAAAACAGCCACATTAATTTTGTCGAACCTGTGAATTTGTCAGCAATATAAATTGCAAATATTTTTATATTACACTAGTTGTTACAGCTTTATATAAATAGTCTTTAACTCTTCTAATACTTCTAAAACTTTTGAATTACAATATTTACTAGGATGTGTCATTATATCTTGTTTATTGTCCTGTGTTTGAGAAAGCATATATGGTGTTATATGATAAATTTGTTCAATGTTTGTAACTTCTTTTACTTCAAATTCTTAACATTCCTTAAGCCATAGGCAAGGGCTGACCATAAAAATAGATTGCCTTTGTTCAAGGAATTAGAAAATTGTATTTAGGGACTTCACTACACACAATACTGCTGATGGTAACCTTAATTGCCTTAATCTCATATTGAGTTGGATGGAAGTTGGCTAAGTAAGCTGCCAGAATCAGTAAGATCACTTGCGGTTCTTGTTCTTCCTAATGTCAGCCTCCATTTAACCCTGTGAGACAGAATTCTAAAACCTGTTTAATGATAAGAAAAGGCTGCCGGTATACTATGAAGAGGTATTTTCTTTCTCCTTGCCCATAAAGAAATAAAAACATAGGAGGGGGGTATTCCAAGATCAATAGGTTTCTCTTTTTTATTTTAGCTTTTTATTTAGTAAAAATTTTTTCTTATCATTCTAATAAGATGTCTCTGAAAAGCTAAAATTTTTTCTTCTTCTCTGAAAAGAGATTCTGTCGTCCATTGGTAAGACTAGTGATAATGCCCATGATAACTTCTAGTGAAATGATTAGCAAATAGCACAATAGAATTGACTGAGACAGCAGCGTTAGCAATGGGGTGGGGGACTCCAGTGGAACCCAGTTAGGCTTCACTACCTGTACTCCTAGCAGTGACAGCACAGTGTTGTGACTTGCCCTGAAAGTGTGTCCCAGGATCAACTCGTCAAGTTATTCTCGTCCTGGATTGTATCACGTTTCATCAGAGGATTAGGTAGCTTGGAGGGGCTACACAGATGTTGAGATAAATCACCAAAGTCGGAAAGAAAAGATAAAACAAAATATTGACTGGGGTTTTCAAATATAAACCCTTCCTCTAGAATTTTATTTGCTAGTGTACATGGAAAGGTGGCCTCTTGCCATAAAGCACCTGACAGTTATATTTTAATGGAACTGTCGAGAAGGGCTTCTGGGAGGTTCAAACACAAAAGGAAATTAAAAGTCTATTTTTTAGGATATCCTAATAGAGCAAAGTTTTCAAAAGTACATGAATGTGTATTTAAGAGAGAAAAATAAAACCTTTATGTGGGAGATAAGATAATAACTATTAGACAGTAAAGCAGTGAAACTTGGGAGTTGTGCTTACTTAGTCGGCAATCAGCATTACTGTCGGTTATTGAATAAACTGATTTTCTTTTCTTCTCTCTGCCCAACTAAAGATACAACAGGCAATATATATAAAGTTTTTTTTAGTATTTCAAAATAGTTCTAATTTTATGAATTCACAATAAGCTAATTATTATTATTATTTGTGTTTTTTAAAATGAAGAAACTGAAGCTATTACTTTTTTAAGGTCCCACGATCAGTTAATGGAAAACTTGACTTTGAATCCAGGTCAGCATATTTGAAGATTATTTTTCCTTGAGAAGGAAAAAAAGTGGCCAGATTAATCATCCACTCACTCACTTATTCAAATAACGGGCACTTATTGAGCCCCTAGGAGGAGTTACATATAGTTCTAGAAACTGGGCAAATACATTAGTAAACAGAATGATTAAAGATTGCTGCCTTGTAGGCTTTATATTCTAATTCAAGAGACATAAAATAAATGATGAACACAATGCATAAGTGATACTTTTAGAGAAGTAGAGTTTCAGGAGTTGAGGGTGGGAAAAGAATAAAGGATACACAGAACTTGATGGTGATAACAAAAGAGTCATGGCTGCTGTGGTTTACTGACACTTGATGTAACCTGGGACAAAAACATATGTTTCAGTGACTTCCACTTTGATAGCAGTGGTGAGACTTTTTTGTGTCGGGAAGCATAGGGGTTTGTTTTCCAGAACTCTTTTTTTTTTTTTTTTCTCATTTCATGATAGAGACAGAAGAGCGAATGAACGTCTTATCTCAGTGCACAAACCTTGTCTTAACCTCATGATGATGATGGTACAAGGCCAAGATTTGGTATTGTTTTACACTCAGAGCAATGCTCAGACTCATTTTTTGACTACATTTGGGAGACAAGTGACATTAAATTGAATGTTCCTACTCTATTTTAACCATTGTTGATGAATTGAAAGAAATCTGTTAAAACAGCACATTATACCAAGAGTAAGGTCTATTTATTCTTTCTATAGGAAAAATAAAGTACACAGAACTGCTAAGTCATGTAAGTCATTGGTAAAGGCTTATAGTGTCCAAAATATGTTTCATTACCTACCATGATGTTTGGGGGTAAATGGAATACTCTATTTAGACTATAATCTTGAAGACTCAGGTTTGACCAAATCATTCTATTATAGAACCTAGAATAATATTGGTCTTTTTCTTTCTTGGGAAATATTCTTAGCCCCTAAGGCCATAGAGTATTGCATTAATTTCCTGAGGGTGCTATATAACAAGTTACCACACACATGGCAGTTTAGAACAATATAAATTATTTTTTCTCACAATTTTGGAGACCAGATGTCTGAATTCAGCATGCCCATACTCTCTCTGCAGGCTCTCGGAAAGAATTAGTCCTTGCCTCTTCCAACTTCTGGTGGCTGTCTATTCTTGGGTTTATAGCTTCATCACTCCAACCTCTGCCTTTATCTTCACATTGGCTTCTCGTCTGTGCATGTCTGTGTGAAAATCTCACATTGCTTCTCTTATAAACACTTGTGGTGGCATTCAGGGCTCCTCTGAATAATCCAGGATAAACCCTTTCTCTCAAGATCCTTAAGCTAACCACATCATTTAGAATGTAAAATAACATCAATAGGTTCTAGGAATTTGACATGGATATCTTTTAGAAGCTTTTCCTTCTTACCAGAGGTATAATAAATTAAGAGAAAAACCACTTACTGGATGAAAGTTAGGAGATTTTATTAAAAGAACGGTGAGTAACTAACATGAGAGAAAGAAGCCTCTTGGACAATATGACTTATCAAAACTCCCTGAGCCAAAATTGCTCCCTATACTTTCCCTTTATTCCAGTTTTCTCCTGGCATTGCACAAAGCAGGAGATATTGAGAAACTGTTTAGCAAAGAAGCTACACTGTTCCCTTTATGATTTGTACAAAGACTTTCAATCTGTTATTTTCTTTACTGGCAGCTGGTGTTGCAGAATTTCTCCCTTTTCAGGGAAATCTCAGTTTTATTCTTAAGGACTTTTAAGTGACTATATACACACCATACACATTATTCAGGAAATCTTTACTGGTTGTAGATGTTAATTGTATCTTTAAATATTTCACAGACACACCTAGATTAGTGTTTGAATGAAAAATGGGTACTATAGCCTCACCCAATTGACAAATACAAGTAATCACCACATCCATTTTTCTCTGTAAGAAGAGTATATATATAGTCACTTAAAATTATGTGCTTTTTTTCTAGCATAATATTTCCCATCACACATTTTCTACTCAATGAAAATAATGATGGAATACTTATATCAATTAGTATAATTTTCCTTTTGTATTTTATTCTATATGTTTCTGACTTTTTGACGTTATTTCTTCTTCTTTTTATTTTAAAAGCAATGTCTTGCAAATCAAAGCATGTTTGCTTCTTTTATAAGAACTGAGCAGCAGTAATCCTTTTGAAATTCTACAAAAAAAATGACAAAGATTTGCCAGTTTTTAAAGCAGCATATTATACCTTGTTCTTGAATTTTTATTTTTCTCCATGGATTAAACATAATTGGAACGTTGTTGTTTTAAAACATGCTTTTCTTGTCTTATAACATCCAGGACTTGCCTGCTGTCTTTGTTCGGCAAGCTTCAAATATGCAATGAAATGAGATGTGATCAAGTACCATAATGACTAGCGTTAACAGTGAACAGTAGGAGGGTTAAATACAGGCAACAGCATGCCGTTATATATAATCAGTAACAGTGGGTACAGTAAGAGCATGGAAAATAGCTGGAGGACAGGTTTATAATAAGCATAGTGGTTTCAACAAAACAGAAGAAAGAATGTAATGTTTTGACTGATGGAGTTTCTTTTTAAAATGCCTACAGACAGAAAAAAAGCTAAAATAGTTTCAGTCTTGTCTGCATCTTTAGTTATGCATGCTCAGCTTTAAGGTTTACCACAACACAAAACAAAGGAAGAAACAACTTTCTAAATGTTATGAATGAACTTGTTTTTTTGTAAGACAACTAAATACACTATTAATGTTTGAACGTTGTCATTGAAACAGTCATGTTAGAATAATATCACAACCAAGTAACATTCATTCCAAGATTCTGTTCACCTAAGTTACTTTGACTTGTCTTTTTACTTGCCCCATGAGGACTGGATTCTCTTTAAATGTCTTGCAAAAATAATTGACTGGCATTTCTGAAATTTTTAACCATTGCTAGTAAGTTTTACTAGTTTTTCCCCCTCCCTCTGCTCTAAAAAAAAAAAAAAGAAAGAAAATACTAAATTTGGATTACCTCTAATTAGATTGTATGACTGAAGAAAAAAAAAATCTTGTTTATTTCTCTTATCCACCACCATCACCAGGCACACACATTTTGATGCTCCACACAAATACCCTTTCCTCTGCTTATCCTTCAAAACTCAATGAAGGGAAAAAGCTATTTGATTTCCAGTTCCCCTCCTGGGTCTACTGAATGGTGTCATTCCCTTTGAATAAAATCCCATAGCTAAAATTATACTTTTAGGAATTCAGACTCTTTAGCTTAGTACCCTTGCTTAATATCTCCTAGCCATGTGACCTTGGGAAGATTATTTCAACACCCTCTGCCTCAATGTCATCACCTCTAAAACAGAAAAAACTTAAAAACTGTATTCATATAGAGTTTTTCTGAGGATTATTTTCCTGCCTTGAAAATGTTCCATAGTAAGTTCCTGTAGGATGTGTAATACATTTATCCTTTTAAGCAATCCTGAATTCCTAGGATTTTAAATCATTTAGTTAGGTCCAATGGAATAATTGTCCTATTTAAAGTTAGCTCTCTATAAATTTGTGGATTAGGCCATTTTTATGAGGTCCTATCACATGCTTTTCCATAGCCATAATGGCCCTCCTTTATCATATTGTTAAAATATTGCTGCTGTTTTCTGATGCTATGTGGTAAGCAGTATTCTAAGAACTTATTTGATCCTAATCACCATATGAGTGAGTCATTATTATCTCTGTTTTATAGATGAGCAAACTAATAGCTGATATCCTTCTTACCTGAAGTCAAATAACTTTAGGTGAAAGTAACAGGATTTCACTTGAGCCAATCACAACCTACTGTCTTCACATCTATGGAAAAAAAAAAAATCCACTGATAATCTTTAAGTTGTTCACCGCAGTATACATTTTTTTTCCTTTTTTAACCAAATCTGGATTTGTCTTGGTAATTCAAGAACTGGACAATTCACCAAAGGTAGTTACCACACAAAATAAAATTAATTTTCAGCTGTTAAGGAGTCCACAGAGAATAATTTCCAAACCCACAGCTCCACAAACTGGGAAGCTTCTGTTTTTATCTTAGCAAACTCACACATATTCATGATGAAAATTTTGTCATAGGATGTAAGAGCAGCATCAGGCTGGCACTGGTGTGGTAGCAGGTCGTGCTTCTTTGTGCATCCTGTGTTCATAAAACAGTGTCTAAAAACTCCCAGAGTTGGGGATTTAACTATTATAATAAGCTCTCAATCTATAGTACGTCAAGATGGCCACCTTAACCTGTTCGAGTCAGTTCCCTTTTTGCTTTCTTCAGTGATGTCCGCAGGTGACTATTGGAAGGCCTAATGTTTTCTGGAAAATTTGCTAACAGCATAGGTAATGGAAATTTTGGTGATTTTTCAGTTTAGTTGGGGTGACCTACTTAGCTCAGGATGATCTCCTTAGCTTGGGAGTGACAATAAGACCCTTAATTTTTTTATTTGGGCTAATGATCACCTAAAATAAAACTTCTCTCTTTTACCTACACATTGTATGGCCATGTGACTCGTTCTATTTAGTAGCAGGAAACATGTGGTTCTTCTCAGACTCCTCTACAGAGAAGTGTTAAAATCTTCTTACCTTTCCCTGACTCTCAATGTGGAGCGTGTATGCAGTAGCTGGAGCTTTAGCACTCATATTAGTCTATGAGAAGAAGACAGCTTTACGGAAATGAATGTCATCCTTTGATGGTCTATGTGAAGATTCTCTTTTTGTGAAAGGATTAAATGTAAATTAATTTAATATTAATTTCATTTATTATAAACCACCTAATAACAAATCTTAATAGAATATCTTACATTTGTCTCAATAAAATTTGATCTGATAACTCACATTAAGAACCACAGACATGTGTGCTAGGTCCATACACAGGTTTAATACAGAGCTTTCAACATAAAGCTCCAGAGTTTAAGTTTCTGCTAACACTGAGATATGAGTGAATTCGATTGATCATTCTTGTGTCCCAGCTCCCATTATGCATTGACTGTGCCCCTGAATATAGCCAAGTAGGACTCCCTCATGGCGTAACTTGCTTAATGCATTACTTTGGGTTAGTACTTAAAAATAGCCCTACTTAAATATAATCTCCCAGATTCATTATTGATTTTAAATTGTTGGAATGGAGTGGATTTGTTTGCTTAAGATGTTCTAAAGCAGACAAAATATTACTCAAGAATGGAAAGTCATGAGTAAAAGTTGCAGGGATATATGATGTCTCCATTTTGAGAAAAGTAAATTTTCCTAGGTGCTATGCTAATTTTGGACTAATAATAGAGTAATAGGAGTTTTGCCTAATATGGGTTTTCTTCACACATAAAATACATTTAAAAACCTAATAAGACATATCTTACTAGCTTATTTAGCATACTATAAAAGACAATTGTTCATTAAGAAAATAAAATAGATATTGCTTTAATTATGCTTATAAGCAGTGTGATGCCCTAGTTCTAAAAATGGCATAGGATTACCTGTGATTACTAAAATAAAATTGAGCACAATTAACTGCTCTAGGAAACATAACTAATTCTGCCTGTTCTTGTGTGTTCCAGATTTTCTTTAAGAATTGTGTAAATTTCCTCCATTACCTCTCATTTCACTGCTCTTCATTGTAGCGTTACTAATTTGACAATAGGAGCTACAACTCTGTGCAAACCATTTCCATAGCATTGTTTTACTTAAGAAAAAGATTTGTAAAAGCTTTTTAAAATGTACAAAGTGCTTTTACAACCATTATTGTTTTTAGTTATCGTAAAAATAATGGGCAATTAGAAAGATATTGATTTCTTATGATAAGGAAATAATCCTTTAAGCATATTTCATTTTCAACTGGCTTTGATTTACTCATCTAAATGCTAGCCGAAAATTTCCTTCAAATGCCATTATCACGTAGCTCCTCACTTAGAGTACTTTAACATAATTGCATGGCAAGAGTGAAGGGCTTTTAGTGATTTCTGTTTTCAAGTTAACTCTGGGGAAATATTTCTTATTTAAATGCATATTAAAGGTAGAACATATCTTCTCCCTTTGCAAACTGGCTAACTTTTCTACAACCAATTAATGAACTACTTCACTCTTTAGTATACTTAATCTTAGAAGTTAAAATAAAAAGAAACAAAGGGCTTCAATCGACTTTATTTTATAATTCTAAATTTAAGAAGAAAATGCATGTTGTCACGAATGGGAATAAGAGAAATAACATAATTAATGAAAGTTTTTGATTTCCCATGAAATAGGAACTCCACATGGAGATGTTAATAACAAAAGAAGTAGAGACATCTTATCCACAACTGAAGTATAAAACTTCTATATAGAACAGCTGCCATCTTTAAATAAAAAAAAATCTTAAATCTCACAATTTTGAAGAATAACACCATCACTTTTAATGAGCAAAAACATTAGATTGTTATAATAAATGCCAGTGATCTAGAAGACACACACACACACACACACACACACACACACACACACACACAAATAAATTGAAAGATACCAGGGAAATTGAAAGAATGTTTGGGACTTAAAAACTGAAGATAAGAAAAGAAAAATACTGACAATATATGTAGTTTTTATTTATGTATTTTTTAAAATTTATTTAAAACCTCAGGAAAGTTGTTGGAAAGAGAGCCACTGAGGATCAGATTATGCCATCAGCTCTAAAACATTGAAAAAAAAAATTGTAATTTAATTTTAAACTGCTACATTTGGAAGATATGTGTCTAGTGTGAAAATAAAATAAAACAATGATTATAAGTAGAGCTAAAAAATAGATACATGTTCAATTTTTCTAAAATTGTAGAAAAAATTTTCTAAAATGTAGTTTTAAAAAAAAATTTTAAATAGATATAATGTGTCAAGAATAGTCTACAAAATACAGCTTTGATGTTTATAGAGTTGTGAACTTTTATCTTTTTTGAGACATAATTTACATATAACATTGCTATATATTATGTCTATGTCTTGTTTATATTATAATTGGAAGTTTGAACTTTTTGAACACCTTTACCCATTTTGCCTACCCTTTGGCAACCACCAGTCTGCCCTCTGTATCTATAAGTTCACTTTCTTTAAGATTTCATATGTGAAATCATATAGTATTTGTATTTCTCTAACCCATTTCACTTATTACAATGCCTTCAATGTTCAACCATGTTGTCTGAAATGGCAAGATGTCCCTTTTTTATGGCCAAATAATATTCCATTGTATGTAAATTTACCAAATCTTCTTTATCCATTCTTTTGCAATAGACTAGTATAAATAATACTGTAAGAAACATGCATACCTTTTAATTAAACACAAAAATTAGATATAAATATAAATAGGTCTAAACATATGAGTAGTAAAGTTAAATTGTAGAGAGGGGAGATTCAAAATTTTGAAGACAAGAGAAATTACTATTTTTAAAGATGCCTTTTCTATCTAGGACACCGATATGATAAAAATGACTTTATATCTATATATGCACACAAACACATTATATCGATACAATTGACAGTGAGATGATGATGATGAAGAACCAAACAATTGTGTCATAGATTATTTATATTTGTATATATGTATGTATTCAACCAAGTAGTCTAGAGTTCAATTTTTTTCTATGTATATAAAGAATGCTCATTGCTGTTTTAGTATAAAAATAAATATATAAATATAAAAATGCATTTACATGAACAAGGTAATCAAACTAAGATTAAATGCTTAAAATTACTTTCAAATAGATTATTTTATTGGTAAGAGAAAAGCACTTGCTCATGTAAAATGTCCCTTGTGGCTCCAAGAGCAAACAAACATATTCAATTACTCAGATGTTTCCACAAGCCCATATTTCCTGTGTCAAATCGACATGTTCTTGCATTAATCTTAATTTACAATTTTGTATTTAACAGAGAAATTAGGTCTATCTTGATCCCAGTATTTAATATTTGATATAAAATAAAATAAATTTCATATCACCAAACAAAATTACCATTTACTTAAGAAAGCATTGTTTCTTGTTACACAGAATACTCAAATTTGATGGAATAATGCAATTAAATTCACTAAATTACTGTTTCATTTGATACATTTTTGCCTAAAATATGTTTTAGCATAATTCAAGCATCATATGTTTGAAAATAATAGGTCACAATACCTCTATATAATTTCTATTATGTGAACAAATTTTTACGGAATTTCACCTTCTAAAAGTATTATTTCTGAGGGATTATTTATAATTTATTTTTTGTTCAAACATATTTTTCTTTATGCAAAATTGAATTAAATTTTATGAATTATGTGGTTATGTTCTCTCATTTTCCAGATGAGAAATAAAATCAAAATTATGTTTTTCCTGAGAAGTGTTGTGCCAAGATAGTATCCATTTCAATATTCTTTTGCATAATAATTCTCTTCCAAAATAGTCAATGCATTACATTGAGACAATGTAATTTTAGGTATTATTTCTTCATATATTTTAAATAATTATATATTTTTCTACCACAGGCCCATGATAGTATTGCTTAGCTTTCTGATTGCAATGGATTCATTTAAATGGGAACTCCTGTTCACAGATATGTTTACTCTTTCCTGTCTATTTTATAGTCAATATAGTTAATTTAAATCATGTACCCTTACTCTTGTATTTATGCTTTGTAATTGTTTTTGAACACCTGTAAAATATTAAGTAATCTCAATTAAATTTGATATGTTTTATAAATAACTATGCTCAGTTTATAGAACATTTTTATAATTCCAGCAAAGAGTGCTCTTTTTTTCTTCTATATAATGTTTCATTAAATACTAACATCAAAGACTCTGTGAAGTGGGTAAGATTAAATACATTTCGCAGTTAAAACTGAGATCCAAGATCCTGAATCAAGAATATAACTAGTTACATACTGATAACTGTTGAATGATGTTTTCATGATCTCATATGTTAAAGAATTTGCAATTAGGCAAAAAATATGTTTATAAGAAACAGAAAGAATGTATGTAATTTTTACACAGTCTAGTAATTCAGTATTTCTCAACATGGGAAAGGTGATAAAGTTTGTAGTAAACATAAATAAAGAATATACTTAGATTTCTTTTATAGTCAGGCAAGAGCCATGGTATAGATGAATTCAGTTTCAATTAAGCAGTGATTAGTGTTTATTGGTAATACTAATCTAAGTCTTAACATGTTGAAGGATACCTTATCAGACTGAAAATAATTTCCCTTAGATTGATTATAGATACTTGATTACACACACACACATACACACACACACACACACACACACACACACACACACCCCATGGTATATCATATATGCAACAGCAAACGGTGCACATTCAATCAAATATTACTTTTCTATTAGTATGCATTGTTGACTGATCTCAAATATAAAATACTTCTGAATTTGTTGCTCCCTATTTTCTTAGTAGCTTGCATCTCTAACTCTCCGTAAGCCTTCTGTGACCTGTATTGGGAGAAATACTATCTTTTCTGTGTCCCCATACCACCCACAGTCCATGTGAATTATAAAACGCATCATTGTTATAACACACATAACACACATATAACACACTGCATAAGGATCTTTGTTTTTATCTATGTAACTACACTACATTTTACCAAGCATCTAAAAAATTAATGAATATTTTGACTTCTATTTCTATAAAAGTTTTGAGCCAATACCATTATTTTATTTTTTAAAATATTGTCTAACTATAGATGATGTTTTACTTTTTTTATAATATGTACCAAGCTGTTGATAAATAGTCAGCTTTGTATGGCAACGGATCTCATATGGGAACATATTGCATGTGTGTCTGAGTACTATAATTTCCTGGGTAAGGTCATAGTACTAAATAATTTTCTCAAAAAAACTGTAAACTTTATACTGCAATTTCCCTACACAAATTTTATTGGGACTTTCTAAATATTAGATCATCTATACATATTTGGATTTTCTTCAGTTAATGTTTTGCATTAAGATGACAGTACAAATCAGAAATTAAGTTTAAATTAATCTTAATTTTCTTTAAAAATAGACAAATTTTATTCAAAATTATTTAGTTATTTAAAGATTCCTGGAATAGATTGGTTATAAATGCACCACTGAAAACTTAGGTTTAAAAATAAACTTTTATTTTCCCCATATACTTTCTAAATGAAAGTAGTATGGCTACAGACCAATCTCTCTCTGAAGAGGGTAGAAATATGAATTAAAGTATCTGAGCAATTTCCACTTTTAAAATTTTTGGTAATATTAATGAATTTAAATAAAAGAATAAAGTGAAGAATAAAGAAATTAAAAAGAAAGTTTAAATAAGTTACCTAAGGTAACATTGCAAGTAAGTATCAAACCTGGGATTTTACAGGAAGTAGTTTGGTTTGGGAATTTCTTTACTAACTGTTAAACTTTAACATCACATCAACATTTTTTTTTTTTTTTGCCAAATAACTACCAGGTTGAAAAATCATAATGTCATATTAATTTACTTTTCCTAAGATATATAAATTCTTCTCCAACTTTGTATAATGTACTACATAGAGTTAGCACCTTTTGCAAACTAACACCTGTAGCAGGAAACATTGCATAAATACAAGGAAAATTGGAGATTTTGCATATATACAAGATATTGTAAATATAAATGTGTAGATTATGGAGAGGAGGCTGGAGAAGCTTTGTTTAGCTGTGACACAGTATGGGAGTAGTTCAGATGACATAACACTGTAAATATTTTCTCCAGTTTCACTGACATATCGGAGCCTCATGTAAAATTGGTCTTCAGATGACCATTGGAATCACTCCAGGATTATTAATTCCTACCATGTGAAAAGATAGATTTTAAAAAAGAAAACTCTAAACTTATGCCAAATGTGTACTTGTTTATTTTCACTCTGCTCTGCATTACTATTATTAGCAAGCATGTGTATACACTAAACTTGGATGTTTATATTTTCCAAAAAAACAAACTCTGTCTTTCAGGCTAAAGTACTTGGAAAAGGATATAATAGCTAGCTTAAAACCCAAACTAACATGAATAGAGCCTACTCAAGTGGTCATATTTAAGAATAAAATGACAAAAATACCCATAGGGTTTAACATCCCAATCATAGACAATTTTCTAAGATGATCAGGTCAGACAGTTTCCCACAAGATTACTTGTCTGCACTGGTGAGAGGTATTGATAGAAAAATTATTGTGCCTAACTTAAGGCTATCTTGTTATGGAAAAATCTAGTTTCTTAATACATTTTAAGTTTTTCTGAATGATGTTTTCCCAAATCACTTAGGAAGTTTAATGATAACTGACATTGAGTACTATAATAATATGCATTTTAAAATCTGTTTATATTTTAAATAAATAATATAATGTCAGGATGTTCATTGTAACCTAAATCTTTCAAAGTCCTTACCAAAAATCTATCCAAATCAGATAATACAGTGTAAACTGAGCTGGCTCATAATAACTGATAAAATAAAAACACATATTTAGAATTTATTGACTGAGAGAGAAAAAATGCTTAAAATTATTTAAAATGTGTCTTTTTTTTGCAAATACGCATTTATACATATATTTTTATTTAAATATTAATATTTAATCTTTAGTCACCCTAAAGTTGGGTTTTCCAGTATTCCTGGCCTTTACTTAATTGCCGGGAAAGGGAATGGGCAGGAATTTTCAAATCAGGCAAAGCAGCTCCTCTTTAGGGAATTGCATTCTGAGCTACACTTTCAGATACCAGTGTCACAATCTAATGACTCGTATAATCATCATCACTCCCTCACCTCTTACTTCCGTGAGCTAGATACATCATATTAGCCTCACTCATATTTTCATTATTTTTGCAAACAGTTGAATAATTATAAATGTGTTTGGTGTAGAATAAGAAAAAGTTATATAATTTGTTGTATCTCCCCATAGTCTAGACTAGTGATGTGATAATGTGTATATTTACTATATTTCTATAGTAAATAAAGAAAAATATAGTTAGACTCTAAAAAACTCAATTATGATGAATTAAGAAAGATAAGTCTGTGGCCATGCCACCCTGAACAAGCTCAATCCCATCTGGTCTCAGAAGCTAAGCAGGGTTAGGCCTGGTTAGTACTTGGATGGGGGACCACCTAGGAAGACCAGGTGCTGTAGGTGTAAAAAAAAATAAATAAATAAGGGATTGTAAGCTGACAAGTTCTTTGCAATTTGTGAGGTAAACTAAGAGTTGCCTCACCTAAAAAAAAAAAAAAAAGGATGAGTCACTTCTTGTTAGCATGTACAATTGTGCAATGTATTCCTCATAATAATTATGGCATTTTTAATAGAAGGATATTGCGTTAGAAAGGAGGACACCAACAGTAAATATCAATAGTAGTATATATGAAAATGACCAAGTCTTTCTAGGCTATATTTTTGTCAAGTTAAAACAATGTAGAGACAAGTTTTGTAGTTATTTTTAACTTTAAAAAACTTCCACTTGAGAATATATATTCAATTAAGATTTAAAATACAAAGGGAAATAATCATCAACTTAGATTAAAAGATGCTTAATTTCTGTGACATTATAAAACAATTTATATAAGATAAATTAGGGGTTGGAAAACAAACATCAAAATTTACCACATCCTTTAAGTGTCAATAATTTTAAAATAAAATAACAATTGAACACCATAACAAAATGTCTTGGATTGATACAGAAATTTTATAAAATTTTATTTAAAAAGAAATAATGTATACATTTTCAATATATATCTGTCAAAGTATAATATTACATAAGGAAAGAGAAACAACAATTAGGGCTTAATTTAATACTAACGTGGTTATTTCTTTTCCTTGCCATAGGGAAGAGAACAAGACTGGCTAGTGCTTGAACGGTCGTTTTTCAAGCTGTGCATTAGAAGAGGCTTGCACTATTGTTTCTTGCATCTCATTGGCCAGAACTTAGTCACATCAAGGAACAGATGAGCCAGAAAGTGTAATGTGAAAGTAGTGAATAGCTAAAACTTAACGGCATTAAGTTTTAAAATGGGGAGCTCAGATATTGCTGAGCAGGTATCTGATTTGCCAAAAAAGATGAGATAAAATTTTATATGTGTAATCCCAAGTATTTTTTACTTAACCTTTATTTCATACTAACTCCACATATTTCTTTGAATGAACATGTCCAATGCAAATTGTCCTTATATCACTTATGATATATTATTTAATATTAATTTGCAATGAGCCTGTTTAATTTTTGAGCACAAGATTAAGATTTTATAAATATTTCACAGTTACTAAAACTGTAGAAGATAGGTGCCTAATTAAACTGTGTTCAGAGAATGAATGACCCTTTGCTACAGTGATCGCATTATTCAGTACATTTTTGTTGTTCACTGATAATTGGAAGGTGAAGAGAAAAAAATATGCTTACAACACATTTGTGCTCACTTTGCACATTCTATCATGTAAAAATGTTTTGGTGAATTTTTATACAAAGTATATGTTAGCCATTATTTATAATACTTTGGAGAATTGTTAATGTTATTATGTAAATTGTTTGCAAGATTGCTAATTTCATATTGCCTGCCTAATGTTTTTTTGCTATAAATTAGTTTGCTATTTCAGAAACAAGGGAAATTATTTGTATAGTTATACATATACCAATGGCAAAACTTAGTTTGTTTCCTATTTCCTTTAATTTCTGCACTTTCCAAACATTATTTGTAGATGATTTATTTTCTGGCTGAATTACGTTTTGATGCTCTGTATACATGGTTCTCAATGCTGGCTATGTATCATTTTCACTTGGAATAATTTTTTTACCTATTTGTTTAAAAGGATTTTGGTTTATCACCCCTGAGGATTTAGATTTCATATTTTGAGGCTAGAAAATGCATGATTTTTAGGCAGACTCAAGGTTGATCTTTCCTTAGAACCAAACTAAAAAAAATAATTTCTTAAACATAAGGCAGGCTGGAATAATGGTTACTATCTCAGGTTATGAAATCTGAAATAGAGGGAAAAAGTAACAATTATACAACTTGTTGACTATGGATTTAGAGGTAATTATTTAACCTGATAGTTCTTATTGTGACACCAGATATTTAGTAAGCAAACAACAAATAGTAGCTACATTATTATTATTGGTATTATTTATTAGAAATGATTTTCATAGTATATTCTTCCTCTAATTCATTCCATTTGATACTATCTCCCTTGCTGTAAAAAAAATATAGTTATACAAATTTTTATTCTACCTCAATTTTTGTTATTAAAATAACATTCTGTTGTGGGGAAGATGGTGAATTTTTCGGACATCTATTTTAGTCATTTATTCAAAAGTATTTCTTTTATGTTTTAGGCATTCCATTCTAGCATTGGACTTACATCCAAGACCAAAATAGGGATAAAAAATATCAGTTCTCACATAATTTACATGTAACTGGGTGGTGGACAACAATAATCCAAATGAAGTTTTGATAAGAGCTATATGACAAAGCAGAAAAGAGAGACAGGATATGAGTGGCAATTATAATATTCATGGTCCCAGAAAACCTCACCATAAAGATGAAAGTTGAACAAAAGCCTGAAAAAGTCATCTGAGTGAGACATGTAGATATCTGGGGGAAGAGCATTTCAGGTGGGGGGCGGGGAGAACAAAAAGCAACAGCTTGCACAAAGGTCCTGAATCAGGAACACAGCTGATGTTGGAGAACAGGCAAAGAGGCCAATCAGTCTGAAGTGTCGTGTATGAGGGGGAAGTTAGAGGAAGTAATGTCAAAATAAAGTCAGGAATGATTGCAAATGATTATAACAACTTTAATCTCTGAAAAAAATTATGAAGACAATTCACCTAGTAGGATCAATTAGGGTTCTCCCTTGTGAATAAATTAAGAAATGAAAACAGGAAGACCTCTTAGGAGACTAAAACAACAATGCAGGTGAGAATTAATTATAGCTTTGACAAAGGCAATAGTAAAGGAAATAATAAATTAGTCCATTTACGAAAACATTTTGAAGATAGATCACATCTTTTGTTATGAATCAGATGTCAAAATGTAAGGGAGAGAGAGAAGTTGAATATCTCAACTGTTAAAGCTTTATTCTCGAGACATAATTTTTTTTTTTTAGATTCCCAGATGAGAATCATTTAGAATAATTAGATTTCTGTTGATAAAGCATGGGAAAATATTCAATCTGTTCATTTAAACTATTGGATGAAATGCATAATTAAATAGTTTGTATGCTAGCATGTGATCATTGGCTTGTCGTTAGATTTAGAAATTCATATACTACAGAAGCATCAGATTTTCATTAAAGGTTGATCAACATTATCTGTCTAGGTAGTATCAATTATTTTTATGACATTAAATGCCAACTGTATGTTTTCAACTCTCAAATTTGCATACCTAACCTAACGCTTTCTCCAAGCCCCAAACTGGGGAATCATTCTTGATTCCTTTATGTTTCATAGAAAAATATAGGTTATATTTTGAAGATAACTTCAAAACATCTTCTTCATACCTACTGCCATCTTCCTGGCACAATATTCTGTTGTACCTTCTGCATAACCGTGTGGTTGTTTCCATAATGTACCCCGTCTTCATTCCTTCTCCATAGCAGCCAGAGTGATGCTTTTAAAAATGTAAATAAACAAAAGCTCATAGACACAGACAACAGTTTAGTGGTTACCAAGGGAAAAAGTGGATGAGGGATGTAGATAAGAGTAAAGGGAGTCAAATATATGGAACAGAATTTTTAACTTTGGGTGGTGAAAACACAATGCAATTAAAAAGATAATATATTATTGAATTGTACACTTGAAACCTATATAATTTTATTAACCAATGTCACTCCAATAAGTTTTTTTAAAAGTTTGAATAAAACTGTTTTCTCAAAAATGTAAATAAAATCATATCCCTTATTAAAATGTGTATAACTTCCCCTTCAACCTGAATTAAATCCAATATATCATAACAAAGTATAAAGTACACATTTCCCTCTTCTCCAAATAATAATAAAAAAAAAATGACCTTATCACCCTCCTTTCTTACTTCTCTGATATATTTTCTTTCAATTTCTACAACATAGAAATGTCATTCTGCTTTAGTGAGTTTTCACTAAGCGATGTTGCTTATGCCTAGGCTTTTCACAGTGTCTATTAAGTAGGTGAAAAATTTTTTTCAATCTATAGACCACAATTAAAAGCTTATTTCTTAAAAGATTCCTTTTATGCCAACTAGTCTAAATAATAATTCCTTCCTACTCCTCCTTTTAGTTTTCCAGTACTCAGGTTTAGCACACTTCTGGGCTAGAAAAAGATGATACTAAACTGTTCTTTGAGTACTTACTCCTCTCAGGGTATCGTTATCTTTAGGGTATCAGCCTAATGCTAAGGTAGATCTGAGCTGAGATGAGATGTGTATTTATTACAAAAGTTTAATTTAACAAAAAGTTAAACCTAGTGTTTTCCCTGAAATTTGATTCTGACATTCCTGAATCATTATTATTTTGATATGTAGACAAATACATTTGTTATTTTAAAAGTGCTAGTGGACTTCCTGTACTAAAAGATAAACTCTAAATTTGTCTTTAAGGAAATATGACACTTTGAGGGATGTATTAAATAAAATAGATAATGAGAAATAAGCAAAACTTTTATAAATCTTTTTGAAATGAGAACTAAATATCATTTTCTGGATCCAAAAATATCCAGTTAATGAGAATATAAGAAAAAAAAAACGTTTATTTTTAGGAGACAAGTTCATCAGAGATTATGGTTGTTAAATGGTGAGTTTGGACTGTGGGGTGGGGAGAGATCAGTTCCCTCTCCGTGCCCCCTGCCCCCCTGCCACCTTCTTGGTGTTCATGGAATTTGAGGCCAACATTTTAGATAGGAAGAATATAGGTAAGGAAAATATTGGCAGCAAAGGTTAAGGTAATAGGAGAGTGAAGGAAATTCTAGAGAGGTATTTGACCTATGTGACAGGTATCAATCAGAATTATAACTACATTAATCTTTTTTATCACCATGTCATAATTCTGTTATCACCAAATTTCAGCAAAGTTTGGAAAATGTTAAAATTTTATACAAAATGTGCCTTGGAGATTTAATGGATGCATACGAATACTACAAAGGCTTTAGGGGGAGATAAAACAGCTTATAAATTGACAATCCTGTGATCTTTATGAAATACACAGAGAAGTTGCAGGCATCAAGTGACTGTTCATTACCTAAGATGACAGCCAGAGCAGAACACCTTTGTGAGGTATTTATGCATTGCTTAAAGATGCCCGCATATACATGAATAAGTTAATTGGGAGAAGATTTGAATTCTGAGATCTAGGAAGATGAATAACAGGCTAATATTACTCAGGTAATTTTAGAAGAAAAACTTTAACTCTAGAGTAATCAGAGACCAGTAGCTCAAAGAAGGAATTGCGTACTTAATTTCTATTCTATAGGGAAAGGAGTATTAATTCAATATTTTTCAGTTCCTTTGTTCTTATTTCTTCTTATATCATTTTGTTAAAACATGAGAATATGTGTTAAAATATCACACACCAATTGCATTTCTTAAATTTTCACTTTCAGCAGTTCTTTGCCTAATATCTTAGTGCTCTTCTTTAGGATAATCCTAATAGACTGAAGTTTTAGTATCTCCTCTTCCTACTATTTGGCCCTCTGTCATTTTGACAAAATAGTATATATGAAAAATGATCCCTTGCAAAAACTGAGTAGCCGCATTTCTAACATTTGTCTGTTAGAACTCACTTTAAATGATGTGAATCATTTATCTACTTGCCTAATTTCTATGCAGCCCAATTATGGATATTAAGGAGAAAATAATAACAGCTTTTAAGAAGGAGAATAGAGTAGGGATTTATGGCTACTCCACAGAGCCTTTAAATTTCCACATTTTTATATGAGACAAATATGGATCTTGGTTTTAAGAAATACACAGTTTAAAATGGCCAGAGTTTCTTTACCATCTCCTTAAAGATATTATTTTCCTCTGATAGAGAGGGTTATAGGGCATTGAACACTATTCTTAGTATGACTCCATTAATTGTGTAGTAACGAGTCATTAACCCAGATTCTAATGTTAGAATGTATACATGTATACTAACTTCTTTTTCATAGCAATAAAGTTTAATTTTCTACATTGACAATTCGGTGGAAATTTGTGAGTCTATCATCAGATAGATATCTTGTTAGAAAAAATGTAGACTACAATCCTACAGCTCCCCGAATTTATTCAGTTGCGCTAATTCTACATGCAACTATTGTATTATTATCCTCATAGAGGAAATAATTTCTGGCTGATGTATTAGATTTTTATCATATAGGGTATAAATTAAAAACAAGATTGATGTCATACATACAATTCAATACATGGCCTGTTGTATGTAATTTCCAAAAGCCAAACTAACTAAGAAAAGAGAAGAATATAAATTGTGTACAAAATGGAGAAAATATAAAATAAATTAATGTCATTTGATATTTCATGGATTGTTTGTTTTAAGGTTTTATACATTATTCTCTATTATGTTTACTAATTGCAGTATGCATTTATAGCTTAATCTAAGTATAATATTTTGAGTTGGAAATTGGCCTTAGTGTGCTTTTACACATAACAGAATCTTGTTAAAATTTGGGGTTCACCAGCTTTAGATTGACTTTATCTTTGAAAATAATGTACGAATAAATAAAATTTTTGCTGTGATTGTGTCATATATGTAGAAGAGTGCCAAAAAAGCAGTTTATTTAAAATGTATATAAATTTTGGATTCCTAGCTGAACCTTGCTTATTCAAGTGATTTGCTGGTCTACTTTATGTGCTTATTTGTGCATAGGCTAATAAAGCAAAGAGGGGAGGGAGGATTCATTAGAAGAGAGAGCTGTTTCACTTGGTAAGAATATGTGATATTCTTGAAGGTCCAAGTGTACAGCAAGGGAGCAGGTTAGGCTTAAGTTTTCTTCCCAGTACAGATGGCATCTTCCATAAGAAAATCACAAGAATCAGAACATCATCGTAGAGAAGATTGCACCAGAGGACATTTCTCTACAGTTAGAAGCCCCACTGCTGAGAAAGTCACATGCCCTTGAAATACCCTTGAAAGGACAGGAAATTAAGCCTGGATGGTCAGGCAAATAATGTAGTAACACTGGCTTAACTAGGGGACTCCATCTCTTCTCCCCCCTCCCCCTCCCTGCTCTTTTCTTTCTCCCTCCTCTTCAACACTATGAATTGAAAACCCAAAAGAGAAAGAATGATTTAAGGTGAAGAAGATTTAAAAAGCAGGATATATTCTCTCCTTATACCCAGTCATTAATAACAGAACAGTCTGCCACTGAGATTATAAGAAAAATATATAATTGAAGTTTAAATAAAATTAAATTTGATCATTCTATTATATATAAATAAGTGGAAATTAACAAATGAGATTTGCCCATATACTGATATGGGACTTGAAAAAGCATAGTTGAAGATTGTGGTGAAGAATATTATAATTATTTCAACTTGATACTCTACTGAATTTAGATTTTCTAATAAATCAGCTTTATTTATAAGGCTTCATAAAGAGATATAGAGAGTTGATTTTTTCAAAGGCAGCGAAACTTATAACAAGCACCTGAAGAAGTAAGGATGATATTATTCAGATTGTAAGTATAGAAATACAACCTGAATAGGAGGACTATTTTTAATGAAAAAAAAAATTAAAAATAAAAGATTATGAGATTATGAGAAAACTAAAATATTACCTAGGTTAGAACTCCAGTGCAACAAATAAAGTCAACATGTACTTGAAGCATGATACCAATAATTACAATAGGTGTAGTACACCAATTATAGCATATTTTACTGAGGGAAAGCATTGGAAAATTCTAATAAATTTTAATACGCAAAGCCACTATATCCTTAGGAGCCAGTCATATCTTGAGAAGTAGATTCTCATTGCCTTCTTACATTTCTATAACAGTATAAAGAAAATTGTATTTCTGTATCAGGCATCCACTCGCTGTTTTTTTTTTTTTAATTAGTTATTTAAATTCGTTTCAAGTATACGGTACATTGGTTAGACATCTACATAGTTCACAAAATGATCCTCCCAATCGCTCTCTCCCTCCCTGGCCCTCCACCTAGCCGTCATATTAATGCTAACTGCATTTCTTACACAACGCTACCCACCCCTGTGACCAACTCTCAACCACTAATTTGTATTTCTTTAACCCTTCACTCTATTCTCCCAGCCCCCAAAGCCCCTCTCCTCTGTCCATCACCAAATTGTCTACTATATGAGTCTGTTTTTGATTACTTTGTTCTTTTTGTTCCTTAGATTCTGCATGCAAATGAAATCATATGGTATTTATCTTTCTTTGTTTAACTTATTTCACTGAGCATAATAACCTCTAGGTCCATTCCTATCATTGCAAATGGTAGGATTTCATATTTTTTTAATGGTTGAATAATATTCCATTGTATATATGAACCATAATTTCTTTATCCAATTGTCTGTGGATGGACATTTACGTTGCTTCCATATCTTAGCTACTGTAAATTGCGCTACCATGAATATTGATGTGCATAGATCTTTACGAATTATTATTTTGGTTTTCTTTGGATAAAAACCTAGAAGTGTAATTGCTGGGTCAAAAGGTATATTCGTTTTTAATTTTTTGAGAAACCTCCATACTGTTTTCCATAGGAGCTGTACCAATTTGCAATCTTACCAACACTGTATTCCAATTGCTGTTCTTAACTGGATAGTAATGGGCATCATCAACCCAAGGGACAGCAGTGATTGTTATGCACTATTCACACTTAAAGTATTAGTAAGGTTGGATTATCTTTATAAATTATTTCAGTATTTGACTTTTTCTTACAGAATTGAATGAATTAACATCTTTGTAATTAGTATTATAAACTTTAATTTCAAGAGTTAACTCTTCATTATTAGTTGGGATTAACCATTGTTTCGTAGTTCACAGTTAACAGTTAGGTGCCCAAAGTAGTGAGTCACCTGAGTAGATTAATACTTTTGACATTTGACTTTCAAGGCAATTATAGCTTCTTCAATAACTCTTGAAATATAAGAAACTTAATATCCTTTCTAAAATTGCTTATTAATAAAATTAATTTCAAGTATACTACCTCGTGAAGACCAATTAGCCTTCTTTCTGTGTCAGGAAATAATACTATGATGTGTCTGTCCTCAAATGAGCATTAAAGACTTAAAATGTTTGTCAAATATTATGTTCCTCTCATCTGGTTAGTTGTTGTTGAACAATCAGCATTATTAGATGATCATAGATCATTTCTCTTGTATTAACATTAATCCGGGATAATATTCATGACTGACAGTTTTATAATTGCTACATGTGTTCTCATTTTGCTTCCTACAAACAGAATCACATCACTGCATTATAGATATTGAGCATCTCAGTTACTTTGTCGACTTTGTCAAATATCACATGTAAGATTTCTGCAGCCAATTTCCTTATAATCCCTAGGATGCTCCCCATCTGGCCTTCCATATTTTTAGACACACAATATTGTAGTTTCAAGTCCCTCTTATCCTTACATATCAGTGTCTATAACAGACATATGCTACTATTCTTTTCCTTTTGCACTACTTGTTTGAGTATTTAGTAAAGCTTTATGTATATTTTCTCTTAGAATTAAAATGTTATATATCACTGTATGTATTAAAAATTATAATTTCCACATGACATATTTTAAATGTTTTTTTAAGTATGAACATTTTGTATTGAATCTAGAGCTTATTCCCTGATTTTCTATTCTGTTCTACATTTCTTAGCAAAGAGGTACATTTAAGACAATATTCTGACACTGTGCTAGACTGTGATGAGCACATAACATGAGAGATTCTATGTGAGTTTAATTGGCCAAGTTATCTCATATTATTACCATAGCATACTGTTTGGATAAACAAACAAACAAACAAACAAAAACACACACAGGACATCTATCAAAGCAAAAATAATATATAGCTGGAAAGTAAAAGATATCAATCCTGTCAATGTTATTATATTTGTTAAATGTCAGGCTTATCCCTAAATATCATGAAATAATTGGATTGTATGTATCTATGTGAAGATTGTGCAGTACCAAATAAAACATTCTAAACTACCCAGTTTATATTTCTTAATAGAAGGAGACTGAAGAATAGTAATAATAAATAAAAGGTTAGAATTCTGAATCCTATGATAGTACAATTTAGGCATATTCTTAAATCTTTGGATGTAGAGTCATAAATAAACCATTTCTAATATTTAGAGATTATTTCTTATTTAGCATAAAACAAATGTCATTACTCCAGAAATTTTGACTCCAGTGCTAGAAAATAAGTATGATTGAAACATTGAACAAGGAAACTGTATGAAATAAAACAATGCAGCAAGAATACTAGAGAGCATATATAGTTAAGATATAGGTAAAATAAAATAAATAAGTGGCACAATCATTAAATTGAAAATGTTCTCAAAACCGAAGTTGGAATAGAGGTAGCTTAAAAGATTTAAAATAATTTTAAATATGCTCTTAGTATTAAAAAAATAATAACACTAGAATTAATTTGGCCACTCAGAGCTCATCCAGATAGGCAAAGGCTTTTTCTTCCAATGGCTGACTTTGGAAAAAAAATATTTTGAACATAGACATCATACCCCAAAAAGAACAAATTATACACTCAATCTGGATTTTGATGGAAGTTTAATAAAGGGACTAATTACAAAAAAAAAAAAAAAAAGGCAGAATTTAGGGAATCCAAAAAGATGAAGTGCAGCCAGGAACTGTGCAGACATGAAGGGGAGAGAGTGATGACCTATGGAGTGTAGCTGTATTGAGAGGGTCCTTTGGAAGCTGGACCTTTGGTAAAGGTTGCAGTCACCCACAGATACCCTGCAATGAGTAAGGCAGGTAATTATCCTGAACTTCCTCTTTTCTATCCTGAAATCTCATGTAAGTGCATTAACCCAAATTGCTTATAATTCTAAGGCTAAGGGAGACTATTGACATCAGTCTATAAAGAGTATTCTGTCAGAACACACAACAGGATAGAGAACAGATATGGTGAAACACATCAAAGATTATTAAACAATGATAAAGAAATATCATTTGCTATACCATTTGCACGAAAGGTGAAACTAGGACATCTTCTGAGCAAGAATAGGATGCAGCTTGAAATGAAATTCACACCTGGCAATCTTTTATAGAGATCAGAAATGTTGAGTTTATATCTAAGTCACATAATAAAACCCTCTTGGGGAAGGGTAAATGCTGTGGTTACTTTGTGGAGATGTGATGGTTTCCCTTATCCCTACCAAAATTTGCTTCAAATGCTTCATTTGATAATCTCTCTCTCTCTCTCTCTCTCTCTCTCTCTCTCTCTCTCACACACACACACACACACACAAACACACACACACACCAAGAGGATAGGACGAAGTTCGTTATCTCTATAATAAGGCTTTTTGAAGAGAACAGGCAGGCTTTCAAGCAGATCCAGAAATGACTTTCTCTGGAGAGTCAGTGACTGGTTTGGACTTTTATGGTGGGCAGGACATGGGACTGGAATGAATGTTCCCATGCACATGGCCCTGGTTTGTATTGGTTTGAGCATCCTGATGACATCAAAGGAGAGAGAACCCAAACTTTCTTATCATCTTGCCTAAAGTGAAGCAGAGGAGAAGAGGGAGTGGTGGGGCTTGAAAGCTGTCAGGAGTCAAATGACAAAAAAGGAGTCAGACTCTATTAAAAGATGTGAAAAAAAAATGCACACAAAAATATAAATAATTAATATATAGGGAAACACTTATCCTTCTCAGTAATTAAAACATATTTAAATATATTTTAGAACACACAGAGTTATTCCTTTTTCCTAATTTACCTTACTGCTCATCAGCTAACGTACTATTTGTTTTGCTTACTTACCTTTGCTAAATCTTGCTTCACAACTTAAAATAAGATACTTAAGTAAATGTTCTATACCTGTTCATCAGCACTTGTATTACCATCATCTCTATAGTGTCAGAGTAGGAAGTATAAATAGTCAATAAATGAAAAATTGATGTCATCTGGATATGTGTGTAAGCATCTGTAAAGGTGTTTTTTTTTCCCCCTCAAATCATTAACAGTTGTTATTTTTGAAGAAGGCATTTATTCTACATGTTTTGACCTTGATTGATTTCTACTGAAATATTTATTTTTGTATTACTTTTGTAATTTAAAGTTTATTTTTTTTTAATTTGAGGAGTTGATAAATTAAGTGTTCAATATTTATATACACATGAATTATGAGAATTTGCTAGTTGTTTTATTGCTGTTAATTTATAAATAAGCAGTGCATTACTAGCAGGCTTAAATATGTAATGGAATGAATAATTCTGTAGGCAGATTTATTTAGCTATCTGGATATATTGCTCTTTTTAAGCCTGTTTAAATGTCATCATGTTGTCAAACAGGAGCAATGTTTCTCTGAGAAAAAGATGAAAAACAGTTTCTACTTAAATATAAAAATGTGCCTCAGTCAAGCACTAGCTGCCTTAGTCGATTACAAAAGATTTCTGAATTATGATAAAAGATATACCAAGGTAAGAAAAAACCAGTCTGTTTGTCCCTGAATAAAATTATAAACAGATATATTAAAATCAGGTTCATTTCAGTGGTTTAATGAGAATCATTAAAATTAAAGTAGTACTATTATTCAAATATATATAAAAGTACTAAATAATATGTCAGTGTGGATGTTCTTCCTTAAGCACCATTATTTTAAAGAAAGTTTGAAAAGCTTTTTAGTAGCAAAGTTTAATGAGCAATTCCTTAATTAAATATTTAAATTAGGTAATAATATGGAACTTATATTTAATGTTGTGTTAAATTTTTAAAATAGTATAAATATGAAATATAATACTATGTGTAGTTGAATTATTAAATAATTAGGAAAAATAATTTTGTTAAAATATATTCACACCTTTCTGTCTTTGTGTTAATCTGTGCTGAAGACTGGATAATACAGACTCTATGTATTATCAAGCATTAGTAAAAAATATAGTATATTTTAAGTTGTAAAGACTTGTGGTAATGTAGCAGCTTTTAAAAAATAGTGTTTTACTCTTAACTAAAAACATATTTAATAAATTTTAGTGTATGCTTCTGTATTTCCATTTTGTTTTATCTAAAGTTAAGTAACTCCAAACTTCATAGAAGGTCTATAAACAGTTGGCACATTCCATAGTGTTTGATGTAACTGAAGAGGAAGATGATATACAGCAGTTTAAAAGTAGTCTCCAGATCAGCATTTACTTTCATTATTTCATTTGACAAGTAACTAATACATATTAGAATGTTGAACTTTGTGGTACATTTTTGTGCCTGTGCTTCTTTATATATGATGTGATTATAGTATAATGTACTTTAAATGTAAATGTGTAATATCAATTTTATTAAAACAGAGCTAGAGAGGAGGAATATTTAAATAACATTAACTAATTTGTGTCCCATTCATTATAATAGCTGTTTGATTCTCTGTCAATAAGAAACATAAATGTGATTCCTTAGTCAGCATTAGCTCCAATAACCCTCTCCTATAGTCGGTGTCTTGATAAACTACATGCAAGTCCAACAGTTAATCCTAACATTCGGTTTTCATGCAGCTTGAATTTAATATTGAGACATGTACTTCTCCTGATGCACAACCCAAGAAATAGAGGGAAAATGGCTGTGTTGACATTAGTGAAGAGAATACATACACCCACACACACATACACATATTTATGCATGCACTTACTGGATGCTTTAAGAAATTTGTAAGCTAAATTTGAAAAATGATAATGTTTTAATAATAGATTTAAAACCTAACTTCCATGCATATATCAATTGCAGTGATTCTATTTTCTAAGGAAAAATATACACTTAGATGTTCTGAATTAAAAAAATATTTTAAATCAGAACTCTCTAGAAAATATAGTGCATATTTTCTATAATTATAATGTGTTCCAACATCATTAAATATTTAATTAAAAAATCATTTCTAATGGTGAGTATGTGCTTATTTTGAGGTGAAGAATAAAGATGGGACATCCATAAACTAAAATAATAATAGAGCCCTATCGCATTTAAGTTATAAGTTCAAAGATAGACATGAAATTAATATGAGGTATGGTTCTTATTTGCTTCTAATCAAAATGACACAAGTTCAGAAATTTATTTTAAAAAATGAGATGTTTATTTTTTAAGTATTATCAAGATGTATGTTTCCTGTTGATTCTACTTCTGCTATTCTCTGGCTTACTAAAGTAAATGTATAGTGGCAGTTCATATCTTTTCTTCCTATATTTGTGAGTTGAACAAATCTCAGACTTTAGAATAAGGGGGAAAAAAGAACAATTAGACCAAAATTTTTTGTGTGTATTTTGACACTTTTAAATGCCATTTAATAATTACAATGTGGCATATACTTTTGAGCAAAACATTTCAAAGGTGAATTTTTTGAACTTTAATGAAGATTTAACAATGTATTTGCATTGCCATACTTAACTTCATATGAGAAGATGCAGCAACAGCAGAGCTAGAATGAATTTTCTTTGTATATGATTCCCTATGATTAAATTCTCATTTTTCTGGTCAGTGACTCATGTTATAAGGTCTGAAAACATAATAAATGCTATTAAGGAGAGTAGTGAAAATTATGTGTACTTTTTTTCAAAGTCATGCTCTCTATCATGTCCCCAGAATCAACAAAATTTTGATCACAGTTGTACTATAAGACTAGTGGAAGTGGGGGTGAGTGTTAGGTTGAATTGAGTCTCCCAAAAAGTTATGTTAAAATCTTAATCACAAGAACCTTTGAATGTGACCTTACTTGGTAAATGAGTCTTAGAGTTGGAATGAAGATGTGAGTTAAGATGAGGTCATGCTGGAGTAGGGTAGGCCTTTAATCTGATAAGACCTGTGTCTCAAGAAAAGAGACATAGAGACAGACAGGTACAGAAAGAAGAAAACCATGTGAAGACACAAACATAGGGAGGGAAGAGGATTATGTGAATAATCAGAGGGATTAGAATTATGTAGTTCTAAATAAAAAAAAATGCTAAGAATTTCCAGTAATCAACAGAAGCTAGGAGAGAAAGTATGGCCCTGACAACATATTGATTTCAGACTTCTAGCCTCTAGAACTGTGGAAGGATGATTTTCTGTTGTTTTAAGCCACCCAGTTTGTGGTAATTTGTTAGAGTAGCCCTAGGAAATAAATGTGGGATGCCGATATCACCCAAATCAAAGTCAGTCTCTAAGGTTGCTTATCCTGATACTTCTAAGATGAGCTAAGTACACTAGTCTAGCCATAATATGATGTCAAATCAGGAGGAATAAAAATGGAGATAGAGGCACCAGTCCTCTGAAAATGTGTGCCAGTTGAAAAAGGGAGAATCTTGGCCTTTCCTCCTCAAATTCCTACCCTTGACTCCCAAATGCCTGTAAGTTCAGATAAGTCAGAGGGAAATGTGGCTATTTGCCATTTTTAAGTACTTAGACATAGCTGAGTCAGCTTGCCCTATAGGACTCTTCTTGTGAGCATGTACAGACGTAAACATAAAGAAGAGGTCTATGATTTCATCGCTATGCCGGTTTTCATAGGAAGGTGCCCTATATAGGGATGTGTTTACACTTCAGTATTAGATAGGCCAATGACCTACTCACGCAATAAAAACAATAATGATGGCCTATAAATCTGAGTAAAAGTATATTTTTGTCAAATTTCAGGGTAGTGTGTATTATAGCTATTAACCACACCTGAGTTCTAGTCTAGTGCTTAGAACATTCAGCATTGTTTGGTTAGCAGCAGTTAACCATCATTATGGCAGGCAGCTTAGCATTAATTCGGATTTTCCCATGATTTTTTTTAGGGTGCAAATCTTATAGATAAAGATTATGCCAGCTGTTTGGATAAGATAATAAGTCAATTTCTATATATAATATGTGTACAACCACCTACCCATAAGGGTGGCTAACTAGTGTTAGATAAGAATTCTTAATTGAAAGTACCCATTCCTACATCATAATGGAACTCCTGAGAGCTTGTCCTACCCTAAATGTGCTTCAGAGAAGTCCCATTGCAAAATAATAAAGTAAGGTTGAAGGGTCATGACTTTTTTTCCTCTCTGGTGAGACAATAAAATAATCTGATTCTATTTGGGTCCACAAATGGCCTACACTTTTATTTTTAACAGTTGGAGAAAGCTCTCTAATCCCAGAGCTCAATAAGCCTTTAATTATCAGTGGAGCTGCCAATATCAATAGGGCCTTCTCACCAAAATATCAGTTAAGATGTGAGAGCTGTGAGATTGGCCATGAATTTTTGTAATTCTGCACTTCTTGAGAAAGTAGGGGTTTTGTTTGTTTGTTTGTTTGTTTGTTTGTTTGTTTGTTTTTGGTCAAGACTTATTTATTTGCTACCTTCACTGCTTTTATGCTTTACTTATATGAAGGTTCACGATTTTGGCTGTTTGCCTAATGACTTGGAACAGAAGCCAGAGTAAAATATCTAAACATAGGATATCCAATATCTATAAAATCCAATCAGCATTGAGAATTCTTCATTGTATTTGGTGACTAAAGATCAAAAGTTTTTTCTTAATAGGCTGTGAACTATCTCTGTGTGCTTCAGAGTACATAGATCTCTAGGTAGGACTGGAAAGCTAAAATCATTGATGTTGTCCTCATTCTGGCCCCATTGGATAATATTAACAGTAAAATGCAACAAAAGCACTTTTTTTTCAGTGTTAATTCAGCAAAATATTATCATCGTAATAAAATATTTGCATGTTATGAACAGTTCATGTTAAGCTACTATTAATTCAACCGACAGATGGCTATCTCTGGAGTATTCAGGAGAGTAAAAGGATATTGCATGCTTTGCAAAGGAAAGCAAGCCTGAGTTATTATAAAAGTGGCATTAGCAATTTCCAAGGCTGCATACAAATCCAATATTAGGAGTGATGTATTCCAATGCTGTTATGATGTTAGGCATTTTTGAAATATAATTGGCCGTTTTATGTTTAAACCTCAATGGTCTACATTACCTGAAGACTCTAAGAACAGTTGGCTTCCAAGATTGGGTTATTAAATTTGAAGATATTATTGTGCAGCAGCCTGGTATAAAAAATTTATAAAATGCCCAAGTAATTTGTTTTCTCCTGTTTTATGACTACTTTCAATTTTCCAATCTTGGAAACATTTAGGAATATAAGCTTTTGGGGCCATTTGTATGACTAATCCTTTATAGAGGCAAAAACAGAGGAGCCATAGAGTCCATTTCAATCAGTATGTGCATATGATGAATACCCAGAATATCCCCAGAAACTATAAAGACTGACAAAAGAGCATCAAGTGCAGTCTAGAAACAAACTACAAAATCACAGTCATGTTAAGTTCTCCCTTCTAAGTTTGGGGATCCTTGGGCTGCCACCCTGGTATCAAGGAATGTAGGCCCAGATCTTTTCTTTGCCTTTGTTTGTCTTGTTTCCATAACTCTTTCTGCGTACATTCCATATAACAGCCTCTTATCAGTCCATTAGCTAGTCTTTGTACTACCAAAGCTTTAGATCTATTCCAGTTTTTTTCATCAGCTCATCTGCTTGGTTGTTGATCTGAACTGTCATCTATCTAAGTTATCTGTACTTATCTCTTTAATTAGGTCAGTCCCTAGTTTTCAGCCATAAAACATCTGTATTCTTGGTATTTGTTTTCTCATCCTCTCAAGAGCCTGGGCTTCTTTATTCAGGCTAAGAGTAGTCTTACTATCTGAGCTTTCCGTTTCAGTATAAATCAATTGCTCTTTTATATTCCTTGCTGTTTGGAGATTCTGTGGCTGACAAACTCCTCTGCTGCTGATTCATGTCTATTGGCCTGGAATAGACATCTCTGAGGTCTCACTGCATCTTGCCCAGCAAACTCCATAAATCACTGGAGGTTTCAGCTCCTAGACTCATAGACATCTCCGGCCTACCTGTTCATGTTCAGGAGTAACCCTGTTGCCATCCTGAGGGAATGTTTCCAGTTTAACTCTGTTTCTCAAAATACAGAGCGTTGGATCTTAAATGTTCTCATCATAAAAAAGAAGAAAAAAATTATGTGAAGTGATAAAGGTGTTAGCCAAAGCTATAATGGTGATCATACTGCAACATATAAATGCATCAAATTAACATGTTGAGCACCCTAAACTTATACAATGTTACGTGTCGATTATATTTCCATAAAAAATACAGAGTATTGTACCCTATCCATTGGAGATATAGAAAGCTAGAAAGAGTGATTCTCCAACCCTTACAAAACTTCAGAAAAAAATACAAGATCAGAAATTCTCTTGGATTCAACAAGCTAAAGTCATAGGGTAACTCAGCAGCCATAATTTAAGGAAAGATGAACATTTGCAGGAAGTGACAAGATCATATCTTTGTTTACCTAGGGAAAACATTTAAAACAATATTTTACATTGTACATATTAAACATTGTTTTAAATTTTCTAATTTCTAGTTTGATTTTTTCTTTCCTTGTGAGCTATTTAAAGTGCTGCTTTTTTACTGAATATAATTTCTCTAATTTAATATGAAACTTAATTGCAGCGTGATCAGAAAATAGGTTCTGTGTAATATTAAAACCCTTTATAATTTGATATTGCTTTATAATAAATTACATGCTAAATTTTTATAAATGTTCTAGGCACACTTGAAAAATTCTGTGTGGTCTATACTTCTATAGCATATCATTCTGTATATCTCCATTAGTTCAAGCTTATTAATTGAATATGTCTAATCTTATATGTTTTGATACATCTTTATTATTTACTGAATTCTATGCTCACAAATTCTATGCTCACAAATTTCAAATATAGACCTTCTTAAGTTATTGATTATTCTCGGTATTTTTCCAAAACTGAAGGACATATTTATTTCAATTATATCTTAAATATACCATTTAAGTTCTTTAATTGTAAACTTTAATTCTATTTATAAGCTTTGCTAATGGAAAACCTTGTCTATGAAAAGAAGATGGCAAAAAAAATATTTTTAATTTGTATGAGATATTTGGTTATTATAATCTTGATCACTATTATGCAGATTATCAATAGTGCATGTCCAGTATATGTTAACTTTTCTTTCAAACATAGCTTTACTTATATGTAGATACCTAAAGATCCTTGTCTAAAAATGATTAAATCATATTTATTACGATCCTAATTAATTTCCTTTCCTGATTTCCCATCTGACTAGTAAAATTAAGCCTCACTAATGAAAATCATGGTCAATGCATAGTGAGTGGTAGGTTAGAAACTTGTATTCTTAAATTTATTTTAATTAGAGAAGAAACCTAAAGGCAATTTTATAGTGATTATTTTAAATGACAAATAAAAAATAATTATTTATTAGTTTGTAGGTTTAATTATAAGCTTCTTTGTTTACATTGAGTACTAGTTATATATAAACTGTCATAATGAATGTTAGGTTCATTCAATTTATGTTGTGTTCACGCCACTTCCTCGGAATGTGGCCTTATTTGGTATTAGGTCTTTATACATCTAAGCAGGTTAAACTAAAGTGTTTAATGGGAGCCCTAATCCAATATGACTAGTGCACTTATAAAATGGGTTAATTTGGACACAGGCACACACTCATAGAGAAGACAATGTGAAGGCGCACATGGAGACCATGTTAAGGTGGAAGATTAGAGTGATGTATCTACAAGGGAATGCTAGCCACCCTCCCCCACCCCCGGAACTAGGAGAGATGCATGGAGCAATTCCTCTCCTAGTACCATTAGAAGGAAGATGGCCCTGCTAACACTTCAGACAATAAATATCTGTTATAAGTCACCCAGTTTCATGGTATTTTGTTATGTCAGCCCTAGGAAACTAATAGAGACAATTTAGAATACAAATAAGTGCATCATCCCAGGTAGTTGATCTTTGCATACAAATTTACATTTTAAATTTAAATTTTAAAATCACAAAATAACATTGACTACTTACAAGATAAATAGCTTTGCTGGAGGCTGATAAAAATTGCGTTAGACATTTTGGATAAAATTAACATATATTAAAAAATGAAAAATAGAAAAATTAGAAAACCAAGAAAAGCCACCACAGTAAATACCTTTTGGCTTTGTTAACAATAAAATTAATGCCATTTAATATTCTACCTTGTAAGATAGTTAAAATATTTTATTATTTAAAATAGGTTTGCTATAATAATATGAATTTATGAAGAAAGATTGTGCTGTTTTCTAAGAACACAAAGAAAGCTTTTCCTGTAATCGATTGGAAAATTAACACATGTCACTTAACCAAATACTTGAAACTTGCTACCTACTACTCCATTGTAATCTCTCACATTTAACTGTTGCTATCTCGTCAAATTAAAAATAAATTTTATTTAGTTTATCAGTAGTTAGTTCTCCCTTTAAAGTATAATCTATTAATTAACTATCCAAATGTCTTTTTTCTAACATGTGTGCCAACAGAAGACCTTTGTATTACAGATTTTCAAGACAGATGGCTTGAGACTGTCATTACATTAGAGTTAACCACTGGTTTGTTTGATGTATTATGAATGCTGGTTAGAATCTTCCTTGTACTAATTATATAATTTATGGCATTTTCCATTTAGTGCTTCATTGTACTGGGTCAAAAATAGTCATTTTATTTGAAAAAAAAATGACTACCAATGGGGGACATGCTGAGACTACTGTAATGTCAATCATCCTTGGACAAGGTAAACATACCTTAAATTTATGACGTAGTTTCAATAGTTTTACACAGTGCAAGGGCACATCACATATCCAGAAAATAATGTATGAAAATTAATATATTTAGGTTGTGCTCTACTGAATAACATTTAATTTTGTCAAGTGGAACCATCTTAAATAGCTCTTAACTTCTAAGACTTTCACTGTTTTATTAAATTCTGAAACTATCTTCAAATTACAATTTATCAACAAAACATTTGAAAAATTATAAGTTCTCATTGTTTTAAACTGCTTATATTTTAAATGGTAAATAGTAAAATATATTAATAAGCAAAGCTTTATCAAGATCTTCATGTCTAGGTTAATTTTAAAAAATAGTTTAGGCACCAGTTTTGAGGATCAATGTAAGATTTTGGTTCAGGCTGAGTTGACTAAAAATAAGAAAGAAGCCTGAATTAATTTAAAGAAGAGGAAAAACCTTGGCTGAATTTAAAACTGCAGATCAGTCTTAGTGATGGCTAGAACAAGCAGAGAGGGCAAGAATATGCGCAGAAAAGCTTTAAATATAATGAAAATGTGTGTAACATTGAAACTAACAAAAATGGATTGGGTGCAAGCACTTAACAGAAACTTATGGTCATGAATGTTTGGAGTCAATGATGACAAATATCCATGAGTTTGAAAGAAATTCAAATAAGGATATCAGTTATTGAGAGGAGTTACGTTAATATTTGCTGAATGCCTACTAAATACCACAAACTATTCCAAGTGCTTGAGATATTCCAAGTGCTTGGATACACACACACACACACACACACACACACACACACTTATCGTCATGCTGCTTGTCTACTAAAGGATGGAGAAAATTAATTTAAAAAATGATATTAGAATATGGGAACAGAAATACAAGTGATGGAAGCAAAGAGACGTGTTAGAAAGCTGTTGTTACAATCCAGGTAAGAGATAATAGTGATTTGACACTAAATGTAATGTTGTATTCTGAATAGGATTCTGGAACAGAAAAAGAACATTAGGTAAGAACTAAGAAAATTTGAACAATATGAACTTTTGTTAATAACAATTTTTTAATATAGTTTCATTAATTGTAACAAATGTACCATGCTAATATAAGATGTTAGAAATAGAGAAAAATCTGTATAGGGCTGAGTATATATGGAAACTATGCTCAATTTTTCTGTAAATCTAAAACTGCTCAAAAAATTAAAGCATTATTAATAAAAATAAAATAATACAATGATAATAATAATAATAGTAATAAAAATGCTTAATCTTAACAATGTACCCCTCTATGTATTTCTTCCTTTCTATTTTAACAGACTTGCTCTCTATCAGTTGGTTAGCTAATCAGAGGTTTGTTGTCTTCTTGTTATTTTTTAATTTGCTTTTTTTTCCCTCCACACTAGAAACTAGTATACTCAGGTACTCTGTAATTTCATAAGACTGTATTATTATGATTTTTTTTAATCAATGTATCAGGAGCCCTTTTAATGTGACAACACATGTCTGTGCTTATTCACAAACTTTTTTCTATTACGTATTCAATTATTTCTCCCTCCCCATTTATTGTCTGCTGATTTTTGCACTGCTATATGAGGAATATTTTTCCTTTGTTATCTCTCTTTTTTTTTAATACTGCTTCTTTTAAATGGTCCCATCTTCTATCTTTATCATTTCCCTCTATTTTGAGAGATTTTATTTACTTAATAATGAATATCAAAAACTTAATACTTATTTACATGTAGTTTATTTTCAGTCTGCCTATTGGAAATTGTCATAACCGTAATAATATTTCAATTTTCACAAACAATTTATTATTTTCTGCTTTCACCCTGGTTAAATGCAAATTTCTATTTTCTCTACACTCTTATCAGAACTATTGAATTAGATAGGGGAACATCCATAGTCTTGCAGATTTTTTAGCAATTTAAATGTTTGACCACGAACATAAAACAAAGTGAGTCTTTGGCTCTGCCTGGAAATCTATTGCATATCTCTGATTAATTATCTCTTTTCCTCTTAAACATATTTTTCATATGTTCTTTTTTTTTTTTTTCTAAATATGCACCAACATTCTCTCTCAGCTTATGAGTTTGATTCTTATTTCATTGGGGAAAAAAAGAAGAAGAAGAAGAAGAGGAAAGAAAGAAAAGGATCAGAATAGATTTTTTCCTAATCCTACTACAGCATATCTTCCTCTATCTATGTGCTCTTTTAATATGAAATAATCTCTCTCTAGTACAATTATGCAAAAAAATTAGATGCTGTAGAAACAACTACCTTAAAAGAAGAAAATCTTTCATTTCATATCTCCCTCTAATGGTCATTTCTTTGTTCCCCATTTTAGCAAATGTAATCAAAACATTATTTAATTTAGTGATTAATTTCTTTACCTCCAGTGTTGTTATAATTCAGTCGAACTAGGTTATTTTTCCTACCATTCAATTTAATAGTTCAATCCTCAGTTGATGGACCGTCACCTTCCTTGTGGTTAGCAGATCAACTACTTATTCTTTAAGTACTCCTCTTAACTATGTCTTTACTACTTTCCTGCTTTTCCTTCCACTTAACTGGCCCCTTCTTTTAGATGTCTTTTATTAAGTCTTTTTTTTTTTTTTATCTTCTAGATCACTGGATGATAAAAATGTTGAAACATTTCTAAGGCTTCTTCTAGGAATGATTTGTTATATTTTAAGTAAAGAGAGGGGCTTTTGGAATGTAGCAGTGATACGGAAGGAAAAAGAACAAAGTTATTTAAGCAGATAGGCACTACCAAATAAGTTGATTCTGAATAACAGAAATAAAGGGATCAGAGGTAAGTAAAACAACCCCCTCCCCCCCTGCCAATTTCTTCTACTTTCACTTGCTACCATGTAAACAGTTAATAACTCCCTGTGCTCTAATACCATTTTTCATATGTCAAGATTAATTTTTCTTTCTCTAATTCCTTAAAGTTCTCATGCTCTCCTTTTAGTCCATGCAAAATAATAAAACTCACTGTCAGAAGTAATCTAATCTATTTCCTATAAATTCTCCCTGTGAATATAAGAAGTTTGAATATGTGACTCTGAAGACTCAGATAAAAGAATATGAATCTTTTGAGGGTCTGGTCTTAACTCTAAAGGCGACAAAGCGCCCCAGGACATGCTCCCTATTGGAATCAAGCAGGAACACGAAATGCAAATGTGGTTTTACTACTTTCATGTTCTGTTTTCTTTACTAGTTAACAATAGGATTATTTAATAATAAACTCTACTACTCTCCTGTTCTCTTGAATTTGTGATTGGGTAACATTTATATGCTTCTATTATAGAGTTCAATCAAATTTTTTATAATGCTTATTTATGTGATTTTTTTTTTTCCCCTCCTTCTGGGTTAAAGCACTTTTAGGAAAGTGTTTGTTAGAAATCCAGAAATAGTAAAATTAAAACCACCACATAAATAAATTGAATTTAATAGGGGTTTGTTTTACATGTAAGAACAGTTCACAAACTGCGAGCTTTAAAAAAAAAAGCACTGATATGAAGCTCAGGGACATGAAGTTACAGGATAGTTTATAAAGTGAAAATGAGGACGCTGTTTACTCATACAATGTTTATTTATTACAATGTGGTTTCCTGATAACAGTGAGTTGGTTAAAAGTGATGATTTCGTACCAGTTTTAGGAAGATGACTTAAGTTGCTTTTATGATTGTCAGAGGCAATGACAAGAAATAACCTAAGTTTTGCTTATGTTCATGAAATAAGCTAGACTTAGCTTTGCTTACTTGGCTTAAATGGTTTTGTCTGCTCAGGGAATTCTCAAGTCTGGTCTCCATTTTGTATTTAATTCAACATGTTGTAAAGTATTTGTAGAGTAGACTCTGTTATGATTCTTATTAATAACAACATGATGGAACTTTTTAGAAACTGAAGAGGAATAAACCTAAGTGTTGTGTAGGCTTTTATTAAAATATTATTAATGTTGTTTCCAGTCTCCTGCCTTTTAAGTGAGATTTTCAATCACTTGATTACTTCTGCACAGAAACTGTACTAATTGTTTGGTATTTTGATATTTGACAAGAGTATGTTTCCTACTCCGAAAAAGCAGTCTGCGGATTATGCACAGCCAGTGTCCTAGTAGAGAGAAGGTATACTCAATGTTTTACTACTCTGTACAGGAGAAATTGGGAGTCCATTGTGGAATTCAAAGTTCTTTTGTTTTATATTTGCTAAAAGGGTATCGAAGTCATTGCTTCATTATATATAAGCAATTCGGGGCCTCATTTACAGATTGCCGACAGATTTCCCCATAAGAAGCAGAAATTGAAATCGACCATCTTTTCCATATACATTGCTAAATATAGCATGCAACATAGGCAATAATAAATATTTTGTTGATTGAATAAATAAATGTCTAAAAAAATGACTGTTACAAGTGGAGGACAGCCATGTATTACGTGACTTTGTCTAACAAAGGAATTCCTGATATTTTACAGGTGTTTCTACATGCATATTTAAGCCTGTAATCATGTTGAAGAATATAGATGTACAGACAATAAATTAGCAAATTCTATCTCTAAACAGAATGCAAGCTACTAAATTTTAAGCTTATTTGAAATTCAATATTATTTTAACAACAATTATAATACAACAAACTTCTGAATTATACATTTTTATAAAATAGATAAAATTATGAGGCAGTCTAAGGCTAAAAATGAGTCTAATACTCATATTTTTTGATTATTCAAACTAAGCCATTTTTTCAACAATGCAGCTGCCATGAAAAATAACAACATATTGCCAAAACAGATTCATTATAACAGAATTTGCATTTTCACTCTGAGAAGGTAGTCTTTCACATATTTCTTACTAATAAGCTACTGGCTACTTTGACTGGTTTATCTTATCTAGTAACTCAATCACTGAGTAAGTAATATATTTTCTCATTTATATATATATATATAAATATAAAATATATATTTATATATATATATAATATATATTTATAAATATAAATATATATTTATATTTATATTATAAATATATATAAATAAATATAATTAATTATATATATAATATTTATATATATATAATTCTCATTTTCTTTTTAGTTAAACAACATAGATGCTTAGTATGCAACACTTGGATGTGATTTATTTTATTATTAAATTATCTGTAGGTTATAATAAACGTAAGATTAAATATTTTTATATTTTTAAATAATCATTTAATGCAGAACTTAACTAGTAAATCTTTTTTCATCTTCTTCTAATCTTAGCTTTTTTACCTTTTGTAATACCATTAGATTATTTTTAAAGTATTTGCTGAATATAAAAAAATGCATTACTTTTTATATTTTTATGATAAATATTTAATTGGGTAAAATAGACGAAAGATGTTTAACTCTTAGAAATGTTTTAAAATTAAGTTTCTTTAATGCACTGTTTTCCATGTTTTCAAAAACCAATTGGAATTGCTTTTGTGAAAATGCATAATGATATTATCTAACTTCAGTGATTACAACTAAACAATTTAAGTTAGGTATACTGCTCTTTAGAAGTAAATCTTTCTTTGCTGGCACAATAACAGCTAACATTTTAATAACTCTTATGTTATTAAATGTATGTGCCAAACATTTCTAACTACTTTAAATATATTAACATATTTAATCTTCTTAATGACTATATGAGTTAATTACCATTTTAATGTTGAGGAAGCTGAAGGACAAAAAGGTTAAGTAACTTAGTCTTAGAGTTAGTAAGGTGAAAAACAAGGATTCTAACCCAATTATTTTGGCTCTCAGTTTATTGCATTTTGCTATTAGTTCTTAGACTGCGATGATTGTGTGTGTGCATATACATATATATGTATATATATATGTGCATATACATATATACATGTGTGCATATACATATATACATGTATATACATATATGTGCATATATACATATATATATAATATACATGCACATACACATTTTTTCCTGTAAATATCTTTTAATTTATCATTTCACTGATGATAGAGAAAAGCAACAAAATAAACATCTACATACAATTTTTTTAAGTTGTAGATAAATAAAATGTGATATTTGATGCTACTAATGAAGAAATTGAAAAGTTCTGGCAATTTAGGCTTGGAGTAGAAATTGATCTACTCAAGGACAAATGTTTACCAAGAATTTTAAACTCTAGAGGAAAAAAAGTATTAAGAATCATAAAAATGCCAAAGTCAGGAAACATTTTATTGGTAATAATGAGTTTGGAAGAAACTATGAATTGGTATATTTCGATGAATGGTGGAAAAAAGCCCTAATTTTAGCAAACATGTAAACATTAGAATTGTATGCTTAAACACAATTCGAGGGACATCAATCATACACTATTTAATGGCAAATCCTATCAAGAAAAAGAAGCTATATATGTATTCCTGTGCATACTTCACTGAAATAAGTGTCACTGTATGTGTCTATGAGTCATATGTACATAGTCATACACATGTATGCATCATATATATAGCAAACGTTCTTTAATAGTATGATAATTATGTGATTGTAATAAAAATTTTTATCTGAATAACTACCAAAAATTCTATAATTATTTAAGTAAATGGATTATTTAATTTTCTACTTCCACATTTTAGCCACTAGAGTAACCTACATTAAGCTTTAATGTAGAAAAAGTTTGGGGCCAAAATATTCTAACAGAAATTAAACATAGTAAAAATAAGTCAATAGTCCCTGAAAAATGCTATAATTTATAAAAATAAAGTGCTTCTTTCTTTGAAATATCACTATATCTAGATATGATTAAATTCTTCAGGGGAAGTTTGAAATATTTTACTTTTTAAATTATCTTAGTCATTTTCATGTCTCTAAATACTTTTTTAATTTATTTTTTTATTTTTTAATTAAGTTTATTAAGGTAAATACTTTTTTTCTATATGTAACATTGTGTTCAATGAGGAGATAAAAACCACAATGGTTATTTTAACTTAGAAAATTTAATATTAACAGTTCTTAACTTGATATTAAATTTTGAGTTAAGTAACTGTAAAAAAATAAAAAATTACTGAAGTATCTCTCAGTAATTGGGACTGGGGGATAAAAAGGAAGAGCTAGGGATTATTAAAATATTGAAGCTTGGAAGAGGGACCTTGAAGAACTGAAACTCAGATCTGTGAGATGCTGTGTCTCCACGGTCCTAGGACTCAGACTTCTTGGATGCTCCTCTTATAGAAAAGTGGGTTTATATCCTCTTCCATAGAATCATTATCAGACTAGTAACCACAAGAGAATATCAAAAGTTATGATGTGTAATTTCTGAGGCTAGGGGTGAAAATCCTACTCCACTCTGTTTCTCTTGGAACACCTGCCTTGGGAAAAATCATCTGCCATGTAAAAACTCTGCATCCTCTGAGACTGCCATGGTGAAGGGAGCACTTGTATTCAGTATAGTAGGCAGCCCATTGGAGCTTCGACTTTGCCATCCTTGCTGATGGTCCAGTCATGCCATAGGATAAACATGTGATAGCAGCCTTAGCCAGGAGCTGACTGCAATTATATAAAGCACCCCCAATTGAGCTCATGCTGAGTCCCTGACCTACTAATTCACTATCTAGAAAAACATAATTCCATGCCATTGTATTTTGAGGGTGGTTTGTTCTACAGCAATAATAACTGGAGCAGAAACTAATGGTAAGCACATAAAAAGGGAAAATTCCCTTCTTTCTCCTCTAGCTTTGAAGTCTCCTTCTAGTGCCCTCTGTTCACAGTGTCTGGTTGAGCAGTAGCTGGAAAAGCAGAAAAGTGTTTTGCAGAGTTTTAGGTTCTGCATCGAAAAGCAAAGTATAAAATAGCAGATTCAGAGCTGAGACATAACAGCTTAATAAATTGTGCACAATATTTATGTAAAGGATAAAACACATCCAAGGCTAAACTAAAATTTTAATGAAATGTAATAATACTTACAATATGAATTTTGTAGGTGTTTGGAAATGACTCCAAAATAGTAAATTAAGATATGGATTTGAGAAATGGCAAATAGATGAGATTAAGTGGAACTAATTTGTTTAATAGAATCAGCATACATTGAGACAACCATCTCCAAAATTATTCTCCATCTCTTTTACCACTGTCATGAATAATAATTAGAACAGCTTTCAGATAACTTCATATTGTTATTAAAAGGACTAATGCACATTTTAGTCTGCCTTTGTCACTTTTGATAATCAGGACATACTTGCAATATAACTGTTTGAGTTAAAAGAAAAAAATAGTGAAAACAAAAATTAGGAGAGATTATATATTTCTATTTTCTATTCCTGACCTAGGCAGGACTTATTATATAGTGTGCTTGCACCTATGCATAGTATAAAGTTGCATTACTGGAAATTGAATAATTATTACTATTGCTAATATCTTGCATGAGTAAAGAGTAAAGTATATATCTAAAAATAATGTTTGTATGAGTAACAGTTTTTGCAATATTTTTTTTTTTTTGGTTAAATCTTAGTCACCTTTCTCAGCAAAGGCCTTTCATTACTCATCTTATCCTTTTTGACCAGCTATGTCTAATTTCTCTTTGCAGAGCATTTTGAGTGTCTACCTCTTATTTTCTATTTCATCAGTTACAGTCTTTTTTGGTTCTTTATCTTGACTATATATTTGAGATATACAATATTTTCCATTTATGAACTTAGCTTCCTATCTAAGTAACGTTCACTTTCTTCTTTAGTTTATATTGTGACCAGGCTTCCCAATGCCAAGACATATACTATTTGGTGCCTATAATTACTTACTTTACTAAAATCTCCGTGGAAAACTGCTTCTGTAAAGTTTTCTCAGGTACCATAAATTGGACACATAGATAAAGTTATATGAAATAAAAGTGTTTCAGCTCATATCTTTTGTGGAAAATAAGCCATTCTTAGAAATGTGCCTCAGACAGAGCCAAAAATAAAAGCAATGGAGGAAGCTAGTTACTATTAAACATTGCTCTAACTTTAAGGACTTGTTAAATCTTATAATATTGTTTGATCCAGGTTTTGGTTCAATGTTCAATTTTGTTTATATATTTTCCATTTCTGGATTGAAAATATGTGTAGTGAATACTAGAAATTTTCTGTGAACATATTTCAAAGTTAAATTGGATCCTTTCTGCTATCAGCTGTACCATATGTTGCCGCAATACATTTGACCCGGTTGCTAAACAGCCTAAATTTAGGATAGAAAACTTTTATGAGTGTCAATGACCAAATATTTATTTGCAAAATAGTGTCTTAATCATCAAAATTTAAAAAGTTTAACATTTTATATGACATTTAAATCTATCTGTTCAACATGTCAGAACTATATAATTAATTACAGTTAGTGATTATATGATTTTGTCATAAAGACTCATCAATCAAAAGATATAGAGAGGATGACCTATTGAATGATCTCTAGCAAAAGAATTAGGGGACTTATGGCTGCTGCCACAACAGTGAAACGTACATTTCCATGTGCCAGAAATTCAACGGTCCTGTGCTTTTGAATTATTCTTGTTGTTTTAGTTAATAAAAACCATTACAAGAATAAATTTGAAATCCTAAATATATTTGTTCATGCCATGCCTGGTAACATAGTTACTAAACAACAACAAAAAAACAATTGCATCAGCTCTTGAATATTTTCCTACTGATCTTATATAGTCAACATAAAAAAGTGGTTAAAATGACCATTTCAGATGATTCCATTAAAAATACTTAATGATACTTGAACATTATAATAAAAATAGAAAAATAATATTCATATAACTTTAATAATTATAATAAAAATAATATTGCCCACTTAGAATAAGAATGGTGTTGTTGACTTTGCCTGTTTTTATTTATTTTTAAATTCTATTAAAATTATTAAATTTCCATTATATTTTAAACCATACTTAAACTACATATTAATGACAAAATTTTATATAATTAGCAGCAATGATTTCTATTTATTTATTATAAAATTTATTTTAGGTTAAAATGTTATATATCTTCATTATTAAAACTTCATGAGACAACAAAGATCCACTAAAAGAATTTTAAGGAAAACCATGTAAACTTACAACAGATGAAATCATAGTGTCAGTGCAAGAAAAAAAATATTAGTCTGAGTGCTGTTGGAAAATTATTCTTTAAGTTATTCAAATTAATATTTCTATTAGTTTGAATTTTTTTTTGCCTTCTAATGTGAAAAAAGAAAGCTACCAATATATTTCCATAGTGAGAAGGCATCACAATCATCTTGAGTGTATAAACATTAATTTCAACACCACTTGGTCTTTCAATTTCCTATATCTTCGCATTTTGACTTCAGGAAAATATTCAGAAAGCATGCTAGAAAATTAAAATAAAAACAAACATCCTTATGTTGAGAGAAGACATATTTGTAAAAGAACAAAAATGTTATATTTAGTAAAAAAAATAAATAATGCTCAAAAAAATGACAGAAATGTTATAAACAGATAAGAAATGACAGTAATACACTGGAAGATGAAAGCCATTCTTTAATTATACATAACATAACTTTAACATATCTGTTTGGTAGTGAACACCAATGAGAACTGCCAATTGCAAAGAGAAAAATATGAAAAGACAGCAATTTGGAACCATTTACCCTGAAGCCAAGAGTTTATAACATATTGAAAATACGTGTATTTGATGATATCTTATGTAAGGAGAAAATATTTTTCCCCCAGGCCTCATAGTCAGATGTTTACTTTCTTTACATTGTAAGTAGAGTTTAGAGAGATTATGTTTTGAGAAAGAAAAAAAAAAAAAAGGCATTACACCTAAGAGCACCAGAGATGCGGAAGCACGTAAATATCATAACAAAAAGAGAGTAAATAAATGAAAATTTGCATACAAAATTATATTATTCAAACCACTTTGCTTTCCACAGATTACAGATCAGCTGCAAACATTTTTGTGACCCAGTGGTAATAGAGAGAACAATCCCTATGAAGAAGCTGTTCAGAAAGGACAGGGCCTCATAGAACCATAATTTTATTTTTGAGCATTTTTAGATTCCAACTACATGACATTCTAGAAAAAGCAGAACTGTGGAGACAATAAAAAGATGAGTGGTTGCCAGGAACTGGAGGGTGAGGGAAGGGATAAATTGGTACACAGAGGATTCTTAGGGCAGTGAAGCAACTTTTTATGATACTGTAATGATGGGTTCCTGACATTATATATCTGTCCAAACCAGTAGAATATACAATACTGAGAGTGAACCCCAATGCAAACTATGAAGTCTGGGTTACAATAATTTGTCAGTATAGGTCCATCAATTGTAATGAAAGTATCACTCTGATGGGGAATGTTGATAATGAAGTAGGCTATATTTGTGGAAGGCAAAAGGAATATGGAAAATCTCTGTACTTTTGCTCAATTTTCCTGTAAACTTAAAACTACTCTAAAAAGAGTCTACTAAAAAATGTCTCCTATATATGCATTTTACATTGGGTTCCACAAATCTATAGCTCCCACAAATCTAGTCTCTCATATTAGTTAAGGGTGACCTAGGCCTACAGTTGAGTCTGAAATAGAGATCAACTATTCTAAATCGCAGCAGGAAGGTGAATGTAGAATTGCAAGGCCCTTTTCCTAAAGTGAGAGATAGAGAAAAAGGATTTATTTTTTGGTGTGTTTAACTACATAGGGGATGTTGAGTTCTGTAGAAAGTAGAGGCTAAATAAATTAGAGATATGTATTGAAAAAAAAAAAAGCAAAAAAGAGAAAATGTTACCTGTAGAAAAAAATTTATAAAATAAATGAAAAATAACCATGGTTCCCAAAATTAGTCCCACAAAGGGTGGTTGGAGATAGTTTTAGAATCCAATATCTCAATTCTTATAAGTATCTACAGACTCAGAATCTTCAAAAGTACACCAGAGAATTTTTGTTCAATTGTAGATGATGATTCAAAATATAGGTGTACTAAACTCTGGCCCTTTGATTTAGAGAGGATTTTATGAGTTTGACCTCAAAGGGAAGGAAAATAAAAACAAATTAAATTAATGGGAATATATCATATCAAACTAAAAAGTTTCTGCACAGCAAAAGAAACATCAACAAAACAAAAGGGCAACCAACTGAATGGGAGAAAATATTTGCAAACAGTGCCCCCAATAAGGGCCTAATATCCAAAATATACAAAATACTCATACAACTCAACAAGAACAAGACAATCCAATTAAAAAATGGGCAGAAGACCTGAACAGACGTTTTCCTTAGGAAGACATGGAAATGGCCAACAGACATGAAAAGATGCTCAGTTTCACTAACTATTAGAGAAATACAAGTCAAAGCCACAATGAGGTACAACTTCACACCTGTTAGAATGGCTAGCATCATCAGGACAAACATAACAAGTATTGGAAAGGTTGTCGGGGAAAGGAACCCTCATACACTGCTGGTGGGAATGTAAATTGGCACAGACACTATGGAAAACAGTATGGAGGTCCTCCAAAATTTAAGAATAGAGTTACCATATAATCCATTAATCCCTCTTCTGGGTATTTACCTCCCCTCCAAAAAAAAAAAAAAAAAAAAAAAAAAAAAAAAAACAAACTTGAAAACATTTATTCATGTACCCCAATGTACACTGCAGCATTATTCACATTGGTCAAGATATGGAAGCAACAGAATATTCCTCAATAAATGATTGGATAAAGAAGAGGTAGTAGATCTATGCAATGGAATATTATTCATCTATAAAAAAAAGATGAATTACTGACATTTGAAACAACTTGGATGAATCTTGAGATTATCATCCTAAATGAAACAAATCAGACAGAAAAAAGTTGAGAACCATATGATTTTACTTACATGTGGGACATAAAACTGAAAGCAACAAAAGTACATGACAAACAAAGACTCATAGGCATGGACAGTGGATAAGTGTTACCAGAGGAAAATGGGGAGTGGGGGAGGTAGGTAGGGGTAAAGGGGTCAAATGTATGGTGACAGGAGGAAATTTAACTTTGAGTGGTAAACACACAATGCAATATACATGTGACATATTATTCAATTGTACACTTGAAGCATATATGATTTTATTATGTCACTCCAAAAATTAAAAAAAAATAAATAAATCTAGAGGTATACCCTAAACCTAGTAATTTAACTAAACAATTGTCAAGTGAGGCTGATGCTACCATTCTGCTGTTAGTGCTAATCAACATCTCTCAGCTGTTAACTATATGTTCATAGATAGACACAGAAATGTAAACATCAATTCTTGTCTTAAGTAAACTCTGTGGCAAATAGTAATATTTGGTACGTTAAATAGGGAGAAGTGTGTGCTTGAGAATGGTATAAAAGAGTCAATATCTTATATTGTGCTAGAGGATATAATATCATTTCTAAAATAAAAACATTATTTATTTATAAAAGACAAATTGTATTAAATATTAACATAAACATCTTGAAGAATTCATTGAATTTTTTGAATTTCAATATAAGAGCTTAAAAATTATCTCCTCTGCATTTTTGTTATTAATGATTAATTAAACAGAGGAATCTGAAAGTTTATGGTGTTAAAATCTATGAAAAAGAAAGAATTGAAAGTTAATAAGACAATACAATTTAAAATACAGTTTGGTTGCATCTTCTAGGTTGAAGTATAAATTATGTAAACTAATATAAATTAAGCTCTGCATTTTTCATTCATTTGGAAAATCCAATTAAATGCAATATGATTTTGGAAGCATATATGTCAAGAAAACAACTATTGGACAGCATATGATTAAATCTAGCATCTGTTTTAAAAAATTAATTAAAACAGATTAATCTAATATCTAATTGAAATAAAATATGAGTGCCGAGATTCATCTGTGCTGATAATGAAAGGAGGTACTTCAATATTTTAAATATACTGTTAAAATGTTAAATATTAAATTGAATAATATGAGATAACACTGTGCATGTTTATTATTAATATATTTTCTTATTTTTTATTATTTTTATAAAGGAATAAAAATGATAAAATAGTTTGAATAAAAATATTTTCCTTCTTATTTTCAATTCTCTGACTTCCCTGGGGATATCCAACCATGTGTGACTACTTTTGTTTGGCAAGAGAATAAGCAAAATTGTAGTATGTTTTAAGACAAAGCTTTGTGTTGGTACAGATCCAAATTTTGGAGAGATTCCAGCCATTTCAAATTAAGCATCACTTAAACAACAACAAAAACAAAAACAAAATGTAACAAGAGAAACCAAAATCCATATGGTCCAGAATAAAGTAAATCTTTCCTTTTAGCTGTTTGCTTTATACATCCATTAACTAAACTCTTACCACACAAGAAGCACAATGCCTTTTTTATTCCTTTGTACTAAGCAATGAAAGTAAAACCGAAAGATACACAATTTTCACCCTACATTTTTTTCTTTGACTTTTTCTGCATTAAGCTGAGATGACTGTAAACAAAGACAGATGTCCATAATCAAAATCTAGATATGTTTTCATTAATTCTTCTCAAAGGGAAAGTATGTTGTACATTACAGTCTGGGGATGATGAAAATTATACATTCCATGACTGTGTCTTGTAAAAGCCCATGGGTTCCAATATTTTTGAAAATAAAGCATTAATTATCTTAACAACATCTCTTCATAAATAGTTTCGACATAGAAAAATTTCCAAGTAAGTGATGAGACAATTTTGTAAATAAAGTTTTGAACTAATATGGGCTCTGTAGATAATCTACTGCCAATTTAGGAACTCAAAGATCTCTGGGTAAAGATCATGCATCAATAAAATTTTTTTACAACAAAAGCAGTTGTTACATATAATCATTTTGCATCTCCATATTGTAAAAACTTTCAGATATGTAACTCTGTCTTTTGTCTTTGAATACTTCATATGCTTCTATGAATAAATCTCTAATGAAAAACAAATGCTTCATAAGTTTGTAGTTATTGATGTTTTGTAGCTATTTTTTTAATTAAAAAATGAAATGGGTAACCTAATGTTTTATGAGCATCTATTATCTACTATATTCTCAACCTTGCTTATATTATTTTCTAAATTATTGTAATTAATTGTTTAATTAATTGTGGACTATTACCAGGAATGACCCAAATATCACTAATATTCATCTCAGTGACTATAAAGCCTTTTAGTTCTCACCTGTGTGCTATATAACCTTATTAAGCTTTGTTATTCTGGGGTCTATGGAACAAATGCTCATATAATTTCAACTCTACCTATCATCTCATAGTGACACCATGTGTGAAGAAAGGTTCTCTGCAGAGCTATGTCACACATGGCCATCAGTACCCTAAGCAGCAGTGTTTATTCCAAGACCTACAAACTGAAACTGTCTAGAAAAGGAGATGAGATACTGGAAAGAGCCTTGGAGGATGGAAATGGAGCTGCGATCCAATTATAAATTACTATATTATAATATTTATCATTTTGCTATTTAAGGGAAGCATGAGTTAAATGTATAGAATGAAGATGCAAAAGTCAATTCTGAAAATGATACTTGTTCACAATGTGCACGTTAACTCTGATGCAATAAATTATTGCTACCATCTGCAAAGAATTGTCGTAATATAATCCTTTTCCAAAACTGATGAGATCTAATTATGTTGATACATACTTATCATATATTAAATGCTTTTTGAATTGAAGAATAGATTATCAAGTGGATTGGCTTGGGTGAGTAGTTGACTAACAGGTTATTTAAATGTTATTTTTCTGTAAATTAAAAGTGTGTTTCAAGACACTGTGGAAACTATGAAGGATATTTAGGCCAGATGCCAATGGGAAAGGGGAAGACAAAAACCCTCAAAAAAATTTTTTTAAATCTTTTGTTTCTACAAATACTGGTTTTCTTTTTCATGGAAGCATTCCATAAGATCACATTACTTACCTGTAACGATATATTTGATTGATTACATTCCAAGCATGATGTTGAGTGCTGCAGATACATGGACCAATACAGACCAATAACAAAATTTTTTGTATGGCAAGAATTAAAGTGGGGCATAGACACATACATACAGCAAAACATGAGCTAATGGAAGCAATTTATTATATTTCTTAAGAGGACTGGATGTTGAATCAAACTGCCTAAATTGGAATCCTGTCCTTGCCACTTAATAGGTATGCATCTTTGGACAAGCTTATAACAATTCTAGGCCTCAGTGGCCTCATCACAATACTGGGAATAACGATCACTTCATAGAGATGTTGTGAATTAATAATGGATTAACATTGTACATATAAGTCTATGAACAATTTATGAAACATTAAGTGTTTACATTTTATGATGCTTTGGCCTGAATATAACAAAAAATCCATCGACACAAATGTTAAAATACAAGGTAAGATGGGTTTTAGAATTGATTGAATTCAATGATGAAGTAAAAATTTTGTTTTCATTCTTTTTTTTTCTACCCAAAGCGATATAGTCTTACTTACCTAGAAGTGACAACGGCAAGAAGGATGGAGAGCTATCTTATCTGGAAAGTCAGAATTTTTTTGCTGATACACAACCTGGGCAGAAAGTATAGAACAACAATAAAAGTAGTAATAGTAGTAGTAGCAGTAGTAGTAGTGATGATAATAATAATGATGATGATAATAATAATAATAACAGCAACAACAAATCATTCTATCACTATGTCCATTATAGGAGATAGTATAAAATGCTAAAATACATCAAGGAAAGAGCATTGCATTAGTGGTTTGGGGAATAAATCAGAAACGTTTTCACTGAACTTAGAAGGAAAATCTGAGTCTTTCAAAAGTGTAGCTTAAGGTAAAAATATTCCAGCTCGAAATCTTAGAATATGTAAAACCACATAGACTATATCTTATTTTTAAGTCATAACTTAAATACTTTAAAGAAATGAAAGCTTAGGAGCAAAGGTGAGACTAATAATTTCCTTTTTTAACTTGTCCTAAATAACTGTTAGAATAAAATTGCCTTACCCTTAGATATTCTTGAAAGCCTCAGGTTGTGTAGTGTCAATAATTTTCTCATTCTATTCATTTTTATTGTGTAACCCAACTCTTTCTTTTGTTTACTCAAATAAGGCATAACCACAGTTTCAAGATTACTATAACTAGCTAATGGAAGTCTTTAACTATCTTATGGACAAGGTACAGATATGTTGTGATTTCATCCCTTCTTCTAAATTCTTTGTGTCTCTAATTTTTCTTAAGCTGCAATTTTCTAAAGTCACAATTGAAAAAATATATACGTCATCATGCTATTTATGAGACCAAATGTTAGATTGATTTTTAGTTAAATTGAATTATTTTAATTGGTTTATTTAAACCATTATTAAGCTAATTTTGCTCACATTTAAGCACAGATTTATTGATTTTTCAAATAACGATATCTATAGCAAAATGATTTACTATAATTTTTAATCAAATAATTTAAATTTTAATTCCCAGTTTGCAATTTATAAATTGAAAAATGTTAAGTAAATAATTTTATCTTTCTGGGTCAGTTTTGTAATATATCAGTACATAATAAAACTCTTTTTAACCACCTTTCAGGATTAAACTAAAGATCAAATGAATTAAATAATATTAAAGTTATTTTATTATGTCAATTACATAATAACTATGATTAAAAGTAGTTTAATATAATTTTTAAAATTTAAGAAAAACATGAATGCATGTTTTTTTCTAGATAAAAAATAAGTAACTCAGAAACTAATTAGAAGAAAGTGATTATTTGCTCCCATGGGTGGATAGATTTCTGTGCCTAAGAAAAGTTGGGCCATCTGTGTGTATTACAGCTTCATTGCTCTGTGACAACTTCCTACTGAATGGAACACAACTAAATCTGCAGCAAATTGATTAAGTATGTATTCATTTTCAAGTACATTAGTAATTTATTTTGCTGTCAAAGAATATTTCTATTTGTGCTTGTTAAGTTCCACATCCTTAGTAAATTTATTGCACATTTAAGCAAGAAATCATTAGCCAATCTTCTAAATGGTTGAGTGATTTGACAAACATACTCAAATTTAGAAAATATGTCATATTCTCAGAGTTACATATTTTAAACTACCCCTTATGAAAGGCATTTAAGTAAAGATTCATTCATGCACAAAATCTGTTGAGTATAATGGTTTATTCTTTAATCTATGTACATGAAATTTCTAGTAATTTATAATTATTTTTATTTCACAAATAAATAACAAATACATATTTAAAATAAAAATATATTTAAAAAATTGTGTGGAATATATTTCATATTGTGCAGATAAGAATTAGTAAACTTTATAAAAGGTTAAGTTTATATTAACATAGTTGGGAATCCATCTTTGCTTTTTTTTTCCCTAGAATGTGCTACACTTTATCTCCTGGCTGGTATTGGCTCTTATATTTGCCTGCTTCTCGAGGACCTTTCCAAGTATATATGCTGGCATAAAATCAAACGGTTAAATTGGGAGAATAGCTTACTCCTGTCCAGTTACAACAGATCTCTCTGTACTTAAAGTGGATGTCTATCTGCACTAAAAAAGGGCCCTCACGCAAACAGAATTATCATGGTTAGTGTTCAAGTTTCATTCAATTTTACTTCTGTGTAATCTAAGTCACTCTTGCTTCTATGAGCTTTTGCACCACTCTGTTGTTTCTGACTGATGAAAAATGTATTCATTAATTTCTTATGCCTATTCTTATTGAATTTTGTATTCAGAAATTTCTGTATGGTGGTTACTTGTATGTGTCAACTTGACTGGGCAGGCCAAGGGATGCCCTGATAGCTAGGAAAACATTATTTCTGGATGTGTCTGTGAGGGGGATTAGCATATGAATCAGCAGATTGTATAAAGAGATCCAGCTTCACCAATGTGAGGGGCATCCTTAATTCACTGAGAACCAGAATAGAATAAAAAAGGTGGAGGAAGGGCAAATTCTCTTTTTTGAGCTAAGTCATCCATCTTGCCCTCAACTTTGGAGCTCATGGTTCTTAGCCTTTTGAATGCCTTTATACATTAGATTTACACTATCACCTGACCCGTCTCAAATTCTCAGGCCTTTGAACTTAGAGTTAATTTTACTACCAGCCCTCCTAGTCCTCCAGCTTGCAAATGTTACATATTACAACTTCTCAGCTGCTATAAACACAAAAATCAATTCCCATAAAAAATGTCCTCTTATATACCTATAACTCTATCTATATCCTCTTAGTTCTGTTTCTCTGGAGAACTCTGACTAATGCAGATGAGGTTGTTCTCAAGCATATGTATCTTTGCATACTTCCTCTGAATATAAAGACTTTGTGAATATAATTTAATGACAGACAAATTTCCTATTAAAACCATTTCCCCAAATTTCATAATTTTATTTCACGAGAATTCCCCCTTTGAGAGGTGTCTTCTTTAGGGTCTGTTGCAAAGAATGTAATCCACTCTGGCTAGTTTAAACACAGTGAAATTTCCTAATCTTTGAGGATATAAAAAGACTCCTTCATCCCTCAATATTCACCACTTGATAAAACTTGAGTATTTTATTTTAAATGTTTTTTCATATATTTTACTCAAGTAAATTGTCCTAATTCTAATCCTTAAATGTTATTCTCAGCCTGTTGAAAACACTTGTCAAGTTGGTCCCTAGTTTTAACTAATTCTAAGGCAGTCTTCGTATTTCAATTTTTTGACTGTTTTATTCCTGCTGAAACAGATATACAAAAAGGACTCTATTTTATATCCATAGTTATATTTATTTCTTAATTCAAGTGCATTTATTCGTTAATTTTTTTAAGTCACAAAGAACACAACATATGTAAATTACTTCAATTAGGGGAGGGCCATTGTAAAAATTGGCTCAGGCTTATATTCGAATTGCTTAAATTTTCATTAGTATTTATTCAGAAATTGAAATTTCTATTTCCTCTCTTTACACTGGTCCTAATCCCTTTTCTTCTTTACTATAGTAAATGGCAACTGCCACATAAAATTAGTGAGGCTAGAATCATTGGAGTAATTCCTGACATCTTTCTCTCCCAAAACCAACATGCTCCTGCCAATTGTACTGAAAACTTAATCCCAAGTTCATAAGCAATCACTGTGTAATTTATCTTTCATGGAACAATCTATTATACAATGGACAAAAACAGAAGACACCCTGAAAGTAGAAACAGCATCTAAAGGACTTTAAATAAGTAAGACCATTAAATATGTATATATAAATAAAGTGATTAAATATTTGTATTAACATTTAAAAATTAGCAGAGAATCAGACACTTAATGTACTTTTAAAAAGTGATCTTAATTATGTGTGAAAACTAGTATCTCAAAACAAAGGTAAGTCACTGCAAGCTCAAATGCTCAAATTTCAAATATTATTTGTCAGTATTATTTTAAAAATTTATGATAATTTTATATTTATATATTAGTTATCTAACTTTCTTAAAACCTCTGGAAACTAAATAAAACTATCAACATTTATTAGTGTGGTATACATATAGCTAACCATTTATTAAAAAGAAAAAGTACATTAATATTTTATACATTGTTTTTCATCAGACCCTGGAAAACTGATAGACCTATTAAAATTTATTTAGAAGTTTATTTTTTCTTTTTAAATTCTAGCACAGGGTGTTTTCATATGTCAATAAAATATCAAAGGACATATTAGAAAAATGTATGTTTCTCCTTTTGGCAAGACATAATGATTTTATATTTTTGCTTAATTTTCTTTCAGAGAAGCACTTGTATAAGCAAAACTAAGGAGCAGGAAGTATTTTATTAGTTTCTGACAGTTTTAGACTTGCCAAAATATGTTAGTCTTGTTCTATAACTGCCAACAAAGTTCCTGAAATAGAAGAGCTTTAAAATTTCATTATCATCAATATGTAAAGTTCACAAACATTACTGTTATTTTTGGTCTAGATTAAATTTATGGGCTATTGTCAGATGGATGGTTCTGATAAAAATGTATGCTTCTTTGATACTTTGTATGACTGTTATCGCATGGCTTTTGTTTTCCTTTCCTCATTAACAATCTGTATCTTTGTATAACTTGGAAAATTGCCTTAAAGCTATTGGTTTAAGTCTTTGGCTAAAGTCCACTTGGTTAAGTCTTTGACATGAGGATTTATTTAGCCATTTCCTTCCTTGGAAACTTATTTTGCCAACTTTTTCCTTTCTCCTTCTCATACAGAGAACTGATTGGACCTCAACTGAAATTGTTTCCTAAAACCACATGAACACATCTCTACTCTCTACGTATTCCCAAAAGTTAAACATATTTCCATGCCCAACCTCTTCAATTAGATTTCTTTGAATAGATTTCTACCTTAAAATTCAAAGCTTAGCCTGCCACAAAATCTTGGACACACTATGCTAGATTACTGATACTTCCTTGGAGCCAACTCTATAAAAAATTTTAGTTCCTTTAGTCTTTGACCACCCTAGTAGTCATATGTGATACCTGTACTTAACCCAGTGAAAGTTTTATAAATTTGTTATATAAGACAAGATAACCTACCACCTGGTTATATTCTTTGGAGTATCCAAAGAACACTCCTTTTACTTAAAGCAGTAAGGAATCCACTGATAAGGGCAAATATCAACAAGAATCTCTGAGACTCTTGATGGTACACAGTGTAATTATCAGGAGGATAATGTCATATACTACCTAGTAATGGATGTGGTGGAATTTTGAAACGGTAGAGTCTATGTGGAAACACTTCACTTCAGAGGCAAGGAGAGCAAATTTGTATAATTGGTAAGCCTGACTTGAGCATCTGTCATCACAACTTGACATTCAGGGCTATGTGATGATTCCTAAATAGTCATGATTTTCCTAAAAGAGAGATAGACAACCATTATGGTGTATCATGATTTGTATCATCACAGCTCAGCAGCTGTTGACCTATGCCAAGGAAAGATGAAAGTATGATCTGTTTCACAAGTTTCCAGATTCAATATAGTCCTTAAATCTAAATCCATCTATTTAGATTATTTGAAACTGATATTAAGTCCTGTTGAAGAAGAATTCTATAACAACAAAGAACATGCAGGAATTTTCTACATAATTAGTATAAAGAAAGAAAAATGCCAAAATTTTCAAAGAAACATTTGACAGTCTTTGCTGGCACCAAGGACCATGAAATACTATAATAGTTCTCCAGTTAGAGTAGGAGGTTACAAAAGCCATGTGATTAAAATTTTACCTTTTTTTTTTTTTTTTCCACCCACAATTTAGTCACAGGGGCCACCAACACAACTTTGGTTAATTCCTCTGGGCCAAAATTTAATAAATTGGAATGGATAAGTTAAAACTTCTAAAACTTTACTTATTCTGTTCTGTAGAGTAAGAGTTATTAGAGTAAGGACTACATAAAGCCCCAATAAGCCTCTCTACTTCACCAACATGGAAAACCAGCAGCAATACCATCTCTTGGGAACCAGTGATTAGTAATTCTAACAAATACTTGAAGGCTGCTGGTGTAGTTGTACTGACCATATCTCCCATTTAATTGCCTGTCTGGTCTCTGCACAAGCCAAAAGGATGAAGGTGGATATCTCTAAACTTAACCAAATATCTCTAATTGCTGCTGCTTCTTTAGGTATGGTAGCTTTTACTAAAACAGAACAACAAAATTTCTGGCACTTGATTATGTGAGTAGTGAATTGGTAAATACGTATGTCTTGATATTTATCAGTAGGGAGAAATGAATGTAATTAATGGTTACCAGGAATGGACAGCGATATGTACTCATTGTCTTGCCTCAAGGCAATAAAAATCCCTTTGTTTTACAGTTTAGTCTGCAGAGACTTTGATCATCTTTGCGTTTCACTGGATTTTCCATTAGTCCAATATATTGACATCATCATATTAATTGGATCCAATGAACAGGGAGTGTCAAATATTCTAAATGATTTAGATAAATGTGTGTCAGAGGTTGGAAGATAAACTTAGGAGATTCAGTGGCCATTCACAATGATAAAATATTTAGGAGTCCAGTGGTCTGTGATGTTCTAGGATATGCTTTTTTTATGATAAAGGACAAATATCTGTATCTCTCAGTTCCAATGTTCAAGAAAGAGGCACGCACAATGTTTGGTGAGGCTCCTTGGGTTTTGGAGACAGCACATTTGGGATTGTCACTAAGTTTCATTCGTTGCCTAACTGTTTGAGGTATGCATAGTGGACAGGAATGCTGTGCAGAGTCATTGAAAAGGTTAGGTAAGAGAGAGCACAAAATCCTAGTGTTCTAGAGCAAGGGAATGTCTTTCACAGCCAATATTTTTCTCTCTTTAAAAATCATCTCCTGATATACTACTACGTTGTAGTAAAGACGGTAAGTGACTGAAACCCTCACTGCATATCCATCAATTCATAAAGTTGTGCAGAGACAACTGCAACTCAATTTGTGATAGAAGTCACGTATTACCCAGGCTCAAAAACATTCCAAAATTATAGTAAATTATATAAACAGGTGGCCCAGATGTCTATGTCACTTTCCTCTGTCCCGTTCTTTCAATTCACATTCTTGGCCTCATTGAGAATTTCTTATGACCAGCTGACAGGGAAAAAAAATGCCTTGTCCTTAATTAAGAAATGGGTTAGTGCAATACATTGGCACTAGCTAGAAATAAATTCTGCCTTTTAACAGCCTCTCTCATTGGTGACATTAAAGGATGGTTGAGAAATTTTTCCACTGGGCAAAGAGCTAGGAGTCATAAACTTGGTCATCAAACTAGAGTGAGGGGAGAGACAACTTGAAGTACAGATGTGCATGATAAGGAGGTGATGAATAGCTTGACCAATTTGATTAGGGGCTAGTAAAGAAAAATAGTGGGCTATCTGATCAAAGAAGTTTGGGGAAGAGTTGGACCTATGGGAATGAGTATAAAATGTACATTTTTTTTTTTTGTCTAATATTAATGCCCAACACAGACCACTCTAAAAGAAAATCTCAAAAATCATGTAGACAGGAATAGGGCCAGTTTCATGGATGCGTTTACACATGATTCTTCATACAGAAAGGTCTATACTTGGTTTGATGCTCTATGGTTACCATCTTGAAATTCATAGAAAGTTTTGAATAAGGGCTCTAAGTTTTTATTTCACACTGGGCATCACAAATTATGTCACTAGTCTTGTACAGGATGACTTGTCTCATGAATGAGAGCTAGTCTCTATGATACGTAACTCCAGTGCTTATCCAATGAGGCTAATTATTAGATGACCATTTGACAGTGATAGATGCTATTGATTCCATATCCCAGTACCCTGTCATCAATGCTCATTACTGACATTTTAGAGTATCTAGTCAAATATCAGCTGGAGTTGCCAGATAAAATATAGGATGTTGATTGATTTAAATATTAATTCTAAATAAACAACTGCATTTTTAGTATAAATATGTCCCAGATATTGCAATGAACATATTTATACTAAAATAGTGTGTGCTGTATGTCTGAAATCAAATTTGACTGGGCATCCTACATTTTTATGTGCTAAATCCATCAGTTCTACAATTATAACTTAGCACTATTCTTTGTTGATATGATTTAGCTACCTGGTGTCAGGTTGCTTGAATTAATCACTTCCACCTTAGAAGTTAAAACGATATATTCTTATAGCAGTCAATGCATATTCCAGATGTAGAATTTTTCTACCTAATATGAAATGTTTTCATTAGTACCATTATCAAAGTGTTTATAGAATGTCTGGTCTATAGACATCTTATGACACAGATGCAATTACACTAATGCACTGATTTTATTTCATAGTCAGTGAGACAATAGGTTCTTGACCGCAGAAGTCACTGATCTTACTATATTTTCCAAAACAAAGAGAAATTGGCTTGATAAAATGATGTAATAACTCAATGAAGCCTCAGTTAACGTGCCAGTTAGAGAGAGATCTGTAATTTTGGATCTGAGCAGTGTTTTCTAAGATTAGCATACAAATCAAACTAAGAATTGTGTGACACTGTTCCTTTAGTAGCTAGAATACATTATTTAAAAGAGCAATGGAGGGAGATAGAATTAACCATATTTACCATCACTTACATAAATCATCTGTATAATGTGTGCTTTTTGTCCCCCAAACTCAGGCTCTTCTGAGTTGAAGACCTTAATTTCCAGAAGGTCAATGCATTCACCACGGGGTGGAAAAAGGGTTCCACTGAGCTAAAGGCTTAAACTACTGTTCGGTCACTTTGGGCCTATTCTACTAGCTGATAAAATTAACGGTTATTATCAAAAGATAAAGGTGCTTTAATACTATGAAGTTCTTTAAAAATTACATCTAAAACTAAGAAGATTCACTCAGACATTTCTCTTTGTTTCTGTGCTAAAGTATTAAAAGAAACAAAAACAATAAAAGATGATTTCAGCAATTAATTACAGTATCCATGGTCTCTGACTTTATGGGTATAAAAATGGAAATATTCCACCAGCAGGCTTAGAAGTATGGGGGATGAAATTTGTCAAATGAGAGACAGGGATTTGCATAGTGCCAGGGCATATATTTACCCTTCTTCTCCCAGATGGACTATTTAAGATGCATTTGTTTTGAATGGTATTTAAGAAGACATCCAGCAGGGCTGAAGAAATCAGCTATGTTTGTTGGAAAGCTCTGGCCAGGTTTACTTCCCATCTTCCCCTACTCTTGTTTCTGTGGGACCACACGGAAATCAATAAAATTTTGGCACAGATGTACTGACTTAGGCTTTGTTAAGAAGGAAAGTATATCAAGGACGCTGCTCTTACTTTTTGCTTCATTGTAACTTTCACTGATTATATCACTGCGATTAATTTTTCAGCCTCATTTTCCTATGTTTTTTTCCCAAATGGAGATTCCAGTTACTATATATAAAACAATGACATGCCAGTGGTAGAATTTCAACATAACATTGTTTCAGTGACCAAGTGCACTGTTTCTTCTCTTATATCACTCCTATAATCATTATTAGGCTTTATTATTAGCCCTACATAAAGTTATTAGAATTAATTATTAGAAAAAAATGCACTTTTTGTTTATACTTTAACATTTCGTGGTTTTATTTTTGTTAAACATTACATTTGCACTTTTTAGATGTTCCTGGTTAAGTATTTAAAATCCGAAACACTTTTTGTCTAGTATATCCTTGGAGAACAAAAATCTTACTGTGCAGACTACAGAGCTGCCATGCCAGTTAGATGCTGAATCTCAGAATAGAAACAAAGGCACCTGGAGATACAGGTGATATTTGTGCAGATATTGAAGAAGCTGAATATCTAAATCTAGTTTTCCCTTTAATAAAGACCTTTAAATGATTTTATCATGGTCAGTTTACTTTTCAGGAGAATCCTGTTTTTCTTCAAGAACCAGTTTTCCTAAACATCACTGGGTTCAGGCAGTTTAATAAGAGTCGAGATTCAACATGATCCAAAGAAAGAATTGTATGTTTGGCTTTCAAAGAAGACACAGCTACACTAAAGAGACTGCCAGACCTTTCTAATTTCTAGTAGCTGACTTTGAGGAGCAATAGTGGAAGTGCATTCTAAAGGATATTACAAAGAAGAAAAATATGAGGTTAGATAGGATTGAATCTTTTAAACCAGGCATTCAAAATTTAATGTGTTAGCATGAATTCTCGGATCAAACAATTTGCTTTTTTTTGGTCAATTGAAGTCTGGATTTACTACTGGTTTATGTTCAATAAGATTGGGGGACTCTACCACTGCAGAAAGAGTATGAAAGATTAGAGAAACAATATATTCAAATGGTTTTATTGTATGCAGTGCATTCAGTAACTCTAAACATACTCCTTTAGATAGTGTAGATGAAATTCAATTTTAAATAAGTAAACAAACATCTGAATGTAGAAGATTGTAAGTACAATTAAGTGAAATAAAAGGACTACATTTTCTTAATCTATGCCTGTGTTCTTATTTTTCATTTGTTGTACATTCTCCCACAACTTAGCAGCTATGCATATCTTATATTGTATATCTTACACTGATTATTATTTTACTACTTTGTCCCCCTCTTGCCTCAGTGTTTATTCATCTGAAGTGAAGAGTTCTGGAGCTGGCTAATTTTATATTTTAGTAGCAGCAGTATAACAATATCATTTCCTAGTGATATAATAACTTAGAATTATGCCTATTTTATTAAATATATATTTTTATTTGTTTGTTTTAGTTTTGGCAAAAGAAGAACATAAAAAAGATAAATGGCAAAAGGTAAACTGTGCTTTTCCCCTTTACACTCTTCCACATTTATTCTTCATCTATCTTGTGACCCTGGAGGCTGACCTCTACACACTGTATCACTCATACTCCCTCCCATATGGGCTGTCTTCCAGCTTGTTGGACTAGTGGGAAGGACCAGAGGAAAGGAGAAGGAATAGTCTTATCTACCTTCTTGCTATGAGCAGGACTTTCTGGAGGTGGTTATGTCTACTCACCTAACCAGACATATGTCTACTCATATAACCAGGGCAGCCCTTCCTCTCTGGTCCAGACTCTCTCTGGTTTTCAGTAGCATAATTTTCTCCTGTGATTTTTTTTCTAGTGTAAGGCCAATAAAAGCATTTTAGGATCTGGGTACCTCAACACCTATATTTTTTTTCCTTAACCCTGCCTTTACGTCTGTAAATATTTTCTTTGTTAAAGATTTTAAAAATCTGAGTAGAAATATGTTTCCTGATAGGACTTTGACTGATATTGCACCTGCCATTTTCAATAAGGCCTTTTTTGGAATTGTATAGAAGAATGAGAGGCTGGCAAGAATACAGAGACTGCATGTTCTGCACTTTGTAACCTTAACCCTGACCATGGGAGAGGTTTCTCATAATTCGAGCTCTTCAAAAGAATCTATATAAATCCTAGGCTTCTCTCCTTGTTTTCTTTGAACTTGTTAAAGTTTAATCCCTGCAGAAGTGCCATGCAGGGGGCTCCAAACAGACTTCTGCTGTTTTTATAAAAGGAACAGAAAAAGGAGAGGAAAAATAATGAAGTAAAAGGCCCTGAAAAGTGACTCAATTGTAAGATTCTGGGATGTTTGCAGAAATTAAAAAAAAGAAAAAGTCACTAAAAGCTTAGATTTATTATAAAAATATGACATTATAGATTTCTAAAAAGAATTAGCTGTTATTTATTTGCAATATTTATAAAAGTAGGTTTATAAACCTTTTTTTATAAGAATTTCTGTGTCAAATATAATGAGGGTAACACTGTGCTTTAAACTTGCACAATGACAACTGTAAAATAAGTGTTCTAATCTCTATGGGTACTGAAATCACAAGAGCTGTAGGAGAATTGTGTCATTATATAAAGTAATAGAAATCCTGCCTTATTATTTTCAAAACTTTCATCTATCTAGCAAAATAGGTTAATAAAATAAGGGACTCGGGTAGATTTTTCTTCCAGCAAAAAGTCTAAAAAGAGTATAGTTGTACAATTCTGAACCATTATAAGATTAAAGAGCCATCTGCAGACTAAAGAAAAGTTTTATCCACATAAAGACCCAACAGAGCAGTGATGTATGCCTGGCTTGCCATGTTAGTGACATTTCTTGAAAGAAAGGATTATGATTAAAATATCTTGGTTGGATACTATTGGGAAAGTGAATTTTCTGATCGGTTGGCTCACAGAGCAAAGCTAATGATCTCTCATTGAAATTAATTAAAGTAAAAACAGTGCTTTCCATAGAACCAATTTGTAAATGAATATCAGTCTCATTTGTGATAACTTAGTCATTAGATACTGTGCAAATACCATGCTAGAAAAGGTTTACCTAAACCCACACTGAAGAATTGAAATTAATCTTGCAGTATGATATCTTTCCACAAAACTAATTTCAACTTCAGGCTTTTCAATATTTTCCTGTATAATAAAGATGTGACTTTGGGAATTTGCTTTTCTATATACATCCATAATTTTAGAAGCATCAGGAAGAAATACCATGTGATATTAGGTTAATGATAGAGCACTCCTCAACAGATACTGTGATCCAGGTAAAAGATATCTTCAGTTCAATATTATCTCTATACCACTTATGTTTTCATTTTATAATAAATTTTTACTCATTTTTTTTAATTTTCATCAATTTATATATGTAAATTTAGAAAAATAAGATAACGTCATTTTTAACTCCTTTTTAACATTTTAAATTGCAACATGTATTGGGGAGTCTAAGCTTTCAGTACTTTCTTCACTACATTTATTTTCTGAAATATAGGTAGCAAGAGACTTTCTTACCCAGCTAAAATGTTTACTCTTAGAAAGATCTTTCTAAATTCATTTTCTTTATAAGGATAAGAGAGTAGGACAATATAAAAGAATGAATGAAGCTGCTTTCTGTAGCATTCCTGGCCATAAATGCAAACTGCCACGTAATGCTTCATGCCTCCGAGCCCTACCTTCAGATGTTTATCTCTATACAATTAGGGTGTCGAGCAGTTCACTCTCATGTTCATCAAATATAAAATACAGAAAATAATACCACAAAAATCTAGAATAAAATAAATGCTATAATGCCTACAGAGCATTTAACACAATGACTGAAACAGATTTTCCCTATTCAAAAAGCAGTGGCAAACTCCAAGAATCCTGTGTTTCCCGGAGCAAGTGAAAATACAACAATTTCCCAAATTTTCAAAAGACTAAAGGCCAAATGTTTTCACTCATCAGCTCACAGTATCCTTCAGCCATCCAAAGTCTTTCATAGTTGTCTTCCTCTTGACATTGCCCTTGATCTCAAACCCCGTGCCTCATGTACCTACCATTCTGGGATTCCAGTCCCTCATGATGAGAGGGGCTGAAAGATGGTAGCAACAGGGACATCCTTATTTACCTGTTTCTGAGGGCATAGTATTCCTCCCATATCTACCTACATCATTCAGACAGGAAGGTATGTAGATTATTAATCTGAGGCAGACAACTAACTTGAAATGCAAAAGGGAATATTTCCTTTTCCTTCCACATGACACTTCAAAATGAAAAACAGACGAAAATACTCATTAGAACCTAAAGTAATTGTATATTATATGACACATATAACATGTAAAAGAAAATTTAAACCACAGAATCTATTTTTCTTCCTTGTATCTGGAATGAGATGAAGATTAGTAGAAAGAGGAAAGCAAAGGTAGAGAAGCAAGCAGAGAGTTTTTTCTTTCTTTCTTTCTTTTTCTTTCTTCTTTCTTTCTTCTTTCTTTCTTTCTTTCTTTCTTTCTTTCTTTTTTCTTTTTTTTCTTTTTTTTTTTTTTTTGGAAACAAAATAAATATGGTGCTCAGTCTCTACCTACTGAGCCTCACCCCTTTGCTGCAACATGCACATACATGACAGCCAAGGTTTCTTGCAAGTGTTCAATACCGTCTTGTTGGAATACCAGAATACCACTGGAAAAGAAAGCTAGCACTGGTGGTGGAGCTAAAACAATGCTGAGGTAGTGTTACAGCTGTGCAGAGCAGGATGCCACAGCAATGTGTGTATTCAAATGTGGGTAATGCAGACAAATGGGAGAAAAGCATAGGAGATGTTCGTTACATATGTCATTTTTCAGTTAACCCGGACATCTTTTGGTTCCTCAACTTTGCTGAGCAACTTCTACAATTTTGGGTCTTTGTGATGTCTGTTGTTTGTGTTTGTAATGCTCTCTCTGGATGTCAGATGTGTAGATTCTCATTACTTTTCAGACTACAGTTTAAGAACATATCCTCTGACCTCTAAGTATAAATACCCTGTCTGCCTGTACAAAATCATTTCATTTTATTATTCAACATAGCTCTCATCTTTTACTTACATATTTATATAGTTTGGATTATTTTCTTTCTCCCTTAATTGAATGCTTCATATTAACAGTACCTTTACTATCTTGTTCTCCACTATATGCCAGTCCTAGTGCAGTGTCTGCTATAGAATATTCTCCCAATGAATATTTTGTGAATGGAGTGAGTAGATGTTATGTTCCTCTAAAGAGTAAGCAGACACAACTGTGGGGAAAGGGAGATGCCTTATCCATCTATCCACTTGGAACTGGCAAAGAGATAAATGTGGCGTTTAGCTATCTGGTTAACTGTCAGGTGATGAGCACTTAGCCTTAATATCTGAGGATCCTTAGGAATCTTGTGAAGACATGCAGGCCTCACCTTATCCTCATATTTATGTATCACCCATGATGAAAAATTTGAAAAATTGACATGTCAACATCAGGAGCATCAGGGAAGTAGAAAGAAAATTTTGGATGACTGCTTCATCTCCCTTTCTTCCACAAATAATGTCTGGCTATTACTAATGAAGTGTATGTCAGTTCTCATGTTTTGCACTGATATGTAGAATCAATGTTTTAAAAATTGGACCAGAGAAGATTAAGAATAAAGGTCATCTTTTGAATTATACTATGACTGATTTATTTATCCAGAGTAAGTAACTTTGGAATCATTATGAAAATGTCTGAATAGGTTGAACTTACATTAAAAAAAAAACAAACAAACAAACAAATAAATAAAACAGATTATTGCTGAAATAAGGACTAGGTAAAATTTAGCTCAGGAATTAATGTGAATTGTTTTAACCAGTTCCATTAAATAAACCTGTTTCATGCATTCTGTAGATGTTATGCATCACATATGTGAATCAGTTTTCCCACTCTACATTTATTTCGGTTTTGTAAGTTAGAATGTTAGATACCCTCTCACATCTTTAATATGATGTCATTTGTGCAAGAACAGGTTTTTTTTTTTTTTTTTCCTGAAGAATTAGGAGTAATTGGTCTAGGTAGTAGAATTGATTCATGACTGATTAGTCATTGCCAGATAGTTTTCTAGATTCTGTTGAGTAGAATCCTTCAGGAATCCATATATTAATTAAAACTACTGATCAAATTTAAGATCTTATTTTATGTAATTTATTGATTCATTATTTATTGGTATATACCCATTTTCCCTCAAGAAAGACATTAGTTTGTTTTCACTTCTTATACAAGAAATAAAAATACAATTTCTAAGATTCTCTCACTACAGATCTTAACTCTGTGGAGAAAAAAAAAAAAGCAACTTTATTTTTTGAAACAGATGTTTTGTTTTAATGCTAGGGCTGTGAGTCTATCTTTAGTGTCTGACATACCAATGCAGGAAACAATTATCTGCAAATTGTTAAGGGTACAGAAAAACAACGTAAAGTGGGAGCAGGTTGTATTGAGTTAAATATTTGAGCAGGATTGAATGATTGAGGAAGGGGATCCCTCTGGATTTAGTAAAATTATTTATTTACCTGATTTATCACAGCTTCCCTTCACTGCCTAAACAGTCCTTGAGTTCTATTCTTGGCCTCTGATTACCTTCCTCAGCTCCCCAGAAACCTTGCATAGGCCCTCCTCCTGATCCTACTACAGAGGTTTCCAGTCCTCTTTAGCTTGATGGCATCTCATTTTGGGTTTCAAAATTTGCAAGAGTGTTCTTCTGTTTAGGGTATAGAATGATAACATAGATTGGGCATCGCTGCTAAGAGGTTTAGTTTGAATTCTACCAAGTTTAACTTTGACAGATTTTTGAAAATCAATGTAATCATTTACTTATTTTCTTTAAAGAAGATAATAAACCATAATGATAGGTTTGTTATACCTGAATAAATGCTGAAATTAAAACATTCAGTAAAATTTACAATATTAACCACCTATGAATATCATTTTCTATAATTACTTGTGACAATATGGCATATAGATAGATATGGCATATAGATCATTCTATCTACCTATTCATATATCACAAAAAACATGGACTCTTTTATTTGATGAAAAGTTTGTATTTACCCAGTCTACATTGCATGGCCTGAATGCCAACAGTTTAGCAAAGAGCCAAGCCATTCAGCTTTCTCAATAAAATAATCAAGAAAATAGAAAATGAGTTTCTGTTACAGCAGAACTTAATTAGAACAATAACTAAAGTAGATGTCCTTTAACTAATAACTACAAGGAATAGGCACAAGGCTGTATTTGAGTCATTTTTATTATCCCCAACATTTTTATTTAAAAGTAATTTTTTTTACTGTTCTTTTCTTTTATTGGGTATAAGGCTTAGTTTTAAAAATGTAGTCTGTTTTCATATATTCATGCTAGAAAACACTTGAATATTTTCTAGTCACACCTCAATATTGAATGACACTAAACTTGAAAGTTTTTAGTGAGAATTACTATAATTGACAATGTTTATAGATTTTTAATAAATAGTAACAATAATTTTAATGATGTAACAATAAATCTTTTTTTGTTTGTTTGTTTTAAATGTCAATGTAGGGCTAGGTATAAATAAACTAAGACATTTTGGATAAGAAAATCCAAATACAATCATTGCTTAAGAAAATCATTCCCCATCAGGAGATATGCATTATATCCTACAGTGTAATGTGGATTATAAAAAAAGTATATACAAAAATTATGTGTTTATTTCAGCCATTCATGCTATTATCTAAAGCTTTGGATGCTTTAATCACACATTTTCAGTCTTAGAAATGACTCCACATTCTAATCAAATATTTTTATGAAACAGTTGAATTTGCAAAAACTAAAAATCTAGTTTGCATGCCAAGATATTTTTTAACTTATTAATTGCTGATATATATTGAAAGGATATAAACCATGTTTTTAACATAAAAGAACACTAAATAAAATATTTGGAGAAAATTTAAAACAATCCTAAGCTATATGCCAAATGATACATAAACTGGAACAAAACTTTTAGTTGTAATTTATATAAAATTGATACTTGAAGATGCAATGTGTGCATCTTAACAAGTTTATCCCTCTTTAATTATGTTTGTTTGTGTCATTTTCTCTATCACTTTCTATTTGTAAATTGAAATAAACCTCAAGGATGATGGTGATAGTGAAGAAGAGAGATGAAATTACGTAGAGATGAGGCTTAGAAAAAATACTAGGAGAAATATCTGGAACCAAAGAAATGACCATATTTGTGAAAATGAATGCAAATCAGTAGAGAAGCATCCATGGAAATGATCTTTAAAGTACTGAGTGTTATCAGAACAGAGAGCATGGTGGAAGAGAGCAAAGAGCCAAAAAAGCAGTTGTAACAGAAGCATAAGGTAAGCCCTTATTTATTTAGTTTTGTTTCTGGAGGTCAAAAGAGAAGTTTGAACATGATGAAAAATGGAAAGAAGTTAAATTATTTTACATATATAAGAACATAAGTAGATAGTTAAATTGTTCTTTAATGGCAATGTTTCTAAAGATAAATATAATTAGAAGCAGAAAAAAAGCAAATGGCAACGTAAAACATGGTAGTTGTTAAGGGACAATATACATATGCATATGCATAAATGTATTTATTTACATATGTGAGTCTATATGGTCTATATGATATAATCCTCCATAACCATGCATTTTGCATCTGAGGACTCAACCAACCACAGAGAAAACATTTTCCAGGGAAAAAAAAAAATCATAGAAATTTCCAAAAAGCAAAACTTGGATTTGCCATGCCCTGAACACTACACTGAATCCCTGCAATGAAGTGATGTGTAGGCATACCCTGCTGCAGCATATATGCAAATACAGGTAATATGCAAATGCTGCGCCATTTTATACAAGGAGCTAGAGCAACCTGAGATTTTGTATACTTGAGGGGTCTTGGAACTAACCCCCTGTGGATGCTGAGGGAGGACTGTATACATATATATTCCACCCAAACATATAGAATATCATCTTCAAGGATGGTACTTTACAGTGATGATTAATTCAAATTGTTTTCCTATTAACTTTTTAATTTATTTTAACTTTTTCAAACAGAACTCAGAGTATGCTCAAGTTCAAATGATAAAGTTCTTTTTTAAAAAAATTCTCTTGCTCAAACCCAGTCAAGTTTTACATACTGTTAAAAAAGAAAATTACTATTTTTTTTCAGAGAGCTCACAGTCTGAGATAGTGACATAAATAATATGGGTGATACCTTTCAAATCAACCCTCAATTAGAAGTTCACATACCAAACCAGCTGGTGTCATCTAAAATAATGTGGAAAAATCTAACATTAAATTTTCTAGGACATTTGGTGTTGTCCAGTCCCAGAGAATACAGCATTTGACCTGGCTGTGTGGTGCTCCTGTTCTTGTATCAATGGCATACATTTCTGGCTCATCTAGTACATTAACCAGTGATGCCCACTTCTCATCTAAAACTCTTATTCTTTTCTTTTAAAACAGTTTTTATTTTCTGTGATTGATATGGAACCAATCACCATGTCCTTGTCTTTGTCAATCAAGTTTACTTTTCAGATTTATTTCCCAAGGAAGCAATTCACCACAAATTCTTTACTTTAAAATGTTAACTGTACTCAGGAAATATTTTTAATTTTATTTAACTTACATATTTTGGTAGCACAATAGCAAACATGGAATTATTATTTTACTACATGATGGAAAATTCATTTAAACAATTATTAACTGTTATGTGACTTTTTATCTAAGTACTAAAAATAGCATTGTTAATAGAGAGATGTGCTCTCTATCTATGAGTCAACATCTAAAAATTGTAGTTTATAAATTACCAGATATCTTGAAGAAGGTCTGCTAATTATAATTTTTTTTGTTACTTTATCATACATCTTATAAAACATTTTCCAGACTTCATGTAAACATTGCTATCATGTTAACATGATAAGTAAGAGAATATAATGCACCATACTGAAAAAATCAGTCTTATGTAGGTGGCCAAAGTAATCAATTTTAAATCTGTTCAAGATTTAGTAATTTTCAAATAGCTTAACTAATCTTTTCCTTTAGTTATTTATATTTCTCTATTTCTGAAACAGAATTTTGGTAACCCTCAGGACCCCATTACTATTTCTAGTCCTTCACTATATAGTAAGGACTTAAGATATAGTCATTTTAATTATAGTCTATCTACCTATACAGGCTGTATAATTGTACATTTTCCTCAATATATTGCCATCTTTGTTTTTATTTTTGAACATATTCCACTGCAATAATTTCAGGCATCATCTTTATTGTGATTGTGAGGGAAGGCAATGAAAAAAAGTTAAATGTCAATAATTTTCAGGGAGAAAATGTCTTTAAAATATGTAGGATATCAAAAGGCCTTACTAAGAAAAACATCATATAATTTAAACCCATATACAAAGGATGAAGAGAATGCACTTAAGGCATTTAATCTTATACCATGCCAAACAATTTTATAAGATTTTCTCCTGATTACATGTAAAATAATTCCAAAATATTAACAAAAAAAAGCAATATGATAGTTGCTTGCATATCATTCTTGGGCAAGAATATAACTAATTGATAAAAACAAAAACAACACAAATGTTATTCTATGACAGCTTGTCTCTCTCCGTGGGTACTGTAACCAAAAAATTACAGTGTCTAATTAATCAACTAACATTTCAAAATATTATTACAAATAATAGAAAAAAATTTGCAGATCAGAACCCCCTCTCTCTCTCTCTCTCTCTCACACACTCACACACACACACACACACACACACACACACAACACACACAAACCTGGTGTACACATCTATAGGAAGTGAGTAAAATACAAAAACTAAAATCTATAGAATCTCGCTGTGTTCACATATATTAGGTTGTTCCTTGGTCTATACACTCTCTATATTACTTCATTAATAATGACCAAAAAATAATAATAATAACATAAGAGAAATTTAAAATTTAAATAACATAAGATTATTTAAGACTATATTCCTGATATTCTCTATTTTTTTCTTTATTTTCAAATAATATTCTATTAATTGACAGGGTTTAACAAATTTTATCAATATTGCTACTATAAGTTTCTAATTCATCTCCATTAATCTAATCTTCATTTGGTTTGTTTTTATTACTTTTGTTTCTTCTATTCTCATCACTTTACCTATGCTACTAGGTTTTCATTTCATAATGGTTAAATCTCTATAAATATTGCCAGTCAGCAGAAAAGCTTATTTGCCAGAAGAAATCAGAAAAATATTCCTTTTTATTCTCCCTTCTCTATCCTCAACATATCAAAAGAAAATAATCTATTAAATAATCTATTAAATAATTCTTTGTTTCCTAGACAACTCTGACTTCAATAAACAGCTAGCCTTTAAACCTCAAATGCTGCCTACAAAAGCTTACTTTTAATTTTATTACCTAATATTTTAAATTATCATATATACAAATCTTTGCATATGAATATTTTGTAATAATGTCACAGTTCAATTTTTGAAATCCCTCTGTGTGGAATTTATTATACTTTGGGATATGTAATATTTCAATATAGCTGCTAATTCCCTGTATCGCCTGTTCCTTTTCTTCCCTCTTTTTCTTTCCTCCCTCCCTTCCTTTTTTCTTCCTTCCTTCTCCCTCCTTCTCTCCCTTTCTTCCTTCTTCTCCCACTCCCTCCCTTTTCCCCCTCTTCCCTCTCTCCCTCTCCTTCCTTTTCTCTTTCTTTCTTTCTTTCTTTTTTCTTTCTTTCTTTCTTTCTTTCTTTCTTTCTTTCTTTCTTTCTTTCTTTCTTTCTCTCTTTCTCTCTCTCTTATTTTCTTTCTTTTGATATAACTATCTTCTAAAATAAAATATAATTCTGTTTTGGTCTTATTCTAACAAACTTGCTTTTATTCTTTCTCTTTTCTGTTTTACATTAAAAAGATATATAAAGGAGAACAGAAAAAAAATTTTGATGACTCAATCTACTTTCCATGTCTGAAAATCAAGGCTGTAGGGTTATAAAGGAAATTGATTATCAGCACCCCCTTCATGAAAACACTGATAAATCCTCTAATCTGAAACAGATACCATTTTCATAGAATTTTCTTTGGTTTATTACCAAAAAAAAAAAAAAAAAAAAAAAAAAAAAAAGACCTGCATGTCTTTCCTAAGAATATTTTAAAAGGCAATGAATATCAAAACAAGAAACATTTCTGTGGAAGAAATTCATATTTTATGAAATGTTTTCACTGCTTTCCAATCTTATAGTGAGCAATAGATTTATATCCTGGGTTATTTTATAACCTAGGTAAACTCTGAAAGCCATATTATTTTGTAAACATCTGAAAATATTTGCATTGGTAGCAATAAATTTGCATTCGTGCCATATGAAATGAGTACCAAGCAAAGTAATCATTTTTAAAATGTCTCTTTTTTGTAGCAGGTTATTACAAGCAGAATTTTTTATTTTAGTCTTTATTTTTACATGCTATATGAAAAAGTATTTAAAATATATATTACAGATTTTAGACGTTTTCTTTGAGCTTTTGAAGGAAAAATATTTTATAACATTTGCTATCTAAAATGCAGAACTTTTCGAACACTTTTAATGGCTGTTTTTCACTTTTGCAGCTAACAGACACAAGTTTATCAGCATTATTAAATTTGTAGAAAAGAATGTGTTCTGTCTTGTTGGATTATAAATCAAAGTAATTTAGCCCATTCCTGTTATACAGCTGTAGCGCTACTTTCTTTAAATAATCTTTACAGTTATAAAATAAATTTTACAGCCTTTTTTACAAACAATACAAACTCCGAACCACTTTTACTTTCAATAATAGCTATTAAAAATTCAGATGTACTTTGTACATCTACCTAACCTATATTTATCTCTTATGTTATCCTCCATACTAATTTAAACACTCATGTAGATAAATTATTTCTAGTTCCTGAACATTATTTTTACTCAAAGTGCCTATATAGTTCATCTTTGAACAACAAGAGTTGGACTGCTTGGGTCTATCTACTTACACACAGATTTTTTTTTCTCAATAAATACTGTAAATATGTTTTTCTTATGATTTTTTTAAAAACTTTTTTCTAGCTTACTTTATTATAAGAATACAGTATATAATGCATATAGCATACACAATGTGTTAACAGACTATTTTATTTATTAAGTCTGTCAGTATTCAAACTTCGGTAGAGTCAAAAGCTATACATAAATTTTTGACTGTAAGGAGGTCGGCACCCCTAATCTCGTATATTGGTCAATGGTCAATTGTATGAGTTTTGAAAATGTTTTGTTCCCCTCTGTAATAATCACTTTTCCAATGTTTACATGAAACATTAGAATTTAGTGTTCAAATTTACCCTTGAATTTTATGTCTTCTCTTTTTACAGTCATGGACAGACATTATTGTTTTACTTTGTGTCTTTTTATGCTGTTACCATGTAATCAAACACATAGATTTATAACCATGCAGTTAAATACTATCTTATAAATAACATAATACATATTCCTCTTACACTTTTTGATAACATGAGAATATACTTTCTCTAAGTTTCCAATTTCTACAATAAATCCTTCAAACTCAAGATATTCATATATGCATGTAGAAATGTACCAATTGTGTTAAAAATTCTGCTATGAAACATAAGGTATACAGAAGTAAATAACATTTTAGGTCATCTGGTTTTTCTTGAACTAGCAATCATGGTAACATCTCATACATGTTTCTTCCAATAAGGGAATATTTTCCATATACCACACATAATATAGGAATCCTCATGTGAGTGGCCTACTCATTTATAATCCTACTCCTCTTTCTTATCTTCATAATATCCCTATTTTTCTTGGGTCCCCTTCAATATGCCATTGTTATATTTTTCTTGTAGCAGATTATTTTTTTCTTTTTCTTCTGCTTCTCTGTTATTTTTGCAGCAAAAAAAAAACAAAACAAAAACAAAAACAAAAAACACTATAGTCTACCATGGATTGATTTTTATTAAATTAACTTTTTAATAAGAACTCTAGATTTCTACATAACTTAAAAACTAACTTCCTCAAATGTCTAACAAAAGCCAGGTGTGTAAAGAACGTCAATAACCCTGCTGATTAACTAAGTATATACAGAGACAGTAGGAAATGGGCATTCTTTTTTTTTCCCCAAGAGGGGTGACTGTTTATTTTTTCTATCTTTTATGTTACAATAAATTTACAATAATAATTTTCAGTGTCATTTCTGTTTCTACACACCCGTAGATGATACTATTTGTAGCAGAGTTCCAAGAGAAAATTACATTTGCTGCAATAGTAAGATAGCTGTTTCCAAGTTTGCCATTCTCAACGTGAGTGATTCTAAATTAGAATTAGATTTTAAATAATTCTGATGATTAAAAGGACAATTCCACATGGTGTAATTCTATGGTAATATTACTCTCCCTCTCCTTACTATCAACCTCCTTCAGTGTTTCAAAGGTAACTGAATAATGAAATACACCTTTTCCTACTCTCAAATATACTGAAATTCCAAATTAAATTATTCATTTATCAAAGACTTGGTAAATCTAATGAAGAAGAAAATCGTTTCTAAAGTCGATACTGATGTAGTAGTAGTTGCACGATTATAATGTAACCTGCTACTACTTCTTAGAATCTATTCTATGATACAGGGTCATAATTCCAGTGTCTGACTATAGCAAGAATAGTATTTATGTATTATAAATAGTATGTCACTGAAGAATTTTAGGCTGCTTCATTGCTAATCAGGTAATATAATTAGGCTAGCACTTTAACTTTAATTCATTTTGCTCTACCAAATGTAATAGTACATGGAATTACCTGGGCACTTAATAGATGTCTATATAAGTTTGTTTAATAATATATACTTTATGGGTTATATCTGAGCTATGAACTTTTTCCAATTTTAACATTAATAGATGGCAATATTGATCGTTAATTTTACAATATTTGAAATTAAGGGAATATATTTACGTGACATAGGGAATGGTATAAATATCAATAATGAACAACAGATATTTAATATATTTCCCACTTTGTATTTAAACTTTTGTAAAAAAGAAAAAGAAAGGATGTTTTGATATAATTTCTATATAAATTGTGAAAATGATTTAAGTTTTGATAGCCTATTTTAATAAGTAGATCAAAGTATCACCCACATTAAGTCCTACCTTTACACATAGCAGCGAAATGGCCCTTGCAAAAGTTTATCTTGTTTCTTTTTCATTAAAAATGTTATTAATGGCAACCATTCATGTTTTAATGGAATGTAAATTACTTTCTATGGGCTGTAAGTCTCTGCATGATTCGCATTCTGTCCACTAACAAAGATTCTCTCCTTGACCAAACTCCTCTGAGATCCTCTGAGAACACTTCTTTACTAGGCCTTGACCCTGCCTACCATCCTGTCTTCCATCTGCCTAGACCAGTCTTAGCAAGAATCCTGCTAATTGATTTTAGTGAGAAATCCTCAGCTCTGCTATCTGATCAAGTTCTCGCCCCTCACCTTGATGTATATGTCCTTGACCTTTTTTTAGTAAGAACTTCATTAGGTCGGTTTGTTAAAAATGTCCTTATCTTTGCTGTCTCCCCTTGGTAGTGTTCTGTCTGCTGACCCCCTTATTATGCTCTTAGGCTACAAATTCCCAGTAGTCTTTACTGTATTTGAAGTTGAATTCTCTATTGCAATACCCCTCTTGCAATAGATGAATAAAGCCTTCTTTGCCATTTTTAAGAAATGCTGGAATTATTTTCTCTTTAACACCATCCACACATTCAACACTTATCCCACTTTTATTGTTCACATGTAACTTTTTTATAACATATATGAATGTTGCCATTTGACATATGTGTATGTTCTAATTCCTTTTGTGTTGCTTTTTAACCACTCCTCAGATGACTAGGTTAATTTTTTAGTTTATCTTTTACCTTCAAAGACTGTTTCTTAGTCATTTCTGACAATTTTTCACAAGCTCCTTCTCTGGCCTCCTCACCCACCTGCACATATAGTCTTACTTTCTGTCTCAGATTTTTTTCTTTTTTCATTTATTCCATGAATAACAGCATTTTGTTAATGCGTCTTTTTATTCTTACTCACCATATTGGACTGTGATAGCTATAATATATTTTCTCCAGTATATAGCATATTTCATATTAGCAAGTGCTTAATAGGTATTGTCAAAACCTGTGACAGGTCTGAGATATGTTTTCTGCTTAAAGCCTAACAAGTTAGTTTGTCATGGCATGGATGCTGTCAGAAGACGGAAACTCTTGAGGTAGAGACAAAATATTTAGCAGCATAAATACAGATTACATTAGTTTCCCTTGTTGCTCAAGTTCTATGGGGGAACAGGGATGAGCCCAGATTCATGATAGTGGATTACTCTGAAGGACAGGAACAGTGACCTTTGAGAACTGAAATCTAAATGGACATTTTTCCTATGCACTTGGATATACTAATTTGAAAATACATTTTATGTTTCTTTTTTTATTCCATGTATAGGTTTTAGTTAAAAATGACATTATTTTAGAAAAAAAAATTCTATGAAAATTTATCTGTGTAAGAAACAATCTGGGTTTTCTCATTGTTTATCTTAGGGTACCAGATGCACAATGAGGTCAAAACAGAAATACGTTTATTGGCCAAAATTCCATATAATAAGTATGGAGATCTTAAACTAAGGATTAAATAAACTATCAAACCACTTAAAATCAATGTGAATTTTAAAATTCTCTACTTATCTTTAAATATCTGATTCCATAAAGTTCTCTTGAAGAATAAAAGAACTCAAGTCTCTAACATTTTTCTAGCTCTAATATGTGGATAAAATTATAACCATATCTGTGTCGACATGTAATTACTGTACCTTTTTAATCTCTTAAAACACAAACACACACATTTTATTTTGTATCATAAAATATTTTAAGACTTAGTTTTTATCTTTAATTATTATAAAATGTATCTTTAAATAGTGGCATTGGGTTTGAAATATTGACAACAGTATGCAATTTTTAAGTATATGTTCTATGGAGAAAAATAAGATAAAAAAATATCATGCTTTTGGATATAGTTTTATCTCTTCTTTACTTTTAATAAAATAAAACCTAAAGGATTTTTTTTCTGAAAACATTTTAATCATATCGAGACAAAGTAGGGGATAGCAAAAAATTATAAAGTTTTGATTTTGACTTAGTTTTCAGATTAATTAAATGCATTACTCACAGTAGAAATGATGTTATCAAGATTTTATAAACATATCTCCAAGACAAGGCATATATCATTTTTTTCATTATATGTAGAATAAAAACATCAACAATCAAAACTACAACAATATGTCTATTTAAAAAAGCAACTTTCTCTTTTATACTGATATCAATGATGAACATCATCTATAGTTTTGAATAAAAAAAGATCTAGAAAAATATAAAGTTAAAAATTTATCTTAAAAGAGAAAATATGCTTAATATCAGTACTTTTTAGATATAACATATTCCATATTATCATTTTCCTATTAAAATTTTTTTCCAGTAAAATGACTTTGCAATAATTAAAAAAATCTGTTAGTAATTTGGCTTATTAGAGGTCAAAATCAGCAACTTTTAAAAGGTACTGTGATTAAAACTTCTTGCAGTGTATCACCCCTATTATACATCATAAATACAAAAAAGTTTCCAGACATTCATAGAGAGAAATTTGATGGTATTTTTTAAAAAAATAAGTGGAAACAACTTTAATATAAGCCAAATTTAGGTCATCAAATTTAGATCATCAAAACATCAAAACATATATCATGGCCTTAAAGCCATGAATATATTTAGATCATCTAAAGTGAACATATGAAAATTTATAGTAGAAAATAAGAACCAAATGTAAATTATGGAGCTCAATAAATAATATCTCAAAATTTTTTATTAAGTAAAAATCAACACAAACTGAGCTTACATAAAAAAGTCAATGCCCTTGAATAGATTAGATAAATTATTCATACTAAATAAAAGAGAGTAGAAAAAAAGACAAATTAAAAATAAAAAGAATAAATAAGAAAATTAATGATCAGAAATAAAAATATCAAGAGATATAACATATGTGTAATTGGAGTCCCCCAAAAATAGAATAGAGAGAATAATGTGTGTGAATAGAACTTAAATACCTATGAATATTTATTTATTATGTTGTAATATATAAATAATTAATGATTTAGAGCTCATAAATTTAGTGAAAAGCATAGACAATGAACATAGAGATTAATCAACATAGAGATTCAAGTAGATCAGAAAAATCCAAGCAGAATTTATATAAATAACACCATATCTACAAACATTATTTACAAACAAATAAAAATAAAATATAAAGAGTAAAATCTTATACACAATAAAGGGGGAAAAACAAATTACTTATAAAAATGTAATACAAGGGATGGCTGATTTCTAACTAAAAGCAAGAGGTCATTTGAAAGTGAAAAATTTTAAAATGCTGAAATTATATCATCATCATCACCGCCACTTTAAACAAGCAATTCCTTTGAAAAGTATACATACCTTCAACATAGGTGAAAAGATGAAATACTGCCATAGGTGAATCTTGAGCTTACCATACTAAGTGAAATAAGTCAGACAGAAAAAGTTGAGAACCATATGATTTCACTTATATGTAGGGTACGAAACTGGCAGCAACAAACGAACATGGCAAACAGAGACTCAGGGACATGGACAGTGGATTAGTGGTTACCAGAGGGAAGATTAGGAGGAAAGGGGACAAATATATGCTGATGGAAGAATATTTAACTTTGGGTTTTGAACACACAGTGTAATATACATCTGATGTATTATTGAATTGACACTTAAAACTTATTTGATTTTGTTAACCAATGTCACCTCAATGATCTTAATAAAAAATAAAATTTAAATTTAAAATGGGTGAAATAAAGATTTTTAAAAATAAACAGATACTGAAAAAATATGTTCCAGCAGAACTGCACTATAAAAAAATTACTAAAGAAACATCTTTAGACTTGAGGGAGATGACACCAGACAGAAAATCATATTCACAGAATGGAAAAAAAGAAACAAAGAATAAATATCACAGCAAATAACATTGCAATATGAAACAAGTGTTATAAATAATAATAATGTAACAACATTATTTATGTGGATTTAAATATGTGACCATTGCAAAAAGGACGGTAGGTGGAAAAAGGCGTTAAATATTGTAAGTTTCTTAAATTTTATAAGTGGTATAATAATTACTCTTATAATTAAAATATATGTATTATAAACCATAGAAAATCACTGTAAAATAATTAATGAGTTGCAGTCAAAACAAAAAATATATAAATTACATGTGAGGATTTTAATATATAAGAGAATACACATTTCCCAGAAATAATTCTTTTAGGAAAACATTTTCTCCATTTATTTGTGTATTCTTAAATTACTTGTTATTGAACAAATGTGTATGCAGAGAAATATTTTGTTCACCCAAGGAATGTGACACATCAGTAAATAGGTATAGGAGTTGTAAGAGATATATTGAATAAAGCAGGCTCATTTTTGACATCACTGAATCTCTCCATAAACATAGCTAGTGATTTTATTAAAGCAAAATTAATAATAATAATAATAATAATAATAATAAAAAACAACACATGTGGCATTATATGAGCTGATCTTAGACCTGAGGTAGCAAAAAAATACATTTATTTCCCCTTCAATTTGAGAAATAAATATAATATTTAAAAATAAAAATTCTCATTGTCATTTAACTCAGTTACTTTGTCTTTATGTTTTCCTCTAATGACTGGAAACCAACCTGTACTTGATTCTTGTTTATTTAGTTCCCAATACCTGTATCACATACGTTTTACTACAAGGTGTTCTGAATTAATCTTTTTGCATTAATCAAAACTCAAGTGATAAATTAGACTTTCATTTGGATAAAAAATTTTGAAAAAAATGAATGGAAAACTATAGCTCCAAATGCTTGCTATATTTCCATTTTCTTAAAATAATGTTTTAGGCTTTTGAAATTTTAATGTATCACAAAAATAGTCAACAGAATTCAAAAAGTTCACATTCATTTATATTTTAAAGAATATAAATTGTACTATAAGAATATAAGAATGCTTACAAACACGTTGAGTAAAATCTAGATGAAATTTTTCTTAACCACAAAAAGAACTTAAAAAAAGAGAGAAATAGTGAATTAACCATATAATTCAGTAAAAACTTTTTCAACTTGAACTTTGTAAATAATTTACTCAATTCTCTACTTCAATGGGAATCTGTAAATAAAACCCTAGAGTTAAGAAAGTAGATATACATTCTGAGATATGTGTGTGTGTGTGTGTGTGTGTACACACACACACATATATATATTTATAGTTTTGAGATTTATTTTTTAGTAAATATGAAACACTTGGCATTTAATTTCATGTGCTAGTAAAGTGTAACTTCCTGGTTTTAATAAAATAGCTCATAAAGAGGTTAAGAAACTCTGTGAACATTAAATACCTCCTAAAACATAGTATTTTTATAAGCAGAGTATAAATGAATCAAAACCATATGGCAATCATTTTCTTTAAATGAAATGCACATGGTGAAAACACAAAAGAAGAAAGTCCTGGGCAGAATTTGCGTAAACATAGTCTCTGGATTTCAAAAGTTAATGTTGCCTTTTCCTGGCACTGGGAAAATATGAACCAATACTGAGGACTGCTGCTGTTCTTCCTAAGTTTAAGATTAGCTTGCTTAAGTCTGGCAGAGCAATGAACATAGTTTTTCAGTGTTTCCATTTCATCAAAGCACTTTTTTATATATTGTGCTTCTATAAAGCAAGTGTTTCCAGCCATTCTCTTTCTCTATAGTGTAGCCATAATCAGGGCCTGAGAAGAAATTCATGGTGTGAGCACGATTTGGACTGAGAAAGACATTTAGCGTTGAAACTATCCTCATATTACAACATATGAAATTGGAAAGAAAATGCTATTTTAAAATTCTTCCTGTGCTAAGAAATTTTTTCACTTGGTAAAATAGATTTTTCTACTTATATCTTCTCATTTATGTCTTTCTAAAATGAATGTTTTTGGAAATTCTATTTTAAAATGAAAATGTAAGTTTATGAGTCTCTCCATATGAACTCCCCTTCCAAACATATGGTAGTCACTGATACATATTATGTGTTCAACTTAATATGACTGATCAAACAAAAATGATTAGTGATTAATAGTTTACAGTTTCACCAACATCACTTTCTGGAAAGAAAATTGAAAATGAACTGTTCTTTTAAGCCTGCCCTGAAAGTTATTGCTTTATCAAATGTAATACAGTAGCCCTTAGTAGTCCATAGGGGGATTGATTCTAGGACCCCTGTGGATATCAAAATCTAAAAGTACTCAGATCCCTTTTATAAGGTAGTATAGAACAATGCATGCTGCTGGCCTTGTGTGTCTGTGGATTCCCAGCAGCAGATTGAAAATACTGGTTTTGAGTTGAGGTTGGTTAAATCCACGGATATGAAATCTCAGATATGGAGGGCTGACTCTATTTTTGTTTTTAACTACACAATTGAGGAGAGAAGCAGGACTGGCCACAAAATTTGGCAAGGCCATTGCAAAATGAAAACGTAGGCCTCATTAAAAAGGTTATCAAGATTTCAAGATAGCGACAAAGAATATTATGTCAAATGTGATACCCACATAAAAAGTGATGGCCAGTGAGACAGGTTGCATGCCCATGAAGCCAGTCATGAGAGAAATAAGAGAGAGAGAGAGAGAGAGAGAGAGAGAGAGAGAGAGAGAGAGAGAGAGAGAGAGCAAAGGATGATTTTAGGGAGTTCTCTTTAGGTCGAGAGTCCCCAACCCCGGCCATGAACTGGAGCCATCTGTAGCCTGTTAGGAAGCAGGCTGCACAGAAGGAGGTGAGTGGCAGGCAAGCAAGTGAAGGCAAGCAACTGCTCCCTGGCGCTAGCATCTTTACCTCAGCCCCACTGCAGATCACCAGACATTAGATTCTCATAGGAGCACTGGTACTGAAAAGGTTGGGAACTTCTCCTTAAATGGTCTACATAGGCCTTTTTGTTTTTGATTTGTTTTTCATGTAAAGGTTTCAAGAAGATATAAAGAGGATTTTGCAATCACTGTGTGGTATAGGGTTTTTTTAATGAAAGGGGTATAAACAAGTTCTTTTTATTTTTTAATGTTGATTATGATTACTGAACTGGAATCATAAAATGGTAATATGTAGAAAATAAAACAAACAAACAAAAACAGTGTATTCCATAAGTGACAGGTAAGTGGACAAAAACAAAGTGATCAAAGAATTTAGAAAGGAGACAATTGTGTGCCAAGGTTACCAATAAAAAAAATCTGTGGGATTGCTGGGGCTTAACACAAGCACTGTTTGGAAAGGAAGTATGTCCATACGTAGAGAGATTAGAAGCTAGTTTTCCAGAGAGAAGAAACTACATGACTCAAACAGGAATTGAGAACATGGAAATTCTGGACAGAGGTGGGTGTATATATCCATACAGATTTAAAGAAGGATATTGTACCATAATAACGGGAAACTAATTTGTCACAGTGAAGGAGTTTTGACAGACCAATTACTACAAGAGCTATTTTATAGGGAATAGGAAGATTTAAATATTATAAGGAGATTGATATAGTTGTATTATTAACAACCAGTGTTTTTAAAAAGTAATGCTGCAGGGGAGTGAGTACAGGGGATGAAGGGAACTAGATCTTGTGGTTCTTTCTTCTGGGGAAAAAAAAGGCTAATGGAATTACAAACTTAGAATGAGCTATTGAGTAGAACTGTTATATGAATGAACAATAACAAGAAAAGACACAAAAGAGAAAAGAAAATTGACAGTGATTAACAGAATGTTATTAGCCAGAGGCTGGGGAACAGATTAGCCTGAATGACTGGAAAATGTGACAGAATTTCCTGAACTAGGATACTTAGAATAAGAATTTAGACCTCATCTTCCCCATCTTATCTTTAACTTACCAAATAAACTCTTGGTTCTATGTGATAACACTGCAAGGTACATGTGGTACTCTCCAATAAGCATTTGGAGAAGTAGAGGAGAGAGGAACATGGGGAAATCTTACATGAACCAATTACCCAAGAAGTGAAGGGGTACATTATGGGATAAGCTATTATTAATCAATGAAAATATAAATCTATGCCATGGTCCAAGAAGTTTGAATCATGGCTAGCAAAGTAAAAAGAGAGAAAGATATATTAAGATTATGAAGCAGCGATCTGTGTCAGGTTGACTGGTTTCCAATTTGGACTCCACCACCTCTTAGAATATGGTCTAGTACAAATTATTCAACTTCTCTATATCAGTTTTGTCATCTCTAAAGTGGGAATAATCAGTAACTATCTCATGGAGATGAGATTAGTCTTAAATGCTTAAATACATATGCAACACTCAGAACACTGTCAGGCTCATTGAAATGACTCAAGAAATCTTCATTACATGGGAAAAAAAAGATAAGAATTTCAAAAGGCAGGGATATATATATATATATTATACAATAAAAGTGGCAGTTAGGAAAAATATATTATTTTAAAATCATGGTGTAACTCTTCAGTATGCTTTCATTAAGCTTCACAACTTCAATCACACTTTTCACTTCTTTTATGTAACAGAACCATGAGGAAGCCATATAATTAGCGACGTCGACTAAATGATAGACAGGTAGAATTAGATAGTAATTTCATTATATAAGATAATAAGGAACAACACAAAGATCTTTTTCTATGTGTTTCCATAACACTATTTTCTTACCCACTTTGTATTTAATGCGGGGTGATCTAATTGTCAATTTAGTTGATGGTCCTCTAAATATTATGCCACTAAATTTCCTGGTTTCAGGTTCATGGACCTATTGCTCTTGCTAGATATACATTGACCTGGTAAATATATTTGACATTCTGATTATAAAGAATGATCATCCTTCTGCTCCTGATTATGATGATTGATTCATATTATAAAATTTATCAATCATCTATCTCACACACAAAAAATCAAACTAATAAACATTACTTGCATAAACACCATAGATGAGACATTGAATAATTGCTATAAAAAAGACAGAGAATTTTGTATGCAATCATTGCAAAGAACATATATTCCTGTGGAGAAGATAAATCACATGCATAGAAATAACCATAAACATTTAGTTAAGAGTTTCATAATAATGAGCTCTCTCAAACATATACACAATTTACAAATAAATGATAAAAGAGCAGAAAACAAGAATAAAACACTTGATGTTTTAAAGTGTGGTGTGTTTAAGATAATTTTGATGGCAAGTGGGTCTTAGTTTGGTCTCAGAGATAGGACTGAACATTCAGAAGAAAAGGAGATGGTCCATGTGACAATCTAAACAAAGATAATTGCTAATCATGCATTTTTCAGAGAAAAATTATTTAAATTAAATGAATAAAGCTTTCTTGTAAATTCAGATCTCACCTGCAGCACAGTGGACATGGAATTAAGAAATCCTTCATTATAGCATCACAGTAATATTTATTAGTTTACTCCAGAAACAACTCAAAGCATTTTCTAAGAATGCGCGCAGAACCAATAATAGATAAAATTTAAAAAAAAAAACAAAAAACAAGTGAATAGGTGAGAAAACACAGACTAAATAAAAACAAGAAAAAAGTAAAACCAGAGTGAACCTAAAAATGAAAATACATGTTGTAACAAAAATGAGGGACATTTTTGCCTCTAATTGTCATTTAATGTGTAATGATTACAGTGAGATATCACAGATGAATTATATGATTTGAACACAATTTTGAATGGTGCTGAGAACAGATCATTTTTTGTCTACTCTTAATTCATTCATTAAACAAAGATATGTTGAGAACCAAAGATAGTTCACACATCTATAAGGAAGGAATAATATGTGATATAATATAGCATAATTATAATATTGAAAACAATTCCCAGGAATTCTTTATACTTTCAAATTAGTACCAGTTCCATAGACCTCTTTCTTATAACTTTCATTAGTATGGAGCATAGCAATGCAGATGTGATTCAATTAAAATATATTATGTGCACAGCAGCCCAGTGATCTGGTTAATCTAGGCTTCAAATTACCTGCAATAGTAGATACCAACATTTGAGACCTCAGGTACCAGTAACTATGAATGCTAATAATAGAGAAACACGATAGGGTGGTTAAGTGGGGATACAGACATATGTCAAAACAAAATTTAGACCCTACAATTATCACCATACTTAAAGAAAATGGAAATATCTTTATTATATTTATTGTTATCTGTTTTATTTATAGACCTATTTACTATTAAATGCTATACCCCTCCCCATTATACTTTATTGATTTTATTGTGTTTAATTTGATTCTTACTTGTGTTTTATTTATAAAATTGGATTTTTTCTTTAACTTCATGTAAATGGTACTCTTTTTTTTTTTTTTTTACTTTTTTACTAACACTATGTTCATATATCCTATATTTTTCTCTGACTGAGGAGAAAATTAAAACTTTGTTAAAATGTTTCCTTTGGTTTAAAAATATTTAGTTTAATAAAAAAATACTATATGTTTCTTATTTTTCTTATTTTAACTTGTAAGTGAACACTTTCATGTATTGGCTCTGTTCCATGAATAGTTGCTTAAAAAACACTGGATTTTGGAATGAATTTCTACATATCATTCAGTTAACTCCCCTAAATACATTTATTTTTGCTAAGCTTTGATAAAATTACTTACCAGACATGAGTTCAAGATTTAATAGTACTTGGCAAGTAACTGGAGGCCAGCTAATTATATTGCTAAATTAGTGAATTCATATTATTATTATTTTTTTAAAGTCACTCAACATGATCTTTGAAAGCTGAAGAGCTTACCAAGAAAATGTGACTAGAGGCTACTGACCATCTCGTAAATGTGAATTTGGTAATACCATAAACAGAATTGTGTTTATTCTTGTGCACTGTGGATCTACATAGAACATATACAAAAAGGTGATCAAAGCCCCAGAGAGAAACACTATAAGCTATAGTGGAATAAACATATACCTTGCAATATTTTTAAAGGTGTAACCAAACTCCTCTCATTCATTAAACACAATCCCAAATAAAAGCAATGACGTGGAAAAGCACAAATAAAACATTCAGCCTTGATCAATGCAACCTGCTGGTGTGTAAATACAAAAATAAGTGGGTTGCAAAATGTACAGTTACATAACTAAATAATTATAATTTAACTGATGGAAAGATCTTTAAATGGAGGCTTATCTAAAGATATTTACAATGAGCCTATTTCTTTTTATCTGGAATTAGTCTAACATTGGAATGCTAGGTAAGTGCTCCATTTGCAAATATCTTGACTGCCAAATCTTTAGAGTGCCGGTGTTTGTTTTAAGTTTTTCCTCCAGGCTTAAAATCTGCAAAACACATGTTATCCAGGCATATTTTATTATTTGACCCAGACATCTTTTTCCTCCACAATTTAATTAGTCATGAAGAAAACTGCAAGCTATCAAATTGAGCCTTTATAAAATAAAACTAAATCTGAATTGAAACAGAAAATGCAATCAAGGCCATTTCAACAAAACTCAAAAGAAAAAAAAAAGAAAGAAAACAAACAACAGTAAACAGACATTACCATTCTTCAACTCTAGTCCACCTGACTAAAAGCCCAGCTATTGAGTAAATCATATTTTATAGTCTGAAGTCTGTCTACGTATCTTTCTACTTGCAGAACAGACTTCCCATGCACAATATGTCTCAATCCTGATTTACTTAACTTGTGAATTTTAGTCAGTAATGTTCGGGTTTTCGGGCATTAGTGCCAGATTAACAGATTTTTCTGAGATCTAAGCATGCTACTTCCACCACCGCTATTTAAACCTGGTATACATTTAGGGGATTGGTTTCTTCTATTTAAGCATTCATTCTTGAATATCTCTATCCCTATCCCAGCTGCTTTACATTGAATTATTCACCTGCCTTCTGATTTCGTTTTGTCTCTCCTTTGAAAGACATGTAAATTGGGAAGTTAATGTCCCCTCACATGCACATAATTTTTATATTTATGTTAACTGCCTTCTTACATAATCTCATATTTTTCTGTCAACAATGTTTTCTTAAATGTTTACGATTTTCTCTGATAAAAGATAAACTTAATGTCTTAGCAAATAAATGGATCATATTGTTTGCTATCATAATGTAGACTTGTACAAAAACAAAAAAGATGAAAATTTAACAACCCACTGGGTTTTTCTCTTTTGAACATTTCTATAACAAATCGTCCTGCCTTTTAATTCAGTAGAGACAAAACACACAAATACACACACACACACACACACACACACACACACACGGACCTATTTACTTATGTGCATTGGTGCCATGGGAATGTTTATGATAGATGATTACATGTGTTAATTTTATGCCATATTTATAACTTCCAAGAACTTTATTCTCTGGGGTATTATAAGACATTGGTCTATTGTTAAGTATCTCACAAGGTTTTCTTTCCTCTGTCATACAACCTTCCAGCTGCTCCTCCCAACACCAGTAGGATTAGAAATCTTTTCTTAAATTATTTCAATGTTTCAGAACAAGTTAGAAAGGATATTTAGAAGTCATAATTATATAAATCCCTAATTCAGTCATACATTGAAATTTTTATGAAACCCTAAAAATTCTCAATATTTTGAAATAACAGTTCTTAAATACCTAACTTTTCATGCCAAATACACAAATTATGTCAAATATTTAACTGGGGTACTTGCTCGAGAATCTTTAAGCTTCTGCAGGAGCACATAATATTTTACATAATAGTTCACAATTAAGGATAATTATAAGAAAGCAAAGAACATAATAATCATTGGCTATACAGAATAACAGAATATTTTTCCTCAAAAATAAGAATGAGTTAATAAAAATATACTTTTAATTGCTGACTCATTTTGTTTTCCCTAAACGTATTTTTCTAATAAATTACAGTTATAGTTTCTCTTCTATTACTTATCTATACATAAATATTGTTAGCCATTATTTGATTTCTTTGCCTTCACCTAGTTAGGAATGTAAACATTATTGACTTAAAAACACTTTAACTGAAAATGTAACTGAATGCCAGCTATGCTCAAGTACTATTCTAGATTTTGTAACAAAGCTATTTAACGAAATTGGATACATGATTGGATTTACCCATATAAGAGGTTGATTCAGCACTAAGTTTTTTGGGGTCCTAAAAATGGTCACTTTTGTTATAAAATACATGCGTGCTACCCACTGTCTATCTACTAATGACTGATGTCAATTTAATGAGAGACAAAATCTTGACGAATATAATAAGTATATTTCAATTCTTGTTGGAGTAAACATGAAAAACATAGGTTTTCACTTGGAATAAGTTTAACTTTAAGAAAGAAATATGTCACAGCTTAGTGTAGCTAGATGGTTTCTACAAAAACAGAACAAAAATAAGGATAAAATAGGACCCTGAAGAAAACAAAAACAAACTTAAAATGTGCTTCTATAGATTCTGTTTAAATATGTTGATTTATTTTAGATATAAAAACATATATATTTCTTTTTCTGGTGCATGACTATTTGAATTTTGGAAATATTGATAAAAGCTATATTATTGGTAAAGAATTCCAAGTAATGTCAAAGAATTTTGTCTTTAAAAGTTTTCTCTCTTTCAGTTTTTATTGCACACAGTAAACTTGTAATGGGTAGGTATTTTTATGATAAATTAGCCTTCTTTACTTTCCCCATATTTTCCATTAGTTTTTATTACCTATTTTGAAGAGAAAAGCATTTTGTAAGATTTAATTTTTATTTCATCAACTTCTACTTTTCCTCTCCTTATATTTAATAATGCCTATGGACATCTGCATCCTCTAATACTATTTAATGTCCTGAAGATATTAGTTATAGATTTAAGTGATTATGATTTCACCCTTAAAAATAAAAGGTACCCACAAAGTATTTTTAGAGGTATTCATTTCTTCATGTCTGTAAGCATGATGTATTACTACAAACTTCCTTTAATCTTATGCATTTTTTGGTAGCGACTTTCACACTTAAGATAAACACCCTGAATTTCATTTTCCCGAAACCATATTTTATATCTTTGCATAGTAACCAGAAATTTTATGTAAAACATAACAAAAATATTACATACATGTTTATATTCACAATTTTATTACACAGGTGATATATTATGAGTAATTAGATTTTTGGTTACAAAACATGATTAGGAAGATATGTAGGAAAAATAATAATGCAAGGCTAAGAATAAGTTTTTTCAATGTTAGTGTTTCATCTTTGAGAATTAAATCATCCCATATAGTATCCTGACATGTAATTTGAGAGATATTTAAATGGTTTAAAGAGTAAATGACTTCCCTAAAATATGTGACTCAATTTTCAAAACATTTTTTGAAAAATGTTAACAAAATTTATTTTGTATTTTTTTTTTTTACAAATTACTGATAGTGCTGCACAGATTTTACCTTACATTGTGACTAATAGAACTTAACAGACTTTATAATCTCTATGAAGAATATGTAGCTATCAGTATGAATAAACATTTCTAGTATTTTGCTCCATCTCATCTCTAAAGCACACATAAAAAGAGAAAAAGTAAAAAATAAATACTCTGACAATATGGAATATTTATGCTAGCAGAAAGTTTATATTCAATTTCTAAAAGGAAATTTCTCTATCTCTACTCCCTATGGAACTAAATTGAGAAATAAAACCAATGATTAAAGTAGGTTTTGATAATTGAAAAATAATATTCACAAAATTATTTTAATAGACTAAAATTAATAAATAAAAAATAGTTATCATGCAATGAAGTAAAATAAAATTATGAAATAAAGTAGACAAAGTGATATTTATAAGTAAATAAATTATGTTAGAGTGTTAAAGTATTAAAAATTGATAAGAACTTAGATATTTTTCTGTAAACTGAAAGCTGCTCTTATTTAAAAAAAATTAAAATTAAAAATAAAACACAAGAGAGAAAAGATTTATCAAATGGTTTGGGATGAATCTGGAGTTTCTTCTTAAACCATGCAACAAATTAAATTTCAGATAGACAAAAATAATAATTAATAAACGGCATCCACATACAAACACATATTTGGATTTGCTCATTATAATACATTTTAAAAAGCTTTCTAAATATTGTAATAGCAAAAGAAAACTTCAATAGACTTGACAGATAAAGATAAAAGGCTGCATAAAAAAACAAACATTTTAAAATATATTAAAATTTTAGAAAATATTTTGTAACTTGCTTAATAAAAATAAAATAAATAAAATAGAGATTTTATAAGTTAATTAGATTAACACTTCAAAAGTTAGTTGCGATTAGAAAGAGACAACACAACTAAAACATTGCAAATGACCAGTTACAAATAAAAATAAACACTAATGAGAAAAAGGACAATTAAACATACAATAAAATAATATTTTTAATCTATCTTCTAATTAACATTCCAAAATAATGATGTTTATCTTTTCCTAAAGGCAATTTTAAAAGTATATGTTATGATTCTTTAAGAATACTTTAAATTTCTTTTATATATTTTGAGTAAGAGGAAAATAATCACTGATGCCGCCAGTTTTATAAATGATTTAATCATTGTCATTTTTATAATGCAAAATTTGACAAAAATATTTAACAATTGGAAGTTATTTATTAATTGTAAACCATATTATAACATATCATTTCAATTATTTTTTTAAATGTCAAGCTATTTAAAAATATAACATTGTGGGGAAAAAATTCACAACTAAACTCTCTATTTAGCTTGATTAAATATACAAACATGAGGAGAAAAAGAAAATATATTTTGGTGGAAAGGTTCTGGTTTGTGATTCTAGAATAGTGGTCCTCAACATTTTTGATACCAAGGACCTGTGCTCCTATGAGAATCTCATACCTGATGATCTGAGAGAGCCAAGGAAGTGATGCTAGTGCTGGGGAGCGGCTGCAAATGCAGATGAAGCTTCATTTGCTTGCAGGCTGCACACCACCTGCTATGTGGCCTGGTTCCTAACAGACCGCAGACAGGTACCCTGCTCTAGAGCCAATATAAAAAACCATAGAAATAGGCTTAGTTAAGCTAATATTATATATACTTCTTAACATTTTGTGACAATATTTTGACAGGTCAAATACAAATTTCATTGAGTGGACTTTACCAAGTTTGTCTTCAGTGTCTTAAAATTTGATTTCTTGGAGCCCAAGTATATAGACCAGCTAAAAGAACCTTTCAATTTCTAGATGACCAACTCAGGGGTAGAACTCCAAAGGTCCTGCCACAAGGAGTCAGGCAGTTTCTTAACCCTGATTGCCTATTAGAATCACCCTGAAGCTTTCAACAACCATTAAGTTCTGGCCCCACCTGAAACCAATTAACAAAACACTGGGGCATGAGGCCAGAGCAGAGTAGACTTACTAGCTCCCTAGGTTATCCTAATTTTCAATTTAAGTTAAAATAACTAACAGTAGATTATAATCTTCTGCTTTAACCTATGAACTTTTGACAGACACAGAAATGACAATATTAGAACAAAGATACTAACAAATAATATTTCAAACCAAATCTTAAGCATATTTTAAAGCCAAAGCATCCTTAAAGCCCCCAAAGGAAGGAGCGAAGATGAAAAGACCAAAGATGTATGGCTTCTGGGATAACGTCTCTCCAGTGATGCTTAACACAGCTGGCTGCCAGGTTCAGATCAGCAAAGGAGGCGGCAATTTGAGCCAGAGGAAGCTTACAGTTAGGTGAGTCTTGATCATGTTTTCCTATTGTCCTAGATCCAGTGATCCTTCATTGTCCTGATACTGTTTCACTGTTTAACAGAAGAACCAAGGTAAAATTGTATCTGAAATCTTATGTTTCCCCCAAATTTCTCTTAATTCCTGGCTAACCAGTACTAGCCAAGACTGAAAAGTAGCCTGAATTATTACCCCTCAAAAATTAGCCAGATTGTCAGTGAAAAGGAATACAATTTTACTAAGGTAAGTGGTTCATTCATAATTTAGTAATTTTGTGATTCAACGAAGAGGGAAAAATGTCTAAAATATATATTTTAAGAGGGAATAATGGGCCCTATCGGACTTTGAGCCTTGTTTCTTAGCCCGAAATTTCTTCCAAATCACCTATAATGCTTTTCTAAGTTCTAGGCATTAGATCTTTAAGGCAGCACCACAATTTTTTAGGTGTTTTGTATAAATTGACATTATTAATAACATATTAAATGTAGCATCCCCATTGTTCCCACTCTAGAAAAAAAAATTAACAATAAACAGCTTAAAATATATTTTATTTAATGTAAAGCAAGAGATCTTATTTCACCCTTCTTTAATAGATAGCGTACAATTAAAGCTTCTGTGTTTCTTTAGTCTAACATATTAATGAGCAGGACTTCTAAAGGTACAAGCAATGAGAGAACAGCTGCTATTGGAGATCTGCTTTAGCAAAATAAAGCAGTATCTCCCAGGGATGTGACTTGGTTAGAGAGAATAAAGAGTTCAATGCTGATGTTAATGAAGGACGGTAGTGGTGCACACAGGCTCACTAGATATCAGTGGCTGGAAGAAACTCCATTTTCAATAAATAATGTCATCCAATTAATAACCATGTTTTTATAACCTACTTCTAAAACTTGAGTCAGTGTAGTCTGTTGGTAACTATATTGGGTTTTGGTGATAGGAAGTTCCCTTCCTCTCTTCACAAATGTGCTGTGGCCTTGAGATCCTTTACAAAATGGAGATAGAAGATTAATTACTGATTGGAATTTTTTGAGTTTTACATAGGCAATGAATGAACTCTTATAATGTTTGGCAGATAGTAAAAACTCAATAAATACTCTCTATTCTTAGTGTTCACTTTTTACTACCCTTAGGTTTATATTTTTTCATCTCTTTTGCTAACAACCAGCTTAAATCAGCAAACATTATTTGACCACACAATTTTAAAAGCTTACTAAAACTGCTTCTCATGTTCCCTAAACATGTGGCTATTCTCACTCTCTAAAGAGAGAATATTTATTTTTAAATGCAAATCTGATTCTCTCCCTTCTCTGTTTAAAATCTTTACATTCTAATTTTAAAGTCTCAAATGTGGCTTATAGGACAATAAATAACCTGGAACTTTATCTTTTGCCATCATCAAGCCCTCTACCCTTGGACACCTGCCAGTATGCTATCTAGCCTTTTTGTTGATACCTAGCTCTTCCTTCCATTGCCTTCTCACAAGCAATTCCCCCACCTGAAACTTATAATCTGCTCCTTTATTCCAACTCCACACACTTAAATCTTTATACTTCACATATGATCTTCACTGAATTGAATAATCTTCACTAAATACTTCAGCCCTACTCCCAGAATAGCATGTGTACCTAAATTACCTATTGCTATGATTCTATATATCCTGTATAACACTTATAATACTTGTATTTATATGTTCTATACATATCTTTCTTCTTAGCCATCTGGTTTCCTTTGGCCAGTGAAATGAGTAGCAGATAAGTAAATGTTTGATTATTGAACATATGCCTACACTTGTCCTCTCAAGTTTGTATCTTTTGCCATGAGACTATCTTGCTCTAATTAGCAATAATTCAAAGATATGAGTGAAATGTGGAGCAGCGAGAGTCCCACACAAACCAGTCTCTGATAATCCAGACAATAACAGTCAAACTCCAGCTGACTAGGAAACAGTACATTTATTTATTAATGAATGGTTACTGTAGTATGCCAATAAGTTCTGGTGTAGTTTGGTATGTAAAATTATATATGCATATACACATACATACATATGTATGTATGTATATAAATGTATGTGTATATGCATGTATGTGTGTATGTTTAATTTACCTTGCTCAAAGTGTAAGGACAGCCAAGGTTTGGCAATTATAACTAAGTATTGGAAACATTATGTTGATAGGAATTTCTCCTTAGGATATCATATATCCTAAGAAGACTTATTTTATAAAGAGTATATTAATTCATTCTGGCCATAATCTGCCTGTTTCCTTAACCTGACCTCATGACATAGAAGTAAAGATTAAATAAACAAGGCAATAATGCTAGTGGTGTTGTTACAAATCTAGTCTATTAGAATTGAGATGCTGTGTGGATCTTCTTAAATCTTGGTAAACTTGAGTTCTTTCATTGTTGTAGATTTATTCAGGACAAAATTTTATACAACAAAAGGCCAATATATGATTTTCCACCTTCATTAAAATAAGACCGACATCTATTCCAATCAAGATAATCTAAGAGGTTATAAAACAGCTACTTCTATAAAAAGAATTTGAGTTTATATTGGCTTGATAGTTACATAACTGTCCTAAGTCCTCATGTGTTATGATTTAATTTATTAAGCATATCCCCTCTCATACTATATGTAAATGGATTCTTGTTTTTTGACTCTTTTTGTGTGTGTATTGGGGGGGGGGCTCTAAGTAAAGCATATGAATATATTCTATGAACTTTGCCTTGCTATATTTAGCTGATTGTATTAGGCAGTTTTGTCTTCCATGGTGTCTGTGTGTGCATGGGGGGGGGATGTCTTAATACAAATTCTATTGCTCATTATTTCTACTTTTAATTGTTCTAATACTTTATCTAAATATTTGATCAGCATGACATCAATGTTCCTTTTTACAGTGTTTTTTTTAAAACACTAAATTAGATAAATCTAAGCACAAACCCTTTATTCCATATCAGCAGCTTAGGAATTATTAGATATCATTAGTTTAAACTGTTTAAATAATTAATTCCATATTTTACTTCTACTTTGTTGCAGTAGGGCTGATCTTGAGTATGTACAGATTTTTGCCAGTGTTAACTCTTGGAGGGCGTCTACATGTTCTAAAAATAAATTATTCTGTTAGACTCTTTAATGTTTCAAAAATAAAGATAGAAAATTAATTTTAATATAAATTTAAGAGATAAAGCTATATCATTTCTGTATATTTTTATGCCTTCAATCTGTATGTAATGAAGATGAAATGATTTGCATTATAATACAAAGTGAGATAGGTGGTTTTTTCAGGAGATTCATAGTAAAGTCCATGGCTGTTATGTAAATAATGCATAGTAAACATTTAAGTTCCTCATATGGCAACATATTAACTCTACTTCAGGAAAAAAAATCAAAGTAATAAACCATTAAAAATGTTTTTAATGAACCAGAGTTTCTTTTGTTCTCTACTGTGGGAACAACTAGGAATGGTGAGGACAATTGCTATAATGACTCGGGATTATTTTGATGGATTGAAAATGATACCTAAATATTCTAACAGGTTGTTACCTAAGCAATGATGCGTTTTTTATCGTATGAGTTCGGAAAGGTACATATTTTAAAATTGAATTGCATTGCTCTTCATATTGAATAAGGTTCAACAAAGGGATATGTTAGATTTGAATGGAATTGATTTGATGAACATTGATGTACTTTTCATCATAAAATATGCATCAATTATCTGTGTATAAAATGTTGTATTATGGATTTATTAGGAGACTTTAGTATTAAGTATATATGAGTGCATAGCTACTGTCTGCAAACAGTCCTTTGAAAGATAAAAGAGAGTTGTTAGCTTTTTGCTCTATCTATTAAAGTGTTTCTTAAAAGTTAGAAATCCTTGATAATCAAAGTAAAGTTCCATCATCGAAAGTAAAAGACTTGCAAACACATGAATAGACACTGGTTTTCACAGTCTGATTGACTGTGGCATGCTTCTGAAAACCACTCTGTTTATATGGTCCTTGTAAAAGTAGTAAAATATTATACTTTTCCCACTAAATATAAGTCTTTGGAAGAGGTAAAAAAAAAAAAAGCATAATGATTTGCAACAACCAGTGAAGGTGAAATAAATTGCAAATGAAAGTATATTTTGCACTCTACCTATGTGACTGATCTGCAGAATGAAAAGATTCTTTTGTTTTAGTTTGCTTCGGATATTCATCAGTTTCTGATTCAGGTAAAGCTCTTATTAATATCAGGAATTAGCTTAAATTCTGATTGAATTGACAAGTTTATCTGAAATTCTTTAATATTTGTTTCATAAAGCAAAAAGAATTAGAGAATACCAAAAAACAGCATGATACCCTTGGAAAGAAAGATAGCATCCTGGGAACTTAGATCTCTGCAAAATATGATCGTGGGTTAGCTACATCCAATTAAAATGAAGCCTTTGAAAACAAGTTAACCAAGCCTCAAAAGAAAAGCATGCTTACCTAGACATAGTTAAAAATAAAAAAGAATAAGAAAATAGGTAAAATATTAGGATAAGTACAAAACTAAGTAGTTATTTGAATGGTTTAAAATATATTTGATTTATTTAAAATTGTTTGTGGTTAGTATTCAAGTTCCTAAATTGTTCATAAATTATTTGCAAATTTAATAAATTATGTCATGCAGTGACAGCTGATTAAAATGTAATTGCCCTGTAGAAAACCCCATACAATCACCTCTCTAATGAAACACACACACACACACACACACACACACACACACACACACACATCAGACAAATGTCACTCTTACATTAGAAAGAAAGGCAATGCCCCATAATGGTTATAGCATGCTAAGAAAAAAATAAATGAATTTCCTTAGAAGACTATATCCTGAGAGAAATAGTAATTTTATAATATAGAAGAACTGACAGTGTTGCTATCATCTTCATTATTAGTGCACATGAATACATTACAACTGATATGTGTATGATTAAATCTTTGCATAGAGTATATCAAATGTCTTTTTATTAAACTGGTCTTCACTAAAATAACAACCGACAACCATATACTGCCAATAAATCATGTATAAAAACTAATATTTTTGTGCAATTTTTAACAAGGAAATGAAAGAAATTGCATTTGTTTTCCTATTCTAATACAAGCCATTTATCAACCAAATTCCAAATGAAGACCAGAGTTTGCCATCCCAAGCTATGCTTTTTGGGATATTGACTATTTTAAGCTGGTTATTTTTAAGAAACACAAAACGCAAAAATAATCTTTAATCCTACTCCTTTGCCTGACTAAAGAATTTAGATAGAAAAACCTGCTTCAAAACGGAAATCTTAGCTTATTCACCATGGGACATATTGGTTATGAAAGACAGGGAGGGTCCAAGAAAAAAATTTAGATTCGCCAGTGTCCAATTCTTTCTGGGTGGCCCAGCATGTGTTTTCGTTGTTGTTGTTGTTGTTTTGTTTGTTGTTTACCACATGTTCTTTCTTGTCTATCTGTGAATTGCCTAATTTCCCTTTGAAATCCCAGATCCCTGCCTCCCTCTTTTCAGTCCAGAATGGCAAATAAACCTCAACTTTTCAATGTTTCCTCATATCTCTTATTCTTACGGAACCCCAAAATGTACATACATAATAAAGTCGGTATATCTTCTATTAATCTGGTTGATGTTAATGATTATTAGTTCAGCCGTGTGAACTTAGAATGGTGGGATGAAAATATTTTTCTACCCGCACATGAACAATGTCAGCCATTTATGTGGTATATATAGAAGAATATTTCAGAAAGAGATCTAAAACAAATATTAACAATAAAACTTGCTATATTGTATATTTTACTTTGAGATATTGAATTTGGAAAAAAATAAGATATGGTCATATAACATTAGGAGCAATCATTCAAAGCATTAAAAATAACATCTATATGTTCCATTAATTAAAAGTTACACTATATAATACAATTATTTTTAAATAAAATTTCACTAAATTTATGATAAATACTTTTATGACATCATTTAGTTTTCTCACATAAAGGGAGAAAGCACAAATGCACAAATCTTTAGAGACACAATTGTTCTTTTGAGTATGGTAACAAAGAGCAGAGTCTTACCCCCCAAAATATGCCTTTTGGGGATATTGATTATTTTAAGCAGTTATATTAAGAAACACAAAATTGAGAACAAACTTTGACCCTCTACTTTACCTGCCTAAAGGAATTCAAATAGAAAAACCTGTTTAAAAGAAAAGAGCTGTTACTTTGTAACAGGGAGGAACCTAGCAAAGTCTGTTTGTTAGACGCCCTTCTGTATCCCATTGTTTCTGGGTGGCCCAGTAAGACGTTATTTACTAAATTTGCTCCCTCTCATCTGTGTGCACATTGTCTACATTTCTTTCAAAGTCCAAACCACTATCCTCCTTTCTCCTTAGTTAAAGACTTATACGCTTCAACTGCCCAATTTGTCTGCAGGTGACATATTCTCAGAGAATTACTATATGTATGTACATAATACATTTGGTTATTTTCTCCTGTTAATCTGTCTCATGTTGATTTGATTATTAGATCAGATAGAACTTACAAATGGAGAAGGGAAATTATTTTTTCTCACCAATGTTAAAAAATAAGAGAGAGATAATATACAGAAGGTATTAAATTAGACTTAGCTTCCAACAAATATTGAGTTAAGCATATAAAGTATGCGTAAAATATAAAAAGTATTGAAATTTTACATATGTTAGCAAATAATGGTAACATGTAAAAAACAAGTAATAGAACTAATTATGCTCTATGGTAATCATAAAGTTGGTTGTCATAGAATTTGCCTTTGCTTTTTGCTTTTTTGGGCATCCTGTTAATAAAATCACTATTAAATGTAAACATTCAAAAGATACCATTGTTTCTTATACCAGAATTTTCTCTGTTTCTTGCTCTTCTTTTCACTTCCTGAATATATCAAAAATCAGAAATCTAAAAATATTAGAACTCTAAAGTGGTTTTATAGATTGAGCCCCTACTATCTTTTAATAGATTCTTTTCCTGTCATTTTTGGTTCAATTTTACAATAGATTTTAGTACAATTTTATGTTGGATATTTATTTTGTAGGGCTTACATTTATTTTATTATTGCTATTAAGATTTTAACTTATGTCTATAAATTCACCATTTGAGTGTACAGTCTTAAGAATTTTTGCAAATGTTTACAGTCATGTAACCACCACCATGATCAAGGCATAGAACCATTTTATTACCCATTCCCTTTGTCTTAAGCTTCTTCCTCAGGTAGTTGTGAATAGTTGTTGTTGTTGTTGTTGTTGTTGTTGTTGTTGTTGTTTGTCTGTATAGCTTTGTCTTTGCGAGACTGTCATGTACATAGAATCATACAATTTGATCCTGAGTGTTTTCATGCGACATAAGGCATTTGAAATCCATCTCTACTGGTAAAGATAGCAGTGCATTCTCCTTTGTGTTGCTAAATATCATTTCATTGTACAGATGTTTCAGAGTTTATCCATTCCTCAGATGAGTGACACTGGGTTATTTCCAATTTGGGTGATTACAATAAACTATGATTAATATTTTTTGCATAAATATAGATTTTCATTTTACTTGACTAAATATCAAGCAGTAGGATTGCTGGGTTTTATGTTAAGTATATGATTAATTTTATAATAAGTTGCCGATTTGATATTCAAAGTTGCTGTAATGCTATACATTTGTATCAGCAGAGAATGAGAATCCCAGTTTTTGGACATCCTCTATAATATCCTCTATAATTAATCTTCATTTTAAAAGTTCTAATAGATCTATAATAAAATCTCATTTGGTTTAATTTGCATTAATGACTAAGAATGATGAACATCTTTTCCTGTGCTTATTTGTCATTTCTAGATCACCTTTGGTGAAATGTCTCTTTCAATTATTTGCTCATTTTTCCAATTTGGTTGTTTGGTTTCTAATTATTTTTTTTATGACATGTATGTGTGTGTGTGTGTGTGTGTGTGTGTGTGTGTGTGTGTGAATTCTGGATATGTCTTTTATCAGAATTATAATTTGCAAATATTTTCTCCAAGTCTGTCTTCTTTCAATTCTCTTAACAATAGATTTCACACAGCAGAAGTTTCTAATATTGATGAAGTATAATTTATCATTTATGGACCATGCTATTACTGTCATATCTAAAAGTTTTGTCTGACCCAAGGACACAGATTACCCCATGTTTTATTTAGGAAGATTTATAGTTTTGATTTTTGACCATGGTTTATAATCTATTTTGAGTAGTTTTTGTATGTGGTACAAAATTTGGAATGAGGATCCCTTTTTTGTACATGGACATCTCATTGTTCTAGTGCCATTTATTAAAAATGCCTATACTTTATCCTAAAAGTTCCTTTGCAATGTTTTCAAATATCAGCTTGTTATGTTGAATTTATTTCTAGACTCTCTATTCTGAACCATTCTTCTATAAGTCTATCCTTCCTTCACCATATAACAGTATCATGAGTATGGTAGCTTTATGCTAAGTCTGGACATCAGGTAGTGTAGTGAGTCCTCCAAATAATTCCTTTTTCATATTTTATAAATTTAAATAAATGTATTATACGTTTTAGAATAAGCTTGTCAAATTCTATTAAAAACATTCTGCTCAGATTATGACAAATTGCATCAGATCTATTAATCATTTAATTAAAAGATAATTGATATTTAACAATGAGCTTTTCAATTCACAAAATGGTACATTTTTTATTTACTTAAGTATTCTGTGATTTTTTTTCCATTAACATCTTTTGTTTTCAAGCACACAGATCTTACACATATGTTGTTTGTGTGCTTAATAACTGTGTAAATATGCTATTATAAATGATACTGTTTGCTTTTATTTCCAAATTCTAATTAACAGTACATACAAATATAATTACATTTTATATTAATTTTGTTGTGAAATCTTGATAAACTATTAACTATTCTTGTTAAAAAATAATGTTTTAAAAATACAGTGTTGGACAATATTAGATGTAAAGAATGACCAGTGAAATTTGAAATTTGATTATAATTTGAATTAATTAGTAGAATCAGTAAATTTGAAAAACTTTGAGCTATTAACACATTATAAAAACATGTTATAGAGATTAGTTGTAAATGTTGGATAAAATTTTTAATCATCTGCCTTGAAAACACTAAAAAGATAAACATCTTTTTATCCAATTTAGACCCGTTTTTGTGTAGGTTACAGAAACTTCAGTGGCTTACCTTCAGGTATAATTATTTTCCACTGACTTCTGAGATGATTTATCTCTAAGAGTTTAGGGCTACAAGAAACTTCCTCTGCTAGCTTACCTCCAGTTTGGGTATGAGTTAAACTTTATCTGCTATATATATAAGTTAATTTAAAAAATAAATAACTTCATGTAGGTAATTATAATGTCTTAAGCTCTTAAAGTTTACATAGAAAATGGGGTTTTTTTTGTAAATTAATGAGTCTTTAAATAAAGAAGAGGTAGAGATAATATCACCCTCTTCAAAAAATTTTCTCACTTCTAACAAATTTAGATCAGATTAAAATTTTAATATTTCAAGATGATTTTTTTCCTTCATTTTTAAGTCGTAATTGAGAAAGAGTTGACTAAGTTGATTGGATTTAGTAGATAGATTCGCACACAATTTTGTGTTTATTTTATAAATTTTCTTTGGTTATAACTCCAATTAAAAATTGGTCAGAAGTGGATTTCAAAAACATTCCAAAATACATGAATGTGACCTATGTGTCTATCAATAGATAAATGGATAAAAAAGATATATAGACTATTACTCAGCAATAAAAAAGAATAAAATCCTGCCATTTGTGATAATGAAGGTGGCCCCAGAGGGTATTATACTAAATGAAAGACAGAGTAAGACAAAGACCACTTGATTTCACTTATGTGTAAATTTTTTTTTTTTATTAATTAAAAATGAACCAACATAAACAGACTCATAGAAACAAAGAACAAACTGATGGTAGGAAAAGGGGAGGGGATGGACAGATGGGTGAAAAAGGTGAAGGGGAATCTAGTAAAAATAGTGTGATAACTTTGCATGGTGATGGGTGATTACTAGACTTAGTGTGGTGAGTGTATTGTAAGATATATAATTGTCAAATCACTGTTATGCACCTGAAACTAACAAAATGTTATATATTTACTATACTTCATTAAAGAAAAAAATTTCTAGACCAAGGCACAATCCCAAGCATATCAGTGGGGGATCTGAGCCAACTCTGTCCACCCTTCCAAAAAGGACTTAGTCTTCGGAGGATATATTATTACGCTGCAATTGTAATTTGCTAGCATGAAGTTGATACAGTTAATGAATCTATGTGTATATTTCCTTCTGAAAACTAGAGTGAAGGCATACCAGTATAAAGGGAATATATACTAATTGTGTCTTGGTTTGCCTTACAATTCAGAAATTTGGGCTTTTATTTTGTTTTTTTATCTATATCTTAATTGATTATGAATGAATCTGTGTGTCTTTATAATATATGCACAATTTATAAGTCACGTCTTAGATGAAGAAAAACACTGGTATCTCAAAACATGTTGTTTTGGTTCTGGACAGCAAACCCTATTATGTATTGGTAAATTCCACAGTTGATTTGACTAATAAATCACAATCAGAATTGGAAGGACTCTGTTGATAAGTAGCTGCCTTCTCAGGATTGTAGCCTAATCTATTTGTAAATAATTGACATTCTGTCAACCTTTCCGTTATAAAAAATGTTGGAACAAAATCACATTAGTATAAAACTCTCCTGATAGTAAAAAACAAAAGCAAAAACCTTGTGCCCCTGGGGCAACATTTAAATGAACAAATTTATACCCTTATCGGGATTTAACACAAGGCTGGCCTTCATATATAGGATCAGAAAGTGATGTTTTAAAATCTCTACTGGCACTAGTATTTAATACAGTTTTTTTTTTTAATGTAATATGTTTTTATTTAACACAAAAGTCCTGAGGTAACCGAGGGTTGAAGAAAAGATTTCTTTTCTCTACCAGTTTAGCATGTGTACATCTATCTCATTGAATTGTGTATCTTCATGAGATTTTAAATCTTGAGACACAGACTTAACATTTCATGTTAAATTTGGTTTAAAAAATTAGTTATAGAAATTCTCTTGGATTTTTTTTCTCAAGAAGTTAGAGATCCAGTAATATTTTACTCTTGCCCTCTTGTCATATCTGCTCATAACAAGTATGATAAACATTTTTCTTATATATCATCACTTCAGAGAATGATAAAAATTTTAAATTCTGTAGTTTGAGTAAATTATTTAGTGGTTAATAATAAAATTAGCATTTGCAGAAAAAAAAATCAAGCATTTACATTTAGTCGAATAGTATATGTTGTGTTCTCTTTGTATAAAATAATGACTAACGCTGTTCTGGGACTTTGCTTATGAAAAATCATTTTATTTGTTTCCCCATCTCCTGGGAGAGAGTCAGTGGTCATCTCTATTTAAAAGAGTTGCCTAGATATTCAGGTTGAGGAGTGAAGAAAGAAATTCTCATGTGGTACCATCCCAGGTGCTCCCCATGTACAGTTTAAATGCGTTGATATGTAAAGCTAACAATTTTTACATTTTAAATTTCAAAGTAAATCCTGTTTAGTAAAAACTAAAGTTATAAGCACATTTTAAACTAATTATCCATTTTCCAACATTATCATTTCTCTCTCCTTTACATAAAAATGTAGAGGAGAAATCTAATTTTCATTTGAACACTTTTCATCACCCTCCTGAGTTGTGATTTTAACCAGGGATGAATAGAAGGTAGTTTCCTTTTTCTTTTTCTTTTTTTCCTTTCTCTTTTTTAATTCCTCTCTTAATTTTAAAACCTGAATTTTCAGTGTAGTAATAGAGGTTACATGACTTCCTAAATAAAAAGCAACTTTAAAGTTTTACAATTGTCTGCTGTAAATGCTTTCTATTAAAAGAAAATGTTATTCAAAAGCTTTAAAACTAAGAATTAGAGAGCTATAGCATTGTTTAAAACTGTATAATATCAAGATAATTGGATTTTAATCCCAAATTCACTTAATGTTTCTAAGTAAATTAAGTTCCTCAGCAAATTGAATTTGTAATGGGCTTTACTTTAAGCATGACTATATATTTTATTTCTATTGCAATAGCGAAGTTAATATAGATTAAAATGGATAATAAGCATCATATTTAATTCATGCAGGCATTTGGATTTAGCATAATGCTAAAATTAGTAAAACTTTATAAAACATCATGTATTTGCTGTGTAGTCCAGGTAAATTGTTATTTAAACATATTTGGAAGAAAGGTAAATATGTTTTTATACCTAAATTATTATAATTTAAATAACTAATAATTTATAAAAGTTTTTGCAAAACTAAGCTAATATTGCAAATCATATGCTTTTACAATTGTTCTATTTAAACAACTAAACAGGATCTAGCTCTCCCTATATGTGTGTGTATATATATTTATTTTAATTTCTAATATTTCTTTGATATATTTTAATATCAACTTCTTAACATTTTTTTTAAATAGTAATCTGGATATATATTTGGAAAATCAAATTGAGTTTAAGAGATTTAGCAAAATAAAATACCAAGATAACTCATGCTAACTGAAGTAAAGACTCTTGAAAAGATAAAATGTGAATTTTTTAAATTCATAATAAAACGTTTAATAGCTAACAGTAATAGGTGTATATATATTATGCTTAATATATTTGCATATTTGGATATGAATATAATAGTTAACCATATATGTAATTTTAGAGCAGGACCAAAGAGTGTTGGGAACAAAATTATATCAATCAATATAAAACTGTTTAAGTTCTCTTATTAGAAAAAAATTTCAATATTTTCTCCTTAATCAATAATGATAGAAGTTATAATAAAATGTAAATGTAGCAGAAACAGGTTTTTACTGTAATGTAGAATACCAGCCTTTCTTAATCAAGTCATTTAACTTTCTGAGTTATAATATTCCTCAAAAGATAGCTATTATATTCAAGAAGTAAGAAAGATTTAATCTAAAAATAGATCTTTGAATCACTGTACTAAAAGGTGCTTAATCAGCAGTTACAAAACTGATTCATAAAATCATATCACTCTTCCTATGATATTAATAATAGCATCATACTATAGAATTATTGGTTACTGCCATTAATAATTTAAATAAGTATTTCAAATTTAATTTTATATTTGTTTCATTTAAAATTTTTATTTTCATATGTTTTATTACACAATAGTCTACATCATAGAATATTTATAATAAATATGCAATATTTTGCATAAGTGTATATGAATACTAATGAAAGCATTTAAAAAAAATACTTGCCATCTGCAACAACATGGATGGATCTAGAGTGTATTGTGCTGAGTAGAGTAAGTCAGACAGAGAAAGAAATGTCATATGATTGCTCTTACGTGTGGAATCTAAAAAAAACAAAACAAACAAAGCAGAAATAAACTCATAGATACAGAGAACATTTTGATGGTAGCCAGATGGAAGGAGGTTAGGAAGGTGAGTGGAAGGCAAAGGGATAAAGAAGTACAAATTGATTGTTACAAAATAGTCATGGGCATGTAAAGTATAGCATAAGAAATATAGTCAATAATATTGTATATATGGTGTCAGATGAGTACTAGGTTTATCAGGGTGAACACTTCGTAAGTTACATGAATGTCTAATTACCATGCTGTGCACCTGAAACTAACTAATATAATATTGTATGCAAACTGTAATTGAAAATAATTTTATAAAAAATAAAATAATTTAAGCTTTTTTTCATTAGCAAACTTTTCCTATTCTTCTGTAACATTTTTTTTTTTTTTTGTCTCCAGCCCAAGAAGACAGGAGCTATTGTCTGATTTTTTCTCTGACGTACCCTAAAAATTTAGAAACATAATAGTCACTCAGCTTTTTAATTTTTTAAATAATTAAACACATTTTTAGAGTTTAGGGAGATTTATGAATATGCTGTTGCTCTATCTTCTTGACCTATATACACTATTTCATAAACCAAATTTTATGTCAGTTTTCACATTTGGCAGCATTTGGATTTATTTCAACTTACTCTGTTACAATTAATGCTACTATGAACTGCTTTGTACACATGTGCTTGAATAACGAAACAGAAATTAACAAGGTAAATGTATGTATGTACGTAGGTATGTATGTATGGATGGATGGGTGGGTGGATATATGTATGTGTTGGCTTATTATAATTACCTCATTAAGTCAAAATGAATGTATATTCCCATGAAAGTATACTTATGCAACTCAAATTGCACAGTGCTAAGAAATTTTGAAATATATGCAAATGAGCTTTAGATATATTTTCCAGTTTTATAGATAGTTATTCTATTTTATAGACAACTCTGCTTAATACTTCTTTCAGTTGTCATCAGATTTCTGGGGACAGGATAAGATTTGTTAATCTCACAGTCTCCAGATTTCTGCAATTCTAGTATCTGAACTATTTAATCAACATCTCTAGACTTAGTCATTTCCAAGTCTCCAATCCATCATGGCTTTAGTTAGAATGAGGTATAGCTATTTTATACTACAATTTATTTCTAATGTATATAGGCAGTGTATTTCCAAAGATAATAAGGAAAGTTATACAAAAACAAAACTAAAAATTAGAAACAAATGTATTAAGGAAATATTTAAAAAATCAGTAATGACAAATAACATATAACAGTTGAAAAGCTAACAGATTTGCTTACTAAAAAACAAAATTGGCTATGTATTAATAATTATTTGAGGAAAAATAGAAACATAGGAAATTGTAGGTAGGATAATTTGTGTTTTTCATATTATTTTTTAAAAATTTCATTAAATATTTTTTTTTCCTGAGGCAGCTGACTTTCATACCACAAATCATAAAACAGCAAAATTTTACTTGTAAAATATTTTAAGAGCAGATGTTACTAGACATTTAATCATAAAAATATGGACCCTCCTAAACATTTGACATGGATTACTATTTTGCTTACTGAGCTCCATTTATTTTATAATTTCAGTAGTATAAATAATTTTGATTAATATGCAAACTTGTAAACTCAGGTTGTCACAGTCATGTCCAATCATGTATTGGACTATATAGTGAAAGTTTGGAAAAAAAAAATATATATATATAATTATATATTCTGGGATCCTTTCCTATAAGATTATATAAAATATTATCTCAGTAATGCCTTCTGATTTGGTTTGGCCATTTTAGGAATCTCTAACAAAATAAGCAAACTATTTTTAAAAAGTAGAAATATAGGCACTGATGGCCATGATGATAAGGTCAGCAGAAGTTGTTTCTTTGCTGCCGTACCATCTGATAGAAGAGATAAATCATTCTGTCCCTATGGCAGCTCAAGCAGAGCTCTATAGGCTATTTCCATTTTACAGGTTTGATCATCGTATGTTAGACCTTTGCTCTTCACCATTTTTATTTTCAAATTCTGAATTATGTATATGAGACCAGAAACCTATACACATAACTGAAGATCAAAATAATTTGAAACTAAAAATAATCTTTTAAGATGGAAATAGATATCTAGGTAGGTACATAGACAGATAGAGACTACATATAGATACATGATTAGAAAACCAATTTTTATGAACTACTATTTGAAAGTAAAAAGTAAAATTCTTCTGATAAATTCTTACATATTCTAAATTAAGTATTTAGATTTTTAAACATTTATTTCAATTATAGACATAATGATAATATAAAGTTACAAGACAATCCATTACATTCTAGACATTTGATTTTTTAAATTAAATTTATTGGGGTGACATAATTAATAAAATAATACAGGTTTCCAGTGTACAGTTCAATGATACATCATATGTATATTGCATATCATCATCCAAAGTTAAATTTCCTTTAGTTACCATATATTTGACCCCCTTTTACCCTTATTTATCTTCTCCCTTTTCCCACTTTCCTTCGGTAACCACGAAACTGTAGTCTGTGTCTATAAGTTTATGTTTGTCGTGTTCATTTCTGTTTTATAGTCCGTATATAGGTGCAAGCATGGTAGAAAAGCAAATAGTAGATTGGGTATACACATCGGCATGTGCTCACCCAGTAATTTACCTCTGAGAGGGTAGTAGGTTTTACAAGTAAAAATTTTTATTTACTTTTACTTCTCAAAAGTTAACTGATATAATGATTTTCTTTAATAATTAATAATTATTTAATAATTAATAATTATTTTCTAATATCCATAAATTAAATAATATATAAAATATAACAAATGTAGTAAAAATAAAATATAAAAATATATAGATGATGGCAAAGGCTTTCTAGGGAACATAGTTATTGGTCTAAACTTTGAGCTTAAAGTAATGCTTTAGTGTGGTGGTTTGTGTGGAAGACATCCTAGGATTAGCTGCTGGGTGCTGGTTCTATTGCCTGAGGTCCTGATTTTAGCTGAGATAACTATCTCAGTCATTAACATTACATAACTGAGGAATAAGGCAAATTTTAGTTGTGTGTGAGTCAGCCAACCATAAGCCAAACCACCAAGTAAAAATTAATAAAAATGATAAGAACATGCCAAAAAATGAGGATACGCAAAATGGAGATTATATATATATATATATATATATATAATATATATATATACATATACACATACATACATACATATATACACATTTATATATATAAATTTAAAAAAAAGAAAAAAATTCCTCAGTCCTTAGAGTCTTCTTTTTTAAAAATACTAAGAAGCAATGGATAGAATTATAAGGAAGAGAAAATATATAAGGTTAACCAAAAGCAAATATAATAATTCTCTAAATTCAGTTACCTTTTAACAGATGAGTAACTCTGCATTGAGTTGGATTAATTATATTCCGGTATCTACACATCAGTTCTATTACAAATTTCTGTGTCCCTAAAAATTTAGTAACAATACATACACCTATATCCAGATCTACTTCTACATTTTTATTTATCTGTATCAATATATATCCTCCAAATGTATATTAAAATAGGTGTTCAAATGCAACTTTCACAAGTACAAAAATGCATCTTTTTCAGAGATAAACAATTTATTAACAAGTAAGCATATAGCTGTTTGCCAAAAAGCATAATCATTCATACTTTTTGAAATAAAAAATGATAATGTTTTATTTTACTGAAACTATATTTTAATTCTTTGCTGTCACAATCCCTATAAAAGTTTAGTCTAATTCAAATGGCTTTCGTTATTTAAGAAAATCAAATATATTTAATGTAAATACACACTTCTAATGTTTTTTAGATTAACTATGGTTATTCCTAAAGAGATTAAATTCTGAACTTTCAGCAATTTACTTTTTTGATGAATGGATAAAAGTAATTGCATGTCATGTCCTATGACAGACAGGAAGGTGCTCCCTCCTCATCCCTGTCTCTTGTTATTCAAGCCTTTGCATAATCCTTTCTGCTTGAATATGGCCAAGACCTGCAACTTACCTCTAACTGATAGAATAGGGCAAAGGTAATATGATGTCACTTCCATCACTATATTACATATAAAGCTTCATCTTGCTAGTGGACTCACCCTAGTGACCCTCTTTGATGGTTTGATGAACTAAGTGGCCATGTTGAAATATCATGAAGCAAGACACTAAGAAATTAAGAAATTTATTAAGTCTAGAAAAACATAAGATGTGAAAATATATGAAAAGTAATACTCATTTCAGGGAATTAGAAAATGCCTGGATAGATATAATGATACATTCATAGTTTTAAAACTGATTTCTAATCAGTATGTCTTCTTGTTAGGAATCAACTTCTTTTGATAGTAAATTCTTAGTTTCTTTTATATTGATTTGAATTCAACTTGTATTTCCAAATTAACTGGACTGTTGTGTAGAGATTAAGAGTATCTACACATTAATACTGTCTTTATAACTTTGTCAAGCAACAATATCTTGATCCTTAGTGATCAATATTTATTTTATCACATTTTTAGAAAGTGTTAATAAAAATATTTTACTAATTCTGAGAGAAATGTTCTTTTCATATTTTTTTCAATCAGGAATGAAGGGGTAAATTAAACTGATGAAATATTATTTTCTTTGTTAAGACACATTACACAAATGATGACATTTGATCTGAAGTAATATTGTATGTACATTGACTATTATAATACTCAATGCATAGTTTATATTCTACAAATGGGAATATGTATTATGGTATGCTTCTTCTTCTTCTTTTTTTTTTTTTTTTTTTTTTTTTTCAGTGTAGCCCAGCACTTTCAGAGGGAATGGGGGTGGGCATCCAGAAACTGTTGAACTGTTAATTCTTCAGTGAAATTATTCTTTAGTCACAACAAAAAAACAAGCAAAAATAACTGAATTTTTAGTCACTTGCCTTAAGGATTTCTATTTAAAGATTTCATTTTAACATGATCTTAGAACCCCATTGCTAGAAAACACTTTTACAGGGGTGTGTGTGTGTGTGTGTGTGTGTGTGTGTGTGTGTGTGTTATTACTGCTAATAAACTGTAAGATCCATGATGAGAGACATTATGATATGCATCGTTATATCTGGTTTATCACCATGCTGACTTGCAACAGGGACTCTTTTTCATTGCTGCTGGGAACTTAAAATGATACTGCCACTGTGGAAGATACCTTCGTGGTTTCTTACAAAACTGAAAATAATCTTACTATATTATCCAGTAATTGTGCTCCTTGATATTTACTCAGGTAAATTGAAAGTGTGTGTTTGCACAAAACCTCTGGCACAAATATTTAAAGAAGCTTTTTTCATAATTGTCACACTTGGAAGTAACCAAGATATCCTGCAGTAGTTGAATGGATAATTGAACTGTGGTATATGCAGACAATAGAATATTATTCAGCACTAAAAAGAAATGAGCAATCAACCATGAAAGACCTGGAGGAAATTTAAATGCATATTACTAAGTGAAAGAAGCCAATCGGTGAAGGCTGCATATTGTGATGCCTAGTATGTGACATTATGGAACAGGCAAAACTGTAGAAACAATAAAAAGGACAGTGGTTTCCAGGGGTGGTTGGGGGCATGGGAAAGATGAGCAGGCAGAGCACAGCGGGTTTTTAGGGTAGTGAGAATACTCTGTATAGTGCTATAATAATGGATACATGTCATTACACATTTGTCTAAATCCATAGCATATACACCACCAAGAGTAAACCCAAAGGTCAATTTTGGGCTTTGTGAATGTCTTATCTGTTCCATTCTATTCCTTCTTTCCTCAGATTTTATCCAGCTTTTCTTTTATTCCAGCTGATAGACTTTTATCAGTAAAAATATATTCTTTAATTTTGAATGTTTTTAAATAGTGCATAAAAGGAATAATGTTACATGTCTTTTTTCTCTTTTTGCAAGTGAAACATGCCCCTTTTTGTCATATGCCTATATTGTGTGGACATATAGTAAGTCCATTATTGGACATGTCTCAGTGGTAGTGTTCCTCTCAACTTATTTTGAATAGGAGTAAAGTTCCCTTTCATATATAATGAGAGTGAGACAATGATATCTTCTCTTTATTGAAATCCAAAGTAGATGGTTACATCTGAGAATACATATCCCAAGTTTTCTCTTCTATTCCCTGATGGTAAAAATAAATAAATAAAATTGACATAATCCTAATATATATGCCTAGCGAAAGGTTCAAAAACTAATGTATGCCTAAGTTTTTCATTTAATTCAGAGTTTACTAAAAATGCCAAGGTACCTGACTATATCTTGCACTATAACCTTTCTGTTGAAGGCACTACTGTCTCTACTCTCAGTGAAAATACTTGCTTAACATACCACTCTGTTTACTAACCATTGCAAAGTGGACCCTAGAAAGAGGAGCATTTTTTAAAAAATTGAATTAATAATTGTTACTAAAGAAACTTTCATACAACTAGCATTTTTAAAAATTCTTTCTTCAAAACGGAAAAAAAATGGTTTAACATTTTGTCTTAGTGGTATTTAGATTGCAAGTGACAAAAAAAAAAAATCTTCTCCAATTAAGATAGACAAAATAGGTAATGTTCCATTACTGGATCAAACCTTTGATCCACAGGTATTTGTTACTGCAAATACCTAAAGCATAGAGCATGACACTGAGTTTAAAATCTCCCACTGCACTTACGTCATTGGAATCATGGAAATAATTTCTAAAAGAAAGAGACATTTTTCTGGATTGCTGGATTTTTCTGGTTTAGAGATTTAGGATTAAGGCTGTTATTTTCTTTAACATTAAACTGTTTTTTGTTTGTTTGTTTTTGTTTTGTTTTGTTTTTGTCCTATAACCTGCTCAAAGATGGAAAACATTTTACCCATTGGGTAAAGAATGTGAGACTACTATAGTTGAACTTTCTTAATTTATATAGTTTTTGTTTTGTCAGCCTCTAGCAACATCCTTTGTTAGAACCAATTCACAGTTTCAGGTGCTCTGGGCCCCCCTGTATCTCAAGACATATTAGACTTTCTTTTAAGTATTCTCGCTCTCTTAGTCTTTCTGTTAGTGACCATGCTGGAATATTATCCATTGGATTCTCAATGATGAAAGTATTATTGGTAGAGTGTTATGTAGGTAGTCAGACATACGTGACAAGGGGAACAAAGGAGTAGGAGCCCAGCCAACAGACCATACAGAAGATCCTATTGCTATTTAGAGAATTCCTCCTGCATCCTCAGAGACAAAGGACAGGAGGGTCACAGTCTTAGCTGGCCCAATCAGGCTATAGACACCTACACAGAAGGTACTACCCTAATTTGCCTACAATTTAAGCTTCATTGCAATACTATGTTTATGCCTGGAAGTTAATAATAAATCTAATTGTAACAGACTGAATTCTGGGTAAGCATATGTGCTCTAGGCAAAGAGTTATATAGCAGCTAGGTGTCAATCAAAGTGACCTCACTTGCAAATCACCTAGAAATGCTTTTGGAACCACCTCATTATGACCCAAATATAAGTCAGACATTTCCACTTCTGGGCTCTCTCTCTTTTTTGTGGCTTTTTGTGTGTGCGTGTGTTGATTACAGTGTTGTTACCATGTGCCTCATTGGGGTATACTTTGTCTTTCTAAAATATACTTTAATAAATCTTTTCTAAGTCTCGATAATCTGTGATTCTTTACTGCATCACTTGAGAAAGAACCAAGGGAAAATGCAAACTACACTTCTGCTCTGTGGTTATCCCTCTCCTTCCCCCCGCCGTTGGGGCAAAACTAAAGTCACATCATCTACAACGGCGACAGAAGCCCATTCCTGGATGCCTCATAGAAACAAAGGGATTAACCTAAGCAATTTAATGTTATGAAGATTCATTTTAAAAAAGATATTTTCAAATCCTTTAAGCCAAGATGACTGACAGATTTTAGTTCATAGGTCCCAGTGATGGCACTGCAGATGAATACACCAGGGGTTAGAGGTGGAGCTATTTTTTCACATTAAAGTGAAGAAAGTATTACTTATCCTTTTCTTTTCATGCCTACAAAATATTGTCTTAGAGATAAATAGAAACATAGCCAGGCCAATACAGCCTTAAAAAATGAGGATCAGCCTCATAGACAAGTGATTCAATGATGTCTGCTTACTTTAATTAGCTTGGGGAAATGGGATCTGTTGACATTGTTTTTAATGGCCTTTTAAATGGATTTTGTGGTCAGTGACCTATGTAACTAAAGGTCTCTTTACTGACTCAGTGTCTGATCATTCCACTGATTATTAATAACTATATAGTATGCATGATTTAGGTATAACATCCTTCCAAAATTTAACTAACTAATGTTCAGCAATTAAAATTATTTATCACTTTTTTGTATCATCTTTAAATTGTGCTTATATACTTATTGTATTTTTAGTAGCATGCTCCAATATTCTCTATATTCTTCAGTAAAATATTAGATATAAACATTTCTGGAAGAACACATAGCATGAACAAAATATCTTTGACCTCTCTCTGTCTCCCTCTTAGTCCTTCTCTCTCTCTACCCTTCCACCCCAACACACATACTGGGATTTCAAATTATATATTTCATTCATTAAGGAAGCTCTCAACAATTCCAAATTTTCTATATAAATAATACAGAATTAAATATAAAGGACTTTCATCTTCCAGTAATGAGTGGCTTTAGGCTTATTTTTCTACCTGCCTTAATGTATTTCTGTTTCTCTGTTTTTCTTAAAGTAATGAGCTTGTTAAATTTATTGCCTTATTGTTCTATACTCCCTAACAGTACTCTGAAAGATTTGCCAGTTATCCTTTCAATGTGAAGCCTAAATTGGGTGGAGACAATGGTAATGTTTTCATATTTACATAACCTAGCTCCTGTTACCTAAAACCAGTTGCTATGCTATGGTCATTTGTTTCCTTGCAAGCTAGGATGTAGGGGTGTTGTTATATAAAAAATAAGTCATTTCTGGCCAGTTCTAGGGCAAGCCTTTTGAGTTGGGCCATCAGTTTTGCCATTCCTGTGGTTACAGAGCTGGGCCTTTACTCCTGTTGCTCATGGCTACTTAATACACTCACATGCATGCTTTTAATTACCAGATACAGTAAGTTCTTTTTCTTGAAGAAGTGGGCTCACTTTATTCATTATTGAGAAACTTGAAAATACCCTAGGAGTTAAGTCACATTTTAATTGGCAGTTGCCAGTTCAAGTGAAAAAATGTTTTATGAAAATACTGCTGTTTAGCTCGCAATGCGGGCAATCATAAAAGTTTTTTTTTTTTTTTCACAGAAATGCTTTATGTGACTTATTTATTTATTTTTTTTGCAAAATATATTAAAACAATGTTTAATAGGGACCAGGAATTATTAAAATTAAATAAATGATAATAGTTAATACATTTTATGTTTGATAAATTTTCACCAAGACCATTCATAAGTAAAACTAGCATCTTCCCCCTAAACTGCTTAGGAGTAGAGAATGCATTAAAGTATAACTGTTTGGTTTCACTGCTTTAATATCTGCTAAGTTGACAGTTTTTACCCACCACTATTTATGCATCATCAGTGAAAATTCAACAGTGAAAGTAAACATATGATCTTACTATTACAAGGACAAAGTTTTTTTGACCTTGCATCCCCTAAAAGTGCCCAGTTGCCAAATCAGGTTTGCAGACCACATGTTAAGAATAACTAGTCCAGGAACTTGGCTATCTTCTTCTGCTGACCTACAATATTGGAGTATTGAGTAGCTTTTGTCCCTAAACTCTTCTTAGAAGTATCCCAGCATAATAAAACAAGTTTATTACTTGCTCAATCCAGTTTCCTGTGATATGCGTGAAACTCCAGGGTAGCTGTTCTCTATTTGGCAGCAATTCTGGCTGCTTTGTTCATGTTTATCTCATCTCAGCACAGACTTTCAAGTTTACTGGGGAAAGGGCAAAGAGTACAAGAGGCAATGGCAGTTAAAAATCTTAGCCCAGAAGAGAAACACATTTCTACTAATTATCTATCGACTATAATCAATCGTATGACCCCACATAACTTCAAAGTCATTGGAAATGTAGTGTTCTCCATTCCCGGACATCATGGAGAATTAGATAAGCGCACTAAAAGACTCTATTACACCTCATCATTTTTAAATGTTTTTGGAGTTCCAGTAAATACGAGGCTCTTTCCTGGACGTTTTTGATAAGAAATTAAAAGAGACAGCACTTGGCCTCACTCCAGGGAAATGAAGATGAATAAGGAATATAATAAAATGTGATAAATGCTCTAATAAGATAGTATATGCAGTATTTCACATGCTACTGAGATGTGGTGTAAGGGGAGCATAGACAGGCCCATTGGCTTTGACAGCCTGCATAAAGGGTGTTAACATTCACAAGAGCAATTTCTGTGGGGCCATGCAAATTAAATGGCCTCGAAAAATAAAGAATTTTAGAAAGTTATAAAGAAAAGATATCCATAGAGTAGTTTTAAATGAATTTGAGGAATAAATTAAAGAATTGTCTCAAAGACAATGGAAGACCATAAGGACAATGTGTTTGGGAAAGTCATTAGAGAGTAAGAATGGCAGAAAGTATTTAAAGTAGAGCCCAAATAAGCCTGCTTTTTGCATTGTTGGACATCTTAGTTTTTGGTGAAATGTCAATTACCAGATTCTCATCAAATTATTTCTTTAGAATTAACGTTTTGTGTTGTTTGTTTTTTTTTTTTTTGTTTTGTTTTTCAATATCTTCTATGGATGCTGAACATGAACTTGAATGTCAAATTCTGTTTTACTTTGATCATGGGTACGGCATTGTTTGGCAAACAGACTTGAAGTTTAAAATCTCAACGGAAGCTTTCTGCTGAAAGAGGAGATGTATGCTCCTCTATTTGGCAAACAACAGAAGGGGTTTTGTGTCAGGCCACATAAGCATAAAATGGCAGATGCCCTTACTTTCAGCAACTTAAAGTGTTCAATCTGAAGAAAGCACTCATCATTGAGCATACAATGAATACTTCGAGATGTCAAAGGAAGAGATGGTTGGATGATTAGGGTGCCATTTCATCAAACAATAAGCTAGTTTCATTCACTTTAAGTATAATTGCCCTTTTTTTCTTAAATTTCATGACACTATCTCTACACTTTCAACAAAACAAAGAACAAAGCTTTTGATTGTGAGCACTATTTTTAATCATTGTCCAAACAGGAAAAAAGTCAGTTAATGAGTAGCTAAGAGTTTGCTTTGAATTCAAGTAAATTTTTAAAAAGAACACCATTATCTTTTTTAAAATGTATGTAAACATTTTTAGTACAAAATTGTTTAGTGTTATCAAAGTTTATTTCTCTGTGACTTTGGAAAGTATGTTGAAATTTAAAATAAACACAGAATAAAATTGTGATGGTTACATTATAATGTCATAATACCTGTGAGAATGGGTCTTTTTTTTTTTTTTAACTCAGTTACAGCACATATAGCTAAGAATAGGCTATTAATATTTTTAAACATAAGCAAAAAAACAAAGATTGCTAAACATTTAGGCAATGATACCAAAGTGAAGGCAGACACTAAATATAAAAAAAAATAATAATAATATTGAAAAGTAACAGAGATAATTTATAGAGTACAACTAAACTTAAAAATAAATCCTCAGTGAGATAATAAACAATATTGAATTTGAATCATTCAGAGAGACCAAATCACACTTTGGAAGATAAAACAAAACAAAACAAAACATTAGTGGCTTAAGAAAACGAAGATATATGTATGTACTTATCAACATCATCATTTAGTATTGCTGTGGTGTTGATGGTGATGGTGGTGCAGGTAGTAGTAGTAGTGGTAGTAGTAGTATTGCTTGAAAGTTCACTCTAGATACAGGTGACTCTCAGCACCACATAATATCCAAGTTAATTCAGGCTCCACCTATACACACAATTTTTTATGAACTGGATGAGAAAGAATACTACCAAAAAGTTTTTACATCAGTAATTCAATCCTCAGAAACAAAGGGAAAACACATTAGTGCTCACCAAACTCATTGTTCAGATGGTCAGAACTAGTCACATGGTACCATCCATCTTCAAAAAGACTGAGAAAGTAATATCCTATTATTTGGAAAGTAAGTTTGAAATCTCTAGCATAGAATATTAGATATGAATATAATGTTAGTAACTAAGATATCTAAATATGAGATATAATTCTTTTATGCTGTAATTGTGACAGAAGAAAAAATTCAGTTATGAGATTAGAATTTAAAAATGTAGAGATCTCACAGATTGCAAAAAAAAAAATCCTAACGTGATTATTATAAAAAAAGATAAATAGGAAATTAAAAATTTCAGAGCAACTAAAAGAGAAGATGGAGTTATGAAAGGAATGATACATGAAAATATTATTTCTGAATTAAAGAGACTCATTCTCATCAATGAGTGATGACTAGAATGACACACTCCAGGATATTTCATTGTAAAATGTCAGAACAGTTACTTCCATACTGGAATGAAATTATTTTCAAAATAATTGAAATGAAAATAAAATATCATTAGAATTCTCAAATGTAATATTAGATTGTAGAAGGTAATTGAATAGTTTCTTCAAATTTCTGAGAAAAAATGATTCCAAGATTATGAACTATTACCATTCTCCTTTGAAAGCATAATAAAGACATTTATAGAATGATGACAAAGGAGTAAAAATTGCCCACCTATCCCTTTTCCTAGGAAGCCACTGGAACTAGAACGGTAATAGAGTAGGGAAATAGTTTTTGTAAAGAGGGAGATATATGAGCAAGAAAGAAAATAATATTCTGTAAGGTACAAAGAAAGTCTCACAGTGAGATTTTACGAACAGTGGAATAAAATCAATCTAGCTCAGAGCAGGAGACTAGTATGCTGAAGGAGAGACCCCAGTATTAACAACAATAACGAAAGAAAAAAATAGCAACATAAAATTTTTGGGGGTGGGGAGACACAGGGAAACTGATATTGAGGATTTTAAACTGTATTTAATAACTCAGGAAACAAACAAATATAAAATGTATGAATATAATGTATATAATATAAACATCAAATATGTTTTTACCAAAATTGTTGTAAACATAAATGCAAAGAAGTTAAGCTGTGTAAAGATTTAAAATAGCTAAATGTTAAAACACCACAAAGAAAGTAAATAGGTAAGGTCAGTAGAAACAAAATAACAGAAATAGCTAAAATTTGAAATTAAATAAGTCTAAGTTTTGGAAGTATGGACCAGGGCACTGTTATATTTCATTGTAATTTTTAAAATTGTAGATAGATGGCTTGATACAGTTTGGATAGAAATATGATTATTAAAAAAAAACCACATAGACTTAAAATCTTTTTTTTTTGACAATTGCCTTCCATTACTCCTAAAAATATAAGCTGCTTTCTTCTTATGTTTATATGGTGAATCGTAAGTAAAATGAGAATGTCATATCAAGTTAAAAGGAATTTTGGGGGTGGTATTCTGCAAAGTGTAAGAATTTGGTAACTAATTATGCTAAATCTTGGGATAGCTAGGTAGACTAGAGAAAGAACATTCAAAGAGTCTAGAAGTTGAGTTTTATTAAAAAATAGACTACACTTAACTTTCTGCAGTTTTTTAAATAGTACATGAAACAAATTGATAAGAAGATGATATAAGTGTTAATTGAAACAAATCCAGTTGAGTCACTAAAATCCCAGGGGTATTATTTTCTAGTAAATAGATTAATACAGGGGTTGGCAAAATAGGGCCCCAGGCCAAATTTGTCTTCTATTTTTTTGTAACTAAAATTTTATCAAAATTAAATTTATTATTTATTATTCATTGTCTATGGCTATCTTCAAGCTACACAAGACAAGATGATTACTACATAAGGAGGATATATAGGTATTACCAATATTATTTTAAAATTTTTTATTTAGTCTAAGCAAATATTCAGTACTTTTGAAAAATTACCATTTAAAATGAAATAGATACATAATTTAGGGCAACATTATCACCTTTTTTTATTAGTATATAAAAATGATATTTCATACTTTTTTTCTTTCTCTTTTCATAGTTCTAATTTTTACAAGATATGTTTATTGATTTATCTGCACAATTTAATTTCCATGCAAATGCAAAGATGTTTTTAATTTTCAAAAGCAAGATGCAGAAAATAGATAAATGTATTTCATATATGTGAAACAAATTATTAAACATCTTTTATGTTTCTATATTTGAGTTTATATGAATATATTCACACATGTAATAGATTGGTAACTCTTCTGGATTAAAAAGTATGCTTTTAAAAAAATTATAAAGATAATTTACTATCTGTATCGATTAAAAATTATAAGACTAAACTGAATCCACATGTACTCAGTTTAAAACATGTAAAAAAAATAAGTAAATACAATTCACCCTAATAATTTATTATTTGAAATGTCAATTTAAAAATAACAACCCTTGTAACATATAATGAGATTTAATGGTTTTCTAAAATTTTGATGTATTCATGTTACAGATAGATATATAGAACTATGAAAATAATGAATTCTACAGCATTTCTTAACCATCTTTCAACCTAATATGGTTTTATATAGTTCATACATTGAAGCCAATTTTATTTCAAGCTATACTCAAGAATGTTTTTATTAAATTCCAAGCATTATAGTACTAAAATTTGATAAATTACATTACAGTAATCCTAAAGTCTTACTGTATGTCAAATGAGATCATACAATCATTTTGGGATAACTTGATTTTCCCTAAAATAATGAATCTGAAAGTTCACATCAGTTCACAGTCAATTATCCATTTTTTTCCCATGATGAGAACACTTTTTGAATAATGTACAGTTTGCCATGATGAGAACACTTTTTGAATAATGTATAGTTCATTGTTAATTATAAGACATTTTTATCTGAATTTTTAAATACTGGCTCATTACCAAAAGAATAAAACTATATAGAGTTTAAAACCATAAATATAATTATTACTTGAATATATTTGTTCTATTTTAATAAACATTCTTTGTCAAAACAAAGAATATCTTATTCTAAATTTAAAATTTTCTAATAAAAAGAAGATATATATATTTTGTGAATATAAATGTATCTTTATGTTCTATAGTCTAATCACTTATGTATATGTTTTCCTTTCTAACTACTGTAAGCTTTAAGTGAGGACTTCTAGGTGTGTAAATTTCAAAGTGTTTTTTTTTTTTTTCTGAAAGACTTATGGTTTGTATGTTTGATAATAAAACTAAGTGCTTATGCCCAGGGAAGAAAACAGACTAAGAACTTTTTTAGTTGAACAATTCAACCTTCAAAAGAATGTATCTTCCTTTAATAATGAAGAGAATACACCACAAGAGTGAAATTCCAGGGAGGAAAAAAAAACAAAAAAATATCTAGACCTGATAATCTTCACTGAGCCATCCTCCTATTTATTTATTTATTTATTTATTTATTTTTCATTTGAAGGAAATGAATGAAGAAAGATTTGCTGATTAGCTACAGGCGCAAAAAAAGGTGGTAGAAAACGTAAAATTGTAATTAATTTAATGTATAGAACTTTCAAGTAATGACAACTATTAAACAATGGCATGAGAGTCTCTGTTGTTTAGTCATTGGACTTCTGGGTGCTGAAAGTATACAATCTAAGCTCCATATAAAGGTGAAGTGAACTTGAGGAGAGACTTGTTGCACCAGGCAGATATTTGTCATAGACGATCTCAAATATCCCATCTAACACAAATGACACTGTGTCTAGGGTACAGGTAGGAATCTCTATCATTTAGAAAAGTTGAAGCTAAAATTGAAAGTGAAGGATGGTGTTATAATAACTAACTAATTGTGTCAGATGTTTTAATATTATTTGTCGATGCATCGCTTTTATTTTTTATTTGTAAGATAAAAAATAGGAAATTGAAAAAACATGTTATATATGATCAAGTAACATGGAGGTGGTACAGAATGCTTTAGAAAATTATAAAATTGAATATGGGGCATAATGATGATAAACCAGAGCACCTAAGAAAGGCTTGGGTCGACTTGAGCGGAACTTAAATCCTGGGTAGGGGAACAGGAAGAGATCTAAGAAGAAGACTTGTAGTAAGACCTACCTGAGTACAGAGAGACAATAAAAAGATCATCTTTGCTGAAACGGATTCTTGTAGGAGAATAGTGGCTAATAAATGAAACTTAAAATGAACTGATTTTTGTGCAATTCTATTGCAAAGAATATCGAATGCCAAAATTAAAGAGTATGACCTAGAGCCATTGTAGGTTTCAGAAAAACAGAACATTCCTCTCCCTCCCCACCCAGGTATATCCACCTGGTAAGCCAAATCATAGTCAGAGTTTCCATGGTAAGAGATCAACATGTCTTTTTATTCTAGATTGGTACTTACACTTAACCAATCCTGTCAAGATTTCACCGAGTATTGCTTAGAGCTATGTAGAAACAGATTGTACGTATGGCACTGCATTTGAAGAATTAACGCATGTCACATGTACTGAGGTACTACCTTAATTGCTTCCTGACTTGCACCCTCTTTCACAGCACCCAGTAAATCACCTTTTCTAATCCAGTAGAAACAATGTCCATATATCCTTTCAAGCACTGTATCCTTACCAAGACTGACTACAGGCAATATTCTCTGACTTCTAATCATTGAATACACACTACTGGCTGTTACGGTAGAATGTGCATAAACACCACCCAGCGAGTCTCTTTAAACTTTTATGTTGTCACCCACACTCATGAATTCTGATTCAGGAGGTGTGGACTAAGGCTCTGGATTATTATAATCCAGTTTGTTTATAAAATGGATTTTGAGGAGGAAAAAATAAACCCTATTTAGTGTATTCTAAATAAAGTACTAAGTACTTTAAATTTCATGTTTAATGTGCTCTGAGAAAATATATATCTTCAGAATGTCAAAGCCTGGGATATTTTTTAGTAATTCAGCAAATAAATGACCACATTCAATAAAGATTGCTTCAAATATACATAATGGCAATGTTAAGAAAAAACAAAAAATTCTTTGAGAAAAAGTTACATTTTGTGAAAACTGGGTTGCTTTGAAAGTAAAGCCTTAAACTCACATCATACTACTTCCCTCAAATTTCCAAGGTAATTTCTATTTTCAAAATTTGACTTTAAGAAACTGACAAAGAGGCCAAGAGCCCAAGGCAACATACAGCTTCATGAATGCTGAAATAACAGATATTCACACATTTGATCAGAAAATCCTTCAAAAACATTACTGTAAAAGTCATTCTTACTTTTGTTTAGAGTTTTGGAATATCAGCTGCTATAGGGCCCAATTAAATTTGTGCATGGTTTCAAGCACTTTAAAAATATATATTTTTCCTCTCCACCCTTATTTATTACACATCATCTCATGGACAAATGTGCATCACAAGTTTAATATAAGAAAAGATAGCAGAAATACCTCAAACATTCAAGAAGAGAGTAAAGTTAATTAAAGGGAAAACACATTATCTAAAGATAACTTTGAGGTGATGTGTTTACTAGGTAATTTTTTCCAAAAATATTATATTTGTATTTCTTCATTATTATCTCTTATTTGTGTGTGTGTGTGTGTGTGTGCGCATGTGTGTGTATATATTTTTTAATTATCTAGAATAAGAAGCCAATCAAGTAGAATGGTTTGGGTATGTTTTTAAAATATTCACTTAAAAATGCTATTTGGATCTTTCAAGCAGATTTTTCTCAACAGATATATCAATATTTCACCATTGCAGTAGGTAAGAAATCTGACTGTAGACATGAGAATGAGGACAAAAAAAAAAAAAAAAAAAAAGCCTAGCGATAGAATGAATTATACTAAATATCTATATATCCCTAGCTTGTAGTATACCTATTCATATATCTATCAAGCTATTGTTCTATATTTGTATGGATATATAGATGTAAAGTTACATGCAGATATTTTTTGGAATTTAACTATAAGCCTGATTTCATGCCAAACAAACCCTTGCCTTTTTTTGTTTGCTTGTTTTTAAGATACTCTCATAAATTCTTACATAACAATCTTTTTTTAAAAGGTCATTATTTTAGATTGACTAATTCAAAATGAACTGGGGCCAATAATTCAAATTAATTCAAGAATAAATATTTATTGTTAGGTGCGGTGATGCATTTTAGGTACATAATAAAAAATGGGTGTGTTTTTTATTATTTACTATTTTATGGTTATAAAATAGTTTGAACTTAAAATTTAACTACAAAGTATTAAGGATAGTTTATCGATAATTATGTAATTTTATATACTAATGTTCATGTGTAAATGTTTCACATTAGATTATCAGCATGTGTGTTGAATTTATATATCAGCTTATATTTCTAAATTGTTTATTGGCCATAAGAAGGTTCAAATTACTTAAGTTGCATGAATTAAACTTAAAAACTTGCAAAAAGGTGAATCTGATTAGAGATGATCTAAGGGAAAGTTTGAGCTAATCACAAAGCTTTAGGGAACGTTCAAATGTAACTTTGTGAATTTTAAATATGTTTAAATATTCTACTGCTCCTGGAGAATATGTTTAAATGCTGTCAGATGTTTAAAATAATGAATAATTGTCTTAATTAACTCTCTACTTCTATGAACATGTCTGTGTTCATCATCATCTATTTCTTAAAGTTAGTATCAAAGAATATCAATAGATTGTCCAAACCCCCAATATGCAACTTTAATTTGTTAATCATGGATTCTTGTTAAGTAGTTACCAAACCTGTTTGCTCTAGTGTCTTTCAGTGAAGCAGATTCTGCTGGAATTCAATACAAACTATTCTAACATTTTTAAATACTTATATTTCACTTTTTAATTTTAATTTTAATATGTATTCATATATATTTTTCATTTGAAAGTAGTTGACCTCTTTTATATTTAGTTCTTGCATAATTCAATATTCCTCAAGGCCATTCTTACTCCTGATACAAACTGTAAATTCATAGGTCCCCAAGATTACCGACAGGCTTAATAATATCCTGGAAGAAGTCACTTAACTCTTCAAAGCTGTTATACTTTTACTGATGGCTTATTAAAAAGATGCTGATTAGAATCAGCCAAGAGGACAGGTGCACCGGTCATGGTCCAGGAGATTCCCAAGCATGAGCTTCTCATTTATGGAGGCTCTCAGTGCAGTCCTGAAAACAGAGCTCGCTTCTCCCCAAAATGATGTATCATAAGGAACATAGAGTCATTGCTGAGCCTTCAGTCTGAAGTATTTATGGGTATTTAGTCATGAAGATATGGTAGACAACCTATGTGACAGACCTTTATCTCCAGCCCCTACAAAAGTCAAAGTGAAATTGCATAGTCTAAAGCCCACACCTAAAATTAACATGTTTAGCATACATCATTCAGTTTGCCCCAAGGCTCCAAGGTAAACAAAGACACTCATCAGGCTGGACTTTCTACTGCTCAGAGATCACCTCCCAAGAGCTAAGAGAAGTGGCCAAACCTCTGTTTGGCAAGATTAATCCTTTACTGCACTGAATCTTAAAATTAATTTATTGAATTGTACATTTGTATGCATAGCTGGAGAGCTATATGAAAAAAATATATATACTTACAAGTTTTCATTAAAACCGAAGCATCATTATTTTTCCCTTGACGTGCTAAATTAAAAAAAAAAAAATCTATAGAGAATTTCACCACTGTAACATTAATTCATCTTCCTCATCAGTTTATAAATAAGGTAGATAACCATAATAAAAAAATCTCAAGCTAGTACACATCATATTCTTATGCTTATCACATAAAATTGTATTCTGACCTCTTAGCATGAAAAGGAGATGACAGAGAAAAGCCAAATATGAAAATACACTTTACTTTTTTAATTCTGATGTAAGAATTAGAAAACTAAAAGTCTTAGCCTGGCTTCGTGCCTAATTTGTTACACAATTTGGGCAAATAGCTTAACCTTTCTAAAACTCAATTTGCTCCTCTGTAATTAATGAGTAGATGGAACTAGATTGATTTAAAATCCCTTCACTACCTTCAAAATTCTGCATATTTTTACTCGCAAAAAGCAATTAGAGGTCTCTATTAGACTTAATCAAAAGCAAAGATAAAATGAAGTCATTAGAAGCAACATCCTTTATGTATTAACAAGGCCCAGAGAAATATCACAAATTTGAGTTATTTTTGTGTTATCACCATTGTAAAACTGATTTTTATTAAAACCTTTCTGTGATATGTCTCAGAGAAATTAAAACATGGGCATTTAAGACAAACTAATAAAATTAAATTAATTAACTTATGTTAATGTTCAGGGTCAAAGTATAGCCCTTTGCTCACAATACTTGAAAGCTGTTGATCTGCTTTAATTTTTAGGTTATCGATACGATTCACAACTTAATTTATATCTAAAGTGGAAAAGTTAAAATATTCTATTATAATTCAAGCTAACCTTTCCCCAGTTTCAATATGCTGCTGAAATATCAATCATAAAATGAATAATATTAAAATATAAACACATAAAATACTAATTCTTCATTCTTTATATATATTTATGTTCTGCCTACAGTAAGGTTTTTACTTGTATATACCTCAAAATGGCATATTTACTCTGACACTGATTTCTCAAGTAAAATATTTATGTCAGCTAAATGTTTTATTTGGGTATTTCCTAATAGCCCCAATGTTAGTTTCAGTAGCAAATATTTGTTTTTCCAGAAAATGTTTCCAAAATGAACTGTACTTTCAAGTGTTTTGGCAACTGTGTAACATGGGCAGTAGGTTTAGCCAAATGTTTTACCATCTGCTACTCCTGCTTCCCTGCAATTTTTCCCTAGTCAGCCAGAAACCCTTTAGAGATTTTAGCAGCTTCTTAAAAAAAAAAAAAAAAGAAAGAAAGAAAGAAAGAAAAGGAAAAAAAAAAAAAAAGCATATTTAAACATTCATTCCACTAAGGTAAATCATTTATACCAATTCACACTTAGTATAATCTTACAAAGAGATGTTATACATTATGTTAATGATTTTTAAGTTTGTAAACTTCCTGTAACATTTCCTTTTCAGATGAATATGTAGTCTTTTTCAAAATAATCTGTTAGAACAATGCTTAAATAATTCAAGAGAAATTATTTCTGTATTTGTCTAATAGTAAATTAGAAACTAGAATTGAAAGTTAAAAACTTGCTGATTAGATTTCCTAGATATCTAAAGTACTTTGTATCTACTAACAACATAAATATATATCCCTAAACATATTTACCCAGTTTTTAAATTACAAAATAAGAAATAAAAAGAAGCACGTTTTTCTAACATTACTTTAGTTTTTAACCATTTGTAAAATACAAAATCTATTATTCTATATCAGTTTACATAATTTTATTTGGATATCTTACTTGACTAGGTTTATGTATAAATTCATCTAAAATTAATTTAACAAATTTATTTAATTAATAAATGAGGATTTTATCATTATATAGGTAAGGAATCGGGAAAGGATATTTAGGGTTTATTAATTTTTATGTCTACTACAGAAAGAGGATGGAAAATGCAGAATAGAAGTAGAAATTGTACCCACTTATTTTTCTGATCTTTTAAAACAATACTTCTTAATGCAGTTTTGGCTACTACTTTCATCTCAAGCATATCAGTAACGCTAACCTTCTTCTGAACGTCTCTTACATTGCTTTCCACTCTCATGTTCCTGGCTCCCTCATTCTTTGGCTCCCTCATTGTATACCACAAACCCACTTTGGCCTCCTTCTTTATACAATCTCTCCTCTCTAACTTAACTGAATTCAAAATTCAGTCTCAAAGATCCAAGCCCTAATTTGATGTATTCTCTTGATTCTAAAGTGACCGAAGCATTTAAGAAAGACATTTTTTCTTTATTTTTTATTTTTTGAAATTTCTTCCATCCTTTCTTCTTTTCTGCCTTTCTTCCTTTTTCTTTTTCTTTTGTGAATGCTGCTTATAACCTTTTTGTAGAAGGCTTGGTAATATAATTTAGTTTTACAGATGTTTATTTTAGATGGTTTATGTATTGAAATGAAGGTGTCATACCTTTGCTTAATAGTATGGAATCAATATATATTCCCTTGATAGTATTTTAAAAGCTCAGTAAATACAATACTGTTTCCCCATCTAGGTTCTGAGCCAATTGAAAAATTAAAAAAAATAAAATCAATAGATGAAATGTAAAACATTTTCACACTTACTAATATATCTAGATTACACTGGAGCACAGTTAGCATAGACTAACTCCTACCCTACTTCAGTCAGACCTGAAATAGAAAACTGAGGAAAATTTTATTTCTGTAGAGAATATGCCCTTATCCATTCTCCTGCCTCTCATTGGTGTTCAATTAGCTGGGGCTAATCGGAGCTTGGTATCGCCCCAAAGGTAGGAGGTAGAAAGAGGGATAATGATGGTGCAGATGTGTATTAGCATTTTTCCTCTGTTCTTCCTCAAATGATGGCAGTGAAGAATCACAGTGCATTGAGATTTAATAGTTTTATTAGAAGTATATTTTAGAAAGAGAAGCATGCCCCAAGGAGGTACATGGTTCCAGTGATGAGAGCTGCAACAGAGCACTGTATAACCACCAGCACAACAAGAGGGCAAAAAGAAGGGGGCAGAAAGAAGGACCCAGAAGTAGGAATGTCTGCCTTATATTTATGCCATGTTGGGTGGTTCCAAAGACATTCCTAGGTGATTGGCAAATGAGGTCATTCTGATTAACACCTAGCTGCTATATAACTCTGCCTAATGCAGAATTCTGCTACCATTAGGGAGTTTTTTGGGTGGTCTCTGGGCTGGGCCCCTGTGTCTTTGTTCCCCCTGTCACTCATGTCTGACCAGCTACCTAACAATTGGTTCAGTGGAAAAGAGACAAGTTTTCACATTCATGATTTTTATGTATTAGCTCCATCCAACTAGTCAAAATAGACAGATTATAACCATCTACTTATCTGATATTTTGTAGAGGAGAAAAGGTAGAGAAAATGCCAAGATGCCAGACATTTAAAGCAATTTCTACTTTCTTGGTAAATAAGCAATGGAAAAAACAAATTCTTAGACTGTCTTCTCTGATTTCCCTGAGCTGAACTTTTAAATCTGTGGTTAACTGTGAGGGTACCCAAACCTAAGAGGATAAGCAAGAGGATAAGTAAGTGTGGCAGTCCTCCAGGGTGGTCCTGCTCCCACATTCATAAAGAACTCACATTCAGCATTGACTTAGGACCACTAGTAAAAACAAAAACAAAAACAAAAACAAAAACAAAAACAAACCTGTTGTACTCATACAAACAGAACCAATCGGATGTGTAAACAGATACATAGGAGGAGCTTCATTGTGAGAATTGATGTATATAATCGTGGAAGCTATGAAGTTCCATGCTATGCTGCCTACTAGCTGGAGAACCAAGAAAGCCAGTAGCATAATCCAGTCTGAGTCTGAAGGCCTGAGAAACAAGAGCTCTAATATTTGAGGACAGGCTAAGATGAGATGTCCCAGCCCAAGAAGAGAGAGAGAAAGTTTGTCCTTCTTCCACGATTTCGATTTCGCTCCTTTTGGCCCTCAATGGATTGAATAATGCCCACCCACATTAGTAAGGGTGGATGTTTTTCACTCAGTCAACTGATTCAAATGCTAATCTCCATAAACACCTCCGCAGCCCTGAACAGAAATCACATTTTATCAACTATCTGTGCATCCCTAAACCCAGTTAACACATAAAATTAACTATTATACTAAAATATTTTATCAGCCAAGAAAAACTTTAAAAGAACCAGCAAAAAGCAAGCGCCCAAAGTTTTCCTAAGCAATTTACACAAATTATGAGGAAGAAAACCCACCAAAGATACCAGATCACCTCCCTTTATCTTCTTAATCTACAGATTTTTTTTTTTTCTATTCCATCCCAGAGATCCTAAAACCATTTATATTAAGACTCTCGTGGACAATCTTCCCATATTCCTATGACTATGTCCCTCAATTCATTTCTTCCGAAGCATCATTTTAATCTTTTTGTAAAAAGTTGGAAATGACTTTTCATACCAATTTCAGTTAACATTATTTCATAAACTAGAAAAGCTTGGTTCTATTTAATAAAATATACATTAAAATGGTACTTAAGTTTACATTTTAAATCTTGAATATGCTCCATCTCCTAAGAGTCATTTTTGCTTCATTTATATGCTAACTTCATTCTAGGACCAGAAGTTCAAAGCATAACTGAATAATTATGGTCTATCTTTGACACTGCAGGATGGAATACTTAAATTTTTAACCTTTGGGATTACTAATATGCAAATTGCCACTTCATTCTATTTTCTTTTTGATTTAAAATAGTAAGATAGTTTTTAACATGTCCAGAGTCTCTTTGGAATAATAAATGTACTTCAACAGCTTTGGCCATTTTTCTACCTCATGTTGGAAAACAAAATTTTGAAGCAGAAAAAATAATTGCTGCTTACTGTGCCTTTACATATATATATATATATATATAAAATATATATTTTTACATATAATAAGCAACTCAAAAATATAAATAAGTATTGCACTTAAACTGAGTATTCTCAATCTATTTTTTTAAGCAGTTCATTGTTCATATCTACCTTTAATATGTGATGGATAATGTAATTTCTATAATGGCTCTTTAAGAGAAGGTAGATAAATATTTCTATTATGGCCTTCTTTGTGGGATAACTTCTAATGTGCCTAAATCTACATCCACATATTCTGCTAGAGTACATTACACTCTTGATTAAGTCTGGGAGCAAAATGAGCTCGGAAGCACTGCTTTAAAATCTGCTCTCAGTTAGTACAGTGTCTGTGTGATGTGCAGAATTCTGTGTTCCTTCTGAAATTTTGCTTGGGATGAAATAGGTGAGCTCATAATAGATAATACAGATCTCATAAATGGCATGGAGCTCTGTGAGGTCACCAGGAGATCCTCTAAATTCTGTGGGCAGTGTTATAGCAGGGAATGTGTGGTGTCTTATCAGGCAAATATTCAGCTCTGTGACACTTTGAATCTTGATGAATAATATTCATTTTCTACATCTAAAACTAGTAAATGTATGCTACAGTTTCATACCTGTCTTAATTTTTTATATTTTTATAATTATATCTTTTAAATTTAGATAATTTCTTCAGATATATGTTCTGGTTTTTTAATTCTTTCTTCAACTGTTTATAATCTGAATTTTTAAATCACTCTTCATAAAATTTTCCCAGTTAGAAAGATACACACAAAAGGTAATGTTAAAGTGAGAAAACATAAAGAAATTTGGCAGCTGACCCAGAGATTTTCCATTGAAAAGACCCTATGAGAACTATAATACGTTAGGATGGCATATATAATATATTACCCTTCCAGAGTTTTAGTCAAAGACCAGTTATCATACAATTACTGTCTAGGTAAAAAATCTCTTGATTATGGAAAAATAAAACATAACAAAAAAAAAAAAACTAAAATAAAAGCAGTTTTTATAGACACAAAAACAAGATGTAGGAAGTCCTGAGAAGGTTTCTAAATGGGAATACTGGAAAAAAAAAAAAAAAGTCTAATGGACACCATTCTGAGAAGAAACCTTCCCAACTCCTCTGACCCTGAGGATAAGCTCATAAACTGACTTAATTGGTATTTCACTGTGAACTTTTTTAAATAGAAAAACAATATTTATAATTCTAGACAGGTAAGATAATAGATGGATATGGTTGATGCTAGAAAAAATTATTCATCAAGGTACAACACAAATTTTGTTAAAGAAATAAAATTATACAATGAAATGTGCTTAAGAGTGATTCAGCTAATTATTCTAGGTCAATTCAGTGTGCTGAACATCAGAAACCTTCATGTGAGTGGAAATGCAGGAGGTCTCAGATGTTCATGGTCACTGAGTTAAGGGTCCTAGTTAAAGATCCTCATCTGATTCTTACTGTGATAATCTACAGCTCTCCAAATGTTCTTTAACACTGACAGAACTGATAAAGAGCCCATCAGCCAACTTCTCAAAAATTTGAGCTGGAAAATTAATTTTTAATATAAGCCACTGAAATTTGGAGAGTTGCTTCCCACACCACTATTGCCAAGACTACTGATTGATACAGCTAACAAAAAATAAAAAATAGTTTATTGCTTCGATAAATCCCAGAAACTCTTGAGTAAACAGAGTTTATTACTGAGGACTAGGGATATGAAACCTTTTGAACTACAGAGTAAAAGTATACATCTTATTTTATTATATAAGCAGATTATACATTAACTGTATCCACATGATGTTCCTTATACCAGTTCTCAAAGAGAGGTCTACAGAACACATTCCATTCATTGTTAAAATTTTAAAATAAAATTATTTTGCCAAATAAATTTTGGGAAAATATACAAAGAAAAATAACATGCCTTATCAGTCCAGGTACGTCTTGGGGTTTCTTTTTTTATTATTATTATTATTATTATTATTATTATTTATTATTAGACTTGCATTGTGCTTTCTTAGCTTTACCACCTTGTTCTAGGTTATATTTTTCTCATGTGAGTGTGTGTGTGCATAGTAAAAAAAAAAAAAAAAAAGGTCAAATTACCATTACCATAGTGACTGTAAATTTTTTAAGGACTGTCCATTTGTTTTATTTTTAATACCTTCACTGTTATAGACTGAATTGTATCCCTCTGTAGAAGAACCATATATTGAAGCCCTAAACCCCTATGTGACTGGACTTGGAGTTAAGGAGGCAATGAAGGTTAAAGGAGGTCATAAGGGTGAGTCCCTAACACAGTAAAATTGATTTCCTTATAGGAGAGGTAGAAACACCAGAGACTGTTCTCTCTTCATGTGTGCACGGAGGAAAGGTCATGTAAGGACCCAGAAAGAAGTTTCCATCTATAAAATGGGAAGAGGGCCTCACCAGAAACCAGCCCTATAACAGAATATCAAAAACTAAGTGACTTATAAACCATCAAAATTTATTTCTCACACTCTGAAGGCTGGGAAGTGCAAGATCAAGTTGCCTGTGGATTTGATGTCTGGCAAGGGCAACTTCCTGATTCATAGACTGCTGACTTCTTGCTATGCCCTCACATGACATAATGGGTGAGGTTGCTTTCTGGGGTATGTTTATAAGAATACTAATTCCACTCCTCAGGAGGGCTCCATCTCATGACAAAATCAACTCTGAAAGGCTCCACCTCCTAATACCATTCTATTGGGGGCTAGGATTTCAACATATGAATTTCAAGGGGACACAAATATTCAGTCTATGGAATGGGATATTATTTATAAGGGTATTATTTTTATAAAGAATTATAAGATACCACATTAAAATTAGAATGAATTTTCATGACATATTTATTTTAGTAATAATAATAATAAGGTTTCAGAATAACCTATTACTCAACTTTTATTTTAAAAATTGTTTATTTAAGTGAAAGAAGAAAACCATCCTCATTCATCATCTCATATGAAATAATTTTATTGTATAATAAAAACTACTGTTGTTGGGCTTAATTCTACAATGTGATTATTAGAAAAGCCTAAATTGACTTAATTTATCTTACTTTTGGATCTACTCTTTATTTTGTGATTTGAATATACACCTCCTATAGTCCATTGTTTTCATATAAAAATATATTATAAAATGATTGTATGATGGAAAATAGCTTATAGCATCACATGTTATTCCAACTGGAACTTTGCTTTTATAGTTTTATCTTTTGATTAATGTTCTGACAAAGTGGAAGTCACATTATTTGTGTGTCTGTGCTTGATAACATGAATCATGTTCATAGTAAATGTAACCTTTCAGACAATGTCTGTTTGTTATGCCCAGTTAGGTGAGGGATGCTAAGATGTTTAACTGTGACATAAATCTTTTCTCTATTTACACAAAACTACCTTGAACTAAAGCTATGAAGATAATAATAGTTGTTGAAAGAATATAAAAGTATGTTTTTTAATCCAGTGATTTAGATGCCCTTGTTTCAAGAACAGTATTTATTTAACAGTATAAATATTGTCTAAAAGTTTTCTTGTTTCCATACTTTGCTTTCAGATTTTTTTTTTAATTTGACCTAAAACACTATGTTAATTTTGATTTAAGATTATATTTTATTTGACTTTCCTCTACATACAAAGCACAGTTACACCTTCTAATAGGAGTGTATTATATACTACTTCTAAGGAAGAGATGAAAAAACGGAGGTCAAAATCAATGTGATTATCACAATGATCTGAAAAAATAGTTTATAGTTGACCCTTGAACAACACAGGTTTGAACTATGCAGGTCCAATTATGCATGGATTTTTTTAAAAATAAATACATACAGTACTGTTAATGTATTTTCTCTTTCTTAGTATTTTTAATAGCATGTTCTTTTTTGATTACTTTATTGTAAAAACATAGTATATAATACATATGACATACAAAATATGTGTTAGTAAACCATTTATGTTATCAGAGAGTCTTCCAGTCAATAGTAGGTGATTAATAGTTAAGATTTTGGGGAGTCAGAAGTTATATTTTGACTTTTCAGATTTTCAACTGACCTGAGGGTTAGTATCTCTAAACCTGCACATTGTTCGTGGATCACCTCCTATTCTATTCTATTCTATTCTATTCTATTCTATTCTATTCTATTCTATTCTATTCTATTCTACTCTATTCTATTCTAATTTTATTTCTGGAAAACATTTTGGTTTTTTTAAAATTAATATATGTACATAAAAATTTTTGCAAATTTAGAAAATATCTTGGCAAAATTTTGTCTTGAACTGGGATGTTGAGGTGATCAGAAAAGCTCGTCTTTTCATACCTCTTTTTCAAAGTCCTCCTACTACTTTAGGATAAATGCTTAAACAAAACCCAGAATGTGTCAGCCCTGACCAATCTAACCATTCTAGTTCTAGGCAATTTTATTTTCTATACTTACATTGTTTATCAACTGCTTCTTGTTTGCAACTTTTCACACTTTCCCACTAGCAGATATTTGTTCGCATGGCCTGTTCATTTTGTTTAATCACCATCCGCGTCAATTCACCTAAACCTAGCTTTTCCTTACTGCTAATTTAAAGTCCTTCATCAAGGTCCCATACTTTCAATAATTTCACCTATCCAGGTGAAAACAAAAAAACGCCTACCAATATTCTCAAAACACTTGTGCTTCTCATGTTCATGTTTTATAGTGAACAATTTTTAAAAAGTTAAAAGGTATCTATTTTGCTAATGTTACTTTTTCACCCTGTAGTAGGCACAATTCTCAATTTCTAAGATTCTAAGATAACCCAACATTTTCCAATCTAATCTCCCAATTAGGTTATGTGAAATGACTCACCTGATATTTACTGATTATATAGGTGGGCCATCCCTAAGTGAGAGGTTCTATTGCTGAGTTCGAGGAACACAGTGGAGAGAGTCGCTAAGGGCTGCCTCTAGAAGCCAAGAGCAACCAGCAGGTACAAGCAGATAGGATATCAGTCTTACATCTTCAAGAAGTACCCTATGTCTCTTTCATGTTCTTTTCCTTCATCTTATTCCACTTTTGAGGCTGTAAGAAAAAGAAAAAAAAATAAAAATAAAAAAGATGAGGGACATATTCCCTTTTCCTTTTGATATAGTAGATAACAAACAACAAAGTGGCCTGCATTCCAAGTGATCTAGCTTAGTGCAGATGTTTAAGCTAAAGACAAACAAACAATAACTCTCAGAACGTTTTGATGAGATACTAGCATAGATTTTACTAGCTGTAAAATCTATGCTAGTAAAATGAGTTATTACCAAAGAACTGCAATGCATCTACCTGTTTACTTGCTGTGTACTCGAACAGAGCCATAATATATGACCTCATAGGTTATGAACTACATGATTCCATGAATGGCACTCCCTGAATTTATGCAACCCACAACTTGTACAAATGCATATAAATACAGAGGACATATCTCGTTGCAATTTCATCAAAAATATCAGTCTCCCCTTTTTGTATTTTCCTTTAGAATATGGCAATGTCCTCAATCCCTTTTCCTTGACAATAAAATCTGATATGCTTATCACTATGAATGTTTGTAATACTTGAATTAAGACTATTTTCCAAAAAAAAAAGAAGTCAAAGAAAGCCACATCCTAAATGGCCCTCTGAGTGTGTGATCACTCTGAAGCTGATAACAATTAGATAGAAAAAAGAAAAAAGAAAAAAAAACCTTGTTTCTATACTTGTAGACATTCCAGTGTTTACTGTTTTCCTCCTCCATTGCCTCTGTCTCCTCGAATATCAGCACAAAAGATTCTACTATGAACTATTTATTGAAAATTACTCCCCAGTATGAATCTGATAAACTGATTCATCTCAAAGTTTTAAAAAGTTACAATTTAATATGCTTCTTACTTAAGGACAAGTATTAGTACTTGGGAAAAGAGGGACAATTATATTTAAAAAATAAAATACTATAGTGAAAAATACTATAGTTATTAAAAAAAAACACTACTGAGGATCAAGAGATTTATCATGTAGAGGTTAGGTTATGAACCTCTTGGGAAGTAATACTGCCTAAATATAGAGTGTATGATATAGTATTACTTTGTGTACATATTTTCCCTTAGAATATTGTGTATATTCAATCGCTTTAGCATCTAAATGTGATCAAATTTCTTAAAGGGAACTATATTTTATCAAGATTAGATTTCTAATTTATATTTCTGGAGAATTTGTCTCCATGTCCATAATTTGATGAAATAACACTATTTTAGTAAAATAAAAGTGAACATGAAGATCTAATTCTCCTAACATAAATTTCTTAATTGATTTCTCTAGGTTTCTTATCAAAGTATAACTGAAGAGAAAAGGAGTTTTAGTTCAGCCTATGCCACATTCTAGCTATGTGACCCTAAGGAAGTAACTAAAATAGTCAAGCGGTTTATAAATGTAGAATCTTTAGTCCTTTAAAAAATATGAGTTTTTATTAAAGTAAATTTAAATTATCAAGATGAGATATACCAATTTATACTACATATAATGTGAAATTGGATTTCAAAGTAATTACTTTAAATCTTTCATTCTGTTCATATTAGAAAAAAATATTATTTAGGGATTTATTTATTGAGCAGAATAAAACATTGATTTCTCCACAAGTAAATGCTAAAATATAAAGTATATGTTAGTGTTTATATAATTTAAATGGACGAGGTATTTTTAAGTTCTCTTCTTTCTAAACAGGAACTGTGAATTGCAAAAAAAAAATTATTTTTTAGAAAATTTTAACTGTGGAAAAGGTGAAAACTTTATGTCAATTTTTTCAGGACTGCCATGCCTGGGAGAAAAATGGATTTAATTAACATCAACACTAGCATTCCAGTTATATAAGCCAAAAAAAGACATAATGGACTGAGTGTGTCAGCTATACCTTTTTTCAAGGACATCTTTATATTTTTTTGAATAATTATATAATGTATTGAGCATTAGTGAAAAAAAAATTTAATGTTCAACTCTAGTGGGATATAGGCTAACCTTATTAAAAGTTCACGAATAATAAAGCCAAATTCTGAAATTGTATTTACCTTCAACTACTATTGGTTTTAAAGAAAACCACCCATCATAAAAGTAAAGAAATAATCTCTGACGATTAATAGGGAAACTATGTAATGCATTGTACTGTGGCGACCTCGAGAAGCTGATAGAAAGACATAACTTGCAGATGAAAATAGTAAACAAAGCTATTCTTAGTTTTTCTTTTCGTTTTTCAGTCACTTCATATAGACTTACTACATAGTCAATGAAAGTGTAGCAGTGAATCCATGAATCTAGTTTGGGACATTGGAAAGAGGGAAATAATATTGCCACATTTTGAAAACATCATTATTCTTTGTAAACAGTTGAAACTAGTCATATATATATATATGTGAAATAGAAAGAATGGATAAAGCTTCGAATGAAAGGTCAAGAATATAGATGAGGTTGCATTATGGCTTACTTTAACATAGGTATTCGTGATCCAATGTTTTCTATACATCCTTATCAATGTTGTCTTCATATTTATAAATATTGTGAGAAATGATAAGTATGCAGTCACCCCTGAACTTGGATCACTGGGTTAAATGGAAAGAACACTATTCTGAGAGTCAGCGTGTGTAGGTTTTAGTACTGCCTATGCCAGTCTAGCTATATAACTTGAAGAAGTGACTTAAATTCAGTTACAAAATTCTAATTAAAAATTTTCAAATAAAGTAAACAAACACACCCAAAAATGATATTACTGCAGCCATCAGATTTCAATAGAATATAAGACCCTTCAGGACTAGTTGCTTTTTACACTTATATCTTATTTATTTTAAGATATCAGGTCCCCAAAGCAGAATTTTTTAAAAAAACACCTTCATTCAGGTATAATTTACATTGATAACTGTACATATTTCAATTATATCAATTGATGGTTTTGACATACATTGATATGCATATACCCAAGAAACCATCATCATCATTAATGTGAATTTATCTACCACTCTCAAAATTTCCTTCTACTTTTTTGTAATTATTTTCTTTTATTTCTAAACACTAACCTACCCCTAGGCAACCCCTGTCTGCTCTGACATTATAGGTTATTTTATATTTTCTAAAATTTTATGTAAAAGGAATCATACAGTATATGTTCTTTGTGTTTGACTTTTTCTGCACAACATAATTATGTTAAGATTCAGCCATGCTATTCCACATGTCTTATTTCTGAATAGCACTCCATTGTATGGCTATAATACAACTTATATATACATTCACCTGTAAGGAAAATTTGAGTCGTTTTCACTGTGTCGTTATAACAAATAAAGATCCTATGATCTTAGCCATTTCACTAGGGGTGTAGTAGTATCTCATTGTGATTTTCATTGCATTTTCCTAGTGACTAATGATGCTGACCATCTTTACATGTGCCTATTTCTCATCTGTATATCTTCTTGAGAGGGGCTGCTTTTTGATATCCTTGTAAACTCTGAAGACCTACTATATATAGTAGCTTGAACATGATAAACACAGGTAAAATATCTGTCAAGATGAATTGTGATAGATTTTGAAGATAATGTAGTCTTTTTCTTTGATTTTAAAGAGACATTATTATTTTAGAAAGTTTTAGCTTTACAGAAACAAATGAAGAGATAGTACAGAAATTACACACATACCACCTACATTTCTGTTTTCTTAACATTTTCCATCAGTATGCTACATTTGTCATGATACATGAATAAATGTCGATACATTGTCTTACATAGAGTACATGTTTTATTCAGATCATCTTAGTTTATACCTAATACCATTTTTTCTTTTTCAGAATTCACAAGATACCACATCACATTTAAGTACCATCTCTCCTCTTGACTGTGATAATATCTCAGACTTTTCTTGTTTTTGATGACCTTTACAGTTTTAACAGGGTACTTGGCAGTTATTTTGTAAAATATTTTTCAGCTAAAATTTGTATATATATTTTTTTCTCATGAATAGATTGTGGTTATATGTTTTTTGGGGGAAGCAGCTACAAGGATTAAGTACCAGATTCATCATATTATAACCAGAAATTATCTGATTAAATTCTTCCTTCTTTCTGCCCTAATTTCTGTTCTAGTTTAAATGACTGGTTTAGCTCTCTAAGTACAAATTGCTAATAGTATATCAATGCACAAACATAGAGTAGACATTTTTATATCTTAAATAAGTAACAATTTATATCTATCAATTATTTAAAAATAAGCTAAATTTTATTTCTTTAATAAAAATTTGAAATCAGCTCCAAGTAGCCAATGGTGGGGGGGCAGATTGTTATAAGTTGCAGTAAGACACAACATTGTATAATATAATGCTGCATGATGCAATGGAAAAGGCACACACTGGAAAACAAATGTCCTACGTTTTAGTTCCATAAAAACCATTAATAAGTTCATCATTAAAAAGAATCAATTCTTTTGAGTTCTGTTTACCTAAAAATATATATAATAATGATTATAGTGAGATGACAATGAAGTTTTTTTTTTTTTTTCCTATTATAGTATATCCTATAGACTCATACCCAGGAATCAAATAAGTAATCTGTTCCAAAAGAGTTCAGGGTTGGAATCTATATAATAATGTTAACTTCAATTATAATTGTCTACCTACCCTTCCTCTATTTGGACGCTTTTAGAGACAGAAACTTGGCATACCCAATCCACTTTTATATCATCATTTAAATACCATTTATAGGCTTAAGACTTCAAATGTATCAACTGCCTATTCATATCACCAGTTGTATTTTAATAGATATATTATATTTAATATGTGTAATAACACATTCCGACTTTTTTTCCCCAAAACTTCTTAATATGTATTATGACCCACCTAAGTTAATAGCAATTCCATCCTTGTAGGTGTTCATGACACTTTGTTAATTATGGTCCTTTATTAACTCAAATCAAATCCAACAATTGGTCATGCTTTCTCTACCTTCAAAATATATCAACTATATAACCTTTTCTTACCAACTCCATTTAACATCAATGTTGTTCTAACCTACTATCTGCCCTCTCTGCCTCTACCTCACTCTTTTTGCTATACTCTCAACAGGGTAGATAGAATAATAATTTTAAGAAGTCTCATTATGTCACTTCTCAACTCAAAACCTCCCAATATTTTGCTCATTTCTCTCTTAATTGAACCAAAGGATGTATGTACAGAGGCTACAGAATTATGTAGTATTCTGGCCTCCTGTTCTTTCCTTGACCATATCTCCTATTATTTGTACCCATGCTCATAATATTAACTATACTAGAATTCTTGATATTTTTAAAAAGTGTCAGGAAATACCCAATTTGGGCATTTTGCATTGTACTCACAGATACCCTCTTGACTTTCTTACCTCATTCATTTTTATTGCTCAAGGAAACTTCCAAGGGACCTACCATTCTAGTTGAACTTACAATCTATAACTCCTTTTGTTTCTGCACACTCTCAACCTCATATCATGGTTTATTGGAAACTTCAGTTAAAGTAGAATCAACAACCAAAGAGGTAGGGTAAGAATAATGATGATGATATCATCAATATTTTCAAATATAATTTATTAAAGCTTAATATGTGCCATATTTACTGTGCTAGACACTTTAAGTACATTAACTCCAGTTCTCCCAAGTACTTCTGAATGTACCAGCTGAATAGATAGCTCAGAAAGGTTAAACGTTATAAGATGTCAGACAACATCAGTACTGTGGCAAAAAATCAGGTTATAGTGTATCTGTATGAGCCATGTGTTTCCACTTCACCATCCTTCCATTTAATTTTTGTCATATAATTTACCAGTATTTTGTATGTTTTCATTTAGATAACTATTTTTCTCTGTTAATTTTAAGTTCTTTGAACATTGGAAAATTAAGTTGCTTGACGACAGTAGCTAACATTCTGATTATGGCACGATCTGTAGTACTGTGCTTGGCACACTCAATGAACATTAGAGTGATTAAATAATGAGACAAAGATTAGCCACTGGATTTATAAATGCTTAGCTCTGAGATTTAAATGTGTATCTGTGTATTTTATATCCATATTTCTATTTTCCGCTTCTCTAGTTCTATGCATAGTTCTAAAATATGGCATAAATATATATGGCATATATGGTATGTGGTGTAAAATACATATAACATATGAATATGTATATATAGATAAATTACCAAATTAAAAAAAATACTTATATCTTTCATTTATTCAAATTTGTTTGTGCATAATATATTTCTGTAAATATAATTTATCGTGAAATACCAACCAACTATTTCTAAACAGGCGAGAAAAGATTATTTGACCATGCTTTTCCATATCTTTCTTTAAAATTGTGAAAAATATATTCAAACAAGTCCAAGTTTTAAAGACCTTATAATACAATACTTAAATCATATGAACATTTTATTCCCTGGTGGAGATATGAAAAACATTAATTCCCACTATTTGCCCTATTTTGAAAGCAGAATTTGTAAGGTGATTATTTCCACTTTTAAAATGCTCATTTTTTTCTTTTTCAAATATTTTAGATGAGGCTTCCTTAAAAGAAATTCAGTTTATTTCATGACTTCTTTTCTTTGTGACATAATTGTATCAAAATTGTGTTATCTTACATGCTCTCTCTATATATGCACATATGTATATACATATGCATATATGACCTTACGTGGCCTCTATGTATATATGTACACACACACACACATTTTTGTAAAATATAATATCAAGATTATTAGTCTTATCACATCCAGAAAAATTTTGAATAATAAATTTGTTGAGAACTCTCTTCCTCCTACTTTTCTGATTTTATTTTGCTGATGATTTTGTACCATGCTGATTTTCTTTCAAAAAATATACTAGACTATTTAAAACTATTTTTAGTATTCCAAATTCAGCTAATCTTGGTTTATGGATTAAAAATCTTAATTACTCATGGTTATTTGTCAAAATCTGATTAACCAAAAGATTTAGCAAATGTGCCTCATTTTCTTGACTGAAAGCAAACAAATACTTGAAGTTTGTCAAATGACTTATGGAATAAAACAGGATATTCTAAATGATATCACAATTCCAACTGGAAATAGAGCTTGTGCAGCTTCATTAAGACCTTGTTATAAACTGCTTTCAGCAACAATAACAAAATCAACATGCCCAACAAATCTGAATCATGAGAAAAATGCTCCTGAATAATTGTGATTTTATTTTCCTCCTTCTGGCTAAATAACATCACTGAAATTCCTTATTGTATAAGTACTTTTATGTAATCAACAAGATATCTAGAAATCTTGAGTTTTAAGTAATGTGTTTTAAAATTCTATCACTTTCCTTTTATGAGGAAAAATAGGTATGTTAAACTTCTTTTGTGAAATCATTTTGATTTAGGTTAAGAATCAACAATACTTTCATGACCATGAAATGTTTGAGCAAAAATTATATATCAGATAATGGTGATATAACTAAAAATTCAAAATTTTCTTTTAAAATCATCTACTAATACTGTTTCAGGAAGACTGATGTAAGAGTTTAGGAATGATCAAACCTCTTTTCATTTTGGCCAACTTCATATTTGTAAATTTTAATTATTGTTATTTTAATTAATTATTTTTGTTTCATTTGTTTTTAGTACTGATATAAATATAAATATAGGACATTTTATAAAAGTGGGACACTATAATATATACTTTCATCAGATATTTGTATCTATAAGATTTGTTTTTAAATCCAACAGAAATATTTTTGAGAGAATTTTTCTGAGACAATATGCTATAGATTTTTATGAGTGTAGTCTATAATTCTTTTTTTTATTAAATTAACAATTTAGAGTGGAAAATCTGTTCAATAAGAATACTGAGGCAATTTAGAATAAGAGGATAAGTTAAAAGTAGAGTCAGTGATAGCTCTAAAACAAAAAGAGAATTCAGAACATGATGACTAGGAATGACCTAATCTTTACCCGGTCTCCTTCTGTTGTTTCTGCTGCATGCCAAAAAGCTCATATTTAAGCTTGAAATAAATAAAGGAGAATGACTAAATTTTATTTTGTAAGTATGCATTTCCTTCACAAAATTTTAGCATTTCATGACTATTTTAAATAAATTTTATGAAAATTTATATTTATTGACATGTATATGTCATTCTTTGTAAGGCCTAATTTTTTATTTTTTTTTACATTTCCATCTGATTTTTATGAAAGATATATTTAGACTCCTTATAGTACATGATTCACATACACGAGAATGTATATGTATGTATGAGGTAAGAACAGAACTTGTACCATGCTGATATTGCTGTAACAATCAACTGAAAGCATGTCCAGTGGATAAAACAATGTGCTTAGTAATCTAGTCAAAATTCAGAATTAATACTCTAATGCATTAAGTTTGAGATTCTTCTAACCTGCTGATAAATGTGGATTCTCATTATCTAAAAAAATTTTTTGAATATATAATTATGAGAACTACGTTTTTACATAGAACTTCAATAAAAAGGTTTTTTTTAGGTTATCAAAATTTACAGTATCAAACATTATAAAGTAATCAGAATCTACCTAACAGAAAAGCAGAATATGTGTGTGAAAAAATATATGTCGTTAGTGAAATGCACTGTAAAGAACCTAAATAAATGGATAAATATGAAATATAAAGAAGCAGAATAGTAAATGTTTTTTCTCCTCAAATTTATCTTCAGATTAGATAATATCCAAACTAAATTTAAGCAAAATTTTATGAAATTTGACTAACATTTTAAAATTTATATGGACACAAGGACTAAAATAAACACCTGAATAATACACCTGAATAAAATTGTGTGCAAAAAATTGCCTTACTGGATACGTAAACACTCTGAAGCAAAGGAGTTATGACAGTGTGAAAGCTGCTGGAGAGAGACTTTGAAACCGACCTACATATATATTAAAATGTTGATATAAGGGATGAACAGATTGCTTAGATAAAAAAAAATGCTTCTGATAATTTATATTAAAAAAATGTTTCATTTTATTATATTTAAAAGACTCAAATAGAAAAAAAAAAAGCATTAACCTAATTGGAAGGAATGTAAGACAATAAATTTCTCACCTTGGCAAGTACAACATTTTAACAAACCCATAAAAACAAGTTATGCCTTAAAGAAAAAGCATGATTTATTCAACTATTTTGAAATTAAGTTTTATTTGTACCAAAGTAAATGATACTTGGAAGAGCATTTATAATAAATACAATAAACAAATGATTATATTCTACCATGCATGAATTAGGAGAGTGAGGGCTAGGCAGTGAAAATAGGTGACTGTAACTTTCAGACACTTAATGCATTGAAAGTTGTAATACTCTTTCAGTACAACTTCAGTGGTCTTGGTCTGGGAAGCAGTGTGTTTATGTATGTAATATAGCATTTTTCTATATGTGATGTACTTTATAATAAAATAATATTTAAAACCAATTATCTAAGATTATACGCAGAGAAAACAGAATCCACTCTTCCTAATTCACAAAATTATACTTCTAAATAAAGTTAGGTGGACTTAAAGATATGTAACCAATCATATTCAAGGCCTGGAGTTTGGCATTACATTTATTTTCACATTTTTGTTGCTTTTTAAAATTTTTATGAAAATCCTAACTGCTATATTGGCACAATAATCTTACAGATGTTTTAATTACTTTTTTCTATCACTGTACCCTATGCTTTGTGATTTCATATTGTACATATTTTATTGTTAGTATATATATGTATATACATATATAGTTTGCTTCTGCATATATATTTCTATGTACTAGAAAATACAAGAATATTTACATATATTTCATATATGCAACCACTCTAAAAATATGACCATGATTCAATATTCTAATTTTCTCATAATTTAAGTATTATGCTTCTACATTTCAAAGAACAGTTTAATAAAAAGCATTAATAGAATTAAACTATACTATTAAAACCTAATTTTTCAACATGTAAATAATAAAACTATTCATGCCTAATAAAGTTGATTCTAAAATTACCCCCTTGTTTACTTTACTTAAGATATACCAGATGTGATACATTCTTTAACTATATATTTATCTTCCAGAAAAGCCTGTAAAGAAGGTACAATCATTGATGATTTTCATCTTTTTTGAAGATTAAAATTCTAATGCATACAAGCAGTAAGAAACTCTGAACTTTAACTGCCCTCCCCATTTAATGACTAAAAAATTATAACTTCAATAAAAACATTACAAATATAATTACCACAAATAAGTCAAATCTTATTTGTAGATGTTTAGAGGTGGCGTTTAGAAAAGACTGGGTAAAAAGTTTTGCACAATAATTTTTAAATAAATTGATAGAGAGCATAAAAAGCCCTGATTTGTACATCATTTAATTAAATAAGCCTTACTGAGTATCAACCATCTGGACTTTTTTTACTCAGAGAAGCCCAAAGCCTCGTGAGGGAGAAATATGTATGGGAAAAGACAGAAACAAATAAATAAATTTCAATGAAACAATAACCACATTATTGCTCCTAATAATATGTGGTGGGTACAAAGAAGGTAAAATAAATTCTCACTATTAAGTCAGGAAACATTCTACGAAATATCTTTAGATACTGGTCTTAAAGGTAAATGAAATTACACAAGGCAGTTAAAAAATATATAACACAGAGGAAAACATGAAAATATGAAAATGAAAACTGTATGTTCAAAATAGCAAGTAAACACATATACAGTTAGGATAAAATGGGGATGACAGTGATGGAGCAAAAATTGGGCTAGAACTGCAGCGAAAGGCCCTGTGTGCTACAGTAAGAAATTTGAGTTTTATTCTGAAAGCACTGGGTGATTTCTTGGCATGTCAGAAAACAGTATGTTTTTCAAATGCACTTAAGTATAGCCTGACCGAATTGGAGCTCCTGAAGAGTGAAATGATGCATGGACTGAAGATGCTGCTAGAAAAACTGATGAAGCTGTGGATATTGCCAGCACTTCAGGGAGCAACTATAATTCATTAAATTCTCCACTATTGTTGGAATTGTGTTTAAAATGTTAAAGAAACACAGCATGCTAAAGCAAATGAATTCAATTTTATACAATGCAGCTCGCAATTTTAAACTCTCGAATACTTCTAAATTCAACAATAAAAATACAATCATCTGAGCAGAAATTATACTAAATTAACAGTAATAATGTTGATAATGAGGACATACAGGTAATTCTATCTTCCTGTCTCTGTGAATTTTGGCTAATTCCCATAACCTCTAGAAGCCAGCTATAAAATTGGTAGAATTTTTTTTTGTTCTTGTCATAACTGGTTATTGTTAACCATTAAATGGAATAACTATATAAAGGACTGACTACAGTGTTAGGCACAGAGCATTATTTTATTTGTTACAGTAAAAATAAGCATATTTAGCACTAGGGCAACTAGTAATATAAATTTATTCTGTGACTAGATTTAATCAATTATTTTAAATTGATATTCATATTAGTTTTTCTCTTGGGGAAAGAAGACTGAGTAAGTGTGATGAGATGGTAGACCTGGAAAATTAGGGCCTAAGTGGAAAAGTGCTGTTCTAAAGCTTGGAAGGGAAAAAGACTAAGAAAAAAGAATATCTGTGGTCAATACATGAGCATGTCATTTTAGAGTACTGAAATGTCTACACATTCAGTGCGAAAGTTTATTCTGAAAAAGTTTTCTTTTTGAAGTTATAGATTTCTTTTGATATTTCAGCTTTATATGATCTTTCTTGCTACTGTAGTTTATAAAGTCTAATTTCATCAATTATTGAAAGAAAAATCTACCTAAAAATAAAAATTAATTACTTTCAGTTCATGTATATTCATAAACTCAGAGTTTTAAGTTTTCCCATTATAATCTAAAACACTGTTTTCAAGTTCAAAATACAATTAAAGCTAAAATTTGCTTGTTTGGACAAAATCTAAATGCCTCTTCTTTATCAACTGTTATATAAATAGGGACATATGTTCTGCAATGACATTACAGAAAAGTACGAAGAACTGTTAATATGAGGTTTCCTCATCTCTAGAGAAACATTTTACCTACTCTTAATAATCACTATACCAATAGTTCAGAAATCTTTTTGTGGACTTAAATGTATCTATTACATACTAATCTCAGATACAATTTATTCAAACAAGATTCATTTTTGCCATAAAAACTTGCTTGATACTATATGGTGATGAGAGATTGTGAGTTATTAAGTAAATTATATAGTTTCTGAAAATGACTTTAGTAGCTAATGCTCAACTTAGGAACAATACAAAATGTTCTCCAGTTATGCACAGCTAAATTAAAGCAGTGTTGTTGGAATGGAACTTACTTTTGTAACTTCAGGCATAGATGGGTGAGAGGCTTGAAAGGAGCTCTCAGTCCTCCACAAGGCCTTTTCTACTCCACTTCCTGTTACAGGATATTTGCTGGTCAACAGGAGTGTCACGAGCATGGTTAGGACCACATTTCCCACAATGCCTCACATTATACCTGCTACAGGGGCCCATCTGCTACATTTTTGTAGCTGGCTGATAACCCGCACTATACCTGAAGTATCTAAGTGAGGAGACTGTTCTCTCCATCGTTGCCCAATCTGTCGTTTGCAATGACTGCACACTCCTCCTGTACAGAGCCCACTACCGTCAGTAACGTTTTTTATTACACTTCTGTTCAAAATAAAAGATGCCATAAATGTTCCTCCTTCAAAAAAGAAGAATAAAAGGGGAAGGATGTATACATCTAATTTGAAAATACCTTCTGGTGATCCTCATAAAGTGAATGGCAGTTCAACTCTTCATGAGAATTATTGTTACTATTTTAACATAACCATCAATATTGAAATCTTCAAAATATTTCTTTTGAATAGAAACTTTCTGAGAGAAAAAAAAATAAATGGTCTGAAATGTTTAGAAGTATAAGCAAAGGATATGTAAGAAATTGTGAAAGAAACATACCTAAAAAGGAGAATACTGGGAACATAATGTACTTTGACTTTTCTTCTCTTTTCTTTTACTTTTAAATTATTGAGACTACCCTTTCTAAAATCATACACTTGCAGAAAGACAGATTAATGAAGCTTGACAGAAGCTTAGGAAATCATCTCTTCAGCACACTGCCTTTAGGCAGCACATGTCTAAACCATCTAGGATGGTTCATTGTCTGTGCTCTCTACGGTAACTCAGTACACAGACAGCAGAACCTACACTGGAACTTTCACGCCCTGACTGCCCAGAAGTTTCTCAGTCACCCAACATAAACCTGTTAGGTATTAACAGAATTTTATCCCATTCTATTTCTATTTAAATTTTAAATCTGCAAAGAACACACACACACACACACAAAAATTGTTTAATGTGAATTATTAGAGAGATGTTGATCATTTCCAAAAGTGAATTAATTATTCAGATCACCAACATACTGTTAGATAATTAGATGGTCAAATTTGGGATTTTTATTTACAATTTGAATGTATTTTAAATATCATGAAATTAGCCTTATTTGAATTATTTACAGTCTTTGAGCAGCAATCATTGTATATATTCTCAATATACTTTGGTGGGTCTTTAACATCTTATTGAAAATGAAGTGCTTTACTTTATTTAACATAGTTAAGAAAAATATAATTTAAGCAGCCGTATAAGAGAATGATTTTTTTTTGCATATATACTATTATTTTATAAAGTTCCATGAGATTAGTTAGAATTTTTCATCTTTTCTATTAAATATTGAACTAAGATAACAGCTCTGTTTCTGAAGTGAGAAATAGACATTCTCAGTAAGGTTATTTTTCTGGCAAAAATGCAAGCGAAAACAAGAAATTCATTGTTCAGCTGTTACCTTTGCTTTGGCATTCTGGCCACTTTGCTTTTAATCTGTGAAAGGGCCTTGAATTGTCCATCCGGCAGCATATCTGCTACGCTAAGATGAGATAATAGTAGCCTGAAAAATATCTTTTGTCTTCAACCCCACTGTTTATTGTTCACTTTTAGAGGTTAGCTACTGCTATGGTGATTATGTATAGCTGGAACTAAAGGCAACTTTTATAATTGCCGCTGTTTAAACAAGTCGATCTGAAAGGTGACGATAGCCTTGCAAATAACTACCAAAAATTTACCTGTTCTCAAAAGATTACATAGTTCATTCTTCTCTAGAGAGAAAAAAACTAAAATGAAAAGCATCCATGTTTGCAAAGTATTAAACCAGCATAAATTATTCGTGAATATTTTGGAGATTAATAATCTAATTTAATAGTTATTTTTTGAATGGGAGTTTAATATATACCCATAATGAATAGTAAGCTTCTATCTTTTTTTGTTATAAAATCAGAGAAATAAAAATATTCATTTTTAACGTGATAAGTTTTAGTTTAAAATTAGTTTAAATTTCCTGATAACACTTTGAAATTAATATGGTTCCCAGGAAAACTGTTAAATTGCTTTTAAGATATTTTAAGATTTCTGATGCAAGTGATTTTACATGTGTTCCTCTATTCTAGAAAATGTCTCCTACTTTTTTCTCTTATTTTGCTATCCTAAAACATTCATCCTAAACTTTTAACTCTTTCAATGCTACATGAAGGTATACAACCTCATAATTATTATAGCATTTGTATAATGATACTAAATATTCAGAATAGAATTTAATACACTTATTACTATGTGAATTTGTCTTCAGATATAGCTACATAATAGTAGGATGGACTGTTATAAGTAAAAAGGACCTTAAAAATCATCTAAGCTAGTGTTTCTTAATATGTGCTCCACAAACCATCAATATCAGAATGCCCTGGTCTGTTTGTCTAAAATTGACCTATCTAGACATAAGTAATTAGTAACTTTGGAGGTAGATCTGATGAATCTAGATTTCTAGAAATAAACACTTAAGCTGAATTATATCATTGTTAAATTTAATAATTATTTAAGAATCACTGGCATATTACTGAAAAAGTTTAGGTACCACACACAGATTCTGAGAATACAAAAAAGACTAAGACACTCAACAACAACAAAATCTGAATTTTTCATGTAAACAAATGTTATGATAGATAATAAAAATATAAATAAAATGTTTCTAACATAATATGAATGAAGATAGAGGCCCCAGAAAATACATCAAAGTAGAGCTCTGTGAAGTATAGATGCCAGATCAAAATGGGAGCATCGGAGCAAAATCATGAAGGAAGATGAATAGGACAAGGAAAGGTATTAACATAAGGCCCATCAAGGGTGTGTGGAATTTTAATACAATATTATATTATCAAATCATAATTTTTGAGGAATAAATGATAAAAATATAGAGGCAAGCAGGAACAAAATCAAGAGGCAAAATTTTCTGTTACAGTAACTGAACTTATATAGAAGAAATGGGAATTTAAGCAAGAAAATGATATTATCAGATGTGTATTCAAGATACATTCCTCTGGAAGTTCTGTAAGAAAAGGATTTGAATGGAAACATCTTTTATTCATTCATTCATTCATTCATTCATTCATTTTAGTTTCAAGTACACAGTACATTGGTTAGATATTTATATAGTTTATAAAATGATCCCCTAATTGCTCCTTTCTCGTCTGTTTCCCACTTAGCCAATATGTCAATGCTAACTGCATTCCCTATCCATGCTCCCCATCCCCATGAGCATCTATCAACTACTAATTTGTACTTTATTAACCCTTCATCCCTTTCTTCCAGATCCCCAATCCCCTTTCCTTCTGTCTGTCACCAAGTTGTCCACTATATTTGTGTCTGATTTTGATTAGTTGTTCTTTTTGTTCCTTAGTTTCCACATATAAGTGAAATCATGATATTTATCTTTCTCTATTTGACTTATTTCAGTCAGCATAACTTCTAGATCCATCCATATCATTACAAATGGTAGGACTATTTTTTTTTAATGGCTGATAATATTTCATTGTATATGAACCATGAATTCTTTATCTAATCATCTATCTGTTGATGGGCATTTAGTTTGTTTCCATATCTTGGCTATTGTAAATTGTGCTGCCATGAATATTGGTATGCATAGATCTTTATAAATTATTGTTTTGGTTTTCTTTGGATAAATGCCCAGAAGTTCAATTGCTAGGTCAAAGATATATCCATTTTTAATTTTTTTATAAGCCTTTAGACTGTTTTATAGTGGTTGTACCAATTTGCAATCCCACCAACAATGTATGAGGGTTTCCTTTTCTCCACGTCCTCACCAGCACTTGCTGTTTTTTGATTTATTGATGATAGCCATTCTGACTAGTTTGAGGTGATATCTCATTGTTTTTAATTTGCATTTCTCTGATAATTAATGACCTTGAGCATCTCTTCATATGTCTATTAGCCATCTGTATTTCCTCTTTGGAGAATTATCTGTTCAGGTCATCTGCCCATTTTTTAATTGGATTTTTTTTTTTTATTGTTGAGTTGCATGTGTTTTTATATATTTTGGATATTAACTCTTATCAGATGTATAATTAGCGAATATCTTCTCCCAATCAGTAAGTTGTCTTTTTGTTTTGTTGATGGTTTCCTTTGCTGTACAAAACTTTTTAGTTTGATGTAGTTCCATTTGTTTATTTTTTCCTTTTGTTTCCCTTGCCAAGGGAGGTATATCCAAAAAGAAATTACAGTTAATAATACCAGAAAGTTTACTGGATATGTTTTCTTCTAGAAGTTTTATGATCTCGGGTCTTATATTTAAGTCTTTAATCCATTTTAAGCCTATTCTTATATACAGTGTGAGAAGGTAGTCCAGTTTCTTTTTCTTTTTTTCTTTTCTTTCTTTTTTTTTTTTTGGCGTATATCTGTCCAATTTTCCCAACACCATTTATTGAAGAGACTTCTTTATTCCATTGTACATTTTTACCTCCTTTGTCATATATTAAGTAAGCATATAGGTGTGGATTCATTTCTGGGCTCTCTATTCTGTTCCATTGATCAATGTATCTTCTTTTATGCCAATACGATGCTGTTTTGATTAGCCTTGTAATAGAGTTTGATATCAGATAGTGTGATACCTCCAACTTTGTTCTTCTTTCTTGATTGCTATAGCCATTTGGGGTCTTTTATGGTTCCATATAAATTTTAGAATTATTCATTCTAGCTCTCTAAAAAACACCATTGGTATTTTCTTAGGATCAAATTGAATATATAGATTGCTTTGAGTAGTATGGCTATTTTAATGATATTGATTCTTCCTACCCATGAGTACGGTATATGCTTCCATTTATTTTTATCTTCTTCAATTTCTTTTTTCAATGACTTATAATTTTCTGAGAATAGGTCTTTTACCTCCTTGGTTAGTTTGATTTCCAAATATTTTATAGTTTTCAATGCAATCGTAAGTGGGATTGTTTTCTCAATTTCTTTTTTGAAAGTTCATCTTTGGTGTATGGAAACATCTTTTTTAAAAGGCAAACTGAAGCCTATTAAAATTTTCATGAGTTTGTTTGAGCTTATGTAAATTTGAATCAGGCAACACTAAAGCAAAGGTGATTATAAGCATTCCACGGACAGAAGCTCGGGAGAGGTATTTATAGAGAAGACAAGGAAGCAAAGCAATTAAACTTTCTTATTGGCTGTAACTTAAGCAGTTTCCTTATTTGAGAAAGGCTGGCAGCTCTTTGTGACTGGTTTCTTAAATTTCATTGACACTCATTTAGGTTTGGGGCCTGCACAGGCTACCAAGGCCATCACAATGTAATGCCCTCCTGTGTAATTACTTTTACAAACTACAGATTGGAAACTGGTCAGGGTAGAAATGATGAGGTCACAGGTTGAAAGAAGAGAAATTAAGGATAAAAGTGGATATAATAAAGTCATAAAACAGGGGAAATTTGTGATAACCAGAATGTGTAGGATGAAGTAGAGAGAGAAATCGTATATGATATTGTCCCTTCTTGTTGCTTTCTTTGTTATAGAAAAGGAGTAATATTTTCAATTCATTTTTACAATTTTAATTGTCATGTTGAAAGATTATACCTTTAAATGACCAATATAGCAAAAATGAGCACCACGTGATGGTGACCTTTTATATTTTAAATTTGTTTTTCTCAGGATTACTTACATGTAAAAAGAAACATTAGATATTAAAAAGTCAATCAAATCAATAAGAAAAAGGTTAAAATAATAACTACTATACAATATTGCTTTAGTGTCATGAGGATGACTACGTGTAGTTCCAGATCTCATTCCCTAGATTATAAGTATAAAATGTCACTACATATTTCATGATTTTTATAGGAAAAGAGAAAATGATCTATATACTTTTCCTTTGACTGATACTTATGTTAGTAAATTATGAGTTCAAAAAAAAAACACAGTTTTTTTCATGTTGGATATCATTGCTCACTGGTCAGCCTAGATTAAAAAAAAATATTTTAAAATCTCTAATCTCTCCCATGCAGATAGTCCAGATAGTGACTTGAAAAAATAAACAAGATAGGAACTCTTATGCACACCTTCCATGGGGTATTCCAAGAATGAAGCAAAGAGTATCTAAAGGGCTTGTCTCTCTCATTTTAGACTCTCTCCAACTCCTGAAAGCATAACTGAATTAACTGAATGAGAGGGATGCCACTACAGCAATACTATACTACTGTTCTTAAAGCAAGTCATAACAAATGTCTGTATTTATTATTAGCAAGTCACTTCTAACAATACAGACATTTACATAACAATTATAAGAAAATATTCAGACCTCAAAATTTATAATGCCAGCATTATTATTTGCCTTTTCTCTTTTATCTGACTGTAAAGGGGATTTTAAAATGCTAGGGAAATATGAGAGGAGAAGTGTGAGGGACTGGGAAAAAGCAGTGAGGGGTTTAAGTGCAAATGGTAGTTAATAGATGGTCATGGGGATGGGGAGCACGGAATAGAGAATGTAGTCAGCAATAATATAATGGCTATGTGGAGAGCCAGAGGGAAGACAGAGTAATCAGAGATATTGTTTCATAAACTATATAGATGTCTAACCAAGGTACTGTATACTTGAAAATAATAATAATATTTTTTAAAAGGTTTCAAAAAAAAAAAACGACTAGGGCAATCAAAATGAAAATCATATGTAAAATTCTGGTCTTGGCCTTCTCTCTGTTTTCTTCAGAATGACCAGAATTTCAAATGTTTTTGGAGTGTATGTTTTAAAGTACAGCTGAAAGTTATGACTATAATTATGATCATCCTTGTTAGAGTTAATGATCTATCAATCATTTTGGGAGCTGTGCCTTAGAAAAATTAGGTAATAAGAGGGCACCTATTTGCAAAGTAATCATTTGAATTAAAAAAAAAAGAAAAACATTTGTGAAATTCTCAGAGAAATTTTCATCTGCTTATTTCAAAGCAATACAGTTCTGTAAATATGCAGCATTCAATTACCAGTGATTTCAGCAGATATTTAAAATTGTAAAGATTCACACAACATATATATTTTACAAAATATGCATTTTAATTTCTTACTTTCAATCTGTGACCATATCACTTCTCATTTGAACTAAAATTATTTATCCTAACAAGTTTCCAATCCATTGTCTACTAAAATAATTCAAAAGGAGACCTTTCGATTGATATATTCAGTGGTACTGAAGGTGTTGCTATAGTACCAAAACATACTATGACTGAAGAAAATTAATCTGTAATTCCCTTTACCTTCGATTTTATATTCTTTAGGAAGTAATACAAGAGTGATGATAGGCCTGTAGTCCCTGTACTTGAAACTTTCACACAAGTAGGGTGGGGCAGTCATGGAGAGGCACTTCAAGAAATAATTAGCCAGTTAGCTGCAAAGCATGGAGCTGTCATCCTCCATCTGTTAGTGACATCAGTATTCATTTCAGATTTTGTTTTGAAGCCACATTTTCCCTGCTCTTTTTAAGCAGGCCCTCATCAACGAGTGACAACTATTGAACAATTGTAGGCGAGGAAAATATTCCCACAAAGGAAATTGAAGAGAGGCCAAAATTTATCAGAACGATAAGGACATGCTGGTATTGCTAAAATGTCTATAATTTGCTCTAAAATTCTTCAGAATATTGAGCTGAAGCCTAGTCTGTAAAAGCTATGTAGTATCTCAAGCAACACAAGAAACACTCAATTGCCTTAGTTGAAGGTAAACACTCCAAGGTGGTCAGCTAGCAGTATATCATAAATCTAAGGACACTAAAAGCAACTCTGAGAGACCTTTATGTTTCTGTTTCTCAATCCACGTATAAGGTTTTATTATTTGACATATAAAACATACACAAAAATAGTTTTATTGGTAAAATTTACAACTTGTTATTTTACTAGGCAAATAAACTCTTCTTTGGTGAAATTAATACATTAAGAAAACAGACTGAATAAAATAGAGACTCTGCCCATCATTTATGCCTATGGCATTAAAGCCCACCCTATTTCTTAAGAGATGGTCTGTAGTCATGATTCTCAAATAGGCCTCTAATGAGCTCTTTGTTTAGTAATGGTTTTGATTGCTGAATACATGGGGGCCCAGCTTCTGTCTCTAGATCACTGTCATGGGGGCTCAGCTTCTGTCTCTAGATCACTGTCTACCAAATGTGGACTTCCCATAAAATGTGTTGAGAGCTCAAAAGGGCAAAGAGTTGGTACTTTACATTAACTATGGAATACATTGTATGACTGTGTGCTTCTTGCTAAAAAGTATCTGATTAATAAATGCCTGTGTATGTGAAAGAATTTGCTCCACTGCTTAGTTTGATAGACCCATGAGAGAGAGAAATAGCCCTAGAATCAAGGGAATATCCTGGAATGAACTAAATGTTTATATTGCCGCAAATTTATGTTGAAATACTGATCTTCAATATGATAGTAATAGAAGATGGAGCCTTTGAAGACTGATCAGAATATGAAAATGAGCCCTGATAAATGAGAATAGTAAGGGAACTCAGAATTTTCTCACCCTTTCTGCCATGTGAGGACACTGGAAAATATTCATTTGCTACTCAAAAAAGGGTCCTCACCAGCCCCTGATCATGCTATTACCCTGATCTCAGATTTCCAGACTCTAGAACTGTGAGAAATAAGTTTCTGTTATTTACAAGCCACCCAGTCCATGGTACATTGCTAGAGGAGCCCAAATAGACTAAGATAGCATCCCATCCAGAACAAAGCCTCCCTTTCTTACACCCTCCCCCAAATTACCTTACATAAATCCAAATATTGTAGCATGTTCTTTCTAACACCCCTTACTAAGACATCCCTGGTTATACATGGCATGTGTTCTCCCCCTGTCCCACAACTGTCAATTAGCACACGTTGTTTGACTACAAGTTTGTTCTGAGTGATATTTTCTGGAGGGCATTGGCACCCAGGTCAATAATTTTTATTACAATTCTTATACCCACCTCCTTTGTTCTATGGTGAGAACCATTTGGTTAAATATAACACTAAGCCATTAGCTGATAAAATTTAAAGTGAGGTTCTCTAACAAGAATGTATATGTTTAAATATGAAATTTCTGATTTTAAATTAATCAACACATAGCCATTAGTAGTCATTAAGAACATCTGTCTTTTAACAGTTAAGTTGTTAATAGCCCAACACTGAATTTCCATCTGTATTTTTTTTTTGTTCTACTGCCACTTGTTCTTTTACGCTACAGTCTTAGTCACAATAAAGGTTTAGGATAAGCCCAAGATTCTCAATTTGTTGCGTAAATTTAGGTTCAGAAGATATGTGCTCTTTTTAAACTCGCAATTTATTAAAGTTAATCTGATAGCTATTCAATCTTTTAAAAATATTGGACTCTTCTTTTCCTGATGATGTCAGTAAGCCAAATCTTGTATTTGTATATGTGCAAACTTGAACTGATATAGAGCAGACTTTTGCATCTCTAATTTTCCTTGGACTTGGTTCGTTTTAATTTTGTTAGTGTTTTTTACAACATATTACATACAGATGAAGTTTTGTTATTATATTATTATCAACCACATCCTAAGTCATTAGCACACATTTTGTTTTTATAGTAAAAACATACCGTAATTTAACTTTTACTTTTCTTGAGGAGTATAAAAGACTTGGAATTGAATTTCTAAATATGTTTAGTTTGAAAAAAATATCTGTCTCTTCTCACTGCTATAACAGGCCATCAAAGGAAGCCTCTTTGAGGATGATAGAACAGATAGTTATAATGCCTGTAAATAATAAAGACTGTTGTAGAGAGAGAGCACAGCTTAAACCCACTTCTTCCAGCCATCCCCATTGAGGTACTAGTACTGTGAGTGGTACCACCTTAGAGAACCAGGTTGCCAGGTGATTGCAAAAGCAGGAGTAAGTAAGTGAGCCCAGTGGGAACTTCATGGAACAGGGAGACATTGCTCAACTGAGCACAGTTCAGATTGCAGAAGCAATTAACTCCCTTAGAACAATGACTTGATCATCATCATTACTGTATCCCATAATCCCAGAACATAATAATGTTTTTTTAAAAAAAATGAATTAAGAAATTAATAACGATATGAAAAGACAGTATGGGGCTACATGAAGTCATAGAACATTAGCAAGGAAGAAAGCTACTGGGAAATGGAATCAACTTAAAAGAAACACGACTGAGGAAAGAAGCTGCTATGAATACCAATGAACAGAAGTGACAGGATACAGACATCTTCTTCACAGAAAAAATTTATCATAATGTAATATGTGTACATACTCAGCCATCTTGTTGATGCTCACTGATAAAAAACAAAAAAATATTAAAGATAACCCCTCTCAGCTCTTTCTGGATGCAAGTCAAATGTCACTCATACCACAAAGCTTGTCCTGACTTCCCCAGTCCTTGTCAAGTCCTTGCTCCTCAGTGCTCACATAGCACTTAGCTCAGTCTGTTTTCTGTTTGAACACCTAACACTAGGTATTAGGTGTTTACACACTAGTCTCCATTTACACACTAGTCTCCCATATCAGACTGGGAGCTCACTGAAGGCTTCCTTTTCTTCTTTTTTATTTTTTATTTTAATTAGTTTCAAGTATACAGTGCATTGGTTAGACATCTATATAAATAGTAAAATGATCCCTCCAATTATACCCTCCCTTCCCTGACCCTCCACCTAGCCAAAGTATTAATGCTAATTGCATTCCTTATGCTGTACTTCCCATCCCCGTGACTGTCCGTCAGCTACTAATTTGGGAATGGAGTGAAGAGTTAAAAAAGTATAAATGAAGGCCCCTTTTTATATGCTAGCTAGCATGTGTAATAGGAACTCAATAATGCTTATGAAGAGGGAGCTATATTTAGTGTAAAAAAGGAGAGATAGTGCAGCTAAAAGTCCTCTGTTGAAGTGTCAGCTTTGCCTCTTACACAGTATGTGGCCCTCAGTGAATCACTTAATCTCTGTATGCTAAAACAAAATAAACACTACCCAAACTCATTCTATTTACTGTTCAATAAAGTGAAAGTGAACATATTTTGAAACCTTTAGTATTCTAGAAAAACTATGTACTATTATAATAGTGATAATTAGTCTTACTTCCATCCTCATCGCTTCTCCAAGATATTTTTTTATTTCATTCTCTATTCTAAGCACATAAAGAGGCAATTTCTAGCTTTTCTCTGAAAGCCTACAGACTAAAATGATTTATACAAGTGCTCAGCCTTCCATTAGCCAGAACAACTGAAGTTAATTTCACTCTTCTAAGGGACAAGTTTTCTCATAATGAAAATGGAATTATATGCTTCCCCAAGATTAAGCTGTCTGGTAAGCAGAAAACTGTGTTTTAAGGCTCTTAAGTCACTTGTATATTTTACCAAACAAGTAAATGCATTTTGAGTAAAAACAGTGTCATTCAATTCAAATAAAACCTCGCATAATACAATTTCTCTCTCTTATAGTTGTAGCGTGTTACATTTACCTCCATTCACGTACATGGCTGTTCCACAGCATTTAGTTCTATTTTTTTTTATTTTAGACATTTTTATTAAGTTCTCAAAAATGTACTGAATGCTCTTTTCTGCCCTGAGCATAGATCAGTGCAGGACAAAGTCCTGTCAGTAAGAAAGGTTAAAAAATGCGCATAAAATATATCATGACTTAAGAGTTATGAAGAAAATTAAGTCAGAAAGGGAAAGGGCTTAAGTGTTGGTGTTGTCAGTTGGATGGCACGTTTCATTTACCAGTTCAGGAAGTTTTCTCTGAGAAGGTGACATTTGAATGAAATGAGAAACATTCACAGATTTAAATAAGATAACTCCTGGCAAGAAAAACATAATATTTGCAAAGACCCTAATATAGGAAATTGTGATGCGATAGAAGAGTCCCCCAAAGAAGGAAGTATATGAGATAAATCTAGAGCATCTATTAGAATATGCTAAAGATAATTCAGTATAATTACTAAATTACTGTGGGCTAGCTTTACTTTACTATGATATGTATGTAGTATACACATACATACATGCACATGTTATTGTGCAATGTTATGCAATGTTGTACTTTCGATAGTGCTGACATTGATCAAAGTAACTTTAAAAGCGATTAAATTATGTTGGGGTGAGAGAGTAAATATCAGCGCATCCCTTCCTCTTTCTTATCTACCCCCATCTGGATTTGGAAACAATTGATAAAGAAAGAGTAAATCACATAGAGATAAAAATGTGACTTAATTATTCACAACAACTTGATCTGGAGATTATAACATAATTGTGGACAAGTGTGTTCATGGACAGCCCTTAATTAGTCAGATTTATCCATCTAGTCACTGGCAAAGAAGAAAAACCCAAAGTAGCTTCTACCATGGGGCAGAAGGCAGGCCAGGGTATACATGCTCTCTACAGATTTGAGGCCCAGAAGAATTTTACAACCAGAAGAATCTTACTCATGTCTAATTTGTCGCCATCAAAGACCAAGATTGTTATTGTAGGAAAATTCTACAAAAAGAAAACATGAGCATAGAATAAAGTGAAGGTGACATTATATTTTAGTTAGCCAAGGACAGACCCAGTTAGCACTGGCTCTTCCAGCAAAATTATTAGTAATATTCACTATCTAAACTGCCTTGGTGACTCTGGGAACATGTGCTCTTCTTAATATATTAATACATTTTCTCTTTGTTTTTGGAAATTTTTTTTTTATTTCTTTTTCTCTCACATGTCTTAAGAAACATTTAAAATAATTAGAACATTATATTTTGGTATACACTTGTCGTACAAGAGACTGATTTCAGTACCCACTTAAAATATGAGTGCTGTAGAAGCCCCAGTCACCTATTGAATAAGACATTGGCCTCCTAAAATTTGTGTTGTGATCTTTTTAAAAATGTTTTCAGTTATTGTAAAAATATAGACCAATGACATTTCTGGAGTAAAAAGTATTAATGCAGAGAGGAATACGGAAAAGACTAGATGATATTGAGAGTCCTGTCACTCACTATTATTTTAACTAGATGGTTTACTGACTTGTATGTATTTTTCACTGCCTGATCAGCTGTACTCTCCAAATTTTCTTTTCTGTTCTCATGTTTATCATGGGATATTTCACTCAATGTCTATTATTTTAAATTCTATAAAACAGCTTAAATCCCACAAACCAGCTTTATATCTGATCACTTTTCTTTAATGGTATAGATTGAAGAAGTTTAGTAGTGGTAAAACTCAATTGTGAAAAAAATTACAATGTTTTTCATAAAATTGGTTATATTAAATTAAAATTCTCTATTTGACCTCCTCACATGAACTGAATTAGTTATTAGGTATTTGTATGAGTTATTTGGGTTGACTCATTTAAACTTACTTGACTTAGTTGTTAAATTGCTTACATAGAAATGTTTCTTTTTAGATTTTTTTAATAACAGGAAAAAACCTTTTTAAAACAAAAACATTTTATATGTGTATATAATTATCAGTTTTTTTAAAAAGCATATTTTTTTTTGTTTTTACATTGCAGAGAAGCTCTGACAAACAAGCCTTAATTTACTTTCATATTAACTCATTTACTTTTTATATATAGTCATGCATCACTTAATTTTTACATGATACATTTTATATTCAATTTCCTCCAATTTAATCATTTATATTACATGGGATTTGATCAAGTTCCTTCAAACTGTTAATTATTATTATGATTTTTTTAAGGAAAAAACAAGATAGTTTAAGATTTTTAGTGTTTAAAAGATATCATCTCAAAGATATACATTTGCACTAATGTAAATTTCATGGAAACAATGCAATGATCAAAATAAGACATAATTATTTTTTAGTATTTGAAATAATGTAATGTATTTCCTAAACTATCATATTTCTGAAATATATACAAAAAATAAAATTAAAAATAACTATTCATTAAAAAATTGCATTTACTTATTTGACTATTTTACCATTAAGCAGCAATACATTGTTTTATCAAACGTATAACATACAAAATACTTTTTCCAGATCTCTTAATGTCTATTCCATAAGAAAAGTAGGATTAATATTTGTTTTATAGCTGAATTTTTAAATGCAAAATCATTGTGGCATAACATGTTGATTGTTTTCCTATATTGTTTTTTCTTTATTGCATTAGTATTAAAACCTGTGAATTTTAGCTGATCTCATGGTCTCCAGAATAAACAATACATTCGTGCTCTATTGGAATAATAATGATGTGACTTGTTCTGACCAATGAGAATGACAGAAAGTTATTAAAATTTCAGAGCCTTGTCTTTGATGGTTAGATATGCTCTCTACATTTTTTAACTAAAAATGTGTCATGTGAGAGATAAACAGCAATTATAATTTAAAATGTAGAAACCATTCCTGAAGGTGTTTATATTCAGTGTGTACTATGTGTCAGACACTGTTCTAGATAGAGGTGATAGAGTTGTGAACACAATGACAAAACATTTAGGACCCATACAACATTTGGATGTATTTCAAAAAACAAATAAAGAACCTCCAATAAGAAACATAGGACACCAATGTTCATATTCTTAATCATCTCTTTCAAAATATTCTGTTTTTTCAAAGGGGAGAAGAGAACATTCTTACTATGAGAGCCAGCCCCTTGTAATAACATTTCAATCCTCTTTACTTTCTCATTTTTCTCTGAAGGTAAGTTTTTTTTTTCCAATTTGTGGACTAAATTAGGAAAAAATAGCTATGTGGGATGATGACAAACCCCTACTATAAAGTTAAGTTATATATTTGCATTTGCCATCTTTCCAGGGTCTCCTATTCTAGCCTCTAAAAATTTCAGATGCCAATCAATCGCCATATAACTGAGAATAGATTAGTGTGTGGAGCCTGGGAAACAACAAAAAAAAATTGAAGAGTTCTGCTCTGATATCAATCTAGATTTTACCATAACAGAATTTGAACACTTAGAACATATGAAAGACAGAAACAAAGTCAACTCATTTTTAGGCCTGTATCACAGTGGGCAAGCAACAGCAAAGCAATACAATAAGGGTAAATATCAAGTTTATAAGCTTGCAATTGTTATTTATAAATAACAGGTGTATTTAGAAATACAGCACTCCATCTTTTCTCGGCAAAAACAAACAGTTTTTTAACCCTCAAAACATTCTGAACTGAGGTGATGAATAAAAAATATTTGCTTAAATTTAATTTAAAGTACAACACATTTATGACTCAATTAAATGACAAGCATAATCACAACAATAATATCTATTATCTAAGTGATTTACTTGGAACAACACGTTTAATTCAGCCAGCAATACCATGAAAGAAGAGTTGTCATTATTCCCTGTTCTGAACAGGAAACCTGTCATCAACATTTATGCATTGTTTCCAAAGCCATTCATACATTCAAATCTCAAGCAGCAGACCCTGGAATACCATTCTTAGATAATAAATTATATTGATGTCTGAAACATTAGTAATTGGTTTTGTAAGAAGAATAAGTTATAAGTAATAATATCATAATTAGTTTGTTTTCTAAAACCATTGGCATCAAATTTCAATTAAATAGAATTATCTATAAGGTAATGAAATACTGAAACAGTTTGCAGAATACCTGGACTCTTTTTCAGCCCTCAAAGAATTCCATACATTGGCACTGATTATGTATCAAAAGTATATGCCTAATCTCTTCATATTAAATATATTTTGTCTAAACCTTCTAGAGTGAAATTTCTTTCCAGTCTTATGTGACCAACGCCTCCTACTCCAAAGCACTGACATTAGCAGCATGCACCCCATGCCTATCACATGGTATTCTGCCTGCTTCTTGAAATATATTATGTGCTGAGTAGCAAATTCTCAACTATAAAGGCCTCCTTATTAAATATTTGTGGCTTTGTAGATTAATGAAGTAGTACTAAAGTATCCAGAGGCAATAAGTAAACAATAAGCAAATAAGTAAGTAAGGCTGGGTTCCCATATAACTGTATTTACAAAAGTGTACAGCAATCTAGATTTGGTCGATAGGCTAGTGTTTGTTTATCCCTTTTTATACATTTTATGCTTCAAATGTTATTGAAATTTATAAATCCTTATTAAGATATTTTGGTCATTTTTAATTTTCAAAACTAATCTACTTCTCCCTGAGGCCTCTCTACCCCTCTGTCTGCTCTGCCATATCAATCCTTTCTCTGCCTTAAGTAAAGTATGTGTGTGTGTGTGTGCATGCGTGTGTGTGTGTGTTTTAATATCACGAATCACCATAGGCCAATAATTTTAGTTATTTGTGCATGTATGTGATTATTTTTTTTATTTTCAACTATGGTTATTCAGCATAATATCTCCTATACTACTCAATATAACACATTATTCATGAAGAATTTAATACACATATGTAACATATATTAATTTAAGTGGAATTTCTTAAAAATGTACTACTGTTGTACAATCTAGGAATTCTGTCCGAGAAGTTACATGCTGAAGTTGCATCTATATGATGCCAAAACATCAAGATTAAAAATAAAACATTCGCTCAACCATGGTGTTGTTTCCAAGTATCTACATGCTTGGCGTTAGGGAAGGAAAAATATTTAGATGATAGATGTTACTTTCCATTTTCCATCTGGCAGTTCTGGCTTCATGTAGACAGAGCCTCTGACAGTCAAACTAAGACAAAACAATTTCAGGTTTTAGATACGGTTTTAAGCCCACCCACATGGAAGTAAACAGATTAGTCTGAAGAAGAGAAACTGTTGAATGCCGAATCACATCTATGCTTTTAGCCAACAGAAATCTCTGAGGAATGATCATCTGCATTTAACTCTCCCCAACTGTAATTCTACCCTGTTTCATAAGTGAGAGTTTGCCTGGAAAGATCCCCAGTTGAATTACTCAGACATTTCAGGAATCTCCAATAAGAGTCATGTCAATCTGGGACCCTACATCCAGTGGGGAGAAGGTAATAATTCTCCCACAATAGTCAAAATCAGGAATTAACTGGCTGGAATTTTCTGCAATTTTTTCTTTCTAAATGAAGACTTTAGGATTTAATTGAGAGGAACATGATTATGATAGGAAAACTGTTTTTTGGTTCATTTTAAAAAGACATTGAATTCTTTATAGAGAATCCAGTAGAGATAAAAAGTAAAATATCTACATATCAATTAACAAACAAATCCACCTAAAATCTCTATGTAACCATGAAAAAATTTGGATTGGCTTCAGTGTCACTCTACAGGGCAGAAAATTACCAGACTACACATCTCTATGAACTATCTATTAATTTTAATGCATTTTTAAAAGTTAGGTAAATTATCCCACATATACACACACATACACTTACACACAAACTCACTCATACACAACATGGTAAGAGTCATGCATGCTGGAATTTTTGTATTTACACAAAGAAAATCTTACACACATAGATCTAAATACCACAATTGTGCTACTCTAAATGAGAGAAAATTTAATCCTCTGTTAATATTATTTATAGTCTTCTATCAAACTGGAGAAACATCTTTGGTAGGATACTTATCTTAAAACAATATTATTCTTTAAACAGTAAAATACTTTGGAATTAGTGATTCAATCATTAGTCCTGAATAGAAAACATGCCATTTTTATCTATGCTGATTAAAAAATATAGAATTCAGATATTTTTAGTCTTTTAACAATCTTATTATTTTGTCTCATACCTCCAAAGAGTCATAAGCAAGACATACTTATCTTGATTTATATAGCCAATTTTACTATTTTATTGAATAATGAATGTGATTGACTTAGCATTATAACACTGTTAATGATATCTTATAGGTTAAATATGAATAATTGGCTCTAATAAATAGTAACAAATTATTCATTCTAATATAGCCAATTTGAACAGAGCAAAGACAAGAAAAGTTATACGAAAGAGTTCTAAAACTTTATTTATTCATCTTAATTAGAGTGTTGTTTCATATAGATGGATAAAATGGATAAATAGGTAGGTAGATACATAGATAGATATGAAGCTGTGCTCACTCATATTTGTATATCAGAAATAGTGTTATTCAAAAAACTTACTATAATACTTGGAAGTACTTTCAAATTTGAGGTAGGCTCTATACTCTATCATCTACTATATACATAATACCTAAATTCAGAACAATATTAAAACACTTGGTTTATAAGGTAATCTATAAGTTTAAGCTTTATTATCCTTTATTTGGCCAGTGAACATTTAGTTAGTTAGTTAGTTATCTATCTTTATTTATTTAATTTATTTATTATTTTTCAATATTAGCTGACATATAATATTATATTAGTTTAGGTGTACAACTTAATGATTAGACATTTACATAATTTTTGAAGTGATCACTTCAAAAAATCTAATACCCATCTGATACCATACATAGTTATTACAATATTGTTGACTATATTCCTTATGCTATACTTTACATCCCCATAACTATTTTGTAATTATAAATTTGTACTTGTCATCCTTTCCCCTTTATTACTTACCCCTCAAAACTCCCCTCTCATTGGGCAACTGTTAGTTTGTTCTCAGTATCCATGAGTTTGTTTCTGTTTTGTTTGTTCATTTATTTTACTTTTTAGATCCACATATAAGTGAAAACATATGGTATTTGTCTTTGACCACAAATGAATGTATGTCTAATGAATGTCAAATGGCAAATTAATTTTGGAATGGAAGCCAACATGAATGATATAAGGCAACTTAAAACATTTAAGTAGATCCCTGATTTATTTCTACATAAAAGCAAACTGTGGAAATGGATTTGGTCTATAGATTTAATTATACCTCTGTAGATGTACTGAAGAGGATCCCCATTCTGGAACAAAATAAATCTTTGTAACACATATGTACATATGTGTATTACCTGTGAACTTATGTTGAACAATTTAAGTTTTTTGTATTTTTTTTTAAATGACACAGCGTTAATCTCTATCAAATAGAGGCTATATTTCTAATGATATCTTAGAGAAAGTCTGCCTAAAGTCTGATGTTTGGTGACCCTATTAATAGAATAACTATGTTAATATGTCTCAAAATTTTCCTTCATATAAAAAGTATATTATTAATTATTAAAGTAGGTAGATATAAGAAGATAAAAAAAATTTCCAGTAAGACTAGAGTAGAACTTAAAGTAGCACAATTCAAAATCAGGAAAAAGTATCTGAGACAATTAAGTCACGTGTAAGATTATATTATGTACTGACTTTTAAAAATTATTTATTACTCCTAAATTCCATTGCTTCATATTTTTGATGTTTGAGTTTTATGACCTTGGATTCCAAACAGCCCTTCATTCTTATTTTACATTAAAAAATATAACATTATAAAATACACTTAAAATATCTTCAAGTTAATCTTATTTATTAGTTTCAGTAATAAGCATAGCATGTCTAAAGGACAGAGGAATTTTTCCATTTACTTAAATTTAATGCACAGTTTGTTTAACCTACTCTGGGAAAGTGTTTGGTTCAGTTTTGTTTTATTTTAGTCTTTATGAAATTGCTCTAGAATATGACTAATAGGAAAATGTAATACTAAACATGCACATACTAAAGTATTCAAATTACACTGATGTATATTCAGTGTGAATTGATAAATAAGTACTTTCTGGAAATGGATTATATAGTTGGTAACTGTTAAATCTTTCTGAATATTAGCAAGCATTTTACATTTCTCCTGAAGAAATTCCTCTTGGATCTTCTCTTCTCCTTCTGATGAGCAAAATGTATACACAATAACTGTAAAGCAGGTTACTAAAATTAAACATGTACCAGTACGTTCAGATAACCCAAATGAGTTAAGTATGTGAAGTAGGGATTGAGCAAATCAGAGAAAACACACCATTGTTAAAAGTAGAATGAACTATTCAGTGCCATGTGAGTCTGCCTTTTGAATATGCAACACATAGGATGGTAAATTAGGTTTTTCAGGGGAAAACAGAAATTTAGAGTGATTCTCAAGCTTGATTATACTCCTGAATACTGTTAAAGGAACTGATGCACATGAAATAAAATATATGGTGCTTGTGAAACACCGTTCTGTCCATTATTGCCTTTTTGATGATCTCAAGTGCTTTATGTTCTATCCAAATAAACAAAAAAGTTAAAGATTTACATGTCCCAAGATAGTACAGCACTCTCTTACTGATCCACTCAGTCTCTTCAGTCTTTTTAACTGGATTTCACATCTACAAACATAACATATTCATATTATATAACATTTAGAAGTATATTTGACTAATTCTTTTGCATAAACAGAGGCCTATTTAAAGACATATGCCATATTCAATGTGTATACTTTATCCTGATATTTCCCAAATATGTCTGATCGTGAGAATTACCCATGTTGCTTATTAAAAATCTTTATCCGAAGGGCCCCTGGAATGATTCAGTTTGTCTGGAACAGGGTTGGCAATCTACAGCTCTCCAGCTAAACCAGACCACAACCTGTATTTGTAGGTAAAGTTTTATTGAAACACAACTGCACCTGTCTTTCATAATGTCTGTGGCTGCTTTCTTGTTACAATAGCTGTATACAGTATTTGTGAAAGAGTTCATATGGCATACAGTGTAGAAAATATTTCTTATCTGACACTTTACAGAATACATTTGCTGACTCCTTGTCAAGAGAAAGTGCAGAAATATGAATATCTTAAGAAAGCTCCTTCTAATTGACCATTATAATCAAACTAGTTTGGCTCTTTCTGTTTATTTATATGTCAAATTATTTATCACAGAGCTTGGAGAACCCTGGGTTGCTGTTGAATGATGTTAGTATTATATAGATTGAATTTCAGAACATTTACCTAATCAATGGCCCCATTTTAAGAAAATAATTCCCCTCCGTGACTTTTGAAAAGATGTCTATTAAAATGTTCTAGAATCCCTAAATTTATTCCTATCATTTACATAGAATAAAACTTTTATATTTATCTAGCTTTCAGTCATTCTCTATTTACATCCAGTTGTTTTTATATGGGGAATCATACTAGAACATGGATATTGACCTATGAACATAAATGTGAAAAAGTATAATAGCACATTTTTATATGTAGCTCAAAGTTTCAGTCATAGGCTTCAAAATAACTTATTCTTTGTTATCATTAAAAGGAAAACATCAGATTGTAGAAAAAATAAAGAAGTAAAATATTAAAATTCCAAAAGACTTTTTTAAAACATCATACTTTGAAATGTTATTACAAATAAAATAATAGGATATAAAACCGAGATACATTTTTAGTGTTTATTTTAAACTCCAATAAAAAACATAGTTTATATTTTTATAATTTTGTAATCAATTTTTAATATATTTACTAAATATGGTTTCAGAAACATTTGTATTAGTTTTATTCAACTTTTCTTTCTCACAGCAGCATAATAATAATGGCTAGCATATGTAGTAAAGTCTATACTATGTGCCTGGCACTTTTAAAATTTTTTCTCATGAAACTTTATTTTTAACAATAAACCTACTAGTTAGATTTTTCATTATACCCATTTTACAGATGTGGTAATTGAGTCTTAGAAAAATATATATTACTTGCACAGATTTACAGCAATTAAGTTTAATTAAAGGAAATTAAACTTCAGAATGTTTATTCTTAGATATGCTCCATAAGTATTCCTTGAATAAGAAATCTTCTCTCAAATGATTCTTTCTGTCTTTTCATCATACTAAAACATAGACATGCTCTTAATAGTATCTATACATTCTATTTTCTGACTGTCTTGATTCTTGACTCTACTTACAGAATTAGAATTAGCGGGTCATAAGCCTGCCATACTAAAACAGTAATGACTAAGTTTTCCAGGTCTTCATGAACTTAAGATAGCAGAGAAAGCTAATTTTCAAGAGTTCATAATTAAATAATTAAAATAAATTATTTTACACTTGCAGTTAAAAAGAGTTCATGATTGTTAGAAGTATCTGTATGCTTCATAAAAGATATTTATATTCTGCTAAACATCCCTAGTTTAACCTCATTTTGGAAACCCTCCAACCAGACAGATAACCTAGGAGAAGCCATCCCTATGGCATAATTTTGACCCTTGAATTCCAAGTAGTTAATTTAGATGTACATATTAGACAAAAATTAGACCATTTAAACCTCTTCTGTATTTATGACTTCAAATCTCAATAGCTGAATAAGAATATTTCTCTTAAAGCTGTATTATATAAAATTTGATGGGTGACAGTGGCCATATTTTCTTGTGAAGATAATGTAAAATGGATCAAAAGTGAGGGTTAGAGAAAATAAGAAAGAAAGAGAGAGAGAGCAAGAGAGAAAATCCAGCTATCTCTAAGGGCATACAATTCTTGGGGCCCTTGACAGTGTGCAACTAAATTGTTCCTGAGTTAGTCAACATCCTTACAAAGAATCCCAAGTAATATAGAAACAGACTAACAATTAGAATTCGAGTATTCCATATTCTACTCCCTGAAATGAGTCATCTAAAAAGAAATAAGCGTTCTGTTGGTGCAGGTTAGAAGAAATTAGAAGACATCAACCCATTATTTCTAGTTGTCTGCCCCAGCAAGGTAGAACCCTGCTTTCTCCCTAAAGAGCCTGAATAAAGAAAATGGAAACCTGGGAGTGAATTTGACAGAGTTGCTTTTTTATTGTTAAGCAAGTGAGAGACAGAGGGAAAGAGAGAGAGAGGGAGGGAGGGAGGGAGGGAGGAGAGAGAGAGAGAGAGAGAGAGAGAGAGAGAGAGAGAGAGAGAGAGAGAGAGAGGAGAGAGAGGAAAGAGAAGGAAAAGAGAAAGAAAGAAAAGAAAAGAAGGAAGAAAAAGAAAAGGAAAAAGAAAAAAAAAAATGTATCTCGGCCTGGGAAAACGTTAAATATGCAATAATACTAACATACACAATAATTTTTTTTATTCTTATGCAATATACATACGGTTCAAGTATTTTTAAGATAGACGTATTAAAATCTGAAGGCATCCTGTTCAGTCTGGATTAATGGATAAAATTGTATTTTTTTTTTATTCATGCCTCCCCAGTTGTGACCTCTAATAAACACAAAGCTATTTTCTGATCCTATCATTTTATGTTTTTAGGAAGTAGGGCTTTTTTCTTAATGAGGAAAGTAATTTTAGTTTACTAAACCCTTCAACATGCTTCTTTTTAATTCTTCTATGAAGTTGTATTGTAGTTTTTTAGCTCTAAAAAGAGCCTTGAAAAGAAATGGCTGAACATCAATCAGTAAAATAGTTCCATCTAAGCATTCCTTTTGCAGAGAGTCTTTTATCATGAGTCATGTCAATCAGTTTGAAAACTGGTAAAAAGCTTACTCGGCAGGTAACCACTTGAGGATTATTTATGAACTACTGGTACTATTAGATGAAGTGGTAAGCTCTACAAAGTTAATGAAATTGCAGGAAAACCTACCACACCCAGTCTTAATGGAAAATTTCTTTACTTTTCTAAGACTCACCTGAAAATGGAACCAACTGTATATATCTTTGAAGTATAGTCTATAATTATTTATATGCCATAGGCAGATTTGTGTTATTAAGAAACAAAATGACTTAAATACTGTATTCACTTAGAAAGTACCTGAAGCTCTTATTTATTTCAAAACTCAAAAACAATTTTAGCTGAACATTTTCTTCACAAATTTTGATGCATATGATTGTTATTAACATTCAAATAATTTGAATTAATATTCAGTAATAATTTCTAATGCGTCAGTAAAAAAATAAATGTCATGAAGTAGAAGAGAATTATTGTACAAGCACTACTCATAAATATTTTTCTATGGACTGTTAATTTACCTACTCAAAATTTACATGTATGTTTTTATAAAATACTTATTTCTTTTTCTGTATATTTTTGATGTTTAATCTTTTCAGAGTTTTCAACCATTTGAGAACAGGCCATCTATAAATATGACTAAAAATAATATGAAAATTTAATATTTATCAGTATCTTCATTAGGGTATCTACTATTAAATTTTTGGATTCTTGAGAATTATTCTGTTTATACCCACAAGTATTTGCATTACTTATTTGCAAAGAAAAGGTCATTTATAGCCTAAAATTCTTCTTTCTCTTAATAACATATTGTTCAAAACTACAAAATTTACTATATTTGGAATTATTATATTTAAAGCAATTTAATTTTAATTAAGTTGGTCTGTGAACAACATGGAGGTTAGGGCTACCACCCCCCACCATGCAGTCAAAAATCTGTGTGTAACTTTTGACTCCCCCAAAACTTAACAGTTGTTCATTAGTATTTGTAGGGATTGGTTCAAGGATCGTCATGCATGCCACAATTAGCAGATGTTCAAGTATCTTATATATAATGACACAGATCAATGCATGTAGTCAGCCCTCTGTACCTGTGGATTCACAGCCATGTGCAGAAATACCGTTTTGCATTCTCGGTTGGTTTAATCCAATCCTTGGTTGGAGCTGCAGATGCAAAACACCTGGGGCTACAGCGGGCCAACTATATATTTATTGAAAAATATCTGTGTATAACTGGACCAGCATTGTTCAAACTTGCATTTTTCAAGGGCCAACTGTTTCCTACAACTCAAAACTAATATGACATGTTGTGTAATTTAAATGATTTACAATTTATCTTCCAAAGTTATCTAAAAATAACAAGCTATTTGTAACTGGACAAGAAATGAGATTAGTATATTTTTGCTGAATTGTTATAAGCAAGGCCTTCACCAAACTTATTCTTCACTTTTTAACCAATGAAAGTTTAGAAATTCAATGGAGATACGTACAATATTACATAGAGTCTAATAGTCAAGCTAATATGTGACTATTTTATAAATACTACTTTTTCTGATAAAAAAGTAGTGCCTTTATTTCCTCGATAGCAAAATCTATATTGAATTTTGGAAGTTAAATACATTTGATGCCAGAGTAACTTAATCGTGGGCTTCTTTGTTTTCTTCAAATCCTTGAGGAATCTCTTGGTAAATGATAAAGTAATTTTCTCTTACCTATTAAAATTTATTGCAAAATTCCTGTATGAGTATATATAGGCACATATAACTGACTACTCAAATTTTCTACATGTTTTCTATTTTTGAGGGGGACAAATTTCAAAATGTCAAAATTTCCTAAGAATATGGTTGGTATAATGTATGCAAACATGTTTGATAAATTGTAAAATTTAAGCAAATATTCATCTACTAAGGAAATATTTAAAAAGCTTTTTCTTTCTCTCAGTCTCAAAATACACTGAATAAGACGAAACATGTAGAATACAGAAACTAGTACAACTGCATTCCTCCTCTCAAAAACTACAAAATGAACAGCATATTATAGTGCTATGCTATAGTCACTGTCATAGAGTTAAGCCTAAGGTCAAATAGAAACACATAAGAAGCCTCTTGTACTCTGAAGTCTAAACTTGATGAGAAAATTTTACAAGAAAAATATAAACTAACTTCACAAATCCTTTTACATCTAGACTTAGACAAGCTCAAATTTACTTGCAAATAATCATTTATAAATTTAGTATTTACATGCAAAGTTGTCATCCTAATCCCTATGTATTTTTTTAAAAGTAAAACAAAAAAAACAAACAACAAAAAAGAGAGACATTAAAAGTTTATTTCTGTCTTTTTCTGACTTAACTGTTCAGTACAGGATTTTATTAAGGGCATCTAGGAATATTACCCAAGGAAATCAATTCCTCATTCATGTTTTACTTAGGCTCTTTAGGGTACGCCAGTTAATAAAAGTTGTGATTGCCAGAGCTCAGTGTTTTATTATATAAAAGCCTCTTTCTCATTCCTTTGGGTCAGCCTTTTAATGATGAAACTGAGCGTTCCCTTAGAAGCTCAATTGCCAAGTAGAGTCGGGTTAATGTAGATTATATGAAATGAAGCAGGTACTAGTAAATGGTATATAAAATGTTTAATGGATTCCAGAAATGGAGTCAGGCTATAGAAGGAAAAGAAGTGAGATTGAGAAAAACAAGAATTAAATTAGACTTGCAGGTGATTTATCTTGCTTTTTGGGGCAAGGTGACCTGCTTTCAGGTAAATTACTCCAATGCACAGCACAAATGTACTTTTGATATGTGCTTTTTCTTAATTCATTTGGACCTTAAAATTTATTTTAAAGTATATTTTAAAGATGACCCAAAGCAAACTAGGAGCATAACACCTCTTACATTATTGCTATATCTGAAGTAGAAATTAAGATCGTGAAAAATAAATTTAACTAAGCAATATTGACTATATATTTCAAGAAAAGATAGGGCATGTGTGCTCAAGAAGTTAGGTTCTCTTCATTCCTTTTGTTTTCTCTAAAATATTTAATTCAAAAGCAGTACTAAAAGTTAGCCAACTTTTGATAGAGTTAGACTACGATTAATTTGGGTCTAATCTTAAAAGATATGCTTGTTTATACATTAGAGTCAAGAGATGAAGTAAAATAACATTTGGATTGTCAGGGAGAGCAGTTTAAATTATGCAAATGACCACAAAGCATCCTGGCAGCTGACAGTAAAGGGGGAGATGATGAAATGTCTGAGCACAAACTTTCAGCAGAGAGTAAACCTACTTATTTGAAGTTAATGGTCTCTGGGACCTGCATCCACATGTTTCTTTGTCAGTTCTTAGAAGCTCTTAAGCACCCCTGTGGTGCTGATGTAAATATGTAAAGCTATTAAGTAAACAAGAGCTCTTCTGCTTAGAAAACACATGTAGAAGTGGTGAGGATCAGTAATTCAAAATATTTATAAGCTTGAAACTACTTCAGGGAACATTTGGTCCATTAAATCCTACTTTTAAAGAGAAATCTAGCAAGGTTAAATGACTTAACCAAGGTCACACATCTAGTATGTGGCTGAGTATAAATATGAAGTGTGTCTTCATTTTTTTCTCCTTTATCATGATGCATATAGGGATATGCACATATATATTATTTATTAGCAATTTGAAGATGTACCTTAATGTAGGGACTGTGAAAAAGAAAAGAATTATGTATTTTTATTTTTTTTTACAAGATAGACATTAAAAACTGAAATAATACTAATGTCATGTATATATTACATTTTTACAGATTCCAAGCAACCATCAAACATTTTTCCTTCCCTATATCTTTCTTTCCCCCCTCACAGACACATTCTAAACATATATTGGTGGGTACAGAGAACATTTATAAACATAAAAAGGGTTAAATTTTCCCACAAAAATAATTGAAGTCAACATGCAAGGGTATTTTTTATAAATGGAAAATGAATACATGGAATTGATGTTCTGCAGTAACGATATATGAAGAGGACTCAGAATGAGCATCAATTTTAAAATAAATGTGAAGAAATAAAAAAATTGAAAAGGTTAAGTTGTACATGTAGACAGAAAGGCAGTAAATTTCAGATGAGGGCAAGAGAGTAGAATCTAAAAGAAAATGATATTTCAAGGAAGAGTAGCCAACACTTCCAGATGAGATTCCAAATATGTAGTGAGAATGATAAAGTGTTCTTTGCAATTAAAAGAAAATCCTGTGCTTTATTTTTTTCTGGTGATTAATGGAGAAATTGAGGTGATTAAATTAGATTTGGTGTGTTGAGGAGTATATTGGGTGAATTATGATAACAGAGCAAAATTATTTTTAAGAGGGTCACTAATGTGGTGGAGAGGAGAAAAGTGGCATAGCCAAAGGAAAGCATGTATCTGGAGGAACATATGGTCGGTCAGATTGTTTTCCTTGAGTTGTTCCAAGTTAGGTAGACTTGAACACATTTATTTTTATTTATTTTATTTTATTTATTTTATTTATTTTATTTATTTTATTTTATTTTATTTTATTTTAATTTTTTTAGGGAGGCAACCCTTGGTTGACTTCACAGATAGTAAGGACCTTGTCAGCTTGAAATCCTTATTTTTTTATTTCTTTCTTTTTTTTTTAATCTTTTTATTTTTTTATATCTACAGCACCTGATCTTCGTAGGTGGTCTCCCATCCAAGTACTAACCAGGCCTGACCCTCCCTGTTTAGCTTCCGAAATTAGACAGGATCGGGCTTGTTCAGGGCTTTGACTAGACTTGAACACATTTAAATGTTTCATGGAAGAAGGCAATGGAGAGAAGGAGGCTAGAGCTATAGGGGTAGAGGTAATTGATAAATACATTTTTTTTTTTTTTTTTTGCAAAATTGCCTATTTTGAGAAATGGATACCAGTCATGTCAAGAATTGGTCTTGATGTACAAGAACTCACTCCCACTGTATAGTGAATATGAATAAGAAAATTATTTGTGTATACTGAAAAAAGATATTGCAGTTTAGCAGTAGAAATGTCAGGCAGTTAAAGTGTATTAGTTTCTGTTTTCTCCGTGAAGTAGAAAAGGTGTTTAAGTTTGAGAGTGGTGGGATAATACCCTAAGAAGTCTGAAAATAAAGTGGAAGGACTTTAAATAGCCACTGTATAGGAAGAAGAATGAATTAGCTATCGATATATTGAAGAACTGACAGAAGGCTGAAGAACAAGAATTATGGTATCCCTGAGAGGCAGAACTATGGTGTTTTCTCAAATAGTTCTTATCAAGTATGTAAATGAGTCAAAAAACAAACAAACAAACAAATAATTGGAATAATTCTAGGTGGGCTCTTCCATGTGTGTATAATAGAAGATTAATGGTACAAAGAATTGCAAATATCGACAAGAAATTGGATGGAAATCATAGGTTATGAATCATAAGTTATGTAGAGCAATAAACTACTGAGAAGGGGTCAGGATGCTTAATATACTTTAATGATGACAATGAAAAAGAAACAAATCTCAGACATAATGCTGGTAGCACTCTTTCAAAAAGAAAAAAAAAATTGCTCTACATAGGAACACTTCATTAATGTTAGATTAATTCCAGCCACAATCTCTCCCACTTCCAGCATTTTAATATGTGGTTCGGTTGTTCTGAACACTCTTATTTCTGTATTACCCTAGGTAAATTTCACTTACTTTTACAAATCTTAGCTTTAATATCATTTACTCAAGGACACTTTTTACCACTCAATAGACCAGGTAGAACCCCCTAATTATACATACCTTACACTTTCCTGTGTTCAGATTCTTTGTTATTTACAACATTAAGGAATATTTACATTTCTAATCAATGCTTTGACATTTTTCTTCCTGATATATTAATAAATGTCTTTCTTTACTGGGATACTCTCACTACAGGCTTCTAAGTCAGTGTAAGAGTTACATATTGTAGTAGCTCATTTTAAGTTGAAAAGTTTTTCAATTGATAGCAAAAATCTTGTCAATTAAAAATAATTTACTTACATGTTTTCTAATTCACCTTAGTAACTTTAATATAATTTATTAACTCATTATGTTTATAATATTTTCAACTCTTGTTTTTAATAAAATTATAAGTTATCTGAAGACAGAGATCACATCTAATATATCAGTCTGTCTAGCATATACAACAGTGCCTATAACCTAGTCAGCACTTATAAATTTATTGAAAATTGAATCTTTTTACAATGATCTGGATTTCCATTATACTCTGGTCTTTGCTGATAGGCTAATGATGTCATTTTTCTACAAACATCATTTCTGGGGGCAGAGATACATTTTCAAATGTTCTTTCCTAAATAACCAAGTTAAAAACACAAACTATAACACTCTTAAAAATTTCTTGTTGGAAAACTTGATAAAAGAAATTGGCAAACATAAAGGATATGAAGGTAAGCAGATAGCGGAGGACGTATGTTAAGATTTACCATACAATAGGTATGAAAGGTGGGAAATTGTTATATTATTGTAGATCAAAAAGTGTATGAAATAATCTAGCAACTTAAAAAGGCAAAACAAATATATGCTGAACGATAATCTTATTGTTCACTACTAAATTGGGGACAGCCATAAGTACTAATTTATGTATCATAGATGAGTAACAAAATATATATTCAAATAGGATTAGTATTTTCTTATGAATTTATGTAGTAGTAATCTTTATGTTGGAAAAATCAAACTATATATGTCATAAAATTTTTTTTCATGCTACCAAGGACATTATTCCTATTTTTATTCTATGATATTTAAAGCAGATATTTTTGTTGGAGAATGTAATTTTTTAAAGGGATTTTAAAAGTTTATTATAGTTTGACCCATTGATGCTGTGCCTTCACAATGAAAAGCATTGAGACATTTTTTTTTATTATTTTAGGTCATTTCTAACATTAGAAAATGGAAATCATGAGTTGTCTCATTTCTAGTCCAATTTCTGCAAGAAAATAAGTTACAACTGTAAATGAGAATTTGAACTTTTAGAAATGTAATGGAAGAGAACCACATTATTATTTTCATTTTTTTAGTTTTTGGCTCTGGTGTCAAAATACTTTTTACTAAGCTTTTAGTTCCACAGACGAGCTTTTTTTTTTTTTTTTTTTTTCACCAACAAACTGTTTAGAAAAATAAAATTTAAATTCACTTATCCAAGCCTTGGAGTTATTCTGTTTACAATTTTAGTAAATATGGAAACTCTCTTATTAACCTTTTGATAAACACAGGTTTAATCAAAGCATATTTTGGTCCAAATGTACCCATGGATATTCTTTTCTTATTAATTAACCAGTAACTATTAGTTTTTTCTAGGCTACTCTTGCTACCAACTTAATATCAACTTGTATTTAGTTATAGTTCATTTTAAACTGAGAAAGTTTTTGGATTAATAATAGAAAACTAAAATCAGTTTAAAGAATAAATTATTAATAGCCCATATTTTTATAATATTTTGAAGGGAGAGGTTAGTGATAAAATGAAATATTATATAAAACATAAAACCTGATGACTAGGAAAAAATAGTAAAAAGAAGTTTCAACAATGGCAAATGGATGCATTTTTAAATTTTTAGATGGAGATCTGATCTGAAAGCTTTGGGTTAGAAATGGGACTAAGCTCAATCACCCTTAGTAGCTTCTCCTGAGCTTGTTGTAGTACTTACTATTGTAAAAGTTATATTTCTGATTGACACACAGCTTTGTCAGGAAAGGCATGAGTTATTGGAAAGTAATATTCCTAACTTTTCAGTAGACTAGTAAGCTTTTAGCTCGTATTAAACTGAGTTATTATATCCCACAATGAAAGCTAAAGATTGGTGATTCTTATTTGTGAAAAACAAACAAACAACAACAAAAAAAAAACAAGCAAACCAAAAAAGGGAGATTTGTTTTGCACTTATAATATCAAACATTTAGACCATCAGTTTATTTGCTTTTTGTGCTCTGGCTTTAGCCACTCTGAATATTCTTTTCTCCTCTGTGTTGTTAAGACCTTAAAATCTCCTATAGATTTATTTTTAACATTTGTCTTGCCTGAAATCCACTTCACTTTCTCCTTTCATTCTGAATTAGAGCAGTTTTAAAACATATGCTGTGGGTTTTAATTCCATCTTTGTATTATTTCTCACTCACTGCTATGTCAGGCTTCACCAGGCCCATCTTTGTTCTATTTACTGTCATTGACAGCTCAATCTGCAGACCTCCCTCTTCTTCCTCATGCCAATCTTTTAGAATTAACTTTAAGAATCATTCTAAAGAGATTTTCTGTGATAGATGCTTCTCAGATGATACTATTGCTGCTGCTGCTGCTACTGCTATTACTACTAAGTATAATACTAGTCTAATTTTGAGGAGATGCCATGAGACAGGCATACTATAGCAGCAAATGTTTATTCCATATTGATATGTTTTGCTAGAAGTAATATGACATATATTTCCAATTAAATAAAGTATTTTAAGGCTCATAGAAGCTAGAAGTTAGGAAAAAATGTGTAAAAACTATGCAAAAAAATAGCCAAAATTAAAATATAATTATTTCCTTTTGAAAATGTTAGTAATAAAAGAAAACAATATTAAATGACCAATAATTAATTTTACTTATTATTTAATATAAAAAAGAGGAGTAAGTTTTGAAATTCCATTTGAGATATGTCTTTTCTATGATTAAGTACACTCCCAAACATCTATGCTGTGTGTCCTCAGCTGCTTAGTTCTGGGTTGTTCAGTAGTTTCCTTATTCCTGATGGTAGTAAAGTGCAACCACCTTTCCAGAAAATTGCTGGATGCCATTGCTGCAGAGAACTGAAGAGTATCATTACTGTCAAAATCTCTCTCTCTCCCTCTCTCTCTCTTTCTATCATATGTCATCTTATCCATCATTCAATTAGCCATCTTCATTTGCTGATAACTAACCATAGTATACATTCACATATGTATAGTACTACTTTTATATATCACAGAAAATATATTTCATTTTGTGCATATTTTATTTTAGGATAAAATTATAGTTTTGTTCTATGAGAAAATAATATCAAATTAAAAGTCATTTTCTATTTTGAAAACATAGATAACTAAATTTATACCATTATATTCAGGAATAAATATGTTTTTTTAGATCTAGTGCCACATTGTAATAAAGTATATTGGAATCTAATGGTTTGTTTTTAGAATAGCCTGTAAATGTTCTTTTTTTGTTTCTATGGAACTGAACCAGCCTTTTTCTTTGTTTAATTTTTTTTTTAAGAGCTGATTTACAATCCAGAGCCATCAAACCTATATGCATTCAATATCTACTATAGACTCAGCACTTAGTTACAATATCACTGTTACTTCTGAGGAGCTTTGAGTTACCGTAGAAAAAAAAGATTGAAATATATAAAATAAAGGAAACAGAGCCATTGGGAAGAAACTAAATCTGACTCTTTTGTTGTGATTTATAACAACTGTTTTTATTGTCAATAGCCATGTAAGCCTGTGCAAAATGATTTACTATCTGAGCTCTTTATAATACTGAATATTTATAATACTGAAGAGATCAGTTATTCTGAAATGCACATTAATGATAAAATCTTGATTCTGAAGAAAGGATAGTACAATACAACACATAATCAACAGCTGGGTCAAATGGGCACAACTTATGAGAACTATAAAATTTAGAAAATTCGACATAGATTGCAGAAATGGATTCAATAGCAGATAAAACAATGAAAAACTAATAAGTTAACGGTTCTAATATGTCCTAAATCCCAGATACTGAATATAATGGGCATACATTTTATTATAGAGTCTACTTTCAGACAGAGTAAACTAAAAAATTTTCTTCTACTTTTTGAGTCTAGTAAGAAATAAGAAAAAAAATGAATTGATGTGAACATGGGATTCTAGTGTGACTTCTACATGTGACATATAGTTTTTGATTTTCTCATGATGAGTGAGAGAGAGAGAGACAGTTATTTTATCATTTTATAGAAACTAAATTGTGTCTCATCCCAGAACCTAGTAATTCAAGAAAAAATAATTCAAGGAGAAAAAAAGTAAAAAAGAACATAAAATTTGCCATGACTTGAATTTTTTCAGTTCTGAATCAACATTCCAGTTGCCTGTGCAATGTTTATTCTAAATATTGTTGCAAATTATTGTTAAGCTTACTTGTTTATAAAGTCTAAAATCAATCTTTCACTTTTCAAAAAATAAGTTAGCCTGCTACCAGTGTTTTGAAACCCCTTGGTCCACTAAGTCCTATGGATAAAAAACAGACTCTAATGTGTTTGGGAAAATATTTCACGTGGACCTCAATATTATTCTTTTAAATGTCTGGAAAAGCTTGAATTCAGAATCATTTGTGCCATTATTGTCATCATACTTGTTACCTTACTCTTTCAACCTCAGTTAAAATGCCATTACATAAATATTTTTTTTTGAATCAGAACTTCGAAAGTGATCATCTTTCAAAGTACTCTCATACTTCACCTAAAATATTTAATAGATTCCATTATCTCTATTAAATTTTATTTTTATTTATTATATCCATATTTTTATATTAAATAATAAGCAGCTTTTTAAAAGTCATTTTCAGCCAATTTTAATAGTTCCATCATTATTAGTTCTATTGTCCATTTTTCTCTTATCTTTTGGACTTATGGTTCTTTCTTCTGTATGTCTACTAATGTCTTTTTTTTTTTTAAATAATAACCCAGAAATGTTTGTCTACCAGCAATCATGCTAAATCAAGGCTGTTTTGAAAACCTGGCGAGGTTAGGCCTGTCATCTCTGTCACTTCAGAACTTTCAACAGAAAAAGAGAAATCCTGACATACTAATTGCATTGGAACATCATGAACTTCCAATCTTTGTCTCTCCCTGAGATTGTCAAATATTCTTGAGTTTCTTCAGATTCTTAGCCTTACCAGTTCTCATTGCTTCAAAGCTCTCTGATGCCTTCAAACATATGATTTCTATATTTCATTCAGATTTTTTAAATAGTATTTTCAGTGTAGCATAAGCTAAAATACTGTATCCAGCTCAGAAGCAGAATTTCCTTAACTAACTCATTTTAATGCATCTACCCTACACCCCGCGCTTCTCTTCATTGTGTATATTGATATATGTAGATCGAGATCTCTATGCATGTCATAGAGCACATTACAGAACACTTACTTTTGTGTTACATCTAATGAAGCACAGACGAATAATTGTGTTGATTTTTATATTGATGCTTTCTCTATTCATTGAAAACTCAAAAACAAATGAATTGGAAATAAGAAGATAATTCTTTGGTAAACTGCCTGAGATTACCTTTTACAAATTAACTGGTTTAAGTCATGCTAAAATTGTGTGGCTTACTACGTTCTTTTTTATTCCTATTTTTATAACTTATTTTATTTTTTATATTTTATTCATACTTATATTTTTTCAACTATGATTGGTCAGCTCTTTTTAATAAAACAAATAAACAATATTATTAATACTATTTAGTTTATTCATGTTCGAAAAGATTCTACTTGCAGAATACAGACTTCACCCTCACAAAAGGAGGAGATATATTACCAATTATCCTACATATTATTTCAACAATTTATTTGATCTAATTTTTCAGATGCCTAAGAGAAGGAGCAGTTCTTGTAAGAAGCAGTTATTATAAACTCTTTCTGGTAACTGTCAGATAAAACATTTATTTCTGTTTGGCCTAAAGATCTGGCAACTAACTCCAATCTATTTATTAATACTAATACTTGGAATGAAGCTAATACCATTTCCAATCACAATATTAGCAAAATATAACTGGATTCTTGGCAAGAACATCTTTTAAGAGGAATGTGGTAGATGAGCAAAAAATAAAAATTACAAGGTCTGATATTTTACTTACCGCTTTCTAACTTTGATTTTATTATTTAATAGGCAAAAAAAGAACTAGTGTCCTCGAACTTTTTGTTCCAAAATCCACAACTCATGACTTTTATTATTTAAAATTCTTGCTGGAACTCCAATCATCACAGCTTCAATCCAACCAGCAGATTTTTTTAAGTAAAAAAAAAAAAAAAAAAGGACAATTTAAGAATATTTTCCTTGAGTATATGTATTTTATTTATCTTATTCTAGTGTTGTGCTACGATCAAATCTAAGACCCACGGAGCCAATTGAGATGAATTATGAGCCTTTATAAGCTGGCCAGGTGACTGACTCTCCACCATGCAGGGTCAGAAAATCATCTCCCAGAGGAGGCAGCTTATAAAGTCTAAAACCATATCAAACAAGCAAGCAGGTTTACAGAAGCAGAAGTTGACCATTAGCATATCTTTGCACAAGACATCTTCTAGAACCACACCCTGGTTAACATTAAACAAGCAGATTACAGAAGCAGAAGTTGGCCATTTGAAAATTTCCACCCTTCACACTAGAATTTATATATATACATATTCTGGGAATTATGTGTTACTTTAGACAATCAAGTGTTAGCTAGCACTCATTGATATTATTTCAAAGAAAGGAAAAACACATAACAGGGTAAGCAACAGGAAGTCTGTCACAATTACCCAAATGAAGAGGTCTCATAATCTTCTTTTAATCTGTTTAATTCATTTTAATGCTAATTTTAGTTTTATTGTTACTGACCATATACTGGCCTAATATAATGGCTTTAAAAAAAAAATCACATTTTACAACTTCCAAATGGAGTAAATTGATTTAGTGTCAAATGCTTTGCACTGCATTTTATGACAGTATTATTTAGTAAATTGCTGTACTTTATTAACCAACATCCTGCTACCATAAAATAGCCTGACCTCACTTTATGTGGTATAATTTGACTCAAGAGAATCATCTTTTGCTGTATTCCTTAGTTTTTCTGCCATTGGGAAACTGTATATGAATGAAGAAAATATCAATTTTTCAAGTGAAATTTTTAAAAGAAGATGAGTAAGTTTTAGTGATCGATCATTATAGTAGGTTGTCAGTTTAATATAATGGAATATTGAAGCAAAACATTGTAGAACATTTAGCCTAAAATTCTCTTTAGCATTACTTCACACATTATCACTTACTAAAGTGTGTTTTAATGAAATGGCTCTGCTGAAGATGTCACTTCCATGAATAGCAAAGGAACTACTTAAATTATTTTTCAAATGTTTAGAATTATTCATTCATTTTTTAAATGTTTCTTATTTTTTTAAAATTTCAGGAAATTATCCTATTATTCATTATATGACTAATTGAACAACTGTGGGATATGTATATACCAATTCTTCAGAATTTTATTGAGTTGTAGCCCCAGAAATGGTCCCTTTGTTGTTTAGAGTCTCTGCTTTATATATTGATGGAATAAAAGTTATTATTTTTTTTAGTGCGAAAGGTATAACTTAGTAAATGCATTATAGAGAAAAATAAATAATGGGTTGTCATATTGCTGCACAAGGAATTGTTGATGTGATAATAATGATTTTTTACTCTTATATAGTTATATAATGGTTTAAAAAAATTTTGGGGAAAAAAGCACTGCACAATGAAATAAAAAAAAAATACATATCTTATCAATTCAAATGAGTACAAATGAATCTATTTTCTCACCACTTAGTAATCACAAAATTAGGAAAATGAGTTGATAGGCTGAGATTCTGGTGCTAGTAAAATAAAAAAGAAAGTGGTTAAAAAAAGGTATGTTTCTTAAATAAAATGTGTAGAATTGATGTGTCGGTCAAACTTCTAATAGCCCTGAAGCTTTCAAATATTTGTTTTCAAATAAGAAGGAAGCAAAAAGTATGTAAGAAGAACCTAGATAATTATTTATGATTATAATAATCAGTGATGAGCTAGTAAAAATTTTCAGACAAATATTTTGTCTTTCTCTGGTACTATAAAAATAAAACTCAAATAAAACTTGGAATTCTGTTCTGAATTTATACATCTAAGACTATATTTCCCTATGCTTCAATTTTTTGATAGTTCTGTACTTAAGTAGATTTACCAAGGAGAATGAAGTAACAAATCACTTTATCTTTAGAAAGTGGATGAGTTCTGTATGAAATTGGCCTATAAAATGTCAAAATCAGTCACTGTGATTAAAGAAAAAAGCAATGGAATAAACTGAGCATAATATTTTAAATAAAATTTATTTCAGAATATTTAAATAAATTATTCTATCTTATTGCTAATTTTTATTATATCTTTTTCTGTGTATGTTAACATGTGTATATTCTCAGAATTATCTATGCACAAGTATATATTTATAAGAATTAAAATATATTAACAGTCAGTGTTAGCAAGAAAGAACACACATATAAAAGGAGTAATTGAAACATATTTAATAAGAATATTTATAAAAGTGTAGGGAAGATTAATAAAAATCAATTGAGAATAGAGAAACACCTTGGTACAGTTATCAGACACTATGATTAACCTGTTTTTCATTATCCATAACATATTTCTTATTTTATCAATCTTATAATACAAATTATATTAATTCTAAATTGCTAACCCATAAAATTATGTAAAATAAACTTACTAAAGTTCAATATTTGTTTGTAGTTCTTTTTTAAGTCTGATGTTATGAAGTAAATATATTTTGTTTAAGACTATTTCCCACTATTTAAATCTGGTTATTTTATTAATTTTAATTACATATAGGTTCTTTTTTTGTTTGTTTATATTCTAAGTATTTCTGCACCCTGTGTGCATGTGTGTGTGTGTGTGTGTGTGTGTGTGTGTGTGTATTTGTGTGTGTCTGTGTTTGAGTAGTGAAACATACTATGGTTCTCAAAGTCAAAATTCTTGAAAAATTATACTCAGAGAAGTTGTATTTCCCCATACTTTTTACCTCTTTACCTCTTCCCACCCTTCATCTATCTACCTCATTCCACTTATTTTTGTATGTAACCAATCTCTTGGTTTCTTGTTTATTTGAGTTATTTTTTCAGAAATATGCAGACACTATGTTTTTCACTCCCCATTTTCTCTTACACAAAAAAGTAGCATACTATACTACTTTCATTTTTTAACTTAACAATATATCTTGAAAATTAGTTCAATTCATATAATTTTATAAATCTTACTCATTTTTGTTTATTTGTTTGCTTATAGCTGCATAATAAACTACTTTTGAAATAACTTTTCTATGGATTCTTCTTTGTTTCTCTTGAGAAAAAAAATATATATCTTCTGTGAATAGTGAAGCTTTTTTCCCCTATCAAATCTATATCTTATTGTCTCCCTACCCTAAAGTGACAGTTAGAGCTTTCAAGTAAAATTGTTCATAGAGACAATGAATGAGGGCACATTTGTTATGTTCAGAAGAGTTAATTACCCTTTCACTAATACTAAGATTGAGACACTTTGTTTTTGACAAGGAAGGAAGGGTTTCTAGGTATCTCTAGAAGGTCACAGTAGCAGAGATAAAATTCCCAAGTTCTGAGTACATTATGGTCTTTTTTTCATTCTTTATCACACTCTATTCTGGCTTCTACCCCCTTGTTATACCAAAACTGATCTTTTTTAAGTTTACTGATAAGCATGCTTCATTCACACAACTCTACCTCCAAGAAACACTAAGTACTTCCATGACACCAACTCTCCTGATTTTCTTCCTGCACATTCGGCTCCTCTTTCCCTCTATGTCATAGTGCTTTCGATTGGGTCTTACCTCCAGCCTAGGAGTGCCTCATGAGTCATTCATGAGCCCTACTTTCCACCATCTTCCTAATGATCTCGTAGATTTCAATGGCTTTGTGTATATTTTATCTGTGTATAGCAACTAAATACATAAATCAACCTTAGTGCTAATTTCTGACCTCTAAATTTCTACATCTAACCTGCTACTTTATATTTCAACCCAGACACTTAACTGGCAGCGTAAAACATCATTTATAAATCTAATTGATAGTATTTATAAATCTGACTAATTAATCTAAACTTTCTTCTATCCCAGCCCGCCCCCCCCACCGCATGCCTGAATTTTCTCCAATCTTTCTACATTAATAAACAATAAATATATATGCCTTGTTCACCATATATGTGGCTATATTTCTTCCTCACCCCCAATCCAAGATCTGCTAATATGAATTCAAATTTAATTGAACCTGTCAACCTTATATACTCCTCATATCTCTTACCTAAACTGCCATCATCTCGTGCCAGGTCTATAATCAATCCCCCTGGCTTCTCTCCATGAGCTCATTCTTATCATCCTTTGAATATTCTACATATAGATGGTCTAAAAATATAATAATCCCATGGATCTGTGTGAATTATTTAATTGTTTTCCATTAATATTTCTCCTCTTATGGAAAAAATAAAAATAAATAAACAACTAAAAAACAAAAACAAAACGCCTGAGTACCATAGAGTCTAAGGATCTTTTGTGTGCTTGATCTCTGACTGTATCCCCAAACGTATACTGTACACTAAATCTTTACTCATTAAGCCTTGGCTCTTTTCAAAGTGCCTCAATTTTCTTCTCTCAATATATTCAAAAATGAAGGTTTATTTTTCTCTTTCTAAAATATTTTTCCTAGCAATTTTTTATATGCTAAATTCCTATTCCTGTATTAGTTTTCACAACCATCACATCTTCAGAGAGGGCTTTTCTTTCAGATAAATTAATTTGATCCAACCCTCTTATCAACTTTCATAGAGCATAGTTATTTATGAAAGAGCTTGAGCCTAACATATACACCATTATGAGCATAAGAGTGTGTGTATATATGTGTTTTTGTTTAATAAAAAATTTATTTAGGCAAGTGTTTTATTCCATTTTAATTTAATAAGTATGGACCACATTTATTTTTAAACATCAATTCTGTGTTGGGAATTATATTTGCTGATTTATTTAGCACTTTAATGACTATTAGCTCATAGAAATAATAAATTGCTTTGTCTTTCTCTCGAAAGGCATCTTTAAAATCAGTTTTTGGATTAGAGACATTCTCTAGACAATGGCAACACTCTTAAAAGTTCTCAAGATTTTTTCACTTTCTTTGTACCTAAAATGCTCTATGGAGATTAAAAGGAGCAGCATCAGCCACCCACAGTTAAGATATTTTCTGCCAGATTTAAATTGTTATGCTCCAATTTAACATCATTTGAGCAGGACACCTTAGTAAATATCTAGGTTGTCTTACATGCACATAATAACCATATTTTTAATTAAACTTTTATAATTTGAAATAATTGTACATAAGTAAACAGTTGTAAGAGAATGCAGAGATTGGGTGTACACCATGCAAAGCTATGGTGCAATATTGTAACCACCACATTATCAGTGATACAATAAAGATATAGAATAGAATCCCCCATCTTCCTCTTTATAGCCACTTCCACCTTTCCCACCAGCTTACTAATATTTTGCAATACAGCATACTGAAACTGCTCTGGCAAAAATAAATATCTTTATGGAATCAACTCATTTGTATCAGGACTCTCGTGAAATGTAAGATTTTCATGTGTCAAGCGGTGTGCTTTTCATGTAATTTGTGAATGAATATTAACTAAGCATTTTCTGTCATTGATATTTTATCTCTATGGTCACCTTCAATTTGAATTATAATATTCAGAAGACAAATCTCTCCATTTTATGTATAAGGAAACTGAAACTCAGGATTTATCTGTACAAAACCATGCAGTTGCAGTCAACAGTATGTCTGTTTAGCTCCAGACGCCATGCTTTCCACAATGAATGGAATGACTGTTTTATATAACATTACGAGGGCCGGCAGGGAGAAAAAGAAAGATCAGAGAAAAAAATCTACTTGCAATTTTTAAGTTTTTAAAATGTATCTATATTTTCCCTGAAGAGACTATCTTATGCTCTAAGGAAATACAGACCATTTTATTGTATTTTTCTTAAATATCTTATTTAAAATACACCTTTGTTATCACTCAATTTTAAATCATAAGATCAACTTTAAAATTGTGCCTATGCTGTGAATTAAAGGAATCAGAAAGCAGAATACAAAGTATCTTGGTTATATGCCATTACTCTTTATAGCTTTTTTTTGTTTGTTTGTTTGTTTTAAACCTGGAGAGTACCTTATTAGTATATTCTATTTCTAGGACTTGTCACTCAAAAAAAATCTTTTTTTTTTCCATTTTTGGAACTCTATATGGAATCGTGATAGTTATTTAGAAGTATCGGTGAGCCAGAGATGAATAAAGTATTTATATGAGGGACAGTGTGGCATTATAGAATGATCATGGGTTTTATATGCATTATCACTCACCATGCTCTTAGCAGTGAAAAAAAAAAAATACTTAACCTCTTCAATTATTAGTCATTCATCTGTAAAATAATAACAACGTATGTCTAGGCATTCAAAAAATGATCTTGGAAAAAATAAATCAATACATAAGAACACCTATGATAAAGATTGACATTCAATAGGTAACCAGTGAAGTGTAATACTAAAATATAAAAGATAAGTAATATTGAACTAACTTGTATTTCAAAAATTTTCAAAGAAATATTCCTTACTGGAAAAAAATGCTGTGGTTTGCCTGACTTGACTTACTGATTTAAAAAACGTTTCTGTCAAACTGACTTTGTTCTTATGATTGCTTTTATGTTCCAAGACAACTAGGACTTGAAAATGCTTTTAAATTCTCAAAGTTAGTTCATCCTCTTTCAGACTCTCTTCTAGCCAGGATGACTTGGCTTAGGGAAAAAAGCCTCCAACTATTGAGAATGGGTCTCCTTTTTTATTTTTAAAGCATGATTGAATCTTGATGTTTTCTACTTATTTCCTCTCTAAACTTTGTTTTTTGCAAATGCAAATTGATAACAAAAGAAAACCCTTCCAAAGTGTACTATTAAGTTTTCTGTATTTTTATAAGTGTTTTAAGACTAATGGCAGATGTATGCTCCAATGTGAAATCCTTTCAATTATCATATTGTGCTGGAGAATGTTTCAAAGGGAGGAAGGTCATATTTTATATTCACCTAGTAAAATATAAATCTTTTTCTGCTATATTTATTAGCTTTCAAACTCCTTTAACATATAATGTTCTACAGAATAAATGCACCATTAAAAAGAGAAGAATATGAGATTAATTAAAATCATGTTTATTGGGGTGATTTTATAAAAATAAAATAGAGAAAGCTCTTTGCTTAACATATTTACATAGTAAATAATTCAACTGAATGCAATAGTGAAGTCTTTAATTCTTTCAAGTAGCCAGAGGACTTCATTTTAGTAGCTTCAGATATTAGCATTTTAGGATCCACATTAGAAAAATAAACAATAAAATTAAATTTTTATTTAGGAAATGGGCTTTTTACTGTTTTAAAATGCAAATAAAAATACAAATTTAAAACAGACTACTACCAACCAAAAACAAAACAAATATAAAATCAACAACAAAAAATTTTTTAGAACTTATCTACTTTGAGTTGTTTTTATAATACATGTTATTCTTGTGATATAGATTAATTTAGATTAAAAAAGAAATTCATAAATATATGTTAAAATTGTTTATTTCAATTTTATTGTTTAGCCCTCAAGGGTTAAATAAGGTTTACATGAATTTTTCTAGAAAAGAGAATCTGTCACAATACAATGTGCTTCGCTCATGATAGCCCCAGAGGAGGAAAGAAAAAGTAGTGGTACAATTTCCACTTTCACTCTAATATTCCCAAAGCTGATGCTCCGAGGGCTTTGTTGTTTTTGTGTAGTTTATAAATACCAGAATTAACAATTACAAATTTCTAATGCTCAATAAATTTTAACTTAAGGTAAGCAATTAGTTAATATTTAGCATAAGTATGTACTGTGCAATATTTGGGAGATACACTAAAAAATACTCATCGATCTAAAATTCAAATTTAATTCATTTTTTTTTTTTAATTTTTAACTTACCAACACCAGTCTAGTCATACTAAGTTCTCAATCTGCTAAAATCCTTTCTGATTTTCAGGGGATACTGCTTTTTTTTTTTTTTTTTTTTTTTTTTTTTTACTGACTTTCCAAGATAAAGAAGTAAGGCATATCCTTAATGAGCTCGCAAACAAAAATACTGGGGTATGTTTAGATGACAATAAGCAATAAGTCATTAAGCTCAAGTTATAGTTCTTACCCTATGGTTCTCTTATTATTATCACATATCAATTTAAAGGCACATATTATTCGACATTCACTTATAAAGTTTATCATTTAAGCTTTATGTTTTTCCTTAGAAAGAAGTTCTTAAATTTAAAAACAAATTTACCTTAACTTTTAATTTTATGTTTGTCTCTAGTGTACAAATATAAATCTATAAATAAAAAGAAAATATAATGTAATGTTAGGCTTTAAAGGGTGTAGAAATTGCAAAGTAGTTTTTTCCCTCTGTTTCTCTCTCTCTCTCTCTCTCTCTCTCTCTCTCTCTCTCACTCGCTCTTTTTTCTTTCTTTCTTTCTTTTTTTTTTTTTATTATTCCCTCTTTCATTTTACTTAGTCAGGAGCCTCGAACTCAATATATAATGTGTTTGCAACTGGGAAGAAAAGGAAATACTGAATAATTATTAAAATGTTCTATAATGTTTCTCTTGATGTTATAGTACTTAATTTATCTTTACTGAAGTTCATAAAAGAACAGATTACTGGGTAGGACGAAGTAACTCTTGGTAGTGGGTCATGACACCTGTCAGGTTCTCTCTTCCTCAAAAAGCAGTATAGTTACTTATTCTACAAATATTTAATGAATGTCTATTGTGTACTTTTTTTTTTCTTTTTCTTTTTTTAAGTTACCAAAAGAGCTGATTCTATGAGAGGGCATTGTTTTTATTCCAGGAGCCAACTGAGAATTACACAGGAAGCTCACCATCTAAGTCCCTCTTTTCCTGATAGAGAGACATAAAATCAAGCTTTGTTTTGATATGAGGTCAATTGTTTTCTCCCCTACACAGGGGTACTATAATATCCCCACAAACCCAGAACCCTTACTATCCCAGTATCTCCAGGTACTAGACACTAGCTTTCCTATAGAATTTGCAAGTGCTGTCTCCCCATGTTCAGACTGCCATACACCAAGCAGTCTGCATATTTCTGCATGAATAAGGTCATTTTCTCCTGTTGCCTCATTGGAGAAAAATGCATAGAGAGGAGTATTCCCTCTACAATTAAACTCACCCATATCCAACAGAAGTCCTGACCTGAAACAAATTTCCACAGAATGATAGGAGCACAGGAACCCAGATGCATTTCTGCATCAATCAGCTTCTTTTATCACTTACTCCAATAAACCCCATTTTTTTAATCTATTCTAATTTTATGAAATCTATTCAACCAATATGTGCCAGTGTCAGCCCTGAAATCATCTACCTAGCATGAGAGGCTTTTGATGGAATATTCTTATTTCAGTTGTATAGACATTCAATATATAATTACTTCCTTTAGATTGTAGGTATGTTAGTTAAATCAATTTTCTTTGTTTTTGATTTGATTTTTTATATTGATTTTTATACAGGCTAATTAAATCTGTATTTCTAGAGAAGTAAAAGACATAATAATGCAAATCAAATAGTGTAGTGATATATTTTTAACTTGCTTGAACTTAAAAACTTACAGAAGCCAAAAGTTTAGTAAATCAGACTTGAACATCTTTTATTATTCTATGTGTTGTTTTTTAACTTTTATGTTGAAACAGTGCACATATAAAAATGCACACATTATAAGTGTATAGCTCAATAAATATTTAAAAGCTATTAGTTTATTAATAAAGTTTGCTAAATTTTAAAAAATAAATATTGAATTTTACTAAATATTTTATACTTATGAATTGAATATATTAATTTTAAAATTCCATTAATGTAATTAAATTGATTGAAGCTTGAGGGTTAAACTATCATTATATTTCATTAGAGTGGATTCTATTTACTTACATTATAAAAGCTTGTATAACTTTAGTGTCATTTCATAATTAAATATTTGGTAGAATTCATTTGTAAAACCTTTTGTTCCTGGAATTGTCTTTGTGTAAAAGCACTGTTTTGAGCTTTAAGAGTTTAAATATATCTTTATATATTCTGGATACATTTATCAGATGTTTGATTTGCAGTATCTTCTATCATTTCATAGGTTGTGCTTTTACTTTCTGAATGGTGTTTTTGAAGTAATGAAGGTTTTAAATTTGAGCAAGTAAGATAAAAGTAATAATAAATATAAGAGGAAAAAATAATAAAATATAAAGCAACTTCTATTAAAGGAGTCCATCAAAGCTAAAAATGATACTTTGCAGAAAGAGAGAGAGAGAGAGAGAGAGAGAGAATAACCAATAACAATAATAGAAAAGAAGGAATTCCTACAGATTCTACAAATAATACAAAAATAATGAGATATTGCAAACAACTTTAAATTTTAAAAAGGTTGGTGTATAGCACAAATTTCTTTTAAAGAAGGAAAAGAGTAATCATTGTACACTTGAGAAATAAAAATTATGAAATATGAATAACCCTACTTTCGTGTGAGAAATTACATTGACACAGTGGTAATCTATAGGGGCTATAACAGGCAAACTCACAGGGGTTTATATGACTGATAAATTTTAACTGTGTCACGATATGTTTTATGTTTATTGGTTTATGTTTTATGTCTTATGTTTATTTCTACATATGCCATTTCTTTTTTCTGTAATATATATATGTATATATGTACATACATATATATATACACACACATACTTATTTTTTATCTATGTTTTCCCCATGGGTTTATTATTATGTCATTTCTTTGTTTTTAAATTATTTTTGTCTTATTTAGTCATATGTTTGAAATTTTTTGTTGTGTAAAGAGTATTTTATATGAGAAAAAAATTAGCCATAATTGGAGTTTCGAATAAAGTTCCTCTGAGATTATTTACAATAATAAGTAAGTTTTTGATTGACTATGTTCGGTCCTTAAATTCCTGGAAAAGATAGTATTAAAATAATTAATGGACACTGAAGATTAAGGGACAAAATTCTGTTTTGTTTTGTTTTGTTTCACCCACCTGAAACATCTAAGAAGTTTCAATATATTGGCTTCTTTTCAACATTTTTGATGTTGTTGTTAAGATAAAGACATTGCATTTTATGGCTTATTGTTCTAGAGCTTTCTTTTCAGTCAAAGAAAGTATACACAGCCTTTCTAGAGCAAGTATCACACATTCACGCCTAAATAAATTTTGAGTAAATTTCATTGTTTAGTTTTAATTACCTTTAACTACAGGAAAATATGAACTACATCTACATACATATTCCCATTCACCCTGGCTCAGGATATTGTCACATATCTGAAGCAATTTTGTAATATTGTTTTCTCCTTGTCTCTGATTAAAATAAAATAAAATAAAATAAAACTTATTACATCCTACTTTTAATTCATCCTAAAATAGCTTTAAAACATCATTTCATTTTTTTTTTGCAATCTTATCTTTTGCTTTCATTTGACTAATGCGTTCACCCCAATTAAAGTCTCCAACATTTATTCAACTTTTCCTTTTTATGACTAACTTGCAAAAACTTTCTTTTTCAACTCAACCCCTAAGTGCCCATTGCAATTTCAAGTTACTTGATAATTCTATTACTCCATTTTAACATTCTTTGAGTTTACTCATTTTTTAATTCTACCATTATCTAAATTATTTCTAGAGTATAATGCAATACTAATCTTGCCACCTAAAATTATGCTGTTCAAAAATTAACATGAAACTTTTTTAACATTCTTGAATTTGTTACCTCTCCAGTAATATTGAGATATTCTCAAAAACAAGGTTTTATCTTAAATTATTTTCACTCTTCAGTATTTGCCCAGTACTAGTTATTATATACATATTATATACATATTAGTTAGTTATTAAAGTAAACAAAAATAAATATTTAAACAACTTATGTCTCTGAAAAATGAAATTTTATGGTGAGATTTACTATAATCATCCTTTTAAAATAAGCATTTGATATCTTACCACTTAGATGAATTGATCTTAAGGCGATACTATTTTACTGAATCATTTTTCCCTTCTATTCTCTTTTGTTTAACATAAAAATCTCCCACATTCTCTCTCAGTCCAATTTCCTGATAAGTGACTCTCCCAGATTCAAGTATTCATTGTTGAAAAAAATCCCAACAACTGTAAAATAATATATTTCAACTTTATACACAATTAAGTATATTATTATCATCACTGTTTTTGTCTAATCTATACCTGAGAGCACTTTGAAATGATGCTTTAAAAAGAGACGATTCTGTTGAAAGTCTTAAGAAATCGAATTTTAATACCCCTAACTATAAAGTGCATTATATCGTCTGAGGTTTTTCTTTCCAAAGTGTGAAGTATGAAATATTTTTTATACAAACCATTTTTTCTTGCTATGATAAATGAAAGTTCTTAAAAGAGGTAGTAATTTTACACTGCTTAATAGAAAATTGAAAAAAAGTAAATTTACCAATACAAAAGTAAATTAACCAAGTTATTTTCAAAAAATAAATCTTCTAACGATCAAAAAGGTTGGGTAGAATATATTCATGATATTTTTTCAAAAATAATTTATATCAGTAATTAATATAATTGATGGAATACGAGTCCTACATTATAATGAGTTGTGATTTCCGCAGTGTATCACTGAACACAGTGGAAAATCTTTTCCACTCACAATTAAAAATAAACTTAATTTATTATAAGCAAAAGAAAATAAATGTGGAAGTAAAAAATTACATACTTTTTAGAAAAATACAAATGCTTGTTGCATTTATATTTAAGACAATAAAAAAATGATGGTACCACCCTAAAAATGACCATCTAATTTATTTTATGCATTTATTAGAAACAATATAGTGTATTTCATGTTTGTTTTTTGACATGAAACTGCTGCCTCCAAGGAGTGTTCACTATTAAGCAGAACAGAAAATTACAATACGTTCCATTTATTCTCTTTATGCCAGTCAATTGATAAAATATATGCATTTATGCATATGTTCAATACCTGAAATTTAGTCTTTATTTCCATTTTACAGTTGTAAACAGTTATTCAGAGACATTAATAATTTTCAAGCACACCCAGCTACTCACTGACTGGATCAACTTCATTGCATTGTATCAATGTATCTGACACTAAATTTAATGTTTCTTATTTAATTTTTTACAATAGAATAATGTGATGAACACTAAGAAATTCTGCCTCATTGGTTTATTTTGAAGTTTTATGCAGGAGAAAGAACTTTAAAGTCAAGCTGACCTGGAAAACCTGGTTCATATCAGTCTTTTAGTGCTATTATGATGAAAGAATTGGCCGTAAAATAAGTATTCAAAAGAAATTCTGATCTCTATTACTCCTCTCTCATCCCAGAGGAAATACTAAGGAAAATGACCATCATGTTTATACAAATGTATTGTGACTGATGCATTTTTAAAATTTTTTTTCTGATGTATTTTTAAGAGAATTATAAAGATTATTTACATTTAAAAAATTTTGGCAAATGTGTGTAGCTGTTTAAAGCTTCTTAATGTAATGATGTATCCTAGAATATTGATATATCTAATTACCTATTTGACAGGAAAATTTATTTCTTTTTTCTCATATGTATTTGTATAAAATTAACTTTACTTGTATTTATTGACTTCAGTATTTATGTAGCTGTATCATAATTATTAGATTAGTGTTTATATCAGTAACATCCATGGAATTGGATTTTTTCTCCTAACCAGATAGCTGTCTCTGAAATAACAATTCAAGCAGCACTGATACTGATAATTATATCCTCCTGATGGATGAATATTTTTTCACTTAAATATTAAACAAAAATGCCAAGAATTCAGATGACAATTGAACATGTAAAATTATGTTATTTGGAGACTTTAAGAGAAAAATATTATTTAAAAGATAATTTTCTTTCACTTATTTCAAGACTTAGCCCAATTCAACTGAATACATGTGACAGAAATAAACACCTAGACTTGAGAATGCAAAAATAGTTCAGCATCTACATAAAAAAGGGTGCACACCATAAAACATAATACTATCTTGCACTTCAGAACTTTTAAACTCAATATTGCTTAAAAAATCTCTTTAAAATCTTATATAAGCTCATTTTTTTATTTTATAGAAATTATGCAACTTTTTTCTTAATTATTATCTATGAACAGAAAATATCAAAATGAAGTTTTATTTTTAAAATGCATATAAAAGGTGGAATCTAAAGCAATGTGTTCATATCTGCAAACTGAGTGAAACCACCCATGTGAATATAGTCCATGTGGAAGTACCATAAATTGGAAATTCTTTTAAAACAGTTGTTAAAATCATAAATGACATTTTCTTCTCTTGGGATTTCAGAATTGCTTCAACCAGTGCAGTCTATATCTTCTATTTGCCTTTTCTCCTGATGAGAAGGGAAATTTTGACCTATTTCACCATGGTATGTCAATAGTACAAGTTTGTAATTGAATGAAAGAACAAAATTTTAGTCTATATGTATGTGTACTAAAAATAGCCCCAAAGCCTGATAGATAAGATTTTATATCACCCAGAGATTCAGACTTTGACTGGACAAAGTGACTGGATGAGACTCATTTTCTCCCTAAGGGAGGGATAAATGTGTTCTATATTTGGAAAGAGGGATAAAATTGGATGAAATTATATTATTTTATAATAGGTAGTCTGTGACAAAGGAAGAGAGGATATAAAAATTCTTACGTTCTGCAACAATTCATGAGTATCTGTGTTCCCAAAACCCTACCAGGAATTCAAACTATAAGTCATTTGACTACACAGCAGCTTGATTAAGATAAGGTAGATTTCCTAAAATACCAGGCACTCTTGAAACCAAGGCTTTCTCTGAGTAGCTGACATCGAGAAACCCAAGTAAGGAAGATAAATTAGGGTCATTAAAAGAATAAGCGACACGGTATTTTTCAAAGAGCAAGAGCAAGAGAGTGAAAGAGCCACTGCAGCAAAGTAGAGAATATCTTTATGATAATCAGGCTAAACATAAATAAATAAAATGCAGAAGGTTTTTTTTTTTTTTTTTTTGCATCAACTGCCTAGGCCAGCTACACACACACACACACACACACACACACACACACACACACACAGAGTATAGTGCAAGACAACTGAAAAGCTACGTTGATTTGGATGAAGAATAGTTTACCAATTCCTCAGTAAGCAGAAGTGATTTTTTATCATATTATAATTAGTTATATGTGTAAATTATTAAACAATGGGAGATAATGCTTTGGCTATGCATGATATTATCATTAGACACAAAGACTTGTATGAATTTGAAGGAAGTAGACATCTCTATAGGTTTTAAGCTTCAAAGAGAATTCAAGTTTAATAAAAAATGTAGACCCATGGACACCTAAACAAAAAATAGGTATCACAAATTAGGTTTTATCTTGTAAATATAAAACACTTTTAGGAAACAATGATCAGATTTGTTTAAATATAATGGCTCAGCAAAGGTCATTCTCAGCAAAGGTCATACTAAACTCTAGCATGCAGAGTGTAGTATAGTATTATTTAATTCTTAGAATTAAACAGGCTGAATACAGACTGTTCTGAATCTTAAAAGAGTTGACACTGGATACCTGAGTCCGATCAAGGCGTCCAATTTCCAAAGGGATAGAATAGGGCCGTGTCAGTGTTTCCACGTCAGCAATTTAGTAGTCTGGCAGGCTAAGCTAAGAGGAGTGGTTGAAGAAAGATGAATTGCTTAATGAAGTTGTTTACACAAAGACCTTTTATTCTGACTGTCTAGGGAGGTAAGCACTTTCTGATTTAATAAAACTTCTGTGGACTCTGCCTGGGAGTATAAAGTCTAGTCACTCAGCTTCAAACATTTAATGTCAACTACTACCTGGAGAGCAGCATGTGCTGATAAATGTGCCCACTCAGCTAAGAACTAACTATTGACCTAAAAATTAGCTGGCAAATAAAATGTATATGTAAGTAAGTCACTATTAAGGTATGGTGGGAAATTTCATTTCAATCTTAAATTCCTAATGTTTTCTATGCCAAGCTAGCTCCCGCATTTAAAGATGGAAGCAATCCACCCATCTTCTGTTTTCCCAGAGAAAATGGAAGTACTGTGAGCTTGAACATAAGACAAATCTGACTTTGATTCAGACTTTCTTACTCAACTGTGTGATACCCATTTGTTCAACATTCATTACAGTAATGCATTCCTGCTCGAAAATAAACTGTTTTACTCCTCATCAAACACTACAAAATGGCTGAAGACACAATGTTTGGTGTTGTCCTCTAGTATTATTTACATGTTGCTCACCATGAGCTCAGAACTCCAAAAACCCATCCAAGATAGGTGATAATGCCATTTATTGACAAGACAATCTTCCTATATGCAGCTTATTGTCTCTGTTCATCAAAGAATTAGTGGTGTATTAAGAAAAAGGAATAAATAAAAAGTGACACAAAGTACAAAATACATTATAAGAAGTATTTCATGTGTCCAAAAAAATAAATAACAGACTGTAAGACTGTAATAAAATTCAATAAGAATACTTTATCAAAAATAAAAACTATTTTTGTCTATCCTGAATTAAAAGTAGATCAATGCACTTCTAATACATACAATGATTCCATTTTTACAAGATCACATTTAAAATATCACTATATAAAATAATAATTAATATAAAGTTATAGCTTTATTATATTCATATTTTATGAAGCACTTTTCTTAAACCTTCCATATGAATCCTACACATCACTATCTAGCCATCACGCAGCTACTTTATGAGTCATCTAACAGTTTTCTAAAGCATATCATCTTCATTTCTGCCTGTTTTCTGAAATACAGCATTTTAAAAATCCTGTATAATGCTATCACTGAAAAATTTATTCCAAGCCATAACATTAAAAGGACCATCCTCTCTCTTTCTCTCTCTCTCTCTCTCTCTCTCCCCCTCCTCCCTCCCTCTCTCACACACATACTTTTTATAATTATTTTTGAGATATATGTTTTACTTGTATAATACTTTTATCTATGAGTTTTCAAAAGTGATTTTCAAATGGATCATTTTTGATAGCATTTAATCCTGATAGTTGTGAACTCTTAAATTTATGAATAACTACTAATCTATCATAAAGCAACTTAAAAAAAATAAAGTCCTATTAGGTGACCTATAAAAGCATCTAAATTCAGAAATAATTAAAGTTGGTCAGATACATGTTTTTTTTTTTCCTTAAAAACATATATTTTTTTCTCAAAGTAGTAATTGAATAGAATAACTAAGTAAGTGGAAAGAAGACCTATAATATAAGAAATCTAAATATGGGATGATTCCTTTTTTCCAGGACATGTTTTGAAAAAAAAAAAAAATCTTACCATACTTTTGTGGCCTATTTAATACCTCGTATCAACGATTTTATAAATAACATAATTATCTGCATCTGACAGACTTCATGGAGGAGGTAACACTTGACTTAGATCTTGAAGAATAAATATAGAAATCCAAACAGGGAAAAGTGCTCAGAGACATTATTGTGCCCAATAACATCACAAACTACTGACTATTTTGTAAGGCAAGGCAGCTCACCGGGGCTGCGGGAGAGCAGTGGAGTGGAACAGGAGGATGCAGCTCAAAGAGGCCTTAATGGATCATGCAAAGTAGCTTTCTCTTCATTCTCACGTAACACGGAAACTCTGACGGATTGGATAGTACACAAAGTAACATGAGCAAACCTGACTGATAGGCAGAAAGGAGAGGGGAGATGTTTAAAACTGAAGCAGAGAATTAACTAAGAATAGGTGAAGCGAACGAAAAAAAAAATACTGAAATCCAAGTTTGACAGTAAGCATGGAGTAAGAAAGGACAGCCTGTGGAAATTTTAGGATATTCTATGGGCATTAAGTAATCGATACATATCTTAAGTAAGGGATATTGAGGTAGAAGTCTAAGGAATATCTTAACCTCTGCTAACTTCGGGTTTTGCCCCCTCTGTCATCTGTAAAATGGTAATATTAAGGTCAACTTCATAATATTTAGAGAAAATTAAGTAAGATTGAGGATGTATATGTTAAAATCTAGCTAAATGCCTACACGTGGTAGTTATTCAATAAATATTAGTTTCCATAAAGATTTCACCTTTATTAAGGCCCTTATTACATTCTTTGTATTGCAGTCATTTGACAAAATATCATTTCTCTCTGTGCTGTTGGATATGTGTTTAGAGGCTCATAGTGATTTTGTGCTTTGCAGGATAACTATGTCAATATTAAATAGATGAATGCGCTATGTATTAATATGAGATGCATAGGGGCAAGGACAATTTATGTAAAGGAAATTACAACTGATGAAGCATAGCAATCATTTTCCAACTCACTTTGATTAAACTCCAGGATGGGGATGAGGCATTTTTAAGAAAAATGTGTATCTGGATATAGCTTAACATATGCTACATCTGCATGGAGGATGAACATTGTGTTAGATATTTTCCAAAATAGCAAAAAGGCCAATGTCAAAAACATTTACATACCATATTAAAATATTATCTGCAAGGTAGTTTCTCATTAACAATCTGCACTTGTGCAATGTAGAGTTCAAAACGTAGGTGCACATAGTCGTAGTTCTAAGGCAGCACACAATATTAACTTTTCTTAGTTATCAAAAAATACTAACAGTTAATATCAGCTAATAGTTTACACACATTATCATGCAGAAAGTGTCTCCCTTTTTATTTTGTAAAACAATAGTACAGTTATTTCTTCTTCAGTAAATATGTATTGAGCACCTGTTCTATGTCAGTTGCATTTTTGTAATATAATGTATGCCATAAATCCTTCATCAGCATTATCTCATCTGACTCCACAACAACCTTATGGAGTCCATGGCATCTCTGCCACACTTAAGGAAGCTAAGAGACAATGGTTACAAAATATGACTTAAAATCACAAAATCACTATGTGGAGAAGCCCTGCTAAGGCTTTGTTGTTGCCCCAAGCCCAGCATGAGTCTAACACATCTACTTGAATGCAAAGTCTGCATTCTTAAAGATCAATAGGTATATTGATTCAAACCTTCAAAAATGTAGTAGTACTTGTTGTCTATAGATATAACCTTTGTAACCTCTTCTATTCTAAGGAAAGCAGAAAGAGAAGCACCTTAGTTGTTTGCATGTTAATTAATACATTTCTCTTTTCCTTTCCTTCATTAAACCACACTATTTCATTTGAAACCATGTAAAAGTGTAAACTAAATAATTCATTATGATTTAATAATTTACAAACTTCTCATTTCTTCTCATTTGAATTGTAAAAGTTTATATGACTGCATCAAGAGTGTTTTGTTTTGTTTTGATTTATAAACCTATGTGTTTTAACGGATTCATTTATTGTCTATGATCATTTGCTGACTTTTAAAAATAGTTTTTTAAAAACCTCAGAAACACTGATTGTCACAATTAATATATGTCTTACATTTTATTTCTGCATGTGTCCCCACTTTCCATACCACAGGAAGCAGATGTCATAAACAAAGAAAAGTGGTGGCAATCAAAGTTCTACCAATGTCCTCTGCTAGACATCAAATGTCTGACATCTCTCAATATGACCTTGTCATCTAATCAAGCACTTTATTTTTATCTTACCCAGAATTATAAAAGTTATAGTAGGAACAATTTAGCTGAACCAAGATTATTTTCTGTCCATTGGATCAAATTTGCTATTAAGTATAGCTAAATAATATAAGAATAATGTTTAACTGTCTCATCTCTGAATTTAAAATGAGCTTCCATATAAGGCCCTTTATTCTAAGATAACTAAGGCAGCTTTTAAAATGCATTAGAATAGCTCACGATTTTATATTAGATAGTGTTTTCTAAAATAAAATGGCATTTCCAAAGAAATATAAATTGCAAACTGGAGAACAATTTTAAGCATAATTTATACACTCAAAAGCATTATTAATTGCCTACTGTTTACCAAACTCTAGTTAAAGATAATACAACACCAGTCGTATCAGTATTTGTATTTACCTATTTCTATTTATTGTCTATCTCCTCCACTTTATTATGTACTCCTGGAAGTCGGGGACATGGATTGTTATGAAATCTTCAAAGCTGAGAACTTATTATGTCTGGGGCATCAAAGGCATTTAATATTGTTAAATGCTTGATTTTTTTTTGAAGAATAGGATTCAAAAATGCCTTGTCATCATGGTTTATTCTTCTTTACCACTACGTCAGAACTTAAAAGCTTTGTAACATAGTAAGACCTTCATCTTTGTATCACAATAAAATGACTAGACCAAGTGACAACCGTTCACTAATAAAAAATGGACTAACTGCCAGACTTCCGGCCTTAAAAATTGCCTATTATATTTTCTATATAAGTAATTACTCTTTCAAATAGTAACAGAGACTGGTAAGATAGAGAAATAAAATGTTAGAAAATAATTAAAAGGAGTTCTCAAAATAACTATTCTCATTCAAAATGAATTAGTTAACTTTGAGAGAATGTAACAAACTATGAAAACTATGCTTTCAAAATTGGGCCAATAATTACTTTGGTTTTTAACAAAGGCTAATGTTTGCTTTGAGTATTATAACAGAAATATATAATGGATATAAATAGCCTGAAATTCAGGAAAAGAAATTAAAAATAAGGCTGAGCTTTGCTAAAGCAAGAAAACAGCTATTCTATTTGTTTGGTAATGATTGTGTTTGTGCATGTCATTTAGTAGAGAAAGTTGTTGACATTATACTAAAATGAACATATTTAATTTTCAGCATTAGTCAAATATGTACAAAAGCTGTTTGTAAATTCATAACATCCAGAAAGTGAAATTACTTTCAGAGAAATATTGGAATAGTTTTTCATGAGACTTTTGTTCACAAATCTAGAATTTTCCCAGATTTAAAAGCTACTTTCTAAATTTAAAAATCTCATGTGAGTTTTGAAAAAAGGAAGAAATATAACTTATGAACAAGTAAATTTGATCATTAGTCCCTTAATTACAATTCTAAAAATTTTTCTATGTTCTACCAATGAATATGGACTACCTGTCAATTGTGATTTCCATTACACAATTACTTACATTTTTATTGTGTTAAAATTAGATGTATTTATTTAAATTGAGTATGATTACTCATATTTTTAACATAAACATTAGAAATAATATTAAACTTGTTATTTTCAGGTCATATCACATGACTATCACATTTTCAACATCCCACACACATCTTTTTATTTTTAAAAATTTTTGTCAACTACTAGTTTGGATTTTGAATATTTTTAGAACAATTTTACCCAGTGCTGTCCAGTATGTGAGGTTTGCCTGAAATTTTAAGTTGGCTAAGCCCTTGTCCTTCACATCTGCTCACATTTACACTTTACAAATAGCTCCACACTACCAACTTTTGTAACATATCTGTGCTGTTAATGCCTTTAATCACCCTGTCCTTGCATACCCTTCTAAGGGAATTGTCCACAACTATGCTTTTTGAGGATTATGATTATACTAAGTAACAGATCCAGGCAGATCATGGACTCTAAAAACCACTGATGTGTAATTTTACCTCTATTAGGAATGTGAATTTCAGGTACTTTCTTATGAAAAGCTGAATGTTAAAATCATGTGTGATTGAGGCTAGACTAATCAATTGTTATTCAAAGTTATAGGGCAGCAAAGAAGCCATAATGTAGCAGAGAAGCCAAACTAACAAAAATTTAAAAGAAAAGAATATAACTTTAGAGAGAAAAATTAAATGAATTTGTAGCATATGGCTGCCATTAAACTGATAAATCCCTGGAGACTGTGTCCCGAAAGACCATATATGCATTTTTACAATGAAATTGTCTATAAATATTTCATTTTCATTACATTTTAAATCATATCTGGACTAAAAATAAGTAATACAGTTTTTATATAATTAATATTGATACCCATTTACACATTGTAATGAATTCATTTTGTTAAATTCAAAATGATGTGGACCTATTAATCTTCATCAGATAATTAGGTCACACAGAAAACATCCATTTAAGAATTTCAAGAAAAAAACAATGTAAGTTTATATTAGATGAAATTATGGTGTCATTGAAAGAAAAAACTTTGACATCAGTGGCACTGGAAATTCCCTTATGAGATATTGAATCTGAAAAGTCTTTGTAAGTTTCAATTTTTTAAAAGGCTTTGTTTCTAATGCAAAAAAAAAAAAAAAGAAGAAGAAGAAAGGAAGGAAGAAAAGAAAGTTGCTAATACATTTTCCTCAGAGAGAAAGCCTCACTGAATCTCTGTGATGTTAGCAAGCTCAAAGCTACTTGGCTTTACAGTCTTTTTCATTTTTCACTTTTTGGTTTCAAACAAAAAAAATGTCAGAAAACATATTATAAATACAATACAAAAAAAAAACAAATAAATTTTAAAAACCTACATTTAAACATCTTAGTAGAAGAATAATTAAAGTTCTAAAACCATGAAGGAAAAAGAATATCAGTTAAAAATGTAAGCAACATACTGAAGACAAAAATTGACTCATAACTGACATATCATTTTAAATATATCTACCAATTGAGGGTGTAAGTGTCATGAGAATGAACCAGTTTAAATATCAGAAATCCAGAAAGTCTTAGCAATTTTGGTCTTATTACCTCTGAAGTCAAGTGTCACTGTTGGGGGTAATCTAAGTCCATTGTTGCCTTAGGGGGCCTTGGTCCTTTCCGCTGATGCAGTAAAGAATTATAGATCAGCAAAATTTAGGAAAAGTAGTATTTATTGATGTATGTTTTCAAGAGAGAAAACAGACTACACCAGAGAGGGCTGTAGCTTCATAGAAAGTGAGGTCTGTCATGTTCCGGGTGGGTGATGGGTCTTACAAGGATGGGTGCTAAGGTGATTGATGTGTGAGGCCATTTTGATTAATAGTTGGCTGCCCATATTACCTATTGTCAACTGCACATGTACCTTCCCAGAATTCAATCTGTTATAATTGGATCCATGTACTTCCAGGCATATCTATGACATAATGATGGTATGATGAGGCTGAGTTGAAAAGAAGATCAGAGTACTCGTTACTATGCAAGTGTTTGTAACTGGCCTAAATTGATTGCTATGCTATGCTAATTTATTTCTTTGTACTCTAGGATGTAGGGGCACTGTTATTTGAAAAATGAGATTTTTCTTAACAGTTTTAAAGGTGGCCTTTTGGGTTGGGCCATCAGTGTGGTTATTTCTATGGTGATTGAGTTCCCATTGCTCATGGCTACCTAACTATCTAACAAAAGGTATGGGACAGACTAAAAATGTGCATTTTTAAATAGTTTATCTAAGTAGAAAATCTTTCTCCTCAGACTTCATAGTCAGATATTTATTTTCCTTTTTTAAAAAGAAGATAGGAAGATCATATCTATATCCAATGGCATGAGTTAGAGATGGTGATGCAGGTGAATGTCATAACGAAATGTAGAAATAGGTAAAAATCAGCATAATGAATTATAATATCTAAAGCTGTTTTCTCCTGCACAGATTGAATGTTAATTGCCACAATTGAAGAAAACAAATTCTCTGAAAGGCAGCTGCCCAAGAAGTGAGAAGACCTGGGCTCAAGAAATTAATGCTTTCTAACATAAGAGTAAAAGAAAATGAATGCCCTTTTTACTCTCGGGGGTGGCATTCTGGGCACACTCTTAGTGCAACTGCAAAGGTCCCTGAGTTCAGAAAGACCCTGCACTTGGATTAATGTCTTACTGCACTATTTTGAAATTCTTAATAGTTTTATTTTTGAACTTGTGATGTGTAAGTGCCAATGGGAACAAGTGCATGGGTAGAGGAGATGCGTAGCATATCTGCATCTAATGTTCCTTGTCAACTCATTTACGTATAGGTTCAGTGATACTCCAGGAACATCCAGTTTCAGAGGACCCACAACACACAATAGATTAGTAAGACGCCAAGTTAGTACAAAACAAGCCTGCTATACCTACGACAGAGTTAATGGGAACCTGATAGCACTTCAAGAGGCATGTCTTCTGTTGGAAACAAAAGTCGTTTCAAATGTAGAAAGAAGGCAATTGCATTTTAAGAAACATAAACCCACCAATATACTGTCAGATCTTTTCTTACTCATGTTACATTCCATGCCAAACACTTAAACTGAAAATTTTGTCATAGAAGGGCAGGAAAAGATAGGGCAACTTATATTATTTTTCCTTTCAGTCTCATTTTACTCACCGGTATGCAAAGTTATATCGTGTTGGTAAAATGTGTGCATATCAATAACTGAAATAAAAACTGTTAAGTTTTTGTGCAGTGCTTTCATCACAGTTTGGGTAAGAAAGAAATACATATGCATGTACAAGCTACAAAATGCAAGTCTTGTAATTCTAGTGATTCTGCGCACATACATACATTTAAAACTGGAATGATACAAAATAAATTATAGTAATTAAAATTTTGTCTGTATTTAGAAAGATGTAATATAGCAAATAATAATATATAAAAAACACCATGACAAATTGAGAAAGAGATGCTCCAGAAAATTAAAAAAAAAAAAAAGAAACTGTATTATTTTACTTTTATATCAGCTTAAGATGCTTTATGCTCAAGTGCCCAGAATTTTCACCTTTTACTAGGACCTGCAAATGATATAGCTGACATTTGTTGGAAAGTATAAGTAGATAAAGCAATAGTGGGATTCTTAGTGTTTTTATTATATTCTTTGAGTCAATGGTCTTGTCCTTTGATAATTTGCTTATAATTGCTTATAATTTTACCTATTTCTACTATTCATTAGCTTGAAATACTAAGAGAAAATGATAAAATAATGTTATGAAAATGAGATGTTCAATGCATTCTTTCTAATAATTGCATAATTTTATTGTTATAGTATTTTATTTTTGATTTCCTGGATATAGATTCCATCACAAAAATTATATAATGTTTGCTAGAGGCAAATGTGTAATCCTGCCTTCCAAGGAACAAAAGGTTAACAAAAGTATATGTAAGTAACTAGGGAACCAGGAATGCCCTTGAATACATGAAGGTCGTTTGGAAACATTATGAATACATTATTTAAAATAAATGCCCAGTCTTAATCATATTAGAACAGATACATTTCCTATGTTCCTCTTTCTATTTCATGTAGTCATTCCCATTCAGAAATATATGAGCAGTAGAAAAATTTGCCTGTGTATACAAAAAAAAAAAAAATCACATATGTCGGGACACCCTTCCCCTTATGCATGGAAAATGACTCAGAGTTTTGCATAACTCTTTTTTTATGGGTGCTTACTTATGAACAACTTTTGTCTAGTGTTAAATTCCTTTAGGAATAAATTAAATGAATTGGAAAAAAAAACGGCCACGGGAAAGAATGTGAGTATATAGCAAAAAATAAAGTGGGTGTATCTCCATGAAGAAAAATAAGACAGTAAGAAGTGTCTTTTTTTATATATTCTTGTGATCCAGGCAAAAGGGAAAGCAAATTGTTTTTATTAAAGAAAAGAAAAAATCTCGTTGGAGATGAATGATCCCATTAGGAAAGACATGTGAACGTGGCTTCTCTTCAGGCTCTTCTGAAGGATCATAGCAACTGCTTATGCTTGGTTGCTCAAGCATTGTTAAGTTTAAAAGGGCTTGGTTTAGACTAAAGTTATGATCTTGTAACATAATTTAGATTTCTGGTAATATTTAATAATAACAGAGGTCTGCATACTCTTCCTAAAAAAAATAATTTTTGTCCTCATTTCCAAATTTCTAGGATTTCATTCAAAGATAAAGGAAAATATTTCCTGCCTTGTTGGAACATGAAAACAGTGACTAGCCAAGACACAGAAAGAAATAGTATTATTAAGCTTGCAGAGGATAAAAGTAGTCATATGATTATGCATATAACATCAATCATGTCTCACATCTTTTTGTAAAATATTCAAGAAATCCAAGGAAGGTAAATGTGTGTGTGTGTGTGTGTGTGTGTGTGTGTGTGTTATAAAACTATTTCTTTATATGTCTGTATTTAAAGTTAAAATTTTTTTTCTGAAATATTTTTAAATAGTCAGAACTTAAGGACAGTAAGCAAATTTGTTTTTGTCACACTGATATTTGAGAGACTTTGCTAAGAAAAGACAACTAAACTAATATAAAGGTGCCATATCTAATAAAGTTAATAATGTTTGACCAGCTCAATTTGCTAACTTAGATTTAGCAATTTCTAACTCAACAAACAAAGCAATTCTAAAATATGACTATAAATTCTCCCAATTAAATTTGTTTTATTTTCTGTCAAAAGAAAATAACCATGTACTATTGACACCATATTTAGAAAACTTAATATCAGATACTTTCATAAACTTAATATAATCCCTCTAATTATATCCTAGACATTTTAGTAAATAAGATTTACAGTTTTTTAAATTTATTTTTGTTACAGTTTCACAAGTTAGCTCTTTTATAGCTAAACGAATAACCTTTTTTAAAGCAGCAAATGTGTGAGTTATAAATGGCCAAAGTTTATACTTTAAGGTTGTAGCAGTCTTGTTTTTCTAATTAATGTGCTGAGTGGAGATTTTGCTTCTACTCAACATGAAGCCATCTGTAATACAAAAAGAAAAGTGCTAAGTAAGGAGACACAGACAATTTTCCAACTTTAACGTAGTCCTTCGAATTGTTATTTAGTTTTAAAATAATTGCAACTTCACTATTAAATATTTCAATACTAAATGTAAAAAAAAAAAAAAGTCATCACCACTTTGAAAATCCCATACCACTTTTTGTCTCAGTGTCCTGGGTAACAGAATTAGCTCTGGGTAATAGGAGATTAAGAAATGTAATAATGGTAGATTAATAAAAATCAATGTTAAAAATAATTTAATATGAAGAAATTTTAGTAATAAAAATTGATTTGTGTCTATCATATTAGTATATATGTAGAAAGATTATTTAGAAAATAACCAAAGAATAAAATACCTTATGACATTCTTAGATTTTACAACCAGGGTTTTACTGACATTATATTTAACTCAATAATTAGAGAAAACTATTCGCATCATCTAGTAAGATACAACCAATCTAATTGTGTTACTCTGAAAGTTATGTGAGAAAAATACAAATAAGTAAGATGACTAGTGGGAAAACAGAAGTCAGTACAATTTTAAACATTTAGTCAATAATGTAAATTCTGAAACTAATCATAACAAATTATGTAACTTGACTGGGAAATAATCAAAAGGGCTAAGGAAGGAAATGAGAAAACATTGATGAAAATAGAATTTAAGTGCTGGACTTGGAAATCTGATTTTCATATGACTTCATTCATACTTTATGTAAAATAAGAAAGCCTAGTTTGTTTTTCAAAAACATATATAACGTGAGATATGAAAATAACATTTTCCAGGTGTCCTACAAAAAACAAAAGAAGTTTAGCAAATGCAATATCACTAACTCGAGACAGGTGAAGTCATTTACTAGAGCATGATAGCTAAGCTATTTTCATAATATTCCTATATATATATATATTTGTATATATATTTGTATATATATATATAGTATATATGGAGTGAGACAGAGAGAAGCACTATGGTGAAATATAAGAACCTGGTAAATTGTGGTAAAGCATACATATAAAAGGTTGACAGAATATTGTTATACTATTCTATTTAATTATTTGGTATGTTTTAAAGATTTGTGTTGGGGAAGAGTGGAGAGTTTTTATATTTGTAAGAATCCATGCAAACAAAATGCTCAGGCTAACAAAAATAAAACAGGAATTTCACTTTGGACCCAGACCGGAAATTTCTTTGGAACACACATGTCTTTGGATTCTTTGGCTTCCGGTTATTGTTTTGATTTTTTTATCAAACACAAATATGCCTTTCAAAAACAGTTGTTCTGAATGGACTTAGCTATGGAATTCTAAACCTTTTGTTGAATTTATTTCATTAAAATTAATTTTTCAATCACTCATTAAAGCCTACGATGATATTACTGCTGTTGCTAGTGAACTTCAGCAACAGTATTCCGCCATTAGAATAGGCATCATGCATTAAAGAAGGTTTCAGAAAATGCATAGATTAAATATTTATTAGGTTGAATGACCCTCAAATACTAACTTCCTCCACAAAAATTCTCCTGACACAAGATATTGAACTGCAATATCACTGACAAGCTAGTCAATAAAAATTTTTAATGCCCAATATTTCAGATAAACTCTATATTTCTATTAATTCAAATTGAAACTAAATGTATATTGGAAATGTTCCTCATCATAAAAAAATATGAAATAGCTCCAGTCATACAGTTAAAGATGTAGTAATAGAAGAAGCTAGTACTGACCAAAGATGAGACTATTGATATTTTAAAAAATGATGACAAAACTGGATTATAAAAATTAAATCTGAATTAAAAAAAAGATATGAGTGCATACTGATTTTTAAGGGTTACAGAGAAAGAGAAGAAACAAAAACAAAAACTTAAGAGAAAATTGATGGCAAATAAATGTAGAAAATATTTAATTAGAAAAATACTATTTTGCAATCCCCTGTAATAAAATTGATTTTAGCCAGAATCATTAGATGTTAAAACCACTGGAAAAAATGTTGGAGGGGAATTGTTTACATGATTTTAAGTGTATCATCTGAGATATTACTTACTGATATACAGGGCAGGAAATGCACCTTCAGAATGAAGAGAGATTTGTCGCTCAACTTCTCACCTAAGTTACTTAATGGTAAAGCCTGGCATTGTGTATCTAATGAAGTCTTTTTGACACAGAAGAATCTTCAACTTTGGGAAACAATCTGAGAAATTCTGACTATGGAGTATACTTCAATATACCTGATATAGTCTCTTCAATAAATTAATACTATTTAGAAATAGAAAGATATGGGGATAATCTAGATCACCAGACATTAAAGATACATGACAACCAATCCATGCATTTAAAAAGTAGGAGTAGGAAGATGGAGGAGCCTCAGCTGCTGCACTACAAGGCATTTTAAAGCCAATAATCTCAGGAGCTGATTTGAATAAATAATCTAAGTTAAATTATATTCTAGCATCATTGTTAATTTTCTACAGAATTACAGATAATGTTCTTAAATATGATAATGCTCTATGGTTACATAGGAAAATAGTCATATGGTTAGAAAATTCAAACTGAGGAATATAAGATTTAAGTGTCCTGATTTCTAAAACTTACTTTCAAATTATATATGTATATAATTGTATGTATGTCTGTATATACACACATAAATAGTATCTGAATCATTTAAAAGTAATTTCTTTGTGTGTCTATGTGTTGTATGTGTAGAGACTATAATAAAATATTAAAATTTGGTAAATTTTGATAAAGCATATATAAGAATGTTATACTGTTCTTTTAAATTATTGTAATTTTAAAATATATTTACAGTTGATTAAATTTTAAAGAATATAACATAGTTATATAATTAAAATGAAATAAATTAGAATAAAATATAGTAATTATGCATATTTAAAATTGAGAAAAACTGTAGCACTTGCTTTTTAATTCTTTCAACATTGTTACATATCAGCAACTTTGCTACCAAAATGTTTAGTCCCTGGTTCTTTTTCATTTTATGACATACTCATAAATAAGTCAAGTCCAGTAACTAACTAAGCATTTATATACATACCTTTTTAAGGACATTTGCTGTGTAAAATTTCTGTAAACTTCCTATGAACAGAGAATTTAGAGTTGAAATAGAATATATTAATTAGAACTTGTATATTTTTCTGGTGCTCAGTTAAATAAGCAGTTATTTAATGTTGTAGATACTTGGTTTGACTTCCTTTTTTAACAACATGTTTGTTTCTATTATTGGGAAGTAAAGAAAAAAGTTATTTAAAATATTGGAAAAATTGATAGATGAATGTCAATAGATATAAAAGGAATCTACAGATACCTGACTGTAGAATAACGTATTCATTTTATTATTTTGATTGAATAATGATTTAGTCAACCTCTCAAATAATGTAGAAACCTAAGGTATGAATAAGCATATAAATTAGTAGGACTTGTTATTAGGCAAGATTTACAGATATGTGTAGATATTTCATTCTATACGTGTTATGTCTGTGCCAAGGAAACAAACACATTTTATGGGTGTACGAGTTTCTTATTTATTTTGACATATCTCCTAGAAAAAATCCCTTCGAAACAACATCTATTCATTTTTAAATTTCTGAAATTATTTCCTCTAAGACGACTTCTAAGTATATATTTATCAAGCTCATGAATGAAAAAACTAGAAGTTTTTCTCAGGGTTGATTTCCAACTTTAACACACTCTACATTTTTACTCATTAATCTCATCTGTTTTACAAACTGCATGGTCCATGGGGAACTATATTTTAATTTTCTTTTGTTGTAGATAGTTATATAATCTATTTCCTCAATAGCCATTGGCTTACTATTTCTAAACCTCCTCCTTATAATGTCATATTCCTGATTTCAGCCTGCATTACCACCATATTAGTTTATTGGACAAAAACAATAGTTTTCTTAACCTACTATTCCAGGGTCTACATAACTGATTTCTATATAAATACACCCATTTTGTTCTTTTAAATTTTTCACTCCATCCAACGATCCAGAATTCTCTTTTACCTCCACTCTTGACATACTATTACATATTCCCACATAGTTTTGGAAATAATTGATGTTCTCTCAATCTTACTTCTTACTATTTAAAGACTAGTTCATTTTCTCAATGTTGGGAAAGTTTCTCTAAACATCTAAAACCAAAATTCTATATATTTTCACCAACAGCAATCATTTATTAATGCTGGTCTTATTCATATTCCTATTGACAAGATGCTCATATTTATAAGATGATCATAATTTAATTAGAAAAAATATTCTTTAGTTTCATTAGAAAAAAATACCCTCTAATTTTAACATAAATACTACACTGCTTATGAAGTTAGGCATAATTACTTCCCTCAGCCTCATTCCATCTTATAAATATCTCATCTATTGTTGAAATGACAATGTATTAAATATATTTCTTCCAGTTATGCATTTCCAGGAACAGTGAATACATCTTTTATTAAACATCTTATTTGTTATTTGCATGCTACTTAGCACAAAGTACATACTTAAAAAAAAAAAAGTTCTGGAAGAATGGTCTTTTTCCATCCCCAATAATACAGTATTTTAAAATTAGAAAAAAAAATCAGTGATTATATGGTACTGGCATATAGTTTAAACTCTTCTAAATTATTATAACACTTCATATGTGCTGATCTTTGATATAACTGCATGGACAGCTAAAATCATGAGTACTTTAGAAAGCAGTATATCTTTAATCATGGCAAGACTTACCTTCCTATTCATGTTCAGAAGGGCTACAGGCAGTAATTTTTATCTGAGCACTTTACTGATAGCCCTGTCTTTACTTATGTTCAGAATGAACAAAATCCTATCCCATAGGAATATATAAACAGCCATAATCATTCTATAATGAATGGAAAATTTTTCATTGTATGCTAATGCAATCAAATAATCATCCATTTCTATAAATTTAAAAGATAGATAATTTCATTTCAGGCCTAGTCAGTCTAGTTATGCTTTTATGTAACAACATTGGTCTCAGTATGTAAATGCATGGGAAGTTGTGGTTATAATACAGTAATTATTTGACTCCATAATCCAGAGCAAATTTTGTAGTCACAATTATGCTAAAATGTAAGACATTTTCTAGCTCTAAGTAACCTATTATTTCTTAGAAAGAGCAGGGGATGCTTGCTTTAGTATAACTATGTTTAGTTGGTCTATAAAAATTAATGACCTGTCTCAAAAATGTAATTTAAGTTTTAAAATTATTTGGTTTAATTCACACCCACACATTTATTTAATCATAGACTTTGCTGACTCTTGTAGATAATTGTACTGATATTTATTAGAGCATGTCTACTGCACATTTTATCTTTTTTCTTGTTGCAGACAGTATTAAGTATCAAGAAATAAATCACTTAAATGAATTAGTCAATGACTTGGCTTTTACAGTTTAGACTGCATAATTTCCTTCTGTTGTATATTTATAAAGTATGTTATATTTAGGTAAAATATTGATCAAAATATATACAAATAAATGATCCTAACTGTGAAAATGAAATATTAAAACTACTTGCAATAATTAAATATAATATTCGAAAAGGCATACTTTTCATTGTAGTCACATATTATTCACATAATTTCACCTTTTTATTTTTTCTTTTCTTTTTTAATATTTATTTTTGTAGAAAAGATAATTCTTGAGTTGGTTGGAATTATTGGTCAGGATAATCTTTATTCCTGCTTATTTATGCTGGATCTACTAAAACAATTCTCATTAGGAAAGATAACTTTTTAAAATTTAATTTGTCAAACCACTTCATATATACAGAGTGCTTAGACATAAAAATAAATCCTGAACATTGAGCTTATTATTATTGCATTATATATTCTTCAATTTCCTCTAATTTTTTTCTACTCCAACTAGTCCAGCCACTCCAACTAAACATATATGTAATTGTGACTTCTAGGAACCAACAGACTACCTGATATCTAATGAATTTCTCAGTGGTAGAATTTACTCCTTGTTTAATTCTCCTAGCTTCCATGGTATAACACTTGAATTTTTAAAAATGATTTTTTTCTTTTGTTTTGTCTGTTTGTTTTGTCTGTCCCTCTGAATTCTAGTTCTAACTGCTTTGCTGACTTCTTTCTTTATGACTCATATCTCCCTTTTGTAGGTCTACCTTCTCTTATTTCATAACCTTTCTTGAGAATTTCATGAATTCCTAAGGTTTAACTGATAATTTTATTCCAACAAATTCTAAATGTTTATATCAATGTGGACCTTACTTCTGAGTTCCATAACAGACTATTCAAATGATGACAGCTTTTGAAATTTTGCTATTACGCAGGCATTTTGAAAACTGCATCTAAAAATTATATATGTTTTTCCTGCTTACTTCTGAATGTACTTCGAATTTCCTTTTACAATAAATAAGACATCTATTTACCACCTAGTGGCTCATGGGAGAAACCTCCCTTTTTAAGAACTCCAAGTAGAATTCATCATCAGGTCCTGTCAAGTCTATCCTAAAATATTTCATAAATCTCTCTATTCCCTTTACTTTTCAATTAAAGTCATTATGTAGTTCTAAATTACTCTCTACCTCTCTAGAAAAGAGATTTGTATTGTGTGGAAATGTCCCAGTAGAGGTAAGGTAATTATTCTATAGGAATAACAAAAATTCTAAACATCATGTAATATAAGGAAATTATACATAGTGAAGTTTTTTCTGCCCCTGGATTTATTTTAACAAAGAGAAATTAATATGGAGCATTGGTTATTGTTTAAAAAGGTGTAGGAGAATTAGAGGAGTGTAAAAGCAAAAATGAGATACTGAAATATCACAGAAATCATTACTGGAGGGAGTGACTCTTACCCTTAGGGCTGGGGAAACAAAAGGAAGCAGAGGTAGTTATCAGAATCTAAAAGTATAGAGATAGGGCCCCATGGAAGTCAGATTCTGAAGAAGACACGCTGCCCAGCTGGAGGCAATAGCAAAGGAACTCTGGAGAAAGAGCCTGCAGAACTGAAATTCAAAACAGTTCAGGAGGAAGCACAGCCTGGCTGCTGCTGGTGCCCTCAAGGAAGCCAATAAGGCTGGTTCTGTGACCATGAAAAGACACTGGAAGCTGGAGCCAATCACTGCTGGATCCAACACCAGCTGCCTGGGGAAAGTGCATGCTACCCAGGCGATGCAGATGGAAGATTTCCCTTTTGCCTAGATTCTAGTCACTCCTGTTGCCTTCTGTTGGTGGAACCTTTACAGAAGCCTCTAACAAGAGAAAAATGTAGTTTACAGGGTCTCGGTCCCAGAATCAAATAACATTGATTAGAAGGGCAACTTTGGAGGTTAGAGTCAGTATTTTTATAACAATTAGTTTTCAATAATGGGAAATCCTAATTAGTCATTATGTTTTCTACCATATCAATTCTTCAGACTATAGGCTCCTCATACTTTCTAGTGTTATCTTGACAAAATTACTGGTCACAAAATTGTTACTTCCTCCCAAACCTTAGTTAGGTGGCTTTTAACATAGAACAAATTCAGGCTCCTTTCTAAAGGTCCTTATTTGCCTGTCCTCTCCCTACTCCCTCTTCCTCTTATACTGTGATTCAATCATAGTATCTAAGCCTTTTTATTGCTTCAAAAGTGAAGTTTATTGTTTATCGGGAGAGCACTTCATTGTACTTTTATTAGGTGAAATGATACTTCTAAAGAGTGTTTTTCTGATCCCGCAATCCATATAAGATCCCCATTAGGTTCTGTGTGTGTGAATACTCTCACATCCCTGCATATTACACAGCATTATTTGTAATTATGTATTGATATAGATTATTATATCAGATAAACGTTAATTAAAAACTCCACGAGGGCATAAATTATACCAATTCTTTCAGTATAGTATCCTGGTATCTAGCAAAGTGCCTGTTTATAATAGGTGTTCCTTATGTAATTTTCTAATAAAATGAATGAAACATTTTTATAATTGACAAGCTTGAAAATATTCGGTGCTTTGCTTTTTCTTCTCACTTTTGAGGTAATACTGTTCAAGTACTTTCTTCTTCTTGTCATGTTTCATAGAAGTACTCTTGAAAATTCTCTGGGAAGACAGTTCATTTAATAACATTTTTTTGACCTTTTTGTTTCAAATTTCCTATTGTGAAGTTTGTTTCTCTTTACAAGTTTTCCTTTCTTAGTGTCTCAATGCACTGCACATTCACAAAATGTAAAATATAAATTGTTAATAAGCATAGAAGAAAAATTACCATCATTTTTTATAAAGCTCTTCTGTTAAAAATTTGTTACATATTGTTAATTCGTTACATATTCATAGTGGATTTTACCTATTTAACTTGAAATAAGAAGTCTTAATAAGTTTTTCTTTTTGTTTTACCTTTAAAAGGAACAAACACTAAGTTAATGCCCACAGAAGCAGCATTAAACTTTATAGCTTTATTTATTAAATAAGAATTTAAATATTTATTTTATTTTTTATTTACATATGGTATTATATTAGTTTAAGGTATAGAATATAGTGATTTGACATTTATATAACTTACAATGTTATCACCACACTAAGTCTAGCAATCTTCTGCCACCTTGCTTACTTATCACTATATTATTCACATTTTCTTCCACTCCTACCTCTCTCCCCTCTGTCAAGCATCATTTTAACCTGTTTGTATAAGTCTGTTTTTATTTTATTTTATTTTATTTTATTTTTTAGATTCCACAAGTAGGGAACTCATATGGTATTTGTCTTTCATTTTATGACTTATTTCACTTAGCATAATATCCTCTAGGTCCATCCATGTTATAAATGGCAAGATTTTATTGAAATAAGAATTATTTTTAACAGTTTGTTAAATAAGTGATATATATAGTTGGTAAAATGTATTGTAAAACTTTTTCATTAATCAAAGAGATTAATCAAAGTATCTTCACTGCAAAAGAATACTTTGGAATCACTGGTAAAGAATAGTACACATCGAGATTATAACCATAATAGCAAATTTCTCTTCAGCAAGTTATTTATAGCAAAATAATGAAATAGCCTCACTTGATTCTCTTCCTCTATCAGGAATATTTTGACAATGTAAGCTACTTGATTAGGTACAGTTTTTTCCCTCATATTACGTTAGGTGTCTAATGCAATCAGTTGTAGACACAAGCATTCTTTCACCATTGCAGGGGCGACAAAACCAGGCCCTTAATAAAATCAGCGATGCAGTCCTTTCAGCCGCTTTTTGGTAGTATCAATGAAACACAGTTTATACTAACCAGGGAACAATCTCCAACTCAGCTCCGTATCATAGGCAGGTTAACATGGAAAGAATGTACTTCCTCAGCTTCCTCTATTATCTGTTTCACAACTTTGCTAAATCGAAGATCAAGAGTGGAGAAGTTTCTCAAAATATAACTCTATGTTACACATAGAATTAGCATATTACCCAGCAATTTCTTTCCTAAGTATATACCCAAGAGAATATCCACACACAAAAAAACACTTGTACACTAATGTTCATAGAAGCATTGTTCATAATAACCCCAAAGAAGAGATAATGTAATGTCTATCAAATGATGAACACAAGAAGAAAATGTGCTATGCCCATAAAATGAAAGATTATTCAACACCAAAAATGGTCGAAATATGGATATATGCTATAACACAATGAACCTTAAAGAAGCCAGACATAAAAGGCACCTACTGTATGATTTCATTGATATGAAATGTCCTATTAGGTCAGTCCATAGAGACAAATAGCAAATCATTCTTTGCCAGAAACTGAAGGAAAGGAAAAATAGAGAATGCTTGTTGATAGATACAGCATTTCTTTTTCAGGCCTGATGACAACATTCTGGAATTAGAAACTGCTGATAGTTAGCCAACTTTGTGAGTTTTCTAAAAATCACTGAACTGTGTATTTTTGAAGAGAGAATTTTATGGTATGTGACATATTTCAATAATATGATTGCATGAGAAGAAAATGAGGGGAGGCAAGGTTTCAAATTAGAAAGAAATTAACATTGTCTCTGTGAAAATGAGAAAGGCATAAACTACAGTGGGGGGAATGTACTGGGGTAAATAGAAATATAAAAGATTAGGCTATATTTTAAAACAGTTCTAGTTTAATTAATTAGGGATTCCAGTTCTTTTTGTTTATATTTTCACTTTTTTTCACACTTAATATACCATCTTTCTTCTAATTAACTATCAATTTCACCAAAAGTGAGCCACCAATTATTTCTTTTGCTGTTCAAGCCTATTTTTTTGGTATTGTAAGAAAAGTTAAACTTTTCAAACATCACTTTTATACAGACCCCGCTTCGTCCATCTGATGGGAACACAGGGCCTCTCAGGCACCTATGTCATGTCACTCCTCCCTTGGATTATAGGAAAGTATGCCCTTGGTTTATCCCGACAACAGATTGTGAACATGTTACAGCAGAGACTACACATTTCTTTTTTACCTTTCAACACCTTCATTTCTAACTCGGAATATGTATATTTGAATAATCTTACATCAATAAATAACACTGGAGTCGATGAAGAAAATTTTCTTCTCTTTATAATTTATGTTCTATTATACTTGAGCAACACACAATTGATCCTCATTATTGGAGGATTCTATGTTTACAAATCATCTGCTTGCTAAAATTTATCTGGAACCCTGATAATATTCACAGCATTTTTGTGGTCACTTCAGGTTATTTACATTTGCAAAACATTTGAGTCATTTGGTGGCTCTTTCCCAAAGGAGGTCAAACAAGGCAATATTCTGCCTTCTTGTTTCAGCTATGATACTGTAAACATGTACTTTTCAGTCTATTTAGTATACACATTTTTTGTGTTGTGTGGATTTTGTTGGTGATTTCACTGCTTGAAATGGCCCCAAAGAATAGTGCTGAGGTCTATGATGACCACACGGAGAACATTGCACATGTGTTAAATAAGCTTTGTTCAGGCATGAGTTATAGTGATAATGTTGTGAGTTCAATGTTAATGAATAAACATTATATAAAGATAACATTAAACAGAAGTACACATAAAAAAGGTTATATATTGATTGGTTGATTAAAATATTGTCACCAGAAGCTGGCAGGAGTGTAATCCTATTTCCTCTGCTAGCATTGGGACAATATTAGCTAATTCAGTGTTGGTGATGACTTCCTAAAATAGAAACCGCAGTAAATAGCAATAGTGTCTGTATATGCAATAGATTTGGGAGATAATTATCTTCAAAGGTTCTTATGTTTCTGCACATCTTATAAACAAGCACTGACTACATTGTGTTTCAACTCTCTTGGAAGACAGAATAACGTCTTCTGTTTGACCAAAGGGCAGGTATACTTATTACTTACTTTAAAAGGTATGGGCTCTCTAGGCTCAATTTTCCTCTCATGTAACATTACCTACTACATGTGCAGACATCCATCTGGACCATCTTTGTTGTCCCATGAGGCTTGGGGACAAGGCAAACTGACAACATTTTTTAATGCAGATTCTGTTTGCTGTATCTTATGCATGAAGTCCACTGAGTCTGGCCCGAGGTGTGTGTCTTTTGCCAGTATTTGTGAAACTGTGACAAGTTTATTAGCTTATAAATTGGGTAAAAATTCAAACTCTTCCTAGTTTTTGGCGATAGTGATAAACATTAGTACACACGCGCACATGCACACACACACACACACATACATATTACATCTCCTTTTAGATAAAAGATCAGAATATTCTTTGCAGGATCTAATGCTTGAAAATAAATAAATTATACACATTGTCTTTCTTGCATAAATATACTTATTGCCTTTTTATTCAAATATCACTTAATAATTCAGTTTTACTTTTTTTTTTAATTAGCTCATCTGAATTAAGTTTTGCAGCTCCTTTTCAACTTGTGATAGAAAATTGAGTCTATCCCATCAATTCTGTATTTAGTGACATTATATTAGTAGCTTGAAATCAGCCACAGTGATAGTACTTATAGAAAAAAATAAAAAAACAGAGCGTTTTTGTTTTGTCTTTCCTCTTTCTAGAGAGCTCATTTAAGGGTATACCACTGATACTTTTCTTTGGAATATAGTACAAATTTAGGGGAAAAAGTAAACATTGCATATTTTGCTTACATCCATTTAATTTTGTCAATTTTGAGTAATATATTGTGTTTTTTTTAAATAGCCCTCTGAAGATGACAGAATGCTAACTAAAAAGCCAAATTTATGCTTCATTCAAAATTCAAGTAATCAAATAAACATAAGTGACATTTAAATAATTGAAATTTCAAATGGATTTTTATGTTTGTAGCAATTAAATTATAAAGCTTTATATTTTAAAACTATACTCTGATTACATGTATATTTGTATTTGGAATTTATATAAAATATGTATATATTGCTCCTTTAATCTCTAATATTTCAAATAATATGTAAACAAAGTATATCTCCTTAATTTACAAATGTTTCTCTTGTCTTCTAATTGATATCTTCAGTAATAACTTGAATGATTGAGTCCCGTAATATAAATTTCCACTCTTTAAAATGCAAGCATCAGGAAATATAAATCTAATCAGCTTAACAAAAACAATGACTGTATAACCTTATAAAGGAAAAACTAGAGACAGGGCTGTTAGAAGAGCTGAATGATGTCACTAAGACCTTACTTTCTCTACTTTCAGATCTCTTCTGTGTGCACAAGAAGGTTTTTTCTAGAGCTTAACTTTTCACATATTTTCACAGCTTCCCATGCAGGAGAACATAAATTTACAGCTTTCTAACTTAAGAAAAAATTCCAGCCCCATATTTCTATGGCCCAAACTAGGCCATATAAAAAACAAACAAACAAACAACAACAAAAAAAAACAAAAACAAAAAAAAAAACTTTGTTCTTTGTCCTATAGAATAAGATATACCAATTATTAGAACAATGAGGGCTGACTTTAGAGCTGACCTTGTTAACCCCATACACTGACACAGAATAAAGCATTTTTTCCAAGAGAAAATTTTAGCTCTTCTCTCCTCCTCCTCATTATTATTATTATCATTCTTATTACTGTTATTATTTTTAAAAAAAAATGAAGGTCAATGGATGCTAGTGTCAAAAACAAGATATTTTCTGTATATAGAGTTAACTAATATTTGACAAGGGAGCCAAAATTCTCAATAGGCTAAGGATACTCTCTTCAATAAATGATGCTGGGAAAACCATATTCAGAAAAATAAAATTGTACCTCTAGTTTATACCACTCCCAAAATAAACTCAAAATAAATTAAAGACTTAAACATAAGATCTGAAACCATACAATCTTAGAAGAAAATACAGAAAATAAAAGCTCTTTGATATTTGTCTTGATAAAGATTTTGTTTGTTTGTTTGTTTTTGGATATGACACGAAAAAGATAAGCAACAAAAGCAAAAATTAGTAGTGGGACTACATCAGACAAGATTCTGGACAGCAAAAGAAACAATCAGCACAATGAAGAGGCAACCTAGGGAGTGGAAAAAATATATATATATTTCCTAACCATATATCTGATAAAAGATTGATATCCAAAATATATAAATACTCATACACTCAATATTAAAAAATATATATGTATATGATTTTAAAAAATAGATAAAGGCTCCTCTTCCAAACAATGCATAAAATGACCAACAGGCACATGAAATGTGTTCAACATCTTTAACCATCAAGGAAATGCAAATCAAAACTACAATGAGATACTGCCTCATACCTGTTAGAATAACTATCATCAAACGATAAACGATAACAAGTGCTGGAAAAATGTGGAAATAGGAACCCTTGTGAATGTTGGTGGAAATGTAATTGGTAGAACTTCTATGGAAAACTGTATGGAGGTTCCTTAAATAACTAAAAATAAAACTACAATCTAATCCAGCAATCTCACTTCTGGGTATAAATTTAAAGGAAATAAAAAGAGGCTACTGCACTCCATATGCATTGCAGTATTATTCACAATACCCAAGATGTGGAAACAACTTAAGTGTCTGTCAACAGATGAATGATTAAAGAAGTGAGACACACACACACACACACACACACACACACACACACACACGTGCGTGCACATGCTTGCATAAGCACAGAAACATTATTCAGCCATGAGAAAGGAGGTAATCTGCCCTTTTTTGTGTGACAATATGGATGGAATTGAGCGCATTATGTTAAGTGATACAAGTCAGAGAGAAAAAGACAAACACTGTATGGTATAATAATTTGTGGAATCTAAAAAAAACTGAACTCATAAAAACAGAGAATAGAATGGTGGTTACCAGAGGCTGGGCAGTGGGACAAATATGGAGATGTTCATCAAAGGGTACAAACTTCTAGTTGTAAATAAGTTCCGAGGATCTAATGTACAGCATAGTGATTATAAGTATAGCACTGTATTATATTTTTTGAAGTTGCTAAGAGAGTAAATCTTAAATGTTCTTATCATGAAAAGGAAGTTAAATTTATAAAATATAAAAAAGTTTAAATACCATTAATTAATAAATTATCTTTACTTAAAAAACACAAATATTTTACTTACCTCTTGTTTAGTAAATAAACTTTAATAAATCCTTTAAAATTACATAAAGAGGATGAATTATATAACAGAATATGTTCTAAAATGTTTGCCAATTATTTTTTTATGAATGCTTTTTATCTTAGGTAAAGATACTTAATATATTTAATGCAAAGCAGAATCCATTATTTTATATCCTAAGAAACAGATGTATATTTTCCAAAATACTCAATATAACTTATATTAATACCAGTAGGGAGATATTCACTTGAGAAAGAATGCATTATTATGCTTAAAACAGATAAAGGTACTTTCTTTCATAAAGTCAATGCCTTTGGAAGGAGGCCAATAATATGACAGATCTAGAAATGGATATTTGAACCTCTGACACCGTAGTGTCTCAATTCACTAAATAGGATTTCCTGCCTAGAAATGTTTCCTTAGAACTTAAAAATTAGGCACAATGAAGAACTATAGTTTTAAAACTTAGACTTCCAAAATAAGATTGATTGATATTCAAATAGCCTTTGACTTGTTAAAGAAAAAATGTTCTTCCCAAGATGAAAGATAAATTAAAGATCCCACCTATAATATCTGTGGGCAATGCTTTAAAACAACAAAATACTAACACTTATTTCCAAACATCCTCTTCATTCAGAGTATCATGTCGATTAATATAAAATTATAATATTAGGTCCTGGAGAAGAGATTATTGACTGCATTGTTTCAAACATTTTCTTACTGAATGCATTTTCTTAGTTGGGGATACATTAACTTAAGAGAATTTTATAGAAAGAGAAATACACCTCAGCTAGTACTGATACTTCATTACATGTATGTTTTCTCACCACCCCGTACCTACAGAAGATGACTTTGTTTTCTGTCTGTAACATTCTCAGTAAAGCCCTTCCAGGTCATTACAAAAAAAATGTCCTCACAAAATGTTTGATGTCTAATTGAGGCTGACTTTAAAGCTGGAGGGGAAAAGAAATTATTTCTGTGAAAACCATTTTATACTGTAATCTAGAAAGTGCAAGATTAGTGAGTCACAGAGGGTTAATACACTTTTTAAAAAAAAGGTCACTGCTTCATTTTTATTCCTTATATGTTTGCTTTTGTAGGTAATACAGTCTTCTTGATAAATTATGAAGTTGATAATTTACTTAGAATCTGCCATGTGCATCAGGAGAATATGATTTGATTTTTCCAAAGAGTGAAGCCACATTTTGAGGAGGTCGACTCAGCAGACAGGTATATATCACCTTTCTCATTTTATGGTATCTATAGTTATTTGTTTGCTATCTCCAAAGCAATACGGAAAATACTAACGGGCTCAATTTTCATAAGTACTTTTTATTTGTGCTAAGATACATTTCAACTCTATGTGCATTGAAGCATTATTCACTCTGTTCTCTAATATGTGCTATTGTTGATTCCTTTCTCTTTTTGGATCTGTACTCATACATGTTTTTAAATATGAATAACATGTTAGAGATACAATTAATTACCTAGTTACTCAGATGTTTCTGACATTTAAAAACTACAGATATAATTGTTTAAATGTTTTTATAAATATATTTTGTTATAATACTTAATATATTCTTACTTGCAAACAATATTAATAAAATAAACTACTTCGAATAGACTTAAGCATCTTATAGAAAATTATAAGATTTTCATTCTAGTCCTAGAAGTAGGATGTGCATTAGAGACTGGAATGAGGACTTGGAAAGCCAGTTGGAACACAAACAGTCTGACTCATTTTCTGTGTCTCCATCTCTCATTGTCCCTCATTTCACCCACCCTCCTTTTCTTTCCTTTTTATTATTTCTTCTTCTTCTCATCAAAACTGCTCCTACAAACATAAGATTCTAAGATATTGAAATTTACAATGACAAAGCTTTATCTGAAATAGTGGAAAATTTTATGCAAATTTAAGCCCAAAACATATAGAAATATATAATATTATTTTGTACAAACCTTAATGTATAAAACCCATTATTTTCAAAATTTTTCTTCATATTTTCAGAAGTCATATTTTTGTATATTTTATGTAACGTGAAAAATTGACATCTAAAAATTTTGTTTTATTTCTAATCATTCTCTTAATATCTAAAATTTAGAAATTATCTAGTGTAGGTCAGTAGACTGAATTAAAGACAGATGAGTGCTTTAAAATAAAGAACATTAGCATGATTTTGAATTCTTATGGAACTTTTAGCTTTAAATGCATAGACAACACCAAAAAAAAGATAGTGGTATATTTCTTAATCATGGAGGAAATTAAAGTCAGTAAATTTGTTTGGGGCTATAAAAGTAAAACTCAAAATTAAAACATTTTTGTATATTAAGAGTACACTTTGCATAATATGTAACATATTAGAAAACCTGTTTTATATTAACCATGTAACTTAGTATAGAAAACAAATTATCCAATTGTGATCAGTTGGCACTTTCATTTGGATACAACTAAACAATATATAATATTCTTTCCTCATAATGAGAGCTAAATCTTAGGCATTATCATGAGTGTCACTAATTTGGCAATGTTATGAGAAAGCCAATGATCTGGAGTGTCCATTTTCTAAAAAATGGCTAAAATGAAATAACAAGTCAGCTATTCCTGGATTAATGTAAATCATTTAAAGGACAGTGAAATCAAGTATAATTACAGTTAAATTCAAAATTGGTAGAAATGTTCTCCTGATTTTATGCATTTTAACTGTTGTGCTTTTTTTAAATGGATTTGCTGCTTTTGTTACATTTGTTGAGAAGTCACTATATTTAGAACTAAAGTTATAAAAGTTTTTTAAAAGGTTTGTTTTCCGATTAAAATGCTAGAAATATTTATATCTGCTTCTATAAAACTATTTCTCATCAAAGCTTGGGAATGGATAGTGTATCTAGAGTAGAAAACATTTCTAGTAAATGATTTAAAATTATTAATATAAAAACAAAGTGAAATCCTACACCATATTTTAATAAAAGCAATGTTCGTATGCAAGCCCATCATTCAGGATCTTACTGTGTTCTCACTGATAATGACAAATAGACAACAGCTAAATGACAATAAACATTCAGCTTTCTTACTGAGCCAGACAATTGTGCAATAAGTACCATATTAGAGTGAAACAGTATATTACTTATAAACCATAGCTAACTGAAACAACTAAGTAGCCTTACAGAGAGTATGCCATCCTTCATGGGCCTGCAAAAGTTGGGTCCTGATTGATTTGATTCTTCCAGGGAGACACACATAACAGGAAGGAGTCCTAGGCAACTAAATTAAGAGATAACCCAAGAAAGTAAGTGAGATCTTCATTGCATAAGCAGTTGTGTTGAACACAGTGACCATACTCACTGGTAAACATGTGAATGTTTATTGGAAATGATGATCCAGGAATTTTGCTTATCATATTAGTATTTGAGGCTTGGAGAGTTTCAAGTCTCTCCCCAGAACTTTCATAGAAAGTAGGATGCCAGTGAAACAGAACTATTTACGTGAATAAGATAATCCCATGTATACACATATTCTAACTCCAATAACCTATTCTTCATTCTTACTTTTTTTCCATAAAAAACAGTACCTTATTTACTATCATATGGCTCTTAATATAGAGAAAAAGAGTTATATTAGATATAATAATAAAAAACCAGTTAGAAAATAAACTTTCACAAACTTACATAAAAATAAACACCATCAGGATTCATGAAATATATATTTTAGTCCATTAGACTCTTGGGACATGTATAAAACATAAAATCAAGTAAGTCACATGGATTAGTATAGTTCTTTTTGACATTTTATCTTTGTTATATGTGACAACCACTGAAGTGCTAAACATTGTTCATATTTTGTGCAATTTTATAAAATCGAAGATTATCTTTAATTTAAATATATGTTTCAAGGAACATGTAAATCTTACATTTTATAATACAGTTTATATTTCTTATATTTCTTCAATCCCTTTAAATTTATATTGGCATAATTATTGTTTGCATACATGAATAAAGTATGCTATACTGCTGGAGAGCTAAAAAAAATCTACATTTTCAGAATCTTAAAAGCTCCTAAATTCTGGATGTGATTTATATCCTTTTAATCACACAAACTCATGCTGCATCTAGAAGGCAGCCATGAGGCAAAGGACACACTTGTTCTGATCCCAGTATATCCTTTGGAAAGTATAATCATAAGAGTTATCTTTTGCCAGAGCTGATCCTAGCAGGTGAGCTATGCTGCTTTTGCCAGCAATGAGAGTGTCTTCATCATGATATTTTCTTCTTGGTGGCAATTAATGACTATGAAAATGGTGGTGGGATTATGGCAGCTAAAGTAGCAGCAGCCCTCTTAGTAACTTGTTTCTGCAGTGTTGTGTTTCTCTGTTTTCCTTTATAATTTGAGTCAACTCTGAAGGGTCAAAGTAGAACTTATTTTTAACCTTCTAGATTATTCTAAAATTACTTAATTTCTAGAATAAAAAAATTTTGTAGCTTGTTTAATTAAATCAATAAAAGTGATCACCCAGACTAATTACAGAAAATAACAAAATTATAAATTACTGATATTAATAACATGAAATATCTAATATTGAAAATCTAATAGCTCTCAGCCAACAAAAGGTAAGGTCTTCTAGCTGGTCTCTGCTGCAGGGAAAGGAGAACTGCACCCTCGCCTCTGTGACCTGCTGGGATAGCTTTTAAAGGATCAAAATAATATATGGGGAAGGTGCCAACCACTGATAGAGGAAAAGTGGTGCAGGCACTTAGGATTTTGGAACAAATCCATGCATACTTCAGGAAATAATTCCCACAGAAACAGATCTCGGCTTCCCACGAAGACTTAACAGAGGTTTAATATCTGAACTTCAGACATCAAATGACTATGATTACTAAAATGGTTAACATAAATTGGGTGTTATCTGATCCAACTATTCATGATTTTGATGGGGAAGCAGCGCTCATCAGGTGGAGGTTGCAAAGATGAGATCGGCTTTAACAGGTTTTGAAAGCACAACATTGTATGAACGGGTGACTCCTTTCTCAGTACACCTCCTCTTTGCTGAACTGCCACCTTTACCTCTATCTACATGAATGGCCTATGGCTATCTATCACCAATATCCAGATCGATGAATAACAAAACACTGAACCTGGTTTGAAGGTAATTCTGAATATGTTGACACCAGGCAGTAATGGTCTGCTGCAGATTCTAGCTCAAGGCAGGGTGGCCAAGGCCCTGAGAACAAGGTTCTATGCAAGCTATGACACTCATAATAATAGTGGATGGTCAATTACATTAAAGCCTGTCCATCATGGTGTGTATGACAATTTGTCTTCGGCGGAATAAACACTTATCCTGGGGTTAATATGTTATCTGTTCCCACCATACCTTTGCCAAGCAGCATCACGCATGAAATTCTAGAATATTTTCTTAATTACCTTTGCTTACCATACTATTTTTGTTTCTGGGCAATAAACTCATTTTACAGAAGAGAACATCAAACACAATGGGATGATCTCATGGGATTGATTGATTTTTGTCATGTTTCTCATGGAAGAGTAGCTATAGTTCTTAGAGTGAATGGAATGAATTTGAGAAGACTGTGGGAGTCAGCTAGGGGACGAACCTTGCAACTTCGAGGTGCTGCACCGTAGTATTGATATAATAAGCACATTTCCAGGCCATTCCTCTTATTGTCAGAACATATGTGTCCAGAAACTACAGAGTAAAAGTGAGAGCATTGCTTCTCCTAACCATGCAAACGTGCAAGATTTTTACTTTCATACTCTACACCTCTAGCCTCTGCTGGTTGAAAATCTTAATTGCTAAAGAAGAAACGTGCTTCTACTAGAGAACTCAACATTTCCAATAAGCTGAACATTTCAGAATGTAGCCTGGCCATTTTAAGTTTCGTATGACCCAGAAGAGACAAGAAAAATTATATTGTGTGAACTGCATCATTATCATAAAAGGGACAAGGGTTGCTGCAACACAATGTTGGTGAAAAGGTATATACATGTGTATACCTTTCACCAACATTGTGTTGCAGCAACCCTTGTCCCTTTTATATATATATATATATATATATATATATATATATATATATATATTTATTTATTATATACACACACACACACACACACACACACACATATATATGTGTATATATATATATGCACGTGCATATATATATATACACATTGACCCCTGGGAACAATCTAAGAACTGCCATCATCATGGTCATAAGACTGGAATGACACAATATAGAAAGGACATGAACTCTCAGACATTTCAGGAAAAAATCGGTGCCATACAATGGTAAGAAACTCATTAAGAGGAGAAGCTGTCTCTGAGCAAATGTGAAATGGTTAATGGAAGTGGAAAACGCAACTTTCCTAAATCCTTATATACTTAATAAAAAAACAAAATTGCACAAAAGTGATAATCAACAATAGAAAAAGGATGAATAAAGTATAAATATCAGTAGATGATTTTAACACACCTCTCTCTCATGAACCAAAAGGAGTATATAAATATCAATCTATCTATAATATGAATGACAAAGTTAATAAATTTGACATAATAGACATACATAAAACATCACATTCAACAACTGTAGAATACACGTTCTTTTCAAGAACACAGGCTTCTAGGTCATACACATCCAGTCCCAAAATTTTTTAAGTGATTGAAATTATGAAGAGTATATTATGTGACCATTGTAGTGTTAATATCAAAATAAATAATAAAAATAAAACTAGATAAATGCTAACAATTTTAAAATTAAGTACTGCTTCTAAACAATTCAAGGATCAAAGACAATATCATATTAGAAATAAGAAATAAGATAATATTTCATTAAAAGGTAAGGAAGATATGACATATCAAGTTTTGTGAGATATAGTTAAAGTAGTGTTTAGGGGAAAATGTATAGCCTAAAATGAAAATATTAAAAGGAAGTCTTTAAAATTCAGTGATTCACGTTTCCATCATTATAAGCAAAAAAAAAAAAAAAAAAAAAAAAAAAAAAAAAGAGGGAAAAAGAAAAAGAAAAGAAAATCACCTAAGAATATTAAAAGAAAGAATATAATAAAGATAATAAAAACCTTAATGATATGGAAAACAAATATGTACTAAAGAAAGCCAAATGTATGTTAGCATTTTGAAAAGATTAATAAAATTTATAAAATACTAGTTAGAGTTATCATGCATAGGAAAAAAAATAAAGGAGAAAAAATTACCAATATTAGAAATACAAAATAATTTATCAATACCGACCATAGAGATATCAAATTGCAATGAGAGAATACTATAATACTTTATTAAACCAATAAATTTGATGTACTAGGTAAAATAAACCAATGCCTGAAAATAATGCAACTTAGCATACTTGATCAAAAAGAAGGAAGATGAATCATTTATAACCTTAGATGTTGGGGGATAGTAGATATCCTTATAGAAAGTATTGCCTAGATAGGATTCCAAATGGAATCTCTGGATTACTGATTATGTTCTATTTCTTGATATTTTAGATTCCAATGTGTACGTGTATTTGAGGGATAGGGACTTCCCACACAACACCAAGCAATCCTCAATACCAGCAGGGTGTCCCAGAATTCAACTTAATTCCCATACTCTCTGCCTGAAGATAGCATCAAATTCCCAGTTTGAGAATTCAGTCCCACAGTATTGCATGCCCCCAAATTTAGATGTCAGTGGCAAATCCATGTTGTTACTTGTACCTTTTGACTGATTTAAGGTTCCCTCCTTAGACTTTGGACACTAGTCACAAAGCCTACATTTTTACTAGTACTTCTGAAGGCCTGGCTATAGATTAAGATTCCCATGACCTTCTTCTTGCTAGAGTGAATCACAGAACTCAAAGAAACATTTTACTTACTAGGTCACCAGCTTATTGTAAAAGAATGTAACTCAGGAATAGCCAGATGGAAGAGATGCATAGACGAGGTATAGGGAAAGAGTGTAGAGCTTCTATGCCCTCTCCAGATAAGTCACTCTCTCAAATCTCTAGGTATTCACCACTCTTGGGAGCTCTTTGAAACTTTGGGTTTTTATAGAGGCTTTATTAGAAAGACATGATTGATTAAACCATTGGCCATTCAAGATTGATTCAACTTCTAGCCCCTCTTTCCTCCCCTGAGGTCATGTGTGGGAGTACGAAAGTTCCAACCTGATAATCCAGGAGTTGCTTCCTCTGGTTTGGTCAATCCTTTAGGTAATCTAGATGCATTCCAAAAGTCACCTCATTAGCATAACAAAAGAGACATTTACCCTGTCATTACTTAGGAAAATCCAAGGTTTTTAGGAGCTTGAAATAGGAAAGAAGACCAAATACACATTATTGTAGTTTTGCCATTTGTTTTGGAAGTTTCTTTTGGAAGTAGAGAATATTCTTCATTTTCACTGATTCTTTCTTTGGTTGTGTCAAATCTACTGATGACCCCATCAAAAACAGCCTTCATTCTGTTATTTTATTTATGTATTTATTTTATTTGTAACATTCTTTTATAATTTTTCTTAAGCTTTTCATCTCTCTCCTTACATACTTATCCTGTTGCATATTGTCTACTGTTTTCATTAGACTCCTTAAAATATTTATTATAGTTGTTTAAACCTCGAATCATTCTGACATCTCTGTCATGCCTGAATGTGTTCTAATGATTGCTATGTCTCTTCAAACTGTGTAATTTTTTGCCCTTGGTGACATATTAAATTTTTTGTTGAAAGCAGGGCATGTAGTGGGTAATAGGAAATAAGGTAAATAAGACTTTGGTGTGATTTATATTAATCTGGGTAGGAGTTCAACTGTGTTTAATGTTTTTATTTCTGCTCTTGACTTTGGGCTTCTCTTAATTATTCCTCAGGGGAAGTCTGTCTTGCAACTCAGCTGTATGTAACCCATTGTTATTGTACTGGAGCCATGTTGGTGTGTTGACATGATGTGGGGTGGGGAGCGCTCTATAATCCTTTGATTAAATTTTAGCTAATACTATATTACAATAAATAAATCTCAGCATTGTTGCTATTTTTTTGTTGGTGAAAATGCATAAAAGTTGTCCATGAAAATAGGAGAGTTTACAAATCTTACATGTTTCTCTAGCGTAGACAAGCACATTACATTTTTGCGAAAAAAAAAAAAAAAGCTTACTGTAGCTTGGAATAATCAGGGAAGACTTCTATCAGTGTTATGGGATCTGAAAAATGAGTGGAAACAAAACAAGCAGGGAAAAGAGTATTCGTATGGTATGGAAAGGTAACATAACATTTAAGGAATGCTGTCTGAACTGTATCTAGTGAGTTAAGCTTGGAATAGAGGACTCACAAAGGAGAAAATGTAAATGCTCTTTAAAAATATATCTTCGGGTCATTTGGTGGAAGGGTTTGAAATTTTACTGTATTGTTCAAGAAGCACTGATCTTTGATAGTATTTGAACAAGTTAATTTAAGCAAGTACCAACATGAAAGTTGTTTGTCAGGCTAAATAAACACACATGCATGTCTGCAAAGATTAGTTTCTTTGAGTGTTTAGACAAAAATACTAGCCTCAAGATCTCACTTCCTAATACTATGAGAATTGATCTGAAAACTATGTTGACACATGAAATCTCCTTTGGAAATTTTTAGATTGCTGTTTCTCACACAAGGTTGTTCTCCCTCTCCATAAGCTTTATATTTTAATTTTTTTGAGGAGTTAAAAATATATGACCAGCTTTTCCACATTTTCCTTCACAGACCTCTCCTCTGATGTACCAAATACCTACTAAATCTAGTGGGAACCTCAGATTTTATTCTTGTCCCTAATTTTACCACTTTAACCTCTTAAAACTTTCATACTCTCCCACACAAGAACTGCCATGGTGTTATTCCTTCTTCTACTGTGTTGCTCACATCCCATAACAAATTCAAATTCCCATTTTCCACTCTCTGCATTCATTAGAGACTACCCTTTTCAAACCTCTTCTGTAATCATCAAGCAACATAGTGGACATTTATTCCCCAACTCCATGACTATGACACATTGTTTCTTTAGTGTTCCAGAACTACACTTTGATTATATCTTTACAATAACAATTTCATGATTTTTTTTAATAGAATCTATGATATTTCTCTCCTTGACTATCTAACATTAGGTTTGTTGGTGAAAAATATAGTGGGCAGCAGGATTTCAATCTGAAAATGGGTGACTTCTAATTGGAGAAATATGTTATATCAATTAGCTATTATTCCTCCTCCCCAATCCAAGAGCACATAATGGAGTAAAAAGTCTACCATACTTTTTAGTACTTTCTTTTTAGCTAATAAGAGAATGGAAAAAACAATATAACAAATAAACCCTATCTCTTTGTCAAGACTTATGTACAGCATAATATTAATATTTGAACAGATAAATTGTGTGTGAAATAGCAGATTTTAAAGCTGTGTAATAAGTTTTGTTACAGCACAGAACAAAAATTTGTCATCTGAAATTAAATTATTAACTTATTTTATAAATCTTACATGATTTGTGCAATGCTAATTAAAGTGTAATGAAGTAAAATGTCATCAAAATGTGACCAATGTTTTCATCTCAAAAACAACATATAGAAGTTCCATTTTATAAAATGATACTAGTAAATAATCTGTGTGTAGTACTTACATAGTGGGCCCACATTAGGATTGAGAAACATTTACATGGTATTTAAACATTGCTTTTTAATCATATTTAAACTCTGAATCAATTTGGACTGTGGCTGTTACCTATTATTTTCTATATAAATATCCAATAAGAGAACAGTTTTTGATCTTCTAGGGAATCAAATATATCAGTTTATATAAAATACTGCATTCTGTGCAAAGATACAATTATTACTAATCTGCTATGCTTAAGGGGAAGAATGCTGTATTAAGCCAGCTGTCACGAGATCAAGAACACTGAGCCAAAAACTTAAAAGTGAAAAAAAAAAAAGTTGAATGATGGCTGAGGGATAAAATATAAAACATCAAAACTTTTCAGATGCTACTAGTGGAGTTTCTTTTTTTATTATTTTTAATCCACCAAAATATTAACTATGATTACCTTAATGCTCAAAAAATGTCCTTCCCAGATTCAGTAAATGTCACCATTATTATTTCCTTCCAAGATATTCTTAAGCTTTCTTAAAAAGCTTTTTAAATTATGTTAATTGCTCATAAAAGGAAAAGTAAGCTGGTGTTAGCTTTTAGTTGTGATAAGTTTTAGTACGGTTCACTCTTAGACTCGTTTAAAGTATTTAATCTGGGAGAATTTATAATCCTATATAGCATGTAAATTAAATTAAATAAGGGAAATTTAGACACATCTCATTTAGATTTGCTGTGGAATTTGAAATTAAATCTTTCTGTTTTATGCGTGTATTAATTGGCTAAAGAAAAGAGAATCAGAAATATCATTTCCTAAAATGTGTTTCATGGGGAAAAATCCAAGGTTGCTTCTCAAAACACAGCTCATAGATCAATCATCTTGCGAAAAATTTTTTGCTCATCATGCTCTATGAGTACAGTCACTTTAGAGCAAAAATGGCTTTGAGAAATGTGAACTTTTTAAAATCAGACATAACTCTTATGCATTGGTAGATATGTAAAAGAAATATGCAAATTAAAAAAATACTGAATAATAGAGAAAACTACACAGGTTTTTAAAAATATTTAGTCTCAGAATTAACATGGTGGCATCCTTACGTTAAGTATTTAGTGAACGTTGACTGGATCACCAAATGTATTTTATCCTCATTCTTCCTTAATACAAACACCTAATACAGAATAGGTATAATTTTGTTTTTATATTACATACCTCAACCTCCCACAAATTCTTTAAAAAGTCTTGAAGCTTGAAAGTCTAATTTTGTTTGGATTCTGGCTCATACTTGAAGAGATAACTCTGAAATTTAGTTTTATGCTTTAATGTAGGGATAGTGATATCTCCCTTGCAGTTTGTAATGAAGTTTATATGAAGTAATATATAAGAAATGCTTGGCTTATGCCCCCAGCAATGTCTATTATCATAATAATATAATTTCAGGACTAAAATACTTTTATTGCCATCTAATTCAGTCCTTTTATTTTATAGATATGGAAACTACATTAAGAAGCTAGGGGTAGTTAAGATTACAAAGCAAATGCATGATTTGCTTTCCTGATTTTCAGTTCTTTACGATTTTTTCACTGTAGTATATCATTTGTTGATACGTAATTCTAAATATTCCTTCTAAATATTCTTTGAATCTCTATGGGAAACTCATGGAGATCAAGACTTCAAATAAAGAAAAATCTCTAATTATGGAATTGGATATACAATAAGATTATATTTGGTTATCTGGGAACTTTAACATATTTCAATATTAAAAATGACCTAGGCTGTTCATAAATGCAGCTGTGAAGTCTATAATTACATTTTATAAACTAGAATCATCTGATTAAGAGCCCTCTATTATCTTTCCACCACAACATACCTATAGTTATAAAAGCTTTCAAGGTAGTAATTTGTGTGTGTGTGTGTATAGGGGGTGGGGATGGTGGAGAACCATGGGTTTTTAGGATAGCAGGGGGAAAAAAGTACTTTATGCTTTTTCAACTCAGAGTATGGAAATATGCAGTTTTAATTAGACATGTGGGGCTTCTGGGCATGGTTTTAGATGTTTTACTTTTTTATATTTATGGCAAGATGCTAAGAACAGAAAACAAACTTTTTGAACTTACTTATACTTCCTTCAGGTGACCCTGATTAGTCTCTAAACAACTTTTAGAAATTAATTTTAATTTATTTATGGACATTGTGGCTATATCACTTTGAATTATTTGTTTTAGTGGTTGCTCAAGAATTTGCAATTATACATTCTTAACTTTTTATAATCTACTTATTGTTTTTCTACTACTTCACAAAAAAAACTCAGAAAACCTGTAATTGTATAAGTTCATTGCCCCTATGCCTTTATGCTGTAGTGTCATTATGAATTTAATTACTACAAACCTACTAAACATTAGGCTTAATATTTAAATAGTCAAGTATATTTTAAAGCAATTAAAGTAAGACAAAATATCACTTACCTAAATGTCTAAAATCCTAATTTTTATCTGTTATTCAACTTGATAAAACTTCATTCGGAATAATTTGGTAGTGTATATCTGCTGATGACAAATTCTCTTAGCTTCACCCTTTTTTTAAAGGTGGAAATGTTTTATTTCTCTAAGTATTATTATTATTATGTTTTAGGCTTTTTAATGGATATAGAATTCTGATTTAACAGTAGATATTTTTTCCTTCAGGACTTTAAAAAAATGTTGTTCACATTTTCTGGCTGCCAAAGTTACTGATAAGTTTCTGATAATAAATAGCATTTTTATGGCTAGAAAATATCGAGTTTCTCTCATCGCTTTCAAAATAATCTAATTTTTCTTTTTAGCAAGTTGCCTATAATGGTCCCACTCATGTTTTATTTTTTATTTTTCCTGTTTAATGTTCACTAAACTTTTAAAATCTGTGCAATGTCTTATTCTATGTTGGGGAGATTTGCAACTAATTTTTTCTTTGCCCTTGTTCCCCTTAACTCTCATCTGAGTTTTCAAATATGTATATGCTAGACTTATCCTACTATTCACCTGTCCCTAACTCTCTCTTTTTTTTTCTTTCTGTTATTCAAATGGATAATTTCACTTGATTTATCTCAAGTTCATTGGCACTTAAAAGCTGTCGTCCTCATTCTTCTCTGAAGCCATCTGATGATTAAATGCATGTTTTAGTTATGGATTTTTTCATCTGGTTGATTTTTTATATATTTTGTTATATATTATATGTGATGTATTTACTATCAAACATATATGACATTTTATATTCTTTTTTTAGATCTTAGACTTTCTATTTATTTCCTCATGGGCATAGTTTTTGTAAATTTTTGTTTGTTTGTTTTTACCTCATTGATCATAGTTATAATAACTGCTTTAAAGTTCATGTCTAATAATACTGACATCTAGGTCACATTGTGGTTGTCTGCTATTGATCGTTTTTTCATTTGAAAATGGGTAACATTTTTTTCTGATATTTTATATATAAAGTAATTTTAGATTGCATTCTAGACATTCTAATTCTTCTTTTGTGAAGGATATGGATTTTGTATTATTTCTCTAAATATTCTTAATGATTTTATGTAGTGCTTGTAGATTTCAAAAGTGTAAGAATTTATGAGCAGTTTGAAATATGAGCAGCTTGGGGTTCTACTTCTATGCTGATAACCGTGGCTTTAAAATGTGTGTTTTTAAAGTTTAATATGAGATTAACCTGTCATTTTTATTTTGGCCTTTAAGACAATTTAGCTCTTTTGTGATTGCAAATATAAAATCTGGCAATTTATGTATTTTGAGCTGATATCTACAGAGGAAGGATATTATGTATCTCTAATGTGTACAGATTCTGTAAATTTACCTTTCATCATCAATTTGTATTTTTTCTGTGAAAAGGCTAGTGTAATTTAACAGAAATATCTAATTGTCTTGATTAAAGAGTACTCAGCACTTGTTATGCCTTATACCAGGTCTAGACAGGACCTGGAAACATAAAGCACGTCAGAATAAATTCTCTGACAACCAGGGAGTTTAGAGGAACCACATAAAAATCCCTTAATGCTACTTACTTGCATGGGGCTACAACCAATAAGTAGAAGACATAAACATGTGACTAAACTGTATTGATGATCACTACACTTTGACTTCTGGTAAATACAATACCTATTTTCTCTTTGGACAGAACAGAGAGATGAATAGTAGATGCATTCTAGATTTAGAAGTTAATTTTAATTTGAGTGGATACAAACATGTTCAAAGGTCTGGAGTCATAAAATAGCATGCTTCATTTAGTAAAGTCTATGTAGTTTGCTATGACCAGCAGAAGAATTAACTGTGAGTTATGGTAGGCCATGTGTTTGAATTGATAGGAAGGGGAAAGTTATACCGGTCCTATAAAGATGTAGGAGATGAAGACTAACTACAATGTGAGAATAATTAAATAAAATGCTTCTACTATATTTTAAAACCATTAAAAACTTAGGAGAGCTTATTGATTTCGCCTGAGTGAGAAAAGATTGATTTGCATAATAATAATGCTGATTCCAAAAAGGTAAGAAATGTGAGAACTATTATGAGGTAATATTGACAAAATGTATCAACAAATTCAATACAATGTATAAAAGAAGGGCAAGCTATGTTTAATATTATAATTCTTTTAATGATATTATTAATAAACATTAAATGTGTAGAAGAATAAGAAGATGGTAGCGAGGAAAACACCACAGTATATTTTTATTGGGTTGAATTGAAAATTTGTGTCAGTCAGTATACTGTAGCTGCAAAGCACAGGGTTTATAGTAAAACAAGTTTTAGATTGAATAAGAAAGCTAGCCAATCTTCCAAAGTGTCACTTTGGGAAAATTACTCAATTTATCTGTGCCAAAGTTCCAATCAATGTAAAATGGGATAGTAATGTTATTACCAATTAGATGATTGTGAAGACTAATGATACATTATTTATAAAGTGGGGTTTAAAATAACACCAGGGCCATGGGAAACATTGATTAATGTTGAATATTATTATAAACTGCTAAAAGTTAATCCTAATAACTATATCATTGGGTGGTTGAGTAAGTATGCAGGATAGTGTTTGGAAGCTGTCATACTCCCTGATGCATACATTTTGTACAAATGGAATCTCTGATTACTACAAGTGGCAAAATATCTAGATGAAGATGAAGTTGTCTATGAGTTGATAAAAAGAGCCATGCTAGAAATACAGATTTGAGGTTTTGTAGGTGATTGTTAGATAAAAATGATCTTAGATTAAATTACACAGTGAGTAAGAAAATAAGTACGTCAAAGGCAAAATCCTGAGAAAACACCAAACTTTTAAGAGAAACATAGAGTGTATTTACTTAGTGACAATAACTGGATTTAGAAAGTTAGTATTAGTGTTAGTTATCTGCTGTGTTACTTGTAATATACTTTGGGAGCTGGGCCATGAATATTTTACAGTGAATTATGAGTATGAACACATAAGGTGTGTTGTGGGAGAAGTACAGCTTGACAGTTCACACCAGTTTGTATGGGTATATTTTGTCACAAACGGTTTCAGATTTTGAATTTCATATTTGTGGAGAAGAGATTGAAAAAACCTGGCATTACAATTAGGATGGTACTGCCAAGCACGGTGGGAAAAGAGCATACAAGTTTTGTCCGCTTATAACTCACTTAGAAAGGTTCTGATGGTACCTGAAAAAAACAAGTCAAGACTATAGCAAAAAGGGTGAACGCAGGGAAACTGATAGAAGAAAGCTTTTTGAGGAAGGAAGTTGATCTTAGTGGCAGGAAGCATAAGTAGAGACAAAGATTGAGTCTTATACAGGGAATAAGAGATAGAGCTGTAATAAACAAGGCTAGCTATTGTTCTAATTTATAACAATAATGGTTTTACTTCTTTAAAATACCTAAAAATAGTACCTGGCAAATTCTATTCCAGGTAAAAGTAAATATAATATATATATATAATTATATATATATATATATTATATATATATATATAATATATATTAAATACAGTGTTCTGGAAAGGAACATAAGAAAGACCATCAGACAGAGAAAAGTGCTTGGCTTTGAGATTAGTTTCCTCTCTTCCTCTTTACTTTAAATCACATAATCCTATCAATAGTATAGCAAATTTAAAAGCCAGATTTCTTTTCAAAGGTACTACCAGTAGGAAATATACATATTCAAAATGTCAAGGTTAAAAAGTAAAACATTTTATATCCTTTGATTTTGTAACAGCTTAAGAATAGTCCAGTGTCTGTTTACTTTCATGAAAAGAAGGGGAGGTATAACTGAGATTTTACCTCATTTAATTCTTGGTTCCAAGTAGTTATTTGTTTGCCAAAAAAAATGAGCTCATTTTTCTTCCTTTGTACTTTCTTCTCCCATTTTCTGAGAACATTTTTAACAATAGGATCATTTTTTCCATTAATAAGAATTTTTTCTTCATATTGTGCCCATACCTGTGAAATTAAAGTTTTAGGAAAAATTTTTGAGCCAGTAGTAATAGAAAATCATTTCTAAAAATTTCAAGAGATTATCTTTGGACTTATGAAAAGTCTTTTCTTATGGGGAATATGACAGTTTATATAAGTCAACATTTTTTAAATGTATTTGATGTGAAGGATTTGCCTTGTACAATTATAGTTGCAAAGCAAAACACAAATCATTCATCTGAACATGTTAATAATACACAGACAAGTAAACAAAAATGAGTCAGAGGACTTTATTCTATCTTATAAAAATAGGATTCGTTTTAGACAAAAATTATAGAAATTGAATTCTATAGAAATTTGAGGAAAATACTTGGGGTTTAACTTAGAGTAAAAATCCTGTGCTCAAGATTTAAATCCATATGATCTTGGGTAACAAAAAGATAATAATTTTATTTACTGACTATTCCAGTACGTGTATTCCAATACTTTTCCCCATAATCTTGAAGATTATTTTCTAATGCACTAGAGTTGCTATATTTGACTTTGTTGCTCTGTTTATCTTTCATTTGCAAATGTGTGTATGTATAATCCTCTCTTTTTTAAGATTAACAAAGTGATAATGATTTTTAAGAAATGATTTGTTTTTATTTTTTAAATAAAAATGTTGAAGCTATGCACATTTCTATCGGGAAAGATATCACGGATGACTTTTCTGAAGAAAGTTGCATGATAATACAAATTAGATCACAATATTTAACATTAGTGACAAAAAAATTTAAATGAATATATACCTGGAATGATTGCTATGAGAAATGTTAGAAATTAAGTTACCACTCAATGGAGATTTTTATTTTCAAAACTCTCTCTAGTCTCCTGAATGGATCTTTATATTCTCAAGATATGACCATAACTAGAATTAGTTGTATGGAACAGCAAACATTGTGAGAAGCCTAACTATCATACCATTTAAAAGCAAACATGAGAATGATCTGAGATATGTCAACGTACAAAGCACAGATGGTGACTGAGTGCCAAAATTTGAACTGATCCTTTTCAGATGATCATGCATAATTTAATATGTCAGTCAAAAGAGGCCCTCAATAGAAAATAGAAAACTTGTGGGAGGTAATCGGAAACAAACCTCTTAAAGCCAATATTAACCATAAGTTGGCTACAACACAGCAGGCAAAAAATACTATGAAATGACTTTTTGTATTTGGATTTAGATTTTGAAATTCTGGATTTTTGTTGTATTTCCAAGGATATAGGTGATTTTTATTCTTTTTGTTGAAAGTTACCTTTTTGAGATTAAAGTATTTTTATAATAATCAAATATACGTATATACATTTTAAAAGGCAAAAAATATAATTGAGGTTTAAAACAAGATATAAACCTTTATTGATAAAAACATTGATGGATGTGCAATGAAGTAGAAATTTAGGAAATTTAGAAATTTAGGAAATCTGTAGACATAGATAAGCATTCCTTCATACATATTTATTATAATAATTTTGTTTGTTTCAAGTAATAAGATCCGAACAATTTTAAAATTAAGAAAGTGAAATGTGTACATTATAGTAAACATAGTGGTTCTTTAAAATTCTAATTTACAGAATTACTTTAAATTTTTACAATTTAAATTTACCTGGTCTATTTATTGCTTTGTCAAACTGGTTATCATTTGTTAACATAGTAAATTAACCCTATCTAGGTTAATTCTTCTGTAATGATAGTGTGATAAACAAGTGATATATAAGTTTACATTTGAATAATTGTTTTTGAAGAGTTTTAACACAAAAAAGAACAAGAAAATGCAATTTGAGCAACTTAATAAGCCAATAAAGCAGTTAACACATAAGTACCTAAAATACTAAATTAAATAGAAAAAATACTCTATTCACCCTATTCAATAAAACAATTAGCTAAAAACAGCACAAAATTTCAGTATAAGAAGTTTGTACACATGCAGGAAAAATCTAGAAATAAGAGACTACTGAAAGCAGGGATCTTTTGAACTGCCGCTTTACCTCAAATCTACTGGAAGTTTGTAGCTGGTTGCCCTGAATGGGATAGCTTTAAGTAACTAAACCTCACCTAACATCAAACTGTTGTAAATAACAAATGTGAAACAATGCTTACTTCCCTTTGTTTTGGCCCTCGTATGTTATTTCTTAACTACTTGCTATCTTTCTTATATATACTGTTAATTTAAGTATAGACCTTCAATTAGTGCCTATGTCATGTAAACAAAATAATTAGCTTTCTATCCTATAGATTCATATAGATTCTAAATATAAAGATGAACCTTAGGAATAAAAAGTGTATGAGTACATATAGGCAAACTTTAGATGTAGGAAATATTGAAATTTGAGATTTAAAGAACATGATTTTAACAATGAAATTCAGATGCAAACAGAGCACATCTTGTATTAAGGTTAGACTCTTATTTCAACAAAAACACATAAAATGAAGAGAAGACATTTTATATTTATCATAAACCATTACATTAAAAGATTCAAAGGTGATAAAATCAAACCAGACAATGAAAGTGGGAGACAAAAAGTGTAGAACTTCCACAATACAATTTTTTTTAACTTTTCTGTACATTCAGAACCGTCCTTGGAGAATAGAACTAAGCAGGAGAAAGGCCGAGGGAAACAAAGGTTCAGCGTGCCTTCCTTGCCTCCTGTTTTCATTTTTCCCCCTATTTTGTCGCTAATCCAGAAGAAGAAAAGCTGAAACAGAAGGCCCAGTGTGGGTTGTGCTTTGGAAATTTTGACAACAAACAGATACAGTACGTGTTCTTATGAGTTTTTAGAAAAGTAATACTTTATTATAGTAATCTAAGGTTGGCACAAATAAGATAAACTAACATCATTCAGAGTCTTCTAGGGTATATTTGAAATCATGGATAATACACATATTTTTTTTTAATCTTAATCTCTGAAGTAGTATAATGCATAGTTTCCTACACAGAATTAAATAATTCTTATCCTGTGATAAAAAAATAATTTAATGATGATATATGTTGAATTAAAAATATAGTGAACATATATATGTGTGTGTGTGTGTGTATATATATATATATATATATATATACACACACACACATATACACCTCCTCTTAAAAATTAAAAACTGGCATATTAAAAATGCTGAAAAAAAACTTACAATTTAGGAAACTGCTTAAATGCTTTTTACTCATTGATTCACATATATTCCCGACTATATTTTTCTTATTTACTCAGACAGCTATTACAATCTCAGGAAGATTCAGTTGTGAAATTAAAATATCTATGGTTACTTTAGTTTGTAGATGAATAATTTGGTTATGATGTATTTTGTAAAAACAGCTCATCTGTTTATATCTCTGCCTCCAGGTGGTTAAAAGGTATTCTAAGAAAGCTGAAGAGTCTCAACATTTTTTTTTCCTATTCTTTAATATTAAGGAGAAAATTCTTAACAATATCAAAATCTGAATATATTTACTTCTGATGATTAATACCATAGGATAATAATTTTGAAAATGAGCTGAATTTCTTCAGTGAGTATACAAGCTACATATTCTTTTTATTTCAGAGTATTTATATCATTACCTGTCTTGATTATATATATTTTCTCAAACCAAAAATGCTTGATTAAAGAAAGCATCAGAGCCATAGAAAACCTGTTATTTCCATTAAATGTAACAGCCTAGTATTTGATATCACAATTTTCATGGCTGGACCGTATGCTCTTTCTGTGGCCACAGCTTTAAGGGAAAAATGTGTTCTAATCACAGGTCATGTTATGTGTGACATAATATCACAGGCTTCCTAAAGTTTTCAAAAATCTACTCTTCCAATGGCCCACCTTTTGACAATTGCTATTAGGACATGCCTTTGTACATCCTGTTTTTTTTTTTTTTAAAGAATGTAATAGTAATATTTTTAGTGCTGCATGCATATTCTACACAAAATTGTGCAAAGTGCACCTTTAATCCATCTTTTAAAAAGTTACTAAGATGATTGCCATTTTCAAGATGGGGAAATTGAGGCTTAGAAATTAAATGTTTTATTAGATGACACATTACTAGCAAGCAGTTGACCTAAAATTTGAACCAGGTTTCTAAATTAAGAGCCTTTTATCCATTTAATACGTTAGCCCGTTACATCATATCTTATTAAGACTACATTGGTAGTGAGAAATGTTACTAAATGTCAAAGGCATGCAAAACACCTCATAGAAAATGAGGTTTCTATTTGACTAAATAAAAGAATGTTATTAATGACAGTGGTTTTTGAACTCAGGAAAATTTTGAGATAAGATCCAATTTCTTTTTTTAAGTAAAGAAAACATAACAAGAGAATATGTATGACAAACTCCAAATCACACAATGACAAATATATTAGAACTAATAAATAAGTTAGAACTGATATGAACTGACCTCTATCAGCTTCTCAGTCTTAAAATAAAGAGAAACTATTCTCTATTCTAGATTTATAGTCACATGATATTTTAACTTCTCTATTGGAGCACTCAAAAGGAACTCTTGTGGTAAAAATGCCAAAAATATTACTTTGAATTTGGCTTCTGATGCAAATAATGAAAATATTTAATAAAAGTGAAAAGAGAAAAGGGAATAAAGATTGAGTAAGACAATATGTACAGATGGAGGACAATCAAAGACCAGCTTCTTTTCTTACATATTTTGTGGTAAGGTGGCCTGTTTGTTGACTAAAGCAGTATATATTCGAGAAAATCATTATCATGCCTAATAGTATGTAGATTTATTTATATTTACTTCTAATTGTGTCTGTTTTCCCCATTGGAAACTGAAAGTTGACCATCTTTTGCTAACTAAGCCCTTTCTGTCTCCTTAATATGCAGAGGAGTACAGCAGAATAGGAATTGAACATGGCAAATGATCCAGTGAAAAATAAAGTACTGCAAATATGAGAAAATAATTTAAAACAGACACTAATAAGTTTTACCAGCAAAAAAAAATGTATTATTTTAAAGATTTTATAAAAGAAGAATCCCTTTAGACTCTGACTGAACAGCTAATTGAAAAAGAATATAAGAGAGGACCAGTTTAGCTAGTGCACAGAATTTAGATTAAATTTACACAGTCTGTGTTTTCACTCAGGAGAACTGAAGAACATCATCAGTAGAGGCATTGTAAGTTTTCTACACCACTCTTAGGCTCACTTTACCTCATTCAGTAACAAACATGGGGGCCTCATGGTGGCATGGTGGAGCTGATTTGCCACATAAATCTAAACAGCTCTGGAATATTGCAGGAGTCTTCAGCAGATATACATAGGTGTTAAGTAAGGTTGTTTATTACTCTCTCATAGCTTACTGTATGTTGATATATGAACTTAACCAAAATTTTTAATAACCTAACCAAAGTAAATGAAAATTAATAAGTTATTATGAACAGATCGTCTTTGAGAGGGGGCTTACTTCTATGGTTGAAGTTGGAGTAAACTTAATCATGAAATAGGATTTCAGTCACCCTGCTTTGTACTAGATGATAGCTCTCCTATAGGCCAAAGCATAAAGTGACCTTCGCTGAAAACAGTTTATTTTGAATACAAAACCAAAAAATTGAATTCTGAGTCTCAATGCCCAGAAGCAGCTGATCTTAAGCTGATCCCGTGTCTTCCAATGAAAATTACAGTCACTGTCTAGATTAAGAAGGAGATCTAGAGGATCTAAAGCTATTACTTAAGGCAGGATTTTACAGAAACATCCCAAGGGAAAAATATTCTGCAATATGCCTCCAATAACACATTTATGGGTAAATGCATTTGGGAAATCCTGCATGGTATTATAGAAATTCATAAAGCACATCAGCACATTAAAGGCTTTTAGAAGTTTGGAGTTAAAGAAATCTGTGTAAATTTGCTGAATATGACAGTATTTTTCCCCAAATCTATTTATTTATTAAATTCTTTGCTCCTGTAACCCTAAGTTAATATCATGAGTTGTTGGCATTTCTAGAACACTTTTTAAGACTAAAGCTAATGTAGAGAACTTCCAGGGTGATGCAGTTATAACCATAGCTAGAGAAAAATGGTGTGAAAAAGGAAATATGTTACACCAAAAAGAACAGAAGCCAGGACAGCAGAATCATGTCAAATCCATCACCAAGTTCTGTGAGCCCCACTGAAGAAGAAACTAGACAATTGACTTAACTCTAGCAGTAGTGGCAATCTCAGTGGTCAATGTTTGATCCCCTCACCGCCTGAATACCAGAATTCTATCTTAAGACATAGCAAATGATATGAAATCTCTGGTCACTGCTGGATTGTGGGTCACTGTTAGAGTTTCAGTTATTTGTTTTGTCTGATATGGATATCTAATGTTGATTTCTTTGTCTTTTATGAGAACTTCCACTTGAAATACTGAGGTCAACTTCAAGTAGGAAATTGGCATAAACATTGCCATTTTGATGATGCACAGGTTCATTTAAGGTATCTCAAGACAATAGTAAGATAAAATTCCTAAATAGAAATGGGGATGGTTTGTATCACCTGTCCTTCAAAAATTAAAATATATATGCCAAGGAAGGGAGAAGAGCAGTGCAGTGAGAGAAGCAAATCCGAAGTACCACTAAGTTTAGTTACTGATTGTGTTTCCAAAAATGTTATTCTTTTGAAGAAAACAACATGAATATTCAAATGTTCTAGATCTTTTCTGAGTTATTTGTAGACAATGAAATGCTTTCTCAAAAAGAAGAGGCATACAGCTTCAACAAGATACTTGGGAAAGCTCACAAGGAAATAATAATATGGCCTTTCTACCAATAATAATGATAGCAGGTTGTTTCTTTTCTATTTTATTCACATAAACAGGTAATGATAAAGACTCTAGAATAAAATGCCAAAATATAAATAATAATTGTCAGGAAAAAAATTTTGAGAAAAGTAATTTCTATATTTTTGCACTCTTTGTTAGTTTTTTTCAAGATAATAGGAGTGCACAGAGTGGTTTGACAAGATTAAACACCAACGACACATTAAACATCAGAACAGATACATCTAGTCAGTTAAAGTCATGTTACTTATCGTTTGGGAATAAACACATTATTTATCATTTGGGAATAAACAGTGAGATATCCAGCCATGCCTGTGGAATAAGAACTTAACAATTTACACTTATTTACCTTCAAGAACATGTCTAGTTTTTTTTCCTCATCATCAGTTTTAAACTTAGTTACCACTGATGATGGGGTCACCTGCTATTTTTAAGGTTTATAAGGCTTTATAAGGTCTTTAGTCTTTTATAAAGCCTTTTTCCATCAGCAGCCCACACTATTACCAAATTCCTTAAGACATTTCCTCAAGAATTATTGAGCAGTGATTACATTACTAGCAAATCCACAATTTAGGAATGCTATAAGTTAGCAATCTGCTTTAAAGACATCCTAGGTTATGTATCACCCACTATAAGAAGATCCATACCAGTCAAAAGAAGGATTGAAAATTCTCAGCTAGCATTGAACATAAAATTGTATTAGTTGAACAAAATGCCAATCAAACGATGTTCTCAGAGATGAGCTAGAGAAGCTAATGAGAAAAGTGAGCAAATCGTTGGCACTGTAACAGACAGCATATTGTCCTGTGGCCTCCAGCTCATACTTTGTACTTAAAATCAAATTCTCAAACAATTCCTCAGTTGTGTTACACTGTGAGCCCAGTGGCAATGGAGTCACACTCATTACAATCCAGCTTTATGGGACTAGCCTGCCAGACAGGGTGAATGACAGGAAGCCAAACCACATACTGACTGATGAGTTGAAGCAGGGTGATCACAAACAAGTCAGGCAAAGCAAACATTACAAAACCCCATTATTTGGCAAGCTGAAGCACTATGAAATATTGCTGATGGCTGAGAAGTGACAGCAGGGAAAGGAAAAAAAAAACTATAGGAGCATGTAAGCTACTGAATAGAGAAAGCTCGATTTGTGCAAAAGTCATGTAGTCCTTGGGGCAGTAACAAAAGCCAGCACAATGACAGGTCCTGCAAACAGTGGTCATAGCTGGTGACTAACAAACAGTTCGTAAATATTCTCCATGGATTGCATTGCAAGTAAGAAGTTTATATTTTCAACCAAGTACATAGAAATATATTAACATTGAAAGAAAGCCCTCTAAAAGTATTTTTAGCTTTTGCTGAGTCCATAGCTTAGTAATGAATTATACAGTAACCATTTAAATTGTTAAGTATAGGTTGTTTAGTATCATCACTAAATTGTAATTATGCACAATTAGTAAGATTTAACAACTTTAATTGTTAAATAAGTAAATGAAATGCATTCATTTTCTATCCAGGTATACTACTACGAGATGTGCCAAAATAGCTGTAAAATTGTTGACTGTAAAATGAAAGAAAAAAGAAAATAACACTTTACATACCTGTGTTGACACACTCCTCTCTTTTTCCTTCATTGAAATCTACACATAAGTAGAGAAAACACATCTCTGTCACTGAAAACATTTTTAACAATTTCCCAGCAGTGGCTTTTATAGATGATTTGTCTCCAAGAAATTTCTCCTCCAGGCTGTTCTGATGTCCAGAGAGACACCCTTGGTCCACTGACGCATTTAATAGTGGAATAGACAAGGCTTATTAAATAACGGATCTGAGACAGAGAAAAATGGAGGATTCTAGACAAACTTAACATTTGGTGCTTGGATGAATGTTTAGATGGTGAATCTAAAATAGATGCAGGGAGAGTGTAAGACACCACTTCAAACCTACAATACAGGTAACCTGTTCCTCTCCAACCCCAGTTCTATCAAATTCAGATGCATATTTGATAGACCTCTAAAAGATCTGTAATAGTTATGGGATGTTATTATGCATACATGAAAATCTGTCTTAAAAGTCTTAAATTATACACATTTAAGCACTTTATATAGGACATTTCAAGGAATTCCTAGATTAAAGCATTATGTGTCTCCAAGGAATGGTTATCAGATGCAACATCTCGATATGTCCAAAGCTTATTTAATTGCAAAACTCCATCATGGCATTCTTTAAAAAATAAAATTTCAGTGAGACAAGCTTTAATTAATCATTTTCTATTTTATAATTTAGAAGTCCCACTTATCTGAATATACTTGTCTCTCTGTAGACTACAGGCTTTTTTAGGGAATGAGTGACATTGCACATCTCTGTATTGCTGGGGCATAACAAAATTTTTATTTGTAGTGGGAGCTCAAAATACTTATAAAATTAATAAATTACATTTATTATAATTAACATAATTATAATAATTATAATAATAACATAATTATAATAATTATAATAATTATATAAGTATAAATAATATACTTATATAATGATATAATATACTAAGTACATAATAATAATATAATTATTATAATTATAATAATTATAATTATAATTAAAGCTATTGGCAATTCTCACAAAATAGATGTGAGAATGCTGATTGTTGCCACTCTGTATTGATTTGGGCATAATTTGATAAACCCTATAAACAACAACATAGAGACAGCTATCTCTAACAAAGATAGAGATTTTGCCCACGTAATTAAGCTCTCTAATCAGTTGACACTGAATTAATCACAAGAGAGATTACCTTGGGTAAGCCTAACCAAATCACTTGAGCACTTTAAAAAAAGAACCAGTCCTTCCCTAAAGGCAAGGACTCAAAGCAAAAGAGCTGCTTTATGTTTATTTCTGACAATCAAGTGACCATGAATTATAAAACTGAAAGGAAATACTTTTATCAACAACTTGAAGAAATTTAAAAGTGAATCCATCTGTAAGTGAGCTACCCGATGAGAATATAGGTCAGATGATACCTTCATTTCAGACTTGTGGGACCTTGAGTGAAGTACCCTGACTTGTGACCTACATAAATTATAGGATAATGAATGAATATATTTTTAAGGATGGTGAATGTGTGATAATTTGCTATGCAGTATAGAAAACTGGTACTTATTACATTTAAGTTTCAGCAAAACAAATATTTTTAATATAAGTATGCCCTAAATAATATTTTCTAGATACTTATACTAAAGTAGTACTTATCTGAAATTTGATTTTACTGGATATGCTAAATCTATTTTTATATTTATTTATTGTTAAATCTGACAACTTTTCTCCTGGGAAATTCTACTCACAACCTTTGCCTGTTCTCTGACACTCTAGGAGAGTCACCAGTACTTTTCATACAAAAGTTGAATTTGAAGAAAGTGTTAAATCTCACGAAAATAATTCCGGAGGAAAAAAACTGGGGCCACAAAATAAAGGATGTTTAAATTTGTATAGTATGTAAATCCTTTTTTTGCTTTATGATTTTAATCATAGCTATACCCATACATACAAATAATTTAAAATATGCTGTCACCCTTCACACACACACACACACACACACACACACACACGAATGTGCACATGCATGCACAACCAGTAAAACGTATTCTTGAAAACACATTCAATTCAATAGCTTAGTTTTATGTTTAAATAATGTTTTATTGAATTTCTCTTTTAGCAAAAACTAGAAAATCAAATATTTTTTAAAAATCTACTTGTGTTTAATTTCCAGATTTCTGTTCATAACACAAAGCTTCAGGTAAACTAGTTGTAATCAAGATCATATTTGGGGATTATAATCATAATTTCTATAAACATGGTATCTGCTATTAAGTTCTTTAGAAGTTGTAAGAATTTCTCTATCATGATGCTATTGTGTTAGAATTTTGATGCCCTTTAGATTTTTTAAAAAAAGTGTTTTAAATGAAAAGCAATTAGGTTTTAACGTGAGATTCTGGTTTTAATCTCTATTTGACCATTTATTAACTCTGCCTCGAGCATTATAAAGTATTTTTCTTTGTGTGACATAACTTGAGAGGAAGAAAGTCAAAGACAGTTACACACAGATTCTGGTCCCAAAAGTTTTCCTGATAAATAGGAATTTATGTGTGGAGTGGAAAGGACTGGTTTCGGTTCTCGACATTCTTGCTCCAAATAACACGGCAACTATCGTTTTTCTTCTCTGCTTTCAAGTGTTGAGAGGGGAAGGAACTTCAAGAAAAAAAAGTAGGTTATCTTCTATACTTCACCAGGGAATGAGGTCTGATCTAGGTTTTTGTTTGTTCCTTCTTCTTTGTAGCATGACTAAGAGATTTTAGATATCCAGCTGTCACAGAGGAAGTGAAAAGGGAGCCAGGGAAAAACTTTCATTCTGTGCACATCAACTCATCTTTTCAAAGTGAAGGTTCCACTAATGCCAAATTAGCAGTTTTTTTTTTAGTTTTCAGGTATGTGAGAGTAAATCATTATACAATCCCCAGTCATGTGGGTTTCTATTTATACACCACTCTTAACATTTTCAAAAAATGTGATAAAATTAATTTATCCTTCCAGACAGACTGCTTATTTTCTAGTCAAACTAGAGTTTACATTGGTTAAAAGGGTTAGATTGCCTTTTCCTTAGTAAGGGTTTATTGAAAAGCTCTAATCTACTTGGGTAGCTCATTCTTTGATGTGTAAATTGTTTCTCCATTACTAAGAACACAAAGAGGTTTGCTTTACCAAAGGTAACCTTTCTATTCATACAGGGTAATGAATGTACGTGGACTCTCCTATAAATGTCATTGTTGCCTGGATATTCACATGAGATAGGTAAAAATAGCTCACCAATTTATCCAATAAATAACTGTAATGCCACATCCATGTTATTTTGGAAAGTAAAGTTTATTTTTATACATTGAGGATTTTGTTTGAATTATATTCCTTAGCCATATACATTTGGAAAACCTTGTATAGATTACACATCATACAATTAATTTAAAATGGAAAGCAATAATACTTCTGCCTAAATCATCATTGTATAAATGTAAACATAGAAATTGATTCATTTAAATTCTAGTAATTCTGTACACTAGTTTAGCAGATGTATTTTATATTGGACCTACCCAGAAATAATTAGAAAAATATTTTAAAATATTAACAAAGCTTAATATAAATATACAATCATATTTTTTTATTACAAGGCTTACATTCCAAAATTCAGCTTTTAAATATTACTAATGACCATTAGATTCTTGAGAGATGACCTATTTTGGGCAATGTGAAATTCAATGGATTTAGTTCACATGAGTTTCAATGACTTTTTAAAAAATATTAATCTCAGTTGAGTTTTAACTTATACTTCCTTTAGTTCTTAAAACTTTTTTCAAACTATAAATATAATTTAATTATCTCCTGGCAAGGAGTTATAATATTATATTTCCTTAGGGGGACAAATCAGCATGTTTAAATATTACTTATATTTAAGTATTACTAGTGAGGATATTATAGAATGGCAATTTATTATTAACATCATTCCTTGAATAAACTATTCCTTAGGGTGAAGTCATTCTATTTTAGATGTAGAACATAAATTTTATATGATAATCATGTATTTTGCTAGTGATCCATGGCTACGAACATTTTTCTTTCATCTAACATCATAAAGATTTATTAAATATAGGTAGTTTGATTTTTCACCTTCTTAGAAAAATGGTTAAAATAATGTACCAAAAGTTTAAATCAGGCATACACAGATCTCTTACTTCTCTGGGAAATAAGCAAGTGACCCTAAATCTTCTGAGAAAATCTTTTTATTTCTATTTTAGTCCTCTCTCTTTTTTTTATTTTTAAAAAAATGGTTATATAACATTTACTATGACCCAGCCACTTTAAAATAGTAACACATTCAATCTAAGTAACACTCTATGAGTAGGTACTGTTAGTAACCTATTTTGCAACTGAGGAAATTGTATCACAGAAAGATGAACTTACATCAAGAGATACACATATAACTTTAAAGGAGCCCAGTGGGGCATTAATGGAACAGAGATATTAGAGAATTCTACTCTTTAGACTTTTATTCTTTAGAGTTCTCTATACCAGCATTTCTGAAATTTCATTCCAGATCTATTATTAAGAACAGGCTTGAACATGTACATGTGTGCACATAAGCACACACATTTTTGAATTAATCATTTAATCTTTTCAAAAAATACTGTTTGCATTAAATCCCTATTATTTGGCAGACACTATTTCTATCACAAAGCAGAAAGTGATGTTTAATAAGACACTGACATTCACTTCAGTGGAGCCTGACTGAGGCAATGCCACTCAGCGTCATAGTCCTAGTTTCCCTGTACCAAACAAGTCCCGGCACACAGATTGCCATCCAGTTTATAAACTCATGCCCAGGTGTCAGTCTATACCTAAACACATGGATAGCAAACAAACTTATACTACAGAGGGTTAAAACTTTGTTCTCGCTGCCTCTAAAAGGACCTTGCTAGAAATCTTCATGAGGGAATTATGCTGATATTATAAATATTCTCTCAGCAACTTTCAATAGCTATACTACCAGATTTTCACTGTTTGTCCAAGTTAACATAATCAAAAGATGACTTTTCAAAATTTGATTTGTTCTTTGATCAGTGAAGATACAGAATTGTCAGAAGAGGTCATTTAAATACAAAATTATTTATTCTGGAACACCGCAAAACACAATCCCACACCATAAGAGATGAGAGGGGTTCCCCAGTACGTAGGGAATTGGCTCACATAGCACAGAAGTACGTGTATTGGGCTAATTTTCTTCATTTGTTTTGAGAATGTGCCAAAATTCTCTTCATTAATGCTACATATATTCTATCTACAATATATAAAATATTGTCCACTAATCAAGAGTAAGTGAAGTTTCAATATTTATTTCTTTAATGGAGATTAATTTGCTTTACAATTTATCACATGATACTAGCATAATAAGCGATAACTTTGAAGGACTGTCAAATTTATAATAAAATCATCACAACCATCGAAACAACAATAATGCAGAATTACACATTTTGTTAACTCACTAGCCTGAATGTAGGTAGCCCATTGCATTTTATTAGTTATGACACTCTTTAATAGTTATTTTATCTAATGAAATCATCTGCCAATTTCTTACTAAGCATTCGCTACTGCTCTAAGTGCTAAAAAAAAATAGTAGTTAAAATGCCATTTCCTTTCTGCTGTGCACAGCTTGTTCCATTAAAGTTAGGAATTTCAGAGGTTTGACCTACTTTAGAAAATTATTTTCTGTCCTAAGCCTTTGACTGTGTCCCTCTTTAGATTCACATCAAACTAATTCTGGGTAGAGTTCAGTGATCTTTGATATCAACAGAATAATCTTTGGTGCAATAAAATACAGTTCCATTGACTAAATTACCAATTATATTTAGACCTTTGACCTAATAATGGCCTTAGATGAAAAAAGCAATCAAGACAATAGATTCTTCTCTTGATCATAGCATAGTTTGCTCTATGAATTGAACATTTTACAGTGGGTTAATTGATGGTATACTTATTCCCAAAACTAAGACATAAAAGTATATTAAAGTATTTTACAAATATTTTGTCATTAAAGAGTATAGAATTTAAAAAGTGCAATATATAAGTATAATATGCATTTTATGTAGAGCCAATAGAATAGCCACATATCCATGATATTAGGAGATAAGAGTGAATTTAATTTGTTATTTTAATATTCATTAGGTTTCAAACTTCTTTCAACTTCTGACTAATCTGTGCCCTATAACTGGACAAGAAATTTATATATAAGTATTATAGATATCATACTTTCCTTAAAGGTGTTATTATTTTAGAACAAAATTTGTGTTATTTGAAAAAGGTTTGGAGCAAACCTTGTTTTTCATCAATGCTATTCTTTTATTACCAACTAAAGGTAAGAGAACAAAGTTAGAGCTTATATTCAGTAACAGTTTACCAAATCAAAAAACATTTTCATATGTACCATATGAGAACAACCAAGCTGACAAAAAAGAGCAATCATCTGAAATAGAAGGATCATTTTGAATATGAATATATTAGCACCAATATAATGCACATTTTAAAATGTTTATTTATTTATTTTTTTGGCACAGCTAAAATGGGTTTTCTATATATCAGAATTATGTCCCACTCTTTATGAAACTATTTGTTCCACTTATGGTAATTACTACTGAAAAGTATTTATTCATTTAAGCAACTATATCTGTAAGCAGTGAGCAATAAAAGTTGCCAAGGATTTTAGGCTAAGATCCAATATATATTTAACTGGAATATTGAGAAACTCCTGGAAACTAGGCCATTCTCATGTTATGTATATTAACAATTGTTTCCCATAGAGTATCCTAGAATAAAATTGTTCCCATGAGTTACACTTAAAAATGTTTCCCACATGCAAAGTTTGACATTATTTATAAAATAAAAAAAAGGAAAAGAAAAATACAAATAGCATCATTCTGAAAGTCACTTTGATAAATTTATGCATGTGTTGATGATATTAATTTTATTAAGCTGTAAATTTTAATACATGAAACTTATACAAAAATTTAAAAGATATTAGTAATTGGGATCAGGTTTTTTTTTAGTAACTTATTCTTCACAAAAGAGTTTGTGCAAGTAACCACAGTCATGTAACATTTAATATATTGACTGTGTGTAGCTCTTTAGGAACAGTCTTTGCTTACTTAGCTTCATTATAGATTTTCCTAAATTTTTTTTTATTACTATTGTTCAACATAAAATTGGTTGGTATAATTTCTATTATTATATTATTGTTATATTTAGCTATATATTTTACTTATGTATAGTTATTTTTTTATTGGTGTCATAATTTTATTTTCATAGTCTTTCTGCTTTTATACAATTTAGATATCCTTCCTAAAATGTTTTACATTTTTTTGGAGTGTATTCATTTCTACCTTTTAAGTTACAGTTCTAGTTTAACACTCTCAATTTCTTTATCACATAAATTTAAATCAATATCTATGTTACATAGATTTTATTTATTTTACTAGTTAAATAAAGCCTTGTATTTTTATTTCTTTTTTATATGTGTGTTACTTTTAAATCCAGAGTATTAAGATTTCAAGTACAAAGTTAATTTAAAAAAAAAATAATTAAGACAGATTTGTAAAAGTGGACTTTTGAAAGATTAATATTTATAAATAATTATGTGCTGGGCACTATGTAAGTATTTTTATTGTTCATTATTTTTTCAAAAATAACTATTAAGTAACATGTTTTTACTAAATATATATAACACTACACAAATATACAAAATCTATGGGACTATACTATAAACACTCAAATGGAGAATCCAGAAAAATCACTCAAATATACCAACACTGAGTTTTCCCATTTTTAAAATAACAATACATATCAATTCACTTGGTTGTACAATCAGGACCAAGTAAGTATTTAAGTACCTTTTTTTATTAATGTTTGTTTTTATTCAACAAGTATTTATTGAACAAATATAATGTTCCTGGCAGTCTTGTAGGTAAGAGAAAAGTAAGAGAAACACAGTGATAAATGCTATGATAGAAAGAAAGATTGACAGGAAGGCAAAGAACAGAAGCTATTAACTCTATCTGAGGAAGCATGGGGTGAAGGTAATACCAAGGAAGTTTTCAAAAAAGTCTAGATATCCGAACTGGCCCCTGAATGCTGGCTAATCAAAGTTAGCCAGATAAATGAGGTAAGGTGAAATAGGAAGACTATTTCAGGTAATTATCTTACTTATCATAAAAAATAGCCCAAAGACTTTTAGGTTAATTTGTTAGTATTAGAACCACATTTTATCGCAAGAATTCTAAAGTTCAAAGATTATAACATTAATATTGGCCTAAGTTCACCTAGCTAATGAGAGGGCCTAAATAATCTTGTTTTATTGAATTCTAAAGTGGAAAATATTTGTTTCAATGTGCCAATAGAATACATAATAGTGACTAAATAAATATTTTATGTTTTTACTTAAAAAAAATAGAATAATTAAGCAGCTCTAGATAACTGGAACTTCTCCTAAATATTAATTTAAAATGTTGCATATGTCAATCAAATGAGTACTCCTACATGTGGAGTGATAGACATGAATATTTAAAGCCTCGTGTATTTTACTAATATTCCCCCCAAAACAGAGCATTTCTTAACACTATCTGATAAATAAAATTCCAGAAACTCGACTTCTATGAAGACACAACAAACCAGCCAACTAGGCAAATTCACATATATTTCCCTAAGAAGAGATCATTTTTGTTATTATTGTTTCATTTTTAGAGGAAACTTCTAGGTTTCTGGTTTCTAAAAAGTTATAATCCATAGAAAATTTCAACATGAGCAGAGATTGTGAATGTTTCTGATATTTGCAGAAATATGTCAATGTAAATAATACCCTAGTGCACTTTTCAAAGAATGTTTCTGTTGTGCCTTAAGCTATCATTCTATGTAATCAAAAATGTTGATAAAATATCAAGTAATCAAACCTAATTCTGAATATAGTAATGCTGAACTTTTTACAGAAAGTTCAGCTTTAGTATTTGAAAATATCATGCAGTACTTAAATATTTTATTAAACATTCGCCTTTAAAATGTATGATTGTAATTCATAATATATTAAGCTTCAAGGTTACATGGGACATTTTTCACATAAGTAAATTAATGGCTAAATTAAACATTGCCTTAGGCCTGAAATAAACTTTTCATCAAGCCACATACAAGAAAAAAAAAAAAAGAGTGAGAAATATCATCCATTTTTCCAAGCACATTTGCTTTTGCTTTCTTTGATTATTTTGTTGATAAAGGAACCAAACCTTATTGTTGAGACTGATCATCTGATATTTTTAAATATTTGCTGTAAAGAAAGCAATTTTCTTATCAGCATGATAAATTTTAACAAGTCTATTTCTCTGTACCATCTAATTTACATCTCATTTCTCTACTATTTTACAATTATAATAGCTACCACAGAATGTCTGCTTTAGTCCACAAAATATGGTTATGTAGAATAAGAACAAAAAGGAATATAGAACTTCATCTCTAATTAACACTAAGCACCATATATACATTTTAATGAAATTATTTATATAAATGCAGGGCAGAGTACTTGAACATATTCTACATAAAAAGATTGATTTATGTAGTCATTGAATAACATCTCTGGGGGAGGGAAGATAATAAATAAACATTAGCAATTAAGTTCATAAGATGTCACTAATATTCCTGCCCTTTGATGTACTAATCCTGTGTAACCTCTTCTCCTGGAGTGTGAGCAGAATACATGAACAGGATGAGATACTATTCTCATGTTAACATTACAAAGCAAAAGTGAAGGGATTTTGCTGATATAATTCATGCCCCTAATCAATTGACTTTGAACTAATAAAAAAGTGATTAACTGAGGGAGCGGTTAAAAGAATTCAGAAAGGTTTCATTTGAGAATTCTCCTGCTGGCCTTGAAGAAGCAATTCTTATTCACTTATCCCATGCTCACAAACAAAGCCAATATTCCGTTAGCATGCTCCGGTGCCCTCACTGGATGATAAACTCTTGGAATATCTGTGTGTGTGTGTGTGTGTGTGTGTGTGTGTGTGTGCGCGCGCGCGCGCGCGGCGCGTGCATACTGCTATTTCACCCCTTCCATTCTGGTCATACCAGCCTCTCCCAAGCCACACTATCTCTCCATGCTGGAGCAACTAAAGGATTAATAGCTGACCCAGGAGGAAGCCCACAGGGTGCGGCCAAAAATGGCACCAATACTACTTGGCTGCAATGACTGTTATGTACCTCCAATTATGCTCATTTTGCAATGTAGAAACTGAGCTACTGAGAGATTAAGCTGCTTGCACCAAAATAGCTGGAACTTACACTCAAGCAGTTTGTTTCAGAAGTAAATTCTGTAAGCAGTTCTGTACAGTTCTAGGTATTATAAGTTAAAAAGGACGATGTCACATTTACAGTCAGATTTTGATAAAATTCTAGGGCCATAATGGAATGATAGAGACCCACTATATATTACATTCTGCACTTATACATATACATATATACACATATATACATGTATTCATGTTATAAATATGTTGTTTAGATTTTATTTAAAAATAAGAGCTTCCTTTTAAACTTGTATTTATATTGTGTAAACATATTAAAGTGATCAAAAATGCATAGTTACATATTGTAAATAAACAAGACATCAGGGAAACATCATTTACTTTCTACATGCACATTTAAGTCAGTTTCAACAGCACTGGTACTTTGATTTTGTTTTCCAGCGAAAACTACCATGAGGTTGAGGCCCTATCTGGCATGCTCACTTGTATATCTGGGCCTGAGATTCTTTGTGTAGCTGGAGGTTAGTGATCATTGAGCTAATATAAGTAGGACAATTACAAAGGTGACCTTTTCCGTCTCCTACAATTTATATCATTTGCTGGCAATTGGGAAAGCAGCTACAACAACATCAGCTGCCTGAGAGGCTAGTTATTCTGCCGGACCTCCTGGCCAGGCAACAGACATCTCTGGAGAACCTGTGCCAAGGAAAAGCATGCAAGTAGATATGGAAAGGGGTAAACACAAAATGTCCTATAAAGGCTCTTTCCTCTATAATCAAAAGTAAAAAGGTCTCTTCAAATCTGTTGGCATAAGGCATTACATAAGGTAATATATTTACATGAGGCTTAGCCAAAAGTAGGAAACTAGGAAAAAAAAATATTGGAACAGGGACTTATTTTTCTTATTTCAAAACTTGTGTAAATAACACTAACATGCTTTTGTTCTGTGCCAGAAAAACAAGGGCACGGATTACTCAGTTGATCAGTATCACCTGATAAAAAATAAGGTGGCTTCCTCTTCACAAGATCAAAACCTGTTCTAAATAACATTGTTTTTATGATTGAACACTTCCTTCTAAGAGTAAAGTTGATATATATAATCAATTTTAATAAATGGTGCTTTAAATAAGGTTCTATTTAACGTACTGGGGTCTTTGTTATTTCACTTTGTGATTTTGTATTAGGTCCAAAACATAATGTTATGAAAAAAAAATTTAACGTAATATTTATCATAATATATATAAGGCCACCTTGAATATGAGAAATTCCCCTATGTTCCTAATGAAAGAAACTTGAGGTATGTGGTCAAATCATTAGTTGCATTTAATTTAAAAATTTCATTATAAAGGCTTAAAATTAAATATTACATGGAACAATGTATTTTATTTTCAGAAATAGAGCTGTTTTCTATTGTTACATTTTATGAAAAAGTCATTCAAATTAGCGATGTATAGATTTCATTTCACATTTTCATCATGAATGAGGCTACTTGTTCGATTATTTAACAAGTTTTCTAGAGAAATATCATTTCACTTTCATCTAAAGTGTCTGAAGTAAACATCTGCTTAAAATACATGTGTGATGCTGTTGCTGCAAACATGATCCCATGCTACAGGTAATCATTTGCATAGCTACAACTAGCTACTGTGCATCTGTGAATACTACTTACCAAGGTGATTTATAAAGTAATCTTTGTGAGTTTTGTTTGCCATGTTATCCAACACAACCATGAAGATATGTCCTCAGGAATTACTAACCTTGCGGCAAATATCTTTGTCACCTGTTTATTCATTTTATTGAGTGAACTCTATCAATCTTCAAAACTAGCATTGACTGAAATTAATTTCTGTTCTCTACAGATGATACTGTAAGGCTCAAAACAAAGCAATGGAATTATACTATTGTATGTCAGCAATAAGCTCACCTAAGGGTCCTAACTGAATCTTGGATAAACTCTAAATTGTAGTACTTTTATTTTATGAACCTAGCCAATACTAGTGTTAGTGAGATGTATATTTTAAGTGAAGAATAAGAATTAGTGTGTGTGTGTGTATGTACACATATAAACATGCATCTAATAATTACATATTACTAATTATATTATTTAATATTATTTAATTTCATAGTTTTCACATAGCTATTAAATTATGAGAAAAGCCATAGAAAAGTAATTACAGTCAACAGTCTGGAATCATTTATTGGCTTCCAAATCTTGGCACTGCTTTCTAACTATGTTGCCTTAGAGAAGTTACTTAAATTCTCTGAGCCTGATTTCACTGACCTCTAAATTAGGGCTAATAATGGTGCTGACATGCTAGAACTGATATAGGGACTGAAGAACTGGACAATATGCTCATACCGATATGACTATTAGTATGAGAAAAAAAACATTTAGTAAGCAAATTTTCCAAGCAAGAGACCATAGTATTTCCATTGATAAAATTATTTCTATTTAAAAAATGGAATTTTGCATAGTAAAAATAAACAAAACAAACTACTAAGAAACTTTATTTAAAAATTTAAAATTCTGAAATATACATATGTATATGCCACATAGGAAAATATTTGTAAATGTTTCCTACTTATATATAAATATACATGTTTGTAAGTATGTACATTATATTTGTACATATACATTTATGATATTCTACTGTTTCCCCACTTCTTTTCATATAGATGTATGAAATATAGATAAATAAGTATATTTCAAATACTTCCTACCTAAAGATTTACATAAATAAAAGGGAAACACCATATCTATAGCTATAGAATATACTTATTTTTGCTACAACTAAGCTTTAAATTTGACTCTAATTCTCTACACAATGCAAAAATGCCAGGTAAAAATTAGTTGGTTTATGTACTTGAAAATGCCAAGAAAAATTATTTGGTCTACCCTGTACTCTAGTGCCCTGGCATACAGAAATTCTATTGTTCATATTCTTAAAGATCTTGCAGCTTAATTTGTATAGTTAGAAATGCTTAGGCAGATTTCTATCATTCCTATCTTACACCACATAGTATGTTTTTCTACACGGAAAACCGCTGAGATGCTCAGGAGATTAGCTGTCTTTTTCTGCAGCAGAAAATTACAAGTAATGTGGAAGTGATAGAGAACTACCATTTTTTAATATATAATTAGCATACACTAGCCATATCTTTTACCATCCCTTACCCACTGCACTATACCCTGTACAGATATCTTGATGAATAATTCTACAAGCCTATATTAACTTTCAACAATGAGAAGCATAGGTAAGGAGTTCGCTCCAGGCCAAAATCCTATGTATGCATTTTCCAGCTGGACCATGGAAATTAGAAAGGCTCTACCTGGCAGGCTTCATAGGGAAGTAGCACTCCTTGCATTTTGCTTGGTACACAAACAGGGCACTGCACTCTCTGAACGGAGCTCCAATCAAAGACTTAGCACCACCACCACTAGTAGGATGTGCTCTTACAGGGATGTGCATCAAGCCTAGGCACCTTTATTCAGTGGTCTCTCTTAAACACCTTTGCTAAGACCTCTTCTTATTGGAAGGCCTTGGAGACAATTGTCTCCACTCTATTTCACACTCAGTACTTTTCCATTCCTAACTCTTCCTTTTCTCCCTTCCCTTGGTCCTTGGGTCAATAAAATTTCAGCAGCCTTTTGTTTGGGGCTCCTTCAGCAGTGAGAAAATACTCAAATCTGTCCTGATCCATCAGAACTTTACTTAGTTGTATTTCATATGGAAAAATATAGCATCGCGGGAGGTAACACTTTCTCCTGCTTATACTTCTTACACTATCATAATAAGTGATTAAAGCCTCGGCTGTTACTTTCATTTTGACTTGTCTTAATTGACCACTTCACATCTGGCAAGTCAGTGCTCGGCAGCTCAGCTCAGCTGTTGAAATTGGTGAGGAAAGGATGAGAAAAGATGCTATTAAAATATGATAAATCAAAAGAACGAGAGACAGAGATTGAATAAAGTTCATTAAAATAAGTCAAAAGTAACAAATTACTTCTGACACCCAATAGTATTTTTTTTTTAAATTAGCTTAATACAAACAAGGAAGAATTATGCAATGTTAGAGATATTTTCTATGTTTGGCTACCATAAAACTGTGTAAAGTGGTGATCTGGTTCCTATATGTATATACTTCAATTAAACAGGGTGCAATGCAAACCCAAAACTGCTTATATTATCTGTGTCATTCTATGACTCATTTGATAGGAAAATATGTGTGGTAAAAATAGTGTAAAAAAAAAAATCAAAGACTCAAGCAATAGTATGATTAGTACTTTTTTTTTCTATAGCATTTAAGCATAGCATATATTATGTGTGACAGTATGAAAATTTGCAGCACTTAAAAATAAGATAATATCTCCTCTAGTAGAGACATAATTTTGGCACAACTCCACAGAGTAGAGGAAGTAGATAACAGAAAGCAAAAGACAGGCATTATTAGTGTTTTAATTCTTTGGTTACAGTCACGGAAGTTGATGGCATTAGACATAGTAAATAAGGAGTAAGAGCTTTGACCCCTCAAGGTTCTTTTAAATCCTGAAGGCATTCCACACTTTTGATGGGCTTAAATTCAAAGCAATTTGACAACATGTTCCCTCTCTGATTAAAAATGCTGTAGTTAGCTTGAGAGCAGCAGAAAAAGATGTCAAATTAATAAGCAGGAAAATGCTGCTTAGAGCAGGATTTTAGAGATTGCTTCTCACCTCATTTGCCAGCTCTACCTTAGAGACCACTTATTTAAACAGTTCTTACATTAGAATACTGTATGTTCTCTGTGTTCTTTAATTATGAATAGCCTTATGCTAGACTGAATTTCCATTATTTATCATGATATCTATCATGAGTTTAAGTTATTTCTCTATCTCAGACACAGAAACCAAACACTCTTCCCCTATTAGAGTGAGCAAATAAATAAATATTCACCAACTATTTCAGGATTTTTAGATATTTGGGGGGGAAAATATCTTGATTCTAATTTGAAGTATGAAACTAAATAAACTCTAATGTCTTTGTCTAAATTGAATCATTACTATATATATATATATATATATATATATATATATAAAATTAGTTAAATTATAGTGAGCTTAAATGGCCTTAGAAAATGTCCAAAACCCAATAATGAATATATTCATAAAGAAGTTGACTTGGAGGGTATGAATTAGTATTTGTTGAATAGTTTCTAAATGACAGTCAACTACCTTCAATAATAGATAGTATATAACCTCAAAACTAACAAAGATAATTTAATGAATGCAGATGCATGAACTACAGTCCCAAAAGGCTGAACCACTCCATCCAGGTCATACAGTCCACTACATACCTTCTGCTCTATGAAAACTTGGCTTGCTTCCACAGCCCATATGTTCTATTGAACACAAACATTGAAGACTCCCAATGTTTGCTGAGCATGTGTAAAATTATACCTGGTATTGGAGGACTGAAAAGAAAGTCAAGCTAGGTTTCTATATTTGTGAAAATTAAATTATCTAGTGAGTAATTCAGAACTATAAGGCATTATGTCAAGAAGACAGGGAGGAGAAAAGGGAGGGAAAGAGAGAGGGAAGAAATAACAACATGTGAAGATTTTTTTTTATTGGTGGTGCCTTAGTAAATTACTTAAATTTGTTCTTCAGTTTACTTGTCTGAAAATGGAATTATAAATAAAACCCATTTTCTTAGCTGTTACAAAACTTTAGAAAAAAGATCTTTATAATACATATAGCACAGAAATAACAGTTCTGTTACCATATGGGATGATCTGAATCTGATGCTGCCCAGTAACAGGGGATTCTCAGTTCTTTTCACTGACATAGAGAGAATTCCAGCACAGTGAGATTTATGAGAAATAAGATTTATTAAAAGTATAGTTTAGAAGAAGATGAGCTACACTAAGGAAAGCTGTAGTCCTGTGTAATTTGAGAGGTGAAAACAAGATAGAGTACATTTCAAAGGAGGAGTGTATTTTCAGCAAAGAGGGCTGTTACTTTACAGAAACTGGAAGGTCTGTATTATATTAGGGCTGCAATGGGTGGTTATAAAGGTGGTTCTAGGTGACTGGCATGTGAAGACATTTTGATTGACATCTGGCTGTTACATAACTCCCTGCATACTGCACATGTGCTTACTCAGAATCCAGCCTGTTATAATTAGATTGATGAATTTCCAGGCATAGGCATGATATTATAGTGGTGGTATAATGAGGCCAAGGTTATGGGCAGGTTAGGGTAGTACTTCTTGCATAAGCATTGTGATTAGAGTAAAAACCAGCTATTGGTTTATGGCCCTCCAGGCCTTTGTCCCTCAGGATGCAGGAGTGATTCTTTAACTGCAAATGAAGTGATCTTTGGGCAGTCTTTGGGCTGGACCTTTGTTCCTTTGTTCCTCCATCGCTCAAGTCTGTCTAAGGTGTCTAGTGTGGTAACAAGATCACAGATGTTATATCAGGTGAAGTAGCTGTTTATAAGGGTAGTTCACATGTATGTAAAGTAATAATGTTGGAATTTCACAGTGATAGGGTTAGGCCTTTTCAGAGATGTGCTCAGAGCTTTCTGCAGCCTGGCAGGATCTTCCCTGGACTGGCCTGAAATCATTAGCACCCAGTACTAGTGCTTCAAGCACAAGTAAAAATCAACCCTACTGACATATCACTTCCAGCCTGGCATATCCTACCTTGTCTTGTTTTCTTTAAGTTTATTATAAAAATAAAATAAAATAAATTCTCAAAGGGCTTATTTTTTACCAGGTTTTGTCCCTGAGACCTACTTTATTGGGGACAAAAACATATGCTTTAGAAAAATGACTTCCTTCCTTAAGTCTTAAAAGACTAAATGGGCTAAGATTTCTCATATAGGTATGGCCAGCAATGCATGGGATCGGCTGAGAAATCTCCCAGCAGTCCAATGTGGAGCAGGGTCCAGGGGATACCTTGCACCAGCCAAGGAACACAGGAAGCATTGGACAAAAAATAATTAAATAAATAAATACCAATGACTTCTTGGAAAACATATGCTTCCACCTACCCCCCCCAACTGGACAGGTGTGTACAGAGATAACTTATTGAAAGCAGAAGGAGAGAAGCTGCCTCAGGCAACTTGCACATTCTGCAAGGCTTGGAATCATAGCAGAGGAAGACTTGATTGATTTAATTGCTACTCAAGTGTGAAGAGGTTGGAGCCCACAGGCATATTCCAAGCATGCACAAGTTCCTTCTGTTAGATAAAATTTATGCTATCTAAAAAGAATAAAGCTGGATGGATGAGAGAGTCTGGTGAGGAGTATCCCCTGAAGGTTCCTGTTTTTCTAATCCTATCTATAAAAACAAAACAAAACAACAACAAAAAAAAACTAATGCTATAGTACTAGCAGGTCCTGCTTTGTTTTCTTCCTTTTCATTGTCAAAGGATCAGGGAGGCATTTCCTCAAACTGGAGAGGCCTGGCAACTGTTTCTGCCCGATTAATTGTAAACAGTGGTTCACCCTATGTGGTACTTACTATTATTCAAACACTGTTCTAAAAGACATACTGCATTGATTAACTTCTAAGCCTTACTTCAACCCCATGTTTAAGATGGGTACTTTTTTGTTCATATTTTCGAGAATTCCATATATCTGAAAAGCAGTAGAGCCAGTATTGAAACCCAGGCAGTCTGGCTTTACAGCCTATGTCCTTAGCTACTACAGTATACTGCCCCTGAATCTCAGCACAAATAATAAAGAAAAAAGAAGGGATGGATTAAGTAAAAATGACCACAAAGTAGTACATCTTCAGAAATCTCTGTCCTATAGTAGATATCTCTAGAATGACAGATAACAACTAAGGACAATATTTTCAAACCAAAGGAATGATGGATCACAACTGATTTTACTAAATAAAGATTAATTCCACCAGATTGTCTCTCTAGCAGGGTTCATTTTCAGCCTGTGAGAATGGCATATGTGGTTTACAAAGAAAATGTTTGAATAAAAAAAGTGCCTTCTGCTTTTGTTATGCAGTACGAGTCCTGGAGAAAAAGTAACCATCATTAAATAATGATACCTGATAAAATACATAATCTAGATGGATTTGCTAAAAGGCAGGATTCCATCTTTTAGGAGGAGACTACATTTTTCTAGCTCAGAATATTCTTAGAAGTGAACACTTAACAAGGATTTATTATTGGCAGAGGATCCACCTCGTTGGAAAGTCCTGGTGGATAGAGTACGGTAACTCTAGCCACGGTGACATAGTGAATTAACATATTACATATTGCTGCCAGGGTGAGAGATGAAGGTTTGTTACAAGAGAGCAATAGCAATATAGCTCAAACAATAGGTCAATAGTCCTTAGACTATTTATCCAATGATGGATTTAGATATGGTTAGGAAAGTATGGAGAAGAAATAGCTGATGTCATGTGTCACTGTGACTGTTTCACTGGAAATGAATAGGTGAACAAACTTTTAGTTTTACTAGATGTTAGGGGACAAACTAATATTAATATTAGCACAAATATTAACTAATTATTTTGGTGAAAATATACCAAATGGATAAAGAAAGACACATCCCAAGAAACATGTGTTCCCTGGAAAGCAGACCGAGTGGGAGACTAGTGTGTACAGATTTGGAAGAAAGCAGATTTGCGAAGAGGCTACTATTAAGCTGTGTAAAGATCACAGTAAGGATTTGGCTGGCCATGTGGGTAACTGTGCAGGTGGCTTAGTCCTTCAGAGTTGTCTTAAGTTATGGGGAGGCAGATGGGGCTTCAGAGTCTTGCGATGATCTGCTATTCATTGTGAGCTGCCCTAGGAAGGGGGAATGGCATTGAGCGAAGTAACTATTTTAAGCTGAATCAGTTCCCTTCAATTCTTCGGAAATCTGAACAACATAGCACAGCATCCATGACGATGTTGTAGTTCTTAATGAATTATAACAGGAGTACAAGTCAAGGCCCAAATATATATAGTCTGGACCCTTCACTGGTATTCGGGTTGTGATGGCTGACTATGCATGTGTGTTTCTGAGTGTGTGTGTGTGTGTGTGTGTGTGGGTGGGTGGGTGGGTGTCTGTGAGTAAGTGAGAGAGAGTGTTTATGTGTTAAAAATGAATGTTCTTCAACAATAGGAAATACAATTACCAGATAAATATGTTCCAACCTTTGGGAAAGACCCAATGGACACTTGCAGAGCTGCTGAGTCATGAGAGATAGTTTCCAGCAATATCATATACTAGATACATATAAAAGACAGTTCAACTTTACATAAATAAATGAATACAATACCCTATAATAAATCTTTATATAATAACTTCTTGATTACACATGATAGATTATAACCATTAAATTAGTTGCTCCATCATCAGTTCAGCCTCAGACCTGGTAGTAGAAAGTTCTCAATCTCTTGTGAACTCTATGGAGTAATTGATGTGGAGAATCAGCATTCTCTCTGTATGTGTATTACCAGAAATAATTTGTATATACCAAGGAAAAACTATAGTATACTTTCACAGTATCTAAGAGTACCCCAAATTGTTTCAATATTACTATAAAGTTGTGTGTGTGTGTGTGTATCTGTGTGTGTGTGTGTGTGTTGGATAACGGAGGTACTTGGTGGATGCCACAGTGCCTCATCCCTTCCACTATATCATTGCGATGATGGCATTCTACTTTGGAGCTCACTAAAGGTGAGAAAGTGAAACAAGGCCCATATTATAGGTTCTCCAAGGCACAAATAGTGCTAAATATTGGATGACTCATCTCTGCAACATTGTAGTAGAAAAGTTAAAATCAAGAAGTATGCCATGGTCATTGTAGACACTGATCTCAGCAGCATTGCAATGGGATAATTAATACCAAGAAAATTTAGGGCCTAAAACAAATAGTAAAACTTATTAATAAAGTTGAAAAGTTGTTGAAATTACCCCACCAATTATAAAGCAAGATCAAAATTTTATCAGTCCCTAGTAAAGTCCATATTTTTCATATCGAAACATTTCTGGTGAATCTCAACAAAGTTATTTGAAATGCAACAAAGGAACCAAAACAAGCCCAGATCCTAGAATGGACTAAGAAGCCTAAGCCATGTAATACTCAAGAACTGATAATATTATTGCCCTAACTAGGCCCATCCAAATTGAATAGACCTCGTGTAGACCTTAATTAGGGAAATTGACACCAGCCTCCTTTGTTTCTAATCCATGTTTCCTCATACTCACCAGTGATATATGATATTTCAGAAAACAATTATTTGCATGCTATTGTGTCCTGAAGACCACTGAAATACACATGAAGGAACATGCTGTCATGTAGAAGCCAGAAATACACATACCAGAACTGACAAAGTTTATCTAGTCCCAGATATATCAGTCATCATTCCTCAAATGAAATTCAGTAAGTCTAGCTTACCTACTGGGTTGCTACACTGCTTGAAATAATAGACTTGCATAGTGAGAGAGCCTATAAATGTCTGGGCTTCCTACTCAAAAGCTTTTATAGCTTAAATATCAAAGTTGAATTTATCTTTCAGTTATCGTTAGCCTGGTTTTACTGATCATTTGTTTAGAAACTGCAGGACAGATGTTTTAACACCATTGATGGTTGACTTGATCCATCTGCCCAATATGAGCAACACTAGGTACAGCCTTGATGATGTTCAATAAAGTCTACATTAACCATGTATTTCAGATAGTTGTATGCAAAGCTTATAGGAATTGTAATGGGCTTGGCAGAATGGTCTGTCAAAAACTGATTCATTTATAGATCTGTATTGTGATGGCAGAGGCTTTGGATAGAAATAGAACAAATCTCCTAGCATTTTAAATGTCAGTACTCACCAAAGGGGTAGTTCTCCACCTGACTTTGAAATTCCAAAATAGATCCTCTTATGCAGATTACTGAAATTGCAACCTGGGCTCACAGCTAATAGGACCAGGGTGGCTGGGGTGACATTTTGTGGGCTGAAAAAACTTGGTGCTGCTAACCAAAAAAGCAATCATTCTGACAGCTTTTAAAGTCACAGAGAGCCTCCATAACAGTAACATCAAAAAACTGTTTCCTAGGAGACAAGGGAATCACAATTTGGTGAATGGACTAACAGGAGCTTTACTATCTTAGCCATTATTCAAAATTAACGATATGCCTTAATGCAATTACACTAAGTTTCTTCTCTGTATATGCAGAGATCATGATTTTAGCAACCACAGCTATTACCACCCTCATTGATCACACTGATTTGTTAGTAGATAATAAGTAGAATGATTCAAAACTAAAGTGATTACCAGTGACCAAGAAAATAATTTTACAAAGTCACGAGGGACTAGGTGCAAAGTCATGAGGAACTAATAGTGAGTCTTGGACTTCTCCAAGCACTGAAGCATGCAATAGCTGCCCATACTAATCTTAACTCTATTTCTAGCTAGAGGCAACCCCGACCAATCTAGAACAATCTAGAAGGAGAACTGGATTGAGGTGGTGAAGTTTCCTAAAGTTAGACGTACTATAATATAAACAGGGCATAAGAGATTCTGTAATTCCCCACTCAGACTTGGGCGCAGACTACCAGTGATACCCAGCTGAGGAACTCCTGAGAGAATATGAGGAGACTCATAGGGATCCTCTCAGTGAATAGCCCTGGCCAGGTATATTCTGGATTTTTTTTTTTTTTTTTTGGTAACCATATATCTTTCCTCCTATTGAAGTAAAATTTTACTTATATAAGATTTATGTATAAAGATACTTATTTTCACCAAGATATGGTGAAATTTGTCTACTTTTAGAAGTTTAAAAACACCATCACATTTATATTGAACACTTCATAATATTGTAATGCATTCATTTATTTCTCCAAAGCCTGTGCTTTCAACCACTATGCTTTATTTCCAAAGGCAGCTGAACTTATAAATGTCACACTTACCTTGTCTAAATTGCCACACACATGAACGTTTCTTCCAATGCATTTCTTGACATTTTAAACTGTGGCATCACTTTTTACAAAGTCAATAGTAACCGCAAGGCAGTGGGGTGTTGATTGTGGCTTCCATCTCGCCACCACATTATTGTGGATTATGTCCCATTAATTATACCTTCTAAAGAATTCTTGAATCTGTCTTTGACTCCACCTCTACTGCTAATTTAATCACTACCTACTTTGACTAGGGGACTTATATATACGTAACTTCTCTGTCTTTAGCATTGTTCCCTAGAATTAATTCTTGACCTTGTAACTATCAAGGCTTTGGATTTCCAGTAATCTTTCGTTTTTGTTTAAGCTTTGCAACCTCAGTGACAAGCTGAGTGGTTCTTAATATCAACCCAATGAATATTTATCAAGCGAATAAACAAAAGGATGGATGATGACATTTAAATATACTTGTTTTCCTCAGGCACCATATATAGTTCAGTGTGGCAAGCAGCCTATAAGATGGCTCAGTGACCTCCATCTCCTGGTATTCATGAACAGGATATGGCAGACATAATTGAATGCCACCTCTAAAATAATGTCATTATACGTCTATAACATCTACCTTGAGTGCTGTCTTTTGCTCTTTTTTGGATCACTTTACCTTTTTGGATTACTAGACAAGCTAGTCATCATGTTTCCAGACAGCTCTGTGAAGAGCAGCTTACATGGGAAGCCCTGCCAATGACAAGTCAATTTTTTATATTATGTGATACAACTTCATAAGAGATCTTGAAACAGAAGCATTCAGCTAAGGTGTAACTGGATTCCTGACCCATGGAAACTGGGAGATAGTAAATGTTTGTTGCTTTAAGAAGCTACTTTTGGGGATAACTCATTATACAGCAATAAATAATTAACATGATATAGTTTATATATATACATAAATATACTTTAGATTTTAAAACAAATGGGAGAACAAACTCATTTAAGAATATTAGTGAACTGATTTTTTGTTGTTCTTTAAATTCAAATTATTTGTGAAGTGAAACCATATAGATGTGTTGTTTATTGTTTATCTTTAAAAAGTTTTAATATTGAAAAAGAATGAGGAAATTACATAGGTGAATGACCTAAATATGTGTGGAGATATGAAGAAGCTTATGATTCATGTAAAATAGTGCTGCATTTTTATTTCTTGATATTTTTCATGGCCTAAAGAAGTGATTGTGACTATGAAGCCTATTTCCTGGATTTGGATCTTATATTTATTTATTTTTCACTGGCTCAATCTTAAAAAAAAAAAAATAGAACTCTTGAATTTATATCTTTTTGTTCTGCATTTCCTATCCAGTTTTCAACAGGTTGTACTATTTATTTACCCACATTCCTTTGTTTCTAGGATGGACGGTTTGTCATATTATAATATTTCTGAAATCAGATTGGTCTTAAGATTGATGGCGTTGTTCAAATGCTACTGGGCAGCAGCCATTTTCATACGGCTGCACAAACCTGTTGGAATCCCAAGTAGCTTGACAGGATGCCTGCAACTCCTCAGCATTTCCTGCAAAAGAAAATGTTTCAAGATACTTGAGGAAATAATGGCGCCGTCGTTGTCGTATGAAAATCTGCTTAGACTTTCTAGAAAAATCAAGGACGTGATGGCATCAATATTTGCAGAATTGAAGGCAGTGGTTTGGATGAGAATCTCAGAGACCAGAGTAGACCACCATTTTAAGAAATGCTCCATTACCAATATTCTTAATAGACAATGATAGTGAGCAAAATACCATGGGCATAGGCTGAGAAAAGACTAAAAGACTTTAAGGGAGAAGATGTTTTAAGACTTTTATCTACTTTCTTTTATTTATTAATATTTTATTTTTATATGTGAACAAGATAGTTGATGAAAATATGTTGAAGTTGAACTTAATAGTGTTTTAAATCAGTATAAAGTAAACATTCTAGGTAATGTGTATTTTATCACAATTTAATTGGCAGCATATTTTTTTCTTAGTGTAACAAACTAATGGTGCTCTGAGAAAGAACCTTAGATATGATGAAGTCTAGTATATAAATGGTTACTTCACAAATTGATATTTATTTTGCCTGACTCCTGAAGACATTTGAGTTTGGTATGAAACATATACATATTAACAAAACAATATAACAAATCATCTAAGTTGTATATATGTGTTTACTACTTAGCAAAATTTTAAATACATCTTTAACAATGGTATAGAATAAAATAAGTATTAAATTTTTTCTTTTAAGACTATCTTTTGAATCTTTTTACGACATCTGTGGTAGATCAGCAGTATCTCAGGGAGAGGAGAGGGACTAAATTTTAGAGATAATGCAATTCTAGGAGCTAATTTAAGTTTATTTAATGTAGGAAGCATGGGTAATCTCTCTTTGGCAAAGAAAACATTTAGAGTATTTCTGTGAGTTTTGCTAATGGAAAATAATCCACTCCATGTTTACTCAGGAAGAAATTACTCTGTTAAAAGCCTTGAAAACAGTGAAGTCCAACTAGGATATAAATAAATGCTTGCTGGATAAAATTTTTGAAAAAAATAAGTTCAGATAGCTGCAATGAGGTTAGTGGGTGGAGAAGATTGAATACCAGTTTTTGGTGTTTGAATTTGAATAAAAAGTTGTGGTTGTACTTCAAGGTTGTGGTCTTTCCTGAACTTCTGACTTTTAAAATTCCCAGAAGACACACGTTAGTTAGTTACTTAGTTAGTTAGATATTAGTCAATAACAAGGACATACAAATAAGAGAGAACTTGCTATTTTGATACATTCATTTTTTGAGGTTTCTCATATTGGGAAAAATTTAAAAAGTTATTTTAAATTAATTTTTTTGTGTGCTGCTCAGTATATCTGTTTTGCTATAAAAATCCTAAGTTCTGCTACAAACTATTGATAAAGGTAAAATATAGTTTTGGAATCTGCTTAAGAAAAATACAGAACCCAGAACAAATAAACAGATAAAATATTACCATGACTTCCTTTAGGGCAGCAGGAATTTTTGTTACCTATTGTTTCTGCTACTGTTTTGACCTGAAGGAGTTGAAGATCCAAACACTAACTGGCAGTGAATTCTGTCAGTTCTGAAGAAACTTCGCTTCATATTCATGAGACAAGGTGAGGGGTGGAGGAAGGCAGAGGAAGGGAGTGTGTGACTTCCTGCTTTCTATAGAGGTTAGGTTATAACAGTAGAAATTAGCTGATATTAAAGTCTTCTATTGATAACTAGACAGGAAAAAATAATCAAGCAGATATGTGTAAAGCACTTTGTTTATGATATAACTATAACAATGACATAGTCACCTACTACTGGTTGAAAATAAAAAAATAGAATATTTAATATTAATTGATTTTTAAACATTGCCATATTTATCAGAGCCATGGATGAACTCAGTATCAGCTGGAAAGGAAGCACTCCTTATATTTTAGCAATTGTCTCATTTTCTCCTTCTCCATCCTTGGTCTCTCTCTTAGATGCAATTTTTATAAATGTTTTTATTTCTAGTATTTTTTTATATTTATCTTTATTATTCTAGACATTACATTTATTATTCTTTGATCAATAAATGCAGACTCTTTTATCACCCAATAAGAAATATACAGATTTAAACAGATTGTATCATCCTCACTTCCACATTTCCTTTCCCAGTATCTGATATTTATATTGTTTTTAAGTTTCTCCTTGATTGCTTTTCTAACTTAATATACTTAAACTTCAATTAAGTTTTCCATCTCTTTAGCTTCCAGTATGTAAGATGATGTTAGCTCCTCTGTTATTTTCAACCTTCCTCTCACATTCCATGCCCTACCTTCTTTCAGTTTCCTACCTTTGATTTTACAGTTACTAATATTTAGATACAATATTATTAATATATTTTATAATCACAACAAGATGTTCTGTATTTTGTCTATAGGTTTAATTTAGAAGTTAAAAAATAATAAACTGTCTTCATATCATTATTACTACATCAATATGTTTTTAATACTAAGCTAAGTTGCACATCTTATTATTAAATTCCTTCCCTGCAAGTCTAATGTAGGATCTCTTGGATTATGCTGAGTACTAATATTTAATTCTCTTATAGTCATTCACTCACTTTATGTATTGACATGTTTGTGGTCACTTCACAGATTGTGCCAGTCTTTTTTTTTCCTCCTCTACATTTTCCAATATTATTTGTTCTGTTACATTGTGCATCTTCCTTTTACCACACTTATATCCATACTTTCTTTTCTATCAAGTCTCTCCTTGGAAAACTTTTTCTGTCATTTTTTGCTAAGGCCGAATTTTCATTTCTTACTCTTCTATATTTGGTCACAGTTTTCTGAAATCTCCAAATTTTCTCTTCTTTCTGCATTTTTCTGATGAATACTATAAGAAAATTCTCAAAATGTGTCTATAGGAGGAAAACATTCTGAAATATACTCATGTGAATAATTTCTAATCTTCAGGAACTAATAACAATACAATATACTTTTTCTAAGTCATTTCTCTCAGAACATCCATGCAAGTGCTCAATTGTCTCAAATCTATTATTGATGATATCAAGTTCAATGTCACTCTGATTCATATTCTTTTGTATTTTTTCCCCATTTCTACAAGCGCTTAAGTAGTTATAACTATATGTAAGTAATTTTTGTTTTTTATCACTTCTGGTCATTGAATCTTTTTAATCTGAAGACTTAATTTACTCACATTCTAAAAAATGACTGACCATTATTTATTTCTTTAGTTATTTTCTATATTCCATTTTTTCCTTCTCTCTTGGACTAGTATTAGACAAATTTTAGACCTCATTAGTTTTTACATGTTTTTACTCATTTTTTTTCTCTTTTTTATCATTTCGTTTTATAATTTTGGAGGTCTCTTGATATTGATTGTGTTTATTTTTATTGTTATTATATTTCAACAATATTTTCAAAACATTGGTAATGCTTTAACATTTAAGATTTCAGATTTGATCTCTGATTCTTTCATTTCTTTAGCATTTTCTTTCTTTTAATAGCTAGAGTTTCCTCATCAATTTCTCTGGCTTTAAAAATGTTGGAGAATTTGTTTTATCTTACATTTGTTTTTAGTTATGTTCTATTATTACAATAAGCTTTGTATTTGTTATTATTATATTTTTTTCCACATTGCTGATTTCCTACTAATGCTTTGGCATTCCTTGGTTGACTTAGGATATGTAACAGGTAGAACTTAGGACACATAACATCTGTAGTTTGGATGGGTTTCATCTACTAATAAGTAGGACTTTTTTTCAGTAAGAATTTTGACTATAGACTTTTTGGAGGGGCAAGACAAGGATCTGGCAGTGAGACCTCTATTTTAATCTGTTGCGCAATTATTTAGAGGAAAATGAGTTTTCTCCAAATGTTGTACCTGTTCTCTAGAGAAAAACAATACAGAATATGTCTTAGGAGTAAACAATACCTCTTCTGACACAGATGGATTGGGAGTAAACAACTAAGGCTTCATATTATTTTTAGTTTTTGCTTTGTTTTATTTTTTAACAGTTTTATTGAGATATAATTGGCATTCTATATACTATACATATTTAAAGTTAATGTATGTGTTTTGGCGAGCTTTACACATATACAGACCTGTGAAAACATCACCACAATAAAGATAAACAGATTTATTATTCTGAAAAGTTACTTATACTCTGTAATCCCTCCTACCCTAAGCAACCACTGATTTGTTTTCCGTCACTATATATTGAGTTTTCTAGAGTTTTACATATTTGGAATCATCCAGTGTATAGTAACTTTTTTTTTTTTTTTTGGTCTGCTTCTTTTACTCAGAATAATTATTTTGAGAGTTCTTTACATATTCTACATTAAATTTATCAGATATTATTCACAAAAATATTCTCCAGTGGTTTAAAATGTCTTAATGAAATTCAATTACCATTTATTTTTTTAATTTATAATCATGCTGGTTGCAAACACTGGTTGCAAACCAGTGTTTGTAAATAACCTCTTAACTGTTCAACATCAGATTTGACTCTTGACCTTGGCAATACTTGCTGTCACTGAAGCCAGGACATCTCTAATCCTAACCAATTGATCAGTTTCTATCTTTTGTGCAACTTTCTCTAAGTATATTCAAGGCTGTGGCTTGTCCATAATCAAGCTAATTTTATTCTTTTCAAATTTCTGAAATTTGTTAAAATGTATTTGTTGATACAAGTTCTCATTTAAAAAAAAATCTTACCCTTATTTTTGCTTTTAGTAGGTAATTTTGTTTTGTTCTTCTATAACTTATATTCCTTTTGTGTTTGCATTTACAGTTTATTTTCTACTGCTACCTCAATAGTATCTCAGAGGTATAAAAGGAATTAATTTAAGAATTTTGGATTTTTATATGAAAATGAAAATATGTGTATGTGTCCAAATTTGAAATTAATTGCTTCCCCAGACCTTGACTAACAAATCCTCTGTGAATCACCTACACAAAGAGCTCTTTTGAGAATATTTGCTTTTTCATGTTATCAATGTCCAGTCAAATTAGTAGTCCTAGTAAATATTGTGTGAATTTATATCATTTGTTGAAAAAAGATAGCTTTGTAAACATTATTTACAACTCATCTAAATATGAAAAACAAGTGGATACATAAGTGAATGAATGCACTACATATACAGCATACAACATCATTTAGCTTTAATTAATATGTTACTGTTTATTAATTCTATGTAACTAAAATTAAATATGACATTTAATATCTATAACAATAGTTTTGAATGAATTAATCACATATTTAAGTGAAAGCTTTCTAGAAGCAGGGACTAGTCTATACCCAGGGGTACAGAAAAGAATAAATAAGTTTCTGTTCTGCCAGAGGTTAAACTCCACTGAACATGGGGAAAAAAAAAAATAAAGTAGATAATGGTGTCACTTAAAATAACTATAAGATTTAAGAAAAAATAAAACAGATGTAGAGATCTAAGGAGTCTGGAGATGTCAGACTGTATAAAGGGGCTAGGGCACAGTCCCCAGGGTGTAGCTGAGTTTGATGTTTGGGGAGTTAAAATGAGGCCAAGAAGACTGCAGCGTAAGAGAAAAGAGCAGAGGTGTTGGCTTAAGATGATTTTGAAAATAGGTAAGAGCCAGATTATGTAAAGGCTTATAAATTGTTTAGAAATTTAGATTAAAAATGGAAATAATTATAGAGTATTAAGCAGCAAATAATTTGTATATATATATGCTCTTAGGGAATAAACTATAGGGACAAAAGTAGAAGCTGAAAAACCAATTAGGAACTATTAAAAAAGTTCCAAAAGGAAAAAAAAAAATAGCTAGAAGTAAAATGTTGGAGGTGGAGATAGGGAGATATAAGTAGATCAAAATATGCTATAGAGTTAGAATTAAGAGCCCATGATGAGTTAGATGTTGATGGTAAAATAAAGACAGAAATAAAAAATGATTTCTTGTTTGTTTTTTTTTTCCTCTTGAGTAACTTGATGGATGTAATTTCTCATGTGAGGGAGAATAGGAATTAGGAGCAAGTTTTGTAACTTTATTGGTGGGAAATTAAGTTCTGTTTTTCACATGCGGGTGATGAATTCTGCAACTCAGGAGAAATCTGGGGCATTTTTGGTTGTTTGGTTCTAGTCCAGATGATAAGAAATAGATACCGTATTAAATTATCACTAATTGCTAAGTTTCATGTCTACATATACACAGATGTAGACCCACAAAGAGACACAGACACTTGCACAGAAACATGTAAATATACATATCACCTCCTGTATATTTTACTTATAGTCATATGCTAGAAGATCTTGAATCCATTAAAAAAAAAAATTAGGTGGCTACATTTATAATTTCAATAAGATTCAGTTTGGTTGGTTGTTGTCTAATTTTAATTTAGGAAAACACAAAGAATTTTCTTTCCATATTTCCACATGATAGGTAGATGGATGGGTAGAATTTTCTAAATGGCTCATTTCGTCCTACTGAGGACCACAGTGTAATTTCCCTTGTTTGTAAATTGATGCAAGCATAAAATATTTTTCATCTTTTAAATAAAATTGTTTTTTATTTCTGAGTTTCTCTCCTGGCTCCCAGAGCTTTTCTCATGAATTTTTCTAATTATTAAACAATGGAGCAGCTTGACACTTTGCTTTGCTAAAGTAATAGAATCCAGCTTTCCAATTTGTTATGCTTGTCATTTTATATGGTCTTTAAGAACTGCAAGACAAGACAATTCCTTTTGTCTATTTATTAATGCTACCTTTTACATTTTACTGATTTTACTACTTTTTAATTTTATTTTTAATGAAATTAGTCATAGAATGATGTTGGGAAGAGATAATAAGGGATTCAGAAAAAGTTTTTAAAAAGTAAAAAAGTACTATTCGCATCATAAATCTTGATAATTTAAGTTAGGAAAGATGTTACAAAACTGATGCACTTCTTTAAAGTATTTAATATACACATTAGATCACATTTTTTTGTAAAAATTTTCACGTATATGTGTGTACATGTATATGAATATATTTATAATCAATCTTCATTGTCATCATTCATGAACTTTGCATTTGTATATTTGCCTGTTCACCATAATGTATTTTTAATCCCCAGTTCAATATTTGTGATTTTGTAGTCATTTGTGTTCATGATTATGCACAGAGCAGTAAAAAATTTGAGGCTCTTGGCACCCACATTTCCAGTTGAGGTCTAATAAGGCATGGCTTTGCCTTTTTGTTTCAGCGTATCGCAAATAAGTAGTTTTTTGGTGTGTTTATTTACTGCCACATTTTTTAGTTTTTCTGCTTTAATTGATTTCACTGTTTAAAATGACACTTAAGCATATAGGTGAAGGGATCTCTCTTGTTCCTAAGAGCAAGAAGGCTGTGATACTTTACAGAGAAAATATTTGTCAGGTAAGCTTCATTCAGGCATGAGTTATATATAGTACTGTTGGCTGTGAGTTCAATGTTAACAAACCAATAATGTATATAAAGAAAGTTATCTTTAAACAAATATGCATAAAGCAAGGTTATGTATTGATCAGTCAGCTTAAATGCGTCGGTTCACAGGAACCTAAATCTATATTTCTCCTAAGAGCAATAGCTTTGTATTCTCTAATTCAACATTCTCAGTGACTTTATAGAACATGTTTCATAAGTAATGTGAATCACATGTGTGTATGTTTGTGTGTCTGTGTATATAGATATACAGACACAGAGACAGATATACACAAGAACCTGTAAGAGTATGATTAAAAAAAAAAAAACCTAAGAATAATACAGCTCCAAAAAGATGCCCATGTTCTAATGCCTGGATCCAGTGAATATTAATATGGCAAAAGAGCCTTTGCTGGTAGAATTAAAGGCCTTAAACAGGGAGATTATCCTGGGTTAATTGGGTAAATTAAATGTAATTACAAGGGTGCTTAAAATGGAAGAGGGAAGCAGAGAAGAGAATCAGAGAGAGATGACTACGGAAGAATGGTCAGAGAAATGTAACGTTCCAGGTTTTGAATTTGGACAAAGGCAGCCACGAGGCAAGGAACACATACAGCCTCTGGAAGCTGAAAAGGACAACTCACAGAACTTCAAGATAATAAATTTGTGTGGCTTTAGAATCACTTAGTTTGTGGTAATTTGTTGAAAATTGCCACAGCAGTTGGAAATTAATGCAACCGCTTTATATGGACTGATTGTTCTCAATTTCTATTTCTCTGATTCCTCAGCTCTATCACATTTCAACTCCAGATTTATCTTTTATTTTTCCACTCAATCCCTAGACAATCTTAATTTAACCTTTAAAATGACAATGAAAAATTTGAAACCTGTACTCTACAACGTCAATTTTCTACGATTTTACTTAAAAATAAAAAATGCAGCCAAGAACAAGGGGGCACCCAGCTGCCTCTCTGCCTTTCCTTCCCTTGAGATTTTCCTGCCAAGAGATTCCTATGCAGCCTCACTTGACCAATAATATGGTTGCCCTACATTTGATATCCTAAATAATTGCACTTCTTAACATTCTCTACTCTCTAATTTCTGTAATATCAGACTCTCTTAACTTTCTGAAAATGTCCTCCCATTTTCCCTACTTACTATTCTCTAATTCATCATTCTGTCTTCTTGCTTTCTATTCTGTTCTCTTCTTGAATAAAACTCTGGGATTCATCCTTGGTTTTTTGAACCTCCTATTCATTAGCTCCTCTTTGAGTTAACTAATTTCTCTCTTTTAATTATATCTATATCTATATCTATCTATATCTATCTATAGATATATCTATCTATCTATATCTATATCTATATCTCCCATTTATAGATATCTATATCTATATCTATATATAGATATAGATAGATATATCTATAGATAGATATAGATAGATATAGATATAGATATAGATATAGATATAGATATAGATATAGATATATAGATATACTGGAGAATCTCTAAATTGCATTTCCAGCACAGGCTCCTTGGCTAAACTCCACGTTAAATATCTAACTTTTTACTCAAAATCTTTACCTGTGTATATCAGAGAGCCCTCAAAAAGCAATATGCCATCTATACACACTTTCTGGCTACTTATTGGCGTTGTTCTATTTTTGTTTTTAGCGCTTCTGTGGCCAATTAAAGTGGAGAGTCTTTCCTGGTCTCTTCGCTTGCATTACCTGGGCCAGTCTCACTGCTTACACACCCCTAATAATCCTCAAACATTAACTGTTTGCTCTACTTTTATGGCCTCTGCAGTTATTACAGTCATTCTTGTCCAAGCTCTGAAAACTGTGAGAACCTCCTTTTTTCTTTGGTCATGTACAAATCTATTTTCTGCTGTGTTGCCCGCATAGTTTACCTAAAATTTAACTGTCACATTTAGATTGTCTTTCTTCAAACTCTTCAGTGGCACCAAACTACTGATCAATAAAACTCAATTTTTTAAATAAGATACATAAAGCTTTCTTTAATCTCATCCCCGACTACCTCTCAGTCACTACTTACCCCTTAATTCATACTGTATATTTCTCAGCACTAAACTGCTTACATATCTCTATATGTACTATGCACTCTTTCACTTCATTACTTTCACTTACGATATCTCTTGTCTTGCAATGTCCTTTTACCAATACTCTTATGGAGAGTGCCAACCCATTTGAACAATGTGTGTGTGCAAGCACATGTGCACATGTGTGATTCATTTGTTTCTTTTTTCCAGAAACCTTTCCTTGACCCCTTCCAACTTTCTACCAGGTTTATTTCACCCAGGAGCTCTTCATCTGTTCTCTTATCTGCCTGTTAAAATCACTATCATTGCAGTTGGTACATCACCGCATCAGTTTCTGTCCTGTATCTGTCTCATCAATTTCATCATGAGCTTAGTAAAAGTATGGAATTTAAATTATTCATTCTAACATAAGAACTCAATGTGTGAGGAAATGAACACATGACAGTATTTTGGGGACACCTTCCCTGTCTCTTTGATCCAGTATATTTGGTATGTCCTGCATATTTTAGCAGAGAGATTTTATATCACTATTTGGCTGCTACTTGCTCTATTTTTAACAGTCAACCGATCAAAATAAAAGAATACAATTAAATAAATGATACATTTTTTTATTGAACATTCATTAAAATGACTTTTTCCCTGTGAAAACTTAGAAATAAGTACTTTCTATGAATCAATAAATAAAAATGCATGTACCACATATGATAGAAACTTGTCTGCATTCTCATTTTTAAACTTATGGGGGATTGAGTTATCTGTGAAGCAGCTTTATCATTGCTCAATTCTTCAGGAGCATGTCTATTAAAAAAAATATTGGCCAAAAGTCTTGGGAAAGTAGGTCACTATAATTGTAAACATGTGTTTTAGTTTAAAAATAAAATGTGGCACATCTACTTGGATTAAAAATATGTTAGAGAAATTCTCAAGAAAATGAGAAAGAACTCATATATATTTGAAATAGAGACCAGAACTATTACCCAAAATCTAGTTCAACTCACATTATATATATATACATATATATACACATACACATACATTCATTCTTCAAAAAAGTAATATTATAATAATAACCTTTCTACTTGCTGATTAAAAGTTCTCATGACTTTTACCTGTTTTCTCCATATTATCTATGTTCTTATTAAATCTAGAAGAATTAAGTACATTGTTTCTATAGGAAAATACATTTTCTTATTTTTCTTTTTATAAACTATGTCTCAATTTTGCATGTTATTTTTAGACACTTTTTCTTCTAAAACAGCTGTTAGTGTTTCAGTCAATGAAAATCCATGAAAATCACAAATTTGATTGTTGTCTCTGTAGTCACATATCTTTACAGAACCAGTAAATATATTTCTGACAAGTCTCATCTGCTCGTATTTATTTATTTTTGTTCAGGAGAAAAAAAAAATCGCCACTATTTTAGTTGCCATTTCTATAGTATCCTGATTTAAAAAAATATTTGAGAGTAATACGTTTTATAAATATAACCTTATGTATCTAAATAAATTATATTTGCATATTAAATATGTTGAAGGATGACCCTCCTGTTAATAATACCTAAGGCAGAGTAAAACATATATTTTAATATTTCAACAAGTGTTTGTAAATATTTTTAAATGGTACTTCTTTAGAACATTTACACACTATACAAATGCTATCATACTTCAACATATTTCAGCAAGCTTTTCCTTACTCCTTTAAAATATAAAGTTATTTAATATAATAATAAAAATGTCACTAAATTAAGACTAATCAGAAGATTCAAATGGAAACTTTTGAAGAGGTAGTTCCTAACATAGGCAAATCTTAAGAAAGCTTAAACAGTGAAATTAATGTTTTAAGTATCTTTATAAAAAGAATGGGAAAGAAATAATAGATGTGCATGACAACACAAAGACTGAGAAATAATACAGTGTATGAAAATTCTATAATGAAGAAATAATTCAAACAATTCTGAATTTGCCATCTCTAACACTAGGTGGATGGTGGTAGCTGGAACAAAAATAAAGGGGCAAAAATTAATATTATTAGACAATATGTTTGATATTACATATGATAGGTTTGATGTACCAGTAATGATACTAACCTAGATGTGCTTACCTGACATTTACAAACTGATTATGAGATAGATATCATTAGCTCCATTTTACTGATGCAGGAAAAGACCCTCAGAGGAGTGAGGTCACTTTCCTCAAAGTTACACTGGTATTAAATATAAAAGCTTAGAATAATCAAAACAAGTATGTCTGACTCCCAAGGCTGTGCTTTCATCCACTCTGCAAAAGAGTTAATAACATCAAAGTTGAAGATTAATGCAAAAGAAAATGGAAACAAAAAGTGGAACTTGGGAATTCTCACTCAAACTGTGCAAAATCAAAAAGAGAAATGGGCCATTGAGGAAGGTGCCTAGGAATGTGAGAAGTCAGAAAAAAAAAAATTGAGCAAGAAGAAGAAAGAATTATCAGAGAATGAACGAATGATCTGCAGTACTAAATGCAGTAATGTTCAATAGAATAAACTTAGTCATAGAAATTAAATTTGGAACTTGATTTTATCATTAATTTGGAGATAGTAATTACAATAGACTACTATGTTGTAAGTAAACTAGAAAGGGACCAAGAGGATAGATGGTGAGGAATTAGGGTATATAACTATAGACCCCAACCCTATCTGTGCCATTGATCTTTTACCACGTCAGTTAAATTTTGTTCCATTATTAGACATTTCTCTCTGACTTGACATTTTTCTTACATATGTCTTCTGTTTACATAAATCTGTGTGGGATAATTTTTAAAAATAATTAAATGGCTATGAAAATGAAATTAAAAGTATATATATATATTTTTTTCTTTTTCTTTTTTTTTTGCCACCATTTAAGTATCAATGCTCATTCTTTGCTAATTGGCTATACTTGAAATAGCGAACAGGAATTGCTTCTTACCAAATTTATGTCTTAAAAAAACAACCTTTACAGTAGAAAGAGAATGTGAAAAAAGCACCATCAGAGCAAATATATATACATTCAAGAGTGAAGGAAAGGATTCGCAATATTATTTTTATTAAATCCAAATAAAATTTCAGTCAACTGGGGAATCATTAGCATAAAGTGAGAAGAATAGAGATTCTGTCTCCTGACCCACAGGTATCTGGGAAGAGACCAACTGATTTTAGTAAGCCAAAGAGCTGAAAGGATTATGCTCATACAGGTTGACAGCATGAGACTGTGTTTATCTTAGAATGAAAATTCTGAAGTGTGTAGTGGAAAGGCTTAGAGGAAGAAGGGTGGTTTGCCATTGGAAGTGCTGAAGGGAGGGATGTGCCTGTGATCAAGGATACAGATTTGAGAAAGTATGACCAATGAATCTCATTCAAAGAATTCAGGAGGAAAAGTCAGCCTTGAAGACCCTGGACTTGAAGACCCTGGATTGAGATCACATGGTCCAAATGGATTAGAATTTCCTGGTGAAGTGGGGGTGGAGACAAAAAATAAAGAGGTAGCTGAGAGATCAGCAAAGGTCCACTTTTAAATTGTGTGTTTTTGTTTCTGTTTTTGTTTTCTACTGGTTCCTTAGAAACTGGAATAATGCCTTGAATTATATAACCAAGTGTTGATTAAACTAAAGCTTTAATAACTTAATACAATGACTAAAAAAGAGTAAACACTTAAAAATGTTAGTTCTCAGTATTGGAGCAAACCAAGCTGTTTATGAGAATTGAAATATCTATGCCACAGTTTGCAAACATGTATAAGAGGTCAGACACTAAATACTTATGACTTGAAGGCCAGAGAGTCTGTTGCAACTCTCAACTACTTACCTTAGTAGTGCAAAAATAACCAAAGACAGTAAATAAACGGGCATAGCTGTGTTCCAATAAAATTTTATTTACATAAATAGAAAGTGATCACTCTCCTGGCCGTAGGAATTTTCCAAAAGATCCATGAACTCTTCAATATATAGTATTAAAGGTCAGGTTGCATAACAAGATTCATCAAAGGCCTGGCATCAAAGCATACCTTTACTGTGTATCTCAGTCTCAATCAACCTAATCTTAACCCTAATCAACCATTGAAAACCACGCATTAAACCTGACATCCAAATCTCATAAATATCCTAATTTTGATATCTCCTGATGAAACAGTAGTAAGTTAAGGCAGTGCTTTCCTTTTATGCTGAAAGCAAAACAGAACAGAAAGTTTTAATAATATGAGAAGCTAACATTTGATATTTGCCTTGTGCTATTATCCACTTGCTTTCTTCAGACTTTCTTTTTTCCCCCAAATATTGCCAAAACATTAAAATTTATTTGCATTGGAAATTTTTTTCATAATCACAGTTTAACATTTCATAGACTATTTTATTAACTTTAATGATATCGAGTGTATTTGGCTTTTTCGTGGTTAGAAACAAATATAAGTGATTTGGTAAGTAGAAACATCAATCGGAGGAGTTACAAGTGCTCAGATGTACAGTTCAATGTGTTGTGGACAACCAATAGTATATTTTATAGAGGGAAAGGAGAACAAGGTGGTTAAGTACAAGTCAGTTAACTATTGGCCATCTTTAAAATTTTCATATTTTAAGAACTTCTCAGTTGGCTGCTTCCAGGCTTTAATAGGAACAATTAGATCTCTGCCATTTTATTTGTTTGGGGATGAGGATTTGCTTTATATTTTAGAACTTCTAGAATATTTTAGGATAACGGAATGATAATTTTTATATGACACTTTTTCTTGCCTCTTAAAAATATCTTTAGTTTCTTAATTCAATCTGAACATCCTTATATTTTAGTGGGAGTATATGTCCATCTATGTTTATTGTCCTAATTGATGTATTTTACCCTGCTCTGACACATTTTTAAAAACATATGTATTCTATATAAATTTCACATCAGTTCTTTTCTTTTAAACTATAATTTAATTTCCCCTTTTTTTGGACAAAACGTATTATAAATATTTGGAAAAATACATTCTGTTTGTGCTTCCTATTGAAGTGTTAATAGTAAATGTTAAAGAATATAAAATAATAAACTTTTCTCTAATTATCCATATTTAAATAAGATAAGGTTTATACTGAATCATTGTGTAGTTTGAAAATATTAACAAAATTTTACCTATCCATTCTTTTACTCATTTCTCATTTTCTAATTTTTTTTAAATTAAATTTATTTGGGTAACATTTGTTAATAAAATTACATAGGTTTCAAGTGTACAACTCAATAATACATCATCTGTATGTTGAATTGTGTGTTCACCATGCAAAGTCAAATTTCCTTTTGTCATCATATATTTTACCTCTTTTACTCTTTCCTACTCCTCCTCCCTACTTCTAATCTGGTAACTACTAAACTGTAGTCTGTGTCTATGATTTGTTGTTTGTCTTCTTCATTTGTTGCTTTCAATTCTATATCCCACATATGAGTTAAATCATATGATTCTCCATTTTTTCTGACTTATTTTGCTAGCATAAGAATCTCAAGATCAATCCATGTTATTGCAAAGGGCTGTATTTCCTTTTATAGCTGAGTAATACTCCATTTTATATATGCACCACATCTATATCTAATCATCGAAGGGAACTTCAGTTGTTTCCAAATCTTGTCCATCATAAATAATGCTGCAATAAACATCAGGGTGGGTATATCTTTATGGATAAATGTTTGTGAATTTTGGGAGCAGATGACACAAAGATAAATTATTAAATCATATGGTAATTCTGTTTTTAGTTTTTTAAGGAACCGCCAAACTGTTTTCCAAGCTGCCTGTACCAGTTTACATTCCTACCAGTAGTGTATGAGAGTTCCTCTTACCCCATGACCTTTTCAAAACTTGTTATCACTTGCCTTGTTGATAATCACTAATTAACATGTGAGGTGGTATCTCATTGTGGTTTTGATATACATTTCCCTAACAACCAGTGAAACTGAGCATCTTTTCATATGTCTGTTGGCTATTTGTATGTCTTCTTGAAAGAAGTGTCTATTCAGGTGCTCTGCCCATTTTTTAATTAGATTGTTCGATTTTTGTTGAGTTGTATAAGGTCTTTATATATTTTCAATATTAACCCTTATCAGAGGCATTGTTAGTAAATATCTTCTCTCATTTAGTTGGTACCCTCTTTGTTTTGTTGATGGCTTCTTTTGCTGTGTAGAAGCTTTTTAGTTTGATACAGTCCCATTCGTCTTCATCTTTCTTCCTTCTGAAATATATAGCTACCCTATCTCTTAATGATACTATCAGATATCATTCAAATGCTCTTTTCACAATGGCTCTGCCCTTATATTCTCTGATAAAAAAACATTTCTTAATGATTTGGGATACCGATTGTATATACATGTATATGTATATGTATATGTATATGTATATGTATATGTATATGTATATGTATATGTATATGTATATGTATATGTATATGTATATGTATAATTTCCCCTCAGAATAGGGCTATAAGGAAAAACAGTATGTGGAATTTGGAGTCAGGGAGATCTGGGTTTGGATATTTACCTTGTCCCCTATGTGTGGGATAGTATTAGAACAGCTTGTTACTATTTTTTAGCCACTTTTCCTCTCTTATAAAATGACATTATTACAATCCACTTGATGTGAATGCTAAGAGCTAAATGATATAATGAAGTTGACCAACTTTTTATTTTTTTCATATTGTGTTTTAACTGTTGTGGCCTACAATTTTGATATAGTTTGTATCTCTAAAGTTACACCTTTCTATATGTACTAAAATTTTGGATTTTTATAAATAAACTTTATTGAATTTTTCTACTTTATTAAATTATTTTTTAAAATTTTGAATCCCCTGTTTGCCACTATGCTTCAGATCCTAGTGTTATTGAATCTAACAACATAGTTACTAGTCAAAAACTCAGCTAATATTTTTAACAAAAAGTGTATGTAAAGATGGGGAGATAAAATTTCAAACCAATAAGTTTTATTCTTGATTATTAAGGAAAATGTCTCTAGAGTCAACCTATTCAACTTTTATGAACTAATTTAAATTTGCCTATCCCCTCAATTAACTTTGTGTTAGCTCTTCCTTCATTCTGTGAAGTAGTACTTCAAAACATGAACAACATTTAAGTGTTTAACAATTATATGAACGTACTTTCCTGTTTCCTTATTGTAAAATTCTGTAAATTATTTTTTTCTAAACCTAGAGAGAAACTAAAGACAAAATGTAGGTATGTACAAGACATAAATATTTATCATTTGAAACTGCAACATCTCACACATTTGCAAATCTAAACTCATGTCTATCAAAGAATCAGAAATAAGGTATGTTCTAAATATAGAAAATAAGTTTTATTTTGAACTGTGTCTAATATGGGTAATTCTGTTTGAAAACCAGAGATATAAAAGTCGATATATAGGAAAGGACTAATGATAGGTATGTTTAGGTTTGCCATATTCTTCTATCATGGACTTTAACCTGATCATATTGAATAGCAGTGTGGACCATAGTATAACAATCTTGCTTCTGAATCTTTTAGTTTGCAATGTACTTGCTTTGCCTAAATTATTTTATTTTATCAGTTTACAGTGTTTGCATCAATATTAACATGGCTCAAGCACATAAACAGTGATAGTGTTTAACTGAAGAGGGTAAACCTCAGTACAGTCCATCTACTGTTCTAGAAGTTAACAGATGGACCCTCAGGAGACAAGACAAAACAGATTATAGAGAGTAAAGGCCAAAACTTCTGTATGCAGACAGTCTTACAGGAATTCAATTCTCTAAGAGGAGATTGGAAATTTCTTTCAAATTATTTTTATCTGTAAAAAATATCATTTTTACAAAGGAAAATAAATGTGTATTTCCAATGACCATAAAAACACACACACCTAATTTCAAGTTTAGAAAGCAGAGTTAAAGGCTAAGATTCAGGTATAGAAATCAAGTCTGCTATTTCCTGGCTTAAATCATACTACTCAGGTGATGGAGTTATTTAGATTAAAAACAAAAACAAAAAGTTTTTTTATAATATAATAAAGATACTTGTTTTTCTTTAATAAATTAGACTTTTTATTTAAATAAGTAATTTGTAAAGATGATTTTTCTGTACATTTTTCCATGCATACTTATTCTTGATGCTAATGATGTTGTTAGAGAATACCATACACCAGGATCATTTTGTTTCTTACTATTCACTTTTCATTTATTTATGTCCTTCATAAGGAATTTGGTTCTTCCAGCTCCATTATTTAAAAAACAAACAAACAATTAACCCTTAAGCTAAATCTAAAAAATAAAATTATCATATAGCTTTTCATACATTGAGCCCTTCATGTTAGAGCCCTTTCTTTTCCATAGGCAAGAGGAGGTTGGGCACAGTATAATATTGTGAAAACATTACAGACTTAAGAATCATGATATTTAAAATTATAATGGGCACTAACCAAGAAGGTCTTAATGTTTCCTCTTCATTGGGGTGGGTAGATGGTAGAAAGAAGGGGGAGAAGAGAGAGACAGAGAGAGAGAGAGAGAGAAGGAACGGGGAGGGGGAGTAGGGAGGGAGGGAGAAGGAGGGGGAGAGATGTTTTGTCAAATGAAATTAGTAAAAACACATTATGAATTATATCAATTTTAATTGTCTTGTCTCTCTGTAGTGAATGTCTTATATTTCCAAATGTATGTTATATAAACCATCTTGATTTAAACATACTTTTTGAGTGGATGGAGAGATAGGCATGAATTATTAAACCAGGGAAACTAATTGGGAGACAAGATTGGCAGAGATAAGCAGGGTAAGGAGATTATACTTTCAGCTTGAGAATTATTTGCTGCTAAGATTTCTAAGTAAAAAATCTCTGTTTTAAACAAAATCTTAACAATTAAGTATTTTTACAACTAGACCTACATCTTTTAGTTGTGTCTTAAACACCATTGGTAAAAAATATATAAAATAATAATTAATCATAATAATAATTAGAAGAAGAAAAAAGCAGATTTCCTTTTTACTCTAATTGCCTTAATAATGCAAATTAAAAAATTTAAATGTGTTTAAAGTTAAGTTTATTTTGAAATGTACATTTATACAGCAATATTTCAAGATATAAGATCTGATACTCATTCTCCCTTCCTGGTGAGTCAGAGAATATAAAACAGGCTAATCAAACCTGAAAACACAAAATGAGACACTAAAACATGAATGGGCAGGAAAGGAAGCATCTTGCTCAATAGCAAACCCAAACTAGCAGAAGCCTGTTCTTTAACTAAGAAAACAATTGGAGAAAAGCTTCCCTAAGGGTAGGATGTAAAACTATGCAGATCAAAAATAAGTACCAGAAGTTTTGAAAATTGGAAAATTGCAGCAGTTTGGATTATATGTCTGTGAATTCCATTACTTTGGGGGGGGGGGAGTAAAAATTAAAGTAATACTTTATAGAATTTTCTCTTTGCTGTATGACTCCAAAGATTATCTTTCATGCTTTTAATTTATGTTGCTTACATTAATACAACACATATTTGATATATCTGTGTATCGTAGGTCAATTGAAATTCAAGGACTTTAGCAGGGAGTCTGTCTCATGACATGGAACTCAGGGATCATGATCTAAGTTTCCAACATTATTTATAATAGTGGATGATGTTTCCCTTTATACAATTATATAGAAAAGGGAAATTTGATGTTTGTTTTAAGTAGCACTTTTCCTTCTATCCAAAGTAGTGTCGGGGAAACAGCTTCTGTAGGGATGGACAAGTAGCTGTCCAATACTGAACAAGTAATATCATCGTTCTTGCATTTAATCCTTAAATCACTTTCCCTTTGAGAACAAGGGAGAAGTAAAATAGAACTTTCTATTTCAAAATGTGAAATGTTGTTCTTGTAGATCTAGCTAAATAAAAACTTATGAGTAACCATTTAAAAAATATTTTAAAATTATAATGAAAAGAGTATGAGAAAATTCTTGGGGAAAAAATTTAAAATAAAAGAGTTTTAATACTAATTAACAAATGATAGGGAAAATTCAGGTGAAACTTTGATATACTAAAAATAAATATCATTTTTTTTCATGGTAAATATTACTTATTCTTTCAACAAAAACAAATTATAATGAGTTCCTGTGTAGAAATATTCCATATTTCTCCCTGTAACACTTTTATTTTTATGCTGATTTAATTAGCTAAAATAATATTGTGCCTAAACCAAATAAGAAACTAAAAAAAAAAAAAAAAATGGGGGGCGGTGGGTCTGGGAATTCCATTTAGCATTGTGAACTTCTTTTTAAGCTACATTTTCCTCATGTATTGAATTGACTCAGTTCAGAATTGCCAAGACTGGAATAGTAGAACTACTGGCTTGCTTCAGAAACACAGTACTGTTGAGAACATCATACATATAGACTAAGTGAAGCAGATACCATTTCTCTTTAATATTTTGATGAGCAAATCACCTCCTTGATTGGTCTTCCCTTAATAATATCTTACGTTAGTCTTTTATTTACCTACAAAATTGTGCTATAGCATATTCTTTAAACCTTTAAAGAATTTTTAAAAAGGATTTGCACAGTTGTAATGTTTTGTCTTTATTTTTTCTCCTCCAGTACAATATGGGCTCACTTCTGATTTGCATATTTCTGCAAGGATCAGCTAACAGTAAGTTTTAAAGCCATTTGAGGACCTTTAGTAAAGAAAAAAAGCAGCAGCAGCTTCCCTACTTTGAAAAACATATTTTTGATTATTTGAATCAATTCCTTCACTTGCTTAAAGTTGCATCCTAAAGAGCTGAAAAATAAAAGAACTTATTAAGATAAAGAACCAAAATAGTGAACAATACATGACAGTCAGTTTATTCTAGTGTTAATTTATGTGATATAGACCAGTGCTTTTGACTTTACAATGCATATAAATCACCTGGGAATATTGTTAAAATGTTGTTTTGATGTTTTGATTCATGAGGCTTGGAGTAAGGCCTGAGATTGTGTTTGTAACCATCTCTTAAGTGCTGCTGGTCATTGAGGATTCTTGAGATATTAATAGGATCTACCAAGTCTATTGTAAATGCTACAGACAACATTTTTAAAGGGAAGAAAGTTAGAATAAAGTTCTCAGGGTCGGAAAAATTGTGAAAGACTTTGAAATGGGCACATACAGAAATAGATAACTGGCTATCCTGTTGAGCACATCATCTGGGTTATCTGACTCTACAATATATGTAACATTCACTATCTTTGAAATATTTTATGACTGCAAATCATAGAGAATTGAGAACAATGCAAATAACTCCAGATGAAGGAATTTGACACTTGTGTGTTTGCAATTGTTTATTTCCTTGTGAATATAGAGTCTATAACTTTATTAACAAATCATTTTTGCATTTCTGATTACATATGTGTGTCTGCTCTTTCAATTATCCTTTAACTAATTGTATGCCTCATTGGTTCTTCATTTAATAGTAACTATAAAAATTTCTATTCTGCAATCATTTAATATTTAAATGAGAATGATGATCTTACCCTTTAAAAATATGAACTTAATAAAATGCTTTATTTAAGAGTTAGCATTGGAATGGAGCTCACATATACAGGTAAGAAATATTTTGTCAAGAGAATGTTAGGAAGAATATGTTCCAGAGGAGAAAGCATAAGAGAAGCAATGGAACATAATATTGATGCATTATGTGCCAGCAGGTAAGTGTGGTTGGTAGTGGAGTGGAGTGTGGATAAAGAGCTAGGATTTTAATGAGCATTTCCACCTGAGTGCAATCTTTAAAGAAAATTAGTCTGATATAATTTAAAGATTAAAAAAAGAGAGTAAATAAGATAAAAAAATAATTCAGGGATTCCTAATAATTGAACTAATTTGTGTCATGAGGATAGATATTTAAGTCAAAAATATATAAGACCTAATGAATGACTATAGAAAGAAATGAGAAATACAAGCTGAAATAACAATACGGTTATTTTTAAAATTACATTAAAATCATTTAAAAGTTATAGCAAAGCTAAAGATTATTATAGAGAGCCCTCATTTATCAGATTCACTATTTTAAAAAAATACTTTGCCAATTTTTTTTTTTTTAGCTCCATGCACATGTGTGTGAGCATTTCTATTATCTTTCTCTTTTATCCCTTTTCTTAACTTCTTGAGAGTTGGTATCATTATCACAATATTTAGAGTTTTGAAGTAGACTTTTTAAAGAGGATATTGTTGTCCCTAAGAATAAAACATATATATTTAAAAACTAAATTTAAAAGACTAGATCCTTGGAAGAGAAACTGTTTTGATCAAATGAGGTCTTAGTCAGCAAATACAACATAGTATTTAACTTGAATTTAACCCTTTATACCATAATATGTCAATGAAATGTTTGAACTGAACACTGTTTTACAGTCTTTTTTCTTTTCCCACAACTATAACAACTACATATTATTTTTTTATATTTTTTAAATTCAATATTCCCACCTTAAAGATGGCTTTGTCCATAATTTCCTCCCATTTAAAATTTATTTATTTTATTTAATAATGATCTGGTATCACCAAACTGAATTGAGGGACATATCTGTTACCAGTTTTTGTAGAAGAGGACAAATAAACTAAGAATGGTGATTATATTTTGAAAATTTTCAAAAAATTAAAGTAAAAATATTTTGTGACATGTGAAAAATATATAAAATTCGAATTTTAGCATCTATAAATAAAGTTTTATTGGAACCCAACCATATACATCATCTATGGTTTCTTTGCACTACAGTGGCAAAATTGAGTAGTTTTGACAGAAAAAGTTTGTCCCACAAAACATAAAATACTTAGAATCTGGCCTTTTGCAGGAAAAAAAAAAATCGACACCTGCAAGACCTATCAAGGCGATATGAGACGGCCTGTCTCCTTTAGCTGTGAAATGACTAACAGTGGTGGTGGAGCACAAACATAAGAGCTCATTCTAGTTTGGGGTGTTGCTTCCCTCTAGTCTCTCAGTGTAGGATCACGTGTTATTTCACAAGTTATAAAATGTGGAAAAAACCGTTCCCAATACATCCCCCGCGCCCCCAACCTTGAGAATTGAATGGCCTGTACCTTCTATACAACTCTTTCCCAATGATTGTTTTTCAAGCCCAATTTTTCCCAGATAAACAAAAAAAAATATGTAGATGGGAAATGGCCAAAATGTCTTAGCTGCATGACTGGGTTCTCTCCAAGGGTCACAAGGCCTGTTTCACCCTGCAAGTTTTTCATTCATTGGTAACAGATGGGTGCAATCTTTGGTAAAGTTCTCAACACTCCTAGGGACATTTGGAAATGTTCGGAGGCATATTTACAAATTTTTCTTAAAAACTGAAAACAAGCTACCAACATTTAATGCGTAGATAACAGAAGTGTAAATCATCATGCAATGCATGTGACAGTGAAAAATGATCACTTCAAAGATTTCAACACACACTTATTGAGAAATAATGCTTTAAAGCATTTTTAAAAAAGAACTTTTATTGTCTGTCTTTCTAGACACAATCAAAAAGGATTTGGTGCCCATCTGGCTTGGCAAGAACATAAGACTAGTAAAATAATAACACTCAAGTAGATGATAAGTGTCGAAAGCTCCCAGGAGTATTCAATTTTACCGCCACCATGTGAAGACAGTTTTAGATGGCTTGCTATTTATTTTTTTAAGACTAACTTATTTTAAAAACTTACATTTTCTCTATCATGTAATAGCTTTTAAAAAGATTTCCAGACAGAACTTGTTCAATTTTTCAAATTAAATTTATTAGGGTAACATTGGTTACATTTTAGGTGTACAATTTAAAACCATATTATCTGTATATCCATTGTATAGTCACTACCCAAAATCTAGTCTCCTTTCATTATCATACATTCGATTCCCTTTACCCTCTTCATCATCCTCCCCCCACCCCATTCCCCTCTGGCAAGTACATTAAAATGATCTCCAAACTATGTCACAAATGAAGACCATGACCATTTAAGTTTTACTAATAATTCTACATAATCCTTCAGAAAGGAATCAATTTTCTTTAACCAAAGGTTAAGAGGCTCATAGCCTCATAGATTTTTAGCTGTCACAGAGATTCTGGTGATACTTTTAGTGGAGTTAATGAAATTTATATACACATACATACAAACACACACACATATATATTATATGTAATATATATATATTTTTAATTCAACATTAGAATTGACCAGTCATTTTCCATTCGTAACAGTACCAAGGCTCAAACTATTGATCAACTAGAGCAAATGCAAATATTTTAACAGAACATATAATAAAAAAGATTCCAGGATTCTTGTTGAAGTGATAAAAGAAACCCACAATGGATTATGGGTAGTCATAATTTTAGTACAGCTGATAATTGTCCAGTTTTGACATATAAAATATTACTCTGGAACTGGAGGCTAAGTTTTTGTCTTGGATCTCTAATTAATTCACTGTATATTACTAACTTTTCCTGTGGGTACATGTGATATATATTGTGACTCATTTTGAAATATCATTTTTCACTCTCCTAAATCTATAAAAGCAAGGTTTATTATTTCTGTGATTACTTTTCCCCCAAAACTGCAGTTCTTTGGTCTCAGGCAGATTGTGGGAAAGCCTAAACAGGTAGAAGTTCAAATTCTTGGTTGGTTTAGGCATCCTGAGTCAGTGAAAGGGTTGTGGGTGGATTCTCAGCATTCCTGGCCATACCCTGAGGCAGAGTTGACTATTTCACACAGGAAACTGTCATGCCTACACTATCAGTCCATCTCGGTATTTTCCTCAATGGCATAATATTATTAATGTTTGGAAGGCATTTAAGGAATATGATCATACTTTATGCAAAAATCAAATTCTGTTAGAATATAACTTTTGTCTTCCTGATTAGATCATGACGCAATGTCTTTTACTTGCCTGTTATGAGAAGGTCCAATGCATATAAAGCATGGAATATAAACATCGATCTCAATCATTGCATTTTGGGCTTTTTACAGAATGGCTTTTTACAGAATGCTGTCCATTTTTTAAGGCAGACTTTCTTCACAGTACTGCCCAGTTTATATACCCATTTTTTTTTTCTCTGTAGTTTCTAATATCTACCTTGAGGAAGCAACTGCAGCATTTTTCATTATGACTATTTTTCATGAGATATAATGTATATTAGTTTTAATTTGTTAGGCGTTTGTTTTGCACAGGAAATTGGCCTGTAAAAATCTTAACTTGAGGCTATAATCATTAAAATACCAGTGACCAGACCAGTATCTATGTATATAAGGATCATGCTGGACCCCTAAATGCATACCTATTCTATGTACTGTTAATTGTCTTTAATTCTACATAATGAGAGTAAGTCCCTTAATCTTCTTTTGTAAAGATTTATCTGAGGCCAGGTGCTAATCAGTTAAAAATTGACTATTTTCTTTGACAGTAAAAGTTGAAGAGACATCCATAAATCTCTCAGCAGTTCTAATACATAAAGACAGCTTCCAGGTTTCTTTAGTGTTTCTTTTTGTTTGTAAGAAATTTCTCTTTCCCAGTGACTTACTCTAGTAAAGAAGCCAGGGTTCCAAAAAGAATAAAATTTTCATGATTTCGGGCTTTGCCTTAACCTACTTTAGCTACTTCCATTAAAGAGAGTCTCATGTGCCCATCCACCTACAAAATAACTTGTTTCGAGAAAGTCTGAGTAAGCATCTAAGAGCTGACATTTAAATGTAGTATTCCATTTTGAAACACAGGGACTTAAACTCCACAGGGACCTGCCAAAGGCTTGATGTAGTTATATTGGCAAGAAGAGATACCTATGAAGCATCATCTTTACCTAGGCAATAAGCACCAAGAACAGGGTAGAAATAAAACTTGTCTCTTTGGCTCTTCTGTCACTGAAATATTAGAGCTGGCGCCATACAAATTCATATGTATTTTTAGATAAATTACAACATAATGCCTAAGTACATAGTATGCATACTTCAGAAACAAATCATACTAAATTTTTCTTTAAAAAAAAAATGTTTATGAAGAATAACTATACTCACAAAGAGTACTTTGTAAGGGAAATTTTGATTCGTTCCCCTGTAGAATGATCCATTTCCTTTAAAGTATTAAATTAGTAAGAGAGATTAGCTTCTCAGTTACTTTTTTTTCTAAATTTCCCTGTTTATCATGTCATCAAAACAATGAGTTATATTAACTTTGAGTTATATTAGGTCATACTATATTAAGTCCTGACATTCAGATTTTAATGTAATACTTAGGAATTTAAGTATCCCTGTAGCAGAGCAAAAAAATAAATAAATAATAATTCACAGTCTCAAATAAGGCCAAATTTATACTGATGGGAAAAAAAAATACTATCCTAAAAATCATTAAAGTCAGTAATATAACAAGGAATGATTTATAAAGAGCTACCAATATTAAATAAAAACAACAAAAACATTGAATTCATAGCACTAGTACCACCTCAATTTATTTTCTATAATAATCAGGTAATCGTCAGGGCCACCTCTCTTTTTTACAGTTTATGTCGAGTTAAAGGAAGAAATATTAGAACATGCTATTCCTAGTTCCTCCACTCTGAAAAAAATAGTTGTCACTTGCCTTAACTTTGCTTCAAAGGAAGTAAAGTCAAATTTTTAAAAAATGGAGCAGGAGTTTCTGTGATTTCTATTACTTGTGTAGTCTTAGTCCACTTATGCTCTTTTCATTGAAAGAGGACCTTCTCTTTTCCCCAATATTAGCAAAAATAACTTCTATTGACACATTAGGGTAAGTTAATTACCTCTGGAAATTTCTTTGTCCTCTGTGTTCAAGTCTCCTGAATTTTCTGTAGTCTCCTGAATTTTCAGTGCACTATAAACATGAAGCTCATAGGATGAGCACCAACATATGATTGTTGTCCTTTCTGTCAGCTACCAAATAAGAGCAGGAAAAAAGGAGAGGAGATGTATACTCTGTATATTCTCTCTATCAGTCACCTCTACAGTCAAAGAAAATGTGAGGGAGAGGAGAAGGTTTGACTTCCATGCTCATCCCCTCACAAATGTAGTAAGCTTTTGGGAGAGGAAATTCAGCTGTCCTTGAATAAGGCAGAAATGGCTCATTTTTTGTACTACTGCCTTCTTACTGATTGGCTGGAATATACCCCAAGGAAAACATGACTGGCTTAAAATTCGAGGTGGACTCCAAAAGAAATAATAGCGAAACTACATTCTTTGTAGCTGGATATTGAGTTCTCTCTTAAAAGATTTAAGCTTAGCATCTATATGTCTGAGAGAATTAAAAGAATGAGGTCTATTGAAAAAACCTAGTCTCATCTTTTCATTTTGTCTCAGGTCCACAAATTATACTTATCATTCCCTTGTGCATTCTCTATTATAAATTATCCTCTTCTTAACTCCCATCTCTATAGTCTTATATCTTATATCTGAGGGGGTGTGAATCACTGGTAACCATTCTGCAGCTTGGCACAAATTGCTCAATATATGTTTATTGAAAATGTATTATATTCTTTGGTTCAGAAAATATACATAAAATCTATGCATGAATAAGCTTTGATTGTTTATGTAAATGAGCATGTAAATGGTTCTGTAAATGGAATTTAGGTGTCATCTGCTTTTAAAATGGAAACAACCATGGGACAGGTAACAACTCTCTCACAACACCTGGTCTGAAATTCATAACAGCACTATCCTTTTTTTGAGAAATTGTATAGAAACCCTAAATAAAGAGGAATCAAGTTGGTTGTACTTTTAAAATATATGTTAAGTTTATATGAGTATAGTTATCTATGTATAACATTTTTGTAATTGTAATTACTTGAACACTTTCTATGCTTAAACATGAACATATGGATACTTGAATTTATTTAATCCTCAGAGTAATTTTATAAAAAAGATACCACTATTATCACCATTATGTAAATGAGGGGTTAGAAAAGTTAATTGGCTTAAAGTGGTATAGCCCATCAAAGCTGGATTTCGGATAAAAATCTATAACTACTTTGGTTGAGATTTTAAGTACAAGAGGAAACAAATAAAATCCAGAATCCTAGATATTGCTTTGGAAGGTCAGGCCCCACTAGGATAACAGAGATCAAGAACTAGCCTAAACTACTCATCAAGCGCTTTTATAAAAGCGCTAAATTGGAGGAAGTTACAAAAGACTAATTTAATTCACTCTTTTACCTAAGCTGGATGTATTAACCTGCTGCTATCTAAAATTCTTTAAGTTACAGTCTGATTCTCATATTTGAAGTCAATTATTAAATTACATCTTGTCTTCCTTACCATCTCTTCACTGGAACAAATTGTTCCATGTTTTGTTAAACTTTTATTACATCATGCTTTATTATTTATTTTCTTTATATCTACCATTCAATTTTATGTATTGTTATTAGGTGCTACTGCTTTCCAACCACTGTGCAGATGGATGAAACATTACATAAATAAAGAATCCATATTAGAAATAATAGAGACACACCAGGTTGCTCATGGGTATTTGAGATGGAGTTTCTTACTCAGTCTTTTCACTAGGATTAAGAAGATAAAACACTGCTTTTCTCCTTTGCATTTTTAAAATAATTATGAGTACAATGTAAAAATAAAGTTTTATTTAGTATTCTTACAAGACTAAAATCAAAAACTCAAAGAGTTTAGACTAGGTAAAAATATTTCATTTCACAAAAGGATACACAGTGAATTTGTTGCTAAATAGGTTCTAGTTTTTGTGTAGATGTATGGTCAAATTGAGGTTGTATTGCAGTTTTTCAGCTTTAGAGCTTTTGCTAAATGTGCATTTTTCCACTGCCGATCAAGTGATATGTGATTTCAGTTAAAGAGAATCATTGGAGATGTAAAGGCCATTTTCTCATGGAATCTTGCATTTAGGGAATAAACAAGTGACAGGCAGTGGTTAGCACTGTGATTATGCTTTCTGCATGGGCTCTGAAATTATTGTTAGTTGATTAGATTGAGAAGACTTAAAATGTCAGAAGAACACAATGAGAGAATAACAACTCGGGAGAGACCAGACCACAAATTAATGTGATGCAGTTTGTTGTAGTGTGTAATTGAGGACATCTACCCAGTGAAAAAATGACAACTTTGCTGAAGCTAGAATTAGTAGTCTATGTAAAGACATATTTGATATAGCAAAACACAGTACAATGATGGCAAAAGAAAAAGCAATTTTCTTTTGGCTATATATTTTTCCTGATAAAGAATTGACATTTATCTATTTATCCATGGGCAGACACTTAGGTTGCTTCCATATCTTGGCTATCGTGGATAATGCTTCAACAAACATGGGAACACAGATACTCCTCTGAGGTACTAATTTTATTTTCTTTGGTGACATACCGAGAAGACAAATCCATGGATCATTAAGGTACAGTCCTGCATTGCCTAACAACAGGGATATATTCTGAGAAATGTGTCATTAGGCAATTTCATCATTGTGCAAATATCCTAGTGTATACTTACACAAACCTAGATGTTGTAGCTTACTGCAAACCTAGGCTGTATGGTATAGTCTATTGTTCCTAAGCTACAAATCTGTATTGCATGTACTGAATAATGTAGGCAATCATAACACAATGGCAAGTATTTATGTATCTAAATGCAGCAAAGCTACAGTAAAAAATATAGTATAAAAGATAAATAATATAGGGGATTTATAAAGTACACACCTATACAGGACATTTACCATGATGGAGTTTGTGGGACTGGAAGTTGCTCTGGGTGAGTCAGTGAGTGAGTGGTGAATGAATGTGAAATCTTAAGACATTACTGTACATCACTGTAGATTATGTAAATCTGTTTCACAAGCCTTCTCCCTGCTTCCTTCTGTCAGGGTTAGAAATAGAACACTGAAGCTTGATTAATTAGAAATATCAAGGAGAAACTGGCTAAGTTGTAGGTCACTGTAACAGTGTTTGCCAGGAGGGAGTTGAAAGGTAATCTGAGGATCAGTAGAAATAAGAAATCAAGATGGAGGGATAAAGAAATATAAAGGATTATCATGGCAATGTTTTGGCTATTACATGTTGAATCAGTCAGATTAAAGAATTTTGTGGTATTCACAAAAAAAAAAAAAAGAGGGTGTTTGATGTGAAGGAGTAATAAAACTAAGGACTCAATATTTTAATGTTGAAATTTGTTTTTGGTGTCATTGATCTTCTCTGGCACAAATGTCTATCTCTGACATTGAATTGATGAAAAGAGTAAGATTTATCTACGCATTTATTATGTTATTACAACCTAAAAATATTTCCAAAGTACAGGGACAGGTTGGCTCCACACTGCCACAGAAAGCTTTTACTAAACTGGCAGTGTCACTTAATATTCATTAAGCTAGTTCCAGTGGACCTGTGTCCTTGTACAGGATTTTAGGCCCTCAATAAAGAATTCACTTCAATGTACTCTGAGCACAATCAAGCTACATTTCAGGGCGGAGGGGGGGGGAGATGTAACACCCCCTGCACATGTAGCACAGAGGGGGCAGGCTTTTCTATGCTGAAAGAGGTTAGTGGCTGACTGTTTGTGATATAATCAGTGCAGTCAAAATTCACATTCTGTGTATGGGAGAGAATCTATTGCCAAGCCCCACAGACATTGCTCCCATCAAAAGGAAAAAAAAAAAAATTCTTCCTGAATCACATATTCTTCTATTTCTCCCCCCAAAATTGAGCTCCATTATAATCTTATGGTGCTACTGTCTTATATGTGGTTAATCATTGACCAAAAATATCCTTATGTGCCACATATACATTATTAGGTTCATCTATATTCCAATACAAATTTTTTTTGCAAAAATAGGTGAAATTTCATTTTCTTTACATACAGGAAATCATTTAATAAATCACATAGATACTGAGCTAAGCTTGGAAAAAAAATGTGCTTAATTTGCAAAATTTGTGTTCTAAAAAAAGACAAAAAGTAAACAAGCAACACACACACACACACACATATATATATATACACATAATTTTTACAGTTTTTATATATGTATATTGCACATCAGCAAAATAATTTAAACTTAAATAAACAAAAAAATGTATGCAGAGAATCAAAATGGTGCAATGTAGTAAACAACACCAGGAAGGCAATTTTAGAATTAATCTTCATGAATGATATCTCTAAAGAGGTATTTTTTAACTGAGATCTGAATTAATAAAAACAACTACCTATGAGAAGATCAAGAGAAGAGCTTTGCAGGTACATGCAAAGAAAATGTTTACCCAAAGACCCAAAGGCAGGGACAGGTTTGGAATTCAAGAAACCAAAATAGGTCAGTGTGTCTGAGTCATCTGCACATGATCGATCTTCTATCCTTATTGCCATTTTCATCTTTTATTGATTTTCCCCTTGTTTAATAGTCTCTAGGTGGGAAACATATGAGATAAAAATGGCAAGATAGGTAGAAAATGAAAGAATACAGTTTTAAGAGTCAGAATTTTGTCTTATTTATTATTCTTGATGCAATCAGAAGTCATAGTGTGTTTGAAGTAGAGGAATTGATATGGTCTTATTTATGTTTTAATAGTTTATCTTGGCTGCTATAAGGAAACCACCTATCTGGAAAGCGATGAAAGGGAACTGAAATTGTTTAAATAAGAAATGATGGAGGAGGGTGTTAGTAGTGGAGAGGCAAAGGTGGACAAATTTGATACATTTTAGAGATATAGTCAAGAGGATTTTCTGATGAATTAAATGTGGATGAGGTCAAAATAAAAGAATCATAGATAATTACTATATTTGCTTTGACCTATTCAGTGTTTGCTTGTACCTATACTGAGATGAGAACTAATCATTTGAGTGTGAGGGAAGGGGAGGAAATTTGTTGACTGGAGTTTTGTTTTGACCAAGTTATCTGTGAGATATCAATTATATATTAATGGAAATGTCAAAAATAGAATACACACGTGTCTATAGTTCCAGGGACATGTCTGGACTGAAAATACAGATTTGGAAACCATGCACATATTGATTACATTTGAAGCCATCAAATAAGATGGGGTTACCTGGAGAGGATATTTTCATGGCAGAAAGAAGAATGTTTATATCAGAGCTTTAGGACTCTAGTATTTTACAATTTGATCAGAGAAGTATGAACCAGTGTTGCTGAGTAAGATGACTTATGAAATAGGAGAAAATCCAGGAGAATGTGGAGTCCCAAATGTCTGCTGCCTCAAGGAAGAAAGAATGGTTAAGTTATGCCAAATGTGACTGAGATGTTAAGTAAGAGAAGATACAAGGAATGATAGCTAGATTTAACTACATGGCACCTACTTTGACTCTATAAGAAAATTTATAGAGTGGTGGGGATAGAAGCCTCTTTTGAAGTGGATTGAGAAGAGAAGGTAAGAATGATTTGTAAACAAGAACTAATAAATAGTTTCAGAAATTTTGCTATGAAATGAGAACAGGGAAATAAAGTGGTCATTAGAGAAGTTTTTAGGGTCTAGGGAAGTGCTCTTCTTTAAAAGAAGCAATATATCATGTTGAGTAAAATAAATCAGACAGTAAAGGACAAGAATCTTTTTATTTCACTCATACATGGTATATAATACAGAAAACAACAAAAAAAACAAAGTGAACAAACAAAAAAGAACTCATTGATACAGATAACAGTGTGGTGGTTACCAGAGGGAAGGCGGGTGGGAGGAGGTTGAGGAAGATAAAGGGATCAAATACATGATGACAGAAGGAGACTAAACTTTGCGTGTTGAGCACAAAATGCAATATACAGACGATGTATTATAGAAATGTACACTTGAAACTTACATAATCTTATTAACCTATGTCCTCTGATAAATTTAACTTAAAAAAATGGGGGAAATAAGGCAATATAGGATTATGATTATTCACTTAGAAATCATTCATATGGGGGATAATTAATGTGGGGAAAGAAATAATTATGGAAACAATTAGGTGAGAGTAGAAGCGATTCAAAGCACAAAGGGAGAGTTTGGTCATTGACAAAGGCAGACTCATGTCATTCACAGTAAGAGAAGGATGACAGTAATTATGGGTAAATATGAGGATGGACAACTGGCTTACTGGTGGAGAGATGAGAATCCCCTCTGCATGCAAGTGTGACGTAAAGTCACAGGTTTATCATTGGGAAGCAAGTAGGGAATGCAGAGAAAAAAAAAAAGATAAAAAATAGTTAATTTTGAAAGAGGAATGTGAATATATAAGAAAATTACACTAAAACTTCTAGACACCATTGAGTTTCCAATTATAATTTGGGCCCCACATATTAATTGAAGCCAATCAGGACAGCTGCATTCAGTTTCTAGGTCAAGATATTAATTAATTGAGATGTGATGCTTAATTGGGATTGTGATTTATTAGTTAACACTGACAGAATAAGATTTAAGTGACGAGATTAAAAATATTTGGCAAATATTTTATAAACTACAGTTATAACTATCAGAATAATAATATAACACTAGAGCAGAGAGGAGCTTTAAAGACTTACTTTTAAGATGGAAAGGAAATCTTAAATGTCATTACAATATTTGAGTGTGTTATTATCTTGCCTCATAAATATATAAAAAATTATTTAATGTTGTCTTTTACTTCAAGCAGTGAGAAATAAATTTAAGTAGATTTAAGACATAAGGTAATGGAGTGAAACAGACATGGGCTTGAATTATGGTTACCACTTAGTGGTTATGTTCTCTTGGACCAATTTAAACTTTATATAACCTACCCAATGACATAATGATTGAATAATACCATGCATAAAATATTCCACATTTAGGATAAAAAGGTGTCTGTAAATATTAGTAATGTTGCTATTATTACTGTTCCTATATTTTGTCATTGTTAATACTTATGTGAAGTAGTTACTAGATTATCTTCAAATTAGATTCAGCATGTTGTCTTGCCTAAAACTCATAGAAAAATTAAGGGTATCAGTTGCGTACTTACATAATATTTCTATTTTGTACTTACAAAACTATATATATCAAGATAAAATCTATACTTGTAAATTTTCTACATATCCCCATTCTTTAATTTTTTCTCAGTCAAAAATTTTTCCCCAAAGATTTCAGTAAAAAAAAATAAATAAATAAATGAAAAGAAAGGCATTAATTGTTTCTTAAAGTACCTCCCTTAGCTTTTATTTAATTCTCATAATTCTTGGATTCTCTGCAATATCTAATTTTTTTCCTATTTTCATTCTTAAAACTTTTTACATTTTTATTTTTATCAGATTCCATTTTCTCAAATTTCCTTTCTTTAAATTTATTGTTCTCTCTCAGTCTCTTTTGCTGGCTCATCATACACTCACCCACTAGTGTTTTAAAGAGTACTATTTTTTCTTTTCTTGTTTCTATTCTACATAGTGTCCCTTAACATTTGCTGGAAACATTAGCTTCTGTAGAATTTTCAAATGACTAGCTTGATCCCCATTCTGAGAGATTTTTATTTAGCAACTCTTGAGTGGGTCTCGAGGTAGCGTAGTTGCAAAAGCTCCAGAAAATTATTGGCATGCAACCAAAGTTGATAACCACTCTCTACATATATCCTCTATGGGCTGTCTTATCTAATCCCAGTGCCAATATATCTGACTCCATTTGATAGCCTTTATGTAACCTTCTTAACATGTATTTTCTACTAATCAAAATATATGAAGTGCCCAGTGAACGTTTGGTGACTGAAAGAAGAAATAAATGATTTCCTTGTAATAATAAGAAATAAATCTAAGTTAAAAAAAAAGATTATTGAACATGCTAATACACTGACCTCTTGATATTTTTATGGCCAACTTAATTTCAAATTATTATCAAGTAGGAAAAAGGAAATATGTAAGTGAAGATCAAATAGAAAATGCTCTTCAATATCACAGTATCAACTTGCTGTTAGCTACTTATGAAAACCTTGAAACAGAAAACTGGTTTATAATCTGTGTTCTTAAAATTGACAGCAAGATTATTAAATAAGCCAGTAAAACATGTTTTCATGCTATTGTATTTACTAAATTGCAGATAATGAGTTTCTTCATGAAACCAAAAGAATGTCAAAGCACTGCTGAATGTCCCAAACTCTGGCACCAATTCTCAAGATGTTTAACTTTAAAATGTACCCTTAGTAAACAAAAGAAGTTAAGAGACTTGGCAGAAAGTTAAACTGCCTACAGATGCAGACAATTATTTTCTAAAAATCTCTAGTACTGTCAATTTTTTTTTTTACTTCAATATGACACAGAGTCTGTCTTTGTTATTTTATGGATCTATAGCTTTCATAGCTAACAGATTTTCATCTGTTCAAAATGTGTATTGAATCCCGTTTAAGAGCAAAAAATATAATAAGTTTATTTTACTATAATTGCCATAATTATAGTATAGATACTGTTATTTTTAATAAAAATTAATTCACTGTAATGCAACTTTATTCTTTGAATAAGACATTTAATACAATTATATATTTGCCAAAAGAAACTTGTGTTTGTAATTATCATTCTATGTACCAAATATTGCAAAGTGGATATATTATAAAATCAGAAATATTTTTTTGTTTACTAGACATGTAATCTTGAGCAAGTTACTTGAAATGCAATCTTATACTGAGTATTAGCTAGTATATGTAAAATATACCTAATGGAGTAGCTGACACATAGAAGATTAAGTGACAAGAGTCAGTGGTTATGATGGGACAACTTGTAGAATTATGTCACATTAGCTTAGTTTAGAGTTGATGTCCCCAGTGACTACAGCATATATAAACCATTTAGACAGTCTTCCAGGGTTAAGATTGATAGAGTGAATTATAAGATGGTTGAATAAATTAATGGTTCAATAAATACTTTTAAACATCTCTTTTATGCAAGATAATTCATTTTCTGTTGGATATAAATTAGATAGTAATTAGTTCCAAAAAGAATATTTTTTTTCTTTTTATCTTTTTAATTTTTTTTAACTTGGTAAGTAAATGAGACATAAAAACAGCTATAATGCAATGTGAAAAAAAGCAGAAATATAGTTAAGAAAATTAAGGTTAAGAGAACTAAGAAAATTTTATTGGCAGATCTTTTTCTCAGTAGGCAAGAGGTAGGAGCATATTGAAAATTTGTAGAAGGTGACTTTTAAACTGTGAATCCTCCATCTTTACCCCACCATACTTATTTTTATCGAACATATTATTTGAGAATTCTTGAAAAATTATAATTGTAATTGAGGAGAATGATTCTATATGTGCATGCATAGAAGGAATGTAGATCATGATAAGGTCAAATTTACATATTAAACATGAAATATCCTTTGATCCAACATAGTTTAAATGAAATTACTTAAGCAAAAAAGATAATATCTATAACTTATCCAACTTCTTGGTTTTTATATTGTCATATATTTTTATTATAGGTAAGATATTTTATGTGTGTATATAATATTATATGTTTGCTGAGAATTAATCTGTCCCATAATTTTACTTGTTTTCACTGTAATACTTTACATGTATTAGATTATGTACTGGATGTACATTCATAAGAATGGAAACAGCATTATGGTTTTTGATAAGTTAACTGTATTATCTTCTTTTTAGTAATAGTAGTCATATCCAGAGAAAGCTCAATGGTCATTTAAGTTAGACATTGTTGTAAGTGTATCACGCACATTTTTTTTTTTACATTTTGCATATAATTGGAAATTTTTTATTAATTACTTAAATAATTCTCAGTACATCAAGCTATTTAAGATTTATACTCTAACATCGTTTCTTTACCTGGCGATATGTTACGTGCCAGTCCTACTTCAGCCTTAGCACTTTATCTCCATGTTGATAGACCATATCAAGTGATGAGATAATGAGGCATATATAAGTTATTTGTTTAAACTAGTACTTAGTTTGTGAACATTTGCTTTTGTAATCATCTTGGAAGAAATAATAAAAACACTTATATGACTTTTCAACTTCTCGGTATTGAGTCCTTGGACAGTTTTTAATGTTTTTTTTTTGAAGTTTACTTGACTTAATCTTTTACTTTTTTAGACTTTATGATAATTGTAAAAACATTCTGTGTGTATATTTTATTAATATATATGAAAATAGAACTATTTGAAACACAGTAGTTGAGAAAACTAATTATATATTATCTTCAATGTGCTGAATTTGTCAGTTATCTTTGCTTATAATGTATATTTAAAAAGTGCCAATGATATGAATGGAGCCAAAGGATGTTTGTTTAAAGCAAATAACATTTTTCTATAAATTAATTTGTACATTTAAATGTTATTTTAAACATGTTTCTGTAACAAAAATTATCCTAAGGACTTAATGAAAGACTTCAGCATCTAAAAATAATAAAAGGCTGTAAAATATTCTGCAAATAGAATTTAAAATAAAACTATACCTACTAAAATAAAATAATCATAATAAGAGTCAGTTTAATTGTTTGGATTATTATAAAATTTTATAGTAGCACTTATAGTTTAAGGGCAGAAATTATTAATTCAGCAAGAGCAGGTTCAAATTTATCTCCATTACCTTCCAGCTATGTAATCTTAAACATGTATTTCAACCTCAATATCCCTGAGTGTTCTCATTGATAAAATAAAAAATGCGTATCTTCAACTGCATAAGATTTTGGAGGATAAAATGTGATTGTGTGTATATCCATGACCTACACCTCTCTTTCTCTACATTGTGGCACAAACTACTAGCCTTTTCCAAAGTCTGTTCCTTCTTTTTCCCATGGTCATGAAAATTCCATTTTAGTTGGATATATTCATCAAGGGAAGAGATAGGATTTCCAAAATCCTTTTCAACCAGATATTGCCACATGACTGACTTCTGAATAATGAAATGTCGGTAGAGTGCCAAGTAAGAATTTCTGAAAATATTCCATACAATGTAGGTGATATACAAGTTTTGTTTCTTTTATTCTTTTGTTCTTATTCTGTCTTGTTGCTTGGAATGTGAATGTGATAATGGGTCTCGTTTTACTATTTTAGAATAAGGTAATTAAAACCATACTCTAAGATTGCTGGGGAAATCTTGAAAGAGTACATCTCTGAGATTTGTAGAATATAATGAAAGTCAATCCTGAATTTTCTACCTCTGGATTATTATATGGAGCAGGAAAAACCTCTAGTTTATATAGAACTTTGTTATACAGGATCACTATTATTTACTGGTAGATGCAGTGATATTCCAGAACTTTAATAGACACATAAATACTTTCTGTAAAAATGCTAAAGTAAGTGCAAGAGTCTTAAAGTAAGAACTAAGACATTTTCTCTTTTCAGACAATGCAGAGATGAATGGTGAGCTGAAAGAATCAGAGGTTATTAAATGAGTTTTCGATTTAGGATTCATAGTCCTATTTTCCGGCATTGCATATGTCATTTACTAAAAATTATTCCTGCCATAGTTGAAAACTAAAAATGTGCAATCAGAAATGACTGAATTAGAGATTCCTGAGTTTGCTGAAGTGGGCACAGATACCACATTGAATTTAGCATTAGGAACTGAGGTTGCATGAAGTTAGCTCATTTACATTCACAGATGATTATAGAAATATTTATATTTCAAGTTTCTTGGTAAAGTCTTTTGAACTTCTTGAAATGAAAAGATAAAGATCAAAGGCTTTATTTATTTTTTGCTTTATATATGTCATTCATGTGCTAATAATATATTATAACCATGATTGTATAACTTGTAGGTAAAGATGGTAGACTAGAGTAAAACATTTCACAAGGTCACAAGGATTTGTTTATCTAGTGACACAGTGCTGATAATGTATTAATTTCTTACTGCTGCCATAACAAATAACCACAAATTTAGTGATTTAAAACACAAATTTACTGTCTTACAGCTATGGACGCTATAGATCCAATAGGTCTAATTAGGCTAAAATCATGGTGCAGACAGGTCTATACTTTTTTCTGAATTTTTAGGGAGAATTTATTCTCTTGCCTTGTCCAGCTTCTAGAGGATACCACATTTCTTGGCTCCTAGATCCCTTACTCCACCTTTAAACCTGCAAATTATTCAAGATAATTTTCCCATTTCAAGGTCCTTAACTTAATTATATGTGCAGAGTCTCATTTGCCATATAAGGTAACAGACACATAGATTACCAGGATTAGGACATAAATATCTTTAGAGAGGGTAATTATTGTGCCTACCATAGATGATTACTAAAAAGATTTATAAAACATTGCATTATTATCTCTAGGTGTCTTTCTGTATATGTATATTCTCTGATTCACTAAATACATGTAATGCAGACTCAGGGATTTAAGTTTTGGATAATTGTATATATTCACTACTTAGCTTGAGAACTATTTTTGTTACCAGAGAAATAGAGCTATTCTTATGAAGATATTATTTTAACTAGGAAGACTTAAATGCTGAGTGGCAATTCTAGAGAGAAGTATAATCAGAGAAAAAGTTAGGTCTTGTCTAATAAGGAGTATCACCTGTTAATTCTGGAGATCTAAGAATTACAATCACTGTATAAATTAACTTTATATTCCATGTTTATTTTTATAGCATAGAATATACACACATGTACACACAGTTACATATTCTTGTAGCTATGCACAAAAGTATCTATACATGTGAGTACATGTATTTATATTTATCACATTCAATGTTTTGTTAGGATCATAAGTTTATCATACAATATTTAAACTTTTGCAAAATTATACTTTTGAAATTTAGGATTTTAACTTTGGTGGCTATTCTAGACATATTTAGGATTGCTATTATTGTTAAAAGAACGTTTGATTATATTTTAGAACATTTTGTTCATCCATGACAAGGCAGTTAGAATTATCTAAGTGGTATCAATAAAAAAGAAAACTTTTATTGAAATATTTGAAAGCAGCTGAATTTTAAACGTCTTTCATCATTTAATCAAGGAATCAATTGTTAGTTACTATATATTTAAGACTTCTGAAAGAAAGTAAAAACTATCAGATGGTTCCATATGTCTGAGGGTTCAAATGTTCACTTTTGTACACATTTCACACAGATCCTATATTTATTGTCTTTGGGTTCACTATTTGATTCCTCGCAAGCATATCTTTACCAAATTTTATAAACACTTCCAAATTGTTTTTGCTGTCATTTCAAATTTGATTGTATATATAATTTATTTTGATGAGAAGAGTAAAGGAATTGAAATGTACATGAAGTTTATATTTTTTTCAGTATAATTCAAAATATCTTTCTTAGGTGAAATAAAACAAAAAGTATCCTTTTTTAAGACTTGTACCTACCGCCGTGGCATGGTCTTTTGCCCTTTTTGGTGATCACTCTGTTTGTATAAATCTCTAATCTAATACCAAAAAAAAATTTTTTAAAAACCTCTCCCTTAAAAATAAATGTTGTATTTTATAATCCACAAAGTTATTTTTCTATGTATCTATAAGCTTGTATTTTTTTAAATTTTTTCTTTTGTACATAAAATATCCAGAGTCTTCAATAATTAAAATAATAATCTTCCTAATTTTGAATTTTAATTTTTTGGATTTGATATTTGGTTGATTTTGGATTTATCTTTGATATAAAAATGTTCAAAACATTTTAATGTTAGTTTTTACCTCATTAGGTAATTAATCTTAAATAGTATTATGTCCTGGTAAATTTTAAAAAAATTATAGCTTTAATTTTTACTCGTTCACAGAAATGTAGCTATTTATATGAGGACTGTGCAAATCAGTTTGCTTCTCATGTAGGTGTCTAGACATATGCATTTTATTTTTCATACTTTTAAAAATATTTATGAACTGTAAATCACATAATATCATTTACTAATTTACCTGTATTCATTTTTTTACTTTTAATTACATAAATAAGCGACTGTTCCCCCTCTAATTTATGTATTAGAGGAGTCTGAATAATGCTTATTAAAATATAGATTGTATATAGGGAAACAGGAAGAAAGATGTATTTCAGAGAGAGGTACTTATTGGCTGGTTCACACTTAGCTGCTTTAAATTTTTTTTATCCACAAAAAGCAGTAGTACTTTTTTTTTTTTCCTGTCACATGTTGCCTTCTGTACTCATTGCATGGTTTCCATGCCTAGCATGTTTGACAAGATGGCCATAAAGCTCTTATGAGGTGGTTCTCAAGGACTAATTAATTCAAAAGGAAGGGTCTATATACATCTAAGCATAATCAATGAGCAGGTGTGGTAGTCAGTAGTCTGTGAGAGAAGGTAGATGATGATAATGCACTCACTGTGTGTGAGGTGTGTATTATGATCTTTTATGTTAATAAATCTTAAAATATCAAGAAATATAACAGTGTGAAGATGGTAGATACAGAAATAGCACATTATTTGATTACCAAAAGACCTGCTTATTTATGTATGTATGTGTTTATGCATCTATACATGTATATTTATTTTTGCATTGTGTATTTTATATACTTTAAGTTTCCACCACTGTCTTTTGGGAAACATTCATTCTGTGTCCTGATGGGCAGCTTATCATGTTTTCTTGGCTCTTGAACCTTAAAAGAGACCAAATACATTCTTCCGTGTATAGTGATTAATTTAAATGGTGGATATGTAATCTAACCAGTGAGAATGTGATCTGATCAAGGCCAAAGGGAGTATTTTCTTACATTTTCCTTTGAGATGGAAATATCACTACTCCTGCTTTTTAAAATAATTATAAGAATGTGACTCTTTTATTGACAAATGGAGAATCTGCATTATAACAAAGTAAGAGCAAAATGTAGAGAGAAGCAAAGGCAAGTAGAGAAGAGAAATAGAAAATACAAAGAACACTAGTATCATTGTCTGGAAGCTCTACCTACAGCAATACTTGAAAATCAACCTTATGACTTTCTTGTCAAATACAATGTGTTTCCTTCAAAAAAAAAAATAGATTGTTTGTTTTATCACTAGCAGCTCAAAATATCCACAAATATAAAACTTTCTATTAAGAGTGAGATTTTCAATTGCTACAGTATACATTGTGAAATTGGATAAATAATTATTAGGGTAGATTGTAACGGTTATGCTACCCCTTGCTAAGAACTTGCAATTTTTGCAAAGCAGCGGTAAACTATCAATTACTTGTGCCTTGGAATTTGGATTGCATGCCCAGCAAATGTGAACCTCTAGATATTCAGTAAAAAAAAAAAAAAAAAAAAAAAAAAAAAGACCAAGATACTATTTTGCCAGCTATAGCTAAGTACCTCCAGTAAGTTCAAGTAAGTATAAGAAAAAATTATATTCACACTGGTCCCTCTGAAGCAAAAAAAGATAAAGCACACAATTTTGTTGTCAGATCATTATCTTTCATAGCTGGCATGCCAGAGCAGCTAATATACAAAGAACTGTGTACATTACTGAATGGAACTTTAGTAATCTGTTTCAAATTGAAGAAGTCCTGTGTGACAGCTGCCCTCAAGAATCTAAAGATAAAAGTGGGACTCTAACATTTTCTAGATTGTAAAGAAATGTTGTCACCTGAGAATACTTATGAAACACTTTCCTTCTCCCTGAGGAAGGCAATAAATATACACTCTGTTGTAAAGTATAACTCATGGAATGCATCTTTGTGTCATGGGGAAAATTAGCTCTACTTTAGAGACACCAAAAACAAAGATGGAAGCTTTTGAATGATTAAAAGTATAAGACAGGACAGAACACCAAGGCCTGTCGGTCAGGATATAAAGCACAGGGATGGGTTCCAGTTTAAAACAATAATTATAAGAAATGTCTTGTATTGGTTACTACCCTCAAAAATTTCCAGGATATAAAATATTAGCAGCTACCTTAGGTTTTAATGGGTTTTAACTTTTAGTTAAATCCCCATACCAGCAATCAAGGCCCAGTGATTTTAAGTTTTTAAGAAAAACAAATGACCCCCATTACTGTGGCTATAAGTATGGGGATGCATAAAGTAGCACCTTTTCTAAAGAAAAGTCTTTCTCTGTATCCCATTCAGATAGGGCCATGGTATGTAAAGAGAGATCCTTCCAAAGGCAATACAAGTAGAAGCAACCCCTTCTGATTGTTTCAGTTCGTCATATAATCATGAACTATTGTTCATGATGATTTTGTGCTTCTGCTATAATGGCTAGAAGAGGGAGGCAAGCATTTCATGTCTCAGAGCCTCATTAGGGTGACATGGCGTTTCCAAAATCAAGGATTCCATTACCAAAAGAAGAGGAGTAGAAAACAATGTTAGCAAAACAAACAAAAAAGCTGCTTAAAGCCATCACCAGCAGTGTTTCCCAGACGTGTGCTTGTGATTATGTACTCACATGCACAGGTTCCCAGCCATGTGTGTATATATATGTTTGTGTGTGTATATCTGTAGCTATATATAGAATGTATGTAGAGCTACAGATCAAAAAACACACACGGTATATATATACATACATACATACAGGTACATATAAACATACTGAAGGGGTTAATACAATTTCTCTAAAGTACTGCATCTATCTTCAGTAAGAATACAAAAGAAAATATTTTCAATATGTATACCTGGAACAGATTTTAATAATCAGAGTAATACCAAAAAAAAAAAAAAAAGATGTAGTGCCCTTCTCCATTTCCGTATATCACAACACCAAGATTTCGCTGCTTAGGATCTCTCTGTAGAGGCTATAGAGAATGCAAAGGCTATGGTTTTCATCCCCTCTTATTTATGTGTTTGTATGTGTAAGTGTAATACATATCAGAATATATAGATACACATATCAATATATAATGCAATATATATTACCGAAGAGAACAAATTTGGCATCGTTTCCAAACTTAAATACTAAAAATAAAAACTACAAAAGGAGCTGCATTGTTTCACAATATGTGAAACAAACATATGGTAAAAAAAATTAGTTCTCAAATCTAACTATTACACTTGCCTAATGCCATACCTTACTAAGGCTAATAAAATTTGACATTTCTTCTTTTCTTTTATAATTAATATGCTTAATGTTTTTGTCTATTTTCCAATTATTTAATATAGGTTTTGTTTTCAAAAATCACATTTTTTAAATTTTTAATTTAAACTTTTTTATTTTTTGAAAATTATAGAATTATATGCGTTTTTAAATTTAGGAGAAATATATTTTAAAAAGAAAATCTTCTCCAAATCCAGAAAACTTATCCAAAAGGCACTAAATAAAAAATAGCAGTTTTAATATTAAATAAGCATTAAATCAGAATATGATGTGCATCACAGTCAATCAGCTAAGAAAATGTAAAAACAGAAAAAATCTCACTTTTTTATATATCAGGCAGATACATACATACATAACATACCGATTACATACATTTCTTAAAAGACAAACAATAACTAGTTCTCAAGAAAAAGATTTCAACATCACTATTTGTCACACATAGATCATTCTAAATTTAATTGCTAGTTGGGGTGAACATTTTTGTTGGCCAATTGGCTTTATACAGAGGAAGAACAAATTTTCTCACACCCATATGTCAAGAGGTATTTTTGCAATAAGGAGCAAGGAGCCCTCCAAATTAGGCTCCTACTTTCCCACAGGAATTAGTAGATTATCAACAAGGAGAAAACAGCCTCTTGATTTGTGTTTGTTCTCACATAATAAATAATACAGAGAAATCCTATGTACTGTTTACTCAGTTTCCCCCAATGGTGATACCTTAAACTAGCGTATATTATCACAACCCGAATATTGACATTGATAAAGGCAAGGTACAACTACATTGTGGATTAATTGACATTTGTTTTATGTTATGGTTGTACTTTGCAAGAGGAATAGGGAAAACACAACTACTTTATCTTCCTGGAAAAGAAAGTTTCATCTTTACAATTTTTAAGCATGTTCTTTTGTAACCAACCAACAGACTGTCACTGGGTCTGTGGTTTACAGCTAATACATGCATGCGCATTTACTATAGCACAAAATAAAATATGAATCATTGAGTTTACCCATGATTTTAATTAGATATTCCTATCCTCTCCTTTGTAAATACTAAATAGCAATGGATATTCCTGGTATATCAGTATTTGACAAGCTTTTGCTGTATAAATCAATTAAATTTGAAGAAAAATAAGGAAGTCTACCGATACAGGCTTGTAAAACAAACAAAGAAATAACAAGATTAAGATAAACATCTACTCTCTATTATCATAATAATTTATCGCTTAAGAAAATACACTTTAATTACCAAAATGCATATATTCAGAATAAATAACTAATATTCATGATATAGGGTAGTTAAAAACTATATGCAAATAAAATATTCCTTATATGTGAAGTATTTAAAGTAAAACCACAACATAAAATTTTATGAGAGAGTATGTTGAAAAACCACAGCATAAAATTTTATTTTGTGATGGATTATTGATATAGAAGCTGTCTTGACCAGGTTGTTAAGTATGGTAATCTCTTTATTGCAGTGCAACATAAATAGAGCACAATTTTTTCGTATATTTTATTTTTATGGCCACTATATAAATTCAATTTTACAAAGATGTTTTTAAAAATTTAGAAGTACTATTCTGGTATTTATTTTATCAATTCAGAATATTGTATGAAAACCAAAATAATGTAAGATTCAACACCCTCCAGGCTACCCATGCTACCAGTTGATGACACTAAGCCAGATGTTTAGCTAATGAGGGGTCTAGACAAGGGAATTAAGTGGGTAGCTAACAGGTGGCAACGTAACACTTTGGCTGGACAACACAGGGCTGTGACTGCCCAGCAGAATCAGTTAAAATTTTAGCTGATCATGGGATCATGAAGCTCTGAGAACTCTAAAATGAGCATTTGTTCAATGATATTCAATAGTAAATCACTGGATAAATGGCAAGTTAGACCAAATTCAAGTACATTTGGTATGTGAGCTCTGGTCCATTTGGAGGTGGAAGAGAGATCGGAGGTAGCAAGTGATCTCTGGAGACTTGGAATCCTGGCCCCTCAAGGTAATTTATGGTGTTCAATATTCTCGGCAGTAGAACATCTGCCATCCTCATGAATGGATAAATCAATATTTTAAGAACTAAGATAATTACACTTTTTAAAAATGTTAGGTAACAAATGGGATGGTTGTACAATTTTGAAGAATTATGTTAAGTAGGAGGTTGCAATTAAAAAAGAAGTAAACTTAGAAAAGGGGGGGCAAAAAACAGGGGAACCTGAGACAAACTGTAGATAAACTTTTTCAGAGATACATGTTTTTGAATATGTATGGACTTTTTAATTCACAAAATTACCATGTTTGCTATAGAAGCTTGCTATAGAAGTTTAGAGAAATCTGGAAAAATGTATAGAAGAAAAACATGAAATCATTTCTAATTCTTTAACATAAAGGTAATGTTTATTTTTTTTAAAAAAGGTTTTTATTATTTTCACTTTAGGAGATTAGTTTCAAATGACTTAGAGAGTCTTGGATTTATTTTATACAAAAGTCATCTACTAGCCCAAAATCCATACACATGAGCAAAAGAGAGTTGGAGCCAGGTTAGATAGGCAAGAGGTGATGACATATAAATCAGAAATGAGAAAGAAAAGATACTGATGTGTAACAAAACTGAATCATTTTAACCATGTTAGCTCATCAATAATCACTGTTACGTGTATGCTTTGACTGTAATTCAATTACACATAATTTTTTTTTTACAAATTTGCTCACAATTTAGCAAATATGGTTGTGAAAATGTTCATCCATGAAACATAATAGAATGGTGTAATGCAATAAATTTTAGGAATGCAGCCTTAGGAAATAAAATTGTCTTGGTTATAATGGTTAATTTTTATAGTGATAATAGAGGTAACCCAAGAGATATGTTTAGAAGTTTTCCTGGTGATTCTCTTTTTTTCTTTCATATTGCAATATAATGGGAAAATAGTCATTTATATGTCATTTAAAATTTAATGTCCTTGATAAATTCCCTTAGCTCTTGAGAATATTAAATATTATGAAGAATTTAATCATTGGTGATTCTAAACTAAATTTGTAGATGTGATATCTTCAAAGTTCTGGCATATCTTATAATAATTATTATTGTTGACAAGTTAAGATGCTTTCAGTGAAATCAGTATAACAGCATAACATGACGTTTTGACACTATAAATATAATCTTATATTTTAAAGATAAAATTTTTACTTTGTAAAGAACTGCATCACAAATTTTCAAAAGCTGGGTAACAATATATTTTTTTAGACAACAACCAGATAATTTATAAAGAATATAATATTAAATAATCCTCAGAGACTACTTGGAAATATAAATATATAAAGCTCATTGTCCTGGAGACTTTTTCATTGTAGACTGAAGTTATCAAAGTAATGCTTACTTCTGTAAATTTTTTTGAGCCAAATATTAGAATAAGAGTGATGTAGTAAGATAGACTGAAAAAGTATAAGGCCAATGCAAATTTCTTGCCTAGTTTAAATCATATGCTTGAACCACTGATATTCCAATGACAAAAGGAAGTCTCCTGGCTAAAGTGAACATCAGCAAGACAAGGATGAATACTCTTAGGAGCTATTAAAAAGTCTTAAGATAAAGAGCATTGATGAATAAATAAATAACAAAAGGAAGTGAAGAACAAGACACAATAATTATATCCACCACAATAAATACAAAGACTCTTTTTGGTCCTCTTATCTAAAATTAAGGCTACTATTAATACTCACTCACTCATGATTCATTTTTAAGTTACAAATCTCATCAGTTTATCAGTTTTGGAGGGAGGAGCACTATTGATCAATATGGTTGAGGAATCTGATTTGCATTTTATTAAATGTTGGACACCATTAATGTAGGCAGCCCTATGTTTAATCCTTTTGTCCCAAGTCAGCAATTTGCCGGTTGCCTTCATGTCAATAAAATAGGAATGCTGGGGACACTCACCTGGGCCCTAGGGCCAGATGTCCCCACAGACATTTCCTCGACCAGAGCCAATGTTGTGTCTGGAACAGCCTTCGAGGTTCTTGTCATGCTATCAAGATGCACCCACCTCAGCAATAATCATCACAGAATCTTGAGAAAACAGGATTTATTAGTTTCTGGAGCATACATTGAGCACCTGGGGCCACACAGAGATGTCACAGGGATGGAGGGAAAGAGAGAGAGGGAAGGAGGGAGGTAGAGAAGGAGGGAGAAAGAGGACGAGCATGAGCACAAGCACAGACCTGCATTTCTTCCTTTATTGAAGCTGAGTTGTGGGGAGCAGTGCCTGAGATTTGCAAATGCCCTCTTCGTTGGTGAATTTAAAACATAATTGGGTTAAGGAAGTACAAATTAGTAGTTGATGGATGGTCCCGAGGATGGGGAGCACGGCATAGGGAATGCGGTTAGCATTAATGTATCAGCTAGGTGGAAAACCAGAGGAAAGAAGGAGGACCATTTTATAAACTATATAAATGTCTAACCAATGTACTGTATACTTTAAACTGATTCAAATAAAAAAAAATTGAGAATTAAAGTGCTGAAAGTGAAAAGCAGGTCACTCAAATGGTCAGTTATCTAGGTCAGCCAGGGATGTTTAAAAGGGAATATTCATGGATGGGCAGCCTGGATCTTTAACTAGTTGTATAGCTGGCAATGCATTTATTTCAGATAAGTCCGATGTCTTTGAGATAGATGCCTTTGATATGGATGCCTGGGCAATCAAAAGCTTAATGTCAGACTCTTATACTACAATGAAAGAAGCTAATTTTTAGGCACTTGTACTACACTGGGCCACCAGTGATTTCTAATTTCCTAAATCTTATTACAAACTTCAAACAGATTTATAAACTACTCCATCATTACCTTTCCTTGTGCTGCTATGCTATGTAGGCACTAACCATATCATCTATCTGCTAAAATACTAGAGGGGATCCTCTCTGGTCCTTCATAACTCTGCAGTCACCATTTAATTAAGCAAATGTGACCATATCACATTTTTTTTTTTTTTTTAGGTGAGGCAACCCTTGGTTGACCTCACAGATTGCAGGACCTTGTCAACTTACGGTCCCTTATATTTTTATTGTTTACTCCTATAGCACCTGGTCTTCCTAGGTAGTCTCCCATCCAAGTACTAACCAGGCCCAGCTCCACTTACCTTCCAAGATCAGACAAGATCGGGCTTGTTCAGAATGACAGAGCTGTAGATAAACCATACCACATTTGCATGCAATTCAGAACTTTGTGCATAACATGCAAAGCTCTTCACCCTCTGATCCTTGTTTTCTTCTTCAACTTTATTTCTCATCTCTCCTGATGAAAATGGTAATTGGTTAGAACTATTAGCATTTTCTTCAATAAGTTTTCTCAAACTCTCTCACATATACAACTCATTTTTTCTCATCTGCCTAAAATTCCATTATTCAGTAACCAAAACTTATTTACCCTTTATTTCTTTTAAGCTTTAGCTTCGGTGTTATCCTTTCTAAGAAGCATTTCTAACTACCACACTCAGATCCACCTCAAATCCACACATTTTTTTAAACTTATCTATTTTCTTCATTTGTTTGAAATTTTGCTAACCAAAACTGTGTCATCCTGTTCCTAGAATATGGCATGAATCAATTTTAAATTTTAAAATACTTTGGTCCCTGCTTTAACATATACCCACTTTTTCCTAAAAGTAATTAATGAGTTTTACAAAAGTTAAAGTCTACACTGGTTCGCTTAAGCTTGAGAAATTACTATTTTCTGGAAGCTAGGCAAAAATTATTTACTCAAAATGAAAACTACTAATATAAATATAAATCCAGTTTTTTTCCTGCTTTCTAAACATAAGTTGGCTTATTAAAGGTGTTGTTGTGTTGTTGTTGTTGTTGTTGTTGTTGTTGTTTTTAAGATTACATGTACCCTATTTGGTCTATACTATATAAATTACAATTTACAAATTAGGAGTGAGTGACTCTTTAAGCACAATTTTTATAGCAAAGATGAGAAAACCTCAAATGACCATAGGCTTAAAACAAAGTTAACTGAGGTATAATTAGCTTTGTGGAATAAGTAATATAGACTGTGTTTCAGGAAATTTTATACAAAACATTTTACCTTTTTCTTTCAACCATAAATCAAACTAGAAAAAAGTATTACTATCATTAAATTATGCAACGAGAACAAAGTCATTCTGCAATATGCTCATACACACACATATTTATCGATTCTCCTCCATTGTGATTATCAATATCTGTATTTTTACTTTCCAAGTTGAAACATTATAAGAAAAGTGTGAAAATAGATTTTTTACTGCATCAAATAATTTTAAGGAAGCATCAAAATAAATTGTAAAATAGTATCCTACATCCTAAATACATTTAAGCCAAATAAAAAATAAATCCATAATGAACAAGATTAAATTTTTAAAAAGTAGATAGTGGAAGAAAGAAAAATTGAGAGAAAGAAATAATTTTGAAATGATTTAATGTATTCAATATGTCTTTTATAGAAAATTCAGACAGATGATCAAAATGACAATTTAACTACTTAGATCACATTCACTGAGTGGCCTGAGCTATAAATGAAAATCACCAAAAAATGCAACAATTTTCACAAAAAGCATACAATTTCCTGCATAGAAATAGATGTGAAATATGCTAAATAGGGAGAACATTTAATGTTTAATAATTTACTTTTCTCAGGAAACAACCTTCATCATATACAAAGATATTAGCATTTTATTCAATAGTGTTATTATAATTTTTAAAATATTCATCCTTTATAGTAGCTAAACAAGTTTGATTTAAAATGTTTATCTCAGAATCAAAGAAGTATTCAAACAGTATATGTATTTTCAGAAAACTAGATACTTTTCCTAAGGGTAGCTTTCTATTATTGCATTTAGAAATGTTAAAATCTCTAAAGATCAGCAAACAGTTTGCACACATATTATTTCATATATATATTGTTTCAAATAAATGGCCAATATAAATAAAGTTTAACTTATACATTGATCTCTTTAGTTAAAGCATAAAACATGTGAGTCCCTTTATCTGAATATTAGACAGTTAATTCATAAGAAAAACTTCCATAATATATTTCAATATCAGAAATACATATTTCTGTTATAATAATGAACTCCAAAAAATGAGAAAAGAACAATGATAAGAGCCAATGTTCAAAGTAAAAATGTTTAAGAAGTCTTCAAATCAAGAACAGTAGTACTTCTTCCTATGTGTGAATTTTAAAACACAATAACATTTAAAACACAATTGCTCTTGTCAAAATATACAGACATCACATTTGGAAAAGCCTCAACATGCAATCATTGACTTTTTTTGTCAATAAAAATTAAAGAAATTAATGAATTAAAGAAATTAATAATTAAAGAAATTAATAAGTAGACAAACAAATCTGAATTTCTCCTTACTATCTTAATACTTTTCAATTTCAATATATTTAATAAATGCTGAACACAGAGTGAGACAGAGTGATTTTAACTGTAAGTTAGATCAGTAATCCTTTTAAGGCTCATGTATCACCAGGAATCCTTAAAGATGTGTCTCAAATAGTTTACAATGCCATAGATTTTACTCAATGTGCTAAGTAATTCACAACCAAAATGTCAATTTTAAAGACAGTCTGAGTTTTTGCATTTTTAAAATAATAACTTTTGTTATCTGTATTTATATTTTCTAAATAATTCAACCAAGAAGTTTTGACTTATGATAAACCGCCTAAATATTGACTATAGTGTAATTTATTGTGAGGTCAAAATATGCTTAAATATATAAGGTATTTGGCCTATGTCATTATAAGGCATACAAATAGAAACTACACTAGAATTTGATTTCTCACCTATTGGTTTAGCAAATATCTTAAATTTGGCAACATACATGGGAGACCCTGACAAATGTAATTTTGATACAAAATTGGGATAACTCATTATTACTGGAATAAAAGATTTCAAATAGTTTCAAAAACTGTAATCGCTGAGTCTAGACCTTGTAACTATGCCTCAGTTATCTCCTGCTAAGGGAGTATTCATGTTTGTGCTAAACTAATATAGATTCAAGACATTAAATTACAAATAACTAATCTTTGCCCTGTCTAATTTCTGCCCAACCCATATACTGCCTTTGGGGATGGAGAAACAGATGCATCATGCACATTCTGTTTTATACAGATCCATGGAAAGATGACTAGATTTAAAGTTTATGTATAATTTAGTTCAAGTACTATATTATATCAAATGACAGGATTTTAAATATAATAGAATAAAAAGCATTTCTAGTATTCTAAACTGTAAATGTATATTTTTGGTAGAAAATTATTTATCAAATTTATAAATTTGCTTGCAGCTACATTTTTATTAAGTGGGAACAATGAGAATAAAATAATAACAATAATCATTCTTTACTAATTTGGCCAAATTATGTATGTTTCTCCATCAAGGGGTCTGAGTCTAGAAAATAGATGCTAAGAAAAAAGTTAAAATGCAGCAGAATTAATAGCAGAAAGGCCTATGAAAAGATAAAGAGGGTGCAGGAGTCAGCGGGAAAAGCCTTTATAAATCATGAAAGTCTTCGGTCTTTGCAAAGGATGGTGAAAGAGGGACAATAGGCTGGCTAAGCCGATGAGCATTAGACAGTAACTCAGCTCTGAGAAAATCTGTTAGACCAACTGGGACATAGATGCAAAGTTTGCCCTTAAAGGAATCACAAATTAAACAGAAATGGTCAGCCACAGACTGGGAGTACACTGCAAAAGCTTGGCCTCTTATCAAATGTACTGGCAAAACCTGAAAGCACTGCAGCTGGGAAACTGTTGGATAAATGTAATCTTCATTGCTTATTGGCAATTTCTTACTTACAGAGAACTAAATGACATACTTCCATGGCTGCCCCTGAGCCATTCGGTCATTAATATGTAGAAACATAAAACATTTGGCATGGATGCATAATGAGTGCCATGTTTTGCCTTGATTTCAGCAGAGTTGATTTAAAAAATTGTAACTATTTGGTTTTCTCACGTTCCTATTATAACAAGCAAGAATTTCAAGTTTCTTTCTTTTTTTTCCAGTTTGTTTGTTTTTAATTTTATAGACCACCTTAGAGTGGCAATAGCTTCTATAGAAAAAACACAATGTATTTCTTTTCGCAATATTAATTGCAAGAAATATTTTAATTTTAAAACTTCAAGAAATATCTCTTTTTCAGGAGACAACTGATTATGATATGTTATATATTAAATATCTGGTGCATTATTAACTCTTAGTAAATTAAAATAAAAATCATGTGTAAAGTATTAATATAAGCCTGAAGATCATCTGATGAATCTTTGTCTTGACAGTTGTCAAGAGTTCTCTTTAAGAAATATTCTCCAAAATCATATTCTTAGACCACCTAGTAGCCTATCAATAAAACGAACTCACAGGCTAATTTTTACCTTCTATTTAAAAATGATATAGTTAAAGGATTTATTAAAACCTTTAACTAAAAAGCAAAGATATCTGTTTCTCTAACTTATCCAACATTTGCAATTACAGGCATTGTCATGGCCAGCAAAGTTACTTTTGATTAAGTACCCTATTGTTACATCAATCTTGTACAATAAAATTACTGAAATGAGACTCTTATGATGATATATTTCACTTGTAATGTTTCTCTTTAATCCAAAAGCATAAATTATTTAAACTGTTAATTGAATGAATAGAGGCCATGTCTAGTATATTTGTACCTCTTTAAAAAGTGACAATTAAATGAGAACCAAAATAAAAATGAAAAAAGACAAATATCTCCCTTTTGTCAAGCTACAGAAGAAATATTGTGAAGCAAACATGACTGTAAATATCATGTGTTACATTTCCAAAATTAACAATCATGTGTTATTTATGCTCACAATTAAGACAAAATTTAATGTAATACAGGGATAAGGGGAATTTTTAGATTCTGTAATGTTACGCTGACTGTTTATATCCCTTCCAAATCAATATGTTGAAGTCCTAATCCCCAATGTGACTGTATCTGAACATAAGGCCTGTGAGGAAGTCGTAAAAGTTAAATGAAGTCATAAGAATGATGCTCTATTCTGTTAGAGCTGGTGCCCTTGAAGGAAAGGCTACACCAAAGCACTAGCTCTTCGCCATGTGAGGATTAAAACTAGAAGACTGTCTGCTACCGGGAAGAGAATCCTCACCAAGAAATAAGTTAGCCAGGACCTTGATTATAATCTTGCCAGAACTGTGAGAAAATAAATTTTGGTTGCTTAAGTCACCCAGTCTAGGATTCTTGTTGTGGTAGCACAAATAGACTAAGACACAAAGTTAAATCTGTTATCTCCCTTAGTTAGGTATGATCTAACAATCATTATTGCCCAAACAAAAGGTATATATTTTTAACTTAAGAAAACAAAATCTAAATAAGGACTAGTATTATAGTTATTATGTGCTCACTGGAGCTACTCCAAATACTTAGCATTGGATCAATGAATATTTGCAATATATTTTCAAATTAGTTTCAACCATTAAGTTTTAACATAATTTTGTTTATTTTTTTTAAATACTGTTAGAATGCAGCATCACAAAACTATCTTATTTTTCCTGTTTGAAAGGTTAGGAGTGCCTCACTGAAGTAATGTAAACAGTCAATTTAGCTTAGTTGCTAAAATTTTTGCTTAATTCCGAACTATTTTTCTTAGAATTTATGTTTATATTATATAATTTTATAGATTAAACAAATTAGATGTTCCTGCAATGTGAAGTATTAAAATTGTCTTATTTCTCTTTTAAAAATTACCATTTTGGCAATATATTGGACTTTTCTTGTCAGTTTGTATACTTTTAATACTTTCTTACATTCACTTTGGTCTAGTAATTTTATTTTTTTAAATATCTAATTGATAACTTTACTTTTTATATTAATAATTAATAAAATTTATAATATTATTTTTATAAGTTGTATATGACATAATTAAAATAGTAACTCAATCCAAGAGAAATGTGATACTGAATGCTTTCTGGTCACAGTGGATACATATATTATATATATATATATATATAATGTATATTATTAGTATTATAGATAATATAGTACATTATAATGTACATTATAAAATATATATTATAGTATATAATTAGTAGTATAATATATATTCATATCATATCCATACATGTATCAAAATATATACAATATTTATTTTATTTTAAAATAAAAAGTACATATATTTAAGATATGCAACATGTTTTGATATATACATACATAATAAGATGATTACCACATTCAAGCTAATTAACATATCACTTTTCATGTAGTTACTATTTTCATATGTGTGATGAGAGAACCTAAAATCTATTCTTAGCAAATTTATAGCATTCTGTACGGTATTAATTATAATCATTATTCTGTATAATAGATATCCAGACTTACTCATCCTTATTACTGCAATTGTGTACCCTTTAACCAACTTCTTTCCATTTTCCCCACCTCCCTGCCCCTGGTAGCCACCACTCTACCCTCTGCTTCTATGTATATGACTTTTCAAGATTCCACATGTAAGTGAGATTACATCAATTTGTGAGCAGTTTCTGAGGTTTCCTGTATTGACCAAGTAGCTTTACCTATGTGATCTTCCTTTTTCCTAAAATCTCCCCCAGATCACTGTTATCACTTCTATCCCCATCCAAACAACACTCCATTCTTCCTTTTCTCATGTAAATTCCTCTTTGTCCTGTGAGACATTTCTAATCACGATACTGAAAAATTTTCACCATTCTTTGATGTATTCAATTGCTATATCTTTTATCCCATTACTGAGTTTTATGTATTCTTTAATTTTATCATTATTACATTGTTTTGTATTTGATTTGCTTTTCCTAGAAACGTAAAAGTGTCATAGGTGCAGAAATCAAACACTGTTATTCTGAAATGTCAGAGCTTGGTATAATTTAGCTCTGAACACAAGAAAATGAATAATAGAACATATCATCAACAAATAGAAACTTTCATATATCTTAAAGTGATGTCTCTTATAAATAATATCAATAAGATTCTCCAAGGTTAGCCATAGAGATATTTTCCACAAGCATCATCATAGGAACAGTGTCACATTGTAGATAAAACCTTTTATTTCTAACCATGCACAATGGTCAATAATCACTAACAATGAAAGTGCCCCTTGTCATTTGGGGAAATCATTCCCAGCACAGTGGTTAATTATAATGTTACACATGGTCAGAAACAAGTCCATGATCTGGAATAAACTTCCTTCCAATTTTTTTGAGCCATGTTTAAGTGAGATTAGAAAATACTTAACTTCCCACATCCAAGATTTGTCTCTCGATATGGTATGATTCAAATATTCCGCCAATCTCCACCAATATAAAGGCCTCCACTCAGTCAAACAGATACCACCCATTATTACATTTGTTTTTATAACAAGTAATATTGGATCATTTATATATGGAAAATATTCTAATGTTCTAAAACTTTTTCCTTTTTTTTTTTTTTTTACATTTTGAGTCATAGGTTAGCTAGAGAATATTAGCTATAGACAGAACCTTATCAGCAATATAGAATAGTCAAATCTCCTCATACTAAATTTGGAAAAAGAGATAATGAAATTATCCAACATAGGTTGTTTTATACAGAAGAAAGGTTATACAGAGATTAGAACTAATTGAAAAAGACGTTTCTCTAAGGAAGTTTGTTTTTTGGCAAAGATAGAAGTTTCTATGGCAAGTGTATATTTTTGTTTTAATTATAACCTACATATGATATATACCCCTAAAACACAGAATTTTTAATGTAGAAAATAAAAGCTAAAAATTATCACATAAAATAACTTCTAACAAAAATAATATATTTTAAAAAATAGTGGCTAATGAAATGTTGCACACTTACCATGTGCTAGACACTGACATTTTAGATAGATTACCTCAATTAAACCTGACATACAGTGAACTAGATTTTATTTTTATTTCCATTGCATTAAGGACATTTTTCAAAGTCATATACCATTTTCCCTTCCACAAACATAATTATAATATTACCTTCACTTCATTCTTGCCTATATAGAATAATATATATAAACATAAATTTTTAAAAATTTCTCATGTGATTGGTACAAATATAAAAATTTATGTCTTTGGAATATTTTTAATCAATGCATTAAATACTCTATTCCATAGGTTTTCTATTATAGCTGTATTATAAAAGAGTACCATGTGGAAAACAGCATTCGGGTAGGTGGAAAAAACAGGATCCGAGCTGTCTGCAAAGAGAAAATCACAAAGTCTATTGGGGTGCTTGATATCATTTAGAAGAAAGTTTTTACTACCTATATTAATAGAAAGTAATTTTTAAAGTTGTTTAAATTAATTTAATTATTGGAGATGAACTGAAATGAAAAGAGTATGAAGTCAGGCGTGAGTCATCTTTTACTACTCTGACATTTTGCATATCTGAAACTGCTATTGGGAGAGTATTGACCCTTCTAGAGGTACCATGATGCATCTTTCCACTTTATTACGGCTGATGCACTGCTTCCGATGAATATTTAAACATTACTTCAAGCAGTTAATCAGATAGTAAAGTCCCCTTTTTCATTTCACCAGCCATTGTCTATACCATTTTTTTTTTTACAAAATTTAGAATTTTCTGATATAACTTCACTGTAAATTTTTGTTTTTTTTTATTACTGTCCATAGAAATGTGAGCTACATAATCCCAAGGACCATTATGCTCTTCTTCAGCACTGTATCTTTAATGCCATGGCCTGACGTACATGAGGCATTCGATAATGAGATGTTAGGAATGTATTCAATGTCACACAGCTAGTAAGTGGCTGAACTAGGATTGTAATAGCAGATCTTCAGTTGGGTTTATTGGATAATTGGTTCAGGACACTAATTTGTATCATACACTATAGTGAGAGAGTTTGAGGATACCTTATATCTCATAAGTTAGACTATCATTTCCTAACTTTCATTTCAAATTTATATTGTTCTGGTTTTCTCTCTCTCTCTCTCTCTCTCTCTCTCTCTCTCTCTCTCTCTCTCTCTCTCTCTCTCTCTCTCTCTTTCTCTCTCTCCTACTCTCTTTTCACTCTTCTTCATACTCCAATGAGCTCCTCAAATGATGCAAGGCAGTTAGTTATTTCTACATTTTCCAGTTCTGGCAAGGTTTTACTCTGATGTGTCTATCACATGCTTCTAACAAGTACTCTATTATCTATTCATAAAATTGGGTGACAATGTATTTACTGGAGTCTAGACAGTGTTGTTACTCAGTTTTGAGTTATTGTTGTTTTCCCAAAGAGTGCAGTTTTCGAAGTGCAGTTTGATTTGAATAAAGAGCAAGTAGCAGATATTAAATAATCTTCAATTCTAATATATGTAAAAGTACATAAACCATAGTAACTAATTTATTTAAATTAATGTTTGTGGAGAAAATATAATACTCTTAAAGATACAATTTTTTTGTTAGGCCATGTTTATGTGATCTCCAAAGCATTCCACTTCAAAGAGTCAAAGAGTTCTTTGTAAGTAGAAGCAGACAAATCATTTCATTACTAGGCTATTACATCAACACATCAGGATTCCTTCTGAATGCAGACTGTTGATATCCTTCTGTCTCCTTTCCAGCTGGCAGTTTTGGACAAATAGTGAATTTTCAGTTTTTCATCACTTCAACAATACAGTCTATTTAATATTTCACATTTTGAAAAATCTTTCCTGTATTACAGGACCAAATGCCATACATATAGACACACTCTCAATCTTATACTCCAATAATATCTTTGGCTTTTTATTAAAGACAATTAAAAATGTCATATTTTTATTTCATTTTTGTAGTTTACCATGGTTAACCTTTTGTACCATTCCAATAAAATGGCATTGTCTCTCTCAGGTAAATAAAATGGAGTACTGTTAATGTACAGTATAATATATTAACAAGGTAGGAGAGACATATTTCCCATTTTACTATATATAAAACTTATGAAAGAAAGTTATTATTTCATCAGATTTGATAACAAATAAAATGATATCTGTCTCAGCTATGCTATTTAATTTTAAAATAAAAAGCATTGGAAAGACAACTGACAGAAAAAATGGTGTTTTAAGCTTTAACTTTGGATGATTATACAGGATTCTATATTTTTGTTTTGTCTTGTTGTATTCCTACTTTGTTTTTTTGTTGTTGTTGTTGTTGAAGAAAGATAATTCTTTCTAGAAATCCAATGTTGTAATAATTCAAATGTCAAAACATACTATCTGGCATTGTTTCACAATGATTCAAAAAGGTTACACATCACCTACAAATTTTATAGAGAAGAGGTGTCAAATAAGGGTCAATAAATACCCTGAATTTAGTGTTGGCTATATATAGTCAATTGATTTTTTAAATGTCATTTGTAAGGTCATTTAATTTATAAAATGAAAACTACTTTTTGAACATAATTTCTAGACTTTTAAAAAATATAATTAAAACATATAAAACATCTTTTAAGTGTTTTAAGTAATATGCTTTACAATGTAATGTAGAAAAAATGTCCTTTCAAAATCACATTACTCTCTATAGGGGAAAAAAAAAACAGTAAAACTATTCAGTGGTAAAAGTTGGGGCAATGCTTATAATTTTATGGTAATAGAAATTCTAATGAAAAATAAATTCAACTGGGCACAATGTTCCTAAATGTTTAATTGACTTAAATGAATATGTAAATGTTAATATTGAGACTGAGATTTATTAAAATATCACTTTTTATTTATTATTAGTATTTTTAGACAAGTTTCTAAAAACCAAATAAGAGAGTTGCCAATTCAGTAACTTTCTCTTTCTTGCTTACATATTCTCAGCTATGTCTAGATTATGCTTACATGTAGTAGCTAATTGCAAATATTTGGCTATGCTAAGAAAAAGAACAATAAGTGAGAATTATTATCTACATAAAAGGAAATTAAGAAGGCTTGACATGACATCTTTACTCTCAGAAGGCAGGCCCAATTTGGTAGAAAGAATAATTTATTTGTATTTCTGGGAGTAGGGTCGATGTGAGGTAGAGATGAATAATTTTATTTTCTACATGACTCTTTTTTTTCTTTTATATAGTCCATCAATAATTTAGTTTCTGGAAATTTCTTTTGGATCCTCTCATGGGATTCCTCAGTAGTCTCAGTGATCAGGATTACTGCAACTTTTATTTGTATATGTGTTTCTAATGTATTTTCAATAAAACAGAAGGAATCTGGAGATATTAAATAGCAAACATCTAAGGTGAAAAGTTCCATTATTTTATAAATTATCATTTTAATTAGCTAATTATAAATAAGTTGTACTGTGATTGTGTATATAATGCTCAGCATACTCCAGTACCATATATAAATATTAATTTCTCTCTAAATCGATATTTATTGAAATCAATACTTAAATCTGTAAGTCAAAAGATACAGTAAATGTAAAATTTGCATAAAACCTATTTGCCAAACAGAAGAGATAAAATGGGATTATTCTTATGTTGAATAAATAGGAAAGTCCAATATGAAATATACATATATAATTTAAATTTTTATAATGTTTGACTTTTAGATTATTTCAACAATTTCAGAGTACATAGTGCATGTAAAGATTATATAAGGAGTAATATGTAAGATGTTGGTGTCTTTGAGTTCAAACCCATGCTCTCAACAGATTAAGTGCAGCCGTGTTTCATAAATATACATATAGTATTAAAATGTAATGATCAATGGTGGGTTTTATATTTTTCCAGTAGAGTATTTACAACTCTTTTGATAGCTTCACTATCATTTATCCATTTTTTTTACTTATTCTTTTAAATATTTTTTTAGTTTTATCTTATTTCAGTATTATCGTAGCTGTCAGGTATACAGTGGTGAAACACGAATATCCTCACACTGAACTTACATTCCTTCATTGAACAATGATCACAAAGGCACTACATATTGGGACTCTCAGTCAGATATGTTTGAAGTTAATAACTGTCATGATATTAGAATTTGTTCCACTTCTCTGAACTTTTATGATATTAAATAACTGTCAGGTGTGTGTGTTTTAAATCCCATATTCTAGATTATGTGCAGCCAGTACCTTTAATAATGGTTTCTAAATATGCATTTCATTATTGTGTAAAATTGAGAAGCTGAAATTCAGACTTATAGTGACTATTTAACATCATTATAAAATGCATTATTAAGGTTAAATCCTAGTATTTATTTGACCCATGTATTTTTGCAAGTAGGATATTTATAAATATATTAAACATAATCTATTTTCCATTTAGAATTTCTTGATTTTCATGTCCCTAAGACTTCAACACATTCTCTGGCCAGTGAACTTAATTTATGATTTATATCTAATAAGGACTTATTTTCCAGGTAATCTCTGCCACCAGACATTGACTCCGTCCATTGTAACAGCTGAATTTCTAACTACTATAAAGTTATTTATTTTTGGATAATTTATTGATATATATACTCTTCTTTTTAAATCATGCTATATCTTTTTTGCTTATGGAGAATGAGAACATTTATTGACACATTTCTAAATAAGTTTATTTTTAATTACTTAAACTCTTGAACATATTTTATCATCTGAATGAAAATCACCTGAAAAATATTTTTGAACCAGATGACATATATCATTTCATCAAAGTATCAAAAATATATGTCTGGATTGAGAGCTTTATAAACACATCACATGTTATCAGCATGTTAAATTTAGGACTAATGTGTAAACAAGATGAGAATTCAATAAGATTCCTCAAAAAGAACATGTAATCCAAATTTAACTTAAGTTTTATAAATTCCACTGATAAATATATGCCAGATTAAAATTGGGAAAAGATGTTGTGACAAAAGATCCAAATTTAAATCAATTCCATATGAATTTAATAATATTTAAGAATCTGAATAAATATAATGAGACATTCAAATTAAATATATGGGGAAGACTAATTAGTTTTGAGTAAAAATAACATTGGAATTGATAACTATGCTCAAAATTAATTTATTTTAATAAAACCACCCATTCTTTATTAAGCTCATGTTGTAAACAATAAACTGAGTATAATGATTTTTTGATACATGTTGTTAGGGATGCTAAAAATAATAATCGGTGTTTATATCATCCATGGTTATTAAAATATGAAATGGGAAATAAGGCAAGCTTAAACACTAAGTTCAATACATGTTGCTGGGACTCACCAGCCCCTTGGCCTCTGGACTTCATGGTATCTTCTCCTTGCCTTTTACATACACCTTTGTAGATGTTACAGTAGAATTATTTGAATAGTAATTTTGAAGGTGCTCATTTAGTGTTTCCTTTTAATCTTTGTTTATAAGCTTTTCCTTTCTGCTATTGTGGAGATATCAATCCTTGCTGAGTTAAGATAGGCCTATGATTGTTCTACGTCCATGAATAGGTAAGGAATTTTAATTTAGAGTTTGGAGTTAGAGAGGAGGAAAGAGGATATTCTCAGTGAGAACTGGAATGTAGAGGTCAGGAGATAAAGCCATGATATGTGAAATGATATGCACAAAGTATTAAGGTAGGAAAAATGTATGTAAAACACAGAGAAAGTAGTAGAATCAAATTTACAGCCTGGAGTACGAGGACAGGATTCAACTTTTGAGAGAGAAATGAATAAAAGAGATATTACATATTTGAAATTTACTAGTAAACGTGGTTAGTGTATGTACTTCTCTGTTATAATTTCCTAATAGATTACCCTCCAAGGCTGTAAGCAAAATTCTTTGTACTGGAAGAAAAGGCTGTGTCTTCTAAGCCTGTTGACTTAGAAGACATCCTTGCAAAAGAAGTCTGGAACAAAATCATTTAGTAAATATTTAACATCATTATAAAATACATTTATGAGGTTAAATCAATAACCTATGTTAACTAAGATTGGTGAAGAAATGTGAGAGGTCCACAGAAAATTGTCTTCTGATAGATGGCTGAGTCAGCACAACCATGGTAGTAAATAAAGAGGACAGGGAGACCTCATTAGGAAGAAGATAGTTCAGTAAAGACCCACAGTAAGTGAATGCGGGAGTCATTTAAAATCTAGGGTATGTCGAGCTATATGCAAAGGAGTCAAAATATATGCAAAGATATTTTTGTGGAAGTGGTTTTAGCATTTTTGTGAGCTAGTGGGAGGCAAGTATGACTGGTAAGTAATGAGGGAGAAGAAAATGCTAGATAAGCTGAAGGAAAAAAGTTTTGAATATCTCTTACTATCTTGTTACTCTCCTATTATTTCTCATAATTTTTCTGTAGTTTATTTTCTTATTTATATGGTTATAATATTGTTGTCTAAAAATATATATTCCATTAGGAGTTTTTTTCCTCATTTTATTTTCTTCAAGACTTTGCTTTCCTTCTCATATTTTATTGCACTTGTAGGGCATCCAGTATAATGTTAAATGGACTTAATGATAATAACTTTTGTTTTCTGATTTTAAGGAGAGTGATGCTATCATTTTGTCATTTAGGACAATATTATTAATATATTTATTATTGTTATCATTTTTGGATAAAATTCTATGTAACTATTAATTTACAAAAATGGTTTGTCAATTATGTTGAATATATCAAATATATTTTTGTATGTATTGAGATCATATGACTTTTTCATTAAGAAGTAAATGACATTGACCTATTTTATAATTCATTGCATCATTATTGATTGATAAGAACAAACTTAACTTTGTCATGGTGATTTTCTTTTTAATATACCCTTACCTTTGGTTTTCTATTACTCCTTTTCCTTTGTAGTTATCCTAATAGGCAATATAGAATTTAATTTTCCTTTCTCATATTACCACTACCTGTTTTAGGATTGAAGTTATTCTGTCTTTCTTGAATGAGTTAGGCAATATTCCTTATTTTTCTATTAGAAGCTCTGGAAAATGTTCCCAGAAGAGTCTCTATAAGAAAGGAATAATATGTTTCTTGATATGTACAACTTGCTTATCACATCACATGGTCTCAAAGTTTATTTGGGGGAAAGGTTTGAAACACTAGATACATTGCTTTAATTTATTAATCAATGGGGTATTTATGCTTCTTTTTTTTCTATTTGAGCCAAATTTAGTGAGTTAATTTTTTTATAATTATGTCTATTTCTAATTTGTTGACATGATTTTTATAGCATTTTCCTTTAAAATCTCATCTTTATATGTAACTATGTCTAATTTTGGTTCTTAACATCATGCATCTCTGTCTTCTTGTTCAGGCTAATCAGAGACATTTTTGTTTTGTTAGGTTTTTCTAAGAAGACATTTAGATGTGTTGATCTTTGCTGTTATAATTTGTTTCCTCACTATTAATTTTGGATTTTACCTTATAACTCCATCTTTACACATTTTTTGGGGGGGGTTGTTATTCATTTTATCTTCTTCATTTTCATAATCAGTTTTAAGTTTTATGTAATTGTTTTTCTCAAATTACTATGTTGAAAGGCATAAATCTCTGCTATTATTTCATCCAAACTTATAGACATGTGCTTGAGAAACTAGCTTTCATGATAGCACAAGTAATATTTAAATCCATGTTGAATTTATCTTACATGTTGAATTTATTCGATACCAAGACTGATTAATATATGTTTCCTGATCTGGTCATGGTCTATCTAAGGAAACAGGTGGTTAAGAAATGAACTCAATATATTGGATAAATATCAGGGCATAGATGCTAATGATACAGTGAAGTTAGGAATGCCTACAAACATTTCTTGGCTCCATTTAGGAAGTTTGTAGGCTTCCTGGATAAGTCAAAATTAGAATGGCATTTTGCACCAATAAAATATGTTTGCTAGATTAGCAAGATGAGGAAGAAGGGGAATCCCAGGAAGAAAAGACAACTTACTTATTCCAGGAGCAGAATTAAGAGGAGGAGCATTGCTAATTTTAGGAAGTGTAAATAATCCAGTGTTTAGATCATAGATACAGGATTAGGGGTCTAATATCAAGACAGAAAGTTTAATGTATTGACTAGACTTGTGCCAAATCATTAATGATCTTAAATGTCAAGTTAATCACTTAGATTTATTTTTATTGACATAGTACCAAACATTTGAAGAAAGTGAATGACACACTGATAATTGTTTAAGAAAATTCTGAGAGATGTATGGTATAGTTTGGATATGAGGAATTTCAATAATCCAGTCTAAATTTATTGATTGATGGACATAACTAGACTGCAACAAAGGGATGAAAAAAAGGGGCACAAATTCTTTAAGTATTGTAGACATAGCATTGATGATATCAGGAAATGAGGATATATGAGGAATATAAGACAGAAGAGAGAAGTAAAGGTTGATTCAAAATCTCATTTAGATTTATGATAAATGGATTGTGATGTAAAGACAATATTAGGAGGGTCAGATTTTATTGTTAAAATTGCGAGTTTCAGTTATATTTGGAAATCAAGTGTCCTAGGATATTTAATTAATGGTCGATATCACTTAAACTAATGGAGAACAGTTTCATAAATGATTAACATAATATAATGTCTAATATTAGATCACATAATATAATATTAGGTCACTAATTTGCGTGTATGATATTATAAATGACTTGGGTAAGGGGGATTTCATAGCACATGAACTGAAAACCATGGTGCTATGGATTAAGAAGTGAATAACAGTGAGGAACAACACTGAGTACACTTTCAAGAAGATTGTCTCTATCTGTCAATTAATACTAAGTTTAAGTTATGAAAGATGAGTAAGTTCTAGAGATCTACTGTACACATAGTTCCTAGACTCACAATACTACATTGCTTAAAGTTTTCTAAGAGGATAGATTATATTAAGTGTTCTCATCACAAAATAATAAAAAAATGAAGTGAGTGGGAGGAAACTTGTGAAGGTAATGAACATGTTTATAGCATATATTATGGCAATTGTTTAATTTACCTACAAACTCATTAATTTGCATATATTAAGTATGTACAACTTATATGTCAAATATACTTCAATAAGGAGACCAAAAAAGATTAGCTCTAAAAGAATGAAAGAAAGGGTACAAAAGAATGAGAAAGATGCTTTGAATTTCTATTATCTTTTAAATGACAGAATATATTTGATGATGGAATGGGTAAGTAAAAATCTAGTGTAATGATTAGTAGCAAATATTTTGTTTTGAGCAAAACTAGGACATGAGTCATTTCTTTAAAAGCATACTATTAATTTTTCAATTCTACTCTTAAAAAGTTTTACATTAAGTTAAATTTTAAAATATATTTTCTTATCTGTAAAATGTAAATAATACTTATGCCTATTTTACAGGTCATTGTGGAAGGTAAATGATGTAGTACCTTGCACATTGTAAGATCTCAGTATGTGGTAGCAATTTAATTAATATTACATAGTTTCCCACATATGTTTCGGCTCTTTTTCTTCTTTTATCTGGTTCTACAAATTGTATTTATTTGTTCTCATAAACTGACTGTCTTCTAAACAGACTTCATATTTTTAGTACTTTTATTACTATTTGCATGAGAAAATGATATTTTACAGTTTGATTATATCCCTAAATAATTTATTATATTGGGTTTTTCGGTGGGGTGTTATAAAGCTTTTATTTTCTCCTTTCTTTTTTCCTGAGCTCTCAAAAGGTAAGAAATATCACTTGATTACTGTGGGATGTTCCAGCCTCCCTCTCAGGGTTTCTTGGTGCAAAAGAGGGCAGACAGTAGGAACACAAATCACAAACATTGTCTAATAAAAGACTCTTCCAGACACACCAGCTTTGAGTATCTCAGTTTTTCAACCTAAAAGTTTAGTAATTTGAATTTTACAACTGATACCCCTATTTTTCCCACTCTGGGCTTCAATCTCTATAGGCTTAATACTAAGTAACTGCAAAATTAGACGCTAAGATTTATTTTCAAAAACATTTTTTAGAGCAGTGCTGTCTAGTAGAACTGTCTGTGTGATGCAGATGTTCTATGCCTCTGCTGTCCTATATGGTAGCCCGAGTTACATGTGGATATTGAGCAGCTGAAGTGTGACTAGCGTGACCCAGAAATTATTTTTAATTGTATTTAATTTTTATTTAAAAATAGATTTAAATAGCTACACATGGCTGGTGGCTCTTATATTGAATCGTAAAATTCCAGTTATCATTGAAAATGCACTTCTAATAGTTATATCACTTTTTAAGCATCTCAAATGAAGTATTATTCTATAAACTGAGAATCTATTAACTTTCTACTTGGACTCATGGTTACTGATTCCATGAAAATAATTGATACGGTTGCTAGTCTTTTTCAACCTCTGGTAAAGTCTCAGAATTCTGTTGATGATATTAACTCAGTACATGAACACATCTGTATCACAAGAGGCTTGCAATTTCTATATGCATTCTGGACATATTTTGAATGATCTTAGCCATGGGCGTGTGCATGTGTATGTGTGCGCACGTGCTCAAGGCATGTTGAGGGGCCAGTAATGCTGGAGATCCAGGGACATAGTTAGTGTTATGACTGAATTCAACTGCAAAAATTTCACTGACTATCGAGGAGAGGCTCTGAGGAATTTGAAAAGGATGTAGCCACTAATATCCAGGCTATGAGAACACTGAATGCCATGTGCTTTTCACATTTCAGTGTGTATTTTAGCGATGTTCTTATTTTTTACTACATCAAAGTAAAGTTTATGAAACATTACTGAGGGAAAATAAATTATAGAGCTAGTCAAAGTTAGCTTTTATTATTAATTATTTCTTTATTTGTTTTACTTTCAAAAATGTAAAATTTATTTACATGTTAACTTTCTAAGATTAAAACAATCAGAAGAAAACATTTTGTTTGTTCCCTTAGGTCATTTCCTTTTTTCTATTGCTATTGCCTGTACTCCTTTAATTTGTAGCCAACTTCTCACATGTGCTGCACATTGCAGAGAAAGGAATAGCGAATCCTATAGCATAGGATGTTATATTTACATGGTTGGTGAGAGTATTATCTATAGTAAGCATAGAAAACAATAAAAGTGGAAGCTATAGCACTTTTCTCTTTAAGATCAGCTTAGATAACAGTATGAAGCAACCTGATCTTTTACGGAAGTGCTTCAAACTCGTTTCTGTCCAAAGCAGTAAGTCCATAAATATTGCATCTGATTTGGAATCATTTTTGAAAGAGTTATTAATTAAAGCATGCTAGACAGACATTTTTCCAATTTACTGAGAATCTAGGCAATAAAAATAAAGTAAGGCAATCCCTCTAAGGAGGTTTTTGCCAGTTATTTGGCTTGTAGAACTGAAGTTCACAGAATGATGGAAAAAGTTAGTGAATAAACCATCAAATGCAAAGTACAAGTGATGCATAAAATACAAAGGTTCATGAATGGGGAGTTACTAATTTCCTACAACCCTGAGGATAAAATCAAAACTAATGTGGACTGTTACCAGAATCTAGTGTAGATATTATAATAATTTTATATTTATATTTTACATTATCAACTTTTAGCAGAAACATAGTAAGCAAAAGCTGAATAACAACGAGAATAGGAACAGAGCACTGACTACAGTGATTTGTAAGTGAATGGAATATGTCAAATATAAGTGGAATGAGACTTAGGAACACAGATACATGATGTTCTAAGACATATTTTTATATGAGCCTAAAGGGTGACAGATATTCATTAAGGGGCAGAGGCCGGTTTATTCAACATTATATGCTTACATGAAGTAGACCTTAAGCAAATATTGACTCTACTCGAATTATTATGAGTAAATTGGCCCCTTTCAAGAAATGATAGATATGCTTCTTTTGTTTTCTTGGCTCTAATTTCAACTTGATTGCATTAAGGCAATAGAATATATTTAAAATAAACTGATATTCTTAAGTGTGTTTGTTGACAGAGCTTCCATAGATACTCTCTACAAATGAATATGTGCCAAAGAGATTTCATCAATTTAGCATGTTGTCTTTCACCCTCTGCTTACCTTTTTCTTTTCATCTGAAACCTAATTTTTAGCTATTACAATTCTCCATAACATTAAAGAGTATATTGTAAAAAATATTATTTTATATATTGTTTAATTCTTAATGTGTATTTCAAATATTCTGTAATATATAGTGAAGAATTAAATTATAGCATGCTCTTTGCAGCCATAAAAAGAAAACAGGAAGGATATTATACATCTCATCCCATTGTCTGCAGTATTAAGATAATGTCTTTTATACAGGGTTATCTGAGAATTATTCTTATTCTTCTTTATAAGCTCCAGGTCTCTTATTGAGTTAAACCTGAAATATAAGCATGTTTCCCCCAGAAACAAGTTGCCAGATAAAAAAGAAGAATGTTTACACTTGAAAACTCTCTTAAACTTAAACTCACTGAAATTTAGGAAACTCTGAAGCCTATAATGTAGCAGCAGGAGGTGAACCAATTAGGATTAATACATCGAATGATGCCTAATTCAGACATATTTCTAAGACTCATATTTTTCTCTGATGTGTCAAACCAATTATTTTAGGCAAAGTGGGAATCTTTTTCTTTACAGATGTCTCTGCTAGCCAAAATAAAATGTTAACTGACACATAATGAATGTTTTAATTCACTGTGCGCAGTTAGAAAATAGAACCCATAAGAAAACATTCAGAGGAAAGTTATCGGACAGAAAAGCACTTTGCAGTTCCTCATTTCACTGCGAATTATGCCCATTGATCTGGAATACTACTACACAAAGAGAACAGAAGATATTATGTAAAATGGGTAGTAACTTTTCATAGAGGGAAATGATAATAAGGAGAATCTTATGATATAATTCATGAATCTATACTTGCACGTTTAAGTTATTATATAGTTTATGTCATGTAAGTTTTCCTTCTCTACTCTTATTCAAAGCTTAGGAAGCATAGACACTGTAAGAGAATGAAACAAAGGATTTTCATCTAATTTAAGGATTCCTTTTTAAATTATCTTACTCTTTCCTCACCGCTCAGCTCCACCTACCTATTCAGTTTCACAGAGTTTTACAGCTATGACATAAAATCTGCCTACAGTCTCAACTCTCCAAGTACATTAGAAACATTAAAGGAGACAAAACGAAGTGCAAAAACATGCATGTGTCTATCTCAATCTCGGTTTTATCTCTTCCTTATAAAACAAATTAATAAATGTGAGTACTTATGTTTACATCACTTTCGAAGTTAGTGAGAAATAAAATAATTAATAATGTTGAAAGTCTAATTACATGCTGCACATTCAGACAGAAATAAACCTTGTTAAGATTGAATGCGGGAGGTAAAGACCTATGGGTTTGCTTACCTATTTACAACACTGGATATTGAGATCTGGCTCTAACACTGAATTATTATATACATCTTCCAAGTATATGTGCATTAAAGTGACTACAAAGACATCTTTCATTCAGGAAAATAGGGTGTTGATAAATACTTGATATACATTTAATATTACTAATAATATAATATAGTGTAATGTGTTATATATTATGTATGTAATCATCATAATAAAGGATAATAATAAAGATTTTTAAAAATGCCCAATGAAAAAAATTTATTGACACTGAAAAGAGTCGTGAATATTGTCTAAAGGGTGGAAGATTGGATGGACTGGGAATTAAGCCGGCACTGCACTGGCCACATCCTAGGAATGTCTAACACAAGCCAGGCTGGCAGTCCTTTGCCATCAACCCTAATCCCCCACCCTCATGCATACACATTCTCCCTACAAAGGACAAACTTCAACATAATCAAGCATTCTGTAAGAATCTCAGGAAAGCAAGAGTTTGACTCATTGGGACTAAGGAAGGGAAAATCGCTTTGTGTCTTACCCATCTGAGTTCTGTGTCTGCCCTGTTATGGTGAGTGGGTGGAATTTGAGATACACTGTTCACATGGCCACATGCCAACTCCTCTATCTCCCAAGAAAGCCAAGGGAGGTCAGTTTGAAAATGTCCCCAGTGTATGTCTGGAGGCCTTGGCAGATGTCAAGAGGATGTCAGGAAGATGGTGGTGTCTGTTACATGCTTGGCTGTGTGTCCTTTATAGTAAAAGAGGCCACCCAGCCCCAGGTCCCTGACCATCTTCTCAATTCAGACTAAGAGGCCCAAGACCTCCACCCTCTCAGTGTGGCATTAATAAGGAACAACTAGGGAAATGAATGGAACTATGTATGGTGACAGATGTTAACTAGTTTTAATGTGGAGATCATTTAAAAATATAGGCAAATACCAATTCATTATATTGTACATCTTAAACTAATATAATGTTATACGTAAATTGTACTTTTGATTTTTAAAAAGAGAGTCATGGAGATCTAAAGATAATAAGGAATATAAAATAGTCCATTAGAACATTTGTCGTAAATTGTTTCTTACAAAGGCAGTAGAAACTTTTAAGCAGTGTGGCTACAAAAATGTTTTTATTTAGTCTAGAATCTCCTATATGCTTTACAAATTACTGGTGTTCCACAGAGGCACAGGGAATTTTGCTTCTTGTTTCATGATCTGTGGTGGTTTGGTAATATAAGAACTTTTCTAGACTGAATTACATTTCCCAGAATTTCCTTCTCTGTCTATTTTTTTTTTTTGTTAGAGTGGGCCCAGGAGAGATTACTATGGGAGATTTGGAAGGCACAAGTGAAGCAAGCACTATTTGGTAGCCTACACATACTCATGTTTACATGCCGGTCATCTTGGTAGTGTGGGGCAGCAGCTAGTCCTGCAACTCCACCACCTTTCCTGAGATTCTCCCTCCACCTTGGAGTCTCTTGGGCCAAATTTGTGTGTCTAGTTTAGTGACCAATGGCTTGGGTTTCTGAGGACACTGATGTACCACCAGTGTTAGAGGCAGTAAGTGACAAAACTTTGAGTACTTTCTCATGGGCTCCAGCTTGTGCTTGATCTCTCCCATTTTCCAGCTAATTGTCTCTTACTAACTTTCTGCCCCAGGACTTCAAACTCTAGCACTGAATGAGAAGACAGCAGGCTTATTAGACTGCTTAATTACTTACCACAATTGTACAAGATCAAAAAAAGATTGTGTGGTTACCACCCTTCAATAGGATTCCCCAGTGTTCTCTGATTCCTGTTATTTACACTTTTGGGTGCCCCCTTCCCACAATGGGATTGGTGTTGTCTGTTTGACCAGTAGTAAATGAGATAAGTGATGGTATGTCACTCTCAAGATTAGGTTATAAATAACAGCAGCTTTCTTCTTGGGCAAGCTTATATACCACCTTTCTATTTGATAGTTCATTCAGGGAAAAGCTGCTGCAATGGTATGAGCAGCCCTATGGAGACCTCATATGCAAAGGAACATCTCATACAACATTCTGGGCCAGAAACATCCAGCTGAATTTCCCCCAACTTACAGAAACTTTATGAAAATAAGTGTTTGTTGTTTTAAACTGCTTTATTTTGGAGTAATTTAAAACACAGAAATAATAACTAATATAGGAATATTTACCAAATCCTACTCTTTATGAATGAATTTACTAGAAGTACAACTTTTACAATTGATTTCTATAGAAACCAATTTTAATTTTCTCCTGAATGATATATATTCTGATTATTATTAGGAGGTGACACAGCTTTCTCTCTGATCTTAACAATCTTTGTATCTGTATTACCTTTATTAAATGCCTCCCTTTATTATGCATGACATTTTTCCCCTCTGTGTATTGGGAACTAGAAAAAGTGTTTTAAAGGTCAATTACTAAGAGTAATATAAGGTGAAAATGCCTTATTATTTGTGAAATGCACTAATAGGATGGTCACATTTTCTCTTATCTAAGTTTATTCATTCTCTAAGTTTCTTCATTCTGTCTCATGACTTTAAAACATTACCAATAAATTATTTCCCTAACATACCATTTCTTTGATTATCAAATTCATATACGTAAGTTCTATATATAATCTCCAAAAAGTATTAAATACATATTTCAAATATTCTATATTCCATTTTACTTCATAGCCACTCTACGCAAAGAATCTTTATTGATTCCCATAACTTTCACACAATCTTTTTTTTTTTTTTCTGTTTAGGGAAAAGAAAAGCTAGATGTCATTAGCTTCTGAGTATAAAAGAGTTTTTGAAAATTAAGATCCTTTTTTACTCCTTTGTTTAGTGTGTTTCTGTTGCCAAAGAGGGTTATTAAAACATAAATTTCTAGCCTGCACTATGCTATTCTTCAGCTTCATTAGTGAGGGATAACTGAAAATGTCAGCCGTGATAACAGTGGCTTCCTGATCACTGTATTGCATCTATGGATGTCCATTCTCTAGCTTCCTTGACATAATTATACTGATTGAATCAGTGTCGGAATTTTTTTTTATTTTAATGATACCTGAAAAAAAGTAATTTCTAGAAGCAACCCTATTTAGGTCATTTCTCAAAGATTCTTAGAATTATTCCTTTAGGCTCAGTCTGGAACTTACTATTTAAGCCCTCCCACTGTATTTACTTTTCTATTAAGCCCCTTTCTGTCTAAAGTTCTATGGTAATTTCTGTGTGCTACACTGAACTTAAACATGCACCCCTTTTACTTCTTCAATCTACCCTTCAATCCAATGTTTCTCATTTCAGGTAATTCCCCTAATTCAGTTGCTTAGTTATAAACCTTGGAGTCATCCTTGATTCATCCTTTGATCTCTTCCTTACATGCAATACGGCAGCCAATTATGTTGGCAGAGATCCCTCTGAAATTAACTCAGATTTGCATTATTTTAGCCATCTATAACTCCAAGGTTAAAGCAAAACTCATCTCTTTCCTTCATTATTATAAGACCCTTCTAACTGGTGGTCCTACTTCTAATCATACCTCTCTATAAGCTCTACTACATATAGCACATAGAGTGGTGCAAAAATACCAGTCATATTTCACAACCTTACGTAAAATAGAAGCAACCTCTCACCACTGAATTAACTTCCTAGCCATATTATTTAGTCTTACTTTTCGCCATGGCACTTATCACATTCTAATCTAAAAAAGATGGTAACTCGATATTGGTCCATAACCAATTTTTGTACAGCCCCCCCCCCAAAAAAACTATAAGCCATATGATTTAAATAAAACTTTTCGTGCTTACTCCTCTATCCTCAGCATTTAGAATAGTATCTGATACACATTAGGGTACTTGATAAACATTTATTAAACAAATGAATGGTAGTCTTCCAGTAATTTCTAATGACTCCTGATCTCACTAAGAATACATACAGTGCACAGTGTTTTTCTTCCCTACAGTGACACACATGCTCTGGCCCTTTGCTAACTCCTTCACCTCTGCTTCAGCCTTATGAGCCTCACCACTTGTTCTTGAATAGGCTGTGCTATAGTCACTTCTCCCCAGAATGCTCTCCCTTCATGTAATCTATCTACTTTATCCCCCCACCATTTCTCAGTTTTTAATGTTTTTCATGTATAGTGGACAACACTTTAATATATTCTTTGAATTCTTAAGAAGTAGTCAGAGTAAATATATTCAGATTTTTAAATATGTGTATAAAGTGGAAGCATATGGAATATTGCATAATATTCTCATCCTATGTAAGCATATGGAAACCCTCAGATAGGCTTAGAATGAGTGTCTAGGGCTCTATTTTCTGCAAAAATACCGACAATATATCAAATAGATTTTTAGTTTTGTGAAATGCCAAAGGAAGAGCTGAGACATTTGATAATTGCCAGAACCTTTCTCTGAAAGCTCACCAGGACCATGAGTCATTGTTTAGGTGACAAGATGTCAGGATATGACAAGATATTCCTGTTATATAACATGACAAGGAACTTAACCCAGTTCTAATGCTGAAAAATACCAGTCAAAGTAAAAATAAAAATGAAATAGGTCTTCCTTAGCTTCTTTGATGAAAAGATATCAAAGGACTTTATAAAGTGCTTCTATTTTCAAAGTGCACAAACTCAGAATTTGAGCCCAAAATAGAAGCCTTTATAAATGGAGACTCAATTTTTCTTTAGTAGTATACACAGCAATCTTAAGACAAACCTTGTAAAAAAAAAAAAAAAAAAAAAAAAAAAAAAAAACCAGCTGTCAGAGAGCCACACTAACCATGAGGAAATAGTTTTTATTAAAAATAGGAAATTTTTGTTGAATAGGAATGAAAGGTTTAGAAATATAACTTCTTTAATAGATTCAATGAATTTCTTTAGATTTATTTAAAACTATATTATTATGGGAGAAGACTGTTTTCCTGAAGAAAATAGGGTAGGTTTCAGATACATACAAGTATACATATTTAGAATAACAGCATTTTATAAAACATAAACCTTGTGAAAAACTTCAATAAAAAGATATAAACTTGTCAATGAAATCAACTGTATGATTCGTGAAAAAAGATAACTAGTAAATCAACTCATTGAAGAAAAGATTTTCAAGTGTCACTGTTGGCTTCATGAATTGATAAGAACATACAAAGCTTAGCAAGTCACCATTTTGCAGTAATTAGGGGTCGAAAGGCATTTTATAACCATAAAACAATAGCTTTCAGTGTAATTATCATAATTACCCAATGAAGTAATTAAATAAATTTTCTCTGTTCATATGCTAGAATAATTTCAGATATTTATAGACAAAATCTTAGATATATGATAATAATCCATGTGGAAATAAAAATGATCAATTAAGTGGTATTCAAAAATTTTAGAAAATTAAAGGTTTTCTGTCTTCATATTTTACATATAACTGATCTTGCAGATGCAAGTTTTTTTTTTCTGAAATATAACAATATCTTCAACTTTTTGGAGATAAAAGCTTGTAGTTAAGTTTTTTTTCAAACCTTTCGTATCAATGGATAATTTGAATATTTAACATACACATAAAAAACACATCCTCATCACAGATGTGGCCTTATTTGAATGTCATAGGTAGGCTTTTTATTTCAAATATGGCCTTTCAAGGGGTCTATATTGCAACCACTAAAGATTATATTTTTATTTTCAATCAAAAATTTCTTTATTTTTATTATTTTAAAGTTTTTATTTTATTTTTTTTTCTTCTAGACACTTATAGATTCCTTTAGTAAATATGTTATTTGGTATAGATAATACCTTAAACTATTTTCGACTGATATTCAGAATTAATTTGCAACTTGATGAGACAAAGAAGAAAGAGATAAAAGAAGGAAAGGAATGAAGAAATAAAGGAAGAAAGGAAGGAGAGTAGAAAGGAAGGAAGGAGGAATGGAAGGAAAGAAGGAAAGAAGGAAGGAAGAAAGAAAAGATAGGTAATAAATCGTTTGCTTTCTCAAGTCATTCATTCAGCAAAGACAATTCATGGCCACCATAAGCCTGCCCTTTTTCTAGGAGGTGGTGATAAAAGAACCACATGATTCTTGATATGTGTAGTCAATGATGATAGGCATTTCATGAGTGTATATTCTAATGCCATGTGAGCACACATTCTCTTCAGTGTCCTCTCATGCCCCTTTTGTCTTCTAGCATAGTCTGCCTATTACCTAGTCACTCCGTGTGTTAATGCTTGCTAATAGCCTCTCAATACCTTTTACATCCATGATAAACAACCAGCCTTCTCAAAATCCTTATTATCCTAAACCAGCTCAAAATCTCATTCCCATTTAATTACTTGTGTTTAAATATTAGAAGAACATCTTATAAAATCTATAAGGAATACATTATGAATCACTGCCATCTCTGCCTTACTCTTACACAGTTAGAGTTTCCATATTTATATATTAAATGAGTCACTTGTCGATATAATGATAAAATTTCATGGATGTATCTGAAGAGTAGATATTTATACACCTTAGTAATTATAATTCAGAAGACTTCTTACCTTTTACCTTTCATTTCATCATGAAATTATTAACCCTAATCAGCTAGACCAATGAATCTCATACATGAAATTTCAGTTTTCTAAAATACTAAGTATCTGAAATCTTCATTTCTGGACATGCTTAGCACTGGGAACACTATAATTAAAAATGGAATTAAATAAATCAAATAGTGTAAATGGTTTTTAAAAGTAAACCGTTTGACTAAATGTAAGGTAATAGTTAAGAATTAATTTATCATATCAAAACAAGCTAAATAAGGAATAAGAATTTAAATCATTCATGTTTGGTAGCAAACAACAACCATAAAACCCAGAAACCAACCCATATTATTCAATAAAGAGAATTTAACAGAATAATTACAGTAGTTGCAAAAACATGAGAGGAAAAAGATGGTGAGACATAATAATTAGTAACATTCTGAGGTACTGCATCCACAGAGCTCAAGTTTCCAAGAGAGACATGGATGTTACTATAACTCCATGTTACCATAACTTCATTGCTGCATGATGACTTCTAGATTCTAGAGCTATTCTGGGATTTCTCTGAGGAAATATGCAGTCAACTGCCAGAAATGATTCCTGACATGAAGGGACAGAGAGTGCCTTGACTTCCCCTCATACTCTGTCTTCGAGTCTTTTGTGAGAGCCTCTCTAGCTGAAATTTAACTGAAAGTTAATTCACCAGGGAACCAGCAAATACATACAGTTCAAAAGGTTCAGCCTTTGAGTCAGAGCAGAGCAGCAGGAAAAATGCAGTCTCAAAACCAGCAAATGATGAATTATCATTAAAAAAATCATGACTTCTCATTTATAAAAATGTTGAAGACATTGATTTGCATTTTTGTTAATGCTACTATAAATAAAATTTATAATTCTCTGAAATGAATTGTAAAAAAATCCTTTTCTACAAAGTGAAAAATCTCTCAGCTTAGTGAATCTATTAGCTAGTTTGTGATTATAAACTCAAATTATTATAAATAGCAGTTCATATTGTTTACCGTCTTAAAACTTAAAAAGTCTTCTCACTAAACTTGGAATAGAATAGAAAGTGAGTACTCATTTCTACTGGGCCCTGCATAGCTCCTGCCTACCCTTATGAAATCATGTCTTACTACTCTCTCCTTATTCACTAAATTGCTCTCTCCATGTCTTTCTTTTTCTATAATTTATCAAACTTCTTCAACATAACATGTTTAAATCTATGTTTATTTCATTGTGGAATTTTCTCTCCAGAGAAATGTTGTTGGCTTAGTATTGAAGCCCACCTAAATCTCCACTCTCAGAATAGACTACCTGTCTAGCTTGGTCTGCATATTACCTAGTCACTCTGTGTTTTAATGCTTTCTAGTAGCCTCTCACTACCCTTTACATCCATGATAAAAACAACAACAACAACAACAACAACAACAACAACAACAAAACAGCCCTCTCAAAAACAGCTCAAAACCCTATTTCCATTTAATTACTCCAGTTTAAATATTAGAAGAAGAGCATCTGATAAAATCTATCTGTCTATTCTACTCAAGGAAATATGTTGGTCACTCTTTTATCCTACCAAATCATTTTCTATATGGCATAACCAATTCCTGATTGTTTTGGTTTGTTTAGTTATTTTTTTGTGTGTTTCCACTAGGGTCAAAAAGAAGAGACTGACTTTCTCTTGGCTTCCAAGGAATCTGTCCTCAATATTTAGGACCATAAGGACATGCTTGGCACCTAAGGACACTTTATAAATATTTACTAAGTGAATACATAAATGAATGAATGAATAGGCTATTGTTGGTTTTTAAACTCCTATGTTCTTTTTCACATCTGGTCCATCTCGGCCTTATGCCTTAATAAGAAAGACAAGGTTCTATGTTAATTCTTACTAGGACACTATCTGTATCACATTTAACTGGTTCACTTGAGGTTTTCCATAAAGTCTGTTATCTAGACTTCATTCTTTCTTTCTGCTCTGGAATAAATGTGGTCAACAGGTTCTCTACATCTTACTCTCCTAGATTTTCAAGAAAAGCTCTATGCCTTTCTTTTACAACTGATAACTTAGATTCAGAATAAAAAGTAGGAAAGAAATTCAAGTGTCTTGAACTTAATCTGATGCTCAAGTCAAACTCTCTTCAAATCTGAAATGAGTTTTTAAGTGCTTGGTAACTATTAATAAATTGGTACTGGCTCTCTTCTTTGTATGTTCATCTAGATATTTCTAACTCTGGAAGCCAGGAATCTTCCTGTAAGGAAGGATGAGTGGTAGGAAGAGAAAAAGTCTACCTTTTTCCTTAAAACTGATTATCTATTTAACTATAATCCAGTACTTTATTTTTTCATTTCTCTTTTATTTTAACTGTAATGATATTACATAAAGGTATAATTCAAACTGGTAAAAATGGTTTTATCTCAAAAAAAACAAAAAGATGAAGATAGACATGAAATCATGGTAAGTTAAGGAGAATAAAATTATGATGAATGAACCATAGACCTTTTATATTTGGTCATTATATGTTGAGTTTATATGTTAAAGGAAAGTCTGTCATTTTTGTTGTATTTTAATTATATGATATGTATCTTTAAGTCCTATTTATTGGAAAAATAAAACTTCTGTGAACTGAGTAGTAGTAGCTTATTGTTTCCCATCCCTTTCTATTTTGCAGTGTCTAATGTCATGTGGGCCTCCTCCCTTTTCCCTCTCCATCTCCCTGAAACTTTCATCGTACTATCTTTGTAATAGCCTTGGCTTGTTTTCACTCTTCTTTTAGCTCTGGCTTGTGTCTTGCTTTCCTCCTGGCTCTAAGCCCTGTTCCCAGCATCTCAGCCTGTCCAACATCAGATCTTACAGGAAACCTCAGTATACTCCACCTGAAACTTAAAATTTACATTCTCTTCTGTCAAATATTTATACAATTCCTTGCCCAATCCTGTCTCATATATAACACCATTTAAGTCTCAGAAATTAATCTTTAATGTTTTCAACTATACAGAGAATAAACTTTTTCAAATTATTTGTATTAATGGAACTATTCTTAAAATCGATTTGACTCCGAAATGCACAATTCTTTGAGCAATACACCCCAAAACCTTAAAAACTAAATCTCATATTTTTCCTCTTCTTTCCCATCATCTTTTTTTCCTCTAAAAGCTCCATTATTTTCTTGGCCTGGAGACTTTCAAACACTTCCAATACTAAACTTTAAAACTCAGGCGTATGTCCACCACAATTACTATGCAAAATTGAACTCTTCCCAACACTAGCTAGTCCAAATAGTAGCTTGTTTCTTTCTATTTTCCAAATTCCAAGCTCATAATAACAAATTCTACCCATTTAAAAATTCTATTCTTCTTACCCCCAGGCATTCTCTGGAATATCATACTTCTTTTTTCCTGTTATTCCTAAAATATATATATCATATATATGTATTTCATTTGCATTGTCCAACTAAAGCAGCCATTTATACTTTTTCTTTTGTTTCACACAGAGGCTGTAATTTTCTTCTTCTGCACATTCATTCTGGTGCTCTTAGTCTATATCTCATTATCTGGAGGATACAGTTTCACTCACAACAACCTTCTCTGAAAAACCCACATATTTAATAATTACCAAAGTTGCAAAAATGTTTCATACGGGCTCCCAAAGGGGGAAAAAACTATTTGTGTATGGGAGTCCATGACATGCAGTGTTCTCTAAAGAGTAGGGCCTTGTCATGTATTCATCTTGTCTGGATCTAAGAACAAGGAGCAAAGTGCCTCATTCCAGAACAAACAGAAGACTTTGCCTGAGGACATTCTTTGGATAAAGGGACATGTCTGGCCCTAACTGGGGCAGGCTGGAGTTGCTGGACATTTACCGCATGGGAACCTTAATGATAAGAACTTGACAGACAGATATCTTTGATCTTTCACCTCTCATGTGGGACAGCAGTAAATTGGCTTCTAAATGTATTCCTAGAAATCCCCAGTGAGATGGGGTCTCAGTTAGCTGCAGTGGCCTCTCTCATTGTGTACTCTATCAGCCCCATTCCTCTCTCATTTCTCCATTCCTTTTCTTCTATTCCTGATCCCCAAATAAATTGTCTACACTCAAATTCTTGTCTCAAAGTCTGCTTCTAAATTAAAAACTCAGACATTTTATCTGGAAAATACATTTTATATTCAACACTTCTTAACCTACCTAGGCTTCTGTCATATCATATTACCTAGGTTTCACTTATTTCAGCTCATTTCTTCACATGGTACCTATCCCTACTGGATCTCCTTAACACTCTATGTATATATATCCTAGAGTGTGCCACATGATGTACTGTGTATTTTACAGATATTATCTTACTCAATTCTAATCAAGTCCTTTTGAATTAGGAATTACTTTCATCTTCCAGAAAGGTAAATGTAAAATCTGAGATCTGCCGTAGTATCTGCCTCTTTTAACTCTACTATTAGTAGCATACTAACTCATTGATAATTCTAGTGTAATGTGCATAATAACTCTCAACTAACCACCTAATTATAGAAAATTGCCTATGGACAAACAGTTTTACAAAAGTAAGTAGTGTACCCAATTATTCTCATTTTTATTCTTGTGTCTCTCCACTACCTCACAATGTCTTATCTTCTTTGTTCTTTGTAAACAGAAAATGAAAGTTTTATGCACATAATAGCTGATTATATGATTATTTATAAAATAATTCTGAAAAAAATTCAATAGAAATTCAAGGGAATGACAATAGAAATGGCAAGTAATTGATTCATTGATATATATTAGCTATAGAATTAATTCTACTTAGCTAATAAAAATTATATTTTTGGTATGAATGCAGAAGAGGAATTATTAATGTTACAAGCATTCATCCATGGCAATATAAAATATTTCTAAATAGTCTTTATCTTTTTAATAATTTTTAGTGAGAATTTTATGATATTATGGAGTGACTATACTTCAAAATATCTTAATATGTATCAGGTTATTCAGAGTCCATCCTGAATAGAATTAAAATTCAGTCAGACTTTACTAAATTAAAGTAGTCAGAAAAAAAACATAATGATGTTCAAAATGAGAAAAATGCAGTTTATAGAGGAGAGTTACAGGAGAAAAAATATGCTTTAAAATTATGTGATAAATATATGCAGATTGACACTAAAGACCAAAACTGTCAGAGTGAAAGAGAAAAATAACATGAGCAGACAGTCTGACATTGCTTAAGAAAAGAATAGCAAATGTTACAATCAAATCTTAATTTTTTTCTTGCGGCATGCATTTTGTGATGCATCATGTTCTACTAGAAATTTAAGTTAAGATGGTCTTTCCTTTTCAAGGTCTTCATTGCATGAATGTTTAGATGTAGATGTGACTGTTGGCAGAGAGATGACTTAGAGTTTATATACATAGAGTATAAGCAGATGGTACTTTATTTAGAGAACTCAAGAAATGGTTTGAATATGAACAAATAGAAAGGTTTTACTCTATGTTATAGAATGCTTCAATAAGTGTCAAAATGTAAAGTATATGTCCCATTTAAAACTATTTGTATATCTACCAGTCCATCTAGCTATACATCTGTCTGTTTATCCTGTGAAAAGATTAACAAGTCAGAATTTAAGACTATTTAAATTATTATTGTTAATTATATCCTCACAGGTTTATAAGATCTGAGTAAATTTCTTAGAGCATTTTATTTTCTATCATCTATAGTGGGGATTCATGCATTATTTCCTCTGAATACCATGTTATTAATTTTAAAACTTTAATAAGGCACATTAAAATTCTTTATCACAATAACAAAAGTGCTACCATGTTATCTTCCCTATTATGTCTTTTTTTGCCTCTCCCTATTTGCCACCTAAGTCCATGATAAGCTATAAAATTATTTATATAATTTAGCAACAGATAAGTGATTTACATATTCTTTTTCTTCTGTGAGCTTGTTTATGCATCCCTTTATTGAATTAATATATATTCTTCAAGACTCAGTTTAAATGTCACTTCTATAAAAATTTTATTAACTTCCCTAATACAAGTCATTGGTTTATCCCTTGTGTTGAGTAGAATTTGTTAATTTTTCCCTTACAGTGATTTCGATGTTAGATTTCAGTAAATTTTGTTTCCTTTGCTAGATTTTTAAACATCTTGAGAACAAGATTAATACGTATTTTTTGTAGCTACTATTGTTTAGAAGAATATTTTTTAAAAAAATACTTAATAAATATTTAGCAAAATAATGAAACATTTCAGTTTGCTGTCAAATTCTATGTGTGCTTATTTATTTGTTAAAGAAAAGTGTATTCCTTTTTTCAGAGTATATGGTATAGAGTAAGGAGACACTGTATTTATTCTATCACATAGAAATATATGTATATAATTATATTTTTGAGCAGGAATACATATATGTGAGTATATATTATGAACCACTTGTTTCTGTATACTTATATGTGTATAAACTTACACTCAAGAAACAGATAATAGTCTCATATTATATTATATTATATTATATTATTATATATGAAATATAACACATATATTTCAATTATGCTATCACATAATTGCCTAAAATAAGTTGTGTTTTAAAACACTGTCTTTAAATGTGTGATTTTAAATAGATTGGAAAGATTATGTAAATAAAAATGAACATAGATATCATTCATAATTTTTAAATAATTAGTGTAACTGTCAAAATGAATTGATTTCAGCAGAAGCCTAATTTATCATCAAGAAACATTTTAGGACTGATAGATTAGGGTTTTAATAGTTATAGACACAGTCTGTTGTTCTGAATAGATACTTAAGATTGCTAACAGAAAATAGGACCAATCATTCCAAATTTTCAAGACACCTAAGAAGTTACGGTAGGGAGTAATCAGCTTGTAAAAAATCATTCTAATGAACTTCAAAAGCATTATTTTTATCTCTTTTGTAGCTTGAATATGTTTTACTTATTACCTGTATTTAAGTATGATCCACCTAATGAGTTTTTATGATCTCTATGTTTTATATTTTCATGGAGTGGGGTTAGGAATTGGATGAAGTTCACAATGGTCTTCTTATCGAGAGAGGTGTTATTGTTGTCGCTCTTTTAATTTCATAACACTGTTTTTATTTTTATTTTTTAATTTTAGAAGAAATTTTTATTGAGAAAAGCATTGCAAAAATAACAGAGAAATTCTCATATACCTCACATACAGTTTCTTCATTTGTTAATATCTTATATCACTATGGTATATTTGTTACCATTAATGAACATATATTAATAAATTATTATTAATTGAAGCCCATACTTTATCCAGATTTCCTTAGTTTTTCCCTAAAGTTTTTTTCTGTTGCAAGATATCATATATACAGTTCATTGCCATGTGTCCTTAAGCTTCTCTTTCTTAAATTTTTCTTGTTTTTGATGAACTCGATAGTTTTCCAGAGTCCTAGTTAGGTATTTTGTAGAATGTCTATCAATTGCGATTTGCCTACTTTTTTTCTCATGATTAGAATGAGTTTCTAAGTTTTGAGAGAAAGACCACAGAGATAAAATTCTATTCTTATCCATTCATATCAAGGGTACATGCTATTCACATGACTTATTATTAGTGAACCTTAATTACCTGACTGATTAAACTTCATCATCTGGATGAATTTTCTTTTAAACAAAATAAGTACTAGCATATGTTTAAGCTTTTTTGGGAAAATAAAGTAGAAAGTGAAAATGGCAGATGCTAGATAATTAGGAAAGATGATATTGACTTAGTCCACATATTAACATTTTGGCTTTTACAAGAAGCAAGGACAGGTGTTTTTTAGTAACTGGAGGAAAGGCAGGGTGTGGGGACATATTTCTTCTCTTTTATCAGAAGGCAAAGTTATCAGTTGAGTGTGTTGATGGACTGGCATATGCTGATTGGACAAGTGAGAAGGCATATACAATTTGAAGTCATCAGTCTTTATTTATGATGAAGCATATCAGTATCTGTATGTTGTGTATTTATTTGTGAAAAATGTGTTTGTATATTCAAAACTAAAAGCCAAAGTAAAGCACAAATACACTTAGTCCAAGTATTATTTTTAAACTTGTTATTGATGCCTATCTTCATGAAGAATGTGTTTGTGTGTGCATGTGTGTTTTATACATATTCAACTTAATCTGATCTAATGACAGTCACTTAATATATTTTCATCTGTTCGCCTGACTGAATATGATTCTTTCATTCATCAATGAGAGTTCACATCTACAGGAAGAAAACAAACATATTATAATTACAAACATGAACCAGTTCTTACATTACTACACAGATAATCATATCCAAATGCCATGGAGAAAACACCTTTTTTGTTGTTGTGTATGTATATAAGTCATATCATCCAATGTCAGCTATGCAAATATAAGTTTGCATATTTATATCAAAGGATTACCATGTGCTGAACCTTTTAATGATGACATATTAAATGATCTGGGTATTTAGACCTGATTAGGATCAGGTCTAATCCATAGCTTTAAATTAAATATACTTTCCCATTTGAAAAGAATACTTATTTGATATTAAAATGACAACATATGGTTATTATGACTTCTGAAAAATCCTTGCCTTTTCATATGGAATATCTGTTTTACATATGGGGCTTCTGTCACCGTACTTCTGATAGTTTTCCTCATTTATATGAGAAAATGTGAGTAATGTGAGTTGTTTAAAACTGAAGGTGAATCGAACAACAAACATAGATTGCATTTGAATTTATAGTCAAAATATATTTCAAAGAAATGACAGCTTGGACATTAATTTAGTTTTTACATCTTGACTCCGTGACAGGAAACTGAATATTCTCAAAGGTTATAGTCAGTTTTTTTGTTGTTGTTATCAATTTCATTCCTTTATTCTAAGGAAGTAAAAGTTTCTTGGAAGGCCTGACTTACATTTAAAACATAATAGTATTTCAGAATATTTCTATAGATAAACATTTTTTATGTTTATATACTTACTAATTCAAAGAATTAGTTAGGCTTAAAATAGCTTATTGTGCATTTTTGCCTTAAAATTATAATATTATTTAAAAGTAAGTTGCCAAAAATATATTAAAGAATGTAATTCTTTGTTAAGAAAAAGAAACAGAGAAAAGACAGTAGCATTAATTATTACCTTGCTTCCAATTAAAATAAAATATCCCAATTATACAGATATAAATTACACACAAAATATTTTGTTTAATAGTTTTAAAAACATATAAAAACATATATCCATCATATACTTATGTCATTCAGTGAATAATTACAACTGTTCTTGTGCTTTTAAAATATAAATTTTATCACATGCTACTCGAAGCCAACAATATCCATACAGTTTTATTTTTAATATAACCTTGGCTATCATTTTAAAATAAGAGATTTAATTTTTTAAAGCAGTAGTGGTTACCAGAGGGTAGGGGAGGAGGGGAGAGGGTGAAGGTAGATGGAGCAAAAGGGGTCATATATGTGGTGATAGAAAGAAACATAACTATGGGTGGCAAACATATAATGCAATATATATATATATATATTCACACCTTACTGTTGAATTGTATACATGAAACCTACTGGATTTCATTATCCAAGGTCACCTTAATAAAAACAAAAATTAAAATTAAAAAAATAAAGCAGTGTATTTGGGCACATTTGTAGAAATTTTATCAGAATTCTCAAAGAAAGTAAAATGCTTTATGGACATTATTCAGTCTTTACTTTCTTTCTATCTCTCTTTAACACAAACTTGTTGCCTGGTAACATATACTGTGCAATTTCAGACCTATTATCCTGACCCTATCTGTAGTGATGCAAGCCAAAAGCATCCTATTTAAAAAGACAAACTGTAGTTGATTTCCACAATGGAAAAGTGAGACAGTATGAATGACCCCAAAGATCACATGCCATATGTCATGGTTGGACCAGCTCTATTGATTTTCTTCATCAAATTATAGTCCTCGCCCCCCTCCACCTGCCCCACCTAAATAAATAAATAAATAAATAAATAAATGAATGAATGAATGAATGAATGAATAAAGACGTAAAGGTCTTCTCTTTCTTTTACAGAACTTCTGTGATGGTTTGTCCTAGCTCAACTCTGCATCCTCCAGAACAGCCCTGCTTCTTTCTTACCTTCAAGCCCAAGCTTTTTTTTTTTCATTTTTCTTAGGGATCCTAATTTGAAAAGAAATTTTTGTTATTTTTAAATAGTATCAGAGTGAGCCATGCCTACTCTACTATTTAAAATAAATTCGTATTTATATTCTGACACGGGATAGATTTTGAGCTAAAGACAAGAGATACTTTTATGTATGGGCTATTCTAATGTAAAGGGAATCAGGTTTTCACTATACTGGGAGTGTCCTCAACTTGAATTTGTGTTTTGTAAGCTGCCAGATTGTGTCGTTTATTTTACTATTCTGCTTAGAGAATGGGAAAAGTGAGAGAAAGTGAAATGAAAGGAATTGAAATCTCTTATGATCTTCTAGATACCAGGCACTGTGCTAGCTGCATAACATGCCTAATTTTATTCAATACTGATGACAATCCTGTAAGGTAGGCATTCTTGTATTGACTAATTCCAGGAAAAGATTAAGTTCATACATGGTAATTATTCTTCCTAGGTAGCACAAGTATCAATTATTCAGATCCAAGAATCAAACCCAGCTCTTACTGGATTTGCAGCATTGCTTTTGCATTCATTACATTATCATTCAGAAGGTGGAGCATAGGCAAGAGCATAATGAGGGGAGTATTGCTCTCCAAAACCATGTTTTCTAAAGTTGAATGTTTTCAATATTTTTTAAATGTGTTGATATATCAGTTAAGAACATAGTAAATAAATATTTGAGAAATCATTGAGGACAGTCTATGAAAAATTTATAGAGATAGGCAAATGATAGCAAATGATTTTCATGCCAGTGCCACCACACAGCAAGTATGAAGGCTCCATGCCCTGGGACTGACCTTTGGAATCCGACTATTCCTGTGGAGGGAAAGAGAGACAAATATGTCTGTCCTCTTAATGTATATTATGTTTACCTGTGCTTAAAGTGAAAACTTGACCTTAATATGTACAAAACCTAAAGTGCTCCTGAATGTGAAGGTGTGTTCCATTTAAAAAGATCAAAGGTAATGTGCACATTTTAGTGATTTACTCCTTAAAACACAAATCTAAAACTATATATCGACACATCCCATCAAACTTGTTTTGATTGTCCCCTATAATTACTTTATTTCACTGATTAAATTACTATTGTTCTTTATCCTTTCAAGCACATTTTCTCAATCTACTATAATGTATACACACCACAGCAGAACACACGCAAACATACATACACATATGCAAATACTGAAAACAAAACAAAACAAAAAGCTCAAGGCAATGTTGAAGAAATCATTTCTTGTCATTGAAAGTAATTGTCAGCAATCTTCATAAAACAATTCTAAAAGTTTTTCGCTGGTGGAAATCACAAATGATAAGATCTCAAGGTTATAGTCTAGGAGACAGTGATAGAAGTTTATATTTTTCAAGACCATCCTTCTCTGCATTTTGTGGCATTATTATATATGATAAATGTTATTTTCAATTCTCGTTATGCTTTGTTATATAACGACCATTAGTTTATTTTATAAAAAGAATTTAAGTAAATTTAGTAGGTCAGATGATGCATTAATTGATTTATTCAATAAATACTGAGGAAATAATAAATACCAGGAACTCTTCTAGGGGCTGGAATACAGCAATGAAAGCAAGTTCTCTGTTTTTTGAGCTTGCATTATAGCTAGTATGGTAGATAATAAATAAAGGGCTGATAAAATATGTGGTGGGTGATAGGTACTATAAATATTTGTGAAACCAGAAGGGAATGAGAGTGAAAGGGTATCTGGTAGTTAAGAATAATTCCTCAGGGAAGAAATATTTTGAGCAGATGCCTCAGTGTCATGAGTGAGCTATGAAACTCTGAAAAGAAAGGTGAAGAAATTGTCTTTCTTCTCTCTCTCTCTCTTTTTTTTTTTTTTTTTTTTTATGGTAGGGAAGAGTAAAAAGATTATATTGATTTTATTAGAAAGTCCGTATGTGTCGCTATACTCGAAATGATTGTTAGTATTACAGAATGTTATATCATTTTAGTCTCTTTATTTCTACTGTTTATTAGTTTCTTACACTCTTATAAAGCTTTTAAATATGATATTAATGAGGCATTAAATTTATATTCTTTTTTTCTGCTCTCAGAGAACTCTGTCTTTTCTAAGATTACAATCTATGTTGTTGTAATGGCTTTGTGTGTGTTTCTCACCAAAACCTGAGCTTTCTGAGCACTGAGCATAGTGTATTTTAGAGTAAGTGCTTAATATGTAAATATTATCTATTTGTTGAATAGTTAAATGGCCCATTTTGAAATTTTCTACAACAAAATTATTTCTTCCTTGCTATAATTTACAGAGTTGAGAACCCTGCATGTGTTTCTATCTGAGCCATTCCAAAGGTCCCTTCTAAAGACACATTTTGCTTCACTCTGAAGCTGCAGTGTGTATGGGGTGCGGTGGGGCGGTAGTTTTCCATTCAGTGGAGAATACCACATGACTTCTAATGCCAACATCGCAATTTGCCTGTCTGGTTTCCAAAGCACACGTGTACCTTGATCAACGACACAGAATGTCAACACTCCAAGCATTAACTGGAACTGCAGGTTATCCTATTCCTAACCAAACCAGAATAAGAGAATTGATACTCTTCTAGAGACTGAGGATTACTTAAGAGATCCACAATATTTATGCTTGAATCCAGTTTTACCACATTCATTTAATTCTTCACAATTTCACCTTGATTAAAGTATGTTAGCTTTGGTTAAGAGATTTCATAATATACAGTAACACAATATTCCCAACTTTGGTTACTATAAAGCTATTTTTGAAGATACTTGTTACTAAATCAGTGTTTATTATATAAAATCTCTGTCATATTTTTACATTACTGAATTTTCAGTTCTTAAAAAAGTTTATATTCCCTAAAGCACTGGTGTGCTTCCTCCTTTATGATTAAATGAACTGAACAAATAATAGGATTTCTTTTCATTTTTCTTCTTCCTCCAAGAAGATTAAAGCCAAATGTAAAATTCAGGCACAGATATTTTTCCTTTTCTCCTGATTTGCTACTTATATTTATTTTATTACTTATTGAATCTTTATTGCTTTAAGCTGTTTCAAAAGTGTTGCATGAAGTATTGGAATACATAATACACAATAAACAAATTAATCACTTCCAATTTGCTGTTGATTTAAGCAACTAAATTCTGAGCTTGTTTTTCTCATTAGTATATATGTTTTTAATTTACTTTTCAAAATATATGAAAGTTCTATAAAGATATTTTTAGCATAATACCTGTTATTTGTATAAACTTTTATCAGAAAGCATATAAATTGAAAACATAAATTGATTCAGATAACACAGAGATCATTTTGAAGCTGTATTAATTTAGGTATTTATTAAATAACCATGAATGAATAATTATAATGTCTTTTTTATGAATTAAATACATTTATTTGATTTTCTGTTTTAGAGGGTACTATTTTTTAAGTGATGAAAAGCAATTAAATCTAAATACCAGGTATGTTAAACTCAAGATGTTTGAAATTAATGTGCTATTGTCATGGTATAGAAAATGAGAAATTGAAAATAAAAATATAATTTGTTACAGAGTTGTATATAAAATTTCTTTGTGAACATGCTTATTATTCATGAGTACTTCACGTGTCTTACACACACACTGCATTGTACACACCAGATTTTTCACTGGACATAGTGACTAAGAACACGAACCTGAGAGTCTGGAAGTCCTGGATTCAAACCCGGGCTCTGCCACTTACTAGATATTTAACAGAGGTACTTTACTTAGTTTTCCTCATCTATGAAATAGGGATAATAACACTCAAGTTATATGGTTAATCTAAATATCAAGAGGAAAAATGTATGCTCTATTATTAGAAAAAGTCCTCGAAATGATTTTTACAGAACATAAATAACAAATTTTAGTGTCAAAATAAAAAGTCTGCAACCCTACCCTCTCCAACATCTCCTTAAAATACAGTACAGTGAATGTATTGGATTTCTTGAAAAGTATCTTAGACTTCACATGTGCCTACATTAGTGAAACTTTACCCAATGGCATCAGTTATATTCTTCTTTTACCATTGACATCTGCTCTATAGGCAGCTGTCTGTGGTGCCAATAATAATGCCAACAACTGATCCAGGTCACCACAAGAAGGAACATATAACATAATTTAAAAATCAATATCTGTGACATTAAGAAACTGTATTTCTTACTTATTTTAAACCTGAATAAAAATATTCAAATAATATTTTAATAGACAATTTTAGCTCCTTTTTTGAGGGGGGGGATGCATTTTGGTTTGTATTCAAAGCCATTAAGAACAAGTAATAATCCAGGTGCCTGAGCATCACAAATATATTTATATACAATCAATCTTCGTAGAAAGCCATATTCATGCTTGTTTTAGAACCCTACCTTCCCTTATTATGTTTTGTAGCAATATTTTATTACCTATTACAATAAGTTATATGAAAAATCACAGAATGTTTGCCTAGACAGTTTTATTAAATATAGTATTATGATGAATAAATTTAGTTGATGCATTAGAGATTATCAATTTCCCATGACTAATTCTTTTTAAATAGTATTTTAACACTAGAAAAAAAGGTTTAGTTTTATATCATAGCTTCTTTGACACAAATTAGAATTTGGCAGTGCCCTTATCTTAAATATTTTATTTCCTTTAAAGCTTAACACACAATAGAAATTTCATAAATGTTCAATTTTGTTTTAATTTATAATAGATACTTGAATGTATTTAAAAGAGTATTTGCTCTTGCAATATTATAAATATATTGCTTCTGAGGTTAATTCCACAGTTAGGGACAATTGTTGAAAGAGATTTCTAAAATCTTTGTCTTGAATTTAGTGATACACAGAAAGTAATTGAAAGAAGAAATCTTTAACAGGTGAATATTACTAGAAAAAAAATCTCTGATTTATTTTTTGTCATTTTCCATGATGTAAATACTCTCATAATGGCAATTTCAAGTTATTAACATGATGTCACTGAACTGAGAGCTGGAAAGAGATATACAGAAATAGGTCACATAAGCTAATGCAAGTGGTCTCCTGGACATCAAGGGATCTACCATTAAAAATATGGATGCATCTCTAGTATCCAATATTTCATTACTATGATTTTTAAAAATGAGGATATCAGTGTTACAATATGAATTTTAAAGAGAATATTTATACAGTAGTTCATATAAAACTGAGTCAGGTGTCTGAAATTTCAGTGATGATTTTTTTTTCCCTGTAAGCATGAAAACATCAGAAACCCAGAATTTTAGTGTTTTTTTTTATATTTGTCAATGCATTTTATATTTATCAATTATCATGTATTATGTGTCTGAATTCTTTTCAGATCTCTGCACATATCTCTAAGGTTTACATTACTGAATCCATTCCATAGATAAATATACAAGACCAAGGTCAAAAATTAGCAGAACTTACCTCAGTATTCAGGCTTATCTGACAGTCATTTCCATCTCAGATAGAAAAATACTGTCTTAACCTTAGCTCCTTGAATAAGAGCGTTAAACAAGGGCTTTCACTACAAGTAGATTATTTAGGAGAAAAAAAAAATCAGCAAGTGGGAGTTAGGCTCTTGGAGAAAAAAACAGGGAATAATGAAAAGGCAGAAGTAAGATCAACTGTTTAGTTGATCATTAAAATAAATGATTAATGCTGGATCTATAGGGAGTTTCTGAGGAATTTATAAATTGTGTTTTAGAAAAGCCTGCTTAGAATGGAAGAAGAAAACACTTCTTGTTGTCTTCTCTTCACCTTTTCAATTAATGCTGGTCTCTTCTAAGTTGTATCAGAGTGAGTGTGGAATAGTTCCACGCTATCCACATATTAGCATCAGACAAGCCCCAAGGTAGTGTTTGGCCTCAGGTGAGGTGCTACTACTGGTTTTTGTCTCCAAAGTCTATGTAAATCTGATGCCTTTATTAGTGATGAGAACAAAAGGTAAGGCCAAATGATTTTGAAGTGGAGCACAAAAAATGTTTGACACAGAATCTATCCATTCTTGAAATATGTTCATTAACTAGAAAAATAATCTATAATACAATTTCTTATACTTATATAAGTATATAATATACTTGTTTCATGTGATTCAAAAATTTAAAAATGAGAGCACATGACATAGTTTGACATGAAACCACTGACATAGAGAGAAGGGTTGCATCTCCTTCCACATTCAAATCAATTACCATCATCCTGAAAGACCTAAACATCGACAGTATAGTTATATTGGAACTGACCTAATGTAATAGTATTCAGATGAGAAGGCAAATGTAAGGGATTATTGAAGAGATCTTCGCTCATCACCAATAGCAAGCATCATACATTTGTCTATACTCAGTTTCTTGGTTGAGGGTTTGGTTAGCAGTTTCATCTCTATTGTTTATGCAATCATTAAATGCCTTGGCTCGGAAACTCCACTTCCTTTGTCAAAACAGCCTGGTTCAAGCACACCACTTCCTCAAGCTCATGTGCTTTTTGTTAGAAATCTATTGTTCATATCCATGTGACCCCAGTATGTTTCCTTCCAAAATGAGTTTTAATGAGCCAAGATACTAACGGAAAAAGTAGGTCCTATAATGCCATATGGAAACTCACACCAGGATTTAATAGCTGACATCACTGATGGATTTCATAGAATTGTTTCCACTGTATAGACTAATTTAAACAATCGATAAGTAAGGTTTTTTTTTTTCATTGAAAAATGTAAGGTGTCTCTTATAAAATCATTCTTGGAAGTTAAGCTATAAACAGTTTTTTTTTTTTTTTTCCCTATCAAGTATGAGCATGTGGTTTTATCTCTTTTTTCTTCTTCTTCTTTATACTTGAACTTCCTGTAACATAGTTCAGCTCTGGCTTGCATACACAGACATCATATTGCCTAAAAGTAGCATTTAGGACTCCATTAAAATCGTCAGCAACTTATTTGACTAGGATTTATAGCCAGAATAGTTTAAAACAAATAGCTTAAGCCAAAGTAAGCAAATTATGTTTTTAATTATTTGTGTGAGGTAAATATAATTAACTTGAAAACATAAACATATTCTGTAAATATATGCAAGTTTTGTATTTATGAATTTTTAAGATAATAGTTTCATCTTGTGATTTTTCCATCCAAATATTACATTTCTTAAGAATTTAAATCGTATTTATAAAACCTGGCTCATTCTGCTAATAGGAAAATGCATTTAAGCTCTCTAAAAGAATGTACCTCTTATGGCATACAGAAAAATGGTTTCCCAAAGATGTCTACATTTGATGACAGAAATTATCAACATCTTACATTACATGGCAAAAGGAATTTTACAAATGTAGTTTAATTAAAATCTTGAGATGGTGTGCTTACTCTGGCTCATCTAGGGGCCCAAAATAATCACAAGAATCCTTATAAGTGAAAGAAAAAGGCAGGAGAGTCAGAGTTAGAGAAGGAGATATGACCATGGAATCAGAGGTCTGAATGTTAAAAGGATTTCAGTCAAGAAAAGTGGGCAGGCTCTAGAAACTGGCTAGGACAAGGAAATTGATTCTTCCTGAAAGTCTCTAGACAGACCTGAGTGACGCTCACCCAGGTAAGACTTTAGCCTACCATTACTGTAAGATAGTACATGGATTTTGTTTTAACCCACCAAGTTTTTTGGCAGTTTGTTAAAGCAGCAATAAGAAAGGAATACTTTCCCACTCTTAAGACATTCTAAAATTTCCCAACGGTATTTAACTGGTGCTTACAGACAAAGTTCTTGTTTTTAGTTCCCCCAAACTTTATTAACTCAGTTGAATCTAGTTAGTATCAGTGACACTCTTCTACTATATACAGTAATATCTACTGGCCAACAGTGCTCTTTGGGCTCATTATCACTGTCATTTGAACATTAAAACATGTATTTAATATCACAGACTTGCCCTGACACTATTATTATTATTATTATTATTATTATTATTAATGTATTTATTATTAGCACTTCCCTTATGTTCTACTGAGTGTTACTCCTTTTTACAGCATGTATTACTACTCTTTTTTTATTATTTTCATTCTGTGGACACCGAAGCAGATACATAAGGTCTCTTTATTTGTTCATAGAATAACTGCATTCCTCTAATGGACATAGTTAATAAGCTCAAGATGAAAATGATTAGAGGTTATCTTTCCCTGAACTTCTATTCATTTGTACAACATTTATCTGATGCCACACAGAATATGTCCATATAAGAAATTCCATCATACATTATGATGTGAATTTAAGTCCCCACATCACCATGGTTGCTCTCACTGAGCATGCTTTACTTTATCATCACTCTTTGTCATTTGAGACAACTAGAAGAAAAGACAACACAGGTATAGTCTGGCCCCACAGAACAGAAAGTACTTTCCTTTCATTATTCTGAACCATATAATCTTGTTAATTTGCAAGGTTGCATATTAAGTCGTATGGGTGATGAGTTGGATTATTGAGCAAAGGAATGTAAAGTCAACTAAGTCCTGTAATTGTTTAAAAATATTCAGATTTTACTAGTTCTATGTTTTAGAAACATATTTGCCCTTATTCTGATATTTAAAAGAGTCTTTTATATATTAGGAAAATATTTGGTACTATTTCTTTTGTTTGAGAATAAATTATCTAAATATTTATCTTCTCAACTTCCTTCTCTCTCACACAATTAATAAATTAAATGTAGAATTACTAATTAATTAATAAATGGGGTATTATCATAATGATAGCTGATTTACTGTTGCCTTAATTTAATTACTTTAAATATGTTTTAATTAAATGATTAGATTATTTAAATAATTAAATAATTATATTAGATTAAGAAAAGCCCTATTTTTAAAATAGTATGTCCACTCAGAAGACAAACACATAACTAATTTTTTTTTTTTTTTTTTTCTGCAAAGCTGGCCATATTGCACCTAGTAGATGGTATGTGGCAGTGCACTGTATGTACTCTATTAGAAGTTGACAGTTTTAATATTTAAATACTTGTATACATTCTCACCAAAATTAGAGGCCCTTTTTGTGACTATTAGAATATTTTTGTTTGTTTTTCTACTTTTAGAGTCCTCTTTTTTTTAGAGGCACCTTTTTAAATTTCTGCTCCTATACCTACTATTCCCTCAGTACAATATCTATGAAAATCAACAGAGATTGTGAAGTTTTCCATTTTCCTCTTTTAAATTATCTGAAATTTTATGGCTGGAGGAGTGAGTTATCATTATATTTAGTTATTTATTCTACATTCTTACCCCCAAAGTCATTTTGCATAGCAGTTTGGGGGAAACAAAGGAAAAAGAGGAGAAATTTTGAAAATTTGTTTCCTTCTTAATCAAATACACATGGGTAAGTAGAATAAAGGTTAGGATTCAAACACACTTTAATCTCAAAAATATTAAATTTAAATCAATTCATTTTATTTTTATATTGATTTTCAATACTTAGTACAGTACACATTCTAAAGATAGACACCATAATTTTCTGTTTGACTAAGCTGATTAATCTTTCTTGCTTAAATTTCCACATCTGTAAAATGAAGATAAAAATATTATGTATTTGACATGATAGTGTTGAAACTATTAAACATATTAATATATTCCAGCTTCTGGATACTATGTCTAACACATAGTAGGTACTCAATGACTGTAAGCAATTTTTTTCTCTTGAAGAAATACTATGTAGTTTAAAAGCAAACGAATTATAAGTGTGCCAGCTTGCAATAGTAGAAACTCTGGAAAATAACAGCCTAAACCAACAATTGAGGAATCCGCTAACTCTCGTTTGATCTTATCTTCCTTTCACTAGTTTTCTCTCTAGGAATATATAAATTTAAAACTCTTTAGAGATTATTGTACAACAGCACACAAAACAAAAACAACAAACCATTGTTTTCTACAAATTGGACATTAAAAAAATTTAAAAAGGAAAAAGATGTATATAATATAAGGGGTCTGGAAATACAGAAGTATACTAAGACAAACAGATAAATAACAATAAAACAACAACCACTTTAATCCCACCTAATAATGGTAATATCAAAATATTTTCAATTTTCATATTATACTCTGACCTTAGATTTTATAAGTCTCATGAAATATTTGTAAATCAAATATTGTATCTTTAAAATATTCTATGCACATGCAAAATTGCGCTCTTATATTCTTAGCCAAGTAACCCCATAAAATTTATATAAATTGAAGGGAAAATATATACGATATATCATATTGCATTTAATCTTAAAAGAAATGGTGTTTAAGTATCTTTAAGGTTAAATTATTTAATAAATCTAGGTAATCCAAAACTCAAGTGTATTGTGATTATTCAAAATAAATTGGAAATAATTTAAAAGGGAAACAGTTTTATACACAGCAATGACTACAACACACATTTTTCCTATTAGCTATGGGAAAAGTCAAAACGGGGGTGTGTGGAAATGTATCTAGGAGAATAAGCACTTAACATTCCTATTGCTCATGAAGAAAATTGAAACTGAAAATTATAGACGATGTATTACAAAAGTAGTACAGATGACCATAATCAAAGGAAAAGACAGTAGTAAATAAAACCCTGCCGTAAATGACTGTCAAATTGTCTTTCATATTTAGGTTAAAATAAAACATTACTGCATATTTATATGACATTTATGGTTTCCCACCTTAAAAAAGATTTTGATCAAGCAAGAGTAACTCCCAATTATTTCTTATAAGGAAGTTTCTGCTATATTAAAAACACTCAGGAAAGCTCCACATCTGGTAATTCTATAAATAATTCAGAAGTGTTTTCTTTTTATATAGCTGTATAGTATAATTTTAGAATCAGGGAGCGGACATACATTTCAGACACTATATTGTGACAGAAATAAATCCTACCTATAATATATGCATGAATGCTAAATTTAGCCTGATCTATTGCTTTTAAATAGAAGGCGAAATAATCAGAAACCTTAAGACATTCCATAACTTACCCTTCCATTAACAATTTGTTTGTTCTGATTACTTGAGTTTGTCTTTTAAAAGCATGCCTTTTTTGCACTTACACTTAGTTTCAGCTTTTTCCTACTCTTTTTTTTATTTTCTTTCCTCTTTCTTATTAGTTTGATATTATTTTTTGTTATTCTTCTCATGATTAGACAAACACAATAATTCTAAGTGTTACAACCCACAAAGCCATATTGAGAGGCAAATAATAATAATAATAATTAATAATTAATAATAATTAATTAATAAAGGAAAGGGAAACATAACTTATTTTTTGCTATTTTTATCTTTTTATTATTTATTTATTTATTTATCTATTTATTTATTTATTTATTTTTTGGTGTATGAGAACCACACATACTCTATGTCTAAACAAGTATCTTGTTACATTTATTGGCCAAAACTCTCATTATAGTATCCCAAACCTGTCATTTCCAAGGAAATGGGAAAGAATGCTTGATTTACACTAATTCGAATTTACCCTTTTATTAGAGATCAGTGTCTTTCATGAACTATATATACTTGAAGGAAATTTGCTAGCTTTTACCAAGAAAAGGGATGGAATATTTTGTGTGTAGACACCCAATAATATGTATTAAAATAGAGGACACAACTCTATTAAAAATATTAAATGATTTAATTGAATCGAAACTCAATCGACATTCAAGTGATGCAGACTCTACATTGTATAACCTCAGCTAAAAGAAAGGGAGTGTTCCAAAGAGAGTAATATATGAGAAAACATTCACTAGTATGAACAAGCAGTCAGCATTGCAAAAGGTTAGAAGACAACTTAAATGTTTGACAGGGAGTTTTTCCGGTAAACAAGAAATGGTTATTCGGAAATACTGCTTAGTAGACAGCATCAGGAAGGCTGAAACCCAGGACAGTTTTTAAGACTCCTGTGATTTAAACAAAACACAAAAGCATAAATTAGCAAACAGTTCCATATAAACAAAAGAATCTTAATGTTAATATTAAAACCTGTAAGTAGCAAAAAAGAGATCAAGGGAGAGACTTAAATTTTCAACTGTTGATAACAAAAAAGGGAGTAACTTTATTATTTTTGGGGAGAGACAAAAGTCAAGGAAGAAACAAATTGATGACATGCTACTGTGATCTGAGTAATTATTTGGGATCTTCAAATGATCTTCAATATGGAGATCATTATTATCTCCGATAATAAACACAAGAGATTGCAGAGCCTGGATTAGGAATAAGGCTAAAACTTGAGATTTTTTTTTATATGACCATAACTTTGAAAAGTAATGATTTATAGAAAAGCTGATATTACCAGAGAGTCTGGAAGACAGTATCTGAGATGGTGAGATAAATTGATAGATAAAAGCTGGGAGGAGAAAAGCTCAGAAAAATTATTAATTAATCAGGCTTTCTTGGTTTAATTCTAAATAATTCATTTGGGAACTCTGGTAATAAAGTGATGAAACTAATATGAGTGAATATCTACATATATACATGTACACATATACTTTTATTCCAAAGTGTAATTTCTCTTTAATTCTGTGTTTACATTCTGTGGGTAGTAGAGTTTATAAACAAGATTTTGGAAAATGGCCATCCATCTTTGACAAAATTGGAAAGTGTAGTAATGTATTATATGTCTTTGTTTTATATACATAATGTTTAAAAAAAGATACTTGTATAAACTTTTGTCATACTCCAAAGTTAAAATACATTCATAACATATGATTTCTGTCCTTGTAACACAGTATGATATAATTGCAAAATTTTCAACTCCTTTAAAAATAATGAGTTTAAAAATAGCTGAATAAAAATATTAATAACATTAAATGTTTATTTTTAGACATGATATGAGTTAAGTTGTCACTTTAGCAAAATTAAAATTTTTCACATGCTTTGAAAAGATCGGTTTTATTCTATTTTTAACGTTTTATTAGTTAATTTAATATTTTATTTGTAGACTCAAAATATCTGAACATTTTACATTTGGACTATTCTATTTGTATATGTCTCCATACATTGCAAAGTAAAAATAAAGATTTCTATAAGAGGAAAAAAAAGTGTTCATTTTAAAACAAATAAAATTAATATACTATAAAATAATACAATATATGATAATAATATATAATATAATATGAAAACAATATATCTAGCTCTTTATAAATAAATAAACTATGAAACTATGTATATTTTTCTCTTTATATCAAGTACCAAATAGTTTTGGGAATTGAGGATTATGTATAATTTTCTGACATTCAGAGATCATTGTAGAATAAAGGGCTTTTTACATGTCAGTTATCTTGTACCCTGTACTTCCATTGCTCTGGCCATAGCTGACTAAATCAGAGATCACTGGGCAGTCTTCTAAGGCTTCTCTGTAAGCAACGCTCACTAGGTGCTATCACAGAGAATATCCATACCAAACAGGACTTTACCGTTCTGGCTGATGACTGAAATATACTCACATCCTTCCTGTTAGGCATATGAGGTGATCATGGAGAATTAAACATAACTTAACAAAGAGAACTAAAGCTGGCAGGTGCACAAACAAGAGGCATTATCAAAGGAAATGAGCAGAGGTTATGCCGAAGGAAATGCCACATGGAAGCAGAGGTAGTGATAGAGAGAGAGATTCATGGTATCAAAAGGAACAATCATAGAAGTGGAGACAAAAGATTTCTAAGTCACCATCACAGTATAAGCAGGGTTACTGGAGCAAGGAGCAATGTATTCTGTCTACTGAGGAAACATGATGTGGCCACATCCACTTGGATCACTGGAGATGCTTCTGAACCCTGAGCTGCTCTGCGTCCTGAGCAACATCCCTGACTTCCTTCAAGTTTCAGCGTGATGCAATTGAAGTCATGACCTAGTTTTCCTTAATCCTCATAAAAAAATTCTTATCGACTGAGACAGACAGGCTTTATTTGAATTCAATTTTCGAAACAGAAAAGAACCTAACAATCAATATCTAATTATTTATGATCCACACACTTTCTAAATTGACATAATGAAATTTGTAACTAAGAAACTATGTAAAGATCAAAGCTGTTAAAATAGAAATAACAAAATGCAAGATATGGAGAAATATGGTTTTTCCAACTTAAAGACTAATCTCAATTTTAAGTTTATATATACTTAACTCTAAACTTCTGTGATCAAAGCGAAAAAGCAGACATCTAATGAGGTAGGAATGTCTGTATAATTCTTATCTCAGAATAGAAACAACATATGCAATTAAAAGAAAATGCATCATTTTTGCTCATGATAACATTTCAAGTCCAAAGTTACCTTACACAAGCAGCAATCAATCACAAATTATAAATGATACCTTTAACAGAAGTTTATAGGCAATCCAGAAGTTATTTTATATGACTTTTTTCTATGATCTCCCATGATAAAAGACAAGGAAATAGTTTTGAAACCACAATCTGTTTTCAATTTGCTCTATATTTTGGTCTCCAATTTTACTGTCTTTGAAAGGTATTTTGGAACACATTTTTTTTCCATATTTAAATGGAGAACAATGTTAATCCTCGTAGTGCTATAGCTTTATTTTCTAGTTTTAACTTTTAACTTAATAAAGTTTGCCTAACGTTATGCTTATGCCTTCATTCCTCTGCCTGACCTCGAGTAGTCTACTCCAACGCCTTTTCTCCAAGTCAGGCATTACACACCCCACATTTTTTATAACATGTAGATTTAGTTTCCTCAAAAAGGCATTTTCAAAAAAAAAAAAAAAACAGTACTTCAAATTGTATAATTTAAGATGTTCAATATTTCAAAGATGAAATAGCACAGCTAAAAGGGTGAGATAAAAATAAATCAACTAAGATATTAAGGACAATGCAAACATTCTGACAGCTCATACAAATCATCCATTACTGATGTCTATCTGGATTTCATCTTTAAAAGTCCACTGAAGCTGTCACATAAAGGTTTCTATTTAAATTTTAAAAATCTCTTCAATCAAATGACAGGCAGTGAAAATTCTTTGAGTTTAGCACAGCCATATATGTTGCCAAAGACTAAGAAACTGTATGTTATAATTAGAAGCAAAATACTATTCTTCTATTTTAGCTATATGTGTTTAAACCCTCTAACCACCAAAATTTAGGTGCAGTATCTGGTTTAGACTACAGTTTTTATGAAGATGATGTACTAGATATGGAGTGAGATATAGTGGTGTGGGGCTTGAGAATCATTTGTCTTCATGCTGCTATAAATCCAGCATGGGAAGTAATTTATGATGTGATATTCAAGAATTTTTTTTTTTTAATTTCTGAATGAACCATCTTAAAGAGTAGCCAATTTAGGAAGATGACAGTGAAGTCTTAGATACACTTTTGGATAGTTTCAGCAAAAGCTAAAAGGTGGGAAAAGGAGACAGATCACAGAGTAATAATAATTTTTTAGGATATCCAAACTAAAGAAAGTAAGTAAGAGCAGTTAAAAGCACAGATTTACTGTAAACCCCTGGGGTTGAATGGCAGTCTCTTGGCTTTAGAATATCAATGAGAGTAAATAGTAACAGGCTCTCAAAACTCACCTGGAAATATTGATCATTGCCCACTTAAGGGCTGGTGACGTCTTCTTTGTATTTTCAAATCAGAATGTGCATAGTTTGTTTGGTAAGTATCAACCTTAACATCCAGAGAAAATAAAATTGTTTCAATAATAGCTTATTTAATCAATGTTAAGGCTAATCAGTAAGCAGTTTTATAATATGCTATTGTTAAAGATTTTATCTTTTTTCACTTTTTACAATGCTTATGATAAAATAACTTTTCATTGCTACTTTCTTCAAATGTGAAGCTGCTATGCTCAGTTACCCAAAAAAATAAATAAATAAATAAAAAGTTACTAAAAGGAGAAATAGGAATATATTTAATATATCCTATACACAAAATAGCTACAATTTGCAATAGTATTTTTTCTTTAAAGTTTTCTATGAAACTTTTAGCATAGTTGTAATTTTATTTTCTTCATATAGATATTCTAACAGTTGATCTTTTTTTTCTAATTTCTCTTATTTTTTTCAAGAAAATATTTTTGGCAAATGAGTTTGATGCATATATGACCATTTGTACAGGGTTTTTACAAGACTTAAAGAATTATCTAACCAAGTTTCCCAACAAGTGGCTTCCCACCACCCATGCCCAGGATTCTGAGCATTAAATTAAAATGAACTGTAGCTACCCCCTTCTATTCAGAAATAGTTTTGATGACTCCAGCTGTCTCCGTCATCATTTCAACTGGCCTCAGATTTATTAGCCTTGTGCCAGAATCTCCCCTTTTGACCAGCCTTACTCTTTAGATATTTTATTTTTTAGCTTATCTTTTTTGCACAGTGACCAAGTAGATTTGAACACACAGAACTCTTAAGATATTTTTGGTACCATTTTTGGCATCGTGTTACAGGTTATGAGAGAGAATAAATCTCCTCTGTCACAACTTTCATACCATGTTTTGATGAAATCAAATCTCAGCCAGGAGGCCGCTATAGATGCTCACATTGATTAAACATCACTAATAGCAAGACAAATCCCTTTTCCTGTAGTTTTAGTGAAATGCCAATACTTGCAGGATCTGTGACCCTTGGAAAGTGAAATCACTTAGCTTGCTGACAGTTTCCTTTTCTGTAAGGTGTGGAGAATAGTGCTTAGGTGATAGTCTTCTGTGAGAATTATAGCGAAAATATTTATAGCCCACTACGTGGCCACATCATTCAAAAACACAATCGATACCACTACCCAGAGAGATAATATAGATATGTGTGTGTATTTCCTATTTTTTAGAGATAAAGTGGAGACCTATAGAAGTCACACCTGGAAGACATGTGGAGAGTGTCTGGCTCCAGAGCTATGCTATTCAGTATGTGGCAGCACCATATGTGGCTACAAATTTAAATTAATAAAATTAGACATTCGAATGCCCAAATTTCAAATGTTTTATAAACCTAGTGGTCAGTGACTACCATAGTAAGCACTCCAGATAGAATTTGCCGTCTTCTCAGAAAGCTTCAGAGGACTGCACTGCTAAAGCCTGTAACCGCTGCAAAGGCAAAAGTCTCTCTCTCCATAATCAAAATGGTCAAGTGTCCAACACACAGCAACTATTCAATAAAGGTTTGTCTCCTTTTGTTCTTCAGGGAAGAAATTAGTCTTTTATCAATGAAATTGATTTTTTTTAAAGTTATATAATTCCTCAGCCCCCACAATTTTAATGAGAGAGAAAAACTCTAGTTTCTGTAAAATTAAGTTTACAAATCTTTACAGAGAATACAAAACTTGAACAATTTATTTACTTGTATGAGTGTCAACAGCTAAAAAAAGAGACTTTTTATCTAGTCCTTACTCTGGCTGCTGGAATCAAATGATCTTTGTTAAGTACTTCATCCTAAGTTGTACATTCCAAATATTGCTTTCTCTACTATTATTGCAACATGTAGAAAATGAAATTTTTACTATCTGTCTCATCTTATTTAATTTTTGGATTTCAGGAAATTGTGCTTTTTCAGCTATTTGCTATCAGAAGCTAAATATGTTTGCTTAAAATTAAATAAAAAAATAGCTTTAAAAAAATATGTGATTCGTCCCATAAGAATCAAATGAAAAATATTTTAGGTCAAATTCTAGTGCAAAGTAAACATCTATCTCTCAGAGCTCAACAATCTCTTACCAAAAGCAATAAATTCAAATTTTCAGTATACCAAGATAATTTTCTCCTCTATCTTTATTTTTAGTCTGTCTCCCAATTTTTGACTGCTATTCCCATAATTTTGTAAACTGAAAAAATGTCCTAATATATCATTCATGAGATGTCTTTAGGCAGTCAATACAACTATTAGCACATTAAAAAATTTTAATATAATCGGGCCTTCAGGTAAGCAAATAACCTTGCTTGCTGGCAAGAAAATTTTACTACTCAAGTTAACCTTCTTTTGCTGGTTGTATCTCTATTACTAGAGAAATAATGAGATGATTAAAGGCCCAGAAAGGAGAATACACGAAGCCAGCAACTTTGTTCTTGCCCAGTGTAAATACCGCCCTACTTAATAAGAGATGGCCAGTTATATTTTGTCTCTAATCCCTGGGATGGAAAATTATGGAAGACTTTAGTTTATATATCCAAATCATGAATATTGATTACATATTTGGCTGGAGAATTTACCACGGGCCATCTCTTTGACATTATAGAAGGTTAAAGTTATCTAAAGAACATTATTTTAAAAATAAAGACAAGCTATGTTTCATATAACATATCTTGCAATATAAGAAACAACAAGATATAAGGAAAGTGTTGATAAAATTAACAGACAATAGGATCTGCCAATTAGGAAATGTTAAGCCAAAAAGTAAAATATTTCATAACTATTTTGTTTCTATATTGTATCCAAAGGGACCAGTCACCATCAAACAGAAAAATGTCGAAGTGTTAGGTAGTTAGTCAGCATTAGCAGCAGAAGAGAAGACCTAGCTCTGTAACCATAGAAACTTCCCTTGAAGACCTTCCTTAAGTACCTACCTGAAATACCCACCTTTTAGGATTATTGATTACTCCAAATCCTAGAGCACAAAGACCATGAAAACTACTGGCTAAACCAGTTATAAATGCATGCGCAGAAGGTACTGCCCCAAACTTCAGTCTCATACCATCATTATAATGCTATGTTATTGCCTGGAAGTTCATGAATCTAATTATAAAGGACTGAATTCTGGGTAAGCACATGCAAAGTATGCAAAGCATTAGATAGCTGCCAGCTGTCAGTTAAGGTGACCTCATATACAGATCATCTAGGATCTCCCAGCATGGCCTAGATATAAGCAAGCCTTCCCATTTCTGAATTATTACAGCTCTCCTTGCTGAAAAGCTGCCCTTCCCTTTGGGGCATACTGTCTTATCTCTTCATCTCCCAGATTCCACAGGGCTTCCACCTTCCCTAGCATGGGCCATTTCCTTCTAAAATGTACTTTATTTTCAGTAAATCTTACTTTGCCTAAATCTTTGTTGTGTCAGTAGGGAAGAACCAGGGACAACACACCACACCACCATCCTTCTCCTCCACCACATTGATGAGGTGATGCTGGATTTCACATCACTCCAGCAGTGACAAAAGGGTTTTGATTAACTGATTGTATTTGCACAGTCTTTTTGTGATGTCTTCATCAAACAGTATTTATTCTGTGCATGTTCAACTCAATTATTTTCTCACAGGATCCAGGAAGAAATTTAGTACCAAATAATGAGCATGAACATAGCCTCACAATTCAAAACAAAACCAGGTGATCATTGTGATTAGGTGTTGATGTTAATGCTAAAAATCATACAGTCATTGTTACTGTCTGTGCTGTTTGTACAAAGCAAATCTGTAAAGGTCTGGTTTATGGTAGTTTAATCTTATGTAGTGTAATTATGCTTTTCAACAGAGTCAGCTATATAGGCAGATGAATTAAAGGTATAAGACTTGTCAGTATTATAAAACTAATGATTTAAACATTTAGTCATCAATAATAAGCTCAGAAACAGATAGTGTTACGAGACTTAGTTCTCTAAAACAAATTAAAATGCTTTAGGCTTAAAGACCAAATTTCCTTTTTCTGATTTAAACAATTATATCATGTTATGTCAGATTTCGGGGTGCCCAAGTAGGTAGACAAGTCAGATAGATTATTAGCTACAAAAAGTTTCCATAAAGCTAAAAACGAAAACTTAAAAAATGCATTGCTTATAATATGGTTTATAATATAGTTTCCAAAAATATTACTAGAACTGCAAGTTTACAATGGTTTATTATACAATCTTTACAAATATTGCTATAGTGAATGTAATATTAGCATATGATATAATTCCCAGAAATACTTCTTTAGCAAATAGAATAATTTTAAAATGCCAGATCAAGTTTTCCGAAGTATTTTAGATCTGTCAGTAGAGTAGGAAAGGGATTGTCTTTTTGAAATTCAGTAAAGGTGCCCACGCTCCATTAAAAAAAAAAAAAAATAGGAAATACATGTTTACTAAGAATGATTACTTCACATTATGTGAGCTGTAAAATTAAAAATCAGAAACTGTGTCCTGGGATGCTATGTATACTTTAAAACCTTATGCAGACAAGCTACAAAGTAATGAACTGGAGGGTATTTGGGGTTTACTGTGATTCTGGCACATATTTATCTCTTAATCTAGCTACGAAAACCAGATTTCACAAGAAAGATGTGTAGATAGACACAAAGAGAAGGTATGCTGTTTATTTTGTTTATCACAGTATGACTCTGAGCTCACACCTCCTGTGTTCTCTTATAATGCTGGAGGTGCAGGTCAGGGTTTAGTTGCAGAGAATGCAATACATCTAGCTAGTTTTATGGTAAAGGGATTTACTAAAGATTATTTGAAAATATTTACTCAGTTGTTGAGAGAGCTGAAGAAAGAGGTGCCAGCCTAGACTTCCAGAAATTACTCATTGTCTCAGTGTTGACCAGGAAGCCAAAGAAGCTGTTACTCCTGCTGAAACCAAAAAGATTACCAGATGACACAGAAATTACTTCAGCATCTAGCTCTAGAATCCTACCTTTTCTTTCTTAGCTGACCAGCATAATGGATATATTTATATCTTTCTCCAACTCTCTCCCAAATAAACTCTGTTGTAATTCAAGTTTCCAGTGAAGGCATTGTTTTGCCAAAATTTAAATTAGATATAAGCTTCAAGGACCTCTGAGAAATAAAATGTTTAGTTCCAGTCACTGCCCTATAGAAATGAAACTAGAATGTGTTTTGAATAAGATTGCCTTTAAGCATTACAATCCACATATCCCCTATAGTAAAACAAACAGAAATAACTATATGGTGGGAAAATTATTTTGGCCCTATATACAAATGTATACTATATCTTTAAATTCCTACTCAATTGAAGTTGAGATTAATATAATTTTTTTAAATAACAAGGCAAAAAATTAAAGAGGCATGTCAAAGAGTAATCATTCAATTCCTCCTTTATTTTTGATGCTACTTTTGTTTAAGGAGATATTTCAAATATGGAATTGTCTTTCCAAGTGGGAGCCATCCCAGACTCATAATATTTGCATAGATTATTGAGCAAAAAGTGATCTAAATTAGAAAAGATTCAAGAGCAAAAATGGAAAGATGTTTCTTTGAGCTACAGAGAGAGCTACCACCAATCCATATCTGCTTTTAAACCTTTGTGTATTTCCCATCCTCCTTTATATAGGCGTTTGTCATTTATCCGTATAGAATCATCCATCCTCCAGTTGTCTAGAGTGAGGTGAATTTAAAAAAGTCTTAAACTTTCTATAAAGATTAAAGTGCTTAACAAACATAAAAGTCAATAAAAAAGGAAAATTGAGATATTATCACTTATTAAATAATTATTAGATAATTAGACAAATTTCAAGGATAAAACATTATTTTAAACATATATTTCTGTAAAATTATGTTAGTACCTCATTGTTCCTTTATTAAATATCAGTTGAGCTTTATATAACTAGACCCACACATACATAAAACATGAAATTTACAATCTAGTAGAAGAATGCTGATTTACAGATTATTAAATATGACAATATTGAATGTATTACTACAGAAGCAATATACAATCACAAAGAGGTGAATGATCATTTCATATTTAAAATCTCATTTAAAATATCTGTGTGCTTGAAATATAATGAGTGCTTAATAAATATTTATGAATAAATCTATGATATATAGAAAATATAGCTCAGAAGTCATTCATATATTTGTTGTAGTGTAACATACTCATGCATATGCAACATACAATAAGTATTAAATCATCATTACATACCTATTTGCATATTCAGTCTATATTGCAAGATATAGTGAATTCAGTTTTGTGGCTTTTATAGTTAACAATGCAAACAGGGAAATAATGGAGATAAATAAACTTCTAGGTCCTGGATTATGACCATTGATTGTTTAACAGTTTAGAAGTTTCTGCAATATATGAAAATTAAAGAATATTCAAATTTGCAGGGTTAAGTTATTTTTCTTGGTTTGCCTTTTATTCACTTCAGTGTTTTTTATCCCAAGGAGCTTCTTGGAAGTTTGCCACTTTTGGACAACTGAAAACGGTTAGAATTTCTGTTAGCCTATTCCATTGTCTCTCTAAGGCTCTATTCATATTATGAAAGCTATCACCAAAATGTCTGTGAAACTGTGCAGTTGCTTTTTTCTTTCTTTTTCTTTCTTTTTTTCTCAGGATTCCCATCTGTCCTGTGGAGGTCTCTGTTACATCCTTAGGTAATCTGGGAACCAACCTATTTTCTATAACAAAGGCCAAGACTCATTCAGTATTATTATGCAGAGCCTATCTGTAATTTAAGTCTCTTCTCCTTAATCCCCCCAGGTATTTTCTCACCATCATCACTGAAGTGACTTATTCTGTGTTCAATTCATTGAAATTCTCCAGACCCAGATGGTTTGATAGCCTGATATTTTAGAATTTTGCCCTTATTTACTTTCATTTGTCAAGTGCAGCAAGGATATTTTTCTCCCACCATTTTTTGACCAAAGCATGAGTGTTTAATTGTGGCAATAACTGCTCACTGTTTAGAATACCTTAGAGAAGTGTTACTAACAGTTCTTGTTAATAATGTGGATTTTGCGAAATTGTAATGTTGGAAAAAAAGACTATAAATTGAATGCCCCTTTATATATCTTTCATTAATTAGAATTGTTAGACTTTACAGTAAAAATTTGAAAGCATATGGACTCATATCAAAAGCCATGAATACTTAACATCGTTATGTATGCATTTATAGGGTGGGTTACAGACTACTCTAGCAATAGGTGTAAATAGCTGTGGCTAGTGCTGAAGTTCGTACCCTTATTTCCTTCTCTTAACTTCAAAATTTCCTCATCATTAATGTTGGGGCTCACTTTATTAAAACAAGAAGAGAAAGAAAAAGATCTTAAAATCAATCCTGCCCCAATATTTTTCTCTATTAACATTAACTTGATTGTATTTAATGTTGTAGTATCTAGGAATTATTTATAATGAAACAGAATTATAGTCTGATGAAATTATTATTTTGAATCTTGAGGACTATTAACAACTCAATAGTAACACAACATAAATGTATTCGTAAAGACATAAAAATTAAATTTTGTATTATCAAAACATATTACTTCAAAGAAAACCTCACCTTGTAAGAATGCATAGTATCATAATTCAATGATACAGTTTTAGATTTTGATACAATTGAATAGAGTTCATTCTTGTTCCTTTTTTTCTTTGTGATTTAACATATCACTCATTTTCTCATATATATATATATTTTTGTCTGTAAAGGGAATGTGATAACAATATTCATATTTTAGTTTGCTGTCAGGATCAAATCCAACTTATAAATGAGTAGTTTGCCCATATAAATAAAGTGCTCAATAATTATTAGATATTGTAAATTTTTTTTTCTTCAAGTGTCCCTATGTTTACTCTTTATTGTTAGTGTCATATAGAATGCTGTCTTGCCAATGAGTATAACTTAACATATTTTGTAGGATAGAAATGACTATTGTCTCCAAGAACCACTTTCTCATTGGCTCAGCATGCCGGGGCACCTGCTTTCTTAGGTCAGTCATCATGGCACTTCTATATTGTATCAGTGAGTGGATGTAATAGCTCATAGCACAGGGAATAATATTCTAAGTAAAACATTTGTTAAAAAGTCAAAATATAAAATCGAAACTTTTTATTAGTACTGTCAGGATCTGGAAGCTAAAATAGTGAATGATGTGCTTGAAAACTAGATATGGATCACCCTAATTCGAATCAGTGTTGATATGCTTATTCAGGTCCCATTCTTGTTTTACTAAACTGTACTGGAATGTTCACTCCTTGCTTCAGGTCCTTTATTACTAATGAGCAAAACTGTCATAATTTCTTTTGCACCTACACAGTGTACAGCGAGTACTGATTCTTTGTCAGTTATCTTCTTTGGCATTCTTTGCCTCCAGTTTCCCCGCCCCTTATCCACCCCACCTTCCCTGCCCCCACCCCCGCCGCAAAAGATCGCCTTACTTTTGAAACACACTTGAAATAGCTTACCTCTTTTTCTAATATGATGGCTGATGGCTCTTTGGGCAAATGTGCTCTATCTGTAAATCATGTTCTCCTGGCTGTAAGCAGCTTTCCCTGTTCTGTGTACTGAGGCACCTGCGGAAGCATTCACAGTTCCCTTTAGCAAAACTGGTAAAGATCTGAAGTAAAAAGAGGAATGTCTCATCCCAGGGCATCATGGCATTTAATACGTAATCTGAATAAATCTCTATATACCTCTCTGCTAAACTAGCTTGATCAATAAGTGCAAGTATTATAAACATACTGTATTTTTTTATAAACCAGAAATCATGAATCTTGTTTTAGAAGTACTCACATTCACACAAAATTTTTATAAAATAACAAAACTGATTTTGTTGTTATTTAATCACTGCATCTAATGTCAAATGTTTACTAATTCATTAATCCCTATTTACCAGGTTTAAAAACTATCTCTCTGAATTCTCTAATTTCATTAATGCTTTCCACAATGTTCTAGCTCTAAAACATCTGAGACAGCCTTGGGATTTCTAATGGCTTTGAATCAGTATCTTTTTATTTCACAAGCTTAATGAGGTTTTCTTTGTGATATCATTACTTCAATTTCCGTTTACACAGAGCCACTGTAGCTCAAGCCCTGACGATCCTATGCCTTTACTCTTGATGTGTGTTATAGCCTCTTAATTAGATTCTTTATGAACAATCTTTATTATATTAGGGAATCATTTTTTTTTTCTAAAAGATTACTTAAGTCATGGGTTTCAGGATCAGTTTTTAAACTTGTACTATAATACATTTTTAATGTTTTAAGAAACTCTTTGAAAATTCATATTTTTCAAAAGATAAGACTGACATGGTGCTCATTGATTTTTTTTTGCCCCTTTGTAATGTTTACCTTCCTGTCCTAAATAATTTTTCAATGAAATAACCCATTGTTCCTTAAATGTGCTCTATTTTCACTTAAAATTAAGCTATGAATGACTATATTTATCACAAGTATATTGTTTGCTATTATTAGCATAACTACAATGAATGTACATGACACATTTTTTGACAAAGTTTAGTAATTTATTAAATTAAAAAGTCAATTGAAGTATTAAAATGCTGAAATTTACTTAACTAATTTTTGCCACTATAACAAAGCAAAAGGAAGTTTTAAAAAATAATATGAATATATTATAGTTATTTTCATAAGAAAAAATTCAGTCTTATGTGCAGACTTAAATGTATAGCTAGTGTCACTCATTGAAATCAGAGTCACTTTTGCCATCAGTGTAGGACCTCCTATAATAACCTGCTTATCTACAGGCATAAAGAGACCAAGGTAACCAAGTAGTGGTTGTTTCTTCCAGTTTGTAGAACCTTTAATATGGTTCCAATACTTGCTCAACTTTCTATGCCAATGGCTGACATCAGATTTTCTCTTAAATGATCTTGATTATTTTATTATAATAAAATATACTAATAAAAAAAATTTTATACAAGTCTGTTAACGCACTCATCATTATCCATTATTTTTACCCATTATAGCTACACTATTTGTTAGCCATAAGTAATAATACATTGAAAAATCCTCATTCCATTTCAGCTACCAACGGCCTTTTGGATATCAAGTATAGATTCTTAAAATATTTTCTTAACATATAATACTTATAATAGGTTATATTTTTGATTTACCATGCATCTTCTACTATACATTGAAGGTACCTACAGAGGCTTTTCTGGAAAGAAAATAAATGTCAGGATGACCTATAATTAAAAAAAATCCTTGACTATTTCTATCTTTAACTCTCTACCTATTGGCCAGCAGTCTGATTCTACTATAATCAGTCACATTAATTTTATTATTTCATGTCAATCATAATTTTACCTGCAAAGTAAACTGAATATTATATTAACCAATTTCCTTTTTAATCCACTTATCTACTTGTTTATTTTCTGTTATTTTAAAAGGCATTCTCTTTTTTAAAATCCATTCTTTAAATAGATAATAGATCATACAGTCTACACCTTGGTTTCTCTGTATATTGTTAGACTAAGTGAAAGAATTATCAAGACCATTTGTGTATGGTCACATTTGCCTAAAGTGGTTTATACCTTTAGAAGTGCAAGTATTATAAAATATCATGTATTTTTTAATAAACCAGACATCATGAATCTTGTTTTAGAAGTACTCACATTCACACAAAATTTTTATAAAATAACAAAACTGATTTTGAATTTCATGTCTTTAAATGCCTACGCCCTATTACATAATACACTTTACTTCAAAGAAGTCATAAAGAAGAAAAAAATACTCTAGTTTCCTCTTTATTTACCAAGTCATGTGCCCTAGCCAAACAAAAGTGAATAATTAAAAATGTATAGAACAGTGCACCTCTGTTTTCTTCCCCTAGATATGGTAAATTGCCTCTGATACTGAAAATAATATTATGACATATTTCTGTTGGAGATCATATGTAAACATTTTGATGTATATTCTCTGGTGAGCAGTACTTAGGTTTCAAAACAATTCATCAAATAAAAATATTCCAGAATGCAGTTCTCATTAATATGATAGCTAAGTGGAAAGCCAGGGGAGGGGGGGGCAATTGGGGGAATCATTTTATGAACTATATAGATGTCTAACCAAGGTATTGTATACTTGAAGCTAATTTAAATAAATAAATTTTTAAGAATTCCAAATGGGTAATTTATGATTCAATATCTAAAAACATGCATGCCTGCACTATTAAATATTTATGGTAAATGTGATGTAAAAGTTGCAACTGGTCATCTGTACCAGCTGAAAGTCATTTGTGAGCATTCAGCTAATAAAGTTGAACCCTAACTACCAATAAAATTCTTTGCAGAAAGATATAGCAATAAGGTAGATGCTCATGTGAGAGACCTGACCCCCAAGAGAGGCAGACAACAGGCAGTAACGCTGAGTTTCTAACTTCATAATTAGACATTTTTCTGACCCTTTTTTCCTATAGCCAAATAAATTTTAATAATAATGTATTTTAAAAGAAACAGAGACTTCCATACATTCTACTATTCCAATCAATTTTTGTACCTAAACAGTTTTACATGAGAACTTGGAGTTTTGTGACAAATAGGTTAGATTTTTATCAAACGTGATCACTCTAGCTCTTAACAAATTCCCAAACATAAAATTAAAGCCTAGAAGGAACAGAGACCAGTTATAACCTACCTGATTATGATCCTGAGAAATGTCAAAACAACATTGTAGAAAAGAGCTAAATACATACAATCTTCAGCTCCTCAGGTATAACATTGACTTATGCGAAGATACATTTTGTGAAGTGATAAATTAAGATTAATATATTTTGTGTAAAACATTTGATTTAATCAATATATAATAAGGTAAAGGATTTTCTTTGAAAACACACAAACAGAATATACTACAATATGGTTTAACTAGAGGGCTTTGAATTAATATGAATATGTTAGCATGAATTGAAATCCAGGGATTATTGCAGACATTAACCTCTACCAAAACTTTAATGCCTTCATTCTAAGCAAGAATAATCCCTTCTCTCCTCAAAGGATTTTACACTCTCTGGAAAGAATAACTCTTTTCTCCAATAGAATGTACTCAGATGGACAATGTCATCTTTTCTTATTGATACACAATTGTAAAGTTCTGTATATCCAGCATAGCTGCTATGTAAACTAAACATACCACACACCACATAATTCACACTTTTAATTAATTATAATCTTTGTTTAGATAGAATGTCTTGAAAATGGGTTAATATTTCTTTTATTTGTTTTAGTATGAATTCAGCTCAAAACTGGTTATAATTGAATTTCAGTGAACTTTTTCCTGATAATTTTATGCTATATTTAAAGCTAGTAGAAGTTTAGTTTTATGCTTATTAAAATCAATGATAAGTACTAGTGAAGTTTCACACTTTGCCATCATTTGGAAACATTTATAGGAAATATGTTTGCATATTTAAAGGTTAGTACATTATCTAGCGTTATGAATCTGCATTGTTTATGGAATATTCATGTCAGTGAAAATGGATATCTCACCTTCTGTCTAACCTATTTGTGATTCTGAGAAAATACAACCAAATTGACTCTAAGAAAAAAAGATTTATTACAATGGAAATTGTCTTCTGTAATTCTACGTATCTCAATACATATTAAAATTTTCTTTCGTTTTCTTGGTAAGTCTTTGTTTAAGATGTTAAATGAACATGAATTTAGATTTAGATATCATTAATTAATGGGAGCTAATATTGATTACAACATTTTTTCTAGATTAATTCAATCATTTTATCTAAAACTTTAACATTGCAACTGTAATGGGTAATTTATCGACAACTTTCTAATATGAATTAATGTGACCTACAAATACTAGTTTATTATAAAATAGTATTACTGATGTCTATTATATAAAATCACTTAGAAATAAAATAAAATATATAAGCAATTTAATTTAGTACCTGGCTCTTTTTAAGTTTTAAATAAATATATAACTTCACTCTTTCTAGTATTTTTTATATATCGGTAAAAAAAGTGAGACTGCAACAATGACCTCAAATACCTAAAGACCATATAACACCAGATGGATTTAGATTCCAATTTTGAAGGAGTGATAGAAAGGGCGTACAACATTTTAACAAGTTTACATATTACATTTTAGAAGTTGAGGCAAAATTATGTATGAAGTTATCTGTAAATCATGCTCAAGTACACCAAGTAAACTTTTCAGTTAAACTCATGGCTGGATATTTGAAACAAGTTGAAAACACACAAATTATTATCTTAACATATTTTTTAATTATGGTATTTTTAATCCTATGAAACCAAATGACAAAATAAAATATTTCTGCAATGTTCTCCAACTTAATTATATTTTATTCTTGCATAAATTCTAAATTAGATGTTCTGTAGAGTTTCTGAATTTGAGAGATTACATACTGTTCTAAGAATATAACAAAAAATTACTTTTTTCTAATTTTGTCCTCGCCGCATACAAACACTTCTGTGTAAATCCACAGAACATTCACAAAGTGTAGTGACTCATGAGTAAATTCAAATTTCTTAGATCTCTACCTTGTTGTTTTTGGGCTCATGGAATGAATGTTATGGACATTATTTTTAGAGATTTTTTGAAGTTTAATTATTTTCCACATGTGTTTCTTATTATCAATAAGTATATGAATTAGACTTGTATTAAATAATCCATGTAACCATTATCTGTATTTTTTTTGTTTATTCAAGAATAAACGTAATTCATGGAAAATATCAAAATGTAAACAGCAGTTTTTCATTCACTGACTAAGGACCCACTCCAAGGATTTGGCTTTTTCTGAATTTTTTAGGCACTGTGCCATCCATAGGCACTTTGGTAAGAAAATGGATAATAAAAGATAAGGAAGCTCCAATTCAAATCATTGGAAGTAATCGACCTCAATGAATGAAAATAAAATTTAGAGAAAAATGTATGCACTGCATCTATATGTGCAATTCTTGTTTAATTGAAAGTTGGCTCAAAGTCCTGTAATTGATTATAATTTGATTACATACATTCTATATCTTAACTCTAAAAATAATATTTTATAGTCTTTTAGTCAGTATATTGAGCAATCAATATGTTATGCAAACTTAAGAACGTAAAACTATTTTTTTTTTTTTTTTTTTTTTTTTACTTTGAACTAGTATGGGTCATTGGGTTTCTACTCATTAGAGCAGCGATTCTCAACTGGGGACAATTTTGACTCTCTCAACCCTGCCCAAGGGACATCTGACAATGTCTAGAAACACTGGAGGCATTTTTGGCTGTCACCACCTATGGGGGTGGGTGAGACTGATCTGTGTATTAAAACTAAAAATGATGTCAAACATTCCGTGAATCATAGAACAGCCTATCACAGCAAAGGCTTGTGAAGCTCGAAAGGTTCCTAATGCCAAGGGTGAGAAATCTTGAGGTGGAAGGCAACAGAGGTTATAAGACAATGAGTTCCTCCCTTTCATTCTGCCTTGACTGACACCCAATAACTTGAGAATTCTATCTTTCAAACCTCTTTTGGCACGTTACAAATTTTAAAACTTGCCAGATATTATAAGGCCTGTGGTCATATAGTTGTGATTAATTGGCTTCATGCCCCCAAAATATTAATACTGCATCTAGAACACTGGATTAACATGATCTGCCTTAATAAGACAACATATTTAAGAAAATATTAACTATTATTTCCTGAAATAAACTATTACCCAGTCTATCTCTAAAACTGCATCTCATCATTAAAAGTATATAATGTTATCATTATTTTCAAGTGATTCTTTCTAAACTTTTATACCCAGAAATGAAAACTATAACTTTCAGCCCTGTCTCTTATATGGAATGAGGGGAGGAGGAGGGAATCTATTAGACTATATGAAACATCCCATAGAAATTTTGTAATTTTCTTTTTTTCTATCTTTTATATTTTCTTTTTAAATTGTCTATCGATGAAATATCAGAAGCTATTAAAAAAGCTTTTACTCTAAAAAAGGAGCCATTGATCATTTGCATACTAGAATCTTGGGACCAGAAATACTTCGCTTTCAGCAAATTAGTAAACTCGTCAATCATTTAGATGCTGCCTAAAGGATATGCATAGGTGGATATTTATTATGAACTGCTGACTTGTTGAAAAATAAATGCTTTCTATTTTGAAATACTTGCAAGACTTCTGCTGGCGTGTCAGGGCATACTGCTGAGAGTTGGAAAGCAGGTATTAACACTCTCCAAGCTACCCTCCCTTCCCCTCCATGCTAGAAAGCCCCACACACTTTCATATATTTGAGGCAAGGGTTTTTTTTTGTCTTCAGTTTTAAGACTTTAGGATTTTTTTTCTTTTGTAATTTCTCAAAAAACTGCCTACAGTTTTCTTAATTCTAGAGACAAAAATAGAATACAATCATGGTGATATGACTGAGGCTATATCCACATTTGGTTTTATGTCCTAAATGCTGAGAGTTTATAGAAAAGTTACATTTGGGGCATTTGGCAAGACTTTTATAGAAAAACCATTATGTTGTATAGTAGAATTTCATTTTGAAAATCCACATTTTTAATTTTTTTTCTTTTTCTTCCAAAATTTTAAGACACCCAACATTCCATTCCTTAGATTTGTCTAATTAGAAGAAGTTACGACATTTGAGAAAGCAGTGCAGTTTCCATGTACGGGCTGTGAGCTGCTGAGTCCTGATCTCTTGATCTTTAACATAGTAAATGACTTGGATTTAGTTTTAAGGTAACAAATAAATTGAAACATATAAAGTTAAGCAACATTAGTCTTAAATGTCACCCGGTAAATGGTAAGGAATGCAACATGAAGCAATTGAACTATTTTTTTGTCAGTCTAATTTATTGCTATACTACAGTGTAGAAGGCTAGAATGCCTTGTGTATTATAAACTACTTCCAATGAACTATTATCTCTATATGTCCGTCTCAAGTATTATAGCTGCTTGGAGATTTTGCTCTGTAATGGCATAAAAATAAGACTTTGGAATCTGCTCCAAATTAGATTAAATATAATTCTGGACCATCAAGAACATATTATTCCAAATTAACCCTTTTATTAATTTGCTTTCATTGGTACCTTGATTTCAGAAAGAATGTTCTTGTAATAGCTAGTATTTATATGTCCAAAGTTGGAAAGATAAACATAATTATACAGTAATAAACTTTCCTTCTTTATAAATTAATGTCTCATCAAAAATATCAACAAAAATTTCAGAAATCAGTTAATTTCTAAATATCTGTCATTCTTACTATTTGGACAGTCTTTTCCTATAACTTGTTTGATAAATGCGATCAGTAAATGCTAGTGCATTTTCCTTGTAAAGAATCTGTACAGTCAAAGGTTTTAAGTTGCCTTTCTCTATTGTGAGCGTGTGTGGATATATGTGTGAGTGCATGTAAGACAACTAAACAACCTATGACTTACGGGTCGAGATAACTGACAATTTCAAAACAGGAGAGACTTATTCATAAATATATTGGCCTTTAAACTTTATCCATGTTTATATGCTTTTGTTGGGTAGGTAATGGCTTTAATAACTAGGGCCAGAAAGTTTTGGAGAATACTCTGCATCTTTGAAAATAACATGCCCTAAAAAACTATTAGAGAAAAAAATGGTGATGGGAGAACAAATTGTATTATAAGGCCAAATTTATTCATAAACATATTTTGATATCTGTCATTATCAACCACTTGAGAAGTCTAATTTCTGAGATACTTGAATGAAGAATGAGCTTACTTTCAATTTTTTTCATTTCAATTCATAAAAGTTTTGATGCATCAAGAGAAGAGAATGTAAAAGCTGGCCAATTGTCTACTAACTTGGCCAGAATGACAAATATTTTTGGTCTATTCCAGCTACTGTAATAGAATCCCATACACTGAGTAGTTTAAGAACAACCAAATTTTATTTCCCACAGTCTGAAGATTGGGAAGTCAAGGATTAAGGCACTGGCATATTTGGTGTCTGGTGAGAGCTTGTTTCCTGGTACATAAACTGTCATTCTCAAATGGAAGAAGCAGCAAAAAAGCCCTTATAAGAGTATTAACTTCATTCATAGGACTTTACCTTATGGCCTAATTACCTCCCAAAAGCCCTGCCATCATAATGGAAATCAATTATGTTTAACATACAAATGTTTCTGGGGGACACAAACTTTTGGTATGTAGAAACAGAGAATAAAGTTTTCTTATTCAAATTTCCTTAATGTTCATTATCTTGTCATGTTTACTTCAATATTCTTCAGCATGAGCAATATAAAACTATAGTATACTTTGTTTCCACTTTACCAGTTCTGAACATTGATTTTGTCTGTATTAATTTAGCACTCAGTTTCTCTGTAAGTCAATTTGATATTATGAAAGCATGTATTAATAAATAAAAAAATTATAGCAATGAAGATAATAATCATTTATATAATCACTTAGTAGTTTATGAAGTATGATTTAGCTTTTTTATATTATAAGGCTATATGGATTACTTATACAGTTTTTCATGAAGAATCAGTTTAATAATTTTACTACCACTTACTATTGGATATAAAAGTGTATTGGTGCTTAAAGCGTAATAAGACTTCAGTGACCATTTTTATTACTTTTTAAATAAAACCCATTTTTTTACTTTGTGTTAAAACACTTAAATATATGTATATGGTATTCATTAGACGATAAGTTTAAAATGGTCTCCAGATCTTTAGATCTTAATGGGATTCAGGATGCACTGCCCCCCTAAATAGCACCTTGTCATATTGAATATTTTAGCAAAAGAAATTTGGGAAAAAGACAAGTGCTGTGAAGATGCTCTGACCTTCCCCCATGCCTCTCCCCTGAAGAAAGTCATAAGACCCTCATGTGAGAGATTCTTTCCTTAAACCCAGAGAAAAAGAACATTTTTATCTTTGAGACAGGACACTGAGAGGAATCTGAACAAACAGACCTTGCTAAATGTTCCCCAGTTTAGTACAGTCAGATCATACCCTTTTTGTCCTATCACATTTTCCAATACTTTCCACTCTTCATCAAACCTAGCCTAGAATTGCTCAGGTTTAATAACTTTCAGATCCTCATTTCCTTATAAATAAATTTCTATGCTTATCTCTTATTAATATGTCTGTGGTTTCAGAGTCCCCAACCAAGAAATTAAAATTGTAGAAGGAAAAGATATTTTCTGTTTCCTACAATTACAGGTAACAAGCAAATTCATAAAAGTTGTTATGCACAAAAGGTAGAAAAACATTTGCATTTTTCCATCACAAATGAGAATTGATACAAAAGAAAAATTTGTTTTTGTCCTCATCTTCATTTAAATCTAGATAACTGAAAGGGATTCTTTATTCACCCTTTCAGATCTCTGGGATACTAATATTCTTACAAGTAAATTATTTCCCACATCCATTTGGCACTGTGTTTTAACTGGAGACTGTGTTTTAACTGTTCTCACTCAGTTGGAGAATACACATCGCCTGAGTGTGAAGGAAGGGATGGCCTTCCATAGCCACAGCACAGGTCTGCATAAAGCAGCATCTGCTTATCTCTACCAGCCTACTAGAGTGCATACATATCTAAATCTAAGGATCAGTTATAGACAGTTGATAGCTAAAATCTTCAGAATGTAATGGGTTTTTCTTTTCCTTTGCAAATTAATGACACATCCAAGATAAGAAAAGCATTTCAAATATATGCCCATAGTCACATGTAATGAAAAGTCATTTATTTGAGATGAAAATTAATTACACATACTTTGAATAAAGAGGTTTGTGGATTAATTGTATCAACTTCCAGTAATAGTGTTTTAAATGTATAACATAGTGCCAGAGCCACAGAAAGAACCTAACTTAAAAATCTAAATACCTATTTCAGGTAAAAACTATAAATCTCCACACTGTATTGTTCATTATAGTTTAATCATTAATACTGATCATTTTGTTATGTGTATACTTGTAAAACTACCTTTAACAAATCTTTGCACATTTTTAGCCAGGATTCTAGGGTTGGTTTTGAATTTAAAGGTGTGATAATTAATTTTCCTATCTATAAAATAAAATAAAATAAAAATTATAAAACGATACAACAAATTTTTCAATATTGAATTATTATGCTATTGCATTTTCTATATCTTGTTTGATTTTTAATCGACAGTGTATTGAAACACATTAGCTTTTAGTTTCTTCCTATAATTTGTAAATGAAGACCCAAGATGCACTTGCTGCTTTTACTTTTTCTTTCTATAAACATTAGGAATCTTACTGGATTTGTTTTCTAGAAAATTGAGATTCAAAAGTTAATGATTCCATATAATAAAGCAAAAGACATAAGAGCATAGAGTACTTATGCAAAAATTGTTTTGTTGTTACACTTGTTGCTGTTTTGTTTTGAATAATTTTTTCCAATGTATACCTATACTATGAAGTTTTGTGGAATATATCAGCAAATATTGGGATTATAGGAGTATGTATGACACACACAAATGTCCATGAGTAGGTGAACCTTAATATGGGAACTGCCAAGAAGCCCTATAGAAAAGAATTTAGTACTTATAAGACTCAATCTGACAGAGACAGGCTTAGGTCAGAGCTGTTTGAGCTGGGAAAGTTTCTTAAATTTTCCACCTTCTTGATTGGTTAACTACTCTATAAATGAGAATAATGATCTCTGGTTATGGTGGACCTATTAAATGATAAAAGAAAGAGAAAGTCCTTTACACAGGGCCTCGGGCACTCAATAAACGTGAATTTCTTCCCATAACATCTGGGTTTCAGATTGCTGGTCCTTTGAAAAACCTTCAGATTTAGTATTCGTTTAGCAGTTCAATTAGATTTAGTCATTGGTCCAGCTCTTTTAATTTATTTGTTTTTCTTCATTTCTCATATGTTGTGCAATATAACAATGATTTAGAGTTCTGACATCTGGGCATATTATTGAGGCTTCTTTAAGATCACTAACAGTTAAGGAGTGCTTTGGATCATGAAGTCTCCTTTATGATATTTGATGTATTTTAATTTATCACCAAACACTTTAAATTAGAATTGTTTCTTGTTTACCATAAAATGTTCTTGGTTGTAATATAATTTTGTATGTCTTGGGGAACATTAAAAATGATAGTGACAGCAAAATTTTGCTTATATTATTTGTGAATTTTATAATAGTTTATCAACTTTGACTCTAATTAGCCAAAAGATTTTCTCAAGGTGTCTGTTAAATTTGTTCATTTATCTATTATGAAACATGAAATAATTACATATTGTTAATAGCATTATTAGTCTGATTATTTTTCTATAAACTAGTGTGTTTGATAAGCTAGGATAACTAATAATGATTACAAAATGATAGTTTCTATTATCTCATTTTTTCATGTTTAGTTAAGCTTTTAAAGTTTAACTTTTTATCTAAGTGGTATTAGCAATTTAAAAAACTTGACTTGTTATCCTTATTTTAATGTATATAAAATGCACAGAAGGTTGAGAATTTTTTTAAAGTCATGCAATGAATTACCAATAGAACAAGGTGTCTTTATTCTGGGGGCAAAGGGGAGGTCAATTTTGTCAATAGCTGACTTCTGTAACAACTCTAAATCCAGTTTAAAAATAAATAAATAAATAAATAAATAAATAAATAAATAAATAAATAAAGGAGAAATAAGAGTGGAGGAAGAGAGATAGAGACTTTATTGCTACAGCTTACTTTTACTATAGTTTGATGTATATAGTTGCTATTTTTCTGTTACTGCTTTTTTGGTTCTCTTTTTCTCAACCCCATATTGTCACATATTGTACACACAAATGGAACATGCAACATTTGTTTTTATATTACTGAAAGTATTTTTTCAAATAGAGGAAATAACTAAGAATCAACTATTCAACAATAACAACAGTAATAAAGCCCCCAAAGGAGAAAACATAAAGGTATAATGTTAATATATTTTTAAACTTAATCAATTTCTTTGCTGCTATAATTTGACTATTTTTTCATGTTGTGTTTGTTTGAAAATAAGCACTATTGTGGAAAAATAAAGATACACGGGTGAAGACATATATGAACATAATAAAGGAGAGGGAAACTCATATTAATTTTAGCTTTATTTAAATTTATAAAAATTTAAAAGTGAAATAAGTCCTTTAGTGAGAAGAAAATGGCCAAATATTCAACATCTTCAAAAATTATTTAAGCCAATACAATACAAGAATTAAATTTCACTGTTGATTGATCATGCCAACTGACATACCTTTCAGATTGCAAATGATATGATACTTTTAAATATAGGTTCTAAAACACTTTAGGTAGGGTTTTTTTAAGTATGTTAAATAGTCATTATTGATATTCTAATTTATTTGCCAAATCCAATAACTTACTTGGTGTTCATAATTAAAACATAACACATAGAGACATCAAGAGATCAACATAAAGGCAAATCAAAATTTGCTATGTAGATGATTAAGAACTTGAAGGTTCTATTCTAGAAAATTGGCAATGCTCAACTAAAGGAGCAGAGGAATTATTATTGGCAGTCAAGCCCTCAGTGGTCTAATAATATTCTTAATCATCATCAGATGTCATACATTTCATAACACTTTGATGCCCTTCTGGGAAAATTATTATATATTTCACAACAGTTAACAAGCTTTACTTTATTGCTCTTTACTGTACAAAGCTTTTGTCCCTTGTCCCTTTCTCTGCCTGTTGAATATCACATATACTCACAAAATTTCTTTGATTTCATCTTCCTAGAATTGACAGAAGCCCAAGAGAGAGCTTCAGTGAAAAACCTATAAATTAGAGATTTGAGACATTCTCTTTCTGTCTTTATGTATAATTTCTAGAAATAATACTTTTTTTTTTTTTTGAAGAAAAATAAAGCAACATCAGAACATGAAGAGAGACATGGTATTTGGACTTGGGAGTGTGCTTTTGGAGGACTGTTTTAAACAAGGAAATAATTTTTCAAAATGAGCAGAGACTTGAAAATGCTTAAGACAAAGCTGTAAGAAAGTTGGAGGAAGAATATTCTAGCCAAAGTAAATATTATGTTCAAGAACTTAGAGGTAGAAATTAGCATAGTACACTGAAGAAACTGATTGACTAAAAATGACCATGGAGAAAAACTAGTTGAAGAGGTAGGCAGGAGGCAGATGATATAGATCTTTGTTGTCTGTGGTAAGGGTTTGGGGTTTATTTGAGTCACAAAAAAACAAACAAACAAACAAAAAAACAAAGAAACCTTTTTTTTTAGAATTTTGCTCAATTGAATGTCCAATATGATTTATATCAGCAGAGATCATTCTGCATGCTACAATAATAGGCCGCATAGGAGGGGACAGTTTAGAAATGAAGATGTTAGGAGTCCATTGCCATGTCCTAGGAGTTAAAGATAATAGGGGCTTAGACTTTATGTAAGAAAAGAGAGAAGAAGATGTAAAAGTTGGATAAATTTGGGGTATAGTTTGACCATCAAAACAACAAATGAGATTGAAAAACAAAGTCTGAAGAAAAAGAAAGATTCAACAATAATTTTTGTTACAAACTAAATAAGTATATTTAGTTTGTGTTTAAGTATATAAAGATACTGAAAGGGGATAGGGCTATTGATACTTTGTGGTTGACACATTCAGTGTACTTCAAAATGAAGAATTCTAGCAGTGGTTGGTTAAAAACTGGATTTATCACACACACACACACACACACATACACACGAGCTCTGGAGATATGCATTTGGAATGATCGCACATAAAATTAAGGAACTAATGAGATCACCTAGTGAATGAATAGAGAGAATGGACACAGAGAATATAGAGAATGGTTACTCAAATATTTAAGGATAAGAAATAAAAAGAAGAAGAAGTAAATTGATTGGAAATGAACACTAAGTGGAGTGGTTGGAAAACAATCAAGATTGGAGTTTCCTGAAAAGATGAATTTTTGCATTCAAGAAGGAAAAACCTCCTCCATCATCTTACATGTTTCTGAATGACCAAGAAAGATGAGGAGTGAGAATTGATTATTTGGTTTGGCAAAATGGAAGTCATTGCCATGTTTGACAAATATAATTTCAAGAAATGATGAGAACAAAATCCTCAATTTTCTCAGAGTGTGTTGAACAAAGAATGACAACCTATAAAATGGAAACATTGACCAAAGATGACTGTGTCAAAAGGTTATGTTACAAAGGAAATAGAGAAAGGGAACAGTTATTGGAAGGGATTAGGGACCAAAGCAAGATTTTTGTTTTGGAGTTTTTGCTGTTTCTTCTTTGTTTTGTTTTGGATTGAAATACATTTGTGAGAAATTGAAATAATGCTAGAGTCATATCAAATATGTGCTTGACTAGGAAGAAGAAACAAGTGGTTTCAATTAACAAACCAATGTAAGATCTATGCAAAAGTGAAAGACTGGTTTTGAGGTAGGATTAAAAACAATTGATACAAAGAGTAAGAAGGAAAATATGGATACAGAAACCAAGAGGACATTATTTTTGGTTATTTTTGGTGGTAGGAATTTGAGATAGTTCTTTTCAAATTGTATCTATATTTCAGGCAAATAAAATGCATTGTCAGGTAAGAATGTCGAGGCAGAGAGCAGTAGAAGTTTTACTAGGGGAGATGCAGATGCATGCTGGCATTTTTGGAGAATGGAATATAAGACTGCTAAAGAAATATAATAGATTGATGGTTGGTTTTTAGATCCTAATTGAGATTTAAGATTATAAAGTAGGGCCAGAAAGAGAAGCTGTATGTGTTTCTTTAAGCCTTGTTCATTGGTGGGATACATTACATGTAAGCAGAGTAGGTAGAAATTTTTTTCAGGAAAGTGCCAAAAAGGGAGAAATCTATGAGAGGGTTATGTTAGAATTATTATGTTGTAGAAGCAAACGAGTCCAAAATCTCAGACTTAATACAAATATTTCTATTTCTCAATGATATTATATATCAAACATGTCAGCAAGGTGACATACTCTGAACAGTCATTTAGATACCCAAGATAACAGGGCACCATCACTTTCTGGCTGCACCATATGGGAGTTCAGTCGTCTCTGCCACCGCAGTGGGGGCTTAAAACAAACAAACAAACAAACAAACAAACAAACAAAAAAACTAAGGGATCCCACACTACCATGAAATGCTTCATCAGGGAATTTATAAATGTCACCTTCACACAGGCTTTTGACCAGCACAATTCATATGCGTGGCCCCACGCCAAGACCACTGAGCAGTGCCATAGTCATGTGTTCATGAAAAGAAAAAAAACAAGGCATTGGTGGGCACTAGCAGTGAGTATATACAAGTGAGAAGATCTCTGTGATAAATGAGTAAAGAAATAAGGACAGGATGACAATCATAGACAATGAAAAAATGGTATGATCAATGTGTTACCATTTCCCAAAGGGACAGAACAATGGATGTAGTGGCAAAGTAGCCAGTTGATGTGGAAATAATATATGCGGAATGTTTAAATTCCATATATCGGAGGTGGTGCAATTATGATAAAACTGGTCTAGGAATTAACTTTTCAACATTTATCTTTCCCACTCACAAGCTTTGTGGCCTTAGCCAAATTATTAACTAATTCTGTCTGTCTGTCTGTCTGTTTGTCTATCTATCTATCTATCTATCTATCATTTATCTATCTATCTATCTATCTATCTATCTATCTATCTATCATTTATCTATCTATCTATCTATCTATCTACCTACCTACCTATGTATCTATCTGGGTTTATCTATCTGTAAATTGAGAATTCAGAAAATCTTTCTCTTATGGCTTTTATAAAAATTCAATGTGGTAGCAAACACAAAAATTGTTATGCTTTATTTAATATGCAATTAAAAGTAAAATCAATTAACATTAATAGAGATAAAATGGTAAAAACCTGAATGTGTATAGAAAACCTTTATCTAAAGACAAAAAACATCTGAAAACCTGGAGAATATGGCTTACAACATCTTTTAAAAATAGTAGTATGTTTTTGAGAGAAAAATTTGTAAAAATGACTGTTATGTGGTTAGATATCTGAAGTATTCTTTGAATATGTAATGTTTTAATTTACTACTATCAGCATTCCTTAAATCTACTATTATTTTTAAAACAGTTTTTTTTAATAGGCTTTTTTTTTTTACACAGCATAAGGGATTAGAAAATTTACATCCCCCCCCTTTTTTTTTATCTTGCCAGGTCACTTGGAATAAAATTTGATATAACACTGAACATTTTGTCACATAGAAGAAAAAACGCAAAGGGTAGAATTTTTGCAAGTGACAATTCACTGATATTTATCAGAGTTTATTAATATTTAGATATTGAATTTATTCTTCTATGTTAACAAGTACCATACACTTGTGTGTGTAGGTGTGTTTTTGTGCACATGTGTGTATGCCGATAAGGACATACATGCTTATGTTGTGATGAACTACTTGGCAACATTTTCTTCAATTTAGTTCTATTTTGCTTGAATATTTCTTAACCAGACACACATCATTTTCTAGATAGCCATAGAACCTATACAACAGTCTCAAAATAAATAAATAAATAAATAAAGGAAGAAATAAACAAACAGATAGATAAGATAAAGACCTTAAAGAGAAATATTTATTCTATTTCAGAAGCATATTATATGATTTTATTGGAAGAATATATATGGCGAGTTAGATTCATAATATATGCATGAGAAAAAAAAAATGATGATATGTAGAGATTAGCATTGTTGATTATATTTTTGAGATATTTTTAGTTTAGTTTAGTGCCTGCATGAACATTCTGGCCTCATTTTCATGTTCAATTCCATTCCTTCTCTATAACTTACATACAGGCACTGTAACTCTTTTTTTCTTTCTTTTTCTTTTTGTAGCTATATCGTTCATGTACAAATAATTAAAAGTAATTATCTAAATTCTACTCTGGTAACTTTTTGATATACATACAAAATGACATGGTGTCTCAACTTAAGAAACTTTAGGATGGTAAGCATAAGTTTAAAAGAAGAATTAAATATGTTAAACTTTATATAATCAAATGGATAATAAAAGATAAAACCAGTTAAGATTTATTACTTTATAAAATCTAAAATTCATCTGGGCTGATATAGTCTGTGAAGGACTTTTTATGGAGAAAAGATTTGAGGTGCTATTTCAAAAATTAACAGAACTGAGTAAGTGAAAAGAAGTAAAATGAGTTCACATTCAAATTATTTTTTTCTTCCAGTTTCAATCTTACTTTGTGTTCCTGGCTTTCCATCATTCTGGCAGATGACTTGCTCTCTAATTCCTTCTCATGCTTTACCCTGTACATTTCTTGCTTTTTCCTTTTTCAATCATAGCTCTCTGTCTTCATTTCCTGATTTAATACTGAGCAGTACCTTGAGTAAATACCTCTTAAAATAATGGCAGTACCTTAAAATGCTGCTGGGCCCCAAAAACAAGAGGATAGGTCCCTTAATGGAAGTACTCATGAGCAAAAGTATAGTGTAAACTAGAATTTTTCAAGGGCTCAATTAAAGACTTTAAATGCTGATATGTACTACTATTCTCTTAATCTGTATTTTATCACACAATTACAACTTTTAAATTATTTTCTTTAGGTCACAATTGTCTCCCTAACTCTTTATTTAACCAGTTGTTCTTGAAATCTGACATAAATTATTTTTCTATACTTTTATATTGACTGTCAGAAAAATTACCTCAAATTTTAACGTAGACAATGAGTTGTACCACACATCTTTTCAATGTTTATGGTGGTTAAGGTCGCAAAGAATTTTCTAGATTCTAGGAGAATATATTTAATTATATTTCTTATTCATCATTGACTAAAGGTCTCAGAGAATCCACAAGTTAATTTATATATTTTTGTCAGTACAGATGCCCATAATATGTGTCTCATGAAGCAAATAACCCTGGACATAGTAATTTATAGTCCATTGGACATTAAGCAGCTGCTTTTTAAAGTAACCCAGTAATTGTGCCAACTTATAAGAATTTTAGCTTCTCAAATGTTCTTTGAATAAGCAATTAATTAGTGTGTTAAATGTTTGACATTAGTTCAACATTTATTTATTTGAGATTTATGATTTAACCTTTCTGACAGTTGTGTTAATTAAATTTTAACAACTATCAAAGCTGTGTCTTCTCTAAATTGAATTTTTTAGGATTCTTGGTTCTTTTTCTTGTACTCTAATTATATATATTAATAGATTATATAATAAAAGTCACTGTGCTTGTTTCCATTTAAGATGAAAGAAATACTTGGGAGAGACAGTGGATGCTATCCCAAACCCTTAATCCAGCAGGTGAGGCTTCAGTTATGAAACATATTTATTGTTCCTGAAAATTTTCAGTTGATCAGAAGAGTGAATGTAAGAAACCTTATACTCCTGACAGTGCAGACTTCTTAGGAATACTGTATATATTCATAAAGTCTTCATAGCACTCCACTGATTTTTCTTCTGAACTGAGGAAATCTTCCATCATTATTCATTGTCTTTCCCACCAGCAATTCTTCTCCTCCCCAGGTCCAAACACCCAAAAAAGTAAAATAACATCCCACTCTCTTCCCCTTTCTTGCCTACTCCCAAGGCAAGTGGTTTTCTGATTTATCTATTATAGCCGATTATTTGGGGAAAAACCAGAAAGTGAGAAAAAATGAACAAGAAGTTATTTTTTAAAAAGACAATAAAAATTTATCTTTGATTTTACTTGAATTCTATAGGTGCAAGCCCTATTAGTTCTTTACTCCTATTATTATCTCTTCAACCATTTTTCTTTTCAGGAATTATGGTCACAATTTATCCTGATGAATAACCTCACACCTTTCCACTTGTGTCTTTCCCATTCTGTGGCAGATGTCATTATGTAATGCTCAGATTTCTTTCAGGAATAAAGAACTCATGACCTCAGCTGTTGAGAATGTTGTCAGAATGCTATATTTAATTTTCAGTTCTTTTTGAGCTGTCTTAGATAGAAAAGATACCTCTCTCAAGTCTGCCTTCCCAGAGCAGCTCACACCCAATGATTGACCAACCAGGAGCTATAAAGGCCAAGCTATCTAGCTCCAGCTCATTACAACTTGAGGGACTATTCCATTTCCAGATCATCCAAGAGAGGCCAACCAAGGCCATATGTGGGAAATGCATCACAACTCATCTTGTCCAATGCAAGCCTGCTTCTCTTCACTCCCTTCCAGAGGTGTTAATTCCAAAAGTACTTCCCAATAAACCTTCTACAGGAACACTTTCTAATAATATTTAACTTTTAATCAGCTTCTTGTGATTGCAGCACAGACCTCGTATGTCTAAAATAAAGGTTATATAATCATAATTGGAATTTTCATATAGAAGAATAAATTAAGAATCATCCATAATAATAATAATAATAATAATAATAATAATAATAATAATAACTGTTTAAACTTCCCTTCTCTTCCTTCTCCTTAAAGTAGGGGAAGGTACATCAGAAGCCAGAGGATAAATAACATTTCTGTGGTCATTAGCCTATGGAAAGCAGTGAAGGAAATTTGTACATTTGAGACCAGTATCAATTGAAAAAGACTGGAATAATCTAGATTTTTATCTGCAAGAGTGGTAGCTTTGTACTTTCTTAGAGGGCAGCATTTCTTGTGCGTGTCTGTTAAAAAGAAATGAATGTTCACATGAAATAACATCTGAATGTTTATATGTTACATATAGTTTGAGATTATACCCCAGTTAAATAGATTCAGAAGATCAGTCAACATTCACTGGCTTGAAGGTCTGAGGAAAGGTAATAAAGTGAGAATGCCCTCTCTCTGTAGAGATTCATTGTTTAGCACAAATATTACTTCATCTCCCTTTTTATTCATCACCAGTCACCATATAATCAATTTCATCATACATTGGGCTATTAGTTGCAATGTGATTTGTGCTTGCTTGTCATCCTGGGCTTTTTCCATATGAAGTGATTAATTAATTGATGTTTTCAGATTAAATCTCCCTATTCAAGAGACTCCAAAAGCTTAGAATAAAATCAAAATTTTGGTTGTTGGCCAATTTGGCCTCTGCATTTCTCTCCAAATCTCAATCTTTCAGTTTTCTTCCTTACAACATTTTCAACCACAACAACTTTCTTCTTCTTCGAAGGTCCCGCTTTTTTCTACATCTGCTCTTGCCTCTAACCACAATCCAAAGCCCTTCTCCCAAATCCGATCATTATTTATATTTCTCACTTTATTAACAGCTTTGTTATTGTCCAAAAGACATTTTCTCTAATCCGTATATAAGTTAGGCCTCATCTCAAGTTTAGTTTATTCTCTCACTTCTGCCTTTAAATTTATTTTATAGCACTTTTATGGCCTGAAATGCTTAATGTCTCTTGCCACCACAGGATGCATAGGTACTTCTGTCAAATTTATCATTCTATCTTCAAAGTGTGGCCCATAGAAGTCAGTCAGTGAGTATATTAGTCATGGTTCTCCAGAGAAAGAGAACCGTGTGTGTGTGTGTGTGTGTGTGTGTGTGTGTGTGTGTGTGTGTGTGTGTGTGAGTGTGCGCGCGCATGCTAGTCTGTCTGTCTCTGAAGAGGAGGAAGATTGATTTTGAAAAGTTGTTTCACATTTTGTCGAGAATGACAAGTCTATAATCTATCAAGCAGCACAGCAGCCTTGAAACTGAGGGAAGAGTTGCCTTGCAATCTTGATTCTGACACCTGGTCTAGAAACTCATGCAGGTTTCTATGCTTCAGTCTTGAGGCAGAATTGCTTTTTCTTCACTAAACCTCAGTCTTTGTTTTCAACTTCAACATATTATGTCAATAATGTTATTTATAACTTGATAATGCTTTCCATTTCATACTATGAAGTACTTTGATTTTGTAAATCTCTGAATTGACCAATGACTATCTAGGCAAGTGCAATGAAATCATTATCTATATATAATCTATGGATATAAGATGGATCATATTAATATTTTCAGGAGATTTTCCCTGGACTTCATTTGAGGTACAATATAGAGCTTCTTTTTATAAAAGTTAACCAAAAAAGCACCATTTTGATATAAATAGTTGATTTTCTAAGAATTGTTCAACTTTTACTCTTTAGAATAAATATTTTATGCTGTGATATCACACACTAAATTAAAATTGTCCATGTTTGATTGGTATTTTTTTTAACTCTTCGATGGACATTGTACTTATGATTGTACATGACATGCACTATGTATAAAGTAAAAGAAATTTAATTGTTGGTACAACTTAAAAATCCCTCATAATTGTTTCCTCTTCAATTAATAATTGATAAATTCTTATTGGGCATACATTTAAAAATATAGAAATTTAAACAGAAAAAATACTTGCAATTTTACCATGCAGAAATTATCTTTTTTATAAATTCAGTTTATAATTTTCCAGATATACTTTAAAATAATAATTTTAAAATGATAATTATAATTGATATTCTGTTTTGTGAGATGCTTTTTTTGCTTACTGTTATAGCATTTTTTCATGATGTAAATATTCTTATACAACAAATTTAATGAAGGTATAGCCGATTACATCTTAAAACAACATTTTGGATGCCTTGAAAATAATATCTGCCTTACTGTTGCTATCAAAACAAGATTGATGTAGTAGCTAATTTCATCACATCTGTGTTTGTGAAAACCTAGGGCTTGTTTTTCTTGTACCTGTGTTGACAAGAATTTGAGGTAATTTCAATAACACATGCACACATACACACACATAACCTGTCTTCATGTCAGGGAGAAAATATGCAGGATGCAAAAATTCAATTAGATAAAGAAAAACTATGTAGATTTTCAAAATCAAATTCAATTTTATTAGAATATTCTCATTTTTATAGAAAATTCACAGATGAGTTTTTTATAACATTAGCGAGTGGTAATACTTTATGAGGAAAGATAGGGATATTTTCTGTGACTTGCATTTTGTGAAGGAGATTATTGAAACCAAAATGCAGATTGACATCTGGGAGACATTATTTTTTGCTTTGTGTATGAAAGTCAGCAACTCTAAATGTTTTGTTACAAGATATAATTTGTCTTGCACATAGAAAGTATTTTTCATATATTATCATTGACAAAGTTCAAAATAGAGAAAACTTAAATATTTTTTTTTGTCTTTTCTGTCTAAATGTAAGTAAAACAGCTCTAAAAGTTTTTAAAACAAACAGCTCTAAAAGTTTTTAAAACATGGGCTCACAGTTTGATCTTCTTGACTCAGAATGCCATTTTTAAAATGCAAACCTAATGTAAGCCTTATGTTAATAATCACGATGTTAAACCCATGCCATTTTTCTTTATAAAATTGTAATTCTGTGGTTTTAAATGTAACCTTTTTCCACGAGAATAGGTGGATTCTAGGTTGCAATTATCATTCATAATTCTACTGGCACTCCATATATAGAGCATAATAGAGGATTCATATATAATGTTATATTTCAGGCCTTGATGATATTTTCTGTGACTTTGCTTTTATGATGTAGAATTGAAAACAAACCCACTTCTACATATTTCTTGTATTTCATTTATGAGTGTCCTAAAAACTAAACCAAACTCAAATAAATGACTGCAACCTTATCGGGAAACATGTTCTGGATAATTTCTTCAGGTAAAAACTTGTACTTAATTTGGTTCTCCTTTACCCATTTGTACATTAATTATTTCATAACTTCTTGAATAAGCTGGATATTTTTCTCTCTTACTAGAGAATATGCAACATTCTAATGACATCACTTTATTATTTGAATAAGGAGTGATTTCAAGAATCAAGTGATTCAATTAGTAAATTTCTGTAAGAGGATGCCTTCACAATTGTTATTTTCCAACCAAAATTATTAACATTTTTGGCAGACATTTTCTAGCAATAAATAATCTTATAACTAACATTCTTCATAGGAAAATAACTCGACTATTTCTCAGTTATATATATGTATATGTATATGTATATGTATATGTATATGTATATGTATATGTATATATGCATGCTAATTATTATACTGAATAAATCAAAAGGAAAATAATTTGTTCAAATATATATTATTTTTTGATCAGAGGTTTAATGAGATTGGCTATTGCCATGACAAATAATTAGTTACATTTTCTTTGAAAACTGAACACCTGCTCAGCTATGTTCTGTTTATTGTTGTTTTGATTAATGACATAGAACTCCAAGGATTCCATTCTTCAAGAATGTCGTAGCCCCATCTACAAATCCTTGCTTGGTCTACTTTATTCTCTGTTTATGAATTGAAGTTTTTATGTACTATGCTTCATTAATTGGAAAAGCACAGGACCTGACTTCAGTCTGCATCCATTTGCACTCCAGATTTTTGTCAGATAGTATAACCCTAAACTCTGGGCTGCGTAATTCTTTTAAAGTTTCATTGCAAAGAACAGTCATTTTGAAGGGGCTCCTGAAGTACATACAAAGTAACCACTACTCTCAACTACTTACATAATGTCCTATAATCATCTGGCACTCAGACAGTAATGTAACTTCCTCGTTTTGGCTTTTTTAAAGAATTGTTTTGAGAAATTGTGGTTGTCATTGGCCTTCACTCAGAGACATGATTATAGGAGGTATCTATACAAAAAAATTGTTACTATATTTATATTAAATATGTTAACAAAGACATATGTTCACAAGATTATATCGTGTTCCCTATTATCAGGATTGATGGATCAGATTTTTCTGATGTCTCTTTCTAGAGTTTTATTGAATGCACTAGATTGAATTTATTTAATGGAAACTTTTGTTTCTCTTTCATATTTTGGTTTGTCTCTTAGAAACTACTTCACTAAATATGTGACTACTAGAGACTGTTCAGTTTCCATTAAAATATTTTATTAAGGTCAAGATAGTTATTATTTACTTTAGATTAAATTAAATGTAATAAAAATAGGTCTTCAAAACTTGATTCACGTGATCTTTTGTCACCATAAAGAATATCTAAAAGCTAATCTAATTTTATTATTAAGTGAAGTAAAATAACAAATTGAGAGATTCCTGATGTATATTTTATTTCATGTTGTATATGACCATTTTACATTTATTTCTGTATAATTGCTGATAAGTTTATAAAGTTATAATTCAGTTTATTGGTTAAATTGTTGTGCTTAAATAGGTTATCTCAACATAAATCAGATATAATTGATTAAAAATGAATATAAGGTTTTCTTTACTTCTCTATTACTGATGCACACATAGATGGCTTTAATATTACATCTGTCATACAGAGAAAAAAATGATATCTGTAAATAAGAGGGAAAATGATCCATTTCTGATTATACTAGCTCAAACAATCTGATAACATAAAGTTATCTTAAATTCCTACTATTAAGAATCAATTATGCATGTCAATTATTTTTTACTTGACACCAAGTGGATTGGCTATTCTAGAAAATTTCCAATCTCTGAAATATCAGAAAATGGGCTTTTGCTGAAATTGCTTACGCTATAAATGTCAAAACTCTTCTTGGCAGTCAATTCTAGAAAGCCCCATGAAACTTGTGGTTTTCTTTAGAGGAATTTGAAATGAAAATGTCTGTTTATATATTCTAATGTGTAATGAACTCCATGTATCCTGGAACTAGTAAAATAATGTCTGCTTGTCTGATATTGATGAGCAATGTAATATATCAAAACAGCAAATTTTCCAGCTAATAAAGTTTAAGCCTTTCAGCAAGAAACATTTTAAAAACATAATCCTTTTAATTATTTTATGACATATTTTATAATGACTTTATAATTGCTAAATCCTATAACTGATAATCCCAAATGTTTTCTCACTCTAGAATTATTCGAGCAACTGAATAATAGTGGTTATAGCTGTAGAAGTAAGATTATTGTTATATTTAAATTTAATAAGATAAGACTCAAATGTCATATCAAAAGTGCACTAACAATTTTTACCCTTCACTTCTGAAGTCACCCAGACTTTTAACTGTAACCCTCATCTATTCTCTAAGGTCTAATCTTCTATTTAAAAACAATGCTTCAGGCATCCCTCTCTGTCTTACGTCATCTAATTAATCCTCTCTACTAGATCATTCATTTCAGCACATATCATTTTTTTACCTTTAAAACAAAACAAAACAAAACCACATTTTTTTGACTTCACTTTCCGTATCACCTTCTGACATATTTCTTCTTTGCAGTAATGTTCTTCAAAAGAGTTATTATGGTGCTGCCTTCCATTCTCTTAAAAGCATTCTACTAGGCTTTATTCATTAAAACATCTCAGAAACTGTGCTGACCAATGTCACCAATGGCTCCCTTGTGGCATCCTGAACTCATTTCCATTTCTCATCTTAACTAATTGGAAACATTTGACTCAGTAGATCATCCCTCTTTGGTGATTTACTTATTTAACTGGGCTACCAAGAAGCCACACCTCTTCTTTTCAATCACTTGTTCCTCTACTTCTCTCAGACCACTTTGTATTGAAACTTCAGAAATAGTCCTTGGTCACATTGTATTTTCTATACACAATTACTCCCTTAGTGACCTCTTCTGTGTCTCATTACTTAAGGTATTATGGAAATGGTTATATTTCCCATATATGCTTCTTTCTTGGCCTAGAGAATTGAATCATATTACCAAATACTCATTTGTCTTTTATTCTTAAAAGTCTACCTGATGTCTCAAGTTTAACAGACTTATTCAAACTGCATTCTTTCAATTTTTCAGTTCAAATGACCTGAAATTATACTTAAGAATTGATCTATGAAACATATCTAGAATCCGATTATTGTATTTGTTATCACTATAGTCTAGTCAGATTCACTTACTTTCCAGAATATAGGTCTCTCTACCACAATTAATACCCCCAAATCTCTTTTTAAAATAAAACTAATAAAATAATATTGTCACATCAGAGAGATTGGGTAATGTCTGCATTTCTCAACTTAAAAACCCATATTAATAATTTAAAAAGCTTATTCTGTTTCATATGTATATGTTCATAGATATATTATACAGGTCTCTGTTTATTTATTTGACAAACAGAAAGTAGTGAATGAATTTAACTATATTCCAAAAATTTCTGGCCCAGGAACACCCTTCTTTTAGTCAAAATTTTGCCTGATATTTCTCATTTCGTTTTGGTGTGGACATGGTGCTGAGTTCTCTTTACCATTCGTTCCCTAGTGATCCAGTTATCAACACCAGTTGAAAGCCTAGTCTTTTAGATTTGGTAGGTTATATGACTTTGCAGATTGCTGAAGGCATTATATTTAGTATTGAATATTATTTTGGTCATTATCTTTTAGAGGAATTAAAACATTTCACTGGTCTCTGTTTCTTAATGCCTTGTAATTTTCCAACCACAGTGATTCAAAATTTATAATACACACTGGTCTGTAAATCAAGTGTCAGTTCCAATACTATCCTACAGAATGCACTTTTATTAAGCAAATCAGGAAGAATTGTATTCATGTGACATAGAGGTCATAAGAAATAAGATAGTGAACATTGTTAAGTAGTTTGTACTTTAAAAAGAAATTTAAAGTTTGAAATATATTTGACAGGTTGAAGAATTTAAAAATATAGAAGTAAATGAGGGTGGACTTCTAGGGCAGATTGACTTTGTGAAGTGAAAATTCTCTCTATATATTGTTAATATATCAATTTTTGGGATAACTATAAGTTGAACTGTGATTCTGGAATTTTATCTTTAGCAAAATTGAATAATTCTGTGTTATTTCCTTCTTAGATAATAGGATAATTTGACTATAAAGACTCTTTATTTTAATGTTTCCAAGATTGCCGATAGTACTGTTTGGAAGGATAGCTGTACAAAGTGATATTAAATGTTTCCAAAATGGAGACTATCTTTTAAGTTTTTAAAATCGTTTCCTTGAAATTTTCAGTGATTACAAAATCATTACTATTTTAGAATTCTTCTCCATCACATCCATTTTATAAGCATCAAAATTAGTGAATAATATGTATTTTCATTTCTTTTAATGCCTAAACTCAATTAATACATATTAATCAAGATAATTTTCTATCTCTTAATTATATTTCCTGCAGCTAGGGAAGAAAAGCTGTTACTTCAATGATTCATTACTTACAGGGACAGAATTGATTTTATGCCATTTCACAATTTACTGTGAACTTTATTAGCATGGCTTATATTTAGTTTCTTTGACAATTGGCACAACTTGGTGATCGTTTTATGATACCAATTTAGCTGTACATTTATATGATAATTTAATGTTTTAGTGTTTAGACATTGAGGTGATCATAGCCAGAGAAAGACATTAAAATTTTATTAGGCACTATAATATATTTATTTTCCTTAGTAAAGAAATTGCTATTATAAGCCTTTTTAAAACTCCTCTACAAAAGGTTTTACTTTGAAATCTAAGATTGAAAACATGGTTACAAATTAAGAAATATTTTAGGTTCTCTTTGCTAATAAAACCTACAATAAAACAGGTGAAGTTTGTTAGATTTTATTTTTGAATAGATTATTTTTTCTTATTTCTATCATGTTCGTTTGCTGTTCTCTAGCTTATAATTCACTTCTACCTACCATATAATGAGAACTCAAATAATGGAATGTTGTAAAAAGGAAAAGTATACTAGGTAAATATTAAGTAATTGAAGTGTTATACAGACTTTGATCAACCTGCTTTCAAAGAAAAATTATTATAATAAACATAAAACTCACTGTCTTAATTTCACAGGTATTACATTCAATGAATTTGAGGTAGAAGAGAAATGAATCTCTTAATTTTATTGATTCATAGTGCTTTATTTTATAAAATAAAATTTGTAAAATAAAATGGTTGAGAAAGTTTTGTACCATAAACTCAGAAGAAATTTGAACTAATTAGGTATTAGAACTAATACCAATCCTTTAGAACACATATAGTACATAGGATGATAATACAATTCCTAGAATATGTATAGGGTTTGAATCAGGTTAGATAAAGATTTAGGAATTTGATACAGGAATGTCCTTGCCCTAAGTACAAGGAAGTCTGTATAGTAATTAAAAACCTTTGTTCAGAAAATTCAATAAATAATAACTGTTTAGCTAACCTCGAGAACTCTTTTAGGTATTTGTATCAAGGATTCTAGAGGGCATGACTCATTTCTGGTTTCAGGCATATGTGCTATTTTTTTTTTTTTTTTCAAAAAGAGAAGCCTTTGCGCTCTTAAAATTATTATTCACCAAGTGCTATTAAGAGAGCCATAGTATATATGGGAAATTTCTCAAATGAGGAGCTTTACCAGCTTGATCTCATGATTGTAAGGAAATAAAATATTCAATTTTACCACATTCAGCATATTTCATGCCTTTTTGTTTATATTTTATTTAGAATAATCCTGCTTCTTCAAATATTTCTTTTAATTTACATTTTTAATAAGAGTAGAATATTACATATTATAAATTAGCATCATGTACAAATAAATTGAATTATCATTCATGTATCAGGGCTATGGATGAAAAAAAATGATGATGTAGACATTGATAGGATGAGAGAGAAAAAAGGGATTATTTAGAAGCATGACCAAAAGTATGATCTTTGGGCCCAGGTAGACTTGAATTTGAAAATGTTTCCTTTCATTTCTGGGATAAGTTACCCATAATCAAGTTATTTTTTCTTTACTTCTATTTCATCACTTTTATAGTGGGAGTAATATTTTTCTGTGATTAGTGAATTTTAACATCTCAACCCTGAACAAGTTCAAAATTTAAGAGTGTTTTTAAAATTTTGATTTTTAAGGGGATACTACTAAATTAAACAAATGGAAACATTTTTGAAACAAAAGAAAAGTGAATATTTCTGGTAGTTGGGTGAGTAGGGAGGTTGGAAGAGGACAAAAATGTGAAAATGAAAGGGGAGACTATTAATAACTTACTTCTTTTGACATTTCTTAAACTGTACAAAAAATAAAAAAATAAACCAGAATTGTATTCATGCTCCAAATAATACCATACTCTCTCTTTTAAAGTTTGAGATATACTATGTGCTTGACCTCTCAATACCTTTCCCTGGACTTTTGTTATTTTCTTTGCTAAAATAAATCACATCATTTGCATGTGATCTTTCCTTCCATTTCCCTCCAAATGATAAAAATTTTAAGAAAAGAGCACAGTAAGCAGGTTTTCATCCTGTTTTGAAACATTTACTCTGCTAACCTGATGGCTTTCTGGTTTAATTCTTCCTTTGAATCCTTTCACAGCTGTGACAGCTTAACTTGGACCTTTCTGCAGAACACAGTGGTTTTCCAGAGCAGGCCCAAAGCAGATCTTTTTGAGCAGTGGGCAGGGGCTGCTTTTAGTATTATGTAGATACAATTATTAGCGTGACCTTAAGTACTTGTTCTTTTAGATGTTTAATCAAATAGATTCATTACTAAACAATGGAGCCTTTTGAAACATTTATTTTCCCTTAGGTTCTATTCATTTTGCCAAATTAACATTCATCTCTTTGATGTGGTATTTGTAAATTTGGAACAAATAAACAAAAAAGAAACTTTTCATGTCTTTCTTTTTGCTTCTCAGTAGTGTTTATCTTCTCTCATAGAGTCTATGTCTTTGTTATTTCTCAGGTGATATTCTAAAGACTGCATTGTGTTTATTACTTTAAAGTTTATATATTTTATCAAGTAACAATTTTCTTGAATTTTTGATTTGGCAATACGGTTCTTCCTGGATATGCTTTTATCTTTATACTGCATTGCACAGGTGGCAGCTTATTTTCCTGTAAAGTATAAGTAGAATTAAATACATTAATCCAACGACTTCTATACATTCAAGTTAGAACAAACAGGTGTTCTGTCAACACACCCTCTCAATAATGTTGTTAATCCGAAGTTGGGTGAAATTCTATTTTATTCAATGACTTTTTTTTTTTAATGTTCTGTGAAAACAATAGATCTCAAAATAAAATGAAAGGTTTTCATACAGCATAAAAATATTTCTAATAGATTAATGAATTCCCACAATAATTTACCTTTAATTAACATAACTGCAGTTTGATAATTGATCATTTTTAGGGGATAAATATATCAATATGCCATAAAATGATTGTATTCTTATAACTATAATACTTTCTCCAAGATTACATGGAACTGTTAAAGAACTTTAGTATTTGTCATGGATTTATAGATCACAGTTTCTTTCTAATTGAATTTTTTTCTGATGAAACATATATATATATATAGAGAGAGAGAGAGATAGAAATATATAGATAGAAATATAGATATAGATAGATATAGATAGAAATATATAAAGATGGTATAGATATTGATATAGATATAGATTATAGATACAGATATAGAATCATGACATCGATGCTTTGTAACCATTATTCAGGACCTCAATTTGTTGAGAGTAGGGATTGTTATGAGAAAGAAAATGTTTTTAGGGAAACATCATTACCCCATTCTCACTCCCTTCACTTTCAAAAACGTAAAAATTTGCATCAAGAATTTAATGAAGAAATGCTTATTCAGTAACAATTCTGAGATTTGATGTTTCCAAATGAATTAGTAACCTCATGACTTTAAGTGAATATTAAAATGATTGTGACTTTGTGGAAACATGGAGGAGTGAAAGACATCCCAGATCTCTCCTCTTGAAACAACAATAAGCGGAACATCTAAAATTCAACAAAAAATACCCAAACTGCACACCAGCACGTCTGAGCGTAGGATCTGTGCATAAGGGCTACCACATGTCAGAACCACGGTTATCAGGTGGTGGACTGGGACTGCCTCTTGGAGCTGTTTGAGATCCCTGCAAGAGGAGGGGCGGGGAGAAGGAGCGGTGCGTTCCCTGCACAGCCTGCTTGGGAAAGCGGTGAGCTCCCCGCACCAGGCATTGGTCTAGTCAGAAGGCAGAGGAGTGGGAGAGGACACAAAGAAACAACAGTTGATTTTGAACGGCCACAGCTGCAAAATTGAGGCTGAGCCACAGCTCCCAACTCCCAACCCAGAGAGCCCCTCCACCCATACCCTCTGAGACCAATCACCACGGAGCCCCAAGGAAATCTGAGCAAATGCTGCCAAGACTGCAGCTGTCGCTGGCAGCCTTCGAAAGCCCCCTGCAGGAGGAGGGGGAAGGGACAAGGTGCTGCAACTTGCCTGAAGAGCTCTGCCTGGGAGAGTTGTGAGTTCCACACATCCAGCAGCAGGGCCCAGGTATCAGATCAGAAAGCAGAGAAGTGGGACAGGACTGCAGAAAAACAGCAGTTGATTTTTACTGGCCCCATTTGTAAAACCGAGGCTGAGTTGCAGCCCTCAACGCCCGACCCAAAGGGCCTCTCCCCATACCCTTTGAGACCGATCACCGCGGAGCTCTAGGGGAATCTGAGCAAATGCTACCGAAACTGTCACTGACACTGATAGGGACTGAAACTGAGGTAGCAAGAGTGATTAAGTGTCTACAAAAACATTTTTTATAAAGACATTTTTAAGGCTTTATATAAAGCAGGGATCCCAGAGGCTTAGATATCACCCACTGGAAACCAAAAGAAAAATGCCTTCTTTGCAACAGGCTAAAGAGAGACCTTTATATAATACACCTTCTTTCTGGAAAACCAGCAGAATACACTTCCATTAATGCTCTCCTGGGAGCATTAATGGAGAAATAATCTTTTAAACACCATGAACAACCAAGGTGACAGGGCATCTCAAAAAGAAAGTGAAAAATCTCCAGAAAATAAGCTTTCAGACATAGAAATATGCAACTTAAATGACAGAGACTTCAGGATGGTACTTCTGAAAAAAATCAGTGAGTTCCAAAAAGAGTTATATCAACAATTTCAGGAATTGAGAAAACAACTAGATGGGCAGAGCAAGGAGATTAAAACCCTCAAAAAGAACAGAATAGAAAAAAGAAAAAAAAAAGAACAGTGCAAGAGTTGAAAAATGAAATAGCAAGCTTGGGAAATAGAGTCAACTAAATGGAGGAAAGGATCAGTGATATCAAAGACAGAAATCTAGAAATGAGTCAGAAGGAAGAGAGAAAATGAAGATGAAAAATAATGAGAGAAATACAGGAACTAGCTGATACCATCAGGAGAGGAAACATAAGAATAATGGGCATTATCGAAGAAAAGGAAAGAAGGAGGGACTAAAAAGCATTTTCAAAGAGTATACGAGAATTTCCCAAGTGCAAGGAATGAGCTGGAGCTTGGAATCAAGAAGTCAACAGAACACCCAATTATCTCAATATAGCAACATATTAAAAAGATTATATATCATGATCAAGTGGGCTTTATCACAGGTACACAAGGGTGGTTCAACATATGCAAATAGATTAATGTGATACACCACATTAACAAATTAAAAAATAAGAATCATATGATTATATCAATAGATGCAGAAAAAGCCTTCGACAAGATACAGCACCCATTTATGATCAAAACACTTAACAAAATGGTATAGAAGGAAAGTACCTTAACATAATAAAGGCCATATGACAAACCCTCAGCCAACATTATACTTAATGGTGAAAAACTAAAAACCTTCCCTCTAAGATCAGGAACAAGGCAAGGCTGTCCACTATCACCACTGTTATTCAATATAACATTGGAGGTCCTAGCGAGTGCAATCAGACAAGAAAAGATAAAAAGCATCCAAATAGGAACAAAGAAGTCAAACTGTCACTATTTGTGGATGACATGATTCTCATATAGAAAACCTAAAGACTCCACAAGAAACACTAGAAACAATAAGCAAATACAGTAAAGTTTCTGGATACAAAATCAATGTTCAAAAATCCATAGCATTCCTATACTCTAATAAAAGTGTCAAAAAGAAGTGGAAAAATAATTCCTTTTGCAATTGCAACAAAAAAATAAAATACCTAGGAATAAATTTAATGAACATGTGAAGACCTATATAATGAAAACTACAAGACCCTATTAAAAGAAATCTAAGAAGATACAAAGAAATGGAAAGATATTCTGTGTTCTTGGATTGGAAGAATCAACATAGTTAAAATGACCATATTACCTAAAGCATTATACAGATTTAATGCAATCCCATCAAAATCCCATCGGCATTTTTTAAAGAAATAAAACAAAAATCATCAGATTTATATGGAAGCACAAAAGACCCCAATTGCCAAAGCCATCCTGAGAAAAAAGAACAAGGCCGGAGGCATCACTCTGCCCAACTTCAAATTATATTACAAAGTGAAAGTAATCAAAACGGCATGGTATTGTCAGTAAAACAGACACGCGGACCAGTGGAACAGAATCAAGAGCCCAGAAGTAAACTTATATTTATGCGGGCAAATAATTTTCAACAAAAAAAGCGAAAAACATACAGCAGAGAACGAAAGCCTCTTCAATAGATGGTGCTGGGAAAACTGGAAGGCCACCTGCAAAGGAATGAAACTAAACTGTTGTTTATCGCCACACACCAAAATGAACTCAAAAGGGAATAAGGGCCTGAATATAATACCTGAAACAATAAAATGCATAGAAGAAAACGTAGTACTAAACTCATAGACCTTGGACTTAAAGAGAATTTTATGAAGTTGACCTCAAAGACAAGAGAAGTAAAAGCTGAAATAAATGAATAGGACTACAGCAAACTAAAATGCTTCTGCTCAGCAAAAAGAAATTGTCAACAAGGTAAAGAGACAACCATCCAGATGGCTTCAATAAGGGCCTAATATCCAAAATATACAAAGAACTCATACAAGTCTACAACAACAAAAAAGCAAATGATCCAATCAAAAAATGGGCAGAGGATCTGAACAGACACTTTTCCCTCGAGGACATACAAATGGCCAACAAATATATGAAAAGATGCTCAACATCGCTAGCTATTAGGAAAATGCAAATCAAAACCACAATGAGATGCCATCTCACGCCTGTTAGAAAAGCTATAATCAACAGGAAAAGTAATAACAAATGTTGTAGAGGATGTGGAAAAATAGAAACCCTGAAACACTTCTGGTTGGACTGCAAATTGGAATAACCACTATGGAAAACTTTATGGAGTCTCCTCCAAAAAATGAGTTTTGATCTACCATATGAGCCAGCAATCCCTCTGGGTATTTACCCCAAAGACTTGAAAACTCACACCTGAAAAGATATTTGCGCACCAATATTCATAGCGGCATCATTCACAGTAGCCAGGTCGCGGAAGCTACTGAAGTGTCCTATGATAGATGATTGGTTAAAGAAGCTGTGGTACATATATAGAATGGAATATTGCTCAACCATAAGAAGAGATGAAATATTGCCATTTGCAACAATATGGATGAACCCAGAGATAATCATGCTAAGCGAAATAAGCCAGAAAGAAAAGGTTGAAAATCGCATGATATCACTTATATGTGGGATATAAACCTAAAAGCAACAAATAAATAGGACAAACAAACATTGACTCATGAACATGGATGATAGACTAGTGGTTACAAGAGAGTGGCGGCGGGGGAGGGAGGTAGACTGGGTAAAGGGGATCAAATATATGGAAGCTGAAGGATACTGGATGGGTGGTAAACACACAATAGAACATACAGATGTCAAATTATAATGTACACTTGAAAATTATATGATTGTATTAACCAATGTTACTCTAATAAACTTAATTTAAAAAAACTTCTAGATGACAGTAAAAATAAATTAATTAATTAGTTAATAATTAAATAAATTGATAAAATAAAATAAAATAAAATAAAATTATTGTTATCATTGGACCATGAACTATTTGTTAGTATTGACTGAAACGTCTGCCTATTATTATTAGTTAGAAGTTTCTCATTCTTTGTCAAACCCTGGGGCCTGCTATATAGGCATGAATGATGAACAATGTTATTACATGTAAACTTTATGAGAAATATATATAATAGTTAAATATAATTTTAGGATGCCTTACTTTCAAGTTAACCAATTAAATTATTTAGTATGAAAACAGTAAGCGTATCCTGATTTATACTTCACTAACATAAATATATACTCAATAAATTATTGCGTATCCTATCAGTTGTAGATTTATATTTTGGTTGTGCTATTTTAGAAGGCAATGACATGTATCTTTTTTCAGAAGCTATATGTGTGCCTATTGCACTGTGGTTCAATAGTTTTCAAAATTTTTTTAAACAGTTAAAATTATGAACTAATGTCAATAAAAAATAAGATCCAAGGCAATAGTTTTTAAATTACATTGAATTTTTTAAAAATCTCTAATAAAGAACAAAAACTTTTCCTCTGGAAGTTGGTGTGTAAATAATTAGCTCAGAATCTACTATACTTCCAGGGAACAATAGATATCTTCTCATTGCTTGTTATTTTTATAATAAATTCTATAAAAATAATTATACAGCTTTAAGATTAAGAGGAATAAAAACATTTTTAATAGACTATTTTGGAGAGCGGTTTTAAGTGCACAGATAAATTGGGCAGAAAGGACAGACAGTTCCTATGCCCTTCCCTCTATTTCCCCATAGTGTCTCCTATTATTTACATCTTGCATTAATGTGATGAATTTGTTGATATACCAATACTGAAACATTATTTTAAGTCCATAGTTGATATTAGGATTCACTCACTGTGTTGTACAGTTTTTATTGTGATCAATACATTATGTCACTTATCGACCATTATGGAATAATAGAGAATAATTTCACTGTCCTAAAAATGCCCTATGCTCCAGTTATTCATTCTGTACCTTTATCTGAAGCATTGGTGACCATCAAATTTATATCTAGATCCATTGTTTTGCTTTTGAATGTCTAGTTGTTCTAGGACCATAGTTGAGAAGATAATCCTTTGTTATAGAATTGCCTTTTACACCTCTGCAATGATCAGTTGACTATTTTGTATGGGTTATTTCTGGATTTTTTATTCTTTTCAGTTCATTTATTTATTCTTTCACCAATGTCACATTATGTTCTTGATTGTTGTAGATTTATAGCTCTATATTAAGTCTACTTAGATAATGTCCAGCCTCTTTTTTATTCCTTCAATATTTTGGATCTTTTGGTTTACTGTACACCTTAGAATCTATTGATAATTTATAAAATAACTTACTGGAATTTGGATTTGGATTGCATGGAATGATATATTAGGTATGGAAAACTGAAACCTTAACAATATTGAATCTTTCTAACCAAGAACCTAGAACAGTTCCATGTTTATTTAGATCCACTTTGACTTCATTCATCATGGTTTTCCATTTTCTTCAAGTAGGCCTTGCACTTGCATTGTTACATTTATACTTAGGTATTTCTTTTATTTCTTTCCTTTTCCTTCTTTGTGTTATATGTGTGTGTGTGTGCACTAATATAACTGATGTGCTTTTAATCTCAAATTTCTATTGTTTATGGCTTGTATATAGAAGAGCAATTAAGTTTGGTATATTATCCTTATATCCTACAAACTTACTGTAGTTGCTAATTGGTTTCAGAATTTTTTTTTTGCTGTTTTTTGTTTTCTATTATTTGGGATTTTCTAAAGAGACATTTATATCATGTGTGAACAAAGACAGTTTGATTTATTCTTTTAGTATGATGTTAGCTGTGAGATTTTTAGTTGTTCTTTATCAAGTTGGAGAAGATTCTCCTACTCCTAGTTTTCTGAGAGTTGTATTATTTCAAATGACTTTTTTACATCTATTAATATAATCATATAATTTCTTTATTCTTTAGCCTGTTGATATGATGGATTATCTTATTGATTTCTGAATTTTTAACCAGCTACACATAGTTCAAAAAAATCCCTCTTGGTAAAAAATTATTTTAATTATGTAAAAAATGATGTTATAATTTATTTTATTAATAACATTAGTTTTGATATTTAAAATGTGTTAAATTTTAACCACCAAACAAATTTGTGTGTTTGTGTGTGTACACTTGTATGTGTACACTCTCTCAAAAAAATTATCACAATTAAACGAAAGGGAAATAGTGAGCAGTTTAATCTGTAGTGAAATCAAGTATAAGCACAAAGCTTCTATGGTTAATTTTTTTCAAAAAAAAAAGTTATTATTTAAATACTGAAAACACTTTAAAGAGTAACATACACATGTAGCAGCTCATTAAAAATGAAAGCGAAAACAATAGAATTAACGTCATTGTCTTACGACTTATGTTAAGAAGTCATTACAAAAGCAAAAATTTGAGAGGCCTCCTGGGGTGTGATGTTACATGCTTTCCTTCATGCCTCTTCTTAGTCATTTATTTACATGTTTTTGTGCTTCACTCTCTTGAAATTGTGTTCCTTCTCTTCATGTGCATCTTGTAATCACAGAGGAGCTGGCATCTAAGTGAATAAATAGTCTCTCTTCCAGGTGATTAATGAAAAGCCATAAATCCTCTTAGCCACTGATGAAGAGTAACAGATGCTTCATATCCTTGTGGCATCAGAGCATTAGGGCAGATGACTAGCTCAAAGAAACTGGACCATTTAACAAACATATCTGCACTCCCAAGCATGCACTGTAATATTTATAGATCCTAAAGAGATTCCTAACTCTGAGATACATATTGTTAGTCTGCAATGGTTCTGTATTGATGAAATGCTTTTGAAGAAAACTGCATAGAGGAAAATCAATAAGATTAAATGCAAGTCACATTTTTTACCCTAGAAGTGTCACTGGTAATTCAAGCAGTCATTGTCTCTAAAAACAGCATGTCACCCCAGGTCAACGTGGGAACGAGAACCCCGGCAGGCAAGATGATGAATAAATCAGGTTGGAATTTTGTGATGTTCAATGACCGAGCACAATTTTGTTAAATGTTTGCTGTGGTCACATTCAGACTATTTCTTATGAAGAAATAGAACCAGATTGAATTTTAGCTTTCTGAAATATTGTGTAAAAAGTAACAAAAAATAACTAGATTCTAGTTAGCTAGGCTGGAAAGCTGGCAATCTCATTTGCAATTATTTTTATCCTATACTTATCAGATAATTATTTCTTAACCAATTAGAAGAAATTGTATTGCTGGTGGAAGATATCAATCTACCTATAGATAAAGTTAAAATTCCTAGCCTGAGTGAGTTAAGAAGAGTCACATGCTATAACTCCCCATTGGATCGTCCAATAGTCCAGTATGTGAATACATTTTTTGTGTGTGTAATGAAAAGCATACATTCTCTTCACTGCCTTATTTATAAGGTTTATTTATATGAATGACAGTCCTTTTGATAGTGTCAAGCTAGTGATGGTATTTTCTTTTTTACAAACAAGAAGTTAAAATGTTTAACTTACATCTTTGAGAATAATTCTGAGTGGATTGTGGACAATGGAATGGAGGATATGAGAAATTAAGACTATCAAATGAGAGCAGAAAGAGTGAAAATAAACACATTATTTATTCCCGTTTATGTTAAAATCGTTCATAGTATCTCATTTTATAAGGTAATTTTAGTTGAATACAATTCAAAGTGTCCAAAATTGTTGCATTTGGTTGTAGCTATAATTGCAAAAGGATCTCAGATTGTGGCCACTCCCATTGATCACTACTTCCTGATATTGACATCCTGCATTTTCTCCTTCCATGGGCTGACATGTGTAACTAATAGAGTATTGAGATAATAACAGAGTGTGGTTTCCAAGGTTATAAAAGACATCGTAGTATGTATCTTTCTCTCTTGGATCCCTTGTTCTAGGGAAGACAGATGCCATGGCATGAAAAGTGTTCATTAGTGCCAGTGAGAGGTACACATGACAGAGAACTGAGGCCCCCTGACAACATCTGTACAAGTGAGCTATGTAGGAAGCAGATCCCCCAGTCACAGCCTCCGAAAGACTGCACCCCAGCCGATATCTTGATTGTAATCTAATAAAGGACTCAGAGACAAAACTGCTTTCAAATCCCTGAACCACAGAAGCAATGAGTAATAAATAGTTATTATTTTAAGCTTCTAAGTTTTGGAGTAATTTATCAACAATAAAAAACTCATAACCAGACCTTTTATATGAGCCAGATAATTATCATATTATTAAATTTTATTAACATTTTTCTAAAATGTTTATGCTGATGACGCTTCCAGGATAATGTGAAGAGCATTTGGTTTAACCCAGTATTTAATTATAAAGTCTACATTGCTTAGCATTGCATAATGACATTTTGGCTCAATTCACTTAACAATAGCACTTTTCTGTTTCTCATTCTCTCTAAGATACCCTTATTTTACCTCCACTACAAAACATTCTGCCGCTTTTCAATACCTGAACAATACTATTTGATTTTTAGAGAAAATTATGTTATTCGTTAAATTCTTCACTGATACTTCATGATAGAGTTAATAGGTACTTTTTTTCTTTTCTCAGATAAATGAGCTTGTACTATATATTTTTTAATTATCTCATTCCTGTTCATTAAAAACATGTCTGTCTCACTAAGGTCAGTCAGTAGTTTCTTATTATTCATATAATGTAGTGGCTACCATATGACTGACACTTGATTGACACTGGTGGTGATAATAGAGGCTATTTATTAAGCTCTGTACAGGAACATGATGTTCAGTATTTACATACATTACTCATATAACTCGTAATAGTCTCTCTTTTCCTCAACAGTGAACATGTTTATTTTTCTAATTTTAGAGGTAAGAACGCTAAAGATTTTAACTAGTAACACATCGATCAGAATTATCCATCAAGTGCATAGGAGACACGAATTCATCTTAGCCATAAATTATGTTCCAAAGCAGCCTTTTAGAAGTATGAAAATTGGAGGCTTTTTATTTGTATATTTTATTTTATTATTTATTCTTATTAAATTTATTGGGGTGACTGCTTAATAAAATTACATAGGTTTTAAGTGTATAATTCAATAATATGCATCTGTATATTGCATTGTGTGTTTTATATCTGAAATCAAATCTCCCATCACCCGTTTACCCTTATCAAACCACTACCCTTTCACCCCTTTCATTCAGGTAACCACTAAATTGTTGTCTGTGTCTATGTTTTTGTTTGCATTGTTTTTGCTTTCAGTTTTATATCCCACATATGAGTGAAATTATTTATATATTTATATATAATTTTTTTGCTAGGTTCCTATGCCTTATGAAAATTGCTCCCTTAAAATTAAAATTTCATTTGGACATTCATTCTATACACATTGATCCAGTGTTTCTTACATGTCATACTTTGTGTTGGCTTCTGAAAATAAAATGGTGAGCAAGGCAAGAAATAATTTCACTTGTGGAGCTCATGGTCTACTGGAGAAAAGAGTCTTTAATGAATCCATTGAAGAGAAAAAGTACTAGAAAAGGGATATGTGATATGTGAGTATATATACCCAATGGTTTTATGCAGGATGGAGCATAAGACTGAATTTAAGACCAGCAAATGAGTTATTATTTTCCAGTCAAAGTGAAGAGAGGAGTGATTACTGGGAAACAGAGAATCATGTGTAAAAATATCTGAGGATTATAGATCAAGACCTATGGTGGGACTGGAAAAAAGAGAAAGGGGTTTTGTTCATTAGATCCATTACAGCTTGCAAAAAAATAACAATTAACGTTTGGAACCACAGCTGTCAAAAGTTTTGAAAAGTTCATTGTGGATGTGGTATAGAAACAAGACAGATGTAGATAAAGCAATCAGAAAGCCTATCTCATAATACAGAAAACACCAGAAATAGTGTTTTTTGAAAAAGAAGTCCAACTCCAGAAATTTCTCCTTAAGAATATTTAACAGATTATGGCAGACTACCAAAGATGACTTATTTTTATAGAATTATTGTGTTCAAAATGAAAGGCAGTTGTATTTATGTAATTATCGAGATGCTCCATTTTAACATCTATAATAACATTTTTTTCAATATTTTATTATTTTTTATATTTTGTTAATGAAATCCAGTAGGTTTCAGGTATGCAATTTGACAGTAAGGCATATATATAAGGCAATATATATATAATATATATATATATTACATTGTTTGTTCACATCCCATAGATTTCTATCTGTCATCACATATTTGACCTCTTTTACCCCATCTAGTCCCTCTTCCTTTCTCCCCGCTGATAACATTTTAAAGAACCTTTTAAATTATATTGTAAAGGCATAGATTTTTAGAGTTTTTAAAATTATTAAAAATTATACTAAATCTGTACTTCCATTGACATTTGTAAGAATTTTAAAATGCCACATATTTTACTTAACAGATTTGTAAACTGCTGCTAGCTTCATACGTATTTGGCCTATTTGATCCTAAGTAATTACTCAAAAATAATGTTTCTTAATGGTACTGGTAGGGCCAGACATGAACTGTCAGTTTATGAGCAAGAGAACTAGAAACCATAAAAAGCCAAAAATATAAAATGTAAATCAACTAAGAATTAAGTCAGATAAATCTTGAAAATAGACCTTCTATGAGAAAAACACGGTAGACAAGGAACTGGGAAGGTCTCTCTGCCTCTCTTCGGTCATGATTACCCTTCACAAGTGTTAATGATATCCTGAGATATGTGCCAGTGCTGTCAATCTGTCATGATATAATAAATGCAAGTAACATTTCAATATATAATTTTAAGAATTTTTAGTGGATTTTATACTTTTGTTATGGAATATTTAAATAAAAGACAGAAACTGAAACAACTTTAACAGGAAACAGTAATCAACTACAGAAAAAGGAACTTCATACTTAGTGAAGACAAAATAATCATCAAATTTATTCAGTACAACACTTAGCATCTTTCTGCACTTCCTGACTGTCACATTTGAAAATCATGGCCTTTCAAATATGTATATTAATTCAGGTGACTTAATCAAGGTTTTGTATTTACTTTCTGACAGAAAACATATCACATTTATTATACTTCCTAAAGAATAAAAGATTACTAAGAAACTGGAAAAAACAAACAAAGCAAACAGAAATAAACCAAATTTTATTAAGCAAAATAAAATTTGCTGACTAAAAACACTTAGAAACATGCAAAATATTTGGACTCAGGTACAAAATTAAAATATTCAAAGTTTTCTAAAAGCAAATTCATCACAAAACAGCTTAAAGTTTAAATTTTGCATATTAATAGCAATTTTTAACATATTTAATCAAGACATAAAAATCTCCTTGCATCATAGTTTTTAGAACTTAAATGTCCTTCAAATACAGAAAAACTGTGTAATAAAATTATAAGATTTAAAAACAAATATAGTTTAATGTTTTATTATTCAATAAAAAGTTAATTCAAATAATATTAATTATATTTTATAGCATATTAGAATACAATAAATCAGTTTTTATTTTACACACAGACATAAATGTTTGTGGCTAAAAAAATAATTTTAGCAGATTATATATTTACTGCTTATAGATAACATGGAAAAATACCTTTCTTTCATTTATCATAATATCTTCTAACTTGTCATTTCTCTACATTTATCTTCAAATATTTTATCAATAATCTCATGAATTGTCACTAATACTAGTCTCAGCATTTTGATAAATGTTGGCTTTAACAATTTCTGTAATTACTTCTAATTTTTCAAAATGTATCATGCCTTTCCAAGGAGGGCAGTTTTGTCAACAGCAATTACAAGAACCTGAATTAAGCATTGAACTAGTTAAACTGTTATTTGCTTATTGATGTCTTTGTTTAATTTGTCAAATCTGAATCAAACATTAAAAAAGACCTTCAATTGAACTGCTTTGATTTTTTTTCTTCTTGATCTATGTCTTTAGATTATTTGTAATGCATCCAAATATTGTTTATAAATAAAAAAAAAAAACAATAATAGAGTGGCTAGCACCTTCTAATAGAATACATACTTAGTTCTTGCTATGATCTTTAGAAATCTATAATAATCTGAAGAGAATACTCTTAAGTTAAAGCACCTAGAGTTGTAAACATGGGAAGCTAGGTGCTACAGTACGTAACTAGAACATAACATATTTGCTCATCAATTTATTTAACAACCAGTATATTGCAACAGCCTCATTTCTCCTAAATTTACTAAATAGGCAATTCTTTTCTAAGTTACAAGTCACCATTCTCACACAATATAATACATTTAGAAAAATAGAATAAATTATGATACTATGTCTTTTGGTGTTGTCTTAAATCACCATCATCAAGATACTAAATTTCTCAGTAAAATGTAGCTTTTTTTCCCATGACAGTTACACCATTTGTGCTCCCCGCCAACAGTGCATATGCATTGAAATTTCTCAACATCTTTATTTACACTTACCTTTTTGTTTTGTTATTTTGATAGCGGTCATCCTAACAAGTTTGTGGTGACATCTCATGCTGGTTTGTCATTTGCATTTCTCTGACGATTAATAATGTTGAGCACCTTTTCATATTGGCCATTTGTTCATCTTCTTTGGAGAAATGTCTCTTTAAATATGTAGCACATTTTTAAAATTGGGTTATTACTTTTTCTATTGAGTTGTAGGACTTTTTATTTTAAATAATAATTTAAAAATGTTTCAATTACAGTTGGCATACACTATTGTATTATTTTCAGGCGTACAACATAATGATTATATTTATATAATTTACAAAGTGATCACACCAATAAATCTAGTACCCATCTGAAATTATACATACTTATGACAATATTATTGATTATATTCCTTATGCTATATTTCATAGCCCCATGACTATTTGGAAGTACTAATGTATACTTCGTAATCTCTTCCCCTTTCTCACCCACACATCCCCTTCCTATCTGGCAACCATCAAATGTTCTCTAAATCTACAAGTTTTTGTTTTGTTTGTTTCTTCATTTTGTTTTTTCAATTCCAAATGTAAGTGAATCATATGGTATTTATCTTTCTCTGTCTAATCCACCTAACACAATGCCTTTTAAGGTCTATTCACATTGTTGCAGATGATAAGATTACATTATTTTATTTTTTTAAGGCTGAGTAATATTTCATTGTATATATGTACCACCTCTTTCATTGATAAATGTTCAGGTTGCCTTCATATCTTGACTATTGCAAATAATGGTTCATTGAACGTATGAATTCACATATCTCTTTGGAGTAGTGTTTTGGGTTTTTTCATATAAATACCTAGAGTGGGATTCCTGGGTCCTTCTTTGTCTCTTGTTATAGCCTTTGTTTAAAGTCTGTTTTGCCTGGTGTAAGTACTGCTACCCCAGCTCTATTGTTTTGTTTTGTTTCCATTTTCATGAAATATTTCTTCCCATCTTTTCATTTTCAGTCTGTGTGTGTCTTTTGATATGAAATGAGTCTCTTGAAGGCTGCATGTGTAAGGGTCTTATTTTCTCACCCATTCAGCCACCCTATCGTTTGCTTAGAGCATTTAATCTATTTACATTTAAAACAATTGTTTATAGATATGTCGTTATTGTCATATTGTTATTCATTTTTTTAAAATCTTTTTTCCCCCTTCTTCTTAAAGAAGTTTCTCTAACATTTCTTGTGTACTGGTTTGTTGTTGATGTACTTCTTTAGCTTTTTCTTGTCTGGGAAGTTCATTATCTGTACTTCCAATCTAAATAACTTTTTTGAGTAGTGTAATCTTAGTTGTAGCTCCTCATTTGTCATCGCTTTGAATATTTTATGCCAAGCTCTCTGGCCTGCAAACTTTCTGTTGAGAAATCAGCTGATAGTCTTACAGGAGTTCACTTGTAAGTAACAAATTGCTTTTTTCTTGATACTTTTAAGATTCTCTCTTTATCTTTAACCTTTGGAATTTCAATTATGATGTCTTGGTGTAAGCCCCCTTGAGTCCATTTTGTTTGGGACTCTGTGTGCTTCCTGGGCTTGCATCTCGGTTTCCTTTGGCAGGTTAAGTAAGTTTTCTATTATTTCTTCAAATGGGTTTTTAATTTCTTGACCTCATTTTCTTCTGGTACCCCTATAATGCGAATGTTGGTAAGCTTAATGTTATTCCAGGTGTTTTCTGCTACTTTATCTTCTAAATCGTTGATTAGATCCTTCCTGTAATCTACTGTTATTCCCTCTAATGTATTCTTTATTTCAGTTATTGTATTCTTCATTTCTGACTGGTTCTTTTTTATTTTCTATATATTTTTTTATGTGCTCTATCTTTTTGTTAAAGTTCTCATTGAGTTCATTTACTTTTCCTCTAAGCTCACTGAGCATCCTTATAAACAGTGTTTTGAACTCAGCATCTGGTAGATTGCTTGTCTCCATTTTGTTTAGGTTTTGTTTTGTTTTGTTTTGTTTTTCCCCCTCCTGATGCTTTGTTCTGTTCTTTCCTTTGGGACATGTGTCTTTGTCTCCTCATTTTGGCTGCTTTTCTGTGTGTGTTTCTATGTATTTGGTAGGACTGCTATGTCTTCTAGTCTTTGTAGAATGGCCTTGTGTAGTAGGTGTCCTGTGGAGCCCAGTGGCACATTCTCTCTGGTTAACTTAGCTGGGTGATCCAGGTGTGCTCCTTGTACGGGTTGTTTGTGCCCCACTATTGCAATTGAATCTTGATTGCCTTTTGCATGTCAATTTGGAGGAGCGTTGTGCAGGGGCTGACACTACAGAGCAAGATTCACTTTAGCAGATAGGGCTTTGTTTGCCATCTGAGTATGTCATCCTTGCATCTGGTGCTGGGGTGCTCCTGCTTTGTCCAAATGGCCTCCAGGAGTGCTGGCCCTTAGGCCACCTGGGAGGGGCCTTACCAGAGAACAAGCTCAACCTCAGCTTATGCCCATTCCTTGGCCACCTTGCATGAGCCATCAAATTAGTTTAAGATTAAACTAATTTGTAAGTTTAAAAAATTAATCTTAGCCAATTTGATTGATGTGCTGTCTTATAAAATGAAATGCTATTGGAAGAATAAATTTTGTTATTTTTAAACATTTTCTACTCTGTAATGCCTAACTATATAATATGCTTTCTGTAAAGTGAGTTGAACTTATTAAACTGATAAGCACCAATGATACAATTATATTTTATAATCAAACTTTCACACCCTAGGAAATAATCAAATTTAGGAAATGCCTATAGAAAAATAAATTCGGTTCCATAAACACTCTTCCAATTTTCAGGAATTCCTTATCTAGATACTGATATATAAAGACATGTTTCTTTTAAGGCAAGTTGTTGGATTATAATTATTATCTCAGTTTAGTCATGATCTAAGGACATATTAGAAAGTTCCTAGTTTAGATATAGATATTATAGGTTAGAAAGAATTATTTAAATGAATAATAACATTTAAAATCTAGGTCAGGAAGCCCATTTTTTTCTGAGATGGCAACCCTATTATAACAATAGCTTCACAGCAGAACTGCCCAGCCTTCCTTTTTACCCACATTGTGTACGTAGGGTTGTAAGTGCCCAGGAAAGAATAGCCTCAATATATGTGTGAGAAATATTTTAATCAGTGAGTAAATGCACAATTATCTACTCATGTTATTACTGCCAATGGTGCTAAGCCTTTCACACCATCTCAAGAATGTGTTAAGTGCTCATTACCTCAGTCCCTATTGACCAAAAAAACAAATTTAATAGTGAAACACATAGAAAATTCAGTCAAAAATGTAACAAATTAATAGTAAAAAAAAGTGATGCTTAATTAAAATGAAAATAAAATAACATAGCTTGCATTGGATGTATAAATTATCTAAAAGTTTATTTCAACTGTTTAAAAATAAAATATTAGAAGCAATAAATCTTGTTTATCACAGCAGTGTTAAACAAGATTTAGCAATTTTCTTTATAAGCTCTCTTCTAATTAAAAGATATTATAATTTTTAATCATTTTAAAATAATATATTAGAATGTATTTTATTAAATTTTTAATGTTTTTAAAGTTATTTGAAAAGTATAAATTATTATTTATACTTAAATAATAAGTATAATTCTTATCTTTTAGATATATTAATTCTTGGATGCTGTAAATACTTTCCATTTTACCACTCAGTATTTCTAGATCTTGTTTTCCTAAACTAGCCAGATATCTTGATAGAAATATTTAGAAAAAAAGATGATTCACTTGAAAAATCTTTACAGGCTAGTTATCTGTATGTTTATACTTCTTTTCTTGCCAATCTCCTTTTATCTTTATAGTACATTCAACTCTGGATAAGAAGTAGAAATGAGAGGAGATCCAACATAAACCAGTCAATGGCAGTTTTATTAGCAGCTAAGATTTTGTCTTTGTTTATAAAATTGATGTCGTGAACTAAAATTATGTTTGAGGGAATAGATTCACTTAATCTAACAATGAAGTTTCTTGTCAAAATAAAGAAAAATTGAAAGTGTGTTTATATTGCAGATCACTTACCATCAATTTGTTAGGTTCTTTGTATCATACTACTTAAATATTCAGTGAATTAAATTCTGGTTCCAAAAATGATTTTTGAAACGATAATGAAAAAAAAAATTCTAAAATGTTATGGAATACATTGGAGGAAATTCTTACTTTCATCTTCATTTTTCTGAGACATTCTGTGTAATTTAAGCAATATACTTTATCATCCTTTGGGTTTTTTTTTTTTTTTTTTTTAGATTTTTAAATTTTCCATCTATACTTAGCAAAGTCATAATGACTGAGAAATGAAAAATCCTTAAGAATGTGCAACCTCTGTGAATTACATACATATCATTCTTCCCAGACAAGACACTACACTATATTCATTTAATCTTTTTAACCAATATTTGTTCTCTGAATGAAATCTATAAATAGGATACTCACATATCTTCATGTATTAGTTAATAACTTCTGAGTCACAAAAGGTTGAGGCTTCAGTAATTTTTGAGAGCTCCAACACTTACATACTTTTATTTTTAGTCTATTTGATGTTTTGCTGTATGTGTGACTCATACACTAGAGAAAAGAGTAACAAACAACAAAAAAAATGCTTTTGAAAGGACTAAATACACTGAGATGAAACATTAGCCCTAGATCAATTCATGTTTCTTTTGAATTTAATGCCAATTACACGACTATATGTCATTGCATTATTATTTCACTAAATTCCAAAGCAAAGACTGATTATCAGAGAAGTTAATTTTCAAGTGAAAAGGTCAAGGTCATTTGTAATTATTTTCCTTCAGAATTCTATTCCTCCAGGGTTAAAAAAAAAATGTATTGCAGAGGGGAAATAATCAGCTAAAGAAATTTAATATAGTGAGCCCTTTTAATCTGGAACTTTGCAGAGAATGGTAGTAGGAATGCAGAAAAGGCAGTATTAACTTTAACAAAGGCAACAGGAAATTGTCTAGTGAACTATGATCCTGCAGTAAAACAAAGTCTAATCGCATCCGGATATATTATAAGATATGGATTGGACATTACCTCATCTTAAATCTTTTTGGCATTAATAGTAATGTCTTCTTGAAACTGTGAATAGTAAAATTATAGTTTTGAAACTTTATTCTGAGATTATTTTACATGTATTTATACATTAGCATGTGTAGAAATGTGAATTATTACTAGATACTTATTTTATTTTTTTAATATGCCATCTCCAGAGAGCTGAGAATAACATTTTGCAAAATACTGGGACTAAGAATCATAATGTTCCCTATTTTGATGGTTTCTGTCTTCCGTGCTTATGTAATTCCTCCTGAGCTCTAGGAAGAAAATTATTTTATATGATTTAGAAATTAGTTATTTCTGGGCGTTTTGGTATTATATGCAGAAACAGCAGCTGAGCTGATACTTTAAGCATCTTTAGTGTAGGTACCCTCTTTTGGAGAGCAAATAGCTACCTAATTCGTTAAGTATAGCCTTCTTGAAGAGTGACTTTTTTTTATGTCATTTTTCTTATCTTATTATCATATATTTTCTATATTCCTTCAAATTGTGAATATTTTGTCTGGTTTACATCTGAATATATACAAAAGAGATGCATCTTAAATAAGTGTATTTTTCATATAAATCCAGCTGAGAAAAAAGATACACATTTTGTATAGAAAGAACAGGTTATTTAAAAAGTGTATATGCTAATTTAAAATCAGATAATAAATTAAGAAATTATGTTGCCTTTTTTCTGAATAGAAAGGAAGTAATAATTATATTATTTTATTTTAATTATCTTTCCAAATTTTGCATATTTTATCTTACTTATATCTGAATGTGTAAAAATCTATATGCTTCATAAAGAAGTATATGTTTACTACTAAGCCCAGCTGATGCATATAGTAAGAATTTCATTTAAATGAAATGTGTGTTATTTAAAAAGCATACACACTAATTTAATATCAGTTGATAAATTAAGAAATTTTATATTTCTGAAAAGTCATTTGAAAAGTCAGCTCTAGTTCCTTAAATAATCTTTCAGTATTATTTCAATGAAATTGGAAGAAAATATTTACCTTCTAAAGATATTCTTTTCTATTTTTCTGCACTCAATAGATTTTTGGTTTCTGCTTATATACTTCCTATGTAGCATAAAAGTGTAAAACAGAAAGATATCATAAGCAAGACTTTCAAACTAATTCTGAAATAAGTTATTCAAACAACTGAAATTTTAAAGCAGTTATATTACCAAACTTTTAATGATCTACAAATGTTATGCTATATTCTGTTATTGAAATGAAGCTGCCTTCTCTCTTCTAGCTTCTGGTGGTTGCCGTCAATCTTTGGTTTCTTGGGCAGTAGATGCATCACTCCAATTTCTGGCTCTGTAGGCATATAGTGTCTTCCTTGTGTTTCTACACACAGTCTTATAAAAAAAGTCTTCTCTGGATTTAGAATTTACCCTAATTCAGTATAAAAACCAATCACTGCTGCAAAGATTGTATTCCCAACTATCAGATTCTGATGTTCTGGGTGGACATGAATTTTGAAGGATACTGTTCAATCCATTACAAGATCCATATAAATATTTCTTCAAAATTATTTAATATGGTAGAATATATAAATATTTACTTATATACATATATATTTTGTATATTTATATGTCACAAAATTTTGGCTTTTATGATAGTGATATGGAAGTAAAATGACTATAAATAAAAAACATTTAATATTTTTCTATATGATTTCTCTTCTGATTTCTTGGGGAAATTACTCAACTGATCTAAATTAGATTTCTTTTCTAACTCAATTTTTTTTTAGATTTAGTTTAACAAATTTTATTACTATTAAGAAGTAATGAACTGTTTTTGATTAAGAAGCATAAATTCAACAGCGCAGAAACACTCATGGCGAAATCCAGGATCTATCACTTTCCAGATAAACAAGTTTGTGTCTCCATTTACTTGTTTGCAAAATGGTATTAGTAACAGTTCCTAATTTGTAACATTATTATATGGATCAATCACTTAACAAATGTAAGTTCTTAAAGTGGTGCCAGTAATAAAGTAAGAGTTAAAAAAATGTTAGCTGTTATTATTACTGGCAATAAGAAATCATATAGCCAATCACTATTTATTGATTCATACTTCAGAGATCAAATTTTTAAAAACATTTTATTATTATCTATCTATCTATCTATCTATCTATCTAATTTATTTATTTATTTATTCAGCGTTTTGTTTGTTTTTCCCTCTACCCCCTCCCTCTGGTAACCACTACTAGTCCATTGTCCATCTCCACGAGTCTCTATTTGTCATGTTCATTTGTTGATTTTAAGCTTATATCCCACATATAAGTGATATCATGTGATTTTCAACCTTTTCCGTCTGGCTTATTTTGTTTAGGATGATTATTTCAAGATCCATTCATGTTGTTGCAAATGGCAGTATTTCATCTGTTGTTATGGTTGAGCAATATTCTATTATATATATGTACCACAGCTTCTTTAGCCAATCATCCTATCATAGGACACTTCAGTTGCTTCCATGTCCTGGCCACTGCGAATAACCTGCTATGAACATTGGAGTGCAAATATCTTTTTGGATATAGGTTTTAAAGTCCTCAGGGTAAATACCCAGTAGAGGGATTGCTGGAACATATGGTAGATCAATTCTCAGTTTTTTGAGGAACTCCATACAGTTTTCCATAGCGGCTGTACCAATTTGCAATCTCACCAGCAGTGTATGAGGGTTTCTATTTCTCCACATCCTCTCCAACATTTGTTATTACTTTCCTGTTGACTATAGCCATTCTAACAGGTGTGAGATGGTATCTCATTGTGGTTTTGATTTGCATTTCCCTAATAACTAGCCATGTTGAGCATCTTTTCATATATTTGTTGGCCATTTGTATGCCTCTAGGGAGAAGTGTCTGTTCAGATCTCTGCCATTTTTGATTGGATTGCTTTGGGTTTTTTGTTGTTGTTGATTCATATGAGTTCTTTGTATATTTTGGATATTAGGCTTGCTATATTTTCCCATCTGGATGGTTGTCTCTTTACCTTGTTACAATTTCTTTTGCTGAGCAGAAGCTTTTTAGTTTGATGTAGTCCCATTCATTTATTTTTGCTTTTACTTCCCTTGCCTTTGAGGTCAAATTCATAAAATCCTCTTTAAGTCAAGGTCCTTGAGTTTAGTTCCTATGTTTTCTTCCATGTATTTTGTTGTTTCAGGTCTTATCCATTTTGAGTTAATTTTGGTGTGTGGTGTTAGAGAAGAGTCTAGTTTCATTCTTTTGCTAGTGGCTTTCCAGTTTTCCCAGCATCATTTATTAAGAGGCTTTCCTTTCTCCACTGTATATTTTTGGCTTTTTTTGGTCAAAAATTATCTGTCCATATGAATATGGGTTTACTTCTGGACTCGATTCAATTCCACTGTTCCATGTGTTCTGTTTTTCTGCCAATACTATGCCATTTTGATTACTGTCACTTTTTACTATAATTTGAAGTTGGGCAGAGTGTTGCCTCCAGCCTCATTCTTTTTTCAGAGATCAATTTTAAATGTAGTAAACCCAAAAAGAAATTCATTTATAGAATCATAGCTTCTTATTGAACTGTAGCTATATTTGATAGTGACCTGTTAAAATTCAGACTACATTGTTACTAGATACATTTTAAGAAACACATAAGCAAATTGTATATACATCATATATGGATATAAATATAATGACATGTACATGTATGATATATATTATATGTAAATATGAGATATATATCACATGTAAGAGAAAAACAATTATTTTACTAGGTAAAGGGTACTATGGGAATAAATAAAAACAGATAAAATGGCCTTCCTTAAAATTTATAACAAGCTACTGTGTAGAAAGCAAAGTAAGTTAGATGTGTTAGGGAAAAATATTGAAGTTTAAAACAAGGTAGGACTTTTCACCAATTAGAGCTAATGAATATCAATAGAAATTAAAAGTAAATATTATATGTTGCTAAAACATTTACACAATCCTTTTACATAGAGTGTCTCAACGAATCTTCAAAAATCTTAAAATTATTAAAATATTATTATTCTTTTACATTGTACAGGGAACAGATATGAAATTCAGAGAAATTACCCTAAATTTACCCAAATCTCTTCTCCTTCCACTGCCACAGTACAATGCTGTCTCTAAACCTTCCCTGAAATATACAAGCAGAGGAATTTATTTTATATATGTTAACAAACCATAAAATCAACTCTGAAAAGTAAGTTACTATTCCCTTTATGAAACAACTGTGACTCATATAGTTTAAATAAATTGTTCAAGGTCACATAGTAGATAGTTGAGATTATATTAGAACCCATATTGTTCTTATGCTGAAGCAGTTCTTTCCGTATAATCCAAATATCAATTACATTCTTATAGTTGTGTAGAGACAAATAATTTACTTGAATAGACACTGTACTTGTTCTTGGAGTAACCATCCACTCATACTGATAAATGTATTATTGTATGATTATATAACAGTTTAGAAATATTGAATATAATTTTTTCATTCATTGGATTATCAGTGATTCAAACACATTTTGTAGACAGAAATTTTTAGTTTATAGATGTGAGCGAGAAATACACATTGATTAAAAATTGGTTGATATACTAAAATACAAGAGCAAGTTTCAGAAAGCTTTCAGACTTTGATGAACTAAGTTTCTTTAGTACCGTTGAGGCTGTAGAAGGTAAATGTTTCTTAATTGAATTACGCTCAACAAAATTATCTTTTAAAGAGCTATGTCAAATATGATTTGAAGATTGAATTTATGATGACTAAAAACAGCATATGGTGTGCTCTTTCTGAGGTATCTTCTTTATACTCTTAAAATGGCTGCTTGAGTATATTATATCACACTCCATGCATTAAACTGTCAAATGATTTTTTTAATTAATAAACTTCCTAAAACACACACAACTTAATGTGGCTATAATTCAGAGAACTTTTGGGTTTTTGTTTGTTTGTTTGTTTGTTTGTTCATTCGTTTTAGTTTGGAAATGATAACAACATTGAAAAAAGGAAGATAAATTCACTTAGAAAGAAATGAAAAGAGTAATTCATGACCCAAGGTTCTGCAGAGGATGATTCATTGTGGAGCTCTGGCCAACATTGGCTATCAGGAGTTAATGATAACATGTTTGGCAGGGGAAATAAGCACAAACCATAGAAAAGGGCCAAGAATACTAGGAGTAGGAAACAAAAGACCATCTTTATTTATAACTCAACCTCTCTCTTGTCATCTTCTATGTAAACTGTTTGCATATTGATGCCTGTAAACCTTTTCTATTCCATTTTCCTTTGTTTTAATAACACTTAGGAATTGTTCCACAAAGATTGCTGAATCTTCCATGAGAGAATAAAAGGTTGTGTTTTAGCATTCCTACATCTTAAAAGACAGATAATGAGTGAAAACATAGGCTTTTAAAGTCTCAGTGTGTGCGTTATTGCTGTAGAGGTGGAGGCTGACCTGCATACACTTATAACCAGGTCAGATCTGCTTTTTATTTATTTAAATTCTAAAACAAAAGTAATCTATTTTAAAAGTGTACAATTCTAAATCATTTTAATTGGAAATACATGAATGTTTGTATGTGTGTGTGTGAATTTTGTTGTTTTGAATTGTTTCCATTCTTCATTCACTAATCTTCTGAAAGACATTTACTAACAGAAGAGTATTTGTCTATTTGATTACACTTTCAAAGCAGCTAGAAGAAGATTCTACATCTGGCAGTCTCCTCTATGTCAAATGTGCATAAGAACAGATATAGGTAATAAATGTAAATTCATCTTTAAAATTAATGATTTAATCTTACACAGTAGATAGACATTTTTATTAATAATCATTTACAAAAATTCTTTCAGATTCATAGCTCATTACTAGTGCTATCATGTAAAGTTTTAGGGTTGTTGTTTCTTTCACTTATAAGCTATAAGATTTGGATAACATTTCACAAACTAGCATTTGAATGTATAGTTATATATTATATATAATTTAAGGTATATTTATATATAATTTATATATGTTATGTATTATAATATATAATATATACATAACACTTGTGTTTTATAAAACAGATAGTGGTGTTTATTTATATGTAGGGCAGAAATTTGTTAACAATATAATTTTAATAAAATAACAGTTTTATAATTCAATGATAAACAACCATTACATCTTATTTTTATTTAAGAAATTGTTGTGATTTTAAGCCTCTGAGAATATTTGGGCAAATATCTATATTTCAGAGTGTATGGAATTGAAAAGGCAAAAAGGAATATTATATTTTTGGTCACTTGTTCATTTATTATTTAAAAAGATTATTCTTGATATATCTATTCAGGTACAGGATTACTCCTCCTGAGAAAGACTTCTAATTGTCTCTTTTCCTATCAGAAAAGTGTGTCTTTTATGGTATCCCATCTTCTCAAGAAGAAAACTACAGCCATTCTTGTCTATATTATAAGTGTTCAGGGAAAAGAAATAGAGAGGAATCCTCAGTTTCACTGTAAAACCATTTCTTAATTACCAGCAGATTTAAACTCCTCTGCTCATGTAGTCAGTATTTTTACGCACATGGATAACTTTTTTTGTGGAGAGCAGTCTCCAATGATAATTTCGTAGTAAGTCTTACTTATGGTAAATTTTGGGGAGTTTTATTTTGGATATTTATTTGTGTTTGTTTCTATTATAAAAACAGTTTATTACCAAATTCTGCAAGTTAATAGTATTTCTTTTCTCTTAACACAAATAATACAAAATAAATTGTATATATATTGAAACTATCTAGTTATCCATCTTATCTTTATTACTTTTCAAATACATATATTTAGGAGTTATCCAAATATATATGGAAGACTATAAACCATCATTTTAAAAGTTTAATTTTAAAGACAAGGGATTCTCAAATCACATTTTTCAATCCTGGATCAAAGTTAAAGTCTTTTAAATTAATTGAGTCAAAGCATCAGGACAGCACAAAGGGAGATTACATGTTGCTTCATTTACTTGATATTGGAGCAGTGAGAAAATGTTTTCTATCTTCAATTCAAGAGGTAGAGCCAGCATCACTGATATAATTTTTTCTTATAAGATTGCGAAATCTGTATCCCAGAATGGAAATCAATGGAAGATATCTGAAGAACATTTTATAAATTTATAGCAGATGTTTTCATGGTGATTTAGTGAAAATGTATTTGCTAAATAAAGATTACTACAATCTACGTCTAACAGATTGACTAAATTTTAAAAATGTGATCCAGTATGATTATATACTGGTATGACTATGTAGTAAAAATTCAAGATTAAGACATAAATGAGAACTTGCACTGATGTGCAATGAACAAAGAATAATTTCTGTTTAAATTAAGAAAAAAAGTAGAGTAATCACAAGTGTAATTAATTTTAGAATGCCTAGGTATGTGAAAAAGATGGAGGTACTGAATTAGGACTTGAAACTCTAAATCTATCAATTAGTTGAAGAAGTGACCACATCGACAGCTTAAGTAGATAATGAAACAGAAATATTATAAAAATAATCTTTAGTGGAAAGAAGAACAAATAGGAAATGCAGATAAAATAATCAAATTTCTGAGTGATTATCATAGGCCTTACAGAGCTAAATAAGAATTAAAAACCATCACTGGCTTTCTCAACTCTCAACTACGGGTAGGAACCAAATCTCATAAGAAAGATCAATCATAAATGAACCATCTAAGTCTTTAAAATCTCATGCCCTTTGGAAACCACAATGATTTCTACATCCTTATAAGTTATATCCTCTCTCCCACAGACTTTTAATCTTGGGGTTGTATTTAACTTTGGGGATATCTTTATATGAATTTCTAAACTTTGTTCTGTCTTAATTATAAGTTGAAGAATGACCATTACTACTTCAAGCAATAATAATGAAGATTATATATATGTATGTATATGTATATATATATATATATATATATATATATATATATATATATATATATATATATAAGTGTATATATATAATACATTATATTTATTTCCCCTCACTCAAAAGAGAAGAATATTCTTGTGGATATGTCTATGTCTGCATTCATGGAACTCTTCCAAGTGTCCTCCAGGCATGGGGACTGCTTAAGTCTTTCTAATACATTTATGTACTTGATTGGAAACAGAAAATATTGGCAGATATTCTAACTGAATAGGAGAAATGAAATAACAAATTTTGCTCTTGCTTTGTTGTTCCCTTTAGAATTTAACTTTAAAAATCATGTTTTGAAAGGTTTACTATTCCTTACGGTGCTGTTTTTTTTGTTTTGTTTTGTTTTTTTACTGATAAATACATAAAACACTCATATGCACAGTGTTACAAAAATAAACCTCACCTTTGTTTATTCCAACCTTGGAAGCTAATGGAGAAATTTAGGTTTACGTCAAACATTTTAATACATAATTCTTGATTTTTTCTATTAATATATTCAATGATTTAAAGGAAAACCTTAGTAATATGATTTTAGAAGACTCAAAGTCCTCATACTATGCAGCAAGGCTCCTACTGTTTTCAACAGGAAGGCTTCTAATTCAAAATCAAAAAATATATGTTTTCTAGTAGTGAAGAAAGTTCTTCCTAATAGAAAATATGTTTCTTCCTAACCCTGTGCATGGATCTGCATGGTGTTCAAAACACAAAACTAGATAAACTTGATTAATCCCATTTTTCTTTGTAAACATTTGCTGCATGATTCAGAGTATATCAGAAAGAAGAAAAATAAGTCATTTCCTTTTGTTTTGAGTAGGAAAATAGTTTGCTAGAAAGGGAGAACTACTGCTCAGACTTTAAGTCTGGCTCTGTGTCAATCATATCCAGACATTAAATAGCCTTTCGCACATGGTGAACAAGATGATTCTGTGTGGATGAAAACAAACAGAGATCCTATTTTGCATTTGTGTGTGTGAATGCGTGTATGTGTTTATCCTGACTTGGTTGAATACAGATCAGACTAATCGAAGAAAGTACATTTAAAAAGAGGGTTTTTATTTTAATTTTATTGTAGTGAGCAGTATTTTTAATTTTCTTGAAAGGCACCCAAGAATAATTAACTTTGTGAACCAAAAATATACAAAACTGTACAGAATAAATAGTTTATAGAAATCTAGCTATCTTTCTTTTAAAATAAAGCTACATTGTGCCACTCTTGAGGCAACCGAAATCACTTACCTTCAGACATGCCTTTGCTACTAATTTATGGCAACTATCAATATACATCAATAAAATAAAATAATAATTTTCCTATTTGTTTTACACCTATGAATTACTTGCAACAAGAAACATATTTCTATTTTGGTCATTCAAATTTACAAAGAATTAATGTTATGAAACAAACCAAACTTAATAAATGCACTAATCATATTTACAGTTGAGTATCAGTAGCATTTTACAAATCTCTTAAGAATAAGAAATGAACTTTGAGCACAAATGACATACCTTAGTTCACAGCAGCATCAACAATAAGATTGTCCACACAAAATGTGTAGAAAACCCCCAAATTTTGCTTATTTATTCCACCAGAAATATTAATCATTCTTATTTTTTAATTCAGAAAGCATAGCAGTGGTATTATTTTTGATCCTCAGATGTTCAAAGTTTGGGCCACTCTTAGCCTGTATAATTCAACCTCTCATTTTTTTTTCTTACTATTTGTAATTTTAAAGGTCCAGTTCCTTTGCCTTTATAGCAAGAAAATTAGGTGTATTTGACAATGTATATTTTTTGTAGTACATATATTGGTTATAGAAACAATATATTCCTTATATATTAATATTACATATACAGGTATAATTTTTAAATGACAAAATCCAATTCTATTTAATCCACAGGTAAAGTAATTCAAGAAAATTAGGGTTGCTTAAATATTCAACTCTTTTAGATGTGCAAGAGAACTTCTGTGAAACACTTTTAAACATTTAGAGTAATATTACTATCATCCTTGAATGATTTACATGCAAGGATTTATTTTATTGGGAATATACAAAATTGCCTAAAGACAATGCAATGGCTTCTCCCAGTGATCCCTGAGTGTCTTTTTTTTTATTTATTTATTTTTCCCATGAGAATACTGCTGTGCTTAAATTCTGGTTGATGACGCACTCATGTAAGGCACTTATTTACAAATGTTGGACTTAAGACAGAATCACAGCATTTCTGCAAAAGCCCTCGAACTCTTCATCTATGTTTGCTGTTCCAGGACTTCCAAGTAGTCAGGCTCAGCATGTAAGTTAGCTTTGAGTTCAAAATATTCATTTTTAGTCTGTTCCACTAACACCTTCCTTGGTCTTGAGTACATTAATGTCTCCATTAATTTTAACTCTTCGTGGCCTCCTGGATAGTGCACCTCCATATCAGGCTGGAGTTGAGCAATGTTTTTCTTTAGGTATTCTGTGATTCCCAGTTCCTGAAGCTCTCTTTCTTTCTCTAAAATGTTTCTATATAATGAACTGGCATCTTGGAAGGATAAAAATTCAGTCATTTGGTCTGTGGTTTTGTACTTCATATTTGACCCTGTGAGTGGTGATTGATTTTCCCGTTCTAAAAGACTTTTTTGGAGGTGTTTTGCATCACTTCCCTCTTTCTCATTTCTTTCTTCTTCTTCTTCTAAATGCTTTGGGCCAAAGGATGGACTTCTATAGACATGAACCATGGGGCTTACCATGTGCTGCTCATAGAGTGATGCAGTGGGCCTTTCAGTAGTGTGGTGAGTTGTTTTATGGCCATACATGCTATATTGAAGATGCACGGGACTGTTGTCTCTGATCTGCTCATCTGCTTGCTTCTTTTTGTATCTTCTCCTGCGATGGAGAACAAGAACCACTATTCCTGCAGCACAGAACACAATAGTTATGAACACAATCAGCAGTCCTAATATTAAAACAGATAGTGGTACAGCATCAGTAAGTGATCTTAAAATAGTATCGGCTGTAGTTGAGGTTGTAGGAGTACTGACAATTATGTAACTAGTATGAGTTGGCAGGATGGGTTATTGACCAAACCTGGGCAAAGAAGTTCACTATTTAGTGCTTTTAATTCTTTTTTGTCTAAGTGCTCTGGAGAAGTGCAGAGGATGTCATCTGTCACTGTGTTCTTACTTAATTTTTGTATCCATTGCTGCAATCCAACCAGGTCACAGGAGCAATCCCAGGGGTTGTCCTCAAGGTCAATCTGGGTCAGTAAATCAAGGTGATCCAAGATGTTACTTACAGGTAGATGAGTAAACTGGTTTGTTTTAAGGTTTATCCTTGTTAGGGGAACCCCTGAAAAAATATGTGGTGGTAAAACTTGTAAGAGATTGTTATTTAAATAGAGGACTTTAAGTTTAGGCATTGGGTTAAAGGTTCCTGGTAGTATTTCCTTAACTGCGTTATATTCAAGATATAAGTACTCAAGATTGTGGAGACCAAGGAACATGCCACTATTTAATTTGGTCAGATGGTTACCATTTAGATAGAGCTTCTGTAATCTTGTTAAATTCATAAATGATCCTTCTTCAAGAACCTCGATATGATTGTTTCCCAAGTGAAGCATTTCCAAAGTGAAGTATTCCACTAGATCAGACTTCAATAATGTATGAATAATATTTCCTGCTAGAATAAGCTTTCTAGGATTTTGTGGAGGAGGTTTTAAATCTGATAAGCTTTCAATATTGCGTTCTTGACAGTGTATTAGAAGTCCTGATGGGGATAACACTTTGCAGTTACAAGGAATAGGACAGTAGGGTTCTGGAAGTTGAGTAGATGGTTTTGTAATATAAGGTATCAAACCCGGAACTCTGGTGGGTGTTTTTAAAAGGGATGTGGTCTTGATTGACATGCGACTATCACTTATTGAAGACGTTACTGCCAGATGTAATGATCCTGAAGGATCCTCATGTTCTTCATACAATGGTGGAGTGGGGCAAATTGACTCCTTTTTCAGTCGGCTTAGTATGCTCCCTTTGAAAACTGGAGGGCTGTTACATACAACTTCACCAATTATAGACTGTGGAGGCATGTTTTCCAACCATATTTTTAGCTGTAGTAGATCACAATTGCAGGCCCATTTATTGTCCTCCAACTGGAGATCCAATATTCGGCCAATGTGTTCTAAAAAACCAACATAAGGCAATGTTTGCAACTGATTTCCACGGAGATCTAGATGGGTTAAAGGAACAAATCGAAATATTTTGGAGGAAGACTCTCAATCGCATTGTCATTTAAAATTAACACTTTAAGTCTGTTGAGCTTGCTAAAGGCACTTGGTTCAATCACAGTAATAAAATTATTATCTGCTTGTAGAAATTCCAGGTTTTCCAGTCCATGGAAGGTATCCTCTTTAAGAATTTCTAAAGAATTGTGATTGATATGAAGTTGCTTAAGAAGGCCAAGGCCATTAAATGCACCAGTCTCAATATCTGCAATATTGTTAAATCCAAGGTGTATTGCGATAGCGTTGGTAAGCCCAGAAAAGTCATTTGTGTGAAGCACTGTCAAGTCATTATTTAATAAACTTAAGTGGACAGGTCGTGATGGTGGCACAGTTATTGGGATAATGTCTTGATACCTTTTTCTTCACAATTTATTAGCATCATGCCATCTTTTTCCTCACAATTGCAAAGAGAATCACAAGAACCTCTGGCTGAGGACATTGGAGATGAGGATTGTGAAGATATACAGGCAAGGAGAGATGAATATAAGAGATGAATCCACAGCTTCATGTTGTCATGTGATAGAATCTGATCCTGTAAAATAAAATGCAATAGCAATGGGCTTTAGTGGACAGAAGCAGGGAGGAGATGAGTCTGAAGTTTTCAAAATGATCGGTTTTCCTCTAAAAAGAAAAATATCGACTACTCTGAAAATACAAACACTTTGCTGCATCTACATTGTCTTTTATTTTTTCTAATACAATGACAGGCATGTTAACTTTAACTTGCACTGTGACCAAATAGTAAAATTTATATCAAAGAGAATTTAAATATTATATCATCAGTTGTGTTCATATCTGCTAAATAAACTGCATTTTAATAGCTGAGAGATATTGGCTAAATGGACAATTGATACTTTGGTATGATACAAAGGTGTATATTTGAAAAGACCCTGATATTTTTAAATCCACAAAGTAGATGAATCTAAGGTTGAAGGATTAAAGTAAAAGACACATATGTAGGTATTAGCCAGAAGCAGAGAGAACTGTAGGGAATGCAAAAATGATAGCTAGGAAAAAATGATGCATGCATGCAGTATTTATTTCCTTATATATATTTTTGAACTTGATCTCACAATATAACATCTAATAATTGTATTTGTGCTTTAACTTGCTTTGAATTAGGTTCAAGATACTTATAAATTAAATTTTTATTAAAATTCTTGAGGAAAATACATCTCTGACCACTTAATAAAGTGGAACACTATAAAAATTTTAACTATGCTTCCTAAGGCACTTCATATAAGCCTAATAGTATTAGATACATATAATTAATAGTGTCCATTCAAATTTTACTTGAGTCACATTTTATATTGACTTTCTAGATGTAGAATATTTCCTGCTACTTTTAAATTGTTACAAATAAAGTTAATATCATAAAACCTAAAGAAGACAAACTGATCTTTAACACACATTTCTGGCTATTATAGAAGAATAAAGAGTGCCTCCTGTAAACTTCTAGCAAATGACTTCCTTATGAGGTCTTGATATAGGCTTTAGGGCATTGAACTGTCATCACATATTAAGCAGTTGATCTCCTTTATTATAGGCTTAACGTCACAAACAATGAATTCTCAAACAAACGGCACTATACTAAAATATTTGAAGATATCTCTAATTTGCTAACTAAAAAAATAACAGGATAGCATCACATATTTCAGACATATGTCTAAGACAGCAAATTTAAAAAGATTCTAACCCTGAAGTGACAGCAGCGACAAGGTAAATGCATAACTGTAATGGTATCTAATTTTTTTCCTTTAAACACCATATTTAAATTTACATCAACTAAATTGAAAGGTAAGCAAACACCATATCTTGTAATTATTCAACTTTTTGAGATTTTTCTAAATGATTGTAAATAGTAACTTTGAATCTATTTAAAATTCACAATCAGATAAAACACCTGAGAATAATTCTGAAAATAAACTTTATTTCATGAACTACATTGTTTTATTGAAAACACATATAGTATGAAGTTTATGAAAGGTAAAAGGCAATCGAAGAAATAAAGCAATATTGTGCCTCTTTATACAAAGGAAAAGTTAGCCGAGTCGACATTTCCATAGGGAAATAGTTTGATTTTAAATAGCTCTGAGTACTGTGTTTAGAATCAAGAAGCTTGTAGCTGGAGTCTCAACTTGTGGATTAGCTTCCACAAACATTAAAAGTGCTTCCCATATTACGAAGAAAGAATGTTATTGGTTTTACCAGGCACAGCATCTTGAGAAAATAGTAAATAACTTCCAGATGATTACCTTTTATGATATTTTTTAAAAAATTACATGCATTTTAGGCTTTCCAAAATGCCCTAGGAAATAATTTCTAATGCTTTTTTGAAGTACATACAGATTTAAAGAGTGGTTTTGTATTGACTATTCTGATACAATGTTAAAGAGGTAAAAATCTCCACTTACATATTTTTAGAATATACATTTTTTAAGTCAGGAATTAATAAAAGTAGTATACAAAATATAAAGAATCTTTTAATAGTCTGCTTCATGTTTTAAATTCATCTTTTTTCAAAAAGCACACATATTTAGTTTCCAGTAACAAACTGCATGCTGTAAAAGATATATGGCATATTATTTTATTTGTTCTCCTTCACAGCCAGCTGTTGTACTAAACGTCTGCTGCTCAAAGAAAACAGGCATCTGCTACAGTATTAGTTGTGCCAATGAGCAAGAATGAAACTGGATAGCCTTTAATGCAAAGTTATTTTTTTAAGGACAAACATATATTCAACCACTTTAGGATAATGCAAAATCGGGTACAGACAAGTCTGGAAACATTCATCTTACCTGTAAAGCAGAGACTCTTCCTGACGTTATCTGTAATGCACAGCTGGAAGAGATGTTCAAAGTAAATTCACTTTCTTTATTAAAAAAGAAAACACTAACCACTGCTTACTTTCTTCTTAAATATCACTTTTTGGCGAGTCCCATCACTTTATAAAGTGAAAACCTCTAGTCAGACCCAAAATGCTGAGCATTTCATTGACAATATTTCAAGCAGAGTTCATACTAAATCATCCTGAAGCAGTTGTCCTTTTTCCCCCAATTAAAATTCACGGCATACTTCACAGCTACGCTGACTTTTTTGCATATAATTAACCATTTGCAAACTGCCGAATGCAGTAAATAAACAAGATGTTTCACAGAGCTGGGACTGATCACTCTTGCTTTCTTAGGTTGTAGATCCAAGCTGCATGCAGCAGGGTTCTCTTTCCTCCCTTTCTAGTCTTTCTTGTTAGCTCAGTTTGTTATTAGTCAGATTGCCAAGGGCTGGGAGGTAGGCGTAAATAAAGAGACTTCTTGGCTTTTGACTCAGCCTTTAAGCCCTTCCCCATCAGAGAGCTTTAATCTGCCAGTGTCATTTAACACAAGAGAGAGCTCCACCTTGGGACGGTTTAACCCCTCCTCTTTCTGCAAATGGTCTTTCCACTCCCTTTTCATACCAAATATGAAAGTGAATTAGTGAATTATAGCGCAAGTAAATTTAGATGAAAATAATCGCATGCCGTTTAAAATGCTTACTAATATTTTGTGTTCCATAGAAAGCTAAATAGTACATTATGTTAAATTCTCATCTAGCTGTTTGCACACATATGTCCCCAAAAACTGCAAGCATGCTGCCTGTAGAATAGTTGTTTTAGTTTTTTTTTTTTGTTTTTTTTGGTTTTTGGTTTTTGGTTTTTTTAACCGGTATTCATGGCTGAAACAGGGCAGGAATTGCATTTTAAAATATTAACACGAACTGCTTTCCTGCAACATTTGCATTTTTGTATTCACTCTTTAAATGTTTTTGTAAAAGCCTTATGTCAGAAACTCTAAGGTTTATACTTCATTATTTCTTTCCCTACAGCTAAGATTCAAAATGAGACTAGAAATGAGGTTTTTGGTCAATACTTAATTTGGAATAGAAATATGATTATTTAAATTCTATTCAATAATCTTTATTACAAATGGTTGTCATTAATCAAACACTGTATATCACATTCAAACATATAAAATTATACCTTTTCAAATAAAATAAGTAGAAGCTACAATATCCTAATTTTTATGGTACTAGGGTCAGAAAGCATTTTTTTCTAGAAAGGTTGTATTTAAAAAGTTACTTATTTTTTCAACTCTTAAAAGTTCTGAATCATCACTAATAGAACTCTCTCAACTGTCAGATTCCTTATTTCCTCAAATGCCTGTATTTTAAAAACCATTCCTCTTTACCTGCATACCAAGTACCTGAACTTTTTTGCATCCAAAATGAATATACTAGATGTTATAATTTATTTTGAAACATTCTATGTTTAGAAACACTCTGGTCTCTATGTTCCAGAGACTACCTATATAACACTAGGTCTCATTTCAGAAAATAAGAAAGAAGTTTTATGCAGGTTAAATCATCACAACAGGACCATATCAGATTGGACTATTATTTAATGACAGTCTACAGATATGCACTCAAATTTATAAAGTTTTCATATCCTTAGTGTGGAATAGTTATAAAATATAAGGATTTTGAGACAATTTTAATATTATAACTTTCCTTTATATAATATTCTCTCACTCATTATGCTCCTCATGGTTTTTAAAGACATTGTGTGCTTTAAAATGGAATCGAGATTATAATACAGATAAAGGAGTGGGGAAAGAATAAAGATGAGAAATAAGAGAATAAAGGGAATAAGGGAGAATACAAGTAAGGAATTGATCTTAGGCACAATTTGCTACTTCCATGGCCAAATTCTGTTAACATAAAACAACCCAATGATTTAGATAAGTGGTGACAAAGGAGAGAGAATCAATGGGGAAACAAGAAACTAAAATAATGTTCCTCCCAATACTATAGATGTAATTCTCCAAACCCATTTATTTAGGTTTTGGAGGCAAAGTCTAAGAAGAAACGTTCTGGAAGTATAATCTATGGAAGAAAGTTGTTCAAACAGACATGTGGGACAAATGGAACTAAATTTCTTCTATATTGATACGGGTTTCTCTCGTTTTCTCCAACTTGAGCACTATCTATTTTATCCATAATATACAACTAGCAGATATTTTAAATTTTTCTTGAATCCCTCAACTACCTATTTCATCTTACCTCTTCCATGTATACATTACTGGTTAATTACACAATAGTAATAGTGTAATTAAGTGACTGGCAGGCCTTGTCTTTTTATTCTTTATCTGTAAGTTTTGGGTGGGAACTTAGAGAAAAGCTAGATGAAAAATTGTTATTTGAGGAGCATTCTGTAACTTTTAACAATTTAGAGAATCATGTTGATAATGAATTACCGTTATCTCAAATTTAATAGCAAAATATGTAGTTTAGCACATTTAAACAATTGTAAATAAATACATCCCTGTTCTCTATGTTTTCTTAACTATAATTTTCCAGTTATATTACTAAATTAATAATATAGCCATTCTTTCCAAAATACTTATGACAGAATATGTGAATGGTTGTTGGGTTTTATTTTAACATGATTTTTAATTTTTCAATTATTACAAGAAAAATTACCTTTCCAATGTAGCTTTCTCAAAGTTTTAATAATAAATTTTTAAGTGATTATCATAAATACTATTTACCATATAGTTTACCTCCAGTGACTCTGTATTGGACAATTTTAAGAAGTAACCTATTATCATGGATTCTAAGTTATGTGTTATTGTCAGTTTTATCTTCATTTAGAATGTGCATAACTTTAAAGGGCAAACATGCAAGTAGTCTAAACACTATCAAGAATACTAAGCAGTCAGAAGAAATAAACCTATCCCATTTTAAAGCAACAGCATATGTGAGGAATCACAGTGCATTATATGTGAGGAGTTAGGAGACTGCCTCCTTTTCCTGCTTCCGTGAATGGGAGGAGGGCAATCATTTTGCATATCCAATGGCAACAAAGACCGTCTGAAAGAATGGCTTATGAAATGTGTTGGACTGATAATGCATATGGGACAAATAGTATTAAAAGACCAAGACTAAACATTGGAAAGAGGGGGGGGAAACAAAAATTTATTCATTCTGTACAGAACTAGCTCTACCTCAGAGCATCCACCCACCTATTGTAATGCCACATTTGAGTGCTAAAGTGAAGACATATTTCAGATTGTTTTAACTTAAAAATCTGGCAGGCTTGAACTGAGAAACCTTTGCACCATCTGTGGTGTAGCTGAGGAATATTTAAATATGCTGAAGGTAAAAAGTATTACACTTGATGAAACTTTGGAGATGATAATACTGTAGATAGATTTTAAATAGTCATTGATGATTTCATTCTTTGAAGGAACTAAACGGAAATAATCCCAAAGCAATGTCACTTTTTAGTATTTATATAATTACAAGAAATTATTGAATGTAAATCATTGGGAAATATTTATTACTGTGGACTTTGTCTGCCGTGTACCGTTTGTGGGATTAAGTTGAAACTTAATGATAATGCTATTAAAATTGAATCTTACAGACATTTGCAAATAACGTCCAAATTTATAGTTATGCAGAGATATGTATACTGATCTTATAAACATTACTAATGACATTTTCTTATTCAAACTAAAAGTTATCTTTAAAATTACATATACTTTTAAAAATATATATTTTCATTATAAAAATCTAAAGGAAATTTGAAAGAAATAAGAAAAGTAAAATCCACTAACAATCCCATATATTAAATTCAATTCAAATATTTATTTTTTATTATCTTATCTATTGAATACAAAAAAGTGTATAATTTGACTTATCTACATAAATCCAATTCAAGAAAATGATAATAAAATAATATTGTCTTTTACTTTTCACAATGAAATGCTATACAGTAAATTTTGAATACAGTAAACTGGAAGAGAAGCCCAAAGCACTTTATCGCCATTTTTTTTTTTTTTTTTTTTTAAGATTCTGTTAGAATCAGAGTACAATCATTATGGATACCTTAACTTCTGACAATAACATGAAATTCAGCTAAGGTACCTCTGTATGTGGAAGAATTAAAAAAGACTTTAGCAATAACATCTTTGTACGTGAGAATAATATTTGTACATATTAATCACAAATAATGAGCATTCAGTGAAAAGTCTATGCATCTTAGAGTGAATTTACATGACAGATATAATATTTTATAAAAGTTGACAAGAATGCGTGTTTAGGAAACTTACCATTTAGATTAAACCTTTAATAAAATGTTTAATTTTGTTTTTTAAATCTTATGTTTTTATCATTCTCAATTTGATCTCAGATCAAAGGTATAAAATTAATAATGAAATCGTCTTATTGTAAGAGGGTTTTACAATAAAACTTCCTGTTGTGATTTGAAATCTGTTGACACAAAGGAATTTTCTAATTTCATTGTTTAATCTAACAAAACCTAAAACAAAACAAACAAACAAAACAAAACAAAAACTTTCTCTTGGAACTTTAACTATGAGCTCTCTTTCTTGATATAAAGTATATTTGAGATTTCATTAAAATACCTTATTTCAAATTGATGACTAAGAAGATTTTTAAAATTACAAAAAAAGAAAAATTCTACAAAAGGTTGATGAATGTTTCCATGACAAATAATAAGTAGTGTGAAAAGAACAAGCTCCTGTGGAATAATGCTAGATTGTGAGTTATTTTGATTGCAAAGACTCTTTGAGGGAAGGCTAACATGTACTTCATATTTTTTCCCATTGTACTACAGAGTAGATTGCATATAGAAAGAGTCAAATACGAAGTTCTTCAAAATTAATTATTTCTTTGTATGTTCTCACTATCAACATAACCTTAAAACATTTACTTACTAGTCCTTATGAATGTACAAAGATTGATTTTTAAAAAAACTTTGTTCATATAACAAAAACATAATGCTAACGATCAATATGATAAACCAAAGATTAAATATCAATCCCCTGGATTTTTCTAAATGTTGTACAGTCATTATTATGACATATTCTATGTGACTAAATTATTTTGTATTCAGATGATTAACAATACTAGTAAGCAAATACAACTAAATCAAATATGCATGAAGATTATCAGCTTGGTGGATCACCTGCAGGAGATTTTAAATCCTTGATGTCTTCCATTTGCCAATTATAATTCAGATATCATTGCCTCTACCTGTTTTCTTGTTGCTATGTCACTGAAGGAAGGGATGCACACTTATTTTAGTAGCTTTAATCTTATAAGTGATATTCAACCATTTACAAAATATGTGTTGCATTTAATATATTGTTTCAATAAAAAAATCTGAAAATACCATTAAAATATGAAAAATATATAAAAATATAATATAAAATATAAAAAATTGTATAATAATATAAACTAATATATATATGTAGTTATTTTTTAAGATCATTTATATAGTGGAATGAAAGTAAATAACTTTTCTAATCTAAGATTGATTAGTTGGCATGGAAACTTAAGTATCAAACTTTATATTCATTTGAATAGAAATAAAATTCTTTGTTACAATTGGATCTATGTTTTATAAAGTAAAGAAATAACTGGCAAGGTACATATTGTTGAGAAATATAAGTGCAAAGTTCAACAGAAGACAGTCATTTTTTATTTTATATTTTTAATTGGTAACAATAGAGTTAATAGAAAAAGGCATTTACTGAACTATTACTATAATCACTGGAATATTAATATTAACCAAGAAAATGAATAAATCATTAATGACAGATTTCATTTAATAATGCTGGCTTTGTCATTAACATAAATCTTGCTAAAAATCTCCAAAACAAAATAAGAAATATTACATTTTGGTATATAGCATTTTAAAAAACATTATGTAACTTAGAGGATAAACTTTGAGTTGTAAATAATTCACTCACATAACCAGAGAAAGCTATTCCTTCAGTATCAATCTATATTCAATACACAAAATTGTATTTATACTTTACCTATACATATACATAAAATAAATATGGATACTTTTTTAATGTAACTACTTTATTGATGATTTTCTGTGTACATCTTACCTATATTATTTTCCAAATCTCTTGTTGGAATAATTGGACTTTCTTTATGACATATTTTGGAAGTATATATATCCCATCTAATATTACTATATATATAGAAAATAAAGGCAACTTGATCTATAATTTTCTTTTTTTTGATCTATAATTTTCACATTTCCTAATTTGAAATAAGACATAGACCTTATATATAATAATAAATATTAACACTAATAATTCCTAAAAAATCCATCACCTGATAATCAAATGACTTTAATCAGTTATAGTTGTTTAAAAGGACAAATATCCTTTTTTTTTTTGAGGGATGGAGTAAAAAAAAGTCTATGGGAGAAAATATCAAGTTAAAGATATATCAGATTTTCCTGAGCAATTAAAATTAAATTTAACCCTCATAAAATACTCATTTGAAGCAAGAAAGACTTTCAGTTCTTTCACCCCAAAACAGTATTTTGTTTAAAGTCACATGACTACTGTAAATAATCTTTGAGACATTTTAAATTCTTATTTTGGCTAATCATAAACAGAAGCATTTCTAACAAGTAGTTCCTCATTTTTATTTGTAACTCCAAACTACTAAAACATAAGGAACACAGATTTTTAAAAATTTAAGTTTAAACCATTATTTAGCAGTAAAATAATTTTTAGAACATAACTATCTGTGTTAAGAAAAAAAAGGAGCAATTCAAAATGCACTTACCTGCTCTTCTAATGCATTGGCACATACTTTCAGCAAAATATTACAAGTATTTGATACTTGAAGAAATCATTGTTTAATAATCTACAATTGAAAGGACTTTCAGTCTAAAACTAACCTTGAATATTTGTATAATATTAATAAGAATTAGGGGAATTATTTCTAAAACCTCCTTGGTTTAAAGCTTTTCCACTCTTTTACCACCCTCTGGTGGATATTTAAAAAAAAATTTTTCACAACTGAAAAAACTGGGCAGCATGCAAACTGTTTACATTTTTTTCTATATTATGTACATTATGTGTGTAATTATATCACTGGCCCATAATTATTATTGTGGTTTATTAAAAGTCTATACTAAAATGAAACTAAATAAATTTGAGCATGATTTGAAGTAAAATATTACAGACTATATTATTTGTAGTAATAAATGACAATCTTCATTGTTTTCATTAACCATAATATTCTTGCAAAGGATTAAAAAGGTTCTCCAAATTAAAAAATAAAATAAAATTATGAAGTTATTCATTAGAGTTAAAATATCTTATTTTTTTTAGCCTTTACCTTAGGTGTTTAATAGCGTTAATAGCAATAAGTAATAATTATATACAACTATGATCACCTCCCATGTTTATAACTATTGTAAAGACTCTAAACATAGTAACACATTTATCCTTAGTACAAACCTGTGCAGCAACAAACTTACAATCAGGAAATTTGAACATAAATATACTCAGTGTTATAGAACTCTTAAGAGCACAGTCTAGATTTTAACCTATCCAATTAACTCTGGCATCAGAATTTATTTATTCAGCAAGTAACATTGCCATTAAGAACAAAAATCTTAACAAGCAGACATGAGTTATAATAAAATCAGGTTTTTGTCCTATGTATAGGAGGAAAAAATCTAAAAACAACACTTTTCGTTGTCGTTTTGAATAAAAAAGTATACTTTCTAAAGCATATTTCATTTCACCTGTAACCATTAATGACAGTCATGGGCAATAAGTGCATTAGTTGAAAACAAAAAATTGAATCACTAATATTTATACATACATATACTTATATGTGGTTCATATATGTTTAGATAAGATTTCCCCCACTATCTGAAAGTGGAGCATTCCTATGAAACCGTTTATAAGCCGTAACGGTGTAAAGTGAAGAAGCAATTACTTTTTATTTATATGGAAAATTCTTTGAGCATTCCCAAACCAAAAACATATTTTCTCGTAGGCTTTTCTTACATCTTTTTTTTTTTTTTTTTTTTTTTTTTTTAACGCCTACAGCACTTGGTATTCCAAGGTGGTCTCCCACTCACTACTAACCAGACTGGACACTGCTTAGCTTCAAGATCAGACGAGATCGGCACATTCAGGGTGGCATGGCCATAGACTCTTTTCTGCTATCTTAGAGCCCAACTTTCTAACAAGTACAAAATAAGACGAGTTAAAGCACAGATGCTCACAAACAGTTCAAAGCTATGCGGCTCGATGCTAAGATACTGACAATAGTTCCTTAGGAAGGAGCTTGGGGTGCTACTCTCGCTACTCATGGTTCACTGGGCCTCTATAAAGACTCACTACCAAATAAATGCTGAACGCTATTTCTTTTAACCAGAAAGAGTCCAAATATCTAATACATTTCAAGTAAATGTACTTGGAAACACACATTCATTTGCTGTGATTTTTGTGTTATAAACTAGTAATGCTTTAATATATAGGAAATTTGAAATAAAAGAGTATTATTTAAATGGTGTCTGTAGCTTGGTGATTAAAATGTGCATCCTTACAAATGGTAATGTATATTTCGAAAACAAGCCTACCATCATTTTCCAGGACTGCTCATTATCTTATGTTGCTATGTTGTCATTAATATCAGGTTATCTTCCCAGGAACCTGAATTTTAATCCTTAGAACCTATTTTGTAAAACTACAACCTTCCATTGTTTCCATATTTTATTATTTCCACCTGAATATTTATTCTTTCTCACATTGGTTTTTCATTTTACCAAAAGTACTTATTCAGTAGTCTTACTATTTGCATATCTTCACTGTAACTTTTCTGAATTATCTTTTCCATTAATCAATGTTACACATTGCTATATTTTTTGTGTTCTTAACCTGTCTTTCTGCTGTTCACAAATTTCCAATATAATTTAATTTGTTTTAGCTTTGACTCTTCTAATAGCTCAGAGACTTCTTTAACATTTATATCTCTTTATATTTCCTTCAAACTTCTCTTTTCCTATTCATGAAAATACTTTCCTATTGTCGGGGAGTTAAATACATGAAGACCCACAGGAGCATCTCTCTATCTCCTCAGAAAATATCAATTACTCCTTCTTCTCCAATTATCTGCTTATGCTTCCTATTTGTCTCTATCAGATCATATGCTTCTTTTGGACAGAGATCGTCTTCTCTTTTGGGTTGTTCAGATAAATTTACTTCTAACATGTCTTGCTTATGTATTCTCTAACAGAATTTTGAAATATTTTGTAGTCCCCTCATAAAAGAAAGAAAAAAAAAAAAAAAAAGAAAAGCTATCAGACCACTAGTAAGTGTGAAACTTACAAAAAAAAGTGTTCACAGTTTTCATTAAATACTTTAGGTACAATTGAATTAACATGTTCTTGTGACTGATTATTGATTGGCTAATGAGAGTGAGTATGAGTAGGAGATTACCCAAGTAGAAATACAAATGGATTTATATTTTCCAATAATCTTCTGGTAAAAAATAAAATATTTTATTAGTTTGAATAAATGTTTTAAAAATAAAACATAATTTCTACTCATTTCCTTTTGTTAAAATATTATATTGACCTATCATAAGTAAAAGTTATATTTTTCCTTTTTTCTTCCTTAAAGACATTCAGTATAAGCGAGTGAGCCTTAGAATTACTATTTATTGACCCCTCTCTCAGTATAGAAAATGGTGGACAGATTGTCATTTATAATACATCAGTTTCCTAACATGTTTGTTATGATCTCTTATTGATACATAAGTAAGGCATGGAGACTTACTACTGGTTTGGCACTTACATGGAAAGTAAGGTTTTCTACAATATCTTTTTATTTATGTTCCTTGCTTAACTCTCACAGGACAAGAACTCTTGGCAATAATCAGGAAATATTAAATATGATATGTAGAAGTAATCAAACATGCAATTATCAAATTCTTATAAAATAAAATGTGTATTACATACAAATTAAATATTATATATAATAAATGTAAATAATATTAAAATGGTAATATAATGTAGAATATTAACTGCTGTATTTCTAATGGCAAATGCCACATTTAATGAAATGCTATGCCTTATTTTGTAACTTAAGGGGAATTATGAAAGCTGATTTGGGAAAGAATTCTAGCATGCATTCAGGAATTCTTGATCAACTAGACACATAAGTTATTGATCTGATATAAGAAGAGAAAATAATAGCATAAACATAAAAAGAAATATAAAAGAATATATAAATATGATAACTGAGTCCAAGAATAAAGAAGACAAGTGTTAAAGAAAATATAGAGAGTAAATTAAGTGTTAAGGGTTGTGGGCTATTTGTTATATCCTGCCTAAAGCACACAATTTGCCTTACAATTAGATCAAGCACATGGTTTATAAATTGCAAAATATAATCAAGTGTGATAGAAAGTTTCAATATAAACCTATCTTCTCTACTTCTTTATGAAAATTGTCCATATGTAATTTTAAAATGACTGACTTCTGGGTATTGTCATCTAATATAATAAATATCTATAGACTAAACTTTATCTACGCACATTTTAATGTATTAATTTTATAATTTTATTCTGATGTTCAAAGGTCTATAGGAAATATCTTTAGTTATTTTTGACCTCTACTTTCAGGATTTCACTTTCACACTGCATTGCCAGGGGTAATCTCAACATCTTCAAGTCTTCAGTTCTCTCACGGAGGACTGACTTTACACTCTTGACCCCTCTTACCATCCTGATGCTCATCAGCTAAATTTATAACTAGGTTGATAGTGATTAAGAAGACTTTTCTATACCTTTACTTCTTTAAAGATGACATGATTCTCCAAATAGAAAACCCTAGAGACTACACCAAAAAAAACCTACTAGAAACAATAAATAAATACAGTAAAGGTGCTGGGTACAAAACGAATGCACAAAATTCCATAGCATGCCAATGCACTAACAATGAAATTTCAGAAAAAAGAAACAAAAAAATTTCTTTTGTGATTGCAACAAAAAGAATAAAATACCTGAGACTCAATTTAACCAAGCATGTGAAGCACCTATACACAGAAATACTTTCCATTTCTCTTTATCCTGATCAGTTGAATTAAATGGTATTAATCTCGGCTATAGGGCTTGCTAGTAGAAGAAGCAGTGTTTGATAATGGAAGTTTGATAATGGAAGAAGTAGTAGAAATTTTCTTTATCATATAGCAACACAATAAAATAAACTAAGAAATGAAGTACTTAATTTCACAAGAGACACAGTTTAATTATTCTGTTTTGAATAATGTTTTATCTGAGTTGAATATTTAGTAATCTTTCAAATGATATAAACCCAAAGGGAAACCACAGCTCCTACTAATTCCAATATAATTAAAATCAAACTTATAATTCCATTTTAAGTCATTAAAGTAACATTCTTCTGAGATTATACAATGTGATATCAGTAGTATCTTATTCCCCACTTTTTATTTTTAATACCATTTTAAAGGAATTTATATCATTGGGGTGGCCTATTTTCTGATGACATTTATTGAAATTTTCATCAGCTATTATAATAAAATCTAAAAGTAGTAATAATATATATTTTATGTATTCACTCATAAATATCTCTAATATCTCTAATTCTAAAAGTAGTAATAATAATATTGAGAATATTAATAAATATAGATTGGAATTTTTTAGTGGGAAATTACTGTGCTAGGCACTTACTATATCTCGATTTTTTTAAATATTAACAACAGCTCTATAGAAGACATAATATTGTAATCCTCATTTTACAAATAAGAAAAGCAAAAATTAAGAAAGAAAAATAACTTGCTGAGATTCACACAGCTAGTCACAGAATGGAGATAAACATTCAGATCTGTCTCAGTGTAAGGAAATTTGCTTTACTGCACCAGCTAGTTCTAACAACATAGAAAATTCTTAAGTTTTGAGTTACTTAATGCTCAAGTCTGAGCCATATAAGGAATATGTCAAATAACATATTAGCATAATGTAAATCCATTAATTTTTAGATTTTAAACAACTTATTGGTTGTAAAATATGTTGAGGAAAACACTTTTTAATAAAACACTAGTTAAAATTTTTTTAAAGAAAATAAAGTTCAAAATGAAATGTCTAGTTGATAAATCAGTCTGCAAAAGATGTATACTAAAAAATTCTCAATTTGCAGTTCAATATCTCCCTCTGCTGTTAGAAAACACTAATAAAAATTGTTTAAGTGTATTATGTTTACTTAGATGACAGTTTATAGATTTAAAAGACTAAAATACATCAGAATTTTCACAACCTTTCCTCTTGTGTTTTAAAATTGTTAATCCTCTATTATATTTTAAAAATTATTTTCCGGAAATGTGTAAACCAGTAACTGTTATTCACTGAAATATTCTAGATAACATAGATGATTAATTTCCTCTACTGAAATTTTTTCTGTCATACGGTTGTTTCAGTATTCATCCTACATAAGAAGCATTACAAATGAAAATACATGCAAACTTTTCTGTTACCTCAAATAATGAACACTCTCAAAGCCTATTAATTAACACTAAAATAAAAACTTATTTTCTGTTTTAAAATTTAAATACAAGAAAAAATATTTATCATTTTACAGATTTCCAGGGTAAGATAATATTGTAACTAAATATATAATTTTTCGAGCACTACATTAGTCAATTGATAGACTCTAAATACAGTATTAAGCACAATTTCCTGATAACAAAGGTTAAGAACCATAAAAATTGAGTTAAAATCATATAAATAAAATATTAAATGAATACCAACATTTTTCTTCTGAAAACATTGCCTATATATTAAAAAGAAGATATCATTTCCATATTTACTAACAATATTAAGAATTTATAAGCTGTTCCCTAAAACTGTATTTGTAATAGGCAATATTATAGTTATAATTTAATACTTTCTACTGTTTATGAGAATCAAGAAACATAGAAACAAAGATTAAAATAAGTGGAAATTAAGTATTTTTATCAAAGGAAAAAGAAAACGTCAGAGATAAATTAATTCCGACAAATTTTGGAGGGACTGTATAAAGTGATTTGTAATTCAATGGAATAGATTTCGCAAGGGGATCAATATATTATTTATAGAAATATCAAGTTTAATGATTTAACATAATGGAACATAATGGAAGCTTAAACTTCAACATTTTTTCCCCTTATTCTTACATCTAGTTATTTAATCCCTGAATTCTTTGTCAAAATGTTTGTTCTTTGGAGATCAAGGGCCAATAAATATACCCCATTCTTCCTTAGATCTTTCCAGCAATGTAACTATCTGACAGAAATTCATCATGTTTTTAACAGAAAGAAAAAACAAACTCACTGTTTTCTTTTCCACTTCATTATTTTGATGACTATATCATTCTTACCTGCTGATCTCTAATGATTTTTTTTTTAATTTCTTCTTGAATTTTCACATCCATCATCGCACATTTTTCCTTGTCATAACCCGCAAGTGCTGTATCTTTAATTCATACATTCAAGTTCAACAGTCTTCAGTGGTTTCAAGGTAAATGGTTAACATCCAGCTCCCTGGGGTGGGGAACGTAATACATGCTGCTTGCTTGTGTGTGTGTGTGTGTGTGTGTGTGTGTGTGTGTGTGTGTGTGTGTGTGTGTGTAAGCAGTCCTCCAATAGCTAGTTGCAAGCTAATAATGTGATTTCATTGGATTGAGGTTGTGGAAAAAAGCACACAATCACACAATCAAGCCAACTCCTGAACATGACTTATCCTTCTGACCACAATCTTCACTCCAGCCTCACCATTTTTCAAATATTTCCACTAATATTTTTTTAACCTCCTATGAATTTCTAGCTAATTTTTGTAGTCCAGCTTATTTTAGTTTTATAAAGTAAAAATGAATTTCTTACTTGCACAGACTCCAGTTCAGTTGTTTCCAACTAGGAATCTCTCTCCCTTGGAAAGATTAGAGTTCTATCTCTTAATACTTTTGGCACTCACCAATTTTAGAGTCTTCAAGTACTTCATTTTTAGTTTCTAATTGCTGTAATGGGGGGGGGAAGAGTATGAAGGATTGCTAGACCATTATAGGACTAGATCTAACGGTGGTGTACTCCATTTTTATGACATTATGTTGGAGTCCTAGATGAACTGGATATTGGTAAAAAGTGAAAAGCACTAGTGCCTTTTCTTTATTGTATCTGTCTCTAATATTAATAAGTATGTTTCAGGTTTCCTTCTGATTAAACATGTTGTATTCTTATTTTATCTCAGTTTGAAAAATATATATAATTAAATGCTAGCCAATTCCGAATAGAAAAGCTTATGAAAAGCTTTATCTTTGTTGTGAAGGAGTATGAGAAGGAAGGAGAGAAAAATAAAACAAAAAGTAAGAAATTAAGAACATAGATATCTGATGCCTTGACCATGTCTTCTTAACCCATGGCTTAATTTTGAAGAGAGTTATAGTATATTCCAAATAGGTACTAAGTAACACGAGAACATGGGCTCAACTAGTGATATGCTTCTTTGGATGTGATCTGGAAGAGGTCACGAATCTGTAAGACTTACATCCTTACATGTAACTGTGGTCATGGCTATGAAAATATATATATATGCTTAAGTAAATGCTCATGTCTGCACATTTGGTTGTACTTTTCAAGAGATACTGGAGTTCTCAGGTACCCTTGGGAGTTCATTCATAGATGTTTGAAGGTATCCTTGAGCTTTTAGTGCTGCATTTTAAATTTCTGCATGTGTCTTTATTTAAGAGAAATTTTTTATTAATGTTATCCTCAAATTTAGCTAGTTACATACATTTTTTCTAAGTTAGATGGATATTATAATGAAGTTATAAAGTTGAAATTTGTGATAGCAATAAATTTAATATTATAAATTAATTTTGAGAATATATTGAGTCTGTTTTTCTTGTTATTGTTTTAATTTCTACAAGACTTTTAACCAAACTGACAACATATGCCAGGGAGCAAGACCTCAAATTCTCCCTGTCTATTTTTCACACTGGAATGTGGTTTATCTTTCCATTTACTCTTGGAATTAAAAAAAATATATTTATAAAAGTATTACAACTATATTTACATATGTTCAAATATGTTCTATATTTAATATTTTTACTTGGATTTTTGTAATAATGGAAAAATTTGTGTATCTTTCAGTGTTTTATCTTTAGTTTACTGAGCTCCTTTTATAGCTCTAGTTTTAGTAATATTTTCAATTTACCTTTATATTATATCTTTATATCTTTATATCTTTAAATGTTGCTATTTCTAAACCTAAGCTCAACCTTGAGTTGGCTTGTAGAATATTTCAAATACGTACAAGGTAGTATAAAAGTATGTAATTATATTCTTTTGAGGTTAAAAATGTACTAAAATATATTATTATATTGTAACAAAATTAATATTATAAGTGTAATTTCTGACCAACTGTTAACCAATTTTCTTTTCTATAACCTTAACATGCCTAAAAAGTGATATTAAAGTGTCAAACTTATCAAATAAATACTAATTGATTTAACATGTTCTTTAAAAGGCATCTGTGAAACAGACATATGCACTATAAGCAGTAATGGGAAAGATCAAAGAGGTTTTTAGTACCTCTGCCCTACACATATACAAAACAGTCCATTTAGTTTATTTAAGGGAAACAGGTTCCTGAAAAACATAACAACTTATCCATCTGTTTCTTTACTTAATGTAGAGTTTTATCCAAAACCTCTCAGATAGATAAATCTGAGTAATTCTAGCTTAGTAGCTCATTACTTCACTTGAATGAATTTATCCCTAAGGCAACTATATTTAAAGTCTTTTATGTAAAAAAAAAAAAAAAAAAAAAAAAAAGTTTGTTGGTAAGATAGGTAGTGTCTAAATGAGAATTATCTTTAAACTATTTTTTTAGAGCACAATTAGGGGCCACAAATAAACCTAAATAATTATGTTCTTTAAGAATTAATAATGCTATAAAATTTTGTAATTTTGTTTCAATATTAGTTTAAAAATCATTCAGTGTGCAACAGATCATCATTACCTTATAATTAAACAGTAACAACCCACAGACCCACATAAACACACAACACACACACACAGACACATTCTTGCCTAAAAACCTATATGTCTATATCCCTTTATCGTTGGCATTATTTTCAGTTTTGATTTTTTAAAGCCAAATTTTTATTTTCACTATTCCCTTTTTTCGATAGCATATTTTATGACAGTTACCATAAATTTATTTATCACTTTATTCAAAACTGTTCATGAAGAACTTAATCATTGCCAGACCAATCAAGAGCTGCTGGATACATTAATCAACAGAAAAAAAATATTCCAGCCTTTCTAGATTACACCATATAAGAAATAGCAATAGGAAAACTATATCAGCATTGATTAGTTATCATAATGAATGATTATAAAAATAATTATCTGATTTGTAATATGGGACATAATTGGATTTGAGAATTTAAGCAATACTCCACACAGAATTGTCATTTATGATGATGCTTTCATAAAAATAATGAGTCAGAACATGGCTTAATTGTGTGTATATATTTGTTTGTGGAGAGGGGAGCTTGTTGTGAAAAAGACAAGAAATGTATAGGATTCTGGAAGTTTCCTCAATAGTAAACATTTGGGAGGAAACTAAGACAAACCTCTGATTTATACACATTGAAAATTAATGGCTTTTATATATTCCTTTTCCTCCCAACAACATGGCCCAGTGTAGAAGATAATTTTTTTTTGAGCTGAAGTAAATTAAAACACCTAATTATTCAGGTAATTAAAAGTGCATGTAAACTTTTAAAATAGAGATAATAAAAGGAATTTTCACAGTAGACATGAACATAGAAAGCTTTGTACTCCTAGGTTGACTCTGGAAAATTCATAAACATAATGGGTAAGCATAGATCATATAAATTAACACAAAACATCTGACATTTAGCTGGAACTACTTCAGATTTAAGAAACCCAAATTAGAAAAAAGAGAGTGTTGGTCCGCTTCTTTATGTCTCTCTACATTTAGCCTCACTTGCTTTGCCAACACATCTACACATGCTCTACTGCTTTCTGACTCCTGTAAGTGGTAGAGAAGGCATGACTTCACGGTACTAAGCAATGTGGCATTCTTGTGGCATTGGCAGCCACTTAAAACTGACTCTTTAGCTTCAGGTATAAGTTGCAAATTGTTTTGTGGTCCTCTCTGATAAATCCTTTATTATACCATCAGCCTGAGAGGAGCCCATACAGGTCAGGTCTCTCTTTCCAGAGTAGAGATAGGGGTGTTCGAGTTAGAATGGAACGATTTGACAGAACATTTGAGGACAATAATTTTACCAGTGTCCCAGGTGATTGCAAATGAGACACCAATTTCTGGGCCACTGTTTTAATGATGGATCTCTAGGAGGGTGCAACAGGGGGAAGCTCAGGTGTTTTCTGTTTCTGACTTTCTTATAGTTGTGAGGCCACAAAGTTGGTGGACTTTTGTTGACAATCTTGTGATCTCTTTAGAATGGAAAAGCAATTCATGTGGAGGTTTATGAATATGCAAAGGAGAATAGAGGGAGTAGTGAGTCACATCAGTCTTTTAGTCTTTCATTTTAGGTAACTCTTGTGTCTTTAATTTTTTATTAGAATTTTGCAATAAATCTTTCAATAAATTTATTTTGGAATTTTGAAAGATTTTGGAGGCTTCTGATGGCCAGTTAAAATAAGTATCCCATTCTGTTTGTTTGATTGGGAACCCTTGCTTTTGAGTGCACTTCTTGAATGAATGATATGACCTAGTTGGAACGTTCCCTGTAATGGCCATTGTAATATGCATAAATCAGAAATTAGAATGAGAATGAGGAACGTGGATGTTTGATGATATTTACTTCATTCTTTTGATACTTTGTAGTTAGGACTTTACATAAATGGAATTTAGAGTCTTCCGATTCTTTTTATTGAAGTGTAACTATTAAAGAATATTTTGAGCTTTGTTTTTGGTAGAGAAAAGTTATGCCTACATGAGGATGGAAGGAATGTGTACACCATGACTGGGAAGAAGTGATAAAGACAACTGAGAGTCATTATAATACACTGAATGCATACAGTTTCACGATTCCTTTATGAATTAGGTTTTATTTGGGTGGAATATTAATTTTTGCACTTCTGTGAATAGAAAGATTATGGGCAAAACCAGAAAAAGCTTTTTTTCAAGGAAAACTCCATGAGGCAAAGCTTTGGACTAGGAGTTCACAGGTGGTGCTGACTTGTTCACTTATTTGATAGTATGTGACAAAGTGTGGGTCAGAAAGGAGAACATACTCATTTCTAAATAGGATACAGGACTCTGGGGTTTTAGCAAAAATATGCTCAGCATGAGAAGAAGCACGACTTCTGACAATGATGAGGTTACTCAAGGTAATATAGAGGGCAATGAAAACAAGAAGCCACAAAAGGAGAGGAAAAGCAGACTCCATGACTAACATTATCAGATTGGTTTATGAGCATCAGAGGTACACTGTAGAGACAAAAAAAGTACAAGTTGGGGGATCTTGCAGTGGCCTGGGATGTGAATAAAGGAAACTTTTGGTGATTTATCTTAATTCACAAGTTAGTCAAATTTAGGAATATTTAAGTAGCAGTATGTATCTTTGGGCTTTAGGGACTTTTAGTCATGCATTGTTTTGCTTGTTATATGACTAAAAAAAAAGAAAACAAAATAAAGGACTAAAAAAAAAACAAAATAAAACAAAAAAAGATGTTTGCTTCAACCACGTAATTACCAGCATTGCATTTTGTCTAATTAATTTAAATGCTTGCCCTGTAAGGGTATGTTAATTTAGAGAGATGTATATATGTGTAAATAGAGTCTTATTTAAAATGAACAAAATATATAAAGAAGACATATGGGTTTTGAACATCTCGTTTCATTTATGTAAAAATTGATTTATGTGGGAGTAGTCCACATGGAATTAAACAGGCTTTGCCCTATTATGTTAATTAATACTTGTTGATGAATAAATGCTCTTACTTGAAAAGCTATAATTTTGTAATGTCATTAACCAACCAAAATCGTTTAGCAAGACATTTTTCATAATAAGTAATAGGTTTTTTGAGGCACTAAATAAATAAGCAATAGGTTATTTTTATTTTAAATATAGAAGTTATCCTAAACTTGGTGAACATACCTGCATTTGTTTGGTTCTATGATTTATTTGTGAAAATTTTATATATTGTAGTTAATTTTTTGACCAAAATAATTTATCTTAAATATTGCTGTAAGATGTATTACATGTTACTTTTATGAGCTAATAAAATTAAATTCATAAATACATCAGGTATAATACTAAAAATTAAACATTTAAGATTTGTTTCTTATAAAATGTCATAATGTTGCAAGTGCTGCCATCTGCTGTGAAAGAGCTATTACAGACATGGTATAGCAAGGGTATAGATGGTTCTATATTGGATTAAAGAGAATACTATATAAGAATTACAAATTATGTTGATCATCTAAGCTCTGGTAAAGATGAAATCATCTGCCCCCCCAAGGATTCCAAATTACCCTAAATTTATATAAATTCATGAAATAGACCATTAAGAAATAAAATGGTGTGTTTAAAATGTTTCACATATTTATTTTGTAAAATATATCAATTCACCAATCGTTTTTGACTGTGGAATGAACTTATCAGTCCCAATATTCACTGTGGCTTCAGAAGAGTTACAGAATAGCCTCAATTATATATATATCAGGTTAAGCTGTTTTATGACTATGCCTGACGCCACCAATTTTGCTTGTTTCACAAACTACAGGCAATTGAAGATATTATTTTGAAGTTATGTTCTTAGTTGAAAAATCTCATTTATCTAAAATACACAGATACCAAGATGTGTGTGTGTGTGTGTGTGTGTGTGTGTGTGTGTGTGTGTCTTGGAATAATGAGAAGGAATAGATCTAACAGACTGAAAATTCAGGTCACTAATAACCTATAAATATGTATAATAATTCTTAAATTTTGAGGTCATTATAATTTAATAGAAATACGTCTGACATAAATTGTATTTTTTATTTTATTTTAAAATAGTAACGATTTGACCTGATACTTTTTAAAAGATTCTAATTAAAAAAAAAAAAAAAAAAAAAAACCATAACGAGAGATACTTCTCCAGCAGATGGCAACATTGAGAATCTTTTTTAAAAATCTTAAAAGATATTTAAATGGTTATGAAATACCAGAAAGTACTATTGTATTTAAATTAAGTAAAAACTAGCACAAATTAATAAAATACTATACATTTTTCTTTAGTGAGTTGACAAACTGTGATTATTTTTAATTCTAGAAGATTTGATCAATAAAGCTTCATTAAAAATAGTAAAAACAGCAAAATCACCTATAATAAAGGCTAATAATTGATTAGCAATTTAAGGGAGGAAGAGACTTCTTAAAATTATTAAAATATAGCAAAATAGAACAATATAAGAAAGCTTACCAAATTCCTAATAAATCATCTCAAAATCCAATTTTAAAATATTTGTACAGGGGCTATACACTAATCTCTTATAGAGGCAATTGATAAAATTACTTAATAAATAACTGGGTTTCAGAAACACTATTTTAAATAAATGGAGTAATTGAAACTAAAGTCAATGCAAAATTGTGAATTACATGTATAATACAATATGTGATAGATATAAGTATTTTAGAAAACATAAAATTAATTTAATTTGTTTCTTCTACAGAGAAAACTTAGAATTTAGTAGGACAATTTGTACAAGATAATTGAGGAAAGATTATAAAATTTTTTTAAAAACTTAATCTCTAATAAATTTAGGATTGTTGCAGAAATGCCATGGAATTTCATTCTATTTTAAAAAATTTTTAAAAAAAAAAAACCTTAGAAAAATAATAATCAAATTGAGATATGAAATACCAAAAAAGAGTTACAACACAGAAAAATATAAATGTAAATGTCTAAGATAATTTTAATATATGGCTTACTATGTTTATTATATGGATCACTTTTTCCATGAAGAAGTTACAAGGTAATACATATTTGTGGGATATTGCAAGATAGCACTGATATAGGGAAATAAAATTAGATACAATTGGTGTAAAGAGAGAGATGATAAGAGGTATTATGGCAGTGTGAGCTGGATCTTACTATGGAGCCCCTTGAATAAGTTTTCAGAACTGTGCTGTAACAAACAACATGTGGACTCTAGCAAGTTTTGAATGGAGAGGTTGCTGACAAGGCAGCAAGTTAGAGCTTAAGGTGATAGTTCAATCTAAAGTTAATAAATTAGATTGATGGCAATACCATAGAATGAAAAACCAGGTAAAACCTGAGGGAAGTTTGAGTAAAGGGACCAGTGAGCTAAAACACCTGTAATTCATCATAGCTTTAAATCTATTACATTTGCTCATCTTGAAGGTTTATATTCTGTTAGTATTAACAAAAGATAATTATAATGAGGAAAATATAAATGAGAAGACACATAAATGTCATGAATATGTAAAGTTAGCCTGACTACTTCATACTGCTTAAAATTAGAAAAGGGACCAGACAGTAGGCTCAAACACTGTGAAAAGTTTTCAGTGTTCTTCTAGGTAAATAGTATAGAAAAGTACATTAGTGAGCAGAAAGGTAGTGCAAATAGGAATGGGAAATCACCACTGAAGAAATATGGTCAATAAGATGTGGGAGACATTGAGTGTAAACTGTCAATTGAGAATGGCTCTTCAGAAAGCCTGGAGAAATCTTTAGTAGGTTATGGGGTAGACTGTGTAAAAGCATCAGTCTAGATTCTGTAGAGAAAACCAAAACTATTAGCATTTAAAACATAAGGAGATTTACTATATAGAGAATGAGATGCATACAGATCGTTTCAATGATTGAAAGTGTGAAAATTAGGGCACTGGGTTAGAAACAAAGTACTCTAGCTGTGTCCCTTGTTCTGTCAACCCACACTTGCAGAGTTTGTGTTCTGACATTTTGTAGCCTGAGTGTGGGGTGGAATGGGGTAGTGAGTTTTCTTCCTAAACAAATTACATACATCTGGTATATTACTTTTCAATTCATGATATCATTTAAGCACACAATTTCTTCTCATTTATTTTAAAATCAGAAATGTTTGAGCCTTAGAAAATCTAGTATTAATTTTTAACTCATAAGAAGCAGAAAAAAGCAATAGTTGCTTCCATGCCTGCATTCACAGTCCATTGACTCCCTATCATGAGATTTGATTTTAAGGAGATTAGTCTAGTGGATTTTAATCATGGTAAATTCTGTAGTACGATTTTGCTACTAAACACGCTATCTAGAAAATATATTGGAATAGGAAATGACATTCAGAAATAGCTTGTATTTGTGAAAATAAATGCAATACAAATTTACTTCTGGTCTTAATGTGCCACCACAGAAGCTTTACAATATTAATATTAAATATTTTTGAAAAAATCCAAAAAAAGGAATTTACAAAGGATGCTGATATAAAGAGAAAAAAGCACTCATTACTATTGCAGATTTGCTTAACGCTGAATTAGTCAGAATTCTTTTTTTAAGTAATATTTATTTAAATCTTCCTAAATATTAAAATCCATCATTAAATAAAAATATTGATTAAATGTACTAAGATTTCAAACATTTATGCATTGATTTAAAATTATTTAGCAAAATATTTATAACTAACATTTTAAAGTAAATTAATTCAATTCTCTTAAGTGCTATGCACACTTTAAAAAGCCAGAAAAATCATATGTATGCACACTATAAGTATAAAATTAAATGCCTAGTAAAGCGATAGTGGTTAATAGAAGGAACTTCGGTGTTTTGTTTGTTTTTTGTATTTCTCACTTTTTTATAGCTTCTATAAGTTGCAATGTTTATATTTTAGACTTTCAGTAATTCTACAAGAATCTAATTTTAGAATTTTTAACACTTTTTTCATCTTATAGTATCTAAAAGAAAAAGAACACTTTCATAAAAAACTAAAGTAGAAAGTTTGGGGCTGATGAGCAATATATTCCTGATTGTTACGAATGAGCTTCTATTCTGTAATTAACTTTATTTATGTTAATAAAAAATATGCTGCTTTCACACAGGTTTGGGGTTATGTAATTTAGTGTCTTCTTCTGAAATTGTGTAAGTCCGTTTATTTCACTAATATGAATTCTTTGAATAGACTCACACCAAGTCTATTCACAATGGAGCCCAAGCTGTGTGTCATATATACATACGTGAGTTGTGTGTCACATTTAAAATGATTATAAAGAATCAATATGTAAATTTTTTCTCACTTGGTAAGAAATCAAATATAGAAACAGGCAATCACAGTGAAATTGAAGAAATCTGGGAAAAGTAGGTATTGTACTGGGAACAGGAGAAAAAAAAATATGCATTAATGAAACCCTGGCTAAATTCCAGGAGTGTTTTCTAAGATATTGAATTACTTAAAGTACTCAAAGGAAACAATATTCTATGCACAGATTTATGATATTAATTTGGAAGTGTCTAACGCTCAAGACAGAGTGTAACATTTTTAAAACAGATAAGCAAAACATTGAATTTTCGATACGTCTGTAATAATTGGTTAGAGAATATTTGGAAAATTACCTTATTCAAAATGAAAAAAAATCAAATAGCTAATACTACCCTTAAGATAATCATACATTATTTATTAATAATTAACTAGTAAAACTTTTAGAACACAGAAAAGATCTTATGGATTAATTTAAAATATATTATGTTCCTAAACTCTATTTAAAAATATCAGTTCCATTCAAAATTAATGCATGATTTTCACCTGAATATGAACTCATTGAGTTGATAATAATGTTTTATTGGGGTAAAAATATGTTAAATAACAAATAAATTTGGGGAAAAAAAGAAAAGAAGCAAAATTAAATCCGCTGATATAAAAATAAATTCAGAGTTTGAACACAAGAATGCCAGACAGATAAAAGAAATAGGACAAAACCCCATAAAAAAAGAAAACAGGAATATTTGCAAATCTAGGGAAAAATAGTTCATTTGTTTCTTTTTTTTAAAAATACTGCTCTGCATTTATATACATAGTATATACTTTATATATTAAGTAAATTATATAAATAAGACTACATGGCAAGAATTATTTACATTTTTTAAACGAGGAAATGTAAGCATGAAAAGGTTAAATAACCTGACCAAATTGATTTAAAAAATGTCTATTAAGATTTGAACCTAGAAAACCTGGCTTCAAAATTTGAATCCCTAATCATAACACTGAATCATCTTTAATGTATAATAAGTGTCACACTTCTTATCAATGGAGAAATGACAGACTACTAAATAATGGTTTAGAAGAACTATTTAGTCAGTTTAACCAAAATAAAAATAAAATTAATAAAATTAAAAGCCCTAAGTAAAAGAGTAACACCAGCATTACATTTCTGCATCATACCATACACCTGATAAATTCAGATGTATTAAAAAGATATATTTTAAAACAATTAGAAATTTATCCAGCCACAATAACTCTACAATCTTAAAATCTTAAAATGACTAAGGATTTTTCTATATAAAGCACAGCATTTAAAACCCTAAGTAACTTAGATTTCTGCCAATAGTAGGTACTCAGTACTCATTTATTGAATAAAAATATAATTTAATGAATGAATGAATGAATGTGAGATAAATGGAATTAAGTAGAATTTTTGCTATATGACTTTCTGTGTATGTTCTTAAGAAAAGATTTATCACATTTTTTTCCTAAATATTTTTTATTCATGCCTTATCCTTCTATAAAGAAGGTTTCTAGTAGTTAAATCTATTTCTAAGTCTCTACACATCATCCTAGGAATAGATAATGAGTTCTAGATATTATTTGGTCACAGAATTAAACATTATAATTTGTGCAAGATGGAGCAAGTGGTATATGTAAGTCAACATGTGAATGTATCAGAAGAGTATTCTGTATGTCCAGTCCTGACCAGAAAAAACAATTAAGACCATGAGAATGGGAAAGGTTGATATATATATATACACATATACACATATATATGTGTGTATGTGTGTATATATGTGTGTGTGTGTGTGTGTAATTATATATATATAATGTGTATAATTATGTGTGTGTGTGTGTGTATATATATATATATATATATATATATATATATATATATATATATAATATTTTTATCAGAATGATTCCAGGGATAAAGAAGACCCTGAGACCCCCACAGGGTTTATATGGAGTTATATCCATTTAGGATACAGTTTTGATAGTAATTAAATTTTAAATTTCTGTCAGGAAAATAGTAGTATAAATTGGTATCATTTATTGGCATTGTAGTGTGTACTGAAGCTCTCAGGGCAGACATGAATGAGGATGATCATATGAGGAATTGATTGGATTTCATTAGAACACTCTAAAGATTAGGAACTTGTTGCAAACTTTATCTAAATCCTTAATCCACTATAAGTAGATTCCAGTGAATCTTGTGGACTTTACTGTCCTACAATTCTCTGCTATGCTGTTCATCCAGCACACACACACACACACACACACACACACACACACACACACACACACACACGAGTGTATTGCATAAGCCAAATAAAATACTGTACATAATAGATGAATCTTTATTATAATGAACAATATCCTTGAGTATTATATTATTTCTAGTTCTAGCTGATCCAAGTTTTAATTGTCATAATGCAGACCTTTTAAGATATAGGAGGAAAGCTTCCAAAAAGTTTAAATTAAGTTGCCATATTTTTATGAAAGTATATATAGAAATATATGATGACCATGCACACACACAAGCACACATCTCAAAAGCTGAGACATTGATTGATTGTTTTATCTTCATTGACCTTATTTTATCATCGTACAAGAAAAATATACTGAGTCTGGAGAAAATAAAATTAGAATTATTAGAGATAATCTATTTAAAATAGTTTATATACTAACATAAATATAACCTGAAAACTCTTTACAGAATATTTTTAAATTCCAGAGGAGATTTCTTTGTTGTTTTTGTTTTCCAAAAAAGTATTTTTTTCTGAAATATATGTCTCTAGTTGTTCAATTAATAAGTATAGATTAGCAATGAAATTCCTATCATATACAATTAAACTGATTTTACATTTTTTTTTTTAAATTTAGAAGAAAAGATACTCAGACTCCTATAAGCAATTTCTATAAGCCTAGCCCCTCTACTGGTGCAAAATTAGTAAAAAGCAGCATGAAAAATTTAAAAAATCTAACTTTGGTGACAACTAGCACAAGAAGAAAAACAACAAATAATCAAAAAGTAGATAATAAGAGTCTGTATCTTTTCTTCAAAAAATATTAAACAATTATAAAATCATATTAATTGTATATTGATGGGTATTTCAGCAACTACAGTATTTGCCATTTGTTAATGAGATACAGGATAAAATGATCAGCAACAGATGAAGTCCCTGTTTTCTCAGATTTCGTAGTACAATGGAGTAAGTTTTTCAAGCTCCATTAATGTGCAAGAAAAAAATCCACTTTGTAGATTAGCAAAATAAAAATAATAACTTTATGTAGAAGTGTATAGTGTACTGATATTGTGCAGAAACCTAGTCCTATAACACATTTCAGCTTTTTGTTTATTTGAAATAATATAAATTATGCTATTCAAAAATACCTTTTCAATACTGTTGTTTGAAAAGTAAGATGAAGGTTATAATAGTGCAACTACTTTATATATAGGCCCTTTAGATCTCAAAATCCAAGAAAACCAGACGCACAGAACTGAGGTATGTTTTCACATCTCAAGGATAGAATTACACAAGTAGTCAGGGAAAGAAAAAAAAAGAAAAATCCTTTCCACCTCCCACCCTCCAACAAAAACAAACAAACAAACACACATTTACTAGTTCATGAAAGTATCAACTGAGAAGATATCCAAATATATTAGCATGGCACATCTGGGAAAGAATACAAATATTAATAAATGAGCTGTTTCTCTTTCGTCCACATTTCTTTGACTTCTTTACCTATAGAGTGTTTATTTATAAATGCTATTTTTCCTTACTTTGAGTCATGACTGCCAATGTGTCCCATCATAATATTTCACCTCTCACTAATTATCATTGTTACACTTTCTTTTTCTCTAAATGTTCTTTTCTTTGAGATAATTTAAATTTCCTGAGTGTATTTTCCTTTGAACCAGATTATCTTCCAGAAATTAAGAAATTATAACATGCTAGGGATAATGTATAATGTTAATGACTTTTTATATAACATTCTACTGTTCATTCTTTCTCACTCCCTTATTAAAATTAGTTATATTTTTTCATAAAAATAAAGTGCCAAGATCTAAATTGTTCAGTTTCATGAGTTTTAGCAAATGTATACACCTGAATACACCTGTTTCTGTATTAGAATTTCTGTAGAAACAGAACCAACAGTATAGGTAGCTAAAGATAGATTAGATAATAGATAGATGACAGATAGATAGATAGATAGATAGATAGATAGATAGATGATAGAGATGATTGATAGAGATAGAGTTATAGATATATAAATAGATAGGAAGAGATTTATTATGAGTGATTTACACAGGAGACTGTGGGAGACTGAGAAATCCCACAATTTTTCATCTGCAAGCTGGAGACCCAAGGAAGCCTGTGCTGTAATTCCAATTTAAACCAGAATGACTGAGAACCAGGAGAACCAATGTTGGATGCACCAGTCTGAACCCAAAGGCATAAGAACTAAGAACACCAATGTGCAAGGGCAGGAGAAGACGGATTTCTCAGCTCAAGCAGCAAGCAGATTTGCCTTTTATTTGCCTTTTTATTCTCTTCAGGCCATCAAAGTATTAGATGATGCCCACCTGGCATGGTGACATCTATCTTTTTGCCCAGACTACTGACTCAAATGCTAATCTGTTCTGGGTATATTCAGAAATCATATTTCACCAGCTGTCTGGGCATCTCAGCCTAGTCAAGTTGACAGATAAAATTAACCATCGCATGGCCAACATGTTTGTATTTATCCGGCTTGGGTTTTCTGAGTTTCTTAAATTTGTAGTCGATGCCTTTCATCACTTTTTGAAGGCTCTCAGTTGTTATGTCTTAATTTCTTCTGTCTCACTTTCTCTTTCTTGTTGGCAAGAAAATATGTAGGACTAGACCATGTTGTACCACAGACCTCAAACTCTTTGTTTCTTAGTCTTTTTTTTTTTCCCACTGTTTTTCAGTATAGATTTTTATTTTTTATTAACTTCAAGTTTTTCTGTTCAGTACATTTAAAAAAATTATCAGTGATTATTATATTTTATTTTTAATTTAACATTACATTCATTTTTATTTTGTTTGTGATGAATGCCTTCATATCTTACTATACATTAGTCACAGTTTTCAGTATGTATTTTAGCATTTTATTATAATTATTTTAAAATCACTTTCTAATAATTACGATATCAAGAAAATCTCTGTTTATATTTACTTACAGTTTATTTCCAGTTTCTCTTATGACTTTTTGTAATATTTTCTTATTTACATGTATTGTGAGACTACTGTAATATTGTTAACATTTTAAATATAGTGTCCTTCTGAGACAACTTACTAGAGTGGGAAGATGACTTAATCTAATAGATGGTTAAATAGGATTTGGACTTTTTGAATGTTTAATTTGATACAGTTTACAACTAGGTTCAAATATTTTTAAGAAGAAGATCAGAACTTTCCCGTTTTTTAGCAATTCGAATCTGAGGAATGATGAGATTAAACAGATGTTTGTGCTTTACAGCTGAGCCTCCATTTCCCACAACATAAATCTCTTTGTTCTATATCCACCGTCAGCTTTTAGTTCAATGGGTAACTTTTTTCCCTTTAGTCTTGCTTTCTGTGTCGAGTGACATATCTTTGATGAACTGTGTAAGAGGGGTTTCTTCCAGTTTTTCTGTCATCTCCGCCTTGCTTCCGTCTATGGTAGAATTTTCCCTCTGAACGCACTCCCTATAATGAGAAGAGTCATAGGTGCTATTCTCTCATGAAAAGTGTATCACTTTTCTGAAAATTATTTCACTTATGCTTCTTAGCATATTAGTTTCTCTGATGGTGATATTTTTAAGCAGGTCTGGCTTAGTTGTTTGTTTTTATATGAGGGCAACAATCTGTTAGAACTCTCTGTAACACAATAGAAAACAAGTCTCTTCTCTCACACACATACACACACACATTTCGTTGTTGTTGTTTATACCATAGAATCATTTATTAGCAAGACCTTCTTAATCTAGTTACCAACAAGATGCTTTGTGTAGCACTATGGCAAAGACAATGTTTATATATATGCCACTTTTTTTTTTTAGGATTGGTTATAACTGAAAATAAGCTATTCTGAACAACTTCAGAAAAAAAAAATTCCCATGTTATTTTATGTAAAGTTATTCAATTCAATTCCATGTTATATTATGTAAAGTTATTCAATAGTAATAATTATTTGCAATCTGGGCATTTCTCTATATGTAATGCATATTCTGCTTTTTAAGTTTGTTTTAATTGTATACTTTAAAATGCTTCCATGTTCTTAAAATATCTATACTATATTCCCCTCAGGCATATACTCTTTAGAAAAGCTTTTTTCAAGTGAATTTACTATTCTGTTTAGATATTCTTTGTAAAGAATTATTTATTTGAATCCAAACTCATTTTAAACTGTTGTAAAAATTTCCTTGATTTTAATACAATCTAATTTCTGCTTGGTCCCTAAACAAGAAAGAGAAAACAAGAAAAGTCCAAAAACAAGAGTTATCAGGTTTCTCTAAAAAATCTCATTTTAAGTTTTACTATCATTTTATTTTCGCTTTTAGTAGTTCTTTTTTATATATTAAGAAAAAACAATAATTAATATGTCTCAATAACCAGTCTGGTATCAAATCTGGAATTTATTAAACAAACATTAACAAATATAAAAACATGTGCATGTATGAGAGTGGCTGAAAAAAATGCGACCTAATCTCCAACCCTTCAGTTTCGCTCAGATCTTCCCTTTTCTAAAACTGACAAAATGACCAAAAGTTATATTTTATTTGTTATGAAAAATGTTAGATCCAATTTAGTCATTATTCTTAATATAATAGATCATAATAACTATTCATTAAGAAAAGCATTTTCTTCTGGTTGGCTTCAATTTGGATAACCTTATAGTTATTTTTTTTCCTTAATATGGCTTTAATAGCATTTTGTTTTGTACTCTGCAATATGCTAAGGAGGAGTCTTTAAAGTGTTGAAATATTCATGTTTGTAATCCACTGTAATTATTCTCTAGTGCCTTCTGGATTTTGCAAAAATAAAACAAAGGGGAGTTATATAAGTATTAGCAGTAGTGGGACCATTCCAAATAAACTTTATAAATGGAGTATTTGGGAACATTTTATATTTGCCAAAAACACTACTGAATTTAAACAAACTCCTCATAAATTCTTAGAATTTGTAGAACACATTTTAAAAAGGTTATTTTAATAGTCGTAGCCAGATACATAAATATTGAGGTACAAATTAAAACACCAGGCTAGCAAAGACTATCAATATCTTGATATATTTTTTTAGGAAAATTAGTACAAGATGAGAATAGCAGGAGATGAAAAATGGAGAAGGGTGTAAACTGCATAACTTTAAACACACAGTATTCATATTTTACAAGCAAGGAAGTTGGGACTCACAGTGGTTAAATCCCTGACAATGACACCAGGAAATGGAAATAATCAAATCAGAGGCTTATGTTTTTTTGTATTATATAATTTAGAAAAACGTACCTAATTTCTCTCTCTTTTTTTTTTCCCAAATCATGGAATCTATTTAGTAATTTCTAAAAAATAGCAGGGCGATGCCATCTCTAGGATATATAGTAGAACAAAATTGTGTGTGCATGGGGGGGAGGGGGTACATCTCGTTGACTATGTGTGCTGTACGTTTTTTGTGACAAATATTTAGAGGTGTTGATCTAAAATAAATCATTTCTCTCTGTGTGTAGGGGTGTCAGAACTCCTTGAAGTAGATTAAATTATTGTCCTCGACTCTTACTTCTTGCAGGGTAACTTTGCTGTGTGCTCCCTCTCTGAGCTAAGTATCCCCACTTTGTCACATCGATGATGGTCTTGAATATGTGAGTTGTATCCCTCACTTATGCATAATACAGTGGTAGTGGTGTGGAAAAAGACACATTGGGTAGAAGAGAGGTAAATATCAACCAATATTGAACATTTTCCTGTATTAAGTATCTGCACTCTACTAGCACCTGGGCAGGAAAGAGGAGTATGACTTAACCTCATCCTTTAGGAACTTACTATAGGTGAGGGGAGCAGAGGTAGTGGTTGTGAAGAGAAATAAAGTTTCTAGGTAATTTATTGCATTACAGTGTGAAGGATAGAGACTTATTCAAAGTACAAGAAGACCATGCAAAGTAAAACCATTATTTCCACTTTGAGAAATCAAGAAGGCTTCTCAGAAGTATTGACATTTGCAGAGTCTTATCTTTGTCTTCTTCATATTCATTATACCTGTAACAGCAGTATCAGGAAATACCTATAAATTTATTTCATTTTATTTATTCTTCAAATATTTATATATTTCAAATACATTTTCTATATCAGATATTAATATCCAACCTACAACAACAAAAGAGCAAACTGAAAATCAGATCACTAAGTTTTCCATTGGCCCATTGTTCTAGTCTCATTTAGTGTCTCATCATGTAAGAGTGTCTATGAATATTTTCATGGTTGTTAATTGTATTATCCTTGAAGTAACGTTAGAGTATGAAAGGAAAATCAATTGCTTATATGTTTATAAGAATGAAAGTAAAGTATTCAGCTTATGCCACTGTTTTGATCTAGTAGTTCTTAAGAAAAAAAATTCTAATATGCCAGTGTCAGAATTGAGACAGTTTATCTCTCTAATCTGCAATGACTAAGCAGAGATTACTAACATAGTTATTGGCACACTTAATAAAGAAAACAGCAAGACACATGCAGATAGATAAACTCACCAAAGGAATTAAATTTTTATCAGCTTAACTAGTTAAATATCAGTTTAAGTTTTATCAGAAGTTGACTGATCATGTTGAGAAGCTCACCTGGTCATGTTAGAAATGTGTTAATTACATTCTTCCCTCTCTGAAGGGCAGCAAGCTCCACCTGGTGAATTATCAAAAGTTAGGTAGCAGCTTCAAACCTTGCAATCTATGCCTTCTGAAAACACAGACTGGAGACAAATAAAGACATTTAAATTTGGTTATCTAAATATTGATATAATCATACCCATTTTACATTAAATTGTTAGAAAAAATGTTAGTTGTCCTGTTTTCTTAGTGCAACATTTAATCTCTGACAATTATACATTTTTTTATTACTAAACATTTAACAAATAAATTTTCTGCAGGCAAAAATTTTCTTTAAGCATTTTTCCTTGCCGATAATTTGGCTTTTCTCTGCTGTGTGTCCTTGAAAATATAAATCTAAACTTAATACAATAGATTGTCTTTGTGACAGAATTTATATTAAAGCATTATTTTTTTTTTCCTTAATTCCTACTACACTGAATTTAATCTCAAAGTCTGTTTGCTATACTGCTAACATTTATTCCAATTCCATCCTAATCATTCCATGTCTATAGCACCTACTTTTACTTTCTACCCATTGACATTGTCCTCAACACAGTTCCCCTTATAATTGCTGGTAATTTTAGTATCACTAGTTGACCCATGCAATAGCCTGTTCTCTCAGTTCCTTGACCTCTCTCTAATGGTGTAGTCCAACAACCTACCCCACTTTGCATTCATGAAACTGTGTCCTTACAAATATATATCATCCCAATAGCTGCAGTTTTATGTGCCTTACTCTTTACTTATGAGTTCCTATATTTATAGCTTATTCCCATGTGACCTTGAAAATTCTCATACCCCACCAGGATCAGTAGCCACAGATGCTTTCACTTTACCTCACCATTTGAGTATAGCCACTCTTTATTTCCCAATTTAAACATTGCAATGATTTATAATTATCATCATTGGTATACATCAACCTATTTGAATCACTCTATCCGTTATTAAACTTGTTTTCCATGACCACAATTCTCACTAATTAGCTCTCTACCACAACGCCTCTCCCTAGTGTCTGATCCTATGTAGCTCAGTAGATGTGAAGGAAAACATACTGACTCGACTCATTCTACATTTATATCACTAAATTTAAATAGGGTTTTTATGGTGACTAGCGATCATACTATCTCCCTATCTATCTATTGTTCACTCTTCTCTATTATTATTTCAAAACTTCCCTCTCTTAAAAATTCCAACAACTTGCCCCTATTCTTACTCTTGGTTGATAATACTAACATTTTTAATTGTGATTTAAAAAATCATAAAATACACAATCTATGTTTTTAATTGTATAATTCAAAAGTGTTAAATATATTTGTATTGTTATGAAATGGATCTCCAGAACTTTTGATTTTGACTTTTAAATTATTTAGACAAGAGGAATAATTAGAAATATCCATTACACTCCAGTACTAACCAGCAGATTTTCCACATGCCTGCATCTTTACCATACATTCATTTTTGTCACTCACATGAGCTACCCAAACTCATGGAAAAGCTAAAACTTTCACTTGTATATTATGTCTATCTCCTCAATAATTCAAGAGCATCACAACAATAATTTTCTCCTCTTCCTTCCTTTCTACTTGACAATGCCTATCAACAGACATGTTGTTTTTTCTACCATCTAAAAAAGGAATTTTATAAACATTGTTTTTCTTTCCAGCAGCTACACTATTTTTCTTTTATCAAAACAAACGAAAAACAGAACAGAACAAAATAAAACAAAACGCTCCTAGAAGTTCTGTATATTATCTCGCACCAATTTGTTTCTTCCTCTTCTTTCTTAATTTATCACAGCTTTAACTGTTACCACTGTTCAGAAATTGCTCTTTCAATACCACTATTGCCGCTAAATTTGAAATTCATTTCTCAGTCGTTATCACAATTAACATCTCAGCAGCACTGGACACAGTCTATCACTCTCTCCTCCAGGATAGAGGCCCTTTATTGGTTTCCAGAATTCTATACTTTGCAATATTCTTTCTCTCTCATCAACTTTCCTTGTCAGTCTATATTACTAGTTACTTCTAATTTCCCAGACCACCTCACACTAGATACCTCAGGGCTAAATTCTAATATCACCTCTGAACTCCAGATACATACTATCTGGCTACTTGAATTTTGGGAGGTGTTTCATAAATACATAGAAATATATATGCCTATATATCTACGGCCACAAACTCACTCCTATTCCTTTAATAGTCTTCACAATTTCAATTTATAGCAACTCTACTTTGTCTTTATCTTAAGCTAGAACTGTAAATTCTGAGTTTTATCATAGTTTTATATTTGATTATTTAGGAAATAGAACATTTTTTGAAGCGGCTGCATCATTACACTTTCCCACCAGCAACATATAAATGTTCCTGTTTCTCTGTTTTTACCACCATTTGTTTTTATTTTTATAACCATTCTAATAGGTGAAAAATAGTATCATATTGTAGTTTCAATCTGCATTTCTCTATTAATTAATGACTTTGAGTATCTTTTCATGTCTTCATTAATCATTTATATGTCTCCATCATTGAAATATCTCATTTTTGGCCCATTATTTGATTGTGCTATTTATTTTATTATTGATGTATAAAAGATTTTTATAACGTAGGTGTTTTATAAATATTTTCCCACAGTCTATTTTTTTTTTCTTTTCACCTTCTCAGTGAGACCTTACCTGCCCATGAATTTACAGTTTCAATCAGCCTCCCGCTGGATATCACCATTTCCTTTCTTATTTTTTATACATATTCATATTATTTTCTAACATAGTATAAGTCTTACCTATTTAATTGGTCTAAACCTTTAACTCTGCTAAAATGTAAATTCTATATGGAATGCACTTTTTATTTGTTTTTATTGTTGTTCTTTCAGTTTGTTTTTGTTTTTGCTTTTATTCTGGTCACTGCTTTGTCCTTAACACATCCTAGCCTCTCAATATAATTGTCATTGAAAGAAAGGAATACTTGAAATTCATGCAAATAAATGTCATTAAGATAACAGTTATTCCTTTTATTTTGTATTATGAAATAAGTGTCAAGTTTTCACTGGATGTTTGTGTGTTTTTTTTCTAGAAGGCTAGCTATTGAGTACTATAACTAAGATACATACAGGCATACGCCCCACCCGCTTCTCCAAAGTTTGCGTTGCTCATTTCATTTTTACAAAAGACCTACATTCTTCTCAACCAAAAGAAATTCGAAGAAGATTTTAATTTTTACAAAAGAAGGCAAAAAGTGAAAATAGTATTCAGTATTTGTTTTGCAGCGAGCTGCTACAGAGACAGTGAGCACCCGGCAAACTGCGCTCAGCCTCTTAGATCTCAGCATCAAGCGCCATAGCCCTGAACTATGAGCATCTGCGCTCTGCCTCTATTTATTTCACGCGTTCCTGCTTTCACGATACGTTAGTGTCATTTTTAGATTGTGTATGTTATTTCGTAGTAGGTTATTTGGGGGATTTTGGACAATTCAAAATTTTTTCCATATATGTTAATGAGAATTGCTTCTTTGTTTTATAACATTTTAGCTTAGAAAAATTTTCATAGAAATGTTCTACTTTCATATAGGAAGGGAAACCTGTAGTATTAAATTGTTTTAAATAAGTATAATTCACTCATAAACATTTAAAATTTAAAACAATGTATAAGGACATATTGTTTATCTGTACAATGATTTCTGCAGTCCAAGTAATTTTATTATATATTTTTCTTTTTAAACTTTTTAAAATAAATAGATAAAAACGAATCAACCATTCAGTGTATAAAACACCTATAACCTTTTGCCAAGCTTTAGAAAAAGTAAGATTATTGTCTTATTTTTATCTTGCAGCTAGTTCAATAACTAAATCAATCTGGAATTTGTTTTTAGCTTCCTGCCTACTTAGGTTTAGAACCAATCTATTATGAGCTATCTGAGGTTCTTTCTTGACCTTAAAGTAATCTCATCTCAAATGCTTTTATATGTTAGCTATATAAATGTATATATAATCTTCATAAGGTGGGTACAGTAACGTTGCATTTTGCTATCCTAATAAAATGTTTCTTGGATAAGAATGTCATGTAAGAGAAGAATTGGGCTATATCATTCAGTAATATCTGAAGTACATTTAAATCATCCAGCTCACATACAAATTAAATAGTTTTTGATTTATGTTTTTATATAATGCGTGTAAAACTCTATATATTTTAAAATCTGTTTTTGACTAAAAAATGAGAAAAATAATGTCCACTTCCTCTGTGGATAAGTTGAATAAAGTGGGATTTTCTTTGTTTGGGTTACTTGTTTTTGCTTTTAGTAAATGTGAACAAGTCACTTGGACTTTTAATGCACCAGTTCCTGCACCTGAAAAATGAAGATAATAATATATAGCTCATACATTATTGAGGAAATAAAATGAAATGTATGCTTGGTGTGTTATAAACTCTTACCTATTGAAAAATTACATATTATATATTTTAAAACACTTATTAGAATATTTTGAGACTAGTGGATTATTATACAGTTATTTTCTCAATACACAGCTATAAATGGACATGGAATGATCGCAAAGCTGCACTAAGGTTTATGGAGATCATTTAGTTTTCCATAGTGTTTGGTGTGTATAGTAGAGGACAGTAAGACAGAGAGAAATTCAGAAAAAAGTTATACAAAAAGAGAGAAAGAGAGAAAAGGACTTTATAAAGTTACTTGATGAAAATCGAAATCTTTATGTGAAAGCAGCATTTATAATAAATTAATACATTTTTTCTCTTTACTCAATGTTTTGTTTGTTTTTAAAATACATTTTTTATTTAACTTGGATTCTTAAGTGTCATTATAAAGTCCTAGCCCACTAATTTACTTATAATACCATTTTTACCTTTGTCAACACACGCACACACTATAAAATTAAAGTTTAAAGATTTTAATGTTTAATTTGTATACGATATTTCAGAATCATTTCTCTTTATTTTACTAAGTAATAAATGTAATTTCTCCAGGTTATCATAGAAGGGTAAGATTTATAATGTGAATCTTGATTCCAGAAATAAAATCCAAAAGTAATTATTAAGTAACATGAATATGTATTTTTTCACTTAATTTTTCTTTTCTTAATGTAATACGTGTTCTAAATGCTTAAAGCCACCAATTCATTATGAATTTAACTAAGATACTCTACACATCATAAAGTTAAACTGAAATTTTCTTTGAATTAGTAAAAAAAACCCTGTTATTTTCATAAATATTTAGACAGGCAACTCACATTTCATATGGATATGCAAATTCATTATTTTAAAATTCAGCCTGCTTGCAAATTAATTTAAAATTACTTCTTTCTATGATATGCTAGATATAATTATGGAACTAGTTAACCAGTCCACTAAATCTACAGTTTGTTATCATTTGTGAAAATTTCTCATAATCAGTTAAAATATGGTAAAAAGCTATTTGACAATAATTATTTAAAAGTTGAAAAATCATTTAGTTTTCTTGACACTGAATTTTAAAGTAAAAAAGATACAATCTTAGTTTAAAAATATCTACTAAAATTGAACCCAGAACTTAAAGAGAGTGAATTGTAACTAATCAGAGTAACAAACTATATATATATTTAAATTAAGTTATTCTCTGAGTTTGCATTTTAAAAAACATAGCTTAGGGCTATTCTTTTTAGAAAAATAATTCAGTTTCCCTAAAATGAATTATTGTGAAATTAGCTTATATGCTTTTTATTAATCCAATTTAAAAAGTTGAGCATGATTTCTTAAATAATGAACACATATAGTAAAATATTCACTGTAGTGCCAAAAGTGGTTCCATAATTCCCTCTTTCATGAATGTCTACTAACATGTATATTTGATATTTTTAAAGAAACATCTATGTTAAAAATTTTAAGTGTATTTTAAATAGTTACATATATTACATATCTACCATGTACAATAAAAATTCTAAATATTCATTCTTATAAATAAACTATTAATAATTTATTCAATTTATTCTAATCATTTCTCAAAAACATTTATTTCCCATTTTATATTAAATAAAATAAAATATTTTGTATGCTAATAGCATAAAACTACTTATTAGAAAAACATTTTTTAAAAAATTAATACTGATTTATATTAGTTATTTTAAAATATAAAATTCTATTTGTAATTATAAGACTATGTTCAAAATAGAGAATGACTATTTTTTAGAAAAAACTGTCATTTAAAAACAATGATTACTAGTAGAAAATGATTTGAGATCATCTTTAGGGGGCAGCACCTAACTAGGGAAAAAGGCATTTCATTCCTGAGCAGGAGTTTGAGTATATATTAGATGTGCTACATCTGACAGTTGAATGTTGACAGGCTATTAAGATATCACTTATTCACTATTCCAATATCAGAAGATGCTAAATAACAGCATCTGATAGCAACTTAAATTTATAACCCAGTTGAAAAATGTACTTCATTAAGCATCATCAGCTTTTAAAAGTCTATGTATTTTTGTCAGTTAATATTGGAACAATGTAAAACATTTTTTTTTTTTTTTTACTCCTAGCACGGTAATATAGAGAAATACTAATCCATGCTTTTTTTCTTTTATATAGAAAGAAGGGAGAAGAATGAATTTCAATATTTAATTTTGATCAAACATGAAAAATAAAATAAAAAGATACAAATAGAGAAGTAAAACAAATGAAGTTCTGTCTATAATTTTTTGCAGTCAAATAATACTAGAATTTTAAAGCATACACCAGACAGCAATTTATTTCATATTGCTGGCATTAAAAATATAAAACAAAAATGATATTTGAAAAGTATAATGTAATATTTCAATTAATTACTTTATTAAGTATACTCACATCAATTAAACAATCGTTCCATCATTTCATAATTTTAAATGCAAAACTGCTATCAGCACACAATCACTATTTCTGAAAATCTTTGATATAACAATCTTCCTAACTTTTCCATAGCCAATGACAAACTTTTTATAAAGTTTGCAAACTAAAAGGACAACTAAGACACTATAAGAATTGTACAAAAGACACTGGTAATCTTAGCGTTTAACATTAAAGATTATAAAAATGAATCATACATATATAATTAAAATAATTTAATATCTGACCAGTGGATTATGAGCCCACCACATAAAGCAAGACTTTCATCCATTTACTCATTTGACAAGTCTTTATGGAACATCTAATTGTGCTAAACATTTCTGGGAGTTGGAGATGCACTGATGCCCAAGACTTTATCATACAGGCTCCTGTCTCATGGAACTATATTAAATTACCAGTCATCTAATTTATCCTTAGACAGGATGCATGTGTGAGGGAAGCGGGAATTTAAAATGAATATAAGGAGGATGTTGTTCTGAAAGAGTTTTAGCCCCATCAAGATCAAACGTTATTGTGTTTTAGAATAATATGATCAAATTTATTCATATAATTTTCTCTAATTTTTAATATTTTAATTCATTTTTGGTAATGGAAAAGCATTTTCTACAACATTCTGTGCTCCATGCTGTTATCTATAAAACCACTTAAAAATTTTAGTATTTTAAAACATAGGTGAATTTAAAATCTATAAATATTTTATATGATTCTAACCACTAATCTGACCAATTATACATCTTAATTGGCTGCTGCAGCTTATTAAATAAAATAAAGACATATAATTAAAATGATTATTTCAAGAAAATCTATATTTAACTCATTCTTCTTTTTGTCCCTTCTTTAATTTTAAATATGTTGTGTTAAGGCCATTACTTATTACTAGTTACAGCAACTAGCCCAGTGTATGGATTTAAGAAATCAGACTTTCAATGCCTCCAATAAGGGCTGAATATCCAAAATATACAAAGAACTCACACAACTCAACAACAACAACAACAACAACAACAACAACAACAACACGATTCGATCAAAAAATGGGCAGAGGACCTGAACATACATTTCTCCCTAGAGGACATATAAATGGCCAACAAATATTTGAAATGATGCTCAACATTGCTAACTATTAGGGAGATGCAAATCCAAACCACAATGAGATACCATCTCACACTTATTAGAATAGCTATAATCAACAGGACAAGTAATAATAAATGTTGGAGAGAATGCCGAGAAAAAGAAACCCTCATACACTGCTAGTGGGACTGCAAATTGGTACAGCCATTATGGAAAACAGTATGGACATTCCTCAAAAAACTAAGAATTGATCTTCTGTATGATCCAGCAATCCCTCTACTAGGTATTTACCCAAAGACTCATATCTGAAAAGATATTTACACACCAATGTTCATAACAGCATTATTCATGGTGGACAGGACATGGAAGCAACCAAGGGTGTTGTGTAGTGGAGATACTATATTTATTTATTTATTTATTTATTTATTTATTTATTTAGCAATGCCATCACCATTTAGGGAGTAGGAAAGGTAAGAAAGTATATGTTAACCTTGGAAAAAGCAAGATGGAAGAAGAACTTCAGGATAGGGAGGAGAAGGAAGTAAAAGAAGACATTTTCTTAAGAATTACATGGTAAAAAAAAGAAGAAGAGAAGAAGAAGAAGAAGAAGAAGAAGAGAAGAAGAAGAAGAAGAAGAAGAGAAGAAGAAGAAGAAGAAGAAGAAGAAGAAGAAGAAGAAGAAAGAAGAAGAAGAAGAAGAAGAAGAAAAGAAGAAGAAGAAAGAAGAAGAAGAAGAAGAAGAAGAAGAAGAAGAAGAAGAAGAAGAAGAAGAAGAAAGAAGAAGAAGAAGAAGAAGAAGAAGAAAGAAGGTTAAAGGAAAAAAAGGAGGACAGAGGGTTAAAGGAAGCAGCCAGAGAGATACATATAACCTGGCTTTACCCTTTTGCGCAAAATCTAGTGGGAGAAAGTTTACAGATTTTCTTTTTTTTTTCAGAAAGAAAGTCATGTATAAAAGAGGCTTGTGCTAGGTTCTTTATTAAATAATCTCAGTGAAAACAATTACACAGATGAATCCATTTCTGTAACAGGGGCAGCTACAGAAAAAAGAGGTTATGCGATGGCTTGATAAAGTTGCTAAGTCCTGCTCCAGAGTCGTTCTTGGCAGATGTGTGGCATAGGAGGCATATGGAAGTTTCTATAGGCGATGGCAGACATTGATATCAACCGTCTCTGCTGAATTGTAAACTTATCAAATAGTTAATCAGAATGAAGCATTGTGGCCTAATAGTCAAGGCCTAGAATTAAGTCATTGGCTTGATGATTAATTAAGAATGACATTCAAACTTCAGTGGCATTGACAGTATCAGTGAGTGTTGAGCTGGAAAAATCCCTAAACACTAAGTAAGCCGAAAGAATTTTACAAGGCTCAGATTCTATCTGTGGGCACACACATTCAGAAAAGAGCAAAACAGCCACACGCAGTGGAAGTCAGCAAAGATATGCAGGACAATATACAACACTGAGGGCCCATAGCACTTATTATCACAAGAAGGATCTCCTACCATCATAGTGGTCTATAGATTGAATCTAAGAAGGTTCTGTCTAATTTTATGTGTATTTATAGAAAATTGAATAGTAGCTTTGAAATGTCTTTTACTTTTATGTATCACAATTTCTACAGAAAAATATTAGAACTACCTATTCTTAAATGCAAATATTCACTAGACATATAAAAATGTTTTATAACACGACATAATTACCAGATTTTAAGCAATATATGTCCATGGCAGTCTATTTTAGCAAGCCACAATTATACTCTTAAAGAACCCTACATCTAGCTAGGCATCCCCTAAACATGCTGAAATCTACTGATTCAATTGATAAGTGGCCATCTAATAACTAGTTCTATACATAAATGTATTTTTAAATGAACGACAATTTCTTGAAAATAATATGCAGATTTATAGATAGTATTTAAAATCTGAAAGGGAAAACTATTAGAAATAGGTATGGGGAAAAGAGAATTTTATGGCATTAGTGGAACACAATGATATCTTGTCTTCTGTTCTACTAACCTGTCATTAAAGGTATCTTGCAGTAAATAGACATTTGGTTATCATCAGTAATTACTGGATATAAGCAATGGATGTAAGGCCATCTTCAGAAGAGTCTAGAGAGGTGGGACTCTAATCTGGAGTACCAATATTAGAAAAAGGGGAAATCATTCTCCAGCTGAAACTTGAAGTTATGCATTCCTCCAGATAGCCATGTAAGACACTAGTAGTTTTCATTTCTTGATATGAGAACTCTAACCCAAAGAGAATTTCTGAAGATAGTATTATGATATGAAAGACATTCAGATATGACAATCTGTTTTGGATATTAGATGAAGAGCATTGCTTTTGCCTGTAATATTTACATTTTATTATAAATAATCACTTCCTGTCAAAAGAGCCATGTGAAAAATGTTAATGAGGTGTAAATAAACATAAGACAAATGTATAGCCTTATCAAATATTATCCTTCATTTTAATGAAATTTAAAATCCTTGTAAATTATAGAATTAAAATCTAATATCCAAAATAATATTGACATTTTCTTCATTTGGTCTCTATTTTGATGAACAATATTTCCTGTCATATAGGCAATGTTTTCCAATATCTGCTGACAAAAATGCTAGTATTTGTAATTTAAACTTGAATTGTTTAGAGAAATTTCTGAACATTAGATAGATGAATTAAAAATTTTGTCTTCCTTGAAAACAACAGTCGACAGAGTTGATTTCACTCAGTATCTTCCCGTGGTTTTGAAATTCTTGTAAGCATGGCAGTTTATATTTTGTTCACATTCTATGTGGCATCATATGAAACAAATCTTAAGTTCCCCTGAATATTACCCTCCTTATTTTCTCATTGTCTTCTAATCATAGGTTTTGACTATAGAAACTGTGGCTGAATAATATGGTTAAGATGTTTTCTATGGGTAGAGTAGCATAATCTTCCGATTTGGGCACTTCTCTCTAATCCACAAACCCTACCAGGCAGATTTTTTTTTTTTAATTGTCTTAATTGGCTTACCATTGTATGCCATATAAAAATTAATAGTATCGATTTATCAACTGAACTCTCAGCACTTTACATTTGTTTGAAGGTACTCTCTTTTAATTTTTATTTTTAACTTTATTTATTTTAATTTATTTTAATTTTTTTAATTTTATTTTTCCCTCATTAAATGGTATAGTAAACTTCATACAAAAATATATAGATGAAGCATGTCCTCAAGCCATGCCATGTTTTGAATTGATACTTGAAACTATTATCTATTTCATCTGGTGGCTGACCACTGTGGAACAAAATCTGTTCTAAAGTTTATATTTTCTTCCAAGTTGTTGATGCTCTGAAAGACTGAAATGCATGTACTTTTTCTTTCATTCGGTTGGCCTTCATTATTTCAATGATCTTGATTTTCATCCTTACAGCACTAAAATGTTGATCCTTGCCTTCTTTGTCAGCATATTTTTCTTTTAATAGTCCATAACTAAAGCTAGTGCTTTTTTTTTTTTTTTTTTTTTTTTTTTTGCTTCACCCTGAGACAATTTCACTGTGTTGTTGAAGCAGAAGCCACAAGGATGATCTAATACTGTTTTCCATACTCTAGTGCGATGAGAACCAAGATTACCCTCATTCAATAAGCACTGACACAGGCCCACTCCAGGGCAGGGCCGATGGGTTTGGCAGAGGAGACACAGCTCAGCGGCCTGTAGCTGCCAGTTTTATGACTGCTCACGCACATTCTTGGCCACCATCTGTGATTCCTTTGCCACCATACTTGTCTGCTACTCCTTTTACTTTTCTTAAATGAATTTTGGAAATGTGCATTTTTTTCTACATTTGGCCTTAGTGTCTCTTCATCTGGGAAGTCCTAAACATTCCTGTCTTCAAATTCCATCAGTATAATCCTTCCATCGATAAGTACCAACGCTAATACCAGGTCGGTTTCGTATTTCAAATCATTATAGGTAGCTTACACTTCATAATTTCTTTCCATGTTTTAAAGTCAACTCAGATGTGTTTAAACCAAATACGTTTTCACCAAATTGAATCTTTATTAAGAGTCTCCTATCTGGGAAAATGGTAGTATTATAACCAGAGGCCCTTATGCCACTTTTACATCCATAAAGCACCAAATTTAATTTAACTTTTTTCTTTTATTTATACATTTTTATTTATTCTCACTGTCACTAGTTCAAGCTTTCATATTTTTCCTATACTATTGCAATAATCACTTGACTTATTCTCATATATCTTTTCAACTTTAATCAAGTTTTATTTTTTGACATTTTTTGATAGAGACAAAATTACCAATTCTCTGCTTTACAATGCTCTCTGACAACTTGTTACTCTTATGATAAATTCCAAAAAACCTTAATATAGCCAACAAATTTCCATTTATCTGGTTTCTGTCTACTCCTTGGGAATCCTGTCTTTGCATTATAAAATCAGGGATACTTTTATTGATTTAAATTTATGGTAGGCAACAAAATCCTTCTAAACTCAGTGTTTTTGAACAAATTTGTGTCTTTTTCATGACTATTGTTCCATTAGTTCTTAACCTTATTAACTAACCCTTACTCATTATGGGTTCAGATTCAAAGTCACTCACAAATGTTTTCTTTGATATTTCTGGATATTAGGAAAGGTTTATATTGTATGATCTTTTTCAAACGTTTTCCCTCTTTTTCTCATCTAAAGAAACTATAATAAAATTTTTTTTTATTTACTTTTATTGATTTAGCATGTCTATCCTCAATAAACTTAAGTTATATGACAAAACACCCGCCTTGCTATCAGTGTGAGTATATGACAACTTGTCAAAAATATTTTAAAAATTAATGAATTACCAACTGGATTAATTATTTTTACCTATTTCTTCTGCTTCTATATCAAATCTTAGTAAGGAAAATATAAACACATGCTTCGATTCATATTTAATACCAATTTTACTATAATTTAACTTACAATAAGTTTGCATACCACTTGTAGAATTAAGAATGACATGAAGATCACTTATCAGCAAGTCATTTCTTTTTATTCTTTTTATCCTAATAGTTAACTATTCAGTTAACAGAAGAGCACAATTTTGATTCAGTTTTGAAATCACAAGCAATCTAGTTGAGCTTTGACCTACTGGGAATCAGGTTCTGACTCTACTAGCAGGATGTAGATTCCATGAAAGTAGGGATTTCTTTCATATTCCCAGCATATAAAATGGTGGATAGCATATGGTAAATATTTAATAAATAATTATTAATAGTATATTTTAAATAAACTATATTTGTTTTGGCATAGAGAAACTATACTAAGTATTTAGAAAGAAAAGTAATAATTTGGTAATAAAAGAAAATATTTTTTGTCAAAACTTTAATTTCTCAGAGTTGATTTTTCTCCAGTACATCTGAACAGCCATTATATTAAAAATTACTTACAATTTTAAATAAAACATAAATAACTAACTATTTGTAAATATGGAAAATTTTCATTGTTATATTATTGCTATGCCAATACCAAGGAAGAAAACATAGGCAAATATGTATCTTAAGTTTCATATATCAATATATGCATACACAATTTTCTAAAATATTTTAATAGTTTCTTCCTACTCCCAGTGTGTGGACTCAGAAAATTTTTGGTTATAGTTTTCACTGTTCTCTAGGAGATCTGAAACCTTAAAATCATTGTTACTTGATCACCATGTGACTTCAATATGATTATTCAAACCCACATCCTCAAGGTTAGAGAACCTTTCCACAAGGAAAAAAAGATAAATGAAAGAGTGTTTAAAAGAACTATTTAAATAAAAATTTAACATGCAATAACTGCAAATAAATTTTCAGTTTCGATTTTTAAAAATGTATACATGCAGCATGACTTTTATTTTTATTTTATTTGTTGATTAATAAAATTTGGGTTTTTTCCTCACACTTAGTTTCTCTTTCCTTCCTTTACCTTCTGCGTTTCTTTTAATTTTTTCTGTGGCAAATAATTGACGTTAAGTCTATGTCTAGGAAACTGACCAGTATTCTGGAATTTACGTTCTTACTTTCTTAGTTTTACTGGAATTAACCTTCTTAGTTTTAATTATCATCTCTCTCTCTCTCTCTCTCTCTCTCTCTCTCTCTCTCTCTCTCTCTTTCTCTCTTTATTAACACATAATGTGTTATTTTGAATTCTGTGACTTAGTGTATAAGGAATCAGTAACACAGTGTCAAGTAGCATGTGGCTAAACTAACACAGTCCTCAAACCACCAGGAATCATTGTCCATAAACTTTGAATGACAGAGATTAGCTTATTTTCCTTTATATAATCTACAACGTGCATTAAAATAAACAGTAACAAAATACCTTTAGCTAATTACTCTTAATCTTTAGCGTAATGATGGAACTGGAGAAAGAACTTGCAGTTTTGTTCGGGTGTCTGTGTAGCTTCCCCACCCCGTATTTCTACTCCCCCTCCATGTAATTTTTATTTTACAAATGTTCAAACAATAACAATTCTGTGAAATTTTTCTTCATTTCAAACCACTTGCTTCTTAGCTGCTTCTTACACACTTGGAATAACTCCTGGTCTAATGACTGGGAAAATTTCTCCCAGTTTTCTAAATCCTATATCTGGTTCTGAAATTCCCAAGATGTATAAGAAAACATTTTGGTCTAGCTACCAAAAAGTGGTATCAGTATTCATTATAATATTCACTTCTCACTTTCTTTATAATCAGTGAAGAATATTAGAAGGTTATATAAATGAGATAGTTAAATATTGAGATTTGTGAGAAGTGTTTGGGCTCAGGTGCAAATTCTTGAGATATGAATATATATTGTCATTGTTAGTATTTTCTGGTCTATATTAAGTGGACATTTATCCTCAATATCTGGCTGCTATTTCTGTCAGTGTTTGTGTATATATATCTGTACAAAAAACAGGATAATCTACTTGAGAGTAACTGAAATTACATTTAATTATATTTCTGTCCAGCTTATATGTTAAAATGTTGTGGTTAATTCTTTTTAAGAAAAAAGAAAATTGGAAGTCATTACTATTTTGAAATAAGACTAGACCATAGATTTACAGCAGAAAAAAAAAAACATTAAATAGATAAGATCAATATAAGTCAAGCTCATAAGGGATTCTTGTGACACTTTGAAGAAAAAGAAAAAACCTTTAGCTGACATGAGGATTTATAAATATAATTTAAAAGTTTTCCATTTGATTGACAAGAAAATCTAAATGCCTGGAATGAAATGAGTATTAGATCATGAATTGCAAAATGCTATATGCTGTCTTTTAAAAGGCCTAATTTCTAAGTATATCCTTGTTTAAACTGAAATTGAATGCATCTCCTAAAAATACATTGTGGTTGTATTTGTAAAAAACTTTTTTTATTATTTATTCCATATTTTATATCAGAAAATTATCACACGTTCGATTTAATCTGTGACTATATATGTGTATGTCATATATTCTCATAATTATATTCTTCAGTTAATATATAAATATTAATATTATTTCTTCCTTATTTTGAGCTTATTTAAACTTACTTTTAGTGCACCAAATTATTTAACCTATAACACTATTCTGAAGTCATTATTTCTAGTCTGATAAGTTATAAAGTAACCTAAAAATTAATATAAACAATTGAATAAAAAATCTTTTTAAAAAATGATGATCACATTGAAATAATTTTGTTTTCCTTGAACAAAAATAATAAAAAGTAGTTAAATATAATAATAACTATTTATAAAATACACTAAAATAAAGACGTATATCCTCAAATTACTATGATATTTAGATATAAATAAATATTATACAAAAGCTAGATAGTGTACTCTTTGTATTTCACTGTAAGATTTCAGAGAAAATGAATTTATATAAAATGTATTTAATCAATGGAGATTGCTCTTAAGTCATGCAGAGGCTTGGAACCCCACAAACACAGATTCTCAGACATAGATAAGTTGAAAGACTTCACATAACATGTACCTTTTGATTAAATATGAACAAATATGTCATTTTACTTTGATAAGCTTCACCTGTGATTCACATACCAAGGAATGATAGCAAAGGTAACTGCATAGGTTAGACCTGGGCTTCTTTGATTTCTCTGACTCCATTGACTGCTTCATTCCTCCAACTTTTTCATCCCTTTATGTCCACACTGAAAAAGTCTGTATCATAAATAATTTATGATAAAAAGGAGGATATTGTGAATGCATTGATGAACACTGGATTTTATTGAAAACCATTAAACATTTTTTAATTTGGATAATAATTGCAGATTAACTTGAGGATTTAAAAAATATTGTCTTTAAGGCTTAGCTTAGCTCTTTTATTATGATGAGACTGTACTATAGTTCTTTGCCCATTCAGTGAGACTTCTACAACCTTGACCAACTTTGTTTGAGCTCTTGCAATTTTTCAGTCTAAGGAGTCCCCCAAACATGTAACTCTCTTGCATTTTTTAATTTCATTGGCCTCACAAAGTTTTGCACTATGAAAGCAAATTGGTATTAATCTTACTGCTGAGGTGATGGGAAATCTGGTGTTGCCCCAGCAGCATTAGGGGGTGGGGTGTTCCTCTCTTTTTCCTGCTGATGAAGCAAAGAATTATAGTTCAGTGAGATTTAGAGAAAGTAAGATTTATTGAAAGTACTTCTTAGAAGGAGAGATACCATGCTAAGGAAGGCCACAGCCGTGTGGAATTTGGAAGGTGAGAAGATAAAACAGAGTGTGCTCCAAAAGAGGAATGCATTTTCAGCTAAGAGAGCGGTAACAATGCAGAAGTCAGAAGGTCTGTTTACATTTGGGCCATGATGGCAGGTCCTAGATGATCCCTATGTGAGGTCACCTTGACTGACAGTTGGCTGATATATAACACTTTGCCTATTGTACATGTGCTAACTCAGAATTCAGTCTGTTATAATTAGATTCATGAACTTCCAGGCATAGTCATAGTATTATAATGTTGGTATAACGAGGCTGAGGTTGAGGGCAGGTTAGGGCAGTGTTATAAAACTTGCCCCTAGATATTGCAGGGCTCACCTAAGTTTTATTAACCTTCTACCAGAGAACATAATTCTGTACTATCCATTGCTTGATGTCTGAGAAAAGTTATTTTGTATATAGTTCCAGTTTTTTTAATGGTTATCAAGTAATTCTAAATGATAATACTCAATCCCGGCAGGGCACAAGTGCATACTAGCTAAATTTTAAAGCAATCTTGCCTTTCAGAGATTAAAAAAAAAAAAAAAAATTTGCTGATGTATCTCTTTTTATATTGCTAGATTTAATTGTCAATTTTGTGATAGATGTGCATCTGCAGTTTTTATTTCTTGTTATGTTTTGTCTAGTTTTGTTGACAGGGTAATAGAGATATAAAATAAACTGGAGAAGTCATTTTTCCAGCTAAGAACATTTAATCAGTCAGGCATAGTTTATGTGCCTCTTTCTTATAATTATGGAGTAAGAAATATATTTAACGATTTTCAATTTTTTAATTGAGATGGGTACTTGGATATCTCTGATCAGTAAAGTTTAAGAGGTTCAATTAAAAACAATTAAATGTATTAAGTGGAAATAATCTTGGTAAGTCCCAAATGCTCTCTAGCAAAGAGTTTATCTTATTTCACATTGCTCCAAAAGTTGTATCATTGTCCCATCTCATAATTGTTTAACCCATGGGGGAAAAAAAAAATAGTAAAGGCAACCAATACATAGCACATAAAATGAGAGTGAAAAGGAAGAGGAAATAATGACTGTCCTTTGAACCAAAAAATGTGTTCTTGTTTTTCAAAATGTCAGAATCCAGAAATGAATGAAATAAATTACTCAAAATAAATAATATGAGTATATAAGTATAAGCACAGATATACATAAAGATACATAGGGGAAACATTCCAAGACCCCCAGTGGATGCCTGAAAGCACAAATAGTACTAAGTTTTACGTATATTGTGTTTTCCTATACATATATTCCTATAATAAAGTTTAATTTATAAATTAGGCACAGTAAGAGATTGATAACAATAACTACCAATAAAATAGAACAAGTATAATAACATTATAATAAAATTTATACAAATGTGATCTCTCTCAAAATATCTTATTGCACTGTACTTATCTTTTCACTTAAAATAACAAGCAGAGTGACATCAAGGCAAGAGGAAAATGGCTGGAGATTACATCTATATTACAGTATATAGTCTATCTATCTATGAAAAAAAGTTTCTGTTACTTGAAACAGTAGCTGTTCTAGATACTAAACTATTTAAGATTTATTCTCCAATTCCTAGTAAATTTTGTGCACTGCCTGATAACTCTGATGAACATTTGTTTCTTGCTTAATTATGCAGAGTTGAATTTTGGTGCTTACAGTGAAGAAGTTCAATTAATAATATTGGGCAAAGCTGCCTTGCTCACTCATTAACTTATTTATTTATTTTATATTTATTTTGCTCTTGCTTCATGCTGAATTATTACAAGATTTAGGGCAGTAGGATGGACAAATTATTTTAAAGAAAGATAATTTTTTATTTTTTATTTTTTATTCAGGAATCGCAGAGTCCTGTATAAGGTTGTTTGTACAGATATCTCATTTTAAAAAACGGTTATACTCTCTAGCTGTGGGAAAACTATTCACATCTTTTGGAAGTCTAGAATACAATAGAATAAACATTGGTTAGCTATGGCTAGACAAAGAAGTAGTAGTGTTTAAGATAAGATCTTAGGTATTATTTTAGAGGGAAGTTTTAAAATTACTGTGGAGGCAAAGTTATTATTGATTTAGTTCTACATGTAAATGATAATTCTATACCAACATATCCTTTGAGAATAATCTATACATCCTCTTTTGAAAAGTACATTCTTATGAAGCTTGCTATATCTACAATTAGGCTGAATCAACTTCTGTTTTCAATCCTTCTGCTATTGAAACTTTACAATATAAAATAAATAGAATGTCAAGCCATCTTATATATCACCACCACTGTTTCATGATTTTCATTTTTATAGATTAAGGCAGCCTTAAATAATACAAATAAAATTTTTAAATGTGGAGAAATAAACATTTACCAGATTGTATTTTGTCCTATATAAATCTAAAATAACTTTTTAAAATTTAATTATTATGATTAAATTATAGAAGTATCAGTATTATTATATTGATTCATACTGGTCAATATTAGATTCTCTAATAATTTGTGCAATTTTATACAATGCCTGTGATTTAATTAGTTTAGACATAATTTATTCTACATATATGAAGTTTCTCATCATTTAATTTTGTCATCTTTTATAATTATACCTGGATTTTAAACACAGCACTTTAAAACATGTGAGTATTTTTTCTTCTCTCCTAAAGTGGCAATTTCCTCTAGAATTGCTTTGTTTATGAGAACACAGCATATGCTTAGTTTTCTCCCAGTATGTTATATAAATCTGATAAACTCGAGAAGCAAAATTCCATAAATATCACTGTTCTAATTATTGTTGTATTTTTACCAACTTGTGTTGAACACATTGTATTATGAAACACATTTTTCTTACAAAGTTATGATGATAAAATTAAATAACTTTTGTTCTACAGTATTAAATATAACAAAAAAAAGTTGAGAAAAGTTAGATGAAAGCTTGGATTGCTATTTTATTGCTATCCTTAGTTAACATAATGTCTTGCTTGTAACTACAAGAACCACAAGTTCATTACATAAAAGATATTCTCTTAAAACAATAATGCTAAAATAATTAGAATAAAATCAAGTTATTTACAAAATAACACCTTGAAATATAAATTTTTTTTAGTGAGATGATTTTGCCAATAGAGCCATTTTTAAATTAGTTTACAGACTAAAATGATGAAAACATGCAAAATTAATAATCATGTCAGTATAAATACAATTGTTTCTTTTGAGTGGTTTTGACAAGTATCAACCCACACAAAGTAATCTATTGTAAATAATTTAATAATTTAATACAAATTGTGAAATGAGTATATTTTAGTTTTATGGTAGGATTTAAAGTCATAGCACACTGAATTATACTAAATTTAAATGATGCATTTCTATAATTTGCTCTGTTACAAAGATTGTGGATAACAAAAATATGACTTATGTAGTCAACTAGTCAGTCTTTGTTGATATCGACATTTTTTTTTGATAGTGTATGTATATAGTGATATCATATTAGCAATTTTAGGTTGCTATGCCTCCTTTAAAAATAAAAAAATTGAATGTTCTTGTACACATCTCTTTTTTTTGCATGCCTGATACTTTTAGTACCACAAACCTATAATGTGAAACTCCTATCCCACCCTTAGTCAATGTATTTTGGGAAAAAACAAGACTAACTAGCTCTCAGGATTGTTATTTGACTCAGGACTGGTCATACTACACCTTTCTTACACTGACTGTAATGAGTCATTCATAGACAGGTATAAAGCAAAACCCATCAGCAAATTGGACTCAGTGCTAGTAGAGCAATAAGAAATGTGTTCTATTTTCTGGTTCTGGAGAGAATGGGAGTAATTTTTGAAGCTAATAATAATCATCTTGACACAAGGAGGAGTCTTTCTTGTCAACACAAATGAAAAGAGAGCCAGTGATGGAGAGAGCAGAAGAGGTCCATAAAGATAATTTTGTCTTGGATCCAGTGGTGCCAGAAGTATAAAGATGTTCTTTCCCTGGATTTTTCAATTATATTGACCAATGAATTGTCATTTTACTTAAGTCAGTATAAGTTATACTCTGCAAATCATAATCATTTTATTATTAAATAACATATTCACGTATGACCTTGGCAGTCACTGGAAATTGAGATCCCTGCTCTGTCAATCAAGAGCTATCTTTAACCTCTCATTTTGCCGTTCTGCCATCCACTTGCTAGCCAAACATTATATTATGATAAAGTCTCTCCTACTATCAATATACCTATGGGGAAGAGCCTTTAATAACATTTTAAATAATGCTAGTGCCTCAATCAACTTTTTACAGTCTCAATATACGGAATATGCTCTAGACCTTTAGTGGAACATAATCTCTAGTGGGTTTCTTAGTCATGCATAGTATTTGAATAAGCACATATTTCTGTCACATTGTCCTTTCTTTTTCCATCTCTGTGGCATTTAGGAATTTCAGCTTCACTAAGTGTGGGCTATGACTCTCTTCATGTTTTCAGTAGGCTTTACTTGTGGTTTCCATTAAGGTATTGAATGCTGTACTTGGCAAATTGCTATCAAGTTAATAAAATTTTCCTTATTTAATTTGATCTTTCAGCACCCTTATTAAAAATCCTCAGAATCTGGTTCCATGGATACAATCTCAGCTGCTTTGAGTGCTGGCTACATACTCCACTCATACTGTTTTGGATAATGTATTTTCCCTCATTATCAGATTTAGTGCACCCCAGATTGATTATATTGCCATTTAAGCTGAAATAATAACTAGTGGCCAGTAAAAGAGATGGGAGCTGTTCCTTCCTAAGAGGAACACATTTTCTCTTGTGAAGAATAGTCTTTTGAATTTTAATCTAGCACAAGGTAGTGCTAGCTCTGAATATGAGGGGATGGGCCACATCTTCAAACTCAGAAGGTTAAGCTGGGGAGTCATAATCTTTAGTGGTATCCCCTAAGACCTCATACCAGATGTAAGAGTCCCAGATTTTCCACATTAAATCCATGTCTGGGGCATAACACATTTGTCTTCATGTACCTACTTCATATCTTCTGATGGATTCTCTTCCATTATTACCTTATTCAATCTATCACTGGTTAACTTATCAACAACCAAGTCTTCACATTGTGTCATGGACTATAGGTACTTCATTTACCATGAGTAAGACAGCCTTTACTACCAGCTTTCCCTGAATTATTAAGTTAAAAAGTCTTCTTACCACCTGGAAAAACAGGGGCAATTCAAGTTATCCGAAAATAAATATTAATGTAGAATATCAGGTTCAAGTTACTTAGTAGGGATCATCACCCATGAAAGCAAGTAGAGGATGTTTGGAGAGAGGAAGAAATTGAATTCAGATGCAGGTCTGACAAATGTTAGCTATTTTGGTGGAGAGCTCTGAAACAACTTTTGCCTTTAGAATTGACAGTGTCGGGCTGAAATTGCCCAATATTTATACTCCATCTTAACTCAGTCATAGAATGGTGCCCTCATCCTACAACCTAGGAAGGGCGTTTTTGGGGGAAAAGGTGGTTCTCTACCACTAAGAGAGTCTCTGAAAGAGCTGATAGCTGGAGGCTGCCTGCTGAACACTTTCTGAAGCTAAGCAGCAAGTTCTTCTTGAAGAGAGATCTGAGCAGAGCACCTTTTCATCCACGCTACAGTTCAAATGTTTGACTCTTGTAATTGCAAAAATACTGTACTCATTAATCCAGATGAATTACACACAAAGGATGTCTAGACTTTCAGTCAAATTTTTCTTGGTGTTTATATTTCTGCTTACCTTTTATGAGCACAAAATTAACATAAATGTATTCAAAATAATAACAATTATGAAATATTAATAATCTCTTATGTTTATAAAAAGTGTTATATGTTGCAAAGAGATTTCCAAAAATATTATCTCATTTGCTTCTAATCAACACTATAAGGTTGACTATGTATTATTTCCCAGCAATTAAATAAAAACTTAAAAAATGTAGTTGAGTTTTTCTGGGATGCTATTAAAACAACTCTTACTCTGATAAAAATTCTAACTTATTTGTTGTTTTCAATAAGATAATAATGTATTATTTATGTTTTATTTCCAAATTATTTTATACATATTTTTATTAATAACATTTTATCAGTTTATTGACCAGAGATTTTCAACATTATCAAAATATATTGTTATTGATAGTTGGAGGTATATATTTTATTAAATTAAATAAAGTTTTGTGATTGTAAATAAACACTTGTTAGTCTTCCCTTTTACACTTTTTTCAAACACAGCCTCCTTGCTAACACATATCTTTGGGAATAAAAATCATATTCTAGTGGCATGGTTATATCGTCTCATCATTCTTCTTCTTCTTTTTTTTTTTTTTTTTTTGCTTCATTTAATCTTAGACTATCTGCCAGTCAAGAAGTAATCTAAGTTTTAGAACATTGTTGTTTAAACAGAATACCCACAACATTCAGCCTTGAAGAAAAGTGTTTTCATTACCAGTTTTATGTGGTAATGTTGAATATGAGAATGAACAGCAGCTCCCCACAAAATAACTTATGAGTGGTGGTAGTGCAGCATCCATGCAATTAATTTACTGTATTTTCTGTCCAGTGTGAATGGTGACAATGCAAAACATTGATATGAAGTAATTAATCATTTAAGTATTTAATTTGTGTTATTTATTAATAAGTTAATATAGATGACAATACATCTTATGAATGAGGTTTAAGGAAAAATGCAGAACAAATATACTAAAAAATAATGAGACTTTGCATATATATATCTTAAAATTAGGTATAAAAAGATGGTTATCTAACACCTTCAAATAATAGTACTTTTAAAAACATAAGACTAATATTAACAGATCATTGTTTTGAAATATTAAGAGCTGATGTAACAGTATGTTTTGTGTATTCATGAGAAATTAATGCTAAAAAAGTTGCAAAAGCACTAAGTAGAATATGTAGAGCCTGGTAAGAATTTAACATTAAACAAATGCCCCCAAATAAAAATATTATATAGAACTCTCAAAATATGAGTAAACAAAACATGTTTCTTAAATTGAAATTTGATTTAAATTTCCAAGTACATATTTAAGTAAATTTTGCTACAATTTTGTCAACCTCATTTTTTAGCTTTAGATAGGCTGATCTTTCTGCTATACAGACTTATCAAACACTCTTGTTTGTGTAGAATGACTAGATTCCTTAAAGTAGATTATCTAACTTAATTACCTAAATGCAAATGATCCCTTTCGGTTTTCAATAAGAACAATACATTGAATAGACAAGTCACTATCATTCTATAACTTTTAAAAATAAAGATTTAAAATTAAATAACTAATGCAAAGTCACCAATTTAATAAATTGTAATGTCATGGATCAAACTCAAGACTTTTAAACTTAAGTATAATTTATCTTTTGATATACCATTGAGTCTTTTTATAGACTCTTACCTACTGTAATCAGAATAATTATGTAAGATTAAAAATAGATTCTTATTTGGATATTTCAGATCTATTGCCACATGTTACCATCATAAGAGTAAATATAAATTGATATTTTAAATTAACATCTGATAAACTACTTTTCAGAGATCATGTGGTAGATATTAACACAAAAAATGGCATAACATAGTCAAATATGGTTTTAGTTGTAGAATATGCATAGTTTTGAAATAAATTCTAAAAAAAGTGGTTCTGTTTCCTATTCAAAAATTTTTCCCACATTTAAAAAAAAATTAGCTCTTCTTTATAACTGCCATATTAGGGGGCAAACATTTTTATTCTCTTCTTTAGTTTGCATATTTATGTAGGAGGTGTATTTGTACAATTTATATTCCAGGATTGATCAGAATATCCTAAAAATACATTAACTGATGTTATGTTTGTAATATGAGAATAATAAAGGTTTCTAAATAAAAAAAAATCTTTATTATATTTTCAGCATTAAAATTAAGCATGATGGTTCTTATAACTGCTTTGCAACAAGGTTACAAGCATTTGAATTGAGAGATTGAATATACAAATGGACAATGGCTGGATCATATATAAAAGCAGAACTTTAACCTATAGCCTGTAGCAACCTTCCCAGGAAACCAATCCTCTTATCTATAGTAAACAACCCAGGAAGCTTGCCTTCTAGGAGTCAGACTTGTAGGAAGCCAGATTGTTATCTCTAGTGATAATCCAGGAAGATAAACTATAACTTCTCTAACAATCAGTCCAAAATGATCAGGACTTGTTCATAACCAACAAGTTCCCTAATTTTGTTTCTATTTCCAATTTAGGACCAATCAGAAAAAGCCATATATGCACCCCTAACCAATCACATAAGATCCCCGGCTTCTAGTTAGCACAACTACAGTTTCCCCATGCCAACGGCCTTCAATTAGGACATGCTTGACGACTTTGGCCAGTATGAGCTTTCTCACTCTGCCTGCCTTGAGTCTCTACCACAGTGTATGATGGTGGCTGACACTCTTGCCGTAAGAAGTTCTAAATAAATAGCTTTTGCCTTTTCATTCGTTGGTTTTCATTTATTTCTACAGAATTTTCTTGAAGTAAGGATTGCCACGTAGAAAGTATTGTGTGACCTAAATTGGCCTGATTAGTAATTGTGGGAAATAAAGAGTTGTTAAAGTTGATACTTAAAAAGTAAAAAAATAAAATAAAAATTATACTTTGAAAGTAAGATCAAGTCATCTTGAAAGAGTAATATTCATAAACTTCAAATGAAGTTCAAAGTAAAATCAGAATTTCAGACCAAGTCAAGGCTCAATCAAATAAGTGCTAGGAATACATGACTAAGGATAATAATAGAAAATATAATTGAATGTCACAAAGAAAGATAAGCAGATATGAATCAGAAGCAGAAGATTTTGAGAAAAACAAGAGATAAAAATAAAACTCTAGAACTATTCTGAAATATTTCTTTTCAAGATCACTTTGGGGAATCAGCCATTTTTGGCAGTTTCTCAGAAAATTTGACCAGAATTAGCTTGACCAGAATAGTAGAGACATATAAACATGTATGGACACTTAACCTTCAAAGGCAAACAGAAAATCCAAGGCTATTAATTATATTTATAAAACCCATTAAATTTTATACTCTATTTCATAAGATATGAAATACTTTTTGATAAAAGTTTCTCTTCTAGGTTCAGACATGATATCACACACTGCAATGGAAAAAACCAAAAATACTAGTTTGAGAACCAAAGACTATCAGATAATAATATATGAACTTAGAATAATAGCTAAGTACCTGGGATATATTAGACACATTGTTTATTTGTTGTTTTGATGATGTATAAAAATGCTGGGTTTTATTTATATAAGCAAAAAAAAATGACAACTAATATCCATAACAGTATATTGTCTTTAATAATTATTGATGATATATCTTCCCCCCCCGCCCGAGAGCTCTCATTGTTTAGATATGGTGAAATTTTAAAATATTTTTTGGAAAAACATATTTATTTTTAATGTGGAATCATATGTACATGCTATTTGAAATAAGTACTTATTGTTTCATTTATAAATTCAAAATTTAATAAAATATTCTCAAGCCATGTATCTCCAGAACTTTTATAACACTTCAAATTTTTCTTATAAAGAATTATGAAGGGAGCAAACCAATCAAAAACTGTTAGCTCAATAGAATAATAAGAGGTAAATAGATTTATGAAATAAATTGGAGGAACTTAGTCTTGTTTTGAGAAATTTTCAATGTTCAAAGTTTTGGAAAGTGTGCTGACACCTAGGTTCTTAATCATAGGATGGAATGTAGGGATGTCCAAACTGTGAGTGTGGATTTGAAGTTGTTGGTTGATCTTTTATTGTTGTTTTTCTTTTTTAAAGACTATTTTAAGAACAGTTTTAGTTTTACTAACAAAATTAACAGGAACATGTAGAGATTTTTCAAATACCTCAGGTCTCACATCACCTGCATAGTCTCCCCCATTTTCAATGTCACTCACCAGATTTGTACATTTATTATCAAGAATGCATCTACATTGACGCATTGTAATTACCTAAAGTCCATAGTTTTCCTTAAGTTTCAGTCTTGGTTCTCTTCATTATATGGGTAGGGACAAATTTAATGGGACATATATACATCATTACAATAACGCAAATAATATGACAAGAAAACAAACATCTGTGTGCTAAGACAATAAAAATACAAATTAGCATAAAATAAAAATTTGTAAAACTAGTATTTTCTTATAGGAATATAATAACAACATTAAGAAAGATGATTAAATGATACTTTCATACAAATATTTAATTGCAGTGGATATTACTACTAAAGAAAAAAAATTGGATTGAGGTAAATGAGTCATTAGAGTGGAATTTCAGATAACTTTCAAAAACAGAAATGCCTTTATTTTATTTCCGTTTAAACAGATTACATCCTCTTGCTCAGGATACCATTACACAGAAAAGTCTAAACTTACTGCATCTTTAAATCAATCTAGCTCTTGATATATGTACATATATTTCCCATAGATTATAAACATAAGTTTGATTTTTTAAAAAATCTCAAATCTAGCTATCAAACATTACCTAGATTTTTTTTTATTTTAATGTTTCTTAAATTTTAAGTATGCTGTTAGTGAACTAAACTTGAGCAGAATAACCATATGTTCTTTTGGAAGCATTAATGATTATGAAATAATTAAAATTTAGTTATCTGTACCACTGAGTAAGTTGGTAAAAGGACAGTGATTATATTGTATTTTAATAGACTTAAAATTTCATACATATTCACAGGAACCAAAATAGTTTTATTCAGTCCTCATATTTCTTATCAGTATAATGTCATTTCATGCAAGCCTACTGAATTTATACTGTGCAATAATATTTCTAGTTTTTATTTTTCTTTAGTTTAGACTTTATGTTATCAACAGAAAAATACATATGCACTATACATCATTAAGAAAAGGGAACTCTGCAAATTAGATTGTGTTATACTGTCATTTGTAATATACATGCAGATTTTAGAAATGTTAAAGGGTGGAGTGATTTAGATCTTATAATTAAAGAAATAGGAATTTTAGATATTTTTTACATGATGTCATCCTCTTCCAATATGTGCTTCTTCCAATGTCTTAACAAAAATTCAATCTCTCACTAAAATTGTTTAACTGTATTTTGACTGTGAACCTTGATGTGATGCCTTAGGCATATTTTGTGCCAGCACAGGTGTGAGATGTGTACAAGTCTGACATTAGACTACCTCGGCATAGATCCCAACTGAGTCACTCATTAATTTTATAACTTTGGCAGATTACCTAACCTCTGCAAGCATTGGTTTCCTTATCTATAAACATAGACACAATTTTACTTACTGATAGAATTTTTTGAGGCCTAAAAATGATTGATTCTTAAAAATGAGACGTGTGTCCTTGGGTACGTAAGAATTTTTAAATGATTATTTGACAATGAAAAGCGTTAGGGAAATAAATTTCCAAACTTTAAATACCTTGTTCTTAATAAGCATCTACCAGAAACTTTCCTGTGGATTTCTTTCCCAAACTCAGCTGCCATAAATTGAAGGGCACACCTCAGCTTTACAATACTTAGTGCCTCTAGCCCCTTTATGGTGGTCTGTTCTGGAGAGTTCAAAGTAGCCACAGAAACAATTTTTTAAATATCGATTTAGATATCAAGAAAATGAACTACACTAATGATTGGGGAACAGGTTATTTTGTAAGTCGAGTGGTTTCTTATTTTTTGTTTGTTTGTTTCAACATAATTGAAGGAGGACTTCATCTACATTATCAGTTGATAGGTCAATAGGTATACAGTCTGATAATAGGTTACTATATATAATTTTTGGCATATAACCAAGAGAATGATTAACATGGAGATACTCAAACATCTCCTCTATACATTTATTCACTTAAATACATTTTCTTAAGCACTTATTTATTTTTCTAAGGATGATGCAGGGTATCAAATTGTTATAACATTTTATGGTTATCACGCAAATTTATAGATTCTTTAAAAATGTTAATGCTTATTATTTCTAAGAATACATAAAATTAATTTTTTTCTCTATTTCTGCATATAATGACCAATTTGATGACATTGCCAATTAAAAAAATTATAAAGCAGAAGTTTTTGAAGTCTTTTGAGGGATATGTTAACAAAATGAGAAGAACATTGGTGTAGATAATACTTAATATATATTGAATGCTTATTATTTTTCAGTTGCCAATTTAAAAAATGTAAATGTAAATATTTTATCTTACTTTTTTCTCAGAATGGCACTATGATTATTCTCTTATGTGAGAAAATTAATGTATAGAGAGGTGTATATTAATAAAAATTCATATCTGATTCTAATACAGGCACTTTAACTCAAAATTTGTGCTCTTAAACTTAACCATGTGCTTTCTGGCCAAGTCTTTAATGTAAGTGCTAAATAAATTATAATCATTCTCTTAATCATTCTCTTAGTGATAATTGTATAAGTATAAGTGATATCTAAAAACTGTTAATTATAATATTATATTTCTATTTATAAATTTATTTATATCTCTTTTTTGCATCATTGCATAAGCTTAAGCTGTAGCATAAGTGATCAAAATATATATTACATTATTAAATAAATAAATACCCAAATACATAACTTCTGAAACACATAGTTTCAGAAACACATAGTTTTAGAAGTATATATTATTTTCCTTAACATTGTCATCACAATATGGGACACATGAGGCTACTATTTTACTATGACATAGAAAAGTGTGAGAACTAAATGTTACATCTTATTCTTCAAGAGGAAGGCATGATAGAATATATTAACATTAATGAAAAAAATCTTCTAATTCATTTTTTAAAAGTGCTGGAATTTTTCCCCACGGGTTCATTATATTGGCCTACATTTCTTGTGTTATGTGTGTCTGTATATATATATATGAACTACTTGCTTGGTTTTGCATAGTATTTGTGTCCATACTTTAGATGACGTAAATGGCCTAAAGAATGATCCTATTTGTGCTTTATGCCATTTCGTCAATATTGTATAAAACATTTCATAGAGGTATAAAATGAATGAACACTTATTAATCAAGAAAATACTTAGTTTCAGTAAAACAACCAAAGAAGCATTGCCAGGGTCAAATATGATCAGAGACCGCTTGCCATTCTCTCTGAATCACAATACGTGTTAGCGATTGAATATTTTAGATAGTTCTTGTAATAAAGTGTTTACATTTTCTCAATAGAATGTTTCTCAAATTTACTGATTATGCAATATCCATTATTATCTCTTAGAATTAATGTTCTTATAAAAATAATTTGAGGACAAAAATTTCACATTGCTAGAAGCAGTATAAGACTTTGATAACAAATTTAAAGATAAATAATCCAGCCGGGCAACTGCTAAGATATAAATCATGAGTGATGCTCTTGTTCACAAGGAAACAAAATGATGTTTCATTACAAATCACATACTCCAGTTTTGTAACTTTTAGCTATTTAACATCTCTACCCTCAGTCTGTGCATACCTCAAAGAGCTGTGAAGCCTAGTTAATGCCAAGTGTATACAAAAAAGCACAGAAGCATGTCCACATTGTGAATCTAGTAAATTTTGATGCTGCTGCTGCTGCTGCTAATAATGAGGATACCGAAGATGAATTCTGAAATATGATTATTTCTTTTATGTTCTCTTGGGAACTCGAATGCATATAGGATTTATTAAATCCAACATAAATTTATTTTAAGTTTTTTTTTTCAGGAATTTTGCTTTAGCAATAGTTTGCTAGGTATAAAATAGGTAGATTAATATTTTAATAAAGTTTATAGATTACTCTCTAATATTGTACCATTCAGTTATATATTGCTTCATATCTATCTTCTATCAATCATCTATCTATCATCTATCTATCAATCAATTCATCTATATTATCAATCCTATATTTTCATTTCTATTTGTATAATATAGATGAGTAATCAATTAAATTTCTAACACAATCAATATTATAGGTTAGTATATTTTTTAGTACACAGTTTGAAGAATCAAGAGAACTATATGACATCTTTTTAAAAAATGTGTATGCTTGTATTTTAAACTCTAAACTTTTACTTGTTTTTCTGTCATGGTGTTAAATAATAAGCTAGAGATTGCTGTGTTGAGAAGCATAATGTCTGCTGTGCCATTCAGCATGGAAAGGAAATCACCTGTGGCTAGTTTGAAGTTCGTATCTGAAATACATGGGGATCTGTCATCACCTGCCTGATGTGACAGGCCCAACAAATCCTTTTATCTCAGCTGTGCTATTGAGAATGCCTTTGTTTAATCATGATGAAAAAAAGATCCCAGAATAAAAGAGAAATGGATTCCCTGCAGAATTGAACCTCCAAATGGCCATAAAAAATATGCAGGTAAACATCATTTATACAATATTGCTTTACCGCAGATTATAGGGCTCATGTTGTGTGCCAAAGACTCCACAGGGGAATCAGGAGGAAAACAGAGTTTCTATTTCCTTGGAAGTTGTATCAGGATAACCTAGCTAAAACAGTTGCTAGAAGTAATCCCTGAACAGAGCTTGAAATCATATTGCTTTAAAGAACAACAACAAATTCAAACCAGTACGAAATTTGGCACAGTTCTCTAAAATATGTTTACTTTAGATCATAAATATATGCCAAGACTATGTTCTCATTACAACTGTGTTTTTTCAAAGGAATGTTAAATGCATTTACTTTTAAATATACATTAAAGTAATGTCATAAGAAAAAAAAGATGCAGGTATTTGAAAAAAAATATTTTTTAAATCTTATTTTTCTATCTTATATTCATTACTTTATAATGTAAGCAACTTAATCATTACTCTAGTTCACTAAAGTAACTGAAATGTTGGTAATGAAAATATCTATATAATCCTGTGTTTTGGTGTGTGTGTTTCCAAAAGATTTACAGAGGCTAAGGCCAATAGATGACATTCAAAACTACAATCAACAAAAGAGCTTAAATTATGCAGAGAAGGCAAATATTTTCTTATGCAAGATTGTAAGGGTTGAAGAATTTTGATGAAAAACTGCACACTTAAGAAAGCACAATTCACAACATCTATTTTATTAGTGTAATTATGATGAATAAAAAAGCACTGTCTTTCTCTGACATTTTTTAAACTTTATTTTTTGTATTACTTATTATTTCCCCATGTTTATTATTATACAAATAAAGAAATCTTGTGTTAATGTCATCATAGTCATGTAAACCTGAAAATTAAGATAATCTTCAAGAAAAGGATACCATGGAAATTTTTTAAAACAGTTTTCAGCAACTCATGGAAATTAGATTAATTCTTTTATAATATTTTTGAAAAAAATAGAATCATATTTGTTGTCTATAGTGCAAAATGTAAATTTATAGACTGAAACCATTTTGAGCCATCAAGATGTGATTCAATCGAAAGTATGACAACTTTTTTACAATGAAATGAAGGTCAGTCACTAGAATACATAATCAATATAACCGAATAAAATAAAAACATGTTTTTCTGAAAGTTAAAACTTGATATTGACCTTAAGTCAAATATAGAGAAATGACAATTGAGCAGAAATCATGCAATCAATCAATGACTTTAATGCCTTTAAACCCTCTATGGGACATTCACAAAGTGCCTTTTTTGTTTGTTTGTTTCAGATTACAGTAAGAAATGCCATGTTTAATGGGAAATGTAGTTAAAGGCAAATTTAATTAAGAACTCAAAAGTAGCATTAGAAAATAGCTAAACTATATTAGCTTTCCAAAGAGAGAAAACTGACCACTTAAGAAAAACAAATAAAAAATATTAATATTTTAACTATTAAGTAAAATTTTAAATAACACATTAAGACACTCAGAGTATTGTTTTTTACTTAGAATATTTAGAGATAAACAAGCACATTTTTAAAACTAAATTTATTGGGATGACATTGATTAACAAAGTTATATATGTTTCAATTGTACAATTCAATAATACATCATATGTATACCACATCATGTGTTCACCACCCAAAGTCAAATCTTTTTACATCATGTATTTGACCCCCTTAACCCTTATGTACCTCCCTCCTGCCTCCTTTCTCTCTGGTAACTGCTAAGCTGTAGTCTGTGTCTATTGTATGTTAACTTTGTATCCTGAAACCTTGTTATAATTGTTTTTTTTTTTTTTTAATTCCTGGAGATCAGGATGGTGTTGTTTCTTCCTTCCCAATCTGTATACTTTTTATTTTGTTGACTCATCTTATTCGTTAGCTAAAACTTTCAGTACAAAGCTGAAAAGGCAAGATGAAGGGTGCAGGGTGGCGGGGGCATCCTCGCTTTGTTCCTATTTTAGTGAAACCTTCTAGTTTTTCACTATGAAGTATGATCTGAGCCGTAGGATTTTGTAGATATTCTTTATCAAGTTGAAGAAATCCCTTCTATTTTTAGTTTAGTAATTTTTTTTTATCATGAATTTAATTGACTTTTCTTTTTCTAGTCTTCTTAGTGGGAAGCTTAGATCATCGATTTTAGATTTTGTCTCTTTTCTAATATACACCTTTAATGATATGAATTTCCCTTTCCACATATATTTTTTTGACATCACAAATATTTTGATAAGTTGTGTTTTATTTTCATTTAGCATTTTCATTTAGAAAATACTTTAAAATTACTCTTACTCTTTCTTCTTTGACCCATGTGTTATTTAGTGTATTTGGGGGATTTTCTCTGTTATTGATGTCTCAGTAGTCTCACGGCACCTATAAATGATATCTGACAAAGAAAGCCCATTAGTTTCATTGAAAATATTCAGTGAACTGCTTTCTGGCAGCCACTAAAATGCCTGAAGCTAGCAAACAAATAGATATTGCGTATTCTAAGTGTTATCACAATAAATAGATTTTACTGAATTTAAACGAGAGTGAGTACTACTCTTATTCAGGTAAGTTTAGTTAATGTGTAGGAGACTGGAGGGATAATGCTAATATCAGGAACAGTGTTTTTCTCATTTTCCTCTATGATCAAAATGTTAGGTTAATGTGAATTTTTCTTAATATTTCTGATATTCAGTCCTGGCTAATAGATAAAATAAAAGCTTACAACTTGGCCAGTTTGGTTCACAAATGCATTTCCTTACCTTCAAAAAATATATAAATAAAATGTTTCTTAGTCTGCTTTGCTAGATTAAACAAACAAACAAACAAACACATAAAATAAAATGTTTCTTAATTTGCTATAGTGTTAAATACTATAAATTAAATTTTGATATAATATTTTTGCTCAAAAACACTACAATATCATCCAGAGACAAGACAAGGCTCACAACTTCAAACTGATTTAAAATGTAAGAAAAATAAATGACATTATCAACTATTTAAATGTTTAACAGATAGATATACATATATTATTTTGTTAGTAATATATTTTTAATAACATTATGGACATAGTTTATATATTAATGGAGTGCATAACATATCTCTTAACAAAGCAGTTGATAATACTTGATTATATTGGGCATATTTCTGTATAATTATTGAGTATATATGCCTTACACACTCTGCTATAATATTTTTATGCATGCTGTTCAAACCAGCAAACAGCTTATTCAAAAAAACTTTTCTCTAAATGTATTTAAAATATAAACTTGATACATCACCTCTCCTAATTAGAAACATGTTCTGTTAAATCTATTAATGGAATAGAATATAATTTTATTTGCATTCAATTATTAAAAATTCTAAAGTCGTGCTTTTACAAGTAGTGTATATTGCTGCCAAAACATGTCTTTAATAAAATGTCAAAAAATCCATAGCAAAATAAAATATAGAAGATAAATTAAAACATACCCAAAGGCTATTTATCCAGCTGCTTCCCAAACTATTGAATAATGTTATTTCATTTTCATAAATTTAGGAATGTAACATTTCTAAAAGCTGGTTTTGATAAAATACTGATTTCTGTATTCCCTACTTAATTACAGAGTTCCTGATTGTTTTCTAATGAAGTATCTCATTGCACAAATATTAAACTGGCCACAGTCATTTCTCATAAGAAAAGAACAATATTTATTTAACATGATGTATTCTTTCCATTCCAAAGTATAGGTGAGATAATGTCACATTAAAAGTTAATGTATTTTTTATACTATATTTTCTTATCTTAAATAGAAGTAGGCCTATGTTTATTATTAAAAATTAAACCTTAAAATATTCATGAAGAAATAATAAGTTGTAATAGAATTGTCTAGGTTATCTTTTTCTTACATTACTACATTATATATTTTCTGACGAGTAGAGCCAGTGTTTACCTTGAATCGCTTTTTTATAAATTCTAATATTACATACTTCTAAATGCAAGGTAGTTTGTAGGGTGTAGCATTTTTTTTTCTGAAAATTCTGTATTGGTATTTAAGATAAATGACTATGACATAATGGTATGTGAGGTCCATTTCTTTGTGATAAATTTATTATTAATATAGAGCCATAAACAATTACATTTAACCCCTTTTGCACATAACTATAATAAAACTGGTCAAAAAGATGCATCATCATTATTATTATTATTATTATTATTATTATTATTATTTATTATTATTATTTTGGGGGAACAAACTAAATTAATCAAGAAAACAGAGTAAATTAATAACAAATTAAGACTACTGAATGAGTGTCATTTATTTTCGTTTAATTTCTTTCTTCCTTCCACTATTTTGAAGCAAGCTGAAGACATCATTACAATTTATCAGTAAATATTTCAGCATGTATTTCTAAGAACTATATAAATAATACATAGACTATAATCATAAGCAAGAAAATTACTAATAGACTATAATCATAAGCAAGAAAATTACTAATTGAAATACACAAAATTGATATTCAAATTTTTTGAATTGACACACCAATTGTAAATTTTATGTCTGATACCTGGGCTCCATGACTCATTTTTCCTGTTGTTTGCTAGTCTTTCTGTTAGAAGGGTTTATAGTCTTGTATCTTTGTGTACCTAATTATATTTAAAAGTGTACTGGAACTGTATTTGCATTACTAACTGTATTAATAATTTCAGATGTAGGAAAGTATCTTCATCTAATGAAGGTTTTCCTTTGCTTCTGCCTCACACCTAGGGCAGGAGGAAATCTGGAATCACTTTAAATCTATTTTAGGGTTTGTGATTTTCTGTGCTCTCTAGATGAATGAAGCTGTGTTGCCGTCTGTTTACCCGTACACCTAATGCTTACTTTCAATTCCACCACCTTTCTGAGATTTAGCCCTCAAGAGTGACACTGTAAATTACAGGTGATGCTTCCACACTTGGGATTTTTCTTCCCTCAACTCCTGAATTTTTTACATTCTTCCAGATATTTGACTTGTTAAAGCATCTGTAATATGTTAATTCTTGAAATCTTTCAAGCAGATTTTTTATTATTTTGTTTTACTTTTCTTGATGTCATTGGATGAATGAAGCCTTAATAGTTTGGCAAAAGCATTTTATACAGGGCGTTCATTCTCTATCAAGTGACACAAAATGTAAAATTGTACTACTATTAGGGATTCTCAGATTGATTGCCTGATTACTTAGTGACAGATGTTCTTTTCATTGTAAATATAAATTGTCTAGTTGTCATAAAATGAAGGGATATATCTGAAATACCTATGCTTCCATTATTAGGATTGGGAAAACAAAAAAAAAATAAAAACAAAAAACAAAAAACAAAACAAAACAAAAAAACCTCTAATAATGGGCCCAGGAAAGTTTGCAATGCTTACTGATGGAATTTGACTACCCATAGAGGCTTGATTATGAAGAACAGAAAAAAATATTATAAGCTTAAGTATTTTATGTAATTTAAAATGAATATTAAATTTTGAATTTCCAATAGAGTGGGCTCTTAGATTTAAAGCATCTATTTTACATTTTTACCTCTTTAAATGTAATACAATTAGGTGAGTGTTAATACATTGATTAATTGCAGTTATAGTGCATTTTCTAAATTTGCTATTCATTTTTAAAGCCACAAATGGCTGAAAGGAAATAAATTTAATTATTCTTTCAGATAAGTATGATTTTGTAGTTCTAGAGGTACAAAAAATTATTGGTGCAAATAAACTAATTGAAATGTATGTGGTCACCAAAACTAAATTAAAAATTATTTTAATTTTTATAATGACAGGGGACAGAAACATGAATAATATTCACTCTTATTCTGTCAATGAATTAGATAGTGTATGTATAACTATACAGGTATGTTAAATTTAACCTATAACACAATAAAACATATGCTACAGCAACCTATTGTAATACAAGTTTTGCATTTTTTTACCATTAAGAAAAAAAGTAAGTATTGTCAACTAAATACGGACTCTTTCTGATTTGGAAACAAAAAGCAATGATAAATGGAAAATAAAATTAATCGAGTCGTCCTGCACACTGACTTTATTTACATGAAGAAACAATTCCAGAATAGGCTGTTCAACCAACCCATCATCAATCTGAAATCATTTGTTAGATGGATTTCACAACGCTTTACTTAAACATTAATTGTAGTAAAACATAACTTGTTGGAAAGTATGCATTTGATATCTTGTTAAGAATGTTATGAAAAACATAATTTAACTGGATATTCATGACCATTGCCAAACTTCATCAGTGTATAAACCCATGTTATTTTGTCAATAATTGTGGGTGTATTTTGTTATCAGTAGAAGTTTCAAAATGATTAAAAAAAAAAAAAACGGTGAAAGTGCCATATAAGAGAATTACTTAAAAATGACTAGAAGTAAATCTTTTACCAAATAGAAACTGATTTGCACAGCTATCTGTAGATCTTACCAATAATAGTAGGGTTATCTTATAAAATTAGATAATTTCCCCAATATTTAGCAAAGCAAATAAGACTCTTGAAAGCAATCTTTCTTACCATTGTCCAAACATTCTTTGAATTTAGAAGAAATTTTGACTTTAATTTATCACAGTACTCATGATAGAATTCTGTGAGATATGAAATTCTGTTTTGAACTAAAACCCATCTCTATCCTTTTGGCTATGTTTGTAATTTTATTAATGTAAAGAAAATTGAGAAAATTATTGAAAAAAATCACAAATGATATAGATGGGAAGATGGAATGTCAAGCAAATTGTTCCTTGTTATGTTGTTAATCCAGAGATAAACTTCTTTTAGTATGAGCAGCTACCCATTTATGCCACCACTCTGTAGCACTAATGCTGTTCAGAACAGACAACCTCTAAACATCAAGTATCCTATTACACTGTAATACATGCTGCGTAAAAAGTTTAACATTAACTGGAGCATCTTGGTTTTCTTATTTGTAATGTAGTTAGATCAAAAAAAAAGAAAAAGAAAAAAAAAAAGAGGTTATCTCTGGATAAATAGAAAGATAAATTGTTTTGAGATAAGAGAGATGGAAAAAACCATATGACATACTGTTAAAACTAATAAAGCTAATACTTATTATTTTGCAGCTGATAGTAGATTTTAATTCAATCGCTACATATGAAAAGCCAACAATTGATTCACAGATCAGTTTTTATCTGAAGTGATTCATTGGAACTATATATTTTCTATGGGATTTTGGATTACATTCTAGATGACCATCTGTTATTAAACTAACAGAACGCAAACTCTTTATTACCTTTCTAATTATGAAAATGTGGTGTGAAAAATGAAGGTTAGTTTTTATTTCATAACTCTAAAAATTGACATATATATGAATGTCTCATATTTATTGACATATATAAGACATAAATTATATATATGTATATATACATATATATATATATACATATACACACACACACGCACACACACACACACACACATATATGCAGATATATGCCCACAGCAGGCATACAGTTAGTGTTTTTTTTGGAATCCTACGAATCTTTGACTTTTGAAATAGTTAAAAGAGTGAATATTAAATTAAAGTGTAGTGGTTTTGTTGGATATTTTATTATCTATTTCTAATTAAAATTTTATCAAAAATATGAAATATTGTGAATATATTTTTTTCTTTAAATGTGATCTACTGGATTGGAAATATTTAGTAAATATTTAAAATAGCTCATATATTAGAGAGACACATTTGCTCTAATTTTTGGTAGTAGGCTTCTGCACTACATTTATTTATTATATCTATTTTGAAACTATATATTTTCACTGCTTTTTTTTTTTTTATTATAGTCTCAGTAAACTTGCCAAAAGGCAAGGTGCCTTGTAGACACATGATGATAACAGAAGTGCTAGTGGGAGACTGTGTTTCAGGATAAGCAACATAAAGAAGGCTAATTGTGAATCTCACATTTTCATGGGACTAAGTTGGTAATAAACAGGCCTCTGACATGAGCAAATGCAAGTTCTTAGTGTAAGAAAGCATCTCCTATTTAGGTAATTGGAATTCCAACAATGCAAAATCAAATGAAAACAAACTTACAAACAAAGATGAAAACAAAGAGCCACCATTGAGAGGCAATAAGAAAAAAAAAAGAAAAACTTTATATAGCCACAAAATTGTCAGTAACACGATTAAATAAAATTATTCCCAAAGAAATGTTTAAAGAAATGAAAGCTGAGAATAAAATCTGTTTCTAGTTATGATTATTTGACAATGGAGTTTTAACATTAAATAATAAAACTTAATTTTACAAATGAAAATATGAGAATTCAATTTTGAAATTCTTTGATAACTGAGCATTTTAGTCAATGCAACAGAGAAGGAAATAGGAGTGGTTCCCCCAAGGTTTAGAAAATAAAAGAACACATAAAGTACAAAGAGAAAGAAAATACAGATAAAATAAAGGAGCATCAAGATTACTATGAGAAAATTGGCATCAGTCTAATTGTTATTGTCAGAAGGACAGTACAGAAAGAATTGTGGAGAAATTATATTTGGAAAATTGCTTATAAATATTCCAAAATTGATGGAAGACATAAATGCGTCTAGTAAGATAGACAAAAATAAATCACACAAAAAATCTACACATAATGAAAAATAATATGGCACAGCATTCATTATAAGGTTTAATAAAATTAAATTTGTTTAAGGAAAAAGAAAAACTAAAAACTCTTTGTATCACCAATGTTTAATAAGGGAAGACCTAATGATGTAAAAAATGAAAGACATAACAAATATTTCAATGACATCAGACCTCTTAATAAACACAGATGAAGTCAGACAGAGGTAAAACATTATCTGCTAAGAAATAAGAAATACAAATTATCAATATTGAAGTGTGTGCACAGCAAAATTATCTGTCATCAATGAGGATAAAATATATTAATATGTAAACTAAAACTGAAAGTGTTAATCATCAACAAACTTCCATTGTAGAAAATTCAAGAGAAAAACAATTTAAGATGCTAAAATTACACACACACACACACACACACACACACACACAACACACATAGTAACAGATATAAGCAAACAATTTTGTGTGCAAAATCATATCTGTGCATCTGGATAGTGGAATATTATTCAACACTAAGAATAAATGAGAAATCAATCCTTGAAATTACATGAAGAAAACAAATATATATTATTAAGTGAAACAAGCTAATCTCGAAAGTCTGCATATACTATGATTCCAACTATACGACATCCTGGAAAAGATATAACTATGGAGACTGAAAAAGCAAAAACAGAAACAACAATAACAAACAACTCAGTAGTTTCCAGGGGTGAGGAAGGAGAGAGGAATGAATATATGGAGCACAAAGAAATTTTCAGGAAGTGAAAATACTCAGTGTGATACCATATTGGCAGACACATATCATTATTCATTTGTCCAAACCTATGGAATGTACAGCACCAAGTATGAACTCTAAGAAAAACTGTAGATCTTAGGTAATTATGATATGTCACTGGAGGTTCACCAATTGCAACAAATTTAATGTTCTAGTGGGGGATGTTGATAATAGGGGAGGTTGGTTATACATATGTGTGGACAGGGGGAATCTCTGTACTTTTTGATCAATATTGATGTGAACCTAAATTTTCTCCTAAAAAATGTTTTTTTTTTAAAAAACAAGACTTTAGTTAATTCAGATTGTCAATGTTTATTTCAAGTTTCAAAATCATTTATCCCCTAAATGCATATAGATTCACTGAAGCATTTTAGTCAGACTACCTTCTTCACAACGCTGTGCAAAAATAAAGGATTACTGCAGTAATTTTCCATTTGTGGCATTTTAATTTTTCAGTTTGTTTCAGGCACTTTGGATATTGGAAGCCTCCTAGATGGTTTGCTAACAAGTTGCCCACTGAAATGATTTTCTTGACCAAAGATTCTGAAGTCCTTGCTACAGTCTATGACTGTTGAATACTTTTTGGGATAGTCTAAGTGATAAATGATCTCCTGGGCATTGCAAAGTTAATCTCTCATATTCCAGTGGGTACTGACTGTATGCCTGCATAATGACAGATGCTAATGAGTCTTGAATTTTCAAACATGAGATGATCCCCTTGATCTCAATTGCATGATGTTTTTTTGGACCGTAGAATGTTGAGACATCCTGACCAGTCCATGGACAAAAGAAACTTAATGTTTTCTATAGTTTTCATTACTTTGCATCTCCAGGTAATTAGGACCAAATTATGGCAAAAAAATATTATCCAATACTTTTTAAAGAATGAGTATCTAAAATTTGGCCTAAGTTTTCCCAATCACGATGACCTTAAATGGTCATCTAGAAACAGGATAGATATCTCTAGACATCTTTACTGTTACCTAATCAGATTAGGAGACTGTTTAAATATACAAAACTATAAACTTTGCATTCATTTATATTCCTTTAATAGGAGTAAAGTTCAAAATGATAATGCTTTCTACCATCTTTTACATAAAATTTACACTTGATATTTTTGTGCTTAACGGGAGAGTGTCAATAGTTATAATATGAAAAACAATAAAAATGGTGAAGGTGGATCGGCATTCTTTTTTTCTTCTAATAAGATTTTCATCCTCCATAACAGATGTAGTTTTTATAGAGAGATTTTTAGAAGGCATACTTGGTGAGTTGCTGTGATTTCTGAGTTCACAGAATCTTTGTGAAGCCCTGTACTGCTTAGCTCTCATGCTGCGGGATTTATGTGGCCAATAAACTCTTAAAAATCTGTTTAGAAACAGATTTACAACAATTTGATAGTACTTCTGTTTCTACTTTCTACCTCTGTGAGCTGCTTTTTCTAAGCGCTTAATCAGTGAGAAGCTGTGTGATAAGCATTCACATGTACTCTGTCATTTAAATTTTGCTGCTGCATGAAGGACAGATGATGTTATCCCCATCTTACAAATTAGGACACCAAAGCTAGGATGGTTTAAAAACTTAGCCCAAGGTGACACTGCTAGCAGAGGCTATTTGCATTATTTGAATTAAGATCTATTTGATTGCAAAGCCTGCATCATTAATCATTGGGCTACATTTACTCTATAGTATATGGCTTCATATATATAAGCCATCTTTATTTTAACTGTTTCAATTCTCAGCTATATTTTTATAGTATTACTATAAAATGCTTGCACAGTGTATTTTTGTATAATCTATTATGCAAGAAGAGTACACATACATCAAGAAATATATTTTAAAATAGTATATGAAAGGCATATATTCTGAATCTTACCTATCTTAGAATTTACTTTTATTGTATTTACCTGTGCATGAAAATTTTCATGTTTTTTTTTTTTCTCTTAACACTCTACAGTAAAGTGGATTTTAGGTTTTCAAAACAAGGTACTATTCATTATGAGTAAAAAGTTACATTACTGCAAAATACACTATAAGTAAGGGTTACATCATTGTAAAATACTGCCTATTATAAGTAATATTATTTTTTATACAATCACTATGCACACATGTTCATTTACATTTTGGTTGTGATTTTATATTTTATTATTATTTTTTGTATCCTGTCATGGTAGTGCAAAGTATTGCTGTTACTTCTAAATTTCAGCCTATATTGTTATTTTTTTTCCTAAAAAAATGGTATTTACTATTTGAATGTATGTTTCTAGCAAAAACTCAAGAAAAAGTATTTAGTTAATGGGGATCTGGATTTTTGCTTCTGCTATATTTCCTCTTTTCTGCATCAGGAAAACTACTATTTATATGTTGAATTACTTATAATTTATCAATGGAAAAGCCTTCACCTTTCCACCAGAAATATCTTCAAACCCATCTGTACAAGACTGATGTTTGCTGTCTTTCCTACTATTTCTTGGGAGGTGTTACTCTTTGTATGTTGTCCACTTACTTTCTGTACCATGGGCTCTTGAGTCATCTCAAAACCCTTGCTTCTCCATTTATACCTAATTTCTTCTGCATCATCAATCTTTCTTGCTTTTTGATAATTTACATTACCATATGATTATGGTCAAAATTCTCCCATCTTAAAAATAAATAGAAATATCCTTAACCACACCTCTCCATTCTATTCCTTTGTTTTAGAGACACTTTTGAGTGGCTTTCAAACCTCACTGTCCACAATTAAAGTCTCCATCAAGTTACTACATTTTTTATCCCCATCACTCCCTTAAATCTCCATGTGCCAAAATCAATGACCTTCATATTACCAAATTCAGTAGGTGTTTCTTTGTTATTATCTTTTTCTTCCAGTAGCATATAACACATTTGATCTCTTCACCTTCTTGAAGCCCTCTTCTCTCTTGGATTTTGTCATATATATATATATATATTATATATATATATATATATATATATACATACACACACACACACATATGTTTATGTATATAGTTAGATATTGTATGCTAAAATTAATTCATAGATGAAAGATAAATATCTAACTTCTCAGTTATCTGTATTAGAAAGAAAAAAAACATTGTGACAACTGACTGAATCAAAACAGAACACTGTACATTTGATCAGTTTAATGTTTTAGTAAAATGATGAAATAACAGAGATCACTTCTGAAAATAAAGTTATATTTTATTGATTTAATATCATATAAAATTATTTATAAATATTTGCCTTCAGATTAAAGTAGGTAAATATTACATCTATCATGTACCTAACCAATATATAACAATACATATTTCCTCATAAGTTTCAAGAAAATGTCTTCATAAAATATTCACATATTTATCAGTATCCAAGCTTATTTACAAGGCAGTTGAGACAGTGAAATGCTTAGAAACAGAAATTTCATCAGCAACTACAATAATAGCATGTCCTTTCTATCTCTGGTTGGCTTGGATTAAAATGACACCTGGTATTTCTTATCTAATTGTGGTGACATTGCCAAATTCTCAAATGTCCTCATATAACATGATTGCCACTATGGTCACTAATATTATTAATGATTAATAAAGTGTACTTAATTAATTGAGTATTTAAATTATTTAATTACCTTATTTTCTCTGATATCAATTGATTTTTAATTTTATTATAAAATTTGATGACTATATTTTAAGTGCATTTAAAACATTTATGTTTTCTTTTTGTGTGCTTTAGTACATATACAATCCAGTTTCATTTTATATGAAATGCCTCTTCTGAGGCTCACAAGTTAATTGAATCATTTCATCTAATTCTTTGTGTACCATGCTCAAAGTGTTATTTGGATGACAAAAGCAGTCTAAACACAAGAGTTAATGTATTGTTAATTAACTCAGTTTTTAATTTTTGTTTTCTTAAATTTTCAAATATTTGAATGCAACTCTGTCACAAAATAATTAGAGAGTTAGAACATAGAGACCTGTTCCCAGCTGATGGGTAAAGTATAATCACTTTAGAAATGAAATCTGACAGGTGCTATTTCTGGTTAGCATATTGAATTGACATGTCAATCTCTAAAAGCTTATAACTCAATATCAAAAAGGATTTAACATTTCAAGGAAAATAATCTAAATCAGTCAGAAGGATCAAATAAATAAATAGATAGATAGATAGATAGATAAATAAATAAATAAATTTATCAAAATTTTCCATGTCATTTCCCTCTTTTAACTTTCACCTTTTTGTTGAGGAAGAACACCCTAGCCTTCTATATTTTCTGTTTTTCCTTACAAGGCATTGCAGACTTCTCATACTTTTAAGCTTGTATGTTATTCCATGTGTGATATTTTATAATTGTGTATGTACATACTGAGATGCTGTCTTAATCTGTTTAGGCTGCTGTAACAAAAATGCCATACACTGATGGCACATAAACAAAAAATGTATTTCTCATAGTTCTGGAGGCTGAGAATTCCAAGATCAAGGCCCTGGCAGATCCAGTGTGTGGTGAGAGCCCACTTTCTGGTTCATAGATGGCTGTTTCCTTTCTGTGTCCTCACACGGCAAAAGGGCTGAGGAAGCTCTTAGGGTATCTTTTATAAGGGTACTAACCACATTAATATGGGCTCCACCCTCATGACTTAATCATCTTTCAAAGTCCCAAACTCCAAATATTTAACATTAAAGATTATGTTTCAATATATGAATTTTGAGGGACACAAACATCAGTCTATTGCAGATTCCGAATATTTGCATTTTGACAAGGTGTATGTTTGAACTAAAGTGTGTGTGTGGGTGGTGAAGGAGGTGTGAATCAGTTAAGTAATTAAATAAATGAAATAAAATTTTAAATCGGTTAAGGGAGTAATCAAATATTTAGAAACACCTGTGTGCAGTGTAATCTGTTTAACACACATAATAGTTTGTGACTTCTTCAGAATTTTCTGATACTGATTAAATGGTGGTAAAAGAATATTAAATATCTTAAGATCCATACCTCAAGGTCCCAAGTGTTACGGACAACATATTAGTACATATTCATTCATTCATACATTTCTTCCCTGAGAATTCCAACTTTCATTGAAATTACCGCAGAAAGTATAGAAATAATCCATTTTCTCTGTATTTATTTCAATAGGTTTTGTTAAAATTGAGGCTTTTACAATACAGTATTTCATATGAGAAAAAGAAAAATATTTTATATTAATTTCACCAGTTATTTTTAACTAAAATATGCCATATGGTATATATCCTCAATATTTAAAAAAATAGATATACAATAGTGTAAAATCCTAAAAATAATGTATCAATTGATTATGTCTACATTTTATTTAGCTATAGTTGCTTTAAAATACACAGTTGCTTCTAACATGTGGCTTCTTTCAGTGAATGAAGAGAAACCAAAAATTATGAAAGATACTAAGGCTTAAGTTTCAGTCTTGGAAAACTGAAATAGAATTTTCATTAGTCTGATAAGAAAGAATTTATTTTTTTACTGAAAAATATCAATGTACCAATGACATACAAATTTAAATTTATATATATTTATTAACATAGTTTCAAAACATGTAAAGTAAAAATCCACATAACTGATTAAAAGATGAAATTATTCCAAATCACAGTGAATAATGTGGATAAATAATTCTTTATGGCTGGAAGAGAAGTAGATACAATCAATAGATTTGTAAGCCACTAAAATGATACAAAATCCAATTCATCAAAAACATAAGTAAATTGACATTGAATCCATAATACACATTATTTTCAAGTATACACAAAGCATTTTCAAAAATTAAATTATTGACAATATGGCAACCATCAAAATTCAAAGAATTAGAAGTGTAGAATTGGAGGTAAACTAGAAATAAATAACAAAAGTTTACTATGAAGTCCCACTTATTTTGAAGTTAAAAAAATGCATTTAAGATACTCTGGTTAAAAAACTTTTGATAACACTTGGAATTAAATTAAAATTCAAAAGTAAGACATCTAAAAATGTATAGAATGCAATTAATGTCATATTGCTTTAATTTTTATAGTTTTACTTGTATTTATTGCAAATGTGATGAAACTTAATGAACCAAAACCAAACATCCATCTCAACAATTTAGAAAAGAAAACACAAATTAAACACAAATATGAAGTAGTACGATAGAGAATAAAATTAGTAAATTATGAAAGAATTCATTATAAGGGGACTACAAGATTTAATTTTGAAAAGACAAATAAAATAGAAATTCTCAGGATTGTTAACTTAATAAGGTGTCATAAATAAGATATTTATAAAGCAGTCATCCCTAAAGTTTTTGAATACATAATTTAATTAACGTTTATAGAAAAAAAATTGTCTTTAAAAAGAAGCAAATATAGAATATATTTTTAAACTCTCAAATGAAATCAAGAATATCAGAAATAAAACATTTCATAATTTAAAGTGTCAACATTGATACTGATATCTAATGCATTAGTGTTGTAGAAATTGACATAATTTTTTACAAAAACACATCAAATTAAATATTGAATTTAATTTTATACATTCTGATAATGTTTTAGTTCCTAACTTAGGTCATAAAGATGTATACATTTGCTTTACTCTCTTTTCATGATACATTACATATATTGTAAATTGGGAGCTTTGTAAACTGTGGCTGTGCCCACATTTGGAGCCTGTGAGGTGGGGAGCAAGCCTACCCCAGTTTGACTCCAGCTGGGAGTAGTTGCCATGCTGGCTTCCACAAAGCGCTGAAGACAGTTCATCCCCTCCGTCCCTTCTGAAGAGAGATGGGCTTCCTCCTTAGCATCTGTCTTTCAGAATGAGTAAGCAAAAAAGAATATCCCTGAAGTTTTTCATTGCTACAAACTCGTAAAAAAAAAAAAAAAAAAAAAATGCAGAGCGAACACCAGGGAGTGGGAACCCGAGACAAACACTTGTGTTGGGCCCCAGGAAGTGGATCACAGTCAATGTTTTGAATTTACTCAGCCGGAATATTGCTGATTGCTGTCCTTAAGTAAGATGTCCAGTCATGTTTACATCTCCAAATAATGAATGTTATTTGGTAGATGATACTAATATTAAAAAGCCAAACAAATATTCTGCTCTAATGTACATCAACTATGGTTCTGAATTAGCTTGAGAGAGAAACTTATTTTTATTTAAAATTGGTGTCCCATTTCTTAAAACCATTATGTTGGTGGCAAAGACTATTCTAAAGTGTCTATTCAGGGCATATGCTCATATTTATCACTATGCTCTGATTTTGTGATGCAACTGCAAGAGCAGGCTCACCTCAACACATTCATCAAGCAATTCTTTTCTTTCCTCAGGAGTTACTCTGGCTGAGAGGCATGAGTTGACACCACTTTAAGAATTAATTGAGGAGCCTGAATCAAGACAGAGGCAAACACTTCCAGAACGCAATTATACTCTTGCCTCATGTATTGATAAGGTTTTCTCATTGCTATCTAATATAGACTAGTGGCATAAACTTTGAAAAAGGAGAATTGAAAGATACTTAATGTTTGTGTCTACTGCTAAAATTTTTCCAAAGGTAGGTGAGCCTAATAACATTGGAATGGAAACAAGAACACAACCAATTCTGAGGTACTGCTGTATGTGACCACTCCTGTTATCGTCATGGAATCCTTCTTAATTGTAATATGTTATGATTAACCTGGACTTCATTAGTTGCTTTTTTTTTTCTTTTCTTTTTCTTTTTTTTTTTCTTTTTTTAATTTTTTTTTTTTTTAAGAAAATGATTGTCTGTTTCAGGTAATATAAAGAGATATTAAGAACAACTACAAATAATGTATTAACACGTTTTCAGAACCAATTTCCTTTAAAAATCAAATATATCTAATTCAACTTTTATTTTATAAATAGAAAAGTTATTTTTAAGTTTTTATTACATTTGGAACATTTTTATCACTTTGAATAACCTTTATTTTCAAGTTGAAATGGAGTGTTTTGTAGAATAAGAATATTTTGTATATTTTGATAAAATCTATTATTTTGGTTCAAATCATATGGCATTTGTAATATGGGAACAACAAAAATTGTTACTAAAATTACTTTTAAAAATTTTAAACTGTATTTGAGATTTTATCAATACACAATCTACCTAAATCATGCATGTATCAGAAATAAATATTTTAAGGCTTCTAAGAATGATTTCCTAGATTTTTCTTTTTAAAAGCTTTATTCATTAATGTTTTATATGTAACTTTTGGTTAAGAAAAAAAGAAAACTTCCAAAATATTAAGAGAAACTTAAGCCTCAAAACCACATTTTATATATTCCGTTTATTAGATGTCTTGAAATTTTGAGTTATAGAATTAAAGTGCTTAGAATTTTAATTATTTTGTTTTGAGTTTACTTAAAAAATAACTTCTATATCTGTTTATTGTGAGTTGAGTCTTAGAGTACTTTGGAAAAGGAGGAGCTTTATCTAAGTAAACATAATTTAAGGAAAACTTCAGAATACAATATGACCTTGAAAGTGAATGAAAGTTAAAATATCCGCAATATTAGAAATAAAAATAAAATAAACAAATAACATTTATGAATACGTACTTCTAATTGCTAGAAAACATTTTTAATTGCTCACTTTAAATATTCCAATATTAAAAACATAAAATTGTAAATAGTGGGCATAAATGTTAAATGAATTATATCTCTATTGCATAGGATTTCAAAGCCATGATGAGTTACAGTGATAAGTTTTCACATATATCCACATGGTGAACTAAAATTATTTAGCTTTTGTAATGAAATTTTTAGTTTCCTGAATTTAATAAAAATTCCAGAAGAGGGAGATGTTTACTCTCAAATGAAAAACATATTTTTTTCCAATGCAAGTGAATTAAATTCCATAAAATGAAGAACAAAGTTATATATATCATCTTTAATATAGGGGAATTATAATGGTAAATCTCTATTGTGGTTAAAATTTTATCTTCCTTTAGGCTACATTAAGGTACTTTTCCCATATATATGGAAATTATTTTTTTACCAATTGATTGTTCTTAATTAACATAAGTTCTCTAAAATACATCCTTAATTATTGCTTTCTCAATTCTTTTAAATAGAAGTTAGTATTAAACATTTGAAGATATTATTCATCAAGGTATATTTTATTTCCAGTTGTGAATAACTAATGCTTGTTTTTTTTAATTGTTTAAGAATAATATGGAAGCAATCGCATTACTATCTTGAAATAATTTTAGATAGATATATTATTTTTAAATATACATTCATCTATAGAGAATCATATAGCTTACTATTTTGCTCCTTAATTTTCTAAATTAAAGATTTCTTAGATAAAAAAAGATTTCCTCATAAAACATTTTAAATATATTTTCCTAACTCATAATAATTCTAATAAGTAAAAAAAAAAATAATTTTCTAGTATCTTTTCTGGTGAGAAGAGAGAAGTCACAATAGATATTATACTATATATTGATCTACTCTCAGTTATAAAGATTATCACTATAAAGCTCTCTTGTTATTTACTCACCTAACTTGCTCATGAGGCTTGGTATTAACAGTTTGGATCTTGCAGAGAGGGCATACCTACACAAAACTGTTTTGTTTTTCTTTCTGCAGTTATCATGACACAAAATCCCTATTTCTACACTCCCCTGATTCAATTTCTTGTCTCTACTATTAAGGAGAAAGTATATGAAAAGCTAGCGACAACTTATATATCATTTGCATAAGTGAATTATTTTCTGAAAACTTTTTATTTCCCTGAAGCAATATGGGCAGGTGCTCCGTATTTTTTACCAGCTCTATTTCAGTTTCTAGAATTTACTATAAGGAGTAAGGGGTACCTAACTAGCAGTAATTTTCATATTGTTTGCATCAGTTTTTCCCTCAGCTTCCTATAGACTCTGAAATGCAGAGAAATTATGGGCAGAAATATTAATGTCAGAATTGTTGAAAAACAGACAAAAATATTTTTAGAGAAATACCAAAAGTAAATTGACCATAAACATAAACTTTCTCTCAAAAATAAAAAAGTTTCAAGCACTGTGACTCACTGTCCCAGCACAGAAACTCTGACTCCTGCACCAAATTAAGTGCTAAATGTTTTTTAGAGTAATTACTTGTTAAAAAAAATTACAATACTGATTTAGACATAGGCTTTTTTTTTTTGAAGAAAGTTTACAAATGAGGTAAAAAAAGAGTCTTATGAAAAAGTTGCTAATAGATTTATTTTAACAGTGATCTTGTGAATTGTGTAGGCTCTACTAAAACTTGGGGGGGGGAGATACAATTTTAAATGCTCGTCTCCACCTCCTCTCTTTGTCATTATACTTTTATTTCACAATCTACAGGATACGTCTCATCTTTATCCAACCTCATCTTAAATATTCAGTGTGCCCTTCATGTCATTTATTCCATCTAATGGGCCATTACCATCCCAAAGAAAAGATGAAAATTCCTCTTTCCTACTTACTTTGTTCATACAGTGTTCTCAATCATAACCAAAAAACAAAAAAAAAAACCAAACAAAAAAAAAAAAACAACAACAACAACAACAAAAAAACCAGTTTCACAATGTTAATTTGATATTTATTTCTATTTGAGAATATACATTAAGAGATTATAAGAAAAAATGCTCTAAATAGAATGTAAAAAAAAAAAAAGAAGAATTTGGTCATTTTTAGTGAAAATTTCATTGCTCTAATAAGAACTTTCAAGGATTCTCAAGTGTATTAAATTTCAAATTAACATTCAAGTACTTTAAAATCATCTGAAATAATTTTATCAATTGGTTGCTAGCTCTTACCCTTTACCAAGTACTTTATTATGCAAACACCCATGATACCCAAAGATCCAGTCTTGTCTTATCAATGCCTTCAGCTCTCACACTTTGGCATATCACTCTACCTTTGTGTTTATTGTCTACAAGTGATTGACATGAAGAATATTTTCAAAAACACATGTATTTATCCTGTAAAACTTATATCTTGTGTTTTAGATATCTGGAAGCTTTTCTTTCCTTTCTCATTCTGTGTTAATTCCACAACAGTTTATTTATAGTGAACTTTACTTACTTTAATTGGAGAACTCTAATGTGTTGTATTAAGACATTTTTTTTCCCCCATGAGGTCAATAAACAGGGCCTGTGCCTCTGTGTATCGTATATTGGAAACTGAAACATAATATTTACCCAATAAGTAAATTATTATCTGAGTTTATGCTAACTTCCTTGCCTCTGGTGTTCTCTCAATTTACAATAGGTACATACATGATATATTCTTACTTACATCCATTCTTCAAGTGCATGCTCACATTGCCCTCCATCACTGACCACTTCAATTTACTATCTCAGTCTTCATTAATGTTTCTCTACTACATTCTTAGTTGTATCTGTTTTAAACATTCTGATGCTTAGCATATATACAATAACACGCACACATACTCTTCCATTGCTTGGTTATTCACAGTGTCCTTATTATTAGATGTAAGTTCTTTAAGTCAGGGGCACAGTATTATGCTTCGTATGTGTCTCTAATGGTTGATAGGTCAAAATTAGATCCAAAAATATGCTCAATAAATATTGATGGGTTTATTAAAATTGTCAGAGGGAATGAATAGATGAGCTAATACATGACAAGTCATTTTTTAAGATGCTTTTACACACTTAGGAACAAAATTTCATCTATCTTTTAAAAGTTTCAAATGTTAAGAGACAAAAATAGTGCCTTTGAACATAAGTGATAGACAGCTGGCTGATAATGTGATGATGAGTCATTTGACATTCTTTTCAATTTTTCCCTTCAGCACTCTTAATAAGAATGTGTGCCATTAATCAGCAGCAAGGGATCCTGCATAGTTTGTGGGTGGATCTTAGAAGTAGCCAGAAAAATATTGTCAGAATAGTCAAGCAATAATATTATCAGTCTACTAAAGGTATAATTTCACATGGATAATTAGGATTTTTGATCCAGAGATGCAACAAAAAAAGGACAATATTGTATAGCTTTCTACGTTCTCTCTGTAAAATGCAGTTCTATGAAGGTGAGACATTTCCTACTCATTGCCTAGAATATTATCTCTCAGTGCTTTCTTACAAAACACGCTTGTTTGCCAGTGGAATTTAAGCTTCAAGACCACTACACTTTTTTTTTTTCTCTCTCTCAGCAGTGGCTTCTCACTGCAAGCAGAGCTATCAGCAGTGTGAGTGAGATAAGGGCCGCATGCCAATAGGCTTCCTCATTGCTGGAATAGCTCTCAGGATATGGATTTTTGGAGTTTGTCAGACCAGAGTGAACTTCTAAAAAAGATTATTACAAGAATTACCATTCTTACAAAAATGGATGTGCTCATATTTGTCAACTCACATTATCATTTTATGTAAAAATATTTCATAAGGAATATATTTGCCTAAATTCTACCACATGGAAATGAAAATATGTTACATGTAACATATTTATGTATATGACATGTTTACTTCCTATTGCATCAAATTGTAAAATTTATTTTAATATTAATAACACATTTTTAACCATTTTTGAGCCTCTGTTTCTTTATTTAAATTTGTGAATATGATTTTTTTATCATGATTTTTAACACCGTGTTTTCCTAATGTAGCTATATTTCATTTTATATTAGAAGTTTGAGGACTGTTTTATAATTAATAATGTCTAAGAATTCAAAGCTTTTCTTGATATTAAATTCTATACCAGAAATGAACATTTGAGCTATATCAGTGGTCTCCAACCATTTTGGCGCCAGGGACCGGTGCTCCTTTGAGACTCTAATGCATGATGATCTAAGGTAGAGCTGAGGTGGTGACGCTAGCTCTGGGAGCAGCTGTAAATACAGATGAAGCTTCCCTCACTCAGCAGCCGCTTGCCTCCTGTTGTGCAGCCCAGTTCTTAACCAGCCGTGGTCCATGGCCCTGGGATTTGGGGACCCCTGCTATAGATGGAAGACTTAGTAATGGAACTGAGTATGGTGTCTTGAATGATATATCTCTACTTTTCAATGTTGGAATGGACCTCTGACAGCATTTGCACTGTTATATGTCTAGACCTTATGAACAAAATCTCTCTGATTATAACCAGCAATGTAATATTCACCCCAAATGTTGCAGATGTTAGGTAATGCTCAGAGGTCCTGCTTACAAAATATTATATTTTATATAAGTGTAACCAGTGGTTTATGCAGATAGACTGGTATAAAATTAAAACACATAGTTCATATTCATATGATTAAACTGTGATATGCACAGACTACATTCCGTGGAAGAGTTTGCATTTTTTGAAAAAGTTTAATATATGTTTCTATTATGTTTTTTTCTAAGTCATGTTTCTCAAGCAGCATGTGCACCATTGTCAAATGTCTGATATGAGATAGGTCATTGTTAGGGATATTAGTATAACTTTTCTGTAAACTAATCAAAAGATGATTGCTCCTGATCTAGTACATGAATAATAGAGATAAGAGAAAGAGTGAACAAATGGACATTTGAAATTTAAACGGGGATGTCATAACTGATAGAATGCAGATAATGAGAAATACAGAATTGCAAAAAAAAAAAAAAAAAAAAAAGTAGGGGGAGCTGTCTGGATGGAAGTAAATGCATTCACAGTCCTGTGAGATGTGATTAGGAAGGGCAAGTTTTAGGTCCAAGATTTGGACTTCAATATTGTACCTGCTTCATGCAAACCACATTGATATAAATAATTTTGATATAAACCACAATTAATCTTAGGGAAGATAGTTGACCAGAAACTAATTAATACATGTCTCTAAGATCATCTGACATCTATTATAGTAGTTGTCACAACTTGACAACTTTTCAGCATAAAGACTGTATATAAAGCCATGAAAATTAAGAAAATTGAAGGTATGTATTTAGAAGAGAAGGAAGCCTAGGGAAAACATTAAGATCACTAAGATGGCAGAAGAGAAACTAATTATAGAGTAAGGATAATTAGAACTTCCAGATTAAAGGTGAATATATTTACAGAGGTTGGTAGACAATATCTCAGTAGAGAGAGAGAACAATGTAACTCTCCTATAGATCAGGTGCAGTGACTAAGAACTATCCACTACATTTTAGTTCATTAAAATTTTAGTGGAGGGGTACATATGGAAGGTTGAGTGGTAAATAAAAGGCACAGAATTGGGGTTTAAGTCGTGCAGATTTTTTTTTCTGAAAGTTGGTGAAAGGAGAGGATCAGAAACAACAGTTGGTACTAAAACCAAAGATGTTGTATAAATTGAAAGAAGATTATGCGGTTACAAGAAAATTATGGTTGTGAAAGAAAGAGACTTGGGATATTAATAAAAAAGAGGAAAACAAATATAGGTCAGGTTTTGAGAAGATGGAATTAAAAGTGATACCAGCATAGAAAGAGAGAATAAGCATGGGAACTAAGAAATATCCGTATTGTTATAGGAAGGAGGAAGGAAAGGGTGAATATCTATAGAAGATGAGGTATATTTGATTGTAGGAGCTATTAGGCATTTAATTTTAGGATTCATTTAATTCCACGTGAAGGAGAAGATATTGCTATCTACTAAGAACTCTTGGCTCATGAGAGAAATCTTAGTTTTTAATATAACAAAAAGGATTTGAAATAATAACTGCGTATAGAGAGAAATTGACTGTAGGAATTATAGAAGTGGAGATATTACCTTGGAAAATATTTACTGAATGCCCAGTATACCTAACACTACCCAGGCCCCAAAGTGATATGATGATACACAACATAGATATAAATGTCTCTGACCTTCTACATAACTACATAATTTAAGTCCAGGGATGGCCTTAAAGAATGATATGTGGTATAATCTAAGAATTTAAAAGTCATTTAGAAGGAGAAAAAAAGTGGATCGGTGTCTGAATTAGAGAGTCTGCAACCTAATGGTGGAAAATAAAGACAAGGAATTTAGTTAGTTGAATCTGGAGTAGTAAAAAATAAAATAAAATAAAATAAAAAAAAATAAAAAGGAATTGCATATGGGAAGTCCCAGAGGTGACTAAAGCTCAGCATGATGTAAGAATGAGGAGAAGAGAGAGAAGAAAGGAGAAAGGAGAAAACAAAACTGTCATCCATTATGTGGATTTTTAAGACTTATGACTGAAAATGTAAGCGAATAAGTTTTTACAAATTGATTTAAGTTTGAAAAACATAAAAATCAATAAGGAACCAGAATTATATAGTAAGAGAAATTATTAAATTTGATTAACTTCACCAGACTGGTGAAATTATTAATGCGGAACATTAATAACCAGGCAAGGAGACTGGTTATAGCACTTTGCAAATCTCTCATAGCAGATAATAAGAGCCTAAATATGGGAAATATGCCTATGGGGAAAAAAAAGACAAATTTGAGATATCTTAAGAAGGACTTAGTGATGTGTTGACAGAGGAGTAGATAGCAAGATATCTCCAAGGATGAGCGCCAAGGATGACTTGTTAGTTATTGAGAAAAGCTGGTAATTCTCATTAAATCAGATAGAACATATTTTGGAAAACAATTGAGTCAACTTTTGGACACACATACATTTATGTTCCATTTGGACATACAAAAATTATACTGTGTAATTTGAGGTTATAATTTTGATTTTGTTTTGAATAATTTTATTTTTATTCTTGTTATGTTTTCTTTTTACTCAAAGAACATATTTTACTGTGGAAACAGCTTTGTCAGGGTTATTAAAATATTTCATCTTCTCCAATTGAATACTCAATGTTTTTTGTTATTTTTTTTCTCTATTTTGCATTTATCTTCTCTGCACAGATATGTCATTAATACAATTGATGCATATTGAACACTTATTTTCTTTAAACTTAAAATTAAAACATTTTTAAAACTTATTTGCTAATTGTTAACATAATAGGTTATTTCAGTGATGGTATCAAGTAACTCTTCCTATAAAAGGTAAAGAAATAGGTATCTGCAAAAGTTTTTATCCTTTCTATTTTTATAATTTCCTGGAATTTTACATTCCAGTTGTAATTAAATTTTAAATTTGTTAGTCACTACTTAAGAATGGAATTTCATTTATATTAAACATTTAATCTATATTATAAATAACAATAGTATGTAAATTTTATACTTAATATTATGAATGCATACTTTAATTATTTCTTTCAAATTTTTATTTTGATATAAAAACAGTAGCACCACTAAAAATTAAGAAATGTTATATCAAGTTTCATTTGTCATTTATTTACATATTCATTGAGTTTAATTATTTTATTTTTTTCTCCTCTCCTATTATATTGGACTAGACAGTTTGCTGTGTATTATTCATCTTTTTTTTTTTTTTTAGTTTGTAGTTTTGAGTTATATCCTATTTCTATTGATAATTACCATAATTTTCCTAAATATGTTTAATTATATTCAGTATCTCAATTTTATTCCGAATGACTCAATACTTTTTAAACTCTTTAAATTGCCTTGGAACAATGCCTCCCTTTGGTTTTCATATTATATTTAGTTATATGCAACTTGTTTTTACAGCAATAATCTATATCGTTAGATTATTTCTTAGATTTACCAGAAGCTTTGTTTTTGTTGTTGTTCAAAATTATTGCTTCTCTTTCCAATTCTCACTATTGAGTTAAGATGAATTGTTGTTGTTATGGTTTTTGTGTCCAAAAATATTCTTTAGTTGTATCTTAATTGAGGTTCTTTGTGGAAAAAACTCTATTCTCTCTCTGTCTCTGTCTCTGTCTCTGTCTCTCTCTCTCTGTCTCTCTGTCTCTCTCTCTCTCTCTCTGTCTCTCTCTCTCTCTCTCTCTCATCTATCTATCATCTATTTTCTAAAGTAATCAATGTACTATTTTGTTATGTTTTATAAATTACTGGATACATTAATTAACCAGGTACAAAATTTCAGGTTAAAAAATTATTTATCTTTATAATTTTAAATGTACTATTCACTTTTATAATAAGAAGTTACCTGTCAGTTATTTGTATTATGCCTATATAGTAATATGTTTCTTCTGCTATAGCTTTTTAATTTTTATTTTTTCTTTGAAATATGATATTATAAGTCTAGTTATTTTCCTCCTTATCCTATATCTTACTTTTTGTGATTTTTCCAATGTATAAATTTGTGTATATATATTTTTTTAATTTTAAAAATACTCTAATAGAAACTTCAAATATTGTCTCTCTGGTTTTTTAATAGGTACATTTTGAAGTTTCCAATTTCGATATTTTATAATTTCTTAATTATAATTTTTATCTCTTTACCTCATTGTTGCTTTCCACTACTTCTCTGTGATGCTCTAATTATAGTTTATTTTCATTTATATCTTTATTTCAATAACATATTATCTTTATTATTTATATTTTTTCAAACTTTCTTATAGAGCCACTTTTGTTTATTACTACTTCTGATATTGATTTGACTGTGACTTTCCTTTTTAGTTTTCATCCAACTTTATTGACATTTTTATCATCATATTTTTATCAAACATTTTCTTATATTGAAGTTCATATATAATGAAGTACATATTTCTTTGAATTTATAGAGAAGCAAAAATAGATCTGCTATGAGATTGTTTTTATTTTTGTTAATTATACACATTTCTTTTTCTCCACCTGTAATATTTTTCAACTACAACAAAATATACTTTCTCACTTTTTTTCCTTAGACCACTCATTTATAAAAAGATACCCCCATTCTGCCTCTTGTTTGATATCTTTCTTTATAAAACTTATTGCTATCGATTATGATTTTCAGGTCTTGGTATAGAGGACTCATTAAAGTGTATGGACTTCCCTGATATTTGTTATTATCATTAATAATGCATGCAATACTCCAAACTTCAAGACATTTTATTTATACAGTGACAGAACGTGGAGAACTTTTGTACTTGGTGATTTCACCTTCAAAATACAATGCTCAACCATTTCTAATTTCCATGAACAAATCATACTTCTTGAAAGTATAATTCTAACATGAATGTACAAAAACTTATCAGTGGAGATGTCTTGGATAAATCAGAAAACAAAGTGATCAAACCTTCCTCTAATAGTGAAAACTTCACCCGCCGTTTTTTGCCTATCCATAGTAGTGGGTGAGTGGGAATACTATGTTTTCTTTCATTACAATTAATCTTGTTACCCAACATATGCATTTGAATTTTTATCACTTTATTGTTATCAATTCATTTTTATTACTAACAGATCATTGAATACAATCTCTTTTTTCAAAAGATATTAAACATTGTGCCACTGTCTCTTTATCTTTTAAATATTTAGTTGTTGGCAGAAGAATCCTGATTTGGTTTGTCTAAAAATCTAGCTTAGAATTCTCATATCATATAATTTCTTTTGAGTATGTTTTTGCTATGTATAATTTTGTTGTGATTTTCTTATGTATTTTTAATAAGAATTTCATTTGTAGCAATACGTCCTTCTTCAGGCCCATATTACCTATTGCTTTTCATAGGCTATACTGTGGGATCTGCAAAAGTGTGCTTCATAAAATGAGATTTTGATATATCTGTAAATTAAATTAGATGTGTTCCTTGTCAAGGACAGCTAACAATTCCTGAAAAGATTATTACTTGGATCATTTGTGTTTTCTAAGCACACACAAAAAATTTAATTTTCCCACTGAACATAGTTTATTTTCTCTGAATACCATTTTTACAATCGCAGTGCTTTTTAGTTTATAAACCAGGAAATTAAAGCTACCTAGCAGAACAAAATTAAAGTATTTTAAAATAATCATTATGCCTTAAATTATTGCAAATAAAAAACTAAAATATTATTAAATATTATTTTCATATGCACATTATTTCCATATTTCCAATTATAATTCTGGTGGATCCATCTTTGTAGTTATTTATTTTTAACAAACTATATAATTTTACACAAACTAAAATTTCTGTGGATAGCTCTCAGAACAGTATTAAGAAAGAGATCATAGAAACATCAAGAAAATGATGCAAATATAGCCTGAAAGACTTAGATTTAGAAGCTTTTGTGAAAATCCACTAAATCTTTGTTCAAAGACTTAAGCTTCTGCCCAAGAGTTATTTTCTATTTAAAGACTATTATCACCAAGGGAACCCAAAATCTGGCATAAAAGAAAGCTGTTCTATGATGTGTTTACTGTCAGACTGCTGTTAGCAGACAGTTTGCCTACTAAAATAAGTAGTTTGTTTTCAATAGAATATATCAACTATAAAACAGCTTCTTCTATAAACTTTTTTCTAATTTATTTTCTTTGAATTTATTTTATCTATATCTATCTATCTATCTATCTATCTATCTATCTATCTATCTATCTATATATCTATCTATCTGTGTGTATATATATATATATATCTGTGTGTATATATATATATATATATATATATATATATCTGTATATTTTTTTTCTCTTATTACTTGGGTCTCCCTTCTTCCTCCAGCACCCACCCACATCAAATTCACCTAATACTCTTATTAACTAAGGTATCTTTAGTTCATTTTCTTCATTTGGCTCTGTAGTCATCAAATCACATATATGGATATGTTTTTCATTAACTTTATTAAAAATTACACAGTTGTCAGCACATTTTTTTTCAAATTTATCACACAAACCTTGGTTTAATTTCATTAATAAAATGATATGGCTCTAAGTCATTATTTTCAATGGTTTTATGAATGTAATGAACAATAGATAGTTCTATTATTTCTGTTTTATTTTATTTATCTATCTACCTATTTATTTTCCGTTACAAAGTATGTGACAATAATATCCTTAAATTTTAATAATTACGCATAAGTGAATTTTGCACTTTGAAAAATTGATTCCCAGAAATGGAATTGTTGAACAGAATGTAAATATATTTTTATTTTGTAGAGGTTGCCAAATGGCTTTCTAAGATTTTTTAATAATTCACATCTCTAACAGCAATGTTGAGAGTACGTTTTTGCCTACATTTCTGCTGAAAATAGATGTCACTCATTTTAATTTTGTCAATCTAATATGTGTAATGTAATATCTCATGCTTACTTTAACTTGGATTTTTCTTGCTAGAAGTGCATTTCAGCATCTTTTCAGATGAATGGTGGTCATTTAAATTTCTGTATTTTCATATTCTTGCCTATTTTTGTATTAGTGTTTACATCCTGTTCTTGAGACATATTTTTTCTTTGTATAGCAAATGTTTTTCTTAAATTATATTTTGTGTTAATCTTGTTTTTCCTTTGTTATTATTATGATTTTTTCTTTAACCAAAAAGAAGAGGCTACACTTAATGTCAATTTTTGTGTCCTCAGTTAAGAATGTATTTTCTCCCCTAAGATTGTACATGCATATTTAGGAACTTTGTCACAGCATTTTATTTTATATTAAAAATTTCTATAATATATTTTTGTATTTTAAGATGTACTCCAAGGTTGTACCATCAATTTTATTAAAAATTACTTTCTTTTTTTTTAAAAAAATATTTTTTAGAGTTCACATTCAATATTATTTTATATTAGTTTCAGGTGTAGAGTATAGTGGTTAGACATTTATATAATTTACAAAGTATTCCCCATGATTACTCTAGTACCCACCTGGCACTATACATAGTTATTATAATATTATTGACTATATTTCATATGTTGTACTTCAACTCTGTGACCATTTTGTAACTATCAATATTTACTTCTTAATACCCTTATTTTTTCACCAGCTCCTCAACCCCTCTCTCATCTGGCAATCATCAGTTTGTTCTCTGTATCTATAAGTCTGTTTCTGTTTTGTTTGTTTATTTTGTTCTTTAGATTACATATAAGTGAAATAATATGGTATTTCTCTTTGTCTGACTTATTTCACTTAGCATAATACACTCTATATTTTTGAATTAGTGTTTTGGGATTCTTTTGATAAGTACTGAGAATTGCAATTGCTGAGTCATAAGGTAGTTCTGTTTTTATTTTTTTGAGAAACCTCCGAACTGTTTTTTATAGTGGGTGTACTAATTTGCAATCTCACCATCCATGGATGAGGGGTCTCTTTTTTCTACATCCTACCAATACTTGTTGTTTTTGACTTATTAATGATAGCCATTCTGACAGGTGTGAGATAATATCTTATTATGGTTTTAATTTGCATTTCTGTGATAATTAGTGACCGTGAGCATCTTTTCATGTCATTGGACTTTGTATGTCCTCTTTGGAGAAATGACTATTCAGTTTCCCTGCACAGTTTTTTAAATTTGATTGTTTTTCTCGTGTTGAGTTGTGTGAGTTATTCAAAAATTTTGGATATTAACCCCTTATCTGATGTATCATTTCATTGGCAAATATATTCTTCCATTCAGTAGATTGTCTTTTCGTATTGTCGATAGGTTCCTTTGTTGCGCAAAACTTTTTAGCTTGATATAGTCCCATTCATTTATTTTTTAATTTTTTTATTTCTCTTGTCTGAGAAGATATATCAGAAAGAAAATATTGCTAAGAGCAATATCAGAGGCTTTACTGCCTTTGTTTGCTCCTAGGAGTTTTATAGTTTCTGGTCTTATATTTATGTCTTTAATCAACTTTTTGTTTATTCTTATATATATGATTTAATAATGTCCAGGTTTTTTTTGCATGTATCTATCTAGTTTTTCCAACACCATTATTAAAAATATTATTATATTCCTGCCACCTTTGTCATAGATTAAATGACCATACAGGTGTGGGTATTTTCTGGGGTCCTCTATGCTGTTCTATTGATCTATATGTCTGTATTTTGATGCCTGTACCGTGCTGTTTTGATTATTATAGCCTTGTAGTGTAGTTTCATGTCAGATAGCTTGATACTGCCAACATTGTTCTTTCTCAAGATTGTGGTGGATATTCAGGGTCTTTTGTCGGTCTAGAAAAGTTTTTATAATTATTTGTTCTAGTTTGTGAAAAACGTCTCTGGTATTTTGATAGGGAATCTATAGATTGGTTCGGGTAGTATGGCATTTTAACAATATTAATTTTTTCTATCCAAGAGCACAGTAAATGTTTCCATTTATTTGCATCTTCTTCAATTTCCTTCTTCGTCTTATAATTTTCAAGTATAGTTATTTTACTGCCTTGGTTAAATTTATTTCTTTTCTTTCTTTTTTTTTTCTGGATACAATTGTAAAAGGAATTGTTTTTCTTAACATCTCTTTCTGATAGTTCATTATTGATGTATAAAAATGCAACCGATTTTTAATATATCAGTTCTCATAGTTTTTTGGTGGAATCTTTAAGGTTCTCTCTATATTGTAGCATGTTATCTGCAAATGATGACAGTTTTTCTTCTCCTTTTCCAATTTACATGCCTTGTATTTCTTTTTCTGGTCTGACTGCTGTGGCTAGGACTTCCAACACTATGTTGAATACAAGTAGTGAAAGTAGATATCCTTGTCTTGCTCCTGATCTTAAAGAAAACACTTTTAGCTTTTCTCAATTGAGTATAATGTTTATTGGATTTTGTCTTATATTGCCTTTATTATGTTAAAATATGTTCCTTCTATTTCCACTTCACTTATAATTGTTATAAATAAATGCTAGATTTTTGTCAAAGACTTTTTCTGCATCCATTGATAGGATATATAATGTTTTCCTTTCAATTTTTAAATGTGACATATCACATTAATTGATTTGTTAATATTGAACCAAGCTTGCATCCTAGAAATAAATCCAACTTGATCATGCTGATAATCTTTTTAATATACTGAATTTGGTTTGCTAATATTTTTTTGATGATTTTTGCATATATGTTCATCAGGGATATTGACCTATAATTTTCATTTTTTTTCTAATGTTTGTCTAGTTTTGGAACCAGGGTAATTGTGGCCTCATAAAATGAAATGGGATCCTTCCTCCTCTTGAATTTTTTGAAACAGTTTGAGAAAAAAAGATGTTAATTCTTTTTTGAATGTTTGGTAAAACATTCTGTGAAGCCATCTAGTCTAAGCTTGTTTTTTGAGATTTTTTTGTTTGTTTTTTTGTTTTGTTTTTTTGTTTTTTTTACTAATTCAATTTTGTCAGTGGTAATCAGTCTGTTCAGATTTTTTGTTTCCTGTCTCAGTCTTAGAAGATTATGTTTCTAAGAATGTGTCCATTTCTTCCAGATTTTTCAATTTGTTGACATATAAATGTTTGTAGAATTTTCTTATAATCCTTCGTGTTTCTGTGGAGTCAGTTGTCACATCTTCCTTTTTTTTTACTGATTTTATTTATTTGGGGCCTTTCTCTTTTTTCTTGATAAATCTAGGTTTCTCAATTTTGTGTCTTTTCAAAAAACCAACTCTTGGTTCCATTTATATTTTGTGTTTTTTAGATACTATTTCATTTATTTTCATTCTGACTTATTATTTCCTTCCTTCTACTTACTTCGAGATTTGTTTGCTATTTTTTCCTAGTTCCTTCGGATATAAGGTTAGACTGTTTATTTGGAATTTTTCATTTCTCTTGAGGTAGGCCTTTATTGCTATAAATTTCCCTCTTAGAACTGCTTTTGCTTTTTGTCACATTGATTTTGGGTAGTGTTTTCATTGTCATTTGTCTCAAGATATCTTTTAATTTATTGCTTAATTTCATGGTTAATTCATTCATTACTTGGAGCATGCTATTTAGCCTCCATGTGTTTGTGTATTTTTCTTTTTTTTTTTTTTTGTAATTGATTTCTAGTTTTACACCCTTGAGTTCAGAGAAGATGCTTGGTATGATTTCAATCTTAAATTTACTGTAACTTGTATTGTGTCCTAAAATGTGGTCTATTTTGGAAAATGTTCCATGTTCTCTTGAGATGAATGTATATTCTGATGCTTTGGGGTGAAACACTCTGAAAATGTCAATTAAATCCATCTGGTCCAATATATCATTTAAGGCTGCTATTTCCTTGTTGATTTTCTATCTGGAAGATCTTCCATTGGTTTCAATGGGGTGTTAAAATTCCCTAATATGAGTATAATACTGTTTATCTCTTCCCTTATGTTGGTCAATATCTACTTTATATATGTTCCCATGTTGGGTACATAAATGTTTACTAAGGTTAGATCCTCTTGTTGGATTGATCTTTTTCATCATTATGTAATGTCCTTATCTCTAATTATAGCCTTTGTTTTAAGGTCTATTTTGTCTCATATAAGTATTGCTACCCAGTTTCCCCCCCCCATTTGCATGAAACATCTTTTTCCATTCCTTTTCTTTCAATGTATGCATTTTTCAATCTAAAGTGGGTCCCTTGTAGACAGCATATATAAAGGTCTTGTTTTCTTATTCATTCAGCTATCTTATGCTTTTAATTGGATCATTTAAACGATTTACATTTAAAGTGATTATTGATAAGTACATAATTATTGCCATTTTATTACTCATATTTTTCTTCTGCTCTTCTCTTGCTTCTCTTCTTCTTCTTCTTCTCCTTTTTCTTGAATGTTGAAGGAAAGAATTTCCTCCACATTTTTGCAATACTGGCTTGGTGGTGATGAATTCCTTTGTTTTTTTTCTATCTGAGAAGCTCTTTATCTCATCTTCCATTTTAACTGATAGCCTTACTGAGTTATGGTCGTAAGTCTTATTTTTTAACACTTTGAATATTTTGTGCCCATCCCTCTGGCCCGAAAAGTTTCTTTTGAGATATCAGTTGACATTTTTATGGGAGTAACTAGCTGGCTTTCTCTTGCTACCTTTAGGATTCTCTATGCTATTTTAATTTTGATGTGTCTTGGTGTGGGTCTGATGGTGTTCATCTTTTTTGAGACTGTCTGCACTTTCTGAGCTTGTATGGTCTATTTCCTTCATCGCATCAGGGAAGTTTTCAGCCATTATTTTTTCAGATAGGTTCACAATCCCTTGCTTTCTCCCTTCTCCTTCTGGTATGCCTATGATGCAAATGTTGGTGTGCTTCATGTTGTCCCAGGAGTCCTTTAAACTTTCCTCAATTTTTGAAAATTATCTTTTCTTTTTGTTTCTTCAATTAGTTTTTTTCCCTGCTATCTTGTATTCCAAATTGCTGATTTGATCCTCTGCTTCAAGCATCTAATCTACTGTTGATTTCTTTTAGTGTATTCTTCATTTCAGTTATTGTATTCTTCATTTCTGACCAGTTCTTTTTTATGGTCTCTATGTCCTTTTTAATGTTTACTATCTCTGTTGAAGTTCTCACTGAGATTATCTTTTCTTCCACCAAGTTCACTGAATGTTCTTATAACCAGTGTTTTGAACTCTGTGTCTTGTAGGTTGCTTGCTTCCATTTTATTTAGTTCTCTTTCTGGAGTTTTCTGTTCTTTCATTGGGGATATGTTTCTTTGTTTTCTCATTTTGAGTGCCTCTTTGTGTTCATTTTTATGTTGTAAGTAGATCTAGTATGTCTCTCGGTCTTAGCTTGATGGCTTTATGTACTAGGTGTCCTGTGTGGCCCAATGGCACAGTATCCCCGATCTCCAGTGTTGGATGCTTCAGGAGTGTCCCTGTCTGGTGTGTGCATGCTCTCCTATTATAGTTGAGACTTGATTGCTGTTGGCATGTCGGTGGGTAGAATTGAGTCTCAGGCTGACTGGCTGTGAGGACTGTGCACGTCCACAGCATATGAGCTGCTGTGTGGAGACTGATCCCAAGGAGTGAGATTTGTCCTATTGGGTTTATGTGCCTATTTGAAACCATCTTTTGATGTGCCACTTGCGGGGCTAGTTAGGTGGTGGTCTGTTGAGGTCTGACAGTAGCCTCTGGGTGTGTTGATTGTGGAGCCCCTTGGGAGGAGCTCCCATGCAGACTCCAGTCATCAATTGCCTGTGACCAGCCCGGGACTACCTGGTAGGAGCTACAAAGCTATCTGTGGTTGATTTCTGCCAGTGCTAGTGCTAGAGGCAAGTGGCAGAAGCCATGTGGCATGTAAAGGCTAGGTGACACCAGTGCTGGGACAAGAGCAACTCAACAAAAGACTCAGGAACCCCCTAGGCCTGAGGCTGCCTGCCATCTGCCTATGAGGCTCAATAGTTAATGAGTCTCTGATGATACACCAGCCGGATAAGGCGGGGTCTCAGGGAATCACCAGGGTGGGGAAGGTGGTATTCCCCAGGTGACTACAGTTTCAAATTTGTTGGTAATGCTGAGCTCGCGGCTACTTATAAAAGTCTCAGTTCACACTGAGTCTAATGCTGACTGCCTCAGACCCACAGACCCCCAAAATTTGTTCAGGAAATTATTGTAGCTCAGGCCAGGGAAAGTTGTCTGTCACCAAAGTGTATTCAGAGGGGGCGAGCAGAGGCCTATTGATTGCTGCCAAAGGAGACCCCTGCTGAGAGGGGGGGGTGAGGCTGGTTGCCCAGCAATAAAATTCTCACTGGAAATTTATGAGTTTGATGGGGCAGGGTCTCAGGGAGTCTGGTTGGAGTAAGCAGTTCTCACCAGTCCAATGAAAATTCAGATTTTGTCATGTGAGGGAGGGTTCAACACAAGCAAGATGGTGTCCATCCATAGGCTGCACAGTAGGAGGGTTCAACACAGTGATAATGATTACTGTCCCTCCAACCCTTGTCCTGAAGCCGCACAACTCAGTCTTTCACTGTATGTTGTGACACCTCCAGAGCTGTTGTCCATCTGCTGGAGCTTAAGGTGAGTGCATGGGAGTGAGGGATTCTGTGTGCAGGGCCTTAAAGGGGATATCTCCAGCTGCCTGCCATCTCACCCACATGGTCAGAATACTCATTGATTTTCACAACCAGATTTTGTGGGGATTTATCTTCACAGCACTGGAAACCTAGGCCAGGGAGCCTCAGTGTGGGGATGGGGCCATTTGCTCCTTTTGGGGAACCTCTGCAGCTGAGACATCCTCCTAGTGCTCAACCACCACACATGGTTTTGGGACCAGCCTGTTTTGCATCTCTGCTCCTCCTACCAGTCTCGATATGACTTCCTCTTTATATCCTTAGTTATAGAACTTCTGTTCAGCTAGTTTTCAGATGTTTCTCCAGATTGACTGTTTCATAATTTAGTTGCAATTTTAATGTGGTTGTGAGAGGAGGCAAACACAGTATTTACTTAAACTGCCATCTTGACCAGAACTGGTTTTCTGCTTTATTTTTCTTGTACCATTTGCAGCTGGTATTACTTTTAAAACCATTTGGTAGGATTCTCTTCTCCTGAGGATAATATTTTTGGGATATTGTCAATTAAAATTTACATTTTCCTAATAGTTATAGGGCTTTTCAAAATATAAATTTTATATTGAGAGATTTGTGGTAGTAGTATTTACTTCTGTTGAAATTAATGCCTTTTAACTTAAATTATCAAATTTATGTGTGTAATGTTGTTTGTAGCATTAAGTTAACATCTTTTTTAATGTCTTAACAGTCCATAATGACATCCCCTACTTTATTCCTTGTATTAATAATTTCTAAATTTTCTTTTTCTTTGTTAATCTTCTTAGAGATTTGTCAACTTTATTGACTTTACAAAATACCAGCTTCTGTTTCATTCTTTTTTTTTTAATTGTTTTTTTCTATTATGCATTTCATTGATTTCTGCTTTTGTCTTTATTATTTTCTTCATTCTATTTGTTTTGCACTTATTTTTCTTTTGCTTCTAATTTCTTAAGTTAGAACTTAAGATTGTTGGTTTAATTTTTTTTCTTAATATAAGCATTTAGTGATATAAATTTCCCTCTTGACACTGCTTTAGTTATAACCCATAGCTTTGGATATTTTTATTTTTTATTTTTATTCAGTTCAACATTTTTTTTTTTATTTTCTTGACACTTCTTCTTTGATCAATAGATTATTAGAAAGTTTGCCTTTTTTTCTGTTATAGATTTCTACTTGGCAATTATAATGAAGATGTTATTAACATTCTTGTTGAGTTTGTGTGCACATAAATTTTCAACTCATTTTTTAAATACCTGGAAACATGATTCCTGGATCATATAGTAGGACTATGTTTAGCTTTGTAAGAAACTATCAAACTGTCTTTCAAAGTAGCTTTACCATTTTTTTATTCCTACCAGCAATCTATTATAGTCCCTGTTGCTCCATATGCTCCTCAATATTTGGTGTTAGTGTTTTGGATTTTAGCCATTTCAATGTTATAGTGGTATCTTTTTATTCGTAATTCTTTAATGACATATGATATTTAACACTTTTTCATATGCTTATTTGTGATCTTTTTTTCTTTTAATGAGCAATCAGTTCAGATATTTTGCCAATTTTTAAATTTGGTTGTTTTCTTATTTTCAAGAATTAAGTGTTTATAAATTTTGAGCTCTATCAGATGCTAATACCTCTAATATTTCCTCTCAGTCTGTAGCTTATTGTTTTATTCTCTAGACAATGTCTGTTTGAGAGAAAAATATTTCAATTCTAATGAAATCCAGCTTTCCAATTTGTCTTTTTTTTTTTTTTTTTTTTTTTTGCTTTTATAGATGACGCTTTTGGTGTTTTATTAAAAAGTCACCATAACCAAGGTCATCTATATTTTCTCCTGTGGTATATTCTAAAAGTATTCTAGTTTTGAGTTTTAAAATCAGTGGCAAATTTTGCTAAACACATGAAGTTTATGTTCAGATTTACATTTTGTCTTTGCCCAATGTTCCAGCACCATTTGAGAATGACTGTCTTTTCTCCATTGAATTGTCTTTGCTCCTCTTTAAAAGATAAACTTATTGTATTTGTGTGGTTCTATTTCTGTCTCTCTTTTCTGCTTCATTCACCTATTAATCTATTTGTCTGCCTATATTACATTACCTACATCACTGTAGATTGAAGTCAGGTAGTGTCAGTCCTTCAACTTTGAAATTTTGTAATATTATGATGCCTATTTGGGCCTCTTGTCTTTTACATATACTTTAGAATCAGTTTGTGGATATCCATAAAGTAAATTCCTCATATTTTAATTAACTCTTCAACCTTCCCTCTGGTATGATTCCTGGAGGTCAAATTCATAAGCTCCCCTCAGAGTGTTTAACTCAGTCTTGACTGAGCCTTTGGCAATTGATCAATTACAACTTCAAGTGCTCCTAGCATACTGGCTCCAGCTGTGGGCTTCTGCTCCAGGTAAGCTGTTATTCTCTGCATCTTCCTATTTCTCCAGTTGTCAGGGCAGTAGTTTGCCTTGGGACCTTAGTTACCTTATGGATTTTCACTTTATTCAATTTTTTTTCTCTTGTTATAAAGATGAAAGGGAAGGCTTCCAAGCTTTTTACATACAGAATGAAAACACGAAGTCTCATATGACTATATTTATTTTGTTTGTTATTTAAGAAAAATATTTTTCTCCTGTTTCATAAAATATACTCTGCAATTGTTATTTGTGAATTAAGTTTATGATAAACACCATTTTACTTTTAAATTAATAACTCTCCTCAGTTTACATTTTTCTTTATTATTTTTCTTATAGTTTTATTTTCTTAAAAATTGTAGTCACCCCTATTAGCTCATTAATTAAATCATTTGTAGTCCATTTCTAAATTATTTTTGTAGAAATTTTAAATAGAATCAATCTTATTTTTGCATGTTTCTAAAATGATGATTATGAAAAATTTCTGCAACTTAATTATTGAATGTAGAGAAATGTTACTGTTGGGTGTCATCTAAATCGTTGTTGCTCTGGTGGCACTAGGGAGTCCTGGTCCTTTCCACTGATGCAATAAAGAATTACAGATCAGTGAAGTTTAGAAGATTTATTGAAGTACGTTTCAAGAGAGAAATGAGCTACACTAGAGAGGGCTATAGCCTCATAAAGGTGGGGAGGTCTGTCATGTCTGGGCTGTAATGGGAGGTTACAAGGATGGTGGTACTTGATCGGCATGTGAGGTCATTGTGATTGATAGTTGGCTGTTACATGAACTGTTGTAAACTGTGAATGAACTTTCCCAGAATTCAGTCTGTTATAATTTGATTCATGAACTTCCAGGCATATATATGGCATTTTTGTGATGGTATAATGAGCTTGAGGTAAAAAGAAAATCAGAGTACTCCTTACTGCACAAGTGTTTGTAGCCGGCCTAAACCGGTTGCTATGCTATGGTCATTTATTTCCTTGTACTCTAGGATGTAGGGGTGTTGTTATTTGAAAAATAAGGTTTTTTTGTTCTGTTTTTGTTTTGTTTTGTTTTGTTTTGTTTTTCTGGGAAGTGCTAGGGGCAGCCTTTTAGGCTGAGCCATCAGTGTAGTTATTTATATGGCTATAGAGCTGGGCCTTCATTCCTTTGTTGCAGCTACCTACCTAACAAAGATACATGGTATCATCTATGTCAGGAGTTTTCAAACTGTAGCCATATCTGATCCACCACTTATTTTTATAAATAAAATATTATTAGAATACACCCATTTTACTTATTTATATTTTGCCTATGGCTGCTTCCACAATATGGCATTAGAATTGAATGTTGTGACAGAAACTTTATATCCCCAAAGCTTAAATAATTTACTGTTTGTTCTTAAAAGAAAAAAGTGTGTTGATTCCTGTTATAAATAATAATAATCACTGATCATGGATAGTTTTCCGAAAACTTAAAATGAAAAGCACGTTGTTCTAAATTGAACAATCACTCAAATTATTTTATACTAGTATTTTTAAATCTTCTTTAGAAGGTAATACTTGTGCATATTAAAAAAAAAAACTATGCTAGGAAAAACGATATTAAAAACTTAAAGTATTACTAATTCAAAATAAAATACTTTTTCGTTATTTTAGTTGAGATATAAGAGGCGTTTAACATTGTTACCATTGTGGTAATCAGAGTTCTGATAACACACAGGTCTGGGTCCTTATCACTGATAAAGAAATGAATTTCCATTCAGTGACAATTATGAGAAGTATTATTTATTAGAGGCACGTTTTGAGGTAGAAAAGGTCAAACCTAAACTGGCTAAGCACATGGAAATGAAGATAATGTACTTTGGTGGGCGAACAGGTTACAGCAAGGGAAAATAGTTGTAACTCTGGGGAAGGGGGAGGTCTGTGTTGTATTAGGGGCGTGAAGGGTGATTATAAAGGCATTCTTAGGAGATTGGCAAGTGAGGTCATTTTAATTGACACTTGGCTGCTATATAACACTTTGCCTAGTGTACATACGCTTATCCAGAATTCATTCTGTTATAATTAGATTCATGAACTTCTGGGCATAAACAGGATATTATAATGACGGTATAATGAAGCCGAGGTTGTGGACAGGTTAGGATATTACCATTCGGTCAAGTGTCTGTGGCACGATTATACCAGTTACAAATTGTGGCCCTCCTATCCTTTGTCTCTGGGGATGCAAGAGGAATTCTCTAACTACCATTAGGTTGTTGTTTGGATAGACTCTGGGCTGGGTTCTCCTGTGGCTCACGTCTGACTAGATATCTAACAATTTTATATTACTTTCAGGTATACAACATAATGATTCGGTATTTGGGTATATGCTGAATACTCATCACAATAATTCTAGTTAACATCCATCACCATAAAGAATTTTCCTGTGATGAGAACTTATTATTTTTTCTTAAATTGTTTATTATAACAGAAATGACACAAATTGTCAAAAATCTGTTTAGAATATTTTATATTTCTTCTTTATTTTTTCCAAAAATGAGTATACTTACAATAAAAAATGTACATTTATGAGTTTAAAACATTTGAATATGACTATCTCTCTTCTGGTATCCTGTGTTAGTACAATTGTGTTGGGTATACCTTCAAGGAACCTTAGCATTTTACGTGAAAAATTGATTTGATTGGTAAAATAATCATTTTTGATGTTTGAGACCAGTATATTAATCTTATATTTGGTCATTATTTTCTCAGCTGAAGGGATCAAGAGAGCAAACTAAAATGCAACAAAATGTTTCTTAAAAGCATGGGTACAGATTCTTGTGTCTTTTGAATATGCTTTCAAATATGCTCTAATTTTGATTTCCTTTGACATAATTCTATTATTTCTTGGAAATAACTCTGTTACTGAAAATTAAATTTGTAATAGAGATGCCCTTGTATTTGTCCTTGAAACTTGCAATCTTTTCTCAAAAATTTAAAGATATTTTAAGAAAATAAGCTATGGAGATAGAAAACTGAGAACTAGTTTTAGACTATATGAAAATCTATTTAGAAGAGTATCATTATTTTTAAGATTACTTATTGGTAGATATAATATTATATATTATTAAGACAAGTAAGGTTAAAATTTTTAATAATTTCAACAAGAAATATGTAAAATATTATAAGTCTGTGTGTAATATTAAAGCCATGTTGAGTACTGAGATATAAGAATCATATTTTCTTTATTACATTATGAAATCTAATATAAAAATAAATACTTAAAAAATTACTGATATGATATTAACACTAAAAAAATCCATAAATTCTCAAAATGAACTGCACCTATACTAAAGTAATATTCTTAGTTTTGACAATCTAATTTTGGAAGGCATATTTTAATATTTAGTAAAATTAGTAGCAGTTAAAGTGATTGTAAATATTAATGATTTCTCAATCTATTGTAAATTGAGTTACAATCTTACAAATAATATTACTGTACTCCAAGAACATGGTCAGCACTTGCTTGGTATTAAGTTACATATGCAGAAGAAGACAGTGAACTCCAATCCATTTGATATTATCATAAATTGAATGGGGTGAAACCATATGAATATGATAAAAATCCCCAATTTATAATATGTTATTTCGAAATGCAAAATGATGAAATAACAGTAGAATGATAACCAAAAGTAAATTTTTACAGATGCCAAAACCAGTTGTTCTATACAGGAAAGACTATATATACATCAGTACTATATTTACTAATATAAATTAGTATATAGATTACTTTAAAGAAAAAAAAACACCAATATTGAGATAAATAAGGGTTGACTAAATTAGGTGATGTATAAATAAAGTGCTGCTGTCAGATTATTTAGTAGTGAAATGAAATTGATCAAACATAGCCTCCAGATCAGATAGAGGTGCAAATCACTAAAGCACAGGTTAAATTTCAGAGTGCTAAGTCATATTTTCTAATAAGTTTGTGTTGCAATTATTTATATGTAAGACCAGTTATGCAATGCATTTATAAGGATGAGTCTCCATATTTGCCAAATAGAGAGTATATTTCTGTTGAATTGTCAGAATTACTTTGACACTTATATCTGAAAATGTTATAAAAATGATTGACCCATAAAAAGAATAGCATGTAGATCTGAACTCTTGCAACATGTTCTATAGTTTATTAAATCCTACAAACATAGTTCAGTGGCAGTTATGGAATCCTTTCAAAAAGTGAATTAATAGCCAAACCACTTTAAAAGAAAATACTATAATTATCTGCAAATCAGAGTGCATTGTATTTACAGTTATATCTACTGCCATGTGACCATAACATCTAATAACTTTTGACTCTGCCATTGAGGGAAAAAGCCTACACATATCCTTGCCAGTCTCAAACAAACAAACAAACAAACAAACAAATAAATAAATAAATAAATACGTGTATATGTGTGTATATATGTGTATATATATATGTGTGTGTGTGTGTGTGTGTATGTATATATATATTTCTACTAAAAATCTATTATGTCTATATTTAACATTTCAATCTCTTTTTCAGCTTGTTAAACATATAGTATGCATAAGAATCATTTTATTGTATTATCTACTAATTCTATTATCTATGATATATTTAGGTCCACAAGGTTGATATTTTTCTACTTTTCTACTTTTTTTCCAGGCACAGATATTTGTCTAAGTGTCATCAATTTGAATTAAAAATTATCTTTTTTCTATAAAAAGTTTTGGCATCTTTAGTAACTTCCAAGTTTTTGGTATGCATAATTAACTTACTGGAATCTTGAATAATAGTTTACCTTGGTTTAATTAGCAGACTGACTCATTATTAGATTTAAATAATGAACTAATTTTAGGCCGGTTTGAGACTTTCTAACTTATGTTGGTTGATGAGTCCTGGTAATTCTAAGTGCAGCAGAGCAGAAGTTGCCATCCCAACCTCAGGACAGAGAGGATATCATTCTGTGACACTGCTTATACCTCAAAACACTTCTGACAACCCTATAGAATCATGTATAAATTGTTTGCCAGATTGAGTTTAGACTTAAAAAATAAAAGGATAATAAAGGGGAAAATTGGAACAGAAGTACTAAGAATAAGATATCAGAACAATCATACTCAAAATTTATAATTGACTCTTCTTACATGGAACTTTTCTAATTACAAGTACTACTAAACTGATGATCTGACGTACATAAAATAGTTTGTGAGTCACTGGAAGTACAATTTGTATTTCATTTTGTGTCTACTCATATTAATTATAACATAAAAAAGCAAAAAATCTGCACCTCATTACAGCTTTGAAGCAGAAATAATAAAAATGATACTTGTTTTCAATGATAAGAATGAAAAACGCTGAATAGTTAATACCATTTCTTTTTCTTTAATCCATTTACCTACAGGGAGATTTGGGCTAGCTATAAACCTGAGAATATCTCCCTTACACTTTTACTCTCTCCAAAATATAAAATGTTGGCATGCATTATATTATGTAAGACAATTATCTTTTTAAGTGAGACTGCTCTTGCTCTGGCTTTAGGATTCTCATCTTACACACAGGGATAGGTCTGTTCCAGAATCTGGGTGAAAACCTAAGGCTCAGTTATGCAAATTGCATCCTGTCAGTTCTTCACAATATTTTACTGAGGTATTACACAAAATTGTACCTCATAAGAAAGGAAAAGTATTTTCATAATATGTAAATCATTACTCAAATAATTAAAATAAAAAGTATCCCAACCAGGTTTGGGAATTAACCAATCAAAAACAGTGAAATTATATATGCATGCCTTGTGTGTGTGCGTTTATATGTGCTTATAAAATAAGCTGTGGTGAATCTTAAAGAAATTATTATCAAAAGAAAATTAGTTGAGTGAGAAAAAATAAATTGCAAAGTTGAAAATGATCAAGCTTTATAATTTAGAGATAGGCTATATAATTTATTTAACTTAGATAAAATGAAATCTGTGACTATCTGTCTAAATTTATAATGATGCTGAAGAGGATGATTATGCTAGTGATAAATATGACATCGATTTCACTGGAAAACTTCATATTCATAGGATATTGGGTAGCAGAGACAGAAGTCTTATTCTCAGTCTAGGAATAAGGTTTAGAGAAAGCATCACTGTAGTCTCACATAACAAAGTTTAAAACCAAGAACTGAAAAGACGTAACTGTTAGAAACATTACAACAACAAAACTCAAGAATACTTGTAGAAATACAAAAATATGCAGTTTCCAACAAAGTAAAATTCACAGTGTCAGGTGTCTGAGAAAAAAATTACCAGGCATGCAAAGGAACAGAAAAATATGACCCATAAGAGAAGAAAAATATCAACCTTGTGGACCTAAATATATCATAGATAATAGAATTAGTAGATAATACAATAAAATGATTCTTATGCATACTATATGTTTAACAAGCTGAAAAAGAGATTGAAATGTTAAATATAGACATAATAGATTTTTGAACAACAGATTCAACATTGTGGAAAAATTATTAGTTCACTAATAATTAAAGATATAGTAATAGAAGTAGCTAAAATGAAACAGAAAAAAAATAAAACTTAAAAAAATGATCAGAGGGGATTGGTGAATATGGGAAATTTAAGCAAATTAACATAAATACAATTGGATTCTCTAAACGTGGAGATCTGAGACAGAAAATAATTTGAAAGAATAAAGGTCTAATATTCAGATTTGACAAAACCTATAAAAACAAAAGCTTAGAAGTTTTATGAATCCAATGCACAAAGAATATGAAGGAAAAAAATCAAAGCATATCATAATCAAGTTGCTAAAAATGAAAAATAAATACAAACTTGAAATGTAAGCAGAAATAAAAAGGAAGCATTAACTTCAGAGTAACAAGGATTAAACTCTAGCTAGATTCTCCTCGGAAACAATGCAAAACAATGCAATGACATCACTCAGTAAATGAAAGAAAAAAAAAATTCAAAACCAAAACCTCTTAACTTGGAATGTTACAATCAGCAAAATATATTTAAAATGAAAGGCCAAGTAAACACTTTAAGATACCCACAAAAACGGATATAAATTATCACCAGCAAATCATGCAGTAAGTACTTAAGTGGCAGGAAAATGATGCCAGATTGAAAGCTGGAGCTATATAAGTGAATGCAGAGAACTGGTGGTAGTTACCGCTAAGGTTAATGTAACTAATTCTTTTTTAGGTAAATACTTTTAAAGTATAATGTATTGTTAAAAGCAAAAGTAATAATGCATGTGCTTATAATTATTTAGTAGTAAAGTAAATGACAAACTTAGTACAAATCCTGATCAGAGAAAAAAAAGAAGTATGTTGTGTTAAGGTCCTTTGCTGTATATGAAATAGTGTAAAATCACTTAAAGTAGACTGTAACAAGGTAAAGACGTATACTGTGAAGGCTAGCGCAGGGTTTCTTTATTTTGACACTCTTGCCATTTTCGGATGGGTATTTCTATGTTGAGGATGGCTGTCCTGTACATTGCAGGATGTTCAGTGGTATCTATTGCTTTCTACCCAGTAGCCACACCTGTCAGCATGCCTTGAGGAATTGTCAGAAGACCTCTGAGGGGAAAAATCACCCAACCTAAAGGACTCCATTTAGAACAAACTAAGTCAACTAATACTGTATGACAATACAGAGTGATACCTAACAATTCAATGAAGAAGATAAAGTATAATTATGAAAATACTAATGTAATCCAGAGTGGATAGAAAGATGAAGGATAAAAAGAAGAGTAAAAAGTAGAGCATGAATAGAAACCAAGTAACATGATGGTGTATTTAAAGCCAACAATATGAATGATCAAAAAATGTAACTAACCTTAGCAACCCAATCAGAAGAAGAGGTTGTCAGGTTTGGATGAAAAAACAAGACCCAACTATATGCTTCTTACAAATTACATATTTTAAATGTAAAGAGGAAAATACTTAAATGTCAAAGAATGGATATATTTTATCATGCTGACACTAATACAATGAAAGTTGGAGTGGCTATATTTATATTAGACAAAGTAGATCTTTAGAGCAAAGAGTATTACTAAGGGTAAATAAAGGTCATTTTATAATGATAAAGGGAATGATTCTTAAAAGAACACAATAAATCTAAATATGTATGTACCTATTAAGAGTTCTTCAAAATACATTAATCAAAAAACAGAACTGTTGAGAGAAATGCGTAAGTCCAAAATTATAAATGGAGAGCTCCATGTCTTTTTCAATAATTATTAGTAAAAGTTTTAAAAAACAGTAAAAGGTATAGATGTTTTGAACTGCACTTTCAAAAATTTGACCTAATTGACGTTCATGGTACTGGCCATCCAACAATAACAGAATACGTCATTTTCAATGGAAGAGAAAGAAGGAGCATGATTGATTATATAGAGGAATTTTGCTCAGGCCTGAAAGTATGGCACCCATTTCTATTTACCTTTTATTTAGCAAAACCTTAGACTCATCGGATTATCTGCACATTATCCAGCTTACATTTAGACAAAATGATTGGGAGTTGATAACAATAGGTGACAAAACCTTGTAGAATTAATGAATAAACATACAGTAAAGTGAGTCTTCTATTCACTAAATAGATAAGTTAGAATACTCCAGGCAGGAAAAAAGAAATGCTTTTCTTGGTAACTATGTGCGTTGTACTTTAAAACAGAGGAATGTTTCTATTCTACTTATTTCCAAAATAAAAATACTATCCATGGTATTTTAACATACCTATTCAGTGATTAGGGGAACTCTTTTTATTGGACAGTTATTCTTGAATTCCATAACCCCTGGTTTTAGATTTGGAAGAAGGATAAAGGTAAGTAAATTTCTAGTGCATAACTATTTAGGTGAAGGTAAATAATTGTGACTATGCTTAACAAATGGGTCACTAAAGAAAGTTAAATGTAAACTATTACACAAAAAAATGTCTTCAGGTTTGTCAAAACTGATTTTATTGTTAGACACTACTGTGGAGAAGTTGCTAACTGCTTACATAATTGGAAAACTCTATATCTTTGATTATTAGGTTTTGAGAAAGTAAAACAAGGTAAATTACAGGGTCTGGTAAAAATAACTGTTAATTTTTTTTTTTTTTTATTTCTCTTGAACTGGCTAATTGGTTTAAGGTCAGCTTTGAGAAGACATTGAAAAAACTTGAGAAATAGTTTAGAAATAACAGTTTTGGCTCTGTGCGCCAACTTTTCTAACCATGTCCAAGGAATTTTTTGCTTATAGACAGATTCAGTGAGCAAAGTAATTTTTATTATTAAGTTGTTTTGTGTGTGTGTGTGTGGAAGTATATTAAGATACAGGTCAGTAGTAATTTAGTCATGTATGTAGAAGTATCTGGATCTATGAAAGTAGAGTATATTTATTCTGATATGATTTCTACCTATTTAATTTTTAGAAATTCACCATAAAGAATACAAAAACATTCCACTTATAATGGTTTCAATGTAACAATTAGACTCTGGAGTATGGGAACAGACTTAATAATTGTTAGAAATTTCGACTACAGGGTCTTTCAGTAATCTAAGGAATCTGGTGTTATATGCTAATGACAGATGATAGATATAGAGAGCTACTTTGTTGTTCATTTAATCTATAGATGATAACCTTTGGGGTTTTAAGAAGAAGACAATAAATCAGGGAGTATTAGTTCTTACAGTAAGCATATTTTTTAATAGTGGGTCTTTTGTTTCTTCGCAAATATAAGATAGCAGTTCTTCAAGTGGCCACTTTGCTTACATATTTTAAAGAATCTTAATTAATATGTTGTCAATTTGTGGATTACAGCAGACTTCTCTGTAATCTGTTTATTTGGAGGCCAATTATTTTATTTAGTGAGTCACAAATTTCTTCTGATTTCTAATTTGTTTAATTTTTACTGCTCTTTGAAAATGTTGTCATATGTTTAAAATATCAATTTCCTATTCTATTTTTTTCTCTAACTAAAGACACTTCATGTCAGAGATACCAAAATAGAGAGAGACTTTTCTTTAAGCTGTTGAAATTCACCCAGAATATTTTTTGAAATTTTTCTGCAGTCATATTGTAGTCATTTATTAGTTCTTCTTTATTTCACTTATAACTTTAAATATCTGCTCAGTCTACTCTTAATGGAAAGGTTTATGAACTAGCTTTATAGGGTGCAAATCATATTTTTTCAAAGATATTTATTTGAATAATGAGCAGCTATGCTATTTAAATCTTATACTGGCCTTTGCCCTCTGCTACTTTTCACATTTCCCAATAAGACACTAACAATTAGTGAACTATTGATTAAATGAGCATCAAAAATTCTTAATTCAAAAGAGAATTTTTGTCTTTTTCCTGAAGTTTAAGGAGATCTTTTTATTGACCTTGACACAGCTATAGATCAAGATTTAAATGTAACTTGTATAGACCCAACATTTAGTTCAGAAACCTTTGGAATATATGCAATAAGATTGTTTTTCTCTTTAGAACAAAACTAATTGAAAGATAGCTCATTTTCAGACCCAGAAGAAAAGGAAGGAAAAAGAGGAGAAATTTGAGTGAGTGATGGAAAGAAAAAAAATGACAAAGTCAGGGTTTAAGAAATGTAGGTTTAAAATGTAGGTTTGTGAACTATTTTTTTTTTACTTTGTTAGAGTCTTTATAGGATATTACTAGAGATCATGAAAGAGAAGATATCTTTAATTTTGAGGGCTAAGGTTGCAAATTGAAGAAAGTTGATCATTTATTGTTTTTTGATTTTTATTTGACTTGCCCTCTTTTCTGGAGGTTTTTTTTTTTCTTTTTCTTTTTTAAATAATATTATTTAACATGGCACAAGCTGCCAAACTTGTTATTTTATGTATCTTTAGTAAGATTTTGCCATTATATTAAAGTAAGTAAAGAAGTTAGGCTTTTGTTGAGAGTATATTTTAAGAAAACACATTATTTTTTCCAGGAGGTGATTATGGCTTCCTTGTAGCCACAATGACACACAGAAAGGAAGCCACTCTAGTTCTGTCATGTACACTTTTAAAAGAAGTCTTTATTTCCCAACTAAACAGAGGCAAGAACTGAAATTAGAATTAACATCTCAACTACCACTCACTGATTTTGGAATACATACCAAGCAAAAATATTTTGTTTATTTCAAGTCAGAAAACATTCTAAATTTTCTGTAGAGGTATCAAGGAAAAATTGATAGCCTTTGTATGAATTAGTCATCAGATGAATACACTTAAAATATTAGTCATTTGTGCCGGTTTAGATTTGAGACTTATTTGATCTATGTCTTGATCCATTTTTAGAAAACATTCTCTCACAAGCTAAACATAGATGATGAAATAATTAAAAGCTAACCCAAATACCAGAAAATAAAATTTCATATAACTTGACTGCAGTGCTTTTCCAAATCCAGTTATCTAGTTAATTTACACAAAGACCTATTTACTTACGAATTCTAGTTAACAAAATAAATTAAGAAATAGAAGCTTAATGAACCAGAGCTCAAATTGTTATTGAAAAGATTCATCTGGCAGCAAAACTTAAGGACTATTGGGACACAAAGGATTTTGTGGGCACCTTCCCGCCCACCCCCCAAGAAGAAAATTGCAAAAAGATGACCTTCGAACCAGAGCGAAGCAAAGCAAAGCAAAATGAAACATAATATTGGTGTAACTACGAAATGCCAATGCTTTAGCATCTTACACATAATGAAAATGTGTTCTTCTGCTTTGTTTATGAAAGGAAGATGTGCTTGTAAGTCACAGTCTCTTTGAGCAAACAGATAGTGCTGATCTTTGGAAGGGTTTTGAAAAGCATAAATAAAGTTCTGCAGGGATTGGCAAACTTTCAGAAATAGAGTATTTAGGAATGGTGGACCTTTATCTGTGGAAGTATGTGTAATGGATTATTGCTGTTGCTTATTGGTGTACTTCCAGAAGCTTTCAGTGAAGTGAATTGTCATTGATTTATGAAATGAATATAACCAATTCCAGTGGTTATATTTGTATCTTGGCCAGGGGAAATTGTTATTTCCTGAAACACTATGAACTTTTATTATTAGCACATCAAATAGAATATAGATATTTATTGTTCAGAATTTTAATTGATAACAAATGTACTGGCTTCTATAATGATATCCGATACATATTATATTCTGTTTACTGTCTGTGGATGCAAAACTCTTTTAGTATTATAGATCCAATCAAAGGTTCTAGAAAGAACTATATAATAGTTAAGAGTGTTTCCTTCTGATTTTTATTGTTTCTTTCTCCTAGTTGAAATAAAGGTAGCAATCTAACAAGAGTGTCTCAGATAATTATTCCACATTGGAAGAGAGTTGCATTTGCTGCCATTCTGTTATAACTATGGATTCCAATGGGACAATCAATAAAATTAAAACCAAAACAAAACAAAACTTCTACCTTGGTAAATGTTTCTCATTGTATTTAAAGGCACTAAAAAGTGATAGTAATATTATGCAATTTATAGTGGACATTTTTAAAGTAAGTTTCAAGTTTTGTGGGCACCATACATCCAATTAATTATGATAATAATCCTATAAGATAAACAGCAAATAGAATAATTAACTAGTAAATCTTTTCTTAAAAGGTGAACTGGAAATATGAGTCACCTTTTAAGAGTTTTAATCAAAGTAAAATTGTGAGACAAATCACTTTTATTTAAATGACCTTTAATACTATGCTGTAATCAGTTACTAATCTGGATGATAGGTTACAAATAAAATTAAATCTGAAGACAAAATGCATTTGATAATGGATGGGTAATTTTTTTCAGGCCAAGAATCTCACAAAGAACAATCCAAAAAACTGGATAAAATATAGACATTTTCCCTTTAAGGTTTCAGAAAGACTGAAAGCAGTAAGAAATTTTGTGACCAATATTTGGAAAGAGAGGAAAGTCAAAAGAATTTACCCCGTCTGGAATGTCAGGATGCTTTTCTCTCAGGGCGATTGCCAAATTCAGAAGAAAAAGTATTTACTGAGAAGATGAGAAAGTGATTAGATCTTTCATCTGCCTCACTAATTTAGAGGGCTCTGGTAAACACGCCAGGCTTTTGGCGCTTACCCATAAGAGCCGTACCCTATGAGTAATAGATACTTAGATGCTCCACAATAATCGAAATCAAGCATTAAATTGTATTAATGCCTGAGTCTGTTAAGAAAATCTGCCTTTCTTCTAGCTGCCTTCCAAAAGTAAAAGTAAATCCACTTGGGAAAATTAACATCATTTAGAATTTTACAATACTTTGCATTTTTTTTTTTATATGTCTGAAATTATATTTTTAATTAAAAATACTAGAAATAAATACTTTAATGGAAAAAGCAAAATAGAACAAATGCATACAAACTTCAAATATTGGAGATGTCAGTCATACAAGTTAAAATTACTATTAATATGACAAGAATTATATTACATCATAGAGATTAATAGCAGGAGCTGAAGCTATATAATGAAAACAAATGAAGTTTACAACAGAAAATACAAATGGGTATTAATAACCGAGTGAGTGGCCTTAAAGGCAGATGAGACATGGTTGAAGAGCTGATTGGTGAAACGACATATATTTCAAAGGAAGAATTCAGATACAAGCACAACAAACGCAAAATATGGAAAATACAGATAGAAAATACCAGAAAGAAAGAAAGAAAGAAAGAAAGAAAGAAAGAAAGAAAGAAAGAAAGAAAGAAAGAAAGAAGAAAGAAGAAGAAAGAAAGAAGAAGAAATCGTTGCAAAAATAGTGAAACATCTAGCACATGTGTGATTTAAACCCCAGGAGGGTAGAAATAATGAGGCAGAAATTACATTTAAAGAGATAGTGGCTGATATTTTTCCAAAATAAATTTGAAAAAAAATCAATAAATTAGTTTTAAAAACCAGTACAAACCCAAGGGTAAAAAATGAAGAAAAATGTGACCAAGCACAAAGAAAAAGTGAAAAACTAAAGACCAAATAAACTCTAAGGAATAGACAAAAAAAAAAAAGATGCTGCTGGGTATAAAGCAAGAGTATACATTAAAAGTATAGATAGTATTTTATATATATTATAATATTTATACTTATAGTAGACTATAGTATAAATACTTACTATAAATATATGTACTATACTATATATTGTATGCTGTATATATTCATATATATTATACTACGAAGTTTGAGTATAAATACCATATATATTCACTACCTGTATAGTTTACTATAGATTATAGTACCCTTTATTGATATAGTATCAAGATTATCTAGATAGGCTAAATAAGCAAAATAATTAAATTGATTTGAATTGATTTCTAGTTCAGAGTATTTATTTAGCTATACTAGCGCTAGATTGCATGTTTACTTATACCAGCTCTGGAAATCTAAGAATGCACTAAAACTTAAATGAGCCAAAAATACATTTAATATATTTTTATTAAATATTTTGGTATAATAATAGGAATGTACTGATATAGAAATGTGTTTCTTATTCTAATATCGTTATAATTTTATTTAGGAACATTCTAGAATTTATAACAGAATGATGGTGACACACACATTTTTTTCTAAATAATTTTGAGTTAATTTATATATTGATTGGAATTTTATTCATATGCTGAAAACAGGAGGTCAGTTTGTGGTTTTCTATTTTAAAAGAGAAATGCAGGTGTTTTTTTTTTTATTTCTGTGTAATATGCCTGAAATTTTGAAGCAGATAAAATTAACAGACTAATCTATAAATTCTATTTCAAAGTTACAGGCTGGATATTAGGATAATCAATCTCCAGAAGGAAGATTTCCTTGGAATAAATTATGTTGGAGGATTGTTATACTAATATTGATGGTCTGATACATGTTTTTTACCTGCCAAAGTTTTATGTTTGTTCTACTCTATTATTTTAGAGAAAAAGAGGTGAACTTGCTGCATGTAGGGTAAATTTATTCCAAGTATATTAAATTAGCAATATTTTTATTCTTATGACAAATGAACTAAATATAGTGATATTCTTTCATTACTCAAAATTAGTAAATAATAAGAACATAATAAAGGTGTCATTTCATCTGTGTTTTAAATCTATAAAGCTTATTTTCCTACTATAAAATAAACTTTATTTTAAATTTAAGAAGTGACATTTGTATAATGTATTACTGGTTTTTAAATGTTTTATCTTGAGAATGTTAATGGTTTTATTAAATAGTCACTTTATAATTTGTACTTTTTTCCATCAAATTTAAAATTAAAAATTTTAAATGTGTGAAAATTGGCAATTTCTATTATTGAAAGACAAGAAATTGCCCATAGTATGCATTTTTCAGACTAGTTTATACTAATATTTTATAAACATTTTAAAAATCATTATCCTGTGTTATTATATTGTGTTATTTACAGCTTTATTACTTGCATTTACCAAATAACCCACACTCTATATCTGGATAATCAAATAAAACATAGTGCATGTTACATAGTATAAAAGTCCGTTTTCCCTTTTATCATTCATACAGCAGTTTGAAAATGCTTATGTTTACCTCTAAAATCTCTACTTCAAAGTGTATTACTTCCTGAAGGTTTGTAACTGCAGGTGTTTTCCATGCAGGTGTTTGTCTCTGGAAAACCACTGCCTGTCAATGTAAGTCACAGCAGTCCATCTAGCAACAAAAAATACCCAAATGATTTACCCAGGTAAATGTAAGCTATAGGGTATCCACAATAAAAATGCAAATGAAATACTAAGCTTTGGAATTGGAAGCTAGGAATGCCAGGAGATTCCCTTATGTATACAAACAAAAGATGTTGGTTTGGTAAAAGTTGAACAAAACAGCAAAGTCTTGTGAAGTGATGGTGGGAAGATCTACCAGACTATTATATTTTGATAAAGATGAATAGAAAATAAAATCTTGTGGGAATATTTTAAACATGACATTATGAAATCACATATGTTTACCACTATTGTAAAATTGAAATGCTTGTCTATACTTCTTTCTTTCTTATCTAGTTTTTGTTTGTTTGTTTTAAAATATAAAAAGTTTGTATATGGGAATGTATACATTTTAATCATGACAGTACCCAGATATTCATTATGATACTTGTTTAATGGGAATGAAATGTGTCACTAGAGTTGGGAAAGTAGAGGAAAAAATTGATATGCTTTGGGAACAGTCATGCAATAATTGAGGAAATATCTTTACATCATGTTCAGTGCCTGGACCTGACATATAAATTCTCTAAGTAGAGTTTGGGAGATCTGTGTGAGTAATATTCCAGAAAGTATCCCCTGAGGTGATGATTCCAGCTACTACATACATTTCTAATTATATATTGTCCTCATACTATTGAGCCATAAAATTATATCTAGTGGATAACAAAAAGAAAGGACTTTGCAAGACATTTGGTTAAATTCTCATTTAAAAGTGTTGCTGTGCATACCCTTCTATATCTAACCGAGATGGGGGTAAATGGACATAATAGAACTCCTTGTGCCCTGGCAAATAAATCAGATTCTGTTAAGAAATGGTGTAATGATGAGTCTTTTGCTTTTCCATGCCTGCTGAAAAGTGACATCCATGTTTATTACTAATCCAAGAAGACTAACTACTTTAAATGGAATTTACAATTAAAAAATAAAGAATAACAAGGATGAGCTACCAAAAAGGTATCCTTTCTCCAGGATAGACAGAAAAATAAGAGAAATTGCCTAACATATTAACATTTAAATGTTTGTTTTATTTATGCTGAGGAGCAAGATTATATTTTAATGTATTTGTAATATAATATGCTATCTACATAACATAAATATGATTGAATTATGGTATATGTTATCTATTTTAAGTATTTATATATAATTCTTAAAGATTGATGTTTTCTATCAATTATCTGACTTTATATCAATAGGTGACTGTTCCCTACTTCATGATTGTTGTTTGATATATGTAAAAATAAAGTCGGTTTCCTTATTGACTAAAAGCTGCAGAATTTTAAGAACTTATTTTTATTTTTATCTTTTTTTTACTTTATTTTTAATTTTATTTATTTACTTTTATTATGGTGACATTAACAAAATTCAGTATATTTCAGGTGTACAATTCAACATTAAGGCATATATATACATTGCATTTTGTGTTCACTGCCCATACTTAGATTTCTTTCTGTCACCATATATTTGACCCCTTTTACCCCATCTATCTCTCTCCTCCCACCTACCCTCACTATCTGTTAACCACTATTGTCCACGTCCATGAGTTGGCCTATTTGTCCTGTTCATTTGTTGTTTGTAGGTTTATATCCCACATATAAGTGATATCATGTGGTTTTCAACTTTTCCTGTCATCTGGCTTACTTCGTTTAGCATGATTATCTCAAGGTCCATCCATGTTGTCACAAGTGGCAGTATTTCATCTCTTCTTATGGCTGAGTAATATTCCATTGTATATATGTACCACAGCCTATTTATCCAATTGTCTGTTGTAGGACACTTTGGTTGCTTCCATGTCCTACCAACATGAATAATGCTGCAGTGAACATCGGTGTGCCAGTATCTTTTCAGACATGGGTTTTCAAGTTTTTTGAAGTAAATCCCCCAGTAGAGGGATGGCTGGATCATTTGCAGATCAATTCTTAGTTTTTGAGGAACCTTCATATTGTTTCCATAGTGGCTATACCACCATTTGTAGTCCCACCAGCGATGTATGAGCATTCTTTTTCCCCCATAACCTCTCCAACACTTGTTATTACTTGTCTATTGATTATAGATATTCTAACAACTGTGAGATGTTATCTCATTGTGGTTTTGATTTGTATTCATAACAGCTAGTGATGTTGAGCATCTTTTCATATATTTGTTGGCCATTTGTATGTTCTTGGGAGAAGTGTCTGTTCAGGTCCTCTGCCCATTTTTTGATTGGATCATTTGTTTTTTTTGTTGTTATTAGTTGTATGAGTTCTTTGTATATTTTGGATATAGGCCCTTATCGGAGGCGTTGCTTGCAAATATATTTTCCCATTTGGATGGTTGTCTCTTTACCGTTCAATGATTTCTTTTGTTGAGCAGAAGCTTTTTAGTTTGATGTAGTCCCATTCATTTATTTTTGCTTTTACTTCCCTTGCCTTTGAGGTCAAATTCATAAAATCCTCTTAAGTCCAAGGTCCTTGAGTTTAGTTTATGTTTTCTTCTATGCATTTTATTGTTTCAGGTCTTATATTCAGATCCTTAATCCATTTTGAGTTAATTTTGGTGTATGGTGATAGACAACAGTCTAGTTTCATTCTTTGCAGGTGGCTTTCCAGTTTTCCAGCACCATTTATTGAAGAGGCTTTCCTTTCTCCGCTGTATGTGTTTTTTTTTTTTTCAAAAATTATTTGGCCATATAAACATGTTTACTTCTGGACTCTCAATTCTGTTCCACTGGTCTGTGTGACCTTTTTCTGCCCAATACCATGCCGTTTTGATTACTGTTACTTTGTAGTATAATTTGAAGTTGGGCAAAGTGATGCCTCCATCCTTGTTCTTTTTTCTCAGGATGTCTTTGGCAGTTCAGGGTTTTTGTGCTTCCATACAAATCTGATGATTTTTTGTTCTATTTTTTCAAAAAATCACAATGGAATTTTGATGAGGATAGCATTAAATTGTATAATGCTTTAGGCAATATGGTCATTTTAACTGCATTGGTTCTTCCAATTAAGAACACTGAATATCTTTCCATTTCTTTGTAACATCTTCAATTTCTTTTAATAGGGTCTTATAGTTTTCATTATATAGTTCCTTCACATGTTTTGTTAAATTTATTCCTAGGTATTTTATTCTTTTTATTGCAATTGCTGAAGAATTATTTTTTCTACTTCTTTTCCTGACAGTACCTTATTAGAGTATAGTAACAGTATGAATTTTTGAACACTGATTTTGTATCCAGAAAATTACTGTACTTGCTTATTGTTTCTAGTAGTGTTCTTGTGGAGCTTTTAGGGTTTTTTAAATAGAAAATCATGTCATCTGCAAATAGAGACAGTTTGACTACTTCATTTCCTATTTGGATGCTTTTTATATCTTTTTCTTGCCTTATTGCTCTTTCTTATTTTACCATATGGCCAAAATCAGTTTCTGTTACTTTATCTTAACTGACTAAAAATATGTTTATTTAAAACTCCAGTCATAAATTATGGGTCAGTTCATTAATGGTATGTCATAAACAATACACTCATGGCTTTATAATTATTAATATAAAGTCAAGTTTATTTTAGAATAAAAAACACTGATTTTAAAAAATTCATGTTAAAAACAATTTATTTTTAATTTAAAAAGTTAGCCATTTTATTTTGAAAGTTAGCAAGATTTATAAAAATTGACTGGTATATAAATGGAATTTGAATGATACAAAGGAGTCAAAAGCAATTTTTTTAGGCTATAAAAAAATTTAACATGTGTAAAATATTGCTTTTACCCTCCAGTTTCAGGGGAAAAAATTCACAATGAACTCTGATAACAGATGTCATTCAGCACTGTATTTATCTTATGTTTTTATGTATACCACAAAGAAAATATTTTATAGTTTCTGTAGCATTGGTTCTATGTGTTCTAAGTGCAATACCAATTAGTACCATCAGAGACCTTACAACATAATGAATATTAATAGTATTTTGGTGAAAATGAGATTGACAGTTTAAAATCTTAATGAGATTTTTTTGATTTCATACTTTCCTATCGAAAAGTTACTGCTTTCAGTTGATGTTAAAAAAATAGCCCTCTGCTCTAATTGATTTAGTTAAAAATGCCTTAGAAATGAAATACATTTAAAACTCTTTCAGTCTTTGAACATGGTGAATTCTGAAACATGAAATGATTTTAACTAGAGTTTATATTCTTTCTTTTTTAATCTCCATATTTAGACCATTTCTTCTAATAAAATGCTTTCTTTATTTTAACATCTGTCAGCTTTGATGGTTAGGAATAAGGAGTAAAGTTCCTCTGTTAATATTTTGTCATCTATATGACTTTCAACATTTTAAACTTCACATGTATTTTCACTTTTTTAAAAAATTATAGCTAGCTGTATGCCTTTGTATACTGTTAACAAGGCATCAACTAAAAATAAAAGCCTCCTATTGCTGTTTTCTAGTGATTTATAGGAAAGTCATTGTTGGCAGAGTGGAAAAATCAAAACTAAGAGCACAAAAAATGACAGTATTAAATGGTACTTCTTACACATAAAATCATTCTTCATTTAATGTATAGTTAAAAATCAATCAATTGCAAAACAGAATAAACATATTTTTTATAATTTCTACACCTCTTGATTTCACCAAACCTAAATATTCCAAATCTTTTTGAGTTTAAGCTACAAGCATAAGTAAATATTTTGGTAAAGAATAAGACCATAAAGAACAATGAGTAGGCAATGACTAAATTAATTCAATCTTCTTATACATTTGCTTGTAAACATCTTGATTTGTTTTCCTATAGAAGTTTCTAATTAAAAGACTCTAGATTGAATCCACATATACATGAATTTCTCACCTTTTAAAGTTTTTATAAAATTTTTTTTAAAATAAAAAAGTTATATATATATCATCATTTGGTCTAATTTGTTGGCAGTCTAACAGTATCATTATATTCTTTGTGGTCTGAATTTGAAAATGATTTCTCCATCAGTGATTTTTATTTTCCATTTGCTTCTTTCCAGAAATCCTGAGTGAAAATCAAACAACAAACCAACAAAACACAGGCAGATATATATATATTATTGTCCCAAATCTATGGGTTAGCAGATTTATTGTCAACCATTCACAAAGAAAAACAACAAAAAAAAGAACTTGTTCTCAATGCAAAGGCCAAAATATGTTATTGTGTGAACACATCTTGTACCTGAAGATACTATTGTCAACTGCTGCCAATAATTCATTTTTATGGTCATTTCAGTTTCTTTTCAATTCCTTTTTTGGATATCTAATATAATTTGAACATATACATATATATATGTATATACATGTATATACATATATATATACATATATACGTATATATACATATGTATGTGTATATATATGTATAAATATGTATGTATATATATATACATACATATTTGTAATTTTAAGAGAATTTTAATTTACAGAAAAGTTGAAAAAAAGTACAGGAAGTTTCCAGATGCTCTTCATTCAGTGTTGCTTATTGTTAAAGTCTTACATTATTATGGAATATTTGTTTAGAGATTAAAACTGATATTGTACAGTACTATTAGATAAAATCCAGACTCTATGTGGGTTTCACCAGGTCTTCATTAATGTCTTCTTTCTGTTCCAACATCGAATCCAGGCTACCACATTGTACTTAGTCGCCATATTTTTTCCCAGTCCTCCTGTGTTGTCTGTCACAGTTTCTTAATCTTCCCTTGTTTTTCATAATCTTTGCATTCTTGAAAAGCACTGGTCAGGTAATCTGTAGAATGACTGTTTTTTTCATGGTTAGATTGCATTTATACAAAAAAAGCGAAGGGCTTTTCTTGTCACATGTCACAAGGCACATGACATTAAGTAACACTTACCTTTTATCACTCAGTTAAGGTAATTTCCAATTTTAGTTACTGTAATTTACTATATTTTTCCTATTTTATTTTAGAAAGTGATTTGCTAAAAGTAACTCACTGCCAAATTGACGGGGGCTAGGGTTAAGCTCCACTTTCTGGAGGAGAAAATTTCTATAAATATATTAGAATCCTTCTATAAGAAAGATTTGTTCATTCTTCCCCACTTAATTTATTCAATCACTATTTATATTACTATGGGCTGGTATATATGTATTTTATACTTTTTCATTATAGCCAATACTATGTTCTTTATTTTGTTGCTTCAATTATTCTAGTTTTGATCATTGAGAATCCTTTCTGTTTGGCTTCTGTGTCCTCTTGGGTTGGTTGGTTTGTTTGCACAGTTCATTACTTTTGAGTACTTTGGGACGATCCAGGACAGTCTTGTACTCTTCCCTGCCTTGGTCATAGAATCAACCATTTTACTGAACTGTTTGTTTGTTTTGCTTTGCTTTGTTTAATTGTAGAATGGTATTTTGGAAACCAAGATCTACATGCCGGGTTCGTTCATTGTTCTTAAGGTTCCAATATCTAAGCACTTAATGGGGGGAGACAAGAGAACTAACTGTTAAATCAAGCTATATTCAGAGACTGCAATATGTGTATCAGTTTTACAGCCAGACCACCAGGAAACCTGTAGAACAAAGAAAGATTTCTGCTGGGATTGCTAACAAACTGTGATGGGAAAACAGAAAAACAGAGTCTTTTTGTGGTGCCCTACGCAAAATAAAATCATTCATTCTCTATAGCTAAAACCATGGGGAACCCATGGACAAAGGCTGGGAATTGCCAGCAGAACTTTTACACTATATATTCTTAACTTTTCACGCTACATTATCTTATCTTTCATACTGTATACTCATACCAGAATAGGGAAATGGGTAAACCAAGTCTGTAAACTGTAATTTAAAGAAACTAAGAATTCTCTGAAGATTCAGGGTCCTCTTAATATCTTTTTCTCAGTCCTTCTCAGTGTCTTTACTCTGTGCCTCTCACTGTCTCTGTCTCTTTGTCTGTCTGTCTCTCTGAGTCTCCCTCTGACTCACCCTCTGCCTCTGAGAGGAGACCGCACTCTGTCTATGAAGCATTATCCCTTTTCTAATAAGCTTTCCTTTTGACTCTAACTTTGGCATGCATTTAAATTCTTTCTTGTACTCAGCCACAACTAACTAACTCTCTCTCTCTCTCTCTCTCTCTCTCTCTCTCTCTCTCTCTCTCTCTCTCTCTCCATCAGTGCAGGGCTTGAGCTCCCCCTGCTTGGGGAAATTTGCCCTGTCCTGCATCACTCTGAGAGTACGAAACTAAGAAACACGTGTTTATAGACTAACCATATATTTATATACACATTTATAATAGTTTCTGTATCTATCCATGTTTTACACACACACACACACACACACACACACACACATATAGCATGCACACACACACACACACACACACGCACACACACACATATACAATCTGTCCGATACAAACAGTATTTATGTAAAGCAGGCACTTTTCAAATTACTTTCTCTGTGCTGGAATTCGATGTGAGTGAGTTTGTGTGCAAGCCTTTTAAGAGCAGAGTCTCAGTTTCCTGCAACTCTTCGCTCTCCCAAACATAAGCCTCACTGGTACTCAAAGCCAGATGTTATGGGCTCCTCTTCCTCATGTAGGTCCCCAGGTTCGGAAGCCTGATTATGGAGCTCAGACCCCTCGCTTCTCAGGGGGAACTCTGTGGTTGTTTTTAATTCCATGATAAAAACTGGCTAATGAATGTTGTTTTTTATCAGTAGGAGAGGTCAGTTGAGCAACTGGCTCAGCTACTATGAATGCATTTCTTCAAATTGCCCAGTGCCATTTTTGCTCTTTAATTGGCTTAATGCTCTCAGTTTTTTCTGCATCTCTACAATGTCCCCATCCCATATATAGATTTCCACTGATTCTTACCGCTGTCTTTATAAGGGGTTCTTTGGTGTGTTGCACATAATATTGTAACTCTACACATTTACAAAGAGGACCTAGATTTGCTTTTTAACCATAGTTCCCTTGTGGCTACAATACATGAGATTTCATTTATAGTTTTCTGATTTTCTTCCCATGTCTTCAGTTGGCTATTGATAGCCTTTGACTTATTATTTTCTTCTATACTCATTTTAAGATCAAAAGAAGCAGCCAGCCCATGTCACATGTTTATAATCACAATTTTTGTTTTAGTGAGTAATGTAGTATGTATGCAATATCCCATAAACTTGTAATTTCTTTGCTCAATCAGCACATGCCATTATTGGATACTTGTTACTACAATGACTACTAGCCCCCATCTCTTTTAGAGATCTGTTTTAATCATTTCATAAAAATTGAGCTATGTAATTTCAAAATTTAACTTTGGTTCTATATTTCATAGGGTCACTTGTAGTACAAATTATACTGAGTCACATTAATAGCCTTCTCTCCTCTTCCTCCCCAGTAAAGGGTAAGAAACTCAAAACGGATCATTATAAGTATTTAAGAAAGGGGATACTTTTCAAGATATGAGCAGGGCCAGGGAATCAATAAGGACAGTTAAACACTACAAGATCAATAAAAATATGAAGCTATTTTCATTCTCTTTCTGGTACTCTGGTGGGAAGGGGTGCTGAATTGTTATTGGACTTCAGTAAGAGCTGTAGCTGGAAGTAAGAGATGTCTGGCAGTCACTGCGGCTTTCTTTAGAAAAACAGAGTCAATGCCTAAAACGGACTCTTAAGAAAAGAGTCCTGAATTAAATTACCTTTTTCTCCTGTTGGTGGATCCATTGGAAGTAATATAATTTGAAATTAAAGGGCTAAAGGAAAATGATATTTTAAAAGTTCATTAGAGGTTATCCTTCAGGGACACAGAGCATGATGGAAAAATAGAGAGTAGGTCTTCAGATGCGTACAGAGAATACTCACACCAGAAGTACACAATCATTGAATAATTACTATGGTACAAGCATTTCAATTATTTTTCTACATTATAAAATGAGGTATTGTACTATGTTCTATAATACCCATTTAATATTTAGAAGTTACTACCAGAACTTTGGTCATATCTATTTTTCATCTTCTTTGTTTATATATTTATTTTATTGTTAAACATGATATTTTGAAACTTGCATTTGCTTTACTGCCTACCAAGTGACTGACCTTCTTAAGAGAAAGAAAATTCTTTATAAATGTGTTCTTTGAGAGGCTAGTGGATAAGTTGGATCTTTAGTGGAATCTCAATAAAATATTTTTAAACTGCCTTCTAAGAATTTTCTGTTTCAATTCCTTTATTAAAATAGATTATTTATGTTTTCTTTATGAATCTGAAGTGACCGATATGATACTATATTGAGAGGAGACACTGCTAAGTATTCAAAAAAACAAAATACACTATGTGCAAATTACTCTTAATTAAATTACTATTTTCTTTTCATTTATTTAATGTACTTTTCCAATTTTTATAGTTTGCATATAATGAATTATACACAAATTACTTTTTGTTGATCTATGCTTCACAATTGAGTTTGTATCAATATATTACAATTTAATATAACATGACCATAGTTAATAATTCTGTATTGCATATTGCATATTGAAAGTTGCTTAGAGAGCAAGTCTTTTTTTTTAAGAGAGTAAATCTTAAAAGTCCTCATCACAAGAAAAAATAAAATTTTGTAATTATGTGTTATGATGGAAAATAACTAGACTTAAAGTGTGTTCATTTCTTGATATATATAAATAATGAATCATTATGTTATACACTTCAAAGTAATATACTGATATATGTCATTTATATCTCAGTAAAAATTAAATACGGAAGTATATTCAGGGCATGAGGCAGAATAGCCTCATATTAATGAGAACCCCCAAAAAATAATTTAAAATGATGTGTGTAGCTTTCAGTTAATATGAAGAAATTAAAGTATATTTCATCTCTGAAAACTTTGAGAACTAGTAAAATGAAAATAATTAAATGCATGAATGTTGAAACAATATAAACAGTAAACGAAAATTGATGCAAGAAGAGACAACACACACACACACACACACAAATGTAACATCAGGAACAGAAGGAACAAGGGTAATTGATTAAGTTTAAAAGAGAAAGATGAAATATGAGCCTTAACTGGTCAAAGCCCAAGTCATAGTACCCAAATCTCAAAATTCTCAAAACTTAGAGTACCCAGACACTTCTGAAAAAGAAAATAGAATTCTTAAAGTCAAATTGTTGGTTATTTAAACTATTGGAAACAGTTAAGGTTTTCATATTTTCCTTCCAAATCATCCTGAGAAATAGGCACAATATCCATCCTGTTCAGCAGAAGAATGAACATTTACTTTCAGGAAAATCATTATCAGAAGTAGTAAGTATTCAAAACTAGAAATAAAAGGACTAAACATCCCAAATGTTAATAAACATCTACCTACCCACCATTGCATCCAATATGCTGACAGCATTGCTCAAGTCCCTGGGGAAACTTCCTTCTAGACTTCCTAAAGAATTACAAATTACAGATAATATTGTTGTGAATCCCCATTCATGAAGGCTCTGCCCTCATGACCTGACCTTTCCCAAGGTCCCACTTTCTGATACCATCATATTGAGTGTTAGCTTTCAAAATATGACTTTTTTGTAGATGGCAAACATTCAGTCCAAAGCACACATTAGTTAAAACATGGATGTGTCTAAAAGGAGAAGTTACTGAAATAAAAGTTGTTGTCTATGGAAGAGTAAAAATTCAGTCGACAAGGTGGGAAAACTGTTGTTTCATTTTATGAGTCTATTACCTGAAAGGAAATATAATAACATAAGCAATAGTGCATATATTTTTAATAAATAAAATTTTCTTCACTCATCCACCTACTGGACTGTAAAATGACTTCAAAAGGCAACTCTGATTAAGTTTTTCAATTGACTTCAAAATTAGCATGTATGTGTATGAAAACAATCATACACCACATTGTCTACTCATTTTTCTTTTAATAAAACACTAAGATTCTTTTCTTTGTTGTGTTTATGCTATTCTCTTAGTTTTTCATATTATCCTTTGACCTTTCACTATATATTATATTTCACTGATTTAAAGTATACTTTTTTTAGTAGCTAAAGCAAAGTGGTATTTTATAATAATAATCTTTCTGATATAATTGTCAAGTCTGTTTTTTGTTCATTGTTAGTAGTACACAAAATAATAATGCTATTTATAATATCGTCTTACGTTAAATGAAATATAATTTTAGTCAGATTCTTGTTGATGTGCTTTTAATTTATTTTCTCATATTGGAAATTAAAACAATCTTATTGGAATACATGTATTGCTATTTTGGTGGGGCATGTGGAAATGTATTAGTAGAATTAAAAACAGAATGAAACTGTTAGTTCAAGTGAATGTATATTTTTAATTTAGAAAAATATTAGAGAATAAGCCTGCAAAAAAAAATGTAGTGATTGTGTATTCACCATGAGTCTTTGAAAATATCTATAGCTGTACTTCTGCATAACTTATTTTTCATTTTAAAAACATTATTATTATCGCCAGTATTATTGGTTAAAATTCACCTTGTAATTTTATTTATTTAATTTAATTATAAAAAAGTGAGACTTTTTAAATGGTTGTTAAATTTTAATTTCATTTAATGTGATTTACTATTCATATTCTTTTCATATTTTAATTATGGTTTCAAAAAATATTATAGTAACTTTAAATATTAAGTGATAACATCATTTCAAATATACTTCATAAGTACAATTTAACTAATGTATAGTTCTAAAAACTATTTTAAACACAATGCATTTTGTATGTTGTATTTAAGGCTAATGATCAATCATAAAACAACTTATTGGTAGAGAGGGAGAAAGAGGAAAAGAGAGAGACAATGAAGGACATTTAAAATATTATACCTTAGAAAATGATCACTATTTTGTATATATCAGCAAAAGATAGTTCAAAACTATATTAAGAAAAACAAAATCTTATATACCTTTCAAAAATGTCAGAATCTAAAAGATTTTGTGTTTGCAAATCATTTATATTGTAAACATTACTAAATAAGTATAAGTTAAGATAATTCTGCTTTTACCTTCATTTTTCCCCTGAATAATACAGATTTGTAATCAGACTGGCACTGTATTGGTATATATTGAAATAGTTCAAATTTGCATCAGAGTGGCCAGTATGACCTCACCTAGACAGTGAACATAACCTTATTATATTTTAATTTTTTTTTCCTTTGGAGATAAAATCACTGTGACACACAAATAAAAAAGTAGGAAATTAAACTAGATAAGAGTGTAGCAATGACAGGCAAAGCAGTGTAAAAGAGATATGTTATATCTACATCTACCAGAATCAATTGGAGTTGGCTGCATCAGGGAGAACTCAGCAATCACATACTGCCACTGATATCCTGGCTGTGGCATTCAGGAACTGTCAAAATGAAGCCTTAACTGATCCTAATTTCCAGGATAATATATAGCAGCAGACATTGCCTTCATGAAACTTTTGTTTACTTACAACTTTAATAACCTAGGTTACAGAGATGGAAAAATTCTATAAACTGCCTTTGAAAGAAACTTTATTACCCTTTAGGACAACTTTATTTCACTTTTTAGCATATGTATTCTAATTTGAGACCATGTGGCAAAACGTTTCTCAGTGAGATTAGTTATTTCTTTATCAACTGTCAGAAGAAAATTCATTGTGACATTAGAGACATTTATACTATACATTTATCAAAATATATTTTATTTATCAATTTTCTGAACATAGAATATGAATAAAGTACCATTGTGCTTACTATTGGTAATATAAAAAAATAAAACAGAGACTTCATTCTTCGAAGTTTAAAAGTACAACTTGAATTAAAAATTCTAGTAACACATTTTATTTGCCATATTTGAATTGGAGGTTCTGTATTTTTTCTCATATATTACTTTGCACATTATAGTTTTTACTATAGTTTTCCGAAATGAAATTTCTTCCTGTATGAGATTTAGATGCCATTGACATATTTTCATGACTGAATGCTTTTGTAATTACAATTAAGGAAATGTGATGGATGGTACAATTTTCCTATGTATACAAGGTCTTCAACTAGAAATTTAAATTTTTACATCGTAGAGAAGATATTTTAAATGTGATAATTATAAATATAATTTTTTTTGTTGTTTTCGTGATGTAGGAGAAAATGCAGGCCAATCACCTTAGGCATTTTTCCTTGACACTATTAGTGATATTATTATTATTATTATATTATATTATTATTATTTATTTATTAAAGAGAATTCAATAAAGCAACTGTTGGTCAATTCTCATGGGTGCATATACAGGCCCAATATATCCATATATATTCTTAATTCTGGGCTATTCTCTTTCTGCACAAATTGAAGACTAGGTAAACTTCCTAAAGCTCTCCTCAGTGGAAGATTTAAAGCCAATTTTGACTTTTGAGGCACTCTATGTAAGGCTATATAAAAGTCTATTTTTGAGGCACTCTATGTAAAGCTATATAAAACAGTCTATTTTTAGCTCACAGCTATCCCCTGAGCTTACCAATGCATGAACCAAGCTTGGTTATTTCTCTCCTTTGTCATTTGGTCATGGATATCCCTTCCATATGGCCATAGGTGTAAGCTGAGGGAAATATGCTGGTGGAACCTTAGGAAATGACATGAGAATTTGGACCACCTAATCATGAATCTTGCTTGTGCCCTCTGGCTTTGTACATGCTTGGTTAAAAATGCAACACTCTTATCTTATGATGGATTCCTGCTGGAGGTATCAAATTCTTTAACATGCTGGGTGTGAAAGGATAAAGCTCATGAGGAAACGGTCTAGTATCATGGTCACTTGATATTTTATGCTGAATCAAATGACGTGTCACGAGCTGTAAAAAAATGCTGTAAATTATCTGCTGCATATGGCATGGCTTTACTCTAAAAGGCCTATGGTGAATCTCTTCTTGGAGGTTTCTATAGTCCCCACAAGACAACTTATTTCATTGTAAATTTCTCTAAAACCACAGGATTTGACTGGCATCTTAGCGCAAGTAGCAGGTCTGCTTACACCACAACCTGTACTTACTATACTATAAAGTCCTTTCCTCCTGTAGACCACATTTAAAGTTAACAGCCCTTCACTGCACATGCATTGATAACACCAGAATTTATAAGTGTAGAATGTATTACTACTTCCAAAATCCAAAGAGTCCTTCTAGGTGTCTAGGTATTGTGCTTCTTTCTTAGTGGTGAAAGGTAAAAGATGCTACAATGTATGTGTGTGTGTGTGTGTGTGTGTGCGCACACACGCATGTGTGTATTTATTTTGAAGAGAATGTTTGGTTGTGCAATTAGAAACACTCACATTTCACTGATGTAGCAGGCTCCTAAAATTTCTTTCAGTTTATTGTCAATCCTCTGTACTCTCTGTAGTTCCTATGCCTTACAAAGTCCTGTGTTTTTATACCCTTTGGACACCTACTCAAATAACATGAGGTCATTGAATAATGGAATACTGTGGTAGTCTATATAAAATCCAGATGTCCCAAGACGCTTAGTCCGTGTTAAAGTAACAGCCAGGAAAAAAGCAGTTGATTTAGACCTTAGCATATAATTGTCTTTCTCGTGTGAACACAAAGTGGTCTTTCTGCTTGATAGAGATCTGTTAGGTTTATGTTTGTGCCAAAATGATGATTTAAGTGAAGATATTAAGAGTTTACCATGCTTGCATAAATAATATAAGGTGGCAGTAATTACTGCTTTCCTACAGAGATGGAATTATTATTATTTTTATTTCCCTAACCAAGGCAAGGGAAGTCATTTTCAGTAGGTTTCACTTGATCTTTTCCAGTATGCTAGCTCTCACCGAACAGACGAGGACCAGCGTGGTGATTTTTTCAAGCCCCCTGTATGCCCATTCCAATTATATATTCAGACACTAGGAACATTGCCACCGAGTATGGACTCAGTAGATTCACTGTGAACTAGACCCAGAACTATGCTTCCATTTATTTTCTGGGCCCTGTAAACTCCTATTCTAATAAGGGAGCCATGATGATACTTTGAGTCCTTAGTTATCAATGCCCAGTTGGACACTGTGTTCAACAATTTTTTGTATGGTTATATTTCTTTTTTTCTGATGTATGTTTACCTGAGTAAATGGTTCTAGGCCACTTCGTGGGAAAAAATGGAGGAATTATTATTGTATATGTTTGCTCTAGTGTCCCAGCATCCTTCCTCAGGGAGAGCCAGCCTTCCCTCAGTCAGCAAGTTTCATTTCTGGACAAAGAGCAGGTTCAAATTTGAAAACAGGGTGAGAGTTTATGTCAGTTTATTGGTGCTGTGGCCTGCTGCCTCTTGATCATACATCTTGGGTTTATTTTGCATTTTATATAGAATAATATCCCTTTTGACTACCCATGTGTCTTATCCCTGGGAACTCCATGTTCTATTAAATATCTTCATAGCTCTCTGTGGGTCAAGATTTTATAACTTCCAGTTTTATATTTCTGCTCAGTACAATAATTGGATTCACCTGGCTTCATTTGACTAAGCAACCACCACCTGGCCTCCATTATTTTTGGTGGATCTTATCATGCCCATTACTATCAGGGGATCTAGCTCTATAACAAAATATTTTCCGCCAGTTCTTGTCTACAAAAAGATATCTACCACTGAGCTACTTAATGATATTGTTCTGTCTTTCACCAGTGCATTCCTGTGTCTTTACCTGTCTGTTCCTTGTGAAAGCCAGATGGGTCAAGGCAGACGATGGAGTTTACTGTAAACACAAAATCTTGTCCTTACTGCTCTACTCCGTTGGATGTGGCGTCTTCACTAGAGCAAATCAATGAACGTGATCTGCAGCTATTGATTCTATAAATGTATTCTTTTAGTACTCAGCAGGAGGAATCAAAGCAGTGTGCTTCCAATGGAATAAAAAAAAGGACAGCAGCTCTTCCCTGTCTAGCCTCAGTATTATTTAACTACCCTTCTGTCTTTCATATTACAGTCCAAGGCACCTTTGATTGTCCTGACATACCACATAACAACATACTGGAACCTCTAAACTGATAACTTTTCAACTGGTTTGGGTGAAAATAATCTGTTGTTGCCCAAATGCCTATTAGATATCCTGGATTCTCTATAAAGATAAATTCAATCCAGGGAGTGGAAAAAACAACACAACAAACAATAAACAAAAACCCATGAACGTTCAAAGAAGGTTTTAATATACTGACATTTTCATTGGTTCATTGTTTTCAGCAGACTGAGTCATTTCTTTTAAAGATGAGAAATAACCAATCCAGTTTGTGCTGAACAGATTCTTTACTTTCAAAAGTGTCATGTTTAAGATGATAGCCTACCTCTACAGTAAAAGGCAAATTGTTGCAAGCTGTTGCCATTCTCACACAAAAATTTAAATAATCAGGCCAGGTATTTAATATCACAAGGTCCCCATTGGCCTGGCATTATGATTTTTAAAAGACTCCATTCATAAGCTAACAGTTGAGTCATATTAGGGAGGCTAGGAGCCTAAACATCAAGAGATGCCTGTGAAGAAGCTATCTCTTTTTGTCAGAAGTTTCACCAAAAAAACAACAAAAAAAAAAAAAAGAATGATCAGTCTCATAGACTTGAAGCTCCACGGGGTCATAAGGGATGAAATTCTCTACATGTAGCACTTCCCGATCTATATAATTCCTTCTGACACTTAAGGGATGGGGAATTGCAAGTATATAGCGCATCAATTAGCCCTTGAATTAGCCCAAAGGGCCTTACCTGCAAGATCATTCTTATGTTTGTTCTTTTGCATGTATTGAGTCTTATTTTAGGCTAGCTGTTGTTTAGATTTTCCTCTGTTCTACTTGTTTTGAACAATTTGATTATATAATGTGCCTTGGTAATAATTTTCTTCCTATATTTTTGGTACAACGGAGTTTGTTGAGCTTTTTGGATCTATGAGTTGTGAATATTTGCTCTCTGGCTTGTGGGAACAGACAATGTAGCCAGCCTTCTGTGGGTGCTTGAAAATATTACTTGTAATAGGTTTGGGTGGTTTGTCCCATACTCAGTTTTCCTCATAAACATAATCTGTTTAGTACTCTAGTGCACAACAAAGGAAGACACTCTGAAATGGCTAGATTTCTCTCTGTATGCACAAATCTCTACGTTACTCTGTCCTTGAATTCTAGCTGCCTTGTCCTATGCAGATTCTCAGCAACATCTACTCAGGGTACCTTCTAGGCTCTACCTACTTCTCCCTCCCTGATCTGCATCCAGAAATTCTCTCAAGGCAGTTAAGTTTGGGTGAGTAACAGTTCTCACCTTGCTTTCCCTTCCTGTGTCTTTAGGATCACCGATCAACACTGACTTTTTTTTTTTTTTTAATTATTAAAGGAAAGAGTAAACTTGGCTCTACTACTCCATTTTGGCAAGCTGCAGAAATCTCTGAGTTCACAATAACTATAACTGAAATCCTGTTACATTTCAGAGTCCTGCCAATATGTCAATAGCCTGAATCCAAGACTGCTGAAATCTTTGATCAGCTTTTCACTACTTTTTTTTTTTTTTCTCCAGTGTGTTGTTGTGGTTCATTCCAGCTGGCTTAGAATTAGGCTGAGTTGTTTTACTGTTGTGTGATATGTATCCCCATGCGGCTGACCCCTGGTGAATACATAAACTTTACTGATTAATTGTGTGTTTTGTAACCATGGGACTGAAGAAATATTGGGTGGTTTGTACCATTTTTGTCAGTATTTGTATGGGTAAAGTGAGATTGATGATTCACCTGTCCTCAGTGAGCACTCCATAGGACTCTGCCATTGAAAGCTCATTACATAGCAGGATATGACTTCTAGATCAGCAGGGTATTAGAAATTCCTGAGGTGACTCTATTTGGGCTCCCTGGTTCTGAGTTGTTCCATCAGTATCAGTAGTTCTTCAGCCAAGAGGAAACTCTTTCAGCATGGTTCATAAAATGGAGCATTGGAATTTGCACCTGGCTTTTTCTACCATTTAGTTTGAGGCAGCCTTTGGCTGTTTTGCATACCCTTGTTATATTGCATCATATTTTCTGCAATTAAACATATATAAGCATTTCTTCATTCTGAGTCTTCGAGCCTTGGGTTTTTATTTATTTGTAGTATTATGTATGTATGTATGTATGTATGTATGTAATGTATGTATTAGCACTGATCCCCTGATAATCTAGAAGGTTTATATACTCTTAAATTCTGCTTAAGATTTGAAAAAAAAAAAAAAGCCTTGAGGAAAAATAGTGCTCAATATTTAGGTTTCCTTCCCTAAGATATTTTTCTCTTCTTCGAATCTCAGTCTCCATGGCAACCCTGAACCCCTTATTTTGTATTCCCCCTTGTATAGAGAGTGAACATGAGGCTCATAGAGAGCTCTTCATTGCTCTTTCAGCTTCTTCTATAGTTTCTTTAACCATGAATTCAACACATAAACCATACAATTTAAAAAAAAAAAGAGGTTTTAATGTGCAACTCTCGTTCTTATTTTTTGGATCTTCAGCCTGGCGTATCCTAGTTCTTCATTACTTTTAATAGCTATTACATGTACTTCCTTAGCTTCATGATTTTCATAGTGTAAAAATTGTTTCGACACAGCGTACATTTTAAATATTAAAATTGAAGACCTGAGGTACGTTAACATCTTTCAATATTGGATTGAACCTCACAATGCATGCCTGCCCTCAATGCAAATATAAGTTTCTGGATCTGCACTGCTCAATATTGTGGCCACTAAGCCAATGTGGGAATTTAAATTTGAACTTAATTTGAATTAAAAATTAAATTGAATTGCAAATTTGATTCCTCAGTTTCACTAGTCACACATGTGGCTAATGGTTATTTTATTGGATAGTGTGGGCATAAAATTTTTCCATTACCACAGAAAAATTCTATTTGACAATTCTGGATAAGCCACATATAGACTTGTCAAAATTATAGCATCAAATATTTCTTTTTTTTTCAATTTTGGTAATGTCAGTCAAAGCTAACAACTCTTCAAGAGATAAAATACTGGTAGAAGGAGAATCTTTCTTAAGAGAGAGAAAAGGCATCAGAATGCTGTGAAATATATATATTCTACCCTCCACCAATTTTTAAGCCAACTTAGAAGGTATTAAAGAAAAAATATATATATTTTAATATATGTATATATACATATATAATATTTATACATGGGCCCCAGTTTGATAACTAAATAACATGATGTTTATGTGAATTTGCTACCACATGGGTAATCCCACAGATCTAGTAGCAAGCTAAGATGTACCCTATTCCATATCTGTATCTGGTCCTCTGAAACCTATAGCTTTCTAAAGTTTAAGAAAACCCAGTGGTCTTAACTATCTATTAAGATATCAGAGCCAATGGAAGTGATCCTGGAGTGAGAGTGTATCAAAGCAGCATATAACTTCCAATTAATGAATGGACTATTTAAGTTCCTCTTTTCACGATGGATATAATTTAGAGAGTCTTATTATTTAACTATTTATTGCCTAATCTACAGTCCCCAACTCATTTTGTGTTTCTTTTTCCATTATTCATTTATAGCAACATATGTAACTACACACACACACATCACACACACACACACACCAGCAATATATCATAGCAATATATACATTAGATTTTAAGTCCACAGTATCTCTATTAAAAAATATTAATTTGGTCTACTCTACTGCTGCTTTTGGTCTGGAAGCAAAGTAATTTATCTGAACTCATACTAACTAGGCAATGCTAATCGAGCCTTGTTTACTACATAGTTTTGGTATCAGTAACAAATGGACGATTCTGAAACCATTGGGACACAAATGAAATTTTCCAATTATTTGTCCTTTTTTGCCTTATCCTGTCTACTATGATTTTCTAGTTTTCCTTTTCCTGCATAGTTTTGGTGTATTTTGGTGTATAGTTTGTTGATTCCCTGGTACCGGATTTTCATTTCATAGGTTCAGCTTGTTTTGTGTTTCTGTAATCTTTCTTGATGCTTGAATGAACATTGTTTGTTTTTTATCTTTTTAATCTTTAAAACCCCACCTTAAGGCTATTTGAGTGTGAAGAGAACAGGCTATGAAAACAAAAGTTTCAATGTTAAAGTTTTTTCATGTGTCTCTCATTGAAGTATTTGCTTATACTTTGAAAATTATAATTTGTTTTGAGTTTAGAAGCTTTATATTACTCCTCATGATGTCTATGTAAATTATTGTTATTTTTCCATATCATAAGCCATATTTGAATTATTCATTCACTGTCTTATATCAACAATAATTTAACATAATATTTTCTTAAAATTGAAAAAAGTCATTTTTTGCCTTTGTAAAAATTTCTTCTTGTTCACACAAAATGTAATATTATTACCTGCATTAAACAAAGAATATATTTTTAATTTTATGCATGAAGTTCTCTTTACTATCAAAGTAGAACAGAGTTGTTTTCTTCATCTTCCTCTCCTGCTACCCCTCTTCCTCTTCATCATTGAGTGAGTATTTTCTCTTTCTTTTATTTGCTTGGTCTTGTTATATGCTGTGGGATAGCACTAGCTATTCAGAATGGTTTCTTAACATCATTTAACCATTCAGATTAGATTTTATTTTTATTTGTAAAATAAAATACCTTTTTTAAAATAAAATACTTTATTTCTCTTTAATACTTTTTTATTTATCAAACTAAGATATTACTATAATTTTTTTTGTACAACTGTTCTCATGTCTCATGTTCATTCTTTATCATATCATATATATATTTATGTGTCATTGCAGCAAAGTTGTAGCATCAGTTTTTGAAAATACTTACATTTTATTCCGATAGAGTTTTTTGAAATTAAAAAAAAAAATGAAGCACATTTTAAGTCAAGAACAAGTGTTCCCAAATGAATGATAAAGAGTCTTTATGTATATAATACCTATTCTCTCAAACAAAATTTTATTATTGCCTTAAATATTTTTGCACATTGATTCTCTAGGCTACTTTTCTTTGCATTTTAAATATCCTTATTTTGATATCTGATATGACAAGATGTTTATTTCCTTCCCAAATTCATATGTTGAAATTTTAATGCCTAGCATGATGGTATTAGGAAGTAGGGGCCTTTGGAAGGTGTTTAGGTTATGAGAGTGGAGCTTCATGAGAGGGATTAGTTTTCTTATGAAAGAGACATGCAGAGATCCCTTGCCCTTTACCACGTGAGGACATGGTGAGAAGTTTCAAGCTATGAACCAGGAATTGGATCCTTCATCAGAAAGCACATGCTGGTGCTTTCATCTTGGACTTAGTTTCCAGAACTATGAGAATTATATTTTCATTGTTAATAAGTGACCCAGCCTCTGGTATTTGTTATATCAGTTTGGAAGGACAAAGAAAATATCTCTTCATAAATCAGAGTATTAATGTTGGTATACTTTGCTTCTTATTTCCTCAGATAAAATGTCATTGTGTAAAATTACAGATATATTTCCTGATACCTCTGTCTCTGGATAGGTAGATCGATAGTTATTTTCTTTAAGCTCAGAAATGAATGTTTAGAAAAATGATTGTTGTAATACTCAATCTTAACATAAAATAAGTTTCATTTATAGAAATTAATAATTAGGTTTTGAGAAAACAAATTATTTAGTTATTATGAAGAGGAAAAACCAGCTTATATATGAGCTTTTGCACATTCATTCATGAGAGTCTTGATTATAAAAATCTTTCAGAAGTTATTGTTAATAAATAATAAAACTAAACAAGCACTAAACTGTCACTTAATGGTTGCCATAACAATGGACAGATGCTACATCATTTGTCACCTGTGCATTATTAAAATAATTTAATTCTAATGCTTGATGAAGTTTTACACCACCGAAAGCTGAGAATGAATATAATTCTTAACTAGAAACTTATTTTACTCCATAAAATATTATGGAGTAAAATACCTAAGATATTATGCTTATTTAAAACCAAAACATAAAGTCCAAGCAGAACAATGCTTTTTATCTTTACATACTTGGTTAAACAAAAGTTTAAGAGTAAAAATTTTCTTTTCAAATAGGTTGGTAAATTTCAGATAGGTTGGTAAATTTCATTCCAGAAATAGTTTATAAGTTTAGGCTTCTAGGAAAATAGCAGTTCCCATATGCTTTTTTTAAAATTAAATTATTTGGTTTTTATAATTTCCATTGGAATGAAAATCATTTATTAATAATTCAGAAATTGTATGAATCTTTAAAAAAATCTAATAAACTTGCCTTATTTATTTAAATTTAAATTGATTAAAATTTAGTTGTTTTGCAGGAAACTTTTCCTTTCAGGAAATATTATTTTGATTAAATATGTTGTAGAATGACCAACTTCATGAAGCTATTAATAATACAACAAATAAGTATATACCAAACAGTTAGTTGAAGAAATATAGTTATAACAATAGAGCTGGCACTTTCTGTCAGTATTACTCTCCAATTATAACCTCATCTTTGGTACCGACTACCCAGAGAAAATTCTAACTTGCATTTAGTTTTGACCATACACAGGCATCTTATTACAGTTTTAACCACATTTGTGTATATCCTTGAGAGTAAGATGTGGCTTGCATATTTTTCATTTTTTCATTTTGCTTTTATAAACAATAGTTATATATACATCTTTGCACATATCTTCTCATATAAATATGGGAGAGTTTCTCTTGGACATTTGCTTAGGGATACAATTGTTTTATGAAAAACATCAACTTTCATTAATAGATATTACTAAATTAATTGTGCCACTTTACAACTCCTTCAACAGTGCAAAAGAGTTCTCATTGTTTTACAGCCTCATTATGACTTAGAGTAACACTAGGATGTTAATAATTTCCTAGCCTGGTGAGTGTGAATTATTTCCTTTTGATTTTAATTTATATATATATGTGTGTGTTCATTAGTAAATGTAGCAACTTTTAGCAAATTAATTACCAAACATTTTCAATTTCATACTTTTGTTGTAATTATTGACATTTTTGTTTTGCTACCTGATTCTATTTTAGCAACCCCAAACCATGAAATTTTAATCACCATTTTAATTAGCATTACAATTATTCTTCTATTATAGATATGTTTTGTTTCCATTCTCACTGATATATTTAAATCAGGTATTTTTTAAATATGATTTATATGTATGTATGTGTAATTGTTTGTGCATGTGTGTGGTTATGTGTGTTTGATGTGAGTCAAAGTCCTCCCCAACAAAAATGCTAAACACTATTAGTGCCAGCATTATCTCAATTTTTTAATATCCGTATTCATCATGTTTGTAAGATAAAAACTATTCATATACCATACTCGAACGTTAAGGAAATTGAATTACAGAAAAATTAACCCCAAAGTACCCTGTCTGATGTGTCACCAAATTTATAATTTGATTTTGGGAAGTCTAATTTCCTAGCTTACCCTTTAGAAAACTTAAGCATATTCTATCTCTCCAACACAGTTTGCCCAATGAGGAGCTGGAAAAAGTACTTATAAAATTATATTAATAGACAATTTAAAGTTCTTTACTTTTTTTTTTGAGTCCTGAAAGAAAATTTCCTATGGAAAGTATAAAAATGAGTTGTTTTTTTTATTAAAATAATCTAAAAAATCACAAATACTTGATTAATTTTTACTAAAATTTAGTAATTAAAGTATTAATTTTTTTTGAAATTGTCCAAATTATAACTTTTAAGTTACAAAAGCATATTTGAAATTGTTCACCAATAAAATTAAATAAAAACTATGAATGATGTGAACAATCAGTAAAACCACCTTCTTACATTTTTAGTAAAAAATATTTTTTGTTGAACAACAACCCTTGGACCCAATTATTTTTAGACTTTGGATGTAAATGCATTAATTTTGGTTAACTTTCAATGTAAGCAATAACAAACAGAGTGAGGTAGTGAAATATATTGATGATTTTATAAATAAACAAAATTATCAAGATTGCCCTTAAGTCTAAGTTTATTCCTCATATGAAAATATCTCTAAAATGAGGCTAAGATATTGATTGCACACCTTATGTAATATACTATTAATTTTCCTGTTTCTTTAAATGTTATTAAAGGAATAACGTTAATATTATATGAGATTATCTTTCTTGTTCTTTAATGTGCAGAGCTAATGTTATTGAGTCACAAACATTTCACCATATTATATTAACATTTTCACATATCATCTATTTATGTTTCATGACACGAAACTTCATCTGTTTTTATTGTTTTCCAAATATTTTCAAAATGCATATCATTTATTACCCTATTAGTCATTTATTATATTTCAGACATGAACCACTTTGGTCTTCTGCTTTTATCAGATTACCTGTTGCAAAGACAATAATGATTTTAATGCTTCTTAAAAAATTAAAGTGTGATAGAAAAGCAATTCTGAGCCAGATGATGTTACAGATAAGTCAGGAAAGAAAAATAAAACAAAACCTGGAAGCCCTGCTTTGCTTATGATGAGAAACTAACCATAAATCAGAAGGTAGTTGACAATCATTATTTCAGTTCAATTTGTCAGTGGTTCTAAAATTAAATGTCAAATTATATTAAGTAAAGAAAGTGTTTAACATAATCAAAGTGAAGATTATATTTAGGTGATTATTGATAGAAAAAATTAAGAAATATTTTATAAGCTACAAAGGTAAATGATTTTTTTTTATTTCAAGACCAAAACTGCATAAAGATTTATAGCAAAAGATTGTAATAATTTAGAATTTGAAATGTTATAATATGCTCAATGGATGTTGTGGTTTAAATGTAGAAATGCATTTCATGATAACATGAATTAAAATTTTTCAGGAAGATTAAGTCTTATGTATTTTCTGAGGAGACTTCACAGTAATGACAGCAAGTTGTCAGGAATATACACATCATTTCATCAAAACAATTTTCTTTAGAAAGATAACATTTCTATTAAATCAAAATGCATTTATTACAAAAATGAAGTTTATTTATAACAAATATAAATAAATGTCAGGATTTCAGATACTGTGTTAAATGGTTTAATTTTACGAAACTAGAGAGTTAATGAAGAGGTGGTTTGAAATCTTTATGTGTCATGACTGATGATTATGATATACTTTTGTTTTTTCTTTAAAATTCAACCTTTAAAAATACCTATTTATTTATATAGCTTAGTGTTACCACTGGGATGAAATCCGACGTCACCCTAGGGGGGGGGGGTGGTGAGGGTGGGGGTGGTGATTACCTTGGTTCTTCCTTCCCAGCAGCAAAGAATTACAGGTCAACAAGATTTAGAAAAAGCAATATTTGTCGACGATATATTTTAAAAGGAGACGGGCCACATTAAGGAAGTTTGCAGGCCTGTGGAATTTGGGAGGCGAAAAGATAAAAGAAAAGACAGAGTATGTCCAAGAAAGGACCGATTTTTCAGGGAAGAGCTGTTTAACAATGCAGAAGTGGGAAGATCTGTTTTATTTGAGCCGTAATGATATGTGAGGTTACCTTGACTGAAAGCTGGCTCTTATTTAATGCTTTGCCTATTGCTCAGGTACTTACCAGAATTCAGTCTGTTATAATTTGATTCATAAACTTCCAGGTATAGTCATAATATTATATGATGTGATGAGGCTGAGGTTGTGAGCAGGATAGGTTAGTACTTTCTGCACGCATGTTTCTTGCTGGTTTAGCCAGCAGCTTTTATGGCCTTAGTGCTTAAGGATTTGGGGTAAATTATAATCCTAAAGGGAGATGTTTCTGGGGTCCTTAAGGAAGGTCTTTAAGGGAGGTTTCTATGGTTACAGAGCTGGCCTTCTCTCCTGTTCTTCATGCCTGACTAACTACCTAACAATAGTATATGTGTACCTTTTTCTTCCATGGCAAAAATCTCAGTTTTTTAATGATACAATATAATTATTTATTTGTTGCAACAATACATGTATTGCTAACATTGGAATAATACCAAGACCACTGCAAAAAAAAAAAAAAATGCTTACTCTAAATAATTTAACATTTTTACTGTTGTTTTTGTCCCTAAGATATAATTAATTAGTCATGTAAAATCAAATTATAATGTTTTAAGGTAACTTGGAATAGTTCCTCTGTGTGGTTATATCACAAACTGGATATATACATGTAGGGTTACACTTTGCATTCAATTTTTAGTTACTTTAAACTTATATTATTTTTATAATTACATTTATTCTTTACAATTCTACCTTTAAAAGTATCTATTTATATAGCATAGTGTTAAAACTGGGTGAAATCTGACATTGCCCTAGAGGTGGGAGGGTGAGGGGGGTAATGTGAATTCAGTCATTAAAAGAGAAAAAAAAAACTATATTTAAAGGAGTCTTGTGTCTATCATAGTATCTTCTGCTCTATCTCACTTCACTTTATTTTATGCTTTATCTTATATATTTTTGTATATAATCAAATTTATATTTATAGCCTACTTTTTAGATTAATGATAGCTAACAACTTTTATTTACACTTCTCATCACATAAAGAATATAATACTAATTTAATAACAGTGTACATAAGTATTCCTTGTTTTATGTCTGTACTGTATTATGAGGAATGTACCATTGTCATTCAACCATTCTCTGGTGAAACGCATTTGCACTATTGCCATACTGTAGCAATTACGAATATATTCAATGCTAATCAACAAGTGCATATGCATTTTATAATTTTATCATTAGTTTTTGTGACAGAGTTTTAGAAATAGGATTGCCAAGTCAAAGTATTTAAGTGTAAATAAATTTTGTGGATTTTCTTTCATAAAGGTTGGACCATTTGTATTCCCCACAGCAATGTGTAAGCAATGTATAATTTTATTTCTTAAGTTCACTGAGAGTGTATCTCATTTTTGCCATGCTAATAGATGACAAATGATATCATATAATTTTAATTTTTTATTCTTTTTATTATAAGTGAGAAAAAATTGTTTTACATTTAAAGAATAATTTTATGTCTTTTTCTCTAAATCATCAACTTAGAGACCCACTTTTTTTCCCCAGTAACAAAATGCTATGTTTTAAGTATTTTAGTTCTGATAATAAAAGTTTGTTAAAAATGTGTTCTACCTGTAGAAGTTGCCATAAAGATAAAGAATAGTTTTAAAATTGGTAAAGAAATTGTTTTGAAAATAATAACATTGCTCTCATAGGCTGTGAGCTGGTGGAGGAAACAGCCATAAACAAGGGAATAAGTACCCAGCCAGAATAATCTCAAATATTATTAAATACTAGTCGAGATGCTGTTTCATAAGAATTACCACTAAATAGCTCTTAGAGGAAGTGACACTGAGAATCTGACATAAATGACAGAGGGAATCATTTAAAGTTCCAAAAGGAAGAGAGAAGATACAATGAACACAAAGGCCCCCAAATTAGTAAGGAACTGGCAAGTCCTGTATGGCTGAAACTGCCACAAGCATTAGGATAGCATGAATTAATCAGAGGAGAGATCAAAGCCAGATAATTTAGCACTGTGAGGAGTATAATAAGGATGTTGGATCCAATTCCAAGTTTATGGGAAGTTTTTTGGAGCTTTTAAATGAGAGGAGATATATGATTTATGCTTTTAGAAAGATAACTCTGGCTACAGTGTAGGAAACACACTGGGTCTAAAAGGCAAGAATGTAAGCAGAGATGCCAGTATAGGAGCCAAAATATAATTTTTCCTCTACCCATGTAGGTTTCTAGTTTACCCTATGACTCAGTAATTCTATTTTTAGGTAGATACTCAAAAAAGTTGAAAATAATGTACTGAAACAAATACTTGTTTATGAATGTCCATAGTAAACTATTCACAATAGCCAGAGGCAGAAATAATACAAACTCTACCAATGATGAATAGAGAAATAAAATGTGGTATTGTTAAAAGATGAACTGAGGCACATTATAATTTTTAAGAGTTTATTTGAGCAAATTTTGATTTGAATTGTGGCAAACCAAAAGTGGTTAATAGCTATTGAAATAAATTTCTAGGCACAAGAGAAAGCTGTTCCTGCCTGAGATGCCATTGAATTGTATAGTTTGAAATGTTTAATTCTGCTATGTGAATTTTACTATGGAAAAAAAGAGAGAGAGAGAAAGAGAGAAAACCCAGAATGGAAGAAAATAAATACTTGGATTAAGATTAAAAAGTCACTTTAAAGGCATTAATGGTCTCTGTGTATAGGTAAAGAGTGTATTAAAGTCTCACATCTCTACTTTGAGTAGAGAAACTGTCATCATTTTCATCTGACTCAAAGTAGACAGCATCTTACTTATAGTGGTTCAACTTAGGAGTTTCCAACTTTACGATGTTGAGAGAGCTATATGCATTCAGTAGAAACTGTACTTCAGATTTTGAATCTTGATCTTTTCTCAGGATAGCCATGTTGTGTACAATACTGTTTCCTGATGCTGAGCAGTGACATGGGCCACAGCTTCACTTAGCCCTGTGATCATGAAGGTAAACGACCGATATTCTACTTTGTTGTGTACTTTGTTGTGAGCATTTTTTGGTTATCTTGTTTTGTGTTTTCACATTCCATCATCACATCTACAAAACATCCATCTGTGTCTCCTTTTCCTGGTGAGAAGAGAAAATGGAAGGAAATTACTTTTGAAGTGAAACTCAAGATAATTGCTCACTGTAGGCTAATATAAGTGTTCTGAGATGTTTAAGGTAGGGTAGGCTAAGATATGATGTTCTGTATGTTAAATGCAGTAAACACATATTTAACTTACGATATTTTTCAACTTATGATGAGTTTATTGGGATGTAACATTTTAAGTCAAGGAGTATCTGAAAGACAATGTGGTAAAACATAAGACTATATATATATATATAGTTATATATATATATATATACACAAAAACACAACACTGAAACTTTAGACAAACTATTTGGTTCATGGAATTGTATTTGTGGAATAAAATTCCTGGATATAATGAAGCAACAAGAAGTAGTATAATAGCTGAAGATAAAATTTAAGAATAAAAATGCCTGTGTATAAGACAATCTCCATCCACTCTTCAGTTATTGCTGCCTTTATTCAGCAGCATTCCACATTTCCAGCTTGATGGAATATGGTGAAAGTCCTGACTCTTTTTCTTCCCCTTCTCCTCCTTATTACTCTTCTTCTGCCTGACTTATGCTTCGATTGCTCAGGCATCCATTTCAAAGAGGCATCCACTTCAAAGTAGGCAAATAAACAGACCAGGACAGGACTAAATAACGATCCAGATTGCTTCCCCCTACTAAGCCTCCTTTGTTTAGAGATCTTGGCTGATTTCAATAACTGACCATTTAGGCTACTTGCTTTGTTTTTGGTTTTTTTGGTTTTTTTTCCTTCCTATGCTTTAAATTTCTGTTCTTACGTTATAAAATTTCCCATAAAGAATGAGCCCTCAAAACCTTAGACCCTCACCCTTGACTCCTATAAAAGTAGAACTCCAGGCCCCTGTGTTCTCTCTCTCAGTACTTGTGAATGCACTGTGTATGCTCTAGGTATGCTGTGTAATTTCCAGGTCTTCTAAGTAATATACTTGTATCTTTTCAAAAAGTTTTCTGATAGTTATTGCTGAAGGCATCTTGCAATCACAAAAAGAACCACAAGGGCTGGTCCAGCCACAATAGTGGTTATTGATAGGTGGAGAACTATACAAACCACACTGCTGTAATGCACTTTCTCTCACCTTATTCCTTTGGACTTTTTTTGCTGTCTCTTTAGATTATAAAAACACAGAACCCATACTCTGAAATAATGCTGTGATGCATTGATATATTTCTTAAGCCTCACAGAATTTATGAGTCCCATGGTAAGTGAGGGCTCTGTAAGCAGGCCTGGCTGTAGTAAAGCTCCTGAAATTTGGGCTAGCAGATCCAACAATGCTTTAGATAGTGGTGGATAAGAATAATTTTTAAAGTCTAAAGGCAAGCTTAAATAATATAAAGTCTACATAGACTTTTAAAATTCAAGAGCAAGCCCATATGACTACTCTCTCTTTGAACAGCAGATTTCATCAACCTGCTGGGATCTAGTGGAGACTGAGGACTTGTCTAGAGGATAACAAGTAATTGCAAACAGAGCAGTTTATTATAAGCACAAGTATAAATTTAGGAAGGCACAGAGTGGCTGTGATGGTGAATATGGGAACCATCCGTGGGCCCAACAGAAAGGGGTGCCTCTAACTATGGCTTATCTAATTGCTACCACTGAGGAATCTTCAACCTTCTGTTAGGTAGCTAGTCAGACAGGAGCAACAGGGGAAACAAAAGAATAGGGACCCAGATAATAGACCACTCAAAGAACACCTCGATGGTAATAGAATTCTGGGTAAGCACATGTGCACTAGGCAGAGTTATATAGCAGCCAAGTGTCAATCAAAACGACATCATTGCCAACCACCTAAGAATGCCTTTGGAACCACCCATCACAGCCCAAGTGTAATGAAGGAATTTCCAATTCTGAGCCTTTTTTTTTTTTTTTTGACCTTTTGTTATCTTTTCTGTGGACTTTTGTGGCTTTTGTGACCCTCTTGCCCTTTTTGTTGTTGATTATTGTGGTTACAGTGCTCTGTTACAGCTCTTTACTGAAACCATGTGCCTCCTTAGGGCACACTTTCTCTTTCTAAAATATACTTTTAATAAATCTTTTCTAAATCTCACTGACCTGTGATTCTCCACTGTGTAGTTCTGAGGAAAAATGCTAACTACACTTCCGCACTGTCATCATTCCTCTCTCTCTCCCCATTGCCTTTGGGGCGACACTGAACTCTAGTCAGCCCCAGTGGTAACACTTCTAGTAGTAGTGATAAACACAGTTCTTGATTTGGCACTCTCCTTCAAGACAACAGCTGGTCCCTACAGACGCAAGTCATCCTGCCAGAGGCAGGGATAAATATTTATGGTATGTAAAAGAAATATTAATGGCACATCACATAGCATAATCACTAAATCTTATATCCCTATGTAACCAGATATATATCTTGGCTGATTTTCATAGTCAAAATCTGTGACTATGAAAGTTGTCTGACTTTTTGAAATCTTTTTTTCAACATGAGGGGTTATAGTATTTAAGATGACCTAAGAAACGATCTTTATTATTTAAGCAATGCTAATAATTTATCTTCTTCTTCTTCTTCTTCAAAATATATTTTTATAGTTATGAATAGTAACTTAGTAGACTTGGTTCTGAAAGTTCTTAATAAAAACACACATTTTATTTACTTTTATATAGAAGATTAATAAATATACAATAAAATTTATTTTATATTAATATTAATTATATTGTTAAAATTCATAAAACATGTTCTTTCTTGGATTGTTTTGGCCCCTTATTAAGATTAATGTAACAATCCACAATGTTTTATAAAGACTATCTTATTTCAAAAGATGATTATATAACAATGAATTAAATTATATTTATATTACACTCAGAAATTAATTTATAATTAACATACAAGCTATTTGTATTTTCCCATTATTTCCTTCATTGCTGAAAGAAGGTAAAATATTAAAATCTGTCCTTGGTAATATTCCACAGAAATATTCAACAACAAGTTATAATATTAATATGTAAATAATTCTATGCTATCATGTACCAAAAATAATATAAATATTGTATTAAACGTTGGAGTATGTTTTCTGATTTGTCAGTATACAATTTTACCATATTTTATTTGCCTATACATTTAATAAATTAAATACACATACTTTGCATATGTGTATGTATATATATGTAACTTTTGAAACCCTTTGATAATTTTTTTATCATTATATTTCTATTGTTAAAAATTTTGACTTCAAGGAAATAAATGTTAGGACTAGTGAAAGTAGACACTTGAAATTAGCTCTGATTACAAATTTCCTTTCTGATGCAATGTTTACTTATTCTTAGGAATTTCAAGAACAAAGATTAGTTAATTCATTTGATAAATATTTACCAAGTACCTGCCATGTACTAGGTCACACTATAGAAACTAGACCTATTGCATGGGAAAAAAAAAAATAATTTTCAAATCTCTTTAAACTATTACATTAGTTGGAAGAGACAGACATGAAGTAATGAAATTTGCATGGGATTTAGAGACCAAGTTCTATTATTCTACCTGCGTTTCTTGGTTTTCCAGCCAAATATTCAAGATTTCAAGTCTTTCCCATGCATCCAAGTTTCTTTATTTATTTTTAATTATAAACTAAGAGTTTTTTTGATAAAACAACTACAAAATTTTGATTATTTTGTGTGAGCTTTAAAACAGTTTTAACTCTTTCAAGTCACTTGTTTGCTCCTTAAGTTACAACTAAAGTTGATTTCAAGGATTTCTTAAAATCCAACAAATGAATTCAGTGTTGATCTATGCCCTCAAGGAGATTAATTAATCAATCAGTCAGTCATCAATATAAATAAATATATCTCAAGAAACCTAAAGAATTATTATACATTATAATTTTTAATTATTATTTAAAAATGCACTACTATGCACAAAATTGGAGTAAATTGATTCAATTTCTAAAGATTAAAAACTAGCAAAATTCTTCAGTAAATAAAATAATTACTTTATAATGCACTTTTCTATACAAACAAAATCAATACCAGACATACACACCTTTCAGATAGGTACCATTATCATCCTAATTTATAGATGAAGAAACTAGCAGAAAGAGGTAAATCATATTGTACAAAGGAACACATTAGCAAAAGAAGAAAAAAATCATTTGAATCTAGATAGTATGGTTCCAGAATCAATATTCAATTTGGTTACCTCTTACAAGGATTCAAATGGTTTATCTATAGAGTAAAACTTAATATTTTGTTCAATTTAAAGAAAAGCAATGCTTATTTAGGTCTTTGTAGATGCAGACAGACACTGATACATATCTTGAAATTTGAAAAATCAAGATAAAATTCATCATCCAAGAAAAAACAATTTCATTGAACTCAATCGTCCCTTTGTTAAATAAATTTAGAAAATTCTCTTCTAAAACCGAAATGTAGACATTGCAATTGATTCAGTGGCAGCATGAGGGCATCCTAAGATCATGGAAATAGTTGTTGAATCACTTATTCTGGTCTTTGAATATAGCTTTCAGACATATTTCTTTTACTAATACAAATCACTTTATAATCTGTCTTCCTGCAATAGCTGAGAGATAACAATTGAAACTCTTACCTCAAAATATGTATTTGTTAAATTTCCTAGAAACTTCTGATCATATACATTTTTGCTTTTCTACTTATTCTCATAATTTGTCCTATATTAGGTTAATATTAATGTAAGGGACACTACTGGAGCATCTGTTCAGCCTTTCTCTGAGAATGCTTGATCAAAATAAAGAGCTGCTTGTCTGCTGTTTATGTTTTTCTCTGTTTCCCCTTTTCTCTCTGAGAAAAGTAGAGTGACACTTGATCCATACTTAAAAGTCAGGATTTCTGCATTGATAATTTAATCTGAGAGGCACAGAGACCAGGTACATTAAAGACTCCTGAGCCCCACATTACTGAAATGGAAATTGTTCCTGTAATCTCTTTAATATCCCAGAAAATTACCTTTTTTTTTTAAGACTTGGTGTATAATGTTTTTTATTTCATACAATAAAAATACATTTTAGATTAACATGGCATGAAAATTATGTTTGAAAACTTGATTACTCAATTATTGAATGAAATATGGCATATTTAAGCAAAATATTTTTGGTAAATCAGAATATTTAACATTTAATGAAATAATATAATTTTTAATAAATTTGATATGTAGAGAAAAGTATACATTTTGCAGTCAGATGAAACTGCATTGGATAAGTGGCGTGATGTCTCTTGTTTTAGTATACTAATTTTTAGAGTAGGAAAGTAATAGCCAATAAAGAGAAAATAAATAATAACTAAATTTAATAGCAAATAAATAGCTAATAAAGAATGAACAGCTGCCTGAAAAGTACCCTGTTTGTTACCAACTATGCTTTGGGTGGTAGAGATTTCCTTCCCAATCTGGCCATCACCATCAGCATCACATGATGGTGCTGTGAAAAAGAATTAAGATGTGAGATTACAGAATGAAATACACAGCATATAAAAAGTTACTAATAAATATTAGTCACTATTAGTATTTTCAAGCATTTATCAGCCCCCCCATACTTTCTTACCTACAGAAGTTATTTCAAAATGTTTTAACAGTATAGCTTAGCTTTTGATTTCAAACAATTCTGAGAACTATATATTTCAAATATGTATGTTTGTTTGAAGTATAAATCTGATTTGTTATAAAATCTGAGGCAAAATAAAATGCTCTACAAGGCTAGTGTGAAATCTCATATGCTTGAAATTCTAATATCTGGCAACTATATATAGCTACAAGATGTTCGAGAATATAAAATAATAAGAGGCAAACCAATGAACAATAAATTACAAAGAAATACTAATGGGACACAGCTTCTCAGTGATCTGCTCTGTATGTGTGTGTGTGTGTGTGTGTGTGATACATTTTGAAGTAGTAGCCATCATGATAATACCATGTTCCAAATTGATGTATATAGTGTCCTGATCACTTTTCTATTTTCTCACCTTCACCACTTAGGGTTTTAGTAAGAGCCTACTATAACTGGTTTATACTTTAATTCTTACAACAGGAGATCCAGGTTAAGCCTTTGATATATACAGGCATACTGAAAATAATGACTATATACAGGGTAATATAATGCTGACATACATATATTTATGAAGCAATACAACTTTTGACAGGTCATTTCATATTGCTTCTACAGCATGCACATCAACATAGGAACCATATGTAGGGAAATAATTCTCCATAAGTCTCTGTTTCTTTATACCTTGCAAGCCTTTGCTTTTGCACAACCTGAAAACCTTTCTTCCAAGCTATCTTTTCCAGGAAAAATTATATAGCAAAAAGCCTTTTGTGGCACAAAGGGCAGGCACGCTTCCTGTCATAAAATTTACAGGTTTTCTAAGCTCAGTGCCCCTCTACTACAAAACGATCCATTCCACATGCAGCATACACCAGGGCCCACTTGTGTCATCTCATAGGACTATGAAGGCAAAATAAACTGATGCAAATATATTGATGTTTATGAGTAATAAAAATTTTTTTCTGTGATCTGACCCAGAAGTCATATGCCTCTCCCAGTACCCATTAAACTATAGCAGGCTAATTCATTAGCTTTCAAGTAGGGTAAAACCTCAAACTCTTCATAATTCTTAATATTTTTAGAAGAGGGATGAAATATTTAAAGGGTATAAGTTTCTGGGAGAGGAAGGATGATGGCCTTATGAGGTTTTGAGGGAAGTCCATGGGAATGGTCAGCAGAAGTAACCATTAGATCTTATGGTGCACAGGGTAACGAATGGTGTGCTCTGTTGTAGGCTGTTAATGAGAATTTATTGCCAACATGTTCCAAGTGAATCATTAGGAATTAGGATCAGAAAGCTGCCTTAAAGATACCTTGTTTGCTGTTCACTTTGTTTGGGGTAGTAGAAAATTCCTCACCAACCAGGCAGTCAGCATCAAGATCACCCCATAGTAATGTCTATTACTTCTGTGCCATATCTTTTCACATAATTGTTGTATAGTTGTACTGATTTCCTTAGGAAAGAGCACATAGTACTTCTTTGAAAATGGCAAAATCATGGTCATTTTCTGGCTCAAATCCTCCTACAAACATTTCAAATTTGGGTCCATTTGGAGATAAAAAAAAAAAATGTTCTCAGAGTATTTTTAATGTATACTTGCTTCTGTAAGTGAGATCTAGTCCTCTCTGGGAAAATTTCCCAAAACAGAAAAACCCTTGTGCGAAACCATTGAAAGCACCAACTCTACATTTCTAACAAAAAAAGGTAACCTACAAGAGAATGACTGAATGGAATCTAAATAATTATTACAGTGAGTCCTTCTCCCTGAAAAACTTACCTTCCTTGTATATCAAAACCAGATAAAAATTTAAGAGAGTTTGCCATGACCATGTGGGAGCAAATAGCCCAGAATAAGGTGGAGTACTCAAAAAAAAATTACTGCTGTATGAGCCAACACCAAGTTAATCATGAGGTAGAAAACCTCACAGGCCCCTAGCCAGAAAGCAATTCCAAGTGTTACAGATGTTGAGTCAAGGGATTTAACAGAAACAATCGTGTCAGTAATAATTACCTTGCTGCCTTATATAAAGTTTTGCATAGACAGAAATAATCAGAAGTTGATTTGGTCAAAAGTGAACAGCTCAGTAGAATTAGCTTCATGTGATAAAATGGCTATCCCTTTGGGAAAAGCTTTGTACTACAAAAAGCAAAGCTCTTGAATCAAAACGTTCCTTGATTCTCAGAAGTTTTCTAAATGCCTGGATTTGATGTACTATTGGTTTGTCTAAATTGCAACCAGATTTTGTTCACTAGATTGCTCTGGATATTCAACCACATGGCCAGTTCTGTAGTAAATAAAATGTGCGTAATCACTTTTCTCCTTGGGCAGAACTCATAGCTATTTTCATTGCTTTAAACATTACCCCTTAAGAAAATTTGTTATATTTTGACTGACTTTTGGACTGCATATATTTTATTAACTATTTGATCTGCACTTGGAAAGCTACAGATTGCCTGGCAAATTAAAATGACTCATATTTGAGACCACAAACTTTGGGAACAAATTGTGGCTGCTGATATAGCCAGCTATGTCACAGTTATATATTATTGAAATAAGAGCCCATTCTCTGATAGCCTGACTGGAATTAGACTACAGATTAAACCTATACTACTTAGGTAGCTATCATTGCATTTGGGATCTACCACTGCATGAGACATGGAAACAGAGACACCACCAAAGACTGAGCAAAAATAGACTCTATTTTCGATGAAAGATCTACTACTTCATTTAAGAATTGGAACTGTGCCCAAAATTGACTTGTTCGAGAACTCTATCTTAATCTGGACATTTGTTACTACATTGTATAATAACATTTCTTAAGGTTTTATCTGGTTTTAGCACTAGAACTGGAGAAATTATTTTCTTTTTAGAGTGTAGGGATGACTTTAAGACTTATTTAGATAGTGTTGGGTAGGTTTTTCATTCCTCTGTGGATTACCTTTTTTCAAATGTATAGACAAGTGCAGGAGGTCTCATTGCATGGAGTGTGGTCCCTGTCTAGTTTTTACAGACAACCTTTATCAAACTTTGACCCTTTCTTGGAGCTCATCCCTCTAGACCTACTTTTAATTTACAATGTTACTGTTACAGTCTGACCAACCAACTCCAGAAAGCACATCATTATAGTCTTTGAAACTAAGTTATATTTTCAGCAATCAGTACCATTTTCAATCTGACAAGAGTGAGAGTGTTTTTCATTGCAAACACTACTCAACAATGTATTGATAGTCAAGATTTTTAGGAAAGCTTCCATGCTTCTTACAATCCTAAATCAACCACAATGATTTCTGATTTGAATTTCTTTACCTTGTCCTGGCCCACATACATCAGTAAAGCAGTTTACTCATTTAATTTAGATGTTCACAGAAATAAATAATTTCCAAACATCTTCCTAGATAATGATAAGAACAAAAATGGTGATGAATTTATCTAAACCAATTTTGAAAATCTGATATTCCACCATAGTCAACTCAGAGTGTGATGCATCTATCTGTATCTTATGCCAGCTCCAAACTGCCCTGGTTGCTGCATCTTACTGGTGGTAGCTTGGCCAAAAGGGAACCCAGAGGACTCAAACATAATTCTTGTTCTGTCTCTTGATTCTCTTGTTAGACTAACATGGTCTTAACTCATAAGGATAACATCTTGTTTGAATGTACTGCTTACCATGTCCTCCTCCTACACTGGTCATAATAGATATCTATAGTTTTATAAAAATTCTTTTTCAAATAATTGCATCTGATTCATCCTGCTCAAAGGTCAAGATGGAAGTAGTGGATGGTTGAGGACAAAATAATGTTTGGGCTTTTTGAATGAGATAATTTAAGTTCATGATAGTAGAGTGAGAACAAACATTTTGTCAGTGGAAGGCAATACCTTAATCCCTGGAAAATACAGAGAAGAGAGGGCTATTAGTGATCTTTGTATTTCAGTATTAGTCTTTTCTCATTAAGGAAAACATCCTGAAATAATTTTTCCAACATGTTTCATAAAATAAGTTTAAATGACCAATAAATTTTCCATCCCCTGCCAGACAGTTTTGATCATAATTTGATCACCATTCTTCTAACCTTCTCAGGAAGACTTTCAGAAACAGAAAATGATGACTCCAGTTCCTGCCCCTCTACCCAAATACCTTTCAAATCTATACTCTGAATGTCATTCCATGGGACAAACAAATATCCCCTGGCCAAATATATGAAACAAAACAAAACAAAACAAAACAAACAAACAGATATATTGTACATTCCCTCTAAAACCAAGGACTAGACTTAATTATTAAGATTGAACTAGAAATTTTTCTGGAAGGTTGTATTGGACATAATGCCAATCTCCCCTCTTCCCCCCCTTGAATAATTAGATAACACTATAGAAATTCTCAAAATTGTGACTGATTCTGTCATTCCAGGGGTGGCATGAATACTCCCAGATTTTTATTTCTTCTATGGAAACCAGGCATTAACTTCCCTCTTCCATGTTAGAAATGTTCCAAGAGACCCTAAGTGTTTAACGAAACATCACAGTAAATCATTGATGAATATGGAGATCTCTCCAAAATGGTGATACTTTCAGTTAGTCTAGAAAGATTTCTGGAGTGATAACTGATGTATTATTTTTAAATGTGCATCCTTGGCTGTTATTCCTACCATGGAGTCACTTCTGTTAAAAAGTATGGTAAGAAATGTATCTTTTACTTTGGCTGAAGTGATTATTGATCTCATCTTGGCCATGAAAATCACTCAGGTTTATCTCACTTATCTGTTCGTGGTTTTAATGGATGATATAATTTCACTAGATTTCTCCTAGTCCAAGGAAAGTCTACATATTGCTAATATATCCCACTGTACCCAGATTGATACTTTGGGCTAAGGGAAAGATCATTACAGAAACTTAAAAAGAAAGCTACTTGAATTTCTGATGTAGACCCAGATAGTATATGGTTTCTTCAGCTAGTTTAGTTTGTAGACTGGTAGATAAGTTTGCCAGATAAAAGATAGGACACTCATTTAAATCTGAATGTCAGATAAACAACAAATAATTTTTTCACATAAATATTTTCTATGTAATGTGTAAGACATACTTATATTAAATGATCGTTTATGTGCAATTCACATTAGCTAAATATTCTATATTTTTTTTGTCAAATTATCAACTCTACATGAGGAGCTGTTGAAGTCAATATTGAAAGGTGTTCTCAACCTATTTCCTGAAGTCCTTTTAATAATGCTTTAATTTAATATGGCATGAAAAAATTTAATAAATTTCATCTCAGCCTCTTAGTACAAATTATTCTGAATAGCATATTCATGGATAATTCATTTGAAGCCAAGACATTGGATGGAATAAGGGATGGATATTTTTGAAACACAATTGTCACTTGCATGAAAGTATATTTTTTAAAATATTGATTGTATCCATCTTGAAGAGACTGCATATAGTATGGTAGCTGCTTAGTAAATATTTTGGAATGAATTTATAAATATATGAATGAAATTAATTAATAAATTACTATGCAAAAATGTAATTACTAGATCCTTATAATTAATGAATCCTTAGCAATTCATTATATGTGTCATTGCAAATCATAATGCATACTTCTAATGAATGAAACTTCATTTGTCATAATTAGCAAGTAAAATTATAGCCAATTCTCACTTAATAAGTATAATTTATAGAAACTTTTGAGTTAAAATCTGACCTCTGTCTTTGGGCTCAAGTCTTAAAACTCACACAAACCACTTTCTTGTCTGCCCATGCCCATAATTCCTCTACCCTAAACTGGCCCATGACATCACTCATCACACTTGCCTTAGTCATTCTGACTTCATGATTTGCACTTATTATTCTGCCTTCAACTGAAATTTAATCTGTCATGATCTGGCTATATACAAGACTGAACCCTTAATCATAGCCAAGAAAGAATCTTCTTAATCTGAGAAATTAATTAAAGTGAGTAAAATCAGTGCTATTCTAGGTAAATATGAGTAGAAACACAATATCTGAAGGATAGATTTTATACTTTTACCTTTTTTTCTTTGTTCTGCTTAATCAATTTAAAAGAGACAGTATGCAGCAACTATTCCTAATCCAAAAAGAGTTCTATCGCCTATCACTTCCTTTCCTAAAAGTGAGATTTTCCCCTAGTAATTGTCTTTATTTTCACAGAATAAACTTTATATATACATAAAATAGGATAAATTTTCAAATTTGTAGAAGAGTAGAAAAGTACAAGGCGTGACCCTGAAGTGCAAATGAACCTACAAACTTGCATGGAATATTTAAGATTAGGAGAAAAAAAAAAATTGCATTAGAAAATTAGAGCAATAAATGCCCTTTTCATTTATATCATGTTCTGTCCCTCTCAATATATTGTGTGGCTTCATCAATTTAGCCATAACTATCAGCCAAATGATATCAATTCCAATTTATTAGGAAGTTCTTTTTGGAGACCTACAAAAGTGACATTCTCTCTGCACGTATATTTTCAAACGTAACTCACAAGAGAAGTCCCTTCAACCCCTGCAAGAAAATGACTGGCAGAAGGCATTGTTTCATACTCTCTTTGATGCAGTTGGTATGAGACTTGGAGTTTAAAAAAGCCTTTTGTAAGTAAAAGGTTGAATAGTATGAAAGGCAAGCTATACAACCTCTAAGTATTCCTAAGGGAGTTTATTCCTGCTCTTTAAAACTTGCCCTTTTGACAACATGAAATGATTTCAAAAGAAAATGATTACCAACATGGTACATTTTACTATGAATAAATAGTGAGCAATAGGTTGAGATAAAGGTCAGCTGTGGTTATTGGTTAAATCCGCAGGACAAATCAAAATCTGTTACTGCTGAAGGCAAGAAATGCATGTCTCACCATGCATTTACCCCTCTAAGAGATAATTCAAAACTATTGGATTTAATATAAATTACTAATAATACTCCATTAGTTGTCTTTATAGTGAAATAGTAAAAAAGTTAGAGTGGCATTCTTCTTTGGCTTTAGTGAATTCTTTTGTAACCTACCCAAAGAGATCTCCTGCATCATAGTGAATTTTAGAAGTAATTCAGAATAAAACTTAGGGATGTCATTATACAGAGAAGTGTCCTTTTGACATTTTCATCTATAAATTTATCTTCATAACTGGATAAATGTTATATCTAAAATTTATTTCAGAGCCTTAAAAAGGTAGATTTTTAATTATTTTCAATATTTCTTTAATTTACTAGTGTCTTCAATTCTTTGTGGAGATAAATTTTTGTTGTTTTGTTTTCCAACTGTATATATTTAGCTCTCAACTGTATATATTTAAATCTGTGATGAATATTGTGCAATTGATTCAACACATTCTTACATTCTTACATTAATGTGGGGAGTTTGAATTGATAAATCATTTTTACAAAGTACTTTTAGAAGATATATGTGAAGATGCTTAAGAAATTGGCCGGTATGCAAGGAAGGAACTGATGAACAGAAACAAACAAAACTTTGGTTCATTTACAGCACAGTTTCTGAGAACAAAACTTTGAACCAACCTAATAATGAAAATATGGTTAAGTAAAATTTGTGGAATATTAAAAGAACTAAAAGCATATCCTTTGCTCAGTAAAGCTGTCTTTTACCACCCTATTTAAAATTTCTTTCCACCCTTTTGTATAGTGTGTATTTTTTATACCTCTGCTAGGGTTGTGTAATATTCTTGCCCTTCTCTTGTTCTGCACTGTATCTGAGGATGAATTGCCTCCTCCCATTTCAACTGGCATCTGGCAGTGTTTGGTCAATGAGAGGCAGATGTAAACAGTTGAGGGGTATGAGGAAGGGAGGAGCACATGGATTTCCCCTCTATCTCTTTACCTTTGGTTGCATCTCTAGCAGTAGCTATAGCTATGTAAGTTCTGTGGCTGTAGTTTGTCTTCGTTGGGTTCCCTATAGCAAAAATACCATGGACTGGATGGCTTAAATGGCAAAAGTCATTTCTCACAGTTCTAAAGCATGAGCAGAATGAGGCCCGGGAGGATTTGGTGTCTGGTGAGAGCCTGCTTTCTGGTTCATAAATGGCTACTCCTCTCGCCCTGTTCTCAAACAGCAAGAGGGATGACGGAGCTCTCCAGGTTCTCTTTGGTAAAAGCATCCCATTCATGAGGGCACCACTCTCATGACCTAGTATTCTCCCAAAGGCCCCACCTTAAACTATTACTATATGGGGGATTAGGCTTTAACATATGAATTGTGAGAGAGCAGACACGAACATTCAGTCTGTCATGATTCCATATTTTGCAAATGACTCTGGCCTCTGGGCTCCTGTAACTCTACATGTTCCATTTGTCTGTCGCTCTACCCAAGAAGTAGAAGCGTCCCATTACTAGACTCTGGATTGCTTCACAGAACATTGATTCAATTTTCCAACCTAGCACATCAATAACCAGTGTGTTAAATTTCCTCTCTTTTAAATACCCAGAAGGGTTTATTTCCTGACTCGCTCTAACTGAATAAATTAGTATTTGTCAAATTTTTTTTTTCATTTCGACATTTTACTAATTTATTTTTGTTATAATCTGTATTTTTTTTTTTTGAAGCTCTGTAACTATTTCATGGGAGCACTACCGTTAGACCCCAAGGCTGTTTTGAGTAAATTCCACTTTCAATAATCAAAGAGGGTTTTTTTTGGTAGTTTCTATTCCTTCTTCATTCAAGAACCTTCACTAACATTGACAAAATCTTGTTATAGCCATGGTAGTACTTCTGAGAAACTGTATTAACCACCCTATGAGAAAATGTTGACTCACTAATCTGGTTTCTTTTTCTTACAGAACTATTTCAGTGCATTTTGTTTTAATTATATCTGCTTGACTTCAAATTAACTGCCTTTTTAAAAAAAGCAAATTATTTGAATAGCAAGAATAGTATTTTCATTTTTTCAACATGCAACTGAGCCATATAGATGACTTGTCATAAATCAAACTTACCAAATAATGCAAAGCATTCAACTATGCTCATGGAATTTTAATATTTTCCCCCTGTATTTTGAATTTTTGCTCAGCCTACTGAATTTGTTCAAACATTCTCATTTTTTATTGTTGTTTTACATCATATTTTGAGATAGTTTCTTTTCACAATATACTTGGTTTGTGTTTGGAAAGTGGTCCAAAAGTATCTTAGATCTCCAAACAAAGTTTAATTAGTTTTACATTAATTTGGCATGTTTGACTGGTTACGATGGTAGAAATCAATGGAAAATCAACATCTTATACCATTTAAACCTTTTAGTTTCTGTTTTGCTTGTTTGTTTTTGACTCTGCTAGTACTCTAATTTATTTTTTTTTTTCATATAAGAATATATATGTATTTTTATTTGAATTTAAATATATATTTAAAATAAAATTTTAGCAACCATAGGGTAATGTAGTAGGCATTTTAAATTTATTTAATTTAAATTAGCAGACTTACCTGATATTTGTCTATAGTATTTTTCTCAAGAATTTTTATTTTATGACCATGGAATTATAAGAAAAATTCTATTTAGGAATATATGAAATAATCACCCAAATAACAGCATTTTTCAAAATTTATTTTTCTCTGTTGTCTATTTCTAATAAACCCAAGTTATGCAGATTAAATTCAGGTATTTTAATGTTATAAAAAAGAACCAACTCAATAGTATCCATGTGGTTATTTATTCTGAGCCACTGATAACACTAGGGCAAATTGTTAAAGATATAATTTTTCCTAACTATGGTGATAAATAACAACAATAATTAAGTTAATAGTGCTATTTTTATATTCACTGGACTTTTGAAATATTTATAAACAGAAAACAGAAAGTAATTAATACAATTTGCTAATAATTATTCTAATTTCATGCAAAAACGAAGTGATTTGCAATGATCATTGTTAATCTTAATTTAATATTGTTTATATTTGCTAAGAAACCTGCCTTAAATTGGGTTTCTTTCATGATATAAAGACATTCCACTGTCACATAGTAAAGACATGATGCTAAATCTGTTTTGTTTTATATACATATCATTTTGTTTTGCATTAAAAAATAATAATAAGTAGGTCATTGTTATAAGTAGCCTAATGCATTTTGAAGCATCTCCAAACAGTTGTTCCACAAATCAAGCTTAAGCAGTCCTTTCTTAGACTGCTACTCTCTCTCCAACCCATTCCAATTGATGAACACCACCTGTGGTACTCCTAATTCACAGCAGCAGGCAATAATTTCCCTTGGATACCCATTACCAGTAATTATTCCCAAGATAGACTATTAGATATGGCTTGTGAACATCTGAGCTATAAACTTGAAAAAAATTAATTCTAATATTTCCTTTGAGATTCATTTGTATCTTGGTGACAATATAAATTAATAGAATTCTTTTAAAAAAAGACATAGCCTTATTTTTGAAAAAAATACACTAAATAATATTTTTACAGATTTTGCAGGGCTCTTATATCATTATTTGAAAATTAGAAACAGTGGTAAATCTATAGAAAAGGTAACATGAAGTAGTTGGTAGTTAATCTTTTGTTTTTCTCTTATACTGGAGCCATTTACAAAAATTTGGCTTTGAGTACTTAACAATTGCATGTGGTTTAGCAAAAACATCACTGCTTAGAAAGAAGAAGGGAGCATAAAAGAAAGCATCAAATACATTTACTGAATTTGAAATCATGCTAAATTCACAAAAATTTTAAGTGGCTGCTATAAATATCCTTTAATAAAATTATAAATTTATTTGTAAAAATTCAATATATAATTGCATATAAGCACTATCTGTTTGTAAACTTTGTAATAATAAAATGATATACTTTGCATCTCTTAGTTTTATAGAATACGTATATTTAGGTTTCTTGATATCTTTGTTCATTTTTTGACACTTAAAGTAATTATAAGGGACACATATGTCTATAAAAACTTGTGAAGTGTATATTCATTAGCTTTTACAGTCTGCTACAAAATGATAGTGTATGACAGTTCACAGTTATTTTGTCTGTGAGAGAGAATTCACTGTCAATAAAAGTTTTAACAAATATAAATAACTAGGAGTATTAGTGGCAGAGAGAAACAACTTTACATACAAAATTCACATGGCATGGTTTTGTTCAGGAAAAAGAGAGTAATTTTGCCCTAAAAAAATGCATGATGTGTTGTCCTAGAATAAGAGAAGAGTATAGGACAAAACCTGAGTAAACATTTAAAGTGTGTGTGTCTGTGTTTACTTGCTTTCCACTAATCATTCCCTGTTTCTACATCCTATATCCTTTAAGCAGCCACATCATCTTTGTACACTTACTGCTTAGTATTTTCAGATACAGACCCATTTAATTTATAAAGTTATTAATTATATTTCAGCACCATCCAACCATTTTGAAGTCAGAGGATCTCCCAGTGCACTTGGTCTGACGTATTACCTAAATTCCCGAGTGCTATTTTAATATTAGATAACATATTTTAGATTTTATCACATTTTTTTTTTAAAATATTTTTCTTGATAGCTACAAAGAGTCCTTACATTAAATTTAGGGATATATACCATTGTTCATTCTCTTTGTAAGAAATGAATCTGTGATAGCTTGTGAAGTAGCAATAAGTCTGTTCTTTTTATTCTTCTGTTAGACAACTGTTATTGAAATTAAAATAAACATAATAAATCCTCAAATTGTTTGAACTATGAATCGAATATTTATTAAAATTCTCTATGCAATCATTTAACCTCGAAAAATAAATTATAATTAAAATAGTTTCAATATGTATATGAGCTTTTCTCAACTTGAATGCTTAATATTTAGGTATATACTATGTTTTAACTTTAATATATTACTGTGATGACTTAACTCAGTTGAACAGAACTATTCTTTACCCCTTTAGATTTCTCTTTGATCTAGGAGCTAGCCTCTAACTTCCTCATCCACTGGTTATAGTTTCGGACAAAGAGTAGGGGGAGAGAGAGTGCTTGGTATATATTCTTCCTGCTCTATCCATGATGGGCCACTGTTTGGTCAGTGGCTGCAGTCCCTATGATCACAGTGGCATTTAGATGGCCCCACTTCCATAGCTGTAGCACTTACTATAACCTCTGATAAAAATAGTCTTTTCTCTGTGAAACTGGATATGATAATGACTTCTAGCTATTGCTAGCCCCTGGAAGTGTCACCATCCATTTTAGTTCTACTTAATTCTCCATCTACTGCTGTAAATAATAAATTTATTAAATTATCTCTAAAGAAACATTTTTGCCATCACTTTCCTGTCAGGCTTGGCAAGATTAATAAATAGGCTAACCAAATTTTCAGGAGGATTAAATCAGAATAATGAAATATTTTATTATCATATGTTGCTAAGTGAAAGGAAGAAGTTGAGTAAATAGGTGTTAGAATTTTCTTTCTACCTGAAATATTAGCAGGAAATTTGACAGCAAAAGTTATTCCACACATCTCTTCTTTTTCCTCTTAATCTATTTTAACGTTAAATAGCTAAAATTTGAAAGAAGTGCAATGTTCTGAACCTAGAAACAGGTATTGGCTACTGTAGTTCACTTTACACCAGTCACATTAGCATGAAGTTAGAAACAAAAACACTTTTAGACTCCATCCGAATTAAGACATGTGGGGTTCTGCACAGCTGAGAGTTCAGAAGGGGCTTTTAATAAACAACTCTTTCATCATAAATCACATCTTTCCTAAGAAGGAGAATTTCTGATCTACGAAAATCTTCCATTCTAAGTATGCGTGTCAAGAAGTAGAAAGCAGGGCAGTTATTGCAGCCTCTATTTGTTTTTTGTTTTTTTTTTGTTTTTGTTTTATACACATATAATAACAAGTTTTTTGTTTCCTTTAAAAACCCCAGTTTATTGCAAAGTGCTATTTTCCATTGCTCAAAGAGTCTGAGCTAGAGAAAGTTTAAATTGGCTATAGATAAATGAAATTACCTAGCAAGTGCTCTTGAAGCCCAATGGATGAGACAGGTCATGATTCAATTCCTTTCAGCATTATAGGGACAAGATATTTTAATGCATGTACATTTTCTCCACATCAAACAAATATTTAGGATGTCAGAAACAGAGTTGACTTTCATTGATTCTCAATGCTTTATTTCACCACTGACATCAAAATAATATTATAGTTTGTGACATAAATCAATATAAATAAATTACTCATTGTTCTCGCCCAGTAATGCATTATCATAATGGAATGTAAAATAATTTGACAAACCAGAGAAGCTGTAGTGGCATGAAATTTATAGAATTAATTACCAAAATTATAAATTTATAAAATGCATACAGTATATATTATTAGTCTCTTAAAGTGATTAAATTAGCATATGAATAATATAATTTCCTGTAAGCCCTCGATATTTGTCAGCTTAAATATTTTTGTTTTCAAATATCCTCCATATACCCTGAACCAATCTTCCCTTGCTTCCTGGGTTAGTAATGACATTTGTTAATATGCTTTTTACTTTTTTATTTAGTGGGTTAAATGTCATAGTCACAGATGTGTGTTGTCACTTTCTCTAAATGAAATTCAGCAGCAGCAGTTATTTACAAAAGGTATTGACCAAATGCCAGAAATTTGTGAAAGAGGAGAGGTAAAGAAAGTAATAAGAAAACTGGACAAGGAAAATTGATAAAGGAGCATACTGTACTTATGATTTTTGACAAATGTAGGAGTCTTTTTGGACCTATCTCCATAGGAAAATTTAATTTGCTTTTCTTAACACTTTTAATCTTTCCATTTTTGTCTTTTGTTCTTTTTTGCAGTGTCTTCTGCATCTTTTTTTTTTTCTCTTGTTCTTTCTCTTTTACCAAAGTAAATGTCTCAAAGCCTTCAGCCACTCCTCTAAAAAATATTTGCCTCGTTTTAAGGCTCTGCTCTGACACCTATACTAAAGGTTCCTGGTGTGTTTTTCCCACAGAGAATTCTCTAGGGGCTCCCATTGACTCATAATTTATTACTTGAAACCTGTTTCATTTATATGATACTCAAAAACTTTTCCTGCAAAACTCTTTTTTCTAGAACTTTGTTTTATACCAACTTCCTGGGGCTTCCTTACTGTATGTATCCTTTACCTCAGATTTCTTCCCTATGAAATCACTCAACAATTGTATCTGTTTTAATTTAAAGTAAAATATACTTCTTTAAAGTCAACTTTATTTTTCCTAATTATTCAATAAGGCAAAGATCAATAAGATAATACCAGAAATTTTGAACATGAACATTTAGAAAATACCACATGTTTTAGCTCTCTGTTCGGTATCCCAACTAGAAAGCAGCAGCTTATGGGATTTATTTTGCATTCCCCTTTGGGCAGTCAAGATATTTATATCATACCAGACTAGTGGTTTTGAAGTAAGAGACTTCAAACTATTCAAAATATCTTATAATGGATTGGATTCTCTAGCAACTGCTAAAGGCACATTCCATATAGTTTGCTTTAATGAGCAAATTACAGCTTCTCCAACAAGGAATTATTAGAATGCATCTTAAAAGACCCAGCTATATTATAAAAGCTAATTTGTATTTATGCTTTCATGAATATGTATAAAATTACAGCTAACCAGCAACTAAATTCTACAATACTTGTGTCCTATGGTTATTAATAAATGACCCATAATCAGCAATACTAATAGTGTTGGGGAAAGATAAAAATTTTAAAAAATAGAATAAAAATTAAAGTTATTCAAATTGGCAGAGCTTCTTTTTGACAAGAAAACTTTTTTTTCTTTCTTTTTTTTTTTTAAACAAAAACATTAGCCTTTCATTGCATACATTCGCCTCTGCTTTGATGTCGAAAAGTGTCTCCTTAAAGAACTACGCTGCATGGGCATTGTAAATGCTGGTCACAGCAAGGTGGAGTGCATGGTTTTCCAAATTAAAATTTAAAAACTGCATAAAATGACAGTCATACATTTCCAAGTAGGAGAGCATAGAACTGAAGAAGGCACGGACAGTAAGGGGTCAAGAGAAATAATAGTGAATTTCAATCTGTATTCCCTAATGGGGTATCTCTAAGATGGCACTGATCTTGTTAGAAGCATCTACTACACAAGCGTCAACCACAAGTGTTTCTCCAAATCCTTGGGTATTAAGTGTGTATGTGTAGCCAACTTGCATTTAGAATAAGATAAACATAATTTCCAAAATTCAGGCAAATGTTGTTTCATCATGTAGTGCACTAATGTTTAAAAATAATTTCTACTGAGGTTATGAAAATTGGAGGCATTGATATTTTAGAGTTGTAATATTTTTTAATAAATATTTCTAATTTAGATATTGACAAATGATTTCTAATTATATTTTAGAGAGCAATACTTGATCCCAAGGTTTTTATAATATTTTTTTTATATAGAGAGAACAAGTATATACAAATTTTGTGTTAGTAAAATTCCCAATTCTTGAAAACCAGTTTTTACTTGAAATGGATTCAATGCTCATGAGTGATCTTGTTATGACAGTGTAGCAATTGTATCCTCAAGATATTAATTCATAGTGGTGACTGAATGATGACATTGAGAGAATAATGCTTTTGAGAAGAGATTCTTCTTATTTACATTTTCCTAGAGGAGTAAGCACACCATGCTATGAAGGTACACATGGACCAGATTTGGTCAGGAAATAGAAAGAAGGAGTAAAGGAAAACAGATCAGAGCCTTTATTTGAGTTTCTGTGAGAATAGCAAGGCAAGGCATGAGAAACAGCTTAGGGGTGAGTCATTTAAATATTGTAGGCCTCTGGAGGTGATTTCCAATTATCTAGTAGTTGGCCCTGGGTGATTTAGGGCTTGAGAAACTTTGGTTTGGTATGTGAGAGATGAAGGGGTTGTTCGGATTACAAACTCTGGATGGTAGAAGAGTTGTAAACAACTTTGGCCATTAGTTTGGCCCTGTAATTAATTGATCCCAAATATACAAATACAAAATCTAAAAAGCATAGAACACAATGCTTCTGAGTAACTGTTTACTTTATTCACATTTTCTTGTCTCTATAATAGTATTGATTCATGTTTTCTATAAAAAATCAGTAATAAATTAATCCATGACATGATTGTTGTCTGTGTAACTAAAAATGATGTTGTTTTTGTTTGTTTGTTTTTATTTTTTATCAGTTGGGTGAAAGTCTGAGGCAGACAAATGGTTAATTATGGTAGATTAAACATACGCATTTATCTTTTCCATCACGGAAACTTACTACTGAAACCAATTGGAATAAAAGGTTAAGAACCCACAAAATATGTGTGTAGAAGATAACAGAAGAGGTGTCATGAGAATCTCAGAAGCAAGAAAGTAGATACATAAGGTTATCTAACATCAGAGAAAGAAGCAATCTAAGCTGACAAGGAGTGAGGAGATATGGGAAACTAGGCAGTTTTCCCAACAGACGTTCTCTCTTCTCTGCTTCCCAGTGCTCAGAAATTGGAGGTGCTAAGTACTTAATTTTTAAAGGTTAAATTCAAATTTGGAATAAACCCAGGCACATTGATTTTTTTTTTTTTTTTAAGTATCAGTTAGAATCTTAAATGTCCTCCTCAAACCAGGAAGCCAAACAAAAATAGATATGCAAACCTAACAGAATTTTGGAGATTTGTTTTATGTAAAATAAAATAAAAATGTAGCTAAAGAAGTGAGCTTCGTGGTGAAAGGTTAAATAGTAGATCAGATGAAGAATGAGATTGCGGTTTCATTTTTCTTCTCATAACCCAGGATAAGGGTGCCTAGTATTTATATATACTGAGATTTAGGATTCCTAATTGAAAGTATCTGAATGCCCTATGGAAAAAACATTGGCCAGGATAGATTTATGGTCAATTAAAAAGCTGTGTAACAAAGCCACTGACAACATATATGCAAAAATTTAATTATTTCTTTTTATAGTGTTTTTGTTGTATATGTAGACAGAGAATAATAACATATCATTAAATTTCAGGGAATAATGTCTAACATTAAAGAGAAAAAGAAATTCTACTTCTTCCTAAAATACAGCAGATAAATATAAAATCAAAAAGAAAAAAAGAAAAATGAAATGCAGGGGAAAACAAAATTATATAGAGGAGTAAAAAACATTGAGAAAAACAAGATTTCTGGAATTTGTTTCCCCCAAGGCATTTGTCAGTTCATAAGGCTCATATCTCTATGACCCAAAAGCACAGAGCTTCTCATAGACACATGGAGTGGTAAAGCAAAAAATGGAGTGTGGATACTAGAGAACAGCCAGTACAGTATAGTTTAGAGGGGGTAAAATTTAGAATACAGTCCATTAAGTTTGAAAAGTTTATTGAAAATTTTAAATGGAGTACTTTAAGGGTAATTTAAGAAAAATACAAACTAACAACAACAAAAACCTCTGCAATTTAAAAATGAACTGGATTATTTAAATGCCAAATATCATAATATCAAGATATACCACCCATTTCAAAACCAAAATTGTATTAAAATTATATAATAGCTTTTTCTCTAAATTATTCAGTATGAAAATTGTCACGAACATGTTTTAGAGAATATGTGAGATGGGAGGCATCACTGTGGCCATCTTTGGAAAATGCAATATGGAGCAAAGCTGGACAAAATGGACAATATTTTTTTAGAAACATCTCTTAGAATTTGTAAGTGTGTGTTCATATGGCAATAAATTGAACCTGAGCACAGTCGACAGAGTATTTTCTAACCAATCATATCATAATATCAGACTTGCCAACAGAAACTACCATCAAGTGGGATGTATGGATTTAGAATAAAGCATGAATAATTCTCTGGAGGGCCCTCACTCTGTGAAGGTAAGATTTATGTGTCAATTTGACTAGGCTATCATACTCAGTTATTTAACCAAACATTAACCTAGGCTTTGCTGTGAACATTTTTTTTTCCCTATGTGTGTTTAACATCTGCAGTCAGTTGACTTTAAATAAAATTGCCTTTGATATTGTGAGTGGGACACACACAGTAATTGAAAGTCTTTAAGAGCAACAACTGACCTTCCTAGAGAAGAAATTTATTTTAAGGAATGTGATTGTAAGAACTACTAAATTCTAAATTTTTAGATTTAGAATCAATCAGCAAGCCTTCACATTGGGAACTTAGGTAGGAGTACATTATGAAGTTTTAAGGCAGACTTTTTCTCCAGAAAATTCAATTTTTGCCATTAAGACCTTTTAGCTCATTGGTTTGGTTGTTTTTCTCTGGAGAACTTTGCCTTATACCCACTCCCAATGCCTCAACTTTTGTAGTACCCTTATTATCCAATGAGTAGGAGATGATTAAACAATCATCTAACCTCTTTCTTTATTATAGGATTACTTCTGGGATTAAAAGGAGGTAGTTTAGTCAATCTCCTTATAAACATACAAATGACAGAATTCTTGGCAAATAAGCTAACAGTATTTATTAGAGGGAGGATCCTAATCTATGGAATAAATTGTCCTGGTCGATTTTATCTCATTGGCCTAGGATTATTTATGTCGAAAAACAAAAACAAACAACAACAACAATAAACTTAGAATGAAATAATTTATGAGGTATGGCTCCCTGGAAAATCTTATTTAAGCTATAGAACTATCTGAGTAAAAAAGTGAATATTTAATAATTGAAAAGTGACAGTTTACACCAATGGGAACCTCATATCTTAATTGGAATCAAAGTGAATTCTAATACAAGAATAGGTCTAGGGAGTTGAATTAGCAATGCTATCCTCTCCCTTTTAACCTGCGGCTTACAGTTATTTGTACTCCTAAGTAATTAATAAAGCTTGAAATTCTGATTTATGTAAGTCTGATTTAATAATCCTTAATAATCTAAATCTTTGTGTTATCACATGTGATTAATTTAGCAATTTGGAAATATAAAGAGTGGTATATATAAGGAAACTAAAAGTCAACACAATTCCATTTCTGATATTACTCTGTACTACAATTGTGATTGTCATTTCTCTTGTTCTAGGCAATACTGTGACTAAGCATAATGTAACAGTCATAGTATGATGACACATAATCATTTTAAACTTAATATGAGAAGTCTGTTAGTAAATGTCCTCTGAAATTCAGATTATTAAGTGCCAAAAATAGTTTATAAATTATAATGTCAGTCATTCAAAAATCCAATATTTTGATGAAGTTATATAATAGCTTTCTCTACCTTCCCATACTTGCTACATACTCTTTAAAAATATATTTCAAAATTCAGTTCTTCTTCCTACTTCCAATTTGCCTTTAATTTACCTAGTTACCAAGTAAAACATATTACTGCTGTAAAGTATTTAAAGATTGAATGAGTAGATTATGTAATTTAGAATCAATTATTCAAATTTTTTTCCACTTCTAAATGATCCGTAGGCCTTTCTAAAATGACCAGCATACTGTTTTATTTTCCTCTTTTTTATTTTGTTCGGTTTGTTGAATAATATGAAAGAGATTAAAAAGTTATTAAATTCATTTATAAAATCCAAATTCACATTGGATTTAAGAAACACTTTTTCTAAAAAAATAGAATGTTATTGTTTTATAATAAACATATTTAAGTGTATTTATAAAAATGTAGATATATTGCAAATAAATGTTTAATATGAAGCATAGTTGAGTAATAAAAGTTTCTCTTCTTGAGTAATATTTTCTATAATTTACAGAAACTATGCAAATAACCTAATATTTAATTTTGTCCATAAGTAAGTTAGCCATCTAAATTATTTGTTTATGATTTTTCATACTCTTATTTTAGTATATTTAACCAAATGTGGACATAATTATCAAAGAATTACATACATAGTAAGAAATAGTTCAAACAAACAAACAAACACTGTCTCTTGCTGAATAGCATTTTCCTGAATTCTATGGAGTGAGTATAATAAATTTATCAATGTTCATCAATAAGGTAACTTCTTATTTAATATCATTTGCATACATTATGATAAAACCAATGTGGTTTGTTATTCTCAAACATGTGTTCCATATTCTTTTTTTTCTTTGAAAGGATCTCCATTTAGAAGATCTCATTTATATTAAAGTTATATGTAATATACAGCTGTATTTAAAAATTTGTAGCATGGGTCTTATACACAAAATGAATTTTCAGCTTAATGAATATTTTAATAGTCCATGTATAAGATAAAAATACTTTTTATAAAATTATGTGCAAAATAAGGCCACGTGGACAGAATAGGACAGTGATATTGATATTAGTAGTAATTTATTAGCTCTATAGCTTTCAAATGAGGATAAGCTAGTCAAAGTGGCAGGCTACTCTCAAAATAATCATTTTAAGAACATATTTGTAGATACTCCTTTTATCCCATGGTCAGTGAGTCATTTGAGAAAAAAGTAGCTACATTAATTTTGCTTCAAATCATGAACTAAGTCAGTTTCTTTTCATTTGGTCCTGTAATTATAAAGGCATAAGCAATCTGTAGATATAACTATTGCTGTTTTGAAAAGCAGTGATTGCATACTGCATCTGTACATGACAGAGGATAAAAGATTAGCATATAAATTGACAGTGCTGCAAATCAACAATAAAAATTAGAGAAAAAAATGCCCAGCATGATTTTTGAGGGCAATTTTGAGAATAGTTTAACCAATCTTCCTTTATGCCATATCAAATTTTGGCACTTTTGTTCAGTTGTAGTCAATGTTTTGATAGTTACAGAATTATAGAAAAGACAAGCTCAAATATGTCACTGAGTTGCTATCCGACAATATTCTACCATCACTTTAAAAAGAATAAGAAAAACATTTCATAGGCAAAATCCAAGTATCTAGCTTGCTTTTCAAGGTACAATATGTTTTACATATATAGAATCATAATTTTATTATCTCAAAGCTTATTTATGATTTATAAAAATGTTATGATATATGTGCATACTAGGCTATTTTCAATATATTTTCAACACATGTGGATTTTCTTTAACTTAAAATAATTCATAAAGGTGTTTTTTGTTTAAGTTGTCAAAATATATAAAATTGTACCTGCAACAAACATATTGATATAATTAAGATATCAGTGAAACATATTTATACGTTCATTTAGCTAGATTTACCTACCAAGACTTTTTGAGGAAAATATTAACCTTTTTTCATCAATTATATTTTCATAGCATACTGAATAATAATGGAGTTTCTCATTTTTCAAAGATTTGGATTGTGATCTGCTCAGCAGTGCCTTAGCTTTGGGATTCACGCTATGTTGGATTAAACGGATGGCTCTGGAGAGGCTTAACTTTGTTTTCCAGATACTGATGAGTACAAGCATATATTGGACAGTTTTTATGATGTCATGGCCAGGCACCTTGGGCCATAGAAGGAATTTTCATTTGAATCACAAACCTATCAGGCATAATACAGTTTGTAAAGGAAGAAAAGTACTGTGTTTATATTAGATGGCATGATACTCTACATAAAAAGTTCCAAAGAATCTGCAAAATACAAAAGGAAATGCCCTAGAATTAATTATTGGGTTTAGTAAGAAAAAAATACAATGTAAATACACAAAAATTAAGTATGCTTTTATTTATTAGCAACTTAAAATTTTTAATAGAACTTAAGTTTAAGAGCAAACTCAGATGATTCGTCACCCTAGATAGTTGGTCACTCTAAATAAACAAAAAAAATCAGTGGAAGGAATGGAGAGCTCAGATCCTGAATAGAACCGCACTTTTGCTCAACAGATTTTACATTAAGTTGCCAAAATACTTAAATGTAAAAAGGAGAATCTTTCCAATGAAAAGGAGATGGAAAAAACTGGAAATCTATAAGCAAAAAAAAAAAAAAGAAGAAGAAGAAGAAGAAAAGAAATTCATGATCGATGTATCATTTACAACATTTGACTATAAATGAATCCTAAAAATAAATGTGACCTAAAACTATCAATGCTTAAAATAAAATGTGGGAGGAAATTTTTGTGGCATTGTGTTCAGCATACATTTATATAGAAAACAAATACCACAGGCAATAAAAGAAAAAAGTGATAAATTGTACTTGTCACCATTTAAAAATGATACTTTTTCAAACACTCAAAAAAAATTTAAAGAGAAGCCAGACTCAGAGAAAACATTTTGCAGAAGTCACATCTTTAAAATCATGGTATCTAGACTGTATAAGGGACTCATTAATATATGAAGACATATCTAATTAGCAAATATATAGACTATTTCAACAGAAATTTTTATAAAGAAATGCAAAAATAAAAATGCATAAAATCATTAGTTATTAAGATAATTAAAATTAAAATCCATTAAATATATTAAATGCCATTACATATCCTCTATAAAGACTTTTATAAAGACTGGTGATGTGAAAAGTCAGTAATCATGTGGAGAAACTAGAATTCTCATATATATGCTGCTGGAACTGAAAAAATGGTACAGCCACTTTGAAAAACTGTTTGATGGTTTCCAAAAAGTTAAACATTCAATTTTAAAAAGTACCCATCAGTCCCACTTCTAGCTACTTATCTAAGATAATGAAAAACTTCATTCAATGAAATGTACATAATGTCCCTTCTTTATTTTTGATATTTGTGTTTTCTGCCCTCTCCATTTTTTCTTGGCCTGCATAGAGGCTTGTTGATTTTATGATCTTTTCAAAGAACCAGTTTTTGGTTAGCTTATTTTCTCTGCTAATTTCCTGTTTTAGGTTTCATTGATTGCTTTCTTTTTGTGTTTGTATGTATGTGTTCATTCAACGATCATTTATTGAAGATGATTTAGTATCATACTTTGCTCTGGGCTCTGGAGCTAGAACAATGAATGAGACAGACACAATCCTGGACTCAAAGAGTTTACATTCTAGTAAGAGATAATAAGCCATTAAGGAAACAGAAACAAATATATATTGTAGATATCAGGTAGTGATGTGTAATGAAGAAAAACAACATAGGATAGAAAGATAGAGAGCAATGAGAGCCGCTATTTTATCTTTTTTTTTTTTCAGTTAAATTTGGCATGCAATATTACATTAGTTTCAGGTGTACAATATAGTGATTAGACATTTATATAACTTACGAAGTGATCACCCCAATTAATTTAGTACCCATATGACACTATACATAGTGATTACAATATTATTGACCACATTCCCTTATGCTATATTTTAGATCTCCATGACTATTTTGTAACTACCAATTTGTACTTCTTAATCCCTTCACCTTTTCACCCAGCTCTTCACTCCCATCTGACAGCCATCAAGAGGTTCTCTGTATCCATGAGTTTATTTCTGCTTTGATTATTTTGTTTAGATTCCACATGTAAATGAAATCATATATCATTTTTCTTTTTCTGTCTGACTTATTTCACTTAGCATAATACCCTTTAGATACATCCATGTTATTGTATATACAAGATTTCACTATTTTTATGGCTGAATAATATCCTATTGTACATATGTACCAAGCTGCCACCATAGCTTGGCTATTGTAAATAATGGTGCAATGAACATAAGGAATCACATGTCCCTCTGAAGTTATATTTTGAGTTTCTTCAGATAAATACTTGGAAGTAGGATAACTGGGTCCTTCTTTGTCTCTTTTACAGCCTTTGTTTTACAGTCTATTTTGTCTGGTATACATTTTGCTATCCCAGTTTTGTTGTTGTCGTTGTTTCCATTTTCATAAAATATATTTCTCCATCTCTTTACTTTTAGTCTCTGTGTGTCTTTTGATCTAAGTCTCTTGTAGGCAGCATATGAAAGGGTCTTGTTTTCTTATCCATTCAGCCATCCCATCTTTTGATTGAAACATTTAATACAATTATATTTCAAGTAATTGTCATTAGATATGTAGTTATTCCCATTTTGTTATTCATATTTTTATCTTATTTTCTTTTATTTCTTCTTCTTAAAGAAATCCCTCTAACATTTTCTGTAAAACTGGAAAAAATATACACAAAATTTTATCAACACCCCATAGAGCAGCTTTAACAATGTTAACAAATATTCTTCCTCAATATACCTTCTAAACTTAACCATTTAATCAATTCACACTTTTTTTTATAGACAACATTTGCCATTCCTAATCCTTCATAACAGAGTGAAATGGGATCAATAACAGTTATGCAAGGCAAGGTACAATCTGTCAAATCCATATAATAGTTATTTTGTGATTGCTGAACCGATTTGTTATGAGTCACGTACTTCCAAACCAAAAAATGAGTGAATGCAAAAGCTTTGCACTAAGAATTTATTTTCCTTTTTATTTTTATCTTTTGGGGACGTACAATAATATAGAAACCTAAATGTATCTAATTTAAATCATAGCATATGCCCGATTCCTTAAAATTTCTTTGAAACATTCTCAACTGTTTCACTCATTAATTTTCTTATGCATTTAGAATATCTGTAACACTTCATGCACAATATAAAATATTTTTTTAATTTGCTAGAACTTAATAATCAGATTTGAGGATAAGACTGAGGAGAGCAAAAATATTTTATTTTATTTATTTATGTCCTTCAAAACTGAGAATATAATAATACACAATAAAATATGTAAGAAACACATGGTCAAAAATATCTTCTTGAAGTTGAAGTATTATTACATTTCTTTTTATTCATCCTTGGTAGAATAGAACTAGATAATTTCCTAAGCCACTAAGCAATTGTTTTCTCTACCGCTATTGTGAAATAGGCCTTATTCAAACTACCAACAAAAAAACGTTAGTTACCCCTGTCTCCAAAGTTCAATTGCTCTTCGGAGTTACAGATTTAGCATTAGAATTTTTATCAGTTTTTTAAAAATGATTATGGTTTATACAAATAGAACAAAACATGTTTCCTATATTTTTACCAGGAATCATTAACAACAGCATTTCCAATTCTTTTTAATTATACATAATTAATACAAGAACAAATAATAAAAAAAAAAAGCTGAGAAGTAATTAAAAAGATGAAAATGTAAGTGTTTTATATTGTATTATAAAATGAAGGTATTATTAAATAGTTGAAAAACAATTTCTTTATATGCTAAAACACCAAGAAGACTTTTATATTGTGTTATGTTATAAAATATAGCATACATAATAGGAATTTATGATGCATAAGTACATGTTCAAATATTGATAAAATAAATAAAGTTACCACAATTAATTTCGCAAATAGAATGTTACTTGGACCTTTCAAAACCTGTTAATTCATTCCTAATGCTTTTATCCTACTCACAAATAACTGTATTCTACATTTTGTGTAATTCATTTGTTTATAATTTACTGTATGTGTATAAACATTGATAAGTAAATTTAGTTTTATTTGTTTTTTGAAATACATGCAATTTTAAGCTATTACTTTTTTTTTTAGCCTCATCCATGTAGCCTCAGTTTATTATTCCCATTGCTATATTTATGCTACGTTGCTAACATACCAAAAAGCATTTATTCTACGAATCTACAAAGGAACTATTACCTTTTTCACTTTCAAAATAAAACAGGGAAAAGATGCATTCTGCTGCTGTTCTATAGTATTATCTTTCTCTAAAGAGTGTTTATTTTTAATTCTACTAGGAAGCTAGAAGTTCATAGCACCTTTATAAATCAGATGTTGACATATTTGAAGATTAAGATTGCTTTGTAAGTACTACATTAATTTGTTTTGCGTTTATAGCTAGGACATACCTAGTTCTATAATAAAATGCTATCCTGCTAAGCAAAGCTCTACCTTGAAGGGAGATTCTGAGGTCCAATTCTTCATTTCAGTATTATATATGTATTTTCAAATATAGGAAAACATGCTTACTCAATGTCTTCACATTCTCCTGAGCTCTTGGCCCTTCCCCACCTGGGTCCTTAGATTTCTCTCTTTTATTTATCCTATACATATTTTCATTTTCAATTTCATTCAGATTTATTTGTCCTCTCAATGATTTTTGTGATACAAGCTACTCCACTAAATTTAGAAGCATACGTCCTATTATCAAGTAATTGTGATTACACAATAAGTTGTTGATTCAGTAATACAATGTAAGAATGAAACAAAATTAATCTTTGAAATGGTCTACGCATGAATTCCATTTTTAACTAAGATATATGTTTCAAACCAAGTGTAAAAATTAAATTAAAATATACTCCATGATATAGTATATGTCATGTGCCAGACAATATGCTTAACGAGCACGTTTTCCTCTAAGTCACTATATCACCACAATAAATATGAATGTTATTAATAATTATAATATCAATTTTATAGTTTAGAAAACTGAAGCACAGAGAGATTGTTTCTTACTCAGTGTCGTAAAGCTCCCATAGCATATTAGAATGTTAACCAAAGATTCTGGCTCTGAAGTATATGCTTTAGAAATCTTAAAAGAATTATAATAAAATTAGTATGCAATATTTTTGACTATGGAAGAGAAAAAATTAACAAGAACTAAAATGTAAAAGTCATAAAGTATACTTCGATAAACTTAGTTACATCAAAAGAAAAATTCCATTTTAACATAAACATTATTAAAAGACAAGGAACAGACTGAGTGGAAACATTTGCCACCTGTTTAACACACAGATCTATAAATATTTCTTACGAAGTCAATTTTTAAAAAGTAAAAAGCAACTCAATTAAATAATTGGGAAATAATTATGAAATGGAGCCAAAGAAAGGTAGTAAAAATGGTCAATAAAAATGTGCATCATCTCATTAATAATAAAAGAAATGCAGATCAGAATATTGTTAGCATATTTTAACCATTAGCTTTTAATAATGCCAACTGTTGTTGAGAGTAGAAATTTAATTGCTCCATACAAAGTAGTTTGAAAAAACTATTACAATAGAATTGTTTATATCTCATATTTAGCAATTATTTTATTTTGTTTATTCTGTAAAGACTTGCATAAAAAAAATGTACACTAGTACCTGGGGAAGCATTTTTTCAATTAGTAAAAAAATAAGAAAACATAAATATACAATATTAGAAACTAAATACAGGATACATCATGTTATGAAATACAACAATGCCTTATTATGAAAATAATTTAAATGTACATATATATTTGAAATAGTCAGATTATTAAAATTATAAAATTATATACTAATTATAAAATTATATACTAAAATGATAAAATTATATACTAAATTATAAAGTTATATACTAAAAACAAAGGGATAAATTATTTAAAAATATATTTTTTGTGAAAAAGCACACACATGGTCGTAATTTCTACATTTAAATATGTGGACATACATACATTGGGGGGAAAAAAAATCAGTGAACATATGCGTCAAATAGATAGCCTCTATACCTAAATGGAGGAGAAAGGGAAAGAATTGAGCTGTCAAAAGAAGTGTCATCTCTGAGTATCATTTTAATTCTATAATGAACAGTCACATTAATGGTTATATTCCAGATACATTTGAAAGAGAATGACTGAAATTAAAACATCCCCTATCAAATAATATAATTTAATCACTTGTAAAGATTTGATCTGCACTTGATCTTAGCCAAAAGGCCAAGAAGCAATGAAAATATGATTCTGAATGCTGAAAATAGTCATATTTACTGTGTAGCTAGATGTATTGGTATGTTACACCTAAGCTAGGTAATGTGAGTACCTAAACTACAGTAGAAGTAAAATGAACTGAAAATGGGGTATGTAGGAAAGTGTTTTAAATTAAAAGATTGGTGATATATTAGATTGTAGGAAAAATTATGAGAAAAATAATTGTTACAAATAATCTAAATTCTGAAATTTTAGATAATGTAATCTTATAATTCACTAAGATTATAAATGAATGGAAAAATGCTGCTTTTTTTTTAACAATATGGGTAGTTTGGGACAATATACAAAATATTGAGTTTACTTTCTTTATATCAACACTTATCTGCTACAAATATAGTGATAATTAAATTAAATTAAACATATTAAGTAGCTCATAAATGACTTAAATGGATTTGTGGTCTAGTAAATTGCTTAATGACAATGCCATCAATAATTCATAATTCTACACTATATTTTATAAAATTTGCTATTAAGAATTGATATTATATGAAATTAATAGGACAAAAATATTCTCAAAAATGTTTTTGAGTCTGATTTTATAATGTTACTGATTGATAACAATGTCATCTATCTATCATCTAGCTATCTATCATCTATCTAAATTCTTTGATTTTATCAAGATTCTATTCAACTTGAGATTAATACAGTTGTGATCACTGCTGTATATAAACAATAGATTTTATATAGGTTTCAGGTACACAACATAGTAATTAGTCATTTATATAATTTACGTAGCGAACCCCTCAGTCTAGTACCAGCATGACACTATATATAGCCATTACAATATTATTGACTATATTTTCTACCCTGCATCTCACATCCCTGTGATTATTTTGTAATTACCAATTTGTACTTCTTAATACCTTCAGCTTTTTCACCAAGCCCCCGAACTTCTGTTCCATCTAGCAATCACGTTTGTCTTCTGTATCTGTGAGTCTCTTTTCATATTTGTTCTTTTATTTGTTCTTTAGATTTCACATATAAATTAAATAATATGGCATTTGTCTTTCTCTGACTTATTTCACTTAGCATAATATCCTCTATGTCCATCCTGTTGTTGTAAATGGTAAAATTGTATATTTTTTATGGCTGTGTAATATTCCATTGTATAGGTACTATAACTTCTTTATCTAATCATCTGTGGATAGGTGCTTAGGTTGCTTTCATATCTTGGTTATTCTGAATAGCACTGCAGTGAATGTAGGGGTACATATATCTTTTCCATGTTAGTGTTTTGGTTTTCTTTGGATAAATGCCCAGAAGTGCAATTCCCAGGTCATAAGGTCGTTCCATTTCAGTCTTTTGAGGATTCTCCAAACTGTTTTCCATAGTGGCTGTATGAATTTGCAATCCACCAATAGTGGACAAGTGTTCCCTTTTCTTCATATCCTTATCAACACTTGTTTTTTTTTTGATTTATTGATGAGCCATTTTGACAGGTGTGAAGTGATATCTTATTGTGGTTTTAATTTGCATTTCTCTGATGACTAGTGACCATGAGCATCTGTACATCCTCTTGAGAAATATCTCTTCAGGTCTTCTGCCCATTTTGTAAGGTAGCAATTTTCTTAGTATTGTTAGAAAATTAATTTATTTTTTCTTTAAAAACCTAGAAGGCTTTGGGGAGGATTACAAGCCATTTTTAAGTAGATTTTATGGTATCACTGCTTAACGTAATATATAAAGATTATTATAAAGATAAATTAACAAGTTAATGTTGAGCATTAGGGTGCATATGTGGATCTATGAGAGGCAAAGAAACAAAATGAGAAAGTAAAACAAATTTTTTTGGTATTTGCATTTGACAGCTGATATTCTTTATTAACAGATAACTCTATGTTCACTATTTTCATTTCTCTTGAAGACTATCTGAATAACTATTTGGCTGGTAATTATTCAAAATGTGTTTATTCCTTATAAATATGTGCCAGGTATTTCTTTCTCTATTTAATAATTTCACCTCCATTAAAATCAAAATACTTTAAAACAAAGGTCAAAAAACAGAGCAGTATATGTCTAATAACCTTTCATTAATTCCTGTTGAATTAACTGCTGGATTAGTCCTTTATGTAATCATGATAAAAGTGCCTAATAGTAACCTGTAATTATTGTAAAGCTTCAAATGAACAAAAAGAAGCTAACAATAATCTTAGATACTTCTGACTAAACAGAAATATGTAGTTAAATATACATTTTAGGATATTTGGAGGTGATCCACCTATTGAAATTAAAACAAGTTCTGACTTACTTAAATTCTGAGGGTTTTCACCAATTTAGTTATTTCTAAAAATTTTAAACCAGTAATGCCTAAATTTCTTCTTCCATAGAAATTAAACAAAAGACATAGCATAATGTTATAAAAAATAAGAAAGTGACAGAAACTAAAAATAATGAAAATGGTTTTTTTCATGTCTAATTTATATAATTCCATGATTGTGTTTTTATGGTTAGATATTGATGATAGCTACTTTCCATAAGATAAAACTGAGACATGACATACACTCTAATTTGAAAGCCTGTGAGAAGATAAGTATTTCTGAGTTTTACAAAAATCAATAATTACTTGGAATTTATTTATTATATACTCAATAATTGATGACTAAACTGTCATTCAAGAAAATATTGTTTTTAGACTTTTTCCAGTTCATATAAAGTTATCACCATATATCAGTTTGTCCATTCTTAAAAAGATTTTGTAAGAATTTCCAGTTGTTTATCTTCATGAGAAAATTAAAAGATATACAATGTTTTAGTTTCATAAAAATAAAAATTGCCTAATGGTTCTTTCACATATATTATACAACATGATAATTTGGAAGTAAAATTTACACTAGGAGGGATTCATGTTATTTTCCAACTTTAAGTCATTTGATAAATTTTGTTCTGATAATTCAGGAACAGCTTAACTTGCTAACTATGAAATATATTTGAAAGAAAAAATAAAGGGAAAATAAAAAATAGATTATACATAAATAATTTTAATATCTGTTCATTAAAAATATTTACTAACTATTATGTTACACAGTTGGCCGAATGTGCAAATATTAATGGCTTACATTATCCATAAAGCAATTAAACTCATTATGTCCAGAATTGCACTGAATAACTTTCATACATATATATATATACATATGTATATATAAAATAGTTAAAATACAGGGTGATATACTCTAGTTATCATTTTTGAAATGAGGTGATCAGTTCCTGTGAAATTTAACTAAATTTAAATTATACAACTTTCCAAAGTTAAAAATGGCAACAGTAAAATAAAAACCTAATTCCAAAGTCCACGCACTTAACTACTAAGCAATATCAGTAATCATGTTTGAAAAATCATATAGAAAAAATATTAAAGGAGAACTTACAACTTTGTAAGATTTTTTTAGTATAGAGTTAAAGAGAAAAAAAATGAGTTTTAAATGGTGTAAGTTACTGTGCCAATGAAGGATAGTCAACGATGTAGTAGTATAAAAAGCACATTATAATTGTGATTGATAAATTAGGAGGAGTGATATGTTTACAGGAGCCATTACATTAGAACAGAAATAATTTGAAAGTTATGTAAGTCTGATGTGAATATTAAAGGAAATCATAGGATAGTATTATAATCAAGAAATGAATAGAACAGGTGATCAATAATCACTTTTTATTTACCCAGTTAATCTATAGAATGTGTATGATTAAAAATATTTTTTACAGATATAAAATTGTTTGTAGAATGTCATAAGTATCTTTAAGAAGGTAAAAACAAATCTGTTAATGGAATATGCAATTTTCACACTAAAAATATAAATGTTTACTCTGAAAGGTTTTGCTCACTAAAGAACTTAAACCAATGAATCAAAAAATATTATAGGACTGAACATTCTCAGCAATTATTTTTCAGGTTTCAGCATGATGTTTCTCAGTTGTACATAAAATAATTATCATTTCCTTTTTCCTTTCTATTAGATGTCAAATCATGTAGAAATTTTATTGAATCTTTTTGACACATTTTGTTGCTTCTGCAAGCTTAGCAGACAGCTTTCTTTGCAAAAACTTTCCTAATGTGTGAAAAGATTTATTAAAGTAGCTAAAGAAGTTAAGGTGTTTTGTTGTTGTTGCTTTTCATTTTTTTGTTTGTTTTTTAGTAATCTAATAGGAAATGAGGATATGATTGACAACAAGAAGTTTAATGTATTTTGAGCATAGTTAATGGTATTTAATAAAAATAACTGATGGAAAAAAGACAGAGTTCACTGAGCAGATGGAAGCAAAGTTATCAAAAAAGTGATTTAGATACCTAAAATTCATAAATTAAATAATATTCCAGAATAGTATCAAACATCTTGAAAGTTATTTGATGCTTTAATTAAAATTTATTAAAATCTAAGCATATATAAGATGGAGATAGGGTATTTTGACAATCTGACCATGCTTTGGCAATGTATCTGCCAATGTCAATTTGCTTTCAGAACTTACACTTCTAGACTCTCTGTCGCATTTTGGCATTAACTACCCTCTCTGTTACTCTATTACTGCTTTATTAAGGGATATTCTAGAATTCTATCTGTCCAAATTGATCAGTTTATCTACTCAAAAAATGTACTGACTCATTTGCTTTGCAGGTCATGCTTTTTAATATAATTTACCTATAACTAGATTCCATAAAAAGAGATGATTATGTCTATTGTGTGAGTGTGTCTGTATTAAGACACCCTATGAACACAAGTCGTCATTCTTCAAATAAATAAAGTGGGTTTTCCTCAGAGACTGATGGGCTTATAATCTTTAGCTTTTTTCTCCCATTTTATGGCTGAAGCAGGAAATTTATGAAGGAAAGAAGCTTTCCTATTTTTAGATTGCATATGTAGTGGTGAGGTACCCTGGATGCTCCAAAATACCACAAAATATCTTAATCTAAAATCAGCATATTTATTCTTCCCCTCAAACCAAACTGTATCTCCTGACATAATGTTCACATTTAGTATAAGAGTCAAATTCTTTGCTGAAGATTTCTTGGACAATAATATTACTTTATAGCATAAATATTGGTTTCTTGTATCAAAACAAGAGTTCATACAGGACAGTAATGATATGAATGAGTGGCAACAATCATGAAGATTTACTTACACTGTCTCTGGTAATTGTGTTCCTTAAACAAAGGCAACAATCACAAGGCAGTACTTAGATATTTGATTACACTGATAGATTTTCTAGTGTCAAACTATTGTTCTTCACTAGACTATAACTTTTTTAGTCATGTTGCCATATGATATAAGCATCCATTCATTCATTCATTTATTTGTTTGTTTGTTTGTTTGTTTGTTTATTTGTTTGTTTGTTTGTTTTTGCTTTCATAAGTGACATTGACTTATACTATTAACCTCTTCAAAAATCATTTTCCAGTTTGGTAGTGAATGCCCATTAAAAGAAGTGGGTATCTTCACTATGTTAGTATTTTCTAGAATAAAATAAATTGAACATATTTTAACTAATAAAATAAATTAGACACATTTTATTTATTTTGGAAGGGAATGCAATGGTGTTTTGCTTACCATCTAATTTATTTGCTATTTATTAATATTTGTTTCCTACTTTTTTTAAAACCTAATTTTACATTTTACATGTTGTTGTGATTTTGCTAAATTTACATTTGTTAAGTCGAATCCAGAGTGAGGTGTCAGATGGTGAGCCATAGTTCAACAAAGACCACAAGAGAAAGTGAAATGAGAAGTTTATTACTCATAGGTCCTGGAGGAGGTACACAGCACACCTCAGGGGGCCTCACAGTGCAGACAGAGTGCTAACAGCAGGCAGACCTGGGGCATGTGTCCTTATTAGGGTCTTTGTATAGAGTGTTTCTGGGATTCCTAAGCTACAGCCAGATTGGTCAATGCAAACCAAACAGAGGTGGGTTTTAGCAAGCTCCCAGGGAATCTTATCTAAGGAATGTACAAGCCAAAGAAGCTGGGAAGCAGGAGAGAGATTTTATCACCAGGGAAGTTGGGGAAATCATAACAGGAACTTACACTTACTTTTGACTCTTCTGTCTGTTATCTAGGTCATACATTTAAGGGAGGAGCTAGTGTCAGTTCCTGTCCCTTGCTGGCCACATAGCCACAGAGAATTAATGCTGAGGCAGCAATATAATAACACATATCTCTCAACACGTATCTTTTCCTAATACTAATTGTCCATCTCTAAATTTGCAAAATGACTGACATAAAGGTGTACATAATTTAATTGTATGCGTTTTAAATCCAAATTATATACACAGCTAATAGCTAATAAGCATGGCAATGCTTATTATTTGTTAAAATGTTGAAATACCCCAAAATGTTGGAATTGTCCAAACATGCAAGAATACCATTATTCTGATCCACACCAAGGATATGTTTTTAAATTTACGGAACACACACACACAGAAATAAAAATAAATTTACAGAACACTACTATTGGCTTTTATTTGCATACAAAAGGGCAGGCCCATACCTTTCAGCCTCCCTTGTTGACTTTGGGGCCTGTCAGTTGAGTAATATGGTCATGTAAAGGAACTCCCTGTCACCCCTAGCTCTTCAGATGAAACCAGTGGCTATGGGCTGTGCCACTATTCTAGCTTCTTCCCTGGCCAGAGTGCTTCCTGACCTTGGCAATGGATTCTAACCCTAATTGGACTGCCAAGTTTGTAGCCACTTACCTAAGTTGTCTTCATATGTCTGTATGAAGTTTCTATAGATCTGGCTCAGATAACCTGATAAGAGAAATGGAGAGTAAGTGAGTAGATAATGTCTGCACTAAGTATATGAGCCATACTTTGTAAGCTCCCCAGCTTGCCATGTTCTATGACATGAGGCAAGCCCCAGGGAAGAAGAAAAAAAACATGAATTGATAGAATCAGGTTATTCCTTGGGTCTGAGTCCATATTTTTATCTCTCTAAATTGTGGAATAATGCATCTACTTTATGGGGAGAATTAGTTAAAATTCATTTAGATACACAATATTAATTTTTATTAAGAATAAATTTTAAATAAATTCTTAATAAATTCTTAATAAAAATTAATACTAAGTCCACATAATTTATGAATAAATTTGTAGTAACTGCCTTAATTTTTAACTAATATTTTTATGCATAGGTGTCTTTTCTTAATAAATTTAGACAGAATTTAATACTTAGTCTATTTTGGGGGAGTCAAAAGTTATGTACTTTGCACAGAGAGTTAGTGCCTCTAAACTTTCCTCTCACATTTTTCAAGGGTCAACTGTATTTTGAAATTATATTATCATTTGATATATAATTATAAATTTATACCTTTTAATGTTTTGTTCCTTTGAAAATTTTAAATAACTTCTCATTACAGTTTTTGTTAAAAACTTGGTTACTTGATTTATTTTGATTAAACCATATTTTCCTTCCCTTTTGTTTTAGTCTGTTGATTTGCTTATTGATATATTTCTTTTTGTTTTCATTGAAGAGATGCTGACTTTTACTTGGGGAACACATTGGATTAATTTTTTAAATGTATATTTGAATTAGTGTAATGTTAACGAAATCCTAAGGGGAGAGAAACAGGAGCTATAGATTAGGGAAACGAAGCAGGCATTGGAGCTGACATAGTCTCTAAAATTCCAGATTAAAAGCATATAGAGTACGCTTTTTGATCACAACTTAAGTTAAAAATTAGTACAAAGGAATATTTATTAATACAGGCCAGATGCTATGCCATAAACAAAAGTTCAATAAATTTAAAATATTTAAAAGCATATAAGGTGTGTTCTCTCATGACAATGAGATTGAGGTACAAATCAATAGCAGAAAGTTAGCAGAAAATTTCTCACATATTTTGAAAATATTTAATACTGAAAAGCATATGAAATGTATGAATCAAAAAATTAAAACTATAAGGGAAATAAGAAAGTATTTAAACAATAAAATAAAACTGGAACATATCAAAATGTGTGAGGTGAGGGTAAACAGTGCTTAAATAGAAATTTATAGAACTTAACACCAATGTTAGAAAAGGGAAACAATCTAAATTCAATGAACTAAGCTTTCAATTTAACCTTAAAAAAACAAATTAAACTCAAACTATACAGAAGAAAGAATGCGGATAAAAACAGAAATTACTAAGATAGGATAAAAAAGAAAATGACACTAAAATCTGTTTCTTTGAGATCAATAAAATCTTTTAATCTCTAGCTCACTGATTAGGAAAAAAGAGATGATACAAATTACCAATATCACAAGTGAGAGAAGGAATATTACTAGAGATTATAGAGACATTAAAAGGAAAATGACTATATATTATAAACATCTTATATATTTGGCAACTAACATGAAATGAACCTGTGTATAAAAGAACACAGATTGTCAAAGCTAATTCAAGAAAAAAATTAAAAAGACAGCTAATTCAAGAGAAAAAAAGGACAACCTGAATTGTCCTATACTTGTTAAAGAAATTGAATATATAATTTAAAAATTTCCAACAAGAAAATTTCAAACCGAATAGCTCTACTAGTTAAATCTAAGACACTTTTAAAAAAGAAAAAAAATACCAATCTTAATCAAACATAATCAAACAATTTCAGAAAATTTAAGAGGTTTGAATATTTTTCAAATCATTTTGAGGCCAGCAATACTATGACAGCAAAACTCTATAAAATATTATAAGAAAACTACACATCAATTTACAAATTAAAAATGTGTGTAAAACTCCCTACATCATTTTAGAAAATCAATTTCAGTAATTTGTTAGAATAATAACGCATCATGACATGTCATAATTTAGCCTGGTGAGTTATGCTAGCTTATCATTTTAAAAATCAAAGCAATTCACAATGTTAAAGAAAAACAAATCAACAGACAATAACTCCCATAGATGTAGAAAATTATTTGATAAAATTTTAATTCCAAGAATATTGAAAACTCAGCATACTAAAATTATAAGGGGACTTTTCAAACAGATAAAGAGCATCTAAAAAGAATATAGCACTTATGTTATTTTTGGGGGTGAAAGAGTAAATGTATTCAACATTTCACTTCAGTTGTTGGCCAAAGAAATAAGTCAGAACAAGTTTCTTTTTTTTTTTTAAGTATCCAACATTTTTTAGGCTAATAGAGATTAGAAAAGAACTAAACTGACTTTATTCACACACAATTGTCTATGTAGAAATATTAAGTATACTATAGAAAATAGTTCAAAAATTGAATAAGTGAGCTTAGCAATGCTGCATGATATATGCTCAGTATACATAAAATAATTGTATTATTGAGTAGAAGATTAAAAAATCATATATTTAAATAAAAAACAATTATTTTACAATAATAAAGTATGTACTATGCAGGAATATCTTTAAAAATATATGAATGTTCTGCAAAATATAAACTATAAAATATAGTTCAGAGAAAACAGATACCTAAATAAATTGAGAGATATATCATGTTCATGCATCAAAAAACTCTTTATTGTTAAGATATCAATTCTCCCTTAATTTTCCAATTTACTTAAGGCAATCTTCATTATCTATCCATAGCCTTCTTTGTAGAAATTTGCAAAATGTTCAAATGCAAAGGATCTTGAAAAGACATCTTTGAAAAATAAGAACAGAAAAAGATGACTCACACTTCCTGATGCACAGTAAATGCACACTAATTGAAAAGTCTGGCATTGACACAAAGATAAACAAAACAATGCAAAGTAAAAGAATTAAGACTCCAGCAATAAAACCACACGTACCTGGTCAATTGATTTCTGACAAAAGTGCCAAAGCAATTTATGGAGAAAAGACAATCTCGTACACAACTAACACTGGAAATTATGAAAAAAAATATTGATCCATATCATATACTATATACAAAGAATATGTCAACATAGATGACCTCATTGTAATTGCCAAAATTATGAAATTTATAAAATATGACATAGGGGAAAATCTCAGTGGGCATGGGTTTCACAATGATTTTTTACAAAGAGCGTAAATAGTAGAAGAAATACTGTAATGAATAAATTGTATTTTATCAAAAATTAAAAAAAATTTTGCTTTTCAAAGTAAAAAGCAAACCACACAATGTGTATTTGTAGAATATGTATCTTACAAAGGAATTTACCTAAAACAAAGATCTCTTACATCTTAATAGTAAGACAAAAGATCTTCTGCACAGTGGGCAAACACTTGGATACACTCTTCTACAAAGAACATATACAAATGGCAAAGAAGTACATGAAATAATGTTCAATATCATTAGTTATTTTAGAAATAAAGAATAAAATGACTTTGACAGACTATTACTATAATAATTATATTTTAATTTTATTTCTTTATTTTATGATGCTTTGACATCTTTGCATCATACAGACCCACGGCAGAATGTGAACTGTACCTCCCACCCGCTAGCTAATTTTAGCTAATTTCTAGAGATAAAAAAAAAAAAACTTGCCTGTAAGTGTGTCTTTGATATGCAAATAAACTAATCCAGAGTCCATATCCCACCATCCTTCTGCTATACATGCCAGACGACTAGAGAATACCTGTATATGCCAGAGCCTGCTTCAAAGATTTAAACTATATAATCCTAAAATTGTTTAGCTGCTTCCCAAGCAATTATACAACATGAAAACTAATCTACAGTGAATTCAGTAGATCGGTGGTTGTTGGTTGAATAGAACAGGAAGGAGAATAAGAATAGACTGTGGGAAGGGATTGCAAAGAGGCATGAGACAACTTTTAGGAATAATGGAGATGTTTGTTACCTTGATTATGTCATGGTTTCAAATGTGTGCACATGTCAAAGGCACCAAATTGTGTACTTTAAAAGTGTACACTTCATTTTATATTAATTAGACATCAGTAGAGCTATTAAGTGAATGAGAAAGAGGTGGATAATAAAAGGGATTTATCTTCTTCATGTTCACTCAAAATAACAAAGAATGTCACCTTTACACATTCTATCTGTAAAGTTGATTTATGTGAATATAAATATGATCCCATAGTAACATAGTTAATATTAACTTAGAATCATTTTTAAACTACAGAGCTATGGCTATTACTCACATTAAAGGCAAGTGTGCATTGATTTATTTGCTAAAGCAACACTTCATTAGCATTAATTATAGTGTTATGTCAATCAGATTGAAATTTTCTTCTAAAAATTTCACTCAACCAACTGCAATTAAAATATTATTAAGTAAGACAACCAACATTATACTTAAAATTGTCTTCATGCTATTTCTTTATCTGATAATCACCTGTAACTGGACTATTGTGTGTTTTATGAATTTTATATGTTAATAGTTCATTTTTAAAAAGCAATAAAGCAGTCTAATAATCAAATTTTATTTTAAACCACTAATTCATTTTCAAGAAATGTACTTATCAATCATATGAAGCCATTTAAAGCCATATTTTTTAAGAAATTCAAAATTTGTTTTAAACTTTTTTTTTTTTTCTTTTTTCTTTTTTCTTCTTTTCTTGAGTATATCAGAAAAACCATAAATAGGAAAAAATGTACTCAAAATTAACTAGTTTACATTTAAAATGATTGTCCTATAAATATACTAGTTAATTTAAAGTAGAAATGTTTTATAAAGTTTAATTGCAAAGCCCATTGCTTTGCTTTAAAGAAACTAACCAAATGGTAGACTACAAGAGATATTACTCTAAAATTCTGCTATGTTGATTAAAAAAGCATTTATTACTATTATACTGTTACTGCTGTACTGTAGATACTTATGAAGTATCTTTAGTGGTTAATTAGTTGTTTAATTAAGAAGTCTTCTGTTGTCATTCTAGCATTGGACAATACCAAATTTTCTGGGCAATTGTTCTCATTACAGTGAGTTTTTTTTTTTTTTTAATGGTGTGGCCTATTGCAATATTTGCATATAACAGGATTTATCTGATTGTATTTTTATAATTAACATTTTTAAACACACACACACACATACACACACATATACACATACTAAGATGGTCAAAGATTAATTTCAGCATGTGGGTTCAAGTGTTGTCCTAATTTCCATTAAACAAAATGTTTTTAAGATTAACAAAAATTCTTCCCTAAAGTCTATAGTATCTTTAAAATGATCACCTTTATTATGTTTAGATGACATATACACTTTGGGCCAATTTCTATATTAGACAATGTTTGGATGTTCATTATCACCATTAAAATAAATTATTAAAAGCTTTTCCAACTAGCACTGGCCTTTCCTAAGTTAAATAGGTCTCTAACTTATAGCAGTGCTTTATCTTTCTAAATGTTAAAACATAATAATTTTAAAAAATTATAATAGAAGTCCAATTCTATTCTTTTAGATACCATGTATCTACAATAGGCCTTGCCCAGAGGAATATGGCAAACTAATGGAGAAGTGGATCTAATTGTTAACAGAACATGCTCAGTTTCACTCCAATCAATATGTGTTCATATGCCTCAGCTAGCATGGAAGCAACCTTTATTCAGAGAAGATAGCAGCTTTGTTCAATATACTTTGTCACACTTTTCTTCTTTCTGAAGTTGAATGAACAATGGTTGTCAGAAAAAAAGAAATGTTTGCTGTTATATTATTTTATGCCTTGTTTTAATTATGCACTTCTTAAACTTGTATTTTTGAGAAAAAAATTATAAAAAATAATTATTTTTGAATATTAAAATCAAGTAAAAATGATGATTTAGCATCAGCTACTTTCACATAATCCTTTATTTCTACTCTTTCTTTCTGATTCCTCCTTTTTTATTTTTTTACGTTTTTAATCTTCTCTTTCTTCTCCCTATATTATTGCTCGTATACCCCACTCTCTATTTTTATGACTTATCTCTTCCTTTTTTTTTTTTGATGTTTTTTTTTTCATACAATTAGGGGGAAATAGGAATGTTGAAACTCCTAACTTTTTACAAGTATAAGTTGTAGAGATGAAATAAGGAATAGGAAAAAATAACATTTAATAGCTATTTTTATAATCTGAGAATGAAATTCATTTTCAAGATTCTTTCTTTCACTGGAAATGTATTGTTTTCAAAACAGGTGATTTGACTACCCCATAAGGTACTTTATTTATATAATGATTTCACCATCCTACTAAAGTATTGCTATTAATAATCTTTCTTTAACATGTAAAAATGATTGACAAACCAGAGGAATATAGAATGGTTTTAAAATACTGACCTTACATCTTAGACCACTAGAGATTCTTATTTCTAGAAATTAGCCACAATCAGAAGAAATCTTGAAACTTCTTCAATACAAATGTATGTACATTTTTTGTTTGGATCACACAACCCCATTCTCTGTTCCTGTATCTCATTTATATTCATCGCTTTTGTTCACACACTAATAAAAACAATCTTTCTTGGTCTTGACTTCTCTATATTGGCTGTCTAATATGCTTACTAGTTAGTCTAACAAAGTAACCACTATGGAATGTAGATTAGAGAAGGGCTATATTTTTTCTTTTATTTTAAAAACATGCATTTTAGCCCTGAATTTTAAGGGTTTTTTGTTTGTTTGTTTTGTTTTTTAATCACTCATTTGATTACACTGGAAATAAGGACAGAAGAGAGTAATTAGTTAATCCACTAATTTGTCTTTGACTCACTCATTATAAAAACATTTAATGAACTCCTATTTAAGCTGAGCTCTGAGGCTCCTGAGACCCTGTAGGATATAGGAGTCTATTTGTGGAGAAAAAATGAGAAACACACATTGAAAAACATGTGATATGGTCTCTCCATAGAAATATATATAGGAAACTCTGAAGGCTTATGGAAATTTTGATCATTATTGTCTAAATTTTAGGATTCAAGGTCACAAGGGAAGTCAGAGTTGTTAACTGAAAGGAAATTTCCAGTACTTAGGTAAAAAAGAGTTAAGAATATTATAGGAAGAAGGGCTCGTGTATGGGTTAGGGGACAGTTGTTGACTTGGGGACAAATTAGAGAACAGACTGTGAAGTATAAAGTGGAAAATAAAACCAAAAGAGGCATTCTGGTCACAACATTTTTAAATGTTCCATTAAGTAGATTAAAATTTATTTGAGAACAAAACAAGATTGTTGAAACATTCAACAGTGGACCTTGTAAAACAGTTTTTTAAAGAAATATATCTCTAGTTGTAATATGATGAAGGTTGAGGATGGCAGCGGCATGGACACCTCAGAAAAGTAATAATAGCTGATGAATTTAGTAGCCTCGGTCAAGAGATAGGAAGTAAACAGAATAGATTAGGCGAAGTGATTGATCCTAAAAGGTAATAAAGAAGAAAAGATGACCTGAGGCTATCCAACAGATTTCTGGTTGATGACAATGTCTAGATATTGTGTTAATTTACCAAAAGATGTTAAACAGAAGGAACCAAAACACTAGGGAAAAATTTGGGGGTGGTTTATAACTTCTTAACGTTGCCATGTAGAGGACAAACCTGTGTTAAAATGTTTCACAGACAATATTAATTAAGAAAAATGGCATTATTATTGTTTTAGTTCTTTCACAACATGTTTGTGTACCTTTGAAACATTAGGTGTGTAAAAAAATAAGTCAACTATCAAATGTAAGTATTTATAAGAAACTATTCAGTAACCAAGGCTTTTAATATAATTAACTAATTAGAACATATTTCAATTATTTTACTATTTGACATTTGATATAAATTCACAAGAAATAATATTGTTTTTATTTTAATAAAATATTTAACTATATTAAAATGTGGATTATATTAATCAACTTTAAAGTTATATTTAATTTTTATTTCCTATTTCAAATAGAAATGGAGAAAAAAATCACTAGTTTAAAATAGTAAAGGCTTTTAATGCCATAGCTGGAATTAAAATGCAATAATCATTCTTACATACCATTGTTTAAACTTTAACTACCTTAGTAAAATCATCATGATGTTTTCCACTGATGATTTTAAAGGAATTTTGGAATAAGTGGCAGTAAGTAAAGGAGACAGACAAAAACAATTATGAAAAGAACAAATTACATTTGTGTTGGTTTAAAAAAATGACCAGTGATTATTTTAAACTTTTCAAAACTATTATATATGCATATACATATGTATTCATACATTATAATTAATAATATTTATAAAGATACTTTTGCATATGGGCACTGAGGAGAAGATCAAGGTGAGCATTAAATCCTGTAACAATAGGAACATAATAACTCTGCACAAAACAGCCTTGAAAATGCAGAGCTGGGTTTATCAGAAAAATAATCTTTCTTTTAAATATGTATGAAGCTGTAAGCAGACGATTTTCTATAATTTATCTTCCTACTGCATGCTACCATTACATCTTCCTGGATAAAGAGATCATAATGAATTATGTAAATTCTTGATTGTGTTATCAAGCACACTTGTGCCTTGATAATCATTGCTCGATTTTTTGCTATTTGGAAATAATGACCTCCAGAATGCTCACAACCCATTTGTAATCTGTTCAAAGAATCAATACAAAGATTGCTCTATATGATTAGGCAGTATCCTACAATTAAAAATGTACTGACAGTATGTCGAGAAACAGAAGTAACACATTGTGTTTTGTACAAATTACTTTTTGAAATAATAATTTAAAAAGTAAATTTGATCATAACAAACTGTCTAACATTACCTAAATTTGCCAGACTACTGTTTTATTGACCTTATTCTTTTTCTACTTATTATACACTATGAAATCATAGAACGTGTGCTCCAACTCTATCGACTAAAAATCAAACTACATAGAACATATTATATCCAAGCATTATAGGTAAACAACAAACTACCTGAAAACATATAGTTTCTTTTGTGTATGTTTATGTTTCTCTATTACAAACAGACTTTAACATTTGTAACTTTTCCTCTTCATTTTACACTTTTTTGGTAATATATACATAACTACGTCCATTAAAATTCTATCCATGTTTCTTTAGATATTATATTTCTGAGAACCTATAAAGCTTCTATTAAGTGCTACCCCCACATTGCACTTACATTAATTAATACTCGTGGTAAATACTCTCTTTAAAATAACAAAACAAATTCCAAATGGAACAAAAGCTCAATTTTGTCCTAAGCCTGCAGGGTTTCACCTGGCATTTTTAACTAGCACAATTAAAGTATTACATTCTAGCAATGCTTGAATTTGAAAAACATGTGGTAGTTTTTCCTTATACAGGCAAACATAATATCACAAAGCTTATTCAAAATACATTGACATTAAATTTCTGAAATTGAAATCCTCAAATTATATATAAACATAAATAAAACATAAATTGATCTTAAAGTAAGTTAAAACAAATTTTTAAAAAGTTTAAAGAATGCGAGCTTTTATAATTTAAAAGTCAATTGAACTGTATTAGAAAAGGTTAAAGAAAATTGAAACTTTTTAGACATTTGTAATAAAGGGTCGAAAGCATACTTGTTCATTCATTTGAACTTGGTCTATGTTAGCTGAACTTCATTTTCATTTTAAAAGTCATAAAATAAGGTACATTAATAAGATCAATATAAAGAATATAGAAAAGCACAAAAAAATCAGAGAGAGAGAAAGAGAGTTTGAGAGACAGAAGATACATGAACTTGGGAAAAAAATTAAGCAAGGACAAGCAATAGCATAACAATCTTTGTCTGCTTTGTAAATAAACCATGTGTAAATAAAAGAGTAGGCTGGGTTTGACTGACATAAACAACACAAAAATATTTCTGTTTACCACATTTGTTAAACTCGCAAGTTCTAGTGGCTTTTCTGTAAACTTTGTACATTTTTTCCTGCATAGAAAAATTTTTAAAAACCTTTTTCCTGGATGACTTTTATTTATTTATCTTGCCTTATCACCCAGAATTAGTAAGACTCAACATCTTTGCTTGTTTCTCATCCTAGGGAGAAATCATTCAGTCTTTCATGATTAAGGACAGTGTTAGCTGTAAGTTTTATGTAGCTGCCTTCAAAGAAATAGAGGAAATTTCCTTTTACTCCTAAGTCTCAAAGAGTTTTAAGCAAGGATGGATTTTTAAATTTTTAATTTTTTTTCTGCATTAAGATGGTCATATTTTTTTCCATTACGGTAGTATAAGTTGTATTTATTGATGTTCAAATGTTAAACCAACTCTCCATTTCTGTGACAAACTCAGTTGGTCATGATAAATTATCTTTTTATATACTATTAGTTTTGATTTGCTATATTTAAAAATTTAGTAAAATTTGTATTATAGAATAGTTTTAGATTTACAGAAAAGTTGCGAGACTTTCTGTATACTTCTTAGAGCACAGAGCACCGTTTCTTTCTGTATACTCCTCATCCTGTCTTCCCTCTTGCTATCGCAATTAAATTTTCCAGTCAGCAGGAAATTACACATATATATTTTTCTAACAGCTCTTAGGCCAGAACTAGTCACATAGTTTCACCCCACCAGAAGACAGCAAGTAAGAGGATCTTATCATGCACTGGCATGCTGATAGCCAGAAGCTACACCAGCTCTGTGAATCATGAGGACTAAAAATTAGCAGCTATATGAACCTGAATATTTTTCACTGCTCATTAGTTCAAGTAATATTCCAGTGACCACAACAATGATCATGGACATTCCCAAAACTTTCACTATTCATTTAAAGATTTTCATGTGGGACTTACTCTACACATTATTAATTTTTTGTCTTTATTGAAATATAATGGATGACTAGTTGCCTGCATTTACATTGTACAATTTAATGAGTTTTTTTTTTCTACTATAGTTGGTATACAACATACCAGCCTCAGGTGTACAGCTAATTGATCCGAGATCCACACAACTCACAAAGTGCTCAGCTAACCAAATCTAGCACCCCTCCTCCCTCCACATATTCATTCTAACGTTATTAACCATCCTCCCCATGCTATATTCTATATTCACATGTCTACTCTGCAACCATCCACCTGCACCTCTCAATCCCTTTGCTCTCTTTCCCCGTAATCCCCCTTCCATTTAGTAACCTTCAAAATATTATCTGTATCTATGAGTTTATTTTTGCTTTTGTTGTTGTTGTTGATTGTGTTCTCTAGATTCCACATGTACGTGAAATCATGTGACATTTGTCTTTCCTTTCTTTAGACAAATGTTCTTTTTCAGGGGAAAAACTTCAGGATTTTGAGCTATTTCACACAATCTCATTAGAGATGGGACTGTTTAAAAGGGGCTGATGATAATTTCCTCACATTTGTAAGTGATTTACAGTTTCAACATGTTTTGTGCATAGTGGCCTTTCTCAAACAACTAGGATATTGAACAGCTGATAAAAGGAAAAGCAGTGTAATTGCTTTCCTGCATCTAGTATTTCCTTCTTTATAATTTCATAAGTTCTAAAAGTCGATCATCTAATTGTATCTTAGTACTTTCATTATTTACCTATAAAATTATTTATTTGTGTCATCTCATTTCCAAATTGCATTTACAAGTGGAAACTCTTTCATAGTTCATTGCTTTATAATAAGGAATAAATTTGATTTTAAGAGGCATCATTAATATATACTGGATTAAGCTGAAGCCATGTTTTCAGAAAAAAAATACTTATTTCATTATTTGAACTGACATTTTAATTTTCTGCACATTATATTTGTCAGTCTATTTAATATACATATTTCCCAATAATTTAGTCATATTATGTAATTGTCTATTTGTAACAGAGGGAAAACAATAATCATAAATGTGTATATACATATATATATTTGTTTATATTTGCCTATAGACACATGTACACATGTGTGTGTGTATCCTAGAATTCAGTGATCATAAAACCTTGATAATATCTATTTACTTAATTATAGTTAGAGCAGATATATTGGAAAGATGTTATAAAGGCATTATTCTTTGTCAAATTGTGTTTTTCAGTTTTCTAGATGTTTATGGCTAAAATAGTCCCTGTCAACCACTGGCCTGCTTTTTCGCACATTAATAAAAATAGACATATTTAGTATAATAATTGAATAAGAAGTATGAACTATTTTCATCTGCCTCAGCACAGTTATTTTGAAACTTATTTTTGTTGCTATGTCTTGTTGAGTGTTAAGAGGTACTCCATGTTAGGCTATATACAGTTGTTTATATAGTCACTCATTGAATATTTGGGTAGCTTTCAGTTTATGTCTATCAAAATCAAACTACTGTGAACATTTGTATTTATGGCTTTGTGTGGAAATATGTTCTTATTACTTTCGGTCATAAACCTAGGACTAGAATATTCTTAACATTAAAGAAACTGCCAAATTCTTATCTAAAATGTTTGTACTTGTTTAAATTCCCAGCAGCAGTGCTGAGTCCCAGTTATTTCACGAGGACAACCTTGCTAACACTTGGTATATTCAATCTTTAATTTTTGTTACTTTATCAGATATAGAGTGATATTTCATTATTATTTTAATTGAATTTTTTGAAATTAATACTTGTGCTATGCATGTATTTCATGAGTATACATTTCATGCAAACATCTCTGGGTCAGTTATTTGTTCAAATCATTTCTTTTTTAATTGTTGATTGCCTCATTTGTGAGTTATACATTGTATTTAAATTTGTAATAAATACTGTGCTAAACAAAGTTATTTTCAATAGAGAAATTTAAAGAAAGGTGTTTCTTATATGCTCATTATCATAATCTACAAATCATATTCTGTTCCTAAAATAAGTTTAACTCATTTACATATAAACAATGTTTGTTATTTTATTAATAATACATGAAACAATAATATAAGAAAAACAAAAAGCCACAAAATGTATTATTTTCTTATTAATAAGTCATTTTCCAGTGATATGTCTAATATGATAATCACTAGCACATGACTATTTAAATTAAAATTAATTAGATAAAATACATTTAAATTATTCAATAAATGTATACTCATTTCAAGTGTTACAACCACGCCACCCTGAACAAGCCCAATCCCGTCTGATCTTGGAAGCTAAACAGGGTTGGGCCTGGTTAGTACTTGGATGGGAGACCATCTAGGAAGATCAGGTGCTGTAGGCGTAAAAAATAAAAAAAAATAAGGAATTGGAAGCTGACAAGGTCCTTGCAATCTGTGAGGTCAACCAAGGGTTGCCTCACCTAAAAAAATCAATCAAACAAACAAACAAACAAATAAATAAACAGACAAACAAATAAATAAAGAGTAACTGGTGACTATCATATTGGACAACAGCGCGGAACATGTCCCTCATTGCCAAATGTTTATCAGGCAATGCCGTTCGAGAGGTTATTTTTGAAAGTTCATGCTGAAACTCCAAAAAGATTGCATTAACATAGTGTCTATCTGGTTAGCCGTATGAGACCTTGGAAAAGTAGTTAAATTTCTCTGCTCCAGTTTCCTCCTCTATAAAACAATTTAGTAACTGTACCTATCACCTAAGGTTTACATGAGGGTTAAATGGTGTAAAGCAAATGAAGTGCTCAGGTAAGTGGTGGGAGTAATTAACATGGAATCTAACTGCCATTATAGAAATAAAATAATAATTATCCTTATTCTATGAAGAACAATGACATGTTTAAGTGTTTTTAGATTGTCCCAGCTTTGAAATTTATCTTCTCCCAATGAGGAATGTCTTCTTTCACTTTGTCTCCAAACCAAACTGCCATGCTGACCATTTTGCTTTACACACACACACAGACACACACACAGACACACACATACACAAAATGGGAATAGGTCAGTGTACAATTATCAATTCATCCACCTGCCACCTCCAAGTCATTGTGTGCACATAAACCACTATCAAGTCCGTAGCTAGGGGCCAATATTTTATAAGTCCTATAATGCATTATCCAAATGGGATACTTGCAAGTGTTAAAATTAGCATGATTATTAACTGTTTTATAACACGACTTGAAATGGAGACTATCTAGGGCAATGTGGCAAAATAGGGTCATTGCATGAGTAGCCTTGCAAGCCCCAGAAGAGGCAGAATAGGATCTGAAGTCCTTGACCTATAACTTTCTCTGTTGTGCTGTAAATAAAATTCCTGACTTATGATTTGACACTATATCCCTGGACACTGACAATTCTATTTCACACGACTGTGTCATTTACTCAAAACAGAATGAGTTAGGATTAGTGAGAGAAGTTGCTATTCATTTCTCTTTTTCTCATCTTTTCAATGTTTTTTTTATCTCTTCTCCCACTTAAAATTTCCTCAGGATTATAGTGAAGTGAAAAATCTACAGCCATTGACATTTTAATCATTATCAAAATATGCAGAAGGATTAAGTGACTTTTCTATATTATCCTCTAATTCACTGTTTATTCGGAGATTCTCAAGGGCCCAGTGAAGTGCCCCAGAGCTTGCCTAGAGAAGTATCTACTTGATTCACCTTGATTTAAAGGAAACCTGACCTTAATATTTCCTGCCTGAAGTGGAAATAAAACAGCATGTCTCATCACTAGTTATTTTACTGCCTGTTTTTTTGCTCCCAAGATGTCCACACATTATAAAGCATGTATTTGCCCACGCACTATTTGTATATTTCAACATTTTTTGTGCTGTGTTAGTCACCTAACAGTAATGTTTTCTGTGGTTTTTCTATTGACTTAACTGCATGTGGCTTCCTTAATCTGACACCCATTTCTCATAGCTTATTGTTCTCAGACATACATATTTGTTAGTGTACACATTATGCACCAGACATGAGAATTGGTATGTTTAACCTTGTTCTAAATTTACTCTCAATTGGAGATTGTTATTAATGTCAGATTACATAAAAACCTGTTAACATAATGTGATTGGGCACCTATCTTTATTAAAGCAATCTTCTTAATAATAATTCCCCAATAAGTGACTCATGAAGTGCTATGCATGAACATATCTTTTTTTTTTCCCCCCATGTACCTAAAATATACTTAAGAACTCTTTATCTTTCTGGTACTGAAAACCTTCTATGTTAATGACTACAGTCACATTGTGCAATTGTATAAAAAGAAAACAGGTTTTCCCTTCTGTTTTTGTATGTTTTCACCGAAATTATCATGAATCAGTAATGTGATGGACTTTAAGGAGGCTAGATTTCATTTCAATTAATATTACCATAATGACAACTGGAACAAATTTTACAAATATATCTGGAATCAGGTTTCTTTTGTATTTTTATAAAGTATTAATTAAATGCCTACTATGTATACAGCACTGTGCTGTACTTATGGTATTCCATATTTATCTAGCATATGTACTAGAAATTAGTCTTCATTATTCATAGTTGTGTTAAGCAGATAACTTTCACTTTTAGAATCTTTTATTTTTACAATCATGAATGCACCCTGGTAGTCATATTTATGTTACTCTGACTGTAATGTTTAAATTCTACTAAACATAATTTCAATTTTTGTTTGACCAATATCTAAAGGAAAGACTGTGATGTAGATTTAGTGAGACAGGTTCTGCAGATATGCAGTTGTCCTCAAATTCATTCCGATTTGGTGCTGTGTTGCAGTGTGTATCTGTGAGCATGTGAGATTGTATATGGATATGTGTATGACAAAAACAAATGAAGTACAACTATTTTAATGGAAATTAGGTCTTCCCTTAAATTAACATTATTGAGCATTGTGGGAAAAGGGCATTCAGGCCTCCCATGTGGAATTATTTGCAAATAATTACCACTGCTATGTAATAAAATTTTGCTTGATTTGTTTCTTTCTTCTCTACATTCTGCTACATTTTTTCCTAGTACAACACATTTGTTGGAGTAGTGTCTTTCTACCTTTTGATGATTGTTAAGGAGTAAACATGCAGAATTGTAATCTGTCTTGCCGTTCCACACACTCATTTGGCATCCTGACATTTTCACAGATTTTCAGATTATTTAGGCTTTAGAAAAGCTTCAGCACAAAGCCCATATGCTAAACAAACAAACAAACAAAAAAAAAGTGTACTCTATAACATATATTGGTCATTTTAAAAGTGCAATCCAAAATTACCAGAAAATGCTGATAGCCTCTGGCTTTTAGTATGGACTCATTATTTGTCCTACTGTTTATTTCTAGGGTATATGATGAAATTTGGGCCCAAATTCCAGGGGATTATAGAAAAGCAGTTGTGGAAGGCCTTGTGTTTAAGGCAACAACATTTGGCTTGTGTAAGTTGAATGAAATATTTAGTTTTTGTTTTATTTTTGTAGGTTTGATAATTTACACTCTAACTGCCAAAGTCCTTCAATGTTTGTCACTTAGATATGCCATAGTATTCCTTTTCTGTCATGGTTTATAGAAATTAGAACACATCGCCAACAACAAAAAAAAGTGTATTAATTTAGCTGTGCAATTCATGCAATATTAAAAATTCTTTCCAGGGAATTTTATTGCAATGACAAATTATTTTAAATAATTTGATTTTTTTTAACTGAAAGTATAATGAGTGGGGAGGTGAGGATAGGCAGAGAGAGAGTGTGTCAAATATTTAATTAACTCATTAATGAGGACACTAGCATGACAACAGAGCTGATTCCAAAAGAAAGTCAGAGTGTATTCACAATGATTGAAAAAAATACTTAAAAAACACTACTAATTCTCTCTTCTCCCACTTAAAATTTAAGTTCTACAGGACAATAAAACTTTGTCGAAATTTTCTTATAAACAAAATTTAATTGCAAATCTATCATACAGGATTCATTTGGATCTGCATTTTTTTAACTAGCTACTAAGTACAACTACAGAATAGAAATCAATAGTAGAGTAAAAAATTTTTTTAATCCTGCACCAGAGAATCTTGAACTGTGTTGGAAGTATGGGCTGCCTAGCATGGTATTAAGGAAGCACACGGGAATTCTTTCACTTTTACAATTATTGGATATTTTTAAAATCTACAAAACATTCATTCTGACTAATCACTATTATGAATAGTTTTACAGAATTAAGGAAAATTCAGTGCTTTTTTTTTTTTTTTTTTTTTTTTTGATTTAGCATTTTTATCATTTTTTTCTGACAACTCACTTTTATGTCTTCAAAAGGACAGAAGTAACTCCACCCTGGGGAATAGTGTGGTAGTGGAGGGCTTTATTTTTATACTGGAAAAAAAGGCAGACCCTCTGTCTATTTATTATTTCTCTTCTAAATAGTTTCTGTTGCACCATAATGCTATCTCTTGTCTTTTTTTGTTTGTTTGTTTGTTTTCAGTCCTTTCCTACATATGCCTTTTTGTCCTCCACTGCAGGATTTTGTTTCAGAATGAGTTTACTTCCTACCTCTGTGTGTAAACTCAACAGGCCTGTCACCCATTCTACTCTCTGATTATCAAGCAATACATACTTTGTATATAGAAGTTGCCCAAATTTCTCTGACCCTCCATACATAAACATAGCACGCCACTCTTTATGCCACGCTTTTAAAATAAAGCTTGCTCTGTGAGGCTTGTCACATATTCAGCTTTACCTCAGAAGCAAGATGCAATCTGCTTTGTCCTGGAGTTCCACATTTTATGAGAATTTCATGACCCCATTTAAATCTTCAACTGAGATTTCAATAAGAGCAATGTATTCCTCTCTAGGTCTCACCACCTAAATTATCTCCTTCACTAGAAAAATGTAAATAATTTTCAAAAATGGTCTGTTGTTTTATTTATTATCTTCATAGTCTATTATTATGACATAACCCTTATGTGCTTACTGTTTCTAAGTATACCATTTTAAATTGCAAAATAATGTTTAGATATCAAAAGTGTTGAATGTATGATAATGAAGCTTTGAGTGCGACTTAATTCAATGTGGTCTGGAAAGTAGGTAGATAGAAAAAACTCTGAAAATTTGGGATAAAAATCAATTTATATATTTAAACCACATTTGCCTTTCCATTCTCCATAATTAAGTTATCTATTTTTTTAGTTTCATTCTTACCATATAGAACAATGAGTTACTTTTTCATGGTTAATTATTTATTTTTGACTGAAAAGCTAACCAGAGTGATTAAAAACTTTAAGAAAAACTCTACTATGCTAACCTTGTGTTACTCAAAGTGAATATGTGAAGTATAATGATAAAATAGACTATCTGTTCCTACATGTCATCATTATTTTCAAAACACAATATATATATATATATTTTTTCTTTTGGTCATAATGGGATTATGTCTTCCTTATAAAGATTTTGTTGTTATTTTTTATTCCCCCTCCAGGTGCTAAATTAAGTTACATGTTTCTTGTAGCAGTGTAAATTTCCTATCCATATATCAACATTTCCTACTAAAATAATATTTTAAAACTTCACACATAGTCACCTTTCCCATTATGACTTTAATAATGTGTAATGATTTCTGTATTGTTATGAAGCTATTATTTTTGACTACCCCTCACATTGCTTTACTGGTATGTCTTTTATCTTGATCCTTTCTCCTTGTGATAGATTTGTGATACTCAAGAAACAAACATATGTTTAAAATATATGGATTAAATTCCATGTGTATTACACATTTTGAGTCCTTGCACATTTGGAAATTATTTTATTATTTACTTAGTATTGAATGGTAGTTTCTTGGTTATGGAGTTCTAGGCTCATGTATATCTATATATACACACACACACATATTTTAAGTTTACCAAGTTTATATATTTGTTTTTCTTTAAGAGTATTTTAGAATATTAGTTTTTTAATATTGATTTTTTTCCAGGATATAATATTGATATATTTCCAGGATATATTTTCCAGGATATATTATTACATGTGCCAAAATTCATTAAGAAAATATGCAATTTTCTTAAGTTGATTTCACTAACTTTTGTTGTAATATTTTATTGTTTTCTGACTCCCTCTTATGCCGGAGCCAGCCGGCTAAAGTCGAACAGCACCTAAAAGAGGGGGGTGAAGCCTAAGGAAAAAAAGAAGAAGACAGGAAAGCGCTTCGGGAGGGCATACAGTCAATGCTGCAGCCTTGAGTTTATTTAGCACAGCCCTTATATTTCTTTTCGAACACAATAGCAAGGCACAGAGGACATTACCATAGGAATGCTGACATTTACATAAGTTCCTATACATCCTTCCCTCAGGGCGCAAACATCCTTGCTTTCTGTTAAACATTCCACTATCTTAAAAGGGTTACTTTAGGAGGCATACCTCTCCTACAGGGTCAGTAATGTTTAACTCAAATCCCTGCTTCCTTGAACCATTGTTTAAGCAGTCTCAGTAACTTCTTTATGGCCTGTAAACTACGTGACTTCTTCAGTGTCTCAAAATGGCTCCCGACACTCTTATTCTTATTTCTTTGTTTTTCTGAAAAGAAAAAATAATTATTGGAGGACATGTGGATTCTCATACTTTTATATTTTATATTTTTCATCATGTAAAAATACCAATTTATTATTAGATATATTCTTTCTGCTCTTCAGTAATTCTTAAAAACAGACTATATATTAAAAAAATATTCAGCAACACATCATTTCTTTACTTAGTGTTCTTTCATAGAAGTTCCTTTTGTGTTTGGCTATGCAAAAAATCTCTGAAAATTTTCAGAAGCTCATGTATTTTTAAAGTTATTTTTTGTGCCTCAAGTTTTCTTTGTTTCTTTGTGTTTTGATATTATCTTCTTGTGGTTCTCAATTTATATTTATCTACTACAGATGATAAAAGTATAGATGATACTATAGTTAGTAAGGAAATTCTGAAGTTTTTAATAAAAACTGATCAACAATTAAAACTTCTTATAACATAACCTCATTCTCCAGGATCTTCAAGAAATGTCAAAAAATCAGTCACTTAGCAAGTACTTTTCTACATTGTGTAATTAAATATTCACAAGCACATGTAATTATTACTTTTTATGAATATTAAATAACATCAACATTAAAAAATGGTAAGAATGGGTTGGTAGCTAATGAAATTCATAACAAATAACAGGCTAGGTGGGTGAGTAACTAATTTTTGCCTTGGGTTTATTTTGCTCGAGTGTTAGAGTACACTTTGATTTCTGAACAACTGACTGAAATGTTGTATTCATGCCAAAGACTCATAACACACTTTTCCAACATTTACCATTCTCCAGAAGGCTTCACTAAAGTATTACTTTGTGCCACCAAATCTTATTTTGCCCAAAGTTTCTGTTACCCAACTTATCTATTTAAACACACCTTTTCTTAAACACCAATAATTCTATTTGAAATGCTTCTCAAACTTAAAACAACCTATTTGCTAAGTCATTTGAGTCAGAACGTTGTTTGAAAATGATGTAATGTTTTAGTCAAAATTCCCCTATTGCTTCAAAAAAATCATCTTGTTTTCACAAGTTATTATACTTTCTTTTATATAGATAAATAAAGGCCTAAAGACAGGCCCAGGCTTAGGTTTGCAAGAAGGTTGTGTAGAAATGGTGGCCCACATACCATATGTGTAAATACTTAAAAATCAAGCTAACAGATTGTGAAATAAAGTATATTCCATCTGTCTACTTTGACAAATATACCTTTATAAAGTCCTGGAAAGCCAGGTTTGAATATGAAAATATTGGACTTCTTTTAGTGTCAGAATGGGATATGATACCATGAAGACAGCTGCTCTGGCCTCCGAGGCTTCCTATCCCTGCCTCCTTCCCACACTGTGAGGGGTCTTGAACACATCCTGGTAGACCAGTTGCACAAATGACCAAGTTTTGCTCAGGTACTTAGAGAACAAGTCAGTTTTGTCATTACCAACAAGGATAGACCTGGGTATAGGCCCATGTGGACTCTGCTAATGGCCTCAGAACTCAGAGAATTCAGAATTTCCACCTCATGATGTACAAAAGTGGCAATGTTCCATTGACCTACGAGAGTGCTATGTGTAGAAATCGAATCTAGCAAGACTCCAAAACAAGCAGCTGATGCATTTAAACTTTTCCAGAGTCAGGGAAGTAGTGCCTTGTCATGTGAGTGGGAGGTAAGGAGGGACTTACATAAATGAAGTAGTAGCCTCTAAGTGAAATACCAGGTGAAATATCTCAGATATCATGGAACGTAAATCCTTATGACTTATTTAAGGTAAATGAAACATCTAGCTTACCAAATTAAATTGAAATGCAAAGAGAAGAACAAGGAAAATCATACTAAGGAGATAAACAACCTTAGAAAAAGGCACTCGTGAGTGGAAGAATTACATTATCTAGACCCTGAATTATGTAATGTTCATATGTTCTCTCTCCCACTCTCTCCTCTCCCCACCGTTGGCTTCTCCACAGATGGCACGATTATAAGAACCAAAGTTGAGGTCTGAGTAAAGGGACCCCAACAGATGGAAGAGGACTGGGCCAATGATATATACACGGCCTCTATTAAAATGATGCATAAAGATAGGTAAAATATATGACTTGCCAATAGTTGTAGCTTGCCAATTATCAGGCTGTGCAGCTATGAGTCTTATTTGAATTTCTTGGCCAGAACACATATGGGCAGAATGGGACTATATTGAGTGTTCCCAATGGGTAGCCAATTTAGGGGAGACATAGCTGTTAGCCCAGATGTGCCATAATCATGTCTCATTTTTTTTCATGTCTTTCTATTAAAAGTGACACTCATATTTCTTTCATAAGAAATTTTTGTTTGTTTATTGCTGTTATCCTTGTTGTTTCTTACATTTAACTTACTGTACATTTAACACATTTCTGAAATCTAAATCTCTTATGAGATTACAACTTCTTATAACATAACCTCATGAGTGAGCTACTAGCTTACTCTGTATACTTAAAGCATCCTATGAGAGTACCTATATATCTGGAGAAAATATATTACTAATTATCTATGTTTTTTTCCTTATGACTTTTACCTTTATATTTTATTCTCATTGTTTATAGCAAAATTTGATATTTCCAACTACTGTAGAAATCTTATATCATGCCTTAAGGTTTCCATCTCATTTAAGACTAATTGTTTTCAAAATGGATTTAATGATCAAATCCATCATTTTATCAGAGTAAATAAATATGCCATGATATTTTGAAAACATTTTATAGCAGACATCACAATTGAAGGGGGAATGGAGTCTAAAAATGCATAAAATGACAGTATTATTATTTTTTCTTACATTTTGTCTCCCAATCCTTTGACTCAGCACCCACCTCTCAACATATAATTAAGCCTATTGTCATGACAAAACACAATATTGCATTAAGGTAGATAACAAAATACAGAGATTCATCAAATTTTTTACCTATTCCCCCATTTATTCTGAAATGTTTCATTGGAGAAGTATAAATTTAAAAAGAAAGAAAGAAAAGAAAAGAAAAAGATAATCTCAAGCATAGTCCTGTCATTTTGTATTAGCTAAGGTTAAATTTCAGCAGATAGGAAGTGTTTTAAATCAGAGTTGAGGTAGATTTTATATAAAATGTGTTTACTATTCCTTTTAATAATGAAAGGACTAAAGAGAATTTTATATTTGCTTCATCAGTGATAAACATTTCCATGATTGTAATGTAATTCATGACATGCTTTTATCCTAAATACTTTTCAGAGCCTATTAGCATCATTTCTTTCATCTTTACCTTTCAACTAGATATGAACAAATAACTTTTGAATATTTAGCAGTTTCTGTTTTCAAAAAGATCCTCATTAGTCCATATTTAGCTAAACTATTTATGCAGTAAATGTCTGTAATTCAGAACTAGGCACATAGCAACAGAATGTTACAATAACTTCTATTTTTACTGCAATAAACTCATTTTAAGTAAGTTCATAGAGTTTTGAAATTCTTCGCAATAAAGTCATATACAATAAATTGAACAATGTACATGAGGCAGTTCTTCATTTAGTTTCTTATTTGCATTAATTTAGACTCATATATGCGCATGCAAATAAGCTATTATATAATTATCTGTGTGGTAGAAAATGGCAATATCAAGGTCATTAGCATAATTGGATCAATTCAGTAGCAGATGTTAGTATAGTATTCTTTTAGCTTACTTCTTTCTATGATACTTCTCTGAAGTAGAGAATCAAATTAAATCTACTCCACATTATAGTGACCATGGTACAAAATGCTGGAGCAGGGCAAAATGCACTGTGGTTAGAAAATGACTCCCTGATAAGCTAAGACATATAGAAAGAGAACGAACAATGCACAAGTATATGAGAAAGGGCAAACATTAATAATTAATAATAATAAATTATTATCGGTAGTAGTAGTAGTAGTAGTAGTAGTAGTAATAGTAGTAGTAGTAGTAACAGCAGCAGCAGTGGCAGCGGCTTAAAAGAGAAAACTAATTGGTGTCTAACAAGGGCTCTAGTGTGGCTGATGTATCAAGATAGAGTGTTAGAAAAGGAAAACATAGAATAAGGATGAGAAAATTTTATTGAAACTTTAGGTCATTTAAGTACTTTGGCTTTTAATCTCATTGAAAAGGGAAATTTTGTAGGAATGCAAGCAGAGGAGACATGGCCTGACCTCAGCTTTTTAGTAGATGATTTTGGTCGCTTTGCAAAAAAGAAACCATAGTAAAGAAATGCCAGAAACAAAGATACCAGTTGGGCATTTTTACAAAAATCCAGGTGACATGTTGCAGTATCTGGACTAGGATTACAGTAGTAGATGAGGAGTTTTGGAGATACTAAGTACACGGATCATGGCCTCAGAAGACCCAGTTTCTAAACCCAATTTACACACGCAGTATTATGATATTGTAAAAGTTACATAATCTTTCTTAGTTTCAGTATCCTCATCCATAAATGAAGTTTATATATGTAATAATAAGGTAATATTTGTAAAGTGTAAGACAATGCTTAGTGTAGAATAAAAGTTAAATAATTTATTAGCTTCACTATTGGATGTGGATAGGTGAGAGGATGAAGTCAATGGGAAAACTAAACATGGTAAATATACTCAAAATTGCTGAATTGCATACTTTTAAAAGAATGAATTTTAAAGCATGTGAATTACATCTGAATAATAAAATGAAATAAAAAATAAGACGATGCTTTCTGAATATACTTTTATATAGATTTTAGAGCTATATCGATGTTGTATATACTAAAAAATAAAATAAAAAGGGAAAGAAAACTCAAAATCGAATACAAATATAAACAAACTAATCACTCAATTTCAAGTTAATAACCTAACCATACCACACATAAGAAGGGAGGAAGAACTAATTTAGTACCTTTGGAAATATATTTTGACGATGTAACCAAAAGCTAAAGTCAAAAAGAAAAGTAAACAAGTATTGTATTTCAGTTCGTACACTTGTTACTAACAAATATGATTTAACGATTTTGAATTATTTTATACATATACTAGTATTAAGCAATTAACAAAATATATTGTAGCTAAGTATATATTAAATATATTAGAAGTATCAGTATAAACTATTAGTTATATAGTTTTAGATGATATAAATAGAGCAAAAAAGAGGTAGATGTGTAATGAGGCGATTTTAAAATTAAATAATATTTTAAATAATATTTTCACACTTTCAATTATATTTTATTTTTCATGGTCTATTCCTTCCATTTCTCTTTAATATTTAGCAATATTTTTATCAGATAAAACCACTTAACAATGACATATATTTGATGACTATTTTACCACAAATCTCTGTTATATTACTAAAATTTACATTTCTACTCACTGTGAAACACGAGTTTTTTTCTATATATCTACAACATATATATGATTGCCTCTTTGACTTGTTGATGGTTTCTTTTGCTGTGTAGATACTTTTTAGTTTGATATAGTCCTATTTATTAATTTTTACTTTTACTTCTTGACTCAAATTCATAAAATCCTCTTTAAATCCAGGGTCCATGAGTTTAGTCCCTATATTTTCTTCTAAGCAATTCATTGTTTTGACTCTTTAATTTTAAGTATCTGATCCATTTTGCATTAATTTTAGTGTTTGGTGACAGATAGCAATCTGCCTTTATTCTTTTACATGTGGCTTTTCAATATTCCCAGCACCATTTATTGAAGAGGTTTTATTTCTTCATTGGACATTTTTGGGTTCTTTGTCAAAATTATTTGCCCACATATACAGGGTTTATTTCTGGGCTCTCAATTCAGTTTCATTGGTGGTTTTGCTGAATAATTATTGTAAAGGTGATGTTTTTCTAATTGTTGAAAGCAGAATTTCGTTGATAATTGTATCTATTTGTTGGTTTCTAATGCTGTTCATTTGTTGGGAGCCATTTTGAGGCAGCATTAAACTGTCAGTAAAGCTGGGAGTTTTGCAGAGTTGGCGATCTGTGCAGTCTGCTGACTCAGGAGGAAGTACACCTGGCTTGGGGCGAGGAACTGAATGTTCTTTGACCATGGGAAAGAGGATGTTAAGATAGCTACAAAGTTTCAGTGATTGTTTGTTACTTAGAGGTGTTTTGCTTCTTACGCACTCTGTAGGGTATAACTATGCTATGCTATGCTATGCTATGCTATGCTATGCTATGCTATGCTATGCTATGCTATGCTATGCTGCAGTATTCACTGTTAGCTCTCCCGAATCTATCTCTTGTCTTGTCTTTTTCTTAATCCTCACTCCCCATCTCAGGTGCTGTTCCACCTAGGGTGGCTGGCTCTGGCATTCATTAAGTAGTGTTTAAAAATTATAGAACAGCCAATCAAATATTATGGGTTTTTCCCCCAAAATAATAATATTCATTAAAGCATTAATGGTATAAGACACAATTTTGATAAGAAAAATATTTTCTGGCACTGGCACATTTTTAACTTATTTTTTTCTAAATAAATGATAATATTAAATGATATTTTCAGTGCCTGAATTATATTTTGCTAGCGTTAAAAAACAAAAGCATCTTTTGGGATTTTTGTAATTTTAAATGGATTGGATTACCTCTCTCAAACCACAAAAATTCATAGATAGAAAGTATGGCTAAAATTTTAGGCTATACTTTTATGAACCTATTAGGTTTATATAGATCTGAATTTCCCAAAATGTGCTCCCATGGAACACACATTCCCTCTGAAAGTCAGTATTATATATTTAAATTTCTTTGAGAAAATCAAGTAGTGCATCAATTTTTGAATATTTAAAATCATTATGAAATAACTCTTAAAATATCTCAATTAATCTATTCTTTTATAATGCATAATTTTTCAAATGCATTGGTGCATTGATATTTATTCAAGTTTATTAATATTTTAATATTTCTGTATTTTGTATATATGTTTGCTGTTTTTAACATAAAGATTTAATAACTATAATTTTAAACATTAATGGCAGTGGCCAATCAGTGAAAAAATTGCAGTTAGCTTAGAGCACAGAAAAGGAAACTACTCTGATAATTTAAAGCTCAACGATCTCATTTACAAAAAAAAAAAAAAAAAGTAATTTAATGTTCTTATTCATGTCATTGCATGTCAGAAGTGTCATCTTCATATATGAAGGTCAAGATATTTTATTTGTAGCTGCTTGCCCCTAACATGATTCTGACTTCCAGATTTCAAAGGAAAATTCCTTCATGCTGTAAATCAGTTTTAGTAAATGACTAAATTTCACCTTCATATTTATGAGATAAAAATATAACTGTGTAGTTTAATACACTCAAGATATAGATCTTTTCCTCTGGATATCCATCTAACTTACCTTAAAAGTTTAAATTATTTTGGAAAATTTGCTATACTTCATTAAAAAAATTTGAGAGAAAGCCTTAAGACATTTATCATTATATTTCAACTATCCTAAATTTGAGTACTTGCAGAATGCTTATTTTATACTACAACTCTATTAAGGAGAATATTTAATAATTAATGAAAAATTCAATCAAGAGAAATATTGAAGACAATATTCTGCTACTTACAATAATGTTTTGATTGAAAATGTATTCAAGCAAAGCATATATACCATATTACTCAAAATATTGTTTTTAATTGCTTCTTACAATTTTGATTATTTAGTTTTAATTAAAGCATGCATTTCAATTTGTTACTATTTAAAATTAATATTGCATAAATAAAAATCCATTTATACTCTATAAGCTTAAGTTATTATATTTATGGTTACAAATATCCCATCTAATAAAATAAGCTGCTTGTATTAATACATAAATACTGACTCTATTGAGATGTCCTGGACAAATTTAAACTATTTATATGAATTACATTTTAAATGTAGAGAAAGGCCAGAATAGAAATTTTAGGTGACAGCACTGGCTATGTTATTCTTCTGCTCTTTTCATGTTTGGAATCTTGAACATAATTTTTTAAAATTTAATGTGAGTCTAGGTACAGCCTTTTAAAAAAAATATTAAGCATATTTTACCTAGATGATTTTACTGTGCTTTCTTTTTATGCTTGCGGATAATAATTATTACTTTTCCTGAGAAAACCCTAGTATTAACACCCTATTTTAATTGGATGGTTGAAGCCAATCTGCTTGCCCACATAGGGGCTACCTGAAATTTTAGCAGCCATTGTATAATGCTATTTCTCCAAAAATTAAAATAGACTGTAGTTAACTAAATAGAATAAATAAACTTTTAAAAATATGAGAAACAACTCATTTCACTCAGTACAATAACATTCCACAGAAAACACAAAGGCAGAAAAAAATATAAAACTGATCACTAAAATATTTACTAGCACTTTAAAAGCTATTTTGAAGTAAGGGTTTATATTTCCAAAAACTTTTTAATGTTAATCCTATATGTCAAGGGGCAACAATTTTATGTTTTACAAAATAAGACTCTGGCATGTTACCCACTGCTTTCACCAGTTGTTTTCTTGTTTGCTTTCAGGAAAATACCTTTTTTATTTCCCTGCTCTGCTCTGAATCTTAGGGCAGAATCTTTCTCAGGCTACCTTGCCAATTGGTTTCTGGCCAAGTTCTGGTAATTAACTTCCTAGATGATTGGAGAACTGGGAGGGCATAGAAACTAAGGCACATCTTTCAGGATTCTAGTTGTTCTCAGATAGCTCTGCCCGCCACGATCCCAGGTCCTCCAGCGCACCTCCCGTCGTGGTTCTAGTTGATGTAAAATATTCCGTAGGAAGCAAATTTTAAGATGTAGTTTACTATGCAGATTGTTACTGTTTAGTGTGTGAAGCATTCCTGTAAACAATGCGTGTGGAAGGGCGAGAAATGAAGCAGGAGGGGCAGATAGAAAAGCTAAGCTGTGATGCAGTCCCAGAAACAGTCTTGACTTGACCTCGTGGGGATCAATAACAGTCCTTCAGTGTTATTCTGAGTGAGCTAAGATGTTCATCTTTTATGCTCTTACTCAATCAGTTATTGGATGTTGATTTTTATAGGAAGAGAGGTGACCATGGGAGAAAAAAGACTGGGCAGCAAACAAAATCTCAGAAGGGCTTTCAGCTGAAGACAGTCTGCCTATGACTCTTAGTGCCAGTTTCTCTGATAAACTTCTCTTTCTGGAAGAAATGTAAGAAATGAGTGATTGGGTTAAACCACTAATCTAAATACTAGAGCTGATATCAAGACCAAAGCTGAAGCACACCATCTCCTGTGTCTTCCACCCATGCTAGACTCCCTTCATTATCAGTTAGAACAGCAACTGGTATCAGTGGATTAGCTAGAGATGTAACCAAAACTTTCATTTCTGAATGATTTGAGCCCCTGGCACTATTCCTTTTTCAGGATGCAGTTGCTATACTTTTGCATTTTCTCTTAAACTTGGGCAAGAGAAATATACAAGAGCTGCTCAAGAGAATCACCTAATATCCCCCTCATCCCTTCCACTGTGTGACTACAGCCTTATTTCCTCCTAATGATCACAGTTAATTCCCGAGCCTGGATGGTGACTTTTCCTGTCTTCTGTTCTCTTGACACAAGAAATGTGATATGTCCAAGTGACAATCACAGCTTATGATTCATAACTTTCTTTATGCACCCCCTGCCAGTGGTCGCCCTACTTTAGGAACAAAAACTTCTAAATCTGCAGTTACTAGAATTATGAAAGCATACTGGGAGTGTTGATAAGGAGAGCCAGCTATACATTTCTAATTTCGGAGGAGTCTTGGACTCCGTGTTTTCTCCTGTAGAAACAATACTATATAAAAGTGTATATGTAAATGCATCTGCTTCTGTATATTTATAAACACATTACAACAGTGTTCAATCTTCCCTGAAGGTTGGTGCTTAATCTGACTAAAGTATTGCCTCCAAGCTGATACATCCTTTGTCTACAGTCTGTTAGGCCAAAAACTTTGGTATATATAAAGTTTGGGATTCAAAGACATGGTGCCACTCCCAGCATCTGGAATAAAGCGAAAATGCTGGACAGATAGGATGATAAGGGTGATCTCATGTTTGATCAAATACTCAGTTAAGTCTCTGGATAGTTGTACTGGCTGAAATTCTGTGGGTAGTAAAGAAAAACATACCTGCATTATGTATCTACCCCTGTAAGAATGAATCACTGGCTCAGCTTGGAAAAGTGTACTGTAATCAAATATTATTTCTTTGAGGGATGGTGTCATATCAAAAACTCAGCATGGTCCCCATATCTGTGATTCTAATGTTAGGAATGTTGGCTTTTTTGTTATTGTTGCTGGGGTCCCTGTTTATTTTTGTTTATCAACTCTATTTTCTCTCTGTTCTGATTGGGACAATTCAATTGATCTGACCTCAAACTCATTGATTTCATAGATCCTATTCTCTGTCATTTCCACTCTACTTTTAAGGCCATCCATTTTTCATTTGTTTGTTCTGAACGTTATTGTATTTTTGATTATACAATATGCATCTGGGTCTTTCTCCATAACTTTTATGTTTTGTAAAGGTTTTCTTTTCTATTTTTTCAAGAGAATTAATAATTTCCTGATAAAGCAATTTTTGATGGCTACTTTAAAATCTTCGTCAGATAATTCTAACATCTGATTCATCTATGAGGATTGGGATGGAAGATCAGAAACGCACTCTTCCCTTCTGAAACCATAGGGTCCATAGGGGATGATTTTTCTATTGTGCTTGACTGGGTATAGCAGGTATTATTGAAAGTTTTTCTGTTCTGTTAGGTCGCCCTTTTTCCAGTCCTTTAACTAAAGAGTAGGATTTCTGATGGCGCTTTTATTTGTCAGTCTATTGTATTTTCTGGCTTTCAGGCTACTACAGTGGCCTATCTAAGATGCATGGGAGGAAAGAAACCAGGAATCTCTGCAGTCATTCTTCAAATCACAAGGTCCCTCAATAATTTTTCTTTCCAATTTCCGGGGTTATGATTGTTTGCTGTCTTGGTGCAGAATATTTAGTAGTAACAGGAAAAACCTAAAAATAACAGGGTTACTCCATCTTGGCCAGCTTTTAGTTGTCTATCAATCTCTGAGCATCAGGCCCCTACCTTACTATTTGTCTGACCTTACTATTTATCACCTATTAAGGCACTTTCATCACCTGGCTGCTATTGTAATGGAGTCTTGCCACTCTCATTGATTATTTGGAGGCAGCCCATGATGGGCCCCTTGCACTCTTACACATATTACAAAATATGCCAAGATGACAAGGCCCTGACTACTTGTTAATCCTGGCTATTTATTTGGATTGTTTATGCAGCTGGCAGTTCTGCGAAGTGAGGTCATATTTTCCTTAGACAAAGAGCCACCTTTCTTCTCCTTGTCAATAATCAGTTTACTTATTGCCTACCACTCTTTTTTTTTTTTTTTAAATTTTAACTATAAATTTGTTTCTGATCCAGGAGAATTTTGTCCTCTGCTAGGCATCCACGAACCTGTTGTAGATAAGTGTATTTACTGTAAGGTCGTAATCCAATACTGTGATAGCTCTCACTGAGCTTAGCCCCTAACAATTTCCTATCATCTCTTATTTATAGAGGATGGCAACCATGCATTCTGATCTATGCATTTTTCTTTGTCTTGGTAAATCATTTATCTTCTCATTCATCTCATGGAACATGATCATTTGTTGTATTTTCTGGCTTTACATAATGTGTCTACTCCAGCATGTTCATTTCTCTAAGCTTTTAAAATCATTCTTCCACTGTCCTGTCATAATAATTCTAGTGTATCTACCATATTTAGTGTTGGATATAGCTTTGCCAGTGCATATAGGAGATATCTTAACAGCAAGTTTGCACGGTCCCTCCTGGAACACTTTCCACGATTTTAAATTATGTGTTCAAGTAGAGTTCTTCCAGTTTGATAAACTGTTCGTCATAGTACGTAGTTTACCCGATCATACTCAAATGTATTTCCTGGCTTCTGCTGCACATGCCAGCTAGACCTTACAACTTTTGAGGGTATGTAGTCCTTTTTTCTTATCAAACTCAACACATCCCAGCTGGATTACATTTTTACTTAATCTTAGTCATAAACATTTTTTTTCTGGGAGAAGGGGCATAAAAATTGAGGGGAAAGAAAATGTGGAAAAGAAACTTCTGCATCTGTTCCAAGGAAAGAGGCAAAGCTAGCTCTTATTAAGTAGGGTCGGCCACTTTTACAGGCTCAGTGGTCTCAGGAAAATCAAATGATTCACAGTTTGGGGAACATCAATGAGATATCTGTCGCCATATTATGTGTCAATGTCCTATTCTTTTGTGGCAGAGAGACCTCCCTTGGTTGGGAGTTTTATACTTTTTGTAGCTATTTTGTCAATTAAATCCTTGGCTTGATCCTCAGCTTTCTTTGCCCTTTTATTGCAGAAGATGAAAGGTTCATTGTAAACTACCCAGGAATCATGTGGTTATATACTTAGCACTCAGTTAGCAATTCATTCCTTTCAAATTTCCATGACATTTTTCCAAAGTTCCCAGTTGATCTTTGCAATAGCGATCAATTACTTATTTTTTATATTTGTTGTATCCTCCACATTTCTCAAATACTTGATTTATCATATGCATTAATAAAATTTTCAATCAGTATATATTATTATAAATATCACAAGTGTGGGTTTCAGTCGTTATGCTGTTTCTTGTTTAGAAGCTGTGTGTGCTGTACCCAATACTGTGGATGGAGCCCTCATTGTTATCCAGAATGCCAGGAATCCTATATTATGGCTTTCTTCCTCAGATTTCTCCCTGCAACTATCACAGATTAGGTCACTTAGAAATTATTTTTAGGTAGATTTTAGCATGCACGTTGCTATTCTTTATTGTGCAGAATTTTCTTGGGATAATAAATACTTACGCAAGAAAAGGGTAAGAAGCAGAAGTGGGGTGAGGAAAACATTAACTAGCATTGGAAGCCCAAAACAGCCTTAGCCTTCCCTAAAGGGAGTTCTGGAGATAGAATGTCTTATATTTTCAGAGCTATCCTAATTGAGCAACATGGCCAGCCCTTTGCACTAAAATTAGAAACTGAATATGGGCTTCCCAAGAGGGAATGTGATTTGGGGGACAAGACCCCTTTGGCTGAAGTGCAGATAGTTTAAAGAGTAGATGATGGTGTCCACCAGCAGCATTCCCAATTACAATCATATTATCTGATCACAATACAGTTAATTATTAGTAAAATGTTAATAACTTCTCCGAAAAATAATGCAAGCAATTCCCTAAATAATGCTTGTTTTAATGAAGAGCTTATATATCTGAAAAGGAAACAAAGTTAACAAATCAGTACTCAGAGGAAATAGTCCGATTCATAAAATACTATGATTAGATAAAAAATTAAATAAATTACTGAACTACTGAAGTGAAACATAATAAAATAAGTATTAGTTGTATAGAAAAGGACTAATACAAATATAAAGGACAAATTAAGTAAGAATCAGAAAGAGCAAAATAAAATTTCAAATCTAAAAAATGTTTTTTTAAGTATTTTAATGGAAAAATATTCTAATAAGATTGAACAATAGAACTAGCAAAAATGCCAAAGCTATCAACATTAGAAATGGAAAATTAATACAGTCACACAAATAGTCAAACGTCTAGTAAAATATTGTGTACAACAATATGCTAATACATGTAGCGCCTTTATAACTAGAAATCATTATATATACATTTGTATATATACATGTGTAAGGAAGTTGCTTTATATATATGTATAATTATATATACCAGCCAAATTTATACATGCTATTTGTTCTAGAGAGATTAAAAAAACTCAAGTTATCTCTCAAGATATTACACTTTTTTATTATCTGTTTTTCCCCCAACACCAAGAACTATTCCTGAGAGTCAATATTTCCATAGCAATTTTGTCTTCACTATTCTTAGTCTTTCTTTCTCTAATTTAATGTCATAACCTGTAAAGATGTTAAGCTTCCTCTTTTTTAATATTATCACTCTTGGAATGAGGGATATTCTTTCTGAATATTTTATCACCTACTTAATATACTTTACTTATTTTTATAATGCCTCACGTGTTAGGATCTATACTTGAAACATTTTATAAATTCTACCTATATTTTGAAATCTAATGAAATAGTCAATGTGTACCAACACATCTTATGAATTTAGTTATCCAATAGTTTATTTTTCTTTTTCTATTGTATAATCAAGCATTCTCAAGTATTAACTGAAATCTACATTATACTGATGGAGATCAAAGAGAGTTATGATAGATAAGAAGACAAAGCCAGATATAGGTATGCATATGTTTAACTTTGTAGATTTGATAATTGTAATATATTATAACTTTATGAATAAAAATCATTATTCAAAATCAATGGCTGACTATAGTTTTTTGAGGGGGAGGTGGAGAGGAAGCTATAATTTCTAACTAGTATTTTGCAAGCAAGTTCCTCATATATCCAAGATCAGATTATAAATAAAATAAAATAAAATAAAATAAAATAAAATAATGAAATAATGAAATGAAATTAAATTAAATTAAATAAAACATCAGACTCTATATGACTTTTTTTATATACTTGTGGTTGGGAAAATTAAAATGACTAAAATCATTTCATCTTTTCATTTAAAAAATACTTTGCTAAGACCATTTGATGATGTAAGTAAAATTTGAGATTTTGTTTACAAGAACTAAATTTAGTTAGATGCATCAATTTTAGTATTTCAAATTCTACTTAGAATATTGAAAAATGTTTCACTAATATGAATTGTAAAATATGACCTTAGCTAAAGTCAGTCATCCAATGGAGACATTTTTCCTGAAATTTATACATGCTATTTTATGGTCATTACATAAGCAGGCTGTTTTATCTTCTATTATAGATTCGTTTTGCCCTGGGGAACCCAGCTGCCAAAAAAATGTGTTATCATTACATGCATGTCAAAAAAGATACTACGCACTTCACTAAAATACACTCATTCAACACATTCATTTGGCAATCTCCAGCTGCTACATATTTAACACAACCTTGAAATTATCTACTGTCTTGGGAATTCAGAGCAAGATTTACTTCAGTGGAATCTACAACTAATTGAATAATATAATTTGCAGTTTATTCCTTTAAATTCATTTAAAAACAAACCACTTTTAGCTAGACAGGTTTTTTTTCTAGAAAAAAATTGAATTTACTACACATTCAATCAGAATACTATAATGCAACTACAGTGATTTAAGGGCTCAATAATTGGATTAGAAAAAAATGAAAAATATATTGATTCTTTTAGTTGTATATTAGGCATGGATTTAGGGGAATATTTTACACATATATAATCAATTTTCTTTTCATTTGTTTGGCTGGCATTATGATTTGTTCATTTTAAGTAAATATTTCTTTCTGAGTCATTTCTAGAAAGTGTTTCTTTTTGTCAAGATATATTTAATTAATTCCAGAAATTATCCTCTGGTCATAAGAAATTTAATCTAATATATTAACAGCAATATATATATATATATATATACTCATTTTACAGCTTTTTTTTTTTTTTTGATGATCTTGGTTAAAAACACTATACATAGAGCTAAAAATTTGCCTTAATGACCAGTTTGTCATAATGATCCCTTTACAAATAAGTTTTTTATCAAGACTTCATATAGAATATGAATATATACATATATATTAACCCAGTCTTTTATTTTAAAGGATTTAAACACTATCCATATTTATTATAACATTTTTATAAAAAGTTTTTTAATTTAAAAAGATTTTAATTTAAACAAGATAATTTTCAATAACATTTAACCTACAAATCATCTCAACTCTATTTAATAATTTTTGTCTTTCTTTATTCTAGAATATTAACATCAAGAATATCAGACCTTGGTTAGTTTTTTTAATATTTTTTCCCCTTATTGCATCCCTATCTCTCATAACAGCAACTCATATATAGCAGGCACTCAGTAAATGTGTGTTGATTGCATGAATAATATTTGAGGCACAGCAATTATTCTTAGAAGTCTCAACTTTGGCTTACTATTGGCAATGTTTATAACTGAGGAGACTAGCTATAACCTTATCTTTTTGTGCGTGCCAAAATTAAGAATTTTATTCAAAAAATAAAATAAATTTAAATAAATAAAATAAATTTAAAGCTCAGTCTTGTTCAAAAGTGAATTTTCTCTTTTATTTTATTCTACAACATGACCATGGATTTTTGTTTCAGCTATTTGTTTGAATGCCTCCAATGACAGTTTTTACTGTGTAGTGTTTAATAGAACTGTTTCAATAAAATATATCTCCTTGAATCTTGTTTGTATGCCATTAAAAGTTATAATCATATAACACATACAGAAAATTTTGAAATGAGTTATTAAATGCTCTAATTTGCTCATTAAAGAGGGAGATGTTATGTGCAAATACACAAATCTACAAACACATTTACACACTTAAACAGTGTAGATGTGTTGCTGAAATCATTTACATATTTCTATTGTTTGAGATAAAAATTTTAAGGATATCTATTACCTCATATATTTGCATGTCACATAAACTCAATCTTTTAAAATTTATTGGGTTTATAAACATAAGATAATTTAATACATTTGACTATAGTCAGAATATAAAGATTTTAATATATTCTAAGCCAAAAGAGAAACTGTATATGAGATTATCCATGTATTATTTTATTTATAATAGGGTGAATTTTCTAATACTTGACATTTAAGTAGACATATTACTTATGCCTTTATTCCCTGAATATTTTAAACAAAGGAGATCTGACATTTTGATAAGATCCCATCACTATGTGTCACTTTTATGCCACTAAACTAAGTTAACGCTCTGCTAGAGAGTTCTAAGTTATTCTGATTTTGTGTAAGTCACATGTTTTTTAAGAAGACTAAGCTGATATGGTATCTTACTCTATTTGCTTATTTAAAGAACAATAATTTTATGTAACTTATCTTAGAGGCTATTACATTCCAAATTTATTTACTCTGATTTTTAATACAACATATAAATGATAAAAATGTTATTTTAAAAAATACATATTTATTAATTTATGAATGTCATCCTAATAAGTTATGAGCTAGACAAATAAACTGTAATTCCTATCTTGGGAAAATTTAATTTAACCAAAGTATTAGAATAATTGTCATACATTATGAACATATATTTTGTATAGTTGAAAGGGCTGAATTTAATATAAATTTAAATAAGAGTAATAAGGGACTTTAATAGTTCACTTATATCAATGGATAGATCATCCAGACAGAAAATCAATAAGGGAACATAGGCTTAGGCAACACAGACAGATGTACTTGACAAATATTTACAGAACATCCCATACAATACCAACAGAAAACACATTCTTCTCAAGTGCACATGGAATTTTTCAAAGATAGCCACATGTTAGGGCACAAAACATCCTCTTGATAAATTTAATAAATTTAAGAGGAGTAAAATTGTATAAAGTATCTTTTCTGATCACAATGGTATAAAACTAAAAATTAATTACACAAAGAAAACTGGAATATTCACAAATGTGTGGAGATTAATAACATCCTCCTAAAAAAATAATCTGTCAAAGAAGAAACCAAAAGAGAAATCAAAAAATAACTTGGGACAAATAAAAATTGAAATGTAACATTCCCAATTGTACGGGATATGTCAAAAGAAATTCTCATAGAGAAGTTCATAGTAATAAATGACTACCCCAAGAAACAAGAAAAGTCTCAAATAAATAACCTAAATTTTCACTTCAAGAAACTCACAAAAGAACAAATAAAGCCCCAAATTAGTATAAGAAAATAAATCAAGATTAGAGCAGAAATAGATGAAATTGAGACTAAAAATAACAACAATAAATATCAATGAATCTAAGAACTGGTTCTTTGTAAACATTAAAAAAAAAAAAAGACAAACATTTAGCTAGTCTCATCAAGTAAAAAGATAGAACTCAAACAAATAAAATCAAAAATGAAGAGACGTTACAACCAATACCACAAAAATACAAGAATCATGAGAGACTACTATGAACAGTAGTTATGTTCTATAATGTCATTGCAAATACAAAATTAGTCAGCCAATTGTGAGACTGAGGGCCTTCTTTGATCTTTTCTGGGCATGCACACAATCTTGCACATGACAAGGAGTTCTAAATTTCCAGGAATATTTTAAAGCTTTCAAAGCTCACTATAGATATATAATTCCATAGTTTTACTTTTTCATTTTTATTTGGTCAACTTTTTGTTACTCTCAATCTCATTGCTGCTTCAGACAGCTATATTGTTAAACAATTGTGGCTGAGATTTTTTGTTTGTTTATTTTTGTTGCGTCTTTCCACAAATGCCCTAGCAAAAGTGTTTTTAGCACATGATAGCTCTGAGTCAGTTCAAATAAATGCAGGCCTTGGGAATGAACATTTCAGAGATTGAATTCAAGACAATTGAACTGGTGACAATTCTGCGGGAAGGAAGCCTTGGGGTAGCTCTATGCCCATTCTTTTAACTCCAAATGATTTGAAGCTATTTATCTCATAACTACCGTACTTGAAAGAATATTGGTTTTCAAGACTATTTTGGGTTTAGGGAAGAGAGAAGGCAATCAGATAAGGGAAAATATCAAAAGTTCACTGTTTTTTGCAAAGATTAGACTTTTTCTTTCTTGAATAAATGTCTTACACTGTTGCAAGTCTTCATTACCTTCCAGATATATGATAAAGTTGTTTTTTATTTTTGTTAGCATTATTATCACTTTTACAGTGGTAGTGATTTTTATGATTTTTTACATTTCCATTCTTGAAGTGCTTCTTGTTTCTATAAAGCTTTCCAATGAACACCTGTGAAAGATTTTACCTTATTTGGCAATAAGGAATAAAAAGAGCAATACGGTAAGATGGTTCAAAGAACATTCGAGAGCCCTATATTGTTCATCAGAAAAGGTTTTTTAAAAAGCGTGATCTCTAAGTCAGATACAAATCATGTTAATTTCCTAACAGACAGTAAACAGAGTAAATTGACTTTGGGAAATATTTTTTGCAGATAAGAAGTTCACAGGAAAATTTGTAACCTATGTCTGAGCTTTAAAAAGGAATAGTAAACAGCAGAATCAAACAAATGCAGTTTCCTGAATTTTTTAATATGTAAATTAGTCTGTTAAACATGTGTATTGTGGCCTGTTCTCTTTCCATGTTTCTGTTAGGTAGATAGTCAGACATGAGAGATAGGAGAAAAGTGAGGGGAGGGGCCATCCCAGAGAGAGCCCCAGGAACACCTATTGTAGTTAGGTAATCCTTCCTGCATCTCCAGAAACGAAGGACAGGAGGGTATAGTCTTAGCTGGCCTAATCTGGCTGCAGATGCCTTTGAAGAAGGTACTACCTTATTTACCTACATATAATATTTTTGTTCTATTATTTATAATTCACTTATAATGTATTTTATATAAACAGTTTTCTAAGAAATGACCAGAGTTATTTTCAATATAGGACTCCAGGTAGTGTAATTAAGTATTGATGAACTAAAATCACTGACAATACTTTGCATTTCTTTTTCATGAACTCATTATTATAAAAGTTTACTTTTAAACTATATATACTAACTTATAATTTAAATGGTCAATTTTAAATTAAAAAACATTTTAATAATTTTACAAGTTTTATTAAATCACATTTAAATGATGATTTGAATAATAAGGTACTAACTAGAATATAATAATTTTTATTAAAATTTTCTTTGTTATAAAATATTTTACACAAAAATAAAATATATAATTAATATTATTTTACATAGAAGTAGTTTAAAAATTAGCTAGTAATAACTGAGACACTCAACAAAGTTTCCTTTTTTTTCACAAAAAATGTTAATTTTGCTCTTTTCCCCCTATCCAGATTTTACTGCATTCTCATTCAGGTATGTTTCTATATGCTAATTAGGTGCCCCAAGGTCTCTTCTAGACTTTTAAGTCTATCTTCAGAACTCAGATAAATTAACAACTAGCGTTGCATTTTAAATATAAAGAACTATAACCTACTTTTGAAAACTTATGCATTCTGATAATAATGCTGATGGGACCACTTTTTAAATATCCTATAGAAGAGTCAACAACTGAAGAAACCTTTGGTTAGCTACTGTTTAAAGGTTTAAACAACAACCACATTAGTATACATTTTGTTGTCCTAAATAGAGAGTGGGGGCATTTGGTGAATTTGTATGTTTCCTTTCTAGTCTTTCTTTAAATACGTCCGTGGTTAAATATTAGGTTTTACATTCAGCAGAGATATTTTAGAGAACCAGTTTCCTAGAGCACTATTATGATGTGATATACTTTGCTGGATGGAATCAGTTTTATGTGATCTTTTCCCTGTCACAGAACATTATTAATCTAAACTTTAAAAATTACTTAAGATATTATGTGTAATATTAACTGATCGCAGCATTAGCATTATAATGTACTGTCAGTGTGTATTTATATCTACAATAAAATGATTGTGACTCTTAAATTAATGCTTTAAGATTTCTTAAATTTAAAATGTACATTAAATAATTTTAAAAACATAACTTGACTAAGAGGGGAGAATCACTGGTTCTTTGTGAAAATGAATATAACGAAATAATAGTACTATGAAAAGCAGCAGGCTTCTACTGCATATGAGGCTTATTATAAATCTACTCAATGAAAAATTGCTGTAGCAGAAATAAAGTGTTGGAGGGAAAATAGACCAATAAGACTTAATTAGAATAAACTATGTGGCACTGGATTGCTGTTGGATTCATCACTATAAATATGTTTAGATATATGTGCATATATAGCATTTATCACTGTTTTCTGAGGAGGCATAGAAGGGATGCAGGGCAGGGCTAATTCCCTCAAATTTAGGGAGAAGTCCTTACATAAGACAGGAAAAAAAGAAAAATAAAAAGAAAGAAAGAAAGAAAAGATATAAAGAATAAGATGTACAGAAAAGATATACAGAAAAGGAAGAGAGATATAAAACTGTCTTTGTTCATAGATGACATGACTGTCTACATAGAAAATCGAAAAGAACAAAAAAACTGAAACTGATATAAATTATAGCAAATTCTGTGATACAAAATTAATATATGAAACTCAATTGCTTTCCAAAAGTAAGCATGTAGAATTTCACATAAAAAATACAATACTATTTACATTAAACCTTCCACAAAATAACTATGTATAACAAAGTATGTACAAAATTAATATGAGTAAAATTACACAACTTTGTTGAAAAAATTACGTAATAATTAAATAAATGAAGAGTGTTTCATATGCATCGATAGAAAGACAATATTATCAAGATGTCAGTTCTCCCCAACTAATTTATAGATTCAGTGCAATCGCAATCAAAATACTAGTAAGTTATTTTGTGGAGATAGAGAAACTGATTCTAAAGTTTATGTGGAGAAGTAAAAGATCCAGGATAACCAACACAATATTAGAGGAAAAAGACAACTTTGGAGGACTGATACTACCCAACTTCAAGACTTATTAGAAAGCTACAGTAAATGAGACAGCATAATATTGACAAAAGGATAGAAAAATTAACCAATGGAACAGAATAGAAACCTACCAAATAGAAACACATAAATATAGTCAACTGATCTTTGACTAAACAAACAAACAAACAAACAAACAAAAACAAAGGCAATATCATTGGAGTAAAGATAGTCTTTAAAAAAAATTGTGCCAGAAAAACTGGACATACATTTCAAGAAAATAATATAGAACTGAATCTTATATACCTCTAAACTTCAATTCAAAATGGATATAGACCTAAATTTAAAATGCAAAATTACAAAAGTCCAAAAAAAAAAAAAAGTCGGATAAAATTTAGATGACCTTGGGTTTGGCAATGGCTTTTCAAATACAAGAAGTCATAACCAATGAAAGAAATAATTGATAAGCTTGACTTTCATAAAGTTAGAAAGTTCTGCTTTGGGAGAGACAACGTCAAGAGAATTAAAATACTAACCGCAGAGTGGAAAAAAATATCTGTTGAAGTATTTAAAAAATTTTCAAGAAAATAGTGTTTAATACTACTACAGCTGGTGACATGCTAGTGGGATTCTCACAGAGAATTTCTCTTCATAAATATGAAGAAAAATCTTCCATTCTCCAGGTAAAATACTGACAGCTGGCTACCCTTAGTTCAGCCATCTGATGAATGTGAGGTAGGAAGCATAAGGAAAATTTTAAGACATACTTTCAGACTATACAACCAAGGCAGCAGCTGTCTTGCTCCAAAATTATTATAATAGTTAAGTAAATGTTAGCTGTATTTTCTTTTATTTACAGTGAAATTCATTTTGTTTTAAAATATGTGTACATCAATACAAAAGGGAAGAAATGATCAAGTAATCTGAGAATAAGAAGTTATAGAAAATTCTATAAAACATGAAAAAATACAAGGTAGAAAATGTATTTTGTGATAGCAAATGAAGAAATCTCATAAAATTGAGTTATTTTTGTATTGGTGCCACTTTATAAACAGAAATGTTATTCGGAGTAATAAACATCGTTCACAGTGAAAATGGCTAAATCATACATGATTGTCATTAAGTTGCTTAGGTTAGATTACATTTTTCTCTCCTAATTTCCACAATTTAAAATGATTTTCAAATTACATAGAAGTCAATTGTCTTCCAATTTCCGTAAAAATTAGAGGTATATCAAGAGCTAACATAGGAAAACACAAAAAATATAAGCTCTAATAAATATATTCATGTTAAAGGACAGAGTAAGAAACTTTAGGGTAATTCAAAATTTCTATAGAAAATATATTCTAATCTAACCTTCTGATAAATGAATGAGAAGCATCATCACAACAACATGGATGCAAAAAAAATAATGATAAAATAAGTAAAAATAAAAAGGCAACACAAAAAAGCCAGTGAATCACAGATTTAAGTTGAAAGTGCATGAAGTTCCTGGATTTGTAAATTTTAATTGTTGCTCTAATGAAATATAATGTAAATGTTCATCATTATAAAATTAAGCCAACTTTCAGAGGTTATGTAAACTCATATCCATACACTTGAGGACTTGAAAAATATCAATGATAACTACCCCTCCTCCAACTTCTTTGTTCTTTAAGTCAGGAAAAAGAAAACTTAAGGTTTTAGTATGTCATGCATATATGACCTTCTTGTCAATTACATGCATATATAAAAATAATGAGAACATTTGTGTAAGGAGATGGAACGTTAACCTCCTTTCTGCACAAGTGACTCAACTCTATCCCTTTGTAGAGTTACACCCCTAAAAGAGGGATATTTATCTGGTTGATCAAAAATCAGTGCTGGGGATTGCTTCTTTTGCCTTAAGAGGTGTAAAGTAGAAAGTGGTTATTTAGAAAGTTCCGAATCCAACTTATATTGGAGCTTTGTCTCTTGTAATTGCAACTCTATTCCTGTTTCTTGTTTGAAAGAGCTGTTGAACCTAAGGCATTTGGTAATGCTAGGTCTTTGACTAAATTACTTTAAAAATACCTCCAAAATCTTTTCTTAGTACATTGTCTCTTGAATAACATGAGGGCAGGGATGCTGACCCATGCACAGTTGAAAATAGGCACATAAGTTTGGACTGTCCCAAAACTTTACTATCAATAGCCTACTGTTGTCCAGAAGCTTTATCGATAACTAAAACAGTCAATTAACACATATTTTGTGCATTATATATATTATATACTGTATTTTCACAATACATTAAGCTAGAGGTAAGAAAACATTATTAATAAAATAAGTAAGAAATAATAAATTTAAAGTATTTTCGGCATATAACTGGAACTGGGTAGTTCAAATACTGCACAGTGTAGTTCAGGGGTGAACTACACTTAACTTTAGTCTCCAATTATTTTGTAAATTCTCAGAAAAATAATTTGGCATAAATGATACATATTATAAATAACAATTTTCAATGTTAAGATACGCTATTATTTTGGTATTATAGTAATATACTTTTAATCATAAGTAACCTTTTCTCCTGTGTAGAAATGATGCATTACTCACAAAAGCTAATTATAAGTTACACAATTATAGTATCTTTATGTCTATATGTTCTGTTATGAATTTGAGGTAATTTTGAGGTGAATATATAAAGGTGCACCACCAAATACAGAGCAGAGGAAAATAATAATACAATTAATCTTTACTTTTGTTGTTAAATGTTTAAAACCTCCGTTCAGTTCTAAGCTTTCTGTAAGTCAAGGACAAAATGAAAATACAATAGTGTATGACTTTATTTTTTGAAAGTATAACATTATTTTTGTCAAAAGATAACAGTGTTTGAGAAATATATATACATGTATGTGTTTCATAGATTCTAACAAAATTAAATTAAATATAACAGACAGTTTTTAAAAACTGACGTTGTGGAATATGCAGACACATCCAATTTAAGAGTATTTCTTAGACCCTTGAGAAAAAGGCAAAGACATTTATGAAAAAGGATATACATAACTTTTTAGGTATCTGTACTGACATTTGCAAATATTATCTTCATGGTGGTAGGAAAAAATATAGTAATGGTAAAAGAAATTAGTGATTAATATTTTGCAGCATGGCTATGTCTAGAGTTATTTATAAGATTTAATTTTAAACACTACACATTTATTTTATGATGGCAGCATTAAATGTGGCAGCAGAATGTTTGAGCCTACTTTTCATTTCACTTGAACATTGATCTGTGAAAAAAGCTGTAGAAGCAATGTTAATCAATGCATAAAGCTAGGACTACCATTCCATAATTCACCAGGATAGAGACAAGAAATGGTGGACCCAGCGTTAATAGGTGGTTGCACTCATCTGGATTGCAGTCAGTTTAATTTAAGCAGAAGCTCAGTAGATCATTTATCAGGATTGAATGTATTACTGTAATTCATTCCAGTGGTTGTAGGGAAACAGTAGTAGTATAGATGTGTGGCTGTAACTCATAATGACACAACCTGACTGGTTGCTTTCTTCAGTGTTATTTTCAGCTAGAACAGTTTTTCTCTCAGAAAATTTAGTATATCATTGACTTATTAAAACAATAAGGTCAGATAAACGTAGCATCATCTTCCAGAACATACTAAGAAAGATTAAAATCTGTCAATTCATTTCAAAATTAAATACTTTAATTGGTCCTCCGTCTTTTTCAAATACCATTACGTTTTCCATTCAAGATAAAAAAAAAAATCAAATTCTTGCCTCATACACTCTTTGATATTTTTTTAGCTTCTTGAAAAATTTACACATTTGATCCAGGTTTGCCCATGATATTTAATATTGAAATCCTGAACGACAGTAGTTACATATACTGTATCACACTGAGCCTCTCGTATCAGTTCAGTGAAAATGTTTTAAAGTTATAAAATGTTTATCTTCCTAATCTTATTTGCTTAAAATAGAATTAAAATAGTAAAACAACATTGAATTATATAAGCTAGTTCAGAAACTCTTCAGTGCTTCTAAACATCCCCTCCAGGGCATGATTTTTTAAATCACCTTGGTAATCTCATCTATAATATATACAGATACTTTGCTAAGTTTAACATTTGTCTTCTTTTTTATATTCTAACTAATACATTCATTAAAACCTTATTTAGAAGTGACCTTGGCAACCATAATTTTAAATTGTACTTTAACACATAATAAAAATGTACCCTTTTAACCGCTTTTAAGTCTTCAATTCAGTGACATTAGTGCATTTATGTTGTTTTGCACCTACAAGCACAATGCAATGATTAATCAGTTTCAAATCCATTTTATCATTTTCTGACCATTAAACTATTATCATGTACATGAATCTATAACCTTCTCTCCAACTCAGTAGTCCAGTTTTTTAGTCGCCTTTAACTTGGACATTTATAACAGATTTCTCACATTTTCCCTGACTGTAGCTTCACTACTCTTCAGGTATTCCTATCATTAGAATAAAATTGTTGTTGTTGTTGTTGTTTTAATCCAAGTAGGTAACAATTCTACTTTAAACTCTACAGTAGACTCATTCTCTGCAACCTAAAACTTTATCCAAATTCCCTGCTGCCATCTATCTTCAGAATCCTGAATGATTTCTCAGTTGTATTACCCATTTCTCTCCCACTTGTATTTCACGTTTCACCCACACTGAATGTGCTTTACTGTTTTAGTAGTTCTTGAATTTGCACTAGCTGTTCGTTCTGCTGGAATAGTTATTTACCTTCATTAAACTTGTTTATTCTTAAATACTTTACCCAATCACCTTTGTTTTAAGCATTTCTCTTAAATACTCTTCCCTTCAAGTGCAATTTTAGTTGATCATACACATACCAGTACATACCAGAGTACCTGCCATGGAATATATTTGCAGTTACTGCTGCCGTGTCTATTCTGCTAACTAAACTCAATTTATGTAATTTCTACCTATTTACTTATTTATTCATTCGTAATTTTTTATTCTTTGGCACCACTTTTTTTTTAATAATGATGTAAGAAAAACATTGTAGGTAAGGTAGCAAAGGTAAGAAGCATGTTCCTTGCTTTCAAGGAGCTGCAAGTTTTATCCTTACCTGCATGCGCATCTAACATATAATATATATGAATCCTAAGTAAATATAAATTAAACAAATTTATGAATGGAAATTTTAGTCTTCACATACCTGCTATTGATATCATCATATTTCTATCTTATTTGAGATGGTTTGTATGCTTGTAAGAATTAAATAAGATAAAATATACATCTCTAGATTTTTATATAAATATAAATTAATTATATATGATTTAATGTAATTTAAATAAATTAACATATTAACAAATTACATATCTGAAAATAACTACATACATGACACATCAATTTTCTGATTTATTTGTTATGTAAGATATTTGTTCAACTATAATAATTTAACAAAATAAAAAGACTCAAATTTGAAAAAAATTACTAATAATAATTTTGAGATTTTATTCACATATGTTGAAATACATAATTTATAAATTGAGACATTAATAAAATTATAATAAAGACATGAGCAGCAAGTGAATTTTAGAAGATATAATATGTAATCATGTTCTTCCATTTACAAATATAGCCAAAAGTTTAATTCAGGTCACAAGTCAAACTTTTGATGAATTGTATGTAAAAATATAGATTTTGTTACTAAAAAGATATTTCAGAGAACGTCTTCTATAGAGTAAATAACTATTTGCTTTTTAGTTTTTTGCAATCTTCTTTATTTAATTTCTGCATCAGTAATATGCCTTTGTTTGTAGAAAAAGTAGTCCATCAAATTAAGAGCAAGTGAAAAGAAAAAATGACTTTATATAAATGTGTATATTGTCTGAAAGTATGCTCTTAAACTTTATTTTTATTTTTAGATTGAAAAATATTATTATATGTTTCTACATATTTAAACACTTTTAGCAGTACTATAGTTCCTCAGATATTTTATTAATCTAAAATGAGAATTCTCAGAAAAACTAAAATATAACATGAGATTGATGACACCATTAATAATATACAGCAAAGAGAACAAATAATTTATAATTAGAACTTTACCCAATAATAAAGATGTAATGTCAATCCCAAGAAACAAGACATAAATAAATATCTACTCTGTGATTCGATTTATATCAAGTATAGAATAGGCAAAATTCATCTCTGCAATAAAAAGTTAGCATAGTGGTTGTCCTTGTGAGGAAAGGTCATAGCAACTGGAATTTCAATGCTCCTGCTAGTATTGTTTCTCATTTGGGCCCTGGTTACATACCTAGGCTCATCAGGCTATATATTTATATGTTGCTTTCTTGCTGTAAATTAAGCTATAACAACAAAAAAGATTGATGAAATAATAACAAAAGAAGTCTCACATTAAAAATTAAAATATTAACAAAAAGTCACACATTAGATGTATTAATAATTGTTCTCTTCTTGCTCCACACACTATTAAATTGCTTCTTCGGTTTTTTTGTCAATTCTGGAAATATTAAATTTCCATAATCTCTCCATAAAATAATGTAGAACATAATACAATCAACAAGTGCTTTTTGAATGACTAATTTAAATCCATTTCTAACTAAGCCATATATATTCAATCTAATTTAATCCTTACCAGCACATAAATCATTTCTATTATCAAGTCAGGAAAACAAGTCTTATAAATGTTATAATATTTACTGAAGTTCACACTCAGAGAGGGTATAATAGAGAATTTATTCTAGAATGCAAAGTTTATTCTAGAATAACATGAATGTATATATCATAATGTAATTCCTATGCCAGTTTCAATCTCAATATTAAGCTCTCTAGGCTATTGTTTCCTCTTTCTGAGTCGCCCTTTTTTTTTAAAGGCAGTGTGTGATTGCAGTTGAGTATTTTTTATCATACTGCTTCTTGCCAGTAAATTTTGGATTTTTTAACAACCACCTTTCATTTTGTGTTAGAAATGTTCTTTTCATTCCAAGCTGTCAGTATTTCTTCTTGTATAATTTTCTCAAGAACCTTGTAGATCTTTCCTAGATGTCATTGTGATTCACTCCAGTAGACCAAAAAAAAAAAAAAAAAAATTCCGCACAATTAATGATTTTTCTCTGCTTGAATAGCTAAGAGATGACATCTTTATGCTTTCTAAAAGCTCCTTGGTTTGGTGGAGAAGATTCATTAGTTTCCTTGCTATCAGATTGAGGCTACTGTCATCTCTTAGATTCCCCCAGCATTCTTTTTTTTTATGATACTTCTTTCATTTTCAAAGCTAGAAGAGGAATGTCCCTCTTATTGAATCCCTTGCACACTCGGAAATTCTGACTTTGGTCTCTAACCTCTAGACCCAATTTAAAGATCAAGTTGTTAGTTCAGACCTACTTAGATAATTTCTCTCTCTTAAAATTTATTGATTAGAAACTTTAATTATGTTTTTGGTTTCCCTTCAAAATTATGCCAAGATTAATGTTTGAAATATTTAGAGAATGTGGATATATATCGAGATCCAGGAAACTTAGGAAGAAATCTTAGATTCTACCTATTGTACCTGCTATCAACATGATACACCTGATGGTATCCTTCTTAAAGTTTGTTGTAATAAAATCATAGGTAGCCATAAAGTAAATTATTATCATCTTTCAAGAAATTGTAAAAATCATAAAAATATATTTGTTTTATAAATAAACTATTGAATTGTTTTCACAATATTATTTAGTATACTTTATAAAATATATTTATTAGAAAATTATTAATAAATGCATCCTACATAATCTGTAAATTTTAATATGTGACTTAAAACAATGCTCTCTTTCTGTATTCAGCTGAATTGTCGAGTTAGTAGATAATACATGGCAATGTTGATATTTTCTTCAAAAATAAGGTAGACATTTTTATATCAGAATAATATTTGTTTAATACTCTAGTCTTCAAGAAGAAATTAAAACATGTATATCATTTTTAATGTTATATAAACAACTCATTAGAGAATAATTAGCTGTTAAATTAACAATATAATAACTGTTACTATGTTGTTATATTGAGGCTCATTATTTGATGAAGCTTTAGTGTTGATAAATCTTTATTTCTGTGGTATGTGGCAAGCTCCCTTCTAGCAACAGTATACATAAATAACATTAAATTTATAATGTCAGCATAAGCAATCCGATACCTATATTTTCTAGTTTAATTTACAATGAGATTCCATCAATTGCTCTAATCTGAAATGTGTATTCATGGGCTCAGTCTTCAAATATAAAAAACAATTTTTCACATTAGAAGATTAGAAAAGCAAATCTTCAAATGTGGATTTGTATTTGTTATTTGTTATTTTTTAATGTTGTAATTATAGTAAAATTAGTGGTTGTGCATTAGAATCATGGATTTAGAAGATAGTTTTTTGTTAGAAAAATCAGTGGAATTTTAGGTAGATGTATTGGATAATGAGTTTTAGAGCCATTTTCTATACTTGCAAAAACAAGGTAAAATAATTCATTGAAATCTATATTATATATTCTTAAAACTTACTCCATAGACTTTCATATTAAAGGCTTCAGTAGCTAGAAATAAATCTGGGATATTCTAACTACCTGGTATTCTCTATAAGTTTAACTGATCTTATCCCAAAAGTTTTCATACTGAATCTTATCCCAAATATAATGTCATATTTTTTTTTGAAAATCCTTTTTCTAACAAAAATATAATATGGCAGAGAAATGGGACTTCATTGAGCTAACAAGAAATTGTAAAAATGTTTGTATAACATTTCATCACTGCTTGCTAGTTAATTTTAGAAGACTTTCTATGTGAAGACTTTCTATCATTTCAATCATTGGCGAAGTTAAAGAATTGTTATATTTAATCTAGCTCTATTTATTGGCAGTTATTATAACTTATTAAGTAGTTCTTTATGACTAAGTTGGTATGTTATTTATACTTATGTTCTTTTGTTAAACACATTGTTCTCTTATTTTATGGCATTATTTTTTAAGAAAAAACATTTATTTCCTAAAATGGAATTAATAATTAGTTACCTAATTAATAGTCAACACAAAGACTATGATATATGTTTAATTACATCTTACCTCATACCTTTTCCAAAATTTAGATGCCATAATACTACAGAAAGAATAGTTCTGCGTTTAGAAAGCAAAAACTCAAGTGCTAATAGGTAACTTTAGATGTATATTTCCTTTAGTCATGTTTTTTGAAAAATACATATTAGAACCCAGGCATTGAGGATGCAAAGGTGTTCATATTGTACTCATGCAGGAAGTTATTAAATAAACAATGATGAGGTAATATACCAAAAACACTAAGAGCTTTAGAAAGAGTGCTATAAGAAAATTGTGGAAAGAGGAAGTAGGTTTTTTGAGAAATTGTAGATAATTTTATAGGCAAGAAAATCATATTAGTTAAACTTAGATAAGTAAGAAATGTGTTTATAGAAGCAGTAAAGAAAAAAACATGTGAGTAAATTTGCAGAAGTGTAACCATTCAGGAATTTTTGAGCTTGCTTGTAAATCCATTCAATGCCTATGAATTGGTACTACCGTGTAAGGTAAATTTTGCCATTTGCATTTTCCAGAGTTAGGAGTGTAAGGACCATTTAAGCTCAGGTTCTTTTAGTTCAAGCTTATTGTTTCTTTGAGCTATCACCACTATTGAAAAACTTTAGTTGGCTTCTTATATTTGATTAGATTGCCATTAATTCCATGTGACAATAATCACAACTATGTCTTGAGAACTTTTTATATCTGCTTTATTGTTGCTTCTTTCCTTCTTTTTCAAATAAAAAGAAAGATATCTTTGGGTTAAAATGCTTTGGTGGAAAAGCCTCATTCTTCATCTGATATATGCTATGTGGCCCTTTGGTAAATTTAGAAGTATTAACAACAGTCGTGGAAAATATGCTGGTAATTTAATTATTGCTGCAGACTGAGTATAAACTAAACTTTGTACAATTTTAAACGCAGTCAGTTTTTTCAATACAGCAACACCCAGATTTCTGGATCTTTTTTATTGCTATTGTTTCTCTTTCAAAATCAGGGAGTTATTTTTGAGTGGATGATTTTTTTTTTTTGGTAATATCTTATAAAACATAGTCAAAGACAGTAACACATAGTCAATAAAAACCAACATACACTACATAATCTTGAATTTATTCCCTTTAACCACAAGTTAGATGCATAATCAATTTCAAATAGTAGTTCTTCAATTATAATATTGATTAAATCAAGCTGTAGCTTAAATTGACTTAAAATTATGGCAAATACATAAGTTTTATTTATCTAAAAATATATTTTAAATGTCAAAATCTTCAGCTTAAGAAATTCATCAGTCATTGTCTCATGGATGTATTCTGCTGGTTTCCATGGTAGGAAACTGCAACATAAAATTTCTGGGAACTGAAGCTAAAATATCTACATTTAAAGATTCTAGTATGAAATGTTTGAGGGCTCAAGTATTAACATTTATAAATATTTGGTGATTTAGACTATGAGACTAGAAAATTAAAACATCTAGCAGTGTAATACAAGGGCCCAAAATGTGGTTAAGATTTTAAACTACAGATTGATTTGGAAAAGATCAATCAAAAAATTTTTTCTAGAGAAATTAGGGTGTCAAAAAGGAAAGCAATACAGGTTGTCTGAATAAGATCTAGAAGTCTTTGGTTGGAGAACCTGGGTCTTCTGAAATTGATAAAAAGGGAACATGTAAATTTAAAAATCTAGAGTTGAAATAAGAATTTGAAGAAAGATGACACAGATTTAAAATTACATTGTTCAGTAGCTGCTTAGGGAAGTCATTAAAAATAATTATAGGGACTATGTGATGGTTAATTTTAGTTTTCAACTTGGGTAGCTCTAGTACCTAGTTGTTTGGTCGAACACAGCATAGATATTGCTTTGAGGATATTTTGTATATGTGATTATTATTTAAATCAGTAGACTGAATAGAACAGACTACCCTTCATAATGTTGGTGGGCCTCATCCAATCAATTCTGGATCTTAAGAGTGAAAACTTTGGACTCAGAACTAAAACATAAAAACCCTGCTTGAATTCCCAGTCTGTCTGGTCTTCGCTGTGAACTATGGATCCAAGTCAGCAACATCAACTCTTATCTGAATTTGCAGTCTGCTGGCTTGACCTACTAATTTTGGACTTGCAGCTCATACTACATACAGATAATATACATTATGTATAACATACATTATACATAATTATATTTATAAAAATATTTAAATATATAAAATATATTAAATATATAAAAGATAAATATACATAGTTAAATATATATTTATTATTTATATATAGAAAATATACATTACACATAATATAAATTATATGTGATATACATTAACATAATTATATTATACATAATTATACATAATGTATATTATCTATATATAAATAATAAATATATACATCATAATTATATACATTTTATCTTTTATATATTTAAATATTTTATAAATATTTTACATATTTATATATACAGATAAAACATATCTGTATCTATATATATTAATAGGATTTATATCTTATTGATTCTGTTTCTCTGGATAACCCTGAGTAATATAACCTAACTTTACAAAATATATTAGATGAATTAAAATTTTTCTACAATAACTACTTTATCTAAAGAAAATATCAATTTTAGAGTATGTGCCCTCAGACTTCCACTAGTTGAAATGTAATGATTGATTCCCTTATACGTTCAAAATCTGTAACAGTTTATTTTTATCAATTGAAATTTCAGATTCTATTCTGTTTGTTTGCCTTATATGTAATATACAATACTGAAATTTTAATTAATGCACTGAAATTATATAAATGTACATATATAATGAACTTAAATAAAAGAGTAAAATTAATAGTTTGGTGAAATTGGAGGGCCTATAGAAGAGAAATAAACTCAATGTACCAGAAACTGAAAGATGAAAACCAGTGATAAATCTAAATGCAATAATAATAATAATAATAATAATAATAATAATACTGAAATTTACTGATAAAAATGGAATGAACTGTGTACATTTGAGAGTGACATTCCATTAATTATTCTCTCAGAAATTAATGCTGGGTGATTGGTAAGAATAATTTGAATTCTTGCTTAAGGAAAAAAAAAACATTAACAAAACCTATGTTTTATATTAAAATGTACAACAACAACAAAAAGGAAAGAGACATCAATTTAGGGCTTACTATAACTCTAAAATGTGTAACTTGAAAGCAAATACTACTGCAGTTGTGTAAATCTAGAAAATAACCAGTACCTTGAAAAAAATTCTGTAAATTAGTTTCCAAAAAAATTATTTATAATATTAAGCCCCTAAATAAATAATGCATGAAACAATAATGAAAAATATTCTTAATCTGCCACTTTTTAAATTTATCACTCTCAAATCTGATCATATACAAATTAATGTTTTAATTGCTTTCATACCAGTTGAATTTGAAATATGCTTTAACAGATTTATTTATCTTCTGAGACCAACTACAGCTATTTATGGCCTTTGCTTCTTAGACAAATTTATAACTTTGCTGTGAAATTAACAAATAGCCTACAGCTAAAAGGGGAATTTTACACTGGATACGGTTATGATATAAATTAATATAATGAATCACCTGAAGCTAATGTGTTAACAACTGGAGCAGATATGATAAACTTGAAGAAATAAAGCCCTGAATCTTCTGAAATAATACTAGCATATGATCTTTGCCTTATCCAACCAGTATTGCTATAAACACTAAACACTCAGCAAATGTTCATAAGTTGCTTATAGCTGGTGATCACACTGATGCATAGCTAGTATAGTCAAAACTGTCTGAAAGAAGGGGTTTGCAAAGCATATAAAAATCTGTGAAAATTGAAGAGACCTTACACCTGGCAAATTCATTACTCTACATTGATTTATCATCCAGTATGGTAGATCTCTATGGGAAATTTGAGCATCTTTCAGTTAAAATATCATTGTGACAACCATGAAAATCAATGTGCGAATTAAAGTGAAACAAATTTTACAAAATCTAATAATCAAATAGATTTGAAAAGATATAAAAAAGGAAATAATAAAATCAGAATATGAGAGAACAGAACAACCTTTTTTTACTGGGCTTTAGAATTTTATACTTGGAAATGAAAGAAGAATTTATTTTACTGGAGTAATTTTCACTCTGTGTATGGTCACTTGTTCTTGATAATGGGCTGTATGACACACTGCAAATTATGCAAACTTTGTTTCTTTCATTATTTTTATTGGTTCTGCCTAAAATGACAGAGACACTTAAAGCTTCACAGAAGGAAAAGAAACAGAAAATTAGTGATCATATTATTTTGAAAGATTGACTTTTATAAAATGTTGTGCCTGACAAATTTTGGTTGAAAATATAAAGATGCAAGACATTAATTTTATTCTGATTGCTGACATAATCAACTAACTATTGAAAAGTTGGATCATTAGAATCCTGTGGCATACAAACACTAGCATTTTTCTAAAGGCTTTTTAAAAATTTCACATTGAACTTACTTGTGAAAAGAGATATACAATGACAGTAACCCTCCATTACAATTTTTAAGATTGTAATAGTTATGCATATTTGGCTTGGCATATCTTCATTGAGATTGATTTTCCTGGCACTGTACAATGAGAGGAAGAGTGAACTCAAAGGGCGAAGCAGGCGCCTCACCTGTACACCTTGTTGTCCCACCAGCCTTTAGCCATCGGCTTCAGATATTATTTCTCATCTCCAAAAGATGTTAAGAATTCTTAAAGAAGATAATTTTGGTGGTACAAACAAATTTTATTTAACACCTCACAAAGAGAATAGCAAAATGGGCAGAAGGCAGGAAGCTTTCATAGGAGAAAGAATATATAACAAGAGAGAGAAAACAAAATATCTGGGGTGAGAAGAAACAACTAAATAAGTACAATTCACTCTGAACAACTTAGAGGTTAGGGTGCAGACCCCCCCTCCCACACACGCACACACACACGCGCGCGCGCGCACGAGCGCGCAGAGTCAAAAATTCGAGTATAACTTTGACTCCCTCAAAAACTTAATTACAGTGGTCTGATGATGAAAACGTTTTCGATTTGCCACTGGGAATCTGCAGTTGGGAAACTGCAGTTGGGAAAGTAAAAACAACGTTATAAATTTGTGATTAGTTGAATCTGAGGATGCGGAATCTGCGAATGCAAAACCCTGGATGCATTGGAGGAGCATTATTGAAAAAGTCTGCTTGTAAGTGGACCTGCGTAGTTTAAACCCATGTCATTCAAGGGTCAACTGAATAGAGGCCAGGGCTGGCGTCACGTTTGGGATTGTTGGCTGAATGTACTGCTCTCTGATCAAGCGGAACGTTTACAGGAACAGAAAATTTAGTTTGCCGACGTGGCACCCTGGGCTGGAGCGGCACCATCTTGGAGTTAGAAATTTATTTCAATATCAGTAAGTACTTTTTTTTGAGAAAACATTTTCTATAGGGCACTTACTGTTTTGTTGTTATTGTTATAATTGATTTATTTCTTTTTTTAATTAAAATTATTTAGTATTTCTTTTTTTAATTTAAAAATTATTTGGGTTTAAGTGTACAATTCAATAATACATCACATATATGTACACGTATATATATACGTATATATACATATATACTATATATACTATATATGTATATATACTATATGTGTATACATACATATACATATATAGTATATATAGTATATATGTATATACGTATACACACATACATATATTAAATATATATTGTATATACAGATATGTATATATGCACACACAATATATACATGCATTTGTTCACCACCCAAAGTTTAGTTTCCTTTTAGCACCAAGTATTTGACATCCCTACCTACCTCCCCTCCACATCTTCTCTCTGGTGACCACTAATCCACTTTCCATGTTCATGAGTGTGTTTGTCTTGTGCATTTGTTGCTTTAAGTTTATATCTTACATATAAGTGAAATCATATGGTTCTGAACTTTTTCTATCTGACCTAACTTTGCTTAGCAAGATATTCTTAAGATCCATCCATGTTGTCGCAAATGGCAGTATTTCATCTCTTCTGATGGCTGAGTAATATTCCATTATATATATTGTGTGTGTGTGTGTGTGTGTATGTGTATATAGATATACACATATATACACACACACATATAGTATATATATGTATATACATATATATACACACACACATATATCACATTATAGATATATCACATTATATATATCACATTTTATATATATCACATTTTACATATCTATATCAATATCTATATCTGTGTCTATATCTATATCTATATCTATATCACATCTTCCTTATTCAATCATCTATATATTCATGCCTTGGCCACCATGAATAATGCTGCTGTGAACATCGGGTGCATGTATTTTGCAGATAAATGTTTTCAAGTATTTTGGGTAAGTACCCAGAAGAGGGATTACTGGGTTGTATGGTAATTCTATTTCTAGTTTTTGAGGAAACTCCATACTGTTTTTCATAGTGGCTGTACCAATTTACACTCCCACCAGCTGTGTATAGGTGTACACTTTCCCCCCCCCCCCTTTCTCCACATTCTCTCCAATATTTGTTATTAATTATCCTGTTGATTATAGCCATTCTAACAGGTGTGGGTGGCATCTCATTGTGGTTTTGATTTGCATTTCCTTAATAACTAGTGAAGTTGAACATCTTTTCATATATCTGTTGGCCATTTGTATGTGTTTTTGGGAGAAGTGTCTGTTCAGATCCTTGGCCCATTTTTTAATTGATTTTATTATTATTATTATTATTATTATTATTATTTGTTGTTGTTGTTGTGTTGTTGTTATATGAGTTCTTTATATATTCAGGGTACTTACTTTTTATGAAGTCATGCTATGTCTCATGATATATCCTGTGAAATAAGTCCTTCAGCAGTTCTAGCCGGGGCTTTACCAAAGAGCCAGGTCAGTCCCTGCTTCCAAATTGTTATTGTTGTTATTATAATGTTGGAAAGGGAATCTGAGATCGTAATAGTTATGCATATCAAATGGATATTTGGCTTGGTATATCCTCATTGAAATTGATTTTCCTGGCACTGTACAATTATTACCGGTTTTAGTTACTGCATTGGGAGCATTACAGAAGTACCATTGTTAGATAAAAGGAAATTCTAACTGTTACGTCAATTTATAGGATGAGGAATTTAGAAATGCTTTGTCCCACAAATAAAGCTCTGATTAAATATAGCAGCTGATGTAACATTAAATATAACAGAGGTGCTTCCCACAAACCCAAAGTAAGTACACAATCATTCTATGTCAGTATGGGACTTTAACTCTGATATTAGCTTTCAGCTTGTTATTGGTGGTATTATACTTTTTAGTTGTCATTTATTCCAAAACAGAATTCAAGAATTGAGTGTAATAATTCAGTGTTGTTACATACAGTCAATTTAAAGCAACATATTATTTTCCAAATCGAAGTCTTCAGAATTACAAGCTTTTGATATTTTACTTAATGATGTTTAAGGTTTGCATCAAAATGAAAAGTAATAAAGCAGAATGAGGCTGATAGGGCACAATGAACTTTGGAAATCAAATGCACATATTAGTATAAGGCAATATTTACATACTTGCATGAGGCAAGCTTATTTTGCACCATTCAGAGGTTTTATATAGTATTTGAGGGGGGGAAAAAAAGCTTGAAATGAGAGCAGTAGTTTTTTTTGTGCAGGAACCTCTTTATGTGGAGAATAATTTCTCTGTTCTTTAATCTGAACAAAGTTATTTTGAATAACTGATTTTAGAGGTTGTTGGTTGTGTCTGAGAAAGATTTGTAGACAGAATTATAAGATCTTAACTCATAGGGACTTAAATCATAAGGACACAACTCATGGGCTTTGCAATAGCATGAAACAGCAGTAAGGGACATTCATTATTAATCAGTTAACTTGATACATTGGATGAGAATAATTCAATGCTGCTTTTTTCTATTCCAAATTTGTATAATTTCAAGATTTCTGTTTATTTATTAATTTATTAGATTATTTCTGTTTGGGGGATTTACAAGATCAATAAAGAGAATTTTTTAAGCCACTAAAGCTTTTCCTTGACAAACATTTGTGTCAAATGAATTTTAGAACCTATTTCTTATTTCAATTACTTCAGTAGTCTTTTAAAAATGGAGGAAAAAAGTGTAAGTGATTTCAGTCTGTAATAATAATAATATGTCTTTATATATTTCCTAGTGAAATATGTAATATAATTTGATAAAAGAAGAGATAATCACATTTTTAAAAACCATGTGCTAATTTATTCTTTTAAAGGAGAGGATGTATGTAGATAGACTGGGTGTCAAAAGATGACAAAAGTCCAAAAACACAAAATATTATAGCTGAGAATATTCATTAGTGAAAGCAACATAAAGAACATTTAATCAGAAATAGAGCGTGTGAGCGTAGAGTTTTTTTCTAAAGCTGAACGATGTATCATGGTTCAAATAACAAAATCCTTGACAAATTCAGAAGAGAAAGACAATATAAGAAATGTTGATCTATTTGACATAGATTTGCTTGCTCCAGTAACTATCAAAAGCTCAGTTTCGTGACCTGCAGTGGACAAAAAGGAATCATTTGGATTTAGAGATATAAACACAATTGAAGATAAATTTGTCTCCTATAAGCTCTTTTAATATGTTTCAAACAATATCTTTGCTGGATTTTGTAACAAATCCTTTGTTAGAATTTTGAAATGCTAAATTTTCCAGAGTCCTTTCTGCTGAAAATAATGACATATTTTGGAAAGATCTGAAAATTAGTTATATTTTTATCAGTTTGATGCATTTTGCTTGTGTTGACTAAACTCTTTGTCCTTAGGTGTACCCTTCTGAACTTAAGAAATTTTGAACTTAAAAGGCCATTAACTTTGATTCTCTCTGTTCTATTTTGTAATGGCATTTTACACAACATTTAATTATTATTATTATTTTTTACTTTTGATCAGGATTTCTACTTCCCAAATAAGGTAACATTTTAAAAATACTCTTAAAAATGGAAAGAAACACAGGTTTTAAAACTACAGAGCCTAGAACACAATTTTGCTACTTAATAATATTGCCTTTGTCATTAGCCTCTTAGAATTGTTTTGTAGTGAGCAGGGCAAGAGTGATCTGTGACTTTCAGTACTATATGAGGACAGAGAGAATCATGATATTTAAGAGATGGCACAAGATAGTCTTTTCTTCCCTAAGCTAAAGACATCTCAGGGCAGTGGAAAGCTTAAGCTTTATTGCAAAATTAAGCTTATGAACTTATTTATCTTTATATAAACCTAAATTTATTGAATCATTAAGTTTAAAGGTCTTTAAAGAATGTTTAACTCATTTAAATACCAAGTTAGTTAAATATCTAAAATACTTATAGATACGTTAATTAATTCAATTCCATTTTAAGTAGTTCAGTTTTCTGACTTAATAAACGAAACCTCCTGTGTACTACATACTGCTAATACATGTAAGAAAATAACCTTATGAATAAGGGAAAAGTTAAGTCTCTTCACATATTTCATTATGTTGAGGATAAATATTATAAGATGTCAACTTAAAATGCTTCTGAATAAACGATTCTGTTACAAATTCCAAACTACTCATGATATTTTCACCAAAAATTAGCCAACTTTATGTACACAGTATAAGTACATTGAATAAAAAAATATGCATAAGTACTTCTTCAACCAAAGATATTATTCTTTTATTATTTTAAAATCTGCCATATCTTTAAGCCTCTCAGATCTTTTGTAATTGGAAGTTTTACTACCGAAGTTTCAAATGAGATATGGGGCTTTGTTACAAAAAGCCATTTCAACACCAATTCAAAAAGATTAATTACAGTATATCTAGTAATTTGGTATTGCCTTATCAACTCTCTGCAGGCAAAAAATATAGGGTAGGAAGATACTGACTTCAGTGAATCTCCCACCAAATAGTTTAGTCTGTGATTTTGATTATTATGCTAATGGATGTTTTTATCTTGAATTTTATAGCTTGTTAATAGATGATATTTCTAAATGCTTAGAATGTGCCAGCTCTCAGTGTCTGGTATGTCTTGGTGGCAAAATTCAGCAAACAAAGGATGGCACTCCATGACACTTTTGATACTTTCTTTTGGAGGTTAGGAAAAAGTTCTAGCAAGTTAGCTATGAAACACTGTATAAGTTTAATATTCCCTACATCTTTCATCTTACAGTTACAAAATGAATAATTATGAGCATCAGGTTTATACGAAAATTTCCACTTGACAAATCAATTCTGCATTTTATTTAATTTCTGAGAATGTTAGTACTCAAGATTTTTCATCTATTCAAATTATTTTAACTTCATTAAATCCTATTTTCTTTCTATTTAATTTTTTTTTTTCCGTTTACTGAACTAGTGAACTTGGTCTCTGATTTAAGACCTTTTCTTATTTAATAGAGGCATTTATAGCTACAATTTTTTCTCTGAGCAGTGATTTTGCTGCACACCTTGGTATATTTTCTTATTTGTTTTTATTCATCATAAATTATTTTCTAATTTCCCTCATGAATTCTTATTAATAAATTTTAGTTTGAGTTGACTCTTTGACCGGTATTGTTAGTAATAGAAATGGCTTATTTCCAGTTTAATGTGTACATTGTATTATTAATATATCTCAATCATTTTATTTTTGTTTCCTCTTTACCTAGAGATATGCTCAGAGAATAAAAATGATGGGAGTTAATTTTTAAAATGGCATTCCATTTTATTAGACTTATTTTTTCTTTAATGTACAATAGGTCTTTGGCTTCAACTGTTATTATTATTATTATTATTATTATTATTTGGTATTATCAAGTTAAATATAATCATTACAATCAAACTAAAAATCTAGACCAAAACGTCTTACAATAACAAGTTATATAAAAGTTTGGCCTGGGTTTTCCTGATCATGCAAAACTTTCTAATTAAAATTTAATTTAAATATTTGTACTTATTAACTACCCAAAAAATTAAATGACGTATTTTACTAAACTTTTCCGTTTTTATTCCACATGCATAAGTTCCAAAATAAATAACTTCTGATTTTAATTTCCAAAGGAGCCCTATGTTTGCACATTGTAATAAGAGAAGCCCTTCCAGAAATGTCTGAAGAGAAAGAATTTAACCATGATTATAGACTCCAGTGTTTTGTTTAAGCCTTGATTCAAATAGACTCTAAACATAATTTTTAAATGGCTAATTAAATTCCCTTTAATTATCCTACCGTTAGTGAAGTTTTGTAATTTTATTTTTATTTGCCTTTCACCCATGCATTATAGGAATAATCCTTAGGGACAAGACTTTATTAATTAGAATTTTCAGGGAGTAATACAAATATTTTATTTAAATTTTTATTATTTAGAGACTAATTAGAAAGTCCTTTTTTTATAGTCTGTGAAAAAATATCTAAAACAGACTATTTTAATGACTAAGAAAAGTAAAATTTATAAATTATAAGAATTGGTTAAATTAAATTTTCTTTATGTGATCATTCTTTACTTTTATATAATGAAGAACATGTAAATTAAATTTACATATATGAATGCATATGTTAGTAATTAACAAATCTCATTTGATCGTAATAGCATTTTTTACATTAAAATAATCTTTGAGTAAACAGCTTAGTTAATATTTTCACTTAGGTAAATATTTATTTTGAATTTTCATCTTTTTAAAATAATTATTTGAATGCCTATTATAATTTCAGATATAAAATTGTCACTCAATAAAAAGTGAGCCTACAAATTTTAGTTTTAATGGATCTAGAGATTTCATGACTTAAAATTTTAAATGAAGGTATGTAAAAATGCCAAAACAATTCTATCCTATTGTCATAAATTCAAAGCAAGGGGTTACTTCAGGCAACATAGATCTGTGATTAAAAGCAGATGGGTAACTTTATAAAATCTATATGAAATAAAGTACTTTTATTTATTAAAAAGATAATGAAAGACAAAATACTCTGATTATATTTGTAAAAAATCATTAAAAATGTCATATTTAGAAGAGTAATACTTATTTTAGTTGCATCTTTGTGTCTGTAATGCTATTAATATTATATATTATATTGTCGACTATATTTTTAAAGTATTGAATTTGTGTAAACCTTTAGTCTATAAATGAAAGAGCCATTTAAGTAAGTATTTTTAGTTCATTTGATTAGTTTTAATTAATTAACAGTATTTGCTCAGTAATAATTACCAAATTTTCTAAAAATAACATATATTTCTTATGTTGAAACTAATACATTTTCAATTATTAAGTAGCATTAAAATGATAGCCCTTGGATATATAACTAGAGATAAAATTAAAAGAAATTAAATCAAAATTTATAAATAATATAGCAGAGTCATGAATATGAGTCTGATGAATATGTTTTTTCTTAAGCAACTAATAGAGGGTCTATTGGGTTTCCTTCAGTCTTAAGATTACAGTTAAATATACTTGTCTTGTGTTGGACTTGGATTTCTCACTTGAGATGTTATAGTATAATTTGATTTTTAACAAGATTTTTTATTTAATTTATTACATATAACCACTTATATAAATAATTACTTATAATGTATTTAGGGACATAAACATATTAATTTTGTTACCATTTTAAATTTACCTATATTTAATGAATTTGTTATGTTTAATTCTGAATAAAATCATCAGAACTGTCACTTTTCTTACACGTTAAGATAAATAAAAACACTTGAGGCATCTCATCCTTTTATATTCTCAATTTCCCTCTTTGTGTTGGATGATTATTGTCTGAGCATAATTGGATACTTTAGTGTTACTCATCCATCTATGAATAGATGCACATATGTATATACATATATATGTGTGTATCTACTTTCATTTTAATTGAACACATGGACACATTTGACAAAATTTACTCCCTCCTGCTGGAACAACATTTAGTTTCTCTCAACTCCTTCACTGACGGCTCCACTCCATCAATTTTTCTGCTTCATTTCTTCCTGCTCCATACATTACTAAACTCCATGATTGATTTCTGAGTCCTCTTTACTTTTATTATTATTATTATTATTTTAAATAATTTTAGATTTGAATACAGTTGTCAGAAGTAATAACAAAAGATCCTTCACATGTAGTTGGTGTTTCTGAATTGCTGCTTTTTCAGGTTCAAGTCTCAAAGATATGATACAAAAACAAATATATAATACCAAAACAAAACAACAACAACAACAACAAACACAGAGAGATCTAATTCAGTTATTTGGCATTTCATGGAGTATGTAGACTTATGTTTCCCAAAGTTACATCTAGAATAGTATTAGTAATACCATGTAATAGCATAGTATTAGTAATCTAGGTCTGTATAGGAAAAAATCACAGACTATAGTTGTTTTTGTTTGTTTGTTTTGATGTTTTTAATAACAACCATTTATATACTCCTGAGTTTATGTGTCAGAATATAAGTTCTCTAAGTTGGATAATCAAGGAAAACTCAGTTTGGAAAGCTTATGTCTCCACACTACTCCACCCTCCTCCCTCAGTAGACTAGGATACAGTTATTCGTATAGTAGACTGGGAGCAGCAAGCAATAATAAGCTTCATTGCTCAAGGCCTTTCCAAACCTCTGGTTGTACTATGTTTGTCAGTGTCCACTTGAGCACAGCAATTGACATTGCAATGCCAAAGTCAGTGTGGGAGGAGACTACAATAAAATAAAGGAGCTTGGTTCATAGCACAATTACTATAATAAAGTTTCACGAACACTGACTTCAGAATTAAAGTAGTTACCTAACATCTCTAATTAAGTATTTAATAAAAATTTTATACTTGGCATCATAAAATCTGACTCATTGGTTATTCTCATGCTTCCATATCTGTTTCTGTCTATGTGTTTCTGATCTTAGTAGGTGGTACTCTGTGAATTCATTAGTCAAGCAGAAAACAAGAAGTTTAATCTATCTACCATTTGCTTTTCCATTAGAACCATCATCTTATTATTCTGTCACTATTCTCTAATATTGTTACCTCTTAAATTATTTCTATTATTTTCCATTTTTGAATAGCAGTAGTGTATCCTTATGAATATAAATTAGTATATTCTATAGATCTGATTAGAATTCTCCAATGAGTTAAAATTACTTTTCCATTAAATTAAAATAATATCCGTGGCTTACATTGGTTCTCACTATCTGATGTTCACCCACCAGGATGACCTCACTTTCTCTCAAGTTCCACACTACCTCTTTGTGTTCCCCCAAACTTACAGACTCATATCTATCTTAAGTACATTATACACTTTTTCTCTTCGTTTGCATGAATTTTCTCTTCCTTTTAAAAAGATAGCACAAATGTGAGCTTCTCAGAGAGGTCATTTTCTGACATGGAAATATGAAATAAACCTCATTCTGCCTGTCTATTTCTATCCAGTGGTCCTGGTTTATTTTCTTTGTAATGCTTGTTCTTACTTGAAATAACCATAGCAGTTATCAGCTTCACACTAAAAGAGAAGTTTGTAATTGCTACTTCCTTATCTGCTTATTTTGCCTTTTTTATCCTCAGTGCCTAAAAGTTCCTGAACAAGTCACAGAAGCTCTCTAAATATTGATAAAATTAATTAGTATAAAATACATGCTATAATCTTCAGTTTTACGTGTTAATTCATCTAGGCTGGAATACCCAGTTATTCAATCAAGCACTAATACAGAGGTTCTGTAAAGATATTTTTTACATGTGATTAATAGCAAAAACCAGTTGATTTTAAAGAAATAGAAATCATACTGAATAATCTGGGTGAACATGATTCAATCTGTTTAAATGTTCTAAGAACAAGATTGAAATTTCCCTGAAGAAAAATTCCACTTTGATCTGTAGTTTCAGCTCCTGCCTATTTTCAGCCTGCTTTATTTTGGGTGATCTGCCATATGTTATTCAGAATTACCTAGCCAGCCACAATCATGTAAGGCAATTCCTTGCAATAAATTAATCTCTCTCTCTCTTTATATGTGGTTAGGTAGATTGATGATAGCTAGCTAGCTAGATGATAAATAGATAGATATCCTACTGGCTAAGTTTCTTTACTGAAATCCTGACACATGCATATATATGTTACTAATTATATGCATGCATATGCATTATATGTAATGTATGTATCACTACATATGTATAATATTACTATTCAAAAGAGAACTATATGGAATAAATTATATAATTTTGGTAATTACTACAAATTCTACTACAATCATATACTACAGAATTGAAAGGAGTTTTTCATTTTGTTTTGTGTTTTAGAGAAATAAGTATTTTCACCTCCTTGGCACTAAAGCAAAAATAAGGGTAAAATTAAGATGTAATCATACGAATTTTAAAATAAAAATGGATTTTGAAATTTCTGAGGAAATAAACAAACAAAATATAAGAAAAGGAACTTGAATAATAAAATACACTTTAGACATGTAAAATTATAGTTAATAAAATTTTTTGTTAGCCACATGGTATTTTTATGCTTGCTGATTTTCAAAGAAAGATTTTGCTTGTGTTTGTATATGTTAGATTAAGTGTGGTCCCCTATACTTAATTAACTGTAGTTAACATTACGGAGAAAAAGTTAAATAACAAATATTTAAATTAAGTCTAGTTAATGTAAATAGATAAGCCTGAAAATAGATGAGCCTGGATTTAATTTAATTGGCATTTCATTATATTCCAGACACTCTTACAAGAGAAAAAAGATTGTATTAAACGCATCTGATTTTAGCAGTTACATAGAGAGTGAACAAAAACGTTAAGATACAGGATTCAAAGATATCAGTTCAAGGGATTTAAATTAAATGAGTTGATAAATGAAGAAAGAAGAAAGAAAAAAAAATGCAATATGAGAGAAAACTAATGTGAACATTTAATGCAGCATTTTCCAAAGAGAAAACAGTCAATTGGAAGATCTCGAAGTATCTGGGCCATTAGTAGTCCTTGAATTGAATTGTTATAGTTTCCATCAACTTTAATCACAGGGTATGATAAACGGCAAACACTCCGCACTCCCCAGTAACGTTAGTCTAGTTCACCTAATCCTCAGGCATAAGAGCAAAACTTTTTACAATATATCACTGATGTGTTTTTGGGTTTTTTTATGCATCACATTATAATAATAGATTACTCACTCAACCGTCATATGTCTAGAGGTGAAGAGCAAAATTCTAAATGTATGGCTTTCTTAGTAGGGAGACATCATGTAGTGGAGAATAACAACACATATGTGATGTACAAAGAAGAATGCAGATCTAAATTTGCTGTTAAAGTACATTTTTTCTGGGCCTAAAGGTATTTAGGAAAAATATTCAAATTTTGAAATGGGTAATTCTTCATGGGTAATGATGATTAATATAATTATTCTCTTTATAGATATTTAAAAATAAATACTTATAATACTTCTGAAATGTGTAGAAAGCAAGCCAATGTAATTATTTGTAACATCAACATAAAGACACAAGGTATAATACAGCAAGTCTTTGAATAATATCATTTTGTTATAAAGTTGGTGAGGAAAAGCAATCTAATCCTGGCCAGGGCGACTGTCTGTATGGAATTTGCATGCTCTCCCCACAGCTGTGTGGATTTTCTTCAGGTCCTCTGGTTTCCTTCCACATTCCAAAGATGTGCACATTAGGTGAATTGACATGTCTAAATTGTCCCAATCTGAGTGAGGGTGGGTGTGTGCAGTTATACCCTGTGATGGAAGGGCTGTCTGGTCAGGGCTGGTTCCCATTTTGTACCCCGATCTGCAGGAAGAGGCTCTGGCCACCTGCAACTTAGAACTAGAATAAGTAGGATAAAAATAATGAAGTTACTTGAATTTACAAATTTTTCTTAAATGTACAGATAACTCATATTTATTTCGACTTTTATTAGCCTGTGGTAAAATTGGGTTCATCATAGTCATTTCTTAATGTCACAGTTTCCAAGAATTTATCAATGACTTGAATTAAGTGAGGAATTAGTGTTGCATCTTTTTAATGTTATCATTGCTTTCAAATTAGATCAAAGGAGAGAAATAATACATAAAAACTTATTTTATTATACTGCTTTTAAAAATACACAAATATGTTAATTATTTTTAAACTCCATGTTTTTAGTTTGCTTTTCTGTGTCAATTAATACATCAGTAAATCTTCATGATTGAGGAAAAACACTGCCTGATAAAAATTTGGCTATTTAAACTAATTAAATTTAAAAGTAGTATGAGGAAAATAAATTAATAGAATTTATTATTTTTGTTCAGATCTAGTACATAATTTAAGCCAAATTTTTATACCAAGCGAGATTCCATTTATAGAACTCAGCATTTATTAACTTTGAGAATGCTTTGATGGTCAGAATTTACTAAATCATAGGGCAATGTGTTCTAATATAGAGTATCCTTAAATTTTTATAAACTTGTTTGGGTTTTAGACATTTTTACTTGTATTAGTGAAAAAGGATATAGTTAGCACTTGAAATACTGCCTGAAATATCTTAAAAGTAAAGGGATGATAGTGATGACATAGCATTGTATTAGGAACAAATGATAACATTAAAAAGATGCAATACTAATTTCTCCATGACAGAGTTTAAAGAAATACTATTAGTCAGATATCCAAAAACATAGAATCATTTCAGACAGTAAGAAAGGAATCTTCTATTAGAGTGTTATAGATTTTGTAGAAATTATGCAGTAGAAATGATTCCTTATCTTTATCCTCACCTTTAGGAAAGAATTTATTGTATAGTTTCTTTCATTCTCAATAATATAAAATGGAATCTGCCAAATAGCTCCTAACAGTAAACAAGCTGGTGATAATCATTGGTCTGAAAATATACTGAAGTAGGAAAAAATAAGGAAGACAGAGGGTCTCATCCCTGCATCCTAGTGGAGCTGCCCATGTTGTAAATGTTTGGTGACTGAGACATAGAGAGCCTGGATTCCAAAGGCAATGTAAGTGACCATGGATGTCAGTAAATAGCTGACCTTATGCACATCTACACTAGCATCTGTGCATTGAGAACTTCCTTGGGCCCTCCAGAAGTGGTTGATGCATACTTATGGGAGGGCCGGATTTTATAAGCCCGTCATTCAGGGAAAACAAATTCTCTACCTGTACTGTATACAGAAGCTGTATACAAAAGCCACAAATCAGTGTGTGATTACAGATAGCTATGATAGGAAAAGTAAACAATTAAACACTCCTTTTCTTTCAGTATGACTGAGCAGCAAGAAGAAGGATAAAGTGGTGGTAAAACATAATATGTCTCTTTTATCCTACTTAGAGCTATTGGGACCGTATATATAGACTCTATGGGAAGAATAAAAGAGATTAAGACACATCGAAATTTTAAATAGACATTAAATCTTATTATCGTAAACTAATGTATATTAATAATCAAAATGATATAAGAAGTTATTGGAAGCAGACTGATATCATTAAAGGAGAACTATAATATTTATTAGGAAAAAAATGTGGTTTAACACAACATAGCTGATAACTGTTTTTGCAAAAAATAAGATCAAATTATATCTCAGCAAGTAGAGATTTTATAAAACATTTATTTTTCCATAGATGTGTATGTGTATGTGTGTGTGTGTGTGTGTATGTGTGTGTATATATATGTGTGCGTATATATATATGCATATTTATATATAAACCCTTTTTGTATTTTTCTGCTTCTTAATATTTGCTACAAATATTAGGCTACATATAGCGAAAATTTTAATTGATTTAATAATAAACTTTAATAATATTTATGTATTTAATATTTCATATTAAATATGAATTCACGGCATTAATATTTAAGTTACAAAACTATCAAATAATGGGCAATTATTCTGCTATTATTTTATTTGTTGCTTGCATGAGGTCTCTCTCTCTAATGTAGGGTGTATTTAATCTTCTTCATTCACACCACAAACCGATTTGCCATGGGCACTTTTGACCAAATCAAGAGTACAAGATTCTAAAAGCTTTAAAATTGCTTAGGTTTTGCCAGTTCTTTCATCATCTCCAAGGTCACAACTATTCAGAAACTTAGGAAGTATATTACCTAAGGGATTGATAAAGATCATATAGCCTGTTCACTTTAATATAAAAAGGTTTACTATTTTATGAAATTAAAAACTTTCACAAAACTAAAATCAACAGAAGAGATGTATTCAGGTGAAGTTACTAAAAATGCCCTACAGCTATGATCTGTAAGATTGGAGCCTGATGGGAATTAAACGTGTTACTTCACACTGTATTGCAGTATGCACATCTTTTGAATTTTTAATGTTAAAACAAAACCTAGCCTAAAACTTTACATTTGAATGTCAGTAGAAGACATTTTAAATCTTTTATAACAATGTATAATTTCAGAATTTTATCTAAGGTGCAACAAAACCTCCAAATAAAACAATTTTTGGCTAATTTATTATTAAAATATTGTTTTTAACCAGAGTTCTTATGAAAGATAACTTACTGCATTTTACATTAAATTATCATTACTCATACACACAAACACACACAGATATCTTTTTATCTTGAATTTTACTCATAAAAGGTAGGGAGCCACAATAATGTAAATGAATATCTCATTTTGAAGTTTTTTTCTTGATAGTTTATTATCCAATCTACAAATATTTTTCTGATCACCCATTTATTTCAGGCATCAAAGTGCTATGACTGTGACAGTGTAAAAAAATTCTTTTGCTTTGGTACATACAGCTGGGGAGAAACCAAGTACATACATGACATGGCATGTTTCATTAAATAATATGAATGTGACTAAAGCAACTTAAGAGGCTAGAAAATAAAAAGGATGTGATGAGGGTAAAACCAGGGCCTGCTTCATGGACGTTTGACCCGTGCCATCATACAGAGCCCCACATTAAGAAGGACCTTGTGTTTAGCTTAATGCTCTGCTTTCACTGTCTTGAAATTCTGAATGCTTTTTGAACAAGGGGGTACATTCATTTTTTTTTTTAAATTTTACTCTAGGCCCCACATATTATACAGCCAGTGTCAGGCAAGATTATGTTAGTGTGGCACGGAAAGGCATAGCTGAGTAGAAAGAAGTCATATTGGAGTGTTTATTGCAGCCGTACCTTCCTTATTGTCTACAGGAAGAACATTTCTGAGAGAATTAAAAGGTAAACATCTTGCAAAAGTTGGAGGAACAACGGAAATGTTAGTAGGAATAGAGAAAGAACGATGGTAGGGGCAGACCATATAGGAGTGAGTATGGCCCGCCTTTTCAATGTAAGGACTTTGTGGTTTAGTTTGAGTAAGATAAAAACATTTGAAAGATTTTGAGGAGAGTGACACTATATGAAATACTTTTGAGAAGGATTGGTTTAGGTGTGTCAGGAGACTATTTCACGAATCTAGACAAGAGTTGATATGTAGAAAGTAAACTGTTATGTGATAAATGTGGAAACAAGAAGGTAAGAGACATTGTAACTGTCTAAGGTAGTTAAAAAGGTAGAATCATGAACAAGTTGAAGCTGAGTTTCTGCAATCATGATATGGATAACTCCAGAACTACCCAGTACACATCTAGTGGGAGTATATTTGTGAATGTTTTTGTTGTCTTTAGGGTTGTAGTTGAGTGAGAGAGGACGGGAAGAATAACTCATGAAGGGTCTCATACACTGTTGTTAGGACACTGGGTGAGAGAACCCTCTCTCTAAATCGTGTCATTTTTCTGCCATTTTTGCCCATTGTCACGTACCAAGGTTATCGTTTTGACTAAGCCTCAGTTTATCACCCCCCCCAAAAAAAAAGATTTTTTTTTTTTTAATTATAAGTATTGCCTGAAAGATTTGGGATCCTCTGTTTAGACTACATATGCACAGTCTTTAGAGAATAAAGTACGGAATACATATATCTGTACAAAATATTTCCTATTCTTCTTTTCTTCATAGAATCACTTTGAAGGCTTTTTTGAAAATCAATAGGCCACATAAGTCAGGGCCTCTTTTTGGATGCTCTCGGCCATTTCATTGATCCATGTGTCTATCCTTGATTATGTAGTCTTTATAATAATTCTCGAAATCAATATGTCTAGATAGTTCAAATTTGATATTCATTTTAAAAATTGGCTTAGCTTTGTTAGATCATTTACCATTTCACTTAAATCTTAAAGTAAGCCGTTTAACTTATTGAAAAAAAAACATTAGGATATTGATGGTATTGCACTATATCTAGAGAAAAGCTTTGAGAGGATTGCCATCATAACAATATTTAGTTCTCTAGTCCATAATCACAGTATGTTTCTCCATTTATGTAGCACTTTTTTATATATGATTGCAATATTCTATGTTTATTTTAATGATACTGTGAATGGAACTTTCAAAATAGTTTTTAGTTATTTATTTGTAGTATAGTTATACAATTGACAGATTTATATTGACCTTATTTCCTGCTTTGTTGCTAAATTCATTGACTCATTTTGTAGATTTTTTTTGTGGACTCTTTAGGGTTTTCCATGCACATGACCATGTGATATCAGCAGTGTTTTATTTATTTATGTACAAATTATATGACTTTCTTTCTTTTTCTTATTACACTGGCTAGATTCTTCAGTAGACTCTTATGTACATGAAGGGCAGACATTTTTTTCTTTTCTCCAATGTTAGGTAAAAAAAAAAAAAAAAGTAGTGAAGTTTTTCACCAATGAGAATCATGCTAATAAATAATGTGCTAGTCAAACTCTAATATTCCTCCTATGTTAAAGATTACAAAAAACAAATTCTGTTAACTGATATGATTATAATGAAGGATACATTGTAAAGGACTTCAATCCAGTAAGGAGGTGATGATTTCTGATGTAATTTTATTTCTGTCTTTTAGTAAATATGACAAGGATGTGTCTATCATTTCTCTTTAAATCTTGGGTACCTATCATCTATTTTTTCTTATTGTGAGACATCAACCTCTACATCAAGATAAGAGCAAAAGTCCCTCACAGAGCAAGGGATATATTTGAGGAAATATTTAGAAAACAACACTCCAATGTTAATTCATATTGTGTGTGCATTCACACAGTGAGAATACTTAGGATACAAAATTATACAAGCATTAATGATAGACTTGTAGAATTACTTTTGCGACAAAGGATGTAGGATATTGAACTGTAGATAATTCAATTTAATAATGTTTGTTTGCTATCGATTGTTAGTAGCATGAAATATCATTGTAAGAAAAAATCAAAAGCTGTGCTCCTACGTAAAGTCGTCATGTATTTTAGAATTTGTTTGCCTGTCATGCAGAAGAGAAAGTAAATAAACAGAATATTGGATATTTCAGAAACTGAATGCAATAATTTAATGTGAACACTAAGTAGACTTTGTGGTCTATAGAAGGTGGGAAATGGAACCAAATTCATTGAACATTTTCAATTTTGGCTAGCATATAAAGTAGTTCAAAATCATTATATATAATAAATGATATTTTGTAATATTTGTGTTATATTAAATAACATGCATTTACTTCTGAATGGAAATATTTATCACTTGATAGATTTCTTAATGGATCATATTTTTCTAAAGCTTTTTATGTTGATGGGTAGGTAAATTGAACTACTTGACTTGGCTTCATAACGTGTTAAAAATTATTCTATTTTGCTTTTATTCTAAATGATTGTTAGGATTACCTCATTGTTTGAACAAAGAGTTGTAGAAAGGCAATGCTACTGCTACTCAGATTCTGAGATTTTTAAAAATATACACATACTATAATATAGTATATCATAATAAATATAATAAATGTATTAATATGCAATATATATTATAATTTTAAACATTTTTATTATATAGACAGTAATATTTTTGTAATTTATTTTAGTTGTTTTTTTAAAATAATTATTTTTTTATTTGTCAAGGTAACATAATTAACATAATATAAATTTCAGATGTACATTATAATTCAATATCTGTATACTCTATTATAAAGTTCACTAATCAGCCAATCACAATAGCTCTTTGTGTGCTGCTAAATCAAATTTACCAGAAATATCGATTGAACCTGTAAGTGTTTTGTACCCATCCTTACTCTCTAAAGCAAATTCTTAAAGACATTAGGTCCCAGATTATAAAGATGCAAATTTGGGGAGATAATACAGTGAATTAGGAAAATAAAAGAGCTGCACCTTTAACAAACTGGATGAAGGAAACAAAGACACAGCAACAAGATAGACTATAAAAAAGATTGGACATCTTTCTCATGCTCTGGCTACCATGCTTGCTTACAGGATGAACTCATACTCCTCTAGTTAACATTCTTCAATAAAGCATGTTTTTCCCAGTTGCCCAGCAAAAACCAATTAATGACTCTAAAGAACTGAATTCTACCATATCTTTGGCTTGCTACATACAGTGGGAGCATTTATTTGAATATCCTGCCTTGTATATAACAGCTTAGTTGGGCTGGTTATACCTTTTTCTTTATCCACAGAATCCCTGAATCTGTCATTCTGATAAAAGAGACTTAGCTCTTATGACTGCACAGAAAAGATTTTGAAGGTTTTCTTTTATCATAAACTTATTATAAGAAGCTACTTTGCAAAAAAAAAAAAATCACATCAAGAATGTCTAAGCCATGATTTCTCTAATGTAAAGGTCCCATGTTGCAACCCTGAGAACACAGACCAAAATAAGCTTAAGATTTGATGGTGGACTATGATTAGCCATTGATTAGGAGAGACAGTAAACTCTGGCTTATCCCATGCGGTTGACCTCCTTCTAACTGACTTTGTTATCTCTGACATTTTACCAAAGGTTTCTTTGACACTTTCTTTTGGAATGTCAGCTGACCCACACAACTCAGTAGACAGACTACCTTCCTATTAACTAAAGGAGGCCATATACTGCAACCTCGAGGCTGTCCTACTCTGGAAGTTTTGTGGAGGCATTGATGCCCTCCTGTGGTAAAAAAGAACCAGGGATAGATAGTGTTAGAAAAAATTATTATCCTGTTGGGAGAAGCTGTGAGCAGATGTCCATAATTTAGTCTGAGAAAAGCACAGAATTACTGTTATCTTTGTGATGTGCTTGTATTCTGGTATATTGATATTATTTTCATTCATTCATTCAGTGATGAAGGAATATTATGTATATGTCAAGAATTAAACTAGAATTTTAATGAGATTTACTTTTCTCTTATGAACTGTATAGAAAAATGAAAAGTTGCTTAAGTATTTGTACTTTGAAAGACTTTTGAATGTTTGTAAGGCTGTATTATAGAGTGTATTGAAAAAAAATTAATACAGTTATTGAAATTCAATAAGGTAACTTTTAAATCACTATAATCATTTCTAAACAATCTATTTGGTTTTAAGATGTTTCATTTTTTTTTCAAATAATTAATTGTCCCTTATAGAAGTTTGTAAACTATTTAAAAAATTGTCTACATTTTAATTCAAATTTATGTGTTATTGCCATTAATTTTCCACAGTAAATTATCTTGAAAACTGTTTTAAATAAATAACATATAACTTTGGAAGCCCAACAGAAACACTCACGATAATGTATACTATTTAGTTAATTTAGCATTTTTGGTGGTGGACCACATAGAAGGAGAGGGACAGGGACAGGGACAGGGAGAAGGAGGGAGAGGAGAGGAGAAAGAGAGGAAGGGAGGAAGGGAGGAAGGGAGGAAGGGAGGAAGGGAGGAAGGGAAGGACCAGAAGGAGGGAGGGAGGAGGGAGGAAGGGAGGAAGGGATTAAGGGAAGAAGGGAGGAAGGGAAGGACCAGAAGGAGGAAGGGAAGAAGGGAGGAAGGGATTAAGGGAAGAAGAGAGGAAGGAAGGAAAATCTAATGAGAATTTTATTCATGGAAGCAAGGTGAGCCACAAGGCAATTAACTATGATGTCCACAAAATACAGGCTGTGTCTGTTATTATTATCTTATTACTTAAAAAAGCATATGTTCACCAAGGTTGCCTTAATGTTTCTCTCGGCTTGACTAAATTCTAGGCAGACTTTTGCCCTTCTCAAGCCCCTGACTTTCCTCTCACCCTCCTCTTAATAGAATCCACATGGCCTGACCACAGAGGTCCTTCTCTTCCTTTTTCTTAGAGAATTCACTGCAGAAAAGTTAAAATTGAAAAATTTTCCCTGCACTTTTAGGATTGTTTGACAGTTTAGGCTACTCAGAGTAAATCAAGTCAGTCAAATAAGTCATCCATTAAGTCAAATAGAAAACCCTGGTGTTTAAAAACTCCCTTCCCCCCCAAAATAAATATGACTAATTTTAAGGTGCTTCCTGTTTTAATTATAACATTTAAGCCAATGTTTACCATAGTATTCTCTCTCTTAAAATGTGATTGATATTTTAAGGAGAATGAGAATGATATTCCTCCAGGCAATGTACTAGATAGTTTTTGTCTTCTGTTATCTGCCTCTAGTGTTAATTTCATATTAAAATTTGGGATGTAAAATCAACATTTTGCTATGTTCATCAGATATGTAACTGAGTATATGACTAAATCTAAAACAAGATTCCTAAATATTATCATAGCATTTTAAAATTTTTTAAAAACAATATGCAAAACTATACCGAATTATGAAAATGTGAATGTTGAGGCATATTTAACCTTATAATTACTTAAAAAATAAAGCTATGATGTCTATTGGAAAACCAAATATGAAATTAATTATAAAATTTTCAATAAGTAATAAAACTGTGAGAAAAATGGATGTTAATAAGGAATTATAATTTTGAACTCATTTAAAAGATAGAAACTATCAATTACTAATGGAAAGCTAAAAATCTTTTATATGAAATTCAATTGTATTATAAAATAAATCTATCTCAAAAGGCAGTATTACATTATATGAAAGGCATTTAATTTTTTCTTATATATTTATGTCAAATTATACACACTTTTTCATAAGTAAATACAAAGCAGCAACTATTTTCTGACATTTAAACAGATTCTCTCTTACTTTCATGATTTTTCCTGCTCTTAATTACTATATTGCCCTATTTTATTTAATAGGAATGAAAAACCGCATTGTATAATGATGATTTTTAAAGCAAGATTACAACATAAAACTCAAATATGTGTAATGAATATGGTCATCAAATTAATCAAGTGATTTCTTTTTTTTAAATAATATAAAACACTTCACTCACTTATTTAAGCAAGTATTGCTGTGCTCATATTTGGAATAGACAGTTTTGATATTCAGTATGAATTAAATATGAGCAATCACTTACAAACAAGACAATTTTTTTGGAAAATTTTAATCACTTTTTCATTCAATAGTTGGTAATAACAGCTTAGATGTTTGTTAATGATTTTTCTGGTTAATGAGTGTTTCTATTTTTAGTACATTTCTCAATCGTATCTTGAAAATTCAGAATAAACCTATTTTCACAAAAATGAACTTGCGAAGATAATTGAAAAGTGTTGGCATAGGTGCATAGATAAGAAAAAAAACACAATTGAATTGGCTGTCATGTATGCATGTCTGGTAAAAAGATTCTTACTCTGATTAAATCTGTATAGACTAGATTACCTGATGCTTGATTGAGCTGACACGACAATTCAATTTTCACTTTTCTGAGTGATCCTATAAAAATATGCCAAGCTGAATTAATTTCTTAAAAATTATGTATATCATAGTTAACAATAGACAGTAGAAATAATAATGGAATTGTATTCTCTGTACTAGAAATTTTATGTAATTAATATCCGTCACCCAAAGTATAGATGGGTCTAAATAATGAGTATTTATGTTTTACACTTTTATTATACTGAGTGTAAATAAGTATTATATCTTAACAGAGCTGAGTCAATATACCTAACTCCAGATATCTAATAGTGAAATGGGATGATGTCAGGCCTTAGTGTATAGTAGAGTAACTGATCCATACTACTTAGGTTTGAACGGAGATATCATTTTAGTTTGACGGTAAACATGAATCATATAATTTTTGTATTTTGTGAACTTAGAAGTAATTGAACTCAGAGTGAATGTAGTGATATTGATTTATTATATTTCTTAAATATTTGATATATATTTTATGAATATATATATATACTTTATAATATTGCTATAGAACTTTGTTAAAATGTAGAATAAATAGAAAAGTTTATGTTGGTTCACATATATATTGTACTTACACTGCATTACATATATGTTATGATATTTGTATACGCACACACATATATATCCATTCATAGTTAAAATATGTGTTTATATATATGTACATGCACATATATTCATATTCATATACATGCCTTAGTAAATAGTGCAAATGTAAGGCATATACATGCCTTAATGTTTAGAAGAAAAATTGAATGATACTAACCATAATATATACACATATATTACACATACATGCATAAAAATATGTGGATATATATTTATTTGTGTATGAGATATATATATATATTTACATATATATGATGCAGTGTATATAAAATATATGCGAGATGTAATGCACAATTTTCCACTTATACATTTTGGTATGAAGTTCTGTAAAAGCATTGGAAGGGATTTTATATTATGGACAAGAAAGTGATATATGGTTTAAAGCCAGTTTACCTACATTCTACTTAAAATGGAGAGAGCTTTACAATAATTTATATCTTCAAGTTACGTTTGACCAATTTTAAGTTATTCTGCTGGTTTAAAATTGATAATTTTAAACCAGTGTGTAGTATGGAAAATAAAATAAATATACTGAAATTACCTGCCTGGGATATCCATTCATTTGTCATAAGTCAGAGACAAATAAATTTAATAATTTGCTTATTTCTTCTGATTGTCTTGAAAGATCAAATGTATAATCACAGTTTTCATTCAATTCTCTTTTTCATGCGCTACGTTCAATAGGTTGTCAAGTTAGCTGTCCTTCTTGAATATCTTTTGCATCAATTCTTTTCTTTCATGCTCTATGCCACACATTAATGACCTCATAATTTTGCCAAATTATTCTAACAGCCTCTGACACGTCTCCATAAATTAATCCGTCATAGTGCTAAAATGTCTAATATTTAAATCTGTTCATATAAGTCTTCTATTTATAATCTTTGAAGACGTCCCATTGACTACATGATAATATCATTAGGTATTTCATATGAAATATAAAACGTTTTATTGTCTGAGCCTTGAATATTCAACTCTGCCAATGTTTTATGCATTCTACATTATCCAAACATTTTAAATGATTGCGATTCTTTGAGCTAACCCCCACGAATATCATTCTTACTTTCTACACCCTTTTTTTCATTAGCTGCCAGCTGAATAGTCCTACTTATCTGTGAAGATATACCTCAAATGCCACTTGTTTATAAGCCTTCCCCCAATTTTCTACACTATTAGACAATCTCTACATTTTAGTCACAATCATTGGTATTTTTATATTGAATCATAATCATTTTAAAATATGATATATTAAGCACCCACTTATAGCCATCTCTTTCTGTTTAAGAACTTGGCCTGATTCATCCTTGAATATTTAGAACAGGACCACATTGCTTAAAATTTTCTGTTGAAACTGTACATTTTAGTAAAGAAAGATAATTCTTGTAAATGTGCACAGATATTTAGAAAATTTAATTATATTTAATTATAGTATATCTAAAGAGTTACGTTTGTGCATATACATCCATACATGTATGCCAGTATGATTTTATTATACATTTCAAGATGATTTTTTTCTAGATTTTTATTCATTTTTAGTACTTAAATGTGGTTTCTCTACCAAATGTATTTCCATTTTTCTATATCTGAGCTGCATCATTTCTATTTTCTTTTAATAGTCTTAGATATTAAGATGTTAATACCCATTATGTCTTCAGATATATTTTATTTGTCCATTATCTTTAGCAAGATATTTACTTTTCTTATCAAATACTCTATTGAGAAGCTGTCACTTGCTTTTTAGTATTAAATTCAATATCATTTACCTTTAAGAGTATCTCTGAAATGCTTCAAAAATATTATCACATTGTTAGTAGTTAGCACATTATGCATCTTTCAATGTCCATTTAAAATAATGTTATATTAAACTAAATTGACTCTTTTCTAATATAAAAACCACAGGTTGTATTATTGACTGATTAGACTTAGAGATGAAATATTTGTGATGTCGGTCACTTCATATATTATAGAAAGATTAACTTGACTAATTTGAAAAATCTTATCTACACTGCAGAAACTGACACTGTAGTCAGTTTTTATTTTTTGTAAAGAGATATGTAATGCAGTTTTAAAAAATGATAACAAAACTCATCATTTTATGGTAAGCAAAAAGATTTTCATTCCTCAAATGTTTATCTCAATAAAACATATGCATACACACTATATGGCAAATATTGTACTATATGTGCATATCTGTAGCGAGAGAAAGAGAGAGAGAAACCCATTAAAAAGAAGCATGTAGAGGTCAAAAAACATCAAAATTTAAAATATTTCTTTAAGTGATAATATATTCAAAAAATATACATTTTAATTTGGAATTTATGCTTATTTATACTTATTTTCATTTAGTTTGGTTTATATTATATTATATCATTAAATAGAATTTTTTATAAGAATAAACGATTTGGCTGTATTTTGAAAATAGCTTGTGTGAATTTGCCATTAAACTGTTATAGTAACAGAAATATAAAGCTCTTTGTAATCTATTTATGTATTTATGATAGATAAATTCACTGAAGGGTAACTTAAAAGTTAAAGTCTACCTTATAAGGTATACTTATAAAGCAACTCTTTAATAACATTCTGAGAATATATGTTGTTACTGCAAAGATCCTTGGTAGCCTCTTTTACACAGGAAGGTTATGCATGCTATCATTGACCAGAGTATTTGCAATAATTATTATGACATCCTTTTACTTTTATTCATAGCTGCCTGAGGTTATTCATGACCAAAAAAATGCAATCAAGTTATCAGAATTACATCCAAAGTGATTACATTTTGTGGATAAATTATCTCTGAATAAAAACAGGGATCTGATAGTTTCAACTGCTATTTTCTAGTCTTCATTTAGGGTGGAATGTAGATTATCCATCAAATGTGATATATTGAAAATATGTGAAAGACAAAAAATTGGAAATCACCCTAAATTTAGATTATCTAGAGTGGTCCACTTTAACAATGGTATTTAATAAATAACTTGAATGTCACAATAGAACTGATTGTTACTTTTAGAACTGTTGTATTGTTTTTTTTTTTAGCTTTTAACAGTTATAAAAATGTCTATTAACAAACATTGAATTACTGAAGTTTAAACTGAAATGGTTTTCTGGAAGAATTCAATAAAAATATTAACATATTGAAAAGAACCCCTTTATCAGGCATACTTGATCTTACCCTTTTCTTGTGCTTTTTTTCAAAACGTGTTTAGCTCTGATGATAACAGTATTTTCATACCCATCTTGATTTTTCTTGCACTAAATCATAAAATTATCATCCAAGAGATCCAGGTTTTCTTAACAACTAAAAATTTTAGGGATCAAAATCTGAAAACTAATGGTGCTCCTGAGTTTGATGATGAACAAAGTGTTTTTGCGATTGCTATTTGTTCACCTTAACGTTGATAGCACAAAAATTACATCTTTAATGGTAATAATATTGACAATGAATTTTTTTTTCCCATTTTGAACTTTATTGTTGTATGCAGTGGTATCAACCATTAAGATTTCTTCTATTTCAACACTAAGAGTTTCTGAGGTTAATTTAAGCTTAGACATCAATAAGATTGGGAGTTAGGCAAAGAGTTCAAAAATAATAGTTATTTTAAAGCACAGTGTATTTAAAGAATGTTATTGTAGGAAAAAATTGCATGAGATGAGGGATAACGTATGACCTTTTTGATTGTTTTTAAAATATTTGGTTTTCTTTGTATCAGTTTGTTAGTTTTGTATGTTTAAATTATTATTTCAGTTTTGGTTTTGTTCTTGTACTTCTTTTTTCCAAGGGCAATGGAAACTGATTGATAAAGGGATGGCTAAAACAGGTATTGTTTAAAATTTATGGAGACAAAAAGACTAGAGAGTAAATAGGAAAGTAATGATGTTTGTGACAGATATTAGCATTGTTAAGGAGATGTTTTGTCTTGGACCAGAGTGGTGGCAATGTTAACAGGGAAGCAATGGACGCAAGACACATTAGTAAGAAAGTGATTTTGCATTTTGGAGATAAGCAGTCAGAAAGGGAAAAGAGAAAAAGAACCGCATTCAAAAAGATAAGCCTTTTTGAACTGGGTAGATTCTGATACATTTTACTGAAACAGAAAACACTAGAAGAGTAGGAAGATTTTGTTTTGTTTTTTTTAATTAACATTGATAACATTGAGATATGTTTAAATTAGAATTGTCATTTTGAATGTTCACATCAAGATATATTATAATTCTATGTATAAGGACATCTTGAAAAAACTGAATCCTAAAGGATAGTAAACATAATTTGTCATAAGTGATAGATTTTGACATTTTAAACAAAGAGAATATTATAGGCAAAGTGTAAAGTATAATACATTTATAAAGATTAGCAAATATTTGTTTTTTTTAGTGTATATTTTTAACTATATTATATTCATAATTATATTCATATCACTCAAGAGTATGGAAATGGGTTTAAGATTATAGGTTTGCTAATAATATGATTTAGATTATAGTATATTAATATATATCATTTACTTATAAACATGACATTTTCAAGACAGTGTTAGTATCTAAAAATGAAGTCTTTCTTTAGTAATACTTTCATCTAATTATGTGAATAAAAAGCTGAAATGAACATATATTTTAACAAGTGATATCCAATATCTTTACTAAAATCGGCTTTATTTTTTTACCAAGAGAAAGGGCGATGAAAGGATGTGTTTCAGACAAAGGCGATGTCAGGAAAAAGACAGGTGATCATCACCCAGAAAAAAGTAGACATTTTCTTGTTGACTTTTGTCTCTTTTGTCAGAGAAATTCCTTTGAGTTTTCAAGCTTTCAAAATATTTGACATACTATTTTAGAAATGGCTAACACTGTTGCAGAATATGGTGTAAAAATATGATATTTATTTTTCTGTAAGTTTCTTATTTCTATCTCATTATTAACTTTGCTCACTCTAAATACAAAGATTATTACTGAGCTTAATATTGCTCTGAATAATAGTTTTACTTATAAGTCAAACATGTCCTTTTCATGTAGTTCTCTGACTGAATATATAGAAACTCTTGATCCATGAAAAAATCCATTTTATTTTCTCTGTTGTATGTATTTTGATTTGTTTAAATTTATCTGATGATACTTAATTTATCTCATAAAATAAAATGTGATAGGAAACTAGGTGGTTGTCTAGGAAATGTATTTGCTACATTGATTTCTATCAAAAGGGTCAATTCTATTTACAATGATTATTTTTGGTATTTCTTTTTCTTATTTTCTTGTTAAATACATCTCTTTCTATAACTATTTTGGAGCTAAGTATTTGTCAGTTAATCTCAATTGTAAAAAAGTTTTTTGCATGATAAGATAATAGAATAAATATTTTTTTAATTTATCAGAATAATGAAAACATACAGCTTTGTAATAGGACACATAATGATACTTTGCTTAACCTGTAGCAAATAAATATAATCTTTGTGAATGCTAAAGGCTTAATTTTACCACTCACTTTTTAAAATTGTAAAGCACTTACCACTCTTCTATTACTTGTCATCTCTATTTATTACTTGACAATGGGTGAAAGCTTTGCCTTCCCTACCGAATCATGATGTCTTGACCTTCCAATGAGTTTCAAAAGGAAAATTTTGATTAAAAGAGGGTATATTTGGCAGAAGCAAAATCATTTCTGAGCTAAATTTTGATTAAAAAGCCCACAAAATAAATGTTCTATATCTTAAGGATCTAGATAATACTATTAACTTGAATAAACTATTTTAATTTTGCATTTGGAAATCATTATGAAGAGTAGAGATTGAGAAAATATATGATTGTTGTAAGACAAAGTGGTGTTTATGGTTTAAAAAATAAATTTGTTAGATGAGGAAGATAAACTATAGAACATATAAGGTCAAAGTTGTAGGTTACATTGAATCCTTTAACTTAATTTTTAGACATCAGAAATTTAGCATAGTTTTGCTTGAGCTCTATTTGTGTTGTAATGTTATATTGGTTGACTTGTACAAGAATTATTTGAATCAGGAAAACAGGTTAGGAGGAGATGTTAATAATGCAAGCAAGGTACATTAAAGTTCAAAGTCATTATGGAGACATAAAAAAATTATAAGATTTAATAACTCTGAATTGAGTGGAAAATTAAAAAAGGAGAGTAGTGCATAGACAGTTGAAAGAGGTGAAGCTTTTAATGTTAAGCATATGTGAGAATGGTGGTATTATACTGTGAAGAACAACTTTGCTGACTAAAAAGTGTGGAAATGACTTAATTTGAATTGAAAGGAAACATTAATAACTATTTATTTAACAACTGAGAAGTACTTAATGATTATCTATTGAAATTCCTAGCACTGTGTAGTACTATATCTATATCTATATATCTATATCTATATCTATATCTATATCTATATCTATATATATCTATATATATGTGTATATATATATACACACACACACATATATGTATTTATTTTTATACAGTACATTTTTTAGTTAGAGAGGATAGGCAGGCAAATTAAAATAGATTTAATTATTCAGTAAAGATTTATTGAGAGCCTACTATATGCCAGACTCTTGGCAAGAATGCAAAGATTATTAAACATGTTCATTTCTGTAATGTACATCCAGTAGAGTGACATAAATAAAGAAGAAAAACTATAAAAAAGATGCACAAAGCCTACATTAGACTAAGTAAACAAGGACTCTAAATGACAGCACCAGGGAAGAAGTGGGGCGAGGGCAAACTTATCAATACTTGCTTTCAGGAAGAGGCTAACTTATTCTATCAAAATTATTTATTTTTTTGACTACTTCTGAGACATTGTACTAGAATATTATTTCATTTTATAATAGCTCCGACTATATAGAGTTTATACTTTAGTAGTTGAGCCAAACTTTGAACAAATAATTAAAATAAATGATATAACTTTATTGACTTAAGTTCCATAAATTAAAAATCATGGTTTATGAGATTATGTTTTTATGTTTAATGTAGAAAAATGTACATTGGGGAGGAGTGTCATGAAAATCCTTTTAGAAGTGATATTTACCTATGAAGCTTAAGGATGTATAAAAATCTGTCAAGCAAGAATAAAATGGAGGGCATAAGAATAACAGGTGTCATGGCCAACAACATTGCTGAAAAAGAGAAACATTTATTTTTGAAAATTGTCTTGACAATAATGAATATAAATAGAGGATTTTAAACAAAGTGTGCCATGATACAAACTCATAGTTTAGAAAGACTATATATGATATTTAGAATCAGTATTAGAAAACTTTTTTTTTTTCTTAATAGACCCAGTAGTACACATTTTCAACTTTGCAGGCTTTGGCATCTGTCACAACATTTATTATTATGATGATGATTATTAATAAACTATAATTAGTTTTTTAGAGAAGTTGTAGGTTCACAGAAAAATTGAGTAGAAGGTACAAAGAGTTCCTGTTGATATCTGCACCACAGAGGTACATTTTTTACAACCAATTAACTACATTGACAACCTATTATCCAAAATCCATATTTTGCATTAGGGTTCACTCTTGGTGTTGGAAATTCTCTGGGTATTTACAAATGTATAGTAACACATATCCATCATTGTAGTATCATATGGAATAGTTTCACTGCCCTAAAATTCCTCTGTATTCCATCTATTCATCCCTCCCTCCCTTCTAACCTCTGAAAGCCACTGATCTTTTTCCTGTCTCTATAGTTTTGCCTTTTCCAGAATGCCATTTGATTGCAATGTCATTTGGTTACAACATATAGCCTTTTCAGATTGGCTTTGTTCACTTAGTAATACCCATTTAAGTTTCCTCCATGACTATTTGTGGCTTCTGTGGATGTACCACAGTTTATCTACTTATCTACTGAAGCCATACATCTTGGTTGCCTCCAAGTTTTGGCAGTTATGAGTAAAGCTGCTGTAAACACCTGTAGGCAGGTTTTTGTGTGGATGCAAGTTTTCAGCTCTTTGGATAAACATCAAAGAGTGTGATTCCTGGATTGGAAGATCAGAGTCGGTTTAGTTTTACAAGAAGCCTCCAAACTGTCTTTCAAAGTGGCTCTTCATTTTTGCATTCCATCCAGCAAAAAATGTGAGTTTCTGTTGCGCCGCATCTTTGTCAGCATTTGATGTCATCAGTGTTTTGGATTTTGGTTGTTCTAGTAAGTGTGTAGTGTTTTTATTGTTTCAATTTGCAATTTTTAGTGACATATGATGTTGACTTTTCCGCATATGCTTACTGCCATCTATATATTTTTTGTGAATTGTTTCTTCTCTTATCTTTATCTCTGCTGTGTGCAAAGAAATTAGCTATAGACAATAAATAATAAGTATGACTGTGTTCCAATAAACTATACCTATAAATGCTGAAATGTTATTTTGCATATAATATCTTTAAATTGCTTATCTAGCCACAATAAGAGGCAGAGAAATAGTTAAGAAGCTATATTAGAAAAGAGTGACTCCAACAATTGGTTGTAATAGGCATAAAGGTGAATAGATTTTTAAAAGAAAACAAACTACTGTTTTACTAGGCTATTTTTTTCACTATTTTTCACTATGATTTATCCTATAATAGGTCCATTGCATAATGAATTGAGAGGTAGAAGCAGCAGGATCTGTCATAAATTTTCACACACACACACACAGTAAGTTAGAGAAGTAGAGCAAAAAAAAAAAAAAAATACTAAGAACTTTTGGAAATTTTAAAGAAAAACCAGGTGTTAAATGATACTATTTGTGAGATCCTAAGATATATTATTAAAATATATATATATTGGAGAGAAAAACTATTCATAAGAAATACAAAAGTAAGTCACAAGATTTAGTATTTTTTACAGGATCTTAAAGTGTGTGGCATTTTGTTATCTAGTAATAAAGGAAGGCATTAAGTAAAGACAATTACATGAATAAAATAGGAAAATATATGATGAATGGGTGTGTACATTTGTGTGTGTGTAAAATTAAACTTTTTTTTGATGAATTTCATTTTGTAGTTATAATTCTTATTTACAAATAAGAACCACTGGCTTCCTAAATGGTTGACCAGAAATGATGTATATATTTAGTATCATGACCAGAGATAATCCAGTAAAATTATTGATGCTAAAATGAATACAATTATTTTAGTAACTATGAATACCATCTTATAAGATAGGTATGTTTTTCATTATTAAGATACAAATAAAAATAACATACTTAGTCTTAATCTCAGAAAATTTACCAACTTATTTATCAGAATGTTGAAAACCTTAAAGTAAAATGTGATAGCTGTTAAACCAAGGTATAAATAAAATGTGATATAGGCAATAAGGAAGGAGAAAATAACTCTGCTTTACTTAGGGTAGAGGAAGAAAGTGGAAAAGTTAACCTGTTGGGCTGATGATGATATTTGTAGAAGTGATTTAGTATAAAAAAATAAATCTAAGACTATCAGTAAAATAAACTTAGTGTATATTGATGTTTACATATGAAAACATCTCATTTCAGTATGATATTAAATATAACATTTAGCAACAACAACAAAAAAATTTGCCTGTTATTTCCTAGTGAGGTAAGAGAGGGAAATCTGGAGATGTTTAGTTACAAATGTTTTCTTCATTCAAATACAGAGTATTTCATAAGATTTTATTAAAAGTTGGGGCACAAATTTATTTTTTCTATATATTTCTCCTTCAAAGCTGTAAAATAGTGTGAAGTTGTTTTATAGATTCTGCTCCATCAAAGGTATTTCCTAGTCCAAATAAAGTATTTTATTTTATTTTTCAATTCTTATTACTCAGTTCAAAGATATTGAATCTTTGCTTTGCATAGTGTTATATGTATGTTTAGCCAATAGAAATGACCCTGGTCCAGTTACACTTTAATCTTATTTGGTTATTTGTTGGTAATTGTATTTTGATATATATTGAAGTAATTGAGAATTCATAAAAAATTTAATGTGTAATATGATGTTTCTCTCAAAAATCAAACAAAATGAAAAACTAGAAGCACTTCACAGAAAACTAAATTTTCTAAAGTCATATTTTCTCAGCTATGCTTTCTAATTATGATTACTACCTATAGCGAAGAGTCATTTTATATTTAGATCAATTAATTGACATTAGAACCTTAACGCTACGTCTACTTGAAGGTTATTAGACTGATTTTTTAACATTTCAGGTATTTCTGTTAGAGAAGTTAGAGAAGAAAACCATTGCCTTTGAGGCAATTCTATGTTTTTCTTTCTGTTCATCACATAGGAGAAAAGGGTGATGCTTTATATAATTATTCCATTACATACTTCAAAGCTCTTACTATATTTTAATTCTATAGCTTGTATATTTGCTTCCAATCATAAAGTGCTCAAAGCCAATTAAAAGGACAATTATTACGATTTTATTATTTCAATTAACCTTTTGTAAACTTTCAAATATCTCAATTTTTCTGTATCATACCTGTTGAAAGTAGGTTAATGTAAGGTAATTCTAACATGTTTCTGACAGATTTTAAAAATATATTTGTAATAGAGAAAAAAAGCAAATGTGCATACCTACTTCAATGATAGCTAGGATTAAACTGCTATCATGTTATATACATCTATATTCCGTAGATGTATATTTTGTCTATTACTAAAATATATTTTTTTACTTGTTATGTGTAACACAAGGTAGCAAAGCAGCAGCCTTAATGTGAGTACGCATTTGCAAATATAACAAAACTAGTCCATCTAAATTCTATTGCAATGCAAAGTACCTATATGACCTTGGCAAGCTACTTAAACCTTTGAGTTTCAGTTTCTCTCCAATCAGTGTGTGTGTGAATGTGTGGAGTGATATTGCTTCCTTAGTGCGTAGTAAGACTGACTTGTATATATCAAATTATTATATTTTTTTGCTTCTTTTAGCAATATAAGACGTGGCATTTTGGCTCCTTTCCTGTGCATTTGCTGATGAAAACAAATGCTATACTTTTCTTCATGCTCTATGATGACTTCTGCCTGCTAATTCCATCCATGCTTATATATTATTTTAAAAAAATTTATAATGAGGTCTGATTATAAAAACATGATTTAAGTTAAGGTGGTTTATGAAGTTCTAAAACATTTAAGACAAGTTAATAGTTTTTATTAAATAATCTCAAGTTTGAATAATTTGACATTTGAATTTTGCCATTTTACAGTTGCTATCTCTCATTCACCCAAATCATAATTTTCTACAAAAGATTATAATAATGTCAGCTCTGTTTAAAATGAAATATTTGTGTTTTTTTTCTTGAAAAGTTTTTAATGATAAGAGAAAATTTCTTGCTAAAACCATGATCAAAAATATAATCTTGTAGTTTTTTTTCTCTCATTTTCATGTTTATCATCTAAGGTTTTAGTGTATGGCTTTTAAACTGATCTATCTAAGTGGCCATATATATTTATGGTTAAAGTCTCAGACACTGAGTATATCTGTTCATTACTAAAATCTGTGTTTTGAAGTGAATAATTAAGAGATATATTGGAACAAAATTTTTTAAGTAAAAATAATAAAACAATAAACTGTGTAGATATATAAACAGTAAAATTAGAATTTAAAACAGTTAAAAATTGAAAATTAATAGCACTAATATGTGCCATCAAAATGGAAAGGTTCAACATATATCAATACACAAGGCTTAGTGCATCTTACATAGCTCCAAACTCTAGTTTAGATAAATACAAAGGAGATTAACTGAGCAAACTTTATCTTGAAAAATTTATTATCCTTATTTTGAAAAGAGCCAGAATGAGTGTAAGCATTATGGAGAGGAAAGGGGAAATTTAAAGAAGATCTGCTCTAATTAACTTTTGTCCCAATAGAGATGAAAAAATTAGTATTTTGTGTTTGTCAGTTTTGAGAAAAAAATAGCAGAATACTGACAGAAGGATCTTAAAAGCTCCATGTTAAGATTCTTAAATGACAAGTAATTAACCAACGAGCAAAGCAAAGCATAGATGGATAGATGGATGACAGATGATAGGTAGATAGATAGAGAGATAGATAGATAGATAGATAGATAGATAGATAGATAGATAGATAGATAGATAGACAGACAGACGATAGGTGAGAGAGAGAGAGAGAGAGAGAGAGAGAGAGAGAGAGAGAGAGAGAGAGGATAATACTGACCAATGAAAAAGGAAAAGGAAGACGCAAGGAGACACAGGAGAACAAGAAATCAGAAAAGAAGCTCACTGACAGCTCCAGGTTTGACTATTTTCCACAGGATGCACCTTTGAATGGAGGAGCCCCCCCCCCCCACACACACACACACCCTTCTTTTCTGGTGGGAATAAAGGTATGGCATAAGAATGCTTACCCTGAAGAGAGCTTAAATGCTGGCATGTATATTTGGATGGGAGTGTGAAGGGCTGCACAAAAGAACCTTCAACAACAGGAAAAAAAAGAAAAAAAAGAAAAAAAAAAGAAAACACTTAAGACAGTGAAAATGAATATTTGTTTTTGGATCTGGAATATATGTGAAAATTGCTCACCACTCAAGTAAAATCATATCCAACTTACTATTTTTCTTCAATATAACTTCATTTTCTTATTGAAATGTCTGTTTCACTAAAGTAACAAGGGGGATATTCAATAGCCAGAATCTGAGCATCTTATTCTTTTTAGCTCTGTTTTTTAAATTTTTTAAAAATTTTGACAACTTTATTGAGCTATAATTGACAATAAACTACTTAGTTAAAACATCAAATTTTGACAATTATTAATTTTGACAATTGTACATGCCCATAAAACTTTCAATACACTTAATACAACTTAAAAAAAAATATTCATCATGCCCCAAAGATTTTTTTTTTTTTTTTTTTTTTTTTTTTTTTTAAGAATAAACAGGATAGCTTATTCTGTTTCTTCTCAGAAGGACTGGAAAAACAAAGAACTTCTGTTAAATCTTCAAAAAGAAAATGTTGATTGATATTGTTAAAGTAAATTCAATAACTAAACATAAGATGTTTTTAAAAATTCCTTGGATCTTATTTTTGTGTCAAACACTGTTTTAAGCACTTTGTATGTATGATTTTATTTACTTGCTATCACAAGCCTATATGACAGGTATCATCATAATCTCAATTATATATATGAGAAAACTGAGACACAGAAATTTTAAATAAATTTCCCACAGTCACAAAATAGTAAATTCCTAAATGGACTTCAAACTCAAGCGGTGTAGGTGATGTGCATTACTATAATATCCAAAAGTTTCTTTTTTGTTGCTTTGTAATCTGACCCTTCCACAACTCTCTGAGCACTATCTCTGAGTGATCACAGATTCACTTTTTGTTGTTAGAGATTAATCTGCAAGTTGTAGAATTTTATGCAGGTGGTAATTTAAAATATGTATAAGTAATGGTATATAAACTTTTTTTATCTGTCTTTAACTCAATTATTTAGAGTTTCATCAATATTATTGTATACTTAATATAAATAGGCTTTGCTTTGAATTGAAGAATGGTATTATATTGTATGGATACATCGCAAATTGTTTATTTTCAACTGTTGGTTATTTGGTTTGTTTCTGGGTTTGGGATATTATAAATAAAGCTGTTATTAATATTCATATACTACTGTTTCTATGGATATATGATTTCATTTGACTTGAGTTAATATAAAACTGTGTTCATAAAATAGGTGTATTTTGATATTTGAAGAACCTACCATGGTGTTTTCAAAGAGTTTGTATATTTTGTTTCTACAGTAGCAGTGTAGGGAAGTTCCAGTACTCTATATCCCAGTGAACAATTGGTACAGATGATCATTTTCATAATGGAGGTTTCCTTTTTTATTCAATCTGATAATCTTTTATTTTTAATTGAGGTGCTTAGATACTTTAGATTTAATAGACTTATTGATAGGTTTCTGTTTTAATGTACTATTTTTGTATTTGTTCTATATATGTCATATATTCCTATTTTTTTTCTATTTTTTTGGTCTCGAATTAATTGAATTTTAAAATTATTTTTAGAGTTAACCTCTTTATAAGATTGTTATCTATAACTGGATATTTCTTAACTGGCCATGATTCAGACCTCCAGGGTACATTTGACAATGTCTGGAAACATATTTGTTGCTACAAATGAAGGGGGTTTCTATGGGCATGCCTTGGGTAGAGGGATGCTGCTATACATCCTACAATATTCAGGACAGGCCCTTCTAATAAAAACATACATATATGTATGTAGATGTAGATGTAGATGTAGATGTAGATGTAGATATCTCAATTGTGTTGAGGTTGAGAAATCACTTTACAACTATATTTTATGTTTTTAGTGGTTTGTCTTATGTTTATAGTATACATCTATATTAGTTTTAGTTGCTGCATAACAAGATATCCAAACCTAGAGACTTGGCTAAGTAAATATCCATTTATTATCTTGCCATTTCTGCAATTCACAATTCCAGGTATGGCATAACTGAGTGTTCTGTCCAAGGCCTCAGTAGGCTGAAAACAATGTGTCAGGAGGACGATGTTCTCATCCTGAAACTGGGGATCTCTTCCAAACTTATTCACATTGTTGGCAAAATTCATTTATAAAATGTTATAGGACCAAAGTTTTTGCTTGCCAGCTGTCATGCTAAGTTGCTCTTAACTACTAAAAATTGCCTTTACTACTGACCCAGATGGCCCTGTCACAACAAGGAAGCTGACTTCTTGAAGGCCAGCAGAAGAATTTCATTCCAGTCTACTATAAAGAAGTCTTAGATAATATAATATTGTGAGATTGACTGTTTCATCACCTTTACCACCTAGATTTGGCCTATCATCCTCAAAATTCCTCTAGTCTATAATTTCTGCTTGCTTCCCACTCCACTTAGACATTTTTAGGTATTTCTTATGGCACCATCCCACCTCTATATACCACAAACCTAACTGCTTAAAACAACACCAACATATCATGTACTTTCTATAAGTTAAAAATCTGGGCATGGTATAACTGGATTCTCTGCTTAGAATCTCATGTGGTTGAAATTAAGTTGTTAACAAGGCTAAGTCATTGTCTGGTACTCAGGCCCTCTTCAACTCATTTAAGTTTTTTGCAGCCTATAGTTCCATGTGACTTTAAAGCTGAGATCCCTGCTTAGTTATTGGCTAGGTATTTCTTTTAACATCTTGAAAAGTTTGAAACTTTGGAAGCTTATTTTTATTTTTAGGATTTGTTAGGCAGGGCCAGAATAGACTTCAATTCAGAGCATATAGTGAACAGGGAAATGAAATATAGGTGTGTCCACGGATTCACTTTGTCTATTTAATACAAAATGTTACTTATCTCCTAGACTCTGTAAGTCACTCAAATGTGTGTAGGGAAGACCTAAAGACATTTGGGGTTTTCTGGTTTCAGTGGCAGATCAAAACTTGTAATCAGCACCTTTTAAAATATGTGAGAATTCTTTCTTCAGTGAACACTTATTCATGTAAATGGCCTAAAATTTATCTCAGAAAGCATTGGGGAAATCCATATTATATATATGTGTGTGTGTATATATGTATACATATATATATATTGTGTGTGTGTGTGTGTGTGTGTGTGTGTGTGTGTATTCTATCATATTGCATGGTCTTTAAGTGAACCCAGTTATTTCTTCAATTAAGGAATTCTGAGTCTGAAAACTAGATTGAATCTGGGACTGGGTAACAGGATGGTATATTTCCCACTGTGGTGGCTGATATTCCCCTTTTTGTATCTGCTTTGAACTAATTTTATTATATAGAAAGAGAAATGACAGAATTATGCCAGTTCAAGTACAAATGCATTATTTTAATTTTTAAGTCTAAAGATATAAACTCATACTAAGTTGAATTTTAGAATTTCATATCACATTCTAGATGATAGACCATATTATTTTCACAAAATGCCTTCAGTATAAGGCCTTGACGAAAGGAAGATTAGGAAAAAAGCAGAACAGTATTTTTCATCTGATTATTAAAATACTCATAGAACAGAGTAGTGTTTTTCTAAGCTAATTAGTTGAGCATAATATTTCAACATTCTCATCTTTTATACAGTGGAAATAGAATGCCTAAAATAAAAATTTTAAATCTAATATATCTGAAAGGTTAAAACTACCAATGCACATATTAATTATTGTTTAGTATGTCCATCGGTGTTTGTATTAGTTTTTAAATTTTAAGTAAATTCTCCAACTTTTCTGAAAAATTAATTCAATTGTCTTGAATTATAAAGTTTCTACACATTAAATGTTTCAATAGTGCCAAATGTTTTAAATCATTTATAATATGCCTTGCTTTTAAAAATAAGTTTGGCTACAGGAAATTATGCCGAACCTTTTTCCAGTTTATACAATTAATGTCTGTGTCACACAGTTCATACACACAGGTCTTATATTTTGTTCTTGCTTTTTGCTCCAAGAGCAACTATATGTATATGTCAGTATGTTGTCAATATTTAATAAGACTACATACAGGTGGTTGCAAATACGTATATTTTATTCGATCAATTTTATTGCGGTCGGGAAAATATTTTGATGGAATGTTTTTAATAACATTTTTATAAAACTGTAACACTTCCTTACATTGAAAAAAATAAAATATATATGATATTAGATAGTAGATTTATTATCCATATTTACTTATTAAATTTGTCTAAATAAGTAGCATTTAGAATTCATTATTTAGTGTGCTTTCAAAGCTATCTTAATTTCTAATTAAAACTGAATTTTTAATTTCTGTGATTTTTTTCCAAGTTAGATTATTTTCACTTTTTAAGGCCCTAAAAATTCTGTTCTTGAAAATTAGAGAAATGGTACTATGTATTACATGGTACTAACTACTTCCCTTTTTCAAAACAATGCGTATATAATACACTGGCTACATATGTCTGTTTCCACACAGCTAATTAGAAAATGTTTTTGAAAAAATCCATTCATTTTCTCCTTACCATTTGCCTAAAGACAGAATAAATTTCTACATAGATCAAAGGAATTATTGTTGCTGTTTCACATGTCCATGAGTTATGACAGTCTTTACAGGCAGCTGGCATAAGCACATTTGATTTTTACACAGTCGATATTGAATGCTTCACATGCTAGGCCTTAAGTGGTTTTTAAGTTAACTTACATGCTATATTGTAAATTATGTAATTGGCCATTTTAGAATTTCTAATAATGTAGCTCACTTAATAAATATTATATTATAATGGCATTTTCATGACATGTTTTGCTTAACTTTTATCATTAACATAGCCTACTTTAACACCATTTCTGGGTGTTTATATCATGTATAATATTAGAAATGTAATTCTCATTATATTCTAACATTCAAATTATTCAAAGGGTCATTTCAAATATAAAGTACTACTATAAAAGTGAAATAAATTTGGTGGCACATTTCAAGCACCCAATATCCTGAAGTATATATTTATGTGAAATATTTATGATGATAATCATGGGTTTAAATTTATAACATTTATGTTGAAAATTGTGAATTAGGAGAAGATATAGGTGCCTATTACATAATGATATATTTCTGGGTATTGCACCACTCAGGAAATCTTGGTATCATGAAAATGTACTTTCTTTATTAAGCATAAACAAACAAATAACTATATTATTTATGAGATAAACATTTTAATAAAGTTATTTTTATACACCAAACAAAATTAAATATAGTAAATAACACTATACATATCTAAACGTATGTGAATATTATACATTATTTTAACATAATAAGCAATGATATTTCATTACTCCTTAATCCAAATCCAAAAGCCATGAATTTCTTACATGAACAAAATTATAAAAGAACTTTTATATTATCATTTAAAATTGTTAACCACTAGGAAATATAAACATTTCTAAGTACATTGTGATAACCCACCTGACTTGGTGAAAGGCATAGTGTATCAGAAACGCTTGAAAAAAAGCCATCTTTTGAGAACACAAGACTATTTTTATAATCTTCCCTTGTTAAATTCAGTATTTTATCCACAAATGTTTCAGAGTAAAATTGCTTTATAAGCTTTCTATGACAGCTCTGGTAGCTCTTCTGCTTTATGTTATTCAAAGTACACCAAATAAAAAAGACTTAGGTAATGATTTCAGCTGAGCTGATCATACTGTTTTCCTTTTCAGCAAAGTTATCCCTCTGGTGTTTCACTTTTAATTCTTAGGAAGAAGTTGTATCAGAAACAAAAAAAAAATCACATTACTTTTCAGCATTCCCCTCCTAGATTATGAACTTAACAGTATCTAACAGCAGAATGCTAGCTTGTACTCCCCGCGCCCCCCCCCCCCCCCCACTACTCACCACCCAGTGATTTTACGTTACCTTGATATTTGTCCAGTGGACACCACTTATTATAGCAGCAGTGGTCAAGGCTGTTATAACAAACTTCATAAAGAGACAGTGGTCATTCCAGTACAGAAAAGAAATGAGAAACAATGTATGAATATTTCAAAATGTTTCTACAATTCTACTCAGCCACTGCCCTATCCCAAACTACACATAGACCCTGGGCTTGCAGTCTTTTTCTTCCCTAGTTTTTTAAAGGAATTTTTGTGTTTTATTGTTGTTGCCATATTGGTGTTTGGGGTTGCTGTTAGCAGAAGTACGTGTTTATCTCTGACTTTTGTGATTCTTATTGATGTGATTAGAACTATGGAGCCACAAACCTTTTCTTTCATAATCTTAGCAGATGATGTCTGGCAGCACTACAGTAGGTTCTTTAGAACATCTACTGTGAGTTTCTGCTTGAATACATAATACAGCAAATTCCTGTGCAGTGTAAACCAAGTAGTTCATTGACTTTTTCAACTGCTGATTTAGTAGGCAACATTTTCAGGGCTGCTAATTTAGTAACTATTCATGCGTCTGCTTCTCACCCTTCAAAATTCTGTTTTTCTGTTTATTCCGTTTTTCTTTTTAATTTTTTCCAAGATTTTTTATACCTTTGAAAAATCATTTCAGTGAAGTTTTGAGAGAGCATGATAAAAATGGGTATGTTTAATCTGTCATCTTTAATCAGAAGTCAGCAGTACATTTTATGTATAGTGAGGGAGACATCTATTTTTCAGGAAATATTAAAAGGGAAAATTCATTTTACCTTAGAAATGAATGTAAATGCATATCTTAATGGCAGGAATGGAAATCCAACATGCAATAAATATTTTTAAAGTAAAAGCAACAGGAGCATTTAAAAATACTGTGATACTTACTGAAGTGAGCATGCTTTTATTGCTACATTGAATGTTCCATGCTTATTATTTTTATCATGGAATTATTCTGTTCTTATTTAGTTTGCACTAGAATTGATTTCTCATTCAAGCAGTCAGAATACACAATATTCATTCACACCTTGTTATGAATCTGTCAAATTAACACTTATTAAGTGGAACACAGGGTGTCAGATGGTAAGCAGCAGTTCAATAACAGATCACAAAACAAATCGAAATGGAGAAGTTTATTATTTACAGTTCCTGGAGGAAGTGCATGCCTCAGAGGGCCACATGGGCAGGAAAAATAGAGTGCAGACACAGAAAAAGCCAGGATGAAAAGCCAGGACCTGAAGCACATGCCTTTATTAGGGTCCATTGGTAGAATAGGCCAGGGTTCCGGGTTCCTGGGCTAGGTGCAGATTGGAAAATTCAAAACCAAATTGCAGGTTTTTGGTAAGCCCCATGTAGGTCTTATATAAGGAGTATATAAGGGGAAGGCTTTAGGAGTCAGGGGAGACTGCTGATAACAAGAGCTATTGGGAACTATCAGGGGTTTATATTTGCTGTGACTCTGAGCTGCTGTCTGGGTCATGCACTTATATGAGGAGCCTAATGTCATTTTAAGGTCCCTACAGAGAGCTTGGCCAAACGAAATGGATGACCAGACAGTGATACCATGGAATAGCTCAGCTAAACTCTTAACATATCTTTAGCTAGAAGAGATGGTGACTGCTACTTTTGTCTTAGGCAGGCCTAAGGATTATCAACCTCTGTCTGAATCATAGAATAAATGTTTTTCATTTATTCCAGTAATTTCTTAATCAGAAAGATTTAAATGATATAATTCTTACAGAAGTTTAATCCCAATTTTGAATGATAGTGTACTTAAATTGCATTATAATAGATGAAGCATTCATATACTTACGGATATTTGATTGTATGATTTTAAAAAGAATTTAAGTTAAGCAATCTTTTTAATATATATATATACACACGTGTGTGTGTGTGTGTGTGTGTATATATATATATATATAACTGTTCTAAATAAGCATTTTCTAAAAAATAATACAATTAAAGCATGTTCATAGATAATTTCTAATATTTTCCTATGTTTCCTTAGATTTTTCCAAAATGTTAGAATATTTATATATAGTTGTATTTATTTTTCCTGTGATTTTTTTTCTTAAATTATATCAGTGAACAGAAGGAAGAAAGAAGACTTCCAACCTATCATAAAAATTCCGTTATAATGGGGTCGCATGGAACGTTAGTCAGAGATGTACCAGTTTCTTGACTAAATAAATTGGTTCTTTATGCAATAGTGCAATTTTCCTTAGAGGATTCATCAACAAAGAAAGATAGTGCTCCTTTTTAGGATTTTCTATTTAACATTTGTAATGCCATATTTCCTGTCAACCAGCAAGAGATTTCAATGGTAATTGTTTTGTCACTCAAAAAAAATGAAATTTCTAAAACTATTTGGCAACACATAGCCACAGGGCTATCATAGCAAATTAAAGTCATTTATGTTCAAGTGCAAGTATACCCCATCATTCAATGACAAATGTGCTCATATCAAATGGGAATACTCTTTTTAAAAAGTTTTGTTACTTTTTAGTTTTTTTGTTTTTATTAAAGTGACAGTGTTGTTTTACCCTATCATTAATTTTGTATTTCAGAAATAATTCTGGCAACCAAATTTGGATATTAGATAAATGAGTTATTAGTATATTAACCAGCAGAAAGACGTGAAAACAAGTAAGGAAAAGTAAAATAAGAGATAGGACAAATGTATTTCGTAGATTACCTCAGCAATGGGAGGAGAAGACATTGAGTGAAGTGAACAGCAGCCATATTTCATACTCAGGATTTTTCAAAGAATGGGATGCAATTCGGTCTTTTCATTTTCTTACTGTTCTTTACCTTATGGAAGGTCATTATTTTTTATTTGCACTTCTGTCACTTTTTCCATTTATGCACAGCCTTTGTTTTGTTTTCCTCTTATGTGACCTCAGTCTCCCGCAACGAGATTAATTATAATCCTTTGTTCATGACGCACAGTTTCAGGGCCCACTTTTATTTAGATGCTTTTAATAATATCACCCAGTGTACCCACATGGTAGGAACTTAGCAATTTTGGTTTGGCGGGCCCAGATTCTCCATCAGAAGTCCAGAATTCTTGGGTTGTGTGTTTCAGCTTCTTCAGGCTGATCCAACTCTGTGAAGTCTCATAGTCAGTTGGGAGCCTGTGGAACTTGTTTCTCTTCCTGGTTTTCATAACGGGGGGGGGGAGGAGGGTCACCTTGGGTCATATGGGGCAGATGCTTTTCTTGCTGTTTGTTTGAGAATGTGAAGCAGTTTTGATCTCAGTGGAACAGATGATACGTGCACGCCCCATGATGCTTTTTGGTCTGGTGTCACCACTGCAATTTGAAGTGCTCTAACACAATGGTGTCACTCCCAGCTCTGCCCTAACACAGCCTCTGGGTCAGTCTGTAGCATCTGGGCAAGAAAATACTTAAAGGTATTTTTTAATCATGAACAGTTGGAAATCATTCATAAAAAAGTGTAATTATGCCCATTATTATCAAATGTCTATGTGCCATTCTCCCAGATAATCACTTAATTCTTGAAACAATCATGCAAGATAGGTATGATTATACCTATTTTTTAAAGAACTAAGACTTTATTTTAAAGAACTAAGGAAGAAGACATTTGTCTAAATTTATAAGAACCGAGTGCATGAGCTAAATGCAGATCTGTTCCCAGAGGCCAGGACCTTTTCTGTCTCCACCCTTCCTGATGTGCTGTCCCATTCCCAGTGTGTGGTGTTTGGAATCAGAAGGTCTCACGACAGCTCTGGGAGAAGGTTTCGGTTCTGGTTGTTCACTGTGCATTCTGGAACATTCCATCCCCATGTGGTCATACAGAATGGAGCATTAATGACACCGCTGACAATGACAACAGTTGCCATTTACCTAGCGTACTGTGGGCTAGTTCTATGCCGACTGCGTTCTGTGCCCTGTCTCATCAAATCCTCACAACAGCTCAGAGAGATAGCTACATATTGACTCCCTAACTTGACATATTGGGAAGCCCAGGCACACAGAGCTTAGACTAATTGCCTTGTTGAGATCACACAAAAATGTGGCCTTTTCCTGGTGTGTTGTAACTAACTCTCCCTTCCCTTTTTTTTAATAGGAGGGAAAAACTGTGCTAGCCCAGGCCTACAGTTTTCATTAAAGAACTAACTAACCTTTGGCTCAGGATTTCAGCTGAATCTTAAGGCATCCAATGACAAGATTTTACTAAGTGTAACCTTCTCTGTCAGGTGTAGTCCAGTTGAAAGTGGACTGTATAGATGAGCTACATTCATCTGTGAGCTACAGTGACATAGCAAGACTGAGAATAACCCCACAGGCTCTGGATCTCCCAGCTACTTATTAACTATGCAACACTGGGCAAGCCGTGTATAACTCACTCCCTGTGCCTCACTTTTTTATCTGCAAAATGGGAAAATACTACCTACTTTATTAGGGTTGTTGTGAAGAATAAAAATGAGTTTATATAATAGAACTTATTTTGATGATAGAATATTCTGTTCTGCTGCTAATAAAGTAGCCAACAGCCACATGAGCTGGTTGCACTGAACACTTGCCATATTGAGCGCTTGAAATGTCGTTCATGTGTCTAGGAAATCAAATTTTTCATTTTACTTATTTTGATTTGAATTAATTAAAACATGAATAGCTCCACGTGGCTAGGGGCTACCATATTGGGCTGCACAGATTTAAAGGGGTTAGAGCTGTGCCTAGAACTATGTGTTTGCTTCTATTGTCACACTGTCCCATCTTCATAGCAGTTATCATATCTAAAGTAAACTTATTTACTTATCTTCCTTACATTACTATCATGTAAACTCCATGTGCACAAGGACTTTCCTGTCGGTTCCCTAGTTCTCACCAGCACCTAGGAGAATGAATGCCTGTCTCGTAATCAGAGCTGGTCCTTCAAAAAGTGTTCTCATGTTTGAAAATTAGAGGTAATCTCACCCAGACTCTGCTCTGACACCGACCCTGCCCCCATTGGATAGTACATTTTATTTTGGCAAATGTGAGAGGACTTGGAAATACGTCTCTGATTGCCACAAGAGTAAGGTGGAGAGCAAGATAGCTAGTTCGTGCTTGCTTTTGGGGATCCTCTCAATTTATATGTGGAAAAGTCATTTCTGTTATTAGCTAACCATGCAAATTATTAATGTTGAAACTGTGGCACAGCATCGAACACTACATGTGGCTGTGTCGCATGTAAAATATGGGGCTCAGTTCCTGCTTTAAAAACTTTTCAGTGGAGGTCAGAAACTCAGAAATTCAAGAAACGTTCATGCCTGAGCGTTGATGATGCTTTTCCTGGTCTGTGATAAAATGAGAACAAAAGGACAATGTAGCCAGTTTTCTGCAAAGCAGCTATTCAATTTGAATGACAATTCTTTATTTTAATATTAGAATTTCCCAATTAAAGAATGCACTGTTCCATGACTTCTAAAAGCCTGAGAGCCACTGAAATCACCGAGAGAATTTGGTTATGGCCAGGAATTTAACATCACCATTGATTTTTTTTTTTAATCTTCTGAAGTTTACAAGGCCTATTATGATAGGCTGCACAACCAATTATCCCTTTAAATATGCACCTAGAGCAGAAAGATCAAGCCATCATATGTTCTAAAGTGCCCACTATGTACTCAGGCCTGTACTTACAGTTTATTTGGGGATATGAGACTCAGCCACCGAAACATAAAGAAAGCAGTGTATAATTAAATCTTCATGAGATCCAACCAAGAACAGGGGACAGGGGGAGGAGAGTCCAGGACTCCTGAAGTCTGTCTCCCATTGAAGACTGTGTGTATCCTGGAAGGAAGGGACTGTGTCCCAATCATTTTAGTATTGAGAAGGCTTATGCGTCTTCTGGTTACTATCCCAATGGCAGAACATAATTGTGCCAGGTGAAGCTGTTCTCACTGAGAAGCCCTGATAAAGGGTGTCAGCGTGTTTTACTCACAGGTGTGAGAAGCCTGGATCACTCGGTTCACATTCAAGTTCCATAGTCCATAATATCACTTCCACTGTCATGCGGGGACTGTGTAGTCCTGTGGGCCACAAAAACCAGTGTGCCGAGGACACACAGAAACTCCGGGAGGAAGACACTGGTCTTACCTGCTTAACAACTTCTAACTTCACTCAGTTTTTCTTTAAAACCCAGGGACGGGTAATCTACTTTCCATTTGAGTTTTAGACTCATGATGACAACTTGCCCAGGAAGGTCCTGGTGGCATCCGGAGCCTCCCTGGAAACACACTGTCCTCTAACCACAGCCTGCTGGCAGGTGGTATTCAATGTGGTGTTCTGGAATTAGTCAGTGATCATCCCAAACTGCTCAGAGTTGCACCCTACAACCATGGATGAGACACAAGAGCACCTCCAAACAACACTGACTCAACTGTCCTCAAAAAAGGCCTCACCTCTGGCTTTATTTGTTCTGACTTGGATTTTTATTTTGTCTCTCCAACCCTCCCTCCTCCCCCCAAAAGATCGCCTTTGCCCTCAAACAATAAGATTGCTTTGCTCACCTCTGAACCAGGTCCTATACCACAGCCTTACCATGCTGATGAATCTCTTTTGGTCAAGAGACTCAACTGCTTGCTTGATGAGAATGAATCCCTCATGTGAAATTCATCACAAAGAGCAGAGCCAAGGAGGATTACATATCCTTTCTCGCTGTCAGAAAAGCCTGGTTCTCCCTCCCCCAATCCAATGCCATTAGACATGTCAATGAGTTCTCAACTTCCACCAGAACTTTCTGGTCTGGTCACCAGGATTATACCACGAGATCAAAAGGATTCACTATTGGAGACAAAGATTGACCCCTCCCTGAAAATATGGGTCATACCTAAAAACTTTGCTATATTCTTATCTGTGGGAACATAAAAGTGAAAAACAAAGCAAGCAAACATTTATTCATTTTTCACAACAATGTGCAAGACAAATATTCTAAAATCTGGATCTGCTTCCACATGCCATAAACCATGGAGCAAGAAATGGTAGTGCCTTTGCCTGGACTGATACATGTGATGGCTGGAGAGAGAGGGGTTAAAAGAGCCTCCTTCAGTGTTTGGGGCGTGGCATAAGCCTAACCTCCCACACTGGTTCATTATTAGAAAATCAGATTATAAACTAATAGAAAAATAGGGCCATACCTGGATTATTATGCTACAATAGTGATGGAACTGTAAGTTGGGAAACCAGTGTTTTTACCAAAGTTGACCCTTTAACAACATAATGACACTCATTTGTAGGTAAAATATGCGTCTTAAGGAAAGCAGTATTTTAATAACACTGGGAATTATAATTTATATGTAGCAATGTTACATAAGAAAGTGGGCTTAAAAGGATATTTTATAAACCTTCTTGTCTGTACAGTAAATGAGAAAACCACAGGGTACATTTAGAAATAGGTTGGGAAAGAAATTTGAAGAGTAAAAGATAATGAATCTCCTGAACATCTAAATTTAATATCTTAAGTGTTTTCAAAGAGGCAACAAGGAGAAAAATTATAGCAGCAGAATATATGCCTCTAATTCCATTTATTAAGTGCCCTGTCTTTTATCTCTCCTTTTGTAAGCTTTAAGCATCTCAGACTTGTTCTTTTGTGCTAGCCAATGGACTTTTACTGCTCAGTCATGAGAACTTGGCTAGTGGAAAGAATCTGGGAAAAAATGGGGAATTTCTTCCCCTATGCCCTTATGGCTACTGAAGAGCAAAATTTCTTGCTTCATCAAGTTTTTACAAAAATAATAATTTGTAAAAGCTAAATTCAGACAAATTGATGTTAAAAGTGGTATTTTCAAAAAGAATGAAAATAATGTTCAAATTATTTATTTAACCATTTTAACTATTAATACAATTTATTTAAATAATTACAATGATAATAAATGAGTTCCCAGTAAAATAATAAACACATTCATTTAGATGAAATTAATGAATTTAACATCAACATCAAAACTCAATCTGGTAGTAGACTAAATTATTTTTCCTGACAAATATCAACTTACCTGATTTTTTGTTTATTTCGAAAGGGGAAGGTTTATTTATTTTTTGTTTATTTCAAAAGGGGATGGTTTATTTGTACTATGCCATCAGTACAGTGCTGTCCCTCGCCTTGGGGGCACAGCAGTCTACTTATCTGAATTTTTAAGGAGCCCATCAGGGAAAGAGTTTTTTTTTTTTTTTTTCCTCTTTGAAGAATAACTTTAATAAAATTGGGCCTAATATTTTATCAGAGATTTTTAAAGAGGGATTTTTTTGGAGGGGCCAAGGGACTTTTTATAGCAATAAGAATCAGAAGAGAAAATAAATAATAATATATCTGTCTCAAAATAAAAATATAATGCACTGGATGAAGGAGATGCATTCTCCCAACTTCACAAAATACTCTATAGACTTCTTTAGCAGGAGGTGATACCTATGAGAAATTATAACCTGTAGTGATTGAAGCAGTAATAGTAATGAGGAATTAAGAGGATTCGAATAATGTGTCCATGAAGCAGACCAGAAATTTTTATGAGAAGGCATGCAATAAGGACTGGGAGTTGAAAAAGGAGTTGTTTAGATGAATTGATGCACAAAAATATATAATTGAGATAGGAAATAAACATCCTAATAACACTCTATGTCAAACACTGGCCTAGAGATGGTGAGTTGGGTGTTTATATATCTATATGTATACCTATATCTGTCTATACATTTATATATCTATCATCTGGTCATCTTGAAAATCAATCTCATTAAATTCATTTCTACTATTTTAAAGATAAAAAAGTTAAAGCATAGAAAATTTAAGTGACTTGCTTAAGAATACAAAATTAGTGATTCCAGTGTCTAAAATTAGAGATGATTTTTTTCCAATCTGATTCAAAAATCAACGCTTACTCGTCACAGAACCTTAGGTTTCCTCAGTGATGCTTCTAATGCTATAGGTAATAATGGAATAATGGAATAATTGGTTGGGGAAGAATACGCTTTGCAGATTAAATTATTTTTTTTTTCAAAAATTTTCAATCCTGCACTTTCCCAAATCACGATGGGCAGGGCATTTCCCCAATGTATTGTCACACCATGTGTCTAGTCATTGCATCAGGATGAATAGACTCTGTTTACCTAACTCTGGATTTTAGGCTCATTCGTGTGATTTGTATTGCTTCATAAGACGTTAAACATATGTTATGCCGTTAGAGGCTTGAAATATATTTGTATAGTGTCTGATCCTCTTGAATATCTGCTGTCGCCCTGAGAAGAGGTGACCCTGATAACAAACTAGTTGAAGGGTGATGAGAAACACACAAGAAGCAGACATAGACTTTAGAGCCACCCCAAGCTGTGTCCAGCTTTATTGATCAACTCCCAGCCAATCTGCAGAGAACGAGAATAAACAATTATAATTTTAAACAGCTGAATGTTAAGGTGATATATTATGCAAAATTTTTGTGGCAATAGTTGGCAGATACAGTCGCCGGCCTATGTTTCCACTATAGAATCGCCACTTTAATATTTGCATCTATTACAATTCCAAAACAATTCCTCAAAATAGGTTAGTACTCCTTAAGGAAATATGAACCACTGCTTTATATTATACCATCCTTACATTTATTGATATATCATGAAAATTTAACTGTATTACATTTTTGTATATTTTACTTTTATCTATATTCTTTGAAATGCTGTAGAAGCTACATATAACTGATTCATAATCAGCCAATAAAAAGGATGCATAGACATTTTAGCAATTTGTCCACTTAACCATGCACTCTCATTAAACAACAAAAAAAATCAGAGACACTTAGGAGTATAGAGGTACATTTTGCCTAGCTAGTTGTCATTCTAAAAAATCGTTTAGAAAGAATATGAAGGGACTGCCGTATACAAAAGAATTCTGTATGCCTTATTTAAAACTGGTGTCATCACTAGTGCAAATGAGTGTCTAAAGCCAAGCACAGCCACTTTTTAACACTTTGCATGGAATTATGTGACTAGAGATGCTCAATATTAGCAACAGGAACTGACATTTAAAGAATAAAAATTATTTACAAACCTTTTTTATTTTTTTTAAGTCTGAAATGTTTGTGTGTGTGTGTGTGTGTGTTGTAACTGCAGCATTATAACACTTTAACATCAAATAATCACTTTTGTTGAATATAATGTAAAGAGTAATACCCCCCAAAACAATATTATTATAATATATTAAACTACTAAAGGAAAATACAAACATAAACTATCTTCGTCCTCTAGTTAACGGCTGGTTAGCAAAAACATGCAGTATTTCTTCTAGTGTATGTTTGTACCTGAAAATCTGTCATCTTTTTTCTCATGTTGTTATTATCTTTAAAAAATACATTCATGCTTTCTCTTGAATTACCTGATTTAGTCAAAGATATGCTTTATTTTAATAATGACTATCCAAGCATTGCTAGCATCCACACTCTGATTAAATAAACATCAAGGGATCTGGCATCCTTGGAGTTAGTGTATATGCTTAGTTTCCATTTTTTATTAATAGCATTTATATAGCCCTTCCTGTGACCCAGGTAGCTTTGAGCTATTTATAAATATTAGCTTGTTTAATTCATTTTTTTTTCTAACAACCCTATTAATAATAAGAGTAGAAATAATTTAATGAATTCTAAATAAGTAAACTATATATGTGTGTATATATACATATGTATGTGTGTGTGTGTGTGTGTGTGTGTGTGTGTGTGTGTGTGTGTGTGTGTACCAGAAACATTTCTAATTTTTGACTCTGACTTTGATCAAAGTCATCAAACTTTTTCAATAAATTTCATACAAGTAAATATTTGGGCTTTATTGGCCATTTAGTCTCAGTAGCGACTAAGCTCTAGCTTGCCATTTTAGTGCTAAAACAGTTGTAGACATATAAATACATGGCATAGCTCAAAAAAAAAAAAACTTGTTTTATCAGATGTGACCATGGGCTGAATAAAGCCAATTGGTCATAGTTTGGGACCATCTAACTTAGATGGTAAGTACTGGGTATAATTCTAGTCATAGGAACGTATAAAGAAACCAATAATACTTAGAACTAAATATTCCAAACCATGTGCCCTTGAGGCATGCTCCTTTTTTGAGGGAAATATAAAAGCAATCCATGCTCATTAAAGAAAAAAACAAAAAAGAAAATATGAGAAAAGAAAGCAAAATCATATATGGTACCATAGCTGAATATAGTTGAATCATTTCATTTTGCAATGTGTAAAGACAAAATAAGCACTTTTTTTTTAGCTGCAGTGGATAAAAAGGAGTCAAGAAATGAAAGTTCATTTTGGAAAGTCATAGTTATATTAACATTAAATCATTTCCACAGATTATACCTCTGATTGTACACAATTATTTTGTCAGTATGTTTGCTGGGCTAAGACTAAGTCATTAATATACATGAAAAGATCACAACAAATATTTTTCCTGATCCTGAATTTAAAAAATACAGTAACTCTAACAACAGTAGGGCAGTAACACTGTTTTTACATAGGAAAGAAATTGCATTTATTCTCCCTATTGATGAGAAATTTGTGACTTCTGTTATATTTGACTAGCAGAGAGAAAGTGAACAGCAGGGCCCTCCCTGCTGTTAAATACAGAATTAAATACATCAGTGTACTTACTATGCCAAGCAAATGGAACAATTTACAGATTGGGAGCGGTGCAGTGTTGTCATTCTGGGCAAGAGCAGCATCTATCATTTCATACAGAAATAGAACACCCTTTCAGCATGTTCCAGCCTTGGCTCTCAATTCCCAGTATAAATCCTAACCCAGATCAAATCAGTGATGGGATACAGAAGATAAAATAATAGAGAGTTGACACTGCAGTGATTAATTAACATAGGTACTCAGAGACTAGTCCATATAAAAGAAGGTACAAAAAAACAAATATCCAAACATTTCCTATATTTGTAATGATTCTCATTCTGAAAATAATGAACACCCTTGGTAATTTGCATATAGAAAAGCAATACATTTATACATTACTTGAATATGGAATTTTAAGTGTCAATACTTTCATTCAAATTATTACAAATAGTCATATAATCCATTTGTTTGTGGAAAACAAAAAAAAAAATGGATTGTTCACTTGATTCAATAACTTGCATATGGCTAAGAGACAGATTCCCCTAGGCTTTTATAAAACTTTGTTAACACAATTAACAAAGCACTCTCAGATTGCTTTATAATTAATTGTTTACATGTGTATGTCCCTTGGAAGAACTCTAACTACTTGAAGATACAAATTATATCTGCTGATATTTATATACCTAATACCATAGTTAGCACATATTCAGTATTCAATAAGTAATTGTTAATTCACTTCAACTGAATATGGCTTTTTGTTGTTATTTTGAGGATGGTACAATGATATATCTGGAAAATACTCTTCCCCTTCCCCTTCTGATTCCTAGTTAGTTTCAAAGCTTTATTAGTCTTTGAGATTTTCAGTTTAAAGTGGCAGTTAGGAAGCACTGTCAGTTGTGGCATTTTTCCCTGAAAACTCCCCAAAAAACAAACAAACAAAAAATACCAAGTTGTGAATCCTAGTCATTCAGATACATAGCATATGAAATTTTAGGACTAAGAAAAAATTTCCACTGTCCATATGATAAATAAAACAAAAGCAAAATATTATTTCCAGGCTTCTCACAAGGCAAGATAGTTTTACTTTAAAATATTAAATTCGTCTGGAAAAAAAAATCCAATTCTAAGAGTCAGAGACACAGTGTTGTGGATTTGGGGTATGGTTCTCTGAAATAGATGTATGAAAAACAAAATGCACAGGCAGACCATCTAATACATTCATGTAATATCTTAGAGATAATTTGTATCGTTTAATATACTTTCTAGCAAATAAAAGAGTTCAGATGTTTCTCCTTAATACCATAAGCATCACATCTGTTTTGTGTTGATTTTAAGGATACATAGGATAAATGAGAAAAGTGACTTTTTACTCACTGGATAGGTCCGCAGATAATTAGACTCGATGACAGCATCATTAAAACAACTCTACCAGCAGAGGCCTGAATAGATATTTTTTCCAAAGAAACCATATAACTGTCCAGCGGGTACATGCAAAGATGGTCAGCATCACTAATTATCAGATAAATGCAAATCAAAACCACAATGAGATATCACTTCACACTTGTTAGAATGACTATCATCAAAAAGACAGGAGATGACAAGTGTTGTTGTGAATGTGGAGAGAAGAGAACTCTTGTGCACTGTTGGTAGAAATGTAGACTAGTACAGCCATTATGAAAGACAGTATGGAGGTTCTTCATAAATTATTCATTCATTAAAAAAGAGGGAAAACTTGCATTTGCAAGAGGAATGGACCTAAAGGGCATTATGAAAAGTAAAATAAGCCAGGCAGAGAAAGGTAAATACTGTATCATCTCACTTAAGTAGGGAACCTATTAAAAAAAAAATGAAATCTTATAGAAACAGAAAACAGAAATTGGTGGGGACAGTGGCATGTGGGAAATGAGGAGATGTTCAAAAAATACAGACTTTCAGTTATAAGATGGATAAGATCTAGTGATCTAATGCACAGCATGAAGACTATAGTTAACAATACCTTATATATTTGAAAGTTGCTGAGAGTAGACCTTAAATGTTCTCACTACACATGCATAAAGAGGTAATTATGTGAAGTGATAGATGTGTTAACTACTGTGGTGATCATTTCAGAATATATATTTATCAAATCTCCTTAAATATACACAATATTATAGGTAAATTACATCTTAATACAGCTGGGGTTGGGGAAGCCATCAGAAGAATGGGATGTAGAGGAAATGCATAATGCCATGAAAGAATTTCAGTAATCTTTTTTTTTTTTTTTTTAAGATTTCTTTCATGGTCATCTAATTGTCTTAGGTTGCTTACAATCAATGTAGACAAAGGTCTATAAATAAATAAATTACATAAAGTTATTAATTGTGCTAGTAAAGCCAAGTTCAGAAATCAAATTTTGTTGAGCCATAGCAAGGAAAACAATTTTTGACCATTTTATCATGTTTTCTGAAACAATTTTTATAGGCAATAGAAAGATATGATATAAGCATGGACAGAGTGTGATTCTGCTCTTTACCACTTCCTATGTATATAAACTTAGACATGTTATTTTTTAAATATCTCTGAGCCTGTGGTTCTTAATATGTAAAAACAGAAAAAATACATATTTTTTGCATTGTTATGATATTTTATTTAGAATATCTATAAAAAGACGTAACGACTCACTAAAATGGTAGCCAATATTAGTTTCTTAAAAATTACCCATGTTATTCATAAACAAAAATAAAAGGCAGGTACTATCAAGATCACAAAGGTTGAGTTCACAATGCAAGGTATGACTAAATATATAGAAAATACTGTAGTGCTAGAAGAATAATGAAGGTTGGTTGGGCAGAAAACATACAAATATGTGAGATAAATTAGGCTACTAAAATAATAGTGAATATCATATATACACCTTAATGATAAAGGAAAGAGAGAGTAGGAAGCAGAAGCTTTGCAAACCTGGGTAGAGGACCAGCTGATAAAAATATGGACTCAAATCTAAGAGTTACAACAATTAAAGGAAAACAATGACTAAATGCATAGATGGATTTGAGAAATTATGTAATGTTGGAATCAAGGAATATACTATAGGATGATCCCTATATAATGAGCTCCCTGAGAAAGGCTTTCTTAAAGAATAAAGTAAGATATATGGAAGCATAAGGCAATGAAATAAGTTTTGAGATGGGCTTTTTCAGTGTTGGGCAAAATCCCAAATAAAGTTTCTATCTATCTATCTATCTATCTATCTATCTATCTATCTATCTATCTATCTATCTATCCATCCATCCATCCATCCATCCATCCATCCATCCATCCATCCATCTATCTATCTTTCTATCATCTATCTATCTATCATCATCTATCTATAATCTATCATCCATCCATCCACCTATTCATCTATCCATCTATCTAGAGAATGAGAGGACAGTTGTATATGTTGATTCTGAATTTAGAATTATTCAATAGGAAAACACAGTTGAAAAATGTTTAAGCACATTGAATGCCATTTCAGCCATGCATCTTCTGGGCATTGGTTTTCACTATTTTCAAATAATTGTAAACTAAAGTGATTGAGACTTTTATTACTATCAACTAAAAGGAATGAAACACATTTTTGTCTTGATCAGTATTGATAGGCTGAAAGTATAAATATGATAGTTTTTGCTTCAAAATATGAAGTGTAGATTTTTGTTTCCGTTAGTTCATATAAAAGAGAAAAGAACTACTAGCATCTTTTGTATCATGATTTCAGATGGCCATTGAATATCTTCTATCACTTAATTTATTCTCATTGCTTCTGGCCTAATTCTGTCACTGATTTGAAAGACTTTTCATATAAATGACACCACTGCTCTTTCACACTGAGTGCTGACAGCTCACACAGGGGTATTGTCTAGAAAATTTTTATTAACTTTTGTTTTATACAAGAATTGCAAGTGAGTTCACTGTGATTTATCATTAAAGTCTGAGAGAAATGAATGAATTAATCACTGTAAAGAAATTAAAAATTATAAAAATTAGAAACAATTTTTGAATCATGTCATTTTCATATTATTTTATAATTTAAAATTATGAAGTGGATATTTAAATTAATCAACATTTACAATGTATTTTTGAGTAAATAAATCACACACAATATGTGCATCTAGTAGCAGAAAGCAGTACAAAATATCATTAAATTACATAATAGCCCTATGACACACCAATGTACCATATATCTTCCCAGGGGCAAGAATGTTAATGGTTCTTATTGATCCTTTTGGAAATAATAGTGCAGATACCCAAGAGTGAATTTATGATTGCATTCTGTTTTTAATTAAAAATAAGTTGCTATCCATAATATTTTAAACTATGCACTTTTTATTTTTAAAATGTTATCAGCTTTAACTTTTGTATAGATCACTTGGGCTGTCGGCCATTAGATTACACCAGGAAGCTGATATAAAGGTGTTCCACAAGGCCTTGGTTGCCTGCTGTGACTTAAGCATGGTAGTGTTGCTTCTAACTCAAATATCATTTAAGCACCTTTTATCTTCCTCTGTAAAGTTGGAAAAATGGTATAGAAATCAAAGGGTTTCTGAGCTTTCAGTTTACTCCTGAAGCGTCCTACCTTCAGGAAACTTTAGGTCCACTTTACCCCTTCTTCACAACACTTCAGCTTGGGTAGGGGATGTAGGTTTAGGTTCTCCTAAAGAGAATTTATTTATCTTATTAGTGGTTGATCCTTCAGTACCTTTCTTTAGTCTGGTGTCATTTAGATTTTTTCATCAGCAGCTTTAAAAATATGTAAATTTGAAAGTAAATCTCACCAATCTTCTGGGATAGTCACTTAAGAATTTTTTAAAATTTAAATTACTATTCATCATTTTCATAACTGTTAAAGGAATGATTAAGTGATGTCCAGAATTTGTTTTATTCTCTCTATATTATTTAAGTTACTTCTACTTCTTTAAACATTCCATCTCTTTTATTTCTCTTTCCTTTTGTTCCCTGATTCTTTGTGTTTTTATTGCTATAATTCTGAATATTATCGGTGCATTTAGCTGATATAACTCCTTCCTTCTCAGTTTACCCTCTGACATCAGTCATTATTACCTCACTAAATATTTTCTAGGTAGCTATTATCTCTCTTACAACATTTTAGCAAAGCTATATCTAAAAGAATTACCCTGTGGACCACCAGGATTTGAACCATGCAGTGGAGAGTAAGAATCTTCTACTCAGAACACAGTAATCACATTCATGTCCTTCTAATGTACCTTTTACAGACCTTCTAACTTTTTTTTTTTAACCAGCTTAATTCCCCTTTTCTCTCCATCATCTTATGATGATGGGGGCACTTAATTCAATGTGTAGTTGTTTAAAAAGGTAAATTTACCTTTTTTTGGTCACTCTGCATAGGTATTGTATAAACCAGGGGCTTCAAGTAAACTTCCAAATACATATTTTCATCTTGGGGATTGTTATTTACATGAATCTGGTTTTAATTTTATTTGATGAGTGAACTAGAAACCTTTTATTACAACAAATACCTGTGATAGGAACTCTAAAATAATGCTTGATTAACCAACAACAGTTAAAATTACTGCATTATTCTTTATTCCTTCTCAAAAGAAACATTTTTTTTTTTTTTTATCTAACATTTTCCAACCAAGGAGGATGAATGGAAACCACTGTTTAGTAAATTCTGGATTGTATCTGAGTTTTGGAGATAGCTCAGTCTCAGATGTTGCGGTAGAACGATTTAAGGCTCTGGCACGTAGATGTCATTATGTAACACTGCTTTACTATGCTCCCAGTTGGGAACCACTGGTTGTTTCTTTTCAACCTCAAATAGTTGCACCATGGGGAAAGACAAATTTCCAACAGTCTGTAATACCTGGAAGGTTAGAGAACAAAAATAAAGTTTACAACATCTAGCGACATTCTGACATAAGTTTGGCTTGTCATAAATTCACCATACACTTATTTATTGAGCTTGACTCTCAAGTACATCTCCCCACCATAGCCACTTTTAAAAAGATTGAATGCCATAGTTACTACAATATCTATAATCCTTTCTGGGTGATGGAACAAGCATGTTCCTATCTGTTGATGAACATGATGTTCCATTAGGGTCATTATTTGTTGAGTACAGTCAAATAGTGCTTTGTATTTTCAAGCTGATTTTTCCTCCATGAGAAGTCTCTTGGAATATAGCTCCCTCTATTGTCCATATTTGAGTTAACAGCTATTTTTTACTATGATGTTGAGCTTCCAAGGAATTTTACTTCAGCCTTTCTATGTAAGGCATGTCTGGCTCCTAACATCCCCACAGAACATCTGTAACACATTTGAAACATCATTCATATTGTTGTCAATAAATATTTATGACATTAGAATTACTGAGGAATATAGTCTACATCAAAAAAAAATATTGTGTATACTATGAGCCTCTTAATTGTGTATAAATTGTGACCTTGTCATAAACATCTATTATGCTAACTTGGGAGGGCAGTTCTCTATAATGCATGATCTTTGAAACCATAAATGAGTTTTCAAAAGGAATATACTAAGCTGTGATGTGAGAAATTTTTCCAAATATTTTTCAGTATTGAAAGAAATAAAATATCTATTTTCTTCACACCCAGAAAATTCTCTTAACAATGTGCTATCTTGATTGTTGGAAATACAGAATTCAGTTAAATCTGTTCAATGGTCACATCCTACTAAATTAATTGGTAGTACTTTTCTCAGAGTATCTTAAAAAAAAAAAGAACCAGGAGAAAAAGACAAAAGTTTCATGTTGGACAGCAATAACAATAGCCCATAAATTGAGTCATCAGAGGGTGCTGTGTCATTATTTTTTTTGCAGATCATTAGGGTGGAGTCTTTAGGGAATATGTGTATATCAGAATGAATCCAGTATTTTTCCAAGAAAACAAGTCTGTATTTCTTGCAATTTACAGTTTGAGTGAGCATCAGATCTCAATGAGATAGCTGAGAGTATTATTCCTATGCCCTAATTGGCTTAGTTGAAATAACAAATTTACAACCTGCCTCAAAATCGATAACCTTTTATTAGCCACTTTTCCATTGACTATAATCTCCCCCTATTTCCATTTAGTACCTGTATCGATTATGGAGTGTCCCAGGGTAGTTTTACTTATGTTTCTTATGCTTGGATTTCTCTTAGTTTCTTAAATGTGTGGATTCATACTATTTTTTCAAATTTTGAAAGTGTTTATTTCCTCTCCCTATCTTCTCTTCTTTGGAAACATCAATTATCCATATATTAGGCCTCCTAAAGTTCGACAGTCTATGGATACTCTGTTTATTTTTCTTTCAGCTTCATTTCTCTTTGGATAGTGTTTTATTTTGGATAGTTTCTATGACTTTATTTCAAGTCTATTAAACTTCATTAATTCCAACTAATATATATTTTTAAATCTCAGACATTGCCTTTATAATCTCTAGAAGTCCAATTTGGTTGTTTTATCTGTTTTTGTTAATATGATCATTTTTCTAGCTTATTGAACATATAGAGTACAGTTAGAATAACTGTTTAATATCTTTGTTGGCTAATTAAAACATCTTTATCAGCTCTGATCAGTTTTGAGAATCAGTTTTTCTTCTCACAGTGGGTTGTATTTTTCTGCTTATTTATATAAATGCTAGTTTTAGCTTAAATGCTAAACACTGTAGATTAGGTGCTGGATGCTATTGTATTATCATGAATATTCTTTATCTTTGTTCTCGAATGTACTTTAAGTTAATGAAAACAGTTATCTTTCCCCCATTAGGGCTTGCTTTTGAGATTTGTTAGACAATATCAGAGAAGGATTTATTCTAGGCTAGGTCTAAATATTCTACCCAATGTACCTTCATTATGTAGCATTCTACATTGGCTGGTAGGGATAGATGCAATTCACAGTCTTGCAAGTTCAGATGATGTTACTTTAATCATTTTTTGTCTTTTTCTCCTGGTCTTAGGCGATCTTCTCACATAACTGTGTAAGTGACAACAATCTTTAGATCTCCAGATCTCTCTCTCTTTGCAAAATCTTTTTTTTTTTATTATTTACGATCTTTAGCCACATGGGTCACTCCATACTCTCATCTGTGTCTTCTCATCTTAGATTCTGCTACACGCTCCCTGAGTTCCCCTTTTCTGTGCTATGATCAGAAAACTCTCTCGTGTCCAATCATATAGTTCATCTTGTTTGTTTCATTGTCCATTGCTAACCAGAGGCCAGTTTCATGAAAACTGTGGTAACGTAGATTTTGATGGGACCTGGGGTAGGGGTGTGGGGTGGGGAGGAGAGGGTTATTTGCTCTAGGCAGGAAGATAAATATAGTCTCTTTTATTCTTACATCTTGGCCTGATGTGGTACTCTGAGTTCTTTAAACTGATTGTCTTATGTTATAAAACATAACATTTAGGTTTCACAATTTTACATGTTGTTTAAATGACCTATATTCCTTACTAAATTTTAAACATAATTAGATATCTATATAATATAATAAATATTTTATTAATACCCGATGTCTGGAAACAATCTCAACCTGAGCATCTTTATTGCTTCTAAAACCAAACCACATTGTGCATAAGAGTACAATGAATAAGCATTATACAAGTTAAAATATTAAAGAAAACAAAGAAAAATTGTTTCATAAGCATAATTTAAAATGTACTTTAAATTATCATTGATGTGATTTTTGGAATAAAATGGAACTCTGCAAGAGTTGATAAATAATAAGTTCATTTCCATTTCAAAAAGAAATAACTTTTGATACAACCGAATTGTAAAAAGACAGCCTCATGCTGATAAAGATGTTTTACACAGTGCATCATTCTTTATCATTAGAATCAAATGAACACAGTTGGTGTGTGGCACAGTTATTCTTTAATTTCTAAGTTTCTCAATAGTAATAGCAAGAAGAGAATACTAAAGGAAATTCTCAGGAATGTTCTTTAATAAACATGGAATACATTGATTATCTTTTTTAAATCTTCGAATGTATTGCCTCAAATGCAATAAATCAATATTTTAATTGTTAATCTACAATAAGCTATTAGTTGGAATAACCCTATTAATTGAATACTTATAAAGTAGGCACTGTTGATGCAGAAATAAATCATAGACATCTCTAGTCTTGGGGTGCTCATTATATTTTTGTAGATACAGATATGCCATACTATGGTAGCTGCCATAATATACATGTGTAAAAAGGGTAATGAGACATAGATGAGTAAAAAATAAATAAATCCTGGAGTAATAGTGCTTGTTTATTAAGACCTTAAACGTCTTTAACAAACGTCACTTCCTAATACACAGATTTGTTGATATTCAACAACTTTGTCCTGGTTAGTATTTGAATTACAGTGAGAAAAAGTACATTAGAATCTCTCTAAAGTTTATCTTTCAGGGTCTATCAGAGGTCATAAATAAATATAGAAAGATAATAAACTTGATAAATATGTGGAAATAATGTTATGTGCATTAGATTGTTTTTTAAATGGGCTTTAAAAAAGATGATTAAAGTAATAAAATTTGTAAGTACTATAGATATTTATAAATATATTTGCAGAATGTCTTTAGTAATATTTTTTCATTATTTTAATGTAAATTGGTGCTATTCATGCCACTGAAAAAGAGCAATATAATTAACAACATGTTTACATTAGGCCTTTTATTAGACATCTGCAGTTATTTATATATACCACTCTAATACTCTAATATTATATATCAGGCAATTTAAGATACTAAGCTTTTTACAAACATACACACACACACACACACACAATGTTCGATGCTTATGATGTTCATCTAAGTGACTTAAACCATGGAAAAGGAGCTAATATATGAGCCAAAGTACTCATTATACAAAATAAACAGGTTACTTGTATTTGAACAACTTGATACTTTTGACCATTTGAAATATCTAAGGAAATAAATTAGCTAAAGAATAGAAAGCAAGGAAGAGAAGCTGGGTATAGTGTACACTAATTTATGATTCACTGGCAAATACAGATGTGACAGGATCGAGCTGCTGAGGTGACTCCAGTGTTCGACTGTCCCCACCCTCCTTGGTTCCCTTCCATATCAGCCCACATTCTGAAATATTTCCTCTAATTCCTTTTCTGTTTCTGCTATGCTATACATGCAAACCCAGAAGCCATGGCTGTCTGTGAAAGTGATTCCCTCATTACTGTCCCTTCACTCATTTCATGAGAGCGATCAAACTTTTCACTTGAAACAATCACATGTATCAGCTGGAGGTTTCTCAATGCCATCAGTGGAGTTCAAATAGATTGTTCCTTATATATCCTGAAGGATCAACTTTATTTTTTTTATTTGCAAGAAAATAAGAAAGTGAGTAGAGAAAAAATGTGAAACAAAATTAAAAACAGAGAGCAAAAATAAAAATACATAACAAAATCAGCTACCAACGTCTTCTCAATATGCTTAAATATAATCCAAGCCTCTATATTTATTTTGTTTACATTTGTTAAGTTGTTATTTATGCACTTACTCTCATAATATATGAGCTACTTGCTTCCCTGCTTATTATAAAATAAATCAAATTTCTCAGAATATAGTGACGATAGCTAGCAGTTACTGAAAGTTTACTTTTATATTAGGAAAAGCATTTTATAAGCATAGCCCAGTTGAAAACTTGGGGGGAAAATTATGAAAGGGATAACTATTATATTATCCATGAAAAAAATGGAGATTTGAAAAGCTAAATTTGTAGGCAAATCAGAAAAATAATGCAATATAGGCCATAGGTATAACCTAGTGCTACTGAATTCAAATTATATGAACAACTATGTTCCAAATTTTATATATATTTAATATATACTTATATAAAATTTATTTATAGTAATATATATATTATAAATATATTATAAATATAATATGTAATACATATTTCTATATATTTCTATATTTTATATGTTACTAGATGCTACATATATGGAACATTCATGTCATCTGTATGGTTTCTGATTAATTGTCATATATTGAGTCCATAATAGTCACACATTCTTAAGAGTAATTATTAGTACCTACTATATATTAAGCACGATTGTAACTTCACAACATTAAAGGAGAACAAAGCAGACAATAAACTGATCTCAAGACCATATGATTTAACAAGGAAACAATCACAAATGTGTTAATTTGCTTAGTTTCAGATGAACAACATAAAGTGTAATGAATGTCTATATTATAGGTTTGTATAGTCAGGGCATTCAGTGAAGCTATGCCTGCAGTAGCAAAAGTTCAACTGAAATTAATTAGGAGTATAAGAAAATTGATGAATAAGAAAAGGAAAAGCACTTCAAAGAGTGGGGAAATATGCAGTTATTTTAGGGCTAGGGAGAGCTAAATTTAGGAGGAATCAGAATTTTAGTGTGCTTGGAAATAAGAATTGTATTGCCAGATGATAGATACTAAGTACGAATTTTGTTAAGAGGAACTGATTCAGGGTTTAGTGTATAACATACTGAAATATCTCCTATTAAGAACAATACAAATGTTTAGAAAGTTTCGTATTGAAAACAGAATATTTTAAATTTAGGTATCAGTCTAGTGCCCTGCCACCCTGAACAAGCCCGATCCCATCTGATCTCAGAAGACTAGGAAGATCTGGTTAGTACTTGGATGGGAGGCCACCTAGAAAGACCAGGTGCTATAGACATAAAAACAAACAAAAAAACAAAAAACAAAAAATAAAAAATAATAATAAATAATTAATTAATTAAAATTTAAAAAATTAAAAAAATAGATTTAGGTATCAACTTATTTTTTAACTGCATCTCATGGAAAGAGAGTCATAACAAAACTATAAAGATTTTGCCTAAGTGAAATTTTTAAAAATACCTAAGATGTGAGGGTCTTTTTTAAAAATTGATTTATATTGGCAGAGAAGAAAACGTGAGTAAATAGAAATTGTCTTATGTATGTGCAAAGTCAATACAGATAAACATAATTTGGTCATAAATGATACTGCCCTGTTCTGAAATGTTCTGTAATATAGGGTGAATCAAAGAATTTTTCCAGGGAAGCAAAACATTAAATTTTAATTTCACACTCATAGTCTTTTTCCCCAAATGATTCTGGCACCATATTATAAATGCATTTTGTTTTGAAAACCTAAATTACAGAATATTGCACATCTTGATTTCGTGAGATTCTGAAACACTAGCCAAAAGTACAAGAGAGAATTTTTTATAACTACCATTTAAACTGAAAATACATAAAATTTTTAAGACATATTCAGGAAGTGATTTTAAACAATTTACTTAATATAGAGAGCATTAGTAGAACCTCATCTGTAAAACCAGGGTGCTAACAATACCTTCTACCTAATCATTCTACACTGATAAAGTGATAAGCTTTGTGCGAAAGCACCTAAGCTTGCCTGAATCATACAATCACATAGACATAGCCAAATCTAAATTAAAATATTTTCTTAGATTAATATAATATTATTAGAAAAATATATTTTAGAAATGGATAAACAATCTTAAGGATGATTTTTAAAACACTTTAATGGATTAGCCGTTGGCTCTGTATATATATTTTCTCTTTCATGCAGTGAGAGAATGAGCTCTGACTCTAGTGAGCTACAGCCAGATACTGGGAAGGAGAGCCCTCATTGACAGAGTGAAAGTAATTGTAGGCACCCCTTTTCCCAGGTGATGATAGAATATGAAGACTAGTCCCAGAACTAATCTCAACATTTCTGAACCAATACTGATACAAGATGTCTCAGTATCCTCTTTCTTCAAGCCCTTCTGCCTCCTCAATCGCAATTCTTTTCATCTGCTAGGTGGAGATTTTATTACAATACATTGAATGATTAAAGAGATATTGACCATATCCTTTAGAAGAGTGATTGTTTTCTTAACTGTGACACACCCTCCACCAAAAAAGAAAAATCCAGGTGAACTTGCATTGCATAATTTCCTTCTCATAAAAGCCTCTTGTTTATAAATGACCTCCCTTTTTGGAGTGCAATCTAATACATGAATCTAAAGCTTATCTATTATATGATATCATAAACATAAAGCATTCAAGATATCATTGTGTTTCTAACATATCACTTGTGCATGAAGAGTTGAACTAATATCATTCTCACATGCTTAAATGTGGCAGCAGTACCTACTAACCTGCAATATGACCAATATCCTCTCTTTTCTTAAACAGATGAATTTGTAATAACTATAAACAGTGTTTTTTATGTAACTAATTCTTACAGCTTGCAAGTAGATTTTTAGCATACATTTTTACATTTCTATTTACATTAACTCCTAATTCTCTGACTCAGCTTCCCTGATTGTTTTCGAGAAAATGCTCAGAAATTTGCTTTATTTTCTAACAACAAAAGCATGTAGTTGAAGCTTATGTATAAATTGTTGACTTACCCTAACTTAGAAAACACACACAAACTTAAAAATATTTTCTATATTTTTCATTCTAGTGGGAGTATGAAGGAGTGCATACAAAGAAAACTTTAAATATATTAAGCAATGTTTATTGAATTGTGAATGACTTGCTTTTTCCTTCTAAATATCATATTTGCCATTTAATTCTAAATCTAGACAAAGACAGGTTATGCATATACCTTAGAGATAAGGTGCTTTTAGCTTAGTAACCATAACGCAGTTTAGCCAAATGGAAGCTACATCACCAGCCATGACATTATATTAAATTGACTAAATGTCTCAGGCAGTGGTATATCACACATTACCTATTTTCAAGGCTTAGTTCAAAATATATGTATCTCAATTAACTCAGATACTGCAGTCACTATAATTATAGTAATAAATACATAAATCAGGTTTCCAGAAAATCATTCACTTCCTCGAATTTTCGCTGTTATTATTTTATTCTTCAATCATTTGTACATAATGCAAAAAAAATAAGTAGAACACATTGTAATAAATAAGTTCTGTATAGGGTTAATAGTTAGACCATTTATAATAAAATGAGTAATTTTGGGTTAATTATTTAAATTATCCATGCCTTACCTTCATTTGTGAGACTATATATGTATAAATATATGTAAATATGTATTTACATATATATACATTTTATTGTAAATTCTAAATCTATATGTAGATAGTAATTACTTTCTAATTATTTAATCTATTGATGCAAGAAGTAAATGTCAATGTTGACAATTTTAGGGAGAGGAGATGGCTGATATTCTGGATCTAAAATATAAAATTCATTACAATTGGAAAGTTATGTAGTCGTTAGCAATCAAAATATTTTTATCACTTTATGAACATTAACTTGCCTCTAATAATGATAAGTGAGGTTAATAATATTTTACACATAAATAATTAAATTTATTCACTTGCAAATACAGAACCATTTGAATATAATGTTTATGTTTTAATTCACGTGTATGTGTAAACATGAAACCACATGTGTAGCTATGTTTGCTTTGGGGGAAATTGTTTGCAATGATCCACAGAAGCTGTCTAAAGCATTTTTTTTTATACCCATTTTTTAAAAACACACTTCTATATTTAACCAATTAACTTTTTTAATGTGTGGTTACTATAATTAATTTATGTCTTTTTTTTTTCAAGTGAAACCTGTTGCTCTGAGTGTTTTTAAGTTGTATCTCAGAAGGTACAAAGCCAGTCAGAGGAAAACTACGATTAAACTCAGATCTCATTCCTAAGCCTATGAATTTTCTGGTTTTCTTAACTGCAACAGATAAATAAATTGGAAAAGAAAGATTTTCTTCAATGTTAGGACTTGAAAATAAACTTATTTAGGTATTAATAAACCTTCCTTTCATAAAAAAAAAAAAGGGAATAGAGATAGATGAATGTTAGAATTTTCATGTTTCTTTTATTAAGCATTTATAAATTTTTAAAATTATCCACTCAAATCTATTGAAAATTCCTGCTTCATGTTATTTATGTTTTGTGTAGTCTTTATCGTAGGACAAAATCAAACCAATAAGGGCAGTTATTTGCTCTCAATTTAATATCCCCTCACTAAAGTCAAAATTTTAGAGACCCTAAATTGATATTTTTAAATCTTTTTCTCAGTGATTAAAAGCAAAAACAACAGCAAAAATTAAACACTATTACTATAAGTAATTTCACAAGGAGCAAATATTCAAAATAGCAGTCTTGATATACTCAGTTTACCATTGACTCTATAGTATCTCTTCTGAGTCCCTAACTAAAAATCTCTATTATTGAAACTCAAGAGAGACTGTATTATTTTGATAGTAATATTGAACTCAATTTTGAAGAAGCAAAAAGCATCATTTATTTTTTGAATATTTTGTAAAGGTTCTGATATGTAAAGAAAAATGTAAATGCCTCCCTACCTAATCCATATAAATGTATTTCAAATTTTAAATTCTTTATTTCTTCTTAAGTGATTAATTTAAATAAACAGATACAGCAGGATCAGACCTTCTACTTGGATTTAAGATAACATTGATACTTAACCATAGCTATATAATTTTTCAGTTTAAAATAACCAGATATTAAATATACTATCCAACCACTGTAAAATAATTGTTTGAAAGTTTACATTTTTATTTTCGTGAGTTTTAATTTTCACAATATTTTTCTCTATGTCTAAAGTTTCAGGATCATATACTTGATATTTGAATAACCTTATTTTGGCAATACTTTGATAATAATGGCAGATAAATTCACAAGTTCGTTTGTAATTGCCTTCAAAATAGGAACGTATTCAAAGTATGCTCAAACTGTAAGCAAATCTTTACCACTGTATTTGAAATGATATTATATATTTGTTAATTATATATTAATAGGAAATGTCATTTATTTTTTAATTTGCTTTGAAAACAATGAACAGTGTTTATATCTGATTTAATTTCAAGTAGATTATTCTTCTATGTCTATCTATTGCTCAATCAATTTTAGCACATTTTATTCCTTAGAGATATAACAGTGCAAAATAACAAATGTCTTGAAGTTCAGGAAGCTTATATTCCAATTGGGAAATTTAACTTTTAGACAAGTATATAAATACATGGACCGTATTTCAACTAAAAGGGAAAATGACTGGCAGTTAGGTCATTTCAGATAGATTGAAAGAGGCATTTTTTCTGAAGGTAGAACATTGGCAGAGACTTGAATAATAGTCAGTCATTAGAAATGTATAAAAATGTAAAAAGAGAAATAGTATACTAAGAAATTAGGTTTCCAGTCTTTGTAATATTGACAGAAAGGCTGGATACGGAGGCCAAAGAGAAAGACGGAAAAGATGAGGAAGAGACATGCTATGAGGCCAGGTCCTGTGAGACTTTCATCATATCCGCAGGTAATCCTATGATAAACGAAGGCGTGGAACAGTTTTAAAGAGAGTAATGTTTTAATGTTTTAACTTGCTTCGGTTCTAAATTAAAATGGGGACTGCAGCCAAGAAATCAAGAGAAGGTTGAGACTGGAAAGGACAGTCATAGAAGAAATAAGAGAGATGTCAAGAGTGAAGATGTGTCATTAGTGGCCAAGGCTAAGGTCAGCCACACACTCGTCTTCCGAATTAATGTGTGTGGATATAAAAATTAGACAGTGGAGAAGACTAATAGAAAAAAAAAAGAATTCATTTGAAATATGATGTTGGGATAGAGCTTTATGGATATCCTGGCCTACCAGAAAGATAATCAAGTGGTCCTAGAGCAAATTAAGACTGAAGCGAAAATGACAAAATTAAAGCTGTTCTACTTGAGGCATATCATGGGGAGGTAAGGTTCTTTAGGAAAGACAATGATTCTTGAAAAAATAAAAGACAGCATGAAAAGACGAAGACTAAATATGAGATGGATTGGCTCCATAAAATGTCATAGGCATGAGTTTACAGGAGATGAGCAGGGCTGTTGACAGGACATTGTGTATATCACTCATTGATAGAATCACCAGGAGTCAGAGCCAACTCAGTGGCACATAACAACATAACAATGCTATGTATGGCCTGAATTACATCTATTAATCTCATTTATAATGAATTATGGTAGGTGGGGAAAATTGAAAGCATGAAAATCAATGATTTTATAAAATTCTAGGAGAGTTTTATGGTCATTCAGAGCAGTGTGATAAAATGGCCTTGATAAAAATAGCTTTATAACCGTATAAATGTATAACCAATGTACGGTATACTTGAAAATAATTTTTAAAAAGCATTAAAAACATGCAAAAGAAATACTAGAAAGAACCTATACATTCAAAAGTCAGAAATGCTGTGTAGTATTTTCAGTCTGCAGAGGGGAGTGGCATATACAGAAGGATGATTTAGATTACGCACAGATTTTCAGCTGCGTGAGTGAGTGGTCAGTGCCACTCGCCACTCCCCATTTGTTCAGAGGTCAACTGCAATAAAGGATATTGTAAAAACGAAACAGAAATTGCTTTATATCTGCAGGCAGAATCGAGAGGATGTTGATAAACTCTGCAAGAGTAACAGAATGTAATTTGAACTTCTATTGTGTTTTTAGCTTAAATGAAATATATTTTAATTCACTGATATTTAGCGAAATGGAGTTTTAGAAAGTGTGAGCAGTATAGTGAGTCTAAAATGCTCATTGGCCATCTACAGAAAATTACTGTGATGCGATACTTGAATATTACTTAGTCATCATTTAAATCAGAGTGTGAAATATAGGTAATGACAGGCATACATGGTTTCAGAAGGTCAACAACACAATACCTCTTTTTTTTATTATTAAAGTATAGTTGATATACAAATTATTTAGTTCTAGGTATACAATGTAATGATTCTATATTTACATCCCTTATGATGTGATCACCACAGTAAGACTAGTAATGTCTGTCATTATGCAAAGTTATCACTATATTATTAACTATGTTCCCTGGGTTGTACATAATATATCTGTAGTTTATTTATTTTATAACTGAAATTTATACCTTTTATCCACCTTCACCTTTTTCTCCTATTTTTTTTTTATCCCCATCCCTTCTGGCAACCATCAATTCTCCATATCTATGAGTCTGTTTCTGTTTTTATTTGTTTGTTCACTTTTTTTTTTTTGGATTCCATATATAAATAAAATCTTACAGTATTTGTCTTTATCTGCCTTATTTCACTTAGCATAATACTGTCCAAATGGCAAGATTTCACTATGTTTTATTGTTAAATGATATTTGACGGTGTGTGTGTGTGTGTGAAACTAATTTGGTTTAGAGGTTGTGATAGTAATGATGTTTTGGATGGAATTTTGACAAGGGGCAAGGAGAGGCAAAAGTGAGCTTTCTGGGTGCTTGAAAGGTTCTGTATCTTGATCTGGGTGCTGGTTACATATGTACATGTATATGTATGTAAAAGCTTGCCAGCTATATACTTACGCTTTGTACACTTTGTTTAATAAATACCTCAACAAAAAAGGGAACAAAATAAGAGATTTGGGCATAAATGTAATATCTACAGTTTTCAGATGCAATAGGGTTCTGTAATATTTTATCAGTATTGGTATAAAAACTTTCAGGAAAAATTAATTTATTATTTCTCTTCTATGTTTCTTTAAAAAATTATTTTAATTTTCAGTTACAGTTGGCATACATGTTCCTACATTTTTTATAACAGACCTTTAGGGTAAGAAATTTTCTTTCCCAAATGCACAGATTCATACCATCACTTAGTACATGTATATGACACATTCCGGGCTAATTTAATTACTTCTGCTAGAAACTGGGGCACAAACATGGTGAGTCACTTCTTTAGCCTTTCAGGAAGAAAAATTTGAAAGTTTCTGTTGCTGAAATCCAAGATTATTATCCCATAAAACTTATAAAGTTTTTGTTGTTAAGCTCTTCCTTTAATTCTATAAAATGTTTTCTTTTATTTTTGTTAGTCACTGTTGGTTTCTATAGCCAGCAAACAGAAAACTCAATAATTACTGAAATTGGTTCCACAGAGCAAGTTGTAGGTATTTTTTCCTCTGGAATACGTGTATTTGGAATAAAATACTGAGCTGGATTTTAGTGAATGGCAAGAAGCATCTGGTTCAGTTGCTCAAACTATGGCTGTGGGCATGTAGGACCATGAATTTATTGAAGGAGTTCCTTTGGATCACCAGATAGTTGCTGCCACAGGATGACATAAGAGTTAATATAAATATTGGAGCCCAGGTTTAAGGAAGCTGATTTGACATCACTAAAAACACAGTGAGAAATATCAAGTAGAGAGTCTGGCTCCAGGTTAAAAATCTGTGCGTAATTTTTCAGGTCTGACCATAGGCAATTTTAAATGCTTTGCCTGGCAGGACTTGTGGAGGAATGCTGCCCGCCCCACACCACGTTACTGCACAACAAGTGTACTGTAGTCTCTAAGGAGAAATGTAGTTGAGAACTCAAGAACTCTGGCTATTCATGTGCTTTGCAAGTTTGCATTCTTAGACCAGGTACCTTTATTCCTAGTTCCTTATCTGAGTTCTTAGGTGTTTTTCAAGCTCCTTTTCTCAGGCCTCCTTATGAGGAAAGGGAAGGAGGGAGAAAACTTGAAAATACGTTTCCCCACTCTGACACACGGTACCCAGTGTTTTTGCCCTCCTAAGCCTTCTTCCTCAGATTTCAGGGTCCATCCGATTTCTGGAGCCTTTCGTTTGGGGCTTCCTCAACAATAATGAGACATTCCCCATATCTATCTTTACTGATCCATTTGAACCTCAACTAGTGCATTATTCCATGGAGGAAAATGGATCAGGGGCAGTCAGAATTTTCCCCAGTTTTAGACTCTTGCTTATACCATTACAGTAAGTGATTAAAGTCTTAACTCTTAACTCTTTCATGTTTGGCTGGTTGCTTTAATCATCTATTCCCAGACCTGACAGCTCTGCTCTGTCCCTCTAGTTCAGCTGAGGCCTTGATGCCAAGATGCTCATCACAAGATATAGAATGTAAATCAGTGTTTTTCCTGAAAGGTTCTATTATTGATTATGACCCTAAAAATGAGATCATTTATTGGCAAGCTTGATTGCTGATTCTCTAGGTTGCTGCATTATAATGTCAGTTGAATTTATAACCTGCCCTGTCACTCTATAAGAACATGAACGCACTTATCAACAAAAAATGGAAGAGAAACATTAGAAGACTGCTGTCATGATGAATATGAAAGACTTGGAGAAATTTCCCCAATGGAAACTTACCTGGCAAAGCCATGCTCCCTTGCAGAGAAAAGCTTATGATGCTTAAAGTCCCTTTCTAGTAATAATTTCATAAATTTACCTAGAAGCCAGGATAAAAGCTCTATAGTCTTTGGTTTATAGGTAAAAAGTGAGAATAGCAAAGAGAAAGATTTTGTTTATAAAAAATGTGTAAATTTATCATTTTGTGATAAATCTTACAAATGTAAGCATCTGCTTTGCAAAAGATGATACAATTATTGATGTGGGTTTACTCATTAGGAGATTTACATAGAGAGTTCTAAATCAGAGGATCAAGTCTCTTTAAAATAATTTTGGTTGTTTTAGATTTATATACTATTTCCAGAAAAGGACATAGAATAGAAAATACCCTTGGCATAATATTAAAAAGACATTCGATAATTGTAAGATAACAGATATTTAGATTAGATCTATGATAGACATGTGGCCCATGGATCTTTTCACTGTATCTCCCTCAGATACTTGACAACTAAGTTTTCCTTAGTTGAAGAAAATCAGAATTTTAAAATAAGTGACTTAGCATCATTAGGCCAGGGATGCTAGCATAATAGACAGCAATAAAAATTGGAAACTCAGTTGTAGGAAATATCAGAATAACTCTAGATAACTGTATTCCAGGAGATAAATACGATACACGGAATCATGTGATAGTAAATATTAATCAGACATCAAAAAGCAATGAAAACATGTCCATTATATTGTTTGTAGCTTGCTATCTATCTCCGCCTGCTTATTTGGTTTATATAAAACATAAAAGCCAACAAATATAAACACTCCCCTCCTCCTCCCTCTCCCTCTCCATCTCTCTTGAAAGAAGCTCTTAGCATGAATGCCTGGCCCTGCTGTTTAAATTGAACAACAAACCCTTGCCACAACTACATGTATTCTCTCATACTTATCAGTTCAGCAATTTTTGAGCAGATTAAATGCCACATCCCAATACACATTGAAAACCCAATTGCTTCTATGTACTCATATACTCTTTAAATTAGATCTTAAACCCAAAGCTGTATGCTGCTATTTATCTGATAAACATTCCTCTAGAACATTGAGCATAATATGTGGTGAGGATATAGTGCAAGAAGCTCAGGAGTTCACAAAATCACTATCACGCTAATAGTGTCTGTTGTTCTACTTTCAGTTTTGCTGCTTTGTCTCCTTTATATTACTCCCATTAATACAAGACTGGATGAACAGACTAGATAGCATGCGATGCCCTCAATTTAATCCATGTCTCCATTCATTTTAGGTATGACTTTTATAAATGTATGCTTGGCATCATTTGTATTCCTGTAGGTGGCTTTTATTTCTTTGTTTCAATAAAAAAGTATTATGTTTAATAAAAGAATCAAATCTTTTATGAGTATTTCACTAATATTGATTGACTTGGAACAATTTTTAGACTGTGTTTATGTGTCTATCTATGTTTTTATTATTTTCTATATTTTCTCATTATGGTTTGGAGCTTGAGCTCTGGAGTCATGCCTGAATTCAAAAGATAGCTGTACTACTTTAATAATTGTGTGGAAAAGAGATAGCTACACTCTGTGCTTTATTTTCCTCATGCATAGTGTGAAAATAATAAAAATATATGTGTGGAAACATTTTAGATTTTAGTGGTGATAAAGCATCTTTTTTCTTATATTGTTTTGAGTGTTTAAAAAAGAATATGAGAAAATTATAAATTTTTATTTTTACTTTCTTATGGGGAGGTTTATAAATTAATATTTTTATTTTATTATTAATTATGTGGATATGTAATCAGAGAAAGGTAGAATATTCTTATTTACAAGTCATAATTTTATATAATATTTTGATATAGTGACATGTAGTAGGCATGTAAATGTTTTTAATAGCATGCGTTCAGTATAGTTTCAATATTTTCCATAATTGAGAATAACTTGTAGCTGTCTTAATGGACAACTTAAGGCCATATACCCTACAAACTACAGTTCTTGTTTCAGGAGGATTTACATTTAGTCAGAGCAGGATTCAGATACCATCTTTATCAGTGCTAAAATAGAATGCTTTGGGCAGAGTTTTATAAACTTTTAATCATTGATATCATTTATCCTTTACTTTCACACAGTTAAAATAAATAAAAATGATACTTATCTCACCATGCCACTTGTAGGATTAATTTTAAAAAATACAAGTTATGAGTTATAGTGCCAGACATATAGTAAAATTTTAGCAATATTGGATGCTGGTATTTTAGATAATTATTTGCATAAACAAAATTAGTAGGTCATGATTGTGTGCTCTCAAAATTTGTGACTTTACTCCATTGCTTTCAGTATTTACTGACACTATAATTTATTACTAGCTTTGATGTTTTTCTACCCAAATCTGGAAAGTATAAGATTTATTATCATTGTTTTCTGTCTTAAATGTAAATAAATATCTCTTTTCACTATTTTCATGATGATCAATAAATATGTTTAATATGTGTCATTATAGATTATGATATGTATTATCAGACATAAAATTTGATATGCTAACTTGTAGCAAAGTTTGTAGTATCTAAAATGTAATCAATAATATGCTGCCAGTCTACACTAAGTAATATATGTAAACAACTTCCATATGGCATAGATTTGTGACCTACACACTTGCTTTCCCCAAATATTGATATAATAATTTATCTATTACATTCATATTATTTAAGATGCAATGTCCAATTTAATATTCTTTCTATTTTATTTTCAGTCATTTATTCTAAATTACATTAATTCAATAAATAAGTGCATCTGGCATTCTTACTGACAATCATTGTGGTATTTGCTATCATTTTCTGGTAGTTATAGGAACTAAATCAATACCAAATAGAGGATGTAAAGATGAAGGAACTCAGATTTAATTCTAGAGCCAGGATAATGAAAAAACACCTTTCTAATTTTTCATTTGTTGTAGACATTATTTCTGTTCTAAAGAATTATTTTCAATTCCCTAATTGTGATGTTTATAAATTAAAGTTAATGAGCACAATTTATTCATTTGCATAGATCAAAGTATTTTTAAGGAGAACCAATGAGTAAAAATATGTCTATGTATATTATAGTCTATTTGTTTCCAGATAGTCTGAATGGTAAGTTAACATATAAAGCAAAAATGATATGTAAAGTTATGTTATATAAAGTCCTATTGGAATTGTATTCATACAGTGTATATACATTGCTGAAAAAAGTAATTGTGTTGAAGTCTTTCATTTTTCTTTTTTCTTCTTTTTTTCTCCCTCCTCCCCCACCCAGATTGTCTCAGATGATCAAGCTCCAGAATAATTTTTAAAAAATAATTATTTAGTTAGGTCAAAATGTGTATGTACAATTTGAATTACCACTCCATTGACTTCAGCCTTTTGACTATAGTCTGTAAAACACAGTCATAACGGCAAATTACTCTATTTCTTATCTATGTTAACTAGGTTTCTTTTGGCACAAGCATTATAGGATGTTCCTAAATCTCTTGATTAGTATTGACTTGTCTCTGAGTTGTGTATCAACTTCTGTATGCTTCCAGGGCTGCATGCCTCATTTTAATCATGGTTTGGCATTAATTTTTATGAGTGATAAAAATATGTGCCATTGGAAAGTAAATTGATTTGAGCTCATGCCAACTATTAGGTACTACATGAAACACTTAAAACCTTCATACTGTGCCTTTGAGATTTCACATTATCAAGATATATACTTTGCTGTTTTAAGATGTAAATATTAATGAAAATGAAACTGACATTAAATTAGTTTATATTAAGATCTTGGGTGTGTTTAATGTATTTCCCATTGCAAAAACGTTGGCATGTATGAATAAGTATTTGGATAAACTTTTGATTAAAATTTTATTTTTGGCAGATTTTGAGTTGAAACCAACACACTTCTTATACTAAAACATTCATCATTCTAAACACTCTAAAAAAAAGTTACATAACCTGTATATAGAAAGTTGATATAATTTACTGTTTATCTCCAGGTAAACAATAAAGATGAAATATAATTATAATTGACAGAAATAAAAGGTTTTTTAAATTTTTTACTTTTATACTTTTCTTTGAAAAATGAACTGAAAAATGTCAGTATATGAGAGAAATTGTGTTTGTGTGGAAATCAAAATTGAGGATTAAAAATAACAGAGTTTATAAAAAATGATGTTTTTATCTAAGAAATTCATAAGAAAGAAGTCTGGGGCATTATATATTTTTCGATGGTAATAGAGTCCAAGGTCCTTTCATCATCTCAGCATCCTTTGTATAACTCATGGCTTTGTCTTCACAAGATAGTTGCTGATCTTCAAGTATCAGGCCCATGTTGCAAGCAAAAATAAAAAGATTAAATGGCAAAGAACATCCACCAGTGAGCTTTCTAAACGGTAGCGGTTTTACTAGAAGTATCACCAAGCAGGTGCTACCTGTCATTTTCAGCAATCTAGCCTCAGTGAACACATGCAATGTAGTATTGCATCTGGGAAATTTGTCACTATATGTAAACTGTACATTCTTTTAATAAGACAGAGGTAGGTAATGAATATTAGATAAGTAATAATCAAAGAATGTTTCAAATGTGAGTGATATACATCAAGGTTCATCTGGAACACTGAGTAGTCTGAAATATTGCAGTAAGCTTAATGGAAAGGAGACACAGTCAAGTAGCTTGAGTTCTTTATCTTCAAAGTGAGTTCAACTTGAGGAACATATGTTATTTTTATATTATTTTAACTATTATTTGCAAAGTTACATTACAGATACCATCTTATTTCTTAAATGTCTAGAATGATCACATCATTAGTTATTCATATAGCTATTTAATATTGCGTATTATATAAATAGTTCTAATGTCAGTACTGTGTATATGTATAGAAATTATATATGTGTGTGTGTAATACATATTGTGTGTGTAATATATGTGTGTGTGATATGTGTGTATAATATATATTCATATATATATATCCCAAATATGTGTGTACTACATATTCATACATGCATATCCCATGTGTGTGCAATATATATTCATACATATATATCCCAAATATGTGTGTACTACATATTCGTACATGCATGTCCCATGTGTGTGTAATATATATTCATACATATATATCCCAAATATTTTTTATGAATATATTTGATTTATAGATTTGCTTAAATTTCTTAATAGCCCAAAACCAACTTTTAAAGTTAAGATTTTAGGCCAAGTATAGAAATTAGTACAAATTCAAGTATAATACAAATATTTGTATAGTAGATAAATAACTACTGATAGATGTAATTATACCTGTTTAGTAATCTAAAGATTTTTTTCCTCATATCTTCTCTTCCCATATGAAATTTCATCTGCCTTCAGAATAAGAATCTATCAGCAATGTTTTTTGTTTGTTTTGTTTTCACTTTTTAAAATTTATTTATTTTTATTTTATTTTGTATTAAGTGTAGTGGGTATGCAATATTATATTAGTTATATTAGATACAGTTGCACAATATAGTGTTTCAACTTTTTATGTCTTACATATGGTCACACCATTAATTATAGTAATCTTCTGTCACTGTGCAACATCACGATATTACTGACTATATTCTCCTTCACCTTTTTTACCCATCTCTCCATTCTAACAATGTTCTTTTTATTTTACCATGACACTACTAGCAATCAGCAAATAACCCCAATTAACTCATGGCCTTAGTAAAATCATTTTATCAATAGTATCTGAAGGTCCTTGATAGAGAGGGAAAGGAAAGGAAGAAGGGAGAAAAGACATGGAGTGGGAAAAAGAGGAAGAAAGGAAAATATATTAATTAATTCTTTTCATAAAGTACATTTGAACTCCCGGTATTTACTAGACACAGATGCAGCATGTTTCTGGCTATGGGAAAATTTAAAAATTTATATATCATTTGGATTAATGGAGTTAGCATGTAGTGAAAGTAGAAAATAAGCAAATGATATGTGTGAGATCTCAGAAGCTGATAATACTATAAGGAAACATAATTCGGGATTAGGAAGCAGTGATAAAGAGTGCTATTTTGTACAGAGTGCAGGGATGTATTTTTTTGATAATCTGAAAATTAGTAGAAAGCAGAAATAAATCCTGGAGTAAAACAGTAGATGTTTGTGTGAAGAGTAGGGAGACAGAAGGAAGAGTGTATGGAAAGTCTCTGAGGTGAGAAAATATTTTGAGAACAACAAAATGAGCAGGTTGGGAAGTGAGCTGGAGGGAAAGGGTGGGGAGGAGCAGTAGGGCGGGGACAGAAGGAAGGGGTGGAGTTCACACGGGCCAGAGTGACAGGTCTAAATTTTAATTCGAATGAAATAAGAAGTAAATCACGGCATCGGAGCTGATATAATTCAGCTCTCTTTCATATTGCTTTGTGGAGAATACAGGAGCTAATTGTATTTTTATATTCATTTCTGCGATTTTTCTATGTGTTTCCTATTACTACAATTGACTTCTAACACAGTGGAAGCTAAATCCAGATTCTCAGAGATCTATTTATTTTATTTCTTCCTTGTAGTCCTCTAGAGGGTATTAATTATCACTGTACCAACTATATTCCAGAGTTTATGTCTTTTATTGGCTGAAAGCCTTATAATTTGATTATGAGTGTTACAATATTTATATACATCTTCTCATTTGATTCTGCCTTAATATTTTTTGTTTATACTAATATGTATAACTATTAAACTATTGTATTTTTGTGCATGTGCTTATTATATATACATTGATACTAACAATAAATAGTCCTCATAACCCCAAAATGCCCCTTTATTTTTTATCACCTTTATTTTTAATTACTTGATAATTTAAATTCAGATAGATAATTTAAGTTGTACGTTAAGACCACTTTTAACAACAAAAAAAATCAATTGTGAACAGTTATGTTAAATTTCACAGATACATTAGTAATTTACAGTTTCTTATAAATTTTAATGTTTTAGTTTCAAGATTTCTTTTATTCCATATCTCTTCTTTTTAGTTTCATTTTCTATGTTTCTATAGTATATCTTTTACTCTTAGAGTATACATCAGTAGTGTGTATTTTGTCTTCCCCCACTTTATTTTGTCCTCTGTGGTAGTCATTAGTGCTTCTTACGTAGGCCTGCTTGGCTACTTTGACTTTTAAACAGTTTAGGTAAGATTTCTCATAGTAGTCTATATCAGGCCCGTATGATTTGTTCTGCTCATTGTGATGGGAGCAGGAATTTTACACTGCTGGCATTTGAAGGCTGTTATGATGTGATCCAGAGATCTCTGTTTCCTTCTGTCATGACAACCAACAATGTTTATGATGCCCCTTTCTCCATTAGTCTGTAACTGAACTTACCCCCCTTCCCTCAACCAACCAGAAATGATCATGTAACATGAGTGATAAATTGATAAATAAATAAATCTGAGCATTTAGCATAACTTATTCCTTCTTGAATAATACGAAGGCAGGATAATTTTTCACCTATTATATAAGAAAACAAAACCTGTAGTTCTAGAACCAAAGATTTAAAACATTAAATTTTGTCATTGTGGGGTTTTTGTCTGTGTTTGAAAAACTGTTAAAAGAAAGAGGAGAGGATGTCAAATAGTCAAATTTGAAATTAGAAATGGAGAGGAGACCAAAAGTTTAGTAATTTATAGGGCATGGATAAATTGTTGCTTCTTAATCCCAAGCAGTCATACAATTAGGAAGCCCTTTTAGCAACAAGGCAGAGTAAAACTCAGTTTGCAGCTTAGATCAGATCCAGAGATTTGGGTGTCAAATCCATAGCTAGAAACCCATGAAACAAGATTAAGTCACCAACAAGTAAAACTGGACTAAATGGCTCAAAGCACATTTGCTAAGTGTTGTTCGGTGGACTCATGGAAACTTGCTAGGTTTAAATTACTTAAGGGAGAGAAGAGAAAAGAAAGGGCCAGAGGGAAGGAGGTGGGAGGAGGAGAGAGAAAGAGAGGAGCTATCCATGGAAGCAGTTAGCAAAAAAGCAGAAATATAAAATGCATAAACATAACAATAAACCTTTTAAGTGTGGCAAGTAGCACAAAATTTAATAGCAATAAAATAGAAAAAAATAAGAACAATACTATACCCTTTAGATAACTATTTTGCAAATTATTTACCAATTTAGAACAAAAATGACTATGTTACTTTCAGACTTAAGTGACCCTTGGGGCAGTAAAAGGCTGAGGAAGACGCTCAGTTGCCAAAAGGTATATTTTCCAATGTCCACTTTAGCGCCACCGTGTTTAAAGAGAAAAGAACTCCTCTGACAGTCCAGAGGTAAAAGACAAGTGCTACAGACCACAATGGATTTGAGTGTTCCTTCCCAGGGATGGAGAGCTCAAGAATAAGAGGGTTTATTATCCCACTTCAAGGCAGAAGGCCAGCAAAATTCCTCTTTCTTAATCCATTTGAATTTTAACAGACCAGGGTTTGTTGTGTCTCTCCTCCACCCCTCAACTTTTTTTTCCCCATTTTATCAATGGGAGTTTTATGTTTTGTTTAGTTTTGCTTTGTTTTGTTTTGTTTCTTTAATCAATAGACTATTTTTTAGAGTAGTCATTCTTAGGTTTACAGATAAACTTAACCAGAAAACAGTTCCTATATGCCTTCTTTTCAACTGTATAGTTTCTCCTATTATTAACATCTTGCATTTGTGTATGAATGTGTTACAATTGATGGACTAATATTGTTTATATTAAACTAAAGTCCACTATTATTAACTGAAGTCCATAGAATTAGATCTCACTGTTTGTACAGTTTTATGAGTTTTGACAAATGCATGATACCATGTATACACTATGATAGTATTGTATGGTATCATTTTACTGCCCTAAAAATGTCCTGTATTTCACTTATTTATCTCTCCTTTATCACTTCAACCCCCTGGCTATAGTTTTGCCTTTTCCAGAATATCACATGTTTAGATTCTAAATTATGAGAACTTTTAAAAATGTTATCTTTTTTCTCAGTTTTCCATTTTTATTGGATGAGTGAATGATGTAACATTCCCTTGTGGTTCATAGATTCTTAGATGAGAAGAAACTTCATCTGGCCCACATTTTAGCCAAAGGACTTCTTTTGATGCCATGATTGGTAAACTGGCCAGTTGCTGACCCAAAGAACATCATTATATGTCTTGCTTTTTGTCTAATGAGAATATGAGTATACAAGATTTTTAATGGTTCTTATAGAATTTGACTAATAATTTTTAAGGGCCAGTATACAAATCTCTGTGCAATCATACTATCTTGCTTGATTTCTAATACTAGAAAATTTAGCTTCTCTATTGATCTCTGTCACTGAATGACCACATACTGAAAAGAAACATCAGCAGTTGACTTTCAATAATATATAATTAAAGAGGGAGGATGACCAAACTTGGTTTACTGAGATTTTAATTTTTGATACCCACCACGGTATAACAGCTCCTCTTTACTAATATATTCATATATTTGAATAGTAGATTGCGTAGATAACTAAATTATACATTCAACATTATACTCCATACCAGTTTTCAAGACAGTGCTCCTCAACTTATTGTCAACTCAAAATAACTATGCCAATATAAATATTAGTTATTCATAGATTATGCTATCTCCAGTTATGAAAGGATTTAAGCTTTATTTTCTTCAATCTGAATATTTAAAAAAATTTAAAAAGCACACGACATTGCATTAAGGTTGTTATGACAAAAATGCTATCCTTTGTATGACTCATGGCTTTATCTTCACAAGATAGCTGCTTATCTTCAAGTATCTGGCCCACATTCCAAGCAAAAATAAGCAGTAAACATTTCTATCTCACAGTTCTGGATATTGGGAAGTCCAGGATCCAGGTGCCAGCCAATTCAGTTTTTGGTAAGAATTGCTTTTTGGTTCATAGCGATCTTTTCAGTGTGTCACCACATGGCAGAAAGGACAAGGAACTCTCTGGGACCTTCTTGATTAAAGGCACTCTTCTCACTTTGGAAGACTCTATCCTAGTGACCTAACCACCTCCCAAAGATTCCACCTCCAAATTTCATCATATTAGGGTTTAGTTTCAATATATGAATTTTGGGGAGAAAAAAAAACGTTTAATCTATAGCAACTATGTTAGAGAATCCTTTTTTATCATTCTTATTCAGAAATAATTTGTCAATTCCAAACGAGTGATTTTTTTTTCTTTCACAGTTGAACTCATTACGTATTCTGAGTTTCCTGTGTGCTATACTTCTTTAGAATATTCTATTATTTGAATATTATATTTTCAGGACTTGTCTTCCTTGTTTTCTAATCATTATTTTTGTTTTTCCTCAAGACTTCTATGTCTTTGAATTTGTTGTCTTGTCATTTGACATTTATAAAGTTGTTCTAACTTCACCTTTCAAAGTATTTTGTCTAAAGCTTCCATGGTATTAATCTATTCTAATTACTTATTTTCTTTGTTTACAGTTATTATTTATCCAATTTTTCTCCTTGTTTGCTTATTTAAAAATCTCTTCAAGGATTTAAACTTCATATTTCAAAAATATCCTTACATGTATTGCATTTCAATCATACCCTTGCTTTCTTAGTCAAAACCAGTTATTCATGTTCTTAATTTCTATTCCAAGGTTTAATTAATTTTTCTCAAAATTGAGGATGATTAATCTTGTTTAATCTTATTAGTCAAAATCTATATCAATTACAATAAATTGCTGTCATAGGTTTTCTTACTAAATGTGTACTTTTTGTGTGTAAAATCATTTTCTTAATGTGAGGTTTAAATTTGTGGCAAGGAATTTGACAGGTTGAATTTTATGTAAATAAAATGCATGATTAGGAGGCAGTGAATACATCTAAAAGTTAAACCTTTAAGAATTTGTTTTTCTTTTCTAGTTGGAACTTCCATTTTTCAATTGATTACATATGTATGTGTGTATGTGTGTGTGTATATATGTATGTATGTATGTATGTATGTATGTATGTGTGTACATAAACACATATCATGGTGTTCGCTGTATTTTAGAGTTACTCTTTTACTGGGTTCTGCTTAATTTAATTTTCTGTCCAGCTATAAACCCCTGGGCACATCACAACTTTGTTTAGAGAATGTTTATAATTCATTAAAATTCAAAGAAACTAACACAGTCAGTCTTTAATATCTTGTGTAGGATAATTTGTATGGCCAAAATGAATGGTAGATCACACTTCATAATTACTTGGAGGACTGACCTATGTCTTTCAACCATCCTCTCTGTAATTATAGTTTCTAGGCTGTAAGCTCCTCTGGGGCCCCAGTGTCAAAAATGATCTTAATTCTGCAACAGCTCTATACCTTGTTAGTCTTTGGCTATTTTATGCTCTGCTATGATTATTCTGTGCTTATAGAGTCTTAAACTTTTGTATAATTTATTTTTTGAGGTTTGCACTTTTCTATGTTCTGGAGCTCTTAGAGATTTCTCCTATTTTTTCTTCACTCTTTCTATTATTTTTATTAAGAAAGAGCGAAGCACATGCTCACAACTGGCATTGACATTCTGCTCTAAAAAATTAATAATTGGCTATGGGTGATAAAGACATGGAAAATTAAAAAAAAAAACTCTTCATTGTAATTGGAAAAAATATATATTTTTTCTCCCTCAGCATAACTCATCTTCAGCTATCTTAGAATCAAAGTTATGCTCAGGGTCTTACTTGTGGGGTGAATTAATACTGGTCCCACAGAGCAATATAACCAAAGCATAAAGTTTAGTTGCAAGAGACAGGAATCTATGTCTCATTAAGTTAATGGAGATTTAGGGTAACAATGCTTTGCCTTAACTCAAATAAATGAGAATTTGCATTTGATGAAATCTTCCCTTTTCCATCTAATTGCTTTAATAATTTCTTTTTGAAAGATCCTAATCACCTAGTATAGAATGTATACACTAAATCTAGATTGTGTGTTTATTAAAACTCTTACAGCATGAAAGAGTCTCTTTAATGCCTGTGCCATAAGAGGACTCTGAACTTTCCTCCCTGTGTCCCATTACCCTGGGTGAAGCTCTATACATGCATGGATATTTTCTTTGTTCAAACTTGGTTAACTGCCGATTACTGAGCGAATAAGCTTGGGACTATTAAAAGATATTTGGAAGAACTTTTTGTATAGAACTCTATTTTCCCAGAAAGTGTCAAGTAAAAAAAAAAAAAAATTAGACAACCATAGAAATAGCAAATATCATTCATAAACATCGAAGACAAACAAATCTGCACGCCAGGAAATAATTACCCCTAAACCTCAGCTTTATTTCTTCATTTTATTTCTCCTTTAGTAAGTTTATTGGGGTGGCATTGGTCAGTAAAATTTTATAGGTTTCAAGTGTACAGTTCAGTAATACAAGGGTGTGTTTGCCACCCTTGGTTTGTTTCTGATCTTAGAGAGAGAAGGTTTTTGTTTTTTACCATTAAGTATATTAGCTGAAGGTTAGTCATATATGGCTTTTATTTTGTTAAAGAAGTTTCCTTCTATACCCATTTTATTAAGTTTTAAAACCATAAATGGATGTTGTATCTGAATGCTTTTTCTGTATCTATTCTTATCTATTATGATCATATAATTTTCATCCTTTATTTTGATTATTTAAGCATCCTTGTGCCCTTTGAATGAACCCCACTTGATCATGATGTATAATATTTTTATGTATTATTATATTCAATTTGTTGGTACTTTGTTAAGGATTTTTTTTTCTGTATCACAGATTTTGGTCTATGGGGTGTGTGTGTGTGTGTGTGTGTGTGTGTGTGTGTGATCTTTATCAGTAAACTTCAGATTTAAATAGTTGGGAAAAAAAAAAACAAGGTTGAGTTAGGGCAGTAGTGATATGACGAAGTATGAAACAGCAAGGGAAGGAATAATCTCAAAGGGATATTCTTGGGATTCAGAATTTAGGGCAGAAAATTAATTTTGAGGTTGGAACAAAATTAGATTCTAAAAGCCTTGTTCTGTCAATTATCTGACTATGAATAAATTACTAAATATCTCTAATTTTGCTTAAATTATAGTTGCAAATATTTCAGCCTAAAATGGTGTTTTTGATATCATTAGAGATAAGGAATGGGAAATATTTATAACACCCTTGACAAAAATATCACTGCTTAAGTGATATAACTAAATAATTAGCTCTTTTCAATATAACTGAATTAAGCCATCTGTGATCTTGTAATTTCAAAAAGACACTTATATTTATCTAAGTTATTTTTCAGCAATGACAATTTCCAATATAAAATTTTTACTGAAAACTACATATTTTTTTATTTGTTCTTGAATTTTTTAGGGTTGAAAGCATCTTTACCATGTCATTCAAAACGATCGCATACACCATGGAGCGTAAACTCCAAATGAAATAGCATGACCTGCTAGCCCTATCAAAAATCTGATGTCTAGACTGACATTAGTGGCAGTCACCATAACTAGGTCAGTTTCTAAGAAGAAAATAAAGTGAAAACAAAAATTGTTCAATTTTTTCATGTCAATTGAAATATTGAGTTTGATTGGCAAAAGAAGCAGATTTAGAGTAGTTCAATAAATGAAATTTTCTAACATGACCATGACAGCTCATTCTAGGTTATCTGAAAAATGAGTTATCTTGTACTGAAGGAGCCCTCCTCCCCCTTCTCTTAGAGTAGCTTATATTTAAGATAATAATTCCATAGGGCTTTTGGTTAACTCTACAGTAGAACTCTAACATCCTGTCATTGTCCAAAACCTCAGGGACAGAGTAGTTGATGTTTCCAGGTAATTCTTAAACAATTGACACCCCATAGTTAGACTACTTGATTTCAAACAATTCAATTTGTACTTCAGTTAGCAAAGTTGCTTTCATTCCTGTGCTGTAAAGGTAAGCAGTATGATAGTGATAGTACTTCCCACACTAGACCTACTGCAAGTCTACCTTTACGTTGGTACAGGATGGAAAATGATAGGAAAATAGAGAGACCTGTGCTCTAACTCCTCTCCTTTCTGATCATAAATCCGTAAGTTTTCTTTTCTCAGTAAAGCCTCTTTATTATAATTGCCACTGCTTATAACGTATACTAATTTTAACAGAGTTGTATTTAACAGAGTTGTACAGTATTATATTGAATACAAGAGCCTCAGCAGCCTCTTCTGTCTCAGACTCAAACATTTCATAAATGAAATTAATATCTTGATGAGACCAGTGTTATTACCTGGCTGCTTTATCAGTCTCCAAGCTTTTTAATGATAGTTTACTAGTTTGGTTAAGAATTAAACTATTATATGTTTAATCTGAACTGCATGCCTCTTGGCAAATGTTCTTGAATAAAATAAGTTTAAAATTGAAAAATGGAAGTGTTGCTTAATCTAGTAATACAAGTATTGATTGTATTATGTTATTTTACATATAAACCAACTTATGATGTCAGACACAAGACTTAAACTCAAAATTTTTATTTCTCTGAGTTATTTAGCTTTTAAAAATATTAATAAATATGTCAAAATATCAGTGCCTCCAGTAATAAACTTAACTACTTATATATATTTTGTCCTATTGTATCTTTTGATAGGTAAAAAATCATTAAAAATCATGTAAAGTTATGATTTTATACATTATCTGAATTATTATTCATAGAGTGAGAGAAAAGTTCTCTCCTCCTTTCTACAAATTGAAAGTTCCACAAATTCTTGTTAGACAAAAATTTAAAAATGCATATTTTTTTAGGAAAAAATGTAGATGATTTGTATTTTTTCAGAACTGAAAAATTGACAATAATATCCTATATTCTTGCTTTCCAGACAGATGAGTAATTGTTTAGTTTAAGAATGTTCTAAACTCTTGATAATAAGGAGCTAAGACACAAATTTACATCAAATTTTGTGTGTGAGCCTAGTTATTTTAGAAATTTTATGTTTCTTTTAAGAATCATGGATTGAATGGGGTGAGGTGATGTTGATGAAAATGTAGAGTAAGGAACTCTAAAATTCTCTCATAAATAAAATCAATGTGAAATTTGGTGAAATTATCAGAATCAATGTTTTCAAAACTCTGGAAATTAACCAAAGACTCAGCGATCTGAGTTATTTATTCACAAAAGAAAAAAAAAAACACTGAATCATGGTAAGAACTGTGGGCTTTGTGACGTTTTGACCTGCCCCATTTCCATTCCCCTTTTTCTAGTTCTATGGTAGCCTTGAAAACCAACAATATGAAAATAGAGTGAAAATCAACAATCTGGCAGACAGTGATGGGAGATGAACAAGGCTGGATCTACTTCAATGCCACATTCTGAGAGAATTATATTTTATTTGTTTCCTGTTTCATTCTAAGGTCCAAGTTTCAAGCCTGCTTTTATTTGCTCTGATTTGGAAATCACCTAGGACAAACAGCTTTTTCACCAGAGGCTTTTATCAAAAATCATTAGAGGCTTGACCCACAAGCCTACACACTGTATTTTCCATTTAGACCCTTTTGGAAAAGGAAAAATTAAAGAAAAAAAAAATCATGGTTTGCCAGGATTTCTTTGGGGAATGAAGAAAAAATTGGGGGCGATGGAATTATTGTACATGTTGGGTACAAGATTGTGTATGTGTGCTACAACTTGTAGTACTATACAGATAACATGGTTGAATTTATTACATATAAATTATACCTAATTAAACTTAACTTAGATAAAGGAATAATATGGGTTCTTTAAATTTTGCATCAGTACTCACCAAATTTTATTTCTGTAACCATTCATCGAAGTCCTATATAGAAGTGATTTTTCTGACACAAGTAAAAAACTACAATAAAACTTAACTATATGGTTTATTTGAGACTGCGCGTGTAGTTGAATTTGGTTTACTAGAGCAAAATATATATGTGCAAATTACCAAAATGAACATTCTCAAGACATACTGGAATTAATAGTGCCAAGTCTTCACACACAGAGAGATCAACTCAGAGATTTCATTTTGTATATGGTGGAGATATTTTTTATTTGACTGACCCATTTTACATATGAACTATTAAGTTTACCAGTCCTCCAGTGTGTGGGTAAGAGGGTAGTGACATTTTTGGCAGCAATGCTTTATTCTCAAATGCTTTATTCCCAGTGCAAACACAGGGAAGCGTAACATTGTTAATTATTCCTTTAAACGCACATACTGTGTATTTGATTTTGCACCAATTTTATTTTTTCTCTCTTTACAAAATTCACTAAGAAAGAAAAAGCATGATGGGTATTAAAGGATCTCTTTTTAAATATAGTATACCTTGTTCTTAAGAAACAATTTGGATAGCATTCTAGTATGGCATAAGTACAGAATGGATAGTTCAAGAATTTTTTCAAAATACCTTATGGAAAAGTCACAACTAGCATTGGAGATTGAAGAAGAGAGAAAAAAAGGTAATCAAATAAAAACTGCAATAATTATTATTACTTTTTTGTTATCAATTTAAAAATTTTTTACATCTCTCATCTACTCTATCTATCTATCTATCTATCTATCTATCTATCTATCTATCTATCTATCTATCTATCATCTATCTATCGTTCTGCATTTAGACAATTTCCATTCCTGTTTTCTAGTCTCATCAGTATAAGCTTCTCTGAGAAGGTCCAAATTTTAACAACTTCACCACATTTATGATCTTATGTCATTACATATGTTAGACCAATGCATCCTTGTTTGTAAAATATGTAGTGGAAGGAATTAAAATGTTTCTATCTTAGTGTCTGGTAACATTGCTTCAGCACATTATCTTCATACCTCCAGTCTAATCAACTTCGATAATAGAGAGTATTCAGTATCAGTTATTTAAAATGTGTATGTTTTTAATAATTAAGACCAATAATATTGAGTAACAGGAGCAAATAATAAAATCAGATTGAAATAATTTAACATTTTATTGTTGGAGGATGGAACAGCTATTCTTAAGATTTTGAATATATTTTAAGTATAAAAATCCTTATATCTTGGTTAAGAATAATGAAGCAGTTAATAAATTTTCCTTTCTTTGCTTAGAGTTTAATACACACGTGTGAGAAGACTTGAACAATTTCCATTCATGTACATTTATTATTTTCAGTATAAGTTTTAATAATTCTTTGTAGGAATTTATAATCACTTGAATCCCTATTAAAAAAAAAAAATTGGTGCTGGAATATTTGATCAAGTGAAGTAAAATAATATATGAGGTATTCCCCACGTGAGTCTTATGCAAAGCCATGAAGTTCCTTTTTTTCCTTCTCTGATAAAGTAAAATAGAAAAAATAGGAAGATAAAAAGGATATGGAAGAAGTGGAAAGGCCAGAGTGAGAGGGTGTGTGGCATAATTTTTCAGTGATTTTTTTCTTCATAGATTCATAAGTTATCAGAAAAAATAGAGTTCAGACTTATTTATATGTCTGTCTACCCTTTATCATTACTCAAATGTCACGTCTAATTCAGTATGGTTTTAAAGATTGTCCTATTTGCATATTATTTTAATACAATGTAATATTAAGCATATATATTTATATATGCTAATTATTTATTTTGGTGAACATGTATTCTCATACATTTAGTATAAATTACCTTTGCCCAACTTCTTGGGTATTAAGTGGTAATTTATTGTTGATTTAGTTTATATTTCCAACATTCATAAAGGGATTAGGCAAAAATGAAAAATATTTATTGCCATATTTGATTTTTCTCTGAATTGTATGTATATATATTGCTTTAAGTTTAATATTGATTTGTTTTATTAATTGTTATCTAGTAATTGGTAGTGATTATTTTCTATACATACATGAAAAAGAATTTACCCAGTTTTTGTAATTTTTCATGTTCTTTATGTGTTTTGAGTAATGTTCTTAATATTAATGTAGTTAAATTTTATATTTTGTTATGAATACCATGTCTCTTTTAGAAACTATTCCGAAACATAAAATTATAATTATATTTTCTACACTTCCTCCTCACAAAAGAAGTATATATGTATTTTATACTTTGGCCTTTAACCAATTAAACATCCATTCTTGTACATGGTTATGTAGTAATTAAATTATTTTTCTTTCCTATATAGGTAACTAATTTATACAGCAACATTTTCTAATTGTTGATTTAATGACCTTCCTCTGCTGACCGAAGGTGAGTACTACTTTTTCAAGAACTATCGGAGATTTGTATCTTTTCCTTCATGAAAATATTGTTCTAGTCATTGCCTTGTTTGTTTATACGAATTATATTCTAGGTACAAATCCCTGAAATTTGTGTTTTATAAATATGTTTCCTTATATAACCAGTTTTTTCAATGTATTTTTTTCAATGTATTATAATATTTTGACAATCATTGCTGTACTATAGTTAGCAGTTCTATTCAGAACTTCAACTGATTGGATAAAGCTTACCTACACTGTGAAGAACAATCCTGTTTACCTAAAGTTCACTGATTTAAATTTTAATCCCATCTAAAAACACCCTCCAAATTGACACATAAAACTAACCATGACACTGCTTTTTCATTTGTTTCAGAATACTATCTCTTACTTTTTCCAATCTTTATTCTCTTTGTTTTAAATTTCTTTTGATTTATTCTCAAATGCACTGGCTTATTATTCTCTGTGTCTAATGTGCCATTTAGCTCAGCCAGTAAAATTAAGTATGAATAATATTACCTCCTAATAGGGACCTAATAATACTGAACCTAATAATACTGAAGATCTGATTCCTGCCATTATAATATTTAGGGGAACCTCAACACTATTGAGATTTGAAGTCAAAACTAAAACAATTCTGACTCTTAACTATATGAGTCCCTGAGGGTTATGTCATAAAGTTTCTAAGATCTTTATTCTCACTATCTAAAATATGAAAGAAATGTCCTAATATTTACTGACAATTTATAATATTTAAAATGATCATTTTGATGGTAACATATATGACAAAAATCGTGTCAATACAATAGCCACTAGGGATAAAACTTGTCATATTAAAGTTAAATAGTGTGATTTCTTAAATATAGAAAATATATTGCGTGTGTTTTGCAGAATTTATATGGAATCACATCAATTTGGAAAATATATGTATTCGAAGCTTGAGTTTTAAATTTCAAGTAAGTTTTACTGTGGTTAATGTAAGAATATAAAGGAAATGATATGTTTATATGAGCGTAAGATAATTAAAATGTTTTTTGGTCTTGACATTTAGATTCATTTGAAAGTAATTATTGTTCTTTCTGCACAAAGATGATAAAATTAAATTATAACATTTAAACACTATAATTTTAATATTATATTTATTCAGAAGAACTTTCAAATATTCACTGTTTCTTTATAACGGTCTTATTCCAGTTCAACATCGTGTTAATCTATAATATCACATAATGTACTTACTGGCTTTGATTCAGAATAACTATATGGCTTTATCAAAAAAAACCCAAAACACTCAATGTTTTTTTTTTTCTTTATCTACTGAATTCTTATACATTTATAAAAAGCATTGAAAGATTGTCTTGAGAATTAGAGAGACTATCTATGTTAATTATGCCCTTGAATGACTGACTAATACATAATAAATGGATACAGAAAAAAATAGGAGAGCAATAAATAAAGGAGTATTGTGAGTAAAAAGGAACTTCATTAAAATACTAGAAGTAATTTGCCACTTATCATAAAATTTGCCTGATGAACACTTCCAAAATTAATAGTGAGCAAAAGTGTTATTGAAATGTCTTTCTAAGTGTTCTTGACAATGGCTAGAAAATAATAGAATGAAAATCACCCCAATGACCTATATAGTTAAAGCTTTTATAAAAGAATGATTTAATCTGGATTTTTTTGAAACAAAACTATCTGGGTTATATTAATGATCATTAAAAACTAATTTGGAAAAATATATATTTTTAGGGAAGTCAATTATAATATATTTGGTAGTTTATAATTTTTATTAAACAGGAATGCATAAAAATCAGATTAAGTCACTGACAAATATGTTAACATGAAAAATCAGCTCAAAACTTATTTTTAAAAAATGGTCTATTGAAAAATATAAATAAATTGGTAACCTTCCTTATAAGATTTGTCAAGAAACCTTTCTTACAAGATATGCCATTTTTAAATAAGAAATATGTTTTAAAATAGTAGTTAATGAGTATGAATTTACTTTTTAACATCAATTAGTAGTTTGAAGGTTATTAACAATATTCATTTTAAATCACTGGAAATTTGAGTTAGGGAGAAAATGTATTAAAATCACTAGAGGCATTTACATAGGTATGTTTTCATGCTAACATAGAGTCAATTGGTATACATTCATTCAAAATTTTGACAATAGATCAGGATCAGGAAAGTTGGAATGCAGCATATGCCCAAAACTGATTAAAAATCTGATAGCCAGTCTAAAGTTCTAGTTTTATGCATTTATTTTATTCCAGTAATTTTATTTTAGAGTGCTTGATTTAATTTAATTTCAATATTCTATTATATGCAAAATGAAAAATAAAAGATTGCACTACTGCTAACCATTACTAATTTTTTTTTTTAATTTCCTCTGACCAGGTTGCAAAATATCGATTAAACAGATATGTATTACAAGATTGAAGCAATTTAATTTAATTTTTTATTCTAAAGATCTTGGCAAATGAGTGAAAGTGTATTATTTAGTATAATTTGCATTTTGTTTGGAAACCGCAATATAGAGCACACTGAAAGAAATTAAGATTTCAATATTTCTAAATAATGTATGAAAATTATTTTGTTATCTTTCAAGACAAAATACACATAGTGATGAGTAAAAAGAAGTGTATTTGAACTGTTAGCTTGCAAAATATATATTTTTAATTATCATTGATTTTCTAGATATCTTATTAAAGAGAGAGGGTAAGGGATAATTTAAAAACAATATAGCAAATTGAAATGTCAAAATTAGGTTAGGTCAACATAAAAATATTTTGAATAACAAAATTATCTTGTCAAGCAGGAGAAATCCGAATTTTGACAAATAATCTATGTGACTGATATATTTTACAGTCTAATATGGTTATCTTTACTACAGTATTTTTTATATATGAGCAAATGTAAGTTAAGTTTTATTCTGAGGCTACACACAAAATTAATAGATGAGTCTTTGAAACCAAAAACACTAAAAAATAGTTGAAAAATAAATATTTATAAATATAGAATCAATATGTTTGTCTTTCATTTATTCAGGAATTCAAAATGTTGTTTAGTCTCTACTTACTGTATTCCAGATAGTATCTTAATTGCTGGACATATGGCAATATATAAGACAAGAAAGTTTTTTCTCTTAGGCAGCTTGCCAAATTCAAGGAGATCCGTATGGTATTTAAATCTTTATTCAACATAATATCCATATTAAAAAATCATATAGATGCACACATATATTCATGATATATATGTGTGTATATATTATACACATACACTATAGGGTATATAAAATTACAAGATACATATATGTATATATTCTATAGGACACATAATGTTATAAATCTATATGATTAGAAAGTAATTGAATTTACTTTTGAGCCATGCCAATATCTGTGATAAGTAGTGATAGCAAATACAAAACCAGCTGATGTAAAATGGCAGTATGAAGGTCAGTAAGGAACAGAAAAGTCATTGGAGGGTTCTGAGAAGGGAGTTAATGACCTTATTTATTTGACTTAGAATTTTATAGTGCCAGTTGAACTGTTATATAGAGATATGTCTTTGTGGAGTTGGGTGGGCAGGGATAAAGACAGGAGGTAATTTCGGAGGCTACTACAATAGTTCAAAATTAGCACTGAAGATATAATAATGGAAATGTTGAGCAATAATGAGAATGTAACATATATTTCAAGCAGTATTTGCATATTTTGTGATGGATTGTATGAAGTACGCAGAAAAATGTCAGGAATGGCTTTATTTTGCTTAGCTTTAGCAACAGCAAAGTAAATCATGGTATCAATTCTTGAGATTGGTAAAAAATTTAGAAGTGGCATATCACAGGAGAATTCAAGGGCTTGGTTTTAGACATTTTCATTATGTACTGTTTATTTGGAAGAATAATTAACAAATTTTCAGGAAAGCACATATCTCTGAAAATCAGAACCAAGAGAAATTTCAGTACTACCAATCTTTGTTTATTTGCAATTTTTATAGTGATGACTCAGTGAGGAGCTTCAGAAAGGAAATATAATCATTTTTACAGAAAGTATTTTATTTGATGTGATTGCCTTCTGCATGTTAAAAGCTCCTTATAATTGAATATTTTTCTCAGGTTTATTTTCCTTTCAAAATATTTTTGTGAATTAGTCCATATAAATACCAGAACTTACCAATTCAGAAATAAGAAGTAAAACTAATTTTGCATGTAGCTTATATAGGCTACTTTGAAAATCAAAATGACCAAATATAACTTTTATAGACTATTTTCTCTGTGCTAATCTAATTTATTATCATCATATTACAGTTCAGTGGCTCAATTGAAATATCAGTTATGGACCCATAGCCAAAATACTTAATACTTCCAGAAGAAAACATTGAATTCTCAGCATTGCTATCCATTTTTTTTTTTTTTGTAAGATGTATGTAGGCTTAGCTTAAGTAGCAACTTAGCCAGCTCTAGAAGAAGATTGGTCTAATCCAATTATATTTGTCACACATCTCTTATAACTGGGGAGGAGGAGCTGGTGGGGGAATTGGGAACATGGAGATTGTTAATAGACCACAATAATAGACCACAATAGAAACACAATGTCAAGTCTGCTGTTTCCTGTTCTTTGTCAGTTTAAGACTACCATAGAGAAGTCTCTGTGGCTCCTTTGATTCACAATCATCCTGAGGTTGTATCTGGCCTCTAAAATAGAGGCAGAGACCTCAAGATGTAACTCTACCTCTTAGAAACTTTTGAAATAGTCTCCAAGTTTTTATTTTTATTTCACACCTGTACTTGTAATGTTCAGTGAATCCAAATCATGGACTTTTCTAGAGTTTAAGAAAAAAAAATTATCAAGCTCCTGCTTTGAGCAGGACATTGATATTCTATTTTTGTTGTTGTTGACTAATTCTTCATTCACTTTTCATCTTTCTGATATTGGTTACATATGTTGTTCTAGTTAGCTCCCATTCAGTTTTATTTTACCCATATGGTTTTAAAACTATATTATATACTTGCATTTTCATGTAGTTTGGGAAGGGAAAAAGGATTAAAAAATTCTTAGTTTCAAACTGAATATTTAATGAGAATTGCCTGTAAATGCTATTTATGAAGTGCTTAGTAGGTCAGCAAAAAAACCCCAAAAACCAAAAACCAAAAAACAACTAATATTGTAAAACACTGCTACTATAAATGGAAAGCTATTTCTTAAAGTTAGATATTCTCAAAATAGTAATGTTCAACTATCTTAATGGCATAATTTAATCATGTATTATAGGTAACAAAGCATGGAAAATCATGTAATAAATCATTAATGGGATTTTATCTGTTTCGCTGATTTCAATTTCAGGAACTCATTATGCATTTGTTCCATAATTTTTCTTTAAAGCAATAGGAAATAAACGTGTCTGCCAGGAAAGGATAAAATGTCGAATGATATTGCTAAGTCTAATTTCAATTTTAAATACTTCATTGTGAGTATTTATGTGATTTGTGAATTACAGCTATATTGGAAATTAAAATGGAACCATTTTGGCAAAAGGGCTTTACCATTTTATACATACATACATACATACATACATACATATATATATGACATATATATATAAGATATATATATTTAAATTAGATTTGATGACTATGCCAAGACAGAACACAAAATGACAAAATGGGATTATGAACTTCAAGTGAACCAAGTAAGCCGATATAAAGTTGATTAAGGATAAATGGCCATGATCTCATGGTTAGTACTTGGATGGGAGACCACCTAGGAAGACCAAGCACTGCAGACATAAACAATTTTAAAAATAAAAAAATAAAAAGTTAATTAAAATGATATATAGTATAAAAAACTGATGCTGTGAGAAAACAGGAGTCAAGTAGATTAATTCCAGCTACAGTGGTAGTTGACATTTCTTACTGCGAGAGGAAAAACAAAATTTCTAGTAGCATCACGTGACAGAATTTCTTTTTTTTAAAGACTGAATAACATTTCTGAGTGGTGTGTATGTGTGTGTGTACATTTTTTAAATTCATTCTTTCATTAACATATACTCACATTTTGGAAAATACTATCGAATTTTTTCAAGAAATTAAAAATAAAACTACCATATGATCCAGCAATCTTACTCTGCCTATATATCAAGAGGAAGTTAAATAACTATCTTAAAGAGATATCTGTGCTCTCATTTTTATTGCCACATTATTCATGATAGCTGATATATGGGTTTTTGTTGTTGTGTTTTTGGTTTGTTTGGTTGCTTTGGTCATAGATTTCAATTGGTTTACTGGCTATTCATTCTAAGCCTATATATTCTTGAATGTATGATTCCGCACATGCATGGAAAGTGTAATATTTCCATAAGCAATTACAACTTGGGAAAGCCCTACATCTATACTCTGTAAAATTATTTTCGAGGCATAATTTTACACTTTGTGTGGAGCTATTATAGAACATACTTCATGTTATGTTCCTTATCCAAAGGTAAAGACTTTCTTGTGTTTAGATATTATATATTGAAGGTCTTGTGCTGGAGACCTTAAGTATTGAAGAAATATTAATGTGGACTCTCATTTTTAATGGGACCAGATCTCCAACTTCCTTCAAAATTGCACAACCACTAGTATCCCTGTTCTTCTCTCAATTGACTCATCCTCTGACAAGCTTCAGAGAGACTCGGCACAGCAGCCAAACCTTCATTCAGGGACTCAGAGTGGACCCTTAGTTCCTCCTCTGCACATTTTTTTTTTTCAGTGTCTAAGTTCTACAGATGAGAGTTGCTTTATTTTTCCTGACGGCTCCCCTCTGCCCCCTCAACTTACTGAGAACACTGTTCTGTTTGGACTCCTACACTCTGATTCTTGCTGTCCACAGTTGGGGAATTGTTCCCTGTCAGAGGTAAATCTAAAATGGGCTCACCTTGTGAGTATCCTTGTTCTTAGGTATCAAATACCCAAGCACATATCCTTACCTATTTTGCCCAGTTTACCTAGATTTACAAATAAGAGTGCTTCTTCTATACCAAGTATTTGGTAAAAGTGGGAGCAGATTTTATTCTGGGGAAAAAAAATTGTAGAAATGTTATGTAAAATGTCAGTTTCTTTTTCTCTTTCTCTCTACAGAGAGAATTTTTTCCCCCAGGCAAATCACCTTAACCAGTCAAAGATATATTATTTCCCCATTTGGGTTTCTCTTTTTATGTGAGATATTCTACTTTAGACTCAACTTTGTTCTTTGTCTGCTGATTTTTATGGGTGCCAACGAAAGTTTGTGCTGTTAATAATGGACCTCTAAGTTGTCCACACCTAAACTCTGATTTTTGCCTCTAAATCTTTACAAAAATTTGGGAAATATTGTACACACCAGATATTTTCCTACATTCTAAGAAAACTCTATGATAATGATGTGTATGTAAATTTAAAATTACAACTATAATTAGAAAAGAAGTTTTATGGAACCATCACAAATACCAACTGTTTTACAAGATAATGCAAAAGTTGCCTAAAATATAAGTAGTGCGAAATCTCCCAAGATGATATTTTCTGAAAGATTCTTTTTTTCTAAGTATGTCTTTAAATTGTATTGAGTCCGTATGATATTTTACTTTTTATGAGTATTGTGTATTTTCCTAATTACAGCAATTGTTCACATTATATGAGAAGCCACACTTCTAACATTCATAAAAGTCATGTGGCCATCTTCTCTAGCTCATTATGAAAGAAAAAAGGCAAAGAAGTAGAGAAAAGGTTCTGCTGTCTTAATTTCATATGAATAGTACTGTGAATGCCTTATATTAATTATTAATTCTATGTACTTGAATAATTCAGATCTCAAAGGATAAAACTGAAGTCAGGTTTTGCTGAGACAGTTTTGGGGGCTTTTTGACAAAATCAACCTTAGTCTTGGTGGGATGGGTGGTGCTCCCAATTGTCAATCATCCTGGGAAGAGGATGATTCCAGGAGTTGAAATAAAACTCACAGATAAAATGTATTAGGAATAATAAGACAACTGTTAAAAATTAAGCCATTCAAAAGTTCTTACAAAAATTTACAGGATAAAATAAACTCAAAATTGAGCAGTAAGATCTAAATATGTTCATGGAGCAAAATAGCTATACGAATTATTATTTAGTGTCTTTATTGGACAATTTATAGAGAGACTCTTTAAGGTTTTGTAGGGCACAGAAGAAGAAAAAAACAACTTTATTCCTAAGGATGAAACAAATAGCAAATAGAATGTTGGGAGAAAAAAAAATGTTTAAATTTATTACTATTAAATCTGATTGGAGAATGTAACCAGGTATATTGTTAATGGGATTAATAGCACAGAACTTTTTATTTGAACAGACTTATTACTTAGTCTCTTGTGCTGCTATTTCACTCTAAGATCAGATGAGTCGGAATGCAGCCTCATAAGGAGAGGCAGATACAAAAGAAAGTGAACCCTGGAGGGGTTTTACTTTGCTCTTCTATTCATTGTAGTGGCAGAGAGATCAAATTGTTCCAATAATCCCCACATATGCCCCAAAGAGAAAAGTTATTACACTCTCTTCATAGCAGAAACACATAGATAAGAAAGGAGGAGAAATAGGTGTCTCCTGCCTCCCCCACAAAAAGTGTATGTTAGATGAGGTATTTAGGAAAAACTTAAATAGTTATGCATTTTTAGTACAATAACATCCAGTGGGTATTGGGACTCTATTGATAACCGAGTTTCAGAAAAGATATCATTGTCATGTTTGTTTCTCTTTTATTTATTGTTAGGTAATTGGCCAACCAATTTATATTTAGGTTTCAATGGACTAAATTATTGGAGAAGGAAATAGATGTTTCCAGTCTTTCTGTTTCTGTTCATTAGTATCTAAAAACTTGGTGTTGGGAGTGAGATGAGAGATGATCATTAACCAAAGAACATCTATCAAACTAAAATGTAGACAACAGACATGTTTCCAAGATTCTATCAGGACCATAAAAAGACGGTCAAAATTAATCCTACCATGGATCATCTTACTTTTTAGGTCAGCTGCCAAAAAAATTCACAGTTTTCTAAGTCATCATCCATTAACTGAACTTGCCACTGTTTTCATTGCTGTTCTCTGGAATTCAAGGTCTGCAAAAAGTACAGTTCTATATATCCTAAAACTCCTCTCCTATAACTCCTTTATTCTCTTTTAACTGAAGGCTTGGTTTCTGGAAGTCTCCCTGAGACTTTTTTTTTTTTTTTCTGTTCATACCCATGTACCATGAAGACTGTAGAAAATGTAGTGTTTTCTCCTTTCTTCATTATTATATAGACAGCTCCTTTTCTCTTTTCCCTTGTCCCTCGAGAAAAAAGCAAAACAATTCTTTTGAAACACATGCCCTCAAACAATACCACTCAATACCACTTGGTTGCTTTCCTATATTCCCTGAATATTTTATTACCTGCCTCAATACCACTAATAGTTGACATTAAAATCTTAGTAATGCCACCTTTGATACAGATTACTCATATAACACTTCAGCTTTTAAATTCCATGATCCCAGTTTTTACAATTGTTTCTACCTACTCAATTTTAGCCGCCCAATTTTGTGGCTGTGCCTTAAATCAGATCTTCTCTAATAATTCTACATCTTCAAAATCTTGATTTCAAAAATTTCACTGCTGTCCAAAACCATCTATATTTCTTCATAAATCATTTCCAGTTTAGCAATTATTTAGCACATGTTTGTCCTCCAACTTGGTGACCTCATAAACTCCATGTCCACACTCTTATTTCCATACATATCCAATTAAATCTTAAGTTCTAATAGTAAATTCATTTATTTACTTATGTCCTAAATGCATCTGTCATTCTCTCCCTACCATACTTGATGATACAATGACACTCTCACATATGGTTGGAGCAACACATCTTACCATGACAATTAGTCATGTTTACATTTTTATTATAAATATCAACTGGATACTCACCGGACCCAGCATCCTACTCACATCACCAATTCACTTTCTTTTTCTCCTTTTCCCTCAAAATTACACTCTTGTTGATATTGTTTTACAGATATTATAAAAGCAATCACATAGTAAGCTTTCCATAATACCATATTACTTGTATTTGCTTTCAATGCACTCTGTTTTATTTTACAAAAGGTTTTTCGTAATACCTTTGCTATATCTTTGACCTCTCTATCGCGATGGGGAAAAAGTGTTCACCATATATTTCATGTGTTTGCTTTCTTTCACACTCATTCTTTAATTTGGGAAATAATATGCAACTAGATTGTTAGTGAAAGTAATTTGTGTGACATTTGGACAAAGGCAGTTGAAAGTCAACATGCCTTCTCCACCTATTTCTTTTCTTTCATAGTGATTTTAGGAGCCACATATTCTAAGACTAGTAACCTCCAGCAACTAAGTTTCTTAGTAATTGTTTTTGAAAGTGACTCGTGTAAGATGTTAATTACTGTGGCCAATACACAAATGCTGCAGGCATTCTTGTAGTTATTCTTCTATTTACTCCTAGGAATTCACATTATTTTTCGAGTTACTGGACTATTTCATTAAAACTCAATCAGTTTGAAATTTCCTTAGAGGCTGATCTCTATTAGGTATCACTCATTCATATCCAGTATTTATTGTAAGGACTCTTATCAGGCTCTAATAATAAGAATTTCATTTAAACTTTTCTGTCAAGATCACCAACCACCTCTACCCCACAAAATTCAATGGTCAATTTTGCTCTTTACAAATGATACCTCAAAATTATTAGAGAAAGATTACATTCATAAGTGTCACTGTCCAACAGTGGACAAGTTACTCACTATAAAGAAATAAACAAGAGTAATATATTTAGGAAAATTGAAATCAAGTGAATCTAAATATCCGTATCTACCTATGTCTGTATGTCCATCTGTCTATATGTCTTTCTGTCATATATCTATGATCTAGCAATCTGTCTGAAGGTATGGCTTTCAGAAAAACAAGAACAGAAAATGCATTGCCCCTGAGGTCATGCTTTGGTATTTTTTAGGTGTAATGTATAGGGAAGCAAAATCAACAGCAAAATCAACAATAGGAGACTGGACACGTGGGTAAAGAAAAAGTTGATTGAGATGTTATTGGCCACTTGTTTGCTAACAGTCATGCCAGTATTAAAATTTGTCATTTGCACTTAACATATGTCTCTTATATTAAGATCTATCAGTTTAAGGAATTCTATGTAATTACCTTAATTTAAAAATTCTATAGAATTTCTATATATCATTCTAATAAAATATGAAAGGTTTTATGCATTTTGAGGTACTCATTAGCAGTTTCATTTATTTTGAGCTTTTATTGTTCTTTGTTGAAAAGAGAATGAATATTAATGGTAGTTTGCTGAATTAAAATGAAAAGATTAAGGGCCTTTTTATTTTATCTGTATTACTGGTATATAATTAAATCTGAATTATTTATTATTTTTAGTTCATTTTTGATGATCTATGTTGTTGAGGTTTTTTCCTTTGTTTTAAAATCTCAGTATAAGTGAAATGTTTAAATTGCTACCATAATAATTTGCCATTTAGCAAGTTTTGTGCCATGATAAATTACTTTTTTTACAAAATCAAGAGTATTATGAAACACTATTAGTAGTAACTATAGTACTTGTTAGAAACTACCTGAAATAATAGAGCATCTTTATATAATATAGAGCATCTTTTATATAGGTACTTAATAAAAATAAATGACCATCCCTGGAATGTTATTGACTATGATGGAAAAAAAAAGTAGTCAATATATATGTAATGGAAAGCATATAGACTCACATGAGAGCAGATATTTTCTATGCCGAGTAATCACAAATTCTTTATAATGGTTAATATTGGATTTAATAATGATAAAATGTCAGTGTTATAGCTTTTCACCAATAATTTTAGTTTTTGTTTCCTTTATATCTTGAAGAAATTATCATGAAGAAATTTTAAATGGCAAGATCTTCTACTAAACTATAATACTTAGTATTCATTACAAACTTTACAATCATTAATTAACAGATAATATGGAGTATGATAATCGGTATTGTTATCAGTTTATACAGAAGGAAATGTATCAGTCTATGAACACAAAATAGATTAGTAACACTTGTTAATATTCTACCCACTAACAATTTTCATCCTTTTTAATTATCTTTTAAGAATTAATTACATGCAAACAAAAGGAGATTTATGTATATTCAGATAAAATTTTAGGGTAAATAGAAACTAGATAATAATTAATTACCTAGCAATGATAATATTGAATTAAAGACATATCTTCACAGTTCTTATCTCAGAACATAGCCCAAACCAACAAAGAGGCATAAAAGGAACAAAAAGAAACTCATATGAAACTAGAAGTCGTCTATAATTCTAAATTTTCGTTCTGAGAAATGCTATTTGTTTAATGAATGGCAATAAGGAAAAATAAGGAAAGATAGAAAATAAGGAAGAAAGAAATACTTGCAGGCCTGTGAAGGCAAAGTTCAATAGTCAAGTGTAATTCTCAGGTGAAAACATAAATTTGCAAATGGAGCCTGATTCATTGAGGAAATGTGTGTATATCTATAAGCCATCACACTAAACAAAACCAATTCAAAACAACTGACCAACTACCAGCAACCACCAACCAGCCAAACAACCAAAAAAAAAAAAAATCATAAAGCATTCCTCTATCTCTGTGATACACTGGGGAGAACACAGTAGTTGTTAATCAGCTTGTCAGATACATTCCCATTGAGAAGAATTGAAGTGTTGTTAGAAAGTCATACAAAGAATCTGTCACATTCTTGTCCTTCACTCTGACCCACACAAATATCTTGCTGGAAATGTACTCACAAGGCAGAGGATTTGGGAGATAGTGTTGGGTGTTAATGTAGCAAAATTTAAATGACATGCATCCTTAGTTCATTCCATGGAGTGGTCCTTTCTATACTGTCACAAATGCATGACTCAGAATAAATGTTACATGTTCAATGAAGAAAGACAACTGCAGAGAATCTCACAGGACCTACTCAATTGCACTAATAAAATGAACAAAAAAGCAAAATGAAGATGGAAAACAAAACAAAATTTATTACACAAAACGAGTTAAATTTATAAACCAATCTTGTTTTCGATATTTTAGAAATTCAAGACTGTAGGTTTTTGAAGAATAAATGCTAAGACAACAGGAGGTCATGAATATTAAGCCACTAGTACTCTGGAAATAATCAAATAAGAAAAAGAAAATGATTACATAAAACAAATTATAAGCAGACATAACCTGCACCACTGCAAACAATAAATGTGGAAAATACAGTACTAAGGAATTAATAAAGTTTAGATAAAATTAAGCATTAAATCATGTAATATTATCAGAATTCAATGATAAAAATCTGTGTCTATATTAACCTAGAAATAATTCCAAGCTATTTAATTATATAAAGTGTTCAAAAATCAGACTACTTTCATTTTTTTCTACAGCAAAATATGGCCAAAACATTTAGTTTCTAGCCATACTGACATTAAAACTTTGAGATTAAATGAAAAAAAAATGTGATTATAAACTATATCTAGAAACAAATCTACATACCGTATTTTCACTTATCACAATTCTTGGAAGAATCATGATGCCTGACTAATTTGTTATATACATGTTTATGAGGAAAGCAAGTTTCTAAGATTAAAGGTTCCAGAAAATATTTATGCTCTTATTTGTAATTTGAATTTTCCCAGTAGAATTATTCAATCTATTTTTGTGCTGAAAATATATATGAAAATTAAATATATATGTGTATATATGTATAGTACATATATATCATTATGTACTATATGTAGTGTAAAAATGTATAGTTAATATATGTTATACATACAAATACAAATATATATATTTCACAGTTTTTTTTGGCTTATTTTTTTTAAGAGAGCGCTGAAAGATTGCATGTAACTGTCAAACATATATTTCTTTCTAAAAAGTATGATAAAAGTAATACTTTTTTGAACATAAAGAGCTACTATATGAGTGTCCATTTAGCATGGTTCAAAGTATAAAATGTATACTTTGTATCTAAGATCAAATTAATCTTTTATGCTGCATACTATTTTTTCTTTTAATTAAAAGAATGTTTAAGATAAACTGACCTTCAGTCAAATGCCACGGATCAGTGAAAATTGGATTATTTATAAAACATTTAAAAAATAAAATTAATGTAATGCCTATCTAAAAATAACTCATAATACTAGAGTAATCATTTAATAACCAGATTTTAGAAACGTCTTTCATTGTGGGCATATTTGAGATGTTTTAACAGCATGCTAATATTTCTTGTTAATGTTAAATATATAGGTGGCAGGAAAAAAATCATCATCATGGAAGAAAATGAAAAGTAACAAACAAAATCAAGACAGTTGTTAAAATGTATTTTAAATCCTCGTCATTAATCAGTTCTTTTGAAATGTAAATCATCCAAGAAACATCTGATTGACTGCTGTGTTTAAAACTGTTGACATTATCCTGGTGTGTTACTTTAGTTTTTTTTCCTGCAAAGAGCTTGAAAAATCTTAGTGCGGGTAGTTGACTAAGAAGCGATTACGGAAAGTAGTACAGTAGGAGTACGTGTGTGGTGAGAACGAGACAGGTCAGAATTGAAAACCAAAATGACAGCATCCTGTAAAGTTAGTTGTAGGTTGTGGGAGTTATTTCTTCCCAGATCTGAGAAAAGAACAAATTCACCGGAATTATTGGCAGCTGGGATATTTATTTTCTGGCAGTTCTCCATTTGAGAGTCGCCGCTACAGATATCTTCTGCCAGGGGTGTTAAGTTTAGTGTGCTTTAAGTGTGCAATGGGTTTGCTCCAGGTATCAGAAAATATCCCGGAATAAATGCGGAAAGATGAACAATAGTTACTTCAGGACAGAGACTGACAATGTAAAATGAGTCTGAGGTCACACCTCTAACTGAAATTTTCAGTACCTCTAACTGAAATCAGTTGTAACCTAAGGAAAAACAATGCAGACATCAGAAGGGTCTGCCATACCTGAAGGTATAAAAAGAATTAAAGCTTGGTCACTGCAGGACTCAACTAGAAATCTAGAGGAAAATATTGACTTTTAAATAAAGAATTACAGATAAGAGTGAATTCTATAAAATGAGTTCTGTAGTAAATGAAAGAGTAAAAGAACTGTATTGGTTTGGTAGCAAGTAATCAGTTACTGGTTGCCAGGTGTATTAGCTTCTTATTGTTGTAACAACATAGCACAAATTTAGCAGCTTAAAACAAGACAAATTTATTATCCTACAGTTCTGGAGCTGAAAGTCTGAAATCACTTTTAGTGGACTATGGTCAAGGGCTGGTTCCTTCTGGAGTTCTCTACGGGAGAACCCGTTTTCTTGCCTTTTCCAGTTTCTATATTCCTTGGTTCATTTCCCTCACACTTCTCTGTCTCCATCCTTAAAGCCAGACAGTGTAACTCATTCCTTTTGACTTCTGCTGACCACCTTATATCTTATCTCCTGACACTTACTTTACCATTTTCTCCTTATGAGGACCTTTGTCATTACATTAAGCCCACTAGATAATCCAAGGATGATCTCCCCATATTTTAAGGTTATTAATCACCTCTTGAAAAGTCCCTTTTTCCACATATGATAACATATTCACAAGAATAATGAGATAAATAAGTGGAAAATTGGGGGAGGCCATCTTTCAAACTACAACATATGATAAATTTTTAGGCAAAAACATAATTTCAGGACTTTACCAGAGACTGAATGATAAAATCTAGCTATTCCTAGAATGCTTTGGTGTTATATGAAACTTATATGCATTTCTACCTACTTCTCAAAGTTCTTATCTAAGGAAATTTTTCCACAAAGTACAAACATCTCAAAAACATAAATGAAAAATAAGATATGGAATGAATGAGCCCAGATCCAGTGATGATTTTCTCTGGGAAAAATAGGTTCTTTGCATCCCTTCAAATCTAAGTTTGGGCCTAAAGAATTAGGGATTAATAAATTAATGTTTATTAATTTATTTGGTATTGTTATTGAACAACTGTTTAGGGTCACATATATTCACCATACACTTAAAGTAAACATTTTATGTTTATAGTAATAAATAGTAATTTCGTTTATTTACTATAAACCCCCTCCCTTGGAGTAAAGGGGAAAATGGTTGCTGGCTAACATTCATAAAATGGACAGTTTGGAGAAGCTATTTTTCTCAGTCAGGGTAAAGCAGCCTTAGATGCCAAAAATATATTTCAGTACTATGTCTGATTACCATAGTAAATGTCAGGAAAAAGTGGTTTTAAGTGTATGTTCACAAAAAGCCTATAGTGTGCAGTGGATCTCATTATCTTGACTAGAGGGTATATTTTGTAGTAGAGTTTCAATGACTCAAAGCCAAGCTATCTTTCAGTGATTTATAATTCTGATTATCAGGACGTTCTGCATGATGGACCAGCCATTTCATCAGCCAGAAGTTCCAGTTGTGCAATTCTCTATCTTGAATCAAACCTGTTTATGAAAAGAAAGATTTAGGAAAGCATTCCATAATTTTCAAAACCATAATACTAAATCTATAGTTGCAACCTACCCTCTCAGCAGATTTAAAGGTTACAATTAGAATTTGCTAAATAAAAGTGTTTATATTTTGTTCTTCACTGAGCACAGATGCCACACACACAGATATTCTAACACAAACACACATTATTCTTCCAACTTTTGAGTGATGCTTTACCATTAAATATTATCAAGAAAATTTTTATAAAATTATTACTGAAAATAATATATACGATAGCTGATGAAAGCAAAAACCATACATAATATAGTAATTAAAAGATTTTAAATAAAAACCACAACCTCTGAAAGCTCCAAAAATAAATTTTGGAAAAAAATATTACTTTTGTTTAAAATGTTGTTAATACAGAAAAGTACACATAAAAGTACATTATATGATTTTTTACCCAAACACCACCCAGATTATGCAATAGGATATTACCAGATTGAAGAAGGCTCTTAGTGCTCCCTTTCAGTCACTATCTCCCAAGGAAAATTATTGCTTAAGTTCTAACAGGATAAATTATTTTCTTCTTTTTATCTTCTATTTAAATGAAATTCTACAACAAATACTCCTGTGACTGTCTTCATAAGGTTTTAATTATGCACTAGTGATTTGGGAAATTCTTTTATCTCTATTGCAGGAGATCTTACTATCTGGTTTAAGAAATATTAATTTTATGATTTAGAAGGCAATCATTTAATAAAAATACCTTTACTTTAATATTAAAAAACTCCAAAGTAATCAATTATACAAATTTTACATGTGAAAATGGATTTTTAAGATATAGTTGATACCATAGAGAATGGTATATATATGTGGAAATATATAGATTTCAAAGTTACAATCTCTTACAATATATTTTGCAATCAAGAACAAAAAAAATGTTCACATATTTTTAGTAACTTCAATATATTCAAGACAGCTGGACTTTTAGAAAATTATTAATTTGTTTTAAGAAATTTTTTAAGAATAGTATATCTTTTTTACTTAGTCATACACTAGACAAGCAGTATGTCTAAGCCTTTTTTAAGACAGGATACACATAAGGTTAATGTTTACACTATAGATAGATAAAGCTCTATGTAGCTGGAAGAAATCAGCCTGGCTCTGGCTGCCTCAAGTATCACCAAGAAACACTGAAAACAAATGGGATCAATAACAGGCACATCTGTCATTAATGGGGGGGCACTCCAGTGTGATCTATTGGAAAACTAGGCCAAAGCCTTACTCTTCAGAGTGGTCTGGAGAAAGGCTGGCTTTGAAATTAACTGGGAACTTGTTAGAAATTTGGAAACTCGGATCCAACTCCACCTTGCTCAATAATGTTGCATTTTAATAAGATTTTGGGTGACCCATTTGCATGTTATAAATTTAGAAGTGTAAAGAAAGTAAGAGCACTGACTATATATTTTGATATAAAATGGGAGAATTATGATACTTGCAATTCCTCAGTAGAATTGAATAGTTACAATAAAAGAATGTGGATATTTTATTTGCATCTTCATACAAATATTTTTCACACAAAATAGAATAGTCTTTATTTCTAAAAATGGTTTTTCAGTGAAATATATGTACCTCTTTCTTTCTCCATTCTGGTTTATCTGTGAAGTAGTCAAGAAAAAGTTGATTAATTTAGTCATTGGAAAAGTAACTTATCTTTGTTTCTGTAAAAACTTAAAGTGAGATTAAAGTCATATTCAGGTACTCTGTGACCCTCTGTGGTTTCAGATAAAGATGTTCTTTCTTTATATTTTCAGATATCCATCACTTTTTAATTCACTGTCATGTTTCAGTGTACCAAAGACAAAGAAAAAACTCTATTATCTTTCGTCTTTGGAGAAATTCTTATGTATAGTTGTGAAAGAAAATGTGTGTTCTGCAAACGAAGTAAGTTTGCCTATTTTATGAAAGTCAATATTTCAGATGTATTTGCCAATACTCCCTGGGGCACTCTTAGCAAAGCTGTGGTTTGTCTCATGGAAGTTTTCTCCCCACTGCTTTCAAAGAATCAGACACATTTTATGCTTACCTGCTAGTTATTGGATTTCTGTATTAAGATTCTATTCTGCTGCTCCATGGAAATACTTAAATATTTCTTTTACCTTTTTAGCCAATCATTTTTTGAAAAATATAATTTTGGCAGTGTATTTTACCTAAACTCTTAATGAATCTGCTAATATGGATGAAAGACTTATTTTTATGTTATACCAACCAGAGCCATTATTTCTAAGGAAATAATCTTTATGTTTTTGCTAAGTTACTTGTAGGTGTCCAAAACTGATCTTTTTTTTCTTGACTACAGATATCATTCTTGAAATGATATACATTTCTGTGTTCGAAATACACATTATAATGGAAAATTTCCACAAAATATAAGAAAGAACTTTAAAAATGCAAAAAGTTACCTGTTTTAGGAAAGCGTTTTGTTTAAACTCTCTCCATCATAATTTTGTCATAAATTTATTCTGACAGATTATTAACAATTATTGTTACCTATGTCAATATTTAACCATTGAAATAAGTATGTATTTGGTAAGATGTCTTCTTTAACCAAAGAAAAGAGTTATAAGTTATTTTCTTTATACTGTGCGATAGTCATGATCCATTTTCCATTTATGTTTTAAAACATAGTTAACATTTGAATCCATGTAAAGAACTATAAATTTTTCCACTTATGCAAAAAGAAGCCATACAACAAAACTTGAAATAGGAACCACTACTAGATACTGAGCTAAACACACCACACACATATGTGTGTGTGTGTATATATAATCGTACATATCATACATATCCTATGCATAATCATATATATGCATTCTTACCAAATTTTATACAAGAGAATAGAGGCAGCGTCCTGTTTGGCAATACATTTTTTTTTTTATGTTCTCCACAATTTAAGTGGCCTAAGCTTTTTTTTTGTTTTGTTTTGTTTTCTCATGGAATTTGTTATTCTGTCGGAAAGACACCCAACTTAGGCACAATAATTTACACAATTTTCTGATTTGCTTGGTTATTGGCACACAAGAAACAGGTCTCCAAGACAAAGTGATTCAGTATATTTTCAAAGACTCATGAACTTGAATGTTTGCTTGATTTTTATAGAGATATCTACTCATTAAGATGAAAAACATAAGGAAAATTGAGGTAATGTATCTTCTTATCAGAAATGGAGCTTAGATGTATATTCTAAATATATAAGTAGATGTGTTAACCCACAGAAAGTATGCATTAATTCACTCTGTAAATAATCATCAATGACCATCAATAAGGTGTTGGAAAATAACACATTGTAACACTCATGTGCTGCTATAAAATATTTTCACAAAATTCATGTTATATTCAACAGAAAGGCTAAACAAATATTTCATAAAAGCAGGGCTGATTATGAATATGAGATCCTTTTATAAAAAGAAATGGTTCTATGTAGCAGGCAAAAATGTGCTTTCAAAACAGAAAACAATGTCATTTTAATGTTATTGAATATTACTATTTAATAATAAGTAATGTGCATATATATTCACACATATATATACACACACAAAATAACCTTAAACTAAATTTTTAATTTAAAACTTTAAAAATTATCTTCCCATTTTTAGAAAGTAAAAACAGTCTACATCAATACCTATATTTATTAGTATAGAATCAATAATAAAGACTGTGAAATAATTATATAAATATGTGTATACATATCAAAAATAATACTTATATATTGATCTTTATAAAAATATTAGTGGTTATGAAAATAATAAGGATGTATTTATTGATTTTGTTACTTTTATATTTAATTATTTATTTAAAATTACTATTATATTTTAAATGTGAATTTGAAAATACTTTGAAATAAGATACGTTTTTATCGTTTTTATGTGCTGTTCACTGGGAAAAGTGCTAGTGATTTAATTATTATATACCATATAAATGTGTACATATATACATATATTTTTATTTTTGTAGTACAGACTACACACACATTTACATTTGTGTATGTGCATATATATTGTTGTATAATGTTGTATAAAGTTCAATAAGTAAAATACTTAAAATGCTATGAATACTAAATAAGAAAGAGTATTTCAGTTTTCTTTGAAAATTAAAACTTCCTGAAAATATAGTGAGATGTTATTATTTACAGACTTATCAAAACTAATATAATTTGTTGGCATTCTTTCTCCATTTATCTTCTTTCATAGACATACAGATTGGCCTGGCCCTCTTCTAACAACATTATATATATATATACATATATTTTCACACAGGACTAACAAAAGGACATGGTCTCCACCTATGTTTTCCCCTGCCTCCTTTAATGCTCTGTGAGAGTTATACTATGTATTTGCTAGCATTTTTGAAAGCTACACAATACATCTGCAAAACACAGTACTATTACATTTTATCCTGATACATATTTGCCTTTCAGAAATTTCTTATTTGACTATCATATCTTAAAATTTCATGTATGTATTTACTAAATCTTAATATTAGACATCCAGCTTTTTACGAAAGTCAATATATTGTCTTACAAAATAGTTAAAATGTGTTTCTGAGTGTTATACTTCCAAATACTTCCTAATTAAATATTTACTCAAAACCTTTCTTTTGAAATTCAATGGTAAAAATTTGCTTTTCTTGTGAAAATAGGCAGCTTCTCCTTTATCTCAAGATAAATGGATATTTTTGTTCTATTTCCCTTTGGAAGCAAAATGCTATACCTATAAGAACTGCATTTTCTAACTTATCTCGTGATAGTGTACTTCTTTCTTTAACCTGAATCTGATTTTCTAATTTGATATCATTTTATAATTTTTTTCACACAAAGTAGAATCAATCACTTCATTGTGCAGACAGATGGAAATTAATCAATGACAAGTAAATCAATAAGATAAATCCATGGAAAACATATTTTACCTGATAAAGCATAAAAGCACAACACATATTTATCTTGAAACTGTTAATTAGTGAACCTAAGGCCTTTCACTTATTTTTTTATGAGATTAAAGAACACATATTTAAATTTGTGTATTTGGGGTCCTGACTTTTTAAATGGTTATATCCAATATAGCAGTATACCAGACTGTATTTCAATATATTATATAGTAACTCTAATAATTAAATTCTGATAAAATTTGAAAAAAGAGATTGTGTTAAAGGATAGGACAAAATAAAATTTTCAAATAATTTTTTGGAGGGAATTTTGAGAGTAAATAAATATATCAACTTAAAATATTTTTTATCCAGTTCATACATTGAAAAAAAAAGAGAAGTAAAAATTATGTAAATATTATTTTATTAAAAACTTTTAATCTCAGATACAATAACTTAAATCTGTATCATTATATTGTAAATTTTATTAATTGTAGGTGTTTGTTAAAAATCACACACAATAGTAGAATGGTTTTAATAATAATGATAAAGAACTTACACATATTAAAACCCCTTCAACATTATTTTTATTTGAGTGTCTGTTAATCGACTCTAGTAAAAATAGTTTATGACCTCTTAATTTAACGCATTGACTTTACAGATTTTTCTAATATAAAAATGAAATATCCTTTCAATTACTTGAACTGATTGTCAGAAGTGTAAATAAATGTCTTTACTTAACTTTAGCAATTTTTAATAGATTTCTTTAATAAAATGGTGATATTAAAGAGACTGGAAGTTACTGGTTCCTTTAAAGTTTGGTATTTAATTACCATTCAGTAAGTCAGTCAGAAATGTTTAATGTGCAACTACTAGCTGTTTTGTAGCTAATTGACACTAAGCAAGTAATGTACAATAAGAGGCAGTTTTATTATCAATTAAAAAATAATTTATGAAATGCTACATAAATGTAAGCTATGATAATGATGATGCAATGACAGTACTTTCCATTCTGCAATATCTGTATAATCTGGAATTAATCAGCTTCATTCTTTTTGTTTGTTTTGTTTGAGATCAAGTTTTATGTTTCTTTAACTTTTTCGTTTTTCAATTACGGTTGACATACAATATTATAATATCTTCAGGTATATAACATGATTAAACATTTGTAATAACTTATGAAATGATCACCCCAATACAAGTAGTATCTGTCTGACACCATGCATAGTCATCACAGTGTTATTGACTGTATTCTCTACCTCATACCTTACATCCTCATGACTATTTTGTAACTACCAATTTGTATTTCTTAATGTCTATCCCTTTTCCACCTGTCCCCTTACCCTGCTCCCATCTGGAAACCATCAAAATATTCTCCATATCAAACAAAACAGAAACAAGCTCATAGATCAGCTATATTCTTAAAAGGCCTTCCATCAACCAAGTTTTTCTTGAAATGATATACCTTGATAAAGTTTCAAATAATATAGTCATCGAATACTCATAAATTCTGAACAGCAGAGTTATTTTTATTGTATCTTGTTCTGCAAGCTTATTCATGTGAGGAAAATTGATGTCAATAAGATTTCAAAGAAACCTGTGTATGAGGAAGTGAAGAAAACCAAGTTGTACAACAGATAGTCATAAGAAATTCTTCAAGGACATGTCGAAACACAGTTTGGATCAATGTAATAGAGTTGTCAATATCTTTGAAGCCCAGACTTATGCTTTTGTGCAGCAAAGTGTGAAAGGGTATCTCATTTAGAACTAAGTAGTCTTAGGAGGGAAGGAGACAGAACTATAAACAAAAAATTATGCAAGTGGCAGGCTGTCATTAAGGCTGAGACGGTATATACACATAATCAATGTTGTGGAAACTTCAGTTTATTTATTAGTCCACTTGACTCACTAGACCATGTATTTCATTGGGTGCAATTTGATGCTATAAAAGAAAATATGTCTCCTTCCTTCAATGTTAAAAAAAAAAATTAAAGTTATTTGATATGCACCTGTTATGTCTCTGAATTATTTAACTGCAAGAGAAATAGATTTTATTTGTGTTTTTATATATTTAATATATATAAACATATTTAATAATTATTGCAAAAGAACATGAAACATTTCTGCAATTTATTCACTCCTTCAACAATATTTTCTGCCAGACTATGGAGGTAAAGTAGTAAACAACACAAATAGATAACTTGCTCTATTTTTTCAATTAGGATGGCAGAAAAATAGACAGATACTTACTATGATCTGTGACTAATATATCAAAGAAAGTAAAGCACAATATAGAACAAATACTAGGAATATTTATCCCAGCCTACACAGACGGTGCCTGGGATGTTTCCCCAGACATCTGTCTTTCACTGTAGCTAGACATCTCCCAAACTAGCTCTATTCCTTTAGTTTAGTGTTTCTTAAAGTATAGTAATTGGTTTCTTTAAAAAGGAAGAAAAAAATATTGTATGAAAGCTAAGTTTTTAATTATTATAATATCATCTAAATATGCCCAATCATAAAACATAGAACAAAGTTATTGGGGTTTAGTTCTTGTGCAATTTTCAATTTAAAGCATATTTTATAATGTTGATAAAGCAACACAATTCAAATTATTGCACTGGACAATGTTTGTCTAATGGTAAATTGCTTCTCACAATATGAATATGGAATTTGCTGCTACAAGTTGGATTTAGGAGTATGATTTGATTTACTGCTAAATGATTACTCATACAAAATTCACTTCATAACTCTTCAAATGAACAAACAACAAACTAATTCTTACCAGGAGTAGGCTTCAGCAAAGACAGTACATTGACAAGAATTGTGTTAGAAAGTCAATGCATAGTCAATAATTAACAAACATTTGAATAAGTTTACTGTTTCAAATGAGATATAAGAAATACAACAAGAATGAATTACACAAGAGTAAATGTGTACTTAGAACTTTAAAATAAGTGTATCTCATTTGTTTCTCAGAGATATGAACAAAAGATGCATTTCATTAAGCAGACAGTCATCCAATAATAAGCATTTGAAAACTTTGGAATTTAAAACTATAATTGTTGAAATTAAAAATAAAAATAAAAACAAAAGTTCAGAAAATAAAGTTAATTCAGTACTAAAAAATAAACTCAAGAGCTAATTACTATTGTGGAATGTTCACCTACGAAGTTATAAGAGCACATAGAACTAAAATTAAATACAGGATCTGGTATGAAACCCTATGAAGCCACACTCACAAACACACGCTTATGACACAGGATTGTTAAAGTCCTGAAGTAAAATCCAACAATTCTTAACAGTGTCTATTGGTATGATGCAGTGAAAAGAACTCTTTGTCTCTGTGATAGTCTTCCCATTCATAAGCACAGTATAATTATAAAATGTTAGAAAACTCCCAAACCAGGGACATCCTAAAAAATCCCTGACCAGTACTCTTCCAAAAATGTTAAAGTCAGTGAAAAAAGGAAATACTGAATACCTGTCTCAAGTTTGGGAAGACTCAGGGGACAAGATGACTAAATGCAACTTGATATTCCAGATTAATGATGGAACCAAAAGAATGTGTTAAGCAGAAACACTTTCAACAAATATTTTAAATTTTAATAAAGTTTGTACTGTACTAGTATCGTACCATTTTTTATTCTTTATTTTTGGTAAATGCATCGTGCATGATTATGTAAAATCTTAACATTAGGAGGAGATTAGTGAAAGATATACAGGGACTACTTGTACTATCTTTACAACTCTCATCTAAATCTAAAATTATGCAAAATATAAATAAAAACAGAAAAAAATTAACTTATACTCTTCTTGCCACAATGCATCAAAATTCAAAACAAAATATTGTAAAAACTTTTTCCTTATAAGGTGGTATTACATTATGACGATAATTAAATCCTGACATGAGGAGCTTGTGTCAGTTCAGAACTTTTGGTAGCAGACCCTGAGATAAACGTAGGTATTCTGAAAGGTTATTGTAGTTAGTGCCTGTGATAGAAAAAGAAAGAGGAAGCCAGATTGCATAAGGGAAAGCTTCAGAATGCAATGCAGATCTGAAACATAAACAAAAATGGGAGGGAACAGGATGGGTAGAAAGAGCCTGAGACCACTTCCCAGATCTGACAAATTATTGGCCACCATGATAAGAAACTCTCAAATATGGGTTTCTCATTAGAGGAACTCCACATTGGACACAAATGACCAGCCTTGGTAACCTCATTACTTCTAGTCATTAGCTGGGGCCTGCACAGAAAATATATGGTCTCATCTCAAATGCTGGGACAGGACTTAATGATGCTGAAATTGGAGACTGTCAGTGACCTGCTATCTTAACAGCTGAATGCAACGTCTTTTCTGAAGGGAGATCTGAGCAAGGCAACGAGGATAATCGTAGTAGAACTAGATGATGACTATTGGGGATTAAATATTTTCCTAATCAGATTTGCACTAGTGTAAATAGAATCACTACATGTTCTTATATTAAGAATTATGTCTTATTCTTTTCCTGAATTCCCCGTAAATTTACTTATATATTTTGACTTAATGGAAAAGATTAAATATGGTACCTAACATTAATTGAGTTCGTATTCTGTTACATGTATTATTTAAAAAAAAACCTTATACATAACAACTCATTTAATCTTTATCAGCTCTTCGAAAGGTAAACCATTTTTAGTACTATTTTATTCATGAACCAAATAAGATGAAGTAATTATATAAGGAGTGTATATTAGATTGAAGATTTAAGCCATTCTAAATTAAGAACTGTACTATTTAAATTTAACAGTAAAAGTAGAAAATCTTCAGTATTAATATGCAAATAAATTATAGGCATATTTAGCAAATATCATTGGGGTATGTTTTCATGATGTTTATTACGGTTTTTGCTCTGCCTTGTTTTCTCCTATGATCATTCTAATAAATGAATAAGCACCAAAGATAACATCAGAGTTTCATCCAGTATAGGGTTACCAAATAAAATACATGGTATTTAGTTAAATTTGTAAAACTTGATTTTTAAAAATATTTATGTCCCAAATATTAAATATTCTATACGATAATAACAATTTATTAATTGCTTATCTGAATTTCACAATAACTGGATTTCCTATATTTTGTATGCTAAATAGGGCAATCCTGGTCATTTTATTTATGTAGAAGATAATAAAACTTAATATTTTGGAGTGTTATTATATGCCAGGGACAGTGTTAAGAGCTTTTACACGTTTGAGCTTGTTTAGCCATCACAATAGTCAATGGACTGATTACCATTCGATTTTTAATTTTCCTAGTGAGAAACTGATGCTCATAGAAGTCAAGTAAATTCCCTGAATTATTCAAGCAGTAAATGTCTACCAAGTCAATTTATGGTGTGAATATGGGCTTACAAGTGGGGCTGTAAATACTCGAATCACATATTAATGACCATGCATTTTTGTAAATTTAAACTGCCTCTCTATTCAAACCTGACTATAGACACAAGTGTGAATCAATCTGAGTGCGAAGAATTTTCCTGCTAACCCTTAGACTTTTGGATGATGATAACTAACTGATATTGCTTTAAGAAAGAGATTAATTGGGAGCTGTCCTGGTGCTAATAGCTAGACCTTGTTGTTGAGAAGAGCTGTCCTGGCACTCAGCTAAGCATTAATGTTCACTTATGTTAAACATAAGTAGTTTCCTAGGTTACCAACATAAGACCAAGCTACTCTGTGACTATGATGAAATAAACTAAAACAAGATATCTACATAATCTTTTCCAAATGGAGACAAAAGGCCCCTGTGTAAACCACAAAGATTATCAAATGACTTCTCCACAGTTAACTCGACTGACAACTACTTCTTTACCCATTCTGAACAATCTGATGGGGAAAGAAAGGGAGAAAGAGAAATTTATTCCTTGGTTCCTTTTGCATTGTTATTAAAAAAAATTATTTGGTCATTGTTTGCCTAAGATATGCTAACTGTTCTGTGCCTCTGGGTTAGGTTCACTGGGCATTTTGAGCATCTCGTTAGTAACCACATTGTTCATCTGAGATGTGACACGTATTCTGATCCTAGAATTAGTTCTTCAAGATAGAACAGAGAGACTTTCCCTCAGCCCAGGGTATGCTAAGTGCTAGTAAGGATAAAAAAATAGCATTGTGATGACGTCAGAGATGATCTTCATTGAGCAAGGTGAAAAGACTGGAGAAATCAAATTATCCAAGGGGAAATTCCGATTGGGTTACAGTCCATCCCTAGCAACAATCAGATCAGTTAACACTCTCTTATGGATCCTGGCTCTCTTCTAATATGAGTATAAAAAGTGTACACGTATATTCTATGATAGAATAAGTGAAAATTCAATCCTTCAAAGAGATGGTCAAATGCAATACATTAAAAATTGTTGAAGTGTGATAGTAACCCAAGCTACAACTAGCTGACGAAGGTAATCTTAAACCTGTAATTGATATTCATCATTTCTCTACTCAACCATAATTTAGAGTTTCTATACACTTAGCATCCCAGATGGTATTGTTTGCTTGCCTGTGGGCACTGAGCCTTTGAAGCTATACTGTTCTCAGGCAATGGACACTATAATTCATTATTCAATATTAGAATGTAACATAAAAGCACCAAGACACACCCCATTGAATCCCTTTGGCTTCGTATATACTCTCACCCTGTTCATTATTTAGTAGCTATTCTAGTTTTTCATGAAAATCAGGGTCAATTTTTGTATCAGCACACTGACATATCCACTGGCATGAGGAATCCAAAGTTGCCAATTTAGTATCACAGCTTCACTTCCACATCAGTAAAGTCTTAACTTTTTTCCATGGACAGAAATGCCCTGTGCTCCTCAGGGGACCAAGAAACATATTCTACTGAGGTCTTAGTTTTCTAGGATGAGAAGCAAAATTTTTATAAGTAGGTCTCTGGGCATAATGGTGAGGGAAAAACAAAAACAAAAACAAAACAAACTTTCTTTAACCCCTTATTTCTAGACCCTGTATATTGTGGTACTTGAAACTCAACACCATATAGTGACTGATAATTCAGGACATATGTTGTAATTTATAGCATCTGAATTTCCAAAGTATATTCTCTTTAATGAGCTATTATATATGCCTAGGTTCAATAGGCTTTTTGCTTTTTATTAATATGCTAAATAGAAAGATCAGTGAACCACATAACTCTGATCTCACTATTGTTCATTCTTTATGGTAAAATGGGTCTTTTGATCTGAATAAAGCATTCTGTAAACTCTCAGATTGTGTTGTTTAAGAAGGCTTTCTGTGCTATGATTCTGTAAATTAATATCATGCTTAGCCTCAGGAATAGTAATGATGATAAATTTAGTATTTATTAGTGGCACTGGTAAATAAGCTTGGATAAAATAGAGTGTATGTTAAGAAACTACATTTCCAACACCCATGCTATTCTAGCCAATCTCTTCATTTGTGTATTGTGCAAACATTTGAGATATGGAGGAGAAAAGCTGGTTAACGTTATTAGGTCACTTATATTGTCCACCTGGTAGCATTCCCCATACAATGGTCTCTGGTGTACATTAATGTGAAATACACAGACCACAAGATTTTTTGTCATTCTCGTTGGCCATTCACATCTCTTTCCAAGTACCTTTCCATCAAAATTCCAGGATTGTACTATCCAAGTCCTATGCTATCCAGGCCAAGACATTATTTCCCCTCAGGTGAGATATAAAAGTTAAAGCATTCATTAGGCCACCTCTCCATCAGATTTGGGTGGGATAATGGATATATTGCTCACAGCTCTGCCCACCAAGATTTATTTTTATATACTACAGTTTTTCAAAGCCTTAACCTTAATGGAATAGAATGCAACTGCAATTCACTTTGGGCTACCATTCTTATATTCGATGATCTATATGCGAATTAGGTCCAAGTCTTTTCCTCCCCCTAGTGGGTCATAGGGAATATGCCATAAAGCAATACATGAGAATTGAAGGACAGGACTTGGTATAAAAGAAATGTGACATGGGAGCCTGAGTCCCGTTTTTCTACATCTGCTTAATAAGGCTAGCTAGTCTCCAATATGTCATTTCTGTAATATAGTGGATTTTCACAATGCTCGCCTAAAATTATGTTAGTGGATTCAATTATACCCAGTGCCTCATGGAAAGCTATAGTTATATACTCAGCAAGTGTCCTATGATCAAACACATAGTCTCAACCATTGTCATCCTAGAAGCTGCTTCTAAAGAGGACATTTGTTTTTTTCCTACAGTGAGCAAGGTCTTGTTGCAACACACTAGGAACTTCTAAAACTACTCTCTCCTAATGGTCTATAACACAAAACCCACACAACTTGCATATAAACAACACACATCTATTTCACCTTGGTTTCGATGAGTCTATTGTCTAAAGCAAAAGAGCATACTCTGCGGCCTGTTCGTAATGTAGAAAACTTCTTGCTTTAAAGAATTTCTACTCATTTATTAAATATGTCAGAATAATAACTCCATTTATGTCATATATTTTCCCAAAGATTCAAAGAGGTACATCAAATATCTATTTCTCCGTGATAGAAGTCAGTCTTTGCAGGATAGAAGGAGATTTACATGGTTGAGATTATTCAAATTCTGTACCCATAAAAACTTCACCAATTTTTAATCCTTTTAAATATCTGAGAGATTATCTTGACAATTGGGAAAGTTTGGTTTTTTTTTACTAGAGAATTTGGTGTTTTTGCCAATTCCTACTCATCAGATTGAAAATTGCACAATATAATTAACACAGAATATCAGAATGATAAAGAATCCTACAGAATGTATTATGTCCCAGAGTAGAAGATCAAACAGCCCTGCAGCAGGACATTAAAGATGCACTACTGAACTTGCCTTATAAAGATGGACTTTTTAAAATTTTTTCTTGGTAAGAAAAAAAACAACAACATTTGGCAAGCTAGAAGCTACATGCAAAATGTCAGAAGCTGTATTGATCTGCTGTACCCAGGGATTAATGTTATGGTGCTCTTCTGCTTTCCATACAGGTTCAGATAGTAAATTAAAAGGAGCAATGATAGATATGTCTCACTGAATCTTTAAAATACTTGATTTTAATGTTTTCTCTGTAAATCTGTCAAGAATATAGTTTTGCTTTGGATATAGTGTCTTGGCCAGAGGATGTATAGTTTAAGGGGCTTCCTATTAGGGCTTCTTAACACAAAGGTACAATGTGGAAACCAATAGGAGGCTTTTTCCACATGCTAAGTGTACACGTCCCAAGTAGATACTAGAGAATTGGAAATAAACATAGAGCGTCCAAGGCCAAATTAGATATCCTGTGTGATAAATGTATTCCAAAACTTTTTATCACCTGGGGTTTATATATTAGTAAATTCAAGTTATTTTAGCCTTTGATTGCAGTATCAGCTCAGACATTATATCTGAAAATAATCAAAATTTCTAGTGACTCCTTTCTCTGGTGTATATTTGCATTGGCAAATTACAAAAGCCCCATCTGAAGAAGAATCAGAGGCATATAGAGTAGCGCAAATGGATTCTTCCTCAAGAGGATCTTCCTGCCCTTCAAGCAATGGAAAATAACCTGGGTTGGGTAGTCATTGAAGCAGTATTATGTATCACATTGCAGCTTAGATCAGTCATCTTCTGTTTACCAGGTTTTCTAAGTTTCCATCTCACTGCTCAGAATACAGTTTTCTATTAGATATCTTTGTAACAAAGCATGCTGATTGCCACTCCTGACTTGATAGCCATTATGGAAATATTCACTTTGCTTTGACAGTTATGTGCTGTTATCTGGACTTTGACATTCCAGATTCCTATCGGTCTCATTGTTTCATATGATATCTCTTAGTATTATTTAAAACTTATAGTAGAAAATTACCATATATCTTCTCAAAGATGCTATATTATACCACAATTTACAGCATATTCTTTGTTGTCTTAATGAAGAAAATAACTTCTAGGCTCTTCCAGAAAACACAGATTAGTGGTGATCGCATGTAATGGGGTAAATTGTCTCTCTTGAAAATTCGTATATTAAAGTCTTCGTGTTTAATATCTCAGAACGTGACTGTATTTAGATACAGGGTCTTTAAAAGAGAAATAAACGAGATAATTAGGGTGGGCCTTAATCCAATATGACTTGTTTCATTATAAAAAGAAGAAATTTGAATACAGACTATTAAAGAAGGAAGACCATGTAAAAACATAGGTAGAAGATGGTTATGTGCCATCCAAGTAAAGAGGTCTTTGAGAAATCGGTCCTTCCAACACCTTAACCTAAGACTTCTACCCTCCAGAACTGTGAGAAAATAAATTTATATTGTTTAAGCCACCTAGTCTGTGGTACTTCATTATTGCAACCTTAAAAAACTAATACAGTAGCCATATTTTAGTTAGAAATCTATTCTAGGAGGGCCATGCACATTATATCTATGTATGTATTTGAGCACCATTATCTCTCCATTCAATTCCCAAGTCATATATCCACATACCCATATGCAAACTCAGTATTTCCATTTAAAGGTTTAGAGTTTCTTAAATTTAACATGTGAAAAACCGAGCTCCTTATATATTACAAAAATGACATTATTGTGGTCTCTTGTTCTAAACCGTTGATAGATAAATCAACTCTTCTAATTGTTCCAGAAAAAAATCTCTCTGTCAAACTTGACTTTAGTTTGGTAGGAGTAAAGTGAAGAAGGGGGAGTAAAATGGAGATCAAGTCACTGAAATAGGGAATATCATGAAACCAAATTTGTTGTGTAGTTTATAGGTCACCGTAATAACTACAGCGTGAAATGAGATGGAAAGACAGTAGATAATTACAAGCACAGGAGTGATATAATCTGCCTTAAATTTAAGAGGATTATACTAGCTACTGCATTAAGAAATGAAAGGAGAGCAACCCAGAAGAAGAGTTACACTAAGAGGATTATTATAAAGTTACAGGATAAAAATGATGATGTGGTGGTGCAGGGTGGTAGTATTGAAAGTGATGTTATTTAGATATTTTTAGATATATACCAACTACTTTTCTTAACTTCTACATTAGTTGCTACATACTATCAATAATATATTGAGAGGAATGATATTTAAATAATTTTATTACTTTTTTATTTTCCTAAGCTCTTAGTTGAATTGTAAAATATAACAGGAGTAAAACATGTACTACATGAACATTATTGCATTCACTTAATAGAAGTTACACAAAATGATAAGAATGGCTACCTTTGATTTCTAAGACATTTAAAATGTAAATGCAAATTAAAGTGTTGTATGGAAAATTCAAAATTAATAAAACAAAAATTATCAGAGAAGGGACTCGTGTATAATGCTTTTAGCTTAGTGGTAAGAGGGGAAAAAAAATGTTATACTTGGACCATTTCTGCTGTTACTTTTTTAATGTTATAGTTATTTAAAAATATTGCATAACTTTATAAGCTGAAAAATATAAGTAATGGATCAAAATTCTATTGAAGTACAACACAGAAGCAACATGTTTGGAAGTAATCAGATTGTTCTACATAGAGCATGCTTAATTAAGGAGTGCTCTTAATTGGGACTTTCCCATCTTATCAAACTAAGCTTAATACAACTCAACTGTAAAGACAGGTGCTTAATTGAGATAGTAATTCTAGATAATTGGGGTGCCTGGGGGTGATCAAAGGTTGCTTATATGTATCTGATTTCAGGATATTATGTCTTTTTAAGTATCTCCTGCTGTGCTTCTTTATATACTCTCTAAGAATGACCTCTCCAGTGTTTAAAAAATAAATGTCTTTTAGCACTAGCTGCTACAATTTTTGGTTTCTGTCTGTTTTTAATCATGTTATCATTCCAAAATTTTCTTTCTATTACAAAATAACATTTTAAATAGAATTGCTTTATTGTTACTTAGACTTTACAATTGAATATTAAAGCAAACGATTAGTACATAAAATCCCATGAAATCTAAAATCACAAATTAAATATTCTCTAGCACACTAAACTATGAGATAATTATCATCTCTGAATAACTGAAATGTAATAATTCATTATGTGTAAATAAATCACTTACCCTGAAAACCTTTTTTTTTTCTTTCTTAAAGAATCATTTTGAAGCTGTCTAAATTTGAAAATATACAATTTATTATATTTAATTATTTGATTCTAATTAAATTATCACATCAATGCTAAATAGAACTGCATTTTATTTAGACATAGAATAGAACTCATAGGACAAAATACTTTTTTCATAATTGAACTTCTACTTAAAGAAAATGTATTTCTTTACATCTTAGATTTTTAGAATATATTTTTAATTGATATCCATCCTTTTCCTTTTAAATCAAGAGATACTTTCCAACTAAACTTGAAAAATTTTAAGGCTCATAGGAAAGATATACCGATTTATGGTAAACAAAAATCCTGTACAATTAAAGCTCCTGGAATCTTTGTAGATAAATATTTATTATGCTATATTTAAATAGAAATTTTAATAAGTTCCCAAAGGAAAATTTTAGATAGTCCATTGTCTTAAGTAAGAACTATAATTAAAATAACAACAACAACAACAGCAACAACAACAACAACAACAATAACTTCAGCAGCAGGCCATGGAACGCAACACAAATCCCTCCCAATTGCAAACCCCATCATCAGCTCCCCCACCAATAGAACTGAAAACAAGCACCTCCAGAATCTCTGTCTGTGCTGGTGAAAGGCTTTTCCTGCTGAAGTCAGTCTGTGAAGACTAGAAGAGTTGGCCACTTCTTCAAAAGCATAGACACCAATGCAAGACTACAAGGATCATGAAGAATCAGAAAAATATAAAACCATTAAAGGAACAAAATAAAGTTCCAGTAAATGAGCCTAAAGAAATGTAGATCTGTGACCTGCCTGGAAAATAATTCAAACAATCATATTAAATGAGCTCAGTGTGGTACCAGAGAACATATTTAGATATCTAAAAATAATCAGAAAAGCAATACAGGGATAAAATAAGAACTTCCACAAAAAAATCAAACAAATTCTGAAGCTGAAGAATGCAATGACTGAACTAAAATTTTAAATAGAAAGCTTCAGCAACAGACCTGAAAAAAACAAAATCACTATCTGTAAGAGGTATATGCACTCTAGTGTTTACTGCAGCATTATACCCCACAACCGAGGCATGGAAGCAACCTAAGTGTCTACTGATGGATGGATGGATAAGAGAGTGCAGTATATAAATGCAATGGAATATTACTAAATCTTAAACAATAAGGAAACCCTGCCATTTTCAATGACATGGATGAACCTGGAGGGTACTGCTAAGTGAAATAAGTCAGACACAGAAGGACAAACTTTTCATGGTACTATATATATATATATATATATATATATATATATTATATATATATATATATATATATATTCTACATATATATTGAATCTAAAATAGTCAAACTCATAGAAGCAAAAAGTGAAATTGTGATTGCTAGGGGCTAGAGGAAGAAAGAAATGGAGGAGGTATTATTCAAGGGGTCCAAAGTTTTGATTAGAAGATGAATAAGTCATAAAGGTATACTGTCTAGCATAGTTTCTATGGTTAAAAATACTGCATTCTATACTTAAAAATTTGCTGCAAGAATAGATCATATGTTGTGTTTTTAAACACGCACACACATGCACAAAAGAGGTCTGAAGGAAACTTTTGGAGGTAATGGATATGTTTATGGCATAGATTGTAGTGGCTATTTCACAAGTATATATGCATCTCCAAACTCATCAAATTGTATACATTACATATGGACAGCTTTTTGTATGTCAATCATATCTCAAAAATAATTTTAAATTATACCTGTATGTAATGTAGTCAAAGTCATATAAAAATAAAACATTCTAGAAGATAGCAATCCCTACTGAGCTAAAATAAATGTATAATTTAAACATTACTTCAATTTTAATATTTGGGATTTTTTTCTTTTTTTTTAAGTTTAAAAAGTGAAGGTTTGATTCCAATGAAAATTAACTGGATGGCAATATGGAATTCTGGCAAGAATGTGGAGCAAAAGCCACCCTCATTCATTGCTGATAGAAATGCAAAATAGTACAAACCACTTTGAAATATAATTGGGTAGTTTGTTAGAAAACTAAACATAGTATTATCATAAGATTCATTTACCAGACTCAATGGTGTATACCCATTTGAGGTGAAACTTTGTAAACTATGTTGGCACAAAAATGTGCACATGAATGTTCGTAGAAACTTTTCTTCATAATTGTCAAAAAATGGAAACAACTAAGATGCCCTCCTGTGAGTGGATAAGCAAACTCTTTACAATCTTACAATCCAGTTTTATTCAGTAATAAAAAATCTATCAACTCATGAAAATACATCCAAATGTTTTAAATGCACTTTCTTGTCTTATTACTTAGCAAGAACTTTCCAGTAAGATGTTGAAAAGGAGTGTGAGAGGGTACATCTATCCTTGTCTTATACTTGAGCTTAGTGGGAAAGCATCGAGTTTCACATTGCAAATATTTAGTTCTAGACTTATGATAAAAGAACTTACTAGTAAAATTATTGACTAAGTTTTTTTAAAGGTCTTTCCTGAATATATGAGAATTTCATTTTAATAAAAACTAATTCAAATAAAATACCTTCTTTTGTTCAATTAAAAGCTATGCAAAATATCAGTAATCCACGATGAGTAAATATTAACCAAAAAATGGCTAACTGGAAGTTGGAATAATGAAAGATAATGAAATTTTGATGTTTATGATGAAACATATGGTATAAGGAAATCCTACATGAATGTTAATATCAAATAATAAGAAATGAATGTTTTGGGCAGAATTTATACATAAAACTCTCAATCTCAAGTTTCATAAAGAATTTTAAGGAAGAGTCATTTTAAAAGTCTATACATAGACATATCCTAAAGGGACTTCAAACACACACACAACCACACACACACACACACACACACACACAGAAAAAAATTAACTGTAGTCAGAGAGAAAAGTCTGAGTACCTAAGAAAGAAAAAAAAATTGACTGATAACTGATATTTTAGTCACAAGAAGTCAAATACAACACAATTCTTTGAAGTGAGAAAAATAAAGCAAGTTATCAACCTATAACTTTACACTGAGGTAAATACAGTTCAAATATTAAGGAAGAACTTTATCAGATGAGAATTAATAAAATTATATTTTAGTATGTTATTAAAGCTATTATATGAGTCATATGCAACTTTACAGAATTATAAAGCTACTATTTTTGAGGAGCTGGAGCTTTGAGCCTGATTTTAAACCACATAAAGAAAAAATTTGAAGATTTTCTTCAGAAATTGAAATATCATATACAAATATTTGTGCCAGACTAGGGTGTCACTTTAAGTTGAGACACTAAAGAAAGTTGTGGATTAGAATGAAGAACAATGATTCTTTAGGCCAATAAAAGTAGAGCTCTTGATGGAGCAATAGAATACTTATTTTATACATAAATACATGATCCTCATGCTTTAGAAATTTGATTTTGACTTGACAATAGAACAACAAACATGCACTGAGAAAAATGTAGAGAATTATGTTTCTTCTAATTTTGTTTGAAAATAAATTATCTGTATAATATGAATAAACATTGACCTTTCTTATTATAAAGACAACAACTTATATGTAAAGGTAGCGAGATTCAATATTAAGACTCGTTATTTCATACCTAAAATTGCCTGCTAAAGTCTTACCGGATTCATTTGTGCTACCTACCTATTGATAGATATATCATCCCTATAAGAGTAAATTACTTAGAGTCTAGCCCAAATATTAAATAATTTATATATATATTAGTTTTGACTGTCTGTACTATGAATGTAAAACTTCTTCAGCTAAGTTTGATAATTATTCGAAAGGAAGAACAGAAGGAAAGCAGTAAGAAAATAAAGATGAGAAACCAGTAGAAAAGTAAGAAGAAACATGGCTAGTGTTCAAAGTGGTGAGATATTACAAATTGTTTGAAATGATTTGACTTGTAAAAGATTCAAAGATTGTTACATTAGATTATTAGATAATAACTGAACAGTTATGTTAAATTGCAAAATATAATTTCAAGAATTTAACTTAATATACAGCTAAATCAAATAAAAGAAGAATTTAATAAAGATGACGAGAACAGAAAGGAAGGTAGGGAAAAGAAAAATGATAGAAGGAAGAATAAAAAGATGAAAGGATGGATGGATATATGCAACATTAAATGACATTACAATTTTGTTTTAATATAATTACATTTAATTAATGTTTGCATTTTTATTTAAAAGAAGTGTGTGTTTACAACAAAGATATGTTTCATGAGGTCTTCTAATCACTGTTGGCCAGTGACTATCACAAATAGCTGTTAGTACTTCTTTATATCACCCTCAAAAATACCAGAAAAAGAAACAAACGTTCCTTCAAATGGATACTAGGAGTTTGAGTTTGCTGTATAGAGACAAAAAGGGAAAGAGGGGAGAGGAAGGGGAGAAAAAGGAGAGAAACAAGAAGTGGCACGGGAGAGGGATAGGGGGGAAAGGGGGAGGTGGGAGAGAGACAGAGAGAGATTGGTTCCTAGGCAGCTGTACCTGTCACAGATAGCGGAGCTCATGCACCATACATGTGACTGTAGAGGCCATCTTGCCTATCAGGCTGAATTATACCTTCAGGTGACTAGCTGCAACTGACGTTTGATTGCAAGTTTGTGAGATCCCAAGAGAGAACTATTCAACTGTGAATTGTCAACGATTTAAGCCACTATGTTCTGTGGCAGTTTGTAACATGAAACTAGATACCAGAGCAGTCTTTGAAGGGATGTCTAAGATTAGGAAACTATAATAGTAAAATCCATCAGCAAATATTTGTGATTTTTTTAAAAATAATGATCAGTAACTAAGGACAAGGAAAACAGGACATAGATATATTCTTTATACAAAAGGAAAACACTAAGAAAAATGTTTCAAACAAATTTAAACAATAGATAATATACTAAAGTTTTTCAGGGAAAGTCATTAATTTTGTTAGTGTGACAGGCAATTGAAAAGTACAATAATCATAAAATATTTGAAGTATATAAAACAATTATGAGTTGTAAATAAAGCTAGGTAATTTTCAAATCATGCAATGAAAATACTCTGATATTTTTTATGTTAAGTGAGTTGCTCAAAAATTGTAAGTGTTTTCTTAAATATTCAGGTGATATTCATGAGAAGTCATGACAAATAATGCATGACTTCTATGTTTCTGATACACAGTTTAAAAATAATTGGGAATCGCAAAATATTTTACCTACAATTAAGGAATAATATGACTTCAATCAAATATATGGATAGTAAAAAAAAAAGTACATTTTTACATATTCTTGAGTCTTAAAATTAAATTCAAAATAATAAGCAATGACTGTTTTTAAACTTATTTAGTTTTATACAATATTTTAAGAATGTTATAATGTTTTTGAAATCACAGTGGAAAAGTTGTGCAAATAAAATTGTCAACATTATAAAATATTTTAGTAAGTGGACTTAGAATTGTAAAAGATTTTTTTTAATTGACACCTTTCAAGTATTTTAAGTCTTTGAAATCTTGAAAATATATTTAGCTTTTCAACATGCATATTCATATCTCTTTTAATAATCTGCGAATTTGGGTATTAATGACTCATTTTCATGCCTTAACCTTATTGGATTGGATCATGTGACTTGCAACATGTCAAATTGTATTCTCGCACTTTTCTTAAAAAAGAAGTAGCAGCTGCTAAGGCTACATTAATAATTCCTTGGGTAGGAGTTTAACAATCATATATGCAAAATCCGTTTCAATATGTTTGTGCATATTGACTTGAAAAATGACTTGACACTTGAATTTTTCTACTGATACTAATTGAATTACATGCATATAAGAATGGTTACAGACAACAATAGCAGTTTTTATTTTTAAAAAGTACTTTCTAACCAATAGAAGAAAGTCTGATATCTCATTTTACCTTTCAATAAAGATCTTATTCTAAAACTTTGTATACCAATTGCATTTAATGGTAAAAGTATTAAAGTTATAAATCAGTGTATGAATTGCTGAATTAGAATAGTCTTGGTTGTTTTTTCTTTCCATCAATTTCTGTATTACTATAAAGGTAAATGTCTTCATTTATATTGTGGTTATTGTTAACACAAAATTTTCTTAACATCTATTTAAGATGAGATTTACTCTTATTTAAACCTTACAATAAAGTTATTATGTGTTACAGGTACTAGGATTACTTCCACTAGATCTTCCCTTATTTTGTGCTCATAGTTTCCCAAGATAAAGTGTACAAATATTGAAATTTCCTTTTGTAAGTGGCAATTCTGATTAGTTACACTATTTTGATGATGCTATTGAAGTCAGGAAACCTGCCGATCTAAACTAGACAGAAAAACAAAATCTTGACAAAGACACTTATATTATCTTTCCATTACAACATCTTTGAATTCTACAAAACTCATATTAACATTAAAATACACATAGCAAGATGCAAGAAGAGGTAGAGTCAAATAATCCTTGTAATTTTGAGTTTAGGCAAATTATTTTGAATATTAAATATATCTATAAATCGGTTGGCACCTGTAGGTTCTGGATTATGAAATATAAATGCTGTTTCTCATTGGTTCTAGTAATTAGCTTGAAAACTAATTAAAACTGAAATCAATACTCTTTATTTTTATTTTTTAAATTCCATTGTGTTCCTGGCATTGCAGTTTAAAAAAAAAAAAACAATGTAGCCATGTTGCTGGCTGACGTTTATGTTAACCATATACTTTGGATACTACTTAAAAGACTAAAAATAGTAAAATTAGCACCTTCAAAAAAACAAGTACATGAGACTAGGAATAGCTAGTTTACGAAGTACCTAATACCCAGTGATGGTTACACACTGATATTTTTTATAAATAGCAAGGTGTATTTTATACAACATTCTGAATGTTGCAAACTTTAATTAAAGTAGTCTTTATAATTATCAATTTGAGAAAGAAAACATATCAATTGAAAAAAAGTGTAGCTTTTCAAACATAACACAATTCTAATCAGTGACAGAATAAGAAATCCTAAGTGAATTTTATAATATAGAATTCATGTGTTTCTTTTAACTGAGCTTGGAAATAATTTATTGTTAAAATAACCCTGTTAAGCCTATTACACATTATTAATTCACTTTGATTTTGTTCAGTTATAAAGTGTATGTTCATTGGCTGCAAGAAATATCTGGAATATGTATTGATTCCAGAGGGCAGTTACAAAAGTTATTATTGAACTCAAAACATACATTAAGCACAGATTATATGATATGCTTATGTGAATGTAATGTTGATAAAGACATGAACTGGTTTTACAATGTTAAATCCCAGAGGCAGAGACAATCTAGTTGAATGTGTTATGTGCAAATAACAATGGGAAAGAATAATTCTAATTTGATTAAATATATTGAGGTATTGGATGATAGAGAATGGAGAAATCACATCCCTTTATTGGGGGAATTAACAGACAGCTAAAAACTCGGTTTTAAATTTCATGGATCAAGCAATTTTGCTTTTTTTAAATTAGTTTTTTAATGTGTGCAAGAGGGATTTCCTATTTACTTATTTTGATAGCTACTACATGTATAAATCTACAGATATTTATTAGGACCTCACCTTGCACCAGACATAAATTATTCACCGGGTATTACTTTGTCACATTTAGCCTTCTGGTTGTTCCCAGCGGTCCTTCGTGTTCTTTGGTTTGTCATTGCATCACAGTTCACCCCACTGCAGTTGTCAAAAGTTATATAAGTACATGTGACAAAAGTTATAAAGTTATGTAAATGAGCCAGAAATCTCTATTTCACATATCATGGTAGTTTCTTACAACATGTATATATTTATATTGAACTAATTATCTATTGAAAATTATTATTTTTTCAACAATAAACACCTTCATTACATGAGCTAAGATGGGAGGTGGGAGGATTTATTTATTTTCCTCAGATAGAACTTCAGTTACCTGCCTTCTAGTACATAGCCATCTGCTCGGCCACTCTGTCCTGGTCTTGAAGTGGTGCATGCATGAAGCTTGTCCTGCCATAACTGCTCCCTTAGAAGACTGTTAATTTGGGCATTCTTTTTCCTTTCATCATATTTCTTCTGAATTTTCTTCATCATTTGTTGTTTAAATCCCTTCCTCCTCAGGAGTCAGCTTGGCTCCCTTCTTGGGGCCTGGGAGCAGCGTATAGAGGGATTCTAGCATTGTTGGTAGGGTGTGCTGTCAATGAGAATGATGTAGTTATTTACTAGGGTCTTGGTGCAAGCCAGTTTGTTCTTGGATGCATTGTAGACAATGTCAATAATTCATACTTTGAGCATATAGGAATCAGAGCCCAGGTAGAAGTTCTCCTCCTTCAGCCTCAAGGCAGGGCACTTCTCCTTGCCTCCCCAAACATGAACTGTCTGTATGCGGCAGGGGCCAATCCATGGTTCCACACCAGCTGCACAGAGGAAAAGATTATTTTTTTAAGTAGCAGATTTCTTGTTCAACGTAACAGTGTGTTCTGTTGTACTGACTTTCTTCAATTTGATTTTATTTATTTTTTGACTATCATGAGTACCCGTTTGCTTATATACATACATATACATATATACATATATATAGTATGTAAACATTATTTATTACAGCATTTGCATGTAAAGTAAAAATCAACTTTTTAAATAAGCTATTTAGAAATTGATTTTTTATGAAATTACTTTCTAATATTCAATATATGATTAATACTTGACTTTGTAAAAGCCACAATGTACAGGAATTCAGAGATTATAAAAAAAAAATTCTAGTTTTCTGATTATCTATAAAAAATATATAGAACAACCCTGTGGCATATTTCATGAGTCAAAGTTTATCCCACTGGTAAGCTGTTACCAGTAACCTAAAAGAACAGTTAAGGTTCAGTGAGTGCATAAAACCACAGTTTTTTAAAGAGGAATTTTAATGAAAAGAGGTAGATCATCTCTTTGCTGAGCACTCATTGCAAACTGAGTAGTTTACAAAATAAACCACATCCAAACCATAATTCAACAGGGTCATTCAGCTGTATTCATGATTGCATCATAAAAAGGGTCCTTTTTCCTTGAAATTTTGAAAGTTATTATAGGGTAAAATTACTGATAAGTGGAGTACTTTTTCGTTGTCTCAATTCCATGAAAAGGCCAAAACTCTTTAGACATCAGCAGAAACTATAAATATATCAGAAGTAGGTTTCAAAACAAAACATTTTCTCTCTGAATGTGTTACAACAAAACTGGTAAAGCAAAGGGCAAATATGCTTCTCTAAGATAAAATGTTTTATTTTTATCTATTTATTTTTGATACAACATTCATCCATCTTCACTCTTTACCACTCTCTCCACACCGAGCATAAAATTATTTATGCTGCAAAGCACTTATAGATAATTGAATAAGCACTCTGAATGTCTGCATGTGCAAAATACCGATAAACTTGGAATTATAGTGGATCAGAGAGCAATTTTCCTAAATTTTAAACATTTTATTTTAGAGAAAATATATACTGATCATATTTCCCCCCCCCCCCTTTAATTCTTTCTTGAATGTTTCTGTTAACTCTGGCTATCAACCCTTCATTTTTCTGGGAGTAGAATTCTCTCTTCTTCTAAGAACTACTACTCCCCTTTACAACCCACCTCTCTATTCCAACCATAAATTTCTAACAGTGGCTTCCCAGTAGCTTACTAGGGGTCTCTGTCTGTAGCAGATCATCCCAGAAGCAATTCGTGAAGGCATCCCTTTCTAAGAACTACGCATGTCTGTCTGTGTTCAAACGATGTAGAAATAACTTGTCTGGAAAAAAATAAATAAATAAAGCTAACAGAACAAAAAAGATAAACTAAATCCTTTTTAATAGTTTTCTCTATTTGAATAAGGAGTTAATGCATTCCTAAAATGTTTAGATTAATATGCATCAGGTGACAAACATAATGAGAGGGATTTGTGAGCAATTAATTTTATTGTAAGTAGTTTCTTAATTGTTACTATCTCATTTAAAAGCAAATCAATGATAAACCAGTGCCCCTTACTTCAAAGTGTCAATGTTATTTTGATAGCTTCATGATAAATTTTGACCTTATTCAATTTGAAAATAAATTATAAATAATAACATATTAGTTATTTATAAATACTTAGTTTTCCTTAAGTGTGTGTGTGTGTGTGTATTTTTTTAACCAAAGGAATTGTTGAAACATTCCTTGATTAAGAAAACTATAATTTGCCTAGTTTTATTTGTTTCATTAATCAATATGTAACGTAATTATGAAATGCTTATTTTGGAAGGAAGCCAGAGAAACCAATACACGAAACTATCTCCTTTCCTTTTCTAATTTTCTCATTGGTTAACACCAAACTGGATTCAAAAGACATGTGAACATATCTATGTGGTTCATACAAGTCAGTCTTTCAGAAGAGAGCAGAATTGAGGAGAATGAAAAGTGGATAAAAAAGTCAAATGAAAAATATTTGGCATAATCATTCTCTTTTTTCTTTATCATCTACCCTGTTTTTGGTTTAGGTTATATAATATATTCCCAATGAAAAGGAGTCAAAAAGATAAGTAACTCCAAAGAGAGGTGAATAATAATCAAGTCTTGCTCCAATTTAAAAAATAACATATTAGCCATTACTGTATTCTTCAATAGGGTTAAATGAGTGAATGAATGAAGGCAGGAAGGAAAAATAAATAAATAAATATAATTAAAGATGTAAAATATGTTACATATCCATCTCAAAACTTGTCACAACCCTTCCTATGTTAATAATTACAACTCACTTCTTTCACCACCCATTTTTATATTCTCCTGTCCTTGTTTGGCCCACCAAAAAAATTAACCTGCCACTAACAAAGTAACTTATCATCCTAGGGTATGATGTCATATCAACAGCATAGGATTTGTCTCTGTTGTTAATGCGGTGAACATGTTGCTGTGACAAAAGTCCAATTTGCTTTGTTGATGGAAACAGAATGTTTATTCATTTATGTTTTTTCCTTCATTTTTTTTCTTTTTTCTTTTCTTTTTTCTTTTTTTCTTTTTTTTTTTTTTTCTTTTTTGATCTAGACCTAATGATCAAGAATGAGGTGGTTAAGGAAGAAGTCTCATATACATCCATAGGAGAGGTTATTTTGTCTACTTAAGTATTTAAAAGCTGTTCTGACATGTATGACGAGTTTGGGGCATTTACTTTAAATTGAATATCTTTGTTTTGTGCTCACTCTGAGAGCCTCTTCCCCAAAACTTCTTGTAAAAAAAAAAAATAGTTTTGTTCTTTCCAGCTCTCTGGAAAACTAGCTGATCCATAATTTCATGTGGATCCTAAACTCAGATGATTTCTCCAAGCACACAAAGTAGAGAACCAGATAGTAAAGTCAACTATCTGCTAGGTGGAGAATTCCTCTTTCACACTCATTTCAGAAACATTATTGAGATATTAGTTCAGTGACTATCCACAGAAAGCTGCTAACCAGCATACTTATTTGATCTATCTCTGAATCGGATCATGATTTTTTTCCTACTTTATGTGTTAATAGGGTCCTACCCCTGAAGCCAAAGTTTTCAATTAAAGGATAGGTGAAGAATCAACAAGAGAAACTAGTAAGGGAGTTTGAGACAATCCCAGGATCCTACTCAGATGTTCAATTTTTTCAGTCCATTTCTACTACCAGTAATTGTATTGCTTAGGTTCCTGATTAAAAAAATATATATATGCTAGATACCTAAGAGAAGGAAAGTTGAGCAAAGTTTATTTAAAACAGGTAATTTACAAAAGTGTGGGAATAAATATTTCAGAGACAGGGCAGTAATCCCAGAGGGTATTAGGAGGAGACCTGTTATAACCTCTATGTCCTGCACTGAAAGAGGAAGAGTATTTTTTGGAGAATTCAGAGGAAATTTTCAGGTCTACTTGAGAAGAGTCATGACTCACCCAATTAACACAAACATTTCATGTAACCTTCCTGAGAGGAACATGAAAGAAAAGTACAGCTTTTATCCTTCCACTACGCTGTAAATTACTGCTAGTCCTCTCCATTATAATGGAAAAGCACAGAGAATAGGAAACTACAAATTTGGTTTCATAAAAGTTTTATGAAACTTTTTAATGTCAATACCATACATGTATGTGTGTATACAGAAACAGAAAAGATGCACAAAACACTATTCATGTGAACATACTTATAACTCTAATTTTGAATGGCAAAGCCTCAAAAAAGATGGTTGGTTATTTGCAGTAATTTTCAGTTCAAAGAAAACTTTTCAAATATCTCATTCATAGTTTCTCAGAATTAAAATGTTTAGAGTTAACATTTTTTGGTCCTCAAAATTGTAATTCAATTACTTTTATATTGAAGATTTTTTCGAAATAAATAGCTACTACACTAAATAGACTTGATTAAAAAACCAATTTATATGCAATCAGTATCAATGCAGCTATTACTTATTTGACTATTGTAAAGTTTTAGATATGTATTGAATCAAAGATCTCATATTATGGCTTTCGTAATTCTAACCAGTACTTGACAATTTGTTTTATTAAAAGTATTAACAACTAAAAAGCATTCCCATCCCCATCAAAATATAATCTTAGAATCAGGATTCTTAATGTAATATAGTTAAAGTCATGTGTGTATGTGGAAGGTGAATATGGACCACATATTTACATTTGTTTTTATTTTCCTGATTAGGAGCATATGACGTTTCTCAGTGGATTCTGATTTTATTATAAGTAATTCCCTCAATTTCTGTAGGTCATTATGTTTAGTTTTCATATTCTTAGATGTACATTTTTGAATGATGATTTATATTTTTTCTAGCTGTGGTAACTACATATTTCTATTCTATTTCCTATTAAAATATGTATATTTTACATTAATCTGCATATATTACTCTATATTGAGACTCAATTTATATAAATTAAAATAATACCATGAAGTACATTTTTTCATATGCATTTTTTCAATACATTTTCTGAATAATATACTGGTTAAATAATAGATAGTGTAACAGTGAACTTTGTATTAAAAACTTTAACCTTCTGTTTTATAAAATATGATTTCAAAGCATTAGATTTGGTTTATGTGTAGCTAATGTTAGTATAAAATATTTTTACGCTATTTTTCTAGGTCATTAGTTCTATGTTAAACAACTACTTTCTTGTTTTGTGCGTGTGTGTGTGTGTGTGTGTGTGTGTGTGTGTGTTAATTACTAAATCATCTGATACTGGCAACTTTATTTTTGACAATTTTATAATTGCTTTTTTGTTTTTTTCCCTATACTTATTCTTACACTAATTTATCTACATATTACTAAAACCATATTAGTAATTTCTTCCCAGGAAGTCATCACTTCAGTAATTTTACTTAATAATTTGCCATGTAATTTTTCTTGATTTTTTCTTGTAAATTTTGGTAAACCTTTATTTATTCAAGCTTATATTTAGAACAATTCAGACTGAATTTCATGCTCCTAAAAATGGTGAAGTCGAATTTGAAAAATATGTTTTAGATCACATATTTATGAAAACATAATTCAGAGCATATTTCTTTCCTACTTGGAAAAGAGAATGAATAAGGACACTAGAGAAATATTATAGCTAAGTAGGGAAATGTCTGTACTGTACTACACTGAATTGTCCATATCCTTATGATTTGTATTTAATGAAAATTCATTATTTATGTTATAGTAATAAAATTTAAAAGAATAAAATTAGTATATTCTTTGTTCATATACAAGTTCCACCTTAACAATTACATCATATTTGTTCTCTGAGTATGAGACATAACCTTAAGAGACAATTAAAGCATCTCAAAATATATGTATACACTATTTTTCTCTATTAATGCTGCCATTTAAATTTTTAATGATATTCTCTTTTCTGTGTATTATTTGCATGTAAATTTCTCATGAAAAATATTTCCAATTTCAATAAAATTATATTTTCAACATTTTTATAAAAGATGTGTAGCAAGTAAATTCATTTTTAACACATGAGAGGGCACAGACTGTGTATACTGCAGGTAATAAGTCCTTTTCTGTATGAATATATGTATGAATTTGCCATTACTCAAAATTGAAAAATTTCTTTCAAATTATCGCTGGAAACTAGCGGACCATATTTGAATTAAGAAATAAATGTGTTTATTTTATGCATTTCCACATCAGCTATGTCCTCATAATGCTCTCTTCTCAAATGTGTTCATTTCCTACTTTATCTCTCACTTTTCTTTCTATCTATAGCTGTGTTTTCATTTTTAATGTGAGTGAATAATTAGGTAATGATAGAATAAATGAGAAATTACAAAGCAGTTGTAAAAAATGCTATTGATAAGGCTTAATATTTCTTTCCATAATAAATATGTTTTAATGTTATACTAGAAATAAAAATTAGTTTAGAGGATTTTTATTTTAGTATTCTAGGCTTTATTGTAAAACTATTCCTATAAGAAAGATATTAACTATCCCCTTTCATAGCATCTGTAATATTTTATCAGTAACTATATACATTATGTCAGAATTTCCCAAATGTTCACCATGGGATATTAGTCCTCTTTAAAAAACTCTCTTCTAATATTTATGCTAAAAAAAATAAGAGATTCTGACTGTTATAATTTCATTCTTTCAAATTAACTCCCTACAAAGTTTAATGACCAAGATAGCTTAAAGTTTCTCGCAGATTAACTAAACCTTACATAGGTTTCCTCCTGATTGTAAGCCTCTGACATTCCTTTTCTTAGAACATTTACTTTAGGAAACTTGCAATTTACCATTGTTCCATTGGGTTGTAAATATTCTCTCAGCTTCTTGGCAGCTTTACATCTGAAAAATGCCTTTGTCCAGAACCTGGGAAACATGTTTTGAAATGTATGTATCAAAAAAAGTTGGGCCACTATCTCTCAGTCTCTGTGGGAGAATAGGAGCCTGAATTGGTAAATGCCAATTTGCAAAGTCAGATGATATAGTCACATTGGCCAACCTTCCCCTTATGTCTTTCTGAACTTTTTCATAAGTTCACCCTGATCTAAAAATCTCTCGGCTTTCCTTTTGTTTCTAAGGAGTTCAGATCAACCTCTTCTTCCTATTGCAATAGTCTTCATTACAGTCTTCCTTGCCTGTTTATCTTGTTCAGTGCAATTTTTCTTGTTCAGTGCAAATATGATATTTGGGAGGAACTATAAGAAATACATCTGTTTAAGTCATATTTCTCAAAACATTAGCACTGTGAAACTCAGGCTTTGTGAAAAATAATATCTGAAATTCATATCAATGTATATATAAATTATATCTAATATTTGTTTAAAAAATTCAGCTGAGTAAATATCAAGATCTAGTTGGTTTTATTAAGCAATCCATGAATCAGGCAGCACCCCATCTTGCAATTAGAAGAGTGATCTTAGTAGCTGTACAAAATGTAAGGTTTTTATAGGAATAAGGGGAGAGCAAGGGAGTACTAACTGAAAAAAAGAAAAGTCTTGTTTTTAGATCAGGACCTCTTAGCGGGGAGTGGGAAGGGTTTCTAGCATGCAGATTGCTCTTTTTTTTTTTTTTTTTTTTTTTTTTTTTTTTTTTTTTTTTTTAATTGGGGCAGGGGAAGGGGATGAAACAGGCCCACGTGACAGATCACCTCATTGGTGCTGATCAGAAAACGTCAGACTGGTTAAGATTATATTATAAAGAGAAGTTGAAATAGCAATTAGCTCAGGTATTTATTTAATCTAGGTATCATGGACTTTAACACAAGTGACACCATTTGGGCCTGTAGTTTTCTCTTTAATGTACATAATATATCATTAAATACCAAGCACTCGCTATGGGAAAAACCTAATTTCTAGTATTGGAACAATGCAAAAATAAACAAGACAGTCTCTCTAACACAAATTATTGCACGTTAGAAATGGAGATAAATATCTACATTTAAAAATTGTAAAGTAAGATATAAAAATGCACCTTGCAAAAATTATGAAATGTGTCTCAAATGAAATAGTCTAACAGTATTCCAGGGAAAATGTCAATTCTGAAAACACCATTTCCTCCCCTTATCCTTTCAGGTCTGTGGGTGTTACTGAATCTCCTGATGTTATTTGTTTTTGGAGTTTCACCATCTCTTTCACCTGTGGATCAATGCATATTTCTAGCAATTATGCCTGAATGGATTAGAGGCTTTTGATAAGATCTGATGTATCAGAGTCCAATATGCTGCAATGCAGCTGTCGTGATTGCCAAATAATAATTTATGATTTAAGTAATAAATATAAAATAAAACACTAAGAAGCTTACGGTAATGTCATGGGCAGTGCTTAGTTTCAGACTTTTATTTTCTCTATTCATTCAGTTATTAAGTAATTGATTTTGGGCAGATCTATTCCACTCTGTGGTCTTATCATTTAAGATACAAAGAAATTGTTAGATTGAATAACTTCTTAGTTCTCTTGTTACTGGTCCAAAGTCCATGTGCCTGACACTTTGATAGGCAAAAACTCAAAACATCAGAATTTGAAGTAAGGAAAGCGTCATCGTTGGGGCCGGTTGGAGTTTGGTGTCACCCCAGCAGTAGTGGGGAGGAAGAGGGATAACAATGGTGCAGACATGTAGTTAACATTTTATTCTGTTCTTCCTCAAATGACACAGTGAAGAATCACAGATCATTGAGATTTAATCATTTTATTAAAAAGTATATTTTAGAAAGACAAAGAATGTCCCAAGAAGGCACATGATCCCAGCACTGTAACCAACACAAAGAGGCCAGAATGGCTACAGAAGGGCAAAAAGGCCACCAAAGGCCACCAAAGAGGGAGGAGAGCCTCAAAAAGAACCCAGATGTGGGAAGCCCACCTTATATTTCAGTTGTGATGGGTGGTTCCAAAGGCATTCCTAGATGATTGGCAAGTGAGGTCATTTTGACTGACACCTGATTGCCACTAGGCAATAACACTCAGAATTCAGTCTGCTATAATGAAATTCACGAACTTCTAGGCATAGTCATGAGATTATGATGGTATAACGAAGCTGAAGTTATGGGCAGTACTTTCTGGGCATGGTTTAGGCCAGCAGCTTTTATGGCCTTTGTGCTGTAGTATTTGGAGTAATTTATAACCCTAAAAGGGAGGCATTTCTGGGAAGTCCTTAAGGAAGGTCTTCAAGGGAAGGTTCTATGGTTACAGAGCTGGGCCTCTATTCCTTTGTTCCCCTGTCACTCATGTCTGACTAGCTACCTAACAACAAGTTTTATTGATCAAGAATTTGACAACTGAAAAGATGGGAGTCTTACTTGTTCCTTAAATTCATCTTAGGAAAGTACAGAATACAGAATTAAAAAAAAAAAAATGCAGAGTTCAGATTTCTTTTATGTCAAGGGAAGAGTAAATGGGAAAGGTGCTTTTTGTAAAACTCAAGACACACGCAGAATTTCTTTAATGGTTAGCATGTCTACATGCAAGACTAAGCAGAAGCCATTAGATGGAAGATGATGGGAACAATGCAGGATTGAACAAGATGCAGTCAAAGAGAAACCTAGCATTTCACTCCGTTACCCTGTGTTTCTTTGCATTATACGTTTTATGCTTTGACAAATTTTATATGATACCTAATTAACATATACTAGAATCAGATATACTTAGATTTTATACCTAGATTCTTATACATTTTCTGTTCTGCTTATTCTATTCCAATAGTTTTAATATCTTATGCCGTGTCAATACCACACTTTTTATATTACTATATTTGCATAGGCCAAGACATTTTAGTGAGCCATCATTTAAAAAAAAAATAATCTTTTACAATATAAACTTTCTAATATGTTGTATAGCCCAGAAAAGTAGTTTGTCTACATAGTTATCCATCTCTCATTTTATATACAATAGGAAAATATCACTAATTTATTTCTTCAAGTGATAAAACGTTTCTTGGTAGTTTTCTCCTATGTAGTTTATATGCTTATCTTTTACTCAATTTGATTTTTCTTTGTGTAGCTGCAGGAGCTAAAAAAAAAAAAACTTTTCTTCCCATCTTATACATTCTTACTAGGCTAATAATTAAATTAACAGAGACAGATTAACAGGAGAAAATTAGAAGTTTAGTACATGCTCATGGAAATCCACATAAGCATGAACATTCCAAAGACAGTGAGGCAACATTGGGTGTATATGACAATTTTGATAAAGGAGAAAATAGATTAATATTTTATAAGTATAAAATATTAAAGTATCAAATAATGCCTCTACAGAAAAATAAATACATCTAAAAATGATGTATTTTGAGACCAAGAATATTATTGAGACCAACAAAAAACAAAATAGTATGATCTTTTTATAAGGCCCAACTCATACAGAGTCTTACAACTTTTTTTTTTTATCGTTTTGTTTTTTTTTTACAAAAAAATAAAAAGCAATACCAGGTGAACTTTTAAAAGGAAAGATATTTAATCTGTTATAGAAAAATTATCCAGGCCACTTGAATATTCACCTGTTCTTTAAAACTCTATGTTTTCTGACGGCAATATGTTTTATTATTTGTAAATCATAAAGATATCACATTTGAAATATGCATTGTTTTTATTGTTTAATTTTTCCTGTTTATATAACTAATATTTTATTTTAAATTTTACTCTCTATTCAAAAATGGATAAGCTACACTATCCAATAATGCTGAAGAACCAAGACAATCACATAAAACAAATACACAAATCAGCACATTAGAGAACTGATTACATATCTTTGTTTGTTAAATATATGACTCCAGGGATCTAAGCATCACAATTATTTGACACATTAGTCATCTAGAGTTGTCATAAGATAACAAAATAAAAATTCCCAGAGTTAATTTTATAAGCCTCAATAGTTTGGGAAATCTTGTCTTTCATATTTTTATGCTTTTAACATTTATCACAGAATAAAATTATACCTGTTTATTCATTCAGGTACAGTAGAACCTTAGAAGTTATGACCTGTAAAATTAAGAAACAAATGGTGTTTTGAATAAATTGACATGAGAATTTGATTTGCCTCAGTACTCACAGAGCATTTTTTAATCCATAAGCAACAACTGAGAATATAATGATTTGTCAACAGTTGCTACCCAGAAAGAATTTCAAAGATTAAGAACGCATAGAAAATAAAAATCTAAAACAAATAAGTATACCCAAATCTGAATATTATATAATATCTAATACACATAATGTAAATAAATAATATATCTCATGCAAAGTATTAAATATCTCTTTTGAAGGTAGGTTTTCTTGTTCTCTTTTTTAGTAGGCAGTAGACAATAAAAATTATATCATAGTCATATAGCATGAAAATATAAAGGAGCAGAATACTGAATTCCTGTCATGTTCATTCCATTCTCTCTTTCTTCCCTTTTTTCCTTTTTCTAGCTAGATTTGATAATTATAGTAAGATATCAAGTTGAGATTGAAATTTACATATTTAAAGAAACCAGAGAATTCATTAGAAGGGATACTTTGATAAGTAGATTGTAAACGAGAGTAGATTATAAAGGTATGATTGAAACAGCGAGAATGGTTGAGAAATCATTCTGATTATACAAGGGTGCAAGCAAATCAAACAAGAGCAACAAATAAGATAAGTTGGTTTTCTTCTAAAGGAAGAAAAAACTTCAAAGAGAGAGTTGAAAAAAAATGGAGGCAGAAATGATGCAGAAACCCCACAACTGGTGAGCTGTTATTCTCTCTAAAATTTCTGTAAATTGTAGTTATACCTGAACAGTTATTAAATCAATGTGTAATTGAGTGTCAGTTCGTGTGGGTGTGTATGCTTGGCATTATTTCTATTTAAATCTTTGCTGGAATTCAGTAAAGTCATCTGGACCTGATGGTTTACTAGAAAAAATTTAACTATGAATTCAATTTCCTAAAAACTATAGGACATCATAAAAAATTAATTAATTAATTTAAAAAAGAAAAGCTATAGGGCTATTCAGATTACCTGTGACTTCTTGGGAGACTATGAGTAGCTTTTATCCTTCAAAAAATTTGTCCATGTCACCTAAGTCTTGAATTTATTTGTATACATTAGTTAATATTTTAATAATACTTTTAATGTCTACAGGATTTGTATTGATGTTCACTCACTCAGTCCTGATATTGGTAAAGTATGTCTTCTCTCTTTTTCCTTCACAAGTCTGGCTGGAATGTATGAAGTTTATCAATTTTCTCTAAGAACTTGCTTTTTGATTCATTAATTTTTCTCTATTAGATTTTTTTTAAATTTTCTATTTCATGTATTATGTTCTTAATCATTTCTTTATTATATTTGCTATGGATTTAATTTGTTCTTTTTATGTTTCTTAAGGTGGATGCTTATGTTATTGGCTTTGCATAATATTTTTATTTCCTAACATAGGAGTTTTGCACTATATCCTGTAAGAACTTTTTAGCTGCATCTCACAAACATTCATATGTGTTTGTCATTGATTTTTAGTTAAAAATTTATTCTGATTTGTTCTTATAATAATTTCCTTAATTTCTTATTTAACACATGTTATTTAGAAGTCGTTATTTTAGTTCCAAATATTTAAGGGATTTCTAAGTAACTTTCTGTTATTTATTTCTTATTAAATTTTATTGTAGAGAATACACTCTTAAAATGTGAAATATTTTATAATTATTATATTTGATTAATGCCCAGAGTATAGTATATCTGGGTAAATATTTTTTTATATACTGAAAAAGAATGCTTGGTTTTCTGTTCTTGAGTAGAAACATTTATTAATTTCAATTAGAACAATTTGGCTAATATTATGGTTCATTTCTTCTATATTTTTTCTGACTTTCTTTTGAATATAGAGAGAGGGATTTTAAAATAACTGTCAACATCTACCAGATGTTGCTTAATGTAATATAAATACTATTAATGGTCTGAATGTTTATTATTATCATCCCTTCTTAATAATAATTCCCTTTATAGCTATATAAGACTTATATTTTCTTTTTGGAAATTATTTTGCTAGGCATGTGAGTCTACATGAACAGATTTTCTGTTTTTATTTTAAATATGTTGATCCACTATTTCCTAGATTGTAGTTCCCTGTAAAATTCATTGTTAATATTAATTTTGTTCTTTATATATCATATTTTTCCTTTGACTGAGTTTAAGACTTTCTCTGTAGCAGTAGTTTTAAGCATTTTGGTTATAAAGTCCTTTTACCACCATTTGTTTACTTGTTTTCACTTTTCTTTTGCTTAGAGTTTATTGAAGTGATCTGACTTGTAGGTTTATGTTTTTCACAAAATTTGAATTTAAAAAAAATCATTTTCTGCACCTATTTTTCTGTTCCATCTCCTTTTTCTTGGAGACTTCAATTACACACATGTTTGCTTGAAATTATATTACATTTTTTTCTGAGTATTTACTTGAAGGTATTATGTATTATGAGGTTTTTCTGCTTGACTTGGTGAAAACATTATTTTATTCCTATGTGGACACCAGAATTGTTTCACCTACTTTTTGTGTGGTTCTTTTCATGAATTTGGCAATTTTTCTCACATACATGTGCTGATCTCAAATGAAGACTCAAGAAGGTCTTCTGAAAATCTCTACAGGACTCTTTCTCTATTCTGTGAATTCTAGTCAACTTGGCCTCTCTCCAAAGCCTAACTCTTACTCTATAATACAAAAATACCACTGAGCTGTACCTTTTTTTCTCTCATCCCTGCCCCGCAACCTGTATTAATTTTAACAAGGTAGCATTTTGGTGATCATAAGGCTTACTTTGTTTATTTACCCTTCTCAGTTACTTACTGCCCTGTGTTGCCTGTCATCCAATGTTTGGAAATGTTGATTGTGTATGAAAAATAAATATAAAATCAGCAGTTTAATATGGCTATATCTATATTCATACTTATATATTTCTGGAAGAGTCTCTTCATGTAGATATTTGAACTGGGAGTAACCTTCAAAAAGTTTGAGTTCATAGGGTCCAGAGGCCTCAAATATTTACTGCCTTTTCTCTCCCCGACACGCTCCTGACACATGAATTAGCGCGCTCTCTCTCTCTCTATTCAGCTGCTATTTTCTGTCTGGTTTTCCCATACTTACTAGAAGGAACAATTATTTTCAACAGATAAAGTTGGTAGAAGCTAGCTTTTTCACTGTACAAAAAAGAAAAAGAGTAGATACTAAAATCTATTTAATCATGGATTAAAATTTGATACATTAGTATATACTCTTTAGGTTAATTTATAGATGGTTACATATAGTAATATTAATATGGGTATATACAGTAGTTAAATTGCATACAAATTCCATTGCTCTGTTGAGAGTCTAGAAGCAACAACAATGTAATGGCAAAGAACACACCTAGCACCCAGACCTTAGGTTTTCAATATCATTCTCTGTTCAGCCAACTGAATGGGCTCATAGATTATTAGCCATAGCCAGAGCGATAAAGTTAAAAAAAAGTATTGGATTATATCCCAAAGTATAAAATAAGTAACAAAATATAAAAATAAATATCCCAGTATCACTCATATTGCTACATCAGATGCATGTCTCACATTTCAAATAAATGTGTGTTAATGGGGAAAAATAATTTAATGCAATTAAAATCAACATTGATTACAAATGTAAATAACACTACCAATGAGAAAGTATAAGAATTAGTCAAAATACCATTGTGTTTTTTTAGGTAATTAATAAAACCACTAAAGAATTAATTGCTACCAATAGGCTTTTAAAATGAAACTTATTCTCATAATTCCTTTCACATGAATAATTAATACCTGAGGAAACAAAGTCTTCAAAGCTGCCTTAAGCAAATTATGTTAATTTTAAAGAAAATATTCTTCTGGGTATCATAATACATTAAATATTTTATCAAAGTAACAATTGTTATGAATATCACTGATACTCAGTCTAATTAAAAAAAATTACAGAGGATTTTATTTTTTGAAAAAACTGAACAAAGAGAACATGATAATATCTTATTACTTCAGTGTAGTAATTTAGGCATTTAGCTTTGCACGTTTAGATCTTTTTTTTTCTCTTTTCTTCCATCAAGCCTCAAACAAATAAAAATACTTTCTTGGTGTATATATCCTGAGGAAGAGAGTAATAAATCTCTCCACGTCAAAAATTAGCATTTTCCTCTAAGTAGAGTCTACAGATTTAAATATAAACTTAGTTTAGCAGAAAAAAAGAGATGGGGAGCATTGTAGAGAAGGAAGTTCTGTTTAGTTTACTATTGGTCAATTGTATTGGATGCACTATAAATACTCCATGCTATTTTTTAACTTTTTATTCATTTTTTAATATTTTTTAATTACAATTCGCATGCAATATTATGTTAGTTTCAGGTGTACAACATGGTGAGTAGACATTTATATACTTTCAAATTGATCATCCCAATAAATCTCGTATCTATCTGACATCATACATAGTTATTACAATATTATTGACTACGTTCTGTATGCTGTACTTTACATCCAATGATTGTTTTTTTAACTACCAATTTGTACTTCTTAATTCCTTCCCCCTTTTCGCCCACGTCCAAACCCCTCCCATCTCTCAAATTGGCAACCATCAGAATGTTGTTCTCTATATCTATGAGCTTGTTTCTGTTTTGTGTGTTAATTTTGTTCTTTAGATTTAACATGTAAGTAAAATCATATAACAACTGTCTTTCTGTGCCTGATGACTTACTCCAGTCAGAACCATTCCTTCTAGGTCCATCCATGCTGTTTCAGATGGCAAGATTTCATTCTTTCTTTTGACTGAGGAATATCCCATCGTGTGTGTGTGTTGTGTGTGTGTGTGTGTGTGTGTGTGTGTGTGTGTGTGTGTGTGTGTGTGTGTACACACGTCTTTATCCATTCATACATTGATGAACACCCAGGTTGTCTCTATATCTTGGCCCTGTAAATAATGCTGTAACGACATATGAATTCACGTGTCCTTTCCAAGTATTTGAGGTTTCTTCAGATAAATATACCAGAAGTGGGATAACTGAGTCTTCTTTTGCCTCTTTTTATAGCCTTTGTTTTAAAGTCTATTTTATCTGGTATGATTATTATTACCCTAGCTTATTTTTTTCCTATTTTTATTTTAATGAAATATATTTTTCCATTCCTTTACTTTCAGTCTGTGTGTGTCTTTTGATCTAAAGTCTCTTGTAGACAGCATATGTAAGGGTCTTGTTTTCTTATGCCACCCTGCCTTTTGATTAAAACATTTAATTCATTTATATTTAAGGTAATTCTTGATAGATAGGTAGTTATTGCCATTTTATTATTGATATTTTTTATCTTTTTTTTCTTCTTCTTAAAAAAGTCTCTCCAACATTTCCTGTAATACTGGCTTGGTGGTGATGAACTTCTTGAACATTTTTGTCTAGGAAGCTCTTTTCTCTTGTTGCTTTTAAGGTTCTCTCTTTGTCTTTGTTTAAATAAAAGTTTTTTAATTAAATAAAATGCATATATTTCAACTTTGTTTTTAAAAGGTGTGACATGTTTATTGATAAGATTAAAATGTTGAAAGAAAAAAAAAATGTTACCACAAAGTAATATCCTTGGAGAAAAAAGAAAACACTGTTTTTAGAAAACTTTTTTATTTCTGAATAAATACTCCACTGCAACAGCTAAATTATGCTTAAAATTGTAAAAATTATTGAAATCTTGTGAACACTTAAGTTTCAGGTAACAGATTTTGTCACAAAGAGAAAAAAATGTGAACTTGTCTAGGATTCAATACCTCAAGCAGAAGCAAAGATTTATACCTAAGAAAATAACACAATAAGATCAAAAGTGATATTTGTAAATATTTTAGAATATATAAATTGTAGTATCCAGCAAATCTCACTCCTATTTTTACCTCTATCATTTTTTTGTCTTTCTTAAGGAAATGTTGAAATGTTAGAACAGTATTTTATTTTCAATTAACCTTGATATATTTCCAAGTTTCAAAGAAGTAAAAAAAAAAAAAATGAGATTAAGCATGATAAAATGAGACCAGGAAAAAGAAATTTAAAATTAGATTTAAACCATTGGCTTTCACAATAATGTAGTTTCTAGTATTTGAGTAAACTTAGTGCAGATTTAGTATTGAAACAAGTGTTTCAATACTATTTGAGATTGAGTTTGTTTTTTGCTTAAGGGATTTGAAATAGCTGATTAGTCATGGTTTCATTAACTAAAAGATATATGCTTTTTACTATTAAAGATAACTAACAAAACATTTAAAGAGGTAAAGTAGGCTCAAATTCATGAAAAGAGGCAGTGTGAAATGTATACTGGTTATTAAAATAGCTTACTTCAGGGTTAGTTATTCTCCTTCTTATTGAGTTTAATGCCCCTAAATACTTTAAATATTGAACATCAGGTTATGCTATAAAATAAGCAACCCAGTTTCAATAATAAATTTTAGTGCATTCAAATATAAGATTTCTTTGATAATAGGTTTATGTAGCAAATAATTTTCAGTGAATTCTCAGAAATAATTAATGCCTATTTTTGTTTTACCTTCTCTCTTTTCATTACATACACTGTAGCAATAACAAAAGTATGGCAAGAACATAGGAGAAAAGATTTGTAATGAGTATTTAGAAATATGTTATAATTACTGCCAGACTTTAAAGTGTAAAAAAAAAATAACAAAGCAAAGACTCTCAGAATAATAGATCAAGATGTTGGAGAGAGTAAACACCTTCTACCAGGTAACTAATACAAAATTGATCGTAATATTAAGCAGCAAATTGTAAATTAATTAATCAATCTAGAAATATAATTTAAGCAAGAGTATCAGAGAGGCTAAAAGGAATTCATAAATATACTTTAAAGTTAAACCAAATTTATATAAAATGAACAGGAATGACTTATGAGAGAATACTATGTCAAAGAGTTGTAAATGGGCGCCTAGATTAAGTCACTCAAAGATCTATATAAAAGTGATTTGATTATGATCATCTGTTTGGATATACAACTCATGTTGCTCTTGACAGCATAAATAGTAACTCAGGTTTATTCCCATTAACTGGATAGTTTTATAGAGTATAATTTAATTATTCAATGGAAAGCCATAACACAGTGAATACAAACAAGCAGCATCTTCAAACCTAAAAGTTCATTTCCATACATTCTATTAATAAGAAAAAATTATAGAGAAAAGATTAGTTAACATAATTTTATCTATAATAAACAGAAATATATGCATTTTAAAGAAAAATATATGCCAAATATTCATAGGAACAATAGTCCTAATAACTCTAAGATATAAAGACGTCAATGCACTCAAGGTTGATTTTTAAATTTTTAGATTAAATATTAACCCAACCAATTTCTCAGGAGTAATTTTTGTGGGAAATAGGAAGGTCAATATAACATTTATATGAAATTCAAAGGAACACTGATAGCCAGAAATGTTAAGTTGAAGAATGATTTAGAATATGTGTTATACCTACATATAATTTTAAGGAGAAGGAAAACCTAATTATATCAATATAGAAATTAAGAGATTATGATATTGTGCAAGGATTGTCAAATTAACTAATGAAAATAAGGCATGCATAAGAGAACCCTTTAATTTTTACTGTTGGCACTGAAAAACAGTGATGAAATGAAAAACCATCAAATAAATTGTGTTGAGTCAATTGGGTTAGTATCAGGGAAATGAGCACATGATGATACCATTGTTACCTAAAAAAATCAATTTCAGGTAAATTGTAGATCAAAATGTGAAAGGTTAAAGAATAAAGATCTGGAAATTAATATAGGAAAATATCTTCCTTATTTTACCATTTGATAAAATTGCCAAAATAGGGAATATAAAGTAATAACAACAAAAGATAAAGATTGCCTATTTATTAACAGATACCATTAAGATAATGACAGCACAACATATGATGTGGATGAAGATAGCTTTGAATATGTGAATAACATAAAGGTAAAGAGCTTATATTAAGAAAATATAAAGTAATTCTAAAATAAATAGAAAAAATACAAACCTATAAAAAACTCAAAGAAAACTTGAAATGGTACTAAAATGTTAAAAAATACATTAAGTACCAAACAAGCGTAGGAATAAAAAAGGAAATTTATGTCACTAAAGACATAAAATTGTGATATTGGTAGAAAAAATGCTACAGAAATGTGATGGTTAATTTTATGCGTCCATTTGACTAGGCGTTGGCACTTGGTTGAACACTAGTCTAGATGCTCCTATGAAGGTTCATTTATGATCAGTTGACTTTAAAACAGTTTACTCTTCATAATATAGGTAGGCCTCATTCAATCTTTCGAAGGCCTTAAAAACAAAACAAAGCAAAACAAAAAACAGGGTTTTTAAATAAGGTAATCGGCTAATTACCTTATTTGAAAACCCGTTTTTTTTTTTTTTTTTTGTTTTGATTTGTCTAAAGACTAATATAGAAACCCAGGTTTCCGGCCTTCTAAGCCTGTCCTACAACTTTTTGGATCACCAGTCCTTATAGCCATGTGACCTACTTTTTAAAAGTCTCTCTCTCTCTCTCTCTCTCTCTCTCTCCACACACACACACACACACACACACACACACACACACACACACACGTATAATTTCATTTTAAAAATTCAGTGTCTGTAACTGTTTGTTTCCAGAATAGTCACATGAGGAGCTCCATAGACTACTCCCCAGGGCGGGGGGGAATGTTACCTTAAATTTTCATTTATTCCCTGAAATGTATCAATCTACAACCCTTCATCTCATTATCATTATATACATTATCTATCATTACCCATAGAAATGTTTCTCTATGTTCACATAAAAAGAAAAGAGCAGTACAAAATGTAATTTCTAAACTGTTTCAAAATTACCATGTCTTTTTAATGAAATGGGGTGATTTTTTTCTAAGTTGAGCTCTTTCCAAAAAAAAAAAAAGTCAATTTTTTTTTTTTTTTTTAATGAAACCTTAGTTCTACTTGTTCTAGGCCTTGGTGATAATTCAGTATAATTTTAAAATGTCAAACTGTTATTCAGAATGAAATAGACATTATACTTACAATTTAAATGAAAGAGTCTAAAGATCCAAACTCAGACATCAAGTTTATTCATTAAAAGGTGCCATTTCAGCAGGTGGCATGGGATTCTCTTTGAGTCATTTGCTTCACTGGTGAAGCACGGTGTTACATTAACAACCATCATCAAGACATGAAAAGTAAATGCGTTTTTATAGAGGTTTTTTTTTTATTATTAACATAGAGTAAATTGCTCCAGTTTTATTTAAAATAAACAGAATAAAAGTGTGAAAGAGAAATGAAATGTTGTCACTAAAATGTATACTTCTGTTTCATCATGCTTGCTTTTCACTTTGATGCTTAGATTGAACTGTTTCACAAGTAAACATAACTGGTTAGCTCATATTTATTCATGAAGGGGAGAAAACAACCTCCTCTGAGTAGCTCCAAACAAGAAAATTCCCCTAAACTGCTCTGAATCTTGAAGCCCAGAATTGAATAAAGCCCAGAGTGAACCATATGCAGAGATGAAGAGAATCAAAACCCACATTGAATGTCGTTTGTTCCTTTACAACCTCTATATACTACATCTTAATATGGTGTTTCTACTGCTGCTGTAACTGCTTACTACTCTCCCTGTAAGAGATTAAACTCAGTTACAACACAAAAGCTGTGTGATTTGAAAAAAAATTTTTTTCTCATATTGACCTAGAATTTTCTCTTTTGTGAGTTAGTTCAATTAGTTTTTTATAGGAATTATATAAGGTTGAATATGAAATGTCTTTATAAATAATAAGAAATCAATATAATTTTGTTGTAGAATATTGAGGGTTCCAAAATGCGGAAGGTGTTCTCTAATCAGAAAGTCATATATATCTATATGTTAATAGAGTTAAGTGTTAATAATAAAGAAATATTAAATATCTAATGGGCAATTATAATATATACTGTAAAATAACTAATATTATGTTATTCCAGTCTTTTAGCATTAATAGTTTTCACTCACCTGAATCAGTAATACTTCTTCCATCAATGTTAATCTTTACCCATTTCTATGCATCTATGACACAGAAATTTCTTCCATCTTCATTTTAATTTTTTTTTCTCATTATCTCTTATGTAGTTTGGGGTTTATGAGGTTTTTTTCTTTGTTTTTCTAAAGTAGAGATTTTTAAAGCATAGTATATGGATATCTATGATGACATTTATACATTCTAATCAATACAGGACAATTAACATTAACAGAAAAAGTATATGTGCTGTGTGTGTGTGTGTGTGTGTGTGTATTTAACCAGCAGAATGTCATATCTCTTTTAATTATACATTAGGCCTAAGAGTTCTAAGGTCTCTCATGGTTGGAGGAGAGAAAAAAGTGAGGTCTAATATGCAGTAGAAACCAAAGAACTAATAGAAGAGGACAAAGGGAGAAGAGACATGTTGATGTTCATTAATGGGGAAACTTTGTGACCTGAAAAGTTAGTCAGTAGAAGAACTCAAGGAATGTTTGTAACATTTGAACTTTGAGTCTTACCTTGATGGTCAGTGTCTCACTCTAAATTGCATCATGAAGAAAATTATCTGATGAGAACATGGCCAGCTGTTTAGTTGGTAACTGTAATCACAGCAGTTACTATATATTTAGCATAATTGCTATTACTCAGTTATCCATGAAATTGTATCACCTATTTCATGGGAAACATTTGGAGTTGCATTAGTAGTGAATACAATATCAAAGAAATAAGTAAAGACAGCAATATCAAAAATAATAACATCAGCAAAATGAGCTTTTCTGTTGTAGATGTGAGCTTTCTCCAAAGGCGTTTTTGAAATTTTTCAAAAATGTCAGGAATATTCACTAATTAACAGGTAATATATAGGATTCCATAGTGTCTCATAAACAAGTTGTTGTAGTATTTTGCCTCAGAAAGACCTTTTGCATGTTCTAAAGTGGTTATTAGGATCTTTGAGGACCAACTAAGTTCTTTTAATGATATAGGATACCTGTGGACACTCAGGAAAAAATGAAAGAAAATCATTTCTCATAATATTGATCTAATTAAAATACTTTTGTGCAGCGAAACCTAGAGAAGTATACTTATATGTTTTCAATAGAAAATGACAATACAAACAAAATTCTGCTCATAACAAATTATTTCACTCATTATATCCAGAGCCAACTGGATGTAACATCAAATATGGTATGGCTCATATGAAAAGCTAATTTTTCATATATTTCATGTAAAGTTCCGTTATGAGGAATAGAACTATTTGAAAATCTATTTTAAAGCAAGTGTTTTAAGTAGGAAGAAACGAAGTGTAATCAAATAAGCCCTTTATTCCCAATGGGAATTCCTTCTGAGTGAGTTAACTCCATTAAACATGCTGGTAACCTTCTGCTTGGAACAGAAAGACTGTTATACTCTATGTGGCCTTCTTGACCCATGCATATAGATCGGTTTATTGAATGAGCTGAACTATATAGGGCACCAGCATAAAACAACTTTATTCTCTTCCAAAATTGTCTTGCCACCTACTTTCATCTTGTTTTTCTCATCCAGGATCAAATATCTGTTTTTTGTCAGTCAATAGAAGATGATTGTTTATTGTTCACATAATAAAATAAAGTACAAGAAAATATGAAAACGCTGAACTCAATTTAATTTAAATAAAGTTCAAAGCTATTCCTAGCGAGAAAAATCACCATGGGAGGAAAACATATTTAGTCTTTTCTCTTTCCTCACTTAAGCTCATCTTTTTCCTCATTCTAACTGTTGTTTTGGGCTTGGCACATTTCAAACAAAAGAACAAGATAGGTAGGGGACATAACTTACAGAGATAGTTGACTCTTTTCTGGTTATTTCTAGCTATGGCATGCTTCAAATAATGAATTATTTTTCTTTTGTGAAGTATTTTCTATAAGTATTTCAGAGAAAACCTCCAACAGTATGACCTCTCATAATTTCCTTGATATAAGTAATGTCCCTCACAAATGGGTAACTTTTTTAAGAGGCATGTACTACATTTCTTGTCACAGTTTCTCATATGGTCCACTGGGGACATATAATCTCTGTTCTGTTGCAACCTAGATGACCAGAAGGCTAACATGCACTTTTATTTTAACATTCTGTTTCCCATTTATGAATAAATTATATAGAACAAAAAGTAAAAAAACTTTATTGAACAGATAAATTGATTTATCTTTATTAAAAACTCTATTCAACAAATATATAATAAAGAAATAAAAATATTTTGAAAGATGATAATTGAAGCTCATCTAAAGAGAACAGCATAGATATACGGAATCTCATCTATATCTATCACCTATCATTTATCATCATCGTTTATCTCATCATCATTTACTTATCAATAAATGACTGTAACATAAAGAATGAATAGGATTTATGAATGACAATGTGGAGAAGAAAATTAAAATAAATATAATCTACTTTATTTCAAAGGAATAAAAATTCTAATGTATAATTTTAAACTCATAACACTAAAGTAAATTAAAAAATCAATTAATGACATTAGATCAAGCCACCTTATTCATTGGGAAACATATTACTTTTTTGACTTATTCATTTAAGAACTATTTAATTTAAATTGTATGCTAGTTTTATCTAAATTATTTCTTTATATATAATTTTAAGATATTTGTTTAATTTATTAATATATAAATTGTATACATTTATTAAATAATAATGCGTCTTTCCAAAGTTCTAATTATTTTCTTATAAAAAGTATCATTATTCTAAGAAGAAAATGAATGCACAAAAATATGAATACCTGTTTCGAGAAAGTTACTGAATAAAAATAAACAATACATATAGACACATGAGTTTCAGCCTTTACTATTACTATCCACATAGAAATCTGATTAGATTTATCCTTTGGTCATCATTTATTGTAAAATTGTAGTAACTATTTTATTTTATTTTGGCCTTACACAATTAATTGTATGTCTTACCAAGTATATTAATTCAAATATTGAACTAAACTGGCATGTAGAAATAGGATGATTTATGTGCTTTTTTTAAACTTTGTTATATGTTGGGGGCCTAATTTACATTACTGAATAATTATATGTATCTAATGTATCCTTTTAGTTCCACAGTCATTCAGAATAAATCTCATAGAAATTTTTTCCAAATTTTAATATTTTTAAAAATTGCAATTTCAGTTATTAGCAATGCATAGTGGTGAAGTGATGATTCTTTGAGACTTTATGTTTGGATCCAAATCCAGGCTCCAAAATTTCTTATCTATATGCACTTGGAGAGTTATTTAGCCACTTAGTGCCTCGGTTTTCTCATCTATAAAATTGGATTGTTGTAATATATATCTGAAGGTTGATGCGTAGATTGAAGAATTGATATACATTAATCACTTACAACAGGGTCCTACTCAGAACATTACCCAGAAATCACAAACTGGATTTTTAACAGGTTGTACGTGTATGTGTGTGTATTATTGTAAAATCATTGTATATCATTTGGAATTTATTTTAAATAGTAATAGCCATACTACTAACAACATAATCACTTAATTTATGATTGTCTTCATGGAAAGAAAACTTCCTTGAAAGTCATGATAACCATTATTTAAATTAAATATATTATAATACAATATTTATTTTTGACAAATATTTAGCAGTATGAAAGCATATAAAATAATTTAAAGTTGATTTCCCTTTTAATTTCTTGATTTATTATGAAACATGAGATTCTACAAAACAACTGCATCTAAGAATAGAAAATACCTGTATATGTTATTTTTTCCCACTAATGCCATCTTTTTAGGGCAGGGCAGAGAGGGGTGGTAAATGGGATAAAAGGAGTCAAATATAGGGCAGTAGGAGGAGGGTGAAGTGGGTAAAAGGGATCAAATATATGGTAGCTGAAGGAAACTGGACTTTGAGTGGTGAATACACAATAGAATATACAGATGTTAAACGATAATGTACACCTGAAAATTATATAACTGTATTAACTAATGTTTTACCCCAATAAACTTAATTTAATAAATAAATAGATAAATAAATACTAAAAAAAAACACCAGTAGGAAAATTAAAATGTCAAACTCACTCCTTTATTCTGAAATTATTTGATATATTTTATTGCTTGAAAAATAGTTTGTAAAATTAGCATTTTTTCACATTACATTTCAATTATCCCAATGAAGACAAAATTATTACTTTCCTTGTAAATACAATTCAGTGGTAAAAGTCTAAAACAAGTTATTAAAATTACCCATGTACTGTTACAATAAAGATATATTTTAATACTTGGGGCAATGGTGTATTAGAAGATTGAGAGTCAGTAAGTTAGCATCATGGTTATATTTTCTTTCATTATAACCCTCTTGTGCTTACCTAAATTGGAATGCAATATTTGTTAAAGAGAAGATTGAATGAATTTATTAATGGATTAATTATACTCTTTAGAATTTAGTTTTCTGTGTGTTAAAGTACAATACAAATTGAAGGCCAAATTTGAAAATTCCCTGAGCAGACAAAACCATTTAAGACACCTAAGTGAAACCTAATTTAGCCTATTCTGCAAAAAAGGGAAACTTGGACTGCTTCTTATATATGACTCTGCAAATCATAAAAGAAACAATCTTTTCCCCAAATTGGCATGAAGTAACCACTTTAACCAATCCCTATCACAACAAAAACCCTAATGATATAACCAATCATTATAGAGGATAAATAGCCTCTCTATTTTCACTGCGTAAGCTGTCTTAGAACAGTAGTACACCTCTCAATTTGAGAGCTTCCAATGTGTCAACTGTTTTTATATGCACAATAAACTCACACTAAATATCATTTTACAGATCTCATTGTGGGGGCTCTTTGAGTCTAGTTCTGTGACAATGGACTAATTCCATACCTATGAAGCCAAATCTGACTACTAACTACTTCAAATGCATAACATGAAAGAACAAAGATCTGAGCTCTATGGTGTCATTTCTCAGCTTTGGAAATGTTTGTCATTAAAAAAATATGCTAATAAGCAATTAGAAGGAATCCAATAAAATCTGTTACCCAGATTGCTATTGACTTAGACATAAATTTCATGCATTACAACATTGATGAATTATTTTGTTAACGTCTTGCTCTAGGATTTTTGTTCTGCATCCTCAAAATATTTTATTAGCATGTTAACCTGTGAAATAATTTTTAAAAATATATTTTATTGTTACTGCTTGTATATATCTCCATAAATGGATAACCAATACATAACATAACATAATTATAAAAACTAGAACATATCAGAAAAGTATTACTTAGTAAGTGACTAATTTGAGTTTTGACAAACCTTTAACAAATTAATTTAATAAAAAACAAGTTATCAAAATCTAATATGTAGCACAGTGACAGGAATGCAAAAGGCATTTAAAAATATTTGATAAAAACAGCAGGAAAAGGTTAATCTGAAAATAAAGACTAGAAAAATAGCAAAATATATAAATGGAGATCACTATGTATATAAAAGTTCATTTTCTTCAGATTTTTTTTTATAAAAAATACTCAGTAATAAAATTCAGTACAAGAATATTTTCCATTAAATTTAAAATCTATCTAGTTTCCAAAAATAGCTTAGAGGTAAGTTATTATTTTATTATTACCATTATAATTATTTTAAACATGAAATATAATTTAGTAGTGGAAAGAATGTGAGACTCAGAATCTGAGAGAGATGTCTGAATCTCCATTCTGTCATGAATTTTTTCTATGGTATTTAAAGTTGCCTACTCTGAGATTTAAATACTTCATCGGTCAAAAAGTATTAAACTATATAACATTCAAGGTTATTATAAAAATTGAATGATACATGTTTTTAGATTTTTAGATACATATCATTGCATTATTATACAGTTTTCTCAAATTAGTGTGGGTAGCCATAAAAATATTGCTTATAAAAATAAAAATTAGTAGCTACATAAGCTTAGAAGAAAATAATTATGAAATTCTTAAATTTTACCTAGCCATCAAAGATAAATGTCTTGTTTTAAGTACATATTTTCCTTAGACATGAAAAATGGTTGTCGACAAATGATTTAGTATATTTTCTTCACACAGTATCATAGCCTGTGCTACAAGGAAAACTTAGAAACAAATACTAAATCATATTTTGAATTTGGTCTTGTATATGCCTCATAAAAAAAGCATTTACTGTTTGTCACTAATACTCAAAATAGTCATTTTGGGAGTTTTAAATCTCACAGAAATCCAATGTCCATCCCCAGTGAATAAGGAAATTAATAATTGATAAAGGAAGATCTGTCTTTATTCTCACTTGTTATTTAAATGCATTGCTATAATCATGCTCTAAAATTCCTTAACTTATAAATGGAAATCAGCTAGGTCTTTGTCTGTTCTAAGTCAAGTAAGATGTATCTAAATTATTAAATATGTTTATATATGTTTAAACATTTATTTACAATTAAATACTATAGAGATTTTTCTATTATTGCCTATTTCCCTTACTTTTCTGACTTCTATCTCCTAATATGACCAAAATGAAGTATTTGTTATCCTCCAAATTTGCATTTCTTCTATTATTCCAAAATCAGTAAAAAACAAACCAAAGAAAAAAGAAAGTTCCACATACTCAGTTGATCATGCCATAACACCAGTCATTCTTGTCTTTTACTCTCAAACACCAAAAATAAATCAATAAATAAGAATATTAATTCTAACTCAAAACATATTTTTTGATTCAGCTAATACCTTCACACCCACCCCACCTAGCTCATCTAAGAAACCAACATACCTCCTGAAGTAATGAAAAATAAACTTACTTGGCCATCTCACTTCTAATTTTGCCTTGTGTCGAGGTAATGCACTTTCCACAAAGAGTTGGAATAACTTGTAAAATGACAAACTTAAGTATGTAGCTTTCCTACTTAAAAGCCATTCACAAATTTCCATTGCTCTTAGAATACTTTCCAAAATCTTGATCCTTTAAGTGAAAAGCATCTGTGCATTGATCTCTGCCATTCCAATTTTCCTCTTGCTTAGCTATTACCTGATTAATAGCCTCCAGTATTACTAGCCTTCTTTTATTTCATTTGGCAAATGATTTTTCTTTTCCTCCACCTCCTCCACCTCCTCCTCATTTTCTTCTTTTTCTTTTTCTTCTTATTATTTTGGCTCAGTAATTTACAATTATTTTTCTGCTTCTAGAATCCAGTGCCCTACCCCAACTCTCCCATCTTATTCCAACACGATCTTCATCTATTATCATAAGAATTGAGGATTCTGGCTCCTGGTTAAAAGCATGTGATTTTGCAGATCTGATCACGGGCACTACAAAGGCTTCACCTGACAACCCTCAGGAAAGATGCTCTCCCTACCAGATTAGTACACAGTCTATGTACTACTCTCCCTGAAAGAGTTCTCGTCAAGCTGGCAGACCTCCTAAGTCACACACTTTCACATATTTGACTTCCTTGCCCAGGTGCCTTCATTGCTAGTTCTTTTATTCTAAGTCCTCAGGCAGAGGTCTTCAGGCACCTCTACTGAGGCCTCCTTATGATGGGGGGAGGGGAAAAACGAAGACACTTTTCCTGACTCTGACTCAATATCCAAAATATCCAGTACTTTTCTTCTCCTAGCTCTCCCTGCTTTTTCTTGAAAACCTGTGGTCCCTAAAACTGCTTGGGCTATGGGATCCCTCAACAGACTCCCCTGTCTTCACTGACCAGCTGACCCTCAACCTATGCATGGGTCCATGGAGGAAAATGGAAAAAAAGAGAATCAGTTATTTCTCTAGTTTTAGTCTCTTGCTTTTACCATTACAGTAAGAGTTAAGAAAGGCTTAACTCTTTACATTTGTGTTTGTTGCTTTAATTGGCTACTGTGGCACTGGGTAACTCAGCATCCTCTCTTTGGTGAAATGTCTGCTTATTACTTTCCCAATTTTTACTTAAATTGTATATTTAACCGATGAGTATAGAGAGTTCTTTGTATATTATAGGCTTAAATTCTTTGCTCAATATGTGATTTGCAAATATTTTCCCAGTCAGTAGCTTTTCTTTTTATAACTGGCTCTTTCACAAAACAATTATTTCCATTTAACAGAGTATAACTTATCAAAATTTTCTTTTATAAATCATACTTTTGGTGTCAAGTCTAAAAACTCTTTGCCTAGCCTGAGATGCAAATTTTTCTCCTATTTTAAAAAATAAATTAGCTTCAAGTTTTATGTAGGTGATCCTTTTTGAATTATTTTATTTATAAGGTTTGAGATTTAGATTAAGTTCACTTTTCCCTATTGATATCCAGTTGCTCCAGAACCGTTTATTAAAGTTATCTTTCTTCTATTGAATTATCATGAAAAAGTAGATTTTAAGTTAAAAAATAAATATTTTTTCCTCCAAATTTTGAGGGAAGAAGAAGGAAATTATGCTGATACCTCACCTACTGGCCTATGCAGAATCGAACCTTTATCTGAACAATTGAATGTCCATAAGTCTACCCCCACAAAAAGGTGAAGGGCACCCCTCACAGTAATCTGTAGACAGTTAGACTGCTTATTGTAGGTGATTGTGGAGCTGCTAGTTAACAACTGCTGACCATGACAACTATGGATAAATACTTAGTAAGAAGCTCACTCTTGGTGGCAGCTTAGAAAAATGGGAAGCAAGAAACAACTAACCGGAGTAAAAGCTACATAAAATAATAAGCTCCCCAAATCTCTCCTTCACTTGGAGTAGTTAATTATTCTACAAATGCAGTGCATATTTTTAAAACAAAGTTATAGCAGGAATGTATGTATATACATGTGTACATGTGTATCTGTGTTTCTTTGTTAGGGTGAATAAGTATACACAAGGGCTATAGCAGCATAGTTAAATCTCTGTGATAATAATATATACGTTATGAAATAGGAACAGAGACTGTTTGATTTCAAGTGGGTCCCTAGTACCTATAACAATAGTGTATATTCAGTGCTTAATGAATATGTGTTGTTGAAAGAATTAAAATAAATTGTGTATTTAGAAAGGAACATACTTCTTTTTTGGCTTTCTTTTAATAATCTTCATGGCAATGCAAGTAAGACTCTTGATTGTCACACATAGATTAATTTTCTTAAAGATATTCCATTGTCCTACTTTGAATTTTTCAAGTCAGTCCATATTGCCTAAACTTTCAGAGTAGGCTTATGTTTTATGTAATGTAAAGACTAAATGTATAAATGTAGAATTATCATCAGAAAGTTCTATTTTATAAGGCCATAGTTAATCATAACTAGTAAAACATAAACAGTCATTCTTTTTTCTGGATTTCTAATAACTTCAAAGATTTTATTTAAAGCTTGACTTCTGGAATGATCATTTTTTGAAAATTTGCAACCTAGAGATGGGGGAAATTTGGTCTGCTAACTTCTTCTGGTTTTCTTCTTTTCTCTGTTCTTTCTTCGTTCTTTTTTGCTTCTTCTTCTCAAGTATAATACTTAACACCTTCAAACCCATTCCAATATTTTGGGTCACAAAATAATACTTTTGTTTTTCTTCATGGTAGTCCAATAAATGATATATGATAACTTTTTACCAAATATGTTTTTTTTTAATTACAGGACAAAGTGAAGGTATTTTCTAATAATAATGAGTGTAACTACAAATATTTATGAGTATCTGTGTGTAGATCCACACTTACATCTTGTGTGTGTGTGTGTGTGTGTGTGTGTGTGTGCGCGCGCGCGTGTGTGTACAGACAGTAAGTTGGCAGGCAAACAGGGACATAAGAATGAGATAAGAAAAGTTTGGCCTTGTCAGTTTATATCACAAGGTAATTGAATGAATCTTCTTGTCTTACATCTTGCATCGAAGATCTCATTTGTTTTAAGATCCTTTGGAAGATTTTAAAAGATAATCTGAAGTAACGATAGATGTGATTTAAGACAGAGTGAATAGATTTGCAAAATAACATCATTCCTTCAAAAATTCACTTTCATAGTTGGCACTAAAATAGAGTTTACTTTAGTTTTAGTTATACTATGTTTCAAAAGAATAATATTTAATAGCAATTAGGTATATTCCAAATAAAAGAATTTTCAACTAGGGTAAAAGAATAAGGGTTGAAAATAAACTAACATAGAAAATAAGCTTTCATACAGGTAAATCATCGAGTAATTTGAATGCTTTTACTGAACACACGAAGTGATAAATCAAGAAAATTATCTAAAAAATATAGGCTTTAAAATGTTTATAAAATCTTTTGTTTAAAAATATCATAGGACTGCTAGAATGTTAGCTGCCCAACTCTCTCTCTCTCTCTCTCCACACACACACACACACACACACACACACACACACACACACACACACACATTTATGTCCCAGGAAGTGCTGAAAATTAGTGGATCAGAATTTTCACTAATGCAAGATTTCTCCCCTCAAAGGATAGAAACACACAGAGACAGGTACATTTCAGAAACCTAAATGTGGGGGCGAGAAATTAAATCTTGCTACTTATGATAAAGGCTATCGATATCTCTAGAGTCCTGCTTACAGCTAGGTTCATGCAGTATCATCCCCTGGTCTTTTAGTCACAGGGTTATCTAAGCCCTGCCAGCTTCCAGACGTGGAGCTGCCCACTACTTTCACCCGAAATGAGTATGTGGTTGGTGATATGAAGCTCAGAACCGGAAGGGGCATATGCAGTAATCTGCTTCTGCTCTCTGCACTCCTCCTCCACACTCTCATCAAAACCCAACACTCCAAGCTGAATTTGGCTCATTTTAAATTCTTATGACTACATGAATATATTCTCATTACATTTTCTGTTGTGTGTTATTGTTGTGAAAGGAAAAGTGTTGCTTCTATTGTGTTTATCACGTATCTTGCTAATTTCCCAAGCATTGTTACTTGTTTTATTATTGTTTTGGTTGATTTTCCTAGATATTTTAGGTAGAAAAACCATAAACACTGTGAAATTGTGTGGGTTTTTTTTGTACTAGTATGCTTATACCTTTTTAGTGATCCTATTGCAATGAACAAAAGCTCCAAAAGAAGTTGAAAATTAGCTGTGATTGTAAGCATTATCTCCTTTTTCTGACTTTAATATTATTAGTATTTAATCTCTAGTATATATTTATGATAGATATCTAATATATACATTTTAGACGAATGAGGCATTTACTCTTATTTATTTATTTATTTTTGTATTTTGGATGGATGAAGATATTTACTGTTTTCAGGTAACTATTAGGTAACTAAGCTTAGCTTGTTTTTTTTCCCTTTCCTATTTAAATTAAGAAGATACAGCATTACAGTCTGTATCACTAATCCATCCTTGCATATCTGGACTATAACCTACTTTCAGATTTATTTACCAGAAGTTTTAATAACAGGCAACTCTGTTAATTTGAGTAGTGATGAACTTAACATTCTGTATTTTGCAGTAGTTGAAATTTCTGGAAGGGCCAGAAAAACAAGTTGTATGCTTGTCATCAGTGATAATGCAGTGAGGGTGAAACACCTAACTAACCCACTGCCCTCTATAGAATAAAGGCATTCCCACTGTTATCTCCTTTATTTCTAATGCAATATCGGGCATCAGGTAGAAATCCCTTTACCATAGGTGTCCCAAGGTCACCAAATACCACTGCTGCAAGAAACCATCTCCCTACATGTGGCCTCCAATTCACATTGTCTGCTTCCATCCTTCCTGTCTATCTCTTGCATTTCTGTTCAGCAAAACCTAGGTCATATGAATTAAAGCTACAAGGTATTTGTTGACTATAGATAGTTGGATCTACACTAAGTGAGCCAATCTATAATAATCAGCAATAGGTGAAATATTTGCCTCTGAAACTTCCTACTTACAGTCTCCCACTGTAGATATCAAAAAATGGCATGCTCCCACACAGTATAATATCTGTTCTTTCAAGTAATCATATTACTTAAAAATAAGCATATTAACTTATTAAGCATGAAAACCCAAGTATTATTGGCCGCCACATTAATCGTTAGTCAATGTTTATATTATATCTATTAAAAATTATAATCTAACCTGTAATCTATGAACTAAATTACAGTGTTTACAAACAAGCCCTGCATAAATGAGTAAGAGAAACGGAACATGGAATCACAAAATTGAATGGAGTTGTGTTGCCAGTGAAGCTCAAAGCCCATCAAGCTCTGTCTTGGGGACATGGGGTTTGTCTAGTTTACTTACTTTTTGAGAAGGCATCCTGATATTCTCTAGGCAACTAGGTGCTCCACAGAGGTGGATAATGGTGGTGGAAAGACCTAAATTTAATGGAGTATATATCCTACCTTCTAAGACAAAGATATTTTACAGAGATACCCTGTGTAGCTTATTCTTCCTGCCTAGCTGATTCTATAAACATCATTTCATCACTCTGTGGACCAGCATGATTTCTCAAAGTCTCTGTAAGTAAATGATGTACCTACTAAGAGAGCTATTTTGTGACTGAGACAAAACAAAGTATACTTTCCATACCATTAGGTAACATTAAACATATTTTGTTGCTGTCTGAAAAAGCATTTGACACTCAATCGCTGCAAAGCATAACCTAGGAACTGTTTCAATTTGTCCAGCAAAGAGAACACAACAAGAATGGCAGCTACTATAATGGATATGCCTTCTCATTAAGATTATAATAATAAATTGCCATACTCTAAAGATCATCTACTATCAGAATAGGACAAATTGAGGCAAAGTAATTGGGTAAGGATAGAAATCGCTACTTCTGAGTCCTTCATGTTTTTAATGGTGATGCTTAAATTGGCAGTATCTTCAGGGATATAACGTTTCTTTTACAGAAGCAAAGATTTGGATGTGATTCTGCTTAAACTAACATTTTGAAAAAAGACTGTAAAGTATATGTACACATTTATAAATTGTGAATGCTCTAGATTTATTTCCCTGATTTAGTTTTGTTAATGAAAATTATAAAAATGTTGAAGTTTTAGAAGCATAGAACTTTTAGTTCTGAATTTTGCTTGATCATTAATTCTATATATTAGGCTGATATCTTCTTTTAGTGGGTCTGCAGGAATGAGGGCAGTGAGGTTGTAAAAATGGTGTTAACTATCTCAGATGAGGTAGCTAAAGATTCTTTAAGCAATATAGAAATTATGTTATAAGAGAGAATAAGACCGATTAGTCCTCAAGTGAATTTTTTTTAACATTAGGAGAGTTCTGGGTAATTGAAAAACACTAATTTTAATAAATTTCTTCATTCTAATATTTGAGATTGTTAATTTTCTCAAATTAATGTTCCAAATTTCACTTATTAGCAAGCTGAACTTGGGAAAATTACTCAAAGTTTTTATTTATAATCTCCTTGTCTCTAAAATAAAAGTAATAATAATAATTACCCTATCGTGTGTTATTAGGATTTGATGAAATCATCTGAATAAAACATATTATCTGGAACATAGTAAATGCCAGGGGAGTGGGTACACACACTTATGTGCTCTTTTTATGCTATTATAAATATTAGCTATTTTCCGTAGAAGTTTTTTTAAACAATATTCAACAAAGACCTCACAGTATATTGATCTAGTTTATAAGATACTTGAAGATAACTATGTGACTATCTCTGTGACTGATGTCTGGGACACAGTGACTAGAAGAATTTTCTTCAGGCTACCTTCCACTCTCTTCTTTGGCCTCAAGCTTTCATCCTGAGACCTGACATCTTAGCTGCTACAGAAATCCTGGGGTTCTAAGCTGGACATGAGGAACTGGTCTTATATTAGTGACTTAAATTTCCCTTTTTTTTTCAGCTTCAGCTCTTGATGTCTCCTCAGCTTTCTGCTTCTCTCAGCCCATTCTCTTCCACACATTTTAAAATGTGACTTTCCCTACGGTTAAGGGAAATAGATGTCCATCTTTCGGATAGAATTTTACAAAGGCGTGTACTATGTGTAAAGACTTGTGAAAACTTTTCCACTACATAACCTGAATATATTCGCCCTCGCCTTTTGCGTCTGCCTGGTTCATATTTGCATCTAACAGAGGGTACCATAAATGATTGTTACTAACTCTACTAGTGCTCATTTAAATTTTTATATACCTTGCAGTACATTAAGTACTTTCACACAAAATCACCTATTTCTCTTGAAATCATCTGAGTTTGTTAGAGCAGGGATTATTGATAACTAGTTTTACAAATGAGGCCACATTAAGACAAATTTAGCAGACTATCTGAGTTTTCAGTACCGATACAAAAACTAAATCCACAGTTCCAATATCTACTTACATTTATTTATCATGTATATAATTAATAATCAAATTCATGCTATGAAGTAGCATAGTTTCTAACACATGCAATTATTTTTATAATGACTTAGATTATATATTCACTACCATTACTATTATTATTTTCCTATTCTTGTAAAATGCAAACATTTTCTTGAGTCATGGTTATACATGACAGAACACTATACCACTATTTCCTACCTCACAATATCAACTGCTTATAAATATGGAATTACACCCTATCATATCATGCTCTCTGTACATCATTGGTAATTACTGATATATGCCAGGGCTTAATATATGCCAGGATTCTAATTGCTCTGATTTCCTAGCTAGATTTTAAAAAAAACATGTTACATTACAAAAAACTGTAAGACTGAGCAATTAGAGAGTAGCAGGTGTATACCTTTTTGTTTCCTGGGGGTACAATTGGAAAACGAGAGAAAAGTTGAATTCATTTTTTTTCCCTGTCCCAGTGCATTAATTTTACATGTTGAAAGGATGAAATTGTATTAATAAGTATCTCAGGCTAATGATCAGTGAAAGAGTCTCCAAAGGCATTTGAAAATTATATTAAAAATATCAATTTAAATGAAAATACTTATAAAAAGGACCAACTATCAGAAAATAACAAAAGATCCATAAGGAAAAAAATAAAATGATCACAGTATTCCATTTAATTGTATGTCTGATTATTAAAGGTTTTTAAAATAACATTACAAAGGTAACTATCTTTCTTTTTTTATTATTTTTTTTAAGTTTAGATATGTTCCTAACCAGCTGGGATAGTAAAAAACTGTTGGATAGTAACTGCTGAGCAAATGAATGCTTTGTTTTTAGAATAACAAGTCAGAAATTTTGCCCCACAGTAGTAAAGCTACGGGTGTTCATTCAAAAAGGGTCAGACTGTGTCACAGAAGTGAGTAGAAATTGGACTCATTGTGTGCCTCTGGCAAATCATGAAAAGATGTGAAATGCTCTTAGATCCTTAGATGAAAGGCCATATGAAGTGAAGATGGGTGCTTTGAAAATGAATCTTAAATTGTATTGTAATTTTATAGTTTAAAAAATACTTCAAGAAAAAAAGTGAAATCTGAAATAGATACTTTGCAAGCGAATTTTAATGTATTTGGTTTCACTAATTAGAATGAAATATCAGTCCATTTTTTAAAAAATCTTAAATATCAGTTCTTATTTTATATATGTAAGACATACTAAAAGAAATTTACATAATTTCAGAGCATGGTTTATTTTTATTGATCTAAATGGGATGGCCACTGTTTAAAAGTATGACAGAATTTAAAGAATATTACAGGTAATTTTATCTTTCCGTGTTTATAGATTAGGAAGTCAGTATTTAGAATGTTTCTCATATTCAATCACATGCTTAGTCACATACTGATAACCATTAAGCTAATCCATTACTTTTTCCCTACTCCTTGGATATTTTCACAAATGAGTATAATGCAATGATGACTATAATGATTGGTGCCAATGTATTTGTCCTCACATATTCTGGCATATTTTCCTCCTAGGGTATATTTACCCCACTTAGTAAGGAGGGGGATCTATTCATGATTAAGCAGGGTTGTACCTTCTTTTTATTTGTTTTATTTTTATTTTTTATATTTATTTAATTAGTTTTAAATATACAGTACATTGGTTAGACATTTACATAGTTTATAAGATGATGCCCCTAATTGCTTATTCTTTCCTCTGGTTTTGCACCTAGCCAATGTATTAATGCTAACTGCATTCCCTATGCTGTGTTCCCTATACCTTCTTTTTAAATTTCACCTGGATCTCATCTCTTTTGCTAACTGGAGATGTTTGCTAACAGTGAGTTCAGGTGAAGTTTTTGTTTTCCCTCGAAAGCCAATGCATTATGAAATACCTCCTAACCATCTAGTATGAGTTTATGACCCTTTACGCATTGAATACTAAACACATTTTTGTAAGATGTTGAATTACTATTAGTCCAGATCATTCGGTTCTTAAGCTATTTTGATTAAAGTGTTAGTCTTCTGTCGGTCTCCACATTGAATCCCCATCAATGCAAGTGTTCAAGTCAGCTGTACTCTTGATACTTCTCTTCCAGACAACATTTTCCTTGAACTGCTGTTGGATAACAGGACTTGGGAAGACTATCTAAAATTTATTTAATTATAACAGCTCTATATCTAAATATGTAATGATTATACATACATCTCTCCATTTCTACAGCTATCACCCTAGAAAAAATTATTAATTACCTCAAAAAATTATATATGCAAACCAAATGGTCTACATAGCACCCTCACTTGAACACACACACACACACACACACACACACACACACACACACACACACACTATAGCTTAACCAGAATGTTTAAATACTCATCTTATTTGGCTTTAACTTTGTAGATGTTGAAGTGCACAGATTAGATCTGAGGATTATTACCATCATATAGGAGTATATATTGTTTTTCTATTGCTTCCATAGTAAATTACTGCAAACATAGTGTCTTAAAACAACACAAATACATTATTTTACAGTTCTGGAAGTCAGAACTTTGAAATAGGCCTCAACCATGCAAGAGTCCCAGAACTGGTGGGACTACACTTTTCTGAAGGCTCTATGGAAGAATTCATTTTCTTGCATTTCCTAGTTTTTACGGGCAGCCCACATCATGTCCCCTTTCATCTTCAAAGTCAGCAATGATCAGCCAATTAAGCCTTTCTTTCATTGCAATTTTCTGCAACCCACTTCCACATTTAAGGATTCTTCATTTCATTGGATTCACCAAGGTGATCAAGAATATTCTATCTATTTAAGTCAGTTGGTAGCAACCTTAATTCCATCTGCTACCTTTGCCATGTGATGTACCATATTCACAGATTCCAGGGCACCTTTTGGAGGCCATTATTCTGGCCTCCAAATTATATAAGCATATATAATTAAAACTCATGAACCTCAGAATATGAAAATACATTATTAATCTCAATGCCCTCTCCCCATTTACCTATGTGGCTTTGTTCCATACCCTTCCACATTTTTCCTACTTATTAAAATATAGGGGGAAAGTGAGGTAAATCTTTACATTGTGACAGTAATTTATATGTTAATTGATAAGAATAGAGTGGCAATAACACATAAAGCTGATGAAAAAAATGTTGATGTTCAAGTCAGACTTTTTACCTAGAAAGAGGGATAAGAAAACTGTCAAGAACAGTGAAGTGTCTGAGACACATTCAAGTATAAAAGCAACAACAAAATTATATTTAATTAGCCAATAGGAAATAACTCACAGATCACCTCAATCTTCCTCTCCAACTGTAAATCCTATCAGTTAAAGTCAAGTACTTTGGATATCAGAGTGTAGAATCACTTACACTAAATCTAGATTTACCCTGCATGCTAGATTGGAGATTGTGCCAAGTAAATGCAAAGTGATATTCATCCTCAGTTGCCAATAATGTGACAAATAAGATGTTGACAATGTCCAAAAAAACAAGTACCTTCAATTTTTGCAATGGTTCAGTTATAGCCACAGGTACTAGAACAATCAAGGTTATAATAGAAACACATAAATTTAATAGGAGACAATCCGCTGCTGTAAACCTCCAGTTTCTATTAACCTTTCTCACTAGCCATGGAGTACTTTTATAACCCTGCATATTTTAAATTCTGAGCTAAGCCTGTGATTTCCCTTTTTCCTTATGAGATTTTATACTAATGTTGTTTGGCCACTTGAGTGGGAACATGGAAAAAGTTGGGGAGCAATCCATGTGTTTCACCAGCATTTATCTACATAGGACTCTTCCCAGTTAGGAGAATTCCCTATGGCAATTATGGGACTAGGGGGTCCACACATATAACAGATCAATTCCAACTATACATTAAGATATAAAAGAGAAAAAAAGTACATGAAATTGTCCTAAAGGCCTTAACCTTCAAGTTCTCCCTAACTTTATCTCCCTACTGTGAACTCTGCTCAAACCCTATCAGCTTACTTTAGTTACCTATTCCTTCCATAGTCCTGATTTTTGTGCTCATATCCAATGGAGCCATATGTTTGATTATTTTCTCCTGAAATTTCCTCACATACTCAGAGAAGCCTACACTTCTAATTATCTTTGCCCTTAAAGTGGCTGAAATCAGAACAGAGAGGGAAGAAAAAATCGCTAAGTGCAAAAGAAGAGAGTAGCCCCATATCCTTAAACAAGGCTTTTTTTTTCTTTTCTTTCTTTTCTTTATTTTTTTTTATTGCAGCTGTGTGATGGGAGTTCATAACTTAACCAAACAAACTTCCAAATGTTTTTGACCCTCCATTCAGTCTTCGTTAGATGGTAAGATATTCATGACTGTCACTGTCCATTTCAGCTTTGGGATACTTGTGAAACAGCAGCCATAGCTACTTTGCTTTCTTGCTGTAACTTACATGAATTTGGCTCATACTGCAGAAATTTTCTTAGTGACTGATGAATCCAGCGTATTTGCAGTCCCATTACTAAAATTATGTCTCTTAAATTCTCACCTGGTGACAAAATAATAACAGCGTGTGTGGATGGGGGAGCGGGGAGGCAGTTCAGGGCAGTGTGACTGACTGTAAGATTTTATTCAGATTTCTTTGTGTTAGTTTCTCATTATTCAGCAAGTCAACTTAATCAGTATAGTAAATCCTATCTGGGGCAATAGGAACACAGTTACTTGTCAATACCTCATCTATATTACCCCATAGGAGTTTGTTTGTCTCAGAGAAATCTCCCAGAGAAGACAAAATGTCTTTTGTAACAATTAGGTCTACTGGGCTTGAGGAGTGGGGTGGGGGCACAGAAAAAAACTCAAGGAAACAAACAAACAAAAAACCCTCTGAGATATTCATTCTTGCCTTTCAGTTGATATACCATAGGTGTGACGGACTGCAGGAGAGATTAGCAGTAACACTTCCCAGTTGTTGCATTTTTCTTTTACACTTTCTGCCCCTTCATTTCCCAAATAACCCATCCAAAATTGAACCCATTTCTGCCCACAGCAGTCATGAAATTTATTTCTTTTGCGTGCAGTGTAGGTGTGTATCTGTAATTTGATTTAAAATAGGTCAGAAACTTCTTCACATCTATCTAAATTTTTGTCCTGTTTGGTAAAATAAGTGGCCTGAGACTGACCACCAGAAAGACCTCCATCCCCAAGAAGAGTTAGCACAGCCAGAGGAACATTTTTGCAACATCTGTGTTGAACCTTCCCTCTAGTAATTTCCCCCTTCCATCTTCCCAATCCCTCCTCATTAGAAGACAGTAAATTCAAAGACAGTTTATTGCCTGGTTGATCATAAGATCTGATCAACAAATTCACTACTTGTTTCCATGGCTTTCTCTTAAATCTCACTAATTGGTCTGTAGGGACCTCAAACTTTTTCAAAAAGTCGTGTTTTTTCAGCACCCAATCATTGTTAGCAAAACTGTGAAGAACTATGAAGTGCCTGAGATTTTACCTACTTGCAAGCTAACAACTGAGCCTGCCACAATTTAGTGAATAAAAGATAGAGGTTTCCAGGGTCAGAGATAAAATTCAGTTTATTATTCACCATGCTCAAATAGCAATAGAGAGCAGTAACAGCATTTTAGCCTGAAGTTTCCTCAGCCAAAATTCCCACATGGCTATGAGAGGTGGGTCAGATGATACCTGCAAGCACTCAGCTCTGTTACAGGTGAGGTAGCCTGAGTTTAGGGAACTTGAATTTTTTATAGTGGGCAGTGCACATGTCTGTCTTTTCCCCTGGTGAGACACATTACCTTTATCATACTGGACAGTTAACACACTAGCCATATACTCTGGAGGGAGGTACTCTCTCTTTTCTCCAAAGCCTTTTGCTCCAGAAACATCTTTGAAAATGTATTCTGGAGCAAAGGGAAGTCTTTGCCTCACTTGCATAATATGAAGAAATGTAAGAATCCTGTAGAGAATTTTCTCCCATGGACTCACTCACGTAAAATCACAGAGCAGGAGGAAGCTTCACTGGTGATGGCAATTTGAAACTATGAATGTGGTAGTGATTACCTAAATATGTATACTTGTCAAAAATTATAAAATAGCACTCTTAAAATTGAGTCATTTTATTATATGAAAATTATACTTTGAGAGTTACATTTAAAACCTATCCAGTAGATGAACTACAGATCTGTATGTAATAAATCTTTAAAGTGAGAACTCAAAATGGAGCCCAGGTGTCACCATTACAAATGTACATAGTATTGACTTAAGTGATTATTTATAAAAGTGTACATCAAATATTCCTGAAGTAGAAGGCTCTGATAATTTATGTATTGAATTTAGATCTCGACAATCCAGTACTTTCAATACTTTTGTAATTTTTTTAGGCCCTGCTTTATAACTATCACGTAGAGTGGCACCCATTCTCATCTCCACTGACGTAATTTATGTTCAGCACGTAGGAGGCACGTTACATAGTACTTTACAGTAGAAGGTATCCCTTATAACTTTATTGCATCTCTGTTAAGGATATCTTAGGAAAATTGTCAGGAATCACTCAAAATCTCTTTTGCATCACTTATTCCAATGGCAACTAATTATTTATTATTATTATTATCATCATTCTTCTTTATTATTAGCTTTTAAAAAAATCATCTTCACCTAAAATCATGCCTGAATCATACTAAGGACTCAACGAATGATAAGTTTTAAAATGATAAATTAATGCTAAAAAAAAAAGGCTTTAAGGCTTTCCTGATTGACATTTTTGCTCTTCTTAGGGTTGTTTTCTCCTGGGAAAGCAACGAACCTTTTATGGACATTGTCTCTATAACCCTTACTTTGCAGGACTTATTTACTTTAAATGACCTACTAAAAGTTCATCTTTTAGTAAGAAGTGCCATTTATATCAGAACATGGAAACTTGAAGACATTTATGAGGTCACTTCTAAAAAGAGAAACAAAAATTGTCTCTCAGCGATGACCTTATTCATGTAGAATTCTAAATGACACATTTACTAGGTATGACATTTCCTTGTCAAAAGAACATTATAGTCATTATCATTGTCTGCATAATCTTTCAGATTCTTCAGGGAATATTACCATTACAATATTACCATTACCTAATACATGAATGAATACTTTGCACTTGAAAGTGGATTTTAAAGGAACTTAGTATCTATATAAACAGGATATCCCGACACCTGATAATATAAGTATATGTATAAAATGTAATGTATAAACTGCTTTAAGACAACTAATTAAATAATCCTTACAAGCATAATAAAATATAACAGATAATTTTTTTTTCTTTCTAAAAATCTAGAAAATATTTCTAGAAGTTACATTCTTATGAGACTGACAGACAACATTTTATTTACATATATTTAAAGCATTACAATAACAGTCATGTTCTTTAAAACAAAAAAGTTACTTTATCACTTGCCAATGTTATTACTCACTTGTTAGTAAATTACTTGAGATTAATAATTTATACTGATTGTTCATTGAACAACAAAGATATTTTATGTCAATATGAACCAGCAGATTAATAACTTTTTATTTGGAATTTATGCCGCTTAATAACTTGAACATTACAGTAACAAATGACAAAAATTATGTGTATTTCACAGCCATTTTATTAACTAATCTTAAAATGTAATTTAAGAAAATTTATGATTACGATTAGGAATGTTTCTGGTTTAAATGTATTTTAATTAATTTCATATTACAAAGTGGGGAATTTAAAAAAATAATAATTAGGCAGAAATAAAAAAGAGAAATAATTACTACTTAAAATTTACATTTTAGTTTATAGTTTACATTAATTTCTTGTCATTTAAAAATGCGTTGAATGCCAAGGTGTTCATTCTGGTTATAGAGTGGTAATGACATATGATATAACCTTTGCCCTAAAGGTGCTTGGTATTTTCCACAGATAAATTATAAATAAGAATTATAAATAAAAAAGAAAAACCTGAGTTGAGAAAAATTAAAATAATATATTTTAGTTATGTAAATTATGTAAATTCAATCAATAATATATGCAATGAAGGGTCCAAAAGCAGGAGAAATGATTTAAAGACTAAACATTTTTCTTATGTATTTGGTTGTCAAGAAAGGAGACCTCAATTATAAGGTGATGTCAGTCATTTTACATAAATAAAATTATGTGTGCTGCTTGAATGTTTCGGGTATGGGGAGAGCATTTTTAAAATAATAGCATTGCTTTAGAAGGGATAAAACAAGACACTACATATTTTTAAAGAATAAATTAAGATGATCTAATTTACAATTTAAAATAGATATTTGTTTGCCATGTGAAGAAGAGTTTGGGGAGTAGAATAACAAAAATAGAGAGACTCCTAAGTATAATATGTATAAACTATAGCATATATATTGTTATTGTATAGTTTGATGAGTTGAAAATATATATTCACCCATGCAACTACAACCCCAATCAAAATATGGAATATTTCTATCACCTCAAAATATTTCCTTGCGCCCTTTTGCAATCAACCCCCACTTCCATCCCCAGCCTTAACAACTTATGATCTTATCTGCTTTCTATCATTATAAATAAGTTATGCATGTATTCGAATTTCTTATAAATAGAATGACGCAGTATGCACTTTTGTCTCTAGCTCCTTTCACGTAGCATAATGTTGCTGAGATTCATCTCTTTAGTTGTTGGTGTCAGTAGATGTTTCCTTTCTATTGCTGAGCATTATTGCTTTTGTTGGTTATTCTTCCTTTAAGAATGTTTGCATTTATGTTTGTTTTATCACATTCCATTTGATTTTATTTTAGGATTGGAAGTACCCTTAAACCTTAGTAGCTTTAAACAACACAAATTTACTGTTTCAGAGTTCTATCAGTCAGAAGTCCAGTTTAGCCTGACTGATTTCTCTGTTCAATGATTCACAGGCCAAAATTAAGTTGTCAGGTAGCTGGATTAGAAAAATTCCCTTTCAAGTTCACTTGGATTGTAGAATCTGGTTCCTTGAAACTCCCTACTCCTTGTTGGCTATCAGCCAATGTCTTCCCTTAGCTCTAAAACACTCTAGTTCTTACACATGGACCTCTATTTTAGATTCAGCAATGATGCATCAACTCCTTTTCACAAATGGATTTTTTTTTTTACTTTACTTTCTGCCAGGTGTCCCATGACTCCAGTTATCTGCCTATAAAAGCTCATGTAATTAGATTGGGCCCAACTGAATAATCCAGGGTTATCTTTATATTTAAAGTCTATAACTTTAAATCTGCAAGTCTTTTCTCCTGTAACATATATACTCACAGGCATCATGGGTTAGGGTATAGACACCTCTAGGGACCATTATTGGGTCTACCACACCTTCCTTGTCTGTGCCATTTAGTGTATGATAATGGGGCTTACCTGGTCTTTCTTGAAACGCATCACTGTATACCTTAGAAATTATGCATAAAGAATTAGAGTGAGCTCCTTAAAATGGTCCAAATTTATATAACAATTGCCATATATTTCCTTTCTTGGAAGACTAAAACTTTAAGGTTGTGATTTTTTTTATACTTAATAAAAGTAAAATTTCTTCTTTATATAATTTCACATATTTATTTTAACTAAATCATATTTCTATTATGTGTAAATTTCTAGGGCAAAATTTTATGACTCACATTTTTTCATATACTTAGCCTAAAAAAGCAGCTGTTTAATCAATAAATATTTTTTGAAAATTAATTATTTGTTTAAATTATAAACCATTAATACTTATTATTGGAGTAGAAAATGAAAATATTGTATTTGGGATAATTAGTGATATCTGAGTTATTTTTCTAAATATATGTAAGTGATCCATAAAAATAGATTGCATTCTTTACAAGAATGAGCTCCTCATCTCTGTACTTAGTTTCATGTCACTCAACTGTTCATTTTTTTTATATAGTCAATATTTTTATTTCTACTTTTTTTTTTTTTCAGATAAAACATGCTTGTTTCACCCATCCTAAATAATTATTCTAGACAGGGGAATGCCACTTCTTATTTCCCGCTCCACAAAGATGCCCATAACCATCTCCCCAGAATCTGTGAATATGTTGTATTACTTGGAAAGAGAATTAAGATTGCAAATGGAATTAAGATTACTAATCTTTAAAATAATGTGATCTTCCTGGTTATTCTGGTAGTCCTAACGTTATCACAAGGGTTCTTTAATGTGGAAAAGAGGGCAGAGGTGACATTTATTTTTTCCAGATTCTTTATTGGTGCTTTCCTATTAATACCTTTTATTATAACCCCATGTCTATACATATCTTGTCAATTTGCACGTAGGTTTTCTTGTTTAATTATTTGTTTTATTATTTGCTTTACTGATTCATTTTATCTTTTCCCTTTATGTCTCTATTAAAAGTGCAGGTTGTATTTGACTACTTATTACAATCTGTGTGGATTGTGCTTTTGTCTTCAAAGAATCATTTCGTGTTTAGCAAACTGTATAGCCTCAATTTCCATTCTTTTCTGAGAGGTATTGACTTATGAAAAATGTTTTTTTTCTTGTGTCAATTACCCTCCCATTCATAGTTTCATGGTTGCAGTTCTAAGGCTTACTGAGATAGCCTAACTGTTGTTCTCCCTTTGATTCTAAGTCTTCTCCATATACAGAGTGAACATTCAGGAGGCGAAGGTTGTTATATGCCATTGCTCTTAAAATAAGTCTCAACCTTTTACATGAGAAACCTTTTCTTGAATCTCACTTTGCAACACCTTCATGTCAACTTCATAAACTTTTTCCTCTCTCAGTCCTTAAACAAGCTATGTTCCCCAAGACAAAATTTTTAATATTTTCTAAAATTTTACAAAATAAAAAAAACAGCAAACTTTAAGAACCTATTAATGTTTACAAAATAAACTGTTCATTCTTAGGGTAGAAATCTGACTTTTCTAAATATTATACTCACATTAAAAATATATATATATACCTATCTTCTAAAGGCTATGTTTTTTGTTGTTGGTAAAATGAAATACTTGTGTCTTTGAGATTAAAGTTTTTATTTACCACAACAAATATTCATCTCTGAGTAAATAGTTACTAGACATGAAATATTTCCCCCTTGGTGCTAGATTTACTGACCTGAGATGATGGATGAATATTTATGTACTGCCTTGATTTACCAGTGATTTTCCCAGATTGAAGTCAAATGACCTTGGCTTCTTCCCTTGATACCGACCATCAATGTCATTAGAATTATGAGTGATTGGGTAGTTTATGATGTCTACAAAACATGTCTTTTTTTATGGCTTAACATTCTGTAACTGTAATTTATTGTTTGAGTTTAAATTCCACCAAGATTCTAGATAACTCATATAAATTCTGAGTTAGTTTCCCAGCAGTTATTCCTTGAGGGGTCTCCTGCTCTTTGCTTGATGCTATATAAGCATGCCACACTGAAAGACCTGTGTCTGCTTTTGAAAGGTTAAAAGAAAGTCCTTACACTGAATTTCTCCTGACAGTTCAGGGTTTCTTCAGATGATAACTAATCTATCCACTATTACATGAACAAGATTATTATAGGACTCATTTATATTTCAACATGCAATAGAATGGTGAGTCACGTCATCTTCTCATTGTCTTCTGCATGGCAACTCCTTTGAAAATCACATTTCACTTCACTATGAAATGTTCTTCACACTTGGCTTTTTTCTGGCTCATATTTCTTTTTGCCTTTCCATCAATAAGTAAACTTTATTGATAATCCTTTCCATGTTTCTTATATAAAATATATTTTTACATATTTATATTTATTTTTCTTATATATGTTGTATTTTTATTGATGTTGAATATTTCTGAACTGAAGTGTATTTTAAAATATTTTGCACTTTGAATTAACAATACTATTTAAAATCATATTAAGTTGTTTTTAAAATGATTTTAAATATCAATATTATCTTCTCATGAATATCAGTATTATCTTCTAGTTAAAATTTTTAATAAAATATTATTATAGTTTACTAAGTTATACTTTTAATGATCCAATAATACATCATAATTATTGTGTTTTTCCCATTCTAAATTACAAGTATTTAAAAATTAAATAATGTAAGCAAATATATATATCATAACCATACTCAGATTTTCAATTAACTTTTTTCTTAATTTGACATAAGAAAATAGAGTAAATTTTAAAACTGTGGACAAGCAAATTCATTTCCAAAATGTGTTTACAAATCTCATTTGGAAAACTCTTTACCAATAACTAATTTGAGAGACAATATTTGGAGTTTTTTTCTTTTGCTTTGTTTATTTCTTAGCTCCAGAGACTCAAGATTTGTAGTGGGTTTGTGAGTGATGATATGATGACACAGGGAATGCTCTACTGTGAGCAAAGGGGTAAAGTAGTGAATAAATAAAAAGCTTAAAATAAGTGATACAGTACTAATAAGGTCATGTCTAATAATAACATTATAGTATATAATTAACAACTACTTACTCCCATTGATGTGTGTATGGCCAGTCATCCTTTAGCATATGTTATTTGGTCCAGGAAGAATCGTTTTGAGATCTTCTAGTTCATATATATATAAAGTGAGTACATAATAGTTATAATAATAATAGTAACAAATTTTATGTATCACTTAATGTGTGAAACAACAGTTTATGGCCGGAACAACAGTTTATGGCCGTTACTGTTTAAAAACTCAATACTTTGTGTTGCAGGAGCTCTTCTTGAATTTAGCTAAGATATGTGAAGTCTTTATTATTAGTAAGAGACTTAATATGAAACTTTATTGTAAATGTCAAAAGGTTCAGATAGACTAATATCAGAATTTTATTTTTTTTTGATCATTATTGTATCTTACACAAAATTCTTAATTTAAGCTCATTGAGGGAAAAATCTGTTTTCTGCAAAATATAGTATATATTAGATAAAACGAAACATTGATTTATGTTTTAAATACACATGGCTTTTATATTAAAGTATAGGACAGGCATTTGACCATTTTTCTCGCATTTTAACCAAGCGCATAGAGATTATGAGAAATGGAAACCCAAAACAAACATTACCTTACTAAAATTAAATTCATTTTAAAGGAGCTATAAAATTTCCAATTTGAATCCGTTAATTTCTAGAATTATTTTCAGAATATATTTAAAAAACAAAAAACAAAAACAAAACAAAAAAAAAATCATCCTAAATCTAAAGGACTCAGAAGGACTTGTTTCCTCTGACTTGCTGGGCTCATTTCTTTTTCATTAACAGCCCACAGTTGGGACTCTGAACACTGTGGTTGCTAGTAAGCCGTTGCTCACTTTCAACTAGCCTGCTTTCACAGTGGGCAGAGATCCCTTGAGCTATGCTGCCCTCCTGTTAGTAGAATCATCTTGCAGGGAAATTCACTAAGCCTCACTTCAAATCATGTTTTAAGATGCTTGTCATGTAACCCCAGCTCTCCATCTAATAAACCATCTCGGTGCTTTGAGTTTGGCTTATGTGCACAGCCATATCTTCTGGGAAGTGTTTTGTTTTATTGTAAAGAGATTGCAAAAGACAGTATTATCTTTTTTATTCAGTTGGAAAAATAAACTGTTAGTAAGGTTACTTCTATTAAATTAAAGAGAAATAAATAATAAATAAAAATAAAAACTTCAATCTTCTATGTATTTTGTCTCTATCTTTTCTCTTTCAGTTGTCTTGGCATTGGGTTATAAATGGCAAAATGCAACAGACATAAAAAACATAGGTGTTGTGGCTAGGGAAAACCATATGGAACTAAAATCAAAGTTGAAAAAAATCAATATATATTTATTATTAATTTAATATTGCATTGGTGATAAAAATAAAATATGATAAAAGAAGTATAGTGAATAAGAATAATGACTTCCAAATAACAAAAAGTAAGAGAATAGTGACTTTTAGACAAAATTTTTATCATCTTTTGTGTAGCTGCATATGCATTTCTAAAAGACAAAAATGGCTATTATACACAAGTGTGATAATTGTGTCATTTTAGATGACAAAGTTACTGACAACAATATGTCATTTGCTGCTTTAAGAAATAATTCATTAATTTATATAGTTTTTTGATAATTTTTAGTGGTTTTTAGTGTTTTGATTTTTATAGCTATTTAATAAGTGATTTGATTAATATGATATAGATGGGTTGCCAAATAAAATACAGAATATGCAGTCAAATTGAATTTTAAATAATATTTTCTTTTTTGTGAAATTCACAGAACATAAAGTTAACTGTTTCAAAGTGTACAATTTAGTACATCAAAAATGTTCTGCAACCACCACTTAAATCAAATTTTAAAACATTTTCATTACCTTACAAGAAAAATCTATGCCTATTAAACAATCATATTCATTCCTTCCTCCGCCAGCCTCTGGTGACTACCAATTTGCTTTCATCTCTAACTATCTATTCTCAGTATGGCTCATAAAAGAAATTATATAACCTGAGATCTTTTGTGTTGGGATCTTTTAACTTAACATAATGTTTTGAGATTCATGCACAATGTAGCATGTATTAGTACTCTGTTCCATTGTGTGACTGAAAAGTATTCTATATATATATATATATATATATATATATATATATATTTATTATTTACATACATATAAATTGTTAAATATATTTATAACAATTTATTAATTTATCCATTGATGAACATTTGGACTGTTTCTATCTTTTGCTTTATTGTGAATGGTATTGCTATAAATATGTGTGTACATGCACTTATTTGAGTACCTTTTTAAAATTCTTTTAGATATGTGCCTAAGAGTGGAATTGTAGGGTCATTGGTGATTATATGTTAAACTTTTTGAATAAGTGCAAAACTGTTTCCCACAAAATTAGTGTCATTTTACATTCTCACCAACAACAGAGAAGCACACATCTTTGCCAATACTTGTAATTTTCCATGTTTTTTGTTGTTGTTATACTAACCATCCTAATAGATAAGAAGTTGTATTTCATTGTAGCCATGATTTACATTTCCCTAGTAATTAATTATATTTAGCATTTTTTCATGCTCTGTTCCCTTTGGAGGAATGTCTATTTAAGTCTTTGCCTACTTTTTTAATTAGAATGTTTGTCTTTCTGTTGTTGAATTTTAAATGTTTTTTACAGATTCCAGATACCAGATGCTTATCAGACATATCACCTTCAAATATTTTCTTCTATTCTGTAGATTTTTTTTTGCATTTTCTTGATAATATCTTTCAATGCTCACAAGTTTTTTTCTAATGAGGCCTAATTTATTTTTTCCTGTGTTTCTCTTAGTTTTAGTGTCATATCTATGAACTCATTAAAAATTCAATGTCATGAGCACTTATTTCTATGTTTTCTAGAAATTTATATTTAGCTCTTATATTTAGGAAGCTGATCCATTTTGAGTTAATTTCTATATAATGTGTAAAGTAGGGAGGGGGTCAAGTTTATTCTTTTGCATGTGACTATCCAGTTGTCTCAGTATCAATTGTCAAAAGGACTATTTTTTGCCACATTGAAGTGTCTTGACACCTTTGTCAAAAATTAGCTGACCATTGGCTATTTTGGTATGTTTCTAGACACTCAATTTTTATTCCATTGGTTTGTGTGTCCATCATATACATTACCACCATGGTGATGTGCTTCCTATCCCCATCTTGGCTTGCAGGAGCAACAGCCAACCTTTTGGAACTAAATAGGTAACACCAACCTTTGGCGATAAAATGATGTTGATCTCAATTACTGAATCCACATCATTTGGAATCTTAGTAGCAGTGACAGTCTTATGGTCTGTGAAACACCTTAAAAACGATTCTTCTTTTCCTCTTAAAAAATATATCATATTTTCAGCCAAGTAGCTTAATGTCTTAGCAAGAAGTGTGAGCTTTCCTCATATATGAGTATTAAAGCATATTGGAGGATTCATTTGAAGAAAGGGATTTAGGCACTAACTTAAAAATCTAGGCCAGAGTTGACAAGGTCTTGTCTAAAGAATAGCAATAAGAATGAAGATTTGAGAAATGTAGTGTCCAAAAATTGTAAAATTCTAAGGAAAGAGCAAAAAGAGCAGAAATTTCAGAATTAAAGGAAGAATTTTTCTATTATACCAAATCAAGTCACACATGTCCAAATACTTTCTACTGTTATGTCTAACACATTTCAATATATGAATATTTACATAGAAATCAGAGTAGGAAAAATGTTCATTACTATTTACCTTTGACTTCAATTTTTTTCATTGTTATCAATTTATTTTGGTAAATTAGCTTTTGTATGCACTTGTATAATTGCCCTTAATAATATTATTATATTTTTCTTTAACTATTTTCTTTTTTTCTACGTGATTTAAAAGACATGAATAAAACACTTATAAATTTATTTTAATGACACATACAATATAAAACTATGTTTTGTGATAACATAAAGTGGAAGAAATGGTGATGTATAGGAGCAGACTTTTTAAATACTTTTTAACCTAAAGTAAGATTAGTTAAAAATCAATTTTTAAAAGAGGTTAATTGTAACCCTTAGGTAAATTACTTGACTTCATTTTTCTAACAAAAACTGATATGAGGCAGTTAAAATGTTCTAACAGAGAAGCATAAAAATGATATCCACAAAGAATTAAGACTGCACAAAAATATTTCATAGGCATGTTAAAAAATAAACTAGCACTGAATACAGGTATAACTTTTAAAAATGATTATGTTTTTATTTATATGATAAAATCTTCTCTTTGAAATGTATGCATCTGGGAAGGAACTAGTACCATATAAACACACTTAAAATCTTAAATCATTTCATAGTTAGAGGAAGCTTTTTTTCCCCAAATACACTCATATAAACGATAGAAACTCATTGATTGCTGGAAGCAAAAAGGCTAAATTACGTGATAATTTCACCAAATTGTCATGTTCAGAGTACTACATCATTATTAAGACATCAGATTTTCATTAAAGGTTATGAAATTGAGTGTTTCAGAAAGTGGTTTGTGTTAAGTAAATTATGTAAATTAATAACTAAATTAGCCGCATTGAAGAAATATGGTAATTTTTAACCTGCTGACTTATTCTTAGAATATTGCTAAATGTTGGAAATGTCTAAACATTTCATTTTGAGTGCATTATTTAAAATGTAATGATAGATTTTCGTACTCAATTGTATTTAACAACTGAAAGAATTATTTTATGTGACTATAAAAGCACCCTAAAGCTTTCTTTGACAAGCGGTCCCTCTGTCATTACTACTTTATTAAAGCTAAATAAAAAAAAAATTGCATTAATACATGAAGTACTTCCACAAGTAAATGTTTCTGTATATTATCCATTGAAGTTGGAGCTCTCTCTTCACCCTTCTACTTTTCACTTGTTTAGTTTGCTTATTATATCTGACACCATATTTCTTACAAAATCATATATATTTTTTAACTTATAAGATGGCTTATTATCTCCAGTAAATTTTATATTTTACTTCACCACTGGCTAAAATTCATGGGAATGGAAATACCCAGTGTAATATCTAATCCTAGAAGTACGAGTCAAGTATTTTAATATAGGACTCCTTTCTAAACTGTTAATTACACTAAGTTAATATAACTTTTTAAGCAAGTAACATTATTTCAATTATTAAATATGGCATTTATTTATAAATAAGCTAAGTTTTTTTAAACTGAGATTCAATTTTTTTAATTATCTAAGTTCTTTAAAAATATTTTTTCAAAATTACTAAACTATAATAAACTCTACATTTTACATTGCATAATTTGTCAAAACATTTACATTCTTGACATAACTAATAAGATTTTTAATAATTTTAAAAGAAAAGATTGAAGTACATATTTGCATAAATAACTTCGAGCAAAGTTTTTAAGTATTTCCTAGATAGAAAAAATATATATGTAACTAATTAAAGAAAAGCACATTGAAGTATTTAAATTTGCATGGCACTATAGACTAAATGTGAATTAAAATTAATTAAATATTTCCATCCTATAATTTTTCTATACAATTTATATTTAGATAAATTTGATCATCCTAATGACATTAATGACTAGAATGAGAAAGTATTTCATTTTTTTTCTTTTTTACTATTTATATTCAGTTCATAGTATTGCTGTTAATTCCTTTAAGACAGAACATAATTCCCTATGTTAATGGTTTATTGAAATAATTCAGACCTTCAGACCTTGCATTTTTAAATAAGACTCCTTTCTCAACCAGAAAATATATTAAAATCAAAATATGTGAGTATAAAATATTATAAATGAATAAAATAAAAAGGGGGAGGTATAGAGAAAATTGATTAAAAAATTATTACTTGCTAACAGATATCAAGTCTCATTAAGGGACTTGAAGTTAGGAAGTGAATTATGATGGGAAAACAGTTATGGTGATCTTTTTCTACTTTGTCCATGATCGGTTCATGGAGATGCTTAATATGAATCTGGCCTATGGTAGCACTGATGCACTTACACTCAGGAGAGAGAGGAAGAGAGAGAGAGAGAGAGAGAGAGACAGAGAGAGAGAGAGACAGAGAGAGACAGAGAGAGAGAGACAGAGAGAGAGAGAGACAGACAGAGAGAGAGAGAGAGAGAGAGAGAGAGAGAGAGAGAGAATATGATGCTTGCACCTGTGGCAGATCTCTTATAGTAATGTGGAAAGGCATTGCCTATGGATGGAAGGTTGACAAGTAGAAGGTACAAGCATCATATCTTTTCACAGCTAAGGAGGTGTCCCCATCTTACACATTTTTTACATTAAATAACAGCCATCATTGTTTTAAGTCAGAGTTAAGATTTTTATTACCAGTTGCTAAATGCATTCTATAAGCATGCTGGAAGGGATTGCAGTCCAAGCTCATCCTATATGGACTCTACAGAAAAAAATGAGAACTTCTATCCCCAAGAGAATTGTAAAGAAGTCCTCAGTGTTAAAATTAACATCTGAAATAAGAAGTGTTAGGAATGCATTTGAAGGTCAGTCAACAGTAAAGTATTCCATTCATTTGCTATAATAATCTCTCAGTTTCAGCTTGCAAGGATACTAGCAGAGATAATTAAATTCTTGGTTACAATTAAAATAAACCATGACAAGTAAGGCAACAAATATCAGTACTTGTTTATTCTGATATCCAGATAAAATTGATTATAAACTCCTAAAATGAACTCTAAAAAGCAGCTTTCAAATCACAGTTTCTATGTAGGAACAAAAGCTCAGACTTCCCATTTATGAGAGAGCTCTATTCAGGATGTAGACTCATTACATAGCAGCTGAGGAAAACCATATCAGCTACTAAAATAGCAAACTTAGTCTTTTGTTTTAAACAGGAATGGAAAACCAAATAAGCAAATACCAATAGAATAAAATGGAGATATTTATTTAAACACTGAGCACAAATAAAAAGATATTTCATCAAGTAGAATAAAAATAATTTTTATTCCTCAGAGAAAGTTAAAGAGATATTGTATGTATATAGATAGATAGATAGATATAGATGAGATATAGATAGATAGATATAGATAGATAGATATCTATCTATCTATATCTATATATAGATATAGATATAGATATGTAAGCAAACAAACAAAAAAGCTATAATGGTGAAGGACAATCAGAAAAGATAAATTGACAATAAAAAAATTTTCTAAAGATAAAAACTGTTATAGCCCGAAGATGAAATGTGCTACTGCATTATTAGAATGAATGAAACAGTCATAATCACCTCAAAATGTAGTGTGACAAAATTAAAGAACACCAGGACAAATGGAAGATTAATAAAACTTCTAGAGAAACACACAAATACACACTAATTTTAGCATTCTAAAGATTTTTTTTAATACCATCCTCTAATAAGAGAAATAAATCTTCTCAAAAAAATGATTCTAGGACTGGAGCAGGAAATATACAGAATGACTGTGGAACGTCTTTTTGTATTGAAAAATAAAAAGAATTAAAGAAATGATGAGGATGTAGCAAAGGGACAAGTGTCAACTTATAGAATTCCCAACGGCTCCAACTAAAAGAACTTGAACAACAAAATAAAATAGTACTGAATAGAATCAAAAATATAAAATAAATATTCATATATCCATAGTTATATGATGTTTATTTAAATAACAATAAACAAATAAATGGAGGAGAATAAACAAGTCTTTCATGTGGAAGAATTCCAAATAAAATATGTTGATATTTGGCCTTTTAGGAGGTGGGACATAACTACTTATTTCTTAAGTGTGGGCTGTAAATTGTGACTTTCTTATAAAACTTACAATATTTAAAGAAAGAACAAAGAAAAACTTCACAGTGGATAAGCACAAACAGAACCTTAGCAGTTAATCAAATATAACATCAACAGTGATAAGCCATGTTGATGGTACCCTGATATAATGTGTTGAAAATGAGCTTTATCTCTGTGCTCTTCCTCTCAAAATCCATAACCCCAGCCCAATCATAAGAAGAACATAAGACAAATCCCAACTGAGGGGAGTTCTACAAATACTTTACCATTATTCCTTGAAATTGTTATCAAAAACAAAGTCATGGATAGGAAAGGCCTGAGTAGAGATGACACCAAATGTAATGTGATATTATATTGGATCCTAGAACAGAAAAAAGACATTAGAGCAACTAAAGTAATTAATAATCATGAATCAATATTGATTCATTAATTGTACATATAAACCATAATATATAAGGTTATTAATATGTGTAATAAGTGTGTCCTATTTGGGAACTCTCAGTACTATCTTGTGATTTTTATAAATCTAAAACTATTCTAAAAATACATTTTATTTTTAAAAATTACTTTTAAACTTGTGACTCACACAAACTCATTATCAACCTAACGATAGAGTTTCTATCAATAACACTGTGAGAATAAAAGTTAACAATATGATTTCATCTTATGAATACATGTAGCAATATTTCAACTCTAGATTATGTTTTTATGCCCCTCATTCACTCTTAACTATTAATTCATATGAGGATATATTAAGTCACATAATGGAGAAAAATCAGATCAGCTTTCACAAATTTAAAATATTGTCTTTTTATAGTTAATACAAGTTCAATTAACCACACAACACATACTGTTAAGGAGTCATAAAATAAATTTTCAAATACTTTAATTTGGAGATAAACATATTCATTCATAAATCTGTAAGAGAAAGCTTAAAATTACAATGTATCACCATTTTATTATAAAAGAATATTTATCTCAATTTCTATGAAATTGCTTTCCTATTCTACATTCTCAGTTAATTTTTAGTAGGATAAACTTACCTGTATACATAGCTAAAGAGGCCCTATTGTGATTTTATTTTGTATCTCAGAACTTAAAAATACCATCAAACTCAAAATAAATCTTGCTATGAATCAGCAGTATTTTCTAGATATCTCAGCAGGATTTGAGACAGCCAGAAAAGTTGGTACTGATTTTACTAGGAGAATCATAGCAATAGATGAAAACTAGTTGTGAGACTGAGTTTACATCGTTCTTCCTGAGTTTGCCAATGTATAGGATTAAAGTCAAATACATATTTGTGAGTGACCACCTGTGCAAGATTCTATAATTGTTAATAGTATAGATATCAAAAGATTCTCAGACTCTTTCTTCAAAATCAGATAATTTAATAAAGACAGACATGTAAAATATTCTTATATTTCATTATGATGAGCGTAAATGTTATGCAGATCCTAGCTTGTCATTGACAATTAATCTAGATATAATTCAAATTAATCCTATTTATGTTCTGTGTTAGGTTTCTCATAGTGCCTGAGTCCTTAGGTTCTCAGGGTCACCTCTGCCTCCTGCTTTCTCCTCTGAATGTATATCCTCCAATCTATAACTGATCTGGTATGTAATAAAAGTTGGAGCTCAGCTCCTTTACATAATTCATATAAATAAATCCCCAAATAAACACACCAACAAAGACGAAATCAACTACCAGTTTCTGCATATGCCACGTATCCTTAAAGTTTATTTTGGGGTTGAAATATGGGATGTTTAGGCAACCACAAAGCAAATTATTTAATTTTGAATCTTAGACATCACAGTTCTTAAAAGTATTGCAGCCACCTTGCCACAATGCTCAGCCAATCCACTGCTCTGTGTTTTATTCTTCTCAAAGACACTTCTAAATCTTTTTTCCCTTTTAATGCAAATGGAATTATCTATCTCTTTATTGACTATTTCTTCAGAGTATTACTTTATATCCATGATCCTTTATATTTCAGTTGATTTATAAAAAGTATTTTCCTAAATAACAAGAAACTTTTTTATACAGCTACAAGTTGATATAAATACATGAATAGACCTTACAATGAAACAATATTAATGTATATCACACTATTAAAGATAGGCCAGGCAATTATGCAAACACACCACATAAACTATATGTACACCACAATGTAGATATTACCATTTTTTATATGGTTTTGTAATGTATTGAAATTAGAGAACCTTGTAAAGGCTACTCCCCTCAGCGACACTGTATAAAGGTTAGGAGCTTGATCTTCTCTAAAAGTTGGCACATCTAACTTTCATTCTGAAATATATTGAGAGTAGTCACAGGATACAGAGTGGAGTGGGGGTTTGTGAAGAAAGAAATATTTAAAATAGAAAAACACTGAAACATGAAGTAGCATGGTTAGTGTGGAGAAGCATAAGGAACTTGGCTTTGCTACAGTTTACTAGCAGTGGTAAATAGGTGCCATGTAATAAGGGGTATAGATAGTAGAAGCAGTCAGAGGCCAGAGCACAATAGATGTAGTAGATAACATTAAAGATATTGAAATCTATCTGTAAACTCTTCAGAGACTGAGCAAGAGATGTGTGCCACGTGCAGAGACTTACAGAATAGTCTTATGAAATAAATGTACTACTTGTGTGTGGTTTAAGTTAGTAGAAAAACAAGGTGGCACTCAAATAATACCATCAAAGTTTGAGACTATATATAACAATTTAAGTAAGTAATGCTGAAGGCCAGGACATAGATAATAATAATGTGAAAGACTGATAAATTTAAGAGGTTTAAGTAATGTTGCCTCCTAAGAATTAATTCATCCTATGCTAAAAGCAATATTTCACTGCTATAGAGAAAATAAAACAAAACAAAACAAAAATTGAAGCAAAACAAAACCTAAAAATATTGCTCAGTGGATGCTGACATAGAAAATGTAGGGAAGTCACTAGAACAGCATGGTAACCAACTTGGAAGTTGTCAATATAGTCCATGTAAGACATAATGACAGCTGCGAATATAGTGATAGCTAAAAAACAATGAGAAATATAGAGAATCTAAATATATTTTAAAGGTAGAGCCAGAAGGAAAATAGTTTGTATGTGGGTTACAAGAGTTAAGGTAGCCAAGCTTTTGGGACAAAGGAACTAAGTTATATACATAATGTAAGGGGGGGAAAAAGTCTGGAGGAGCAATAGTCTGTGAGTTTTAGAAATAATATTAGTTTGGGACATGGTAAATTTGAAACAAATTAGATAATTAAGATAAAATGTCAAGAATAGTTTTACGTAGTTACCTTGGTTTTAGAGAGGATTTTATGAAATTTTACCTCAAAGGAAGGGAAGTAAAAATAAAAACAAATAAGTAGGTCTACATCAAACTAAAAAGCATTTGCATAGCAAAAGAAACCATCAACGAAACAAAAGGCAACCAACCGAATGAGAGAAGATATTTGCAAATACTACCTCCAGTAAGGGACTAATATCCAAAATATATAAAGAACTCATACAACTCAACAAAAATAACAAAATATAATTAAAAATAAATAAATAAATGGACAGAGGACCTAACACTTCTCCCAAGAAGACATACAAACAGCCAACAGGTATATAAAAGATGCTCAATTTCATTAGCTATCAGGAAAATGCAAACCAAAGCCACTCCTGTTAGAATGGCTTTCAATAACAAGACAAGTAATAACAAGTGTTGCAGAGGTTGTGGGGAAAAAGAAAGTGTCATGCATTGCTGGTCAGAATGTAAATTTGTACAGCCACTATGAAAAACAGTATGGATGTTCTTTGAAAATTTAAAAATCGAATTACCATATGACCCAGCAATACCTCTTTTGGGTACCTATTCAAAAAAATTTGAAATCATATATTCATAAAGATGTCTGCTCACTTATGTTCATTGCAGCATTATCCATGGTGACCAAGACATGGAAATAACCAGAGTCCTTCAATAGATTGTTGAGTAAAGATGTGATACATAAATACAAAGAAATATTACTTCGCCATAAGAAAAGATAAAATACTGCCACATGTGATAACATGGATGGATCTTAAGATTATCATGCTAAGTGAAATAAGCCAGATGGAAAAAATTGAGAACCATATGATTTCAGTCATATGTGGGATATAAAACTAAAGTCAATGAATAAACAAGATAAACAACAAACAAAAACTTATAGACACAGGTAACAGTTTATTGTTTACCAGAGGAAAAGGAAGGAATGGTGGATGTAGAAAAGGATAAAGGGGGTCAAAATATATGGATGGAAGGAGATTTGACTTTGGGTTGTGAATACACAATGCAAAATACAGATGATGTATTATAGAATTGTATACTTGAAACCCATATAATTTTATTAACCAACATCACCCCCAATAAATTTAATTTAAAGAAGAATACAGTTTTAGGTAGAAGACTGGAATTCAATGCAGAAGTTTCTGGATGGATAAAAATTTTGTTATATAATTACAACCATATGACTATAATTTAATATAGAATTAAAGCCAGATAACTATAAAATTATTTAAGGGGTAAGAATAGAGAGATTAGAATACTGAGTTATTGAGGCTGGGAAATTGAAGATAAGCAGCAAAGGTGACCAAGAATAAGTGGCTATTAGGATGTCTTAGAAGCCAAGAAAATGTCAGTGTGACTGGAGAGGCCATGCATGTTAAATGCTGATGGGAGGTGGCAAAAGATGCTGACTGGGAATCAACACAAGTTTTGAAATGTAAACATCTCTGATGACTTGGAAAATTTTTCCATGATTTTGTTTGTAGCGGTGTGGTGAGAATGTCTAATTGGAATGGGCTCCAAAAATAGGGGAAGTGAAGAAATGAAGAGTTCATGTGTAGAAACCTTTTGCCGGAGTTTAGTGGTGAAGATGAGCAAAAAAGCGGTATGGTAGCTGGAGCTGAATATGTGGTCAGGGAGAGTGTCTGTCTATGTTTGTATACAGATACAGTGATGGAAATGATTCAAAAGAGAAGTAAAAGATGATGATATAAAAGATTTCAAATATGTATTTTTCAGAGGAGTCATGTTCTAAATAATGATAACTCACTAAGGAATTCATGAAAGCCCACATATACCTCTGTATTTAATATCAGTTACATTATCAGTGGTATTGCCTTGCCTAAATATTTACATTATTTTTTAAGTTAATTCCGCATTCCAGACAAGGACATACAAAGGCATTTACACCATTTTAAGTTTTACTATTGGTATTGCAGGCAGTAAATTGGACTTTGAAATATTGAATTTACATTGGATAGAAATTTTGTGTTCTGTTCCTATAGAATTCAATAAAAATAGTGCTCCCACTTAGTATTACCACAAAATGTTAGTGGTTCAATTAAGGCAGGAAAAATATTGAATACTTATATCATAGTTTTAGAGAATAAACATTGACAAAATAAGAGCGTGAAATTTATTGTCTGCAACATTTTTGTGGAAAATTCTAAGTTTCTTTGCACTTAGCTCTTCCTATCTGGAAATCGCTGCTTCTTGAATTTATAAAGTAATTAACAAAGCATACATGTTATACATTGACAAATTTTCAATAAAATCTGAAGTCCATAGTCTGGATACTTTCTTCAACAATTTTTTAAACATTTAACTAGTAATTTTTTTCCAAAGACTTTTTAAACACACATGTTATGAACATACATCTAGGTTTTAAATAAGGACTTTATTTAATAAAATTGAAATGGCACTAATAAAATTCTAGACTCATTTACATAGAAACGCTGTTAGAATTAGTGTAGTTGGCATTTAGAATGCTAATATGTTGAACTATCATGTAACTGTTATTGTTCTAGAGCAGTGATTTATATCTAGGGTTATCATTCCCTCTCACAGAGACACAGCTGCCACTTGACATGTCATAAACCTGTATAGGGTCAAAATAAATTTTAAAAACCATACCGTAAATAGTGACTATGAATAGGCATATTAATGAGGAGGTTTTCAAATTTAATTCGGCATAAAACAAATTGCCACACAACTCAGTAAGCATACTCTAGCACCATTAGTGATTCTCTGCACATCCACATCTTAAAAGATTAGCATATCTATATTCTTTAGGGAAAGTGAATTTGAAAGACTGCAAAAAGTATTGAAAAATGTATACACTCTATGTTTTGTATAATAGTTTCCTCAGTTCGGTCACCTCTTTTGGCTACAATCTGACTTTTTCCTAATAGTTTGGCCTAGTACAAAGATGTAGTAAATACTGATGAAAGGTTGAGAATACAGAAAAGGGCAGATATTTTGGAGCATGTTTCAAAAATTGATGTGATACGAACAGATTGTCCAGCCTGGGCTCAAACAGAAGAGACACATCTGAATCTATAGTTTCTCATGGTGAGTTTTGATTTAATGAATCTTAATTTAAGCTTAGAGGTCCTGAATACTTAATGCTTAGACCTGATTCAGAGAGTGTTGAAACCTAATAAACTCATTCAAAATCCACCAGGATATGCTTTGATAGATATTGTGTGGCCTAGTCCAATTCATCTTCAAAATTAAAATGATCTAATACCTATATGCAAACAGAAATATGTCAAAGCTGCTAACACTCAAAATAGAAAACATAGAATAATAATATACTAAAATTCAGAGCAATGTTAGTAGTTAGCTAATGAAAGAGTTAATGAAAAACAATTTTGAATAATAATAATTAAACACTACTAAATTATTTATTTTTATTTTGTTTTAATTAATCCTTGTTTTTTGACCTGGCCTAATTTATAAAATTAAATTCTTATATAATACCAAGTGTCGTGCATTATTTAAAGTGTGCTATGTTATATTTTCTCATTTAAGTTATATAATAGGTACCATTATTATACTCAGTTTACAGATGAAAAAAATGGAAAAGAGTTGTTATGTAATTTGTCATATGCAACATAGATAGGAAGCAGTGAGGCCAAAGTTCAAACCCAAGCAGTCTGTTTTAGAATGTCTTGTTTTAGATGTGGTTGTGCATACACACACACACACACACACACACACACACCCCTGCATGAATATACTCATTATATATAACATAAACATGTAACATATAACAACAGTTTGGATTAATTTTCTCCCCTTTATTAACTTGTCAGCGCTTAGTTCAATATTAATTTTTCCCACAGAGATAGCTTTCAGTGCTTGCCACCATTTAAAATACTCTGAATCACAAAGCATATGAATACTCTCTTGCACTTTTATGATTTTTTGAATAAGGTAGATATAAGTACACATAATAAGTTTTCAATCAATGTTTTATACCTACAGAAGAATAGAACTATACATTTTTTCATTCTAGAGTATTTAAAATAAAGTGTAAAACTGATGCTTGTATTGTATTAAATTTTCATGTAGAATTTCAATATTTTGCATAGAGCTATGCAAATGTGATTTAGGGTTTTAGCAATTATACTCAGTAACTTGCTAGTATTTTTGATTGTCATCAAAATCAAAATTATTTTTTAAGACAGACTTAACTAGACCTACTGTACTATGATGTTTTTAAAATTATAATAATGTAAACAATGTGAATTATGATTATAAATTAAATGTATATTTGGATTAAAATAAATAAGAATATCACAAATAAATTTAATTATTATAAGAATTGTTAAATATATTTAAACGTTATAACCGAATTTTTTTATTACAGTAACCAAATCATCACAATAAAGCTTGATACTTTAATGTTTTTATTATAAAATGACATTCAGAGAAATGTATTTCATAAAAACAGTTTTTGTTCTTTGTCACTGACCTACTTAATATTAGGAAGAATAAGAAGGTTCAATATCATCGTTATCAGTTGTAGCATCAATTATTTTTCAAAGCTCAGCTTCATCCTGGCATAAAATGAAAACGACAATTTTGAATATATACCTTGAAGCCATTTCCTCTTTTGCATGAATCATGTACTTTTAATTTTTATGTTCCAACATATAAAAATTATTATGAGCATTTGTCTCCAACAGTGTTATAGAACTAAAAGTTGAACATCTTTAATGTACAAGTTAACAAATTTTTATGTATGAATGAAGAATTAATACTTTTCTTGATTCGGATATATTCATCCATTGACCAATAGAGAACCGCTATGAAATAAATTAATGTTTTGATATGAGAAGTTGAGAGAGAGTTTTTATTGGAATGGCAAAAATAAATATATATCCCTGATTTAAAAGTATGGATAAAATTATTAAATTCTAATTTGGGGGGATTTTATAGGTCCCCAGAAAATGTTTTAAAACAGAGGTAGAACTGTGGAGTATTTTACATTTATTTGTCCAATTATTATTTTAAGGTAATTGAAAGCAAATGCCTAATTAGTAAATACTATAAGTCATATCCACAGCATTTCTGGTTGCCATGACAATGGCAATTCGTGATAAATTCTTTTATCTTTAATGTGTCTGAAAATTTTTATTTTCCCTTGGTTTTGAAAAATGAGTATAGTCAAGGTTGACTATATTTTTTTTCCCCTGTGGTATCTTAGAGGTGTGTAATACTCTTGCCCTTTCGCTTGCATTATTCTGAAAAATAATCCATCAAATTTATATTTTGTTTATATAAAGCATATCTTTATTTCTTTTGTTGCTTTTAATTGTTTTAATTTCTTTTCCTTCTATTTTAAACACCTGTGTCAGTTCCTGTTAATTAAATTTGTCATTATGATACCTTTTTCTGCTTCAAATCACACCTGTTTCTATAACTATTCTTTAGCTTTGAGCTTTAACAAAGCTTTATAGAATTTTGTTCTATAACAGTTTTGTTACTTGCAAAAGTTTTATCTTTTGGCATCTTAATTTTTTATGATTGATTAGGAAGAAATAAAGCCATAGTTAGGCTAGGGATAATTATACCTCAATATTGACTCAATATTGAGTCCTACCTCAATATTGAGTCAACATAGTCTACATACCCTTCCCAATGTCCCATGAATCTTGAGACTTTCTAGTGGCTAGTGGAACAATGTGTTATTCTTGGCCATATGTAAGCACTGGGTACTCTTACCTTTAATCCTCTCAAGAAGGCTATTTTGACACTCTCAGCTCATTCTAATTTTCAATTACAGTAGATAGCTGAGTACTCAAGAACCCACAGAAAGATTCCAGAGTTCTCTATGTGCAGTTCTTTCATCTGAAGTTTTTTGAACCGTAGTCACTTTGGTCTTCCTGAAGTCACAGGTCTTTCTCCTGAACTCAGTAAAGTGTCTGATTCTTTTGTGATTCTTCCTTTATTCACCATGATCTGCAAACCCTATCAGGACACTTACTATTCTGAGATAGTCGTAGGGCTCACCTCACTTTTTTTTCTTTTTCAACAGACTCATTTTAACTTATCAACTGATGTCTGGTATCTTATTTTTTTTTCTCATATTACATGTTTTGACCATTGTTTTGGTGTTTCTATGAAGAGGATAAATCCTATCTCTGATATTTCATTTTTACCCAAACCTAAGTGTTATATTTCTAGTCATTTATCTACTCCTGGTCTCTATAGAAAACAAAACAAAACAAACAAACAAAAAAACTATGATCAGTTTGGTCAACACATTCACAAGGGATTTCCCTTACATCATTTTAACATTTGTAAAAACTTTGCATCACATATTATCTTGTGCTCTGTGAATTTAAAAAGTAATATGGCATAATTCCCATCCTTTATTTTTTGCTTTTAGAAGATACATGTATCAATTTTAATACTACTTTTTGAGAATTCTCATAGAGTATGCACATAATGATATAAGAAATGTAACTGGCATTCAATGCAGGTTTAATTGGGAACTTGGCATATATTCAGCAAATGCTACTAGAAGAGTTGATTACAGAATACATTTGAATTGATGATTTGGAATTATCAATGGAAGAAAACACATCATGAAAACATTTCAAACATAGGTAATATGACAATGTGCAAAGGTGTGAATAGAATATAATATGTTTGCAAAATCTCAAATAAACTGCTATTCCTGGATTATGAAGTAGAGTTCCAGGATGTTAATTCAGCATTAAAAGGTGACCTGAAGTAGCAGACCGTTGCCAGATCAAAAAAGAGCTCGTATAATGACTAACATACCTGGACCATGATGCACTAATGAGTGGAATAAAATTTAAATAAGACAATTAAAATCTTTGAGATGCCATATTGAACCTCCAACAAACATTAGAAAACAATTTGTAGAGTCGATTATTCATATGGTTATGAAAATTTTGGCTATTCTCATTAACTCATCATGTAAACAAAATGTAGACAGTAGATTGATTCTTGGATGTGGGTTTTTAAAGGGTATACAGATGATGATGTTGAATCAAGGACTTTGTGGATGATGTGACTATGAAATGATCGGTCATGAATTTGGGGGTTGGCAAGGAATAAAAAGTATTGCTGGATTGTAGCAAAAGTAGGGTACAACTGGAAAGTACGTTGTTTTCTGAAAGTGAGAAAAAAGAGTTTAAGATTTTGGAACTTTGGCAGTTCTAATACAATTAAAATGATATTAAACAAAATAAAATATGAACCAGTTTCCCTCCTTTGACTTTTTATACAGGAAAATAGGTCAATCCATTGACAGTGTTCCAGCTAATTTGTGGGAGGTAACATGGAATAAAGTATGATTTCTATAACACTTTAATGACTAAAATAAAACTTTATGTTCTGGTCTCCTTTAATCCTCTAGTGCTAAATATGACCACCCCACAGTCTAGAATGCTTAGAAACTTTTTCTTCCTCCTTTGCATCATGCATACTCTAATCTCTTGAGTCTCACAGCATATAGCAATGCATAATGGGGTACTTCTCACAATCAAATCCCCCTTTTCTTTCTTTCTTTCTTTCTTTCTTTCTTTCTTTCTTTCTTTCTTTCTTTCTTTCTTTCTTTCTTTCTTTCTTTCTTTCTTTTTTTTACTAACTCTTGTTCATCCTTCAGGTTTCAGCTTCATGTTACATTTTCCAAGAAGACATCTTTGTACCCTCCTCTGGTACTCTCTCAGTGAGTTTAGTGTATGTTCAAAATAGCCAGAAAATGTCATATTTCCTATTTCTGTATCCAAAATCAATATTTATAGCAACCTTTGGCATTCTTTCTGAGACTCACCAGTATAAGTATTAACAAACTATGCACAGACATAAGGTGAACAGTAGTTGTTCATGACCTTATTGATGGACTTTTTTCAAGGAGGAACTCTGCAATTGAATATCTTTATTTTGCTTTCAAATATCCCTTAAAATGCAGGATTATATATCATGTACCCTAGAGTTCATAAATATAAGCTTCCTCTAATATATCTATATCATCTGTGTTTGCTCTGCTCTCAATAGCCTAGGGGAAAAAAATTATACTTTCACTGGAACAATGGCAAATGTTATTTCTTCATTTTTGCCAATGTCTGAAAGTGGAGACTTACAATGCTCCTTAAACATTTCTCTCTAACACTGCTGCCCGAGGGTGTCTCTTGTGTGCTCACAGCCACCATTGTTAGTTCTAATAGTCTGGCTCCACTGTTTTCCTATTTGTGCTTCTCTTTTGGTTCTGGCTTCTGTTCTCTGTAGCTATATTTACTGCAGAGCATACATCTTTGCTGTTGGCAGATGCTGCAGCACGTTGCTACATTAATGCCTACAGAATTGCCGGCAGTGCCAGTGCAGAAATGTGCAGAAGCTGCTCCCCTGTGCATCCATGTCTTTGTGGTGCCTCCATCCACAATGGTTTAATTCACCCCAGTGGTGACCCTAGGAATCGAATGCTTCACAGAAACTCTTTAGTAAAACACATCTTTCGGGTTTTCACTTGCTGTTCTCTCTCCCAGGAATTCTGATCCAAGTCTATGGAGTTAGAGTGGGAATTAAAATTGTCCATTTGTGCAGTCATTAGCTCATATAGTCAACATACTTCTATCGAGTTCTTAATAAATACCAGGTGCACGGCTCAGCAGTGAGGATGCAACAAAGGTATTGTTCCCTCCATCCTTCCGAGTTAAGTGGAAAGTCTAGTGGGTGGATGAGATCATTTTTTTTTTTTTAATCTACAAGATTGAAGAACGCATATCGTATGCCAGGCATCTAGAATAAAGTAATAAATAAAATTGACCAAGTCCTTGCCCTCTTGGAATTAATTAACAAATATAAACATAAATTTAAGTAGTGATAACTGTTATGAAGAAAAACAAAGCAGAAAAATAAAACACTATATTATATATGGTGAATTATAGGGGAGTGTGTTTTAGATAAAACATCTTCTCTAACAATATGTCATTTAAGCAGAGATTTATATAAGGATAGAAAAAAAATAAACCTCAGAAACAGACAGTGATGGCAATTATAACAAAACAGGAAAAGCGACTGCTATTATTAAATTTTAAATAGTTTCTTGTATAACTAAATTTTATTTTGATTATTATCACAGTTTATATTCCTATTTCCACATTTAACATATTTATTAAAATTATTCTCCTATACATTTTGCTTCTTCTTTCTTTTTCCCTCTATACTCAAACTAAATTACAAATTAACATGGATGGCAAAAAACAAGTAAATTTAATCCTCAGTTTTTCAATTTACAGTATCCAGTTAATTACTTTTTACTAAAAATAAATTTAAATACAGTCAATCTATTCTTTTCAAAAATCATTAATTCTTTGATTGAAGGCAATAAGCATAGACAAGTTAAACATGCACATTGATTAATCATCAACTAACAGGAGTGATTCAATCAATAAAGCTATGACTAATCAGTCTGGCCATTTATAATATGTAATTAGATTTTTTAATGCCAAAAAATGTTAGATCTAGCTCTGTATGAATAGTTTACACTGAGAGACTAATCATGGTTGCAAGTCTTAGTTATTCTAAAGAAACACTACATAAAAAACAAATTGATATAGAATTTAGATTTGTTATGGTTTTTATTTCTTCACATACTCTGTATATATGTATATATGTATTTTATGTATGTATGTATGTATGTATGTATGTTTGTATGTAAGTATTTCTCACATTGAAAGTAACATAAACTTTTCTAGTTTAGATAGAATCAATGAAACTCTTACTGTTGTTTTGTCAATACAATATATAGGATCTCTGCGTGTACAAAATTAATACTAAGGGTTTTTTTAATTTACTAAAATTTCGAATATAAGTATATATTTCCAGAATACATTTTATAACCTCAGGAAGCAGTATCATGTGTGCCAGTAGTAAAGGCCCTGACCCTCACCCCCAATTAAGAAACATATCTATAAATTTAGAGCTGCCTATATTTTTAACAATTAAGATGAAGACTTAATTTTTAGCTATGTTTTGTGGCACCCTTTTTGTTTCCTCGTATTTAACAGTAACCCACCAAAACATTGTGTTGTGTATCTAAAAGTTTCAAGTGCCATTCCTTGGGCACTGAGTATTATTTAATTTTTATTTTTTTCCTAAGGCACAGAGTTTTAGACATATTTATAATCTTCTGGCAACTCGCTGTAATCTGCCTTAGTGGTATTAGTAAACAAAAATGTTGTGTATAAATATTCAGGGAATTTCAAGTGGCCCAATCTTAAATTTATTTTCAATGTTGGTTTTATTTTAAAATCACCGATTGCACTTGTTTTGTGTTGTTACACTACAAATTATCCCCGAACACAGAAGCTTAAAAGAAAAACATTTATTCATCACAATATCTGTCATCGGGAATCTGGATGTTGCTTATGGGAGTCCTCTGGCTCAAGGTTTCCAACAGTGCTGTAAAGTCAAGTCGCTGGCAGGAGCCGCAGTCCCCTATGGGTCTTCTGTTCCATGAGAAAGGGATAAACCCTATTTCTTTGTTCTTTCTTGTCTTCTTCTCTATGGCTCCTGACACTGTGTTATAGCAGAAGTAAGTGGCTTCTGGCCTAAGGACTAAAACAGAGAAAATCCAGAGAACCAGAAAATGTCTATGAGATCAGAAAGAAGTGAGGCCTAGAAAGCAAACCAAGTAATAATTTATAAACCCTTTTGCACAATTCAGAACTGTGTCTATTTGGATCTGATTCTAATTAACATATCTAAGACTTTGCAAACTGAGCAAAATTGAGAGGTCTCTATTGATGTCTTACTCAGATTGATCACTGAGTGATGCACACTCAGGTAAGAACCAAACAGCATAATTTGTCTTTTTATTGTTGAGCTGTAAAAGCACTCTTTGTATTCTGGCTACAATTTTTTAACAGATACATGATTTGCAAATATTTTCTTCCATTCTTTGAGTTGTCTTTCTAAATAGTGTCATTTAAAGCACAAAACTTTTAAACTTTGAAAAAGTCTAATTTATCTATGTTTTTTCTCTTGATACTTGTGCTGTTGCCATGTCTAAGAAGACTTAACCTAAAGTCACAGGATTAACTCCTATATATTCTTTAAGAGTTATATAGTTTTGGCTTTTACATTTAAATCTAGGATTCATTTTGAGTTAATTATCGATACGATTTAAAGAAGGGATCCATCTTTATTCATATTTTTTGCATGTGGAAAAGCAATTATCCTAACACCATTTGCTTAAAAGATGATGACAATTACCTCATTTAATTGTTTAGTCACCTTTGCTAAAAATCAAATAACTGTAAACGCAAAGTTTATTTCTGGAATCTCAGTTTTATTCTATTGACCTATGTGCCTGCCTTTACATCAGTACTACTCTATCTTGAATACTTTAACTTTGTAATAAATTTTGAAATTGGAATGATGATGGGCCTATTTTCTCCTTAAAAGTAAAAGTTTTTTATTTATATTTATTCACTTAAAAATATTAGTCAGAAAAGATATTTAGAATTCACATTTATTTAAATGATTTCTATATGCATATGACATACCTATAGAAAAAATTATGTTTTGATATTTATGAGGTAGGCTACTTAATAAATCTTATTAGTTTTAACAAATCAGTAGTATATATTTTTAGACTTTCTTAATATGTATTTATATTTTCAGCCATAAAATAAATATTTTTCCTAACATTTTTATTATTAATATCTACTAATACTTATTTCCTAATTACGTTTATCAGGCCTACCAGGGGAAAAAAAAAAAACACTTAAAATAGTCCTTTCTTGCTTCTGTTTTCACTAACAATATATTGAAGCAGAGCCTATTAAGACATTGATATGTTATATGCATGAATTGCTGAAAAATACACAAATTTAAAATGAAAGAGATTAGTCAATATTTACATAGCACTGTTCTAAGTTTTATATATACATAGTCCATTTTATAATCCCTAAATCAATTATTACTCTCATTTTACATGTAAAATCAAAGCATATGAGAATATATATAACTTGCCATTGTAACACAGATTTTATATAGGTGTATGTGTGTGTGTGTGTGTGTATGTATGTATATAAGTACTTATATGTGTGTATAATCATATATACAATCATATATATAACACACATATAATTATATGGTTTTTAGTCTTTGTTGATGTTAATCAACTAATTTTTCGGTGTAGCATTGAAAAAATAATCTAATAAAATGAATAATTAAAACAATAGGAAGGGATGCAAAGTATAATTTTTCATTGAGAAATCTATGAAAGTTAAAATCTTTGGGTTTTCCACTTTCTGTTTCTGCATATAAAGTGTTTGGAGGTTGTCACTTTATCCTAAAAAGTGAGAAACTGAACATAATAAAGAAACAAACATCTCTTCTAGGATCTATAAGAGACAGGAGGACATAGGACAATCCATGGGCCTAAAGGGTGGAGAGAGACAGGAAAATACAGGGAGCTATAGCTTACCAAAGGAAAGACTGAGTGTAAATGATGATGAGAACCAGGGCCACGTAGGGAAACATGAACTATAATTGGAGGATTACTGGAGGCACAGTGTGGACAAATTTGAACGTTAAAATCTGACAACCCAGTCATAGGGGGCCCTCACACCTTTGTTAGTCTTATTTTTTAGAGCTTGGCCAGGTTCCAACAGTATATATTGGAGAAAATACTCTCATGCTTCCAGAAAAGGGAGCAGAAAGGAATTCTGAAATACTCCAGAGGATACTTTTCTAATAAGACCCTCAGGAGAAGTTTGTTAACCAAAACCTAACCTGATGGGATATTATCAGAGCAAAAAAGACCTGAAGAAAGGGAAATACTCAACTCTAGCCCATTCTTCCCATTGCTTCTCACCTAAAGGGGAGGGGAGGAGGGAAAAAAGTTTGGCAACTCTCATTTATCTCTCCCTTTACCACAACCTCTGGCAACCACCAGTCTCTTACTGTATCCTCGGTTTTGCCTTTTCCAGAATGTCATGTAGTTGGAATTATAGTATATGCAGTCTTTTCAGATTGACTTCTTTGAATTAGCAATATGTATTTATGTTTCTCCATGTCTTAGCTCATTTAGTTGTAGTGATGAATAATATTCCATTGACTGGAAATGTTAGAGATTATTTACTCGTTCAACTCCTGGAGGACATCTTCATTGCTTCCAAATTTTGACAATTATGATTAAAGCAGCTATAAATGTGATTCGCAGGTTTTCATGTGAGAATGAGTTTGCCAATAACCACACAATAACTTGCTGGGATTTGAATTGGAATTGCATTGAATTTATAGATCAATTTGAGTATAAATCACATCTTGAAAATATTGAAATTTCCTATTCATGAACATAGTGTACCTCTTCATTTATTTAGTTCTTTCTTGATTTTCTTCATCAGAGTTTTGTAGTTTCCCTCATATAGATATTGTATATATTTTATTAGATTTATTCCTTTGTATTTCATTTTTATTGGGTGCTAATGTAAATGGTATTGTGTTTTTAATTTCAATTTCACTTGTTAATTTCTGGCATATAGGAAACTGATTATTTTTTTATATTAACATAGTATCTTGCAATCTTGCTCATTAGTTCCAAGAAGATTTTGTTGTTGATGATTTTTTTTAAATTTTCTATATAGATGATCATATCTATAAATGAAGAGAATATTATTTTTTCTCAATCTGCATGTTTTATTTGTTTTTTCTTGTTTTAGTGCATTAAGGAGAACTTCCAATACAGTGTTAAAAATAAGTGGTGAGAGGGAACACCCTTGCCTTGTAGCTAATTGTAATGGAAAGATGCCAATTTCTCACCATTAAGTATGGCATTAGTTGTGCTTATTTTGTAGATATTCTTTATTTTTTTGAGGAAGTTTTTCTCTATTCTTAATTTACTGAGAATTTTATCAAAAGGGTAGTTAGATATTTTTAAGTAATTTTTCTGCACTTATTGATGAGATCATATTCAATTTCATTTGTTTTTGTTTTATCTTGTTTTCTTAGTCTGTTGATGAGATGGGTTACATAAATTGATTTTCATATATTGACCCAGACTTACATATCTGGAATAAATCCCACTTGGTTGTAATGTGTTATTCTTTGTATACATTATAGAATTCAATTTGTTAATATTTTGTTCTGGATTTTTGCATTTATCTTCAGAAGAGATATTAGCCTATTGTTTCCTTTTCTTGTAATGTTGTTTTCTGGTATCAGTATTAAGGTAATGCTGGCCTCATTGGATGAGTTAAGAAGTATTTCCTCTGCTTCTATCCTCTGGAAAAGATTGCAGAGCATTTGGAATTTTCTTTTCATGTCACACAAATTTTGAAGATTCAATTTTCTGGATATAAAAAGCAAAAGATAGATCAGAAAATGAATCCACTGTGCAGTTTTTCTAAGATTGGAATACAGTCACATTTTGTATAAATTGCCTCAGATTTTCCCAGTCTTGGCTTTCTTCCAAATCTCAGCTATTTATTCTGTTTTAGGCAGCACAATAAAGAATTTTGTACAAGCCTGAGCAGTTCCTCCATCAACAATTAAAACCTGGTCTTCCCAATTCTTTCAATTTCTAAACAATATATTGTTTTCTGGATCTCCCGGTGGCAGTTAAAAAAGTCAAGTAACCACTACCAGAACTAATGAAAAAATTAATTCTCTGCAGGATAAATTTTGATCATTGTGGGATAAGAAGGAAGAGATAGTTCTGCAGATAAATTCCTTCTTTGCCCTCTCTTTGATAGACTGTTTCTATACAACCTGTCCAGATATTCCATCCACACTGATTGACTGGTTCTGTCTCTTTTCTAGCAGTGGACAATGTTTCTGCTTTCCATTCTTCTCTTCATGTCCTTTCTTTTTCCTCATGCTCTTTGTCCTCTCCTTACACATTCCAATAAAACATTATCCTTAAACTTCAAATTATGTTTTTAAGAGCTCTAGGATAAGAAATTCTAAACAAAAGTAAAGTTTAGTTGATCGATTTTGAGATAGAGATGCATATTATAAAAAGAGAAAAAATATGAGAAATATGATAGAATTGAAGAGAGTGGAAACCTACAAAGAATTAAAGATATTTTCAAAGGTATAACACAGATATAACTGGATGTCTGAAATATGAAATTTAAAGAACTGTGTTTGATAGCGAAAGTATAAACATTAAGCAGCAGTGTGGCAGCTGCAGAAGGGAGCTTATGGTTAATCTAGACTTATAGATCTTGTGATAGATGGAATGGGAGTCTGTTAGCCTAGGCAGTTTTGTTTAGCATCATTTACCTTGCTTTGTAAGCCAAATTACTGAAAAGAAGCAAAACTTCAATTAATCCTATGTGCTAAAGGGAATAGTCTGTGGAATTTAAAATTTTCAGTTCAGTTTATTTAGGATAGATACGATTGTCAAGGGGGCATAGGGGAAATTATCTACAATGAATGCTATTTAAGTATGAGCAGATTAGACAGAGAAGCCTGAAGAGATGTTGATTGCTGTGGGAGCACCAAAGATTCCAGGGGAAAGTGGCATAAATAGAAGGAAATTGCCTAAAATTACTACTTTTTTTCCAGAATATTTTTGTTGTTTGTTTAGAAATGGGTGAGATCCCAAGCAAGCCCTGCGTAGGCTCAGAGGTATGGGCTGCCTGAGACGGAAAAACCTAAAATGGGTCTGATTTGAACAAGACTGACCCCCATCTTCAGCGTGGTGGTAAATGCCTGGCTTAGGAATGGGTTCCCAGAAACTTGCTTCAAGAACCCAAAGGGAAGGATAATGAGCCAGGGCAAACTGAGATAAATACATAGGTTGATTTCTGAAATTACACTATTATACTTATGGTTATGCAATTTTAGCCTCTGTGTAGCCTCGTATATCACATTTTTATTATATGGACAGCATAACAGCTAGTGATAGGGACCATCTCTTTAAAAATAATAATTCTATAGAGATTGTATAAAACTTTAAATAACCTCTTTCAAACTATGATTCACAATATATAGCATCACAATTAAGAGATATTCCTCCCCCCCAATTTAGCGTATATTCACTTTAAACAAACTTAAGCCATTCATTATTCCTTTATTTCTCTTAAAGATAAGCCTCTCAGCATTACCTAAATCACCATCATTGTGTCCATTATTGTTTTTTACTTTTTTCATTTGTTTGCCTTTCATAAATACTATTCTTAGTCTTATTGGTATCAGTTCCATGATTTTCAGGTTCACTATCTGCCATCCTATCTGATTCATTATTCAGCTTGCTCCTGTATTATCAGGGAACACATTATTAATTTTATTGTTCTGTTTCTCCTGGTGGACATATTTAAGGGGATCAAATAAAATTTTCTTTTTTTTTTTAATTCATGAAAAAGACTCACTATGCTCTTTGCTAGAAATTACTTTTTGCTATATTATTCCATTTATTATGATTGTTTTTGGTGGTCTGGGAGTGGCAATTTGATTAATTATCAACCAGAGTTTTGTCTGTGGTCACATACACTTCTATAATTAAAATCTATGAAGTCTTCTCCCAGGTAATTCAATATTAATTTAATATTAAAGCTTAATACATTATCATTTCATTGTCTTACTTTTCTAATTTATATGATATTTGATGCAAGCTATAACTTTGTTTGGATTGGCTATGAATTATTGCTACAAGGCTAATTTTGTTTAAAATTGACTCAATAATTTAGCTTATAGTTGACAATCACTTGTTTCTTATTCACCATATTTGTTATAGATATACACAAATGCATGTCATAGTAAAAAGGTATTAAAATTACACAAATGTATTTATTAAATATTTATTGATTGATTATTTTTTACATAGCATGTATTGTTTTAAGCATAGAAGACTAAAAGACAAAAAAAAATAATAGTTTATTTCCTCAAGTAGTTTACAGTGTAATGTGAAGGTCATTCAGATAAATGGCAATGCATACTATAACTAGATTTTCAGTAAAAATAAGAAAGAGTAAAATTTGGAGATGATAGTTTTGTGGTGCTTAAGAGACATGTATGTAGAGAGATTCAAGAAAGAGCTGCCTATAATTCCTAAAAATCTACATAAATATCTGAGCCATAGGTAAAGACCTGGAATTTATTACTTTTGCTATGATAGTTACTGCTTGGAGAGAGAATTCTATTTTGGGGTAGAGAGCCTATTACTGAACTTTGAGAGATATAGTGTTTGTTTTTCAACTTTGTTTTAACTTTACTTAAACTAAGAGGTAGAGGATACCTTGGAACATAAAGATGTTTAAAAGAATATCAAATCTTCTATTAGTAATATGTTATGTGATCAAAATCAAAGAGGATTTTAATAGAGACAGTATTTATTGTGTGTGTTTTTTTTAAGATGTGGAGATCTGATTTTATTAATTTATGATGGTGAAGGCCTGTAATAAAGAAGGAAAGGAGATTAAAGTTAAAGAAATGGACAAAAATTTGACTTTAGTGTTAAATTAGCAAGGGTTTATTACCTATTCAGATTAATTGAATGAGAAGTGTTTTTGTGTTGATCGGTCTAATAAGAAATCATTATGTGAATTCTTTAAATAGCATATTTATACATTGAAAGGTGTTTATTAATGAGAGATACTAGAAATGTAACTGAAGGGAGAATTTTTATTTCACTTTATTTCCTCCATTATTTCCATACTATCTTGAAAATTAGAGTTGAACAAAATGTGTTGATTCTTATAAATTTCCCTTTTTTTTTCTAATTTCAATACAGATATCAAAACTTTTTTTTTTTTGTATTAGAGGTGCATGTGGTTATATAAAGGTGTTAGAGCGAGCACATAAATCTAGGAGGAGAGTTGCATTTCAATGCCCTACTCACAATATTGATCTATGTTTTAGAAAAAGGTGTATCATCCTTATTATCACCCCAGAGGTACCATGGATCCTCTGTATCTGTTGTGTCACTTATTCATACATAATCAAATATTATCTTATCAAGTGTTTATATGAGTTATTTGATATGATAGTAATTTTTTCTCACAAGTAAGGAGACATGCCAGAAATATTTGAATGCATATCTATGGAATTTTGGAAAGACTTAAATGAAACATTTGAAGAATGATAAAACCTATTGTTCTTTGCTTTTTATTCTAAATTTAAAAAATTAGCATGCATTACTAAATTATTTAAGCAATCAATTATTGAGTGAGTGTTTCATTTCTTTTAGAATTGTGCAAAAAATAAAAAGCAGTGTTATTGGTTATTGAAATTCAGTGTAGGGTTTAAGGTACAATATTCCAGACTGGGAGCATTTCTATGTCTTCTATCCTCCCATGATGACATAAGATAATAGAAATAAAGGAATAAACACATAATAAACAAGAAGCAGTTAACAAACAAAGATTTTAGAATATTTCAAAGAAAGAGAGAGACACTAGCATTGGAATAAGGATGAAACAAACACAAACATCAAAGTCAGAGCAAAGAACGTGGTTCAGTATTGCCCCATAAAAGAAAAGAGAAGTCAGCACAAGAGGACTCCAGAGAGATCCGGGCTCAGACTCAGCAAGTAGGGCAATCTTAATGAAATCTATGTCAAAAAAAAAAGAATCAACTTAGTCTGTATTAAAAAAGCATGCTCCAATTAATGGTGCTGTACCTTCCCAAAAGCAATATACACAAAGGATAGGAAGCCTGCATTTCCCCGAGATAATCAAGTGCCGATGGAAAGGCCTGTACAAAGCCTTCATATATTAGCATTTGTGGTGTCATTAGGGAGTATCTATAACCAACAGCATTCATATTGCCTCATCTTAAAGTGATTTTACCAATTGATTTCCAAAAGTGATGACTAGAAAGCTCATAGCATTCCCATTCATAGGAATGTTCTAGCCTGTAACAGCTCTACTTACCTGACATCAAAGAAAATTTTATCTCTACCATTCCTGGGCTTCATATATGAATTAAGAAAATTTAAATATCTTTATGCTTAAAGAATAACCCTAAGTATAACCAATAACAACTAAACAAAAAAAAATAGCAATAATAAGTAATTAATTGATAACAAATAACCAAAAATAAATATATAAATATAAAAGCTTGAATCAGGGGGGCAAAGATAATTTAGAAAAATAATAATTTTATAATAAGTAAAATTTAAATTCAATCAAATATTTGTGGAAAAATACATTCTTTAAAAATAAGATGCCATGGAAAAATAAAAATTGAGTTAAAAAAACCCTCAAAAACTAAAAATAGAATTTATATTTTAAAGAAAAATTTTAAAAAGCTAAAACTAAAATGCTATATTCAAAATTTTTTTTTCAAAATGTAGAGAAAGACTTTGAAAGAAAAATGATATAAGAAGAGATAGACAAACTTTGAAAGATGTAGCATCTCAAGTGTCAGTTTAGATGCTTCCAATTGTGTGGAGGAGGAATTCTAACTTAAATTGTATTAACGATGTATTTGCTCCTGTATCTGAAATGTCCAAAGAGATAAGCAACGGAAGTTCTGTGAAAAAGCTCAGCCTCTTTCTCTGTGATCATCTTGGCTTTGCTTCCCTCTCTGTGTGACCTTAATCCTCCCGCTACCTTCTCTGGCTGCTGCAGCAGTCTCTCATGTCACATGAGCACACCACTCAAACTAGATAAGTGAGTTTCTTTCAAAAGTAATGGCAGCAGAACAAGAAACAAGCTTCCCTTCCAGAATCCCTTGCCAGGGCCTGCTCAGGAGCCGGAAACCGCTTTTCATGCTGGCAGCTCTTCCAGCCCTGAGAGCCCCTGGTGTGTTCTGGCTGGTGATTCAGCCAGAGGTGAGCCTTTTGACCACCTCTGATACTGGTATAGAGAATGTCCTGGTACTGAATTTGCAAATTTGTGAGTGTCACCAACCTGCATAACCGCTTATAGATACAGAGAACAGGTTTGTAGTTGGCAGAAGTAGGGGGGTGAGCCGTGGGCAAAATGAGTGAAAAGAGTCAAAAGGTACAAACTCCCAGTTATAAAATAAATCCTGGGAATATAATGTATAACATAGTAATTATAGTTAATGCTATCGTATTGTATACTTGGAAGTTGCTTAGAGGGTGAATCGTAAAAGTTCTCCTCCCAAGAAAACATTTTAAATTATGTGTGGTGATGGATGTTAACTAGAGTTAAATATTTTGATTAAATATTATGATTGTTTCTCAATATATACAAATATTGAACTTCATGTTGTATACCTGAAACTAATATGGTACATGTCAATTTTATCTCAGTAAAAAAAAAAAATAAAAAACAAAAATAAATAAATGTGGTATTTGTGTATGTGTCTATTTACCTTAATTGAAATGTTATAAAATATTGTAAAATACTAATTAAATAATATTGTGTACTCACAAGTGAATGTTTTTATAAAAAATAAGATAAATTCATGTATTTGCTAAAAAGTACATTAAATAAAGCAAATAAATAAAAATGTATTTCAAATGATCAGACTGGAAAAATGATGGATGTTCAATGAAGAACTCACAAAATATTCATGTAATAATTTAAACCTCAAGTACTATAATAATGCAACAAAACTTTTATTAATATAGGGCGTGTGACAGAAATATTTTAAGTACGTATTTATAAAACCATTAGATGATTATTAATTATTTTTCACTGTACTCTGACATATTATTTAACCTCTTTCTATATTCATACAAAATGTTAGCTTCACACTACCCCATCATAATTCGAACTTTCTAAAAAGAAGTAGTACCTTAGGACTATTTTGTTTATAAAGTGTACAGAAGCATCTCAGATTTCCCTAAATAATAAAACTAAAACAGTGTATTAAAGAAAATCATTTCATTTAGCCGATAATTCTGTGACTCTGCTGTGAGATTTTTTTGAGCCAGCATGGTTGATATTTGCTGGGTTCTTTCATGCATCTATTGCCAACCTGGCTGCTAAATGTTCTAGGGTGGCCTCACTTAAATGCTAAGCAGTTAGAAGCCTAATGCCGTAGAAGGATTGCTGTGGCAACTCATTTCTCCTCTCCTTGGTTCCATGTCACCCAGTAGGCTAGCCTAGGCTTCTCCCTGTGGTATCCCATGATAGTCTCAGGATTCTCAAAGGCAACAACAATCTGCTATTGTGCAAACACTTTTAATCCTATGTTTGCATTTAATTTATTATGTTCAATGGCCAAAACAAGCCTCTTCACCAAACCAGAACCAAAGAGCAGAGGGTTAGACTTTAGCTTTTATTGGGCAAATCTACAATATCATGGCACAATAGCATCGATGCAACAAGAAGAAAAAGTTGTGGCCGTTTTACAGCCTAACAAAAATATCAACTTTCAAAAAAACTACATGCCAGAGTTTAAGCATACCTTGTGTAGACAGATAGATTGATTAATAGATACAGATATATTTTTAGCATAAATTGATAATACTATAGAGTCCTTTCTTTTCATGGACTTAAACTCAGTTCCCAGAAATCATATCATTCTGGCATTCATCTTGTCATGGCTTAGAGAAATCTTATTGAATTTTCTGTTTCAGGAATAGTTTTTACTTATTCCATAAATATCTATTGAGCATCTGTAATGTGTAAGCAATATTCTATACGTTGGATACTTACCAATGATAAAAACAGGTAAACCTGTGGAGCTAATTTTTTTAATGTGAAAAAAGAAAAAAGTTAAATACAAATAAGCTATGAAAATATTTTTCAGATTTTGCTGGGCAGGCACTGCCTTAGTGGGTCCACAAAAATCCTAGAATGTCAATTTATTCTAAAGTAATATCTATATATAAGCACTCTTGCTGATATTTGATTACAGGTACTTTTCGTGGCACCATATTTTTTTAGCACTACTCCTTTCATAAAGAGATGAATTCGATTTTCTGTACTACAAGATTTCAGTACTTTTGTGCTGCCAAGAAGTTATTAAAATGAAATGTATTAAGTAGCTTAGAATTCTGCAGTAGCCCCTAAGAGTCCTTCTTCTCATTATACTACTATGACGCTCGTATCTTATAATAGTGATATGCCTATATATAGCAAAAAAATATTCTTGTCCTTCTAAATGTATTGGCATAATTATATTTACATAGCCAAAGCTTTCTATGTAGGTCAGATTGTTTGAATGTCCAGTTTTTGTGAAGGAAGGTCTATAAGGTACGGAATGTCAGATGACATTACACCAGTTACTGGTACATTCCTGCAGAAATTAATTTGTGTTTAACTTAAAAGCTGAGATAGGTGTCTTAAAATATTTGCAAAAGGCAAAATCAATAATTAAAATAAATATATCTCAATTTTGGTAAATATAAACTATAAATATGAAACATAGGAACTTTATTCAAAATATCTGAAACATAAAAGTAAACAAGATGTCTTTCTGTAGATCAATGGATAAACTAACTGTAGTATATCCAGACAATGGAATATTATCCAATGATAAAAAAGAAAAATGAGCGATCAGCTTTAATAAGATATGGAGGAAATTTAAATATATGTTGCTAAGTGAAAATAGCTAATTGAAAAAAAAAATCCGAATAATATATGATTTCAACTGTATGACATTGTAGAAAAGGCAAAAAACAATAAAAAGGCCATTGATTTCCAGGGAGTTTGGTACGAGGGAAGGAAGGTTTATAGGTGCAGCCCAGGGCATTTTCAAAGCAGTAATACTATTTTGTATGCTACTGTTATGATAGATATGTCATTACGAATTTGTCAAAACCCATAGAATGTGCAACACAAACAGTTCCCCTAATATAGCTATGGACTTTTGTTAGTGATACTCTATCAATATTTGCTCATAACGTGTAACAAATATACCACACTAATGGAAGATGTTAATAATAAGGCACAACATGTGTCTGTGTGTAGGCGTGTTGTGTGCATACTGAGAGAAAAGAGTAGAAAAAACTATATATTAATTGCTCAATTTTTTGTAAACATGGCTATTCTAAAAAAATAAAGTAATTCTTTTTAAAAGATGATTTTTTTTTTTTTTTTATAACTCAAGCCACTGGCTGAGTCAAATAACACACAAAGAAACTAACATAAAAGATCATTGTAATTAAGAAGTAGAACCTCATATGTTATGAGGGAAATATCACAGCTCCTATTTGTCTTCAGAGTGTTCAGAGTCGTATACCAATTTTGGATCTCAGGAAAGTATCATTTCTGCCAAAAGGATTGCAACATACTTCCTTCACCTTGGTGCACAAAATATTGCATCACAGCAATGAAATCAATGTGTTTGATGAAAACTATTGCCATAGTATTGCTAACAGTTTTTCTACTAATGATGATAGTGATGATGATGATGTGATGATGATGATGATGATAAAGATGATGATATCAACTTTAAATTAACTCTTGCTATGTAACAGATACCTTATCAGTCTATCGTCATGTCTAGTTTCATTTTTCCTAACAACTCAATGTTGCAAATCCTTAGATTATTAAAGAGAAAAATATAGAAAATAAATTGAGAACAAATACCTGAGATTAGAGCAAAAAATTGTAATGGATATGGGAATGATATAATGTCTTTATTAAACAAACATAAAGGATACTATTAGCAGAACTTGGCAAAAAAATGAAAATATGTTCAAAAACTGAATTTTTAGCATATTAGAGTAATAATTTTAATATATTATTTTAAGAAGCAATTTTTTACTGGCATTGTATTGCTATAAACCACAATACATTAATTACAAAATTGATTTATAATTCCCTTTATTCAAAGGGAGTATTTAATATTAACTTTATTTTACAATATGCTTTTACTATCTTTTATCCTATTTTACTATAGTGTACATTATATATATACAGATATATCAATGCATACATGTAAGTATACATGTGTTTGTACATACGTACTTAAAAGCTTGTTGATAAAATTCACAATATTGCAAGCCAATCCTAGTTCTTATTATGCAATATGTGTTAAAGTGTTCTCAGCAAATAACTGCATGCTTTATGTAATTTTCACTGTAGTTAAGATTCAGGTCACCAAATTAGGAATATTAGATAAATAGTAATCATTATAAAATATTCCTTTAAGTTAATATTCTTAATCTTCTTTGCAAGGCTAAGCAGAAAAAAAAACAATTCTAAGAACAAAAAAATGTATATGTATGATATATATTAAAAACCCATGAGCTGAACCTCAGGAGTTTTTTTTTCTGAATGAGAAAATCTCACACATTCTACTGAAGACATGGAACCTTACTTACTTTGTACTAATTTATAATATGTTTAATAACATATTTTAACATGTGATTAGAGTGAAGATCAATGTGTTAGAGTGTGTACATTGTCTTCATACCCATCCCTTAAATAAGTTCAATGGCTGCTTATTATTAAATAACTGAAAATTTACCTATACACCAATCTGCAACTTGATTTTCACTTTCTAACAGAGAATGATTTGCATATTTTTATGTACAAACATTTAAAATCTATCTTTCCTAAATATGTTTAACGGTTGCCCAATATGTTAACTAACCATGTAAAATCTTATTATTTTCATCTCTAGAAAGCAGGTTTTTTATAATATAAAATTTTTAGCCATCTTCCTTCAATTATATTTTTAATGTCTAGAAATTTCCAAAAGACATAGTATAAGCTCATAGGGGAACTAAATATACTGATAAATTAGAATCTTCAATGTTTTCGAACAATTGTATATTCTTAACTATGCCTCAAAATTATAGCTGCATATAGTAAAGGTAAAAATATATATAATATTAGATCGTTTCCCAGATATCTTTAAGATATATCATTTAAATGGGATTTCTGTTCTGTAAATTGAATCAAACCGTTTACAAAGTAGTGCTTTCATACTTTTATTGATGGATGTGAATGCATTCTTTATCATTGTTCCTATCAAACCATAGTAGAAAAATCTAAACAGATAGATACAATTTTTGCTAAGAACAAGATCAATTTTACTTTTTGGCAGTTTCTAAATTGTATTTGTCAATTGTTAGTGAAATTATGGAGATAGATGATTGCTGATCATGACCTTTCGCTACTCCAAGGCCACAGTGTGTAGGAGCAGGTTTCTGCTGTAGTTTTCTTGGTTTGTTTCAATTTATAGGATCTCAGGATTATTTCTCAAAGCACAGAATGAGAGCTGTCTGGAAAGGTTTATGGAACTTTCAATCTCATATTTGAAATATATCTAACTTCCAGATTTTTACAAATGTGTTTATTCTACTGTACCTACTTATAGCTCAGTTTATTTTAATTATACAACTACATACTCAGTTTTTTTGTTTGTTTGTTTGGTATATCTGTACCTAATCTTTTCACTTATTATACTTACTTATTTAATTTACTTTATTACAAAAAGATTTTCTTTGTACGCAATATCTAGATGTGTTTTTTCTATTTTCAGATTTATATTTTATTAATAATGTAGTTATTGTGCAAAATGAGTAAGATCCTTTGTTCTTAAAATAGAATATTTGGATTTTGCCTTTTAGTAATAATTTTGATTGGATGTTTGCATGAAAGAAAAAAATGACTAAGATTGAAAGCATAAAAATGATCATCTTTTTTTTAAGGCATATATATGTTTACACTGTGTGTTCCTCTCCCATAGTTAGATTTCTTTCTGTCACCACATATTTGACCCCTTTACCCCATCTACCTCTCCCTTCCTGCCACTCCCTACCCTTTTGTAACCACTAGTCCATTGTCCATGTCCATGAGTCTGTTTGTTTGTCCTGTTCATTTGTTGCTTTTAAGTTTATATTTCACATATAAGTGATACCGTGTGACTTTCAACATTTTCTGTCTGGCTTATTTCACTTAGTACGATTATCTCAAGGTCCATTCGTGTCGCAAATGGCAGTATTTCATCTCTTCTTATGGCCGAGCAATATACCATTATATATATGTACCACAGCTTCTTTAGCTAATCATCTATCGTAGGACACTTCGGTTGCTTTCATGTCCTGGCCACTGTGAATAGTGCTGCTATGAACGTCCGTGTGCAAATATCTTTTTGGATGTGGGTTTTCAAGTCTTTGGGGTAAATACCCAGTAGAGGGATTGATGGATCATATGGTAAATCAATTCTTAGTTTTTTGAGGAACCTCCATACTTTTTTCCATAGTGCCTGCACCAATTTGCAGTCTTACCAGCAGTATATGAGAGTTCTTTTTTCTCCTCATCCTCTCTAGCATTTATTACTATCTGTCCTGTTGATTATAGCTATTCTAATGGGTGTGAGATGATAGCTCATTGTAGTTTTGATTTGCATTTCCCTAATAGCTAGTGATAATTGAACATCTTTTCATATATTTGTTGGCCATTTTTAAGTCCTCTAGAAAAAAGTATTAGTTGTTTAGATCCTCTGTTCATTCTGTAATGGAACCGTTTGCTCTTTGTTGTTATTGAGTTGTATGAGTCCTTTGTATATTTTGGATATTAGGCCCTTATCGAAATGTGTTGCTTGCAAATATACTTTCCCATTCAGATGGCCGTCTCTTTGTTGCATTTATTTTTTTTATTGTACTTTTGTTTTCAATTTTATTTCTTTATGCTCTAATTTTGATTATTTCTTTTCTTCTGCTGGCTTTAGGCTTCATTATTCTTCCTTTTCTAGTTTTTTAAGATGAAACATTAGGTTGTTTATTTGGGCTTGTTCTTGCTTTTGGAGATAGGCCTGTAATGATATGAACTTGAAAAGTGTTTCAAGCTTAATTTTTTAACAGGAAAAAGTGCTTCCATATGGCTCAGAATCCCCAAATTATTAACTTTTCCTTAAGTAGATCTTTAAAGATAAAAAATTAATGCAAAAAAAATGAGCAAATGGTAACCCTGAAATAATTCTAAACTCTTCCATAAAGACACTTGATTTTCAGTGACACTACAGCTGGGAAATATAACATTTATTTTTTGACCTCTATTGATGCATGCACTGACATCACCTAGCCATCTACAGGATGGAAAAATAAATAAATAAACCATTATTCATTTAAATATTTCATACACATGGGCTTACATTTTAATTTTGAGAGGAACATATCACCATGCCCTCTGTGCCTCTGTACAACATGAGCATGTCCTCCCCACCCCCCACGTACACACACATACACACACATTCAAAGAAACAGAATATTGAAGAGGAGCATTCTATACCTTTTAATGAACAGTTTATATTCATGAATCATTTATACTGAAATCAATGTATTTGCAATGCCAGAATTTCCCACTTCATTGTAAAGGCAAACAAATGACCTAGAATTTTGAGGTTTAAGAGCTATTGCAAAAAGACCCTACTTCAAACATTTTCCCTTTTATGTTGAACTATTCAGTTATTATTTGGACTACGGTATTCTTTTTCTAAAAAATTTTAATTAAAAGCCAAAAACCTTAGGTAGTAATCTTATTTATTTTCATTCATTGTCATCCCTGAGACAGATTTATTATCAGATATTTTAATAATCACCTAAAACTCAGAGTTCCATGTCCTAAAAAATATAACACAGGACAATTCTTAAATATAAGAAAATGTCATGTAGACACTACTGCATAACAGACATTGATAAGGATAAGAAACACCACAACTTCCTTAAAGGCTATTCCAGTATAAGGTAGCTATGTAAGGTTGAGGTTAAATCTTTCTTAAGTTTTATTTTTTATTACTTTGTTATTTTATACATTTATTTTTCTGTTGTTGTTTTATATTATATTACTCTTCACACCTTAAGCCTTAAATGCTATTTATCTTGAGTTTCAACGCAATTAAAAAATGAGATATTTTCTCCAAAATGATAGGAGGAAAATGGACTTGTGTTTCTTTTACCCATTCAGTTAATTGTAGCACCTCCTCTTTTACAGACTGTGAAAAACTAAGGTTTATATTGTTCTTCTTGCCTATGGTTCCTATAAGCTTGCATGAATTGCCGTGTCAAGCAAATTATTTTGGGACAACAATCCTAATAATAATGATTAAACTATTTTAAAGATATATGTTCTGTTCTGTTTTGTCCTCCAAACTACATATAGATCTTTGGTAAACAGACCTATTTTGCTTTTTGTTATCTCTGTATTTTTTTAATCTGAAATTCTAACCTAGTGACATATAATAAAAATTAAATTAATACGTCAAATAAATTGGGAGGGGTTTTTTAAAGTTTCAGTCCGCGTTCTTCTATAGACCTGCATCAAAACCTTTGCAAGGGCTGATTTCTACAACTGTCAAAATTGCTCTATAAGTTTTCAAATTCTAAGAAACCAGTGTTTTATTTCCCCCTCTATGAAAAGTTGACTAAAGAAAACTGTTAGTTCAATTTATATTTTATCATATTTTAAAATTCTACTATGTGCTAAAAAAGAAAGAATTGGTGTACTTTTTTTTCAACTTGGGCTTAGTTTTTACTTTCATGTAAGTTTAGCTTCCTATTTTTCTCATCTGTGCATAATGAAAAGCAAAAAACATTGTATGCTTTCCATAATTTTGTGATGGTCACTTTACACTGAATATCTGTTTTAAAAAATGAAGAAAAAATATTTTAAAATGTAACAAAAGGAAATAGGAACAAAATAACAACAGATAAAATGAAAGCAGGATTCTTTGGGGAAGGAATTTATATTTATCACAACACTTAAATACTAGAGTTTGTGGTCATTACCCAACCTGAATCCAAGTGTAAGGGCATTTAATATGGTATCTAGCTTTTTTTGTTCAACATCATATTTAGGTTTATCCATATTGTGGTGATATTTACTGCATTCTATTTCTTATTTTCTTTTCTAAAAAATTTTATTCTAAAATAATTTTGGACTTACAAGAAATTTCAAAGAAATGGGGAGGGCTCCTGTATCTCAGGTAATTTTCTTAAGACTAATATAATATTGATACCCAAACCAGAGTCATTATAAGATATCAGTTTCATTCATGGCCCTAAGTGAAAACATTAAATAAATAAATAAACATATATGTAAGAAAATTGAATACAAAAGCAAAGTTTTAAAAATAATTTATGACTAAGTAGATTTAATACTATGAATCTAATTTAGAAAAAGCATATATAATATTATATTAGTTAAATGTAGTTTTTATATAAACTTAAAAAGGGAAATTTATAAATTTCGAGTGCAGTTTATTGCTTACAATTTTTAGCAAAGGCCCTACTTACTAGTGAAAAATTACTGGTGTTATCATTAAAGGGGTGGATTTTTCTGTGACTGTTGCTGTGTTCTATTGTGCTGAAGTTTCAGTTATCTCAATAAATATGGAAATATCACTAAACATAAGTTACCTGTTTATTGTCAAAACAATTTATAAGATAAGAATAAAAAGCAACTTCCTTTTCTAACCAAGACATTAAAGTCAGGAAACCCAGAATTCTTACATAAAAATGTTGTTAAATATGATCTCACAAAAATTAAAGAAAATTATAGAAAAATACCTTAAACTAAAAAATTAAAATAGGTGACTCAGGAAAAATATTAGTAATTTCTGTGCTTAACACCTGTACAAATTTCTTGATGTGTTCAAAGGATCTTACACATTGACCAATAGTATTATTTTAATATTGTACATCATTTTACATAAAAAATAAATTTAGATTACTCTTACATATATGACATAATGTTGAATGTGGTTATAATCATGTAAATGTAAATTAAAATAAGGAGATGCCATTGTTTAAATGGCAGTTGAACAAAGCCAAATAATTTATAATACACATTGACCAAGAGAGCATCAGAAAGCCTGAACTCTCATATGTTCTTGTTAATACTCTAAATTCCTTCTACAGTTTTTTTGGGGAAGGGTGAGGAAAGTGGCCAATTTTTGGTAATTTTTAAAATACACATATTCTGTGACTCACCAATTACATCTCTAGGAATTTGTCTTTTACATATATTGACAAATAATGAATAGTAGTGTGATATTTTTGGCATTCTCTATTACTACACATATATTTATGCTATCAAATATTTATATTGCAAATAATTTATTCATACTGAAAACACCATATATCATTATAACCCAGTGTGTTATAAACAAAATAAAACCAGTAAGAAAAATTAAAAATATATGTTATTCATTTACTTTTTAAGAATTTCAAATGATCCTATCTATGTTGAATTCTTGCCTCTGCCAAGCCATTAGTTTACCTGTGTTCTTCTAGTAGTCAATCATTACATGTTAATAACTGACAATGCTTTATTAAAGAAAAGCTAAACCTAACCATCACTCCTTTGATGGTAAAAAGATAAGCTAAAAATGTCAATAGGTCTTAAAACCTCAGTTATATTCAGTATATCTTTGTAAATTTGTTTCCTTGTGTTTACCACAACTGCATGTTATCACTGATCCAAAAATACAGAATCAACTGCTTAAGCTCTGTCAGATGGATGCATGAAAATTAACACCATTTCACTTACTGTATTTAGATAACTCTGTTAGGTGATTTACTTTGCAAACATACTGCATTGTTTATTCTTGCGAAAGCTGCAAACTATGAACCATGCGGCTTGTTAATATAGCTTGAGAGCATGTGAGCTGAGACATTTTTACTGAAATGTGTATCAGTAACATAGTAAACTTAAAGTAAGTTTTAATTGCAGGAGAAAAAGCACTGTATGAGCTTATCTATTTAGAATAAACCTAAGATGTTAACAAGAGATCATTTTCTTTACAATGTTTATAGTCACCTGCAGCTATGACCTTTACAGAAATATATGTTCTCTTATTATTTTATTTCGTGGTGGAAAATATCCATTGTAAACAATTGAAGGGAGGTTTTTTTTGTTTTGTTTTTGTTTTTTTTTAACTCTCTAATCTCTCAAAAATATCTATTGGTATACCATTTCACCCTAATTTTCAACAATTAAAAGACTACTTAATGCCAATCAATTATTTCTATTAATATATAGTTTGCTTACAGGAACATTTAAAGCATGCTCTATCAAAATAAAGAAGATGCATGTGATTAAGTGCATTTTTTAATCACTCGTCTTTTTCTTTAAAAGAGATTTATTTGACGTTACTAATAATTATGATACTTCCTCCTGTGGTGTTTCTATTATTCTCTGAGTCCTGGTACTGTCCAGCTGCCTCGATAATTATTGCTACTATAAATACAGTGAGTATGTTTCTTGGTTTAAGAGAGATTTTTAATTTTTTTTATCACAACAGAATATCTAAATTAAACTAAAAATAAAACATTTATAAATGTTTCCACTTAAAATCTGAGTTATCTATCTATCTAACTATCTACTACCTATAGATTTATCTAGGTATAAATAATTTAATATTTGGAAAGTAATTTATAATATAAAATATTTAATTATCCAAAAGCATTTGATCTTATTTCTAAGTATATTGGTATCTTCATTAAAGTGGTTTCAAATTAATTACATACCTTAGCCAACTAGATGTCAGATGGATTAAATATACTAAGAGTTGGAAAGTAGATAAGTTTTAATGATAAAATTAGTAGCTCTTCACTTATGTAATTTATAGGAAAAAAAAACATTCTGAACTTGTGTGCAATAGCACACTATTCCTTCACCTAGGACATCATTAAAGGAGTTCATATTTCTCTAATATATTGGTTAGAATAAATGCTCATGTTGATCACTTTCTAATTTCATCACCCCAATAGAAAGCATTAGTATTTTCAAACTAACAATAATCTGATGATTTGAATTTCTGTCTTCTTAACATTATAATTTAATTATTTTTGCTATGATAGTCACTGCTCAATGTTTATTAAGCTCACTAGAATCACAGAGTTAGATGTAGGATTCTGACCTTTCAGAGATCTATTTCCCAAAAGGCTGCATTCAAGCATCTCTTTTTCTTGATTTTTGATTAGATTATTAAACAATATTAATAGAGAATGAATGTGTATAACACAAAATGCAAATAAACAGAATTTAATGCAAAGAGTAAGTTTTCTTTACACCCATGTTACTTTATAATCTAATTTTTTTTATAGAAAAATACCCAGTTACCAGGTTCTTCTGTCCCTTTCCAGAGATAGCCTAGATAAATAGCTAATAGAGATTCTCTCTTTTTCCATATATGTTAGTATATATGCAGGTATATATTTAAAATATAAATGTGAATGCATTTTACATAAATTATAAGATATTTCATATACATACTTATACACTTTTTAAAATTAAAAATCTGTCTTGATACTGTGTATTAGTATCTATAGCACTATAAGACTGTTTAAGAATCAAGCAGACTCCACTGACCTAAAACTATATGTTTGCTAAATGGTTATGAGTTATACAGTGCAATTTAGAATGTGATTAGACCATCAATTGATTTATTTCTATGGTAGAGCTTCTATATATAATGTTAAGAATTACAATTTTATATATTATAAAAATTGTAAATTCAGTTCCCCAGATATTTTTCTCCAATTCTTTAACATGTTTTAAAAGGAAGTAGTACCAATTAATCCAGAAAAAAATATTATTATACTTAGTCAACTTGGTTTGTATATATGATATGATTTATAATTAGCTATAACATTATTTTAAAAAATTCAACTGAATACACTTAAAAATATAATTGACTTTTTCCACCAATTCATGAATTGAGCAGGATCCCATCTAGCAGATAGCAAGGAGCTCTGGGAGCTGTACAAAATGCAAGGCTTTTATAGGCATAAAGGGGGCAAGAATGAAGAAATGATCAAGATCAAATTGTTCCAGGCAGTCACCTTCCTTGAGGGGAAGATGGGGGTCTATCAAGCAGATTACCTCACTAATGCTGACCAAGTGATTCAGATTGACTAGTTAAATGCTACATTCCTGAGAAACTGAAATTGCTCTTAGGTTAGGTATTAAATCTTGGTTTACTGATGTGGAGTTTTAGTACAAGGGACCCCATTTGGGACCTGTTGTTTCTTTTTTTAAACAAAACCCTTTAGTATAGATGATCAGAAGTGCTTTGTTGGCTTTTGAAAGACTCAGAACTTTCATCCCTTGAAAATGACAATCTAGATATTAGGATACCACATCTCAACTACAGATATAACGACTTTGTTTTGTGATTACACTAGAAGATAAAAGGAATGATGCTACTAAATTTATTGTGTAAGTTCTATTACAGCTGCTAAAATCCAGAGAGCTGGTTATTTCTTTAAGCGTATAAATCTGTTTTTATACTATTATCTTAATTGTTTGCTAATAAATGTTTTCAGGTATGGCAGAATTCAGTTTGAAATTCACTATCCTTATCATCCTTTCTGAGAGTTTTGCTTATGGGAAGGAGGCTTATAGAATGAATTTAAAATATCCATTAATTGCGAACAACCCATTTGTCTTAACTCTGTTTACATAAGCATATTAGGCAAACCTATGCTTTATGATATATATTGCATATTTCTATCACTCCTCTCTCCTCCAGCCCCAATTTATTATCACTAATAGAAAGTTCTGTATTCATAAAAGTCACTGTTAATTGTCCAAAGTTTCAGGGCTTTATTTATAGCCTACTAAGGTTAATCTTGCTTCCAAATAGAGAGGGAGAAAATATAAGATCTAATCAGCCTGGCATAGCTGCTGTTTCTCAGTGACTTGAGTTAGCTGGGGTAGACTAGCCTTGCCCTTTGTGATGGACACACATCTCCCCAAAATGTGGTCTTCTGCCTTTTCCAAATCACTCTCTGAGTACAAGGTGGGAGTATGAGCACATCATCACACACTCATTCAAATAATCTTCCTTAGATTTCCCCCCAGTCCTATGATCACCTTTAGTCATATACTTTGTGAAGTCAACCCTCCTCTATGAAATTCAATCCATTGTTGATCATAAACAAATCATCCTTGTTTTCTGTTGCTTTCCTCCATAAACCTCAGCCCATCATAGAGGTCCTGAATCTGAACGAAGGAGTGAAATGAGTGAGAGTGTCAAACCCTATACTCTCAGAAGTTTCCTTGGCCTGCAGTAGACATTCCCACTCCTGGCTCCGTGACAACCTTGAGGCAGGAAGGATTTCTAAGGAGCTCTCTTTGTCAAGACACAATAGACTCTTTATGCCCTCGCCTTGTATAAATGTGTCTTCTGGCATAATATTTGCATGAATAAAAGAGAAAAGTCATATGTCTTCTTAGCACAACAAAAATGATATGCCCAAGGTGACTTTTTGTCTCAAGATATAGAGGACAAAGAAAAGCCTGTCATAAAGTTTGATCTCCTGAAGCAGTAAGAATAGTTTGTGTCTATTTTTTTCCCATTTAAAATCATCTTGCACTTATGAATAGTTAATTTTCCTTTAAATTAAACTTTTTAAGGAATATATATAAATGCTAAAGCACAATTTTTTATTATCTTTTTATTTAGGTCCCATCTTAATGATAATATAATTTTCTATACTTTTTCCATGTATTGTAGATATAGATATTAAAATTTAAGATTCTAAAGGACAGAAAATACTTTATTAGTAATACTGAAAAGAACATTGTGTATGTACATGTACATATATTCACACACACACATATATATATCAGTTTAAAATTCTTATAAGTATTTGATATTTCTATATATACCACCATGCATATAGATACCCAAATACTTATATAATGACTTATCTTAAATGCATCATTTATAATGCCATTTGAACAATTTAAACAAATTGTACAGAATTATTTGAATATACATTACTAATTTATCAGCTTACGTTGAAATGCCATTACTCAGCAGTTTTTCATTGTTACTGCTTATGGAGGAAATACAAATTAGAGAACCATTGCCTGACATATTTCAAAACTCTGAATGATCTATTCTGAGTCTTTAAGATTGGTTTATTCTTTAAATTAATATTTTTGTTCCTGAATAATCTCTGCATTTTTCATTATCTGTATCCATAAACAGAAGCCGATCAATTCTAGGATTGCTTCTGGATAGGCCTCTTGATTTTCCAGCTGAAATTTAGTTTTCATCCATGTCTTATCTCTAGTTGCAATTCTTTAAGATTATCTTTCTTGGAATCCTTACTATAACCTGTGAAATAAAGATCCCTCTGGGGACTGAGCTTATTTTTGGGGTGTTACAATGCAGTGGTATTTCCAAGGTTGCAAATTAAATAACCTATAGATATGTAAAAATGTGCCACTGAAATTAGCTCAGTGGTCTCTCACAAGATACAGGGAAGCTGCTGGGAGATATAGTTCCTGGTCTCTCAAGCAGATAAAGTTGTGTGTTTTTCTTTTTCTGCTTTGCTACATAAAGTATGTAAGAATTTAACTTTTTAAATTCTTTTTGTGTTATCTTACATGCATGTTATTAATGTTTACTTTAGTAGAAAGAATAATAATTACAAAAAAATGCCCCAGTCCTCATCCACAGAACCTGGTAAAAGAAATCTTTACATGGTAAAAGAAATCTTGCAGATGTGACTAAATGAAGAATTCTGAGATTTTGCAGATGTGATTAAATTAAGGATTTTGAGGTAGAAAAATTATCCCAGATTACCCAGCTGGGCTCAGTGTAATCACAAGGGTCCTCCTAAGGAAAAGGGAAGTGGGAGAGGCAGAAGCAGAGGAGATATAATGACAGATGCATGGTTTGGAATGATGTAGGTCTCTGGGCCAAGGAATATGGGCAGCCTCTAGAAGCTAGAAAAGCAAGGAAACAGATGCTTTTTTTGGTCTACAGAAAGTATGCTGCTCCGCTGATATCTTGATTTTAGGACTTCTATAGCATTGTAAGAGAATAAATTTACATGGTTTAAAATATCAAGTTTTAGCATTTCATCACAGCAAAAACAAGAAACTAAGATATGTACAGAAGAGTCTTTTGGTTGGAAGTACTATTTTATTTCTCTAACAGTATAGAAATAAAGTTATAAAATCATATGATAGATGTAAAGAATAGTCAGAAGGCTCCTGTGATAACTGTCCTGAATGTTTATGTCATTCCAAAATTTATACTCAAGTGATAGTACTCGGAGGACAAGTTTGTGGAGGTGATTAGGTCATGGGGTAGAACCTTTATGAATAGTATTAAGGCCCTTTAAAAAGAGATCCCAGAGATCTCTCAACCTTATTATGTGAGGACAGTGAGAAGACCTTCTAGGAATTAGAAGTGGGCGCTCCCCAGAAACTGAATCTGTCAGCTCAAACTTGATCTTAGATTTCCCAATCTACAGGACTGTTAGAAATAAATTTTGTTGTTTAAGCCACCTAGTTTATGCTGCTTTGCTATAGCAGCTGGAACTAAGACGATCGTGTTTCATCATTTGTTCTATAGTGCAAGTCTAAAGTTGCTTTGTCTTATGTTGGTAAGGAATTCATTTTTAAAATTCCCTTTTGGTGACAATCAGCTAAAAAAAAAAAGAGAGAGTACTTTTTAAATAAAATGTATGTACTGCATTTTCTTTTAAGAAATTCACGATGAGCACAGTATTGACACCGAGAGGTGGTGGGGATATCACTACACCCATGAAACCAGAAGAATCGGAGCTGCTGCAGAAGCCGCAGCATCCACTTCAACAGTGAGTACTTATTACACGAGCACGGTGAAAATATTGCACATGTAGGTGCGAATATAGTATTTCCGTATCATTCTAAAGATTTACTTTTCATTTAGGTCAAATAATTATTTTTGATAATTTAATCAAAGTTTTCTGGTGTAAATAAAAAATGGAATTCGCTTTTATAAACATAGTAGCTCAATAAGGCAATGAAAATATTTGGAAACCGTTTAAGGCAGACAATAATGGTGTCATCTAATGACTTAAACAGAAAGTTAGGTAACTTAAAAAATGGTTCAAATATATCCATCCAATTTATTAATCAAAGTAAAGCTTTTAAGAGTACATTTCATTAAAGGTGGATTATATGACATTTAAAAATGTTATCAATTCAGTTAAAAATTACATCAACAATAAAATTATTTTTGTAATGATAAAATGCATTTAAAATTTTGCCAGGCAATTGTCATTGTGTAAACATTTTTTTTATTAAATTTAGAAAACTATGGATCCGAAATGACCTTTCAATAGGTTGTGGTGAATATTTAACTCATGATTCTATCCAAACAAGCTGCAATGTTCTACCAATTAATAAGAAGCTTAAGTTCTTAAAGCTCACATACATGCATGTGCATGCACACATGCACACACATGCATATGCACGTATAACTCTTTTCTATTTCAATATAAGGAGCTTCACACAAATGCTGAATACAAAAATATACTCCAGTATGACAATGTTCATTTTCTCTTTTTGTTGCTCATTGTTGATAATAAAACTGAAGAATTAGTGACACATATGATTATCAATGCTTTTATCAACAAATCACTGACTTTGTGTTCAAAATTGACAAGTGGAGCTTCGACATATTCAATTTTTGAAATTTTATAGTGAATTGAAATTAATAAAGCCAAACATGCAAGCAAGAAGCTACTGAAATTCATCCAACAAAAGCAAGATAAATATAAATTAATTAATTGATGAAACATTATTTAATTTAAAAATATGTGATATTTGGACAAGTGGAAAGAATCCTTAGATGAGTTTATATCTTTAATTGGATAAATTCATACTTACTTGAATTAAATGAAAATGAACAAGTCAACAATTTCGTAGCATGTGCTTTTTGTAATAAATTCAAATATTTATCAATAGTGACAATTTAATTGAAAAGTGTTATCTTATTAAAAAATATCTGCCAAAAATAGACTGAATAAAAAACAAAAATCTGTATTAGCAAAAATATTTGACCTGCAATATTTACAAATTTCAATTAAAATTAAATACAAAATTTCTGTATTTAACCAAATTCATTCTTAACTAGGAACCTCTGAATTTTAGAGAAAACAGTCTTTCAAAAAAAAAATATTCTACAGAGAAGAGTTAATTGACACTGCCAACAATTTCAAAAGTTTTAATCATAAAAATGTAATATTATAGAAAGCTCCAGGCAGTTATTTAAAATTAAAAAAAAAATAGATCACATTAAAAATTCAATTTGCTTTTAAGGAAAATACTCTAATGTTAGAAACAATGAGGCTCAGAAACTCGTTAGAGTACATAAATATGTAGCAACAAATTACTTCTTATGATACTTTTAATATTTAGATAAACAGCATGCTTCTTTATTTTGTTTTTTTTGAAGCATATATATTATATCCATTTTGTATAAATGAATTTATTTTTAAGAATGGATCTTGAGTAGAATTATTCCATAGATCTACCACATAAATTTGTCAGTTAAAAAATTTACAAATTTTATTCATTTTATTGCAACTCTTCACTGTAAAACAAGTTCTGGTTTTGAAATTAGACATATGATCATCTCAATCACTTCTGTGTCTCATTTACAATGAAAGAGAGAGAAAGATTCCATCCCATATCCCACACAATAAGAGATGATTCTCCTGAGAGACCCAACACTTACACATAAGGCCATGCTCTTCTCTGGCCCTTAGGATCTATCCTAGTCCATTCTGATTCCCCCATACCTTTCCATGAGTTCACTCCAGAGTTATTTATTTTTCACAAAGATTTTGTGAACCAATGCATAGGTGTTTTTCTTCATATTTCATCTCCATGTTATATTTTCATCTCCTATCTTCTCATCCTGGTGTTGTTTTTGTTGTTGTTGTGTGTGTGTGTGTGTGTGTGTGTGTATGTGTGTGTGTGTATGAGAGAGAGAGAGAAGAGAATTAAAATGAAAAAGTGCTGAATAGATGAAGTTGTACTAAAATCACATGTTAGCAGATAATCCACACCAGAGTTTAAAGGAGTTATTCCTTTATATGGTTTTCTTGAACTTTTCTGTGGAGATACCTCTTCTTTGTCATACACCCAGAGTTTTGGTTCTTCCACTCATTTCTATGCTTTCTGTAACTCTTCAGATATCTCTTGATGTGTTATTAGAGGTATACTCAGAATCATATGCAGAATATAGGAGAATAATTTGTATTAATTATAACTACTTAACTCAGTCATCACATGTGTAAAGACAATTCTAAAAGAAAATGTTTAGTCATGATGGAATAAGGAACGCAAATATCAAAGTTTATTGAAACATTTTTAGAAATCTGTGGTATAATTTAAAAATTGAGGCCAATTTAACCTACCTTGGCACCTTGAAATATTACAAAAGATGGTAATATTTGACTTATTAACAATTATAATTATTGATTATTATAGTCATCACATCACTGTTTATAACTACTTTTATAAAAATTACTATGAACTTTATTTATCTGTGGTGGTTTTTGATGTTGAAAGCTTGAAGAACTATTTTAGAGTAGAAAACAAAGTGAAATTATTCAGGATAGATATAATACCCACATACACAGGAAAACATATCACAGAAAAGAATTTTAAAAAGAATATGGAGTAATACTTAAAAATGTCATTCTACTCTTTCTCAGTAAGGTACATATAACTAATTTGGTTTGCTATTGAAGTTTGCCAAATGATAATGTATTTTAAAAAAGAACTTTCATAAATGATTTATTGTGAGGCCTGTGGGAGTTAAAAAAATATTAATACTTTTCAGCCCCCACGAGGTCTAATAAATGAGGCAACATTGGATAAATAAGACATTTTTGGACAGCAGTGAAATGGGGGTGGGGCACGAAGAATTAATTTAAGAAATGAGAACAGCCTATTTGCAGGTAACTGAAGAGTACTGGGGACATACATGGCAGGTAAATTCTTGCTAGACAACTCAGAAACAGTGGGACACAGCAGGTATCTAGCTAATAGGCTTAGAATCTCCCTGACTAATACTGAGGTGAAGATTCTTAAGGTGATTAAGTCAAGACTTCATTTCTAAAGCAGATTTTTCTGTCTGAATTTCTTGGGCAGGAAATCAGGGAGGGCCAAAGATTCTTTTTGAGTCATATTTTTTAATGAATAGCTTAAAATCAATATCCTAAAAAGCAGGTTTAGGATGAAAATTTGTTTTCTTTGATGCAGGACAGGATAAACTCCCCAAAGTGGGGGGAGGGTGGGTCAGAGACTCAAGCCCTGAACTGAAGGAAAAAAGGCTCTTGGTGGAGTATAAGAAAACATTCAAACATCCGCCAAAGTTAGAGTCAAAAGGAAAGTTTATGAGAGAAGGAGTAACGCTCCACAGAGTGTGGTCTCCTCTCAAAGGCAGAGAGTGAGAGAGCCTAAGAGAGCTTCAGAGGGACAGAGACAAAAGAGAAAGGCGAAGACAGTGAGAGAGACAGAGTAAAGTTGTTAGGTTGGTAGTCAGACATGAGTGAGAAGGGAACAAAGGAATAGGGGCCCAGCTTAGATCACCGTTGAGGCCAATTGGAGTTCAGTGTTGCCCTAACAATAGCGGGGAGAGAGAGGGATAATGATGGCGCAGACGTGTAGTTAGCATTTTTCCTCTGTTCTTTTTCAAATGACGGTAGTGAAGAATCACAGGTCCTTGAGAATTAATAGTTTTATTAAAAATATATTTTAGAAAGACAAAGTATGCCCCCAAGGAGGCACATGGCCCCAGCAGTATAACAAACACAAAGGGACCAAAATGTCTACAAAAAGGCAAAAAGGCCACAAAAGGCTACCAAAAAGTGAGAGATCCCAGAAGGGCAAAAGGGAGGGAAGCCTGGAAGGACAAAAGGACCCATAAATGGGAATTCTGCCTTAAACTTGGGCTGTGATGGATGGTTCCAAAGGCATTCCTAGGTGATTGGCAAGGTCATTTTGATTGACACCTGGCTACTATTGTAAGGTAAAAGTGTGACACGCAGAGAGAAGTTTTAAAAGCAAGCCTTTATTGGGAGAGGGCTCTCGGGTGAGGTTCACTGGTCCCGAGAGGAGAGGGGCCAGAGAAGTCGTGCCCTGGGACGAGAGGGCATAGTTTTTATAGGGTTATTTGAGGGTAGGGTATAGAAAGGGGAGTGTCAGTTGAGTATCTGGGTTGGGGTAGTGGCACCAGGGCTTTAGGGTGGGCCCTTATCAGTTGGGCGTCAGGATTCTAATGTCAGGCTGGGAGGTCTGGATTCTGATATCAGGCTGGGAAGTCTCCAGGTTTGAATATGACCGGCCCTCCCCCACCGACCTAACAACTATATAACTCTGTCTAGTGTGCCTGTGTATGCTTGGAATTCTTGGGCAGTGTTCCTTGGGTGGTCTCTAGGCTGGGCCCCTATTCCTTTGTTCCCCCTGTAGCTCATGTCTTATTAGCTACCTGGCACAGAGACCACCCAAAGAACACCCAGTGGTAGAATTCTGGGTACACACATGCTCACTAGGAAAGAGTTATATAATAGCCAAATGTCAATAGAAATGACCTTACATGCCAATCACCTAGGAATGCCTTTGGAACCACCCATTATGGCCCATATATAATGCAGACATTCCCACTTATGGCCCTTTTTGTGTTGGTTATTGTGGTGATGGTTATTATAGTGCTATGTTATAGCTCTTCACTGAAAACGTGTGCCTCTTTGGGGCATTCTTTGTCTTTCCAAAATATACATTTCATAAATCTTTTCTAAATCTCACCTATCTGTGATTCTTCACTGTGTCAATGAGGAAGAATCTAGTGTTAATGGTGTGGTTCTAGGCAAAGATATACTAACTGCCAACTTCTGCTTCTGTAATCTGCTTGCTTGTCGGATGTTAACCAGGGTGTGGTTCTACGTTTTATAAACTGCCTCTTTTGGGAGCTCGGGGTGATCTCCTCTAACCCTGCGTGGTAGAGAGTCAGTTGCTGGCCGGCTAATAAAGGCTCATAATTCATCTCAATTGGCTCCATGGGTCTTAGAATTGATCGCGCCACAACACTAGGAAAAATGCTACCTACACTTTCAAGCTGCTATTATCCTTCTCCCTCCCTACTGCCATTGGGGTGAGACCAAACTCTGATTAGCCCCAAACATAACAGCCGCACTCAGAGGGATCAAGGGAAAAACACTGAGAGGGACAGAGTAAAGACAGTGTTGAGGAATTCTCCAGTGTTGTGGAATTAAATGTATATGTCATTCTTTAGTTCCTGTGAGTTATAATTTAAAGACTTTGTGTATCCTTTTTTCTTTGATATAGACATACAGTAGGAAGGATAAGAATATGTAGTGTGGAAAAGGTAGCGTGAAATGCCTGTGGGCAGTTCCAGCCTTTAATCCATAGGTTCCCTATTATTTTAGCCATAGGGAATGAATGATTTTATCCTGTGGAGGGTGCCACTGAGAGACTTTTTTTCCTGTTTTCTGTTCAGGGCAATTCCAGAAGAAATCTTCCTTTGTTCTGCAGGTTCCCTCCTGGTCTCTGATTATAGTTCGATTTAACAGTTTAGTTCTCTTGTCTCCTCCCTACATTATCTTCAGTCTTTTTCATTACAGTTGTGATATATTTGTACTGATATGGAATTATAAGAGGGTGAAATATCCAAAAATTTTAAAAAGGAACAAAAAGCCAATTTTCCTCTTTTCATCCTTTATAATATCTATTTAACACAACAATGATTTTAGATATCCTGTGCTAATACTATCAATTTTTATGGACAGAAAAATTATATCTTCTTAGTTAGAAGAAAATTAGTTGATATACAGTAGGGGAAGGAATAGGAAGCAGTATATCAAATGTACAGGGCCACACAATTAAAATCATAGTCGTGCAGAAAAATAAACAAATAGATAAATAGTTATGTTACCACTGGGATGATGTGAAATCCAGTGTCGCTCCAGTGGTGTGAGGGAGAAGGAATGTGGATAGTGGAGTACGATGGACGTGGTGTTGTGCGTTGTCCCTCAGCACAGCAAAGAATTGGGTCAGCAAGATTGGGAAAGAGTAAGATTTATTTAAAGTACATTTTAGAAGGAGATGGGCCACACTAGGGAAGGTTGCAGCCCTGTGGAATTGGGAAGGCGAAGAGACAAGACTGTGTCCCAAGGGAGAAGGGGTTTCCAGCCAGGAGTGTTGTCACATGGAAATGGGAAGGCCCGCATTATATCTGGGCAGTGATGAGTGGTTCCAAAGGCATTCCTAGATGATCAGCAAGTGAGGTTTTAGAGTAGTACCTTCTGTGCAGGTGTCTGCAGCTGGGTTAGCTGGTTTACGGCTTTTGTGCTCTAGGATTTGGGGTAATTTATAACCCTAAAAGTGAGGTATATCTGAGAGGTCCTTAAGGAAGGTCTTCAAGGAAGTTTCTATGGTTACAGAGCTGGGCCTTCTCTCCTGTAGCTCATACCTAACTACCTAACAATAGATAGATGATGATAAGATTACGTAAAAACTGATTAGCCAGGGGAAGGGGTGTGGTTCTTATAGTGGCTAGACTTGTAATCTCTCACTGACTTCTTTTTGAAGGTAAAGACCAATAGTTAATGACTTTTGGTTCAAGGACACATTTTGTGGCTTGAGCAGTTTTGGATAACATAGGTAGTCTGAATTTGGAACATAGATGCATTTATTCTTAGTTGAGAACTTGTTGCCTCCACCCAGCACCAGTTTTCAGGCAGGATCATTCTCTTTGATGATCATTTTACAGGATGAATTTATTTCTAATTTATCCTTACTTGAAGTTTAGACTTTTATGGTTCATATTCATGTGGAAGTTTTTATTTAACCTTGAATTTTGGGCAGCTTCCGGATTTTACCTCTTTTTCTCCCAGTTCATGTGCTCTTCAAAATAAAAATCAAGTTCACTAAAGTTCACCAGATATTTTAATGTAAAATCAAGGTTAGAAATAAGTCTCCTCTCAGCATTCACAGTAATATTTGTATTTGACTCCTGAGAATATGTACTTGGGGGGGGGGGGGCAGGTTTTTTTTTCTTTATCTTTATCTCCATCTTAAATCTAACTATCACATTTCCACTATATTTAGTGACTACATTTGTTATAAAATTAAGTGTGCAATTCTGCAGATAAAAAAAAAAGTCTTTTGTTCTGTTATTATACTTTGTGGTGGTCAATCCAGATTCTGACAATAAATTCAGATAATAATTCTAGGAGACGCATGTGATAGAATAAATCAGTGCTTGCCAGGTGCTATTTTAAACATAACCACTTTTTCTTCTATGTCATTTCCTCCATTCCTAAAGTTAAATAATCACATGCTCATTTCATTTCCACAGAAGTAAAATGAAACTGTATGAATACAGTTTTAAATGTGTGCCTATTTATTGTTTTGAGGAATGCCATTTTAATTTTTCCTATGCTAGGGAAAGGCAATTCTAAAAATCACAGCACTCTTGTGAACTTGGATAATATATAATAGGAGGCTAAATTTATCCTCCCACTAAGTTATATTTTAAATCTTTGTTCATGGCCTTAAAGACAGTAATGTAAATTAGTGCCAGATTTTTCAAACAAGGCTACTCATTACTAACTAGCCAAAGGGCAATCATTCATATCAGTGAATGGTTAAAAATGACAGTAGCTATATTCAGCCACAGTGGTATCAAGCCCTATGATAATGTAACAGATCTAAAAGTTTACCTTAAATTCAGTATTTACACTGATACAAAGAGGTCTTGAAAAATGAATTCTTTGTTGTTGTTGTTAAAATTAAGATATACTTCGTTTCTTTAGAACCATAAGAGCTGCAACAGAAAACATAATCTTAATGGCCTATAAAAACAAAGAAACAAAGAAAAAAACTAAATTTGCTTGCACATTTCTAGTAGAAGTACAATTGCTCCCATCTCTGGATTTGTATTAGATTTTTTCATTACTCGCTTGATTCTGCTGCATATATTCTTGGTCTGATGCTGTGATAAACTAAACCTTGTTCATTAATACCTCATAGTTTCTCGAACACCTAATTATGTTTATAAACACACTGAATTTTATTACATCTCATCTATCTTCTCACATAGTGATTAAGGATATGGATTAATAATAGAAAAAGATAGCATTGTTTTAGCAGTTCTGATGTATACTTATTCTTACACTGTTGTGGTGGAAAGTAGGGAATGGTTAGATTTGGAGACTGAAGGAAAAGCCACCAACAAAAGTGCTTTGATGTCCCCACACCTTTTACCTCCCATTCACCCCCACACATCTCTCAAAGGTTGTTTCCAATGACACATCGTTTACTACCTATTAATGAGACCTCACCAGATTTCTGCTGATCAGATTAATTATATTGTATAAATTTCATTTTTATTTAGATTGATTAATCAACCTTCTGTGTATCCTGAGTAGCAAATATGACCTCGTTATTTCTTAAAAAAAAAAAAAATCTCCACGTGGACATGTGCATTTCTTTGTGTCTTTACCTATCTCAGTACACAATTGCCCTCATCTATTCTGGGAATCAGTTCTACTGCTTTAAAAATTACACTGCTCCCACATTCAGGAACATGCAATTCTTTCTAATTTCTTTTGGATTTGTCAAGACAAAAGTATTCCAAATGATTGATTAATTAGTACTAGAAGCTTATTTTTCCAGTGAATTAGTTTTGAAACCATTATTTCATTTTCTAAATGTAAAGACAATGAAAAAAAGAGAGTGAAAAATATTGAATGAATTGCTGGTAAAGTACCCCTGTTTATAAAATGTATGGGGCAATTTTGAATTTTTTTGTGTTGGGAAATGAGTTAGTTACAATTTTATCACATTATAATAAAAATGAATTCGTTAAACATTTCAGGTGATTTACCTCTCTAAACATTACCAAGAGGTTCATTGAAACCACATTTAATAACCACTAGTTGGTATTTCTGGGTATCTCATTTTTCTTTCTTAGAGTTTTTATCTACCTAAAAGTAAAGGCATAAAAGAATTTTCATTTTTAGTGTACAGTGTAATGTAGAGAATTGAGCACAGGGAACACATTGCATCCAGAATGGGTAAAGGTACATTTTATGAACAATGAGATGCTATATAAGGGGCATTTAGCTAACTGGCCCCTGCCTGAAGCCCTCCTGTTTACCGTACTTAATTCAAATTAGGCTCAAACAACTTCTTTAGATCTCCTTTCTGAAGCAGATTTTTCTGCCTGAATCTCTTGGGTAGGAAAGGGGGAGGGTCAAAAGTTCTTTGGAGTCTTTTTTCTTAATAAAATCAATATCCCCAAAAGGTAGCCTTATGGTGGCAAAACTTTGATCCCTTTCAGTATCAGGGAGAATTGTAGGTTGGTAGAAAAATGTAAAAAAAAAAAAAAAAAAAAAAAAGTATTCTGTAGTTTAAGAGTTATTTTAAAAAGATAGAAGTAGACAAACAGTAACTTATAGAAAATGACAAAATCCAGTGAAAATACACTACTACTAAGATGATTTTCAGATTACTGCCATAGAAAAAATATAACAGCCTATTTAAAATACATGTAGGTTAATTAATGGTGTTTTCTAATATTATTTTTCTAATAAAAAGTGAATATTTAAAAAAGAAAATCTCTTTAGCATTATGCAAACTGTAAAGACTCAAACTAAATAGCTTGAATGTATGGATGCTAATATTTACAAAATAAAACTTACAACAATTTCTAAATTGAAAAAACAAATGAAACAACTTTTAAAATGTAATTATTTTTAGATGCTGTTTTTGTTACGGGAATCAAGGGGTTCATTTTCCTGCATGCATCAAAGCCAAAGGAGGCAAGAACGGGAGTTTGCAGTAAAGCACTGTGTTTTTTTTTAAAACCCATTTCCTGTTTTCCGCAAGAATACTTGCTGGCAGCAGCTGTCAGGCTGCATCATTACCTAGAGAGAAAACTTGTGGATTACAGCCTAACCTTACCCCCAAAGTTTGGTATACATCTCCCAGACTTTTCAGAGAATTACATCAAAACTATAGAATTATATCAGGACTGATGCAATTAAGACAGCTCATTTGAACTGAAAACAGATACCAAATGATCTGGGAAAAAATTTGCAAAGGAACAACTGTAGCCAATTCTGTTGTAAACTTATGACACTGAAATGGTGTGATAAGGAGGTAACAATGTTGTCAATATCCCACAATGATACTGTGATTGAAGTAGACAACAGAAATGGAAGGAAAACTAAGAAGCCACTTGTCATTGTATATTCTAACAAGAATATGAGAGCATTAGACTCTGCTGATCAGGTGCTCTCACTTCTTATCCAACTGAGTGCCAAAGGCACAAGTTTGGGTACAAAAAATTCTTTCACCATCTTCTAAACATTACAGTGCTAAACACCTGCATCCTGTTCAAGAAGGATAATTCTGAGCATACTATTAGCCATTTAAACTTCAGACAGACATTGACTGAAAAAATGCTGGACATGCATCACAAACCAGGGCAGCAACATCTTCGAGGTCGTTCGTGCTCTGATGATGTCATGCCTCTTCGCCTGTCTGGAAGTCTTTTACCCAAGAGCATACCACCAACATCATGGAAACAGAATCCAATCAGTTGCTGCAAAGTTTGCTGCTGCACAATGAAAAAAATGGCAGGAAGATCTGGAGAGAAACGCAATATCTTTATATGGAATGTGATGTTCCGCTTTGTGTTGTTCTGTGCTTTGAAATTTACCGTACAAAAATATTATTAAATACTGATCATAGTATAGATTTTTGTTACATTTAGGATTAGAGAGTTCTGTCAAGAAACAATTCCAAAAAAGTTTTTATATTTTATTTTCACATTGAAAACCAGTCAGATTTGCTTTAGCCCCAAAGAATATGTATATGTAAAATTAAATTAACAGTGGTAGTAAGCTGCACTTTTTTTTTTTTTTTTTTTTAAAGGGAAAATGGATTAAGTAAATGACACCAAGCCTGGAGACACAGGTGAGCTAGTGCTCTTAAGACCTGGCTCCCCGACGGTTTGTAGGTTACAGATTATATAAGGCAAAATTGCAAGACATCATGGGTTAGGAGTTCAGGGCTGTGTTGGGAGCTGATTTGTCAGAGGTGAGGTATGAGTAATAAATCATTTCTTCAAGTCTTGAGGACAGTTCTGAGGTCTTTTTCCAGAGTCCCTCTGTTCAATCTCATGGGAAAGTAACTAACCAAGGGGTCATTCCATTTTAGGGCTCGGGAACTGAAACATAACATAGGTCAAGATGTTATCTTTATCCTGCCAGAGGTCTGGACAGTGTGACTATTAGTCAGGTCTGGGCTACAGTCTTCTGCTTCCTCAGGGGTTGCTGATTATCCAGGGAAAAGGCTATGTCTCAGAGGGGCAGAGAGAGGGAGAGAGAGAGAGATGGGGAAATGGTGGGGTGGGGGGTGGGGAGAGAGAGAGAAAGAGAAGATGATTTCTAGAGCTAGGATTTAAAACTAAATTTAATCAAAGTCAAAAGGACCTTTGGCTTAATTGTTTGTTTTAAATTCATTCTGTCTTCCTTCTTTCCAGAAACTTAACCTATATATTGTTATCGAAATATTTCCCCCAGTTATGCAGATATAACACATGATCCAGACTAGCCCCATGAGAGTATCTTCTTGCTCTAGTGACATTATATCTCTAGTGAAAATTATATCTATTCATTTGAAACCAAGCCCTAACGCTGAAACCAGACCCCGATGATCTTTCTTTTTTTCTTTTCTTTTCTTTTTTTTTTTTTTCCCCCAGTTTTGTTTGTTTAGTTTTTCAAGAGATAAGAGTAGTTCTCCTCACAACACACTCTGGAGACCAAGGAAGGTCAAACTGGTCCCAGAGGCCTGAATGGGTGCATTTAGCAGTAGATGGCCCTAAGCTGACCTCAAGAGCACAGTAGAATCAAGATTCACAAACTCCAAGTGACAGAGATGCTACTGTTGCCACCAAGATCCCTTTAAAAAGCCAGAGGTCTGTCAAGGAAGAGGTTACTCAGACCAAATATGGACACACAGGATTGTGCAGTCAAACTCTGACAGACTGGAATTTTTTGTTTCCTTTTTCTCCTTTCATATTCCCTACCTTAGATGACTTATTTCAAAATTGTCCAATGAGATTTCTCTTTACCCTTATTCTTTAAATTTTCTTTAAATCTTTATTTGGGGAGACTGATAAGAGTTTTATCTCTGGTCTCATCTGTTACCTGACAGATTAACCCCTTTTCTCTGCCAAAAACTCCTATTGCCTCAGACTTTGGCTTCTCTACATGTGAGGGGTGTTGAACCCCCTGACTTTGTTCAGTAACCCATTCAAAGAAAACCATAAAACTGCTTGCTTGGAATTTTGCTTCAGATGTACTTTTCAATGTGGGGAACTAAAAAAAAATTAACACTTTTCCTCTCACCTTCTAAGTTTTTCTAGCTGGGCTAATAATCAAATTAACAGACAGATTAACTGAAGAAAATCAAATTTTTCATACATAAGCATGGAAGATCCACATATATATGAAAATTCCAAAGACAGTGAGGCAACATTGGCTATAAAAGACATTTTGGACAAAGGAGGTAAGGGAGGAGGGGGTGGGATATTTAATTTTAGAAGTGAGAACAGGTAATTTACAGATACTTGAGAAAGAATGGAATATACATGGCAGGCAAATTTTTTCTGGGCAACTCAGAAACAAGGGGGCACAGGAGCTATCTAGCTAACAGGAGCCTGTGTGTTGTCCCCTTATTTACCATACTCAATTCAAATTAGGCTAAGGCAACATTCTAAAATGCCCTTCCTGAAGCAGATTATGCTGCCTGAATCTCTTGGACAGGAAAGGGGGAGGTTCTTTCTGAGCCTTGTTCTTTAATAAAAAGCTAAAAATCAACATCCCCAAGAACAGCTTCAAGATAGTGAAATTTTGATTCCCTTCACAAGCTTAAAGTAAATATGATTAGATAGTTAATGGGTACTCATTTCTAGAAATTGTGGGAGCTAATAAAATAATTTTCCTCCCATCTTCTAAGTGTTCTAGCTAGGCTGATAACCAAATTAACAGACACATTAACAGGAGAAAATGTCCACAGTTAAGTATAGGTAAGCATATTCAAGGTTGCCATTAGAATGAGACCATAAACACATTGGGCAGTTCAGGCTTATATACCATTATGGACAAAGGAGAAAAAGGGCAAGGGTCTGAGATTCGGAAATAGAAAAATAGGCAACTCACAGATAGCTGGAAATTGCTGAAAATATACGGCAAACAAATTCCTGCTAGACAGACTAGAAAATACGAGACACAGTGAGGGAAGCTAGCTAATCAGCCCCTGCTTGGATGCTCCTATCTAAAGGTAAGGTGAATGTGCTAAGATTCCTCTCTTGGAGCAAGTCTTTTTCTCTTCATCTCTTAGGCAGGAAAGGGGAGGGGGAAAGGTTCTTTCCGAGTCTTTTGTTTCCTGATAACAAGCTTAAAATCAATATTTCAAAGGTACTTTTTTGTAGGGGCAAAACTTTGGATGCCTTCAAGAACTTTAAATAGCCAAACTCAGAAAGAAGAATCTGGGACCAGAGTGACATCACTGATCACCTGATCTTCTGAACACACAGATACATGGACCAAAATATTTTTTGTATTTTATTATTAATATTTTAAGCCACTTTGAATGTTTTCAAGTTTCTTGCTGCCAAACCTATCTGTTCAAAGATATTTTTCAATAAAGGTAAAATCATGACTTTCAGACAGATATAAAATGAACTGTATTAAAATTTTCTTTAACTCATTATTAATGAAGGAATGAGAAAGATATTTATATATTCAAAGGAGAACACAAATAGGAAAGACATTTATAGATCAAGCATATTAAAAATAAACTTACTTATGGAGAGAGAGAGTGTGAATGTCTTCACAGGACAGAACTATTTGAATCTGTATTGCCCTCAGTTCTCCACGCTATATCTAGTTTTAATGTTCGAAGGCAACAAAAGACTCGGAGCAGGTAATCCAGAAATATGTGCTCATTCTAAACAATGATTAATTTTCTACTGGAGACATTGTAAGGATAAATGAAAATTATTTTCTCCATTTATAAATAGATAAGAGACCATTTTCCCTCTTCATTTTGTGGAGTGTTTCCTTGGAGACATAGTGAATCTGACTCTAACATAGTATAGAGATAAATCTCTCTTGGGATTAAGCCCATTCTTCAGTTTTTATAATGTAGATTTATCTCCAAGTTTGCAGGCCAAATAACCTCTAGATATGTAAAAATGTTCCTCAGGGGCCTCTGAGAAAATGTACTGGAGATTATCAGGAGTTGCAACCCCTTTGTCTCTTAAGCAGATAAGAGAAGTTTTAATTGTTCTTTCTTCCACTTTACTGTTTAAACCTGCGTGACTGTCTGTCTACCTTTTTTTATTCCTATCATGCTACCTTATATGAATGGAAACCATTTAATGCTTGTTCAATAAATATCCATTTCTTTATCTCTCTTCTACGCTGGTACAGAGGTGTCTTTTAGGAATGTTTTATTTCCAACCCCTCTCTCCCCAACAATACTCAGTAATCATTTTTTCTTGTTACATATATACTTATGGTACCACTGGGGTGATGTGAAATCTGGCATCTCCTCAGTGGCATGGGGAGGATGAGGAGGACGGTGTTGTGTGTTGTCCCTCGATTCTTCTCCACTGACACAGCAAAGAACTACAGGCTGGTGAAATTTAGAAAAAGTAAGATTTTTTTGAAAGTATATTTAGAAGGAGATAGGCCTTGTTAAGGAAAATCATATGGAATTTGGGAAGTGAAGAGATAAGACAGAGTTCCCCACCAAGAAAGGAGTGTGTTTTTAGCAAAGAGAGCTCTAACAACACAGTAAAGAGAAGGTCTGTTTATATTTGGGGCAGGATGAATGGTTCCAAAGACATTCCTAGGTGATTGGCTCCTAAGGTATTAGGGTAATACCTTCTGCACAGGCATCTGTAGCCAGATTAAACAAGCTATACATTATGACCCTCCTGTCCTTTGTCTCTGGAGATGGAGGAGGAATTCTCTAACTACCAACAGGGTGTTTTTGGGAGATCTCTAGGCTGGTCCCCTATATGTTGTTCCCCCATCACTCAAGTATGACTAGCTATCTAACACATATATAATACATATGTTCTAGGAAATAAAATTATTTAGAGGATTTAAAAAAAAAAAAAAGTGACCATGAAGTAATTTTGATTTAAAATCCTTATTTTGAAGTAGTTCTTTAAAACTTAATTTACTTTCTTTGTTGCTTATCAATTAAGTTCTTATTCTCTCTTATTTCCATGTACCTTAGAAAACAATCCCTTTAACTGAGATATTTAAATATAATCTAAAAATATATATACTAAAATCTGTTTTAGGTCCCCAATCTAATCTCAAATAGTCTTTTAAAAAAATAAATAAATAAAAATTTAATTATATTTCAAGAAAGTGACCTGTATTATTTATACTTGAAAATAACACACAGTTACTTGTAAATAACACAGTTACTTATATTTTTGATATATTCTAAAGGATTTTCTGAATATTTCTGAAATATAATGAGCATTTTTTGTGGTAATATAGTTCTATATCTGTCTAGAATAACAATATTTTTATTCATTATTCCTTAAGAGTCAGCTCTACTTTATTCACATAAGCACATATAAGATAATTAATCAAAAAGAAACACAAATGATGCATATATATGTATGCACATACACACATACACACTTACATATACATATATATAACTATTGAATCTGTCATTAAATATCACTTTGTCCTTCAATCATTTGAAAGAAGCATACACTTTTAAATTCAATTTGTCCACTTTTTAAAAATAACTACTCCTCCATATTTATTTATTGAATTTTTGGAGATGAAGTTGAAAAATTGTTTAATTTCATCCTTTATACAACAAGAAGTTTATTATATTTTCCATTGGCGCTGAATTTTTAGAGCTAAATTTCTATAGTCCTTATGGATTTATTCTTGATATACTGTCTCTGTCAAGAATATTTACTCATGTACATATTTATTAAATAGAATTTCCATAAAATACTCAGCCATTTGTGTTAGAATTAATTCAGTGCTCTTTGCATGTCATTTTATTCTAAGACTGCTATTCTTAAGTTCTCAATTTTACTTTATCTCATTGTGATATAGAATAAAGGATATCACTTCAAAAATTTGAAACTATCATGTATGGTTCTTTTTCACTGATTTTTGCCAGGAATATGATGGGTCCTATGAATCTCATTAATCAATGTCTTTTCAAACCAGAAAACATTTATTTTCTTTAGTGCAATATTATAAACACATATATAATAATAAAATGCAACCAGAAAGCTTTACAATGAAAAATGACAGGCATTTTTTGCCATCTTTAATTTTTTTCCTGCAAATAAAATATTGCTTGATTCTTTGTGACTTTTATTTTTATATTTTCAATATCTTATTTAGATGTTTATTCCTCATGCTTTAAATTCTCAAACATATTGACTTGAAATAATGAATTGGTATCCCTCATAAACCACCCAGTACTATTTCCCAAATACATAAAACCATCTTATTAATAATTTAAAATGCTACTCAGGAATTCATCATTAAAATATTCTACATGTAGAGTATTTAGCACAGTCAAATTATCTATAAACTTTATGATTTCTTTAAAATGTATATTTTATTCTGCCCTTCTTCATTTTTCTGATTTATTCAGGACTTTTATAATAAATACAACAAAGGTTTTTCAAATCTAAAGCAAGCCCAAACCCTAGAAATACTCTCTACCCTTACTAGGAGAGGAGAAAACTAAGTCTTGAACTTTTATTTCTAACCAAAATATATATTAAGAACCAAGATTCCTTTCATCTCAGATAAAATATATGCTCAAAAGAGAAATTATCATATGATGAAAATAAGTACATAGACATCTCCCAGGAAATCCAGTCTGATATTGAAATGATGAAGCAGGAACGGCTAGTTATAAAGAACATATTGAACATACAGAATGTAGACAATATAGGAGTCGATATAAAGAACTCAATGTCTAGGTTGAGTAGCAGAATGTTTGCCAAAGAACAAGTTGATGACATGGAAAATCACCTGAGGGGACTCACCCAGATGACACCAGTAAGGAAAAGAGATGGAAGAACTAAAATTTAAAAATACATTATGGAGAAGTACATATCACAAAAATAGGCATAAAAAGCCAACTGCATTACAAAAATTTTGCCTATAAAAAGTCATTGCTCTAAATAGATCTAATTATCAAGGCTTAATAGATTGAAGATATAAGATTTCTCCATGCTAATTACTGATAGAAATCATCTCAGTTGGGTTGTTGCATTGAAAACCTATTAACCTGGTTACCTAGGATTGAAGAAGGATTCCTGTGAACAGTGTGGTCTGTGAGATTTTTGCTCACATTAGGATAATGACCAGTTCCAACAGAAAGTAAAACAATATCGAGTGCGTTGCCTTTTTTACATTTTGAGAATTCCTAAAAGAATCTCAACTGATTTCGTTATACACATTGACATTTAATGATAAAATTCATATGGAACTGCAAATGATCAAGAATAGCAAACTCAGTCCTGAAAAAGAGAAGAAAGTAAGATAACTCACACTTGTCAATTTCAGAGTTATCAAGAAAGTGTTTTACTGACACAAAGACATATACATCAATGAGATAAGGTGAATATTGCAGAAAAAAACCCAGACACTCATGATCTGATTTTTGAACAAGAGTGCCTATTTAAATCAATGTTGAAAGAATATTATTCTCAAGAAATAATTCTGGAAAAACCAAATGGTTCATGTGAAAAATAAATGACCCTTTTCTCAAACCATATACAAAATTTAATACAAAATATATCAAAAACATAGATTGGCAAAGAATTCTTTATCTGACAAAAAAGCACAAGCAAGAAAAGACAAGTAGATAAATTAAACCTTCTTAAAAATAAACTTTTTAAGCATCATAAAGAAAGTGAAAACACAAACTATGGAATGAAATAAATTACATAGCTGATAAGAGACTTACATCTGAAATTCTTAAAGAATTCTTACAATTCAATAATAAAAAAAACTTAAAATTGAACAAAGGATCTAAATATTAATTTTTTAGAAGATATATAAATATTCAGCAACTACCTGGAAAGATTCTTGACATCATTATTCACCAAGAAATGCAACTAAAACCACAATGAGGTACCACTTCATATCCACTAGCAAAGCTAGTATAGAAAAAGTCAAATAACAGCAAATGTTAATGTGTTTGTCTGTATTTGAAATTTTCTTTATAATTTGGTATCCCAAAATAATTTATTTTACAAAAGTATAGTTGACATACAATATTATATTCTTTTCAAATGTACAACATGCCATAAAGCATCTATTTTAAAATGAACATGTGCTAAATAAATTAATACAATTTTAAAACAACTTCATGCTTTCTGCCTCTTGTCTTTGTAATAATGCAATTAAAGTGCAATGATAGTTAAAGATACCTTTTGTGCTTTACAGTGTAACTTTTTTTAAATTTTATGTGATAATCTTTTCTGGCTCATTATGCCTTTGTAACTCAAACATTATATGTTTTACACAAAGTTGTTCAGTTAGTGAAATATTACTGTTCTAAAATGTAAATTTGCCACACTATTCAGCCCCAAATTGGCAAAATTCACTAGGTCTTCTGAATTCCATTCAGTTTTAGCTGGTTCCACTGATTCACTGTATTACAGTGCCATTGCTCTAATACTTCAGAGAACATCACATGATATCAACTAAAGCAATAATTCTCAGCCTTACTTATCTGATTCTTAAAGCGTGATGTGAGTTGATTGCTGCTGTTTGAGAATCGTGTGAGCCTGAACTTTCAAATTATTCTACTGTCAATTCTGCTTTTAATGTTTTAATAATAAAACATTTCCAACTAATTAACATTTGTAATTTAATATTTTTTAGAGTCAAATCACCTGACATTTTTATACTTTACTTAAGCAATCTCACTTATTGAAATTATTTCCAAGTGGTTTATATTATTCTTTTTTTATGGTTTTCATCTTAATTTTCAATAAATATTAGACCATATTATTAAAATCATTTATTTTTCTTTCAATTCACTGTTAAAGGAAATGCACTAATCGAAGCAGTCTTTCAGTGAATGCTAGTAAATAAATACAAACAGCTTATTCAAAAATCAATGTCTCACTGTTTCCCACTTTCAGAAGTGCTTGGTCCTCTTGTATGCTTTACCTGTGCCTTGGAAAAACAAATTCTTTTTCAGTAATGATGTGAAGGGCCTTTTTAGAAGTAGCAGAAACTGTCTGCCCAGGCAAGTCTGTGGACCTGACCATACTTCAGGCAGAAAAGGAAAAATGACAAGGAATTAGGAAAAACAAAACAAATATTATTCTCAAGTCACTTTATAAGGAAGGGTTCTAGAAACTGCCACTCAATTATTCATACTTATTTCTGATTAGTCAGGATCTAATCATATGCACTCATGTAGCTACAAAAGAAGATGGAGAATGGAGATTAATTTTAGACCATGACATGCAAAACTGAATATTTTACTATGGAGTAAGGCAGTGAGAATGAACTTTAGAAATAGCTATCAGTTTCTGCTCAAATAGCTAGTTTCCACTTTAATAGCTGTTTGTTTGTTTGTTTTTTCTCTTTCATCTTATCCACAGAGAACATTCAACCCCAAACCAATCATCTCAACAAGCTGTATTCGGCTCAAAGCCCATTATATCTAGCTAGCACAGGGTAAAAAGTGATAAAAAGTGATATTTTGGCAGCTACATAATGTTTTCCCATGTGCTAATGGAACATATAAATGTACAAACCTTTCCTCTTAGCTATTGATTATACCCCAATCTTTTAGGTCCCTGATAGTTTGTAAGTATTTTATACATTACTTGATAATTAGCAAGGTAAAATTTGTAGTTAAAAAATACTGGCTTGTAGAGAAACACAAACTATCTTTAACTTATTGATTCAACTATATTTTGCAGAGTGATCACTTTGAAGCAGGCAGTGTGTACGTATCTATTGCTTGCAGATGACTGCAAAACATTTCTTGCCAGTACAAAAATCAAGAACTCATGTGAAGTTAGCAAAAAAAAAAAAAAAAAAAAAAAAAAAAAATAGAATGTAATGAACTCCAAAGTAAAGATGTCTACAAATGTGTTAGTTTGTTTTGCCGTGGAGCAGATGGCTTAAACTACAAGAATTTATTATCTCACAGGTCTAGAGGTTAGAAAGTCCAAGACCAAGATTCTGGCAATTCTGTTCCTGGTTTGCAAATGTACATCTTCTCACTGTGTCCTTACATGGCCAAGAGAGAAAGAGCACTGGTCTCCTTTCTTATAAGGTCACTAACCCCATCATGAGGCCTCCACCTTTATGGCTTTATCTAAACCTAATTAGCACCCTAAGACCTCACTTCCAAATATCACCACATTGTGAGGGAGGGTTTCAACATATGAATTTGGGGAAGTTTTCGACATTCAGTGTGTAACAAGTTACTGTGAGAGCCCAGAAAAAAAGAACACTAACTTCTGCCAAATAACACTTTATACAGGTTTTACTATTTCAGCTAAATTCTTTGGAAATAGAAGAAGCTACATAGGCATACCCAAAATAGCTTGATATTCTGTGTAGAAAAAATATTATGACAAAGGGAATAGCATAACATTGTGTGCAATGTTCAAGGAATAGTGATAATTTGGTGTGGCAAGACCTGTTTATGCATAGGTAAGAGCGGTAGAAATTTTCTTAAAAGGGAGTTCTAAGTGTGATCTTATGTGGAACTTTCATTAGTCTGTTTTCAAATTTCTTTAGGTATCTATTTATGACATCCTAGCTTTTCTTTGGATAAAGATTGGTTAAGAAGTAACAAAATCTTTCAACCCTCTTTCAAAAATAAAACAATTTTTTCATTATTAATTTCTATGTGTAATTAAGTTATAATATCGATCTCCTCTCTCCTTTTAGAGGGTAGTGGAAGAATCCTCCAGTCACACTTAAATATGTGGGGTAATTTAGACCTCTTTAGGTTTCCAATTCACTTCTTATGTTAGGAAGAATAAGATGGCCTTCAAGATCTTTCTTCTCTGGTATAAATAGACTTCCTCCAAGTTATTCAATCAGTGGGCTAGGGGCTAGTATAAAGAGATTTTCCAGATACCTTTAAGGTCACAAATCAGTTAATGTTAAAATAGAATATTATCCTCTAATGCCCCTAACTTCATTAAAGGAGCCTTTAAAATGGACTTCCACCTAATGAAAGAGATCCAAAATGTGAGAAGGAGTCAATGAGAGCAAGATTCTCCAAAGCTGGCTTTTTATGTGGAGGGGTTCACATAGAAAGGCATGGCTGTAGCTTTTGGGAGCTAAGGGCAAAACCAAGCTGACAACCAGCAAGGAAACAAGTACTCCAGTCCTACAACTGCCAGAAAGTGAATTTTTTGACAATTTAAATAAGCTTAAAGTGATTTTTCTCAATGCCTAAAGAAACACAGCTGACCTATATCCTGATTTTAGCCTATAAGTCTTTGAACAGGGAACCCATCTATTCTTTAATTAAATTCTTGACCTTCAAAAACTATGAAATAATAAATAGATGCTTTTTTTTAAGCTTCTAAATTGATGTTGCCTTGTTACATAGAGATAGAAATCTAATATACTTGTCTGCATTCTTCACAATATTCATCTTATGAACGACCATTTTTTGTAATGCCTGGAAAATCAAATTTCTGATTTCATATCCTTAATACGTGGAATCCAAGTAGCTTTTATTGGTAAAAACTTGTTAATAACTTACTTTAAACTGAAGATATTAGAGATATATTACAAACAGTTTATAACGAATGGAATTTAAACTGCATGCATAATGCTATTTGTTTCTATTTATCTTACAGACCAACGTAATTAATTACTTACTATTTAGGAGTCTAATTATTACTTAGAATGCACATCACTCATTATTTATATAGTAAAGAATTGCATTAGTACTAATTGTTATCAATTGCTACTGAATGTAATCCCTTGGTAATGAGCTACTAAGTAAAAGCAATAGTACAAAATCAATTAGTATTTATTACCAAAAATATTAAACATAAAAATATCATTTTGAAATACATAATAAATAAAAATATCACTTGACTTCAAATAAAAAACTTGGCTTCTATTTTGCAGAAGTCATAGAATTACTCAGGGAAATGATTGTAACCCACAGCTAAATATTAATGTATCTATGCAAGCTTTTTATCCCTTTCTCTGTTCATATACAAGTGTTTTAACTTGTATGATATTTTTTAATGTTTGAAAGATATTTTTTAATGTTTACTAGGTACCTAGGACTAAGAAATGTTAGCTTTGTTTCAGAATTTAGAAATTTATCAGAACCCTACATTGCGTGTGTGTGTGTGTGTGTGTGTGTGTGTGTGTGTGTGTGTGGAGATGGGGATTGGGTGGATCAGTCCCATAGTCAACTTTCAAGACAACTTACCTATTAGCACTCCTTAGACAATGTAAATAAAACGTGCCCTTTAGGTATTGACCTAGACTGTATATTGTGATCTTATTTAAACAGTTAGAGTCCTACCTCTTCTTTATGTAAATATATGCATTCTTTGCATATTTGTTGCTCTGATTCTCCAAAAAACGAATTCACTTTTGCCCTACTCATATCTTCCTTGATAAGACCATCTTTTTTAATATTAGTAAAGTTTCTAGAGGTATTCTGCTTGTAGATTTTAATACAGTTTTAAATGTTATTATTTAGCAGCTTAACTACCACTTAAATGTAATTCATGTTAACATTTCATTTTAAAATGTCCCTTGTCATCTGCATGTTTGTATGATGAATTATACACTGGGTGAAAAACAACTTGCCTACTTGCTGCGTCTTGCTCACTGGTAATTGATCTTATTGCTGATCTCTAGTCACTGGCTTTAAATGAATATTTTTCTCTGAACTCTAAGTAATAGGAGCAAATATCTGTCTTTTCCATTCTCTTCACCTCCACCCCCCCCCCAGTGGACATAATAGATTTAAGATAGTAGGAAAATTAGAATATAAACTTTTTGTTTGATATGATCCTTGAATTTATTACTTTAAAAAAACCCTCTAATTCTTCATTCTAAGCTGTAGAATAAGGAGCAATACAACTGCATTTAATGAGTTGAATCAGAAAGATACATTTTTATTTTAGTTAAATGAGAAGAAAAGTTAATCTTCACACTTTTAAATTTCTACAATATACTGGGAGTTATAGTTACACAATGCAAACAGAAATAAAAACTTGGTTATAAAAGCTATCAGCTTTCCAGATGATTCAAAAATTGTTTTTGAAAACAAATATAAAAGTAATCATATGCACTCTTCATAGCTTTTTGTAGTTTTGCATTCTTCTAGTCTGGTACAATTGGTTTGGATAGAATTAATTCTTAGAAAATTAAACTTAGTCCAGTACCAAATAACCAGTTTTAATTATTTTATTTCAATTACTTAAAATAAACTTATAAATTCATCCTAAATTAAGAAAGGTTATGAAATATCGGACTATTGTTGAGCTAAAGTGCTTAATAATATTTTTTTTATTTGCAGAGTTATAGTTATTTTTATTTAGAGCTCATATTTGGTATCTTTCATATATATTTCAAATTATATTACTAAATATTTGTATTTCAAATTATGTATTATATATGTATAATATTTTAATTTGATATTTTTGAAATGTTGGACTTAAATACAATTTTAATTACCAATCTGTTTGTCAAGTGTAGTATGCCTTATATAATGCCTTATAGCAGATATTGTTTTTCATTTCAAATATATTGATGATTTGAGAAAACAAATACATATTTGATTTCCCATGTATCTTCTAATACATTTTTACATTTTTGTATTTACAATACAAATTGACCATCAATTTGACTCAAAATATTTTTGAAAATAGAGTTATAAAGTGATTAGTTTTGACTTAGTCTCCAAATCATTAATATGTTCCCTCACAAAATGCTTAATCTAAAATAATCTTACTTGTGTACCTACTGACATAATTGTTAAAATAAGAGTCATTGTCCCACCCCCAAATCTTCAGAATAGTTCTTCTGACAGCTGTACTGAATCAAACAATGAAAGTAAATATCAAGTAAGTATAATGAGCAAACAAGTATTTTCAAATACATATGTAATTATCATGTTAATCTCAATGAAGCTCTCAGTTTTATCTCATGCTTCTTCCCCTGCCCCCAAAGGATGAAACATTTCTATTATCCCTATTTTACAAGTTTTATTTCTGGTTGAAAATTCATCATGTTCCCATGACCTATGACTTGATCTTCATTAGAGATTAGTATACTATGAGGAAAAAATCATATCTCAAATAATATAAGCAGGGTCTTCTCAGACTTGATTACATACCATTGTGTTTTTAAATAAATGTCTGAACACTGAGGTCAATTAACATTTTTTAAGAAAATATTTTCTACATAACAAATTGCATTTAAATTGTGTTGTAGAAGTTCATTGTCATTGTAATTTAAGAAAATTCTTATCACTGCTCCATTATAATGAAAAGGAAGTTCTGATAAGCATTAACCCCAACAAGCAGATAAGAAAATAGGAAATGACAATACACTTTAGAGTGTTGAAATGTTTTAGGATCAATTTTCATGTCAAATGATTCACGTAATAACAAAAACTAAGGTAGAATGCTGAAGGAATAAAAAAGGGAAAATAAGAACGTCCATAAGTGCCTTGCATCTCTGGACATTTTACACAAAGGCTAACATAGCTTTTCTCTGGCAGTAATACCTCCAAAACAAAATTTGAACAAAGAGTTCTCTTTTCAAATGGATAAGATCAAGTATAGACATGTATTTTACATATTAGGTCAGAGAATGAAACACTTGAGAAACTTAAAAATTAGATAAAAATTAAAAAATAAACACTTTACCTAGCTAGCTATATCTGAATTCAAATTGTGAAATGACCCTTGGTCCTAAGCTCCAATGAGCAAATGTTTCAAACACATTTGGTAACTTATAAACAACCGCAGGCAATGAACACCTTAGTTTTTCACATCAAACTCATCTTTACATTTGAATTCCAAGTTCCAGTTCTAGTTGTAATTATGCAAAATGCTTTTCCCTCCAGCCACATGAGTAGATACTGAGGATGATAGTAGATGATGTACTTTGTGAAATTAATTCAAATTAACTCAGCCCAATACTTAGCCTAGTGTTGGCTTCCAGTGCAAGCACTTAGATCCCAATTTTAAGTATCTCATTCATCTAAGGTAAAGTGAATAAAACATTAAGTAATTAAATATCAGAACTAATATTAAAAAACAAAGGCACACAAAACTGCAATGTACTCTCTAGAATTGACATAGAACATACCATGTCATCATTAACATCAGAGTTCAGGAAGTACAGATATCGTCTGAATCATTGGAGAGATTTAAAATGCCAGTCTTTTGGAGAAAGCTTTACACAGTCTCACTTATACATTTATCATGTGTTGATTGTTTTTATTCATAACATGTACCTGGGTCATATGCATGTTTTGTTGGTTCCCCAACAAATGCACAGTGTTATTAACTCTTTGTGGCTTAATGAAATAGTCTGGATACATATTGCTCTTTGTAATATGGCATGGTAACTTTTTCACAATACATAAGTATGTGTGTATTGGATTTTACTAAAATGCATTATTAAAGATGTGAATATATATATATATATATATATATATATATATATATATACACCAAAATACACCAAAATATTATTAAATGGGAATATTGGGCACATATACATTTTTTTTAAAAGTTGATCTTAAATCTCTGAATGATGAGGTATAATACTACACCAGAAACAATGGAATTTTAGAGAAAAATTTATAATTCAGGATATAAAAATATTTTGCTACAAAATGAAAACAATATTGTTGTTTGTAGATATAAATATTGAAAATGTTATTTTAAATACAGTAACTTTTTTAGTCAAATAAATGCTAAAATTAAAACTTTTATGCTTATAAAAAAGACCTAAATTACAATCACAGATGTCACCAACATAATTGTGAAAAACTTGGCAATTTAATTATTTTACTTGTGTTTTAGGATTATTATTTTAAGTGGTAATGGGAATTCTAATCTGAAACATTTGTTGAGAGCAATTTAAGAATTAATGAAAGAGAAAGGTCCTGAAGGCTGATGAACATGTAAAAGCATGTGTTTGTTTCCCATTACAAATACGTAATGCTGATTAAAATCACTTTTTAATAAAAATGTCTAATAAATATAAAAGTAAAATTAAATTCAATTAAATTGAGAGATTTAAAATAATCCAATGTATATATGCATAATAGAAAATAGATATTAAAGTACAAACCCAGAATAATTGTTGCTTTATTTTTATTCAGGTTTTACGTAAATTTCCCCATATCATTTTATGTGTAGGCATTAGAAAGGACTAATTAAATGATACATTTTTCCTCAATATTAATTTTCAAATATAACACACACAATGAATAAAATATTATTTACTATAAAATATTAAGGGACCACCACTTCAACTTTTGAGTTAAAGTTTTTAATTGTAACATTTTCTTCTCGAAAGTTGCCATTTAACATTACTGGAATAGTGCATCTGCAAAATTTACATCTAATGGGTACAGTCCTAGAGCTGTGCATCAAATCTGGAGTGGACTGAATAATATTTAGGTCTCTCAATATTCCAGCCAGCTTTCTTATAGATATTGTTAAGCTGGTTCTGTTATGTATACCAATGCACAAAGAGCCAAAATTTCCATGACATTTTGAATGAAAATAACAAAGTGGAAGAAATGTCTTTGCAGAAACCAATAAATATATGGGGATAATTTAGACCTCTTACATGCAGGGAAGGCAAATCCATATCCAGAGTGTTTATTTCAGTAAGTACAAAATGTTGCTCCTTTCATAATGGAAGCAGTCCAATGTAATCAACCTGCTGATCCTCTGATAATGGTGTCTTCTTAGAGGCTCAGCCTCAGTCTTTGCTTCTGACAGATCAGGCTCTCATAGTCAGCCTTGATGAATGGTAGTCCACGTTGCTGAACCCATGCATAACTTCCAGTCCTGTCACTGCAGCCACTTTTTTCATGAGCCCATTGGGCAATGATAGAGGTTGCTGGGGAAAGAGATCGAGTGGTATCCTCAAAACAGGTCCTTTTATCCTCTTGATCATTAAAATCGTCTTCCGAGGTCACCTTTTGGTGAGCATTTACAAAGGACACAAATATTTGTGTGCGTGCGCACATGTGCGAACCCGAGTGCTTTGCCTATTCAGAGTCCTTCCACATACCTCTTCCAAATTTCTTTGTTACCAGTTCCCCCAATCATGTTCCTTCCAAGTCCCTAAATCAACAAATAATTATAAGTCTGGTTATTTCTCATCCAAAACAAAGTGAGCAAGAGTTCTGCTTGAAGTTCCGCCCCCTGGGAGGATTTTTCTTTCACTGCTGCCCTTCAACAGTATTCTCGGAGAGGCACTGGAATGCTCTACTTGTCCACTTTCAGGTGGTGCCTGCATCCTGCAGAAGCATCTCTGAACCTTTATAGTCTTAGGTACTGTTTCCTTTCCAGGATCCAGGACAAGATCACACATGGTGCCTAGTTATAACTCTTAGAGTTCCATAGCTATTATTTCTATTTCTTTCCCTTGACATGATTAAAAATTATAGGCCAGTTATTTTGTACGGCTATAAATGGACTTGTTTCCTAACGATTAGATTCACATTATGTTCTTTGTCAGGCATACCGCACCATCTACATTGTGTCCTCCTTAGTACCTCATAAGAAGGCACACGATGTCATTTTCCCCGATATGAGTAGTATTAGTTTTGATCGCTTGGTTCAGGAACTGCTCACAAGTTTTCTTTCTAAGTTAATTAATAATTAACTAATTAAGAGGCATACCATAGTATCAATATCCCATTTCTAATCAAACACTGTAACCTACAAACTTTATATTTTTGAGAATTATTTATATATTTCATATATATACACATATATATACAATATATGTGGTGTGTGTATGTATATATATATATTATATATTATATATTCATATTCTACAAAAGTGACATCCTTCCTTTTTTTTTTTCTTTAATTTAATGTGTTATATAAACATTGTGTCACTGTGGGGTCCAGGTCTGGCTGGTCCAGGTCTGGCTGAGATCCAGGCTCTCGGCTAGGAATAGGATCCCAGATTTAGAATGTTACATCAGTGTAGTAGGACTCCTGCACATAAAATATGTAAACATAATTCAGCTTATTATATCACACATGTATGGCTGAATGCCACTCTTATACTCTGATATGTGTAGAGCCATGAGGTGCCCTGGGGAGCAGAAGGGGAGCACAAGAAAGGGGAGCAGAAGCAGAAGCCCGCTCCCCGCAATAGACTGCACTTCCCTCAACAGAAGCACGCTCCCCACAATAAAGTCAGTGCCTGCTAGTTTCATTCTCATGTCAGCCTCTTGCGCATTCTTTTAACTGGATGTCTCACCACCAAAACCTTTCCTTCTAGATCAGCTTGGAGCTGACAGTCATTATTTACTTTGATATTCAATATGGAAGGAATAGAACTTCACATATATCCATTTCAATTACATTCTTGTTCATCTTCCGTGGATTGTGTTTGTGTCTAGGTATAAAACTTTGCAAATAAAACCTAAAACAATTCAATTATATTTGGGGGGGGCAGCAATATTTCTTAACTAATTATGTAACAGAATATCCCCAAAATCTGAATTAAAAAGTTCTCTTGAATTCCAGAGAGAAATAAATGACAATATCATCCACATTTTTGACCCAGTCTTTTATGCAGCAAAAAAAAAAACAAGGCAAAAAAAGAAGGAAATATTAGACAAAGACCCTACCTTCTTTGTCAACAAAACTTGACTGCCTTGATACAAAAAAGAAAAATCATTTACTGCACATACTTTTAGAAATCAACTGAACTCCATTAATAGTGGCACTTTTAGCAATCACTGCCATTAGTGGCCATTTTCGGAGCTTCAGAGTCATTGGCATTAGATTATGAACAGTTAACTGAAACAAGAGAAGAAAATTGATGGCAGTTTTATCGTACTGGATTAATTTAAAATTTAGAATTTGAAAACTTAAAAGTACTACCTTTAAGTTTTAAAATTCTAAATTTATGCAAGTATGCAAACAAATGAAAAAAGACACATAGAAATAGAAAAAATATGAACAATTTGGTTGGTGGCTATTATTGGAAACCATATATATTTATGATTTTTTGACTTAGTATTTTAGTAATGTAAAAGTAAGTTGATTTCTCTTTTCCATCCTTCATTGAAATGTTTATTTATGATCTAACACACGTTAAAAACAAACTAGCAAACACACAAACAGAAAATTTGAAGCCATTATTTTGTCGATTTGTTCAAGAAGTTCTCCTTCTATAACTCTACTTACAAATGACAATTAGATGCTCAAATACTTCCTTCATATGATGCTATTCATCCATATATTTACAAATATCTGGATGATTAATTAAATGTACAACTTCCTTTTCAGAGTTTTGTGACTTATCAGTAACATTTAATATGTATAATGAAAACTAAATATTGAGAGGTTATCTGACACTTCTTGTATGGCACTTGGGAATTTCTTAGATCACTGTAGTCTTGTTTCACTTGCTGCTAAAATGATCGATTCTGTGTGTGTTCCAACCAATTTCAAACAGATGCAACCTGAAAGTTCCTCAGGTTATACTTACACCACTTGGATCTCACTTATGCCTTAAGGTAGGTGTTCATGCATGCGCAGCTCAGAAGTGCCTAGAATCTAACATCCCTGGGAGTGAAACATATACAAACTGAGACTGGAACTTATGAACCAAGTCCTCCCCATCAGAGTTTCAGGAGAGTTTTAGGGATTCTCAGAGGACATTCTTACCAGATCTACCAATCAATCTCACTTCAGGCAGCTGTCTCAGTTTCCAGGTATAACTATTGGCTTTCTGCTCCTTGCTTCATTCTCATCTTCCCTTGTTCTCTGGGTTGCCTTCTCTAACAAAATACTATCAAAGAAGTCATTGCTTCAGGCTCCACTTTTTGCAATAACTACCTGAAAAAATGAGGTAGACTTTATAAATATAGTTAACTGATTTAGATTTAATTAGTGTTAAAAAATTTAAATTTACATAAAATGCTGAAAAATAAGGCATAAGCTACACCAAATTTTTTTTAATTCTTTGAGTTTTTAAATTTTTTGCCTTTTTTCTAGACAGTCTTTTGACATAATGAGAAAAATACATGAGTAATAAGTTTTTTTAAGTGCCTTTTGCCTTTAATCAGTATTGTACTAATTATGTTTCTGAGTATATAATTGTCTTTGCTCTTCTGTAAAGAAAAAAAATATTCAGTTTTCATGAGACAAAGAATTTGTCTTCAAATGTGAAAAAAACAATGTCTTTAAATTCCTCAAGTTATAATCATATGGGTTTCCTTGCAAACCATAATTACACAGTGTCCCTATAATTTTTCCCAGTACAGATTTAGCTCATCTTGTGTATGATCATTGTACAGCAATAATACAATAGCTTCTTCTCACATGACTCTGTTGTGGCTAAGATTCCTTGGCTCACATTTGCATAGAAGCATGAGAAGCCAAGAAGCTGAAAATATCAAGGCTATATGAGAATTATTATTATTTTTAATGAACAGTTTTGCAAGCTCTACTTGCATTTATTATTTGATTTTTTCATAAAAAGTACCTTGTAACTTGCATACTTTTCAGAGTTCCTTATATAAAAATATCATTTTTTCATATCAAGTTCCTAAAGCAGTCACAGAAAATAGAAAATGATATAAAAACACTTGCTAACATGCCTTATTTTCCTTCAATATATATATATATATATATATATATATATATATATATATATTTGTAATTTTTAAAAGAAGCATACATTTGAAGTAAAACAAGAACTTTCTTGGCAAAAGATGAGCTTCTTTATTAAAGTAACTTAAAACTTAATTTGTAAGTTTCCTGAATATTTCACATTCAAATCTATTTTGTCAGTTCTTTTCAGTTCTACATTGTGCCAGCAGGTGGCAGTAGTAAGGCACACAATTCTGGAATCCTTGAGAAAGGTAAAAGAAGTGTCCCTTTCAATGTCTTGGGATGGCAGTCTTTTTAATTCCTATGCATGCAGATGTCTCAGCTCACTCAGTTCTAGTCTTTAGCATATATCCCTTTCCTTAAACTAGTAAAGTCTGTACTCTTTGATCACAAATCACCACTTTGCTGCACTAATTTCCAGCCTTCACCATAAAGCAGGTCCGAAGCATATGGTACATATAAATTTGTATAATTTTAATACTAGGTTATACCAGGCACTCTCTCTGGAAGAATAACTATTTATATGTTGAAGAAAAGGCTGGAATTAAACAGTATTGCCTTTTAATAATCAAAGATATTTTTGTGAATAGTACATTCTTATTCTAAAAAAAAAAATGAAAAGTTTATGGATCACATGCCTTTTGGGAAATGATCAAAGGGTCTAGGGTTTTTAAACCTGATGCTTCTTTTCTCCTCAAATTCTGTCATATGTCTCTGCTTCTATTTCCCCTGTCAACAAATGCACACATATGTTAATGGTGGGAATGTTTTTAAATGGTTTTCCTATGTTGAGGAGACTGAGTACATTTTCTTTTAAACTTCTATTCTCTGAGTTTTCTTATTAGGTCCCTTTTCTTAATTTCCCCTGAATATATTCCTTTCAATTTTTTGAATAGTGTATAATCAAATTAGAATGCAGTATAATATACTAAATTAAGAAAGCTATTATTTCTGTAAAAAGCATATTTAATAATTCCTTTCTAATTAAAGAGATAGAAAAGATTATCAACTTTTAAAAAACTTTATAAATATTTATCTCAGAATTTAAATGATATGATGAGTTTAAAATGACTGGCACATAATATATATGAATTACATTTTAATGTCCATCTACCATACTAAGTGTATATTTAAGTCTTGTTTAATTAAAGTAAAAATATATTCTTAAATAAAATACCATGAAAAAAATTTAATCATATATTTTTATGTTGTGAAATAAAAAAAAAAACATTTCAAAAGGATTGGTTAGAGAGGTGTGTACAATGTTATCAATTGTAATATAAGGTAAATAAGTAAAGAAAAACAGTCTAAAGTATTACCCACCATATATCTTGAGGTTGGGGTAAAAATATATAAGGCAACAAAAGGCCAGTATACAAGAAAACAGCAAAGAATTAAAGAATTAGGATAAGAATATTATAGCATATGCTATTTATGAAGTTCTTATTATGTGTCACAAAAGAGAAGGTGAGATTTTTCTCAGTCATAAAGTAACATATGCACAATCCACCCAAATCACAGAAGGAGAAACTGTATTGCAACCTGGGAACTGAACAATTAAGAACTGTTGCTCTTTCTTTTTCCCATGTCACTTTCTGATAATGTGTGCTTCTGTTTGTGCATCTATTTATATTTTATTTGTATCTCCACAATTTCAGCCAAAAACATAAAGTAATACACTACTTAAATGTTGGTCAGAGCTCTTCACATGTGAAATTGTTTCAAAATAATAATGTTAATATTATTAAAATAACTGACTATTTCTACATTATAATAAAATAGTTATTATAATTAGAAAAATAGCAATGTGATTAATATGTGAGAGCCATAGTTCTAATTTTAATTTTATGTACATTACATAATTTAATTATTACAACAACCCTACAAGGTGGGCACAATTATAATTCCCAATTTATAATCGAACATCATAGAACACAGAGAAATGAAGGACCTTGACCAACTTCATACAGCCAGAGTGGAGCAAAAATTTGAACCTAAGCAAACTGAGTCCAGGTCCTGTCTTTCACTCTGTCAAAGAAAATCTCAGTAGTGCAAATGCTATGTTTGTAAGAGTTCTTGGCAAAGCTTCTATTTTTTAGACCTGACACTCTGAGACTGTTCCTAAATGAGTTAGGCAATCATCTCAGCAGAGTGTGTAGGTGATGAGAGCAGGAGTAAAGTAGGAATCAGCAGGAAGGAGTAGAATGGACATCACGGTTGCCTAAGGTGGAAGAAGAGTTATGAAAAAAGCATAAAGCAGATGACTGCCAAGACAGTGAACTTCATTTTTCACATTCATCTGACCTCGAAAAATGTCTAGGCCCTTTGATTAGGAAGAAAGAAAAGAATCATTGCCTGTCTTAATCATGTGGTAATATGACAAGGCAAGCTGTGAAATGTGATTTCGAATCAGCATGTAATTGGTTTTATAAATAATATGAAAAGATTTGCTGTGGTATAAACTCTATCAGAATGGCCATACTACATATAGTCCATGTTACATTCTGTTCTAAAGGCATTTCACATATATGTTTTCTCCTTGAAATCCTTTTAGTATGATTACTGTTCTTTTTTCCTCAGAAGTGTGTCCTCTGGTGATAAAAATAATTTAAAAAACTCTTCCCTTGTTATTTATTCATATTTTAAATCTTTTTTTTAATTGCTATTATAAGACTCTTAAAAAATATATTTCTCTAAAGAGCAAAGAGAGCAAAGAAAGTTTTTCTGGAATTTAAGAGTATCCAAATGCCACAATAATATAAGATTAACACCTCAAGTTGATATTTACAATAATAATGATTTTCTTAATATTTGCTTGAGCTAGCTTGTGAAATTCTCAGTAATTTCAAATCCATTTAAGTTTCTATAGAAACTGGATTACAGTAATTTCAAGTCTAACAGATTTTAACTTAAATATTTCTAGTTCACTTACATCTAAAAGTTTTCATTAGTAAATTAAACATATCAATGTAACAAAGATGCATGTTAGTGTAAATGCATTTTAGGTAATGACCTTTTCTGATCAAAAACAGTGTGAGTACACAAAAATAATTCAAAAGTGAGGTACAAATTGAGGTGAAAATTCTTGAATCCATTAAATACTATCCAAGACTATCTTGATGCTCCAATCAAGTTCAGTAGAGGCCCTCAGTCTGGGGGTGGGGGGTGGGGTGGGGATTGGTTCCAGGAAACCTGCAGATACTGAAATCCACAAATTCTCAGTTCCTTTATATAAAATGGTATAATATAAAGCATACAGTCGGCACTCCTGGGATTCCCAACTGCAAATCAAAAATATTGTTTTCAATTTGTGGTTGGTAGAATTTGTGGCAGTAGAATCAACAGATAGGTAGGGCCAACTCTGTTTTCATCAGGTTTATGCAAACATTTCATATATAGCAGTAAACTTATCAGGAAAAAATTAACTGTTCAATGGATGAACTTATCTATGTGTTAAATCTGTGTTTTAACCATTCCCTTGCTATTTGCACTCTGGTAGAATTATAGAAAATCAGGAAGTAGTGAAGGCTAGAGCCTTATATAGAAAGCATATAGATATTATTATAATCTTTATAAATATACCTTGACAGTCAAAATATTGACTTATTCTGTGACCGATGTCTTTTAGAACAAAATTAAAAGGTCAAAAATATGTTTTTAATGTGATTAAACCTATGTATAAGTAGAACGTTTATATATCAATATCAAATTTCTGCTGCAGGTAACTGATTTATCAAAGGGGCTTCTTTATCTCACATAAAAACACCAATGACCTGGTACTGAGTAGTTCAGGACTGACAATAAAGCTTGACAATGTCATAAACATATCTGTACCTTTTATCTTTCTGTTGTGCCTACATTGTCATGGAGATTACATACTTTCATACCTACGGAATGGTCTAGGAACCCCACTACTGCAACCACTCAACATATTAGAAGAATAAAGAAGGATAAAGATAAAATGTTTATGGTGGCTAGCTATTTACATTTAAATCAGGAGAAAAATCAGGCTATCTGGAAACCCCACCAGTAGACTTCCACTTAAATTTTACATGTCACAAATTTCACTTGGCATGGTGTCTTCAAGATTATCCATGTTGTCACATATTACAGAATATCCTTTTTTGCAAGGCTAAATAGTATTTTATTGTAGGGTATATACCACATTTTCTGTATTCATTCATTTGTTGATAAAAATTTAGGTTGTTTTCACATCTTATCTATTGTGAATTGTACTGCAATGAACTTAGGAATGCTAGTATCTGTCGATCAGTTCTTTTGGACATTGGTCTTGGTGATGATAAATCATAGATATTACACCAAAATCAAGGACAACAAAAAAATAAACAAGTGAGACTGTCAAACTAAGAAGGTTCTTTACAGTAAGGTTCTTTACAAAGATAAAAGACGACCAACAAAATCATAGAAAAGATTTTCAAATCATTTATAAAATGAGATTAATCTCCAAAATGTATAAGAAATCCCTACAACTGATAGCTAAAAAACAAACAAACAAACAAACTAATAACCCTATTAAAAAATAGGCTAAGGACTTGCAGTCATTTGTTTTCTGAAAAAGACATACGAATAGCCAACAGGTATATGAAAAAATATTCAATGTTACTAATAATAAGGGAAATACAGATCAAAACCATAATGAGACAATACCTCACACCTGTTTGAGTGGCTATTATTAAAAAAACACCAACACAAAGACAAGTGTTGACAAGAATGTGAAGAAATTAGAACACTAGCATACTGTTGGTGGGAATACTGCTGGTTCAGCCTGTATAAAAAATAGCATAAAACTACCTCAAAAAAATTAAAAATAGTACTAACACAATCCAGCAATTCCAATTCTAGATATATATCCAAAATAATTAAATGCCAGATCATATTGAATGTGTTCAACAGACGTTTCAACATTTTTCATACTCAGTCTCTGAAATTTCATTATTAATTATTCACTCCTGAATAAATCAACTCTCCTCTCATACTGTCAATCCACTATATACTTCTCTTGGGAATATTTGCTAATATCCAAGAAAGCACAATAAGATATTTATCTTTATGTCTAAACTAAAGTACAAAGATACTTGAAACTAAAATTTTGTACCAAACTAGGATTTTATTAGAGCTCATGTTCATTCACATGAAAATAAAGACAATATTATTCTACCTATTTATTTGTAGTGGGACAGATAATAATAATAATAATAATAAAAAGTTTTTTGAAAATGTTGAATTCTAAGTAAGAATGAAGAGCTCAAGGGTAAGGAGGAAAGAGGGAAGCAGAGAAATAACACTAGAAGAAAGTGAGAAAAAAAGAATTTATTTTAGGAAGATTTGATTTTTAAGAAATGATATGTGCTTGTATAGTTTTACTAATATTTAATATTTAGATTTATGACTCATATAAGCAGTGTCATTTTTATTTTACTCTTGAAGGGATTTCACTGTCTTGCAAACAAAAAAATTATTTTACTTTTCATTTTTAACATGTACCTTTAAGCTTTTAAAGACCTGACACTTTCAAAAGAATGCAAGCATTTCTATTTTAACCTGGTTTTTAAAAATGTATATTAATGTAATGCACTATAAATCATGCTATGCCTTTGCACGTTTTGTATAACTTGCTCATTTGAAGGCCTCATTTATTTATTTTATATCACAGTTGCTATAACAACTGATTACTATATTATTAGTTTTATGGCTTTTTTTTTGATAAGACTATCTCCAATTACAGCATGTGTAGAACTTGTTGGATCATAATTTAACTTTCACTGTGAAGAAACAACATATTAGTCCTATCTTGGCAGATTTATATTGGCTTCCTGTTTCAACAAGAATTATCTCCAAGCTATTAATTCTGGAGGATTTTATTTTTCTTTTGGTGATTAAATGGACTAGAATCACCATATTTTTCAGGGAGTCCAGAGAAAAATATCTCTGCAACTTTACCTTTCTGATGAATATTGTTGCAAATTATCTTGTTTTCAACTAGAAAATATATGTCTCAAAGGCTTTTGTTGTTTTCGTTGTTGTTGCTGTTATTTTTGTTTATTTGTTTATTTTGGAAGCCTCATCTTCATTACGCAACTAAGAATTATTGATCTTGTAGATTTCTTTTCTTTTAATTTTTTCCTACTACTCTTGAGTATACTTGCTCTTTATATTCATTATTGAAAAGAGATTTTGCTGAATGATTTTTGTTTGTTGTGTTTATTTAATTGCCTCATCTTAATCTCAGTCTAAATGTATTAATGACATATTTTCAAATGACGTATGTATGTAGTTTTAATATATAGAAAAATATATATTTATTTAAAATTCTAAGTTATATCGAGCTAAGGGAAGGACCACTTATTGAACTCATTAAACACTGTACATGTCCAGGTTTTGTCAACAACAACCAGTTTAACCAGTGATGCGTGCCTTATTGCTCAGATATGTTAAGGTAGGCTTAGTATTTACAAGAATGCTAACCACATTTTTTTTTTTACTTTGTTAGGTTATTCTTTATTAGAGTAGTCATAGGTTTCATGTACGGCTCCTTTGAATCCATTTGAATAAGCGTGTAGAGATCATAATAGACAAGTATGGCTCTATTCTAGGATATGATTTAGTTCAAACTACAAATAATTTAGGGTAAAAACTGAACAATATACACCTCAAGTTGGTATTTTTCTTTCATTCTACTCTTTATTTAAAATTAATTTCTTGTATTGGATAATAAGAGAGAAAAGGAAGTTGTCTAACTTTCAGGGATTGCCAAAGGAAGAAAAACAAATGAAAGAAATTGAATTGCAAAGAGTGTTATCAAAGGAGGTTGGACTTAAGTACTGGTTTGCAAAAAAAGAAAAAAAAATGAATTATCAAGTTTACTGAATTTCTGTTTTTTCAGTTCCTGGTGAAAAAATGGCAATTTTCTTCTATGATTATGATATATATAAGATTGTAACATATCCTCAAATATAGGCACTGAAAAATAGATTTAATACATTATCAAATTTGTTCAAAATTCTACTTATTTGGATATCAATATACATTTTGACCAAGTTTGTTGTTATAGTTATTCTTTATTTCTCAAAGTGAGCAAAGTACTTCTTTTTTCTATCTGTGAGATATATTATTTATGCTTTTCAAAATGGAGGCAAGTCTAAGTTTCAGTTTTGCATCCTCATATATCATTCTGTTACTTTCTCTGTATTGCTTTGTTCTTCTCACTGATATCTCAACTTCGACATGGATAGCTCCTCACTCACTTTGTGGCTGTTCATCTTCTGGGTATATTGAACAAAGTGTCCTTGAGAGAATGCTGATCCATCTCAATGGACATCAGTAGAGAAATTAAAATTAGGCAGGATTTTGTATCTCATTGTTCTCTGTCCTCTTTTTTCTCCATAGCACACAAAAGGAAATGATGCACTTCAGACGTTACTAAAGTTTGAGGAAAATGTGAAATTAATTACTATATCGATAGCAAAAAAAAAAAAAAAAAGAGAGAGAGAGACATATGTTAAATAGCACTTCTCTTAAAATCCAAATAAGTTGAACTATCAAAATCAAACTACCGCTCTCAGGAAAGCCTCCATTACAAACCTTACATGCTTCTTTAGGTTTCTCTGAGCACTCTCTAAAATCACCTTCTCTTGATCTCAGCAGGTCCCCCTCAATGTAGAAGCCACTCTTCTCTCAACTTGCTTACGTATTTTAATTCGTTCATCTTACAGTACATTTCTCTTAATTATTTGTTGTAGAATTTTCCTTAAGGCCCTTCAAAAAGATTCTAAAATTCTGATAAAATGGTCACGGATGGGTGAATCCCAGGTATGTGCACCATTTAAACATGCAAAGTTGCGTTCAGGTCACTTTATTCTTCCAGTAGTTCTAATGGTAAATAGTATGAAAGACACGCATATGTGGATACACAACAACACAAAAACTTACATCAGTCCCAACACACACACACACACACACACACACACACACACACACACACACTCACACACACACACTCACACCCATACACGCACCACTCTTAACGAAACATATTCATATTCTTTAATATAGTAAGGTTCTTCACAAAAAGGGCTTAACATCCACTTATAAGGACTCACTATCATAATGAAATGAGTTCTTGTAGTAAATGTTTGTTATTCACAGCTAACATTTTGGGTAAATCATCCACATTTTTTTTTTTTTTTACAGATTTTTACAGATGTCTTTGCCTGACTTTCAAATGTAATATCTAACAATATTTTTCAAAGTCTCTATATATAAGAAAGTAATGTAACCTAAATTCTATCAGTCAGACTCACTTGCACTTTGGTTTACATAGGAGATATTTAAGGAAAGAGATTCTTACCAGGGCATTTATGTATGAGAGAAAGATGCTTTGAGGAGTCTAACATCCAAAGCCATCAATAGAGATTGTAGTTACATTAAACTTCCTGGTAGTTTTTATCAAAACCATATTATAGGATTACAGGTGGCAACAGCAGTGTTGTCTTTCAAATCAGTTTGTGGTGTGATTCTGGTTATTGATTATTGAGGTTTTCTATGGGCCTTTTCTCCAGCTTTATTAATGTGTTTATGAGTAAATATACATTAATAAATTATTTCTCTGTATGGAAAATCAGAATGGCTTGAATCACATGCAAATCTAGATCTTAACTAATACATAATTAGTCAATAAAGTTATTTTAAAACACCAATTGTAGTAAAAAAGGGGAATATGGATTGGTAACTCATCTGAATGAGTCTAAAAATAGTTCATCTGAATAGATGTAACTATGGTGGTGCATGATATACAGTAGCAAAACATCTACTGAAATGGTTACCTGTAGTCATTGAAGTGAAGTCTATTTCAAAAAGACCTTAGTTATATAAATAGTTATTACCATGAAACAACAAAAAGACACAAGAACCAGAAGAAATGTGGGATAAGATGTTCTTCTGATTGCACTGAGAGCTTAGAGAAAATAAAATCACATGCCAAAAGTTTTAAATTCTGAATTCAAAGAAAATTAGTATTTAAATAAGAGCCACAAATATATTATTTTCATCTCACCATGAAGTGAAAATAGCAAACATAAAATTTGTAATCAGGCCTTGTAAGTTGTCAAATTATTACATTAATTGAATTGAATACATTACCAGGCCCCTTATATAAAAGAGCATTGATCAAAAACAATGAAACATAAGAATTAGAATGAGACTTTTCAGAAGATTTGGAATACGAAGAGCAGCTACATTCCTAAATCAAGCCCCTGTTTCTCCGTTAGAGGCCTATCCTTCTGTCTTGTTTGAAGACTTACAATAAGATTGTCTGAGACTATTGCCTTTCATTTCTCATTTCTACCAACTTTATGTTTTGACCTAAATATCCACAGAGGGTTCATTGTGATGTAAGACCTAAAATCAGAGTTCAGTGTTATGTACTACCTTTTTATCTGGTGAAACTAGTAAGACTTCAAATGGCCGAACCACAATTTCCCCTCACCACTTGACTCCAATGGATAAGATCCCCTAGCCAAACAACTCTCCTCTTTGAAAAGACCAGAAAAACTCCTGCTTTTTCCTGAGTAGAACAACTGAGTTCCCTGTCAGACCATGGATTAAAGAAGTCAGTCATTTCCCCCCCCCCCCCCAGGGAACCAGAGGACATCTCACCTCTTGAAACTACAGAACATGCCTCCCATAGTTCCTGGTTGCCTACTCCATTTCTGAGCGCAACTTTTACGTGGCCCTGAGCGATGTGCTGCTGTGCCCTTCTCCTTCCGACTGTGAGTATATGTGACTTACAAACTGCTGTCAGTTCCATCTGTTCAATGTCAGGTGCTGTATGTTCAGCTATCCCCACAGCCTGGAGTGAAAAATCTCTCCCTCACGAACAGGGTGAAAGGAAGGTAACCAAAACACCAGGTAATAAGTCAAACCCAGGTTGAGAAATACAGCAAACAAATCTAAAGATACAGTTAATTTGAATTTTGACAGACTAGCAGGATGTGTTATATATGGTTATTATTTAGGGTACTGCATCATAAGTTTATATTTAAGGCACTAAATTTAATAGTAATGAATTATCAATAAGCCCGCATTGTCTAGAAGTAATGGTTTCTAAATCTTGCATTCAGTGATGGCCTGCGGTAAATAGAGGTAAGATGCTATTTTTTTTTTTTACATTATGTAGAAAAATTATTCCAAATACTTTGAAAACTAGAAATGATAAATTTGTTTACCCACTCTTTAGCTATGGCTCATGAAAGTGACCAGAAGATACTTATTCCGCCAAAGCACTAAAAAAAAAACATTGGTGAGAAAAAGTTCAATTTCTTTGAAAATATGTTGTTGGCTACCTTTTAAAGGCTAGAGATGATTCTGCCATAAGAAGTTTCTCTAGGTTCAATGGGGAAGGTGAGACAACTGGGTAACAAAATCCAAGTAGCTGGAATTAACCTTCAAAGTTGAAGTAGGAACACCAGCTGTAATTGGCAGTCAAACTGAGAATTAGAATTAATCTACAGAGATTTTGATGACAGCTAATTGTTCCTGACAGCCCATGACTAAAATATAAGGGGAGTTTGTTAAGCCTCACAAGATCTGTGTAATTAAACTAATTTGATTTTGCTAAACAGGGCCTAGGCTTAAGCCAACATGATATATGAAAATCATGATGTCTCATGCAATTTCTAGACTTGAAACAATAAACAAAATACCTTTAAAAAAGTGAAGACCATGTACAAGTAAGGAAGGATGTTGCAATAAATTCATAAGCATGTATGGTAAATCTTCCTTTTATTTTTCCTGAGCCATCTAACTGCACACTGAATAAAGGGAAATGCACAGAAAATTGAGATATAATTGAACATTGACCCCTGGGTTAATGTCAGTACCTACACTGTGAACAGTACTATAGCATGCTGTTGATCACAGTTGGGACTTTGGAGAGGATCATGAATGCACTTTGGCAATAATTTGTCTCTTGGTGGATTCAGTTTTCTTGTGGGTAATTTCTTTGTAACTGACTGACTAGTATAATAGAAATGCTAATCAAATTCCAGATACTTCATAATAACCGCTTGACCAGTGGAGTGTACTTCTTATTGAAATGATCAAATAAAAATCTCAACATCCTTATTCTTACCAAAAGAAAGTTAATTAATTATATATGTATGTGTATATTATATACACACACATATGTGTGTACACATGTATACATATATAATAAGAACACTAAAAATTAAAATAATAATACAGACCAGTTTTACATTTTTCACAATATAAATTCCCTAGAGTTCTTCAGTTTATTAAAGCATGATGAAAATACATAGCAGAGTACTACATGGATTTGCATTATTATTTAGAAAGAGTAGATTTGTTTATGAAGCTATAGAAATCATGGTTCCTATATTTTAAGGATTATATTTATAGAAAAAATTAACCAGTGTTAATTAATGTAAAGCTCAAATTATTACTTTCTAATAAGAAAAAAAGAATCATTTGTGAGGTTACATAATTGTGATTATTTTTTCTACCTACTGGTTCATATACCTTTTCTATAAAGATATGGTACATTTTTTTTATTCTTATTAGCTAATTTTACTTATTTTTATTTTTTTATTTTTTATGGTAATATTGGTTAATTAAATCCAATAAGTTTGAGCTGTACATTTTAATAGTAAGGCATATATATATTTACACCGGGTGTTCACCTCCCATAGTTAGATTTCTTTCTATCACCACATATTTGACCACCTTTACCCTGTCTTCTTCCTCTCTCCCCACTACCCTCTGGTAACAATAGTCTATTCTCCAAGTCCATGAGTCTCTGTTTGTTTGTCCTGTTCAGTTGTTGTTTTTTAGGTTTATATCCCACATATAAGTGATATCATGTGGTTTTCAACTTTTTCTGTCTGGTTATTAGCTCATTTTAAGCTGAAAAAATTCTATCATAATTTTCCCCCAAGTGGTTATTTATATATTTTTGCTTTAGACTTTATTAACATAGTATTTCTATAAAAATTTATTTAGTTCTAATTTAGTAAAATTTGTCAGTTTTTCTTAATGTATTTAAAAAAAATTTTTTAGAAACACTTTGCTACCATAAAATTTTCAATAACATATTCAGTTTTTATGATATTATTTTTAAGATTATATCTTTAACTCTAAGTATTATCAAAAAATTAATATTTGTAGTTACTGTACTTCATTGTGCAAAAAAAAAAATTATCATCAGAAAATTAATATATTCACCCCCAGAGGCATATTTAAGACTACCACTAAACTTTCTTTTAAAAAAAAATAATAATAATTATGATTTAAAAAAATACAAATAAAATATTTTTTAAGTCAGTGTAAAATTGTTAAGAGTGATAGAGGACATACAAATGGCCAAAAAATATGAAAAGATGCTCAACATCACTAGCTATTAGGGAAATGCAAATCAAAACCACAATGAGATACCATCTCATACTGTTAGAATAGCTATAATCAACAGAACAAGTAATAACGAATGTTGGAGAGGATGCAAAGAAAAAGGAACTCTCATACACTGCTGGTGGGACTGCAAATTGGTACAGCCACTATGGAAAACAGTATGGAGGTTCCTCAGAAAACTAAGAATTGATCTACCATATGATCCAGCAATCCCACTACTGGATATTTACCCCAAAGACTTGAAAACCCATATTCAAAAAGATAATTGCACATTGATGTTCATAGCAGCACTATTCACAATGGGCAGGTCACAGAAGCAACTGAAGTGTCCTACGATAGATGAGAGGCTAAAGAAGCTGTGGTACGTATATACAATGGAATATTACTCAGCCATAAGAAGAGAAAAATACTGCCATTTGCAACAACCTGGATGGACCTCAAGATAATCATGCTAAGCGAAATAAGTCGGACTGAAAAAGTTGAAAATCACATGATATAATTTATATGTGGAATATAAACCTAAAAGCAACAAATGAACAGGACAGAGACTCAGGGACATGGACAATGGTCTAGTGGTTACCAGAGGGGAGGGAGTAGGGGAGGAGAGAGGAAGTAGACAGGGTAAAGTGGGTCAAATATAGGGAGGTTGGGAGATGGTGAAGTGGGTAAAGGGGATCAAATATATAGTAGTTGAAGGAAACTGGACTCTCGGTGGTAATCACACAATAGAATATATGGAAGTCAAATTATAATTTACACCTGAAAATTATATAATTGTATTAACCAATGTTACTCCAATAAACTTAAAAAAATACAAAATAAAAAAATAAATTATTAAGAGTGAAAGATTTGCTTTTAATTTGCTAAAAGATACAGCTTTTAAACATATGCAAAACAAGTTTTTTTCTAAGAAAATCATAACTTTTATAAAACAGATATGAAGGAAATTATTCTTTGGGTCTGATTGAGAATGTGGTGTGATTAAGAACACCATGTTCTAAACTGCCTATTTACAGTATATACTGTAAATAAATGTTATTTGCTAAGTACCTTTTCTGTGATCTCACAATATAGGTGGAGGATATAACTCCAAAATGTTGCTAATTGGAAAATAGTTCTAAAAATATCTTTGATGATTCTATTGTAAATTTTAGATTATCTAGGGCAATAAATAAATGGCATAGAGTTCAGATAATACTCCAAAAGATTTTTTCTTGAAATTGATTTTTTAAATATAGGGAAGACAATCGAATATTTTAGATACTTTTTTTCACAAAAGTGTTGCTTTTCAATTTAGTTCATAGCTTTATGCATTAAGAAATAGCAAATAAATGCCAAGGCTGACCACCAATTATAAGAATAAAAGATTAAACTAACATATACTTAGAAACAGTTTACTTGACTTCACAGGGAAGTTTAGTTAGAATTTTTGTAAAATGAATCAAGATTTTAACAATAAGCATGTCTATGTAAATTTCAATTTTGAATCAATGTGTGTCTGAGATGTTCTATGAAATTTACCATTTTAGTCTGAAACTTTATCTAGTGAGGAAACAGAAATACAGAACTACCTTACTGCAGATTTAAAATATTTATTGCCAGTTTTCATCTACCATAAGATACCTCTTTTAAAAAACTAATACCTTCTCTTTCCAATGGTGCATAGAAATTTATCTATTTAAATTTCAATTCTGCTTCATTCATGTGCTAACTAGAAATCATTTTTGCTGCCTGTAGAAATACACATTTTTACTTTAGCTGAGTCCAATTCTAGTTTTACTTCTAGAAAATCATCTCTGATTATTTCAAATCTCGTTTCCCACCTCAATTGAGCTTTTGACGAATAGACCCTAGCTTAGCACACACAGACTTTTTTTTAATTTCAACATGACACATCTGTCATACAGCTTTGCATGAAATGGATTCTTACCATATGCTTATGAATTGAATTGAATTTTAATCCAAGCAAATATTTACAGTTGTTTTCTATAATGAACACTCTTGTTTTGTTCACCTTCACTTGTTATGTTTCTCTTGACTTCTCATATGAAATCGAAGTTGTTCAAGGAGATAAGCAATGGATTTTATTTCCTTTACTATCTTCTTCACATTTGCACAAAAATAAATTCATAGCAGGCTCTTGATTATTAATCATAGGCTGATTACAAAACCGTAACTAAATGTTTAGAAATAATGAGCATATTTGATTCTAAATATTATTGTAATTGCCACTTGGAGGAAAGTGATGGGGAGGAATTCATGTAGAAAAAAAATGTAATATTCGAGATATTGATATCATGGCTGCCTATTAGCAATTCAACTTTAGGTTATGTAAATATGACTTACTATATCTATCCTACCTTTTGAAGGAAAACAAGTAATTGTGTTAATAAAATGCCAAAATCAAATTCTGCATAAAATTAAAATAAAAAAAATTACAGCTTATAGAATTTGAAATACCATTTATCTTCAAAATAGAAGTCAATCTCTCTGAAGAATAAGTATTTAGTTTCTGATTGCTGTCTTTCCAAAATGTAATGTAGTAATGTAGAAATTAGTACTGGTTAGGAAACATTTTTCTCTCAGCCAAATCCTCAGCTCAAGTATGAATTTCACACTCTACCCTGCTTTACCTTGTCTGTGCCCTGAGAAACTGCCCTGCCTAGCATGGGCTTCTTATCCTCTGCCTTCAGGTTGGGTATGTCTGATAAGAATAAAAGGTTATTAGAAAATGTGAATCATTTGCGATTTGAGAATTTTTTTTATTCATTACCCATTAAAAGTGATGTTTTTAGCATCATAGATATGTTTGTCTTAAGTTCAGTAATAAAAGGGCATGATTGTATAAGTGAAGTGAGAATTGAAAGTATAAATCTAGTAGTCAGTCAAGTAAAATGAAAAATAAGAAAAGACCAAGGAAGACATTTCAATGTCCATGTGAAATTAATTCACATTGACTGAAAGGATATAATAGTGCAATAGTATGTGATTAATTGCATCTTAGGCCAACAATAGTTCTATTAATAATTTGAATGTTTTCAAAGCTAGTGAAGAGCTAAGGGCAGTTACACTAAAGATTTGTTTCAAATTCTTAAGAGGGAATACAGTTAGCATTAATGTAATGGCTAGGTGGAGAGCCAGAGTAGAGAAAGATCAATTAGGGAGATTGTTTTATGAACTATACAAATGTCTAATCAATGCATTGTATACTTGAAACTAATAATAAAATAAAATTTAAAAAAAATAAAAACAATCACAAAAAAAAACGAAAGAAAATAATGGCTATAAGAAATAAATTGATGAAATAGAAAATAGATGTAAAAAGTAGCCAAAAAGACAAAATTTAGTTTTTGAAAAGACTAGTGGTTTGATAATACTAATAAGGGTAAAAGAAATAGAGGGAAATAGTAAGGAAAGATAAAGAAGACAAAATCAGAATAAAAAACAGGCTCTAATCACAGATGCTGCAGACAATTTTTTAAGATAATTTTATGAAAAAGTATTCCCCCCAAATTAATAATTTTTATAACATGCAAAACAAACCCTGGAGAACTAGTGCAACTTACACAAGAAAGCATAAAATTTCTAAAAAGTGCTGAATATATGAAATAATTTGATCTGCCATTAAAAAACATTTCGCACAGAAAAATTTGTGCCCAGATGACTTCACCCTGATAGGACTACCAAATAATTAGTGTATAATAAATAGCACACCCTTAGATATTTGACAGAGTGTTGAATAAGAGAAAGTGTTTTTATACTCATTTAATCCATCCAACATTATCTTGATAGAAAAGTAAGACAAAAATTATAGAACAATGCAACTGAAAAAACAACAACAAACAACAAAAAACAAAAAACCCAAAATCTAACAAAATATATTAAATACCTAAATCAATTTTTTAAAAATCAAAAGTAATTAATTATATCTAATTGAGCTATATTCCAGGAATGCAGAGTAAAAATTTGAAAATCAATTACACACAATTCAAAAAATTAACAGAATATAAGAGGTAAACAAACTATTATTATAAAGGTTCAGGAAAAAGCATGTGATAAAATTCAAGATATATTTATCATAAAAATCTAAGAAATCGTGACATAAAGATCTTCAGAAACAGTTGGCAAACTCTGGCTCAAAGGACAAATCCAACATTTCTTTTTTATAAATAAAAGCATGTATGTACAAAGCCACTGCTGTTCATTTGCATATTATTTCTGGCTGTTTTTGGTGTGTGTGTTTTTTTCCTTACTGTCAGAGTTTTCAGTGACAGAGACTGCATGGTTCACAAAGATGAAAATGCATACATTTATCTCTTCACAGGCAAAGTTTGTCAACCCTGATCTACAATAAAGTATTTAAATTTCTAGGTGGGATTGGGATTAAGAAAAATGTCTGCTGTTCTACTCACTGTTTTACTAGAGGATCTAACCAGTATATTCACAAGGAAATAAAATTAAGGTCACAAAGACTAGAAAAGGTGACATAAAAATGTCCTTATTTATATTTAACATTACTGTGTACATAGAAAATCGGGGAGAGATATGGACACATATGTTTAATAAATAAAATTATTAGGATCATTAGATAAAGATCAATGTAAAATAAATTTTATTTCTATATTATAGTTATAAAATATTAGAAATAAAGATATGAAAGTATATTTTTAATATGTTAAAGAAGTTTAATCATTTAAAAATAGTCCTACAGAAAGATATGCCAGGTCTTTATACAGAAAAATATAACGTTGAGATAAAATATAAAATACCTCAATAAATTGATGCATATGCTATGTTCATGTATTTGAATGTTCAATTTTGTAACAACTTTTCTCCCAATTTGATAGATTTAGTGGAATCCCAATAAAGGTCCCACAAAAAATTTAAGAGTGGAGTGGGATGTTGACAAACATTCTAAAATGTACTGTGAAATGCTAAGAAATGGAACAGTAAGGAAAATCTTGAAAAAAAAAAGTGAGAGACTTACAACCATATTATTATAAATTCAACTTGATAAATAAAATTATTTTTTGAAGAAAATTGTTCAAAGACTATAAAGAAAACCTAAAGTAATTAGAAAATGTCATTGTCCTTACCATAGTAAGATTCAGTGTCATTCACATGTCTATCCTCTCCACACCAAAAGTTTTAATAAAACTTGCAGTCAATTCTAAATATATATTGATAAGCAAGGTCCCAAGAATAGCCAAGACACTCCAGAAGTAAAAGTAGATATACAAATGTCTTTTATTGATATCTTTATTTATTATAAAACAATTTAATAGAGATAGCATAGTATTAGGGCAAGGTTAGAAATGTAAAGCATTGGAATTTAAAAGAGAAGCTAGACAGAATTATGCATGGATGGACATATAATTTATAACAAAGATGACACTACAAAGCTGTGAGGAGAGATCCATCTTTTCAATCAAATCTTCTGACACAATTAGATATCTATAAAGAAAAAAAATGAATGTTCGCCCCTATTCATACCACATACTAGTAAATCAAGTTTGTAAGTATAAAAGTAAAAGGTTAAAGGAGAAATAAATCTTTTTAAAAAATGCATGTAAGAATTCCTTCATGAATTTGATGTAGGAAAATATTTTCAATGTTTGTACAAACATTAACCATGAATAAGTGATTCATGTGGATCATTAAGTTAGGAACTTCTGTTCATCAATAGACAATGTTAAGACAATGAATATACACCACAAGGTGAGGGAACAAAGCTACAAAATTTATAATTATAAAAGTATAATATCTATAGAGCATATAAAGTAGCCCTACATATAAATAAGAGCAAGGCAAATAACTCAAAGATAAAAAGTACAAAAACATGAACAAGTACCTCACAAATGATAGTATCCAAGTTGCATGTGAACATTTGAAAAAGTACTCAAGGCCAATATTCATCAAGGGAATTAAAAGTAAAACTGGAGAATATTACAATTCACCTACAAAAATAGTTAAAAGATTGGCTACTGGTAGGAGTGTAAATTGTTTAAAAAACTTTGGAACCATTTTGGCAGTATATATTAAACATATGCGTAACCTGTCACTCAACAATCTCATAGGACAACGAAACTCATGTATAAGAATATTTATAGCAGAATCGTCCATAATAGGAAAACAGTTGCAAACAATCTACATGCCTGAGAGTAAATTAAGTACATAAATATAGTACTGAACAGTGAAATATTTTTCAGAAATAAAAATGATTTAACTATCTCAAAAGCACCATGAATGAATCTCACAATCATAACATTGAGAGAAAGATGAATAATTCCATTTATATAGATTTAAATAACAGGCAAATATGTTTATGGTGTTCAAATTTGGGATAGCAGCTACCTTTGGAGAAGGGAAATGATTAACAATTGATATAGTTTCAGAGTGGGAATATTAAGGATGCTGGATCCATGTGGTAGTTTGTGCTAATTCATCAATCTGTACACTTAAGATATGAGCACTTTTCTTTATATAGACCCTACATCAATAACAAAGTTAATAAAATAATATAAATAAAATGCACCATGTGTCAATATAAAATAATCTTGTAGCTAAGAGCGCAGCTTCTAGGTGCACAATGCTTTGATTTGCATCCATGCTCTGCCATTTACTATATGCATAATCATGAATGATTTACTTCCCCCCTCCTTCATCTCTGTCTCATCATCTATAAAATGAGGATAATGTAATTTTTATTTATTTTGAAGATTAAATAAGTTAATACATTTAAAGCCTCTGAATAGTGCCTAGGACATATAAATCCCTAATTAAATGTCAAGTATATCTGTTTATTAAGATTTAGATTTAAAAATGGAACGATCTATTGAGCTAGTCTTTGTAAGAAAGTTGATTGGTTGAGATTTTTTCTTCAAGAAGGTCCATGGGAGAATGGAGGCTATACAGGTGTACAGCTTACAGCATTAACAGTATTAGAAAAACAAGGATGAATGGAATGTTTTTCCTGCTTTTGTGGGCAGGAGGCTGAAAAAGGGATAAACATTAAGATTGGAGCCACTCTGGTGGTCATTTGATTCTTCTGATTACACGGAGTTCTCAAAAATTCTGACAAAACAGGGCTACTGGCTTTCACGGTCATGTGACCTGTTTAGTACCATAGGCTGCATGTTCAGTTTAATATTCTGCCATTGGTATCTTGAAATTCTTAATTTTTGAACATTGTTATTTGGCACAGAGCCTTCCACTATGTAGTTGGTCTGCTCGGAAGGGTTCTGTCAAGTGCCTAATTTATGTAATGTTTACTGATTCATTGGAAGGAATCTATATGGGATGGGGAGAGTGTCTAAAGTTAGAAGAAAATAGAGGTTCCATTTTTAGCCTTCTTGGCCATTACTCATCAGCCCTATTCGCAGCCACCTGTAAAGAATCCTAGGGCTCATGAGAGACTTGTCATTACTCTGAAATTCCCTCTCTCTTCATGGAAGGATAATTCTAATCTCCATAAGAAAGCTGTAGGAGTTCTTTATTAGGAGCTGATGATTAGAAAAGACTATATTCTGAATGTCAATCTCAGGTTTTACAAGAACTGGCATAGAGAACATTTCTAAATTTATTTAATTGATATATTTTCTTTTGTGAAAGATCGCTAACAATGTGAAAAGTTCAGTGAGAAACAGTGCGAACTTTACTTTCACAATAAGTTCAAGATAATAACTGGGACTGAATCTAAAACAAGTTTTATTTCTTTTTAAATGCAATACTTCACTAATTATTTTAATGTAAAAACACAACGAAAATCTACAAGTTCACAAAATTAAGTTCTAAAGATTTGCTAATGTTTTGAGATGAGAGAGGAATTTAAAATCTAAAGGATGACTTCTTGATTTTTCATTAAAAAACTCTGAAATTTGCTCATGTTTGTACAAACTAAATAGATTATTGCTTGAATTGTTGTCATCTATACTGAAAATTCTAATAGTCATAAATGTAAAATTCATTAAGTCAAAATTATCTTAATATTGAATTATTTTTATCTTTTTAATCAAGCAGATGTCCCACCCTATACATTTATTGTAGCTAGGATTTTGAGGGAAAAAAGTGAATTGACTGATTTCTTTAAATAATGGGTAATAGATTTTTAATTAAATTTATTGAATGATATTGGTTAATAAAAATTTTATAGGTTTTAAGTGTACAACTTTTTATTTATTATAAAACACATACGATTTATATAATCTTGTTTTTTGGCGGTCATTTCTTCTTTATTGTAGAAAAATAATGCATTTATTTTTAGTGGTTATTTATTTTATTATTAAATTTATTGGCATGACCTTGATTAAAAAACTAATAGTTTTTAAGTGTACAATTCTATAATACATCATATGTATATTGCATCATGTGTTTGGGGTGCAAAATTGAATCTCCTCTGTTACCATATATTTGACCCCCTTTATAATTTTATGCTTTATACTTTTTTGACCCTCTGGTAACCACTAAACTGTTGTCTGTGTCTGTGAGTTTTTGTTTGTCTTGTTTGTTGTTTTTGGTTTTATATCCTACATATGAGTGAAATCATATGGTTCTCACCTTTTTCCATCTGACTTATTTTGCTTAGCATGATATTTTCAAGATCCATCCATTTTTTCTCAAGTGGCAGTATTTCATCTTTTCTTATGGCTGAGTAATATTCCATTGTATGTATGTACCTCATCTTCTTTAATTAATTATCTATCGAAGGGCACTATGTCTTGGCCACTGTGAATAATGCTACAATAAACATGAACTATGTATATTTTATGGATAGACATTTTCCAATTTGAGGGTTGGATAACCAGAAGAGGGATTGCTGGGTCATATGGTAATTCTACTCTTATTTTTTGAGGAACCACCCGACTGTTGTCTCAGTGGCTGTATCAGTTTGCATTTCCACCAGCAGTGTATGAGGGTTCCTTTTCCCAACAAACTCTCCAACACTTGTTATTACTTGTCATATTGATAATAGCCATTCTAACAGGTGTGAGGTGATATTTCATTCTGGTTTTGATTTGCATTTCCCTAATAGCTAGTTGAATATCTTTTCTTATGTCTGTTGGCCATTCATATGCCTTCTTGAGAGAAGTATCTATTCAGGGCCTCTTCTCATTTTTTAATTGAATTGTTTGGTTTTTGTTGAGTTATATGAGTTCTTTGTATATTTTGGATATTAGCCCCTTATCGTAGGCATTGTTTGCAAATATCTTCTCCGATTCAGTTGGTTGCCTCTTTTTGTTGTTGTTGTTGTTAATGGTTTATTTTGCCATGCAGAAGCTATTTAGTTTGATATAATCTCATTCATTTATTTTTGCTTTTACTTCCCTTGACTTTGAGGTCAAATTCACAAAATCCTCTCTAAGAAATATAGGACTATAAAATGCATAGAAGAAAACATACGTACTAAATAATAGGTAATATTTTGTTACAGATATAGAAAACCCAGTATCAAAACCAATTTGTTGCATAGAAGAAAACATACGTACTAAATAATAGGTAATATTTTGTTACAGATATAGAAAACCCAGTATCAAAACCAATTTGTTATCACAACACAGAGACATCACATTAGCTCTACAACTGGGATTTCTATGATTGTTTAAGGAGTGTATGCGTGTATGTGTGTGTGTGTGGTGTGTGTGTGTGTGTGTGTGGTGTGTGTGTGAACACACATGTACCTATATGAGATTGGTATAACTTATGTGGCATAGAAGGATATTTATAGGCCATGTTGAATAGAATTTCTCTGCAAAATATTTTTAAATTTTCAAACAGCAAAAGTTAACATGTAATGAAATAAGTTCTTCTGCATAGAGAACAGAAGTAAACATAAAATTAAACATGTTTATTCTGTTGCTGTGGTGATACCTACTATATTTATTTTTGAATAAAGCTAAAAGATAAAAGATTACTCACTGAAACTGAAAAATAGAATGACTCAGGTAACTAACCTGAAAATACTAACATGGTGATGGAATAAGAGCTTTATGACCAAGATCTGACTTTATACAAAACTCTAGGTCAATACATTTTATTAGTTCTATAAAGCTAGTAATTATTTCCATTGTTTAATGCTCGGGTTTCCCCCCCCCCAGATATATTTAGACAAATTTTTATATGACTCTCTCCAGTTTATTTGAATGAAAATTCCAAACCTGACAAATAGGTCAAATTCCACAAAACACTAAATTCACAACTTTAGACAGCTAAGGAGAGCTGAAATATATATATAATTACTCATAATTTAATATTTTAATAATATAAGACTGCAGTAATGGGACATAAAATCCTAAAGAGATGATGAGTGGCATTTAGAAACATATATCTACATTACAAAATTATCTGCCTCACACCACACCTACAACAAAATGATATTCGTTATTTTATCTTACCCCTGTTCTACTCAAGCTCTAAGGCTATTACTGAACTAGAGAAATGTCTTACAAGAAATAATTTGATTATCTAGATAAGTCTGTAGTAATGCAATCTTGTTTCACCCTTTTGCTAATATTTTACAAAGATAGAATAACTAATCGATATGTTCCATAGTCTTATGACTGGATTCACCCTAATTACTAAATTCCCATGTTGTACTTAACCAATCAACATACATGTGTTTTACTTAGTTTTGTTTACCCACCTGTCTTAATAGTTTACCTCACGGCTATCACCTCTTGAGACCTGAGAACCTTTTTTCCGTGGTTGTCATCTCTCTACCTCTATGTATCTGTACTGGCCTCCCCCATGGGTCTGCGACCTGTCTTTTCTTGCTATGCTTTCAACATGTGACTTGCCCTTAGCTTCTCTCAGGTTAGGTTTTTCTAATGCTATTTATTCATTTGTAAATGTACCTATAGTTTCAATTTTAATATCATGTTTATTAGTTTCCTAAAGTTGCTATAACAAAGTATCATGAACTAGATGACTTAAAGCAAAATAAATACGTTGTCTCACAGTTCCGAAGGCTAGAAGTCTGAAATTAGGGTGTGGAGAGGATTGATTTCTCCTGAAAACACAGAAAGGATCTGTGCAATGACTCTATCCAAGCTACTGGCAATTACCAGCAAAACTTGGTATTTCTTGCCTGGATTTGCATCGCTGCAGTCTCTGCCTCTTCCTTCACATGGCATCGTTGCCTCTGTGTCCTTGCATCTTCTTTTTTTTATAAGAACGCCAGTCATATTGAATTATCACCCACTCTAATTCAGTATGACCTCATCTTAACCTAATTATACCTGCAAAGATTCTATTTGTAAATGAGGCACATTTACAGCTTCTGAGGATTAGGACTTTAGCATATATTTTGGTGTACAAAATTCAGCACACAACATTGTGTTTTATTCACCTAGTAACAGACATATAAATACAGCTAGATATGAGCATTTCGTAGATTCAGAAATCACTCTAGGTACCTTATACATAACATAAAGTATTTCTTACAATAAACCTGGAAAACAGATATAATTATGATAATCCTTATAAAGTACTACATTAGAATGCCTATTGCCTAAAGTCACAGAACTGATATAGTTACACCATTGGCTGTGATTTTAATATCTATATTATATGCATCCCACAATTTACAGATACAATTATGCTTATGTCAACATCTAGCTAAATATTTTTCTGAGCATGAATTATACCTAAAATTCAAATGTGTTACATCTAATACTAAATCTTATATTATTTATATCTGATTTAATATCTGTAATTATCTCTTTTAATAATACTATATTTTTGTTCAGATCAATTATAATATTAGAACATATTTTCTATACCAACTATGTAATGACACGAAACTAAGAGAAAACTTTTTCTTTCTGTGAACAAGTAATTTAAAACTGTAAGCACATATAAGTCAAAATTCTTGAGTCTAGGGACAAAGCAAATATGTACGGTTGTGTGTGTGTTTATTTGATTGCAAAAGTAGAGAAAAGGATCCCAAATGCACTTAAAAAAACATAAAATATAAAACCCAAAGTGAAAACGAAGGTGATATATAACAATTTATGTAGTAGAAACATGGATGGCCAGAAATTTAATCTATCACAGATATAAAAAATGAAACTTCTTCTATAATACATAAAAAGTCTGAATGTATCAGACACACACAAAAAAATTACTATCTTAAAATCCACAAACAGAAAAGAAAATGCTTAAAATTGTATGTTGTATTGATTTGGAATAAAATTGAATTCCTTCAGTAACTGACCAAGGTATTGTCAAATCCAAATCAGCAAAACAGTACATTGTGCATTTCAAAAGAAGGACCTCTCAACTAAGGGATAAAAATGTCTCACTGTAGCCAAAATATGAGAAGATGTTTTGATATGATCGTTCTCTCCTTGCTGGTTTATTTCATTTCTTATGATGGCTAATTTCTTTGTCATCATCTAAGAATCAAGGTCACTAGAGAATATTAATAAAAATATTTTTGCAAAGCCCTACATTTAAAGTGATAATTTATTATTTTTTTAAAGAACCCAGTGCAAAATGTGAATATAGCTTCCTAATTATTAGTGCAAATTCTTAGTCTTCATAAAAGCATCCTTGTCTTCAGCAACATTTTAAGTTTTTTCTATTTATTTTAAAGAATATTACATTAAAATAAATTTTTCTTCTCAAGAACTTTTACTCATGAACCAAGGTCATGAGTTGGTTTAAACTTATCTGAAGACAGAGTATATCTATAGCATCATTAAAAGACGAAACGACCATAGGTGTCCTGCTTTGAGGTCTTTGTACTAAAAGTAAACTGCGCAATAATTGAAGCACTGTGCTCTGGAAGAGGGGCAATTGTTTTTTATTGTTCTTGTCAGTAGATGTGAAAGATTTGGTTTTGGAAACAAATGAATATAAAAAAATAAGTAGAGAGTCAATAAATTTTTGCCATTATTAATATATTTTTGCCTGTTTTTACACATACTTCTTTTGTTCTGCAACAGTTCCCTCAGGTTTATTTTAATGTTATTTTTCACATGGAGAAACCGGTCAAGTATACTTGAAAGCCACAGAGATTCCCAAGGTTCTCAAGCTCTGAATACATAACCCCTTTGAAATTCATGCAATTAAGAAGAATTATATCTTGAGTAATATGGTCAGATAAAGTCAAGACAAGAGGAAGAGTCTTGTGGCTACAAGGGGATCTATTTGTGCTTTTATCAAATAATTAGACATTTGTAATGTATTAATGATGGTTTGAAAATGAATGTTAACAGGTTTAAAACAGGGATATTATATATACATGAGGATCATTTATTAGAATGAGAGAATTTTTTTTCAGAAGCTGTTTAGCCTTGATGACTCATAAACAAAATTATGTAGACGAGGAAATAATTGAAATACTTAGAACTAACACCCACTCAGTGAGAGGTGATTAATCCTGCTTTAGAAGAAAAAAAAAAAAAAACCTAGAATCTCAGAACTGAAGGTCACCTCCAGCTATGCTTATCTACTTGGAGCAGATTTTTTAAATCCTATATTTAAAGATATTCGTGATTGGTATTTCATACCATTCGTTAGAAACCTAACCATCTGTTTAGTCAAACGTCCAGTCAATAACATCGCCTCAGATCTAAGTTTCTCCAATTTTATTACACATAAGTCACATAAGAGGCCTGTTCGTAAACAGATTGTCAAGAACCACTCCCAGAGAGTTCTGTTTTATTTAATATGTTTGTAGTAAACAGTGATGTATATTATAACATCTTCCCAGGCGATTCTAGCATAGGTGGTTTGTGGATCACACTTCGGGAAACACTGCCTCTAGTTAACTCAAACCCCATTAAAATCCTTTGTGATGACCTGATAAATTCCTGACTCTGGAATCTCGCCACACTAAATATCCAAATATCCTTTATTACCTGTATCGTTATAGGCATGTTATAAAGGCTAAAGAAACTGTGATACTAGTCAGGGATATATTAAACAACTCAGATTAACAAAACTGGTGATTTAGCTTTAGGGCAAACTTACTCTTTATATTTATCCTGTTCCCCCCCCCCCCGTTTGCTTTATTTCTAGATCGAGTCCATCCCTATGTATTCTATAACCAATGTATCAGGTTTCTTACTAACATGCCAAGAAGATCTAGTCTTTTTTAAGCTTTAAGTCTTCCATTTTCTAAATCCATTTTTACTCTCCCGCAAGGTTAAGTTTGTACTTGCTACTCAATTATTGCAGACCCTTTTCCTTCGATTCTCAATTGCACACCATTGACAACCTTTTGAGTCTGCAAACTGAAATGATTCCCAGGTATTAGCATTACAAAACCCCAACATTCCCTTTATATAATTTATTTTTAAAGTACCTCTTCTATATTATTTCTCAAATCAATGTCATGGAAGTAAGTTCAGGTGATTTCTTCAATATTTTACTGTTTCATATGAAAGTATACAGTATTGGAAAAATTTCTGAATCAAGCATAATAAAAGACACAGGTACTTCAATCCATCCATTATCACAAAGAGGCAAGTAAAAGATAATCTCTCTGCATATCATCGTTCTGCCTTGTAGGGCAGGCAAGAAAATAACCTGGTCTGTCAGAAAGATTAGCAAAATTCTTCGTCACTAAGCACTTAGCTGTTTCTAGCAGTTGTCCTCAGTTGGGAGAATTTGGGTGCCTGAGAAATGGCAACTCTTCCTACCGCAGGAGAACAAGCCATCAGCACCATTAGGAGTGTGGGAATGCAGCCTGACCCACTGAGTAAAGGGAGTAAGTAGCTGCTGCTCCTATCTAACTCACTTTCCAGATAAACCTGGGTGAGCTACCATGGTCATTCAACACAATTCAATCAACATGTGTTCCCTTATGTTTATACAGACTGCCTTCCGACAACCATGATTTCAAACACAAATTCCACCTTAACATATAGGGAATTGGAACAAGAAATCTTACTCTGCTATAGGGCTTGCAATATAATGTCTTTTTCATTACATTTATTATATAAATACAAATTAAGTAAATAGATAGCCACTATTTTTTTCAGGTATATATTCAATAAGCATAAAACCTATACAATATGTCTACTAAAATCACCTTGTTCTTAACCCTTTTGGAAGCAGACAGATGGTGGAATAAAGAAAGGATTAAGAGGAAAATACTGACCTCTAGACTGAGGGCATACATTATAAGGTGAATTTCAGATAACTTGACTTTTTAATTTTATTCAATTACATTTTTAATAAATTGAGCAAATCACATTATAAGCTCTCAAAATCACTTAAAGTATTAAAATTGTGTGCCGCCGAGTTGTTAATGTAATCCCTCCAAATTAGCTATGTGCCAATTATTACTGACAGGCTTAACCATATTTTTAGGTGCTTGATTTGCCTTCATAACTGAAGTATCTCCAACTTTTATAAGATGAGTCTGTTTCTGGTACATATCTATACACAATATAATATCCCTACCCTATTTGGCACTCTGGTCTTCATTTATAATTCCTCCTAAATTGGTTTATTTTGCTAGCAGCTGTTTGCTCATTCTGAAACACTTTGAGTGCCTTTTTTCTTATTCTATCTCTGTATTGAGGTTAATAATAGCTGACTGTTGTCCTCCTCTTAATATTTCATATGATTAAATCAGTTAATGTCGCTCATTTTCCTAGTCTTCTTGAGGCTAAACTGTCTCAGCTCATTGAGATGTTGTGACCATTCTACTTTACTAATTTATCAATTTAAACTTACCCATTTCCTCAGGAAAAAAAAGTATAAAATTGATATTCTAATGAGAATTTTTCAGTATAAATTATTATACTGAGAATACAGCAAGGATGAAATAAACTACTCTAAGTTTAAAATAGTGGGGCCTTGATGTAGATAACTTGTTTCGTAGATGATGGAACAGCTGAGACAACAGAAGGAGTAATATTGCTGGATCCCAGAGGAAGGCCAAACAGGCAAAAACTGTAATCACAGAGACCTGTTTAGAGATCTGTTAGTTACACAGAAAACAGGCAGCAATGACAAGAATCTGCTAGATACAAACTAGAGAAAAGTATCCACCTTCTTCGATCCTCTCATCCTCTAACATCCCACTAGCACAACGCATTGGATAAATCCAGGCAGAAATGAGTTGGTGTGGGCTACTGGGAAACAGTGTGTAATGGTCATTTTCCTGTGATGTTAAGCAAAACAGGTAATAAGGCATAGAAAGTGTTTATCACACAAAGTATGTATATACTGCCACACTGCCATACACATTAGTGGATAATATTGAAGGCAATGATTATTGGATAAAATAAAAATAAATTGATAACCCTTGGACTAATTTCAAGATTTTAAAACGTATATTTACCTTATTTTGATATTAAACAATTGGATGTAATATTATTATTTATGGTTGTAGAGTTAGCCAATAGAAACACTCAAGTAAAATCATTATGAAGCATTGGGAGGAGATAAGAAAATCTAAGTTAAATCTCCACATGTTATTGTAGAGCGTCAGTAGATATTGCATACATATTTCAAATAAATACCTGATAGCAGTGATAAACAAAGAAATACAAATAAAACCAGAAAAGTTTGGCATTAATGCTGATTCATGTGGAAGGCTGAGATAACACAGATTTTTCTTCAGGCAAAATGACATAAAATGTATGGTTAAAAATACATAATACTATATAATGAAAATATAAAATTGTGCTTAAGAGAAAAAAATTTACAGTGATAAATATCAAAAGAGGAAAACATAAGCTTTGAGGTACAGGAGTTAAACAGATCCAGCTGTATGTAGTTTAAGATTATTATTTAATTATTCTTCAGGATGCACTTTAACATAACTTAGTCTATTCTGGGAATAATTATTTTTGAATTAGGTTTGGGAATGCCTTGAATTTATAGAGTAAACTAAGGAGACTTGACATGTATGTGAATAGTCTTGAGTCTTTTTCTCAAAGAACAGATCTAGAAGTCCAGAGAGTGTAAAGCAGTGAGAGTTCACAGGGGAAAGTATCAGAGAAGAGAAAGCCTCGCAGAGAGGGAGTTCCAGGGGCTGCTTCTTAAATGGAAATTATACAAGGCCAATGCATCTGTCTGCTAGGGCTGCCAATAAATAATACCACAGAATGGGTTGCTTAGAAAACATAAAATTATTGTCTTACAGTTCTATGTAAATAACAGTTTTAATGTTTTTCCCTTTAAACAATTATCTTTCTTTTTTAACATTTAACATACTTATCTGCCTAGGTAACTTCATATATAAATGATCCTAATATGCTAATTATTCTTATAGCTGAGTAATAACAATGTGTACTTTTCTTATTGCTAATATTTAAAATGGGTGTTTTTCTTGTTGCGTGCATTAAAAATATTTGTTACTTTCTTTATATAAAAAATTATTGCACAACATAATGGAAAAGACCCTTGCAGAAAAGCAATAGCCATTAAGTCAAAACGTATAACAGCTACTTTTGATAGAAGTGTTTTGAGAACTTGCCAGCCCAGCATGATTGATTCAGGTCCCCAAGTACTAAAGAGTACCACAGCGCAATTCAAAGCCAGCTGTGTCACGCCCTTCAGACTCGCTTTTCTCATCTAACAACTAAAGTTATCTAAATTGGTCTATTCCCACTTGCCACAATAGATGGTCAGAAAGCATGTTTTGGCTCTCCCTTTTCCCTTTAATAGCTGCATTCATCAAACATTTATTGCATCTACTGTTTCCTAGGCACTTTGCTAGGCACTAGGGATGAAGAAATCAAATAAGACTTCGTCCCTGACTGCAAAGAGCTTATAACCTAATTTACAAGTCTAAATATGACTTCTAAGCCTATAACCCTATGGCTCCTCTCAATATAAAAAGGCATTGACTACTTTCTATCACCTAATTTGTGGTGAAACTGCTTTTGGAATATGTGAGGTTAATTTTGAGGTCTAGAGACCAATAATAGGTCAATATGTAGTGTATATTTTCTATGTACCAGGCATTATCCTTTACAAAAAAAAATATTCCATTTTCTATTCATATATAACTTCAGAGAGACATTTGAACCTCTCATTTTAACACTGATGAAAACTGAGACTTAGAGAGGAAAAGTAATTTTCCCAAAGTGCCCAATGCCTCTGTGTTGGAGATGCAGTCCAGCTACCTTCTCCACAGGCCATGCTCTTCCCTTCTGTTATCCTGCCTTGCTGCATCACTACTGAGGGACAAATCCTCTTATGTCAATGAACGTTAAACCATCTCTAAAATATCCCCCGAAATAGTGCAAATTCGTTTTAATCCTTAACTCAAAACACACCAGGAATGGGAAAAAGAAATAGTTACCAGAGACAAGTTTATTGCTGTAATTGATGCCAGGTTAGTATAAGGCTTCTAAGAGCCTTATTGGAATTACATGGAGTATAGCTGACATTAGAATACACGTTGTTTTACAATTGTCCTTTATCACTAGGTTTCTTATAATTCCCACAACAGGTTAATTCTTTTGAAACAGAGAAATATAGATACAGAATAGATGGATATAAATGATATAGATGTAAACAGATTATAGATCTATAGATATATAGGTGATATAGATAGAGATAGAGATGATAGAGATAGAGATAGAGATAGAGATAGAGATAGAGATAGAGATAGATGATATAGATATAGATGATATAAATTTTGGAAATGATCTGAAACTAAAGATAACATCAAAACTTGGAAAGTCACAATTTGGTTCTGGCTTGGACTTTTTTATCTTTAATTGAATCAGTAAACATATACATTAAAATTGAACATGGAGTTTGCTATTTTTAATTTTTGATTTATGTCTGTCTTTGTTTGTTTGTTTGTTATTGTTTTTTTTTAGTCGGAGGCTACTGCAAAGACTTTGTTTTGCATAAAAGAAATTCGATCCTAAATCTTGTAAACTGTGGTCTGTGGAAACTTTATAATTAATTCAAGTTTGATTCTCATCCTCTTCAACAGTTTCAGAAAGCTTCTTTTCCTTGTTTTTTACAAAAAAGGGCTTGGTTTGTTTTTCTCCTGCTCTATTTATAAGGTTCTCTCACTTAAAAAAAAATATATCTGTTCTACAAACTATTTAATGGCTTGCTCAAGATACACCTGATTTCTGATGTCTTCACTGATTTATCATGACTCAGACAGAGTTCTTCCCTGCTTTGTCTGTTATTGCATTCTCAAAACCTTTGTATTGGCTTTGAAGCTTACAGTTATTCCATATGTATTTATTTGATCTACCTTAATACATGAATTCTTATTAATATCTATTATCTCATACTGCTTTATTCAGTCAATGAAAATTCAGTAGACCCTTAGGAAGTGCTGTTTGTGAGATGATTTAAAAACAAAATCAGAATGTTTACCTACTTTTATAACTACCCAACAGGCCCAGATGTTCAATTCATTTTTATTATATTTCAATTTTATTAAGTAAAATCACAGTTTATTTACCACGTTATAGTTTACAAACCAAAACATGTTCACATATGTTATTTCAATAGATCTGACCAAAATTTCTGGAAAGTTAGATAAGTGTTGTGTTTTCCCAGGTTCACAGTTTATGAGACCCAAATACAAAACTGTTAATTGAATTTTTAAAAATTATATAAATTTTAAGTTGTGAAACTGGCAGTAGAAATCAAATTTTTCAATGTCAAGCATAGCCTGGAGTATTTGTAATTCATCTGAATGTTCTCCACTTTTGAAGGCACGTTGCATACTTTTATATGTATGTTACTGTTTAGAAAATGTTTTAAAAACATTTAAACATGGTCATTTTTTAAAGAAAAAAACTCGTAAACTAATATCATGAAACTGTATTTCATAGATATTATGCGTTTGAATCAGTAAAAATGAAATCAATAAAGTTGAATGTCTAAGCTTTAATCATAGATTGTAGACTACTTCATTATAGGCCAGCCACTTCAAAGCCTGCAAAATAATTCTATTAAAATGTCAAACCTCTTGTCAGTTGTTTCATTATTTAATTAGTACTGCTTAAAGTAGATGTAACCCAGCAGTTCAGCTTTAATAGGAATCCACCATGTTCTCCTAATGCTGAGAGTGAGATAGGAGAAAAATTGTTATCCTGCAAAACTGCCCTTGGATAAGTTGAAAAAGAACTGACATTTTATCTTATCATAGCACAAATCATTTACAAAACAAACGGTGCTGCATTAACAATTTACATTTACAGAGCCTCACCTTCATTTTTTCCATTTGTATTTAAAGGCATAATATATGAGATATTCTACATCCACAAATGATATTCTAAAGAAAGATTATTGGAACCCCTTTATCAAGAAATGCCAAAATACTGGGAAACAGCAACTTTAATTTTTACGAGTCAGTTATCCTGTACAATGACTGGTCAGTTACCCTGTACCTTGCTTTGTTAAAGCCAATAGTGTTATATTAGAAAGATGTCAGTACTTGGAGACAAGAGAAGGGTTCTGCCATTCAGTCACTGAGAAGCGCCAGTGTTTTAGGTCTGATTGGGGAGACATAAAGAAGAATCAAAGATAGCTCCCACTCTCAAGGAGCTTGGCCTAATGATAAGTTAGTAATTGTGCAGGTATAGAATTTTCTATATGTTGAAAAGATATAGATTAGATATTATGGTAGTTCAGATAAGGATGAGTCTTACCTCGATATTAGAGAATGTGGGCAATATTTGTGAACGACAGACAGTTATTCAGAGGGCTACAGTACACATTCACTTTAACTTGTGCAGACCAAAAAGAGAACTTTAACTGAATAAGCAGAGGAAAAGGTACAAGAAAATATAAGACATAATTTGGTCGGAAGTATATAGGTCAATTTGGCTGGTAGAGGGTTACATAAGAAGATGTCTTAAAACTCAGGTAGGGCTAATTATTTGAGACAGTAAGTTCAATGGAACATCATTAGCACAAATCTAAAGAGTCAGATTATATTGTAGAAACTAAAAAGTCATTGAAGGTTTTGTATAGAACCAGATTCGATCTTAGAGGAATCTTATCTGACATTGACTTACACATTTGTTTAAATGAGTTAGAGACTGAAAGTAAGAACATTGGCTTTGAGCCACCACAACTTAATTTTATTTTCTAAAATGTATCAGAGATTTTTCTGGATCTTGGGGTGGGAGGTGGGATTATGGCAGGAAACTGGAGGGGCTCAAAGTGTAGGGAAAAGATTTTGTGTTTCCCTCTTTACAGATGGAAAGTGAATGGGGGATTTTGAGCAAAAGCATATGCACTTAATAGTGATTTATGAAGATTACCTTCCTGCTGATAGAGGACAATGGAATGGAAGACAGCAAATATGGATGGATAAATATCAATAAACGTTGTTGTTTCAGAATATGAGTAAGGATGTTGATGTAGAGCAAAACCTTCGGAAAATATGATTGAAATCTGTCACATCTTGATGTATTTTGACAATATACCCTACAGGACTTATTCGTGGAGTAGGTATAGGTATCTAGATATGTGTAAGAGAAAGAAGCAGAAAATCCTTTACAACTTTATAAAAATGGAAGACTAGAGGAGAAAAGATAATAAAAAGCAATACAAGACACTTCTGACCAAGGTGAGTTAAGAAGGAAGAAATTTATACTTCCACTTGACGCTTATAAATAAAATGACAGAAAAAGTATGTGAAACAACAGTTTTCAAATATTGGAAATTATGGAATGAAGGATAGTGATTCTGGAGAGACAGAAAACAAATAAGATGAGCCTCGTGATTGGTAAGCTTTTCTTGATAGAAGCGATTATCTTTTGTAAATTAGGGAATTGACAAAAAAAGGAAACATTTTAAGATAATTTTAAATAAACTTTTTAGGTTATTGGCTCAGAGCTTGTAATAGACAAAATAATTATAAAATTACTTTCTCCTTAAATACTGACAATATAAATCAGATTTCTTTATTCACACTTCATATTCTATTTTATGAAATACTCATAACCCATGACAAATTCCAGGCCTGAAAAATAAGAAGACTTTTTGAAGTTATGTTTTTTAAATGGTTTCCTTTATGTTTATTAAGTAACAGGTGGCTTTAAAAATAGGCTTTACAAAATAACTCAGTTTGCTTTATATTTTCAATATTAGTCTTTAGAAATACAGTTCAAAGAGAATGTTAAGCATTTAAAAACTACTTCACTGTTCCTGAGTTTTGTTTACTTTTTTAAATAAACAAAAATAAAATGTAAAAGAATATTATAAATCCTATGATATAGAGCACTATTTAGTATTTTTTTTTTCATGATGATGAATAAGATCTCAGAGAATATGGGTTAAGGATATGGAATTTGGAATTAAATTTTGCCTTTTTTTGTCTCATTTAGGTTTTATAGATGATAAAATGGTTAACTTTCTAAAGCTGTTTTACATATTAATGCTATAGACTATGCAGTGTGCTGGTCTCATGCCTACAACATAAGACACATTTAGTGAATGGCAGCTAGTGGTGATTTAATAATGATATCATCTTAATTTGCAGAGGCAGATTGACTCTTAGTAGCTTTTCAAAATTATTTTTAATTTTTTAATGGAAAATTTAAGCATACAAAAATAAACAAAATTGTATGATAAAATATTAACTTCAACATTCTTTATCTAGGTTCAAAAATTATCATTATTTTGCCATTTGTTCACATCTGCCTCAACACTTTACTCCCCTCTAGATGACAATAGTTATTATTGCTTTACAGGTTTCTAAAAATATATGCATTGCAAAATTGAAATGTGTAATTCATAGCTATATTATCGTGAAAAATGAATACAGCAAGATATCTCTCGTGCTTCTTAGAATAAACTTTCCAATTATCAAAAACTATTTTTCTTGTATCTTATCAGTTACTTTTGCTCCCACTCTACTCTCTAGAGAGGGTCACTATTTTGGTTCTCACTGTAGATTAAGTTTTTCAAGGTTTGGAATATATAAATTAAGTCATACTATAATATTCTGTGTGTGTGTGTGTGTGTGTGTGTGTGTGTGTGTGTGTGTGTCTGTTTTCCAGCTCACATAATGTATGTGAGCTTTATCTGCCAGGATACATATATCAGTACTTTCTTTTCCTTGCTAATATTTCACTCTATTATCATGAAAAAATCTGTTTTTCCTTTCTTTGATGGACTTTCTTGTTTTTGGCTTAGTCTTTTATGAATAAATTTGCTAAAAAATTTTTAAACATTTTTGTGAAATACACACACACAAGTTGGCTCAATGTGTATGAATAGAATTGCTTAATCAAATGATAGATGTATAGTTAACTTTATATTAAACCGTAGACTTTTCCAAAGTGGTTATATTGATGAGACTCCATTAGCAATGTGTGAGAATTGGAATCATCTGCTTTTTATTTGGATTGTTTATTTACTAACTTTAGCTTATGTCATCTCTTGTCTAAATAATTAAAATGACCAGTTATTAAGTAGCTCGGATTATGGTAAAGTATAGATTATAATTGACAAGATTATAGCTATTCAGGTCTTCGAGTGAATTCAGATTGATAATACATAATTTAATACTCAATTTTCACTTTACCTTTATTGATAAGGAGCCTCAATTATAAAAAAGTTAAAAAGTTCACATAGTTGGCCAGGTTTGGGGATGTTTCCACCAGGAAATCTGACTCCGGAGCTTGATGTTACAATATGACATTTACTGCTCAAAAGGGAGATCACGCAGTTAGTTTCAGGATCTCTTGCACGATTATTTAATTAAATTAAGTTTCTCACAATGCTAATTATTTACAGAACTCAAATAATGTTTTTGTCTAGGCTGGATTAGAAAACAATAATTTTACCCTCTCACCACAGGGTAAAAATGTCTCATTTGGACTGCAGAGAGAAAAGCGAAGAAAGACAATCTATTACTTCAGATCAAAGCTTTATGAGACTGAAGGCTGTGTACCTATTGTATCTGAAAATCATCTGCTGTCTACTTTCATTAATTGCAGCCATTTGTCAAATCAAGTCTGTGCCTCCATTTAACATTTTTTTTAGTATTTCAAAGCACAACAGTAATAAATATATTAATATGTATATACATATTTGTATGTAAATAAATTTCTATGATAGAACCTTTATATGTGCATGGAAATGCATATGTGGAATGTATGAATGCACAGTGGTACACAATAGATTAATTACTTCTTAAAAATCCCTTACACATTCCTAGTTCTAATTGCAGAGATATTGTTAGTATAAACTTCAATTTTTAATAAAAGTTAATAATATGTTCAAAATAATTTAAATATTAAAAATAGTATTAACATATACATATGAACACACATATTTATGCACACACAATCACAATGTCTAACGTGTGCAATAAGCTTTTTATTTAAACTATATTTATGACTAAGAACTTAAATGGCTAGATCTCAAAGGGTATACTAATCGTTCTATTTTTAAAATACATTTCCCAATATTGTTCAAAAATTTCAAGCTATAAATACTTCAATACTGAACAAAGTACTGGACAGCTCAGTGAAAAGTTCATAGCTGTCCTTTTATACATATATTTGTCATATATTTATGTCTACCCAGCTCTTTCACAACAGCAAAACAATGAATAACAATGAAGTCAGATGCAATTGCCTTTAATAGAGACATCTGTATCAACTGTTTTCTCATTCTCTTTCTCATTCCTCCACATTCTTCTCCAGGTGGGTCACCAGGCTGCTTGTATTCCTTTCACTCTCCACGTTTAGAACTGAGTAGGGTCAGACAGACATTTTACAAGAGCTTGTTGTGGAGTACAAAAAATATGTATATATTTAATGACTTTTCATGAAACTTGAATATTTGAGGAGAAAATTTTTAAAACTGAGGGCAAACAGTGAATCACATTAATTGCAGAATAAGTGAATTGCTTTAAGTTTCTCTGAGCAGTGTTAGTTTTTAAAATTTCTAGAAATTTATGTTTTTACTCTACCATACAATATGTTTGATTAACTAGTATCTTTCTACAAATTCTACTTTTTCTTAAGGAATCTAAATGTGTAAATTCACTATTCAACACAAAGGAACTTCAATTAAAATAATAGATAAACAAAAATACATATACAATGAAATATTACTTGGCCATAAAAAAGATGAGATATTATCATTTTTGACAACATAGATAGATCTTGGGAGTATCATGTTAAGTGAAATAAGTCAAGTGGGAAAGGACAAGAGCCATGAGATTTCATTCATATGTGGGAAATAAAGCAAAAAGCAACAAATAAATACTTGAAATTAACCTGTTGTTAATATATGAGGTACAGATGTGATTTTCTTTTATTTTTTCCAAATGCTTTAACCAGTGTTCCAAGACCACTTATTAAAATTATCCTTATTTTATGCCCCAATCTTATTAGTTTACTTGAGGTTTAGTATGTTTATAAATACTACAATATATTTATAGATTAGCTTGAAGACAGTATTCTTTCAACATTTAATCATCCTATGAAGACAGAGTGTATATCTAAATATATTTGTGTCCTTTCTATATATCTTAAGAGTATACCTTAATAGTATCTTAATTTTATATATATTAATCATGTTTTATCTAATACTCATTATTTAACCTTAACAATGGATTAATAGCAATAAGTCACTTTTACTTTCTTCCCTTTAAGCATCTTTCTCATATAGGCAGGTCTAAATCTCGCACACAGCCTTAGTGATAGATATCTGTCTCCAGTTTATGCCATTTCTTATTTGGTACCACCTTAGCCCTATAACACTAGAGATTTTCAAATGAATCATATATGTTGACTTTGATGCTTAAGTTCCGTTTTCTCACAGGAGACTTTCCATTCTCCATTCATATAAATTTCTATTAGGACATCCCATCAGTTCCCAATGTGTATCCAGACTCTAAGCAGTAGATAAGAGATCATTTGCCCGGCTTCCTAATTTTTTTTTTTCTAAAGTGAACATATATGCTTGAATCTCACCTGAGCTTTAGATATACCTGCTACATGATGATCATATTGCATTTTAAATTATATTTTCAAACTGAATAGAGTGAGTGCATTGAAGAACTATTTCTTTTTATATATTTGACTTGAGGAAAATAGTTTATGAAATTACCTTATTTACTGGTATACATACTTCTATACTTTTGCAAATTGTATTTCCTTCTATAATTTTGGTTGTTTTAATTTATATGTTTAATCAATTTGGAAGTAATTTTGTTTGCTGTGAAGAGTAAATCCACGGCCAGCTTTTCCATATAATTAGTTTTACTAATTACCGAATGTCTTCACGTATTGGACCCTTTTTTCTAAGAAAACAACAAAGCAACAGGTAAGAAAACTCAGTTTTTGCTTCTGAAAGATGCTTTTTGTCTCCCATTTCTGTTTCTAATAGCTAGTTAAAAAGCTCAAATACTTCTATGAACATAGTAATATAAATCTATACTTTTAAATGTCATGCAATGTGTTGAAAATTATATAAAAATGGGTAACTGTCATATTCAGATGACATTGGACTTTGAAGATAAAAGGCATCAAAAATTTTAATAACATTACGTATAAGAGAAAATAAATCAGCTGACCTCAATTTTCTCAAAAGCAACATTCAAACTCAAAGTGTAATTGGGTAACTCTTACTAGATAGTTAGAGGAAGTGTGATCCATGGATTTTATAATCACTTCAAATTTCTTCGGGTATAAAGCCAATATAAAAATGGCTTTAAAATGCAAGAACTCATTTTGTGCCCATGTGCCTATCTTGGGAAATTACTAGAGGATGAGCTTTAAGCAACCAAGAAATGACTTGGGAAATTACAGCTAAAGGACTAGCAGTGATAATTGAATAAACTTATATGAAGAGTAAATATTAAAACAAATATGGGTATTAGAGCAAGAGAAAGATTGCAAATGTTATGTCTTCTAACCATGTAGACATGATCAAATTAAAACAAATTAGCTGAACAGTGACTATAGCAAATAATAGTGTAGTGCATATTTGAAAGTTGCCAAGAGAGTAAATTATAAAACTTATCATTAGAAGAAAAAAAAATGTGTAACTGTGTATGGTAACAGTTGGTAATTAAACTTATTGTGATCATTTCTCAGTGTATGCAAATGTCAAATCACTATGTTGTATATCTAAAACAAACATAATGGTACATCTCAATTATATCTCAATAAAAATGTAGAAATAACACCTCTAAAGTTCTAAAAGAAATTTCAAAAAAGATTAAAGGAGACATAATTTAAAGGGTCTACTTAAAACTGAAAAAAAAATATAGAACCAATGTTAAGATTTTGTTGGATTTTCATCTGGTCTTTAAATTCTTAGATTTGATAATATTCCCTTTCAAACTTTCTCTACAGATAGTAAGTTTTAGTTCTGATATGATATGTATATTTTAGATTTTAATATAAGAATGTTTTATTTTGCTATAAAATCTTGACACATATTTTATATTAGCAAATAACCCTCCAATTAGTACATGTACAAAGTTCATTAACTACCTTCACATTGTTGGAAACTTATATTGTTTCTAGTTTTCTATGATTTCAAACAAATCTGAGATGACCATCTCTGTGTGTGAAAAGCTATTTCTCTATTTTGAATTGTTTAATTAAAGCTTACTTTCAAATGCTGATTATTTCCACATTAAAAAAAAAAAACAAACATTAAAAAAGAAATAAAACAAATTTGCTCAGAGACAACAAAGAAGGTAGGAAGCAGAGTGAGTTCATAGATTGGCTCATCTATACTAATGAAAGTCAAATATCTTTTAGTTAGAATACCAAATTGAAATAATAAGAAATAAGAAATAAAATATGCATGTGTGAGCATTTCTTTTCCTAGATAGTGCACAAGACTTAATTTAATACCTACCATTTCAGGAGGAATGAGAAAATTGAAATTAATATATAATGACAAATTCATCAATAAAAGGAAACAAACCATTGTTACATCCAACAGCATACTTCTGTATATTCCATTTGTATTTAATTCATTTTAAGCTTAGATAACATATTTATAATTATATATTTATAGCATATATATTTATATTTAACTATATATCTTGAATATCTATTTTTAAACCTATAGATCATATACTGTATTATGCATATAGTATGTCCATTATAAATATTATAATGTTTGACTTTAGTTTTAGTTATTTGTATTTATGCCCGTAAAACATTCTTGTATATGTCTTTATAGAACCTATACACAAATTGGCTTGTAGATATAAGATTAGAGTTAGAAGGTCAAGAGACATATCTATGTTCAAATAAAAAACAATTTTCTTAAGTAGCTGGATTTGCAAAACAATTTGACATTGTTTTAAAACTATATTAAGTAGTTAACTACTCTATTTTATTCATTTATTTTCATCATAATATGTATGTTATATAATAAAAAAGCAGACATTTGTTGACTACTAATGATATGTACAAAGCATATTACATCAAAATTTTTTAGATTTGAATTCTGCCATTATTATTTAAGAAAATCAGCAATAACAATAAAGAAATTATAACTATGCCAATACTTGATAGACTAATAGATAAATACAGCTGCATAGAAGACAGAGATCATATATAGAGCAAAAAAAAGCACAGTAATAATTCATCTGAAATTCAAAACTATATGTTCTATATCACAATTTCTTCATTGTCATGATATTTAATCTTGACTGTTACTTATCTAAGCCTTGAAAATTATTTACAAACCAATTATACTCACAAAAATTTCATTAGATTAAAATTTTAATAAACTTCATTTGGACACACAGCCATTCCCAAGCACTGTCAAACACATGCACATGTTCAAATAAAATTCTTTTACATGGACACATGCAATCTCACTTATTCTCAACCTTATATGAGAGAGTTATATTTCCATTAGGTCTTTCATCTATTTGGATCAGGGATTTTATATATTTAGGTAATTATCATGAAGAACATTTATTGAAATTACTTACTTTTTACTGCCTTAGCTCAGGACCTCTCTCCTGGTTAGTTTGTACTATTGCAACAAACTCTTGATTGATCTGTTCTCTACCATCTTGCCTTCCTCAATTTTTTTTAATATCTTTTGCTATGATCATTCTGAAATATAGGTGTCATCAAGCTTTCAGCTCTTAAAATACTTTGCAGTTCTAACTAAATATAAGCACAATTTATACTCCAGTGCTTTACACAATTTCAAACACCAATTATGCATAAAAGATATTTGCTAGAGGAATGAATGCACAATAGAAAAGGTGAGCATGGAAGATTGTTGCAAATTATATCTTTTAATTTTGAGTGTCAATATCTCTCATATCATAGACAGTTCCAATTCTCTTTCTGTTTCCTACCTTTCAAAAATTCTTCAATTACTGCTGATTTCCAGGTAATTTTTTCTACATAACAAAAACTTGATAGTATCAAAATGCAAACTTTGTGGTCTTTCAGACAACATAAATTAAATTTTGATTAGGACTAGTGTACATATTGTTTTTAAAACCATTGTGGAAAAGTGAAATTGAGCTAAAATTGTAATTTAAATTTTGAATTGACTGATTTATAATGGTATACACCAATAGTATTTTAGTAGAATATGAAAATAGGTCAATTGCAATTAGAACATTTTGTATAAGATGTTAAATCTGCCATATTTTGTGTTTATTAACATTTTCATTGCATAGATATTTAGTATTTATTGTCAGGCACTTTCATGTCAGAGTTTGTATTATGGTTGAATAGCTAACTATCTTACTATGAGTGACATCTTTGTATTTCCAGTCAGAATTAAAAAAAATGCAAATAAATATTCTTTAATGTCATAAACTGCCATGATAAGGAACATTTAAAAGTAAATTCCATGCCTACGAATTTCTGCCATTTTATTTCATTATTTGTGTTATAAAGATTTCAGAATAATACATATTATTAACAGGTTTTTCCAGGAAGTGTTATTTGTTGCTGGATTTTCTGTTTGTTGTTGTTGGGGTTTCTGTTTGATTCCTATTCAATTTGATTGCTTAGAATGTGGCAAGAAGATTAGATATCTGAAAATAAGGTAAGAGGAAAGTAACTAATAATCTAAGCATAGTATAAATTCATTGAGAGGGTTATTGATTTAATTAGAAATTTAGATAATTTTAACAAAATGATTTGAATTCCCAACATTAAAGAAGCATTATTAGTTTTCTGATGCATAAACAGAAGCTGAATTCAAACTGTATATTGTAAGGCCCTATCTTGATCCATCTGTACAACATACTATTCCAATCATTTGGATGAAATTAAGTTAAAAAAATATCCCTTTGGGGAAAGTTGATTTTACACTGAAGTTGAAGTCTATTTATATTTTATTTCCATTATTTTAATCTTAACAGCTGAAAGAAACCAAATGTTATTAAGTTTTCAGTGAAAAAAAGCATGTTCAATTTTATTTTTTATTATGGCAATTATACTGTTTTCAGTGTGCATATAATATTGATGAATGTTAATAGTTTTCATAAAAAACAAAAATACTACACACTCTTGAAATGCTTTAATATAAGGTTTATTTTAAATATTACTGGGTAATAGATACATTTTAGCTGTAATTTAAGTTAATTAAAGAATGTACAGAGGGTCTTAATATGCTGTATGTTTTTATGTTTCACCATTCTCAGCAAAAAAGATATATATTTTATAAATTTATTTTTTAATTTATTTTCAATTACAATTGACTCAACAAAAACATTTTTATGTGATCATTAGCTGAGAAATAAGACATATACTAACCTTAAGCTTATATTTTCATTTTAGTCATAGAAAATGGAAATTAAGATATGTACAAATACTTGTAAAGATTATAAATAATTAATATTTGTGTTATACCTGAACTTATGTTATTTTAGTTATTTATAAAAACAGTTGAACCTGTTTTTAGAATGTGATTTATAACAATTGAGGTTGTTTAATATTCATTATATAATCAATTTGTGATTATATAACAATTGAGGTTGATTAATATTCATTTCTTAAGTTTTAAATAAATGAGATCACAACAGTACAGATCCTTATGTCAAGAACATTTATTAAAGCCAAGTGACTGGGAAAGTTTCATCTGAGAAAGTTTTTAAAAAATGGATCAAAATCCATTACCATTCTTTTGAAAAATGTAGTAACTATACCCTTTTTTCTAATAGTCTCATGTAGCGCTTGCCAATACCACCAATATTATAAGACATTTTCATTTAGTAACTATGTGAAAATGGACAAGTTAATGAATGTCATTCATCTTAATTTCTGAGTGAAAACATCCAACTGTTTCTGAAATTAAATAAGTTTTTCACAGGGTTAAAATAAGATAAAAATAAATAATATAATTATGTTGGTTATTATAATATTATTCAATAAATATTATCAATGTTAATATTATCATGGATCATAATGTATATGCATTACACTATACCTGATAAAATATTGAATTAAAGTAAAATATAATAGAGGTCTTTATTTTAAAGCCATTTAAAATCTATTTGCAAACCATATTAGTAAATAGATGATGCACACTAACACACATTCTTATCCCTGCACATGAATAGAAATACTTAGAAAGCAAATGAATGGTAACAACCCTGCCAAACATATGAAGTATTCTAAAAGTTACCGGAAGTTTTAAAATCACGTGTTGTCATTCAAGACATTGTAATCAAGGGGGTAAATATGCATGCATGTCATAATTCTCATTGCTAAATAGCTATATATCTGTAAGCAGAAAGAAAGGAAAAGAGCTAATAGTGTTAGAATAAGTTTGAAGGAGGTGTCTGGCTTTCTTGCTTTCTTTTTTATGTCCAGATCAGATGTGACTTCTTACCTCTTACAGTAGAAAAAGAAGTAAAAATACCTGGATCATTTAGCAAAACTGGACAGGCCAAAAAAGATAAATTTGAAGATCCTTTGTGAATATATTTTCTGGTAAGACGTGCACCAAAGTCCTCTCATAATTAACCTCTCAAATCAAAACATAAGGGCTGAGACATTTATTACATTCCAATCTCTATACCTAGACAGAATGGTGCTGCTTATATAAAAATAATGGCTATATTATTTTGATGACAATCATTAGGGAGACATCGGTTAATAAATTTATATAGGTTTCGAGTGTACGACTTGAAAATACATCATCTATATATTGCATTGTGTGTTCACCATCCAAATCTCCTTTCATCACCATTTATTTGACTCCCTTTAATTGTCTTTTTGATTATAGCCATTCTAACAGGTATGAGGTGGTAGGTATCTCATTGTAGTTTTGGTTTGCATTTCCCTAATAGCTAATGAAGTTAAGCATCTTTTCACGTATGTGTTGGCTATTTGTATGTCTTTTTGGGAAAAGTATCTATTCAGGTCCTTTGCCCATTTTTTAATTGTATTGTTTATTTTTTTTGTTCTTCAGTTGTGTGAATTCTTTATATATTTTAAATATTAGTCCCTTATCTGAGGTGTTGTTTTTAAATATCTTCTTCCATTCAGTTGGTTGTCTCTTTTTTTGTTAACAGTTTCTATTGCTGTGTGGAAGGTTTTTATCTTCATATGGTCCCATACATTTAGTTTTTTTGCTTTTATTTCCCTTGCCTTTGAGGTTAAATTCATAAAATCTCTAAGACCAAAGTCCATAAGTTTAGTCCCTGTATTTTCTTCCATGCAATTTATTGTTTCAGATTCTTTACTTATGTCTTTGATCCATTCTGAGTTAATTTTTGTGTATGGTGACAGATAGCAGTCATTTCATTCTTTTGCAAGTGGCTTACTAATTTTCCCAGGACCATTTATTAAAGAGGCTTTCTTTTCTCCATTGTATGTTTTTGGTATGTTATATAATTCTTATGTTTGTAAATTCCTTCTCCTAAAAGTGTGAAACTGCATAATTTCTAAAGCATTTGAACAACTTAAGGTTGTTGTGGGGTCAAATAAAAAAAAAAATGCACTCACGCTTGTAATCACATGTCCTTTCTATAAAATGGTCAGACACCAAAGGATGTTAGAGAAAGTTTCCTTGGTATCTATGTTGAAATTCAATGTGTTTACACACAAAATGTTATATACAGTACTGGTTAGTAGTTGTTTTCAGGTCACATTGATAATCTCCCATACATCTAAAAAGTATTTATTGATTGCCTAGTGTGTACTAGGTACTATGTTGAATACAGAGCAGTGAGCCAGACATAGTGCCAGCTTTCATTATACTTTCACTTTACTTATATTTCATTATACTTATATTTGTGAAATCTGGCACAAGAGATTTTACAGCCAAGTGCTATCAATGCTAAGATGGGGATAAACAAGAGAGAGGGTAGACTAGATGACAAAGCACAGTTTGTGTGAGTCATTACAAATTTGTCTATAATTAATGACAAACTCAGACAAGATGACACATGATCATTATCAAGTGAAGAAAAAAGGACACTTCAAGATGAGGAAAACACAAATACAAAGGCCTGAGCTGAGATGAATGTGGTATTTGGGATTATAATTAAAATTTGGCTTGGGCATTGAATTTAAGAATAAGAGACGGTTGTGATAAGACAGAATTTTATAAATTTTATCCAGACCATTATAAAAAGTTCTCAAGCAAAGGCATTAAGGTGGAACAGTCCATTCAAGGTATAACATTTTATATCCCCATAAGGCTGGAAAACATTGACAGCACTTGTTCTGGCTTTCCAGCATTCTTTCTAAGATGTATGAAATTGAAAACAATAAGTTTTATTAATATAGAATATGATTCCCATTCTGTCTCTTTCTTCCTCCTCGATCTTTTGTCCTAGAGATACAGAACCTCTCATGGACACTTCTCTGCTGTTTTTGATGCAAAAAAAAAAAATTGTTTTTGATGCAAAAATAGTTGTGATGGTACTGGTCTCATTCAATTAATGCTAAATTGCCCAGACTATATCTGTGCTCCAGGAGCAGATGTCTGTTGAGCACACCAAGGAATCCAGTCTCAGCAGGAACCTTGGGATCAATCAAGTTCCTCATAAAAATGTCTTAAAAGCCTTGTTTAGTCTGAACTGTTTATTAATGTTTCTTCATTACTGCAATGAGAATATTCTAAGATTTTTCAATTTATAAAAATTCTTATTCTCTGAAGCCCCTTTTTCACATTTATTGGGTTTAAAAAGAGAGAGATGATTTGAACTCTACCACATTTGTTTGATATTGCATCTTTTTAAAAGATCACTTCAGGTAAGCCTTTATGAGGCACAGGTATAATTTAGTTTGTCAATATTTTCCTTACACTTTTCCTTTGAATTTTGCAACTAAAATATTGATAATTTTAATTAAGCATATTTTATAAAACATGCATAATTCAAGCAGTGAAGCAGTAGAGAGAATGATTGCTTTATAAATCATTTATTCCAATGTAATTAGACATACGTCTTAGATAATCATAATTTGGGGGGAAATATATAAATAGGCTGAATTCAGGAAAAGACTGTGGACAAGACAGACTTTTTAGTACAGCAGATTAATAGTGATCAATTAATATTTCAAACCTGATTTGGTAAGATAACTGCCATTTATTATAGGGTTATTATCAAATCATGATGACTTTAGGCTATTTCCAATAAAAAAATTCAGATTTAATGGAAAAAAATCTTATTACAGTAAAATATTCAAAACAATACATGTATGAGAGCAATTAGGCAGGAGTTTAGGAAAAGCTCCTTTGAAAAGCTGACCTACTTATTTGGGTCAATATATTCTTTTAAGTATCTCTTTGAAGAGGGCAATACTCTAGGAAACTTAATTTACCAACTTTTGGTGTCAAACATTAATATCAATAATTAAAATGTTAAAATGCATTTTATATAAATGTTCTTTAGAAACTTGCTCAAGCATAAAGAAATGAAAAGGAAAGTTTTACTTTGAGATGTCAATTATAGATTCTATTGAAAATACTACATAGCTTATTAAAATATTTAAAATCTCATTTAAGTTGAAATTATTATGTAAAATACCATTAAAATCACCAGCTCTCCTGGTAATCAATGTTCAATGAAAGACTGGATAAGCTTGACATTTAAAGAATCATTTAATTTACTGCCAATCTTCAAAATAAAGACTTTTAATTATTTTGGCACATCCTAATATATCATTTAATACAGAAAAGAAAATGATCTGAATAATACAATTGGTTCTAATACCTCTGGATATATAAAGGAAATGTGAAGTATAAGAGGTAGTGATTGTTAAGGGTTTCAAAGTAAATGTTAATAACAAATCTCAATTTTTTCTTGGGTTTCAGCAAAGTAACTCTACCTCTGTGTTTCTTAATCTTTAAAATAAAAATTAAGACTCTATTCCACAGGTTGCTGTGAGTTTAAAATGAGATTATGGATGAAAGCATTTACAAGCTATAGAAGCAAACCAAATGGTTAAATGAACATATGCTATATTGTAAGATAATTTTATAGGTTAAATGGAATAAAAATAAAGTATCAGACATATTGTGAGCACTGAATAAAACTAAATATTTGCCATAGTAAGATAATAACAACATACCAGTTTGAACTTATTTATATCCTTTTGTAAAAACAAACATGTTGCAATATAATACATTCTATTTAATGATTATAGAATGTATTGTTTGAAATACATTCTTTAGTTTTATTATATATTCCCTATGCCAAATCTAAAAAAAAAAAAAAAAATTAAACAACCAAGAATGACCTTGGCCTACATACAATTTGTTTCTGTGTAGTATGGAATCCTCAGTCTTTCTGTAGACTCTTTGGTCTCTGTCATAGGAGCATTGGGACAGACTACCACTCCTTTAAAAAAATCTACTATCAGACCCATGTCGACATTTAGCAATGGCTAATGGCTAATGTCTAATATCTCCGTTTAAAAAAACTTGTTAAAGTGGATTGTAAGAGAAAAAAACATTGACATTTGCATCTCCATGTTGTTTTAACTGTATGCTTGAGAACATATCCTTTATTAAACAAATGGTCAGAACATTGTTACACAGGAACTAAAGTGAGGGTGTAGATAGGGATGAAGGCTTTCTCTTTCAGTGTAAATGAAATATGAGTTTGCCAAGGAACTGAAATAGAAGTTCTGGGTCTCTAAACTGTCTTGACAAAGTGATTTAAATTTGATAAGACAATACTGAAAATATAGAAAAAGTATAATTTAGTGTCGCCCATTCTGTCAAAGCTAAAAAGATTTTTATACATTGTGTAATGTAAAATTCAGAGAAACCTGTTAAAGTTTTTTGTTGTTTTGTTTTGCTTTGGTTGTATCTTCACTAGTCTATGATGGATTTTCAACATGGCTCTCTCTCTCTAACTTCGAAGTCAGATCAGAGCTTAATCAGTCTTTTCTTTCTCTTCCCTGGTGGAGGAGCATTTGTAAAACTAGATGAGAATTGGATCTAAATTGACAATTACTATTTCAGTGCACAAAACCACGTAATACAGGTACTGAGAGAATTTGATAAATCCAGGTAGCTTTTAAATTAGAGAAACTGCAAGGTAAAAAATAAAGGCACAAAAGGTCAGAAAAGAAGTCTTTCTGAGCGTTTTCACTCAGGGTCAAAGTGACTTTTTTAGTGCTGTGATAAACAGGATTATGAAATTAAATTATGTTAAAATTACAAAAAAAAAAACCAACCTTGACACACTTCCCTTATCTCTCTGCCTTATTTTATGTCTATGAGAGTCAGCAAAAATGACAATTATAGGCAGATATTTTGCTGGATGTCTCTTCTTTGGTGATGAGTAAAAAAAGACATAAATATGAATCACTGCATTAAAAAATAATAAAAATTATAGATTTTGAGGAAAACATTGTTATATTAAGCTTAATGTCTTCTGAAGAATTTTCAGTTGTATAATTTATTAGACAAAAGTGCTCATTTTAATATAACAATTTTAGACATACATTTTTAATATCTGAGGGAAATAATAGTAAACAATATAAGCAATGGAATTAAATATAATCTTATCTTTTTAGTAGTATTTTAAAATATATATTTGATGTTTTGTGAAAGGTGTTGAAAAGATCTGGTGCTCATTATATTGCATCCCTCTGTTAATGAGAAAACCTGGAATACATTACATAAAATATATAATTAAAGATTCAATTTACTTTAAAAATGATTTTTGGAGAGTAGTAATTGATACAAGATTGTGAAATTAAGCTAATATTTTCTGTGTCTCTGATTGTAATTCATATACATTAGTCAGGGGAAATAGCCATTATTAAATTCTCCAAAGTTTAAATTGTTCATTTAAAGTTAATTATGCCTCAAAACTTTACCAATGTTAACCTCGGTCTGTGGATAAATAAAGGAGCAGAGGCCTGGTTCTTAAAGAACTCAAAATATTATGGAAGAAGGGAAAAAAGAAAAAAGAAAAATGGTCCGTGAACTAGGATGTATGAAACAAGGTAATAACCCAGCATGGGAAGCAATGCATGATTTCGATCCCACTGGCCTCTAACGACCTTAAAATACAGACACAAATCGTCAACATGGCTATCAAGACTCTGCACGATCTGCCTCCTGAGTGATATGATTCTTGCTTATTCTCTCAAATTTATTATATTATGTGCACTCACAAAACTCTAGACACACTGTCTTTCTGTTAAATACTGGAATAGGCTATGATTGTTCCCCTCTACTAGAGCTTCTGCACTTGCTATTCCTTTATACTGAAATAAATTCTTTACAATTCTTTCCACAGGTAGCTTTCTTTTCCTCTAGGTGTCATTATTGACATCAAATCCTTAGAAAAGCTCCCTCCTCCTTGCTGCCCATTATTTTGTATGGTTGTACTCTTTTTCTTTATCTAGTAATTTCTTATTCATTTGCCTCTTTACTTGTAATCGTTGGCATCCACACTAGAGTAGGTGCCCTATGAAGGCCAATAACGCATGTGCATTTTTTTGTCAGGCCATCTGCAATTTCTAGCATAGTATCTAGCGACCCCAGCTTCCTCATCTGTAAAATGGAAATAGATTGGAATATAAGGGTAATTTTGTGACTTAAATAAGAAAATGCATCTAAATATTTCAGAGAGCACTAGGCTGTAGTAGTTACCAAGTATATTAGTTATCTAATTTAATTCCACAGCCTACATTCATGTGCTGATAATCTTCCGCATGCAACAAGTGTTTGGCTACAAAAAGGAAATACATATTGTGTTTAGTATACATTCCGTATATAAAGGTAGAGAAGTTTTATTTTATATATGATAGATACCAATGGCATAATGATAATACCAAATAGATGTTATACACACACACACACATACATATAATGATAACTGTTATAGGTAGGAGAAATTACATATCTATAAAAATATTAAATGTTTCTCTATCATTTGAATAAAATGTAGGTAAATATCATCAAATCAACAATAAAAATGAATAAAATACACACATAATGCTTCTGTGTTTATATAGAGAGATATACATATATATGTACATTTAACTTAATAAAATGGTCTTGTATACAAACAAAATTGGCTTTAATTTAATTTAAAGATGTAATAAAAACATGCTATTATTAGGCAAAAAAAATTAATTTGTCCTTTACTAAATTTCCAATTATGGCCAATATCCTTCTCATCATCAGACTTTCTATAAAAAATTAGAGTATAATGATGATGAACACTTACAAACAAGATATCTTTGGAAATCAAATTAGCCTGCATCATTATCACTTTCTTAAAAAGCTAACACTGTAATTGCCTAATATATGAACCTGTGGCCCTCCTATAGACTAATGCATTGGTCATAATTACCTTAAGCATTGTCAAAATAGTGATTCTAAATAGAAGAGAAATTTCAAGTGGAGAAACAGTCCTAGGATGAAACAATGAATGATGCAGGGCAAAACAGAGGACTTATGTGAAAGGAAAGAATGTTGGCGAAGGGAAGAGTGTGTAGGAGGTAGGTTTAAGGAAGCTCCCTAAATATACTTTTTACAAAAAACTAAGCATACCATTAGAATACAATTGAAGAATCTTTTCTGAAACATAATGCTTTAAAATATATTCAAGTTGTCACCCTTTCACTTGAACATTATTAAAATCATGGCATTTCACTTTTCTAACTTTACAAAAAATAATGAAACACTATGACATCCTGTTTTATCTTCTCCCCATCTTCACCCCTACATAGCTCATATAATCATTTTCTGAATAACACTCTCCTCTGCTGTTGATTATTCGCTCAATTAATTGTTTTCTTGTGAGTTTAAATATTAGTTCTCTATGCTCCATTTTCTGTTAGTAGTTACAGCTATGGGTGATATGCCATTATGAGGAGAGTTCATAGGTTATAGATTATGGTTTTCTTCTAAACATGAGCTGACTGCAGCTTTAGGGGAAAAAAGAGACAGATTTATTGTAACCTTTTCTTGTTTATATTTTCCCTCAAGTTTCTGTCAGACTTAATTATGTCAATATAATAAATATTTTAAAGTATGAAATGTTTTTGATGAAACTAGGGTAGAAATAATTGATAACTTAAAAAGTCATTGTAGTATTTACTTAAAACTTTATTAGCATTTACAGAATTAGGATGATGGTTTAAAATGTTTTCTTTTTCATAAACTTAATTCGTTAAGCTGATAAAACGGTTTCTCTTTTTAAATTTATAGAATTATTTTATATTTAATTTTTAATTGTAAAAATTAAGTCATTGCAAGTGACTTAAACACTACAGTACTCTGTAAAAAAAAGATTTTTGTTAAACCTACTGGACAATTCATTAAATACGTGGTAAAGTTGAAATATTGTCAAGAATTAGACAATAGGGCTTCTACGAAAAGCATCAGAATAAATAAATACCAACCATTTTCAAAATTTACTTTCCAGTGAACATCTCTTAAATGCCATTTATTTATTTGTTTGTTTGTTTGTTTGTTTGTTTAAATGGGTCTTCCCTCTGTTCAAAAAAAGATTTTATGCTGATTAATGTCATCTGGAGGAATAAAACCATAGGGTGAAAAAGTAATTTCTTATCAAAGAAAAATGAAATATTTTTATCAAAAGTTAGTTTAGGGCTAGTAGAAATGATCACCATCATTATAACATCTTGCATTTCCCAATTTTTTTTTCAAAGTATTATCTTTAATATCTCATGAGTGACCCAATTATTTATTCTCTTGGTAACTAGAACAGGTATTTTTTGTTTGTTTGTTTTTGTTTTTGTTTTTGTTTTTATCATGCAGTCAGTAGAAGTAGACTCAGATGAAATGAGCAGAAAATAGCATCATATGTTATTTGTGAATTAACCAAAATAATAATAAAATATCGGTGAATTAACCAAAATATCAGTAAACCTATACCAACGATACTCAGATGCTAATTGACAGAACTCCATCCAAAATAACACCAAGGAACTAGTCTGGTGAAGACACAATTACACTAATTATGGGCACCACACCTTGCTGATTTTAGCTTTGTGTATGAGTTACTGCTGAAAGCCCTATTACTGCTTCACCGCAAATAATGCTGCTTCAACAGTACAGCTATGACAGTAAATGGACAAACAGCAAATGAAAAATAGATAAATTAGATTACATCAAAAATTAAAAGTTTTCGTTACCATCAAAAAAGAGAAAAGATAATCCACAGTTAGAAAAAAAAAAAATTAAACAACATACCTTATAAAGAACATGAATCCAGAACAGAAAAACGATTCTTACAAATAAATAAAAAGACAAATAAACCAATATAAAAAAAATGGGTAAATGATTTGAATAGATAGTTCTTGAAGGAAGAAATAGCTAGTAAACACATGAAAAGATATGCATTATCATCAACCCTTAATGAAATGCAAATAAAAACTACAATGCAATGTTATTCCACATTCACTCCAATGGTTAAAATCAAAAGATAGTATAACAAGTGTTGGGTGATAATGATGTGGGAAAATAGAAAAACTTCTACCTTGCTAGTGGAATGTAAACTGATTCAACCAATTTGGAAAATAATTTGGCAGCTCTTAAAATTTTCAAACGTAGATTTACTATGTGATGCAGTGGGTCTACTCTTAGGTGTCTACCCAGAAAAGATTAAACATATATCTGCAAAATATCTTGTACACAAATACTTTTATCAGCATTATTCATAACAATATTTATGTGAAATTTCCAGAACGGCCCACTCTATAGAGAGACAAAGTAGATTAGTGGTTGTTTAGGGCTGGAGAGGGAGAACACAGGGAATGATTGCTAATGAGTACATTATAAGTGATAAAAATGTTGTAAAATTAGATTTTCGTGATGATAATACAATTCTATGAAAATATTGAGAAAATGTTGAATCACACACTTTAAAAGGCTAATGTTATGGTATTATATCTCAATAAAGTTGTTAAAAAATTCACATGGTCCATAAGAAAATGCTATTTATTGGGAATATATAAAAAATAGCATTGTGATGTGATGTTAACTAAATATGTTGTTCAAAACATTTTTTAAATCTCTCCTTGTCATAGGTATAATGATGTAATAATGGGTTTGGAAGTTTATTAAAAGATTTAATAAAATTCAGCTTATGTAGACCATGTTATTTGCATATGCATTTATAACTGTTCCATCTTCCTGATAATATTGACCTTTAATCTTATTGAAATCTCTCTCCTTTTTCTCAGAATATATTATATGTTATATGGTCTAATTTTTATTTTGATATCAATTTAGCCATTCTTTTGTTATTGTTTATATAGTTAACTTTTCATATTCTCTTAAACTTTCAATATCTTTGTGCACCTGAATATAAAGTGTATTACACATTAAGGATAAACAAAAATATGATCATCAATTATTGTCTCATTTTTTATCCAGTCTAATAACTTTTGCCTTTTAAATAGAACTTTTTTTACATTTCTGTTTAATGTAACCACCTACGTAGTTGAATATATACACTCGAATATATATATTCATACATATATATGAGAGAGATTATAGATTATAATCTTTTATATTTATCAGCATGTGTATTGCATTTCTGGTGGTCTTGATTTCTTCCTGTGGATTTCAGCAGAAGTCTATTTTCTACAATCAGCTTTTCTAACATCATATTAATTTTTTATTTCCATAGTTACCACATTCTTTACACATTAGATTTATTGCCACTTTTTAAATTTTAATTTTTTCTTACATCTCCCATCTTATTTATTTGCTATCCAAGTTAAAATAAAGAGTGACTCCTCATATCATCTTGTAAAATTTCTACATGCACGTCAACACTCAGATCAAATATATTATATTTCATTCATTAATACTCTTAAAACACTTTGAAGTGAAATTAGTCTCACCATTATTGTACCCTTATAATTGTTTATTCACATCTATATGGTATTACCTTTTTTGTCAGTCATACTTGTATAGATTACTGCCTCTCTTATTAAGTCAAAAAAATATCTTTGGCTCACTTTTTGCAAGCTTTGTATTTCACAAAAATCAAAACAGTTTAAAGTAAATATTGATGTTCTATAAATTAGAAGTATTGAATTCAGGCTTTCTAATACCCAGTATTATTTAGCAAACCAAGACATATTACTGTAAACCTGTAGCACTCAATAAATGTTACTTTTTTAATGGTGATTATCATGTGAATCTGATGAGGAGGAAGAAGATAATCCAGGCATGGTTAATAGAATACTGAGGCTGTAAAGACTAATAAGGCATAGTCCTTTTCATTTTAGTTTGTGTATCATTCATAAACAAATAATGCAACACAGTGTTTGAAGGTCTGTGCTTGAATTACTCAGGGTACATGGGACACTAAGATAATAAGGTTTTACTTTCATTGGTGAATGATTTAACAGTGCAAGCTCACGACAGGAGTCTTTTTGAAAGATGAAAAAGATATTCTAGCTAGAGTAAGTTAAAAGCACCAAAAAATATAATAGCATGTTGTGTTTGAGGTATTGTACGTTGATTATTATGGCTGAAGCCCTGGTTGCAAGCAATAAGTACATTATAAAAATCTGTACATATGGTGCACAATGTTTATTATACTGTAATTTTAGTTACCTGATCTGGTTTTCCTTTCATTATATAAATGTCCTCATTTAGAAATTGTTAAAGTAATACAGGTAAAAGATGAAAGATAAAAACGAGTTTTAGAAAAGAGTTTCTTTGTCGTGGAATAGGGATACATACAAGAATGGAACTATGAGGTATATTTAAGAAATATAGTCAACAGCATTGTAGATCAGATCTCTAGAACCTGACTTTTTATACAAGATTCTTAATAATCTTTTTTCAAACCTATTGTTTTAAAATAATTTGATTTTTTGTCAACTTGTAATATCTTGATGTATATGTTGCTCATAAATACTATACATTTTATAATTCTGTTTTGGAAAAATCCTCTTTCCTAGGATATTAGATTTATCCAAAATCTCTTGTTTGGAATAGAGATATAAATAGATATTTCAGACATGTAGCATAAGTCAATTTGATTTATAAAGAATGAAATCCCACAATATGCATTACCAGACAATTGCATGATATGTTCATAAAGTCTTTTATGGAAGACTTTAGTTTTAGTCAAACCATACATAAAATATATTTTTAAAATTATTGGTGTGTTTTCAGTTTATTCAAGGATTAAAATAAACTGTGGTGAAACTACCAACTTGAAAGCCAAAAATAAACTATCTCTAATTGTTTAAAAATAATCTCTATGAAACTGTATATTTAGCATGAGAATTTTACAATAGTATCCAGAAAACTTTAAATTATCAGAGAAGATTCCTGGAAGTATTCCTCTTATAAAGTTAATTCACAGTTGCCAGGGTTGTTTTCATCAGAGAAATACAAGTCTTACATATCAGAATTTCTTATGTTTGTGCTTGAACTGTAATTGTGCTAAAATATTCTTTGCAAGTTATTTGGGTTTAAAAATGATTGATAATAATCTCCTAATTTGTAGTACGTAAATAACATATTTGGTTCAAAATTATTTGAAACATCTCAGTGTAATTTATTATCCAGAATTAATTCCATTATAATAAAGCCATCTATTTTAGAAAATATTTTGAATTAGATTTTGATGATCGATGAGTATATTATCATTTAACATACTATAAATGTTTCTCTATTTTTAAGATAGCATTTAGTATATATTACGGTAAAGGGTTAGGAGTTTTAAATAAATAGAAAATTATACCAATTAGGTGATGTTTATCAATGGTAAGAATTAATAACATGAAAGTCAACACATTTTGTAATATTTAAATATAGCTTATAACCATAGAGGATGTGTTAACTTAGAATACCATAAAGGAATATTGTGAGTGTTATAGTAAGAAGTACAATCTCAGACTTTAGAAATAAAGAAGAGACTATAAAGGAGTATTGCTTTAACTGAATTTGCAGTTAAATTTGTAGTGTGACTAAGGAGATTGAAGACCAAGGAGATATATTTTCATTTGATAATAAGTAAATTATTGCTTAGTTTTGAGAAACATTTCTAATAAAATAAAGCCAAGAACTAAAGCATAGATATTTAAGTACTAAGAGTTTGATGACAGTGTTAGCATGCACCTTTAAATACTTTTTGCTATACAAAGAGAACAACAGGTAAAACATTAAGTTGGAGTAGATTTTTAAATTAAGCAGAAGTGATTCGAATGAAGACAGCTTTTAATAAATGATGAGATATTACAATCTCTTACACATTAGAAGAATTGTTCTGGGAGAAAAGTAAAAACAGATGACTGTGACTGAGTAAAGAGTTTGATTGTTACTTTTTTATGAACCCCATTAAAATGGAATAATAGGATAATTTGTTTTATAATTCTAATAACCAGAATTTACAAACATGCCTCTTTTCTTAAGTAAGGTTGTTTTATATGTTAATTAATGTTTTTGGTGAAAGATACTAAAACAAAATCTTATATTAGTTAAGATGAAAATTAAGGGACTATAAAAATCAAGGACTATATAAAGCAAATGTAATCCAAAGTTTATTTTCAAGCATGGATATTTTCAAACTTAAATATTATTCCAAGTCTTCGTGTTCTGTAAGTGTTTTATTTAAGTCAAGAATACATGTTAAAAGTGAAGAGAGGGAGATGATGTTTTTGGTTTTCAAAGAGGATGATCACAACTAAGTCCATGAGCATTGACAAATGTCAAAGTCCTGTAACATTTTCTTATGAGGGCATCAGATGCTGGTACCTTATATCACTGACTAAGATTTGATCCAAAAGTTTTCAATGGTAATATATAGTAGAATAATAATCAATTTTTAAACTTATATGACTTCATATTGTAATATCATAATACCATTTTATCCTATAATACTATTCAGAAATTTAGAATCTCTACAAAAAAATTTTAACAAATTATTATAAAATTTTTCTTAAGAGAAAAGAAGACTCACTTCTGGAAGTCAATGTTCTAAAATACTATCCTGATACTGAATTCACTTTATATTCCTTCTAATCTCTTTATGTTTAGGAAAACTTGGTGACATAATTTGGAAATTCATGAACATAAATTCTTGTCCTCCAATCAGTGGTAGAAAGGAGAGAATAGAAGATTTTAAGCTATCCTCTTCCAAGTATAACAATATTTTCTCAACATCTGATACCATTACTAAACTGGCATTAGGACTTTTACATGATTTTCTTCTACTCTCTAATCAATTTGTGTAATTCAAGTTAATCCAGGAACTAATGACCAAAAAAGTTTCAGAATCTTTTCTTTCCCTACATAATGTCATGGTTATGAAAGTGAAGGGTATCGGAAGAACAAAAATATATTGAATAGTCTACTTTAATACTTTTAAAACCACATAGGTAGGTTTCTAACCAAAGTACATTGGGGCATAACCCTACTTACTTTTATAAAGTGTTTTACTTACATTGGTTGTTGGAGCACCTGAGCTTTAGAAGTTACTTTTGTTGTAAGTCCATATCAGCTTATGTGGATATTTGTAATTTTTAATATTTTTATTGTTAATTTATTATCTTCTCATAGCTAAATGGATATTTAAATTTTATACCCACATGCGTACTGAATTCTCATAAATGTTTTAGGAAAATAATGTTTTTCTATTGAAAACTTACATTTTTTAGGTGACCATTTAGACTGTTTGTGTTAAAGAAGAATTTAACCAGCATGATCTATTTCATCAACAATACCAGCAGGAGATGCTAAATTAACCATGACTAAAAACAAATTAAAATCAACAATAAGTTAAGAAATGTACATTGACAATATATACCTAATGGAAACATTAATTAGAAAAAGAAAATTCACTTGACTAATTGTTTAAGAAAGATTAACTGTAAAATAAGGGTTTATTTTTACGCATCCTAAAAATGAGAGCTAAATAACATGTTGCATCCAACTACTGCTTCAGAGTAGAAAATGAGTCACTTACTACTTGTCAAGTTAACATCTAAAGTAGCCATGCCATATTGTATGAATTTCTTCATTAACTGTATTTTTATCTGGTTATCATTATGTTTACTTTTTTTCCTACAGAGGATTATTATGTTTATATTTTATTTCATCTTTTATTGTCTCTGATTCCCTAGCTCCATCTGGCACATAGTGATTTCTTAATAAAATTTTCAGGAAAAAAGCAATACAATCCATTTATGCCTCAAAACATTTGTCTATAAGCTTGGGATTAGAGTTCTTAAAAACACTGTGTTCTATTTTTTGACTATAAGAACATTTTTTAACTGTTCAACTTTAGAGTAAACTTCCTTTCACTGACAGTGGTTTGAGATCAATTATAATCCTGTTGTAAGACCCTTACAATTTTCATCTTTTTGTGTTTGCTTTCCATGAAGCTTTGCGGTAATATGAGAGAGTGTTTGCTGGGGTTTGAAATGTTTGCTTTTTAAATTAGAGTTCAATTTATGCTGAAGCATGATTTTATCCAGGTAAATTATCATTAATAGTACTATTTTTATTATTGTTATTCTGTATTGCTTTGTCAGTAAGTTTTAGGAGATTTGAAGCTTATTATCTCCATTGTTTTTACCTAATGGGAAGTCCCCAAATGTAACTCTGAAATGAGAACCTATAAATTATAAATAAAATAATGTTTTAACAGATGAAAATCCAGCAATTGTATGAAAAAATGTCAAAATTATATTTAAAAAGCAGTATGAAAAAATAATTCGCATGAGCTTACCTCTATAAAATGGCACATTATATTATAATGTATATGAATATTTTAATTTTAGGTGTCTTCCTTAAGACAGGTGTTTCATAAATGTAAAATACAGCATGTAAAAAATAAAAAGCTTTTTATACTTCTTATCATATTCGTAAAGGCAAACAAGTTGATAACACTTTTGCATTCTCCCAATGCCATCTATTACATGTAATGAAACTACAAACCAGTTAATATAACCATGCTCTCATTTATATTGGGAGACAAGCAATTTTACTAATAACTTCTACAAGATAATTTCAGTATTTAAATAATCACACTAAATATTTTGGTATATCTCTTAGAAAAATAATCCTTATTTCAATATAAAATGTTTTTAATATACTATGTAAACAAACTGTGTCGGTTTTGGATGTTATATCTCACCATTTTGCAAGATATTGTTACTAATCCTAAAGGAAATAAGGTCATATTATATTTTTGCTAAGCCTTTTATGTTGTAACTAATGACTGGAAATAGATTGCTGGTAACAAATTTTTTTTGAACAAATTTCTAACATCTACATTTCAACAGCAGTATAATAATATTAATATTGTACAGTAATCATAACAATGAAATATTGGTGAAAGGATAAACACAGAGCAATAAAGCAGGATAGAGAAATCAGAGCTAGACCAACATGATTATAAGGGCCAATTGCTTGTCAACAATACTGCAAAACAATTCAGGGGAGAAATGATAATCTTGTCTTTTCAACAACTGTTGCTGGAATAATTGGACATTCATGTGCTGAAAACAGACAAACAAAGATGAACAGACAAAAAACTAACTTAAATCTCATACTTTACACAGAAGTATTAACTCTAACTTGAACATAGTTATGAAACACTTAGAAGAAAACCTTAGTGACCTAGGATTAGGCAAAGTGTTCTTAAGAGAAGCATGATCTATAAAGAATAGAAATAAAAGTCAATTAAATTCATCACGGTTTATAATTTTTTTCTTCAAAGATAGTTAAAACAATGTAAGTCATGTATCAGCAAAGATATATATATAACTATAATTTATAAAGAATACATGTAATATACATACAAGCAAATAAATATGTATGATATATGTATATAAATAAATCTCAACAGTAAGAAAACAAGTGATTCAATTAAAAATGGGAAAAATATTTGAACAGTCATTTCACTATGGATGATGTAAAGATGGCAAATGAGCATATGAAAAGAAGCTCAACATAATGAGCTACTAGAGAAATGTAAATTAAAACCACAATGAAATATTACCACATAATTTTTAGAGTGCTTAAAAAAATATTAACAATGTAAATGTTACAAGTTTGTGGAGCAACTGAATTCCATACATTCTTGGTGAAAATGCAAGATAAGATAGCTACACTAGAAAATAGTTTGAAACTTTCTCATAAAAAAATCCCATATAAGTTTAGGATATGATCAAACAACATTTAGAAATAAAAACTACGTTCACATAAAAACCAATGCATGAATGATTAGAGTAGCTTTATTTATACAATGTAATATAGTTTAGCAATAATAAAAAAGTCATGTTTTGATGCATCTGACAACATAGATGTACCTTAAATTCATTATGCTAATAAAAATAGTTTCAGTTACATGCTGTTTGAAATAATTCTTCAGCATAACAATAATCACAGCTGTGTCATCCTATTTATAATACATTCTCTAAAAGGTAAAATTACTATGTCAGAACAGATCAGTGGTTGACATGAGTTAAGTGTGTTTGTATGTGTATGTTTGGGGCACTGTCATTACATAAAGAGATTAAACAAGGGAGATTTTTAAATGTAATGGAATTGTTTTGAATCATGATTGTGGTAACGGTTACCTGTTTCTATACAAGTGTTAATAATATTCATGAACTATATAACAATAAAAATATTCAACTTATGGAATGAATCTGTTAAAAATCTAAATAATGTTGACAACTATAAATGATTGACACGACCAAGAATGAGCATTTACTCCAGGTACAAAGAACAAAACACAACCAACAAAATATATTCTGAGAAAATAAAACTATGGTTTTTTTGGCCTCTGTATTGGTCACTCTCCATTATTTTTACCATAAAAAATTTTGTCTCAGTATTCTTTGACCTTAATAAATGATTTCAACAAATACTAAGTGAATTTAATTAGTATTTTCAACAAGCGTGTTCTGCAAAGTAAAATTTTTATAAAATGTTAATGATACACCTTGAGTACATGTTCAAAAGCATTTCACAAATAATTATTTTAAACAAAACATAATGTATATTATTTCAGTAACATTCAAGGTTTTTAAATTTATGCCTTATTTTATAGAATGTACACATAGTTATTGTTAGGTTAATTTTATTGAGAATTATGAAAATAATTAATTTTTTCAATTATTATTACTAGTAGTAGTTGTAGCAGTAGTCGTATTTAATTCATTGTGAATTTATTATTCAAGAGATAAAAGTGGGAGAATGGAAAGTATGTAAACTGCCCCCACATGTGGCAGAAGTACCCAATTATCCGCCCTGTATTTAATCACTTTGCACTTTTCTTTTATTTATGACTCCTGAGTATCATCATATTCATAAGACCCCATCCATAATGATATCACCCCTCTTATTCTTTCTTATAGTGTTTTGTATTTTTTACATATATTTGATTACTTCCAAAATTAGTTTGGTATGTAATTTGAATGATAGGTTCAAGTTTTTAAAAATAAATTTTATATTACAATATGACATGAATATAAAAATAATACACAAATTTCAAGAAAAATTTTTCAGAAAATTTTATATAGTTTACTCACTCATGTTTCCATCTGGTGTTTTAGAAAATCCAACATTATCGGCATTTCAGAATCTGTCCTATGAATTCCTACTTGCTGACCCTCAGAGGTAATCATTATCCTGACTTCTAACACTGTAAGTTATATTTGCTTAATGTTGGACTTGATATAAATGATATATTTTATCTCTGACTGTTATACTTAGTATTATACTCGTGAGAATTATCTATGGTATACATTATTATTTTTCATGTCATTAGGTAGAATGAACAATGGGAGGCAATTATGAAAGAAGAATGTGAGCAATGTTGTTGATTGATAGCTTGATGTTTGCATAAACTGCATGATGATTTTGACTATGTTTTTACTAGTGAATGTCAAACAAATTGTATTGATTTAAGGTTGTTGAAGCAGAATTAAGAGTTTTCTATTTAGATTTGAATATTAGGTCTGAAGGAAATAAAGTATTTAGATTGAGACTTGGACTAATAGACACTGCTTAGAAGGTAAGTAAGATGAAGCAAGGTAAGTGTCTGTGTCAAGATGATTAAGTGTCTTTATTAAAATTTCTTTTTGACCATGTTTCTCTGATTTTAGTGGGTTCAAAGGATAGGATACAGAGAAATATAAATAACAAGTATGACTCATAATAATTTTGAGAGGAAAGAGAGAAAATATATAGATTAAATGCTAGACTGAATTATGAGTCAAAGAGGAATGTTTTATAGGAAGATAAGTAGATAAATAATCAGAGAAAACAAAGTATATTTGTGTGATAATGTAAATGATATGCATATAGGTGATATATGATTTATCTTGTAAGAGATAAAGGGAATGACTATCAAGAAAAAAAAACTGTTTTGAAGAGAGTTGATGTTAAATTTAGAATAGGGATAGGGTTTGGCTTTGATAGGAGCCTGTTCAGTTCATCTAGTACAACAGGGTGAAGAAGAAAGCAGCAGGATGTGTCTACTGATGTTTATTACTTTGTAATTTTGATAGGAGGAAAATAAGAGTTGCCTTGCTTCTCTTGTTATCAATAAGGTATAAGCTAAAATTACCTGTTGAAAACAAGGAAGAGGAAATGGAAGTTTCCACTAAAGAAGTAAATGTCATGAAATTATCATTTCAGGAAGTGGCAAAATTATAACTAAATGCTATAATATAGGTGCCAATGCTATGTGTCCACTTGAGATTTATGATAAATTTAAAGTAAAACTAGTCAGTGGCTTTGTGTAATTTTCTTCAACAAAGCATAGTTGATAAGCTACATCAAAGAATGATTATTTTGAAACAGAACTGAGTTTGTCCCAAGGAAGATGACCCAAGTAAGGAACAGCATCCTTAAGAGTGCACAAAGGAGCAATTACGGTAAGTGAAATAAATAAACCTCTCTTTATTTCTTGATTTCTAAACCAATGATGGTGACAACAGAGTCAGAGCACAAAAGATAAAATCATTAATTTTATGACAGATGAAAGCTGTAGGAGGATAAGGTTTCCATATGTGAGGCACAATATGCTTTCTAATAAACCATATCTTACATCATAAAACATAGCAAAGTAAATGTTTTAGTCTACAGGGTACACTCACTTACTGGGATTATTACATTTATATACTCGAAGATTGAGGCAAGCATGTCAAAAAAGGTAGGGGCAAATTGAAAGAAATAAAACCCTCCATGCTTAGCACTGTTGATAGACTAAACCCCAATCGAAAAACCTGTAGGAAAGGCTGCTATCTGATATTCAAGTAAAACACTTTATCTCTGCAGAGTGAGAAACTGAGCAATTCAAGACTGTTTAAGTCCTACATTTAAATCAGAAAAAAAAAAAAAAAAGTTTGCCATTTCCCAAAATAATGGTGAAGCATGCCACTTAATCAGTTTGTATTTAAAGTCAATTTGCCAGGGAGAAAAAATTTTTGGCATAATGTTGCAATCAAAGAGAAGAAAAAGAGCCACTTTAGAATGATAGCTTTCACCTTTCTCACTTCCCTTCCCTTGAGCCTCTTGTGGTTTCCAAGAAGTGAAGTAAAATGAGATATGGGAGATCTTAGCAACAAGGGGTGACCTCTACCACACATGGGCAACAGTGTGTCCTTTGGCACAGATTTTGAGGGAGCTTCCTCTATCCCTTACCAAGTGAGGACAAAGATTCACTCTATTACTGTACTCCAAATTAGACAGAAATCGAGATTTTGGTTGAGTGTCATTTACTTTCAAGAGTTAAAAATCCTATTTTTGTGAGGAGGAATTAGGAGAAACTGAATATATTTGACACTACATTATTTTTGATTGCTCCTCATAATACTGAGATTTGAATTTTATTAAATTCATTATTATAGGTTTCCTGAGCGATGAGAATCACTGAGGTAAAATAAGAATTATATATTAAATTCAAAAGTTCATCTTTGGAATTGTGTAAATATTAATAATGTAATTAGGAATATCTGGAATATGATTTTATTTGTAGCTTTTAAATTTTATTGATTTTGTCATTTCCTAATTTACAGAGTATTTTCTGTATTAATTATTTAAGACCTTATAAATAATTTTATTTGATATTTAACTGAATACAGTAGCAAACATCAATTTACCACATCTTTGGAGAAACCAAAAGGTACTGAAAGAAACATGTTCTCTGTCATATTTTTCTCCACTAAAAATAATATGCTATAATCAATACTTTTTACCTGTGTAATTTGAGGTTGAAACACAAACATAGAAAATAATATTTGCACATATTTCTTGAATGCCAAGGATTATAGCTGAACTCAGAAAGAAAGCTTTCATCTCTTTTTCTTATGCATTTGAATTTAATAAATTGAAGAGACAGTAAAAGATGGACTAATTTTCAGTAAATAAGCATGTATTTAAAATAATGAAGAAATAAACTTCAGAGAAATTTTAAAATAAATGTTTAGATGATTTAATATCCCCACTAATAGCATTATCTTTTCAAAGTTATGTTTTTATATTAAAAAACTAAAAATGATATAAGCTATTCACATTTCAAAAGATTATATCTTATACAAAGAAAATAATATGCTTAGTTATATAACATATAATGAATAACTTTTCATGGAAAATACTATTAATACACAGAGAAGGTATTACGTTTTCATGTAGTTGAGGAAAACATGTCACTAGAATCAATAAAAAGAGATATAAGTAATAGTTTAATTTCTGTATTATAAGTTTAGTTTTCAGACATTAATACAGATTTTTAAAATCACATATTTCAAGTTTTCTCTTAATCAACATGGAATTCCAAGATGACTAAAACATATAAATAAGGAGTAATGAAAAATATGCATCTATTATTGGATAACCAAATAGGAAATCTAGTATTGGATAAATTCCTGATTTGTGAGTTAAAAAAATCAAACACTTGAAAAAATACATTAAATATTCAGAAGTCAGGCGATATATGGCAATTGTTTTCACTAACATTAACATATTGAATTATTTTTAAGATTCTTTATTTTCAAATTTTAATATACCTAAAATGAGGTGCTTTCAGTAAATGTCATAAAGAAGTTTTTTTTTCCCTCACGGTTTAATTAGTAGTGTTTACTTCTTAAAAGAGATAAAAGATGGTACCTTTACAGGTCAATGATATCTTAGATTCCACTGCAGGAAACAAAAGTCTCTACAGGAAACTGGAAGGTCAGAGTGGGGAAAAAAGTTAAAATTATCATCCTCATCACATTTGACACTAAATCCCCCAGGAAAAAATACCTTAGAATTTCTTTGAAAAGTTATGTTATCTGGCTAACTGCCATTTTGTACTCTCTTTATTCTTTCTGTTGATCCAAGTAATTGATTTAGAAAAAAAACTAATTGTTATTTTTACTTCTCTTTAGGAAACTGACTAACAGATATAAATCTAGTTTAACTTCCTTCTTCAAACTCAATATGTGAGATTATTTTGTCTGTCCTCCCTCCCTTTCTCCTTTTTTTCTTTAGAAGACCTTGCTGCTTAATCAGAAAACTGCTGTGTGGCAAGCTTCCAGAGCACTTATGTAAGGAAATCCATCTGCCCCTTTTATGCTTGGAGGCTTTGTTTACATATGCATTTTGTTTATAATACTGTATTTACAACAGGGATAGTCATTTACACCACTGCTGTAAGACATCATTCCCTCAACTGAGATATTAGACCCACATTTCTGTTCACAGTGGATAAGTGTGTAACCATCATGTCATTAAAAATAGTGGTGAGTGTGTAGGAAAAAAGGGGTATGTACAAATTCAGTGACTGAAAGTAGCCTCACAGGTTAATCTGGTCATAAATTCCTAACTGGGCAGGTTATGGTGGGTAGTCATAAGCCCGCCCTATCTATTGTTCTTGTTCATCTAGGTAAACACCTCTTTGAAATGTCAGAAGAAATCTTCTTTTCCGGACCCCTGGAAGGCTAACCACACTCAAGGGAGCACATAATCTTAACTATCCTGTACCTTATATTCTCTCATCGTCATGCTTTCTTATTTTCCTTCCTTAATTTCAAACGTTTAAAAGAAACTGCAAAACTATCACTCTCTGGAACATTTGAGATCTTGCTTCCCAGCATGTCATCAGTTTGGCTCAAATAAACTGATAAAAATTCTCTATAGTTTTAGACATTCTTACATCAACATGGGCCATCATTAACCTAGTTTTGAGCAATTTTGCATACATGAGAATGAGTATATCTGAATTCTGTGAGAAGGCATGATTATAGCTATCTAAATATTTGTGTAAATTTGGATAATGCACATGTGTCTGTAGGAGTATTTTTTATTATATCTCTTTAAATGCAACTGTTACAAATTTGACAATAGCTGTTTCAAGTCTATGGTAATAAAATTTATATGCCTGTGTGTTTAAGAAAAATCAGAGAATGAACTGGAACATTTTTCTTCATAGAATTATTTTTTATATCTATCTCTAGAATACTGGATAAACTAGGTCATTATAAGGTTTACTCCATAACATAAATTTACTTTATAGTATCAAAATACATAAAATAGAAGAGTAATTGTTTTTTATTAAAATAGCTTCTTATCATTTGGCCGATGATGTTTTAAAATTTTTTAAAAAGATTAACTGGAAAATATGATTTAAAGTTTGATTAATTTACATATCCATTATTTCTATCTACCTACCTATCACTATTTATGAGTATGTGTTTTGAATCCTAAATGCCAATATCTAGTATTTATGGGAGTGTAAATAATAAATATGTAAATACTTTCACAAATTTTTTCAGTTCAGAAAGTGTATGTTAAGCAATTAAGTAGTTAATCACAGTCAATAATCATTTTGGGAGAAGACTAATCCTGCATTAAATGTTACTCAGAAATTTGCCTTTGGAACTATATACTCACATTAATATTGTATGAGAGTTCCCATTTTCTCAAATTTTCCTGCACTAGTTATTATCATCATTTTATGTTTTGCCAATCTCATTTTTGCATCAATATTCATTTCCTGATTTTGAGTAAGTTGAGCAGTATTCCATATGTTTAAAGTCATTTAAATAATTTTGTAGAATAATTTATATTTATAGTTTTGTAAGATTGTTTATATTTTATTTTCTCATTTGTAGGTTTTTTATCCATCCTTAATCTGTTACACATATTTAATATTTTCCCTCCCTGTCTCTTAATGTTATTCATGACACTTTCAAAATAAATTTCATTGGTATTTTCATTGAGATTCCACTGAATTTGCAGGTTTATTGAAGAAAGAATCAACATCTTTTTAATATTGCATCTTTGAATTCAGGGAATTATCTACCTTTCTATTTAAGTCTCCATATATACCTTAAATTAATTTTATGGTTTCACAGTATATACACTACTTTTAGGTATCTTTTAATATTTTTATAATCTTTGTTGCTAACTTTAATGGGATAGTTTACATATGTCACTGGATACTTTTTAACTGTGATGAAGGAGAAAATAAGTGGATTTCACTTACTCATATTTTACTAAGGAAGAATGTATACATAAATATTTAAGAGTATGGCTATGGATTACACTGTCTTGTATTGAATTCTATTTTTCTGCTCTTTAGGTAAACATCCTTGGACTAATTAGTTCAGCCACTGGAATCCTGTTTCACCATCTGTAAAGTAAAGCTATAGACAGAATCAGGCTTCTCAATAATTATACTGGAAATGCTACTAATATTCTGTCCTTAACCATATGTTTTCAATAGATTTTTATAGATATTATTTAAGAGGAAAAGTACCCTTTTATTTCTAGCTTTCTAACTTTTTAAAACTTATTTTTGTGATATGTGGAGAGATTTGTCTAGCTGAGAATTTGAAGGCCTATATTAGATTTACTACGATATTTAACACAGGTCAAACTGCTTTTGTTCTTTAAAATAAAACATAAATGCATTTTTAGGGGAAGATGTGTTATATATATATTTGAGAAATACTAAAAATGTATGATTAACTATTTATTTTATTCTTTTTCAAAAACTCAGGAGTTAAGTAAGAAATTACGAGTCCTCTTTTTTAGGCCGCTTCCTTAATTAAATTTAGACACCATAAAAATGCATTGAGATTTTTATTTACATATGTATGATACTAGGTTATTGGTTCTATAATATATGTCCTCAATCTTTACAACAATTTATGAGATGGATAATATAGCTTTCTTATTTTGGCCTCATAGGACTGTAAATCTCTTTTCCTTATACTCCCACAAACTCCAGTTTTACATAAGAGAAGTATTTATATGAATGTGTGGGAGCCAGGTCTGACTGGCCCAAGGTCTGCTGTGACCCAAGGCCTAGCTGATCCAAGGCTTGAATGGCCCAAAGTCTGGCTGGTCTAAGGTCTGGCTGTGATCCATGCCTGTGACTAGGAATAAGACCCCAGACTTTAAATATACGTAAACATTATTCAGCTTATTGCATCATGCACGTGTGGCTGAATGCCATTTTTGTTCTCTGCTATGTGTGGAGCCATATGTGCGGTCCCCTAGAGAGTAGAAGAAGGAGCAGAAGGGGAGCACAAGGAAGGGGAGCAGAAGTGCGTGCAAGACTGCATGCCCCGTGCAATAGACTGCACTCCCCAACACAAATGCACTTCCCAACAGAAGTGCTCTCTGCACAATAAAGTCGGTGCCTGCTGTGTCACCCTCATGTTTTCTTCATGTGCATTCTTCCAACTGGGCCTCACACCCCTGAACCTTTCCTTCTGGATCATAAAAACTACTGTCCCTGACAGGATGTGTCAAGGACAAGAAAGAAAAACTTGAGAGCTGAGAGAATATAACCTCAGAAAACAAAAGAGTTTTCACATTCCTAGGAAAACCCAGATTGTCCCATAACCATAGTAGCATGGCAACAAATATCCACCTAACCCAAGTCAATCTATCAGCAACAACAATTGAATCGGTGAAATGTTTTACCAACCAGTCAGTGAAAGATTCAGTTTTTAAAAAAGCCGATCTTGGACAAATTCACAAACTTCTGGCTATGAATCAGCAGCCAGTCAAATAACCATGCTTCTACAGATTACATCAACTCTTTATACCTCTGAGAGTTCTTGAACCCCTGATCTTTATGATTCCTCAAAATCCTGTCAGCTCGGAGCAGTCACCTCTACTCAGAGGCTGTGCAGTTCTTTGAATATACTTTTGTGGGTACAGTTTTTTTGTTGTTGTTTTTCATTTGTTTTTTTTGTTTTTATCTGAAGACATAAGAGACAAGTTACCCATCTTCCATATAACCAATATATGAGTAGACACTTCTATTCTAAAAAGCAGTTTCTGGTGAAAAGCAATTATAAAATCTAGCTGGTATATGCTGCCAATTTCTGGAGTAAGAGTCATACTGCCTACCAAGGAGTCACTGTGACTTTTGGTTGTTTCTTGACCTTTGGTTCCACCTTCTTGGATAGGTTATTTATTTATTTATTCATCTATTTATTTATTTATTTATTTATTTTTTCGCACAGGACAAAATAGCTTGTGTTTGTATCTGAAAATGTCAGCCAATTTCTTGTGTAAAATAGTATGAGTCAAATGTCTCTGTCTATTTTTGTTTAAGCTGGCCTTTCTCCTAGTACATTTCTCTTAAAATCTCTGATTCATAAGGGGTACATAAGTGTATTTTACATGTAGGAAGGGTAGGACTTGTGGCCAGAGAGAAAGCTGGCAGATTGTATTTGCCAAAGATGGCTATACCAATATTCCACCCACAAGCTTTGAATATGACTTTTTCACAATATAACTTTGACATATCTGCATTGACCTCTAGGGTCTATGTTTTCTATCCCTGAATCTGGCAATATCTTTACAATTGTCCTAACCCATAAAATATAGTAGAAGTCATGATGTGTGAATTTGTGAAGGTGAGATCATAAAAATTGCTGCAACTTTCACATTGGACTCTTGGATCACTTGAGAAAAATTAGCTGCCAAAGAATAAGAATTATTAAGCATCTCCTTAGGGAAGCCCAAATAGAGAGGTACTGAGGCCTGGCCAGAAGCCAGCCCCAAATTTACAAAAATTTGAAAGAGCTATAACTATAGATCTGAACTATAACAATTCAAAAGATTTTAAAAATATATCACAACTATCATTGAGAATGTGAAAACACACACCTATAGATAAAGTGGTAAACTAAATAATTATTGGTAACATTTTACTCCAAATTATGCATTAAAAATTTGGAAACCATGACAAATAATGTGTTTCAGAGAAAATGTAATGCATAAAAATGACAACAAAAGTGATACTAAAAATACAAATCACTATAAAAACATGAGATGTAGAGAATGTCTCTTCTCATATTTATCCCCCAAAATACTTTAGTCTCAGAATGTTTCACAGGTGAATCTTAGGAGAACTTAAATAAATGTATTATTTATGTATTGCTGTTTAAAATGCTCCCCAGAATAAACATATGATTTCTACAGTATTAACAGTATTAATCTGTAGCAGTGATGAATTCAATATCTAAATATATGAATATGTGATATATAGATCTATTTTAACCTGAACAGTAAAGTTAACACATAATATCTTAAGTTTTTGAAATATGTATCATGATACTAAAATTTTGGTGAAAAACTAAATGTGAAAGAACAACTAGAGAGGTCTTTAAAAAAATGGTAATATGAACACCTAATCTTATTAGGAATTAAAATGTCTTCTAATATTAGGATGCTGAAACTGGAATAAATAATTATAACAATAAAGCAAAGTTAAAATTAAGTATAGGCAAATCATGACTTCTATTTTATAGATAAAATACAAAATAATAATTTATTATTATTTTGAATAAGTATGGGAACATTATATAATGCTGAGAATTGCATTTCAAAATTAGATGGGAAAACAGATAATTCAGTAAATCGTTTTGGAAGTAGTTATTTTGAAAAAAAAGTAAAGCTTATTATATACTTAAAATGATGATCCTAATTACCTCTTCATAAATCAATGATATAAACTTAAGACACATTAAAAATACTAAAGAATACAGACTGTTATATTCATAACACTGTAATGGAAGAAGATCTTTCAAATAATAAAAGGAATTGCAGAAGTTGTCAATAGAAATACTATGAAATTTAGCACATACAAAAAATCTTTTGTGGAGAAAAAGGAAAAAAGAAACTAAACAGAGTAAAATTAAATATAGATATGTGCACACTCCTATAATATAAAATATATTGACATAAAATATTAAATATATTAATATGTAGTGTATATAATATGCACTAGTATATATACATATACATATACATCCTATGTAAAAAACAGTATATATGGATATTTAAATTACAAATTTATTACCTACCTAATAATAATTTTATAGTGATAAGAATTCTTTCCTATTAAAGTAATAGAAAAAATTTATAGAACTTTAAATTTATAGAACTCTAAATCCTCACACATAATGCTACATACATATGCATGTACTTGAACACAATGAATGAGTTAGAAATTCATTTAAATCCTTCTTTGGGGCAAATGTACTTTACATTCCCTGCACCTGTGAAAGTGGTATGGCCATGTGACTTGCTTTGGCTAATAAATTGTGAGAGGTTGTGATTATATCTATAGAATAGATTTTAATTTGGGAGTCAAATAATAATGCAAATTTTAAACTTTGAAAGATAGTCTTTAATTGCTTTCTAAAGAGGTTGCATAGATTTACATTCTGAATAGTATTACTTCAAGAGTTCCCTAAAACAGAAACACTTATGAACTAGTAAGTAACTCACAAAATTAGCTTTTCTATATGAAAGTGATTGGTCTTGTTCCAGATAATAAACCCTTCAATCTGGGTTCTGGAAGTTAGGTTGAGCCTCCAATCTAACTGCAAGGGACTTGCAGCATGAAATAGAACTAACATTTTTTTTTTTTTTTTTTTAAATGAAACCTCTGAGATACTAAACAAGTTTGCACTGCAGTGTAGTCTAACCTGGTCTGACTGATACCTGGTTGAGTAATAAGCCTTACTTTAGATGAATCTTCTCTTTATTATATATATAGTCTTGGGAAAGTAAAATCTGTCTAAGCCTCAGTTTCCTTACATTGAAACTTTTAAATGCAATTATTTATAATATAAATGCTATTAAAATATGTCCTCCCTGTTTGTTCTCACCATTTTAAGAAACTTTATTTTTCGCTAATATTTTACATTTCCCATAGATATGAATAAGGAATTAAATTGTCTCTTATGTTCTGGGATATTTTTTGAATACTTTATTTAACTTTTATAAGAATAATAATATTTCTTAAAGCTTTATTTGTGAATCTAAATTCTAATTAATATGAGGACAGGGTAAAAACAATGTTACTATTCATATTGAGAATAATTTTCTGTAGGACTTTTTTAAGGCTTCTCAGTGAAACTACCTTGAAAAAGATTCAAATCCTTCTAATGTGTAGAGTTCAGGAATTGATATATTTAGCTCAAAATATGATAATTTTTGAATTAATCCATCTTGAGATAATTTTGAATTAATCAATTGGATATAGCCAAAAATATTTTTATTTCTATTATTGAAAAAAAATTATTTCTCTAAGTTAGACAAACTTAAATTAAGGTCTGCTTCTCTGCTTCACTTCAGTATAATACACTTAGCAGAGTGTATTCAGTGGAGAGCTATTCCTGAAGGAATGCAAAGGCTCTGAAGGACTGGAGGGAATGGCTAGATGGCTAGATGGAACAGAAATCACTGTACTTTTTGTAGAACAGGAAGACCTCAGCATTAAAAAAAAAAAAGCTTTTTGATATGTGGTGACAGAAAGAAATCTAACTATAAAAGGTGAACACATAGTGTAAATATATATATGCGTTACTGTTAACAAACGTCACCATAAAAAAAATTAATTAATTAAAAATTTTTAAAGAAATAGGGAAACCTATACAATTTGCTTTATCAGATGACACTTTGAGAACAAAACTGGCAGGAGGAATTGTTTGGTCATGAATGGTTATTAATATCATTTTCACACTTAACATCATTCTGCTGACTAAGGATGTCAGGATTATCAAGATAAAAATTACATTTTGCTAGCAGAACTTAATACAGCCTGGGCATTAAGACTATTCAAAGTGAAATATAAGATAGTGTGGAAAGTTGTATATAATTTAATTACACATTTAAAAAAATAAAACACATTAGGTATAGATAATTAAACTGATTCACATGTTGATTTACTAATGTTATTGTTATCATTTATTAGTGTTATTATTATAATTATTACCACTTTCTCAAAGATAGGCCACTATATAAATATTTTGAAATTATTTCTCAAAATGATTACAGAAAGGATGCTGTCTTTATACACTAAACTGGAGTTTATGTTACTATCTATCATTAGTTGCAGAAGTTCACATAAAGATTTTTACTTTTTTGGCCTTTGACTTTTCAAAGTGTACCTTTCAGCTATGTGCACTTTGATGGCAAAATGGTTCTTAAATATATACTCAAGAAAAGAATTTCAAAGATGCTAAATAAATGTGTTAAACAGTGTTAGAAAATATTTAGTCCAGGTCGAACCTCACCAGGGTCGGATTAATTGTCTTAGTTCGGAATTGATTAATGAATTTTACTTCATTTTTAATGAAAAATATTACTAAAATATTTGATAGCTTTTCCCTAGAATGACTAATGAAATATGAAATATACATTCTTATTACTTCATATATTTTACTCTTCAAAGAGCATTTTAATGCATTTTTTCTTGATTAATAACAATGTCCATAAGAAAGACTAGCCCCTAGCACCATACTGCATCATTGCTGACAACTAAAAAATAAAACAAACTTATAAATATTTAGTATTTAATAATAATTTACAAAATTACAAACCATAATAACAAGAAGAAATTGTGGTATTTGAATTAAATCTCTTGATACTGATCATGTAGCATAAATAATGACACTAGAAAACATATCAAAGCAAGATTTTGCAAGTGATTATTTTATAATAAAACTTTTTAAAAAGACAACTTATTTTCAATAAACTGAATAATTCAGAAATATTGTTTTCAAATGTCAGAAACTAATGACAATATTCTTACTTCTTGGAATATGATAAGTACTAGAGATGAAGGCAAATATGAAAATTGGTCTTAGATGACCTAATCTCTAATATAAAAATGCAAAGGACTAATGCATGGCTTGTTTCATTAAAGAAGAAATAAGGGTGACATTTCTCTTTCAAAATTAAAGTCACTCTTTTAAAATCTTAATTGTGGAACAAATCTTTGACTAAAAAATATTTAGTTACATTATATGGTGATCACTGTATTAGACATGGATATTTTGTTTTAAAATTTCAAAATTTCACTGAAATTTATTGCTGAACCTTTTATCAGAAGTTACATATACCAATAGAATAAAATCACTTTTTTAAATAGCATCAGAAGATGAGCTTTTACAAATGCTGTAATTTTATATACAATTGAAGTCTTGTTTACTAAGTGTAAATGCTTGCTATGGTTAATCACTAATGCTGTAAATATTTTCCTGTCTGTTGATACACAACTTTCCTGTTCTCTAAGTAGACCAATATACAATTATAAACATTCATTATTGTATTGGACACTGCTGTATGGAAGGGAAGGTTATAAAATTTGAGAAATAGGAACTTCGACTGCTGAATAGAATGTGGAATATAAAAATAACACTTTACGCAATGAAAATACTTTTACAAGATAAAATTATATACTTCTATGATGCTACCAAAGAATAGTAGACAAAAGGAAGCTTCAAATACCTGAATTATACTGAGAAAAAGTCCTTGACTGTGAAGAAAGCTGTTTTTTTTTTTCAGTAATGGATGGAAATATGTAATATATTTATTATAAAGTGCCATAGTTTCACATGTTTCAAGTAGGTATGTATTCTTAAACAGAACCAAACTATTATCCATCAGAGAAAAACGTGATGAATCTAATTTTATCAAAATAAAAACATTATTTTCATCAAATGCTTTTATTTTAAAAAAAATGTCAAGGACCAGACTGAGAGCAAATATTTCTAATAGATTTATTCAACAAAATACTTATATTAGAATATATAATTATTCCTAAAACCAATACTTAATAAAAACAATCCAATTAAAAATGAGAAAGATCTTAAAAAGATACTTCACACACACAATAATTAGCCAATAACTACAGAAAGAGTTGAGCAACTCCGTTATTCTTCAGAGAATTTTGAATTAAATTATAATGAGATCTCAGCCATAAAAATGAAAAAAGAATTAAAAATGTGATAATGCTTTTGGAAACAACCTAAATGTCAACAACAGAAGAGTGATAAACACAGTGTGATGTATTCATTCAATGAAATACTACTCAGTAATAAACACACACTGATGATACATAAAATATCATGTATGCATTATGATCCATTATGTTGTACGAAAGAAAGCAAATAGAAAAGATAATATACTGCATTACCACACTTTCCTAAGTTAAAGAAAAGGGCTAAAGTAATCATGATAAAAGAAATCTGAAAAGGATTACCTTAGAGTTCAGGGGATGGTGGTACATGGAATGGATTGACTAGAAAAAGTCACTGGGAGAACTTTCTGAGATGAGAGAAATGTTCTGTATTTTGATTGGTGGGGTGGTAACATGGACATATTTATCAGACTTATCAAAGTATATTTGTAAAATGAATATAGTTTTGTGTATATAAATTATACCTTAATAAAAATGCAAATTATGTTATAGAATATTGGGACCAGAAAATATTGTCATCTTGGTTATAGGACACAGCTGTTTAAAATGCATCCCTGGAAGAAATAAATTTATTTGAGTCAAAATAATAGGGTTTTAAAGATGAAATTCTTTCTCATATTTATCATTGTGATGGTGGCTGGAGGAGATCAGCTCAAGGGAATGGCAAAGATGTGAGGGAGACAGAATAGATCAGTGTGTTCTCCATGGAGCCAAGACGTTTTAGCATGGGAATTTCTTGGGGATATTTAATGGTTGAGGGGGCCACTGAATCTGAGGTTCTCAGGCTATTTTCTAGTGTTTTATGATAAACAGATATTAGAGTACTATTACTGACAGCAGTAATTTTTAGTCTCATGTAAACAACTAAACTTTCCCTCAACATTTAATTGGATGTCAATATTTATGCTTATTTGTTCAGTGCCTGTTTTTATTGCTTAGCTGGCTACCTTACAGTTTAGTCTTATGTTCTAAATTTTGCGGGGCCAGAAATATTTTTATCACTTTAATAGATGGTCTCAAAATTTGTGAAAACAAAATCATAAATGTAAAAAGCAAGAAATTCATGATTTAGAAAAATTAAAAATTTCTTGTTGATTTTATTAGAGGGAAATAGTTTGGTATAATGTTTATGGGTGTTAAACATTTATTAATTAATCACTAGATTTTTTTTTGGCTCTATCTACTATGCAATAGAATAATAACTGTGTAAGACGAGGGATGTTTAGCAGGGGCGTTTACTTTTCTGCTCAAGAAGAGGGATGTTTAGCAGAGGCCTTTACTTTTCTGCTCAAATCACCCAGTACTCTACATTTACATACACACTGATCACACATTTTTTTAAATTAATAGACTCTATTTAGAAGTTTTAAATGTACAGAAAAAATGAGCAAAAAGTATAGAGAGTTCCCAAACACCCCTTCAACACTCCACCCATTTCTCCTATTATTAACATCAAGCACTAGTGTGGTACATTTGTTCCAACTGATGAGTCAATACTGATCTATAGTTTATGTGAAGTTTTCTTAGATATTTTATTTTTTCTGATACAATTGTAAATGAGATTGTTTTCTTAATTTGTCTTTCTGATAGTTCATTATTGGTATATAAGAATGCAACTGATTTCCAAACATTAAATTTTTATTCTTCTATTTACCAAATTCATTTATCAGTTCTAATAGTTTTTTGAAGAATATTTAAAGTTCTCTCTCTATATTATTGCATTATCTGCAAATAATGACACTTTTACTTCTTTTTCATGCAATTGGATGCATTTTACATCTTTTTCTTGTCTGATTTCTGTGGCTAGGACTTCCCAACTACACATTTTTTGGACTTTCAAATGCAGTGAATTTAGAGAGGAGTTCATGATGACTCCTTCAGCTCTCTTGGTATATTGATATCAGTTTAAAGCCAGAATTTAATAGCCCTTTAAAGATCTTTTCCCTTTCACTACTATAAAGTTTTACTCAAGAGAGTTGGAGACAGTGATGTGCCTATTTAATCAAATGTTTGATTTCCAACTTCTAGCACTTTCTCTGGCCTCAGGACCCCACTTTTTCTGACCCAAGTGCATGAACCAAGCAAAGTACTAGAGAGTTAAGCAAATCCCTTGAAGTCCTTAGCAAATTTCTGATGGAATTTGCCTCTTGTTTGTGATGAATATCAGGCATTAGCTATATTACTTCCTTAAGTTCCCCTGAATAATTACCACTCAGTTGCTCACATTGGAATCTGCTGAAGAGGAAAAAAAAAAGAAACCTTTCCCTCCTCCCCCGTCCCCTGATTCACTTCTTCAGTCCCTACCATTAGGCTAAAACAGCTGCAGGTAACAATGGTGGCTTGACTGGAGCCATATGTCTGTGACCTTGATTTTAATAATCACCTGGTCTCCTGAGTTCTTGTTCATTTTACATCTTTTAGGAACAGATGTCCCAGCTGAAGTGCACAAAATCATGAGCTTTTTTCTTTTTTTTTTTAATGATACTAAATCTTGTGTTGTTTTTATATGCAGCAGTAGATTACCTAAACAAGTGGGAAACTAGTTTCTGTGAAAATATAGTGGATCACTGTGATATTCTGCAGAATTTTTGTACTATATGAATGAAAACAGGAGAATTAAAATATCTATGGGACAACCCAGTGGGTGTGTAATGCTCTCCTTTCCATGTTAATTTGAATAGATTTTTAGCCTCTTTCTTGATGAGCATCTAAGGAATTGCTTCAATAGATCTGTGCACCAGGTGCCAGAGGCTATTAATCTACTAATCTATGAAAGTAAAGATAAAACATATTGCATAGAAGCTGATATTCAAGCTATAAATTGGATAAATTGACAGTAAACCACTATCATTCACCATTCACCATCTGTTTCTGTTCTGTTTTTATTTATTTTTTTAGAAACTAAATTTATTAGTTGAATAGGAATATAATTAGATGGCCACCTGTACATTACTTAAAATTTTGATTGTGGCACTTACACAATTTCACCTGAGGTGTGATATTTACTCTAATTTGATAAATACATACTATATAATGTCATTTATTATGTATTTTATTATTTATAATAAATAAGTTCCAGGGAAATCTCTTCCTTTATTTCATCATCATGGCTCTTACTTCATCAATTGTAATGTGAGAGCTCTTTCGGCTGTCAATAATGAATTTCAATTATATACCCAGAAACTAGAGAAGTGAACATAAGATCACTGTTCAGTGGAGCAACAATGGTACATGGAAGTCAAATCAAAATCTGTATTCAACATGTCTTTAAAGAGTTGGTTGTTCCCTTTCCTCTGTGTACAATTATGCACAGAAACTGAGGGAAGCAGTGATGTGCTAATTAATTTCTAACAACAGAGGGAACCAAAACCTTGTTTTGTAGCATTTCTTTTTAAATTCCATGATGTAGATATATTCATCATGGCTGATTTTAAGATATCAACATGAAATTATTGAACATGGAGTTAAGCACAGATGCTAACAATCTCATGAACGCTGGTATAAACAGGCTCCATCACCCCATTGTTTGAAAGAATGTTTACTGTATGTATATACTTTCTACAGTATTAAAGAGTCCATCCTCAAAATAAACTAGCTCTCCTTACAATTGATAGACCCTAGGTCTGAGAACTGCTTCAGATTTGAAATCTGGGTGAAGAATCACGATTTTTCCAATAATGCTGTTGGCATCAGCCTTCAGCTTGTCAGACTTTTATCTTTCTTGGTCATATGTTCTCGTTCGCTATACATATTTCATCCCCTCAGGAATACCGGTCTCCTATTACCTATGGCTTTATACTTTATTGCCATATGTAATCCTGTTGTACCACTCACTTGTATGTTTCTTATTGTGCCATATAAACCTTTCAGGGAGCATAGTCACCTGGTTGTTTCTTTGAGCCCTAGCAGTGTACCTACTTTAAAATGTTCACCTCTCTAAACCCTTCATACCCTTACTAAAAATACTCTTTAGGCAGTTTAACAATCTTGATATAATCAACTATAGCTATATTATTTCTAAGTTAAAGTGTATCAAGACCAACTCCAGGAGTTATAATATTGAATCCTGTATCACAGAAGAGTTTACCCATGTCATCAGACTTTTCCCTATTTAGCTTAATTTTCTGTCCTCCTTAGTCCAGCACCTTCAAATACATTCACAAGACATTTTCCCCATTTCATTTAGTATATGCAGAGTAAGCCCTGACAAGTTGGCTTTGTTTTTTGTAATGCAAGTGCCTGACTTAAGCTTTAATTGAGAAGGAATCTATTTCATAGATGGTCATCTCCAATAAATACATTGCCAACTACAATGAGATAAAGAGACAGCCAGTTAACCCACACTCCACTTTACCCCAGGTTCTTTGTTTTAGAGATCTTTGTTGATTTTGATAACTAATCATTTGGGCTGCTTGTTTTTTCTTCTCCTGTGCTTTATCTCATGTTTTAAATTCACCAATAGAGAGTTCACACAACCCTAGATCTACCCACTACCCCCAAATTGCAGAAACCCAGGTCCATTCCCTCTCTCTCTTCCTGCAACCTCACTGTGTGGCCCCAAGTGTGTAATTTCCAGGACCCGTAAGTAATGAATCTTCCCCCCGCCCCAAAGTTTCCCGATAGTTATCACCAAGGGCATCTTGCAATCATAAGAACCACAAGGGCTGCTGTGGCCACCACACTGTTTATTGATAGACTGAGACAAGCACAAAACAATATATTAGCAAGATACTGCATCATTCTTGGTGTGTAAACTACTCCAGTGACAGAGACTGCGTTTCCAAATTTGACTATTAAGATACAGATATTATCATGTAAGGCAACCACTTTACGTGAGATCCTTGAATAATCTCCAGATAGTGAAAGGATTCTTACCTTTTGCAAGTGTCATCTGGTTAATTTAGAGGTCCAGTATTCACAAGAAGATTCTCTCAAATGTTTTATAACCGAACACATTGTCATCTACCATTTGAATTAGTAAGTAGAATTGAAAATAGAGGCAGGCCGAAATTACATTAAAATCAGTCAACATTGTAGATTGGCAACTTTAAATGTTTGGTTTTCAGCATAACCTTCCCTGCCTAGTCAAGAGTTAGTTGAAGGTCTATTTGCATGTTGTCTTGGACATCCTGTTTCCTTGAGTTTTCAAGTCTAGACAGTTAATAAAAGCAATATTACTTCAAAGTGCTAAAATAATCATTGCATCCATATTTTTAAAAAGACAGAATTTTTGCATTAGCCAATTTTCACACTTTTATCCACTCTTTATCCACCATGGGTTGGGGACTTAGAAGCTCTTATACTGCAGTGACCATGATTGCCATCAATCAGGTCTTATTTTAAATTTCATCAGGTGATTCAATTTTTTACTTTGTGTATGGAAAAGGAAAAGGACCACATAACATTACTATAGCTCTACAAGACGACATAATCACCTGCTCTCATATTTTCATATAAATCCAACTATCAATAAAACAAGTGTTGGCATTTATGGGTGATTAAATTAACAGCTTAACTATAGTATATGGCATGAAATATCAACTAGTTAGAAACCTTATAAATATCACTTTTCAAGAAAGATTATGTAACATGTACATTTTTTCACTTATATATTGATGTTAACTATATTTGGTGTTAGTTACTTCATTAATTTTAACTTTTATTCACTTTCCCATTTTATTGTGTTACAATTTATGTATTTTGAAAATCTTTGTGGAAACAAGCAACTAAAAATAAAATGTTTTATGTTTGCTTAAATGATTCACTTTTTAAATGGGTTATTACCAAAAATAATGTATTTTACATAAGCTTAACAGAAAGCCACTATTCAGTGAATAAAGAGATTATACCAATTTACTGATAAGTGTACTTATGTTTTGATATTAGCTTTATGTTTTATTGAGGGGAACGTACTTTTTTTTTATTACCACTGTGATAATCACCGAATGATCTCTTTGATTTCCTTTTATCTTCACCCTGTGATAAAATTGTATCTACTAAAAGAAAACAATTGAATGATAAATGTTATAAAAATGTTTGGCAAAGCTGTAGAATCTTTTTTCTGAAAAAAAGTATAACCTAGTGTTTAGTGCAACGTGTAGAATATTGTGCCATTTTCACTATTTTGCTATTCTATATTACTTTAGGCACTGACAAATAAGTTTTGAGAAAATTTAAAGATTAATAATTACTACAGCTTATTTAATATCTAAAACAAAAAAAGTGAAATTGTAATTAGACATAAATAAGATTTAAGTTACCAATAACTACCAAATGTGTGTGTATATATATATATATATATATATATATATATATATATAAGAATAATTTAAACTTTCAATAAGTGCACTCTAACAAATATTCTCACAGAGTAATATTTAAGGACATAAAGTAAAATAATCTGAATTAATATTTTTTAAGACAATACATAGATTTAATTCTCAATTTTTAGTTGGACTATTCTTAAATTCTTAGAAAATTTAAGGCTTTGTTTCCTTAAAAAAATGATCACCCACTTTTGTTATTACTATAGAAATGGAAATTTATATTATGTAACCTATCTACAAAGTTAAATGATACATTTTAAATTGTGGTTTAATTTTCAAATTGACTTTCAAAAATTGGGTAATATATTAAATCCCCATGAATGCACATATCAGAGCCAATTTTCTCATTGTTCTCTTCATTTCTGCATTCACATTTACCTAATTGTGATGAAACTGGGTAGTCATTTTAAGTATTTATTTGCTATTGGCATTTCCTTGTGAAATGCCGTAGACACTCAACACCTTTTTAAAGCGTTATTTGTTTTTATCTATTGATTTATATTTTTAATATGCTACCAATATTAATGGTTTGCCTATAACTATATTTCCAATAGCTTTCATAATCAGTGTATGCTTAAATTTAAAATATATTTGTCATACAGTGTTTTTGAAATCTAATGTAATTAAGTCATATTTTCTGTTTGATTCTAATATTTCCCTTCATGAATTCTGGGTTTGTATGTTACCTAAGAACTTTTCCCTATAGCAAATAAAACATTATAATTTTTATAAGTTTCTATATAGTTTATGAACTTATTTTGGATGAGGTATTTAACTGAAATTAATATTTTAAGTAGATCATAAAGTAGTAAGTGAAAATTTTCTTCTTGTGGTCAATTTTACCAAAATTATTTCTATAGTTATACAAAATTAATATAATAATTCATTCATTCTGAGCTTATGAAAGAATATGTATTCAGTATAAATGTCTGTTTGCATTATATTGAGAAACTCTATTTGATTATTTCTAGAACAATCTGATAATTAAAGGATAAGTGTCATTTAAGTTTTTTTATTTCTAAATTTTAACTTAGAGAAACAATTTTTTCAGTTTTCTAGAATCTAGAAAACTTAGGATATTATCATATTTTCTAAATATTTATTTTGTTATCTAATAATAATATTGCATCCGTATCAATGTATAGATACATATCTGTACATAGCTCGACATTTTCTGTTGTATTTTCACTCTACACTTTTGTCATATATTCTGAAATATATTTCAAGTATATCTTTCAGAACACTAGTTTATATCGCAATTGTGTTAGTCTAGGTTTTGCAACTTCACTGAACTTATTATGTTATTTTTTTAATTTCTAAGAACTCATCATGCTTGCTCGTCTTTAAAAGTAATTGTTCTCTTTCTTTATACATGTGTGATCCCATAACACAATAGACATTTAGTTTTCCTCTTTATATTTTTTCTACCAACTATTATGCTTTGATGTTCATGAAGACTTGCTCTCTATGTTTTTTCTTCTTCTCCTATAACCTTTTATACAAGTCTTACTCACCCACACATAACTTTCAATATATTTGCATCTTCCAAATTTAATCTTTTATAGAGACCTATATGTGGAACTTCACTTGTGTATATCCTTATGTCCCCTTGAAATCTGTAATATCTAAGAGCTGCATCAAGTTGATCATGTTTCATCCTGAATTTACGATATTCAAACCAAATTTATCCTTGCTCCAGTGTCCTCTGTCACAATAAATGATTGCTCAGCAATGCTCCTTCTAGAAACCTTAGAGGCAATAATAAATTATTCCTCTACTTCACCGCATTTCAAGCAATTTTAAGTCCCGATAATTTTAAATATGAATGTTTTTTTCTCCATCTTTTAAACAGTATTTTAGACTAAGGTTGCATTATCTTTCATTAGTATTCTTGTCTTATCTTCATAATTTTCTTCAATAATATATTTTTGTATTTTTTCAAAAAATTTTCTAAAGTGCACATAGGGTGAATTTTTTGAAATATAAATTTAATATGCCATTATCTCTATAAAACACTTCAGTTTCTACCCACCAGCATTTAGGTAGAGGTCAAATATCTTTATATGAATTTAAATATTCTCTATGACTGGCATTATAACTTCCTTTGATAATTTATCTCTGGCCTTTTTCTATCATACGGTGACATTATCAGAATATTTTTCAGTTTTCATAATTAAGAGTGGAGAGTGAAAAAAAGAGTAGTTTATAACTGACCTTACACATACAGTAAATAATATTTTTATTTAGGTTGAATATTCACTATTGATTTTAATGTGTAACATAGTAATTTCACACACACAAACACGTGTAATAACAAAACACATCTATATAAATACACATATTTTGAAGATGTGACAGTAAACATGAGTATTAGCACTTATTGCTAAAACTACGAAAATTTAGAACAGCCAACACCTTGAACATCTGCTCTACTTTCCACTCATTCATTCTAATAGAAAAGTCATAAAATGTGTGACTGCCAGAAACATAAATATAACCGCTGGCAAAGAGCAATGATGTATTATAATGGACAGTGAATCAGCTGTATGATACATTTCATCTCAGTTGAACATCTTGAATTATACAAAATACTATGAATTATACTTACAAAATAATAATGAAAAACTTTGGCATGGAAAATGACAGCAGTGAAATGCCAATTGTCTATTCAATTAATTTATTAATCAGTAGCCTGGTAAGTATTATAGATTAATAAAACATTGAATAGTTAATACTAAATTTTACCAAGTAATAATAATTCTGAATATGAGATATAATGATTTACTAAGTAATGGCGATCTGGTAATCTGATAATGGTAATGAAAATAAACTCTAAAATATGGCTAAAAATATCTTCTCTATATCTATCTATCCACACATACACATATATGTGTATGTGTATTTATGTATATATATACATTGTAAAACCTTATAATATCTACTAAATTTATATAATATATATAAAATTTTGAGAATAAAATGACAGTAAATAACTTTTTTATTTTTGGTTTCTACAAGATTTTGTAAAGAGCATGTTAAGCGGTAATTCAAAGGCTATTGAGAATGAGGATGAACTTTAGCATAAATTCTTCATTAAGGCAGGGATTCTGTCTTGAATACTCAGTCAGGGTTCCATGGCACTTAAAACTGTCCAGTGATGCAGTATTCACAGGAAAGTTATTTCCATCTTTTGTCAATTAGTAATTTTAAAAGCTTTTATTCAATGACTTTTTTTTTTGACATATTGAATTTTACTATCAACAGGTGATATGTGTTCAACTCTCATTAAAAATTCTTGTTAAATGTTACAGAAATGTAACTCTCTGGTATCAACATAATGTCCTACATACCACAGTCAAGTTGTTTATGAAGAACATAGTGTATTAGAATTAGGTTAATTAATTATTCTTGAAATATGGCATTTTATATTATTCAGTAGTATGTTTGATTATATGATAACTAATATGCATGGAATGTGTCTGTATAAAATTTATTTGCCTAAAGAACATCACAGAGCTAATAAAGAAAAGCAAAACTCTAGGTCAAATTTCCAAAGAAATGAAAAAATCAAATCACTATATTACTTCTGTTTTTAAATACAGTAAATACAATAAATAGTTTGATTGCTTATTTTATATTTAAAAGAGCGACCATAATGTAGAATTCATGTATCATGTATTTCAGAAGAATGTGGTCCTATTATCTCCCTCTTAGCATCTAAATTCTTAAAGTATCAGGTAATTATAAAAAATACATTTTAAAAATGTTCTTAAAAGATCTTATATATTTGATCTTATACATGAACTGTTAGATCTTCAAAAATAGATTTAAAAAGTTATTAGATCTTTAAAAAGCATGGAGAAGTGTAGACTGATAGTAATGGGTGATGGTAACTTTAAATGGAATTTAGTCTAGAAAAATCTTCATTAATAATGTCTTTTTTTTCCATTTTTAGTTTACCAGAATTTTTTGCAGAGCTACATAAAAATTATATGCAGGAAAAAAACAGAAAAAAAAATATTTTCACTACTATGTCTTCATTAACCTTTTTTAGTTTAAGCATAATTTTTGTAAGCAATTCCTTATATTTTGGTATTTTATGTTTTTATTTTTTGATTAATGCCAAAGAAATTTGCATAGCTAAAATGTCTACATATATGTCTACTTCTATCAGGTTAAATTATTAATATTTCTTTTAAGACAGCAAAATGTAGCATAAATTAGAGGGATAATATTCATAGGTTACATAGAAAACCTTTTATAAATATTAATGTTTCTTATCTCAATATTGATTTAACTATTTAGTCAACAACTCAAATATGATATAATATTTTGGAACTTTTTTACTCATTTTAAAATTTTAGTCTTTTCCCAAACATTCCTTTAAAAAGTTATTTTAAACATTTAAGCATTCAACAATAGTTTGCTAAACATTGTTGTGGTGCTCAGTATATAACTATAAAGAAGATAAGAAGTAATTCTGGCTTTATGGAAGTTAAATTCTGGCAAAGGAAAACTAACGAAAGCAAATAAAAAATTTATACAAGGCAACTATAAAGACAATAAGTAATCTGAAAGAAATTAAGCATAATAGAGTTATAAAACATAGTGTGAAAAAAAAAGTAATTTAGACAGGATGGTCAATGAAGATGTCGTTGAAAATGTAGCCTTTCAGCTGAAGGGTCAGACCTGAAGGTGAGAGAAGGAGACAATACATACATACAAAGGAAGAACTTTTGATGAAGAGAAACAATATTTACAGGCAAGAACTTGGAGCACTTCGGAAAGATAAAATAGCACAGGGAAGTGGAAGGGAGTGAGAAAAAGGTTACTAGGTGGAAATAATTCTGGAGCTATAGACAGAGATCCTGTCATAAAAGTTAGTTGGCTGTGATAAGATGTATCGGTTTTAATCTAATAAAATACAGTCACTGAAATGTTAAGCTGAATGTGCCAATACCTGATTCAAATTTAGAAAGGTCCTTCTGACTATAACATAGAATATTTATTATGAGGAAAATGTTAAGAGGAGTTTATAATTTAGGTGACTACTGAATTCGACTTAGAATACTTTATTAATATAGGCATAAATGACAATATTCTTGAATTTAAAACTTTAATGATTTATTTATGGATTGGATATGTAAGATAAGGAAAATAAGAAGTTTAGATAGTTGTCACCTTCTAGCTGAAGCAGTTTTTGAGATGCTATTTATGTTATTGAAGTCTACTTGGGAAAGAATTAGTTTAGTATAATAAAAATTTAGTGATCTCTTTAGTGATATTCATTCAGTGATGTCTCCTTAAAAATCCAAGTGCAAATGCAAACTTCACAGTTTCTATCCCTGTTTAAGCTTTAATTTTCTCCTTGGCACGTATCATCAAATGACATTTTATGTAATTATTTCACTATTTTATGTCTCTCCCACCAGAATGAAAGCTTCATGTGGTTAGTGAATTTGTCTATTCTGTATAATGCCACATCCTGAGTACCTAGGACAGAGTGTTATGATATATGTTTTAAATTAATAGATTTTGTGTAGATATTTGAATGTCTAATTCCATACCACAGGAAACAAGTTAGGACTCAAACAAAATTTTTAAACTTATCAATATAAATGCTATTTAATGTTATAGGTTCGGATGGGTTGACCTAGGGGGAGAATTTGGACAAATATTTATTTAAAGTGTTATCCAAACCAAATCTGTTCCTGAAGTTTCCTAAATATTTAGACATTGAAGAGCTGGGAAAGGAGACCAAGAGGAAAAAATAAAATAAAGCAAACAAACAAAAATAAAGATAAATCAAGAGACAAACCAAAGATAAAGATGAACACACACAACAAAAATAAGTTATTCAAATGAGATGAACTGATGGAATACATTCAAACCTGCTGAGTCAAGTAAAATGAGGTCAGAAAATGCCCATTGAGTTTGGTCAAATTTTGGTCATTGATAAATTTGATAAATTTAAGTTAAATAAAAGAGAATAAAGTGGATGGAAGAGTGAATAGAGGGCAATATGATTTCTGATATTATTGCTGTCAGCATATCTGGAGTACATACCACCTGAAAATATTTGATAATATATATTTTAAATCCATCCATGAGCTGATAAGATTGTGAAGATTTATCCTGCTAAACTGCAGTGAAGTACAAAAGTAGTATTTTTAGTATATATATTTTTATTATAGATAATTGTGTACAGGGCTTCAATAGCAACTACTTTACATTATCTCTATGTGCTCATCATGATCAATTCCCTGAGATAAGAGCCTCAAGAGTCAAAAAGTATCAATGTTTTATAATATGTATTATTAAATTGCCCTACATTCAATTCTAGAAACTTAAACTCTAACTAGGACTGTATAAAATAGTGCATTTTTATACATCTTTAACGACAGAGGGTTAAAATATTCTTATCAAATTTAAAAGCTACTTGAAATACTAATTAAACACAATTGTTTTGATTAACTGATGATTGTCCACATAAAGTAATGTTTATTACAGTAACTACTATCTTATTAATAAGCAATAATGATTTACAGGAATGATTTTCATAAGAAAATGGTGATGCTCATGCCATCTAAACTTTTGACTTAATTTTTTTATTACTGGACCTAATTAGGACTCTTTTTCTTCGCAATTGAAACAATGACATATAGTTGTGGTTTTGTTCCCTTTATCTTCTTCAACTAATAACAAAATGAAATCAATAAAAAATGTGCTAAGGCTAATTAAATTTAGTGTAGACACATCGAACTTATAGATTATTAGAGTTTCAAATGTCCTCAGAGATCATTTTAATGTGATTTTTCTCCCAAAGCTGAAAACCTTCTATAATATCCCTAACAGTTACGCATTCCACATATGGAGGGAAATGATTAGTTGTTAGAAAGTAAATTCTAATATTGAGCCAAATTTTCTCTTTTTTGTCACATTCACCAGCCTGCCCCCAATTCTGCCCTAAGATGTCCTAGGTAGCTCCAGTACATTATTTTAAAAATATTGGAACACAGTTTAACAACCAATGAAATTCTAACTTTTGATAAACTGCCTTTACTTCACATCTTTATTGATATTGATTTCTATTCTTCCTAGCTATTCTTATTAAGTAAACTCAATATCTCAACACCTCTTTATTAAGAAGGGAAACTTTTAAATTTATTTAAGGTTTTAATTAATTTTACTGAATATTTAAATTTCTTAAAAATCAATTATATAAAGATTTATTCCCCACATTGTTAATACATCAAGGAATAGTAAGTTCAGTATTTGTGTATCAACTCCAACAATGAAAAGAAACACAGATGTGAACTGAGAAGCTCACCCACATATATCGGTCATATTAATCCAAAAAATTATTTGATATGCAGCTATGTATTATTTAAACCTCTACCAAAAACAGTCCAAAAATATTTTTAAATTTTGAAATAAATATATATGAAAATGTTCCATCCTTGAATGTCACCAAACTGTGAATATTCTATTAGAAGAAATTTAATTTACTCAGTTTAAATATATATTAAAAAAAATAGAAACCTCTAGAAACATAAATTATGACTAATATTTTTATTCAAACTAACTATCTTAACTTATAGGTAAAGATTCATAGGAGAAATAAAAATGTCTTTGATAATTATGATTTAATTAAGTAGAATATAAAAATTAGGAAGTAGAAGCATTTTAAATTCTTTGGGCACTTTTTGGTGAGTGTCTAATTCATATCTACATATTTTTAAGAATGAAGCATCTATAATGGGAAATAATAAAGCTCACCCCAGGGAAACAAAGGATAAGCTTTAAAAAGGCAATTCTTTCTGCTGCTGCAGCTAAAGCTAGAATCACCCTGCAGGTAATTGTGATTCTCTGGTACATTTAAGTAGTTCTCATTTACAAAACTGAAATATGGCAAATGAACCTGAGGAGGAGACCCTTTGTTTCATTTTTGATCACAGCGGTTTCTATAAAAATCAAATTTTAATGGGAGAAAATTTAATATGTTTATATGATGGAGACAAAATAATAAAATAACTGCCCCTCCAACCAGTTCTTTTGAAAATAGAGAAATAAACAATTGTTCATATGAAGTCTGCTTATGGATCTATTCCATAGCATTACAATTACATTTTAATGAATGAAATTGTGAGAGGACATTTTTTTCTCCTCCTTAAAATTGAGTAATAATCTGTTAAAGTCATTGCTAGATATACCTTCAGACTTGCTGTGTTCTGATTCTAAACAGCCTAGTTTAGCTCTTATAAATGCAAGAACATACCCTATATTAATCCTTTCTTCTTAGCCTCTCAGCAGGATGAATTTAAAGTCATCTCAATGGCCTCAAGCAATATTTTTTCAAAAGCATAGAAAAATCCTAATAGATCATCTGGATCATTCGCATGTCAAAAAAATAAATAAATAACATTCCTAAATACAACTTTCAGTGTTTTATTTCAGAGTCATTTTCAAATTTCAAAGAAATAAAATTTTAATATCAGGAAGAAATGTTAATCGAGAACAAATTTATAGAGTTATACAAAAATAGTAACTTAATGAGAACTTGCTCATTAAGTTACTAAATTTGAGCTGCTCATCATATTATATATTCCAAAGGAACTGGTTTTTACTGAATATTGATAGATTTGATTAAATAGAAAATGATTTAGATTGTAAATAGGTTTAATGATATGTAAATTTTAAAAAAAGAAAATATATTACAGTCAAAGAATATGACAAAATAAAAATAGTTAAAATTATACTAATATTGTCAACATAAAACTTGAGTGTTCTTTCAAAAATAATTTTGTTAGTAGATATATAGACAAACCTATTTTGATCTAAAATAATGTAAGTTAATTTATAAATTATAAGAATACTTGCATAACCAAAACATAATTATTTTAAAAAATACATAAGTAATCTTGCTTCCTTTCTTTAAATTTGAATATATAATAAATATTTTACTGTAAATAAATGATTTTAGAATTTCAAAATTATGAAAAATTTTCAGATATCAACTTTTGTAAACTTTATTAGAAATTTAGTTATTTAATACTTAGTACTGATTCTGTATGTGGCATTTGCATGGTTATAAACATAGGGTTGGGTATTTAATATAAAAGGACAAGGGCAATGTCTATTTTTCTTTTATATTTCTTTTATGGGGAATATTTGACCAGAAATGTTAGAGGTAATTTTCTTTCTCCAACAGAAATAAATTTTAAATCTATAAAAGGCAGAGGTGCACTATGATATATATTTTTATTTAGCATTATATTTAAAATCTGCCATAATTTTGAACTAATGAAAATTTTTCTTAATTATTAATAGAAAAAGCTTGGAAATGTTTGCATAAATGACACAATATTTTTAAAATGTTTAAATTTTATATGACAGTAATAAAGATAAAGATAAAGAAGAGTGTTATGTGTAAGTTATCCCATGAAAATGGGATAGCCCTTTCTTTAGCTAACCCTTTAAAATTAATGGGCTATCTTTTAAATTAAAATTTGACTAGTATATTATTTTATAACTTGCTGATACAAATTGCACAGTTCACATGTTAAAAAGCACAAATTTTCAGAAAAAAAATCTATATTAACATTTAAAGTTGGAGAAATGGCTATATTAAATGATGTTGTACCAAAACTATTTTATCATTCATCTTTTTCCCTCAAACAAACATATAAAGTATATATATGTATATAAAAGCAGTTTTTTTTTTCTGGTTCTACATAAGATGAAATAAGTATATTCTACTCTTCTCTCACTAAAAGAAACTATAAATCTTTTCAAGAATGAATTTAATAGCTGTTGAGGACTCTCAAAAGTAAATAGTAACAGATCAGGAAGAATTTCAAGCAGTACTGAACCATGATGAGGTACCAATTCATTTTCCACTGTAGTTCCAGGGCCTGAATACTATACGGCACAAAACTAAACAAACAAACAAAAAACAACTACAACAACAACAACAACAAAAACAAGCATTGGTTTACAGATGAGAGAAAACAGGAAAACTTCTTTTGTCTGGTTCATAGAGTTGGCAAATGACCTTCTAAAGATCACAGGATGGAAGAAATCACAGAAATCACAATAAGAGACTGCAGGAGTCAAAATATTGAGGAAGAGGAATCTTTCCTTCTAATGGAGAAACTATTATTCCAGGAAGTTGGGACAAGCCCTGCTGTTTTTACTCTCTCCCTCTGTAATCCTAGCACTCGGTCATAAGTGTGGGAGTATCACTGAAGTGTGTCAGACAGCTGGTAACTAAAACACAGTTTTCTAGACAGAGAACAATAAAAAGAGAGCCCGAGAGAATCCGAAAGTACGAGGAGGATTGCAGAGAAGAGCGTGTGTGGGAAAGTGGCCTCTACAGTCGTTTATGTCTCTGGGGCTTGCTCTTGAATTAAATTAAAAATAAATAAATAAAAACAAAAAATCTTGACAAATAAATGAAAACTGCAAAGGAATATCAAGTTAAAATATGACATATCAAATATATGATAGGTGAAAGAAAAATCTACTGGAGGGACTCAATAACAGAATGAAAAAAACAGAGGAAAGAAACAGTGCTTGATGGATTAATAGAAATTATCTAATCTGAACAATAGAGATGGGGGGGGATTTTTTTAAAACAAGAGCAGAGAATATTCTCAGGGATCTATAATAAATTAACAAAAGACTAAATATTCGTGTTACATTAATTCCAGTATGAAAGGAGAAAGATGGTACCTAAAAATTATTTACAAAATTAATGGCTAAAAATTTTCTTAATTTGGCAAAAGACATAAAGTGACAGATTAGAGAAGCTCAGAGAATCTCAAACAGAATGAATCCAAAGAATGCCATGATCAGATACACAATAATAAAACTAATGAAGATGAAGACAAAGACGAAATCCTGAAAGTAGCTAGAATAAAATGACACATAGCATGCAAGGGAACAACAATTTAAATGACTACAAATTTCTATTTAGAAACCACAGTGAGCAGAAGAAAGTAGAACCTGTTTGAAATGCTGAAAAAAAAATTATATTCAGTGGAAATATCATTTAGGAATGACAGTGAAATAAAGACATTTTCAGATGAAGAAAATCTAAGAGAACTCATTACCAGCAAATCTGCTCTAAAAGGATTGCTGCCAAAATTTTTTCTGACTAAAGAGAAATAATGCCAGACAGAAATTTGGAACCTTGGCAATGAAGGAAGAACAATGGAAGTGGTAAATATTTGGGTAAATATGAAAAATGACTTACATCTAAGAGTTTTTTTTTAATATAATTAATTTGACGTGTGAAAGCAAAAATAGAGCACTAACTTGGTTTTCAATGCATGTACATGTAAGAAAAATCTAACCTACAGGGGCTTAAATGAGATATATTTTCTATATTTCTCTTGAAATGGTAAAATACTGGTTATAAGTAGAGTGTGAAATTTGACTATTTATGTTGTAAAGTAACTACCAAAAAAGTAGAGATAAAAATAAAATTACATAAGGAATCTTAAAGTATATTACTAAAAATTATTCAAATAACCCAAAGAAATTAGGAAAAGGAAAACATTAATAATAGAGTGAACAACAAATATAAATAAATAAGAAAATTATAATACTAATTCCAAACATTTCAAAAATTACATTAAATATAAATAATATAAATGTAAATGATCTAAGCACACTCTTAAAAGATAGATTGTCAAAATGGATAAACAATAATCAAATTATATGTTGTCTTTGAGAAATTTATTTTAAATAAGGTTTTTAAAAAGTAAAAATAATAATAAAGATATACTATGTATACCATGCAAACATTAATCAAAACAAAGCTAGATGTTTATATTAATATCAGACAAATAGAACAAGAGCAAATGACAATACCAGGTATAGGTGGGGCATTGTGTGTATTGAAGAAGACACAATAATTCTAAATATTCATGTGTCTAAAAAGAAAGCTTCAATATACATTAAGAAAACTGACAAAGGAGAAAAATAATTTAGACAAACCTACAGTTATAGTTAGGAATTTCAATATTTTTCTTTTAATAATTCATAAAACTATTAAACAGAAAATTGGTAAAGGTATAGAAAAAATGAACTCCATCTATTAACTGGATTTTATCAATAAGTTTTAGAATACTATACTCAACAACAGCAGAATATATTCTCCAATATATTAATACACTATCCATAATTGCCGGAAAAAAAAAAAAAAAAAACAATACCAACAACACCACAGAGAGCCAGTTCTCATCTGACTCCAAAGTTAGTTTCTTTACCTTCATTGTAAATGGTGTGTGCTTATATCCCTTAACTTGATGAATCTATTTAATATATTAGCGGTTTAAGTAGGCTTATATTTGTATTTAAGGCCCTTAAATATGTGTGTTCAATCTTATGTCTCAATAGAAAATAAAAAATGAAAATATCCATGAGCTCCAGAATAAAAGGAGGAAGGAACAGAGTAATAGAATTCTCCTCAGGCCACTGAGAGAAGAACACTAGTATTCAGCTCTGGAGCAAAAGAGTTTTATAGGATATAAGGTGATAGTTTGATAGTTCAGACCATTTTGATGACACCATTATCTAGGATATGAGGATATCTTGTTAATTAAACCTACTCCATCTGCATACTATTCAGAGGGGCCTATGCACAGGGAACAATATACAACACTCTTTCGGGCTACAAGCATAGCCAATATTTTAATGCCGAATTCATAGAAGCTAAGTTGGTATACCGGCTTAGGCTGGAGATTTTAGCAGAAACTTTTATTAAATTTTTCCATGTCACTGCAAATATTGGGAGCACCATGCACAGGTTTGCCTTGGGTAAGAGGAACAAGAGTACTGGAATTATTTATCCACACTGTAACTTAACGCCTATGTATTGAAAATTGTTTTTCATTGCACAGTAATAACGACACATTTGTAGTTCAGTAATATAATTATACTAGCTTTTTATTCAAATATATGAATAATGTATACATATATATTTCTTCTGAGTGAAGGAAGCACAAGTTTAAAAGTTCTTGCTGTAAAGTTATAAATAGATACTGGAAAACTGGACCGCTAAATCAATAGCATCCCTTACAGAATGCCATTGTTAAAAAGCATTATTTCTGTGTGTTTTTCTTACATGTTATATTTTCCTAGATCATTTGCTCTTTATAGTTTCTAGAACAATGGCTTTAGATGAGATGTGTTCTGTTTTGCTTTTTGACTCTGTTTCCAAGTCATGGAAGCATAAATATTTTAGTTGGAAATCCAATTCTGAATGATGTTTTATTCAAACTTTAAAGAATGCCTATTTAAATAAAAGATACTTTATAATTAGAGGGATGCAGAGCAATAAAGCTGGAAACATAATGTTTGTCTGGGTAACAAAAGTGGTATACTAGAGCCAACTTATATTGATCACGAGCACTGTTTATGTGTATTCATTCACAGTAACTCCATGTTCAGTCATGTCACATGTGCAGAAGGATTACAGCAATAGTAGAGAATTTACAGCATGGAAAAAGATAAATTATACTCATGTAAGTTGTCCACATTGCCAGCATTATGTGAGCATTGGAGTAGAAGCGGGGAGGGATGAGGGGAATCTTATCTTTCTCCAGAGGAAAATCAAACAATTAAAAAAAAATTCACACAGAATCTTCAAAAATGTTTTCATAGTCTTAATAAAAATGAAAGACCAAATATAATCAAAAGAATTGTTTTGAAAATTGAGCCAAAATCCTCACTGCATTTCTTCCTTCCAGTAGCCCAAAAAGAAAATTCAAGTTTCACTATGCATATATTGACATACTCTTTTCACTTGCAATAGTTTTTCTTCTGTTGAATAGGCAGTTCTATGAGAGATCTTTTCTTCCCATTAAAATTTTATATCATTGTATTCCAGATCTAGTCTCTTCCAAACACCTTTTAGCCAAGCTGTACTGTTCAGAATCAAATGTTTCAGAAAAACATCTTTTGACCCTGTTGCAAAATTTGTGGCCATCTTCCCCTTAAGAGCTGTGTTCCTATTTGTGGTCAACCATTTAATGATCTTTCTATAAGATGTAGGTATTTTGCTTCTGTGGATTACTTAAATACAAAAGAACAGATCACTGATGGTGAGTGCCACAAGCATCACACTACTTTTATAATTTCAAAGAACAAATCATATTGGGACAAACCAGTAAAAAGAACTCTTTGAAATCCTGTACTCTGTTGTAAACATCTTGCTTACTTCGGGTGACACAAAAAACCCTGGATATAGACAGTCATTTATTAGCCCTGTACCACGTTTTCAAATTCCCAAAAATAAAAATATCCACCATCAAAATCATGTATATATTGATAATAATTAGATAAGAATAACAGTTTAAATTGGGATGTCCCTGAAATATTTCATGGACTAATTTACATATATTAACAAATATTGCCAGAACTTTTTTAAGGACAAAAATTGTTAAATACACAGAAGTGGTAATATTTTACATTGCTAATGGTATCAATTTACATTGTAATGGTAACAGTTATGGTTTAACATACAAGAATGTGCTGATTACTCCTGTATAATATCTCAGTCATCTTCAGAAGCATTAGAAAGTTTGTCACATTTAGAAAAACAAAATCAGGAAATTCTAACAATTTTAGTTTAGAAGAGAATATCTTTTGTGAATATTATAACAAATAATGCCTACTTTCCAACTCTAACATGCATTTACACACCTATCACAAAGATGAAATATTTTAATTTAAAACATATCTATTATCTGATTAACATTTTATTCAGGGCACAGTTACATCATTTCATAATTGCTTGAGGAATCATCTTTAGCGAAATAAGCCAAGAGAAGAACAAGGTGTTCCTAATTTGCTAGTAGACGACCGTACCTAATGGAGCCCATCCAGCATTAAGCAGACATATTGTGCAGAATCAACACATTCAATTCAAGGTTAGAACATCTTGAATTTATAGCCATTGCTAAAGCACATGTATTGATTCCTGTTAGTTATATAATGAATATTATTTGAATGGTTAAATGATGAGTATCATTTTTGCTCACAGTTAAACACATCTGCTTTTGAGGCATCAAAATATTTTAGATGAATAAATGTGTGGACAATTTCTTTATATAGTAAATTTAAACTATAATAACTATGAAAATAACAGTATTTCTTGTAGGACAGGGACCATTTTGTCCAGGGTAATGTCTGAAAAAGTTATCTATACTGAAATATTTCAAATATTTTTGGGTATCATGACATACCTTATAATCCTCAACTGGAAATAAAATATGTCCAATGTATTGGTACTCTTATCATCAATATATTGTTGTAGCATGGACACATTAACTGGTCGATTAAGCCTGAGATCAACTTCGTGTTTACCTAAAATAAATAAATACATTTTAATTTTTTCTAAGTGTGCTATTTTGTGAACATGTTTAAAAAGTACTGTTCTAATGCTCGAGACTATAAAAAAACAATAAAATAGAAATCCATACAACAACCTAATACAAATCAGGGATTTGAGCTATTCTTCCCTCTCCTTTATCCCCTTTATAAAATTTACTTCCTGGTGAATCCCTCATGCTAATCTCCAGCCTGGTTCTCTCTCCAGTGTTCTAAACTCATTGTCCAACTCTAACATGTATATATATATATATATATATATATATATATATATATATATATATATATATATATATATATACACAACATATATATATATATACACATACATACATACATATATATATATATATAGCACAAACGTATTATTTCTAAAAGCAATTTTTTAAATTTTCTTCCAAAAAATAAAGTTTTCCTTTAGAATTTCCTTTCTCAATACCCCAGTTGCTTAGAAAACAAATTTATTCTTGACTCTATTTTTCCTCTTTCATCTCATCACCAGCCAACAAGTTCTATAGGAGATTTCTTTGAAATATATGTAAGCTCTAACAATTGTCACTACCTCTATTTGTTACACTCTAACCCAAGCCACTGACCTTTCTTCACTGGATCACCTTAATAAAGTATTAATTGATATCTCTAATTTCATTCTTGCTTCCTAACAACTCATTATGGATAGAAATCAAAGTGATCTATAGCCTTAAAACCTTTCAAAATAATTCAGTCTCAAACTGTATCAAAATTCCATTTCACCATGGAATACCAATCACCAATCTTTACATTATTTGGTTCCATGTTTTTCAATTATCTTCCGTTCCATCACTTTTTCCCAAGTTTATTTTCTCTGTAGCCCTACCAGTCTAAGAGCTGATTTTTTAAAAATATATTTTGTCCTGAATCACATGCATTGTTCTTTGTTGGTCAGTTTAGTCTTGTCATTTTTATGTTTATAGTTTATTCCTTCTACTCTTTTATGTCTACAGTTAAATGTTATCTTCTCTGATAAAAGTTTTGCAACCACCTTATATAAAATATAGGTGCCCTTTCATCTTTCCTTTCTGTCTTTTATATTTACTCATAGTATTTATAAATATAAAGCATTTTTGATTAGTCTTCCACCACCAGCCTCCTAAAGTGTCAGAACTTTGAATGCAAGAACTGTCTTATCACAGATAAATTGTCTCAAAATAGATTTGTTACATAGTAAGAGTTTAATGAGTATTAATTAATTAATTAATAATTAATGCTTGAGAAAGGAGATGGGGTGATTATTTACTGCAATTCTTCAAACACTGTTAACCCCTAAATATTTCTTGGAAATACACTATCTTTAATCTTGCCTATTACTATAAACTAAGTCCGTTTCCTCAAAACCTCTCAAATGAACTATCACATTGACATTCTGATTTCTCAGTTATCATCTTACACTTGTGAAAGCCATCTATCCTTCTTCACAGTGAATTAATTGATAAATGGATAAATCAAGTAATCAAAGAATGGGCCTGAAAAGGAATTCTATTAAAATGCTAGCCTTATCTAAATCAAATCCTTTCCATAATTATGTATTTAATATAATTGGTAAGTAAGATCTCTATTTTTTTATTTAAGCTGACTCTTCATTATTTGGCTACTATGAGAGCTTCTAGTGTTTTCATTTTATATGTTGTGCTCTTTCTTATTGTGTTGGTTTCTGTGTTTCTTCATGTAGCTTGTCTTTGCTTCCATTCCTCTTTATGCTACAGTTTTCCATTTCATCCCTTAGGTCTCAGATTCTATTTCATTTTAGGAATTTTTCTTTTTTCTTATTTTCAAATAACTGAAATTATATAGGTTGAACTATACTATGTGCTAGTCATTTAGTTGGCTATTTTCTACATAATAAATAATCCTAGGAAAGTCTGTTGTTATGTTTTTAGAAAATAGAGGCACAAAAAAGTAAGATTGTAAAGTTACAGAGTGTGAGACTATCAGTCAAACTCGTGTGAATGATTTTAAAAGTATTTTGTTATTTTCAATATGTTATGACATTTTCTCTGTGTTGTAGCACCTATAAAACATAGTTTTACTCTTTATTTTATTCAGTATTCATAGCGACACAGAGGATTTAGGGAAAGTTTTAAAATGGAATTCAGAATCTTGGAGATGTAAGTAAATATTTATATTAGCTTATAAAACTCTTGTCATAAAGATGTAAAGACTGTCTTTAAAAAAGAACATGAAATTTTTAGTAAAGAAGAGCAATAAGAAAGAATTGTTACACACAAGATATTAAAGTAAACACCTTAAAGAACAAGAGAAAATATAGCAATGTCTTTATAAAATGTTAAAGACATTCTGACTATCACAAAAAATATGTTGTAACATTTGTTTTCAATCCAATATGTGGCTCCATGGCAGTCATTTAGCATGGCTAAGAAATTCCCTTGGAAATGAAATGGCAAATAAAATTTTCATTTTAATATTGCTTAGGAGTAGCCAAAATTAGACTGCTAATTATAGAATCACTAATTAGAAACACTGCATCTGTATACATAAAACACGTTTTTTTTTTTTTTCTTGAAAAGCAATGCACATTTTCATTTAGAGATAAGCATTATGTAGAACATGATCCTAAGTACTATTTTCAAATTTCTCTAAAGCCACATAGAATTGTTAGGGAAAAAAAAAAAAAAAAAAAAGAACCACAAAGTGCTGTTTGGCTTAAGCTGTTTTGTTGTTTATTATAAGAAGCATCATGCTATTTCTCTGCATATTAAAAAGTCTTTTCCCTTGGTGAAAATCATTTAAATCCCTGAAAAAAGTACATTTCAATTTTGTGGTTTTATAATTAGCTTTGCATTATATGCACATTTTCCGTAATCAAATCCTAACTTGTGGTACAGAACATCAATTTGTTTAGAAAGCATTGTTTATAGCCAATATATCCCTTTAGACAATGCATAACTCGAACAACATACCCAAACAGGCAAGAATAGCCTATAGGGAAATTTAAAGCTTTATTGTTCGTAGAACCATGACATTATAATACCACACTTTGTGCAATACTGATTTATAATTTATGTTATCTCTGATTTTTGTGTAAGTTTTAATTGAGAATGAACTCTTGGGATAATGTTTAACTTATTTTAGATGTGTATTAAAAAACAGCTTCAGCATTTAGAAAGTATTTTGACAATCATTTTGTCTCTAGCTATATTAACTATTAATTCTAAATCTCTGTATTTAAGAAATTCATATTATATATATAGTATTTATATAAAATTGCAAAATAAATCAGTAAAAATAAATATGTACATGTATTTGTTGATATATATGTGTTTATTGGTTGATAAACTATCAACTACAGGAAACTATTATTTCAATGCCATTTCAAAGAGATCAGCTATTGAAAGACTGAGAAAAATAGTAGCTAAAACTAGAAATATAAAATATAGCTCTAGGAGGAGCTGTATGGCCTATATAGGAGAGTTTGTTTATATTATTATTTAATAAGATAAAAACCTAAATAAATAAATCTCGAAAGGTTGAAAATAACTTGACTTATTCATTTTATTTTACTGGCAAAGTGTATTTAATTGGCCATCCTCATAGCTTAAACATTTTAAGATTATAGAAAAGATGTTAACATATATAGGTTGTCACTAAAATTTTATTTTTATTATTATTTATATTCAAATTATAGTATGAATAGATTTATATAATTTTTTTTAGCTTGAAAAAAAATCTATGGTTAATTTTCTGAGGGTCTAAATGTTTTCACTTCTTTTTTTTTGTTTTAAATTTTACTATATTTTCTATATAAATATTTTTCCCAGTACACAACATTACATTAGATGAACATATATTCCAATTTTTAACCACGTCATACAAACATGGTTATCAAAAGAATACATTTAGCAGTATGTTTTATAAAGTTGATGACTGAAAGACATAGTCATGCATCTCTGATATCCTATTCTCAATAAGAAGAGCTTATCTGCAATTTGTAATTGATTCAATTAGACACAGTGCCTCAACTAATGAAAAATTCTGTTATTTATTAATTTTTTATAACAAAAGTTCATTAAATTTTTTCTTAAAAAACATCGTTGTACAAATCTAAGGCTTAACACACTGTGCAAGGCATTCAGAACTGAAGTGACGACAGATTTGTTTCTGTCCTCACAGATCTTATACTCTACTGAGAAAAGCAAGAATCATGGATTAATGCACAATATTTGTTTTTAGAAATTATGTTAAGTACTATAGTGGAGGAGAATATAGTTCCATAAGTGTTTATTAAACAGAGCTCTAACTGGTCCATTAAAGCAAGGGATGGTTTCCTGATTAAGAAAGAATTATGCAATCTAAATGATAAGAACATGTAAAAAGGTGACAGAAGATTCTAGGTAGAAGTAGTAGGCAGACTAATGGCTCCCCAGAGATACCAATGCTTAATCCCTGGAGCCTCTAATTGTATTATGTTACATGGAGAGTCTTTGTGATTAAATTGAGGATCTTGGGAAGGAGAGATTATGGGAGTATCTGAGTGAAGCAAACGTAATTACAAATATGTTTGTAGATAAGAGAGGCAGAAAAGTCAGAGTCAGAGAAGAAAATGTGGTACTGGAATCAGAGTTCATAATCTTAGAGATTTTGAAGATACCATGTTGCTCGCTTTGAAGATTGGAAAAGAGTTTACAACCTAAGGAATTTAGGTGGCCTCTAGAAGCTGGAACAGAAGAGGAAATGAATTCTCCCCTAGAGCCTCCAGGAAGAAGACAACCCTGTTGACACTTTAATTTTAGCTCATTAAGAACCAATTTGGATTTCTGACTGCCAGAATTTAAAATAAATGAACAAACAAATAAATAAAATGTTGTTTCCAGATACTAATTGTGTGTTAATTTGTTATAGCAACAATAGGAAACTAAAAGAGAAGAGAAAAGAAACAAAAACAAAAACAGAACACCTAATAAATCTCGGGGTAGGAATTATTATGCAAATACAGTTTACCTTTAAAGAAATAGAGAAAACAATTTAAATAATTTTTAATCAGGTCTTTGTAAAGTTTTTTACTTCATTTTCTTGAATCTCATAATAAGGTTTTCAGATGTGTGCTTTATCTACCAAATGTCAAAAGATTTCAGCACAAATGCTGTATTAGCTGGCTAAGACTTCCAGAATAAAGACTGACTGGCTTTAACAACAGAAATTTACTTTTTCAAAGGTCTGGAGAAGTCCAAGATCAGGGTACCAGGAAAACTGGTTTCTTCTGTGACCTCTGTGGCCTGCAATGGCCTCCTCAGACATGCCCTCTGTGTACATGAGCCTCTGGTTTTTCCCTGTGTCCTCATACCCTCTTCTGATAAAGACACTAGTCAGATTGGACTAGAGCCCACCCGAATGTCCCCATTCTAACAACTGACTCTTCAAAAACCTTTTCTCCAAGTACAGTCATACTCTGAGTTACTAGAAGTTTAGGGCTTCCAAATATTAATTTTGGGAAGGATATAATTCAGCCCATAACCAATGGTTATTTAGCATCCTCCACTATTGATGCTGAGGTAGACACTATTAACATTTTCCTCAAATTTCTGACATAAAAGATGGTCATCCTCCAATGTTCATTGAAGTTAGCAGTGGCCATAGGACTTACTCTGGCCAAAGAGATAGGAGGGAAAGTGACACTGGAAGTATCTAAGCACAAGTGCCTGATTCTTTGTGCACCTTCCTCCTCTTGCCTTAACCAGTGAGATTCATGTGGTGTAGCTCCTGTCAGCCTAGGGGCTAGGTAGAAGATAACTGAAATCAAAGCCTCCGACATGTGCAAAGGAAATGGGACATTTTCACTTGTTTTTAAAGCCCTAATACATTTTCATTGCTTTTTTAATACAATGTCACCTGATCTCTGTTGACTAATAGGTGCTATTGCTATTCAGGCTACTACTGGAATATTCAACTCTCTTTCTCTGTGCCTAATTATGCATTACACCCCATGCATGTCATAATTTCCTCTATGCTTTCTTCTGTCTTGGTTTATATTTGCACTTAGTGCAAACTGTCTCTTTTATTGTTTTCATCTAATTAGAACAAAAGGTGAGTATTTTCCTTTCTGTCATTGTGAATTTTTATTTTTTGCTTGAGCCTTTGGTATTAATATACCACCTAATTTCCATTCAGATCATTTTAGAATTCCAGTCATTATTGGTCCAGCAAATATCACTGCATCTAGATATTTTCTGGAGTTTAATTAAATTTGATAACTTCTTTCAATATATAATGAGAGTTTGCCTTTATCTTTGTGAACACCATTTTAAATAAGGAAAATTTCTGCTTGGAGTTTTATCAAAAGTTGACCAAAACACTGCCTTCTATCAGGAAAGACTTTATTAGGAAGACGGGGTACTTTCAGGACAGTGTATCGATACTAGGACACTAAGGAGAGCTAAATATAAAACACCAGATGCAAAGCTGTATTCTCAAGAGGAGTAACTAAAAGAGTACTGAACAAAGAAGTGAAATTTCAGTAATTTACGTGAATTACTATATTTGCATTTCTGTTGTGTTGAGAGGACGAGAAAGCAGGAGTAGAAGGGGAGAAAGAGAGAGAGAGATGTATCTGGATGTGTTTATTACAAAAGTAGTTTGAAAAATAAGCGGTGCATATCATGCTTTGTTGCAAAAAACAAAGTTTTTCTGCCCTGTCTGTTATTTCCAATGCCATGAAGCTTTGGCTTATTAAATTAATAATTTTTTAAAAGTTAAAAATGTGACTTTTCAACCTACCTTATATATGAGATCATATGTCACAGTTGTTAACATTGAGGCACAATTGATGTCTCCTTTCTCTTCCTCCTTACTATGTATATCATGAAGCTCAGAGATGAGAGTCATCTCGAAGTGACAAGTACAAAGTTAATAGCCAGTTGCTATTAATGACAAAAGAGAAATAGTGTGTTTCTGTGTCTACATTTTTCTGGGAATAATAATGAAGAGTAAACAGTAGTTACACTTAGAGAGTAGGAATGAAAAGCTAGTATAAAAGAGTAGCATGCTTTATTGTTGTACATTTAAACTGCTGGGTTTTTTTAACATATACTTTCTCTAACATACATAAATGTATATAAATAAATTTTAAGTACTTTAAAGTAAAAGTTTATATATATAATATTTACTTAATTTCTTTCTTCTTTGGCAAGAAAATTGGGTCAATCGAAGGGATGGAAATTCCAATAGGCATTAGATATGTCATCAGCAGTATTCAAAGTGAAAAGCAACATCAACATGATATTTAAGGAAAAAGTATTGGGCAAAATAAATATGCAGCTCACCTGTCCTTTAATTATCAATGCTATAGAAAATTTTTAGAAATGTAAGAATTAAAAAAAATCACACTAATATGACTATACCCTTTCTAGGAAACTAAATATGTATGACTTCATCTACCTTAGAAATGACTGTAGAAACTTCAGGAAAGGGACTGATCATGAAATATGTTTAATTGTAGATTGAAAATTAAGACAAAAAGGGACTTAATGGTTGAGTGTTTGTATGCTTATTCTAATGTTAAATCCTTGGATGATGTTGATAAAAATTAAAGGTAGTAAAAAGTTAAAGAGAAGACACAGGTAAAGGGAAGAGTAATATATTTCTTGATTGTCTCATAAAAGTTGTTTCAAATAGCATCATACAAAGTTTTTAAATATTTTTAACAAGTGTAAACACATGTAACAGCACATAAATAAACACTAAAGGAGATAGTGCTATTGAGTAAAATTAGATTTTGGAAGAGAGTAAGGCAGAGGGTAGGAAAATATTGAATGATAATTGTAATATTACTCATAATAAAGAACCAATAAATATAGTGTAAGTCTGAAGCCTATCATGTGCTTAATCTATCATATTAATTAACAAAGTAAAATTCAGCTATACTCTGGATACAATACAGAGATAAATGTGATTGAAAGAATTAAAAATAATAGAATGAATAAAGAATACTACACAAAGTCAAACAAACAAAAAAAGAAGCAATAGTTGTGATCTTAGCCTACAAAAGTAAAATTCTGGTCAAAGTTCTTGGTGAGACAAAGAATCTATAAGCCTCAATGAACAATAAAATGATTATAGCTATTAACAACCATGTACAAAAAAATCTCAGTAAGAATCTTTGTGAAGCACAAACTATAGACTATGAAATATACAAAGGCACACATAATAATAGGTAATAATGTTCCTCTTTCAGTCCAAGACAGATCAAGTGTATAAAATTACACTTGATATAGGAGATCTAAACAACATAAGGTGAAAAGGTAAAATATATATATCAAATCATAAAGAACATAACTTTATTTCAACTATTATAAAATCTTAACAAAATTGACCCTCATAAAAAGTCTGAAAAAATTCGATACATTTAAAAATATTTATATAACATTCTTTTATCAGAATAAAATAAAACTAGAAATTTCGCACTTAAAATATTTCACCTTGATGTGTAAATCATTATTTTTTTCTATTAAAATAAATGCCTCTTGGGTCAAAAAAATCCAAAATTATTTTTATATTTTATATGATATAATTAACATTTTAAAACATTTTATTTTGATATTTTATATAGATAAGGCAGTTTTAGGAGACATATTTATGAATAGAAATAACTACATTAATAACAGTAAATTCATTAAATATCCAAATACAGAGCCAGAAGAAAATGCCAATAAATTTAATCTGAAAAGATAGCAAAAGAAAATAATTCAAGAATAAAAAAACGGTAAACAATGAATTAGAATACACATAAATTAGAAACAACTAAATATATACTATGTAGCTGTTTAAAGAAATCAACAATAGAAACAAACCATTATTAATCTAATCCAGAAAAAAGGGGAGGTTCTGGTTATTTACATGTCATCACTGAGCCCCACACCCCACTTTTGAATATCCTATAGTACTGTAATTGAAATCTGAACACTGCATATTCAGGATCCCTTTCCACTGGCTTCTTTTTAGAGTCATAAGATGAATGGAAGAGGAAGTTCCTGTTTCTTAACCCCAAAGTGTGTCTGTTGCAGACAGCTTCTCTTTGTTATTGTAATGTTAGGTCCAGCATTCTAGATCTGCTCAATTCAGTATCTGTTTGAGAGATAAAGAACTAACTAACCATTCTTGAGGATGACAGCTGAAAACAAAAAAAAAAAAAAAAACAAAAAAAAACAACTGAAGGTCAAGCTTGCATATAATTAACTTTTCAATACTATTAATAGTAAACACAAGCAAGCAGAATAATAAAATAATTAAAAACTTACTGCAAATATCAACTGGTTGGAAGATAAAAATTAAACAGAAGACCTTATTATAAATAGTAAGAAGATAAAATGGCTAGGGAAAATAACCAAAATGCACTAAATCTAACCACATATATAATCTTCTTGTATAGGAAGGCAGATTAAAAAGAAAAATTCTTGTCAAGTAGTTATGTATTTAATGAAACACTAAACAAATGCTAACAGAATTTTGTATCTGAAACTATAAAAACTGATTTTAATTTTTTGTGGTAAAGTAAACAAAATCAAAACAACTAGGCAAATTCTCACAAAAAGAACAATAATGAGAGTGAGGGAGAATGGGAGTAGGTCAAACAAGAAATAAAAATACAGTATAAATATTTTATAATTAAGTCCTATGATTTGACGCAGAAAAGCTGCCAGGAAAACACAGCAGTCTAGTCTCAGAAATAGACTAAACAGTTAGTATATAATAGAAGTGCTATTTCAAATTAGTAGGGAAAACACTATTGTTTTAATAAAGAATTTGGGACAATGGTTACTAGTCAGTTAGAAAAAATAAAATTTACAATTGTACATCATAAAATACAGCATGCAAACTCTAAGTGGCTGGAGATTCAATGGTAAAATAGAAACACACACAAAAAAAGGTTCTAGAAGGAGAAATGAGTTAATTCATTTTATATGTAGAAAGTTTTCTAAGATTCAAAACTCAATAACAGGTAAATAATTGATAAAGGCAATTCAGAAGCACTGAATTGTAATGTATATTACATATGTACATATGCATGCATTTTATGCATGTTTATGTATATTTGTAATGAAATCTATTTGCATATATCTATACATATCTATTAATAACCTTAAATTAAAGATTTAGTAGGGCTAAATAATTTTTAAAATAGTCGTAAATAGAATGATCTATATTTACCTATATTTTATGCATAAAATTTCAAACAAATTTTAGTACGGTCTTATATAAATATTTTTGGTAAAGTGTATACAATATGTTGAAAATTAATTAAGTTCTTTGATCCCTACTCATTTGTTCCTCAAATACAATTTTGGAATAATAATAATCATATGTGTCTTGTTACTTTTTATAGAAAATAAGCATCATTTTATTCCTTATTTCACTAGAAAATGTATTCTTCTTGGACTTGATTTGAAGATGCTTCCTTCTGGTCCAATCATGCTTCACCAAACATTCTGGAAAGAAATTGAATAAGAGAAGTCTGTCAGTCTTTGATTGTCTGTGTTTAACTTATACAGCCTAGAACCTACCAGTAGAAACATTTCCAATGGCCATTCAGATGTGAGAAATGTATAAAACTAGAATGCAGAAAAGACATAGAAGTGGAGGAGGAAAGAGAGTAAGAGAATCATTATTTCACAAACTGACCCCTTTATATGCAGGACAGGGAGAGAACTAAAATAGAGTTAGATTTTTCAAATTGGTAGGCAGCAGGTTTAAAAGCAAAGGGACTTACTTAGGAGGCTTGTCTGGGCAAAAAGATGAATAAATCTCCGTGCCTGCCAGCCAGATCTTAAAAGTTTATACAGAGACCTTAATTGAGATCAGTCATCTATTCAGTCCAGATGGTCTCAGCAACACATTGCTCTATCAAGGCTTGGTCTTTGAAATGACTTCCACTGTGGAAACTTCACACAACATAGATTTTTATGAGAACGGTGCACAAAAAGTAAATTTCAAGGGCAGGAGAGGAGATGAGGAATCTCTAGTTCCCTGGGTCCAGCTCGGGGTCGACTGCGGTTATGTCCTCTGGATGACTTCCTCTAAGAGTACACACAGAAGAAGGAGCAGTAAGGAGAGAGTATGTCAGTATATGTTGTCAGTATTTGTTGCACAACCACGCTTTTGTCCACTAAGTTCACAATAAATTTCTCTAAAGGCTTAGGCTAGTAGAAGTTACTATGTCTGTCATATGCAATCAAAAGTAATCTAACTTACTCAGTTATTGGAGAAATCAAATAATTTAAAGTAAACGAAAGCACCTCATAAATGGTATAGCTCTATACAAATATACGATATTATTATCATGATGACATAATACTTTCCTCATGCTACTCAGTACTTGTGAATGTCTTTTTCACTTTTATTCAGAGATTTTTTGTTGACTAATACTGTTCAATTAGTAGTGAAAAGATACAATGATATATTTAGTGAATTTTCAGACCCAAGGAAAAAGTGCAGCTATGAATGGATTTAAAAAAAGAATTTTATTATAGAACTCTATGAGTAAAAGTAAGATTTAAAAATTATATGTTATCACAATTAGAGTTATAAAAATGCACACTCTTGATGACTATGCAGAAACCAAAATTTTTAAACAAAATTATTACACATTAATTTTAAAATGTGATGTTAAGAAGAAGGAACATTTTGGACCCAGTAATGGATAATAAAGGACATTTTGTAAGCATAGAGAATTCAGTAGCATTTTGGAAAGCTATCTTATTTAACACTTTTATAAGTCGATAATACTTGATATATTTTTAAATGTTCCTTTTTATTGCTATTACCTTAGCAGAAATAAATGTCATAATATTTACATTTAAACAAATATGCATAACATTCTTGATTTTTAGTTTTCATAATACAAATGTAATTTACCATGTCTTAAAAATTCTGCCCTTCCTAGTTTTTATCCTTCCTATCCAGTTCCTGCTCCTCTTTTAAGAATCAATAATCTTTTTTCCTTACAAAGTCTAGCTCTCCCACCCAAAACAAGTTACAAATATTATATATCTAAATCAAGAAAAACATTAGATGATATACATTTGTAAAATGCAATTTCTATTTTAATTATTCATATTTCATTCTAAGATATACATCAATATGATAATATGTGTTTGTTGTTTCTAGCTCTGAGCACATATCTTTCATTTCTCCCAAAGTTATTTATTTAAGATAAACAACAAAGTTTTTATTTAAAGAGATTCTGAGCCTATGATATTTTAACTAGTTACTTTAGAAAAAAGAGCTCTCTTGTAAACACTCTTAAATAGTGCTTCTGATGGTGGTTCATTGAGTCAAACTCACCTAATATCTTTTCTGCATATTATGCAACTAAGATATGGAGGGAGTCTGGCTAAAACATAGGGGGAAAAAAACAGATTGAGCTCTATGTATTCAAAAGTGCAATTGGTCTAGTAGGGCATGAAACAACTGTATCCTGGGATTCTGCAGTTATAGAGGAAATAAATGCCATTTTTTCTTTTTAAAAAAGTTGAAGTGGAGTTTTACTTAGCTGCTAATGAAAATGAATTGTCAAAACTACTGTTATTGAGTGCTTATTAAATTATAATATATGCTAAAATACTCTAGATACTGTTTTCTATATATTATGAGATAATCTCAATAACAAACAGGCAATTTGAAAGTATTATTACTATTTTGGTTTAATTGTAATAATATAATAATAATTAAAATAGCTTTTAAATTATAAATACCTTCAATACCTTAAATATCTAATTATATAACTTCCTAAAATAGGAATTTAAGGAAAGAACAAATATATAGTGAATAAATAAAACACAGTTAAGTGTATGTTTAATCTTCACGAATAAAAATTAATGCAGTTTTTGAGGACATATGAATTTATATTTAATCTAGATATTTGCTATTTAAGGAAACAGAATAGATCTGTGTATAAATTTCTATATCAAAATATCATTGTTTTTACTAGCAGTTTCAGTTGGTATCTTGGTAAGGCACTTAGAGTCTAGTTGTATATGCATTTTTATCACTTGCTGTTGTTGATTATGTATTTATATGCGCTATAAATCGAAATAAAATAAAATATTATTTAATTAGGAATTTATTGATCTTTTACTAATGATCATTTAAGACCAAGTTCTCAAATGTTTTTTTAATGACCTTTAATGATCCTCGCACATTCAGAATATATGCTTACTTATGAGCTATATTTTTCTCTCCCTTCCACCAGTAAACAAACCAACAAAAATGTCCAAAGATAGGTAAAAATAGAAGAAAACATTCAATTATTTTAAAATTCTGGAATAATAAAACCAGTATGCCATATATCAATAAGTAATTTTAGTTATATCTACAGCAAATGCAACTAGATTAAAGAAAGTACAAATGTACCAGTTTAAGTACTCTATCTCAAAAAGTAGTGCAAATTTGAATGAAAATATTAAAATAAGTTTTGAAAGAAGACTAAATATCACTCTAAATAAAAGTATACAATATAAAGCTTTACAGCCACTGATGCTTTAGATTCTGTGGGCACAGTGTCCAGTGAAAGTGTCCAGAATAAGATAAGAGAAACACCAAAAGCCGAGAAAAAGGCAGGTTTTCCTCTGACTGCATTTCAAAATAGGCAAGCAGCTGGGCTTATTTTTATCCTAATTTCATCAGTGTATGTAATTTAACTTAATATATGATGATATTTTTTTTTTTTTCATCAAAAGCATATCACTCCAAAATGATAGGGCCTGTTCTCAACTCAGCGGGTAGCAGCTTCACTAACACCATCGCGAATTACACATCAATTCAACGTAGTCTAGTACCAGTATTTCCACAGAAATGGGGGTGAATGGGGAAACATGCTCATGCAGAGTCTCATGCTCAGGTATCTCCTGGCAACAACCCACTCCACATGTTCTCTAGGTAGTAGACTGTGACTCCTTTCAGAAGGCTGGACAGCAGGCATGCAGGTTACTTTTACTACTTGTTTTCACAGTGGCTCTAGTTTATTCATTAGATATCTTGAATATGGTTGCAGAATTTAATGACCCCTATTATCAAGATTCAATAATAGATTAATGGTATACTTTGTTAACAAGTGTGTAGAAAAAAAAGAGACTTTTATTATAGAGATAAATTATTATATTTGGAGGCAGGAATGAAGGACTAGCTGGAATAACAGTTCTTTAAAGATCAAAAATAAAGATCAGAAAACACTCTGGCTTCAATAACTAAAGATAAAAAACCCAATGAAAGATGAAAAGATTTTACAACTAGAACTTGAATTAGAAACACATTGCTTAAGCTTTTTAAAGGGAATATTAAACATTAAACATAAAAGAAAAACTTAAGTTTGTAATAAAAACATCTCGGATATGTTCTAAACAAAAACAGCATGAAATAAAAACTTGAAAAAAATACTCATTGCTCTAAAAAAAAAAAAAAAATGAGGGCAAGGGGAAGATCCAGGAGATTGAAACTATAAACAGTGAAAAGAAATAGAAAAAAATATTACTTTTAAGCCGTTATCTAGGTGATTATGCATTCTTATTTTTTATTATATTTTGGAGGCTGAGTCACAGTGATATAGCAAAGTATGAAAATCTCATCTCAAAATCTTACCTCAAAAAGTTCATCTCAAAAATTAAGCCGGAATAAACAGATATTTAAGGTAATAGTGAAGTTTGAAAAAGTACTCCTTAAAATATACAAATGGGAGTAAAAAATAAAATTTGGTGAGGGCATTCTTAAAACCTGAAATAATTATGTTTCCCACAAACTTGAGGTTGAGGAAGGTAAAATTCAGCAGAGAATTTTTACAATGTGATGGAATTTAAATGTTTGTAGATGTTAAAAAAAAAAAAATGTCTTCTGTGTCGAAACAAACCTAAGTAGTTTAAAGAGTTGGAGCATATGAGAGACAAGAATAGAGCAATTACAAAGTCATAATAAAGTATGGTCTTGGGATGCATGTTGAATTGGTCACTGGACGTTAATTCTTATGTGAAAATACCCTCTTCTAGAAGGTAGCAACTGGCAAGTTTTCTTAAAATTTGAATTTTAGTTACAGTCACAAACAATATTAACCATATTAGTTGGGGGACCCAGTACAAAGTGAAAAGGTAGGTCTCTTTAAAAATTATTAAGGAATTAAAATGTAGTATCAGAGCACTAAACTAATCTCAAGCCATTCTAAACTGTGGACCTTCTGAGACTGCAGAGTTTGCTTTCCATCAAAGCAGGTGGGATCCGGGAAATATTGTCATGCAGACATGCCTCGCAGGAAATCTAATCCACCGCTGATTCCAGTTTCTGTAGCTTGAAATACACTGCACTCTCAGTGGGTTCACACTTCCAATACGGTCCTCTCAGCAGTGACTGAGTGTCAGGGTTACTGAAGCTATTCCTGTTTCTAGGAGATGTGTTAGGATACATTTTTAACATGTGACTTTGGCTTAAAGAAATAATATTGTTCTTGTCATAGCTTTTGTTGAACTCTTACCACAGTCTAAGAACTTTCTTCTTATCCGAATTTTCTTACTTTCCTCTCTCCTCCACAGAAGTCAGACCTACATTATGGTCTGACCTTCTCTGGCTCTCTTTCATTCTCTCTACCCAATAAATCTTGCATATCTAATCCCATCTTGGTATCTGCTTCTTGGAGATCCCAAACTAAAATATATGGCATCAATAGTAGTCTGAAGCAAAGAGGCTTCCTGTTGGGACCACTCAGTCATCACCTGGTGGTCAAACGAGATGATGTCCAGGCAGTGTGTATGGCACAGATATTATGGCAGTGGCAACCCAATTGCTACAGATTTCACTGGAAGAGCCCTGGAAAATTGTTTCAAATGAGGAAATTGCCCCTGCAGATAGAAAAATTCAGGCATTTAAAAGTTAACATAAGTGCCTGGTTATTGTTGATACTCTCTTGAGGGATAATTCATTAATAGCAGACAAAGGCTAAGTATGAGAATCAAAGAGTATATTTTATAGCTTTACAAGGAGGTCTTCTCTTTTGTAGTGAAAAGATGAACATGATGAAGCAGAAAATAGAACATCAAATAATTAGAAGTACAGAATATGCCAATATTAAATATTCAACCAAGACGTATGTAGTCAACCATGAGAGTATGCTAGGTATTGGATATTGAAGATGCTGGATCAAGAGGGTGACCATATAAAAATGATACATATAAATCCATTGACCTAAGAGCACTTTTTAGGGACATGGGATTTAACAACTTTTAAGATCCTAGGGGATGAATCAAATTCTCTGTTAAGGTGGATCTAAGAGTTCTGAAGAAATTGACAGCTAATGCTGAGCAGAGTAGAAATAATCAATCTACTCTGGCTGTCAGTAGAGGAAGGAAGAGAAATACTGAGGGAAAAGAACATTCTGAAATCCAAATCTATGAGGTCAAGAAAAATGCTGGAGTATGTGTTCTGGAAGGCAAAAAAGACATATCATTCACTAAGGCTGTTAAGAATGTGTTGATAAAGGAGTATCAACCTCACTAGGAAGTTCAGTAATCACTCACCATTGAAGACTATATATAACAGTCAGAGTGGTGAGTATAGTGCTTAGTTAGTTAATAACCATGGGACCTCATACTAGTAGAGGCCAGAAAATAGCACTTAACTATCAGAAGCCAGAAGGCCGCACTTACTAGAATGAATAACAAGTTTGGACAGGTAGACAAGAGGGCTTCACCACTTGGAAATTTTATAAACACTTAACAAAACGTGGCATCTCCACACAATGCAATATATGTATGATGTATTATTGAATCATACACTTGAAACCTATGTGATTTTATTAGCAAACAAACAAAAAACAAAAAAAAACAACAAAAAACATGATATCTCAGAACAGTCAACAATGGAGCAGGAACGGGTAGCTGAGATTGGTTACCTCAATAAAAATTCTTGACCCTTGCTCAGTTCCTGGACCTTAACCAATTTTAAGTTCTGGAATTTGTTGACTGAATAGACATCAAGATTCTTAGCAGGAAGTACTCTGCAGCTGTATAGCAAATTTATAATATACTGACTCCTCCAGTCATTTTCTAAAAGAAACCATGTCCAATTACTTGGTTTACTGTACATTGAGGAAAGAAGAATGATCAGACATTTTGAGAACCACCGAACATGGGGTTCTGAGTTGATATGGATACCCAGAGACCAGTGTGTCATCATGGACCTCCTGTTAGAGGAAGGCTTATGAGAACCAAATAAGTAGTGTCGTGGTTAACAGTGAGCCCACTGTGTGAAAGGATACATCCACTAATAACTCCTCAGACCCAGGATGTGCAAGTAGCATCTATAGACTTGACAATTGCAGTAAATACTGTTTACATCCTAACCAATGGGACAAGAACTAACAGCATAGAAAAAAAGCCATTCAAAACCTGTGAAACAGCTATTCTCCTGTCTCTCAATTTTGCAAAGCATATTTGCTGTGCTTTCATTAGGAAAATGAATTTATTGACCTGAAAGCAAAGAGAGAGAAACACACTCTAATCCAGCAAAAAGTGACAGATGTAGAATAAGAATAAATTAAGAATTAAGTTTGATAAATATATCTTACAGTTGTGTCTGCTTCAAAGAATTGGAGAAACAATAGAGGAACTTAAACATTAAAGAAATATTAAAAGCATATCCAATGGCTATAATAAAGGAAGTGGCAAATGAAGAATATTTATGCAGTCACTGATGTAATACAAGTAATTTAAGACCTGGGAAACTCAAGTACTAAAGAAAGGCAATGTTGGGAAAGGCCACCTGGCTAAGTACATGTAGTTTTTCATCTGATTCATGAGGTTACAGAATTTTGAAGCACCCAGAAAGCAGCTTTGGTTCAGAAATCTGTTAATGATGATTCTCCAGCTGGTATAAATATTCAAAAAGAGGGACGTTTTGTCAAAAAGCTAGACCTAAGGAATTCAGAGAAAAAGAAAGAAAAAGAAGATAGACACCTAATAAAATACATTCCAAAAATACCTTGTATTTCTCCTGAGACTGAAGTAATACAGATAGAATAGCATAAAATGGGATCCGTGTAAGACTAGTGACATTAACTGTGGCCTGTCCTTAATTTGGAGTGTCCTGCTTATAATAGAGCATTGATTCAGAATGTGTTTGTATATTGTGTTTCCTACATGGAGGTGTTAAAGAAAAAATGGAAATGTAGTGGTTTGAAGTATTTAAGAAATGCATTATGGGAAAAAGTTGTCATCACAATGTTGTCATTACAGTAAATTTGGACATGAAAACAAGTCAAAATTAATATTCTTATAAATGATTTCTGTCATCTGATTTTAAAATCTCAATCTATAGGACCTGGCCAACTAGCAAGGATTGATTAGATTTCCATATGAAACTAAGAGGAACTCCTTTTTTTTTTTTTCTTTTTCTGTTTTCTAAAATGCAGTGTCTAAAAAATAGTAGGTAGGGATATTATTTTAAACAATATGTTTGCCAGAGCCTTGAAATATGAATGCTAAGCTAAAACTTTGATATCTTCTTGTTCTTAGAATTATTAGATGATGAACATTTTTATTAAATTTAGTATGTTAAATTTGATAAATCTGAGTTAAGTATTTGAATAAAGCCTTATCTATTATAAAGAATAAAATCTAAACAGAAACTATAAAATGACAGTCTAAGTATCCTAGAGCACAACCTATAGTGCTTTTCCTTCAACCCTTTCAGGACATACTGATGTTGCATCTATAATTGCAGCTCATATGATAATTATCACTTTTAAATTATCATCCCCTTGACAGATATTTAGTCTGATTCTAGGGTCTAGATTTCATCAAAGCTAGACTAAATTATTTTCCAAAGCTAAGAAAGAGACCTAGTGTTTCTCTGGAAACAAGCCTGCTCGTTTTCTGTGAGTGGCCTTTTATCCTGACATATGTTGGAAGCTTGCCTGGAAAATTAATCCCATTAGCAATGGGAAACACAGAGAGCAGTGAAAAAGATTTTATGATGAAGGCCCTGGTTCTATTGTTTCTGAGCTTTTGGTATCCCATTGCTTTTTCTAGAGTTATGTGAGTTTTCCAATAAAAGTTTTTTGGCCAAAGCAACTTGTATTTGGGATTTCTCCCAGTCTTTGTATTAAAGTAGTAATGAGGAGAAGATAAATTTCAAAGACTTTGACTTTTCCACAAAGGATTTGCAATACTACTTTTTTCAACTCTAACTTATTATTTAAAATAAATATTACTTAAAGTTGGGGAGGAAATGATAGAAATAATGTCTCTGATTTTGTTGTTGCTGAAATCATTTTATTTGTGATATCTTGTCATGCATTTCATTAGATGTGACTCAAGCCAGAGAGAATACTAGAGAAACTAGGGCTCTTTAGGAAAATAGAATTTATCTAGGGAATCCAAGGATTTCTTGATTCAGGCAGGGAAAGTACCAGAAGTACTTGGAACATCTCGTAATGCCCCAAACAAGGATGTATTCAAAAAAATGAATGGGAAATGTCAACTGGAAACTGAAGCCAACTTTAAGGGGTTCTTACTGGTCAAATATGGGTAATTTAAACATCAAAGTAAATAAAGACCAATGTGTTTTAATCCATTGACCAAATTTGAAAACCATGACCTTATATTAATATAAATTAGTACATAAACATTTACAAAGTTTCAAATATTATTTCTACAAAATACCTATTCATTACATAAGGTAAAAGAGTAACTTTATAGTGAAGAAATCTGGCAGACAACACATTAATTAGGTGATCGAAATGGATATCAGCAATGGGCCAAATTGTGTGCATCTAACCGAACACAATGAGAAGAACACAATACCGCTTCTCTAATTTTGCCAAAGATGCATATCTGGAATCCAATCAAAAGGACCAATTGAAATCTATTCTACAAAATAGTTGATCGGTAATCTTCAAAAGTGTTAAGGGCAGGAAGACTGAAGAAATGTTTCAGACAAAAGGAAACTAAATGCACATGACTACTAAATGCAAGGCGTGATTCTGAACTTTCTGAGTCAGATGGGGTTCGACTGATCTAGACTACACACGACCTGAAACTGAGTCTAGGTTGCACCACACTTCTTTCATTCTCTCTATCAGCAGGTATTGGAGGTACGATTTTCGTGTGTGTGGTGAAAATTCAGGACAAGCTCAACTGCGTAAGTGTACTTCCAGTTTCCACTCAGTTGCATCTAAAACATCTAATTGGTTAACGCATGGAGCAAGGCCAAACTCAGTAGCATGGAGTGGGAACACAGGTGGATATATAATACTCCTAGGACAGGGCAATAAATAATTGAAACCAGCTTCAACTTGTCTCACTTATTATATGCCTTACACTTTTGTAGACTCACTATACAGCCTGGTAAACAATAATTAATTCCCATCTCAGGTATGAATTATTATAATATCCCCTTATCCATATAAGAGTAAGTCTCAAGACCCCCAGGAGATCCCTGAAACCATGGATAGTACCAAACTCTATATATACTAGCTTTTTTTTTCTTATACTTATATATATTTGATAACATTTAATTTATAAATTAGGCACAGTTCAAAATCAATAATAACTAATAATAAAATAGAACAATCATAACAATGTACTCTAATAAAAGTTATGTGAATGTGGTCAGTCATATCAGGGGGTCCCTTGCTGAAGCCTTCATATGGCCTCTGCTTTCTGTTGCAACACGTTGCCATCAGTTGGAACAGTTTTTTTTTATTTATGTCTTCACCCACAAACTACTGCTTTTTCCATCTTAGCTAAGCACTTACAATATATTGTGGTCATAACTTTTTCAGTTTGAGGCGCAACGGTAAAACTAACACAAATTTTTATCCCTCATAATTTCACAAACAGAAGATTTGTTCTTACCTTAGATCTTAGCAACCTCAGCACAAAATTTTATTTTGTTCCTTATTAAGTCAAGAATTTTCGCCTTTTGCCTTAAAAGAAGCACTTTACCGCTCCTCTTTGGCATAACCAAATTGCCAGCATCACTATTCTTATACTTTGGAGATATTATTAAATAAAATAAGGGTCACTTGAACACAGGAATGGTGACTCCATGGCAGTTGAGCTGATAACTGAGAGGGCCACTAAGCACTAATAGGTGGGAGTATCTATAGCAGGGATTCACTGGATAAAGGGTAACTCATTTCCCAGATAGGATGGAATGAGATGATGTGAGATTTCATCACAATCTCAGAACAGCACACAATCGAAAACTTATAAATTGAAAACTTATAATTTTCTGTTTGTATTTTCAGACCATGGTTGAACTCAGGTAACTGAAACCACGGAAAGCAAAATTTTAGATAATGAGGGAGTACTGTAGTGCCAGGCAAACTGCTGAATCCAAGGAAATTACTTATTCTTGCTGATCTATTTTTATCATTTTTTTTTATCTCTGTTGATGAAGAGACTACATCAATGGTCTCTAATTGCGTTGGTTTGAGGAAAAGTTAGCTTTCTTATAATTTCCTGCAAATTGAATAGGTCAGGTAATTTTCATTAGGTCACAGAGCTTCTACATGCTGGAGCCATCACATAAACTCAGGTATTGTGATTCTAAAGCCAGCTCATTTTACCATTTCTTTTTTTTAACTCTCATTCTTTATTTTTTTTAAATGCCCTGGAAATGCTGGCATTATTTAACTCCCACTTTGTCGAGGGTCCTTTGGGATTTTCTATTTCACCTTCACAACCATGCTATAATAAGCACCTTGTTCATGTCTTTTTTAAAATCATATTTGTAATTATTTCTCCAGACCCCCCCAAAATGGAACTAATGATACAAAATGTTTGCAGATTTTATATTACATAGGCAGCCTACTTTCAAATAAAATAATAGACATGCTATTCCATCTAAAATTTGAATTATATAATGCATTATTTTTTTTCCTCCATTATAATTAAGATCCCTAGTTCAGGACAAAATACATATGAAGAAATTATTTTACTTCAAAGACTAGACCAAGGATTTGAATATTTACCATTAAGATAGTTTATTATTTTCCTCTACTTTTGACTGTAGATGAGCTTTGTAATAATGCTTTCGTAAATGAAACTTTGTTTCTCAAAAGGTACCTCACTTATTTGTTGCATTATCAACCTAAGTCTCCTTAATGCAAGCATATATGTATTAATTTATTCTCCTATCATCAATTTAATGAGTATATTTTAGTTGAAGGACTATGTACTAGAAGCATGAATGGATGTTTAAAGCAAAGGTAACTGTAGGACATATATTTGGTACATAACTTCATAGAATCTAAGAATCATAATACATGACAAATTACTAATAGTCTCTAAACTGTCATGAAAATACTCCTTAGAACAATCTGACACATGACAATCATGCATTTTCTTCTGTAATATCACAGCATTGCTTTTTAAGACTCAGTAAAGAGGAAAATTCTAAAATATAAATGAGATTCAGATGTTCCATAGTCAAGAAAACAGTAATGTTTATAAGATCATTTTACGACACTTTATAAATATTCCAGCCCCTATCTTTACTGCCCTAAATGATCTCTACAGACAAACTTGATTCCTTGCTCATTCACAAACATACTTTCACCCGTCCTAGTCTCCATCTAACAGTTTTCCCTCATTCTAAAATTTGCACGTGTCATTTCCATTACCTATTGATGACTTAGACTTTAACTCCTTTCTCTGTAATTTTCCTCTTCACACAGAACACACACACACACACGTGCATTTGCACACGCGCGCGCGCGCGCACACACACACACACACACACACACACACACACACACACAGACATCTCTCCAAGTAGTACAAACTATTGGTAAAATCAATGTGTGCACTTTTTACAGAAACATAGCTTTCGGTCAGTTCTTCTGCTACCTTTCAAAACAGATAGCCAAACTTAAGTACTGGCAGTTATCACGTCCATCTTTGGTCCATCCAGACAATGAAGCTTGACTCCACAGACAAATGTATTTTCACTGTTACTGAACACCATACCACTTTCTATTTGTTGTAATAATAGTAACAGTGATGTCAAAAACAACAGTACACAACAATATACCTAAGTCTCTGATAATTACTTTGCTTACATTACTAAAATATGCAATGAAACTAAAACTTTTATTATATTATTCTTCCTTTTTGCAGTTGGTTGTATTTATAAATCTGTTCTTAGATTACTACATTTTAGGGGGAAAGGTCTACATGATTTCTGTCAGTTTATCATCTAACTATCTATCTATCTATCTATCTATCTATCTATCTATCTATCTATCTACCTACCTACTACCTACTTACCTACCTATGGTCGTATTTGATATAAGTGACCTAAAAAAGGGATATTCATTAGGTATTTATTGTATCTGGTAGTTAAGAAAATAAGTCACGAATTCTACAATAATATTGGCTACTTTATTACACTGTTTCAAAGGATTATTCCTTTCCCATATTATCCTCATTACATTTACTGCTCAAATTAAATGTACTAATTTCTTGGAGAAATAAAAGTGGAAAAAGTTCTAATCTTGTCATAAAGCCCACTAATAGCTTCTGTATAAATTGTTAAATCTTATCTTTTTTTTTTTTTTTTTTTTAAGTACAAGTGTGTGGGCTTGATCTTGACAAGTATCTGAAAAGCTCTTATCAGACTCTGGTTGCTCTGGTGATCAACCATCTGTTTATACAGCTGCAATTTTATTTCTTCTGGAAGATTGAATAAAAAATAAATTGAGAAGTCCTATGCTTTTTATTTTTTCATTCTATTTTGTTACAAGACTATAAGTATTAGAAACTAGAAATTGTTGTCGTTAGACTAGTTCACAAAAGACATTTTTGGATTTTTATCTGAAATTGAAAAGATTATGAACTTTAACAAAAATCATTTTACTAAATATGTAACAATTCATATAAATATTAATTCTTATATAGACAGAGAGAAAATGGAGAGTTTTTATTTTTTAAGAGACACATTCAAAATAGTTGTTATAAGGTAATATTCCTAGTTCAGATTAATAGAAAGGCAACAATAATTATGACTGAACCACTTATAAAAAAGAGATATAAAAAGGCAAAACTGGAGAAGGAAAAAAGGAAGAAATCTTAACTGATCATTGTGAAAACTCCTTGATTTTGTAAATTTTATAAAATCATTGTGACTATAAGCAAAAATGAATAAGATCCTTCCCTGTGTTCTTAAGAAGCCTATCCAAGTAAGATCCATAGATTCTGAGCTTTATTAGCTTCTTAGCAATTTGGCCTCTGCCTCTTACCATATTTTTTTAAGCTTTATTATGGTATAATTGATATAGAAAATAATCACACACAGTTAATAGTACATTTGATGAGTTTGGACATAAGCATATACCTGTGAATACCATCATCACAACCAAAGTACTAAACATATACATCACCTCCAAAAATTTCTTTGTGTTCTTTTTTGTTTTTTTTTTTTTAGTTACATATATATGATTTTTAAATCTGAACTTCTCTTGCCTCAAGAAGGTCCCAGCATATGACATAACTGTATGTTTGTGTTACCCCCAAATTTCTACATAGAACAGTCAAAGGAGTCTCTTGAAAACAAATCCACACACAAAATACAAATTAAAAAAAAACAGTAAAATAATAAAAGACAATAGTTAGGGGAGGAGATAATATAGTTTTAAATAATATTCAGAAAAATAAGGGTTCAATATTGAAGCACAAGAATTAGCAAATATTTCTGAAACTCAAGAGCAAAATAATGACATAAAGTTTTGAAGTTTTATTTCCAAACATTGATCAGAAACAGCAGAGAAAATTGGAAAAAGAGGAGGAATGGGAAGAAAAGGACAAAAAGCAAATGAAAGGACAAGTTTTATAAAAATTGTTTTTCTAAATTAAAACAATATATATCAAACATCTTTTTACCTTAACTCTTTTCAGTATCTGGCACAGAGGAAATTTTCTTGATCTCTTGATTAGATGTAAAAGCCAGAAACCTGCTGGAAGTTTCAAGTTTGGCAACTAAGCAGTGTAAGTTAATCAAGATTCTTTTAAATTATTACATGTTGTTACCCACTTTCTGTGTTAGTGTTCTATTGCTATTAGAACAAATTAGCACACACTTAGCAACCTAAAATAAAGCACATTTATTATATCCTGGTTCTGTATGTCTATGTTTGATATAGGCGTCACTGGGCTAACACCAAATTATGGGCAAGGCTGTATCCCCTTCTAAAGAGCATTGGTAAAATTAATTTTCTTGCTTATTCAGGTTTTTGGAGCTGGTGGTCCAAGTTTTCTTGATTGTTTAGGTTTCCTACATTCCCTGACTCAAGACCTTTCTCTCTCCTCAGAGTCAGAGATGGTAATTCATGCCTTCTCACATTGTAGCTCTTTGCTCTACCCTTCTGCCTTCCTCCTCTTGGATTAAAAGGATCAGTGATTAGAATGGGTTCACCTGGATAATCTGGGATAATCTCTTCATCAAGGTCCTTAAACTTTATTACATCAGCATAATCCCTTTTGTCATAAAGGTAATATATTCACAACTTCTGAGAATTAAGGTACAGATAACTTTGAAGTACCATTATGTTCTTCCCATACTTATCATTACTTTACCTTGAAAATTCTAGAACAAAAACATTATTTGAAATATTTAGATATTTTTATATTGTTAATATTATTTGACAAAATAAACACAAGATATTGGAATATTTTTTCTCAGTTAAAGGTAACAAATTCTGGAAAATCTTAAAAAATAAAGAAGAAAGAATCCTCTAATTCTGAATGGTAATATATGCCAGACTCAGAATAAAAAAGCTCCCAAAATAAAACCTACTAATTAAATAAACAAACTGGTTATTGTATAGTTCTATTCAATGAGAGTGTGCACACACACAAAAAAGTTTATATGAAGTTAATAATTATAAATGCTTCTTATGTGAAGCTTATTTTTACTTTTAAGAAAAAGCTTCAGGGAATTTGCCCATTATCTATAATATTGATCACTGAGATATGAAATATACTAGAAATTGTTCCTCAGGGGTTCCATTAGCAAGAGAGTTTATTAAGACTGACTGAGGAACCCAGGTAGATAATTAACACATTCTAAGCAAAATAATACTTGGAACACAGATTGCAAAATAGTTGTCACATGAAAAATAGTTATGATCATGCACCAAATAACAAAACAAAGTAAAATGTAATATTGTCCTGTAAATCCTTTTGGTTCTTATATTAGATAAGTAATCTTTAACTTAAAATTAGTACCCTAATTTTAAAATTAGTACCCTAATTCTAGGTAAATATGTTGTAATCAGAGCTACCATATACAATTATATAAAGCAAGGAAAACTGTGTTTTGTAAATATGGAAATAAAATATTTGTATTGGTCATTAGGCATAATGACAAAAAATAAACACCAAAAATAAAATGATAACTTTGCAAATTATCTAAGAAGCATTTTTTAAAGATATAAATATTATTTAGAGGTTTTATTACAATACGTAGAAACAATCATCTCTAATAGAGGCAAGCCAGATTTTGCATACTCTGTACTTCTATCAATCTGGATACTATAATGGGGATGTAATCATAACTCTGAGGCAGTTTTAGCAAGTTGTTCCTGAAAAGTGATCTATAATAAGGATACACACATACACACAGTTTCTAAAGATGATTGAGAAATAGTCAGATGGATATACTGCAACTACTAGAACAAAATCAACGTCTATTAACTTGGTTTTGATCAGACTAAAAGAAAATCAAAAACTGTGTGCAAAATCAAAATAGCCTTTGAATCTTAGTCTCAGTTCTAATAAATTAGATGATTACTGCAGAAAAATTTAAATGCATATGTAACAGTGTTTTTACTGTATTTGTAGAGTGGCTTTATCCATGAAGTATTTATTTTTCATAACATTCTTGACCTAGCAATACAGATTTTCCTTGGTTCTTCAGTTATCAAGCATTACTTCCGGTCCTTCTTTTTCTGGAGTGAAAAATATTCTATACTTGATATTAGTGATATCATCATAAAAAGGTGAACTCCATGCATTTTTAAACTGTTAATGAAAAACAAGAGAGTTTTAATCAAGAGAGTTGTTTCTTTGGAATTTTCGAAATAAGCCTGGGTCTGGATTATACTTAAGGCATTTTTTAAAAATTATATTACATTACCAAATTACATAAAATAATATTATGCACATTTTTTCTTAATGATTGAAAATTTTAAAAAAGAACAAGCAAGCCAGAAATGCACCAAAAATAGTTTTATTATATATTTTGACTAATCAAAAGTTTCAGAAGCATTTGTTCATTAAATGATTCATGGTAATTCATAATATGCCCACTTCTACCAAATTTTTCTAGCTTAAAAATTCCATCTCACTCTTAAATGCAGCATAATAAGACTATTTAATGTGCATCCCCATGTGCTTTATTTACACACATATTTTCAAAAGGCACACTAATAATTATTTAATAAAAAAAAATATTCAAGAACATCATTGTTTCTTTCAATTTTTGAAAACTACTACTTCAAATATAGGGATGAATATTATGTCACAAGCATGCATCAGATTCAAATATGCCTTTCAATTAATATACACATACTCCCATTAGATTAATTAATGTCCATTAGGTGGAATTACTTTTTTTTTTTTTAATTTCATTCTAGCAGAATTATCCTGGAAGCACCTAGTAATAAGAGCTCTTCTAGTTATAAGATGTACCATTTTTCCTGTGACCAGAGTAAAAAACAATTGACACATTGTCAATTCATTGCCCTGTAAAAAAATTTAAAAAGGAGTTATATAATTTTATCTTGTAAATGGACTTTTGCTTTACTATATCGACATGATGGTGTTGGTCTAGTGAGTGCAGCCATTATTCATAAACAAGCTTGCTGGGAACATTATAATATTACACCTTCATGGTGCAGTCATCCATCTAACAATGTGAAGAAGGAATTGTCTTGTTACTTTTAGAATGGTACACAACAGTGTTTCTCATGAAAAGTTAAATGATGTATAATGTTAGTTTTACAGCCTTATCCTAGTTCATGTTAATTTAATATTCAACATTTTATAACCTCTGTTAATGTCACTGGAAATATTAAGAAAATTTAGCTGAATGGTGTTGCTTGAATGATAATTTAAGATATTGGGGATTTTTAAAATAGGTTTTAAATGTTTTATTCATTCAACTCACATATTAAGATATTGGAGATTTTTGTCCTCCATGGTCCATGGTTCTATGTATACATTTTCCCTTTTTTCTATTATGTTATCTAAAGATTAAAGTGACAATCTTTCCTAGACACACCCATAAAATCTATACTATAATGTCTATTTGATTATGTTTAAATTATATACTCAGAAATTTTAACAAGTTAAGCCCACACCTATATAGAGAATAATTCAAACATCTATAAGCACAACAAATTGAGCATGTTAAAAACTGGAACCTTGTTCCTCCTCCTCAAAATATTTTCTAGTCTTTATTATAATTGTTGATCTCACATGGTTATTTTATACATCTTAGGCAAGCTGTATAATTTCTGTACATAATTTCAGATTTATAACAAAACTTTCTGATCCAAAAAACTATTATAATGAATTCAGAGATCCCCAATTTCAAATAATCACTCTTGTATTTCCTTTAATTGAATCTACAAAAAATTACAAAAAATATTGTCAATATAATCAGTACTGAGTAACTTATTCTCCTTTAAACTTTTCAGATCTGCTTCCTGGTTAGATTTCACATACAATCAGTACCACATATCATCGAAAGGCATCCCAACTCTAATAATGATACTGATACATTTCTTACTTTTCCAATACAAAACCACATTTGTAATTTTCTTATTAGGTCATCATCACTTTTTAAAATATATATTAATGAAACTGAGATACCAAAAGTAGGTGGATTTCCAAATTAGACTCACAAGAATTGGAGATCTTGGTCATTATTAAACGTTACTAAGTCAAATGATAGAAGTCATCAAAAGACACAGATGAAACATAAAGCAATAGCCAACACAACTTTTAGATTCTTCCTATTCATATTACTGAGCATGCTGACTGAGATTGAGTACATGAGATAGGTAAGTGATATGCAAGTCGTATCGAGGGGCATCACCTTCAGAAAAGAGGTTTTTTAGTCAGAAAATATATTCTCATTTTTTTGTAATTTTGTATCTTCCATTGTTATTATGCAGTAGTCACTTCCCACGGATTATAAATTTCAAAGTTTGGACCATGAGTAACCTAGTCAATCTAGACATATCCTATTAAAGCATCATAAGGAGGTTCTGTGAACATGTTTACAAAATAACATTACTGAGTCTTTTTTTTTTTTTTTTGGTGTTTCACAAAGGTTACAGACAGCTGCTAACCTTTTTCTTACCAAGCATATAACTTAGGAAAGTATCATGGAGATGAATATATTTAATGTTAGACATGTATTCTGGAAAGATACAGCACTACATTACCTTGACTGTTGATTTAAGGAATCTGGCTAGAAAAGAATATTATATCACTTTTCTAAATCACATATTAATTTTTCACTTTAACCAAATTTTTAGAACTGAAAAGTCAAAAATTTATTATGCTGAATTTCCAGAATTTGGATAATTTATTTTATTTTGATATTAAAGAAGAAAATATAATATCAGATAGAATCTGATAAGAGGTAAAATATTAGTGTGAATCACAAAGCAAAATAAAGAATCCAGAAAGAAATGATTTAATTGATTTGATCATCTCTTTAAAAAAATCTGTTTTTGGTAATTTCTTCTTTACAAGTGAATACAAAAAATAAAAATCCACATTGTTCATGCAACTACCTAGGTAATAATGGTGGATAATTTATCAAGATCAGAAATGAATTTCAAGTAAATATTACAATATTTGATAATATATAACTTTTAAAATATGTGATTTGACCATTTGCTAAAGAAGCTTAGAGCACCAACTTTCAAAATAAGTATGATAACACTTGATATAAAAGAAAATGGCAGAATGAAAAAGTGAAAGCAGGTGCTCATATGCAACAAAGATGAATTGTAGTATATATAATTGCAATATATATACATATGTGTATATATATATACATATATATATATATGTTGCTGTTAAATTAGCTAATTTCCTTTTGTTGTTATCATCAATTTTGTGTTTACTAGATATATCAAGTAAAAAACTTAGGCAATTTTAGATCAGAGATTCTCAGTTTAAACATAAAAATTTTTTTATTTGATTTCCAACAGAGCTGAAATATAATTTTTAAAAATTGTACAGATTCAGACCAAATATTGTAATAATCATTGTTTCTGAAAAGTAGGAAACATGGCTTATTTACCAATATAACTATGAAGCTTTCCTAAAGTCAGTTACTTAGTACATATTTGTTTATCTGATTCACCAGAGCATATAAGTAAAATAGGCATGTACATCTTCCTCCCACCTCTCTCGAGAGAATTATGAAAGGAAAAATAAAAGTGATGCAAAGAGAACAAATCCACAATAGCTAAAATTATGGAGCGAGATCAGAAGATGAAAGATTTTTAACATTTTTTTGAATGCAAAGAGCCAGTTGAACGTGAGTTTACTAATAAAACAAAAAAGAAAGCATCTTTTCAAAATTGACTTAGTATTAGATTACTGTGAAAGCGGGAATCAATTCTCCAAGCAGAATTCTAAAGATTATCCAAATATAGTATAAGCATGGAAAGAATTGGAAACTGGAACTGAAAACACATTCATTAATTAAATGTTAAGTTTTGAAGTCACTCTATGAGTCAATTCTTAAACTCCTCTCTCACACCAATATAGAGAGCATCAGAATGTTTAAGCCAGGTCAAAATCTGAGGATTCATTTCTAGAGAACTAGAATGACCTGCCTAGGGAAAATTGTGGATACATTTGCAGATATTGGTAATGCAAGGTTAACTTGTCCTTATTTACCGTGCAGAATAAACTATCCCTCAAACTATCAGTGAACTTACTATCAAGACATCCTATTAGCAAGATCTATTCAATTCATTGTTTTCTTTTTTAAAGAAAGACCTAACAGGGATTCAGAAATATACATAAGAGTAAAAAAATATACCATAACTTCTTTGAAGAAAATAAACCCACCAGGTATTTTTGTTGTTGTTGATAAAGAAAGGTATAGCTTTATTCTGAGTTTTTAAAAATATTAAATTAATGCACTGATAGTAGTAGTCAACTTGTAATATTTAGTAGGTAACACATATGATTGTGCAAAAAATTTGACACATTAAAAAAATTCAAATTTTAAAAAAGTTCTAAGTAGAATATAGAGAACTTTTAAGCTCTTGAGTCTTTTCTAAGTACATTGCTGACATAATGCCTCATTACCCCCATATACTTTATAATGTAATTCCTACAAACAAGGAAATTATTTTACATAAACACAATACAATTATAGAATCAGGAAATTAATACCGATACTGAAGAATACCTCAGAATTAACATTAGTGTCTTCTATTCCTCAGACCTCATTCACATTTTACTAATTGTCTCATCATTGATTTTTACTAAGGTAAAAACACTTAACATAAGATTTATCTTCAAATTTTTAAGTGCACAATACAGTATTGCTGACTCTAGGCACAGTGTTATACAAAAGATCTCTAGAACTTACTGATCTTGCTTATCTGAAACTTTATATGCATTGATAATGACTCATTTCTTTCTCCTCTTCCAGCCTCTGGCAACCAATCTTTCATTCTATGTATTTGACTATTTTAGATACCTAATATAATAAGTTTAATTATTCACTATTTGTTTTTCTTGAAACTGGCTTATGTCACTTAGTATAATGTCCTCAAGGTTCATCTATGTCATTTCATATTACTGAATTTCATTCTTTTTTATTAAAGGTATTTTTTAGAGTTGTTTTAGGTTCACAGCAAAATAGAACAATGAGTGGAAGGCAAAGGTTTTCCACCCACACCCTGCTCCTGAACGTGCGTATCCTCTTACATCACAGACATTTTCCACAAGAGTAGTATATCTGTTACAACTAATGGGTTTAAATTGGCACATCATAATCAACCAAAGTCCAGTTTATATTACGGTTTTCTCTTGGTGTCATACTTTCTATACATTTGGATAAACGTGTAATGGCATGTTCCCATTATTATGATACAATGCAGAGTTCTCATTGTCCTAAAAGTTAACCACTGATCTTTTTACTGTCCATAGTTTTGCCATTTCTAGAATGTCATATAGTTGGAATCATACAGTACACAGCTTTTAAAGATTGGATTCTTTCACTTAATAACATGCAATTACCCCCCCCCCCCATGTCTTTAATTGCTTGCTAGCTCATTTATTTTAACAATAAGCAATATTCTATTGTCTGGCTGTATGACAATTTATCCATCACCTGTTGAAGGACATCTTGGTTGCTTCCACATATTGTCAATTATGTATAAAGCTGCTATAAACATTCCTTTTACAGGTTGTTATGTGAATATAAATTTGTAATGTCTTTAATAGAAATCAAGGAGTGCAATATTATATAATTATAATATGTTTACTTTTGTAAAGAACTGCCAAACTGTCTGCCCTAGCGGCAAACCATTTGCATTTCCACCAGCAATAAATGAGAGTTTCTTTTTTCCAAATCCTTGGTGTTATCGGTGTTCTAGATTTTGGTTATTCTCTTCAATATTTAAGGATGGATAGTATCCCATTTTACATACAGTTGTCCCTTAGTATCTTATGGCAGATCTGTTCCAACCTCTCCCCTAAGTAACCAGAATCTGCTGATTCTCAAGTCTCATATAAATGGTGTAATATTCGCATATAACCTTACAGATCATTTGTATACTTTAAAACATCTCTGTATTACCTTATATATACCTATTACAATGTAAATGTTATGTAAATAGCTATACAGTACCATTTAGGAAATAATAAGAAAAAAAAGTCTGTACATGGTCAGTACAGATGCAAGCATTATAGATCTAACTACATAGTACACTATAGCAACAACATAACATTTTTTTTCAAATATTTTTCATGCACAGTTGAATATGTAGATGCAGAACTCATGGATACTAAGGGCTGACTGTATTATACCTCATTTTTTAATACATTTAACCTGTCAATGAACATAAGGTTGCTGTGGACATCTTGGGTATTGTGAAATAGTGCTGCAAGAGTGCAGAAGTGTTACCACTTCTTGAGAGATTGTTATTTCTCAAAAACCACGATGAAATATCTAATATTCACACATAAAGCTGAAGTGATGCGAATTTACCTAACTAAACAAGACAAACAAACAAAAAAGACAAAAATACAGAGAAATTGGAATTATTTCACACTGTTAGTGGGAATGTAAAATTGTGCAGCTACTATGGAAAAAAATATGGAGTTTCCTCAAAAAATTAAAAATAAAATTACCATGTGATTGAGCAATCCAGCTTCTTGCTATTTGCTTATTATGTATTTTAATATGAATAGACAATCAAGTATACAAGCATATAGAAAGATTTTAATAGCATTAATGAGAATAACAATTCAACACAGAAGAACAGGTAATAGAAATTATATTAAAAACATATACTCTTACTGTCATTCATATTGATTCCTAAAGAAAAACTTAAAGTATATGCCCCTGACAAAAAATATATATACATATATATATACATATATACATATATATGTTGATATAAATATATAAATATGGCCAACATTTTTGTCATAAATGAAACTGATATTTTAATCATAATATTCAGGAAAATGAATTTCTTGATTAAGTAATTAATAATTTTACTTGCCATTTAAACTTCTAACCTTTTAATAACTTACATATGGGTTCATGTGTGGGGCTATATAAAATACCATTTTATATCTAGTGAATTACAAATAGAAGATGGTCAATCCACATGGTTCAATATTTAAGAATAAGAGATACTGAAAGAACATAAAAAATAAAAGATAAAATTTCTTCACTAATTGTGTAATAAAATATTCAAAACTGAAAAAAATGATGACTCATTAAAGTTATAGGACAAAATAAAATTTAGAAAGCTAAATTTTTTTTTAAAGTGTGTTTTCAACAAATAATCCTAAAATTTATATGGAACCATAAAAGACCCAGAATAGCCATGGCAATCTTGAGAAAGAAGAACAAAGTTGGAGGTTATTACACTATCTGATATCAAATTATACTAACAAAAGGCTTAACAAAGTAATCAAAACAGCATGGTACCGGCATAAAAACAGATACATTGATCAATGGAGCAGAATCGAGAGCCCCAAATAAATTTATACCTATATGCTCACTTAATATATGAGAAAGGAGGCAAGAATATACAATGGGGTGAAGATAGTCTCTTTAATAAACGGTGCTGGGAAAATCAGACAGATATGTGCAAAAAAAAAAAAAAAGGAAAGAAAATTAACTGGAAGACCTTCTTACACTGTATAAAATAATAGACTCAAAATGGATTAAACTTAAATGTAAGACCTGAAACCATAACACTTCTAGAAGAAAAAAAAACATGGTTCTCTGATATTGTTAACAGTAATTTCTTTTTGGATGTATCTCTTTAGGCAAGGGAAACAAAAGAAAAAATAAACAAAGGGGACCACATCAAACTAAAAAGTTTTTCTATAGCAAAGGAAACCATCAACAAAACAAAAAGACAATAGATTCTATGGGAGAAGATATTCACTTATAAAACAGGCGATAAGAGGTTAATATCTAAATTATACAAAGAACTCATAGAATTCAACAACAAAACAAACAATCTAATTTAAAATGGGCAGAAGACTGAACAGATATTCTCCAAAGAGGAAATATAGATAACCAGTAGACATAGAAAAAGATGTTCAAGGCAGTCACTAATCATCAGATAAATGCAAATTAAAACCACGATGAGCTATCACCTCATACCTGTCAGAATGGCTATCATCAATAAATCAAAGAATAAGTGTCGGCGAGGAAGCAGAGAAAAGGAAACCCTCATATATTGTTGATGGGATTGCAAATTGGTACAGCTATTATGGAAAACAGTTTGAAGGTTTCTCAAAAAATTTAAAATGGATATACCTTTTGACCCAGCAATTGCACTTCTGGGTATTTATTCAGAAAACCAAAACAATAATTCATGAAGATCTATGCACCTCTATGTTCATGGCAGCACTATTTACAACAGCCAAGATATGAAAACAACCTAAATGCCCATCAATAGATGGTTGGATAAAGAAGTTATGGTTCATATATACAATGGAATATTACTCAGTCATTAAAAAAATAAAATGTTGCCATTTTGTAGTAACATGGATGGACCTACAGGTTATTATGCAGAGTGAAATAAGTCAGACAGAGAAAGACAAATACCATATGATTTCACTTATATGTGGAATCCTAAGGAACAAAAAGAACAAACTAATCAAAAACAGACTCACAAATATAGAGGACAATCTGGTGATGGCCAGAGAAGAGGAGGCTTGGGGGGGGGCTGGAGGAATGAAATGAAGGGTTAAAGAAATGCAAATTAGTAGCTGATAGATGGTCACGGGGTTGGAGAACATGGCATAGGGAATGCAGTCAGTGTTAATGTAATGGCTAGGTGGAGAGCCAGAGGAGAGAAAGAGCAATTAGGGGGAATTGGCTCTATCTAAATGTCTATATAGATATATAAACTATATAAATGTTTAACCAATGTACTGTATACTTGAAACTAATAAAATTTAAAAATCAGTGTGTATGCATGTATATGTGTGAGACAGACAGACAGACAGGAAATAGAGACAGAGATTACTTAAAAAGGAAAGGAAATCAGGTTATCGACTTTTCACAGGCAACATGGGTTGATAGAAGATAACAAAAAAAATATTACAGAATTTAGAAACAGTATATTTTGAAATTGCTGTGCTCTGTTAGTCAAATATTCTTTTAAATAATAGTCAAATGGGTAATTTAATGGCTTTTACAAAAAAAATGATTAAGAAAAATATGATCATTATTCATCCTTTTTGAGAAAACTAAATGTAATTACAGTCCACAGCATTAACATTCAAATGAAGAAATAGAAAGCTTAGGATTTACAAAAAATGGAAATGAACAAGGACAGTAATTTTTAAAAACTGTAAAAGTACGTAATCTAAAAAGTAATTATTTTAAATTAGAGAATAAGACAATAATGTCTGGAAAATTTCTTTAGGAAGACAAAGAGAAAAATAAAATGCGTATACTTTATAATACCTTAATAAAAATATGCTTATTCTCTCAATATAAGTAATTACAGTCTCATAATAAAAGGTATTTGTAAAATAAAGTCATGATCCAAGTATTAAACAAACTGAAACGTGACGTTATTTTAGGGGCTGGTGCACAAGAAAACATAACCCTTTGTACCAGACATCGTCCACCCAAATTTCTTTTGTTTTATCTGCTGCTGAGTCAGGGGCACTGAGTGCACCCACATGTACATAATCTGAGAGCATCTTTCCTTTGGGTGACTTTGACAATTTTGACTCCTCCCCCAGAAATTCTCTGTGACTCAACCACAGGAATCTTCTCTGTATTTATGTTTGTACCTCTAGAACTGTGGGAACCTTAATATCCGCAAGTCTCACCTCCGACTTTGAGAGATGGTAGCTGGTGAATGGAGTGTTTCCTCCAGCTCTGCTGCAGGTGATGCTACAGAATTTGCAGGTTCAGACAGTTATTTGAAGAAAGCCCCTGGGCCACGGAGGACTCAGAAGCAAAGTCCAGCTTATAAAAGTCTTTCTGTAATGGCTCCACAGGGGCGAGGGCAGGCTGCCCCAAGATATTGCACGAGGACGTATTGATTATTTTGAATTAAAGTTACTTAAGAAACTCCCTGCAAACAAACAAACAAACAAACAAACAAACAACGACAACAACAACAACAACAACAACAAAAAACAGAAAAAAACCCTGACCTCTCTGTTCTTCTTTAACACAGGTGATGGTGATGAATCTCTCATGTGTAGGTGCCCTTCTTGCTCCTGAGGGCTGAGAGACAACCTGATCACAGAGTTAAAAGACTCTAGAATGAAAGCTTGTACTTGTACAAGCCAGCTTTGTAAAGTCTTTACAAACCAAGCTCAGACTTGGTTTAGATTCCTTACTAAAGAATACATCAAACTTGCTCAGGTTTCTTTCTAATGAGCACTTCCTTTGTCCTCTCAATTTCTCACAAATTTATTTTTTCTTTGCCTAAAAATATATTAAAAGATGCCTGGTTTGATAATTTCTTTGAGTCTCATTTTATGATCTCAGCATCATATTATGATTCTCCTGTGTGCTCATATTAAATTGGTTTTTCTACTCTTAATCTAGTCTTGTGTCCATTTGTTATTTTATTATTAGTCCAGATATAAGAACTAAAGAAAGTAAAGCTCCGCAATAGCTCTCTACCCCAAATCCTGTTTTATACCTTTTAGTCCTCACTCCTGAGCCTCACAATTATACTCCTGAGTAAAATAATTTCAAATAAGTCTTATGCTTTGCTTTCCTGGGAACCTAAACTAAGACAATTATTCATTTAGGATTTTTGCTTTTTAACAGAAGATATTGAAATCACGGGAGCATAGGGAAATAAAGGAGTAAATGATTATTAGTAAATAGTACTTACCTAGTCACAGTAATATAAAGATTATTGTGTTTAAAATATTAGAGTTTGTAGACTAAAAGCTCATGGGTCTGCTATTAACTGTTTTGTTAGTTTATAGACTAATTTTAAAATATTTATTTGGGTATGAATGCCTCTACATTGGCCATGCACTATCCATTTTACCACAATTTTCAATTATGTTAGTTGAGTCTCCCTTTGTTTATTTTTTGTTCACTATTATATATTTGTTTTCTATTTTATTATTTAATCATATTACAGAAATTTCCCATATATTCTCACATTTTTCTTTAACTTGCCTCACCTCTTTAGAAATCTGGTTTTACAACACTGTTGTAAAATTATTAAATAAGGTTATTTGGTACAGTGTAAATATGACTTATCTTAATAATTTTAAAGTAAATGCATAACTGAGATTTGAGAAAGTAAACCAGAGTAAAGGATAAGGTTAGGGATGCATGAGGGTTACACAAGCTGAGGATATATAAATAATTTTTAAATGAATGAATCAACAGATGGAGGCTTACATTTGTTATTAAAATTTACAAAGGTAATAAAAAAGGATTTGAAAATAACAAAAACAAACATTTAAAGAAAAGAAAGATGACTTGGTATTGTTTGCAGGTGATTTCAGAGTTCAATTTTCAGAGTGGAGTTTCAATAAATATTATTTAATGAGTGTTATTTTGTTCCCAGCAGGACATTTGGCAATGTCTGGAGTCATTTTTGATTGTCATTCCTTGGGAAAAGTGGGTGCCACAGGCCGACTAGCGGAGAGACCAGGCATGTAGATGCTTCTAGACTCTAACAGTGCACAGGAAGCTCCGAAGCCCCCTGCACTGAAGACTCACTTGTTCCAAATGTTGATATTATACTGGTACAGAGGTGTTTTGAGGATAATTTAAAAACAACAACTCGGTTACAAAAAGCTTATTGATGCATTAAAAGTAATTCAAGACAGCATTAAAATTACAAAAATGATATGAAGTAGACAAGAAATGTGTTCTTAAAAATGTTCAAGTACAAATTTTAATTTTTAAGTTATTTCAGGTGCCAAGAAAAGAGCACTGGCTTCTGGATTCAGCTCAAAGGCCTCCTTTTGTGACCTCTGCTGGATAAATATTTATTACATAATGATATTATGATATATTATTAATTATATGTAAATTATAAATTACAGACATACATATTCAACTATTTCAGAGGATTTTATAATCTAAAAGATTCACGAGAGTTTACTTAATTGGGGTTGTGGCTTTAATTCAGAGAAAGAATATGATATTGTAGAACAAAAACACAGATAAAAGCCAGGGCTTTGAGCCACTTTATTAGTTGCACAGGATATGTTTCATAACTGTACAGTAAATTACCAAAAATACATGCAAGGAATCTTGGTTTTTTAAAAGCTCGAACAAAATTTCTAGTAAATTTTTATGTTCCACTGATCACATAGGCAAACTAAAATAGGTAGCTGGTTAAACCAGGTAAAATACATCATATAAATATCTCTAAACAATGTAAGTAATCTGGCTAAAGGGCTTCTAGGAGAGGAATTTTAAACTTTAAATAGCATGTAATAAATTACTAATAAATCATACTATCCTTTAATTAACCGAGTTAATATTGTATTTCTAAGTATTCCTAAAGATCAGCATAGTGCTGTGGCTGTCCAGGTGTATGATAACCCCATCTTATATAATATATATTGAAATTGCATATAAGTAAATGGAATAGTTTTTTTACTAATCTTACACAATTGCATTTTTCTTTTACAAATGTGAAAAAACACTAACCTGATTTCGTTGAACATAGTATAACAGTGAATGTATATTTATGAACAAGAAAGAACTCCAACATTGGCTGGAATTGTAAAACATAATCACAATAATTGTAAATATTCCTAATATTTAGCAAGAGAAGCATCAAACAAATTAATATAAATAATTAACTTTAATGCGATGCAGGCATCACAAATGACAAGTGTTAACAGATATAGATAAGATATAGATAGAAAGCAAAATTTAAGTACTTTAAATAAATTAAAACAAGTATGTATATTTAAATATGCATTTTATAATATTTAGATAAAATAATTTTATATGTATGTATGCGTGCATGTATGAATGTATGATTATATGTGTTATACATTCATGTACACATCTTTTTAAACTTTTTTCTTTTTTATTTTCAATTACAGTTGACATTCAATATTATTTTACATTAGTTTCAGGGTACAGCATAGGTAGACATTTACATAATTTACAAAGTGGTTCCCCTTTATTAGTCTAGGACCTACCCACCTCACACGAGACATAGTCATTACAATGTTTTGACTATACTCCCTATGCTGTTCTTTACATCCCCTCGACTATTTCATAATTACCAGTTCATACCTTGTAATCTCTTCCCTTTTTGACCCTTTCCTCAACCCCTCTCATCAGGCAATGATCAGTTTGTGTTCTCTGAATCTACAAATCTGTTTCTGTTTTGTATGTTCATTTATTTTGTTTTTTAGACTTTATATATAAGTGAGATCATGTGCTATTTGTCTTTTTCTATCTAACTTTTTTCACTTAACATAATACCTTCTAGGTCCATACATGTTGTCACATTTAATTATTTTTGTGGCCGAGTAACATTATGTCATATATATGTAACACCACTTCTTTATCCAATCATCTACTGATGAGCGCTTAGCTTGCTTCTATATCTTGGCTATTGCAAATAATGCTGCAATAAACGTAGGGATGGATATGTCTTTTCGAATTAGTGTTTTGGATTTTTTTGAATAACTATCCAGAAGTAGATTGCTGGGTGGTACAGTAGCTCTATTTTTAATTTTTTGGGGAACCTCCATACTGTTTTCCATAGTGGCTGTACCAATTTGCAATCTCACCAACAGTGCATGAGGGTTCCCTTTACTCCACACCCTCATCAACACCTGTTTGTTGATGTATTGATGATGGCCAATCTGACAGGTTTGAGGTGAAATCTCATGTGGTTTTAACTTACATTTCTCTATTGATTAGTGATGTTGAGCATCTTTTTATATGTCTATTGATCATTTGTATGTTATCTTCGGATAAATGTTTATTCAGGTCCTTTGCCCGTTTTTCAATTGTATTGTTAGGGTCTTTTTTTTTTAGTGCTGAATTATGTGAGTTCTTTATAATTTTTGTATATTAACCTACACATCATTTTTAAAAAGTTTTAAAAGGATATAACAAAATGTTTTTTATGGTTACATTTTATAAAGGGGGTAGTTAGTTTGAGGTGGGTAGGTGAATAAAAAGTTGCAATGCTTATTCTGTGTACTTTTTATCCTGTACATCTCTGTATAATTTGAAAATGTGCATTTTTGCATTATTTGTTTTTAATAATTTAGATGTATTATATTAATAAGGTGTAAATAATATTTTATATTTTTACTAGTAAATTGAGATATTGTGGTTTTTGGTTTTTGAGAAATCTATTTTGTATTAGAGTATTTACAAAGACTGGATTGGCTCATTCAAATAATCCAGTACTTGACAATAAGAAAGTGAAAATTTTATATATACTTCTCTCATTTTATTTTTTAGATTATGAGCTTAATACTTCATGTGTGTTAAGGATAAAAGTAACAGGAAATCAAGGTAGTTTGCATATTCTGTGTGGTTTCCCTCTAGCATTCTCTTGTGTGAACACCAAAAGACTTATATTGTCTCATTGTTCCTCTACCTTCCCTTGTTCTAGGCCTTTCATCTGGGAGTTTAGTATTTCAATCATTTTCAGTGTGGGCAATAATGAATGAAATACTAGAAATAGGTGGGTCATCATATTGCAGAAGAACCATGTTACATTTCTTTGCTTTTAATTTTATTTCCATGTTGCTTTTGATCGTGTTCACTGAATTTAAGGTGATACATCCCTCTTCTCTCTACTACTACCATTTTATAGAAACAGATGGAAGCAGTCTCCTCCTCGTGCGAAGACTCTAGTCTGCAGTAACAAAGCACGAGGTGAATGCTACAGTTTGTGTCTCTGCAACAATCAGACAGAGACCCACTTCTTTCATAAGTTCCCCCCATTACATTTAAACATATTTTTATCCATGCTAAAAAAAAATCTTAAGGATATTTTTATTGCAACAATATTTCTGTTTAGAACCTTTCTTTATCAGTCTAGACAAATTAGATAGCTATTCCTTTTCATCACGACAATTGCTTTCTTTTTCCTTGCATTATATCTCTTAGGTATTCTGCAAGGCTCTGGGCTCTGGGTGAAAAGCAGCCATCTGATTTATACATTGTTACTTCTTCATTAAATATTTCCATATTTAATTTATTTTTGAATGTAATAAACATCTACCTGAGGAATTATATTAGCACCTTAAAATATTGCTTTATATACTTAATATTTTAAAAGTGTAATTTTATTACACATAAGTGATATGCAAATGTAGAAAGTTTCATTCCAACTACATTAATAGAAGTATTATTTGCCTATTTAAAGTATACCTTTTCTCAAGAAATCTCCAAAGGCTTTTTTTTTTCCTTTTGTGTGTTTGTTTTTAGCAAGAAATCATCTAAATTGAAAGAAATGTACAGATAAGGTGAGTTGCAGCAGTGCCTGGAGTTAGCCATTATCAACTTAATTTTAAGTGATAAAGCCTCAACTCTTTTTAAAAATATTTATCTAAGGAGTGATCTTTAGCAAATTTCAGACAAAGTGCTTAATATTCGTGATAATTTCTTATTATGTTGATTCTGCTTCTGTATGTGTTCATGTATGTGTTTATATGTGTGTATGGTCACCTAGGAAGTTTCAGAAGGATATGGAACCCTGCTTCTCTTTCACTCAACCTGCTGCAGAGCATAAATAAATCTAACCAGTTATTTCCTCAGGCATTTCTGCATGTCCAGCTTCAGTGGAGGTACATAGGAAAACATCCACCTAAGAAGTAAATGAATTTTTCTGCAAACCATGTCATACAGTCTCAACAATGTTATCAAATTCTCAACTTAGTGCTTAAAAAAGTATCAGCGGTGGTTATAACTTAGAAAAAAATTTACTAGAATTTGTACATAATTTATGGTATGTTTTCTAATGTAATCTTTTATAAATAAGAGACCCAAATCTAATAAGCAATGTAATATTTTATTAATTATGGTGCCAAGTAAGGTTATTGATTCACATGTCCTACTTTTCTCTGAGACAAATAGCTACCTAAATTCATTTTGTAATAGCTCATAGAGTAATTTAAAATATTTAATTAATAAGATGGATTTTTATTAGTAATAATATGACTCAATTTTCTCACACTTAGCAGTAATGAAAGGATATTAGTAAATATCTCTATGTTATATACATAAACAAAATATCAGAGTCATATAAATTATTCCATTTTGAAATAATGTTTTTTTATCTACAAGAATATTTATTGAGAAAAACAGTTACATATTTATGTATGTTTATAACTTTGTCTCTAAGTTTTATTAAAGTGCATATATTTATTTTTTCAATTGAGTCAATTACATTATATTGTGATACTATACATTTCACATCAAGCATATTACTAGAATAACAAAACAGTATATTCAGTATTATTAATAAAAGCTTATTACTTATGGATCTGAGGTAAACTGATTATGTCGCAAAATATAAACTTAATGAGTTCTAAGTTTTAGCAAACAGTTTTTTTTTTGTTAGAGTGGTTAATCACTAATTCAACAAGATATCTTCTGTTTGATGTAACCAATGTGATAATGGGGTGGGGAGAGAAAGACACTATTAAAATAAAAAGAAAGAATTAAGTAGAGGCATTTTTAATGCTACAATTTGTTCCAATTTTTAAAGACATTGTGTTTCATGTAAATGTTGGTTTATCAAAGTATTGAATAACATCACAGCTTAGCATCTGCTATGGACCCAAAGATCTAAGTTCGAATTTCAGGCAGCAATAAGGAGAAAGATATGAAAAAGAAAAAGTGTGTGTGGTAGATCTTTTTAAGGTTCAGCTGCAATACAACACTTCTACTCATGTCTTATTAGCCTATACTTATATATAAAGCTCCTCTTAAGACAAGACGTTTAAAATATGTGCTTATTTTTGGTTATTCGATTGTCCGGTTAAAAATTTGAAAGAGTAATTACAAATGAATGAAAGTCCAAGGCATATATGAAATAGCTAGCCCTGTTTGCTAAAATGTACAAATAAGGATATTTAATCAGAATTGAAATAACTTGACTATGGTCACATGTCCATGTATTAAACCCATATCTAAATATCTGCATCAACTTATATTTATTTTCTTTTCACCATATATAATTACCTTTTTTATAATGAATAAGATGGACATATGACTAAGCCAAAGATTTTTATCATGACATTGTTACATTTTATCCAAAGTGGAACATCTGAAAATATCAAGTAAATGCTTAGATTCTGTAATTATATCATATTCTCCTTATTTAATTTACTACCAATATAATTATTTCAGTATAGAAGTTTCTCCTTCCAATTCACATTAGAGATACTGCAGCTCAGATAGTCTAAATGGCTTATTCTGTGAAAATGAAAATTTCTAATACCTGTTTCCTAATTACATATTTGTTTTATATTTTCTTCAATTGTGAATTATCAAAAGGGTAAATGTCTAGTTTCTTCTAAATCAAAGTTTTAAATGAAAAATTCAGAATCAAGTTTATTAGCATTTAAATACCACATTGTACTAGATATAACTTTTGTTAAGACTATTATTGATTTAAAGAAGTCTGGTACAAAGCACAATATCTTGATGGAATACAGTAGTTATTTCAGTCAAGAACTTTTGTTCAAACAACATAATTCTGTGTACATTAGATTAACTGAAAGTGTGGTTTAATATAAATGTGCATAAATACTTTCTCATTACTTGAAAAATGAGGACTGCAATAAGCTTGGCCATATTAAGTATGATTCTGAACTTAAGGCATTCTAGAGATATCAGCAAGTTCAAATACGTCATTTTAGTGTTTCACATTCCATGAGATTTAGTTGAATTCTAAGTATAGGTTTCTTCCAGTGTTTCTTCAGTCAGATGACAGAGGACAGAGGAAGGAGATTTACAGAGCTGAGAAGGGGCAGGTTTTTGTTGGGTGGGATAGTGAGCAGAGCAGCAGCAAGGCTAGTCATAAACAATGTCTAGGACAAATGGTTTACATCTGCTATTTATATTGCTGTATTTTATTATCTTATCTACTTTGTATCAATGAAATAATCTATCATTAATTGGGAAATATAGTCAAATAAATACTAAATTCATTTAAAAAACAGAATATACAGTACTTTCGTAGATGGCAATAAAACATTTTAATATACATAAAATTTCTCCAATTATAATAAGTGGTATTAAACTTTCAAGTTTGTACACACATACTTGTGCATGATAACTCCCAGAGTTATCTTCCTGGGAACTTCTGGTCAAACGTCTTTGTCAACCAATCAATGCCTAACCCAGTTTTATAGATAGTGTATATATATATTTGATTCATTAACATTGAATTCATGATCAACAGCATTATAACTCATGCTTGTATGAAGCTTATCTAATACACATATATTCTGCATAAGGTACATTGTGGATTTCTTGAGCTTAGAGAACACTAGACAACACCTATGCAGTATGTGAAGGGATCATTTTAAATAGTAAAATCATATATATATATATATATATTATATATATATGCACGTATATATGTGTTATATATACATTTATACATAATCATATATGTACATATATATACATATATATATCCAAATATACGATGCAAAAGACCCTCATTTACAGTATGAAAGCTGAGACAAGAAAGCAGAGCACCACTTTGTTTGACTTCAGCTGATTCAGAATATATATATATTACATACATAATTACTTTATAAAATGAGGAATATATATAAACTAAATGTTTATGCCATATACACATAATAGACTAGCATTATTTTTCAGTAAATAAATTCATGTGGGCACAAGAAGTAAAATATCAATTTATGGATATATTTACTACTCCTTAAAAATGGCTCATGAAATCAATTACCAAAGTTTATTAATTTTCCTTATATATGTAGGTATTTGTTACAAACTAGGTGAGTAATTTTGCCAATTCACTCAAAATGTTGAATAATTTTCACATCTGAAAAAGCCTTAATTTATAAGTAACTAATGACAAAATGAGTAACTAACAAAAATTCTTCCCTAATTCAAGTACTATCAAATGCTTGGGCAACAATTTAAAGTGCAATCTTTACTTTTTCATGTGTGCTTTGCTATAACTGCTTTCAAGTTTAAGGTGAACCAAGATCTGAATTTGAAATTATATTAGTAGCCAGACAGGTAAAATAAAAGAAGACAGAGGGATAGAAGGAAAGGACTCAGAGGAAGTCAGTAGTGTAAAGCAGGCATTATCTGACTCCCTTTTTCTTTGCACGTTTGTGATTGGTGTCTTCACAGAAGGTTTTCAGTTACATACTGAGAACTCTAATTAAGAGAGTTATCTCTATTTGTGCAGGCTTGAGGGGTACTTCAATCAAGTAGAACCTGTTGAAGTGAGAATAGGAAGAGCAAGGGAAAGTCAGAGTGTCATTTGGAGAAGTAAGTTGGCTGTTGACCAAGTGGCATCACAGGACAAGCTTTACTCTGGCAAAATGCACCCAATTTAGCATAGAGACTTGAGACAGAAATAAGCTTTTGCCAGCCCACTGGACAAGTATTCATTTCTCAGATGTAGGCTGACTTAACAGAGCTCTCAAAGGCCAGTATATAAGTTCAAATATTAGTTTATTATTTTGCAATGAAAAATACTTGTCAAATTAACGTATTTCTTCAGCTGAGATGGATTTGCATTAGAAGCTGACATATTTTTCAAGAACTGCTTGGTAGTCATAAAATCTGAATAAGGGGAGAATTTATAATAATAACAGCTTCTGATAGTCGGATTCATCCATCTCCTTAGTAGAGATATACCTGTCTCTAGGACTAAAGCAGCCACACATCTTCTTGTTACCCTACTTAAAAAACATTAGCATTATTTTCTTCTCCAACTCTTATTATTTTTTTTATTAATGACCAATTCTTCTGACTCACATTTTACTGAGTATCTGATGGTGATATTAAGATATACACCTTCCCCAAGAGCTTGAAAACACATTAGATAATCCTGTAAAAAATAAATTAGGCAAATATGACACCACAAAATATTATTAGCAATCTATGAAATAAATAAGACTTTATATATCAATGTATGCTAAGTAATTTGGGAAAGCTCAAATTCCAATTACTTAGCCAAATTCTCTAAGTACACTTGGGATATTTACTATCATATCACTGAGTTGACTAATGGTGACAGACAACCTGCTTCCATGGAGTAGCAACTCCATACACGGATTAAATGATGTTATCTACACTCCCAAATATGTAACTCTTCTATAATATTATCCAGAAGTCAGTCATCATCAGAACTAACCACAAAAGTCATATAACATAATCTGGAATCTGCTGTGACAAAATAAATTAAGACTACAGCATGTCACGTTGATCTTCTAGGCTAAGTACCTAATCACTAGCTCTAAATAGATGTGGAGACATAACTGAGAATTTAATTAATCCTTAGAAAACAATTATTAAAAAGAAAGAAGAAAAGAAAAAGGAAAAGCTGTTATCTATACAAAGCACACAACATTAGCAATAAAGGTAACTGTGGGACTTGACCCTTGCAACACCAACACAAGTTTTGCCTGTTTAATCTATTTTTAGGGGCAAATTTTCTGAGAATGATGCCATTTGTACCACATTGTTATACTGAGTTTTGTGGATAGGGAAAGGTCCCCAAACCTTAGTTTAAAAACCATTAAAAATAAATACTGTTTGTCATTATTTAAACTTATGTAATTATTGCTCGAAAAGTAGTATTTCTCAAAGTATAGTCATGGTAAAGCTGCAAATAAATCACCTCAATTGCTTGTGGAAAAATAAGATTCCCAGTCTCTCCATAGATTAATTAGTATGTAGACCCTACAAATCTATATGTGTTGACATACACAAATAATTCTTATGCATATTTAAATTTGAGACCAATGTCTAGACAATTTTTCTTGAGTAGGCAGCCAAAACAAAGAGAGATCTTTATGGTGGAGCCATAAGGAAAAGGCCCTTTGAAGCTATCAACAAACATACATAGTCAGATCAGGTGAAGATGGATACTCCTGAGGATTATTCCTGGCAAGACTGTCATCACAAATATAAATGCTCAAAAAGACAGCTGTTTCTCTCTTTTATTAGAGAAATAGATTCAAAATAAGAGATAACATTGAGATAAATATCAGAATAACAATTATAGATTCTGCTGATCGGGCTACAAGGAAATAGTTTATTCTATATTTTGCTATTTTGAGTACAAATGAAACAACCATGTGGAAACAAACTAAAAATAGACACCAAAAACACATATGAATTTACACATCAAATCCATTTCTAGAAATCTACCCTGATATATAACTGCACACACACATAATTATCTATGGGACAGACATGTTCATTGCAACATAAATTATAATAGCAAAAGACTGGAAACAACCCATATAAGGTAATAGGGATTTCTTAAATAAAAGATATTGTACTTACACAGTGGAAAACTCTGCATCTTCAAAAATAAAAATCAGGAAAATTTCTGTGTATTGACTTAAAAGTAACCCAATACATACTGATAAAAAAAAAAAACTTATTGCAGGAGTTAGTATATATCATATACTAAGATATGTCAAAGAAGAGAGAATATAATACAAAAATAATAAAAATGTTTCCATATTTAAACTAAATTAGGTTGGTTTTATTAAAAAAAAAAAACTATTTAAAATCAATTTTTATAAGGGAACCAGTAGGTGTCAGAACAGAGTTGAGGTAACACCTCTCTTCATAGACCTTTTTGTGTCCTTTTGCCTTTTGACTTATGTTAATATAGTTCATATTAAAACAAAATTGATAGAATATATTTTTCTCAAAGTAAAACATCCTTATGATACACAATTAGAGATATTCTGTATTTTGTATTCTCTTTTATGATCACTTAACATACATTAAAGACTGTCAGCGAATAAAACATTTGGGCAAGCAATACATCGATCCACATGGGTATTGATGGAATTATCATTTAGAGTTCAAATTATTTCTACTTGTCTCTTTTTTCAAAGTTTCTTGCCATTTCGAAGAAAGCCTTAGATAATGACCTTCGTTTCAAATTATTCTTGTGAGTTTATATTTTATCTATTGTTTCCTTAGAGGCATGGAAGTTTCAGAGATGAAGGTTTTTCACCTGAACCAATGTGGTGAATATAAAGTTTGGCTGAAGCTAAGAGTTGCAAGAACAGAAATATCTACGACAGTGCCAGTTCCCACTGGAATGAACTAGATTGAACTGTAATTTTCAGTATAGATTTACTCCTGGAGTTTGATATCGTCAGTCAGAATCCAAATCTAAATCTGTTCCAATCAGGTTTATAGACAACAATCTGAAAACTGAAGAATTATAATTTGAAACACTGGTTAACTATGCCTGTGGCATCTGTTTCAGCCAGGATGGAGACAGGAAATCTTACACTAAACATGAATGACCAACGTATTCTTAAACTAGGAACTTAAAAGTAAATTCAAAGAAAACATTTGTCAAATTTACTGGTGATAAATGTCTTTTTTTTTTTACAAAATTAAAAAAAAAAAGATTTTATTAGTTTTCTACTTTTACAGTTTCAAATTTACCTGAGGAACTGAGATTTTTAAAGTATTGTGTATCAATTGAATTAAATATCATATATGATATGTATTTGAGTTAATCTACTTTTCTGAGAGGAATCAATGAATCATGAATCATTTTTTAGAGGGCACTGGCTTTCAGAGAGGTTCCTTTTATCTTATCTGTTGCACTTGCTGGTATTGTAACTTTGAAAAAAGTAAATAAAGCTACCATTGCTTCAGTTTCCCCATTCATAAATTGAAAAGTTTAATTTAATTTATTAATTCATTTGCTTTAAGATTTATGGTACTCTGTGGTTCTTAAAGTCCTTTGTGATACCTTAAATAATGTAGTTTATATATGCTATCCCTATAAGATAGAAATGATCACTATTTTCATTCACAAGCAATAAAACAAATATATAAACATTAAATAAATTTTCCTAGCCCTATCAGCAATGTAAGTCCTACTTTGCAGCCTTAGCATTTGGAATATAAAATATTTCCTTGAGCAAATAATTCAAACTATTATTTACAAAAATAAAAAGGCATTTATATTAATATTAAACTTCTATATAGTTTCTGCCTCTAGAACTAATATCTTTATGCCTGGGTGTTGCTTAAACGGATCTACAGCTTTTAGCCTATGGTTTTTAAATTGTGTCTTGTGATATTTTACAACTTATATCTCCTTATTTACTCTTGTATGCATGGCAACTTCTGAATAGAACCATCTATAAATTATTCATTAGATATCACATTCGAAATTTGTGGTTCAGGTCAAATTGCAAGATGTTTATGCTTAAAATTCAGACATTGTCAGTGCTAAAGGGGATTGCAAAGGAGGAGTTAACATTTGGATCATGAATGCATAGAAAGTCTTTTTTTAATCATTGCCCATCTTTGTAAATTTCACACTATTGAACAAGATTTGTCAAACAAAATGGAATATTTTGTTCCCTCAGAATTTGTCCAACTAATATATCTCCTGGACATATTTTGATATCATCATAAATCAACAACATCAAAAAATTTTTGCTATGCAGAACTTAATTAATTGGTTGTAACCTAGAAATGTAGACTATGGAAAAAAATTCAGGAAGAATTTATTTTCTGAGAAGGAGTGGAGAAATGATTCTCTAATCATATCACTCAGAATCTGACAAATTATACCCGGAGCTGATTGTAGGAAACAGAAAAGATAGATTTTTTTATATCCTGTATGTCTTATTTTGGGGGTAGGTGTATTCAGAAGATGCTCCAATTATTAGAAGCTCCTTGCAGATTCAAGTTTTCTTCTGCTGTTTCTTTTTTCCTCCATGGTCATATTGTAAGAAAGAGTTAAAATTCTTGTTTACTACTTCTAGGTAGACAAATGAGTTGCTCTTTTCCACTAACCCTTTGGGAAAATATGAAATTAAAATTTATCAGAAGAGGTAAATTCTGTAACTTTAGGGATTTCTCTTCATTATTCTTCTATCCGTATACCTGAGATGGACAGCCAGGTCAGGGGGATACTCATGGTCCCAATGAAGCCTATAACAGGAATAAAATTTCTCTCAATACTCTCTGAGGGAAAACTATTTAATGTTTCATCGAGGAATTTTGGCTTTTGTCCAGGAGCTAGAGATTGCATGACAGGAAAAAAAAAAAAAAAGTGGAGTGAAAAGTTGTGGTACAGTGTAGAAGAAACTGAGAGTTCTCCCGATAGGATATGGGACAACACCATGACTGAAACCCCAGGCTGCCCTTGTGTGAGTTGGCTTCAGAAGCCCTTATGGCACCAGAACTCTTGTGATAACAAAGAGGATTGCGGAGCTTGATGTTAATTACCTTGCTGGAATTATCGAGCTCATTGGTGGAGCCAAATTATAATGAAAGAACAGAGATTGGCATCAAAGATAAAGTCAATATCGAGTGAGAAAATTGTTGAATTGCTGGAAATAAGGCTAAAGTAATCTATACCTTTTTCTTAAGGAAAAGTCAGTGAACATACAGTGATCCTTTATAAATCCTTCTGTAAAGACTTGAATTTTTCTCATGATATCAGAAGTGCTTTTGCAGGCAATTAGGAAGAGGCAAGAGATTAAAACAAAACAAAACAAAAGTCTCTGTCTTAATCTGAGCTGCTATAACAAAAATGCCCTAGATTGCATATAAACAACAAACATGTATTTCTCGCAATTCTAAGGCTAGGAAGTCCAGGGTCAAGGTGCTGTAGAGCCAGTGTCTAATGAAGGGACACTTCCTGCTTTGTAGACTGTATTTGTGTTGCAGTCACTTTAGTAAGGGCACTAATTCTATTCATGAGGGCCCCTTCATTACCAAATCACCTCCTAAAGGTCCCATCTCCAAATACCATTGCATTGGGGAATAAGTTTCAACATATGAATTAGGGTGGTGAGGCATTAACATTTACTCTATAGCAGTCCTTAGTGAATAATGAGCTAAAGAATAACAATGAGTCACAAATTTGGAAACATTAAAAAATAAAACAAAACGAAATAAAAACCAATAAAAGAAAAAAACCCTGAAGTCAGATTTAATTTCTTGGAGTTAAAACCTGATGACTAACTAAAATTGGAGAAAGTTTTTTACAGTCTTACCAGAGGGCTATTTTCACACAACTATCAGACATTTTGTCAATAAAACAGAATAATAGTTAACATATATTGAATGTTTACTCTGTATCAGGCAACATTTTAAGCACTTCACTTAAATGAGCTCATTTAATTCTCCCAGAAACATGTGGTAGGTTTTTCAACTACTGTTATTTTTCCTAAATTACAAATGAGGAAACCGCATTAGAAAAAAGTTAAATCCTTGAGACCTTAATACAGCTATCACTAGCAGAATTGGTTCCAAATCCTATTTATTTAATCAGTAGTAATAATATTTGGTATATATATTTAAATGTTTCTTAGATATACAAAAGCGTTAACTATACTTAAAGAAGAAAATTTTTAGATAACTACATTCCTATACTTAAAATAATCAATATTTTAAATAACATAATACTATTAAAATTTTTTTGTCTACTTAGCAAATATTTTGTTTAAAAAAGAACTAAAATTATCATGTTGTATTTGGAGATATTTTCTAACAGGGTGATCTAGCATGGATAAATTATTAGAAACCACAAAATGAAATGAAAGATTATTGTTCCAAGAATAATGAATAATTTATTTTTATGTGAAAATTATCAAAGACAGATGATTTAGTTGATCTACCTAACTTTGCAAACAAGAAATCTGAAGCTACTTGACTTGCACTAGTGGCCTCAGGCTTGTTAGGGAAAGAGTGTGTAGAGTGTTGTCAACCCATCTGCTGCTGCACATGGATATATGGCCTGTTTCAGGCTTTACCATTAAGAAATATACAAGTTATAACCTGATACACATGTCTAATTTTATTATTGTGAATTGAATATATAATAAAGTTATCTACCTAGAAGTAGTTTTCCTGGGTAAAAGTATAAATGCATATACTTTTGCAAGACACTGTCAAATCTCTGGACATAGTGCTTCTGTGATTTTCACTTATATGAGGAATGTTTGAATTTATCCATTTGACCACAGTTTTCCAACAGAATACCTTGTTAAATTATTGTATTTTTTATTTGATAGAAAAAATAATAGTATATCAGAGTATTTTAATATGCACATAACTTATTAAGAGCAGGATTCATCATTGTTGTATATATTAGGGTCATTTACTTTTCTTGTGTATGTGTACCCTTTGTTCATATCTTGAGACTATTGTTCTATTGTATTGTTTGTCTTTTTCTTTATTTTTTTTAGAAATTCTTTATAAATAATTTGTCTGTTATGTGATTTGCAAATATTTACCAGGATTTTCTCACATGTTTGTTTTGATGTAATAATATTTATTAATCTTTTCAGTTGTTAGATAATTTTGACTCATAAGATAAATTCCCAAAACTTATTAAAATTAGTTTCCCAAGTATTTTAAGACTTATTTATTATATGCAACTTTTTCATATAGTTCAAAGTAGACCTTAACTTCATTTCCCAGATGTTTTTTTAAATGATGTTGGGATGGATGATATATGCTCTAAGTGCAGGTAAATTGCGAAATAGCAATATAAAGTAGCAATCTTCTATAATATCTATGCACTTTATGAAATTATAAAAGACTTACCTGGTTTGTAAATATATATATACATATATATAGTATGTAAATATATATTACAATATATATATATATGAATTGTCTAAACACTTTGCATGTATTGACTAATTTAAATACCCTCTAGACTCTATGAGACAGGTAGGTACTATTTATCCTCCTCACTACAAATTAGGAAACTAAGCCATAGAGAGTCGTGGATTGAGTACAGGAAGCCGCGGGTTTCTAAACCACTACAAGTTGCTTTTTCATCCTGCTTAGCCTTTGGCCACATTATCTACTTATATGTCTTCAGATTTTGAAATATTATCATTTTAAAACTAAATATGACATGTAAAGTATTGAATATCATCTCCATCTACCACTCTAACTTGCATAGATAATGTGGAGACTTTCATACACAGAGCTGTTGGGGCGCCTTTCTAGTTGGTGAGGAATGCCAAGGACAGCATTGTTTGACTCTATCAGGAATGTTTATAAGGGGATCCTCCTCCTTACCTGACTCACCAGTCTAACAGTTCAAATAATTTTCTATTGTCTTGGTTGGGGCATAGGGAAGCCTTAGCGAACATAGTCACAGCAATAATTTTTCTGTTCCCCTGTCTTCACTAACAACTGGAATTATTCAAAAATTCCAAATTCTGCCAAGCATGTGGATATAAAATTGTATTTTATTGCTGATTGCTGGTTATAGTGACTTTAACGTCTTCTTATCCTGGTTAGGCATTTAGACTTTTGCTTAGTGTATTATCTGTTCTTAATCTTCATTTTCTTACTTATTTCCATTTTTAAATTTGCTTATGTGCAAGAGTTTCTTGTCAGTTTTAGACATTGCAAAAATAATCTTCTGTATTGTCATCCATCTTTTAATTTACCTAAAATGTCCTTTATTGAAAATAAATCTGTAAATTTCTTGTAATCAAATGTATCAATTTATTTTACCAATTGTGTTTTGAGGTATTGCTTAAGATGCTCTCCCACATCTTGTGGACACAAAGATATTTATGCACATCATTCACCAAAGTTGTTTTGCCTTTCACATTTGGTCCTTTAATGAATATAGAGTTCATATTTTGAAGTAATATAAGAAATTTAACTCAACTATTTACCAGATTAATCAGATTAATTGGATCTTTTCAATCTTGCCTACTGATATAGTCTTGCCTTATTCATTTGCAATGCCAACGTTCCTTTCTTATAAATTTTCTGTCTTTACATGGGTCTGTTTTTGAGCTCTATTTCTGTCACACCTCATTTTTACTTTCTTTTTTTATATTCTGGCACTAGTACCACACTTTAAATATTTCCTTTGCAGTATGGTTTCATATGTGCTTGACTACATTTTTCTCTAACATTGATTTGACTCATAGACAATATGTATTTCTATGTATATTTGGAATCTTCTGAAATATGTGTTCCTAGAGTGTTTGGATATAAAGACATCATATAACTTGTTTTCTACATCATTGCTCATTTTTTGACAGCTTGTTTTGTTCTTTTCTGAGAGGAATATATTAAAATCTCCAGTAATAACAGTTGATTTATTTATTTCTATAGTTTCATCAGGTTCTCATTATGATGCACATATAATGATTACTGTTTTATCTTCCTGATATGTTTTCTCTATCCAGTAGATAACTTTCCTACTTGTTCCTTATTGTATGTCTTCTAAAATGTATTCTCTTTTGATATGGAATCTGATATCATTAATATTTTATTTGATTTCAATATTTATTTAGATTACAATAAAATTCTCTTATCCAAATTATGCCATCTATGAAAAAAATATTGAGCTAATTAAAATTTAGAAATATATATTTGTGTTTAATGACACATTGATTTACTTTATATAAAGAAAACTTTATCTTTTAGAAGTTACACATCTTGTGTTTTTGTTTAAAATATTTTACTTTTATCATAAAAAAGACAACTTTCCTATTTGTTGTTTCATAAATATTCATATCAATTTCCTGTATTTTATATTGATTTGATTTAAAATATTTATTTTGTAAAATCAGAAAAACATTTTGTTCTATATTTTGAAGAAATAAATTTAGTAATCACATATTTGCAAAACCACTCAGTGAAAAATAATTCATTTTAATGTTGATTTGTGATTCAGCCAATTTTGGATAATAATTTTTTAGAAAAAATAGTTTTTATTCTAGACCTTTCCTCCAAAGGTTTCTTTTTCTTTTCTTTGATAATAAAATTCTTAGAAGCACTGCAGTTCTTTCCAATGATTTAATAATCTCATTACTTTTTTGTTCAAACTTTTATCTAAGAATCTTGTATAGTTATTCTTCTAGGTACTATAGATATATAGATAAAAGAGAGATGGACATCATTCTTTTACAAAAAAAAGATATTTCTATGCTTTATTCTATAGTGCTATTAGAATATCTATGTCCATTCATTTTATCACTGTCCTTAGAAAAAGTAGTTGTAGAATTTTCTGAGTCTATCTTTAAATAATGCTTATTTTTTTTACAAAAATATTTATGTATCTTTAGTAAAAATAATAAATATAATTATTACTAAGTGCTATTATTTCTATGATTCTGGCTTGCTCATTTTTATCTTATACATATCTCCAGTTCTTGCATACTCTGGAAAAACACTTGCAGTATTTACTCTTTTGAGACCAATGTAAGACAATCAATTAATTGTTCAGCTTTTGCCCTGCTTCTTGATACGACATTGAATTTCAATAGGTTATACATTTGAGGTATTAAAATAATGTCTGCAAATCTGAAATTACGTAAAATCATGAGTAATGATTACAATTTTTCTTAACGAAACAATGAAAATTAGTAAATAATGCCTATAAACTATTGTGAGGTATTTGAGTAAAAGTCAAGAAATATATGTCATTTTGGGACATATTGAAGTTAATGTGATAAATGTATAACCCTTTTAATCCAAGATAAAATTAACTTTTAATATATGTATGTAAATTGTTTAGTTTTTTTGTGAAAATATTCAGAATTTTTGCTATAGTAAAACTGCAACTACATTAGCTGTTCGAATCATGGATATACAATGGCAGTACAGGGGGAAAATAATTGAATTTGGGTCAACCAAACTAACTAATTCAAGTTTTTATTCTCTGATTTACTTGCTGTATGATTTAGAGATATTATAATATTTAACTATTACTAAATAATAATTATTAAATACATGGTTAGTCAGTTAAATTCTCAGCATCATTCTATGCAAATAATTCCAGGGAGTAATTTTTACTGTTCACACAAGATTAAAACCCATATATTTACAATTTTTTAAGAAATTTAAATAAATAATTAAAACTTTAATTATGTGAAGCAAAGTGTATGTCAAGTACTTAGGAAGCAATGAAAGCTCAATCTATAGTTTTTAAAAATAAACTATGTATCTTTTCTTCAACCAATGAGATAAGCCTAATCCCCTCTCATTTTTTACTTTAACACAAAAAATTTTGATGATGTCTTAATTGTATTTTATCCTAGCCTATTATTTTCATAAAAGGAAAAAAAGATCACCTGAAAGTATTGCCTATTTATCAGCGGTACTATAATCTCTATCTCATCCTGCTTTGCATTTTGGTCTTCTTTTTCATCTAAGCATGTGAATAAAAAGGCAGTATCTTTAGAAATGTAATCATAGAGAAAATAGCAACCTTTAGAATGATGGTCCTGCTCATTAAAGTTTCAGTTATTACGGCTTGAGCTAGAACTTGAGATGTCTGTTCCATCATTCTAATATTCCTTCTCTTTGGTTAAATAGAAAGCACATTTTATATTTATATGTGGAATCTAATTTTATATATGAATATCTTTCTAAATATAACACATCTAGATGAATTATGTAATTATTAATTTTAATGAGAAAGAAATCCCACATCCTGAATAATAATTTCTGTGAAAATCATGTCCCTGTGGGCATGGTACGGTGAAATCTGTCTCTCTCTGTCAGGCAGTCAGTAGTCGAGAAATAGCAGTGTGGTTCAGGAGTGCAGAGTCAATTTGTTTGATTTGAAAACTATACATACATACATACTTATGATCTGTTTTGTATAGTGTAATGGTTATTATGACAAGAGACTTAAACTAAGATAGTGCTTTCCCATCATCTGTTCTTTCATGTCCACAATATTAATTTATCAACTCTTCTGTCTCCAGGACATGCAAACTATTGGACACTTGATATGGAAGCATCAACCCAGGCACTGGAAAGACAAGGGCTATACCATCTTCTAACTGTATGGTTTAGGTTTATTCCATAGATTTTGCCTTCAAATCTGACTACCGGAATGAAGACCAGAAATATTCTGAGAATAAATTGAGATTAAAGAAAATTTGGATTTTTAAAAATTTAATCCAATGACCTAAAGGAGATTTTAAAAGAAAATCTGGGTTGTGATATTACTTTATTATCTAAAGACTACCAAAATTCTTGAATAATGTCCTTTTTTCCAAAACTAATTTGAATAAACACAAAGTCTGTCCAACGTATTTAGTAAAAGACACAAGTGGACATGGAGTTGGCATTTCTATAAAGAGGTTAATGGCAGCAGTATTGTTAAATGGCTGTATCTGATGTTGTAACAGACAAAGAATTTTGGAGATACAGACTGTACTGACATAGGCTATTCACATGTAGAAACTTCACGGTAATTTGGAAAGTTTAGGATAAGTTAGAAAGTTCAGGGTGAGCTAAAGAATGGATCTATTACTTTTAGAGACTGACAAGAAATTTGTGCTTATGTTTTATTCGTTTCTTAATCTGATATTCTCATTTTTGCTCATTATAGTGGCATTATTAATTTGCATATTTTAGCCAACTTAAAAATTGATTTTGTTTTGTTTTGTTTGTATGGCCATGGTGGCTGCAGCATAAATTTTCTGGTGCTACATGAATTTTTTTCATAATTTTATTATCACATTGTGAGTCTATTGTACATTGTGGATTTGGTTGGTTGGCATTTTACTTTGATACAGAAAACAAATATGATCAGACAATATTCCTGTCAAATACTGAATGTTAAGACATAAAGTAACTAAGTGGCTCTACAAAGTCATTTTTATGATCCAATTGTCTAGCAAACTCACCTCCATTAAAAGTTGTTCAGAGAGTAAGACAGAGAGCTTTAGAAGAAAATCTTAAAACCCAATTTTAGAAAACAAATTAAAAAGCATGTAATTCAAGATTCTTAGATTATACTAACACTGCAAGTTGACAACAGGATAAAATATTTTCCTAAGGTGGTTCCATTCCTTGGTGAATGTTAATGAGTTAATTTATCACATCAGGGTAAGTGAGAATTTTCTATTCAAGTAGGTAAAACGTAGTGCTAAATATGGATGTTTGGAAGAATCAAATTGCAAGGATTAATACTTCATCAGTTCATTAACTTTAAAACATGAAAACTTTTATATCGGAGGAAAGTAAGTGACATAACTATTGTGTCTAAAGTGGAAACACTGGGTACTTTGTCCTAACTTTCCTTTTTTAGCCCTTTAATAAGCAGTTTGACCTGTATGTTAACACTGGTTTATAGAAATATAAATGTGTGGCTCTCACTTTACCTGATAGTGTTTTTATGTTGGGAGATAATCTTTAAATTATCCTTTTATTTTCCTGCTTCAAGATACAATTAACTTAGGAAAAAAAAACTGCACATATTTAAATATACAAATGAACAATTTTGACATTTTTATACACTTGTGGAACCATCACCATAATAAAGATAATGAACATATACATCATTCTCAAAATTTACTTTTGCCTTTTTGTTATTTCTCCTTCAAACCCCTCCATATTATCCCCAGCCCATTCCACAACAACCACTGATTTGCTTTCTCTCACTATAGATCATATTGATTAATTGATATTTTCTAAATTATTATATAAATAAAATCATACAGTACATATTATATTAATCTGGCATCTTTCACTTAGCATAACTATTTTAAGAATTATTCGTTTTTGAATATATTAATAAATTATTCTTTTTTATTGCCGAGTAGTGTTCTATTGTGTGGGTATACCATGATTTATTTATCCATTCAACTGCTTTTTATCTTCAGCTTTATAGAGATGTGATTAAAATATAAGTAAGTTTAAAGTGTGCAAAGTGATGATTTGATATACCTATATATTACAAAATGCTTACCATAATAAGGTTAATTAACACATCCTTCATCTCATGTATTTTCCATTTTTTGTTGTGGTGGTGAGAATATCAAAGCTCTACTTTCATAGCAACTTTCCAATTTAGAATACAGTGTCATTATATAGTCATCATGCTGTACCCTAAATCTCGGGAATTTATTCATCTTATAAATGAAAGTTTGTACCCTTTTGCCAACATCTGCCTATTTTTTACTCTGCTTCTATGAGTTTGATGTTTTCAGATTCCACATGAAAGTGAGATCATATAGTTGCTCCTCAATTGTCTGTGGTTACAGATTTGCTAAAGCACTCTTTAATATTAATAAATTTTGGCCACCAATAGTAATTGTATTTCTTTGTTAGGGTCAAAAATTTCACTTTCCTAATTCTAAAATATACAAATTCTCTAGCAAGTGTTATAATCTGGTTAGTCAGGATCTTTAATATCATAATGACTTTATGATCACTGTTGAAACATGTCAGTACTATAATTTGTTGCTCAATAATATTCTAATGTTCTATTACATGGACATATACATTTGGTTTATTAGTCACTTGAAGATGAAGAAATGACTGAAATTTTAAATAAAAGATAGATTCTGAACCAACCACAATTTGGTAAAAGAGAAATAAATATTTTGATGAAAAAGTTTTAAAGAAATCTTAAGGAAACCAAAAGCCTATAATTACTAGATCATAAAATAAATTATAGAGACAGTAATAATAATAAATTGTCCTGAGAATTATCTACATACTTAAACACATAAAAGCATTAAATTGGTGATAGCATTTTTGTTCATCAGTCTTTTGACAATGTGTATGTATAACTTATTCATTAAAAAGTTAGTTATTCCAAAAGTAGAAGCCAAATTCAAAATTATTGAAATAATATAAAAGGAAAATATAAAACTCAAGTATTTTACTCAAAAATACTACATTGAACACAAAGTTAAATTCAATCCATTTTAAATAGCATATATTTAAATAGCTACTGCAGAAAATAAGTAGAGCAGTGAGATAAGTTTAAAATGTTAAAATAAAATTTGTCCAATTTATTTTCCTGTTTTATAAGCACATTGTGGCTATTATTTTTCAGCACAATGTATATTGATTTCCATGTATTACATTGGCTTACTTTAACGCCTACTAGACGTTACCATTCGTAACAGTATTGTCGTGGATTATTTCATTTTCAATTTGTATAGCATAGTATTTTTCCTATTTGTTTACCTTGTAAATTTCAAATGTTCATTTTATTTTATTGTATTCAATTTTTTTACTAAAACATATTTCAATTGATGTTTTCAATATATTTGCTTAATTTCAGACAAAATACCATATTTACTTGTATTTTATTCTGTATAAAATTGTTGGCAGTGAAAATCCTGATATATTAAAGTAGGAGTAATCAATTAAACTAATTATATTCCACATTAGAAATAGGAAGGAAAAAAAGGTGTCAAGTAAATAAAGATGTCAAGTAAATAAATTAAAGATGGTAACATGCAAATACATAGTTGATAAATTTACTATATAGATAGACCTGTATTGATATAAATGGAGTAGATTTGGGCCAAAATCAGAAGCAGAAATGATAGCCATCCTTAGGCTTAATTAATACAAATATATGTGTTTATTTATCTATTAATATTAATGTAATTAATATTGAGACTGTGATAATTGCTAACGCATGATTGTGATATGACACTGCAATTCTAGGAGAGCAAATTGCACATTCTCTTTTAGGCAACTTGAAAGTTAAAAAGATCCTGCAAAACTGTATATATTGTTTCACTCGTCCTGAAGAATTCTGTCTGTAAATGATGTAAAAGTTATTGCAGACTCAGTCACGGAACCAGGAGGCAGTTAAGACTGGTTTCAGAAAGTTCTCTGAATTGTTGTTTCACCTCAACTATGCAGAATTATACAGTCCATGGAGCCAGAGAATAAACTCATTGTTTTTTCCAAAGTTTTGCTCCTGAATGAATAGATGGGAAAGCCCTACCTTAACCTCAATTCATGAGGACAGGGCTTTAATATAGTGTTATCTTAAATTCAGCCACTACACTCCAATTGTTCAAAATTAAGACCAACGGACTTACATGTATCTTCAGCCCTTCTTATCACAGTGGAGGAGCACTGCTGTTCTTTTACAAGTTTAAGGGTGTCTATGACACAATATTTGAAAATATTTTATTTGCCATAACTGTGTTTGTAATATAGAGGGCTAGTTTACACTGTGGATTCATGGTACCTTCTAGAATTGAAAATTATCTACTTATTGGTATTTTTAAGTTAGTGTCATTTCTAAAATCATACAATAACATCTCTTCCATATATAAAATTATATGATTATGATTATTTGTATCAGTGATTTAATAATTTTGAAATTATTTTCTTATAGTTGTATAGAACACCTATTTTCTGCTGATACTTTTTACCATGCAAAGACAATTTTGACACATAAACTATCTCTAAAAATCAAGAGATTACTATTATTAATAATGTATCATATTGTTTTTAAAGTTCTTATTACAAAATACAAACTTTCTCACATACACACAAACATATTTGTTTCAGCCAGTGTCAGCATCTAAAAATATATTTCTACAATAACTATTCAAATATCTAGTCTTTCAATGACAGAAGTCAGAACTGTCTTCAAATGTCTTAAAATTCACTTGAAAATGTCATAATAATAATTTCCTGTGAAGATTCAATCCTGTTTTTTGAGCATACTTTATCTTCTAAGAAATGTGTCAATCCAGTTTTCATACAAAAATAAATAACAAACAAAATATTAGAATTAATTTACTGAAAATTAGGAACATTTATGAAGGGTTTATACTGAAGGCAAGCACTCCTCTTTAAACATATTATAAAAATATATTCCATTCCATATCATGTTCCTGGCTTCTCACATCTTCTTTCTTACTAGGATCAACCCCCAAATCATCTTGTTTGTTAGCCTTGGACAATTGCTTTGGATCCTGCTTGTTCTATGATGTCTTAATTTCACTTTCTACTCCAGAAACTTTCTAAAAATATTTTTTCAAAATATAATAACAATTTTCATGCCGAGTCTTGACATATTAATGTTTTTTCTTTTATATATAGAATGAATGGAGAATGAATATCTGTTACAGTCACTTCTTGAGTCTACACATCCTTACATACTGAGGCAATTTTTATTTTTTCTGTAAAGTCTTCCCTGATGATCTCAGTTGGAAATGCTGTTTTCTTATTTTTTGACTACAACAAATCTTTGTACCATAGAATATCTTTAGATTTTAAGATATTTAAATTTTCTTTTTCCCACAGTGACATGAACACCATAAAGATTAATGCCATAATTTCTACCATTGTTTACCCCTTTGTCACCCATATTAATTATTGTAAATACGCAAACATGTTTGAGAAAATAAATGTTATATCAGTGTTTAAATGTAGAAAAAGAGGTGATTTTATATTAGGAGAAAAGAGGAGTTAGAGATCATGAAAAGCAGTTATTTTTTTCAGTGTAACTTTTAATAAGTTAAAGAATACAAAACAATGCACTAAATTTGGAACATCAATTCTTCCATAAAAGAAAACACAGAAAATAAGTTTTTATTAAATTTTGGTGTTTTCTGAATTTAAATTGTCACCATTTATATCAGTAAATGGTGTTCAGAAAATACTTTTAAGGACCCAAAATTATCTTGAATCCTTTATTGTGTTGAATTAAGTGAACTAAAAATAAGCTTCTAGGACATATTCTATCTGAAACACTTGTTATTTGGTAATTCTCAAGTCAAGAAGATATTTAAGAAGAGTTACTAGTCATTCATTATTTTATACAAGCTTTTATTATGTTTTTGCTAATATGAGTTTCTTTAATGAATAACATATAGTTCTAAAAAACATGGTAGACATTGGTATTAGATAATTTTCAAAAGCTGCAAAGCATACAGTTTAATAAATCTAGATATTAGTATTCAAAATCAAATAGAAAAATCAATAAAAAAGTAGAAGAGAAATGGTAGTTGAAAAGTATCTAAGAATGTAAATAACACTAAGCATCCTGTTATACAGCTTATGTGATTAAATTAGGATTTCTGTAAGGATTTGAGTTCTCCCATCATTATATTTGCAAAATGCAAACCTCCTTAATTTTACTTATAAAAACTAATACTGAAAGTGTTTGTTTCACCCCAATAACAGATGTTTGTGCTACACTGATTTTTGCATTTAAAAAAGTACCAATGCTTTTTTTTAAAAAGGTATTTCAAGGACCACTGATTCCCTTTGCACCTCTTAAATGTCAACTTTTCAGGTATTATAAGAGGTGACATTTTTATGCAGTGTCACTTCCCTTCTCCCCAGGGAAAGCCGATGCCTTTACTCCGTCTGAGTCACCCATTTACAATGTACTGTGCTGCTGCTTAAGGCAGTCGGCCCCCGCTGTTTCTCCCCATCCCGTTGTTGCGCCATGTTGTGTGAAGCTGTGCCTCAGTGAACGCTTGCAGCGTTCCTTCTGCATGCTGCACGCGAGTGATTTTTCCTCCTTGCCTCACCATATCGCAGCTGTCATCCTGCTGTCATCTGTCTTGTGGATATGTTCCCCGGTAGCGCCGTGTTACAGTGCGCATTGCCTCATTGCTGAGGATTTGGCTAGGATCCAGGAACCTGAATTTGGCAATGCTTATGAATGAAAGCTTTTGCCAATATGCTTACTCATTGTAAGAACATTGAATGCAGGCCTACGTAAATGACAGTAAAGAAATTTAATAAATTTACTGAGAATTTCAATGTTAATTTAGACTGGATAGAAAATTTTAAAAAAAGTCTTAATTAAAATACTTCAGAGAAATAGAATCAACAGGATATATTGGCTAATTGATGATGAGTGTGTGTGTGTATCCATATATATGTATATAATTTATGATAAGAAATTGGCTCACATGATTATGAAGGCTAGCAAGTCAAAACATGTAGTGTGAGCCTATAGGTTGAAGACCAAGGAAAGCAAATGATGCAGGTAAAGTCGAAGGTAGTTTGCGGAAGAATTCTCTCCTGCTCAAGGACACTGGTCTTGGTTCTATTCAGGCTTTCAACTCACATTATGGCAACGAATCTACTCAAAGTTCACCAAGTTTAACATTAATCTCATCCAAAATTACCCAAGTTGACACATAATATTAACCATCACAGAATCCATATCATAGTATATTAATTTAGTTTTAAGTAAATTACTTCACTTCAAATGAAACAGCTTTTATGTTTATTTTTACTATTTATTTCATCTAATTAACTCTGTGTAACTTAGTGATCTATAGTTTTTCAATTCCAAAATTACTATAAATAACTGATCTAAGGCTTTGATTTAAGCAATATCACATTGTCAATACTTATTAGTGATATAATTAATTGTGAGGTTAGTAAATATAGTATTGTTAGGTAGTCAGTCAGACATGAACGACAGGGGAACAGAAGAATAGAGACCCAGCTCTGTAATCATTGAAACTTTCCTTGAAGACTTTCCTTAAGGACATCCCAGAAATACCTCTCTTTTAGGGCTACAAATTACCCCAAATCCTAGAGCACGAAGGCTTAAAGCTGCTGGCCTAAACCAGCTATAAACACATGTGCAGAATGTACTGTCCATGACTTCAGCCTCATTATCATTATAATGTCATGACTATGACTGGAAGTTCATGAATCTAATTATAACAGACTGAATTCTGGGTATACAATGCACACTAGGTAAAGTTATTGCCTAGCGTCAATCAGGTGTCAGTCATAGTCATAATGACCTCACTTGCTAATCACCTAGGAATGCCTGTGGAACCACTCATCACAGCCCCAAAATAAGGCAGACATTCCCACTTTGGGGTTGTTTTTGCCCTTGGGCTCCCCTCCTTTTGGGTGGCCTTTTGTGGCATTTTGACCTTTTGTAGCCATTTTGGCCCCTTTGTGTTGGTTCCAGCACTGGGATCATGTGCCTCCTTGAGACATTCTTTGTCTTTCTAAAATACACTTTTAATAAAACTATTCAGTCTCAATGACCTGTGATTCTTCACTGCATCATTTGAGGAAGAACTGAGGAAAAATGCTAACTACATATCCGCACTGTTGTTTATCCCTTACAGTGGGGCAACACCAGACTCCGATCTGCTCCAATAATGACAGTATTAAGATTTCCTTTATAAACAAATATTTCTCTTTTGTTTCTATTTTTATTTTAACTGAAAAACCAAATAATCAATAAATGTCATTAAGATTAATATATATTTAAACAAAAATTTGAGACTTATTAATTATTAAGTAGATTTTTAAAGGTTAAATATTTTAAAAGCTGCCCCCGGGATTTAAAAACAAAAAAATTGCAAAATGAAACAAAGCTCATTGAAATTGGATGAATTAATTATATTGCGGTTTCTGGCAAGCATTATTGCATTCTCGAGGACCTTAGGCCCTAAGAATGGAAAAAATTTTGATGAACAAAAGAACACAAAAGAAAAATTTCAAAGGATAAAAACAATAAAGAAAACCAAAATGGATGAACATAAAGATCGTGGGTCTTTATAAATTCAAAATTAATTCTTGAGTACTTAGAATGTGAAATAAATTTTTGGAGAAAAAGAAAAAAGCACTTATATATTTATCATGAAAAGTGAGAGACACACACATGCATCAAATATTGTTTTAAAAGTAATCAAAATACTTTGAAGACAAAAAGAAACACAATTTAAGAAAGGTAGTGTATTTTAAACATATAATTGCATAATTTTAATAATTTTTATATACTGACTGTGGTGAGGTGAGTTCCATATAAGTGTTTATTTCTTTTAATGTACATTTACAATCAGGTCAAGTGGTCTACCTAAATAACAGAGTATTAAATTAGGGATTGCATGTGGTCACACACACACACACACACACACACACACACACACACACACACACGTGCGTGCCGCGCACGCACACTCTCTCTCTCCCTCTCTCTCTCTCCCTCTCTCCTTATGTTAGAATTCAGGTGGTAAATCTTGCATCTAAGAAAAGAAATTTTACTATATGTATTTGATTTGACTTGTGAGGATAAAAAAACTGAGTTAATGAAATCATAGATTTTCCACAGGACACATGGAGCATCAAGAGCTCCTTGAAATAAGAAAGGAGGCACAGAAATCTGCACGACATACTGAAAAGTCAGCTGTGCTAGGGGGAGCAAGTGTCTTACATTTAACACAATTTTCTCTGATCTTGTAGTTTTGACATTAATTTGGTACCAAAATTACAAGTTGCCCTTCCTCTCCCAGATAGCAATGTGTGTGAATTTTGTGTCCTCCAACAGTCAGGATGTTCTAAGGAAATTTACAGGTAAAAGTAATCATTCAACATGTTATTTATAGATCTGTTAGAAGTTCTGCTCAAAGCAGAGGATGTCAAGATAGTAACTCTTCCTAGATCCTGCAAGAATTGCAAAAAGACTTATGATAACCAACTTTTTAATTAGCAAGGAGTCTCCTTGGAACACATTAACCCTAAACAACAACAAACAAACACATTAACACATCAGGGGCCTAGCAACCATCTACAGTGTTTCTTTCCATTCAATAAGTACTCCTCAAAAGATGACAATTTTCCAATTAGAACATAAAAGGGAAATGGATTTTGAAATTCATTATGTAGTATTTTGTAAATTAGAACTTTACTTTTTCCCATTACCTTTCTGTTTAAATTACTCTGCTGCTTTGCTTAATAATATCACAAATTTTATTATTTCCAAATATATAAATGTTAAAAATGTACGATTTGATATTTTAAAAGCACACTGATTATTTTATAATTAAATCTATGTTTACATTTGCATTATTCAACTAAAACAGACATTACCCAGATAAAGTTCATAAATCTACACATTTCATAAATGATGTATATCACATGTAAATATATATTTATATCCATATTTAGTTTAACAAAATTTGATCAAAATGAAATGCTGTTGTTTTCTTTCAGTTAAATATACATACCTTCATCTAATTTACACAAGGCACTTTTGTAGATTTTTGTCTACTGAAGAGTTTTGGTGACATTTTATGTTAATCTATTGCTGAATATATGAACAACAAATAAAATCGGTGAAAAAATTTCTAAAGTCTCTTGTTTAACAAGTCATGCACTATTCATTATATAATGTAGTCTCATTGTTCTGTTTTATGTTATTTTTGTTTATTTCATTTTTATGCACCTTTTATCTTTAAAGGGTATTTGAGATTGTTTAATTGCATTTTATATTTATTTTGTTTATATCATGTGGAATGTGGCTAAATTCTGTCTTATGGATAAACCATTTTATTTTCTTTAAGTCGGTCAAGTAATGATGTTACTTTTATGACATACTTGTAACTATAAATGATATAGTCAATTACTGATCTTTCTTCCTCTAGAAAGGTTAAGATTACATTTAGTTTTCAATGATCTGTGAACGTGTATGTAGCTATTATTAAAACAAATGTATTACATTAAATTTCAGCTTAATATTAAAACTATGAAAATATTTCTTAATATATAAAATTTTGCAGAATATGTATGGTAAATTTTGACAAATCACAGAATATTAATCAAAAATAAATATTTAATATTTTTAAATATTAAATTTTTTAGAACATAAACTCCTTTAGGTCTCATTATAAGAGGGTTGCTAGCTTAATTACTTACATCCATTTCATTAATTACTCAATAAGTAATATGCTAATTTTTCTAATATTTATATAACCTAGAGAAGATCTGTAGAAGCAATAATGACCATTTGTGATTGCCATCGAGAAAGGTAAGAGCCAAAAGGTCTGAGAAAACGCACTTTGAAATCTCCATACAATCAATAAATGAGTGAAAATAATCTTTAAATAACATATTAACTTGGTAGCAAACTGACATCCGGATTCAGGTGCAGAATGGGGGCCTCCTGCTTCTCCACATTAGTGTACTAAATTAGCAGTCAACTAGTTCATTGTGAAATCAACTGCTGTTTCCAAACAAAGAATGCCAGCATCCAGTGTCAGGGTTGCTAAGTGCCTGATTACACTAAGACAATGACAGGCTGCCAAAGCTCTCCTCTAGTCTAGCTTAATACTAAAGCCAAGAGACATTTGGTATGCAGAGCAGCACGACAGACAAACGTGGGTAATTGAAAATTTAAATTAGGTTGTTTCTGTGTGATCCCCTTTTCTGATAATCACATCCTTATACTTACCCTGGCCATGTAAAGTTCTGTTTGGATTTATATGATTTTTATAGGAAAAGATGTAAAGATCCATTAAAATATCTAACTGTACATCTTTATATTTGTTCTGTGTTCATCAGTCATGCTGTAATTTTAACATTTGTGCACATTCAGTTTTATTTAACCCAATTGCTGTAACTTCCGGGAATCTCTTGTTGTGATTAAGTGCCTACCAATCAGTGCCCCAAAATCATATTGGATATTCCCAGTGAAAATTTACCCAGAAGCATTTTCTCAGCTAGGGCTTTACACACAATAACACAATCCTCACCCTATACAAGGCCTTGCTGCTAGTTATCACCACTGACTCCCTGAAAATAAACAAGTCAACTGAAGACTCAGAAAAAGCAGGAAAATGAAGGTCATTCACTTCCAAACATACCTACATGCACATAATGTTTGTTTGAGCACTGAACAAACTTTATCAGTCCTTCCCTAGTTTTACTTAGAGCTGTTTCCTCAACCTTGTTTCTTCCCATTATTGTTCCACTTAGCCAACATAATGACAATAAAAATGCTTTAGACTCTCACATTTATATACATATAATTGCAAAGATTTGAGTCTTTTACCTATATTACAACTCTTTGCTGTCATTTCTATCTGAAATATAAAATGGACTGGAATTAAAATGGCAACTACAGATTTCTTTATTCTGGTACAGGCATTACCACATAACTTATTTCAAAGGTTAGGAATATGTCATTTATCTTTGCCTCCTCCCTCTTTCTGCAATATCTTTCATGCATTCAGATCCCCAGCATTTTCTACTTTCTCTCTCTCTCTCTCTCCTTTTTTTTAACTTCAGTACTGTCTCATGAAAGATATATGAGACATTCCTTGTCACTCCCTTAAACAACTAGCCATCAATTACAGAGTAAAGATAAATCTCCTCCAGGAAGACATTGAGCATCTTACATGATATGGGCCTTGTCCATATTGCAAAACTCATCTTTTATCTTTCCCTATCTGACACATTATGAACTGGCACACTACATTTCTTATAGTTTCCAGAAAAACTATGTTGTTTTGTGTAACATTTATTCATTTATTTATTAGGTCAGAAAGTATTAATTAACTCCTATAGAAAGCCTCATTGGATCTTTGTTTATTCTTTCTTTATTTTTTTCCCCCAGAGATGTTTCCTTCCTACTCCACCTGGCTCATTCCAATTAATATTTAATTTTATTTTACGTGTTGTGATGCTTATTTTTTTATGTCAACTTGAATGGTCCAAGGGGTGCCCAATTTAAACCTTATTTCTGGATGCGTCTGAGAAGGTATTTCTAGATGAGATTAGCATTTGAATCAGTGGGCTCAGTAGAGTCCTTGTCCTACCCACTGTGGGTGGGTATCACACAATTCACGGAGGGACTGAACCAAGCAAAAAGGTGGGGAAAGGAGAAATTTGCTCCCCCTTGTTCCTGTCTGCCTACTTGAGCTGGGACATTTTTTTCTTTTCCTGTTCTTGGACTGGGATTTACACCGCTGACTCCCTTTGACCTCAGGCCTTCAGACTTGAACTGGAATAACACCAGTGGCTTTCCTGTCTCTAGCCTTGAAGACAATATATTACGAACCTTTCAGAACATTAATTGCATGAGCTGATACCTCATAATAAATTTTTTCATGCATATACACATATACTCATGTATGTGTGTGTGTGTGTGTGTGTGTGTGTGTGTGTGTGTACACTCATGTATATATATTCAGCCTTTTGATTCTGTTTCTCTGGAGAAGTCTAATACAAGTGTCACATCATTCAGATAGTTATCCTTGGTCACCTCACAAGTTTCACGTTTCTCACGCTTTGACTTTTTTATGGAGCTACAACTATCTAACTATGTAACTCTCTCTGCCCACCAGACAATGTGCCTCTTTCTGCATGTTGGAGAAACCAGATGCAATCACTTATCCTTAACCTTACAATAGATATGTCAACATGCCCCACACATCAATAAAAATAATGATAAAATTCTTTGCTAAGATTCAGATAATTTTTTGAAAAACTCTCAAATATATACATCTATGTGTCTGGAAAATAATTCAAAGTATACATGTCACATAAGTTTGATAGATTTAGAATCTGCATTTTTAAAAAGCTCATGAATTGAAACTTTCTAGCTATAAATTGAAAAATAAAAAGTAAACTTTTAAATAACGCCAACTCGACATTTTACCCATTATCGGACATAGGTTATGACATAAACAAGAAGGAAAGTATGTCTGCATCATTGGGGATTCACTTCATTATGAAGAGTCACGGGAGTAGTTTTTCAAAGCTGATGTGAAAGAGGACAGAAATTGGTTAAGCGTTGAGATGTAAATGGATTGGGAATTTATAAAGTAAAAATGACATTTAGTTTAAGAATTTATTTTAGGACACCTGTCCTGCTTTGTGCATGAAGGATTTTATTTGAATTCAGATAGCTCAGATGTATTCATCTTTTAAATTCATGTTTGTGGAGAATAATTTCTCACTATTTTTTAAGATTTTGCTAGTCTTACCTTATCTTAGTACCAATGTAAAATATGCATGTAAGACAATGTCTACACCCTGTCTTATCATTTAGAAGCTAAAGGTACTAAAGCTAGTATTTCCCACAGTGGCAATGACTGCAAAATTTGTAGTCATGCCAAATTGAGTTTTAGTCCTGACAGTGTCACTCACTAATTGTATGATTATTAACAAGATTCTAACTTCTCTAGTCCTCAATTACCTCATTTGAAAAGCAGAAGCAATAATAATACCTACGTCAGCTATTATGAAGATTAAATAAGATGACAGGCACCTGGAAGTAATTACGTGCCTAGTGCATTTTCTGTTTATCATTAATGTCATGTGTCTCCTCTAACATCTGTATTGTTGCCTCAAATATTCTCTTTAAAATTAAAAGTCTGGATACTTTTTTTGTTATTATAATTTTTAAATAATTGTTTGGGGATTAATCTTGATTTAGATAAACATAGAGAATAGAGTATCACAAAAAATGTACCCAAATATCTGTCACTTAGTGGTATATATAATATTACTGTGATGCAGGCACGCCTTTTCTTTTGTAATATATAAATACAGAAGGAAATACAGCCTCTGTTCTAGCAGAATGCCATATTTTGTGTATGTGCAGGTTTTAAAATGTACAAAGTATTATTAATTTGCATTAAAACCACAGATGAAGTAAAAATTATAAAATACTGAGTAATATGAAAACTAAAATAATTTGATGTCAACATAAGAGATAGTGTGTTCCTAATTCAAGGCAGTGACAGGAAACAAGCCCACAGGGAAAAAATGACAAAAGCAAAACGGTATGTCTTTTTGTTTTTTGGTTTTTTTGACAAAGTCAAAAGAAATTATTAATTATTTAGAAGTGTGAATATTGATCATGTACATGTTTAACCCAACAAACCATTTTTGTATATAATTTATATAATGTTTACCTTCCAATATGTATCTTCAAATATTATTCCTTTCTGGCTAAGTTAATCTTCCTCTCTACTTCCCTAATGAACATAGAATAGCAACATTAGCCAAATTAGAGACAATTCAGTCACGATTCTATAATACTCAATTATTCTTTCATTATATTTTTTAAATATTTCAAAAAGTTTTATTCCAAATAATACTTTATAATTTTATACAAAGTAACATAAACTTTATATCTTTTTTAAAAAGTAAATATTTGTCTCAATGCCCAATACAATAAAAGTGCACAGAATGCACTTTGTGAACTTCAACCATTCAATAAGCATTAATTAGACACATAGTGTTCCAGATCTCATGCCAGATGATAGAAATACACCTTTGAAAAACACAGATGTGGTTTTGATCTTCATGGACCTCATGTATTTGTTCACCTTGAGGTTTTAAATAAACAACTCCAGACGATACTTTTTTTCAGTCTCATTAGCTTCTTTGGAAAATTCTACATTTTTATTAACATATAATAATTATTAATTAACATAATTAGTATAGATAAATATTAACGTGTATAAAATAAATGTGAGTCACACAATAAATTATGACTGGGTATACACGTTTGGCTTAGTACTAGAGATCAACTACATGCAGCCTTGCAAGATATAGTTGAATGTTTTATAATAATTCACTAATGACTAAAAAAATTGGAAATTTAAGGTATTTTGATTATATAAGCTTCTGGCATATACACACACTCATCTATATATATGAGAGAGAGAGAGAGATTTAATGTAAGAATTTGGTTTGTATGATCATGGAGGCTGAGAAATATAGTGTGTGCAGCCAGCAAGTTAGGGATAGTAGAACAAATGGCATATTCCAATCTGAGTCCAAAAGCCTGAGAACCAGGAGAGCCAATGGTGAGTTCCAGTCCAACTTTGAGTCTGAAGGCCAATGAAGACTGATGTTCTAGCTCTATGACAGAGAGAGAGAGAAAATTCTTTTTTACTCAAATTGTCATTCAATTCAAAGTCTTCAATGGGTTTGATGAGGAGGGCTACATTGAACAGAACAATCTATTTATTTAGTCTACCAATTCGAATATTAAATCTCATTCAGAAACACCATCACAGACACACCTAGAAATAACGTTTAACTGACTGATGAACTCATGGCCCTGTCAAATTGATGCATAAAATCATTCATCATAACACCATGAAAGGGATAAGCTGCAAAATAACTGAGTGCATGCATTTAAGCCACATTGTCTGCATTCATGTATTATTAAATCTTGAGCTATGTAGTTATATGACATCAATCTAGTTCATTAACCTGAAGATATTCTAAATTATATATTCTTATACTGGTGTTTAAAATAAACATATTCGATGATTTATGTAAAATAATGAAACTAATAAATTTGTAATTTAAAAATAGATTTTCATAATTAAAACTCTGTAACTTATTTATACTTCTAGTCATGAGGTTGTAATAAGTACCAGACTAGTCCTCTCATAAACAACTAAATGACTAGGGGAGAAGGGGAGGGAAGCACAAAATAAATGGTTTTAGATGTGGCACAACAGACAGCTCAGGACCATGATCTGTGAAATAAGAATGCTCAATGTCATGAGCAACATGATTGATCTGACTCTGCCTGGAGGGATTTTCTAAACCACAGCCTGTGTGTGAGGACAGGTGCAACATATAGAACATGTCTGTCTTGTTAAGCTGAGATCAGAGTTTGGAGTTATAAAGATGTCTAAACATTGCAAGACAAAACATGAAGTACTAGAGAAGGGGCAGCTAAGGAGACAAAGCTTTATAAATAAGAGCCTTCTTTTGAGTTTGTGCTGGATCCCATGCATGCCTACTCTTTTCACGAAGCCAGGAAAAGAATGACTATTGAAAGAAAAAAAAAATTACAACTATTGGTATTAGAGCAAGCACCAAAGATTGTGAGATGAGTATCCCTGGAACTCATGAAAAGCTAGAAGATAATGTGAAAATAATTAGAATGGAGAGGGACAGTGAACATCCTAACAATTAGCAGAGAACTCAGAATTCTGTAGAGACAACAGAAAGCTCTTGACATAGTGTTAGGGTAGTTATTATAAAATGATAAAATGCATTAAATGAAAGATGAACATGATGAAAGACAAATAAGAATATCAAATAGTAAATGGAACATATAGAAAGAAAGCAAAAGGCAATTCTAAAGCTAAAATATAAAACCTGAATTAAAAAAACAAAAACAAAAACAAAACTTACTGGATTGGATTTACAGCATATTAGAAACTATATTAGAAAAGAGTGAAACTGATGACTGGGAAATAGAAATTATGCAAAATGAAGAAAAATGTGAAAAAAAAACACCTGTGGAAATGAATGAACAGAAATTTATGAACTTATGGGAAAATAGCAAGTGTTATAACAGACATGCAATCTTAAACCCCATTATAGTAGGTAGGCAAATCAAATTTTCAAGAATTCCCTGAAAATGTTTTAATTTTTTAACAACCATAAACCCCATATTCAAGAAAGTCCCAAGTAGAAAAAAAATAAAGTTGAAAATTATAATTAAAAAAATTATAATAAAAAAAGCTGACAACCAAAGAGAAATGTCACACAAGAAAAACTTAGAATAAGAAATTATATATGCCAAAAAGAAGTGAGATGGTAATCCTAAGGAACTGATAAAAAACAAAACAAACTCAGTGAAAAACAACTGGCCTACCTAGAATCCTATTTCAAAAAAAAAAAAAATTCTTCAATTGAGAGCAAATTCCATATATTTTCAGACAAATAAAACTGAAAGCAGCTATACCTCTTTCCGGTTTAGCCCGTTTCTCTCTTGAAAGATACTTTAATAAATCTTTCTTTTCCTAAAAAAATAAACTTTAACCATATATTGTTAGCAGACCCATATAATAAAACTGTTAAAAAAATTTTTTAGGTGGAAGTAAAAGAACTTAGACAAAATTTGGGCCTACACTAAAAAATAGGAAACATCAGAGAATAAACATGTGAAAAGTATGTTAATACTGTGTCCTGTTCCTATATTTTTAAAGATCATTAAATGTGTATATCAAGCGTTATGACAGTGTATTGTGAGTTTAAAACATATGTAAAAGTGAAATACATGTTTTTAAGTATACAATATAATGTAAAATAATAATAAGTAAAGAGGAGGAAACTTTTGGAGGTGATGGATATGTTTACGGCATAGATTGTGGTGATGATTTCATAGATGCACACTTATCTCCAAACTCATCTTTTATACTTTTTGTATGTCAATTATAAGTCAATATAATTTTTGAAAATTTAAAATGTATGACAATAGCATGAAAGATAAGATATAAAAAAATGAAATGTTAAGATTCTTACAACATACATGACATAAAATAATATTATTTTAAGGTAGACTTTGATACATTAGTGGTTATTGTAAACACTAAAGAGATGACTAAATATTTTTAAAATACATATTTAATAAATTGATACAGGAAATACAAACTAACACTAAATGTAATCGATGTATCAAAAACTGTGTAAAAGAGAAAAAAGTCACTGGGAACAGATGGGATGGATAGACTTAAATATAACCATGTCCATTAAATATAACCATTAAATGTAATTCAACAACCAGCCACAGTTAAAGACAAAATTTTCATACTGTATTTCTTTTTTTAAAGAAAACTCAACAATAAACTGCTTATAATCATGACAGATGAAACAAGAGATAGAATGGTTATCTCACTATGCAACAATGAAGAATTTACTCCACTTACATCAAAAATGCTTTATTAGTAGTCATTAAGAAAATGCAAATGGAAGTCACAATAAGATATCATATCACTTCACACTGGCCATAATAATAATTTTTTAAAAATATGACAATAACAAATATTAGTAAGGATATAGAGGAAATGAAAATATTCATTAATTGCTGCTAGAAGGGTAAAATTATATAACTACTTTATGTATTATACTGACATTTTTTTCTCATGGTTATGTCCCCTCTATGACTCAGAAATCTCATGTATAGGTATTTCCTAAGATAAATTAAATTGTGTGTGCATGTCTATGCACACATACATGCATGTGGCGTGCGCACACACACACACACACACACACACACACACGTGTTCAAAGCTGATTCATTTGTAGTAGCTCCAAACTGGAAACACTTAAATGTTCATCGGCATGAAAATATACAGGCAAATTTTAGTGTATTTATATAAAAGAATATTATTTAACAATAAAAGAATGAACTAGCGATGTGTACAGCAATGTGAATTAAGTTCAAAAAAGAATATGTTGGGTAAAAGCTGAACAAAAAAGTACACTCAATGATTCATTTACATCTGTTCCAGAAAAGACATATCCAGTCAGTAGAGAAAAATATCAGAACAATGGTGAGAAAGAGAGCAAGGTCAGAGGGGATGATGATTGATTAGGAAGGTGTATAAGGGATGACTGTGAGTGGCAAAATATTTTGTTATCTTGATAGGGGTATGGGTTACACAGATGTACACATATGTAAACACATACATAGATTTCCAAACCTAAGATTTGTGTGACACTTGTATGCAAATGACAGCTCAATAAAAATAAACTGTTTTACTAAAAAAATAACTGATTTGGGGGAATATAGCTTTAATATTATCATTTTTGCTTTATTCTCTTTTTTCTCCCAGTTACTTCCCAGATAACTGGAAAATTAAGACGAGAGTGTATTGAAATTCACAGAGACTTTGATAATTACCCAGTTTATTTCAAGAGTAATTAAGTATTTTTCTTTATCACATATACGAAAAAGATTCTTGGAAGTAAAAAACTATAAACTAATTGCTCATTACATTCACACAGTTATGCTCTCCTTGAATATGCATTAGCTTCAAAGAATCATTATTGCAGGAATAAAACTTGACATTGAGTTTTAGGACATTACTGTAATTTTCTGTATAAACACAGGGGCTTATATCATTGTTAATACATGTTCGCATTTACTCTGCTGGTCAGAGTACTGGCAATTTCCCTTAATTATGAAAAGTCCTTATGTTTAGAGCATAATGCACATAAGGACAAAGCAAAATGCTAGTAATTAATCCTTAAGTAGGAAGCCATGTGGGTAGAATGCAGTGTAAATTATTCTACACTATTTCAAATTCCACAAAGGGGTACTATCATCAAGAGGTTCCAAATAACCGGCTTCAAACATATAGTTATAATTAGTACGAAATGTACTGCCTTTGCGACCCAGTGTGAGCTGCATGAACCATTTTAGACAAATGCTTAGCCTAATCTCACACCTATTGTAAATCATAAACTTTTCTCTTTTCAACTCTATTAAACTGTGGCTTGATTTTCTAGTGAGAAATTCTACCATTCTTATAATTAAAATTTTAAAGAAATGACATCATAGTCTAAAGAAGGTAAAAAAATTTGTTGAGCTTGTCAGTGGTCTGTTTTCCATGCTGGTGGTGGTGTGCACTTTTGATGGAATTTAGGATTCATCAGCTACTCCCCCTTAAGACAAGAGCAGGTCCTTCCTTATACATTGAAACAACTTTTTTTTTCAGGTTAAAGTTTCCAAGAGTAGAATATTATCTTATGCTTACATTACAGATATTATGTCTTCAATTTAACAAAAATTTTACATATAAAGCTAGAATAAAATTTATATGAAAGTATACATGTATAAATATAATATAATATATGGGGATAGTATATGTAACAAAAATTTTAAGAAGCAAAAGTGAAGACTGAGAGAATAGTAAATAGGAAGGAAATATTTTAAATGTATATTTAGTTACTTAAATATAGAAGATTGAATTAAGAATATAATCATTGCTTTATATTTACTTTTCTAAAATTATTGGTCATTGTATTAGTCTCTTAGTCTTCTCTAACAAAGTACTACAAACTGGGTGGCTTATAAGAATAGAATTTTTTCTGTCACAGTTGTGTAGGTGAGAAGTCCACAATCAAAGTATCTGAGAATCCATGGAATATTTCCAGTGCTTCTTTTCTAGCATCTAGATACTACTGGCAATTCTTAGCATGACTTGGCTTCTAGTTTTATTATTCAAATCTCTATCTCCATTTCACATGGCTGCTGTGTGTGTGTGTGTTTGTGTGAATGTCTAGATTTCCCTTTTTTTATAAGGCTACCAGTCATAATAAATTTAGGTTCAACCCTATCCAGTATGACCTCATCTTAACTAGATTACATCTATGGAGACCCTATTTTCAAATAAGGTCTCATTTACAGGTTTCAGTAGACATGAAGTTTTTAGGGAACAATATTCAACTCAAGAGGGTTGTAAATAATAATAAAAAATATTTTCAATAACATCTCTCTTTAAAGAGTCAATCTAATTCAACTAAGTATATAAAATTTAGTCATTTACTTTTTTATTTAATCATTCATTCACAAATACTTGGGGGAATATCTACACAGTAATAGTTGCTCTGGTAGTGACTGGTGATTAAAAAAAAAAAAAAAAGTAAAGTAAGAAAAAAATGAAAACATTAATAAGAAAAAATACATAATTTATTACTATGTTAAGTCTTAGAGCATCGTTGGCTTTGAAAAATAGATTTTATGCCAAATTGCTAAACAGAGTATATTCAATGACAATAATGTAACTTCTAGAAAGATGGTGTCCTATGCAGGATTCTCTCTCATTTCATATGAATTTTTCATTCCTAAATGTCAATTTCTTGGGTTCTGCCAATGAAAAAAAGGGGGCAGTAAGAAAAATAACAATCCAGTACTAGTGATATAATTTGTTGACTTCATGATGGTATTCAGCTAGAAAAAAGATTGCTCAAAATTGTTTCTAAAACATAATATCCAATGTGGGCACTACAAGCAATAAATACCAAAAAATAAAATAAAAATAAAACAGAAATAATGTAATATTGAACTCTAGTATCCGCTAAGTTTTCAACCTCAAATTCTAATATGGGAAGATCTAGAACTAATAAGGATGCTTTCAGCCTATTTTTATCCCCCATACAATGATTCTCTAAATATACTGTGGAAATTACTGTATTTGAATTATCTGCAATGACTACTAAATGCAGGCATTCTTTGACATACAACAACTAACTTATTGATTAACTTATACTTATTAACTTATTATTAAATAAGAATTTGCATTTAAATTAGGTCTCCAACAGATTTTTACATTAAAGGTTAGCCCAGAACCAACACTACTAAAAAATTAAAATATCCTTCCAATAAGAGATGTTGTAGTATGGAAAAACTAAAAGGGGGTAAGGCGATTAAGAGAGGGCAATTGAAAGCGTGCTTAACCAACCACTAACTATACTTACTTCCAGCTCTACCTTTTTCATATATAATGCAAAAGGAGATTAATCCTAGATATAAACATTGTTAAATGAGAAGGGGGGACATATCAGCTGGTCTCAAGCTAAGCACCGAATTTGAAGATTCTGCTTATATAATCTTACTCCATATATTTCTTGCATTGGCAAAGAACAACAAGTTTAGCAACCATTATTATATTACTGCTAATATGTTCATTAGACCTCCTGTTGCCTAAGTCCTTCTTTCACAGTGGTATCCCTTTGCTCACTATTCTAGCCCCAGTCTCTGAAATTTGTAGGGCTGTAATATGCATTAGCTGAATAAACCAATCAATTCTACAAATCTATTCGAGAAAAAGTGAAAACCATGGTCTGACAATTGGGAGTAAAATTTGTAGTTGAATTGCTCTGCATTGTAAGTAAGAGTATGTTCCTAAAGTGTCATAATTGTTTAATACTGGGATATTGCAATATCAAGTCAAGATACTCTAATTGTGAGTCCAGGAAATTACTTCAAAATAATGGCTCATTGGCACAGGCAACTTGTCCATTTTTTAAAAACAAAGGCACAGCAGTTTTCTATTTATGAGTTGGTTTGTGATAATACTTTACATGATATAGAATAAAGATATCATTATTTTAATTAATTGTTTGCTGCATTTTCAAATTCTGTAATAATCATTTTTATGTACTAACCTTATTTTTTAAAACTTTATTGGTAGTTAATCATTTTCTCCTTAATCTCCTTTATTGCACTTTTTCCTACAAAAAACTTTTTAAAAATGAAAGAATTTGGAACACAAGCAAATGGTCAGGGTTGGATGATATTAACTTTTCTCAAAGAATAAGGTTCTCAAGGGAATAAATATTTAGAATGAAGAGGATGTATAACACAAATAAGAGATAAGGAATTTTAGAAAACGACAGACAAATTATAGTAATCTAGTAGATCAAAGCCTGACTTCTTTTTTTTAATTGAATGTCCTCAGAAAATTTTAAATGGATAATTATATTCCGTTTACAAGTAAATAAGCTTAGAGCCTTCTACTTCAAATTTATGAGTCATTGAGCTCTCTACACATGCCTTCATCCCCAATGTATTTTTTCTTCTTGATGAATTATGAAAACCATTTTAATAAATCATTATATAGTGTGTCAGGATCAGAATATCTGATAGGCTAGGCACATAAAATATTATTCAAGAAACATTTATTTAAAATGAAATATATTATAATCACTTCCTGATTTACATGTGGGATTTTATTGTGGTCCAAAGCATTGAAAATATATTAAATAGTATCAAATATTAAATGATACTAAGTAAAGTAATATTTAAACATATTAAATGATACTTAGAAAAATGTTATTTCAAAACTGTACTTTTTTCTGTTTTTTTGCATATTTTTTCAAACAGAAGTTCCTTAGAGGTATAGCATATAAAACTTATAAATGTGGCACTATATATATATATTTTGATGATTAAAGGAAAAATAGAATGTTTTAGTTGGAATCTTTCTAATTCCCACCTCATGTAGGACATACTGTTTAGCAATTTAGGATCTGAGAATAATTTAAAAACTAATACTGTAAAATAGAATTAAATATAATCTATTAATATGTGTTATGTTTCTCTGTTTTATTACATTATTAAAAATGTATGAATGTATATCTATCAATTATAGATAATTGAATAGTACCATAGTTCCTTACGGTTAGTAGTTTGACCAAATTTATAATCATAGAACCAAAATTTTATTCTACCAAAGTCTCCCATGAGTTCAATTCCTCCAAAAACACATACATTCACTGATAAGAACATCAATATTCTTTAGACTTTGCCCCTAAATGCACTTTATACCCCTGGTGTGCCAGACTGGTCTGAGTTGAAGGTGTCTCTCTTAGGTGCAAAGCCAGCCTTAGCAGTTTCTTCTGTCTTTGCCAGTAGCACCACATCAATGTGACAATAACTACCATATTAGTTGGAAAAAAAAAACATGTGCACAATGGCAGATGTTCTAAAAGAAACCAGAAGAGAAATTGGACACTCACCTTCAACTCAAAAAATGGCTGTCTTGATCTGAAAAACCACTGCAGGTTTTTTGAAAATAAGGATGGCTTCTAAGAAATTTTAATTGTGTATCCATTTAGGAACAAGATAAGAGAGTAAAGAAAGTATACTTCAACAAGGACTCATAATGTTAACCTACAGTTCAAACCCCATAGCCTATTGACCCAATAATAGCCTCTAAGTAGTTATCCCTTTGTGTTGGGAGAGATGTTGAAGTGGGGCCATGACACTGAGGATTATGGCTTTCCCAAAAAGCAGGTAAGGAATACACAAAGCACCGCCTCATAGATTACATAATTTAATTTTATATTTCAGATATAAATTTATATCTGAAAGTTAGAGATTATAAATTATATTTTATAGCTAAGAAATGGAAGCATAGGCAGATAAACAACTTGCTTAAATTTTATAATAGTGACCTTAAAATAGGTTTAATCCCAGATTGGGAAAATCAATAGTTTAAGTAGATATTCTAATTTCAAGTCTTTGCTGTGTTTTATATTTTTCATTATAATTATAGTTAAATACAAAATGCATACATAAAAGTTATAGCTCATTGAACTTTCAGGACATGCAGCACAATCGATATCAAGACATAGAACAGCTTAGAAATAGCCTCCCTCATGCCTTCTCTTCATTAACCAAACACTTCTCCCCAAAGGGAACCTTTAAAATATAGCCCCAATATGGTTGTAGCAGTACTTTATTCATTGTCATTCCTATGAAGTATTCCATTAACGAATACAGCACAATTAATTCATTAGTCCTCGGTAGATAGAAAAATGTATTATTTACAGTCTGCACAGCTATAAAGAATGTAGGATTTTATGCTTATCTTTTGTTAAATACATGTGTAGATTTCTGTTGAGAATATGTATGTCATATGTTATATATATGTTTAATTTTAATAGATGATGCTAAACCAACTTCCAAAGTAGTTGTAAGAATATGTACTCCCACCAGCTCTAGTTATAATTTACACAGCCTTGATCCAGTAAGAATTGAACAGTTGTCCTAAAATTTATGTATGAATTAATTCACGGTAATGCTTTTAACATGCAATGTCTCTGGGGTCCATCCCAACAAATTCAATTCAATATTATTGGGGAAATAATAAATAATCTGCATTTTTAATACAAAATTTTATAAGATTGTGATGAATATGATTTAAGAAACATATGTGCAAAAACTCTGATTTAAAAAGGTATGACATTAGTGTCCTATATCAGAAGCTTAGAATCTGAGGTATTAAGGTATTAAACATAGATATTTAAATAAAAACATAACCTCCAAATTTTTCCTCACCAATATAAAACTTAGGCTATTATCGTGTAGGTATTTCCATAGTTAATGGATCTTCTTGATCAAGAAGAGTGGATACAATAAAAAATAAATAAAATTATAGATTCATTGAGAAATATAGGAATCTAGAACTTTACGGTTATTGTTCCAGAAAAGATCATGAGACTTGGTGTGTGTCATTGACTAAATCAAGGAATTATCACCTTTATGGCTCACTGTTGATTATAATTTTATCTAAAGTTTACTTCTGCTTTCTTTAGTTTTAAAGGTTTGTTCCTTTTGCAATTTGCTTACTTGAGAGTTGTGGCAAAAGCATTTAGTGGGTAAGTGAGGTTTATCCCATGTTCTAGCCTTTTTCCTTTAGATCAGGGCCTTAAGATAGCTGTGTGCCTACTCTAACCCTTTCTCTTTCTTCTGCAGCATCCTTGAAGGTCATATGTTTAGATGGTGCAACATGAAATAGTAGAAACTCCAAAAGAATAAGGTTTTGCGTGGGGAAGAAGATTCCACCAACAATTAGTATATAAAATCAGAATAGAATTCACTTCAAGTAGTGGTTGTGAGAAAGGCAAAAATCTGATATATGTGGTATTGATTTAGCAGTAAGTTTGTAACTGGAGAGAAACTGATATAGAAAGTAAGAAATATATTCATATACATCATGGAGGGCAAGATATTTGGTTATCTTGCTGCTTATATTATCTTGACTTGTTAATTGAAAATCTCAATGAACTTCAAACTATAAGGAAGATCCTGGAAAAAATAAAGTTAATAGCACATATTGATTGTTATTGAATATACTTAGCAAAGTGTTACAAGACAATAACAGGCTCATAAAAGAACTGGCGAGTCTGTAAGAAAAAATAAAATATAATAGAGAGATTCCAGAATCTATGTGCCTTGCAGAGTTGCAAATGCTGACTCTTTTTAGTAAGATATGAAATTGAGAAAGTTTTTAAGTGACTAAGATTGATTTAATCTGAATGGCCCATGTAATACAATATTAGTTTATGGTTTAAATGAATACCCACTATTTAAATAAATATGCTCAATACTTTGATAAAGTATTCAACATTGACTATGTTATTACAAATGTGCCACAGAATCAGACCTGAAAATGGAGAACAAGGTGGTAATCCTCACATTTCATATTCCTATCAACACTCACGTTTTCAATTTTCAGTTGTAGAGTCAGCCAAATTCTTTCAAACTTCTATAAAAATGCTGCAATATTTAGAAATAAAACTTTGACAAGAATATTTCTTATACCTACATTAACATTCTGTCATTAGTGTCGGGCAGCATACTAAGACATCCCTGTAGCTTTTCATCCTCCTGGTGTCTACATCCTGCAAAATCCCCAGATCTGTGAAGATGATGAATTTTATTCCCTGATAGTTATATTATAGGGCACCGTCGGTCTTAAGATAGGAAGATTACCTGGGTTGGTCTCATCAAATCTCATAAGTCCTTTAAAAGCAGAGTGTTTTTATCTGACGAGCGGAAAAAATGGAAATCGGATAGACAAATCCCATCTGGCTTGGAAGAAAGCAAACATTCATACTGTGACCTGCCCATGGAGGGGGATGCCCTTTAGAAGCTGAGAGTGATCTTAGCCTGCAGTCAGGTAAAAAAAAAAAAAAAGGGGGGTGACTTCAATACCATGATGGCAAATAAATAAATAGATAGATAGAAAGATAGATAAATACATAATAATTTTTCTGACAATCTGAATAAAACTGGAAGTTATTTTTCTTAATAAAATTTAAGGCACTAAACTAAAATAGAATTGAAATGAGGTCCTAAATTTATCCTTGATCAGAAATCCACATATAATATGTGATATCCAAGCTTGATTTAAGACAAATGAATATCTGAATATGAATGGCATATTAATGGATACCTTCTGATAATCAAGAGAATAATGTCTTTTAGCCCAAGTGAGACTCCTTAAGCCTTTATATACCCTAAATATGTTTGCGAGATGTGAAGTTTTCTTTCAAAGGTGGATATTCTATCATGATGTATAATAAAACATTCTGAGCTGGGGAACATTATTTTAGACCCTCATTACTTTGAAAAACAGAAAAAAAATCAATATTATTTAACAAGTAGATTGTAGGTGAAATACTCAAATTATTTTACATATATATTAAAGTACACATATAATTTTCGAATATGTACATTTTTCTATACACACACATGTACACACACAATGTTATATAAAAGAGCTTTCTGTGATGATACAATAGAATAAAGAAATGTTAGAAAAATTTAAATAATGTTATTGTATTATCTAAGAAATCATGATGACATGTAAATACATGAGCACATTTATGAGATTGTATAATCTTTTTATATAAAGTCACTAGAAAAGTATTGAATTAATGGCTCATTTAAAATAAAACTCTTGCCAGTAATTAAAACAACAAAATTCTTCTTTTAATAATTTACATTAGTAAAACTGTCCTTAACTTTTATTTTACTTGATATTAGAATAACAAAGTAGTAGATGAAATTTTTTAAGGATGCTAATAGAATAGTTTCTATATGTGCAGCAAATGAAGCACTTGTAGTTATTTTTATAGAGTGTCTACAAAGATTATGTTTTATAAAGACAGAAGATAAATTACAAAGCTCGTTCTGGTTATATACATGTTTGATTTAAAATAGACATTTTAGTAGTGGAGTTCTCTTAAATAAATGTGCACTGAGTTGTGCTAATCTCATTTATGTAAAATTCTAACTCATTAGAAATAGGAGTCTAAAGTCATATCTCAGGCACCTGGAGGCTTTCGTACAAATATGCATTATGTATAAGCAGCACTGGTCATATCTACTTCTGATTTGAAGGATATCTGGAAAGACGAACAAGAATATTTTGTGAGATATTCTGTGAAAATAAATTCAGCATTCACATATCACTTTGTTTAACAATTATTGTCAGGACTAGTTGCTTTGTTTGTATACGTATTGTGTATGTATATATGCATATGGACCTGATGCGAGTTAACTATAATGACTTACATAAATTTAACCAGAAATCATTATCAGAAGAAAAAAGTCACCCTTCAGGGCAGCATTCAAATTTCATTGTTCTGCCAAAGATAGAAGTGCCTTCAGGCGGCACCGGCACCGATGAGATGTCTGACTACTCATTGTTCTCTGTTCTTTGACCCATGCATGCTGTACTATTCATATTTAAATTCTTAGTATACATGATCATCTGATTCTGACATGCTGACATTTTTCTCTAGGTAATAAAATGAATAAATAAACAAAAAATTAAATAGATGCACTTATTAATTTCTTCATCCCTTTCATACAGTCATAGAATGAGACTTATTTTCTCAAATGGGGCATTTGTAAATGTGAACCAGTAGATATTTGAGAAATAAATTCACATGATAGCTTGTCTTTTCTTGCTGTACTTAGGAAAGCTACAAACATACCAGGGTAATTAGAATAAGCTAGCCTGCTTAAGAGAGGATCATGAACATAACCCTGACATTGAGTAAATTGGTGGACATGTGATACAAAGGCTGATTGGCCAGCCAGCCACTAAACATGAAAGGCATCGCACACCATAATCACTTATTATTTCCTTATGAATGGTGGATGGCGTCAAATTTTTAAAAAGCTGTAATTCAACAACTTATTTTCTGTTAACCAAATAAACACCACTTCTACATCTATACCCAAATGGAACAGTTTCCAAGTTAAGTTTAAAAAGAATGAGTAACATGAACATACAGATAAGTATTTCACAATATTGTCTAAGGCATTTTTTTATTTTAAATAAATAAATAAACAAATAAAACAAAACAAAACTGTCCCTCATGCATAAAGTACATGTACATATGAGAATGTTGTAAAGAAAAAAATGTGAGATGATGGCAAAAGTGAAAATATATAACTAATCCCAATTAGATTATTTTTTTTTTTCAATGAACCCAAATGAATATGGAATATTTTGAGCCAATTTTTCCAACAATTTGCTTAAGACAAGCTATTCAACCTGTTAGTTCACTTGCTTAAGCCTTGATTTCCTCATTTGTATGCATTAGCTATAAATACAGATATTTGATTTACTGTTAATTTTTAAGAGCGTTAAAGGAAATAATACATGCGAATCACCTAGCAATAGATGTAGTACAAAGCACGCTTTCACTACATTTAATAATGAGTATTAAAATATATTCATCTGCACTATATCTTTTTCTCATATATATTATATTTTGAATATTTAAATCTATTAAATATTAAGTTAACATAAGAATTTATTAGTTTTACAGTAAACAGCATAAAACTTTAAAAATTAGCTTACAGATGAGTGCTAAAGTTTATTGTGTTTCTTGATCAAGTAATAAAAATATGGATTGTATTTATTAAGTTTTGAATCCTAAGGAATTAAATAAATTATTAATATATTTTTAACTGCCAGGTTATGATCATTTGACTAAAGTATACAAATTGAAGAAACCAAGAAGATCGTAATGGACAGGTCACAATGTAGCATGATAACTAATAATTTCAAATGCTGTTAGATTTTTAAATGTTATCAGGCTCTATGATGTATGTAATCAAAGACGCATGGAGCCTGGGGATAGGAAAAAATATATATATATATTTAATTTTAAAAATTTGGAACTTAATCTAGGTGATTTCCATCACAAGTTATTTTAAATCTATGGAAAAATAAATAAAGTCAAGTAATAAGATAAACATTGAGGTAAACAAGATATATGAATTTAGTAACAAAATCTAATTTACTAACAAAGACATAAAATTAAATATGCACATTAAATTTGCAAAAAGAAAAATCAATAATGCATTAAATTTACTCAGTAGTGTTTCTCTTCCAAAAAATCTATTCCAGAATTAATTATAAATGAATAAAAAAAAGTATAAATGATTAATATAAAGGGCAAGGAATGGAATTAAAATATATATAAAATTGTCATTCATGGAAAAGAGACTAGAATAAATAAAACATAACCAATAAACAAAGATTCAGTTTAGCTGTATTTTGATTGAGAAGTTCATGTATATATATGTAAATATAATTATTATATATTATATATATTAATATATATTAAAACACACAGGTACCCTTCACAATTTAACTCTTGTTATTTAAATATTCAATGATTTTTTAAAAATTATCTCAGATGTCATATGGATTTAAAAACCCACACATTAAGCTCCGCACAGATACCAGCAAAAATGTTAAGTCACCTCTGAGCTGAGAGGGATGAATGTAGATTGTATTGCCATAGTGTTCTATTAGAAATGCATCTCATGCTTGGATTTTTTGCTTTTTTTCCATCATTATCTCCACATTATTAAACCAAAATAGATTTTTTTGTGAAGAAAGTAGGAGAGTCTAAAAGGTTTTTTAGCAGCCCATCTTTAAGAGAAAAAGTTGGAAGCAATAAATATATCTAGAGGGTAAATTCATAAAAGCCATAAGCTTAGCCATGCATATCTGCACAATTGTGGACTCAATTGTTTCTCTGATTGAAATACAGAAGGAAATTATAAAAGTTTGGTCTTCCAAAATTTGCTGCATTACTTGGGCACAGCTTTTAAGAGAGAGAGGAGAGAGAATTGCAGTTGCTATAGACTGAATATGTCTATCACTACAAAACACTATTGATCACTATATTGATACTGCAAAAAGACTGAATATTTTCAAAGTTCTAAAGATGAAGGCAGTAATATATGTTGAAGAAGGTATGTGTCAAAGCAAGTTTGGAAAGGTTCAAAAAATTTAAGATTCATGAGTATATTAAAGATTGAAGATGAAGTAAGTAGTTTCTAAGGACTCTCCAGTTATAGGTACCAATCTTAATGATTTGCAAAAATAATAAGAAATAAGTAATGAAACAGTTAACCTGAAAAGAAAGGGTCTTCTCATACATTTTTCAGAACATGAGAGAAAATAAATGCTAGGTCACAAAGGACCCCAAAATAGGCCAAATTATTCGTTGGTGTATAATTCTGAAAATATCCAAAAAAATGAATATTTAAGAATGTAAGAGTCTAAGCACTAAAGGACATCGAATCATAGAGCCAGGATAATGAAGGTGTCTTTTAAATGATTAGGATATTAGTGTTTTCAGTGCTTTATCTGATGAAGAACTCTTTCATAGATTATTAATATGTTAAAAGTGCTTAATAGTGTTTTAGAAATATGTTGTTAAATACCCCTTTGTTGTTGTTGCTTGTTTGATTTTTCATATTTTGTGATTAATAATTGTAAAAAGCAAGACAACAGGCCCAAAGCGGAGTTGCTTAAGCTAAGCCCCATATCACCTAACTGAAATACAGTTTCAGCTCTCCCCGAAACGGAATCTTAAAGTGAACAATCAGGAATCACCTGATTAAAAACAGTAGAAATTCAGAGGATGGTAAGAAAAGTTTAACTTCAAAAATTCTAATAATTAAAGGTCAAATGCTTATGGGTCAATATTGAATTTTAATAGATGGTAGAAGTATAAATAGGAGATTTTACAATTATTTTAAATCTATACAATAAGAACTACTGATACCAGCACCCCTCCTGCTCACCTCTCTTTGTAAGAGTGCTGCCTGAATCTAATCAATCTCATTCGAACCATCTGTCCCAGCTTAAAAAGTTTCTGAGAGCTCTATTTCCCCTAATACCAGTATTTATAACTTTTGAAGAAGCTATATGAAAACTAGGGGTCAGAGAACTCATTCATAAGAATAGACTAAAATTCTCTAAGCAGAGAATTAACAGAAGCAGGAATAAAGATCTTAATATTTTTCTACATTAAATTAAAAACTTTTATATGAAAAAGTACAGTGAATAAGGTACAATATTATGGTTTATGAAAAATATGTGTGTGTGTGTGTGTGTGTGTGTATATATATTTGGTCATTTGGATAACCAAAATATGTTTTTCATTATATTTGGTCTCCATCCACAGATACTGGCTCATAGCTCCCAAAACCTTTGAAATTTCTGAATGATAAGCAATGGGAGCATCTTTTGTCATAATCTTTGGTCTCTTTTCCTTAGTTTATGAAAATGCCTCAGAGCATAAAGGTGAAATGAATGTCTTGTTATTCATAATACTACATCTGGATTTACATTAATCAAGGTGACTTTTAGAAAGCACCTATGGATGCCCAAGAGAACCAAGCACAACTTTCAGTCATGCCCACTGATTTCCAGAGAGGAAAGAGGGAAGGCTATAGGTTAATTTAATCAATAGCCAATGAGTTAATCCCTCATGTGTTTGTAGTGAAACTTCTATAACATCCTGAAAGGATGGGTGTAGAGGAAGCCTCCAGGTTAGGAAAGCAGAACACTTCCACTGTGTCAGTCCTCAAGCTTCAGGAGGACAGAGGCTTCCTTGTTCAGGACCTCACCCTATGTCACATCTTAACAAGAAAAGAAACAATTTTAACTAGAAAATTCTTCTTATTTTTATTTTTTCTATTCCATTTTTTATTGGTTTATAACTACCCCTGAAGTTTTTAGGTGGTTTAAGTAATATCTGAAGTTCATTGATAATTCAAAATTATGAAAGCGATATTTAGAACTATAACCAACAGTTTTGAATTTGTATTTTTAAAATTGATTAGAAACATTAAAATAAAGAAATGATAAGTAAACCAGCAAATATCAGAAGTGACTATATGGCTCAAAAGTATGGTTATAATAGATTGTGATTAAGTGTTTTCGATGAAATGTGATTTAAAATGGTACCAATACCTATTTTAGATCTATGTTTTTCTTTCTAGTCAAACTGCAACTATGAAGTTTAGATATTCAACATATTTATTTAGTAAATTATTTTATTTTACTGGAATATTGCAAGGCAGGTGTTATTTATAAGCATTTTACTCAACTAAACAAACAAAATAATTTTAGGACCCTAAGATTGTGGGAATTAACTCTAGCAATCATCTTTATTTATATAATGTATCTTAATCTTTTCCAACATATTATAAATTAAAAACTGAATGATGATGTGGTACTTATTTTAAATAAGATATGCAAATTAACACCATACAGGAACATTCTCTAAAGAAACTGGAATAATGAATTCATAATTATCACAAAAATAGAAATATCAGAAAGTATCTCGATAAATATTTTATCCCATACTAGTGTGCCACATTGTTACCAATACAGTAAATACTAGGTAAATAATGTTTAACATTTCTATGGTCCTTATTTTTTTGTTAAAAAAAAAAGACTTGGTGAAGTGTTACTGGGAAACAGAAATGATTAAAAAACAATTATACCTGAGGGAAATTTCTGAAGCACATCAAAATACTCATAAAACAGCATTAACAAAATTGTCACTGGATAGCAACCAAGAATCTACCCTTTCAAAATTATTGCTAAATTATTAATGAATGGATAAAACCCACAGTTTCAAAAACTAAAAGAACATTCAATGGTATGATCAATACAAATTAAAACTGATAGTAAAGTAGGTAATATCTGTTTGAAACTACCCAATGTTTAATTCACAACATTTTCAGGATCAATTCAAAAATAGAAAAAATAAGTAAAGGAAATTAATAAAATAAGGGAGAAGCAGGTCCTCTGTTCCCTGATTTTGTTGAGAAACTAAAAAAGTAAACTTTTTTTGGATTCCATGTTGAACTCTAAGATGGAAGAAAGAAAGAGAAGGAAAAAGAAGTGGGGGTAGGATGAGGGACTGGAGTTGGGAGAGAAAATGGAGGATGGAGTCGAGGAGTGGAGAAATAGAAGGAAATAAAAAGAAAGAGAAAGAGGTAGGAACTTATGTTTTCCATAAAAAAAAATTTCCAATTATGATTATAATTGGGTCAATATGTATGTATCACTTATTGGGATGGGATGAGGTACAAGTAAATGTCACATTACTATAGGAGATTAGAGGAAGAGTAGAGCACATATAAATGCAGTAATTAAAATGAATGAGACCCGGGTTTAAATCCTGACTTTACCACTTTCTAAATGGTGGGTATTACATAACCTTTATTAGCATATTTTTTTTTTTTACTTATAAAGTGCTTATCACTAAATTCCTCCAATGTAAGTAATCAATAACTGTTGTACTATATTGTCATTTACACCAAGGGAAAGCCAGGAAAGTGTGTCAAGGGTTTAACTAGGTTACATTCAATTGCAGCAGTGGAAGAATTTAAAAACTTTTAAGTTCAGAGGATTTCAGCAGCTTTGAAGGAAGTGGTAAGAGACAATATAAAAATACATAGTGTCTCAGGTATCAGTTGATAAATATTTTAATCAGAGCCGAGCTTTAGGAAAGTTTACCTGGCAAGAGGGAATGGGATGAATAGAAATAAGGAGAGGATGGAGAAAGAGCGAACTGATTAAAATGCATTGTCATTGTTAAATGATTAGTGATGAAATTATATTCCAGATACTTGAAAAATGTGGACGCAATCATAAATCAGTTAGGTAAATTCATAGGTATTTTAGCACTCTTATTAAAAGGCTAGTGCTGAATGGAATGGAATTCCCTAACAAAATTCATTCTACAATAAATATTATTTCATGGTCACAAACTGTTGTTAGATTCTAGGAATACAAAAGAGATATTAGTTTAGTGGAACCCTCTTTATAACCTCCTCTTTTCTAAAAATTAAATTTAGGAAGACATTATTTAAATTGGCAGATGGCACAAACCCAAAAAGAATAACTAATATATTAAATATGACGAGTTGATAAAACTTTTTTCAAAAGCCTAAAATTAAGTAAAACTTACATTTTAAAAACTGTACATTTACTGGGTAGAAATAATATGGTTTAAAAACTCTTCACACCAGGACAACTTAAAGGCTCACCATTATGATCTGAGCATCAAAACAACAAAAACATTTTTAAAGACTAATAGGAAATACTTTTTTCTGTGTTTTGCATAGAAAAATAGAAGCAAAACACAGACAAGGAGTCCGGGGGTGTGTGGTGTGTGTGTGTGTGTGTGTGTGTGCGCGCGCTTTGAGAGGGGAGAGAGAGAGAGAATCTGTTTGGTTCTCAGATTTCAGTTGAACTGTTATACACAGTTCTGAGAGTCATGATTTAATAAGAACATTGTGAAACTGGATTTCTTCCAAACAGTAGCAGTGAGGGTAGAGAGAGGAAAGGAAGCCTTGTCATAGAAGTTCTAACAGAGTAGATCCTCCTTAGGCAGGATAAGACTTCAGACAAATATCATTTTTCAGATATTTGAAAGGCTTCCATGCCAATTAGAGTTTAAATATTTTACCTGGGGCTCTGAAGAGAAGAATTATTAGAAAACAGATGTGCATGTAATGTCATACGAGCTTTATAAAAATTAGAACTGCCACTTTGAAATAGCTTTAAAGGTCACCTCCAGGGCATGGATAGTAAGATACTTATCACTGAGTTGTTAAACAAATAATGAACAGCAACTTTAAGGAATGTCTAAGCATGGGAGAGTAGACTAGGTAGATAATCTTTAACTTTCCCTTTTTCCCTGAAAATTTATAATTCTGTAAAAATGGAATGCTTTTGAAATTAACACAATAATTGAAATTAACATTATTCAGTTTTATTTTACAATTGTTTATTTTACTCAATGTGTGAATCTCTTCATTTGACCATAAATGTAAAAGGTTTTCCTGGCCTTTAAAATACATCCTAGAGAACTTTTTGGGGGGTATTAATTAGAGATACCTAGATATTCTCCTCTGACTTTAACGTGTCTAGATAATTTTTAACATTTTAAAGTGTGGTCTACTAAATGGGTTATGGCAAGTCAGGCAAGTTAATTACTAATGTTACTAGAGACCAAAAGGGAAAACACTTCTGGTCTCAGGTTAAAGTCAGTGTCAGAGCAAGACAGAAATATACTCTTCTATCTGGCCCAGCAGGTGTGGAGATCCTCAGTTGACTATTTCCAGACAAGGTGAAGTATCTCATCTGTGAAAACAGCTCTTACCTGCAGGCTCTTGACGACAGCCAAGTGAAGGAAACTGCAGGATTCTAACTTCTTTCTCTGAAACAGGAGAACCCGGAAGAAGCACACCTGCTCATCTAATTGTGCCTCCTGGAACACTGGCAATGATCCACACAGGACAGAAAGTTCTGTTTTTATACTTGTACTGTATGTGAAATGAGAAATTATGCATAGCCTTTCTTGTGTGTGTGTGTGTGTGTGTGTGTGTGTGTGTGTGTGTGTGTGTGCGTGTATGCATTTAAACTTGACCTATGTGTTTCACATGTATATACTCTGACAATTAATTTATTCTCTAATTGAAATTTTGTTTTAAGGTCAATATTAAAACATATGATATGATTCTGTTCTATTGTTTATATGATATATAAAATTCTATTTTATGATCTGTTATAATTTACTGATCTGTTCCCTAGTGGACAAGTCTTGCTTTTTTGAATTTTTATTGCTATGAACAGTATCACATACCTTCTGGAATACACATGCAAGAGATTTCTTAGAGAATATGCCTGAAAGCAAAATGGCTAATATATATTACTAGGTATTGCCATTCACTCTCCAAAGTTTATCTTTTTCAGTAGCGGTTATTAGACTTTTTTGAATGCCTGATATTGGATAGGAAATCCAGTTTATTGTTCAAACTAGTAAGACTGATAATAAGAATCCTTAGATTTTTGTTGCTTTAATAGTAAATTTTTAATTTACTAATGAGTATGATATTTTATCTAGTACTTTTAAAGTTCAAAAATTTTTTTAAATCTAAGTAGACTTTAATTGTTCATGCTGTTTCTTTTTATTTCAATATATTGATTTTTACCAAGAATCAGCATCAAAATTTATTGAATTCTTCAATACCTAATTTGATAATCATAGTGATTTAGAGCTTATAGTTTTTTTAATGTTTAACTTAAACAATGTTGAAATATCTTTGCATTCTTCAACTAGATACTATTTAATCATACCTTATTATTATTTTCTTAATACTATGGAATTTGAGTGGCTTGCATTTTATATACAAATTTTGCAATTATTTCTATAAGCTCGATTTTTGTTTTCCTTTTTTTTCTTTTATTGTCCCTGACTAGATACACGGTTGTACTAACAATATAAAGTGATTTGTTTAATATGTTTAATCTTTATATTATTTTAATATATTCAGATGAGAGAAATTGCTTATTTGAATATTTAGTAAACTGTGTCAGTAAAACTGCTGGATCTAATATATTTATGGTAAGTACCAGGATCAGTATGTGAGAGAAGGTGGGACTTCTGTCTTCAAATCATTTTTAAAATGATTTTGCACTATTCACTTTTATCTTTTTGACTATTGACACTCTTCCCCATTTTCTCTGACTTTTTATTCACATTTATATTTCCATTCTTCCTGTTTATTCTGTTATTGCTATAACTATGTCTACAAATTTTGGTATACAGGACTTTTAATTTGGTTTATATTAAATATTTCAATGTTTTAATTATGATTTTGTTACGTAGCTAGTCAGACATGAGTGACAAGAGGGAACAAAAGAATAAGGGCCCAGCCTAGAGACTGCCCAAAGAACACACCAATAGTCAAAGTTATAGCTGTCAGGTGCCAATCACAATGACCAATCACCTGAGGATGCCTTTGGAACTATCCATCATGGCCCAAATACAAAGCAGACATTCCCACTTTGGGATCCTTTTAGCCTTTCGGGGCTCCATTTCTTTTTGCCCTTTTGGATTCTCTCTCTTTTTGGTGGCCTTTTGTGGCCTTTTTTCTCTTTTGTAGCCATTTTGGCCCCTGTGTGGTAGTTACAGTGCTGGGACCGTGTACTTTCTTGGGGGACACTTTGTCTCTCTCCACGTGCCTCCTTGGGTCATTCTTTGTTTTTCTAAAATATACTTTTAATAAAACTATCAAGTCTCAATGACCTGTGATTCTTCACTGTATCATTTGAGGAAGAACCGAGGAAAAATGCTAACTACACATCTGCGTCGTTTACCTCTCTTTCTCCTTTCAGTTGGGGCGACACCGAGCTCTGAACAGCCCTAACGGTGACAAATTCATCTTTTACTCAAGATTTATTTGGGAGTATATGTGCTTGGTTTCTAAATTTATAGTTTCATTATACTTTTATTATATTTAACTATATTTTCTAGTTAACATTTTTACCACCAAGGAATGTGATCTGTATAACACTTATTTTTTTCTTGCATTGCCCCAAAATAATTTTAGGATTGCACTGACATTATAAAAAGATGTACTTCTGTTACGTTTGGGGCCAATTGGAGTTTGGCGTCTCCCCAATTGCAGAGGGGAGGGAGACGAATAAATGATGCAGAAGTGTAGTTAGCATTTTTCTTTGGTTCTTCTTTATTGACACAGTGAAGAATCACAGGTCAGTGAGATTTTAAAAAGATTTATTAAAAGTACATTTTAGAAAGAATGCCCCAAGGAGGCACTTGGTTCCAGTGAATAGCTGTTAACAGAGCGCTGTAACCACAATAACCAACAAAAAAGGGCCACAAAAATGCCACAAACCCCACAAAAAATCCACAAAAGGTCAAGAAGAACCCAGAAGTAGAATTGTCTGCATTATATCAGGGCCTTGATAGGTGATTCTGAAGGCATTCCTTGGTGATTGGCAAGTGAGGATATTTTGATTGACACTTGGCTGCTATAACTCTTTTCTCTGTCTGAATCTTTAGGAAAAGAAGGTGGGGAGGGTCAAAAGTACCTTCTGAGTCTTTCGCTTCTTAATAAACATCTTAAAATCAATATCCCAGAATGGAGCTTCAGGGTGGCAAAATTTGATTCCCTTTAAGTGCCTTTTCATAGTCACATAATACTTTTTTTTTCTTTGATGTACATAACATAGTTCTAAGCTACATTACTTGTTCCATTGTAACTAAATCAGAGGTCCTTTACCTGTGAGCTACTGTCATGAATAAGGTATACTTGTGCCCCAAATCATTGATCTCCTTAACACCCTGACCCCAGTGAGATATCTTCAAGGCACCAAAAAGCCTCATCTTCCAGCATACCACATAAATGCTATTAATTATCAGTGTATCATAATATGAATGGGAAATTGTCTTAGTGATCTGATAAATTTGTAAAATTCATAACTATGACTATGTATCAGATGAAAAGTGACACAAATCAGCAAAATCAAAATTTTTTTGGTCGGCCTTCTAAATCTACATGCATTTCCAGAGAGTGATATTTTTAAGAGATATTCCAACCAAATATGAAATACATTATCTGAGATCTCTAACTTTACTAAGCAAAGCTTAGCTGTGTGTGAGACTTGAGTATTATTACTTTTTCCCTCTCTTCACATTATAAGTTAAACTGAACTAGGTAAGCTTTTATGTAAATTTTCTATAGAATGGATTACAGCCTTAACTTTCTTAAAATCTACTATCTATAAATGCGATATGATGCAAAATTGAAAATGAGAGATATTGAAATGAGGCCAAGATCATAGTGACAAGAAAAAATGTCATAGAATGAGCGATTCACACTGCTAACATAAATAATAACGTTCTTGTTATATGATTTGATTTCAGCCTTCTAAAACCCATGGTGACAGATCTTTTTTAACATATTCTCTTCTTTACTATAGGTTAAAGCAATGAAGTAGGTCTGGAGTGTCTGCATGTATTAAATATGCAATAATAATGGAGACAATAAAAATGGAATAAGCATCGCTAAGAGAGTCATTTAAAGTAGGCAGGAGGCCACTGACAAAGTAGGGCCTGTGCACATCTTATATCTCTGTTCTCAGAGCTACTATTAAGTTGCTAAATGTGTTGCTAAAGTCAGCTCAAGGCTCAGTTATAAACATCTTGGAATAGCAACTGCTGTATGGAGACATATGGACTTTAACTCCTCCTTGTAGCTTTCAACCCCCCTCGCTTGCATATTGGAACTGACCGATCCCTGTTAAACTAGCCAGTAATTTTTTATTTGCATGAAACACATAATGGTTTTTGCCTCTGTAAACCATGTCTTTGTTTTCTCTAACGCACAAATTAAGTAGCTATCTAAATCTGTTTCTCCTGACTTGCAGCTCTATTTTGCTCGAATAAATGCTATTTATTTATTATTATTACAGCTTAAACCTCTTCTTTGGTTAATAGCAGCAAGCAAATACCTATATTTCTTTTGAAAGTCTATGACCTTTGTGCAAATTTATGTATTTCCAAATAATACCTAAATTAAATATTGAAGATAATTCTTCTTGGGTTCCACATTTCTGTGTATCTTATAAACAGAGGCATAGAGAAATTAGTTCCTATTTATGTTTTTAGGTGTATCTGTATAACAAATAGCCTTGGAAGAGACAGAGATTGTCCTTTGCATGAGCAAATGGAAGACATACTTTACTCTTCAATATAAAAATTTAGATTCCCTAAGCTTAGATTTTTTTCTCTCCGTGGTTGATTTTATAGGTGTTACTTTGGCTGCTTCTTCTTATCACTTTGCGGGAAATGAAGACTCAGAGAACAGACACAATAAAATGCTGGTATTCTGCAACCACTATTGCTTGAGTGATAAAATACTTGGCCCCTGACACAGTTGTCTCATGCCTTCCTCCAGTACACGTGAAACTAGCAGGTTAATTTATTTTCTCATAAATAGGATAAAACTTTAGATCTGTTGGTTGTTGACAAACACTAAATGAGATGAAATTTATTTGTAGATATAATCACATAATCATATAAAACTGTGTTTATGAATGCGCAAATAAAGTGTTTTTTTTTCTTTTTTCATGTTTCAGAGTGTATTCAAGAATATAAAATAGTCAAGGAACATACCTTCTTACCAAATGTCTATGTAAAGTTTCAAGATAAAATGCTAGTGAAAAAAATCTATAGCTTAAACATTATATAGTGACTTTGAACACACCACTGTGGTAATAATTGTCTTTTAATATAACATAAACTTAGAAATCCTTGTAACCTCATTATTTAGTTTGTTTGACATCAAAATGCTTTATATAGTGCCAAACTAAAGTGTTTTATTCATTTAAGTACACATTCTGTGCCTCTAAAAATGTTTTAGACATGGGTTTTTTTGATCTTACAATGCAATTTCTTAGTTATACAACCACATATTGAATAGTAGGAGAATGATGGAAAGTAATAAAATCTACTTACGTTTTCTCTAATATATGTACAGAAAAATAGCAGAGCACAAATAAATGGGATACATTCAAATTAATAGCCTAAAGAATTCATTAAGGGAATATTTCCACTTCAGTGATTAGTATTGTAGAGCCAAGTCAAATAGCTCTGAACTTTTCAGAGGCAATAGAGGAAAAGTATAAAGTTCAAATAAGAACATGTTTGATATTAGCTCTGAAAAATTAATTTGAAAATCTCTTTCTCCTCATAACGTTGTCACCATACCACAAAACAATCACAATAATCACAATATGTAGAAAGGCACTGCCAATGAGGATATTAGATATTTATTATAGTGTTACTTGAGAATTGTTACTTGATTCAGCTTGACTCAGATTTTCCTATCATAGAATATTTGGTGGGCTAGAAAATGTTTATATTTCACTTGTTTAATTTCAGTAATACATATGTTCAGCCAAAATCTAGTTCTAAGTTAAAGTAAGAATAATTAATACTCTGTGCTAGTGAAATAATTTTGTGATTTTTCCTAATCTTTTATATTGATCAAAGTGAAATCATGTAGGTTGAATATATCACATATACATTTAATAAGTAATTTATTTTTCCTGTAATAACATAAACAAATAGTTATTCTCTTAAATGTGGTAAAATAGTACCTTAATTTTAAATATCCATAATTTACTTTCCCAACATGGTAGGTTCATTTGAAAATCAATACATATATCTGTAAGTATATGTTCCTAAATACAAATACATTAGAATACACACATCAATCTAAATTACATTTTTATCATTAGGTAATACATTTATTTTTTAACATAGGTAAACTGTTATACAGTTTAATGGTTTAAGAATTAGTTACATATAAAATAAAATAATGACCTTGCTCTGTAGATACTATATATTAACCAGTATATTAACTTTCTGGAGCTACTGTAAAATCATACCACAAACTGGGTGGCTTAGACAACAGAAGTTTATTGTCTCACAATCATGTAAGTTAGAAGTCCAAAATCAAGACATCTGAGGGACTGGCTCATTTGAAATCTGTGAGGGAAGGATCTGAGCCAGGTCTTTCTCCTTACCTTGCATAAAGACCAATTTTCCTTGTGTCTCCTATCTTCTCCCTTCTGTGAATGGTTCTATGTCCAGATTTCCCTTTTTTAATATGGACATCAGTCATTCTGGATTAGGACCCACCATATTGACCGCATTTTAATTTGATTACCCCTATAAAGACCCTATTTTCAAGGTAGGTTACATTCTGAGATACTGGGAATTAGGTGTTTAACATATATATTTTGAGGTAATGCAATTCAACTCATAAAAGCCAACTTGTACCATGTCCTGAAAAATCGAGAATAATATGTGGATACATTTTAACCTATTATAAATTAGTGTTAAAGTAAATTATGTGGTTCTTACTCATAGGCAGACTAATACTTTAAAATAATTTATTATAATTTTTAGGACACTGGCTCAATTATATTTTGAAAATTTTAACATGGTAAACTATAACATGAGTATATTCCTCAATTATATTTTTAATTTAAAAAATTATCTAAAAACTAAGGACCAGATGGCTTCACTAGCACATTCTACTAAACATATAAAGAATAATTGACACCATTCTTCCTAAAATTCTTCCAAATATTTGAAAAGAACAGAACACTTCCAAACTCAATTTATGATGCGAACATTGCCCTGATACAAAAGCAAGAGAAAGACACTGCAAGAAATTAAATCTATAGACCATTATCCCTGATGAACATAGATAGATGCAAAAAAAACCAACAAAATACTAGAAAACAGAATTTAATAGCACATTAAAAGGATAATAAACCATGATTATGTGGGCATATTCCCAGAGTGCAAAGATGGTTCAACATATTTTAATCGATATGATTTATTACATTCACAGAATGAAACACACACACACACACAATTATCTCAACTGATGTAGAAAAAGCAGTTAACAAAATTTAATACCCTTTCATTATATAAAGCACTCAATAAATGAGAAAGTAAAGAAAATGCCAAAATAAAGACAATGAAATCTACAGGTAACAGACTGAAAACTTTTTTTCTAAGATCTGGAACAAAACAGGGATGCCTGCTTTCACACTTTTATGAAATACAATACATAATGTCGTAGGCAAAAAAGAAAAAGAAAAAGAAAAAAAAAAGGACATCTAAACTAGAAAAAGGAAATTAAATCATCTTTGTTGACTAATGACATGATATTATATGTATAAAACCCCAAAGGTTCCACAAAAGAACTGGTAGAACCAATGAGCTTATACAGCAAAATGTAGGATACAAAAACAACACACAAAAAAAATCAGTTGCATATCTTTAATTAACAATGAACAGTACCAAAAGGAAACTAAGAAAACAATTTAATTTATGATAGCATCTAAAAGAATAAACTATTTAGGAATTAATGAAGGAGGTGAAAAACTAGTACACTGAAAGATATAAAACATTGCTGAACGAAACTTAAAAAGACAAGCAAATGAAAAAGCACTCTAAGTTTATGCATTGGGAAAATATATCATTAAGATGTAGTATTTTACAAAATGATCTAAGGATTTAATGTAATCCTTATCAAAATCTAATAACTTTTTTTGCAGAAATAGAAGAATATATTCTAAAATTCATATAAAATCTCAACAACTCAAGAAACTTATCAAGTGTTTTTGTCCTGAATAAGCATTACTATCTTAAAAACAAACAAAGTTGAAGGTCTCACAATTGCTGCTTTCAAAACTTACTACTTAGCAACAATAATCAAAACAGTATGGTACTGACACTAAAGACAAACATATCATATAATGAACTAGAATAGAGGCCAAGAAATAAACTTTCACATATATGACCAAATTATTTTAAACGCAGGTGCCTAAAACATTCAAAGAAGAAAAGACAATCTTTCCATAAATTGCATTAGGAAAACTATATATTCATACACAAGAATAAAGTTGAAATATATAATTAAAAATAGTAAATATATCTTACCTACAAAAACAAAGAAAAGACAAAACAACAAGCTAAGAACCTCAAATAACTCAAACACCTAAATCTGAGGGCTAAAACTCTAAACCTGTTAGAAAAAAAGATACATATATAGGGGAAAAGCTTTATGACGTTGGATTTGCAATGATTTTGTAGATATGAAAGCAAAGGGGCGACAAAAGGAAAAATAAATACGATAAAGTACATCAAAAGTAAAAATTCTGTACATCAAAAAAGTAAAACAATCAACAGAATAAAAAGACAACACATAAAAAGGGACAAAATATTTGCAAATTACATTTTGGATAAGGAGTTGATATCTGGAATGTATAAAGAATACCTAAAACTCAACAACCAAAAAAATCATACAACCTAATTAATAAATAATCAAGAGACTTTAATAATATTTCTCCAAAGAAGATATATAAATGGTCAATGAACAAATACAAAGATGCTCAACATTACTAAAAATCAGGGGTACGAAAATTAGAAACCAACACAGACCCGTGAGGATAGATACTAGCAAAATAAAACAAACGAACAAAAAACATGTCTTAGAGATGTGAATAAATTGAAATCCCTGTGCACTATTGAGGGGAATGTAAAAATCCAGTCTCTACAGAAAACAATAAGCAGTTCCTCAAAAATTTAAAAATAGTTTTTCTATATAACCCAGTAATTCCACTTCCATGTTTGCACCCCCCAAAATTGAAATAAGAATCCCAAAGACATATTAGCACTCCCGTGTTCATGGCTGCATTATTTACAATTAGGCAAGTGGTGGAAGCAATCCAAGTTTTGTCTATTGAAGAATGAATAGACAAAATATGATAAATATATGCAATAGAATATTATTAAGCCTTAGGAAGAAAGAAAATTATGACACATGCTGCAATATAGATGAAACTTGAGGAAATTTTTTAACAAAATAAGTCAACCACGCAAAGTACCATACGAAGCCACTTAGATGAGGTACCTAGAGAAATTAAATTGCACAACAATATAAATGTACTTAATTCCAATGAACTGTACACTTGAAAATGGTTAATGGAGTAAATATATGTGTATTTTGCCATAATTTGTTTTAAATTATAAAAATTATTTCATGATAGAAATATTCTAATCAGTACTGCTTTGATATAAATATCTCTAGTTGAAATACCCATATTTAAAGATGTCCTATTATAATAAAAGCCCTTTTAATGTTAACAAGACACAAAACATTATTTTTGTACATTTGCTAATATTAGCAAAATACATATTATATTTGGTATTTAATGTAATAATAGCAGTACTAATTATGAAAAATCTAATTTGAAATTTATTTTTTTATATTACGAATTAACTGTACTTTATTTTAATAATAATCATAAAAATACTGAAAACTTCTACATCTGCTACTCTTGTCTTGGGCTTTAACTTTAACCATCTTTTTAGGATATCTTTAGGGAACAATAAAATCTCAAAATAAAAAGAATTTTAACTATGTTATTACTTATTTAAAAATCATATCTATATATGTATTTTTACATTTATAATTATAAATTATTCCTAGGGAAATACTTAACAATGCCAAGTAAATTTGACCATGTTAACAGAAATATAATGTCTAATTTTTATTAATATCAATAAAACTATATATTTTTATTTCTAGTTGTAAACGTGTTATAAATTACTAGGACTTCCATAATAGAGGATTATAGACTGTGTGGCTTAAATGACAGCAATTTATTTTCTCACATTTTGCAGGCTAGAAGTCAAATATCAAGGTATTGGAAGGCTGGTTCCTCTGGGGGCTGTGAGAGAAGGATTTGTTCTAGGTTTCTCTCATTGGCTTATGGATGGTAGTCTCCAATGTGTGTCTTTATATCATCTTTCCTCTATCTGTGTCTGTATCCAAATTGTCTTTTCTTATTAAGCACCTCAGGTATATTGAATTAGGACACACGTTAATGACCTCATTTTAACTTAATTACCTTTGTAAAGATTCTATCCAAATACAGTTGTGTTCTGAGATACTGGGTATTAGGACTATGGCCTATAAAATTTTGATTTGACAAACTTCAGCCCATAGAAACATAAATGCCAAGAAGTGAAGATTTTAGTAAGGCAAGATCATAAGAAACTCTTTTAAATGATGATGATGATAATGGTGATGATGATGATTACTGTTCTAATTTTCATTGTTACTATTAGATTTTTATAGGAGAGATTGAATAAGAAGTATCTGTTCATGTATGGAAGATTAAAGAGTGAGAATCATACCAGCATGTGTTAATTTAGATGTGCTAAATATTTTTATTTTTATTCAATAATGAAATAGATAATTTTATATTTCAGTGCATTCAGTTGATTAAAAATGATTAAACTCATATTTTAAATAGTAATAATAAGACCAATACCAAATACTTACATAGAATATACTATGTACTACATGTAGTAACTGTTTAATATTCCATTTAATAAATAAAATATTTTTAGAAATAATATGACAGAAAGGTCTACATGTCTGATGTATAAGGTGACTTAGTATTGTTTCTGACTTGATTCTGATACATGGAACAAGAAAGGAGAGGTCTGTAAGGCAAATAAGCGTTGTCCAGAAGTGTGAACTATTTTGATTCACACCCCTTTTGCTTCATATAAAAGTTTGAAATACAAATATATCAGTATGCAATTAGTCCTTCAAACAAGTAACTAAAGAAAGTGTCCTAACATTATTACCACAGAATAATTTCAAGAGAGATTATGTCAGGACAAGTCTGATACCTGACTCTATCAATAATTTAGAATAAGGGCAGTGATAATATCTTGGAGACATACTAATGGTTTCATGTACTTTTTAATTTTTTTCACCTTGTCTCAATAAATGACTTGTTTCTATTATGTTAAATTCCCTGTTGTGGAGTAAGACATTTGACTGCAGGGGTAGGTAATAATACCCTATCATTACATATTTTTGGCTATTTAGCCAAAAAGATGGAGGCAGAAACAGATGTTGTTACATATAGGGACCATATTTTTGAACTTTTTAAAAAGACTTATTTCCATATAGTATGGATTCTAGAACTGTCTGTAGTGAAATTTCTTAGTAATGTTAACTGCCGTATTTGAATCAAATATGGTAGCTAATCTCTCACAACTGATTACCTTCCATACAGAATCTTAATGGGAGACCACAAAGTTCAATGTTCAATATATCTATGTCTCTACAATTATAGTTTAAATACTTTGGCAGGATTCTAATATTAATTTAAGGTAAATTGAAATAGTATAATATACAGTAGCTGCCCCTAACCTAGTAGATTTCTGAGAGAAGTCAATGCTACAATCAAGCAAAGATGATTTTTTAAATTATTTTCTAGAATGGCCAATTAAAGGACATGTTAATAAACATTAAAAAAGTCAAAGGCCATAGGAATTTTGCTGTTATACTCTTGTTTTCCTCCCAATGCTGTCTTTAAAACTTCAGGTAAATAAGTGTATCTCCTCATAAACAAATAACAATAAAATGATTAAAAATTGTTCTTTCTTATTTACATTGATAGCATGCATGTGTTTGTTGAAATTTTTTCCTTGACTATTTATGTGATCTAAGTTGACTGAAATATTACAAGAGATTTAACACTCCATGTAAGATCATTTGGCATAGTTTCAGACAATAAAAAATTTGGTTAAATTTCATAAAAATGTGTTCATTACTCTTTAAACATAATTACCAGTTATGAGCACTAATTATTACTATTTTTGGTTATATTTTTATTTGGGTTTGAAACTTCTCAACTCAATTGTTGAAGTTTTATTTAGAGGCACAGATGATTATTCATTTGCCACATCATTGTGTTTGAAACATTGTACAAGATAAATGTATCTCAGAACCTAACTGAAGAGGCCTAGGGTTTTTTCACTCAAATTAAAGTTATTTTCACTTTAAAAAGTGTGTATATTCATAGTAAAACATTAATTTTTTCTGAATTAAATGCATTAAATATTATGTGTCCTAAGCAGAATTCTAGATGATTTCATTGATTTTTGAAGAATAGTCTCTAGGTGACTTTGTGCACTAGGTGTTCACCTACTTAATTTCACTAGTAGTTTCCATAGTTGAGAATTCTGCCTAGATTTTATATGGCAGTTAAGACAACTTGCCAGGGTGCTGCACTATATATCAGCTAATTGGACCACTAATGAGCTCAGTGACTTTTTAATACCAACTGTCTACAAACCACCCAGTGTGACTGCAGATGGTTTCTTAAGAGTTAGCCACTTTGGAACTAGCATTTCTTATTTTTTATATGTCAATAATGGGGATTTAAATTTTTAAAAAACAGCCTAACATTCTCTAATACAGCTGGAAACTTGACCTCTTGCTTTTATATGATATACTATTAAAATAGTTAAAATTACTGCAAAATTACCTAATTTATATTAAAAATATTATTTTTCTTTGCTAATAAGGATTATTTACCCATTAAAGCCAAATGAGTTCTTTCATTTTCTCTCATCTTAGTCAAAGCTTATTTTTTAATTGCACGAATATGTCTTTGATATTTTAAAAGTTAAGGCTCAGGTTATTAGAAGCACAGTGCACATAATGAGAAATAGATCTTTTAAAAATCATTTTTACAGATGTTTTCCACTATCTTTTTTGAATGCTTGCATTTAGGTTCATACATTTAAAATAAATCCAGCTGACTCAACCTGGCTTTAATCTCACAAAAATATCTTTTAAATTCACATCTTTGGTTTTTAAAATAATTCTTTGTTGCCTCCAACTATGGTAATCAACCAAGAACACTCTATAAATGTTGTCATTGAAAAGGTAGCCATATAGCTATTTTATTTCCCAAGCATTTCTTGGGACTTATATTTCCATTCAATTTACACCAGATCAAACCAATCAAATTAATTCAAGGAAGGTAATCTTTTTTCTTTAACACAGATGACTGGACAGGTGTTAGAGAGGTCTAACTCTTTTTAGGACAGTGAGACCTAAGGAGAGGTCAACCAGTTGCCTCTGAAATAAGAAATTCTTTTTTTTGAGAGATTCACAGGAAATAACGTATTTTCTCCTTTCTACTGAATGTAAATGAAGTGCATGCTACAGTGATTGCTAGAGGTAGCCATCTTATGATAACAGGAAAAATAGATTTAGGATAAGGCCAATACAGTATGTGGCCAAGGAGTGAGGCAAAAACAAGATTGAGTTGGGGAAGAAGTATGTGAGAAATCTTTATACCATCTAATTAATTTTGTTGTGAACCTACAACTACGCTAAAAAAGTAAGTCTTAAAAAAAGTTTGGTTCTTGACCACAACTTTCATATAGATCTCCATTTGTAATTCTTTATTGCAAATATTAGAGAAAACATATTTTTTTCACAGATTAAATTAGATTTTCTGTCACCTCTGTATGTCCTACTTTGCCTATGGTCTCTGCTTTTGAGATCCCCCAACTTATAGCATTCATTCTTTTTTACAGTAGGGTATTATCTGTTTATATGAAATACCACAATTGAATTGTTAATTCTTATACTAATGGATACTTAGGTTAGTATCAGCTTTGTATTTATTGATAAAGCTTTTATAATATTCCTATACAGTCTTCTTATTTATTTATGATTTTACGTCTACTAAACATTTTTAAGTCATATGACAGCTTTATATTTAATTTCTAAGAAGATACTAAAGTGTTTCCAAAATGAGTATATCATTATACACAACAGCTAACAATGTAAGATTTCCAGTTGCTCTACAAGCTCACCAATATTTGACATTGTCAGTCTTTTTTAAAAATTTAGCCATTCTAGATAGTGCAAAATGATAATTTATATCGTTTGCATTTCTTTAATGACTAATGTTGACCATCTCTCCCCATGAGCGTATCAGTCATTTCTATATCTTTGTTTTTGAAATGTCAGCTGTCTATTAATTTAACAAGGCAAACTTATATTTTATTGATTTATAGAATTTTTATACATTTATAAAACCAATTATTTCCCAGGTATTTGTATTAGAAATATTATTTCCTAGAAAATGACTTGTCTTTTCATTTCTATTTTTTGTTAACATTTAAATTTGATAGTGTTATTTATCATGTCGTCCCTCTTTTATGTGGTGTTTTCCATGAACTTTACAATCATTACTTTCCTCAAAGTCTCAAGTACATGCTCTTATGTTTACTTCTGGAAGTTTTGGAGGTTTTGTTTTTATATTTAGTTCAATATTTTAGCTCACACTGTATTTTATTTATGGCCTGAGGTAGTGGTCAAAGTTAATTTTTTATATATTTTCATCTTTTGTTTGAGTTTCATTTGTCAAAAGGATGTTCCTCCCATCTTCCATCCCCTGTGAAACATCTTTTGTCTTTGTGAAAAATCAGTTGACTCTATATGTGATGGTTTTTTTTTAATGGATTCTCTTCTCTGTTGAATGATCTTTAAAAAATCCATTCACTATTATTACTCTCATAATTTTTGTGACTTAAGTCTTGAATCCGATTACCACATTGCTTCATCATCAAAATTATACTTTATTTGTTTATATAATTCACATTTTTTCCCTACTGAAAGCTAAATTTCTTGTTGGGGGAATATGCTTATCACATTTCTTCATTCTTTGTATTTTTACACAGTATGATTTATACTATTTTGTTGAATGAACAAAACTTTGTAAAATAGAAGATATGTCATTTCTAATAAGCTCTCTCTTCTAATATTACTAAAAAAAAACTTGTCAAATATTATCAATGGACACATCTCACAACATGCATTTAATAGTTTGTAATGTGAATTTTGTAAATTCCATTGAATTTAGTTGTAAAAAATAAAACAGCTTTAGAGAAAGAAGACTTTCTCCAAGTCTCTCACAATTCAAAAAAAGCTTTTCATGTTTCTCTCTCTTCCTCAACATCAAAGTTTACTCTGACCCCAGGATTTGGATTTTAAAAATATTTGGACTATGAATTTAGTTTTAACTATATATGGCTGGTTACTTTGAGTTATAAATGCATAATTTAAACATAACCTTGAGCAAAGAAAATAATTTTCCTTTTTAAAAATTATCAGTATTTTACTAAGATGCATTTTAATTTGTAATATATCATTTAATAAAATATTTATTGAATCTTTTTCACTCTTGTTCTTGCTCTCTCTTGTTTTGGTGATGGTAGAATGGATGAAAGAAACATACCTTTTATAATGATGTTAACAATAGATAATTAATTTATTTTCCATAACAATTTCTCATATTTTACACCAAACTATATGTAAACAGCATATATATGTACCATTAATTCTTAAACTAGCTATAATTTAAATTCACACTTTTTAAACATCAGTGATAAATCAATTTCCTTTAAAATTTTCTCTAGAATATTACAATCATTTTGACACAAATCTAATTAGTAATCTTCAGTTCATCTACTTTGATTCCCATGTTTTAGTTATTTAATTCAAATTCTCTTATTTTTTATAAAACTAAGATCCTTCTATTTTATTATATCATCAGAGCAACCCATAATTAATATATTTTGTTGACCTCATAATTTCTAAATTTTAGCATAGATATTTTTTTATATTTCTGTTAAGCACAGACATGACATCGGGAAACTGTTTTTTTCTTTATTTTAGATAATTTAGTAAATAAAATAATCATAAAATTCTGAGCTAACAATAACTAGATATATTAGTTTTAATTTGTTCTAATTTTATTCTGCAAGAATATGAAATAGTGTTTTCACTGTCCTTGGGCAGGATTTATTTCTCATCAAATGCTTACAATCATTTCAAGGACACTTAAAATGGCATGATTTAAATAAGAAACATAAAATGTTTCTATATCTTTATGTATATAGCTTAAATGCATTTTAAAATCATAACTCATTCTAAATTATTACTGCTCAGAAAACAAATGGGTTTTCATTAACTATTCATATCTTTTTTCTTTATTCATTTGACTTAGTTTTGTTCTATTTATATGTTAAAGCTATTTTATAAACCACCATTGAATGATGCTTGCTGGGAGTATATTTTGCTTAACCTTAATATAAATAAAATAAAATTTCTACAACCCTACTGTCTCTCAAAACATGTGCATAAGAATTCTGAGGAATTAATAACATACTGAGATAACTAATACATGGTTGCCAAAAGTACTCAGACACTTAACTATAATTTATCATATGTTAGGGTGTTCTTTTATTCTCTGCAATCAGTGTCAAATCCTGAGAAATATTTTTTTCAGAAAAATTTCATGATGAATTTCTTGATAAAGAAAACATGCTTGAAAAACAGCATGCTGCCTTGTAAAGAGCTGGAACCAATGATAGTAATTAGATTTTGATTAGAGGGGTAGAATTTACCTGCCAAAACATATAAATCTAAATTTAGCACTTACTCTACTACTAAATTTATTAAGTGGATAACTGATCTTATATATTAATCACAAATTTTAAGAAAATCAGCCCATTTAATGATAATTTTATAGTACTGACCATGTACGAAACTATATGAAGCCAAATATCCATTATTTATAAATTGCATATGTGCTTTGTAGAGAACACAGCATGAACAGATTTACCTAATTCACTTATTTGTCACAGTGTTTTCAATAATTAATATGAAGGAGACAAGTTGAAAATGATGAAAAAAATAAGATACAGAACAAAAATAATGAATTTATTAACACATTCAATTCAAAAAGAATCTTGAAAACATTGTAAATACGTATTTGTAAACCTAATTATGTATTGAAACAATGAAATTAGTGTATGGTAACTCTCCTGGAGGATTGGTGGAAAGAAAGAATCATTCATAAAATGGCACATAAAAGAATTAAAAAGGATAAAATAGAAATCATGTATGTTAATAAAAAAGTTCTGAGGAAACATCAGAAGAAAGTTTAAGAGGTAAGCAATTTTGATAAGGAGAACAATATAGACAAGGCTGAAATAAGATATTTATTTATAACATGAAATATGGTACGAGAGAGTTATATAAACAATGTGTGTTCAAGAAGGGAATATAGAAACTAAATTGGAATAAGAAACTTTGGATGCTTGGAAAACATTTGAAATTACACTGATACAGGAACATTTGACAGTTAAATAACTAAGTCTTCAAGAGTTCTGAACTGAAGAAATCAAATTTCTGGACAAAAATAAATCCTTTTAATTATTTAAACATTTTATTGTAAAATATAATATATATTGCCCTGAATAAAAATAAACAATGTAATGAATGCTCTAAAAGTATTCATATATTACTGTAGCCAAGTCAGTCTGATAAAATAATGTATTTTAGTGTTTCCAAAAACACTTTTATACTTTTTCTAATAATTACCTTTTCTCTTTTCCTCAATGGATATAATCCTGTTTTCTAACATTATAATTTCATTTTGGCTGTTTTTGAACTTTATGTAAACAGATTCATAAATTACATGTTCCTGGACATCTCACTCAATTTGTGAGCTGTAATTATGCTTCTGCATGTAGGTGTCATCTGTTCATTTGTATTGTATTTTTTTCAAATTTTTTTTTATATATTCCAGTATGAATGGATGTTTCTGTGGCTTCTGGTTTGGTGCAACTGTAAACATTCTTGCACATGTTTCAGTGATCAAGTACATGCATTGTTATTAAACACACAACCAGGAGTGAAAGTACTTTGTTATTGAATTTAACTTTAGTAGATACTGCAAAATCAATAGGCCATATTTACATTCCCGGCAACGGTCTATAAATGTTAAGATCGTCTTCCATTCTAAAACTTAGTAATAAGTGCTATATCTCATATTAAAATATAAATATAATACATATTTTTAGAATATATATATTTTAAATATATATTTTTAGAATATATATATATATATATATATATATATATATATATATATATATATATTTACTCTTTCCCTTACAGGAAACTTAATTGTAAGACTAGTTTAAAAATGAACAAATTTAACTTTTATCTTCAGAGTAGTGAATCAGACTAAAGTCATGTACTGAATGCTCTATACTTTCCTCACTTTTCTGCAGTGTCGTTTTTTTTTTTTTTTCTATAAATTAAGTAAACATGTATGTGTTGGTTAGTTTTGGTGATCTCTATGCTAGTTCAATGGTCAGATTTTCTTATCATTATACCTTTTCTATAGCTTTCAAATAAGTGTTTCTTTTCATTAGAGTTGGTCTCTCTAGGATGTCAATCCTAGCTACCTGTGGTCCTGTACATTTTCATATAAAATTTTGATTCAGTTAGTCTAGTTTCATACATACTTACACATGCAAACACATACTATTGTAAAATTTTGACTGAGATGGCCCCATATATACAAATTCATAACATGCTCTCATTTATCTAGGTTTTCTTTAGTTCTTTATCATTCTAGAATTTATTTTTTTTCTCATCACTTAAAATGTTTTTATTGTTATTTCATATTTTGGTGCTATTGTAAACAGTATTTTATAATATCCCAGATTCTTTTTGCCTCTTTGTTGCTGATATTTAGGAAAGCTATTAATTTTGTACTAATGGTACATACATTTAAATACCATATTATAATTATTGCATTATGTCTTACTAAATGATCATATGTATTTTGGTAAATTTTCAGTAAATCCTTATCTATGTACACATTCATAAGGTGCTATTGTAAATTTACCATGTTTGTTGGTTTACCCTTTGTAGAAGGATTTTTTCAGAAATGTGATTAAAGGAATAAAACACATTGCATGGGAAGAGAAAAGCAATTTTCTTTGTAAATCAGATTGCTTCAATACTACTATACTTTAATAAATCAGTGAATAACAAATATATTCTGAGATGATCTGGCATAATTATAGAATAATTCTAAGCAACTCTTCCATCTCTTCTTTTCCAGAAATTAAAATGGTTAATGGAACCAATAAGGTGATGATGGATGGATATTATCCCATGATCCCACCATGGCTTCTACATCAACCTTAGTTTCAGCTGCAGATGTTCCTGTAGACTCTCTTCTACAGTCCATGGCTGCCACTGCCAACCAGTTTCACACTTGCTGTTCAAAGGGCAGGGAGCAGGAATTACCGAGACATTATTATCAGAGGCATAGAAAATCTGAAATCAGAGGGGTTGGTAACTTGGTTTTTTGGCCTCCGTGAGTAGTACCACATAGTAAAAGTAAGTATCCTAATGGGTAGGCAAATTATGTAAATACTCTGGGAATTTTTTTATTTACTTCAATTATCTATAAAACTTTGCAATGCCTCTACATTATTTTATTTTATGTGATATAGTTCTGTACAAGTATAAAACTTAAAACACATATGTAAATGTATATTCTATATGATTGTCTCTGTGTAGAAAGGTTTTCTATGCTTAAAAAGATATAATCTGATGGATTACAAGTCTCAGAGAACTCATGGGATATAATGATATAATAATTTTGGGCTTTCTATGCTATTCCATTAATCTATTTGTTTACTCTTCTACAACCACCACACTGTCTGTCACTGTAGCTTTAAAGTAAGTCTCAAAGTCAGGTATTGTCAGTGCCACAACTTTGTTCTTTTTCAGTATTGCATTGGCTATTTAGGGTCTTTTGTCTTTCCATATAAACTTAAGAATCAGGTTGTTGATATTCAAAAGATAACTTGCTGAAATTTTGATGAAGTTTGCATTGAATCTCTAGATCAAGAAATTAATTTATGTTTCTTCATACACAAACTCTGTGGCTATCTGTTAAAAATTCTTAGTGATAGACCTAAGTTCTAGGCCAATGGTGATTTCAATAGTGGAATTATGATTAATCAAAATTATATGAGCTTAGAAAACTGTCAGGATTTGAATTCTAGAAAGTTGACTCATTGGCCAGACTTCTTAAATCATTTGAGCCATAGCAAAATGGAAAAATAATTACAATTGGAGTTTAAATTAATGCTACATGTGTTACCTTAATTAATTAATGCCATGTTACATTCTCTAATTTAGTGAAATATTTAAATTATTGGAGTGTTGAAGTAAAAGTAATAGCTGCACACATAATAAAAGTGGTGTGAGGGAGAGGGATATTGGTGTTAGCAAAAGTAGGAGAAGTACTCTCTTCCTGTTCAAGAAAAATTTAGTGACAAGTTATTTTTGAGTTTTATAGTACAATTAGATACATTTTAAGATCTCTCTGCACAAGAAAAACTACAAACCAGGTAGCAAATAGTCAAGGCTTTAACAAAAAATTAATAGAAAAATGGAAATTCAAACGAAATGTGTATATCCAAACTCATTTCCTACGTTAAAATCTTTTATAAAACTTCATTTACCCACGAAAATTCCTGACTCATCCTCAACTAAATAATGCATCTCTTCTAATTTACCCTTTATTTTATTATTTCGGGGGCAGCTCATTACTCAGAATTATTTCAAACTTACTAGGTGGAAATTTTTACTTGGGCATTGATAAGTCTGGTAATTCTCTGAAATATATATACTTAGTGTCAGACATTGAGTCTGCTGACAGCAAATACAGTCTTCAGTGATCACAGTAGTAGAGAACTACATTTGATGGAATATTAACACTTCTAGTCATAAGTGAGAATTAACAACTTGTTCAGCTTGCCTGGAAATGTATCTTCATGTGGATCTCTCACAGCCAGAAAATTATGCAAACTATCTGAAGTAATGGAAGAGACACGGAATCAATGAACAGTACCAATAAAATGAGATCGTGTTATGCACTTTATTATTGCTATTATTTTAAATGTATGTGCAAGGTCATATAACAATTTTGCCCATCTGTCTATTTGAAAAGGTGATGTATTAAAATAAAATATGCCCAGTAGCAAAACATAACACTGCTCTTATAATAAATGCTGGGAACCTTATTCGTAAATGTAATATAAGTAGTCTACATAAGGGAACAAATCTAAAACTACTTAATGAAATTCAATTTGAAAATATAATTCAATATAAAATCTCTCACATTAAAAAGTTTAACCTCTAATAATGTTGGTAATAATGGCAAACTTTATATGAATTTGTATGTATTGCTATCATATTTTATTCCTAGAGTTTTCACATAAAATTCTTAAGCTGAATAAAATGCATACTTACACTGTTATGCTTTCAATACAATTATATTTTATCAATTTAAGCAACTTAACAACATAATGTGTAAATTATTAATCTAAAAATGGCTATTGAGCATATATTATAAATATAATCAGACATGCAACTTATAGCCTACTGCAGAGACTGCAGGTGAAAAATAGTTATTAAATATAATTATGACTAAACTCTATGCAAATTGTAATGAACACTTAGGTGTTCCTAATCTTCCTGGAGAAATATTAAAATAACTAAGGCTTGCAATATGTTTATAATATTTAAAATAAGGAAAGGTGGAGGATACATTCTAAAATGAGGAGATTACCATTGAAAACTAAAAGAAAATAATCATAATAATGAGGGGCAAAGAGAAGGAGGAAGAGGAGTGAAACAAGGAGTAGGAGGAGGGGAGGAAGAAGAAGAGAAAGAAGGAGAATCTCATTTACAGAATCATACATAGCTCAGAATTTCTGGAAGATGATTTCAAGTGGACAAAAAGAGTATTACACTTGATTTGAAAAGCAAAGATGAACATAAAGTATGAGTGAACATGCAACATTGAGATCGACCCTGTACGTTATAGACAATCATGAAATACTTTGCAGCTTGAGAGCGTGTGGGATGATTTGTAAAGAATGAAAGCAATGTTGCTGAGATCATGGGCTGTGTAATGAAAACTGATGGTTATATTCCGAAATGTGTTCCCTTTTCTATGTACCTAACTACATTTTCTGACTTCCTTTCCATTTACAGTAGTTGTTTGATTAAGTTCTTGCCAATATGCTGGGAGCAGCAGCAATGTGTACTACTCTGGGGATTTTGGCTTAACAGCTCAGCATGTGCCTTCTTCATGTCCATTTCCATTTCATTGCATGAGACCAAAAGTGACCAAGCACCAATGATGTAGGTAATAAAAGATCCTAAGAAATGATATAATAGTATTTGGAAAAGAATCAAGTTGACTTGTAGTCATGGGCCACCCACTTTGGTGTTTTAACATGAGAAAGAAAGAAATGTATTTGTCCAATAAGTCACTGTATAACTGGGTTCCTTGTTCCTTCTAGCTTGGTCTTTTATCCTACCAATATGGAATCTAAGTAGGTTAACACAAAATAGAGGAGATATATTGAAAGTCCACACTTGATTAACTTTGAGGAAGTAAAAAGAAGAGAGAAAGGCAAAAGACCTAAAAATGAATCATTTACACAGGACAAGCAATTTAATGGATTTAAAGGTTGAGCAATATATGTTAAGGATAATTTTTATACTTAATTTTTTGGAACTTGTAGTATAATATATTAAGTTAAAAATAGGGTATGTGCACTCAAATGCATAGAAGCAATGTTGGATAAAATTTTGGTTTAAATTTGTCTACATTTGAAGTGATGTTAGTACATTTAAGCAGAGGTAAATGGCAGTGAGATTTTATTATGGAATTCAGGAAAAATTCCTAAGTAGTTGTTTTAGATGTGGAAATGGTACAAATATATGTGACAAATAAAAGCAGGCACATCTTCTTTTCCTAAGTGCATGTGAAGAATGAAACATAAAGGAGTCCATGAGAAAAATTTTAAATAATCATTTAAGAAGTATTAGAGGAAAGTCAATTTCCAACACAAGAATTGTCACCAAAGTAGAAAAGGAAGAAACGACTTTATACATTGGAAAAGGAGAGCTTCAAATGGAGGCAGCTGTCAATAGCTTGAATGCCAAAGAGGTAAGACAATTTTAAAACAAAGAGAATTACAGAAAAGTTGTGCTTTCTATATAAATTAGGGAAATGCAGCGAGAAACTACTTCTAAATGAAACTTGGAAATCCTAACCAGTCTATAATCAGCTGCAGAATTGATAAGATGAGTAAGCCAGAAATGTAAAAATTAGTTAATCATTCAGTATATTTTAACTAATATTCATTACTTAATTTAATTTCATCTTTGTCAATGTTTTTCAAAGATTCTCATTTTCCTAAATATCAATAAACTTATTTAGTCTATAATGAACATATATAAATATATATGTCATGATATAATAGGAAGCTCAATAAATACTTGTTTTGAATAAATAATACAGGAGTAATATAATGCTTTTCTGAGGTATAATATACATGAATTAGATGAACATATCCACCTTCAAAACACAAAAATTTCAGGGGATATAATCCTAGAGCTCAATTTTGTAAAAACTTCTGGAAATTTTATTAGCAAGCTACATTGAACAATTTTGAAATTTTGAATTCAACCATTTCAATTTCAAAATAAAATATTTAATCTTTACAGCTTTCCAGTAATACAACTAACCACAAATAAGCTCTTCTTTGACCTATTTATAGGTCACATTTTCTCCTGCGTAATTGTAATATTCGATATCCCTCACTTTCCCATTCTGTTTTATATTAGGTTTTGGCATTCTTCCTTATTTTCCCTGCTATCTGATTTCAGCACACTTGTGATTCTGGCTTTGTAATTTCTAGTCTCAAAGTTTGTAATTAGTATTAAACTTTCCGGGATCTATGTTTAAAAGAGTTCATACCGCAAGTAAATACCTTTGCATGCAATGTCTTGGTTGTAGAGTAATGCCCCTCCCAGTTTTCCTCTGTTCTCACCTAATTATTTATTCAATACAAAAAATGTTCACTTGTGAAAAGAAAAAGTAAATCAATTAGTTTAGAATATCTTTCCAGAATCATTTGCATATTTACCTGTGGGTGTCTGGACTGTCAGCAGAGATTTTCTTTTGTTGATGACAGTCACACCTTAAAGACTTGTATAAATAAAAGCATCTGTAATCTGTCCCTAACTCCTTTAGATAGGTTGATTTGATTACTCAAGATCAGGATTTTCAAAAAGAAAAGGAAGCTATATTTCAAAACTAAAGATACAACTCTGTGCTATTTTTTTTAGCACTTACAATATTTAATATTGTCACATATCTTTGAGTCCATTTAGTTTATATAATCTTACACATTTGATTGTAAGATCCTTTAAGCCAGGTGTGATAATTTCATAAGATATATTTTCCATCATTCAGTTCAGTGATAAGTTCAATAAATATTGAATGAATAGACCAAATGTTGGAGTGTTAATAAAGAAATCTATTCATTTGTTTGTCCATTCTTTGTGCAAAGACATATGACAAGTTTAGTTATTTTATTCTGGGCTGAGTGTTCCCAGGGGCTTATGCTGGAGTATAACTTTACTGCTTATTGGCACATAATCTACAATGGCCAACATATTAAGGCTTATATTAAATAGTATGTTACAATAACAAATAAATAATGTACCCTTTCTTTCAGGTCATTCACTTGGTTGACATTTAATACACTTATTCTTTGCAATTCTTGTTGATCCAAATGTCCTATTATGTCATCTATATCTTGAGTCTTAACCTTATTTATTCCTTAGATGCGCTCTCTAGAAGCGATTGTCTAATTATTTTTGATTCAACTACTATATATATTTTAGTGGAACAGAGTTAAGTAAAAATGTAATTTCATCAGGCTTAAAATTATTTTTTAGTAGAAATTGATAATTATTTAATCTATAGGATCAGTGAAATTCATGATTCATGTAATTTGTTCTAACTAGGAGGAAATAACGTGTACTGCTGCTAAATTGTGGCTGAGCTCTCTATGGTATGGGGAAAGTTTTCTATGAAAGAACTGGTATGAGAAGAAGATATCTAAGTTTTTTTGATGTTGAACTTTGCCTAATAAATTGATACGGGATTTTTGAAGTACTTGAAAATTGGTCAACTATCTTTCAACTATTTCTTTATTTCTGGAGATAGAGATTTAAATTTGGCTCCTTCCTTTTCATTCCCTTAACAGTATCTTCTAATTTATAATAGTTTTAAATTTGATAAAGTCCATGTATTTGTTTATTTTCTAATTATTCCTCTTCAAGTTACTAAAGAAACTTGTGAGATTTCACATGGTATACCACATAAGGTATACTTTTAAGTAAAGGTATACTTTTAATTAGGCAACAGGAGGAATAAAACACAGCAAACATCAAGGAGTTCAAAACACCCAGATTCAGTATCCAAATTTTCTCTTTTCACATATAGTGTACATTATTCATAGAACAAAATATTTGAGAAAAGAAAGATCTCGATTTCAGAGAAGCCACAGTGTTAGCCAAGAAGGTATCTTTTATACACCTCTAGATAAAGAGCTGAAACCACACAGCTACCAGATCACTCATTTTCCAGAAACATTGAAATGTATATATGCTGCACCCCATATGCCTCATATCTTAGTATAGATCTTCATTAATAAATACATTCTGTTGTGGCCAAGAGTAAATACTATTAATTTAGACATCGTGGAAAACACATGGGTACAACAGACTAGCTGATGTTAAACTTGTTTACTATTGTGTCAAGATGACGAGACGATACACTCCCATAGTTTGGTTTACAAGCTTTTGGATTTCAGAATGTCATTTTTCTGTTGTTGTTGTTGTTTTTTTTTCTTCCTGTTGTCCATCTCAAAGTAATTTTTGAGGTGAGTTTTTCCTTTTCTTTTTCTTTTTTCTTTTTTTAATGTTATTTTTGTTGCCTGGAAAGTATATTATCAAAGACAGCAGTTCCTGATTTTTTTCTTTCTAGAGATAGTCACTTTCAGCTCTTTATGATATGTGCCTCCATATTCTAAATAATATTCTCTTCTTACTGCTGCTCTATTCTCAGCTCCAGTTTTGATGTCTCACCATGAAAAAAAAGTTTCATCTGTCTCTCATCAACACATTCACACTACAGTAGGCAACCTTTCCATCTCACAAATTTCTTTAATAACATCCATGGCTGTTACATTGCTCTTTGGGTTAGACCAGTATTTAGCAGTTACTTTTCATGATTAAGCCAAGTTCAACTTTGATTACTATTCCTCTTAAGATGTTTTTTACCCCTATAGTTGATAGTTTTCTTGTTTATTGTCAGATTTTTACATATCAAAGTAACAATTCTGAGTATTATGTTAGGTAGAGATTAAGTTTTTGTTTTAGCTTTTTGTCTATGTGGATATCTAAATATTCTACCCCACATTTTTGCATACATATCAATTTCCCCTTTGCAAAATATAAAAAATTTTTGTACCAAATTAAGTGTTGGCTTAAATATAGGTTTCTTCTTCTGTTCTTCATACCTACATATTTGTTTTCCTTAGGCCAACACCACACTCTCTTGAATAATCTAGCTTTGGAATAGGATTTCAAGAAAGATAACATAAATCATCCAAATGTTTTATTTCATTTTTTTTTCAAGAGTTCTTTCTGTATTCTAGATTTCTTGTATTTTCTTCATACTTTAAAAGCAGTTAGTCTATTTCTACAGAAATATATATTTTTAAAATTACTGTAAATTTAATTGAGAGAAGATTGACTTTATAGATCAATTTGGGGAAAAATATTGAAAATATTTTTCTAATTTATAAATATGATGCATGGTTTTCTTTAGGTCTTTTAACATTTCTTTCTACATGTTTTGTAGTTTTCAATTCAGCAGACTTGGAAGCTTTTTTAAAAAAGTTATCCTTTGGTCACCAGAAGGAAGGGGTGTTGGAAGGAAAGTAGATCAGGGTAAAAGGGGTCAAATATATGGTGACAGAAGAAGAAAATTTGACTTCGGTGGTAAACACATAATACAATATATACATATGACATGTTACTGAATTGTACACTTGAAACCTATATAATTTTATTAAACAATGTCATCTAATAAATTTGATAAAAATAAATAAAATATAATAAATATATTTAAAATGAAAAAAGTTATCACTCCATTCTTGTTTGTTGATGTTATTGTAAATAGAATTATTTTTATTTCCCTTTCCAATGTTTAAGATAATATTAAATGTAATTGATTGTTTGCTCATTAACCTTGTCTCCTGAGAACATAATAAATTCATTGTTAGTTTTAGTAATTGTTTTATAGATTCCTTAATGCATTTTATATTTAAAAACTGCCACATGAAATAGAAATTACATTTATAAATGTATTTATTCCTTTTAAATCTGTACAATTTTATTTTTTTTGAACTTATCACAATAGCCAGAACTTCCAAAATAATATTGAATAAAGTTGATTAGAGTGGGAATTTTGGGCGTTTCCTGATCTTAGAAATACATCATTTAATAATTTACCTTTAAGTAGCTTTAATGTTTTATAGATGTCCTTTACCAGATGTGGCATTTCCCTTCTATTCTTACTTTACTGAGAATTTTCCTTATGTATCAATAGTAATTTTTGTCAAATACCATTTTACATGTATTGCCCTAATCATATTATTTATTCAAATTCTGTTAATGTAGTTAACTTTATATTTTCAAATATTAAGGCAAATTTACATTGTTGAATTTGACTCTAATTGATCATGATGCAGACTTATAAATCTTGTTTTATAAGTCTGGATTCAATTGGTTAATAAGTCATTAAGTTTGCATCTCTATGTGTGTACGTATGTTCATGTGGAAAATTGGTCTGTAATTTTTATGGTAATTTTTTAAGCCTCACAAAGAGTGTTTGCTCCTCTGTTTTCTCAGGAAGTTTGAATAAGATCAACGCCAATATTACCTTAAGTGTTGAAAAAAAAAAATCTTTAAGTAGAACAATTTGCGCCTGGAGATTTGTTTGGGAAAATTTTGATGAATATATAATTTCTTTAATATTTATAGAAATAGATTTTCTGTTTCACTTTGTTTCAGTTTTGATAAGTTGTGTCATTTAAGAAACTTACCTTTTTCCTCTAATATATATCATGCGTGAGCAAAAAGTTATTCACAATATAATTATTCTAATTTCTGTAGTTAGTAGTGATGCCTCATGTGGATATATACAATTTTTTCTTCTCTTTTTTTTATTCTTGATCAGTCTAGCTAGGCATTTATCAATTTTACAAATATTTTCAAAGAACAATCTTTGGTTTTGATTATTTTTGTGTCGTTTCTCTCCTATTTGTTTTAGTTCTAATTTTGAAATAATTTTCTTCTTTTTGTTTATATTAAATTTACTCTTCTCCTCCTAAGGTGGAGACTTAACACATTGGTCTTAGACCTTTCTCGTATACTAATAGTGTATTCTAATACAAACTATAAACTCATGTTAAACAGGTAAAGCTATAAATTTTCTTTTAGGTACTGTTATAGAATCATCCTATAAATTTTGATATGTTCCATTCTCATAATTATTCAGTTTAAAATATTTACTATTTCCCTGTAGATTTCTCCCCTAGATTTATTCATTACTTATAACCATGTTGGTCTGCTTCCAAATATCTACAATTCCTAGATATTTTAATATTATCAAGTTATATTTTAATTCCATCTTTGGAAGAAAACATATTTTCTTCTATTTTAATCCTTGAAATTTATTAAGGCTTAACTTAAAACTCATGGTTATCTAATATACATATCATTTGCCCTTGAAAATAATGGATGATTATTCTATAAATTCTGTAATTGGTCAAGGTTTTTAATATTGCTGCGCTTATTTTTTATACAATTGTTTTGTAAATTGCTGAGAGAAGGGTTTTCAACACACCACCTGTGGTTTTGTTCGGGTCGATTTCTCCCTTTCGTTCTATTTAGTTTGATTTATGACTGTTAAGTGCCTATAATTTTTTATTTCCTCCTGGTAAATTGCTTTTTTTATTAAGGCATTTCCCTCTTTGGAAATGATATTTGCATGAATTCCATGGCACCTGAGATTACTATTGCCACTCCATCCTTCTTATACTCACTAAAAACACGGTGTATGTTTTTTAATGCATTTATTTCTTATTCATGTATTAATATTTACAGCAGTGGTAGACCGCCTTTTTTTTCTCCATTCTGACAATCTCTACATTTTAACACCACCAGAATTGATTTCCCTACAATCAACACAGACCAGAGAATGTATATTCTACAGTTCAAACAAAGTCCATAGTGAACACATAACTATCACCTATTTATCTGCCTTCAGTATCCTCACATCGTCTGTCGTGTTCATTATATCTGCGCTTTAAACTCCGATAAATTTTAATGACTTACTTAATTAATTGGCTTATTTATTTCTTTCATCAGTTTTTAAGCCATTTCACACCATTTTTTCTCATAAATTGGATTTAAAAATTTGGTTAGATCTTATAATTTTCTTTTTCTTCTATTTCTAGTCATGTCAAGTTCGCTGTCAAATAAATAAATAAAAAATAGAACAATGAATGTGAAACACAGTAATAATTAAATATCTGTTAATCAGTTTTATTATTTAATACTTGGGCTACAAAATCATCAACATTTCTGTGCTATATTTTTTAAACCTGTATTTGTATTATTATTAAGTGAGAAAAATAATGAACCATATTGATCGAAATGAGCAATACAAAATGGCTACCATAAATAAGCATTTAAAGACCCATTCCACTGTTTGAATTTATTAAGATATCATACATACTTTGCCACTTACACTATATAAAAAATAATTTTAAATTAGGGAAGAAAATACACAATTTTTAAAGCTCATCATTCAATGTGTATTATTTTTAAAAAATTGTATTTTAAAGGAAATTTAAGTTAACCTCTGGACTTGAATTTTTAGAGATGGATAAGAATTGTTCTTTTTTTTGAAGAGCTAAAAGTTTAGTGACTAAATATTCAATGACTTACTTGAAATATTTTATTTAGATATTCTGAAATTCGAAATGTCAAATTGCATTTAAAAGAAAGTATCTCTTAAATATATAATTTTTATTGTTTAATTCTTTTATATTGGCTATTTATCTTAGAAATTTAGATATTATTAATGAATAGTTCCCACATTTTCATAAATTTAAGGTGAATTCATATAAAGGAGTAATGGAGTGTGTGACTTAATCATCTTCATATATAAAGGTATAATTGGAATGATAAATTAGTAAATCGTATGGCAAGAACTATCATTGTTTAAAAAAAGTTGAAGTTGGTGAAAAAGTATCAATAATAAAGTAAAGGTTAATGGGAATTATAATGTCAAATTAACATTTCTTTCAATTAGTGAACTTCATTAGTGTTAATCTCTACATGATTTATGGTCAGTGGAAAAAATCTAAATGGCAATTGTTGAATAAGACTTGTCAGAGAAAATAGGCTTGTTCTCATTTTTTTAAGTAGATAATTTAGATATGTTCCATCTAAAGTATTTTGAGAATTTTTCATAAATGTCTCTTTAAAAACTGTTTAAAAAGATTTGTTCCACAATTTTAAGATTTATTTCTACCTAATTATATTTCAATAGTAAATAGAACACACAGAATATCCTTGAATTCATGTGCAATGCATGCTATAATTAACATGATATTTTCTATAGGAAGTAGCTGGCAAAGCTTGTTATTTAATTTAATGTGTATTTTCCACATATGTTTAAAAAAATAAAAAAAGGTTTTCATGACAAAGAGATTACTATCCTGTATGTCTTAGTTTAAGAATAAATTTCCAGCTTAGAAAATAAATATTTACATTATATCACACACAACACTAGCCACTAAACTTTGTCACTAAGTAATTTGAATTTTCTTTTTTTTTAGTACAGAATGTCAGAACAGAATTTTCAATGTCATATAGAAAGTGCTATTCCACTATGAATAGATATTTTTGGATTGTACCAAGGATCTAGGGCTCTAACCTCTGAAGATATTTTGATTTAATTCTTTCAGCTTCCAGGAAATCAAGTAATCTTAGACTTGGAAAGTTCACTAGTGAACCTATAGAATATGTCTGGTGATTTCATCCTCAAAATATTACATTAACATAATAACTGAGCATTTCAAACTTAACTAACTATTTGTTTAAAATTTCATTATTTAACACATATTATTTTTTCTCCTAATGTTCACATGGCAAGTAACTGGGGACATGTTTTCTTAAAACAATGATACCAAATACTGCTCTCTAGTCTGTTGTTTCTCTAAGTTTTATACGGTCTAAAATGAAAGAGGAAAAATAAGGCTGGTATGTGCATATTTATAAGACCTTCATGACCAGAACTGCTATTGATGTTAAGCATATGCTGTGAATTTAGATTGATGTTAGATGGCAGTATTTTTCATATGTGTTGGTTTGGAAAAATAAAGCAATGTATTTACAAATTAGAAGAATGATAAAAATAAAATAAAATAATAATTGCCCTTTTGAAAAAAACTAATGCTTCTGTATCCACACCATACACTTTTACTAAATAAACTACTCACCACATTAAATCCCATTATCAAAGAGAGCAACTTAGGGATCAGGAGCATTTCATTGGTGTATTAATTCAGATTCACATAACATTTGAGTTCAAAATATTGTTTTCTAGTTAATAGGTTAGACAAGTTATTTAAATCTCTTTTCTGAAGTAAACATGCTAAGAAGCAATGTTTGATGTGAACATTAAATGAGATTATACATATACAGACATAAATTCCTTGAATATTTTAATAACTAATTAAATGATATCTGTTTATAATAGTTTAAGAAACAACTGTTTTCCAATCCTTTGTTTGAACATAGGTACTAAAACTGAATTCAAAGGAGCTGGAGTTATTCTAAGAAGAGGAAAAAAAATAAAGAAAAGAAAAGAAAAGGAAAGAAAAGAAAAGAAAAGAAAAGAAAAGAAAAGGAAAAAAGAAAAGAAAAAAAAGAGAAAAAAGAAGAGAAAAGAGAAAAGGGAGAGGAAAGAAAAGGGAGGGGAGAGGAGAGGAGAGAAGGAGGGTAGGGGAGGAGAGGCGGTATCATATAACTGTCACAAGACCCTTCTTACTCACAAATAGATTTTAAAAACCACAATATTTGGTCAATTTTAAATATTTGTTAGTTTGGTAAAATGTTTACATTAATGCAGAATTTTCTTGTTTAAATCTTGATTTCATTGGTTATTTAAATATGTGAATGTAAGCATAAATTTAGTGATAGTTATTTGAATTTCTTTTTTTTTTTTTTTTTTGAATAAAGTGTATCATAGGGCATCAAATATATGCTTTGAGATTCATCTAAACATCCCATTTGGTTAGAATAGTTGCTGGTATAGCAAGCGAAAGGAGTATTTTCACGACCTGTTATGACATGATTGCTTACTAGTCAGATTTGGGTATTTTATAATTTCTACATGTTGATTATCTGAATTTTTAAAATTTTATCTAAAATTTGTAGTTTCTTTAAATAAAAAACGATACTCAACTTTTCTCTCTTCCTCATCATTCTTTCTCTTTATTTCTTTCTTCCTCTCTGCCTGCCTTCTTTCTTTCAGAGAGAAAAGGCAGAAATGAGAAAAATCAACATGGATCGCATAATTCACATTAAACAACACAAATTATTGCTCAAATTCTAATTAAATCCCCCAGTCTAATTAAATTTATCAAAACATAAATGTGCGACAAAGAAAGGCCTTGAAACATTAAAAAAAAAAAGTCTTGAATGGTATTTAACAGAGATTATCTGAAGTTCAAAAATGTGGAATAAATCAACTAAATATTGTTCTAAAATTATATTTTTTAATAAACTTTTTTTTTTTTACGTCATGCCATTCTTAATTGAAAATATCTGGCAAGGCTGAGATAATAATAAAATCTGCTGGATTTTTAAAGGACTAGTGGTGATTTCACAGCAGGCCAGCAGATTGAATGGTACATGTTGAAGTTAGGACGAGCACAGTGATATCATTTTGTTTCCGCAGATGTAAGAGTTGCTCTGTCAACAAAGTTTAGAACTTAAAAGTTTTCTCTAATGTTAGCAGTGATTTCACTGGAATGACTGGTAACATTTAAATTAGACTGACCTGAAAAGCAAATGGGAAAGGAGCATTGGAAATCCGAAGACTTCTGAGATTTTTTTTAAAATGTGAATGAGTTCATCAGAGATAAAGCTGTCGCTATAAGGACATGTGGATTCCAAAAGACATTATTTTTCTTTTTAACATGAGATATATTTGAAAATATTAAAATGCAAATGAGATAAAATGGCAAGTGGTAGCATTGAAAATGAAGGAGAAAACTATGATTAATAATTTAAATAGCCAAAGAAAATGAGATGTAAAATCTAAATCACAGTAGGGAAATTGCCCTCCAATCAGAAATAAAAAGCATTTTTAAAAGGATAAGATAGTAGAGCATAGGTACAGACGATGGTAAGTTTGAAGAATTTAATTAATAAATATTCAAAGTGCGCGTATTTTTTTTTCAACATAAGAAATGACATTTACTGCTATTGAGAGAGGAAGAAGGATGTAAGTTTGAGGATAGCAAAGAACGTTTGAAAATGTAATTTCAGGAGAGTGAGAACGAGATTGATAATTGAGGTGGTTTGGTGAAGTAGTGGGAGAGAGGCAGTCATCCTACTCAACAGTATCATTGCTATGAAGATTAAGTTTCTGAGATAAGAAATTGAAGTAGTGCAGGGTCCTAATCATCATACACAACTAGACAGTATCAACTTTATTTCAAGACGTGTCTCAAAGACCTTAGTCTTAACATGTCCAAATTTTCATAGAAAAAATTAATCATTCTTCTGGATATTATAAATCTTAGTCGATATATATGTTTATCATCTAAATCATAATATATAAAATATTTTATTGTGTACTTCATTTATTAGATTTTTTTTTTCAACTGTAGGCTTTTAAAAATCTGACTCTATTTTCAGGATGGAAGATAGCTGCTAACCAAATGTTCATTAACTAGTTGATCTTCAATTATGTTAGGTCGTGATAGAACAAAAAAGAATATTATGCTTTTTTAAGTATCTGGAATTTTGTTTGCTTTTCCTGAGAATGTGGTTTATGACTAATTCTTTAGGAATCAAAAGGCAGTTGAAATTTTGTCTTCCACTCCCTCAAAGTGGGTGATATACTTAACCTTCAGCATCAACGAAAATTTTGTTCCTACTGTTTTATTTTTCCTTACACATAGCTCACTTCAAAACCCAGTATGCAATTCATGCTTGCCTTTCCTACCTTCTCTCCAACTGTGTAGCAATAAAGAACCCTTATCTCCTAATCATTTTTCAAAGAAATTAACTCTGAATACATGGTTGAGTGTGGGAGATCGTTATGTTTTCTGGGGAAATTGTGCAGATGAAATGGAAAAATAGGTTACCTTTCTTCTCGTGATATAACATTGCAACTCTAATACATGGGTCATTGGTCATGACCATAAGGTGTTTCAAAATTTGAACTATGTATTTACTTTCAAAAGTTTATTGGGCTTTAGCAATAATAAACTTGACGCTAACATGTTTCAGATGATAATACCATTAGAAAACCTCGAATGGCTAATCACATTTCTGTTTACTGTTTGTGAATTTGTATGTAGGTCTGATTTTATGAGTTTAATTATATAAAATCAAAGGAGGAAAATTAGAAATTACTAGAATAACTATCTTAAACTACAAATTCTAGAATTTTTGAATATTGAAGAATCTGAAAAATACAGTTCTATGATCTACTTATGTTGATTTCTGTCAAAATCTTACATAAAATATGGTGCTTCAATCATTACACTATAAGCAACCTGATATTCCACGCTTCAGTTAAAAATTTTTTCTAATGTTTTTTCATTTATTAAATATATATTATACATTGAGTAAAGTTGTTAAATTACACAAAATCTAACAGTATTGACACCAACCTTACCCTGACAATAGTCATTAATTTAAAAAGAAAAAAAGTCCTTAGTGCAAAACTTTTAATATTTTCATTTGGAAGTTATCCTCTTTCCTGTCTTGATTTATGCTTTTCATATCTTTTAAAATAAATTTTTATACTCTAAAGTAATAAAACTTCCCTAATTTTTCTTTGACTAGTTTAAAAATTACATATTATAGTTACACTCTTAATTCATCTAGAACATACTTATATATATTGTGAAAAAATCTAATTGTTTTCTGATCTGTTTACTCTATGTATCTTCACATGTAAGTTGTCTATGTGACATGATGCTGTTACTTCATCTACTTATAATTCTTTCCTGTGAGTTCATCTTAGCGGTTGAGCTGTATTTCAAAATAAGTCTGCTTCTTTGCTTTCAGACGAGAGAGGTGACTATCGGGCCCTGAGTATCTAGCTTGATTCCAATGAGATTGGAACTTGAATGAAGTACTGTAACAGGCAGTCTCCACTAAGGATATTCTGTATCTTTCTCTCTAGTCGTCAGCCTCCCAGAGCACTAGACTGTCTTTTTTATCCTAGAAAATGCCTTGTCCTGGATGAACACTTTACAGTCACAGCCCTTCAGCTCTTAGGTGAGAGCAGAAATACAAAGAAATTAGCAGCTTAACTACTTCCATTTTGGAAACTTAACTTAAACTATTTGTCCCCAGTGTTGTTGCTCCAAACTCTTTTGAAATAACTCTAAAATAAGGATTCTAACCCCATTTTTTAGCCTATGACTGCTGACAGCTTTTAAGCCTAACTCTTCATTCTTACCCTCTACCTGACATCTGGGCAAGCAGACAAGAACATTGATGCTCCGTCTTCTGGTGCCAGTGAGAGATTCAACCCACACCAACTCCTACCTTTACAGGGGAACTTAAAACCAGGTCCACCTCTAATCACACAGACAAAAAAACACCCTGAGCCATTTAAGGCCTGCCCGAGAATCTGGCCCTCCTTGCTCAGATAGCTCAAATATGTTGTTGGCAACAAATATTTTCATATCCTCTTGATGTGTGTGTGGCATCGTCAATCTCAGTATACGAACAACGTTTTGTCAGGGGGTTCCTCCTGCTTCTGCAAAGTTGCTACAATTCTCTCATAAATTGCTGTATGCTGTCTAAATACTGCTTCTTGAAGCTTTTCCCTAACTTCTATTTGCTGTTAATCTCTCATGGGTTCTCTTATAGCTCTATTTCTCTGAAGCACTGGAACTTATATTTATGAACAAGGCCCTGCATTTACCAACATTTCAAATATTTTAAGAATTACTGAAGCTCAATGGAAACCAATAAGGTCCCTGTGTCTTCTAGATCAGAAGTTTCTTAGTGGACTTTGTACAATTCTTATTTCTAATTTGTGTGTGTGTGTGTGTGTGTGTGTGTGTGTGTGTGTGATAGCTATAGCCCTATTTCAAAAAATGTAGAAATAATTAGTATTATTTGTTGATAGTAGTGGACTCAGATATATAATTATATTTTTCAATATTGCATATCAAAAACAGCAAAGGTTTTTTAAATGAGGTTTCTACCTGTACATATCTTTTATAAACATTATAGTTCCAAAAATAATGTAAATTTGAGTTGTAGAAGAAAGTTAACTTATGGAATTGTCATCCAAATATATCTCTTAGTAACAACTATGTATTTGAAGAACCATGTATTATTAGATTTCATTTTGAATTTTTCATCATCCTAACATAATTCATAATTCATTGATAATTCCATATAATGCAGTAGTAATAGGTCAAAACATAGTGACTTTGTTTTCTTTCTGTAAGAGTATATGGGACTAAATTTCTACTAAATTTCCAGAGAAATGATTAACATAACATATAAAAGAAAAAGCATTCCTAGAATATACTGTTTTATGATCTAGAATCTCAAATTACATAGGAAAGCTTGATTTATGCAAGAAATAATAATATATTTATCAACTATTTTTATTTATTCTTAGTTTATTATTAAATTTTGAAACAAAAAATCAGTTTTGACAATATAGAAAACTATTTATATAATTAAGTTTAGAAGCGAATAAATAAAGGAAAATATAAATGTATATTCTATACTAGCTTGCTGGGGCTGCCATACCAAAATACCACAGACTAGGTGCTTAAATGACAGATTTTTTTTTTTCACCATTTTTGAAAATAAAGTTTGAGACCAGTGTTGGCACATTTGGTTTCTTCTGGGGTCTCTCTCGATTGCTTGTAGATGGTAATCTTCTCCATGTCCTTACATAATCTTCCCTGTGTGTGTGTGTGTGTGTGTGTGTGTATGTGTGTGTTCTGATTTCCTCTTCTTACAGAAACAGCAGCCATATTGAATCAAGGCCTACCCTAATGACTTTCTTTTAATTTAATCACCCTTTTAAAAGACACTATTCTTATATACAGTGACATTCAGAAGTACTGGTGGTTAGAATGTCAACATGTAAAGTGTAAGAAGTCACAATTCAGCTCATAACTTATACACATATACTTTTAAATACTTTATCAAAAAATATCATCATTAAAATTATAATAAAAATAAAAACTTGTAAACATGTGTAAAATATTTGACTGACATACCATATATATTTTTAATTGCAATAACAAATGCATAAACCTAAAACAAAAATATATTTGATATACTCTTACATGTTTATATCAAATAGATAAAGTTTAAAAAAGAATTATAAGAAACTGAGTTCTATCCTTGCCACCTGTTAGCTATGTTATCTTAGGCATGTTACTTAGCTTTTCCAATTTAAATAAAGTAATTTAGTATTTAACACATGCTGGATATTTGTAGAGTATTAATGAATTGGTACAAGTAATTTTTTGTTATTATTAATTTTAATTTTCTACTATGATATAGTAGAATATTTCAAAGGAATGGATTATTAAACAAAAGTTTCCTGATTCTAAATTGTGAAAAAACCCTGTATGACTTAAATCAAATAATATCTTATGAGATAAATCCAATACATCCCTTACCCAGAGAACATTAGTTTTATTGATTTGCCATGTTTTTATTTATTTAATTTTTAAAGTTATATAGCATTTGAAAGCTAACCTTTCAAGATCGTAGCAAAACCCATAAATGTGTTCACATTATCTATTCCTCAGATGGAGAAATTTTGGTATTTACTGACATCGTATTAAATAACATTTATAAAACTGCTTTTTCTTTATCTCCTATTTTGCTTCCACTGTTTCTCCAATGATTGACTATGAGTACAACCAGGTATGTGGGCATAAAGTACAGACTAAACCAAGGAGAAAAAATAATAAAAATGTAATTTGCTTCATTTTATAGGAAAATTAGTTAAACACTCATAAATTATCCATTACCTGATTTTAACAATAGGGTAACATGATTCTAAAAACATAAGTGAATGGGTGTATTGGAACATTTGATATACATATCATTATTACTGTATATATAAAATAATATTCTCTATCATTCCTTACTAATTTCCCCTCTACATCTTTTATCAATACTCTGTTATACTATGATTGATTGGTGTCCATTAAAATAAGTTCACCACATATCAGTCAAACTCATTTAGTCTTGAGAAAGAGGTTTTGGTCATTATTGTTTTCTATTTTTTGACAAAAATAGCCTGCCAAGAATGATCAGAAACTAGAATAACTCCAAACTTTGCTAACATATTTTGTATTTTAAATATATTTTATAAATAATCATTAAGCAAATATTCCCTAAATTCTTTCCTCAGTCCCTTGACTATGCCCTGAGCTCCCTAATCGCTAATAATTATATTCAATAAAGAAGATTAAAATAATTTTGCACACATTTTTCTCTCTAAACATCTCTTAAAATTCAAATAGGTTTTTACATCACTGAATTTAATGGCCTGTCAACTGTACTCATCTTCTTTCAACACTAAAACATGTTACTTTTAAAATTTCCCATTTTTCTTCAGTGACATCTTATCTTTGGTACTCTCCAGTATTGCTTACTATCTATCCTTCACAGTCAACATTTTTTCTCTACCATAAAAATTAAAAACTGTCACCTCCAATATTAAAAAATCATAAGAATAAAGTGAAAATACAAAAAATAGACAAAAAAGACATTAAAAATATAATTTTGTTGGAGGTTACTTAAACAACAAGATATTCACTATTTAAAATAAAATAATGCATCATACTTTCTTTCAAATAACTGATGCATAGTACCTATCACTTTCTAAAAAATCATAGACTTTTGGTGTCCCTAATAAGTTTCTTTAAAAATAAATATCAAATCTACTTGTCCTAAATACTATTTTTAAAACTTGCAATTAATTCTGCTTCATTTCTCAAAGTTCCATACAATAAATAGGTATATGTTGGTATATTTTGCTCTCCTTAGATAGAAAATGATTAATTTGACTATGACTATAACTCCAACATAGTTCATGTTTAGGTTTGGATTTATTCTTACATTAAAATAGCTTCACAATGTATATACTTTATCTTGAAATATAGATTGATAAACATATTGAAATGTATACAAGTAATGTTATAATACTTATATTTGGATATACATATTTTTTACTTGGAATAAATACTTTAATGTTTTAAGTGTACATGTTACTTGTAGCTATTTCAAAGAAATAGATAAGCAATTAGCATTTTTCCATTTTGAAAAACTCACAACACAGATCTAACCTCGTGTCCATTCTGCAAAACATTTTAGTTCTGCAGGCAGCCAAGAGTAAAGGAGCCAAAGAGAAACCTGATCATTTAACTCCCATGTTTTCTTCTTTTGGCCTATTTAACTTTCCATTAGCTCACTCAACCTCCTCAGAAGTTATCAGCAAGTTAAGTGGAAATGAGGTCTTTTAACTGTTGAATTCAGTTTATATGTTCTTGTTTGAGCTCTTAAAAGCTTTGTTAGGGAAATATGAGCTGAAACTAAATATTCAGTGACTCTCCTGACATTTAGGTAAAGGGGCCTGCATTAAATTCAACAGAGCCAGAACAATCAGCTTGGAGGCTTATTTTCTTGGGGACTTATGAAAATTAAATGACTTCATTAAGGTATAAGAAAATATCTTTATCAACTGAGATACAATTTTTAAACAATCTTATAGCCATTTTGCTTAAAACATTGAAAATATTAATTGCTAAATTTTCCAATGAATAAATGTTATAAATTAATGTATGTTCTATATTTTTTAATATTTAAAAAAATTAGCCATATATTGCAAATAATGAAGAGAATTCTAAGTTAGAGAGTAATTGAGGTATCATATAGGAAATTAAACTTAGTTTAGCTCATTTAGTATATTAAATTACATCAGCTTTTATGCATAAATATCTGTAAACGATTTTGTGAGCTGACACAAAATTGTTCATTGATCGATCAATAACCAAAAGAAAGAATGACCACACAAAGAGCTCACATTTAGCTGGGAGTCACCTGTTTAGCCCTTCCCAGTGCTTACTGGTCAATGCCCATGCTGTACAAGTTAAACATTGTGAATGGCATCTTGAAAATTAAACATTAAATGTCACTCCTTAAAAAAGACATATTTGTCAAATGTGCATGAATGTTGATTAAAAACTATAAAATGTATATTGTTAAAATTACTAACACAATCTTTTCAAGTATTTCCTAGTAATTTGAAATAGGTTTACCTATGTGACCATATTTATTAATTGAAATGTACTTCAAATTTAAGTTTTTAGATTTACATTATCTAGCAGAATGGTGTCAAAAACATGTGATGGTGACAGAAACAATGGGTTGAAAGGTGAATATACCATGCTATACTACTTATGAGTGAGGGAAAATTAAGTTTCTCAAATCTAGTTCATTTTCCTTTCCCATACTACTTTCACTCCACAGACTAAGCCTCTTATATCCTTGGAAAATATTAAGCATTTAGTGAAATGTTTACCTTCCTCCATCTTGATAAATAGTACCCTGAAGTTTTTCTTTATATCTTCCCTATGCAGTAGGTTGTAAAATATATTTTAAAAGATAGCGCCCTACCAATTCAAAAATGATTTCCAACAAAGCACAAAATTTTGTATATAATCAATTAGTGTTGACAATATTTGCCTACATCTTTTCCAGAATTCTCACTTCATCAGTTTTTCACATTCCATTTCATTTTTAAAAATTCAATTTGTTTTTATACCTAACAGTCATAAAGTGATGTAAGTTTAATGAGGGACAGAGTAAGAAAAAAAGGAAAGAGGCAAGTATATTTTGGGGTTATAGCTGATTTAGAGCTGATGGGCTTTTGACATCTGTAGGCAGCAAGGAGGGCATATATTCTAAGGAATGGGATACAGGAGTCATCAAGAGGTAAAATTTGTCAGATATACATAAAGTTTGGTTAAATCTCTAGAAAAATATTAATCTATTCAAACTTCTTTAGTCAAGGAAGGCCTTACTTCTCCTCTACAAGACACTAAATAGAACTTTTATTTTATTCTTAAATTGTTTCTGGTATTTAAAAATATTGCAGAAGCCTAAGTGGGGAACTGATGTGGGAATAAGGGAAAATAAATAAGAGTAATCCTGACAGTAAAGCTAAATCCTGATACTGCTGATGACAACAATAACGAGTTTACACTGTATTTGCTAATATTTCAGAGTATTAGACTGCTCAGATTTTCAGCTGTTTTTATTTTGACTCAGAAGAAAGGAAAAAGTGTGGAAAAGTGTCTACTTATGAGAGTATACAATTAAAAAGGACTATATCTGGACTAAGCAGCAAGTGATCCCACTTACAAATGTTATGTTTCTGTGAGTAAGTCAGTCATTAAAGACTTAATATCTTGGAAGGAGTAGGTAGAATAACATTATGCCCAGAAGAATTCAATTAATGAAGTACCCAAGCTCCAAACCCCATAACAAGCTGGAGGCTTATCTATCACAAAAGTTTCATTTGCTTTAGGGGCCATTGGAATCGCTGAATCTCAAAATGAACCAACATCAGGGAACAAAATGGTAGTTTCTGCTCCAAAACACTAGAAAATGTATTTTGGTATTTCTTGGTTTTTTGTTTGTTCGTTTGTTTTTTATAATATATTATAACTGTGTTTTTATATAAACTATCCTACATATTTAAGAATATATTTAGGTAAAATATTTAATTTTCCTAAGATGATTATTTTAAACACATTGATCAGAAGAGAAACTCACTATCGTAATTGGACATCCAGGTTTCACAAACAAGACCTAGAATGAGCTGTGGCAATGGCAGGTGTTTCCTACTTAAATTTACAAAAGTATAAAAAACACTGGTATTTTGTAAATATAAGGCCTGAATAAATAAGAAAAATAAGATGATGGCAGATGAAAACTCTATTCCTCATCCAAATTCAAAGAATTGTTGAGTGGGTACAACCAACTGCAAGGAAAAAATAAAAAGTAGTATCTTCAGGGTAAAAAGTCATAGGAATCTTTGAAATACAGGAAATATGTGGTATTTGTTTAGGAGAGAAAACAACAGTCCAGGATACATGTGAGGAGCACCACAGCAAAACAGGCAAGTATTGAAGGTACTAAAGATACTACAAGGCACATTAAAATGTATGAGTTTAGTTGAGCAAATATGAATTTGGCAGTGCCAGACTGAAGTGGTTAAGAGCACTTCACCACAGGAGCTAAGACAAATCCAGGACATTATTTGATTGGTTATAGCTTAAGCAGTTGCCTTATCTGGGAAACTCTAATGTCTGTGACAGGTTATTCTTCAGTTCCATTTTCTTGGATTCTAATATGTTGACTCTGGCTTAGGTTTTGGTTTGCCTGTGTAGGCTAACATGGTATTAGAGCCCCCACAGTCTAATGCCTTGTTTAATTACTTTAACAAAGAGCTTCTCCAAACTGAGAGAGGGATAAACGGGAGAATAAAAGCAGGAAGACCCTGGGACACCCTCCATTCAGTGTCTGGGTCAGAAAACTACAACTGGCCCTGCAAAGTGTGTTTGTCTTTTCCCTCTGCCTTGCTGTGCGCCAAGCAGAAAGGAGAGGTATCTTTCCTTGGACAAAGACAGAGATTACCAGGATGAGGTGAGAGAATGGCTGTCAGGATGGGACTGACAGGCAGAATGGTTGGTGGCTAGCAACATTCAGAAGGCAAAGGGGACTGCCAGGGCGGGAACTCTGCAGATCACAACCTGGTGTGTTTCACCAAACAAAAAATCACTGCTGGCAGGTTGGATCAGGATATGATATCAATAAACAGAACAGATTTGATATCTTAGAAATTAAACATGCTCAGTGATGAAATAAAGAGAAAAATTAAATGTAATAAATGTCTGATAGAGTACAATTATAGGGAATATTTGCAAAAGAAAAGTTGGAACTAAAATATTCTCACAAAATACCAAAAGGTCAATCTGATGGGTGGCATATTCACATCATAATAGACCAAGTGAAAATAGCTGATAATTTTGAATGTGAAGATGTGATCAAAACTCTGTAAATAAAGAATTTCTTCCAGAAGCATACATTAATTATGAAATGTGTCATTATATTAATGGTACTGTTCCCATAAATATCAAGAGCAGGATACAAACTATCTAGTACTTACATTCACAATTACATTAAGAAATATACTATGAATAGAGTATACAGTAGATTCCGTAGACAACAGCAAAAGATAAAATCTAAAGCCCAGAAAGAGGACTTTTGCTTGTACCAGGAGAGTACCATATTTCTAAGAACTTTTCAGGGAATTTACATTTTCTTTATAGAGAGATAAGTCTGCGATACATATTTAAATATTTTATAGATGCAGTACTCGGTAAAATGTCTTTTCTACTGTGCCCATTTTCTTTGTGATATATCTATGAGGTATAAACTCCTTAAATTTAGATTTAAGCATCTTCCTGTGCACTAATATTCTAAGCTATGCTCATTCATAAATTTGTCTGTGATATAGTGCAGATTCGGAGCTCTCTTACCTTCATAGATCAGTATCACAGATTTGCTTTTGCCCTCAGATAATTTCTCTTAATTTCTTTCAGGCCATTTACTCATTGAAAATATTTTAATTTAGTTGTGTGTATAGAAATTGAGATGTTTGTGGTGTGATGATTTTATAATATTGCTTGAATTAGAATTCAACAGTTTCCTTACATTTAATCAGTAATTTAGACACATGGTTCTTTTAAGCAAAGTGAGAAAGCCAAGACCAATTATCTCATGAAATGTTATAAAATCAAGAAAATATCATTTGCCTTAATACAAATACATCTCTAGGATATAGCACAACTGCAATATAAATTCGATTTAAGTTTGTCTTTAAAAATAGAGTATTTAATTTGAATCATGAAAAAATAAAAGTTTAAAACTATGAATATTTCTATATATCTATAACATACAATGTGATATTATATTTAAATTTGCAGTTGAAGTTCTTTTATAATAAACATTCTTAAAAAGTAGTAGAAAATATTCCTGAAATTATGTTTTAACACACTACAGTTAATAAACATATTTTGGATGTATAATTTTTCTTGACAGCATATTGGAGTACTTAAGATTTTTTGAAAGCTAATTGCACTCTCATTTAGTTTAATGAACATTTTCAGTAGCAATATTATGATTCATGTTTCTCTGGGAAAGAGCAGCTTGATACTTATAAAGTGTTGAGTTGTTCTGTACAAGACATGTGGCTACTAGGGGGATTTTTTTTTTTTTTTAATAATTAGCTTAGTCTTACATTGTCAATTATTTTTTAAAAGAATCTATTCCTATATTGAAAATGTGTTGCTAATGCTTAGAATAATAAATCTGGTCTTCAACAGCACTGTAACCTTTCTAGAGAAAATTTTATTTGAGTGAGTTTATTGCCCCAATTCTTTTTCTTTATTAGCAAAAGTCTCTTTGGAAATGATATGACCATTTAATGTGCAGGAAGGAGGAATGGGAACCTCTCTCAAACACTCTACACAGTTTTTACAAAATTTTGTAAGTTTTAAACTATTATTTGTGGAAAATATCTGATTTTGTGTAAGTGAATTATTATCCTCTCAAGTTTGGGCCCAGCTGAATGAACAGAAGTATAAATTAAAACATTATCAGTTTTATTTCAAAGGATATTGATGAGCATGGCTTATAACTATTTACAGAATTACATAATCTGAATTAGAGCAATATCTCCGCACTACCCTGGCACACTTGCCCTCCTTTTTCCTCCAGTGTCTCACTTAGTCTTATTCTCCTCCTCAAGCTCTGTTCCACTTTGCACCTCAGTTTTCGGGGGCTGCTTGCTGCACTTAATCTCAGGCAATAGTTTGCAGCTTTGGTTGCTGGATTTCTTAAAGCTCTTTTTTGCATAGATTCTGGGACCTAATATTTCTTCATTGAATGAATCCAAGCCAATTTGGGCAGATACCACATTGGGGAGGTCTACATGGCAAGGAACTGAGATGTCTGCAATAACTAAGATTCTAAGTCCAATGCTGATGAGAAATTGAATCCTGAGAACAAATGGAATAGGATTTGCATGTTGTTAGGAAGGAAATAATTACAAAGAAAGATAAAGTTACTATGGAAGAAGCAAATGCTTCTTCTTTCTCTCTATTTGCTGGTTAAGGAACTCCCATAAAATAGATGCCAAAATATCTGAATCTATTTTCAGTTATATTTAACTAAAACATTTGAAAATCTATAATGAACTGATAGCATGATAGAAAAACATAAAGTAACAAAAATGGCTGAAATTTAAAGTTTAAAGTAGTATAATTTATGAATTCGAACAGTTGGTAAGTGTATCTTAAGAAAGCCAGAGATAAGTAATATTCAGATTTATATTCAAACAGTAAGAAATTGAAAATCCCTTTAATATATTCACTAACTTGTTTAAAAGCATAGAAATTTAGTTTATAAAATAAACAAACTTCAATAAAAACAAGAGAAAAATAGCACAATATTCACAGCCCAATTTCAAATATAAATTCACATGTAAAATTCTTAAGGGAAATTTAACAAATCAAATACAGCCTGAGATTAAAAGAAAAACAAATTCACAATGAAGAGTTTTCAGAAATGCATATAAATAACATAGGCATTCTATTAACATTGTTTTAACATTTTACAAAAATAATCTTTACATTGTCATTTATATACTTCACCCATTAATATTGTTTAGAATATTTATCATTAGTTTCTGATAAATAGTAAACAGATAATGTCTGTAAATATAAAATACCTTATTGTGGCAGAGGCGTTTATCTGTTGTCCCACTTACGCATGTTTAAAACTTAGGAGCAACAGAAACTTTAATTTCGTGGCCCACAAGTTTTTCTCCTTTCTACTGTACTATGTAACTATCTTGCAGGAAAATATACAAAGAGGACCCCAAATTTTACCAATGATCATTAGTCCCAATACATTTACCATTATCATACATTCATTTAGGCAAAAATTATACCTCTACTCCTAGAAATGGACCTTTGGAAATCTTAACACAATATATTTCTGAGTATTAAGTATAAACTGTTTGCTTAATGATCCACAATATTCTCTATAAAATGTTATTTGCTTATGCCATTGTAGTAACACCAAAAGCTAAAAAAATATGCTTCTAGATCAAGAATATCAACAGAAATGATTTCTACCAGTGTTCATTTTACATGAAAATTTAACCCAAGAAAAGTTTAAAAAGTAATGATAAGATCCCTATTATCATGGAAAAAAGTAAACTTAGATAATGATAGTTTTCTATGATCTTTACTTTGCCCACTTTGTAGTTATTGATTACAATTACATATTACAAAGGTTACTCATGTACTAAATCCAATGATACAATGAATTTATTAAAAGTTTAAAGAGTATGATAAATAAATGTTCTTGATGAGAATTATCAAAACCTCATTCTTGCCTATTAAAAGCATGCAATTCATTATTAATCGTGTTATGTTTTACTTAGAAAAACTTTTTAGATGTTCATTGTTTTAACTACAACTCTTATATTTCCATGTGAAGACAACTTACTGTAACACCAAAAAAATGGCATAGAGAATGCATTAACGTAAAGGCTGGGTGGGTGGAGAGCCAGAGGAGAGAAAGTGCAATCAGGGGGATCATTTCGTAAAATATATAAATGTCCAATGTACCGTATACTTGAAACTATAATAAAATAAAATTTTTAAAAAATTATGACCCCACAGATTTGTGTCTCTACTTTTAATTTCTGTGGGATGAGTAAACGCATGGCAAGAACATGAAGAAATTTTTTATATAAATATTTATTAAAAATTATATTTTATAATTTATAGACATATCTGTTTAACTTAAATATTCCATTTATTGGCATTGCTTACTATGAGTGTACAGAAAAATGTATTCCAAATCCTCAGTCTTCTGTTTCTATTTACTAACAGAGATATATTTCATTGTTTTATAAAACAATATAATCATAATTTTTGAGAAAAATTATCCTCGTAACTACTTAGTAAATATCATTTAGCAGAGGAAAGTGTTTTTAATTTTAAGAATCTATAAATTTTTAATACTCCATAAACTAAAAAAAAATTAATTAACTATAATTTCAATTTAAAATGTAGTACTTAAGAGACTGCAAATTGGTACAACCACTTTGGAAAACAGTATGGAGTTTCCTCAGAAACCTAAGAATTGATCTACCATTTGATCCAGCAATCCCTCTACTGGGTATTTACCCCAAAGACTTGAAAACCCATATCCAAAAAGATATTTGCACACCATGTTCATAGCAGCATTATTCACGGTGGCCAGGACATAAAAGCAACTGAAGTGTCCTAAGATAGATGATTGGCTAAAGAAGCTGTGGTACATATATACAATGGAATATTACTCAGCCATAAGAAGAGATGAAATACTGCATTGCAACAACATTTATGAACCTTGAAATAATCATATTAAGTGAAATAAACCAAGTAGAGAAGGTTAAAAATCACATGATAACACTTATATGTGGACTATAAACCTAAAAGCAATAAATGAACAGGACAAGCAAACAGAGACTCATGGACATGGACAATGGACTAGTGGTTACTGAAGGGGGGCGGGGGCAAGGGAAAGGGGTAAAAATAAAAAATAAAATGTTAAAAAAATAAAAATATAAGCTTGAAAAAAGAAAATGTAGTACTTGAAACTAAGTGTATATTTGGTAAGTAAAGATAGTAAGGAAACTAGATATATTTACTAAATCAATATTTACATTAATTTAAAATAATATATAGGTAGAATTCAATGGTTTTCATACATTAATTCTTAATATATGTTATAGTCTTAAAATAATATTTGGGTATTATATATTTAAATACTTCTATAAATGCATATAGTTTATAAACTGATATCCTATTTTTATTTAACCAATTATATGTATACCATTTCCAACACATTAAAAGCAAAGTATTTTTCCTTTAGCTTAAGAAAAGCCCAGCACTTTTAGTAATACATTTCCTCTAATAAGTTTATTTACCAAAAAACAACAACAAAAAACAAAAAACAAAACTAGATGAATATTTGAGCATCTTGTTTTTACAACATAAATTAACTTTTATCTGTGTGTTTTATATATTAAAAAATCATACAATTTTGCTGTGAAAGCCTTCCTTACTTTAACTATTGGTATTATAATTTTTTTCTTGGCAACTATTTTTTAAACAGAACATACTATATAGTATTTACATCAATGAACTTTCTTATCCTAAATGTAGTAAATGAACGTTATGTATACATAATCATAGATCCAAGAACACAAGATGTCTGTGAAAAATAATCACTGCTATTGAATAGCTGATAGAGTGACAGGAAAACAGGGTTAAATTTAAAAAAATGTCACAAGTGAGCAGTCCATGCAACAAAATATAAAAATTATATTGCTATAAAATTATATTTTTATAAATCATATAGAAAAATAAATGCATAGATATTGTTATGGATATAATTATACAATCATACATTTAATAATCAATGTAAAACTATCTCTTTTTCTCTGATTAATGAGTATGAAGAGTCTGGTGAAGCCGAGCCAATATATGGAACAGATTGATGCCGGTTACATCTCATAATCCTTTCTCTCGATCTGGTCTTATCTGCATTATCCCTTTAACTCTTTGAATAGTTCAGTTTCATCTTATATTCAACAAGAGCTAGGGGCAAGTTTTAGGTTGATATTTTTCCAAGGTGCCATGTTTTGTTTTGTTTTTTTCAGGAAAGTGGCTTTCTAGGAATTTTGTTAGTAGTGCATTAAATACATTAAGTATTATTTTATAGTAGAAATATATCATCTACAAGTATGTTAATTTAGTCTAATAGCTGAGATCATGTGAAAAGTATCACACTAGTGTTTTCTTCATATGTATCTAATTTAATCTATTCCATAAGTCAGTGCTTTAAAATATTAAACTTTGAAATGCTGCCATTTTCAAATTAAACAGTATGATATTTCATATTATGGATGCTGTTAATTCAAATTTCACAGCCATTCAGGTAACTAGGATGGTGCTATTGAAGCAGCCTTCTTTTTAGATTCAGTAAAAACTCAATTCAAAATTTAGCTAAAAAAATATATATACACACACACATACAATGGCATATGACTCAGCCAAATAAAATGAAATCAAAGTATTTGCAATAATATGGATGGACCAAGAGGAAATTATGCTAAGTGAAATAAGTCAGACAAAGAAAGACTTTTACCATATGATTTCACTAATATGTGGAATCTAAGGAAAAAAATAAACAAACAAACAAAACAAAAACAGATTCATAACACAGAGGCAAACTGGTGATTGCCAGATAGAAGGTGGGTTGGGAGGCTGGGTGAAAAAGTCAAAGGGATTAAAAAGTACAAATTAGTAGTTACAAAGGAATCACAGGAATGTGGAATATAGTCAAGAGTATTATAAGGGCTATATATAGTGCCAGGTGAGTACTACAGTAATCAGGGGAATCACTTCAAAAATTATATAAAGGTCTAACCATTGTGCTGTACACCTAAAACTGATATAACAATAAAATAATATTTAAAAAATTTTGGCTAAATTAAATGCTGTGTGATGTGTGCATAAACTTTCTCTTCCGGAAAATGGGTTTATTAATTCCAACCTGTTGTGAGAATTAATAAGATATAACTTAATAAATACTGCATAAAATAATAACCCAAATATGCTAGTTTCTAACTGTTTAAAAATAACATTTTATTTAACATTGTTTTTTAAACTACATATTTTAATTATAAATTCTGTTGTATGGAAACACCTGGAGGGTTTGTCTGTTATTTTAGGACAGTCTAGGTTTAATGTAGAAAACAGCTGGAGAGCCATCCACAGCATGCTCGACTCATTTAGGCTTTTTCTGAGACTTGATTTCCTGTGTCTTTGTACTTATTAGTAAAGCTTAATTTTTTATAAGAGCTCAGATTAGCATGTTTGATTTCACAATTCAATCTTTTGTATTTAGTTCAATCAGACTAGTGCAGCATGCTTTTGAATTGTGTTAGCTCAAACATAGATTAGTTTAGCATGTATTTAAATAGCATTGAACAGAATAGCCTTAATATTATCCTTATGACATTTAATCACAGAAGTTTATTTTTCTACATTTGAGCCAATACTATTACTGTATGACTTACTTCCACTTTCTGCACATATATGTGTATATGTAGAAAAAGAATCAGCTTCATTCTTCAAAATTATCTTTGCTTTATTATAGTTCTATAAAAATATTAGAAATTGTTTATGAATATTCATTACAAACATGTTGTTATTTGTTATGATTATGATGAATCTACAGATGATTTGGTGACATCTTAACAGTATCAAATTTTACAAGGCATGAGTGTGTTACATTCTTCTCTCATTTAGGTCTCTTTTAATGTCTTGCACAGATATTGATAATTTTTTCTTAGATGTTTCATACTATTTAAATAGTTTTGTTTTATTTAGGTTTCTAGGTTTGGTTGCAAATCTAGCAAATTTTAATGAAAAAATTAACATATTTTTTAAGTTTGTGTTTATAAAATAGGAAAAATAATCATTTCTAAGCAATTAGATTGTTTTGAAGATTAAATTATTTAAGCTATGTAAAGCAAATCTATATGTAAAGCAAAAAAGCTTGCAAAATTCACTTAACAATTTGATATAAACTGGTATTACTTAAATGTATACATTACAAATTCCTTGAAGTTTCTTGTTTTATATGATCTGGAAAATTTCTGTTGACCTAATGAGAGGTTAGAGGTAGAAACAAATATTTATTATCAAGTTAACTTATTTGACCAAAAGTTGATTCTAAAATAAGATTTATTCACATTAAAAAAATAAAATTTTAATGAAAAAATTAATATATATTTTTAAGTTTGTGTTTATAAAATAGGAAAAATAATCATTTCTAAGCAATTAGATTGTTTTGAAGATTAAATTATTTAAGCTATGTAAAGCACTTAGAACATATCAAGAACTATAATTTTTGCTAATGTATTTTGTACAATATTTAAATAAAATTATATAAATATTTAAAGAAAAATAATTATAAAGTGTGTGATATTTGGGGAAAAATAAAAAAACTAAGGCAAAATGTTATAGTTGTCATTGAAAATATGGGTTTTGCATTATTATTATATTTTCTACTATATTACTTTTTTCTATAAATTCATGTATCACTTACCGTTTGTGACAAAATGTTTTTTATTTTTATAAGATTTGTAGACAAATGAGAAATATTAGAATCATTTTATTACTTTAGTTAATGCAAGCTAGAATGAAACATGAAAGCTAACATTTTCCTAGTCTTCATTGACTTTAGTTTTCTTCTATCTATAAAGCTCTTTGGCAAAAATGCACTAAATGTATGCCACACCTGTCTGTCAGCTCTTGCATTCCGTCAGCCAATTGTCAGCCAACCCCAATGTTATTCAGTTGGTGATTTATTGGATTTGTTATCTCAACCCATATGGAAAAGTGGAACAATCGAGTAAACTAAATTGGATAATTTTTGTAGTTTTTTTCTAGCTGGAGGTGGATTTTTCACTATTGAGTAACATGTTAGTGAGGCAAACATGAAAATTTTACCCGTCACCGATGGGGAAATACCTATATAAAAATGAGGATGATAGAGCTTGGAGTTTCTGAGTTTCTACTCTAGAGTGTAGTGGACAGAGTGGACAATTTTAACATTAGTCGTACACTTTTTATCTCTGTAAACTTAGGAAAGCTATCTTGCCTGCATAAGAATTTTTGTATTTCTGTAAAATAAATAAAATAATGATTACTAAAAGTTTGCAGATAAGTAAAGAATGTGGCACACTATCTGGTACTTGATAAATATTAAGTAAATGTAACTTTAATCGCATTGTTGTGCTTCAAATAAGAAGACAAATATATATATTTTTTAATTTTAATCTAGCTTTTGGAAGGTCTTACCTAATGTTTCTATGACTTTACCAACTGACAAATATCCTAAAAGATATAAACATGTTAATTAGCTAATATATAGTCCTTTATTATTTTTGGCCAAAGTTTATAAGAATTATATCGGATGTCAATGTTCCACATTATCTTTAGAAGACCACAAAGCTATGATAAGTAATCATTTAATCTTCTTTTTGGATTTCGTAATGGAGACAGGTCTGGGATGGTAAATGGATGTCAGTCTAATTCTGATTTTGTAGAGTATCTTCACTTAATAATTTAAAGGAATTTTAAATTAATTGTTTTCAAACAATTGTCAGTGTACTTAACCATTATTGAGGTATAGATATGATTATTATTCTGTTTAAATAAAATGCGAAGACACATATCGGGTAGTTATGTAGTCATAAACGAGAGGAGAGAAGGCCCAGCTCCGGAACCATAGAAACTTCCATTAAGACCTCCCCGAAACACCCATTTTTATGATTATAAATTACCCATACATCCTAAGGCACAAAGGCCATAAAAGCTGCTGGCTTACACCAGCCACAAACGTATCTGCAGACAGTACTACCCTGAGCTACCCATAACCTCATTATACCATCGTTATATTATCACTATATCTGGAAGTTCATAAATCTAGTTATAACAGACTGAATTCTAGGTAAGCACATGCGCAGTAGACAAAGGGTTACCTGGCAGCCAGCTTTCAGTCAAGGTGACCTCACATGCAGTACAGTTCTTGTAACCACCCATCATGGCCAAATATAAACAGACCTTCCCGTGGCTGCGCTGCTGCAGCTCCCTTCACTGGCAACCCTCCCCTCACCTGCAGCATAGTCTATCTTTTTTTTTTTTTCTCAGCTCCCAAATTCCAGGAGCCTGCAGCCTTCCTTGGCATGCCCTGTCTCCTTCTAAAGTATACTTTCATAATCGTTCTTTTTCTAAATCTTACTGACCTTTAATTTTTTACTGCATTGACAAAAAAGGACCAAGACCCTCTCCATGCAGCTGAGGTAACACCAGATTTCACATCACCCTGGGCAGTAACAATAACAATTTTAAAAAAGCAGATCTCAGAAAAATCTGAGTTCCTATGGCCTACATTTTAGCCCTTAGTGATGCCACCGTGATTAAGGTATCCAAGGAATAGATATTAATATTCCCTTAGGTTATATTCCCTAATTTTTCCTCTACTCATCCAGATTAATTATGTCATTTTCAATATATTTGTTTTTTTAATGATACTCAACTTCAATCAGTTCTAGCTCAACTGTGGTTCAATTTCCAGTAGAATTTGAACAGTAAATTATGAATTTGCTTAAAGACTTTATTATGAAAATGTTTCATGTATCTTAAAATGTAGACTTGAGGCATGAATTAATAATGCTAGTAATTTTTATGATTGTAGGTATGCATCTAATCTGTGAGGGGAAAATTAACAAAAATATTTTAGGGAGAAAAACTGTAAAATAGACTTTATGTGTTGTTTAAAACGAAGCTCTTGTCTCAAGAAAAAGTTTTACTATATTAAGCAGGAATCTATTGATTTGTTGGCCGCATACTTTCCTCCACAAATTACAAATAACTCAAAAGCAAAAAACACACAAGAAAGAAAATTCCCCATTCGTGAATCCCTGCCTTGTAAAGTACACCTCTTCCTGCTTTGGTTGCATCTCCTGTGACTAGACCAGGACACCTTTATTTTTCCTTTGCCTATATGCAGAGCTGTAAATTGGGAAGCAATTTTAGAGTTATGCTGATTGGAATAATCTTTTTCATGATGTGCTGATCTTAAAAGCCTTGTATCCCTGGGGTCGAATTTGGAAAGATGTAAATCGGTTTCCTAACACTACATTTTGCAATGTGTAAATTAATAACTTGACATTTCACAGCTGTTTTAAAGGCTGTGCTTTAAAGAATGAAATATCAATCACAAATATACATATACCCAGAAATGTCAAATCCCACCCAAATGAATACCATCGCAAATTAGCAGCAGGTCACATTGTTCTGCTGTCTTTCACCTGTGATGCATGTCCTTCTTTTCGAGGTTAAGAACTCCCCTGGAGAGGTTTAAACCCATTTTATACCACATAGAAAAGATGGGTGGTGAGCTGCTTTATAACAGAACATAGTATCTAAATGTTAAACCGATTTGTAAGAGGCAATGTGGTATAGTAAAAGGAGAAATTAAATAGGACTCAAACTGACTGGACTGAATTCCCAAGACTATGCTTAAGAGTTAGTTGGACTTAGACCCTTCATGGCCTCAGTTTTCATATGTTTACAACTGGCTCTGCCAATTTCACAGGATTATCTAAAATTGCTTTGTCTATGTCACAAGGGCTTACACAGCTAGAATGAGCTAATAAATATTCCATTTTAATTTTTAAAAATAAGCTTAGAGAATTATAAAGAATCATTAATGCTCTAAAAAATAATGTTTTTTTTTCTCTAGTTATACGCTTATGTCATGTGTACCCTGATTATCAGGTCACTAGAGAAATGATAATTTGTCTCACATGAAGAATAATTTAGTAAAATGAACTGTCATTCAATGACTGAGCCATTGTGAGTAAATATTGACAAGAGCCACATGACAAGAGCCACATAACCACATAACTACATAGAAATCACAAAGGACTTCTATCATCGTTTCATTAATTTTTAAAATATAGATCACATTCCGTGTCTCTAATATGTTATCTCTGATTCTTTAAAACATTTCTGTACTTTTACTATATGTCTAGGGCGTATAATATATGTATATATTATAATTAGCTGTTGAATTAAATTTGTGTCTTCCTAATTACACTGTAAAATACATTAAATTGGGAAGAGTATTTCGTTCACTTTTATGTACCCTTGGCATTGAGCAGTGATCTGTACACATAGAAATTCAATAGAAACATTCTGAGTAAATAAATAAGAAATAATCTCAATTATCCAGTTCTTGGGAGGGTACCCCATATGATCTAAGAAATCCAAGGAATGATGCAGAGTTGTACTTAATCTCACTCGGACCTGGAACAAAACAATAATTTTGGCTCCAGTTTTCAATATGAAGAATATTCTTAAATATATTGCATCATTCATTAATGTACTCATTTGAATAAATTATTTAATCCTTTAAAATAAAACATTTTGTTCTAAACAGCTATGCATGAAAGCACTATTTCCTTAAGTAAAGTTTTACTAAACCAAGTAAAACAGTAAATTTTTTTAAGTTTTAATACTTGTTGAGTTTGTAAGTATAATGAACTTTCCAAACATGTGAGAGGTACAAGAAATATAATGAATCGATTAATGTTTATATTAGTCAATTGAATTAATTGCAATAAATTATACTTACAGGTGTTACCATTGCAGTTTCATAAAAATTTTGATTTAATTCTGTGTTGGATTATGTGAAACAACTTACTCACAAAATAAAAATACATTCCAATTTCTTATGTAATATTCAGGGGAGCCATACTCTAAGGAATTCCTTAACAAGCAAATTGTAAACTAAGGTAGAAAATCATAGGTCATACAAAGAAACCGTTAAGTATTAAGATTTGATGAGAACACATCTACCACAGAAATTATAAATATGTCTTTAGAATGTCCATATTCTTTATTCACACAACTTTATTAAACTAGTGTTATAAAATGAGTCTATGATCTGTGACATTCCTCTCCCTCTTTATAAGTAAAGCCAGAGATGATGGCTTCATTTATCAATGTCTCCGGCAGCAGAAAAAAATACTTCTTGTCCTGGAATGAAAGTGGCTTTACATAGTTATCTCCACACTGATACAAAATAAAAAATCTTGTTCTAGCGTCTTCACACTATTATAAAACCAATTTTCAAGGTATACTGATTAAATGGAAGAATTTCTGATACACAGTAGGACCTTGCTAGGATTCCTATAAAGATTCAAATACAGGAAAAGGCTGAAACATCATAATTAAGTGCAAAATCAAGTTGGCTTTGAACGCTTATAAAGTCATAATTTTAAAAGAAGATTATATTTATTTCCTGCAAAGACATAATTATTAGATATACTTTCTCAATTTTAGGAACACAGGTGTGCAACTCTAACTCATATGCATACTTTTCTTACTAAACATAAGACAAAGAATCAACTTCTTAAGAATACCTTGGAGGGATAGCGATTTTTTTTTACTCATAAAATAATTTTGACTTGATCAACATTGATATCTAAAAAGCAATTATTCAGATATTATTATGCAGGTTCAGTCATAGGGTAGAAAGTATATATGGTTTTACTCATTGAAAAATTCATTGAAAAATCTAAAATTTTATTATTTTTGTATTACAGTTTAGTCAAATTAAATAAATATGTATTTTCATATGTTTTATGTTTTATCTTGTTTCTAAGCACATGGCTGGCTCTTTCAGCACTATTGTCCACATGTTTGTTGCAAAATCACCTATACATCTGTAAGACAGAAACATAGAGGGTTGCCTTTTAGAGCCAGTCTCAGGCTATCGATAACCAGTGTTGTGATTGAACTGGCCCTTGGTTCTTATCATGATTCCAAGACACCTTTCAGCAATAAGCATGAGGAAACTTTGAAAAGATACAGATTTATTACTTGGAAGACCTGAAATTACACAGCACATTTTGAGCCACACAGCAAAGTCCAGAGTAGCAAAATAACACACATAGGCCTGCGGTTCTGCTTTTATGGAGATGGAAGGAAGCCTAGTGTCATCTTTAATGGCAAGAATGGAAAGGAGGTTAATTTAAAACATAAAAGCAAGAATTTAAAGTGTGGGAAGAGGAGGGGGAAAAGCAAGTAGCCCATATGGTTAGTTATTGAAATCAACTGAAATCTCTAAAACAAAAGAGCCTCAATGAGGTCAGGGAAGGTGGGCGGGGAGGTGGAACAGCCTAGCTCATATCTAGTCCTGTGACAGGCAATGTGTTTATTTGAAATAACCAACACTAAAATAGACGCCTCTTTGAAATGGATGCCTCAGCAAAGTTTAAGTTATGCACTTGTATTCCAAAATATATGTATATATATATATATAATTATATGCAGTAAATATATATATATATATCAGGGCTTATGCTACAGTTGGTAAATATAGGAATTATTCTGTATCACTCATTTTTCAATATTCCTAATTTTGTAAAGTTAGATGATGCTTACATTAGACTAATAGAAGTTTAAAGATGTAGAAAAATGCATTTACTTATTTTCTTTTTTCTTCCTTGTACAGCCATTCTCAGATTGGTTTAACAAAGACTCCATATTTTTAAATTTTATAAAGGATTCCCATAGATTTGTAATTTAAATCTCTCAGAAACCCTTTATACTGATGGAGCAGATATTATTTTACAAGTACTATAGTCAAAATATATGAATAAGGGGATACTTGATATCTATATAAAATGTAATGGAACATTAACATTTTGTCCCACTAATAAACTCCATTGGGAAATGAAAGAAAGAATCACGGAGTGGAGGGCTCCCTCCATCTTACTTTTACTAATTCTCTGTTCTTGGGCAGGTTGCTCAGTTTCTCTATAAAAAAAGGAATGAAGAGGTATCTTGTCATGGTTGAATGAGATAATAAGAACTTATGACAGTGAGAGGGGCATAGATGGGGAACAATAAAAGTTCATTGTTAGTTGTAATAGTAGTAATAGCAGCAGCAGCCAGCATTTGTTTACAGGCCTGATAAGAAATATTGGAGATCTATAAAGCCATGTCGACAAAGCTACTACTGAAAGATAAGAATAGTCATGAAAAGACATTTTTAAATGGTATCTATCTAGTTCCAATATTATACTCATCAAATATATTCAAATCCTTCCCAAATTATTTAATTAATTTTAAAGGACATTTTGTTTGTATTTTTTTCAAAATATTACCTTATTACTTCATGAAGCCTTTGATTTTCTAAATTTCTTATTTCTACTTATATAAACCCTTGTTATTTCAGCCTATTACCTTGAAAAATAAATTTTCAAGTAAATGTTGCTGATGTCTGATCCAAGGAAGGCCGGCCTTCCATCATTTCCAAAAAGGATGGTGGCCCTTGTTCTCAATGTACAACAGAGATGTTGCAACATTTCGAATACAGTAAATGCAATAGAAAAAGCCTACATAAATAAAAGTCTTTGGAGCCCTCATTGATTTTTAAGAGTGAAAAGAGGTCCTAGAGGAAGTGACAGTATACTGATGGTGTTCTGATTTAGGACAGAAGTTATGGAAAAAGTACAACTGGAAGAGTAAGCCATGGCACAGGCCTTGGGCACAATGGGGCTGATATCGTGGGGATGAACTAGTTGGTGGGCTTCACCTTTAAAACAACTGAAGTTTCATGTCCATGTCCAGCAACAATTGAGCCAATATCCAAGGGGTGTCCTTCTGTTTTCTATCACCAGTCACATCTATCTTGCAGGACAGACCGCATGTGGGCCTATTGATGGATGATAAGGACTTGCAAGGAAGATTTAGCTGATTCACTACATCCTTTTTTCTAAAGGGCTGGCTATAAAAAATTGTATTTAAACTGCATGTGTGAAATGGTGACCAGGCCTCATTCTTCAATCCTGCTAGGTTGCTTTTATTTATCTGGTTAGTTCACGTTAGAAAGAAATACATAAGAAGACTAGATCACGCAGTTTCAACATTTTTCTCTGTTACAAGCTTCATTTTCAGGGACTTTCCAAATTAAATTGTTAGAATGGAATTTGATACCCTACCCTGCACTTGTAATTCTTCATGGCTCTGTCTAGCTCGTGTGTATCCTCTGTGCATACCACAGAACCTAGAACTGGTTCTGCACACAGTGAATATATATTGAAAACAAAGTCGCCTTTTTAAAGATTCTGACTGTGTAAACTTCTTGGTTGTGTAAGGCACAACCCAAATTATAGCAGCCAAGAATCTACTTTAACTTTATTCATTTTCTCAATGAAAAAAAAAAAATCCCAACTATCTCTGATATTGCTCTTTAACAATGAATTTTGAGTTCTCTTAGCCATAAAAAAGTTAAATATTTTTGGAACTACTGTGATGGCATGGGGATATTGAGCTGTATGTCTTTGTCTATGCACCTGTCTTTGTAATAGCATTCGTTATTTTTCCACCCACTAGCATAACCCTAGTTTTATACAAACTTTGTTTTATCTTTCAAGGCTACAGAGACTTACATCAATCATTCTTGCTCCCTAATTTTCCAAGCAGTAAAACCTGGCAATTTCTCCTGCTCTAGTTTGTTATCACAATACACTTGAAATTTTTAATAAGTTTGATTTTAAACCTGAACTTGCTTCATGAAGCAAAACATTTTATGTTGCAGCTGAGCAGCAACTCCCCTTATTAAATAAAACTAGTGATATTCTGTAATATATAATAAGTTTAGCAAATTTTCATATAAATAGAAGTAATAGATAGTAGAGAGACAGGCCATTCATTCAAAATATTGTCCACAGAAAATAGGTAATATTTTTACACCACATGTCTTCCCTACAAACAGCTTTAATAGTCTTATTGGTAAGGACAAAGTCTTTAGATTATTTCTGTTAAATGTCTGACATATATTTTAAGATAATCTCTGTATTTAAAAAATGAATTTAAAAGGACTTTGAGGTCAGTGACTCTGCTGAATGACAAGCAGGACTTCTTCCTTAGAGATAGAATCTGCAACATTTCAGAGAGGGGTTTTCTATTTCCACAAACAAATCCATTTGAGTTTAACTAGCCCACCCAAGACACCAAGTTACATTCTTTTGTCAATAAAATATTTGCAGTTTCCAAAAGTTCTTAAAGCTCATCCAAATATTCTCCTCTGGAAGCAATAGCACTGAGCAAAAGATATCCCAAAAGGTATTTACTTTTATAACTCAGTAATCAATTTAATGTACTTTTCTAAGAATTCATTTTTTTTTTAAATCAGGGAAATAAGAGCTTGTTATAACAATCTTATTTGTATTCATTGAAAAATACATGCACAAATCATGATTAAAACTCAATTCCTCTTAAATAGACTATTAATTCTGATTGTTGGACATCACAATGCATGTACAAAGATTGTCTTCTTTACCTGTATTTTCACCAACAGAGAACCCAGATCAGTAACTGGCACATGAACCCCTCCATTGCCATGTCCTTTCATTGTTACAAAAGTTTGTGACTGACACTCACTCAACCTTTCTCTCTAGCATTTAGAAAAATCAGCACATGCTCTGTTTATATCTCCCTCCTGGAATCACCAATTTCCCTTTGAAGATTTCCATTCCCACTTCCAGCTCTCAAATACTCCACTGTTAACACCACCATCATAAACAAGCAAAAGGAAAAAGAGATGGGCTTGAGGAACTTTTTCAGCTGTTTCCAAACTTTTGCTGACACATTGCTTTTCCAATACACTCTTTTGATCAACTGAGAGTTGATCATTTCAGAAAATAGAGACCTGGAATTGTTTCTTACATAAAAAAAAAATTAAAGCAGAGAAAGAAGAACTGTAAAATCATCTCAGGAGCTGCATATGCAGGAAATAAATGAGTCTTATTTTTTGCAAGTACTGTGCAGCATTATTTTTGAAGGATTTGAATAGGCAAAAATGGAAATAAAGTTATGAAATTTTGAGTTAAAATAGGCCAAATTTGAGATAATATATGTGTACTAAAAATTTTGTTTGCAGGTAAATTCTATTATTTTAAAATCACCTTTCAAAAGAAAAGGTTTAAGATGAATACTGGAATCAAATCTAAAATAATGCATATAAAGCAGTGTTTTCAGTAAGGCACCTTGGCTGAGGGGTACAAGTTATGATGGTAAAGGCTGATGCATATATTATTACTCAGTTTAAGACCCGCCAGCTGATTTCATGGAATTTTACTGCCTGGGAGAGTGAGTCTATAGTATCACAATAGCTCACAATTTTTTGTTATACTCTGTGTTGCCCATATTATATCAGCCTTGGGATTATTTTCATGGTGTTCAGGGAAAATATCCGCTCTCCTATAGTCACACCCTTGCTCCTGGTAAAGTGAAATGATTACCTCTAGGGTGCTTTTATGTCATTATCTCCTGTACCACCTACCTTCCACTTATACCCATCTCAGATAATTTTTACTTCCTTCTTCTGTTTTCATTGTAATGCAGGGGTTCAGAATGAGCTACCCCAAGGTGTGCCTCAATAGTATGCAAATGACTTTGAGCTAGATGCAATTTTAGCTGCAGGCTCAAGAGTCACTTTGTCTCTCCCTTTAACTATCTGTATGGCAGGGCAAACTTCTATTTACTAAAAATCTATTCTTATCATCCTGTAATGACTCTTTGAAGCCCCCAGGGTGTATTACCTAATCCTTAGCTGGAATGTCTTACATATCTCAGTCTCTCTATTTCTCCTGCATGTGGGATCTCTAATTCTTTCATGTATGTGGGATTCCCATATATTTGTATGTATTACATGTAGTTATTTTCTCTTGGTAATTTGTCCCATGTCTTTGACTATTAGACCAGACAGAAGAACCTTGAGAGTAGAAGAAAGTTTGTTCCTCCCCACAGCAATGCCTTAGATTAGGGGTTATTCTGTCCCTAAAATCTCTGAAAAAGTATCTTTTCTTTTTCTTTCCCCCCTTTTTTTTTTTTTTTTTTTTAAATAGCAGCCTTTGAAGGCATAAACATCAGTCCTAAGCTTTCCTTCAAAAAATTCTTTGGTTATTCTCTACAAAAACAAATCCCATGAGAAAATGTTTTTAAAAAGACTAAGACAAAGCAACATGTACAAGGATCTGCAGTGATAAATTCTTCAAACTGAGGTCTTCGGTTTAGAAGACTAAAAGCAGATGATTTTGAAAGTTTGCGCACACGAACACTTTCAGTTTATGAGCTTAATTGTCATCACATTTTCGATATATTAAAAAGTCTCCTCATTGGTTATATGGAATTGTTCAGTTTTTCCAGAGTCCAGAGCACTAAACAATACCTAAGAACGTACTGACAATTTGAGTTTTAGCTTTGGTACTGTCAACACACCAAGTTACACTCTCCCTGCAATAAAATATGTGGTGTTTAAATGGTCTTGATGCACATCCAAAAAGTTTTCTTTGGAGGTAATAGCACTAAGCCAGCAGTCTTGCCTGGTGTCAGATACTTATTTTGGCTCTTCTGTTAGTGAAAAATGCTTTTGCAAATAAAAGAAATAAAGACTAAAAATTTGAAGAAGGTTGTTATAAATGAGCTTTCTGAAGATTTTTTTTAGAACCTGTTTTTGATAAGTTCTTATTTTTCAATCAAGTCATTTAGGATGCATGCTAGTCTTTGAGTTTAAATATATTCTACTTACAATAGCTGGTCTATATCACCCACAGTGTGTTAAAAAATAAAAATAAGGTCTGTTTGGATGTACTGGTGGAATTTAAGAACAGAATGTATAACCTAAGAACTAATGTGGAAAAGTCAGCCACACAGCCTGATTTAACAATACTTATTTCTCTGGTTCAATACCCGCTTTATTTGCACTCTTTCTTGATATTTCAAGAACAGCAAAGATGTAATTTTCAGCTAGTTCCCTTAACCGTGGTCAATTACAGAGTACCCCTGACCTCTTCACTGATCCCATTCTCTGCACAAGCAGTTTCCAGAAATTGAGTGCACAGACCTGTGATTTTTACTTTCAGACAAATCTCTAGAAAAATAAGCAGGACGAAAAGAAAGGGGACATGGAAGTAAGTAAGAAAAAAACAGATTAAAAAAAACCCAAAAAATTAAAATGTAAAATAAATGCATACATGTATTTTTTGTGTCCTGATACCTTTAGATAAAGTTTTGAAAGCTTATAGGAATATAAAACATAGGACAATTTTTTTAATGACTTAAGAAAAAATATTAAAGATTAAGAACTCTTAAAATTAAGCTATAATTGATACTTTCTTCTGCTGGCATGAAACCAATATACCTTTAAAAACATATATAATACATATGAAATTTTACTTAAATATTATAACTTATGTAAATTGTTGTGTGAATAGAAAAGAGGAAAGATGATCCAAACTATTTAATATTTTTACAAAAGCATACTGGAATACTAAAATAAAAAATATATATATTAAAATAAAAATATATTTCTTGACATGGTTAAAAATTATAAATTAACCAATTCCATTTAATAATATTTACTGAGTATATTTGTCTACATGGAGAATACACAAAAAAGAAAAAGAAAGAAAGAAAGAAGGTAAAAAGGAAATAATACAACATTTCTAGATACAAGAACAACACACAAAAACAAAAGAATTTATGAAACCAATAATAATCACTAAGAAACATAATATATAATTTGAAAAGAATCTCACTCACTTTGGCAAGAAAAAGAAACATAAGTTATCTAAGAAAAAAATTTTTTAATTATTTGTGAATAAATTTATAAAACTATAAAATAAGTAGATATCGAAATAACTGGAGAATGAAATTTAATCTAGATTTTCAATGAAAGCTCAATCAAAAAAGGCAAATAATAAACAAAAAAATATTTACAAAGTTAAAATACAAAAGAAAGACTGTAAAAAAGATACTAGCTATATGTATCCATTTAATTCTCAGAAACTGGCTTTTAGCCACTAAAAAACTGTGGGCAATTGTGTCCCACTATCCAACTCTAAGTGCTAGTAAGTCATTCTCTGGAAAACAGAAATGGTTTCCCAGCAGACATGGAATTCAGAGCTACTTTAAATCCATCTCCATGTGTTGTTTTCTGACATTTTAAACAGAATTTTACATTAAAAAAAAAAAATTAGGTAGGTGGTCTCTTCCGTCCCATAGTTATTTTATGAATCTTTCTTACTTATTTATAAAGATTTTAATTAAAGTCTAAGTCTTTTCATTTGAATTTAAGAATCACTTACACCTTGTATATATTGCTGTGATTTAAATATCCCTTAAAATACCACATTTTTTTTTCCAAAAAGAAAAAGAAAAAGAAATTGATCCCTTTATTTTATGAAATATATCTCTATTTCTTTTGAAATATTTCTTCTTTGGACATCTACTTTGTCTGATATTACTTTAGCTATATGAGATTTCTTATGACTTGTATCTGCTTGGTAAATGTATTTCCATTCAAATTGTAGAAGGCAAAAAATAATAAATTAATCCTTGTTTCTTTTCTTGTATAAGGAAACAATTGCTAGGCAAGCTGACAGACAAATAGAAAAGTTTGAATAGTATAAATGACAAAAGTTACAGATTAGCGGTATAACATAATGAATTGTCCTGACAAACATTGCTGGACAACATCATGTCTATATAGAGAATCCTATTGCTTGTATGAGTGAATGGGAATGCATGCAGTATGTAGAAGAGAAAAAGAAAAAGAGTAGGAAAGGGAGCAGAGAAATCCTGTGTTTTTCCTTTTCTTTCTCCTCTTGGGGAGAGCAGACATTCCCTCCCTTCCAGAGAAGTAAGAAATGTGTTCTGACCCAAGAAATGCAATCCTCCAGGTTACAGATGGGAAATCAGAAATTTAGAGAGCATATTAGTTGCTTTAATCTAGTAAATTGACTAGGAATTGAAGAAGCTGAAGTTGAAAGCCAGGATCACCTAGACAAATAGCAAGTCTTGTTCAGAAAGTTCACAGTTCATATGCACACTCATGTACATATTCACGCAGTATTTTATGGGAGGGAACTAAGTAAATGACAGTATTAACCAATGGCTAAATACAGCAAAAGTAACAGAAAACACTCCTTCCTTATGAAGCATATGGTATAGTGGAAAATTCAATTAAAATATTGTATAATAAAGTGTTCCGATAATCAAGTTTGGCATGTTATACAACAACATGAGAGGACATGTAATTGTCACCCAGGGAAATTGTATAAGCCTGGTGAAAGTAAGTGATCACTCCACAATGAGTAAAAGCATCACAAATGGAAGTTGGAATCGCAATAAAAAAGGACATTCTGTGCCAAATATGGGGTAGAAGGAAATACAGTCATTCAGGAAATAAAAACATTTGATTTGTGTGCATAAAAGATTACTTGTAGCATTGATTTCTCAAACACAAAAAATGAGTTTGGAGACGTAAGCAGGAAACACATATTTCAGGGCCATAATAAGATCTATTAAGTATTTGAGACTTCATTACAAAAAGCAAGGGGGAGTCCTTGAATATTTTTTAAGTAAGTAAAACTTGATCTGATTTGAATTTTAAATGATTTGCTTACTGTGTACTTTGGGAAATGAATTAGACAGAATTAAGCCCTCATTATAAGAAAATAACTAGGAGGAAGTAGAAGGGCAGAAGACAAGAAATGATGTTGGCCAATGCTAGCAAATGATACCGTAAACAGAAAAATGTGGATTAACTCAGGGAAAATATGCAAAAAAGAAGAACGGGAGGACGCTGGCATCATTTGGATTGGGAGGAAAAGGAATTGGAAGGGAAATAATAAGTCTCTCAGGAGAAATTCATTGGATGATATTTCCTTTCATTAAGGTAGGAAACCAGGTTAGATGGTACAAGATAAATTTTCTGTATTGAACATGTCAAGTTTGTGGTACCTACAAACCAACGAAATGGAAATATGCAGTAAGATGATGAATAGTCGGATCAAAAATGAACACTATCTAAAATAGTGACACTTTTTTGGATGACAGAAACTCAATTTACATTTAGGAAAGATGCTAAAAAGAGACAGATAAAGGGGGTAAATGAAAAAAAGACCACGAATAAAATTAAATAGAAGACTGCTCTAAGAAAAACTAGAAGAGTGATAGGTTTTGAAAAATAAAGAGTTTAATAAAGAATACAAGTGTTGAATAATAACAGAAGTAGTGGAAAGTTTAAGTATGACAAAACTAAAAGAAAAAGATATAATGGTAAATGTAAGCAGATTAAAGAAGCATAAATACTTTGCTGCCCCACTTACTCAGAGATAGAGCCAAATTCTCCTTCCCCTGATTTTGAGTTCGCCTAAGAGCCTGACTTGATAAATACACTACAGTGGAGTGACAGTCTAGGACTTCTAAAGCAACGCCATGAAAAGATTTGTGGCCTGTATCATAGCTGCTAAGGTTTCTAAACTACTAGGGAAGAAATTCAACTACTTTACTGGAGATATTATGTGAAGAAGTGCTAAAATTATATGAAATGAGGGCTCAGTCTTCCAGTTTTTCCCCAAGGCAAGTGAGTAAAACATCCTGGAAACAGCCCCCACACCTGGCCCAACTGCTAGCTAAATTCCGCAGAGTTGCCCAAGTCAGTGCTGAGAAGAAAAGATTGTTGTTTTAATTTACTCAAATTAGGTGTACTTCTTAAATGCAGCAATAAATAAGGTGAACATATCTTGGAAGCATAGTGCTGCCTTAAAAAAAAAACCTATAATATGTAGCATTGGGTTTGGTACCTGGAGCCAGACAGAAAGTACAAGGGCCTAGAGGGGACTTTTAGTGATCCTGGAGAAAACAAGTCCCTTATTATGCAATGGCAGAAAAATTAGTGACACTATTGCCTTTGGTAACATAGAAAATAGAAACTATAACTAATTAAGAAGTGGATATAGCTAGATGGAATTCCAAGTTGGATGTAAAAGGTAACAATGAATTCCATTTTCCTGCTTGTGATAAGGCACAGATAAAGAAAGATGAGCTAAGAAAAAACTTTCAGTGTTCAAGCAGAATTTACAGGGAATCTAAAGGACTCAGAACTTTCTTAGTTCAAAAATAAGATAGTTTCTCATTCTTAGTTTCTACAAGGGGGAAAAAAAAAGTTATTACTTAAGAAATGGATTCAGGGCAAATGTTCAAAATTCAGGGCTTAATACCAGTAAAACAGATAAAAGAGTCAAGATATCAGGAAATATGACTGTAAGATCTTTTCCTTTGTTTAAATCTTAGAACAACTTAAGAATAGGAAGAGCATTAGATATATTAGAACACATATATCCTTTCACCTGGACAATGAACATCTAAGAATCTTAAAGATATAGTCCATGGATCTATAACGATCAAGTGCAGGTAGAGGGGGTTTTTTCTTGCAAAGAAAGGAGAATGGGACTTTGTCTAATAAGGCAGACTATAATTTGAAACATAAGATATTTGACCAGATTGATTAAAAGAAAAAGAAAAACAACAATGTTGGGGTGGGGGAAAGAGCCAGGCTTCCATACTTCTACTAGCAGGAAGCAGGCTGAGGAGGCTAAAAACTTGCAAACACCAGCCATTTATTATGAAAAAGAAAAGTGAAATAAGAACATGGAGCCAAGAATGGCAGAGAATCATTTCCAAGGAGCAGGACATGGTCTTAAATAAGAAACCTGTGACAAATGTAACTTTTATAGCTGCTTTTCATCAATCCAGTGCACTATTTTCTTAGTCCCATATTTTTCCATTGACTTCCAGGACAACATATTTTCTGAATTTTTCTCTTAATTCTTTAATTACTCTCAGCATTTTCTTTTCTAATAAAATGTTTATTTATCCCAAACTTCATGCTGTTGTTTTACAGAAGGGTTTGTCTTGTCTATACTTACAATGTTAGTAATCTCATCTATTATCCTGGTTTTATATGTTGTCAAAGCTGATGAATATCAAGTTTAAAATTCAAAATTTCTCCTGAATTCTGGACATTAATTCAGATATTTACAAGACATTTACCATTAAATATAAAATATATTTCTCAAACACAACATTTTCAAAATTTTTCCTGTTCCTCCTCAAATCTCTTCCCACAAAATTTGCCAAGTTATTTGATGAGAGCACCAATCTTTAATTGTTTAATCATAATTTTTGGAATTATCCTTTACTCTTATTTTCTTCTCTCATTCCACATTCAATTTATCAAAAACTCTATTGCTTCTATCTTTCAAATATGTCCATCTCTTCTTCTACTAGATTGATCTATTGTCACCTAGATTATACTCATTATTCATTTCCCAGAATCCCCTTCCTCCAAGCTTTGGGGTTAAATTAGTCTTGAAGAGGTTCTTTGGAGGCAAATGCAAAGCAGTGATTATTGCTCTGTGAGAACATGGTAACTAATTATTGTGACAGATAAAAACATATGAGCCAGCAGGTTCAACTTTCCATTGTTCTCCTCAATGCTGAGTCCTCCTTGTCCCACTTTTTGACACTGTGCATCCCAAGTCAATCATCAGACACTTGGTCGTGGCCCCCTAAATATCTGCTATGGATTACTGTATCAGTTATCACTTCAGTACCCCACTAGAGCCTAATTTACTTTTCAGATTGACTTGACCTATTGGTGACACCTCCTGATTCCTCAAACTTCCTTCAGACCTTTACTTACTGATTTTCTCCAGCAATTATGCAAGGATATATATATTAGTTTTGTTTCTCTGTAGAACCCTGATTAATATAAATTGTTACCAAGAGTGATTCTAGAGGAACAGATTTTTTAAAGAACTTTATTGAGATATAATTGATATATAAAATACTGTACATATTTCGTGTATACAGTTTCATGAGTTTTAACATATGTGTGCATAGACATTTGAAACCATCACCAAAAATCAAAATTATAGACAGCTATCAGATTTAAAGGGTCCTTGTGCAGAGAAACTGAATTTTAAGAATTAATTTTCAAAATCAGATACAGAGTTTCTGAAACTGGCTTTTTTAAATTCTTATATTTGAAACAATAGATCTTATTTCTAGCAGTAAAGAGACTACTGATAAGTAATATCAAAGTTTCATAATAGAGGTATGCAAATATCACTATATCTACCTATCTATCTATATCTATATCTGTCTATCTATCTATCTGTCTGTCTGTCTGTCTCTATCATCTATTTATCTTTCTGTGCATTTTATTTCTCTAGAGGATGTCAACTAAACTCTTTATCTATATGAAGAAATTTGTTATAAGGAATTGATTTATATGATCATGGAGGTTGACAAATCCCAAGATATACAATCGCCAAGCTAGAGACCCAAGAGAGCTAAAGTGTGGTTCCAATCTGAGTCAAAGACTTGCTAACCATTCCAAAAACAGCAGGCCGAATGTTTTAGTGGAGTCTAAAGGCTGGAAAAGACCAATATCCCAGTTAATTACATCAGTCAAGAGGAATTCTCTCTTATTCAGCCTTTTTGTTTAGTTTAAATCTTAATTGATTGGATGAGGAACACCCTTATTAGAAGAGGACAATCTGTGTTATTTAGTCTACTGATTTAAATGTTAATCTCACCTTGAAATGTACTCACATATACAGTCATAATAATGTTTGACCAAATGGGTCAAATTTATTCCAGTCAAGTTGGTACATAAAATTAACTATCATATATGGAAAGACAAAGACCCAGAATAGTCACATGACTAAAAAGAAAAGTAACAAAAGCAGAAGACTAACATTACCTGACTTCAAGACTTGTAGAGCTATTATAATCAAGACAGTGTGGTACTGGTGAAAGAATTAATGAACCGATCAAAGAAAGAATATAGAGAGCCCAGAAATACACTGACACAGATATAGCCAACTTATCTTTCACAAAAGAACAGAGGCAATTCAAGTGAGAAAGTGTAGTCTTTTCAACAAATAGATCGGGAACAACTGGACCCCTGCAAAAAAAAAAAAATTAGACTTAGATACTGATGTTATACTTTTACAAAAACTAACTCTAATGGATTATAGACTTTACATGCAAAACTCAAAAGTATAAAACTAAAAGACAACATCAGGGGAAATCTAGATGACCTTAGGTTTCACAATGAACTTTAAATATACCACCAAAAGCTAAATCTATGAAAGAAAAAAAATTAATGTTTGACTTTATTAAAATTAAAAATATCTGCTCTGTGAAAGCTATTGTTAAAAGAATGAAAGACAAACCATAAACTGGGAGAAAATATTTGCAAAATATATATCTGATACAGAACTTGCATCTTAAATATAAAAAGAATTCTGAAAATTAAATAAGAAAGCAAACAACCAATTTAAAATTGGGTAAGTAGCTGAACAGACATTTAATCAAAGAGGATATACAGATAACAAATAAACACACAAAAAGATTATCAAAGTCATTAGGGAACTGAAAATTAAAAAAAAAACAGTGAGATATGACTACATATCTATTAGAATGGCTAAAATCAAAACATTGGAAACACCAAATGTTAATCAGAAAGCAGAACAGTAATTCTCATTCACTATCTATGAGAATGCAAAATGACACAGGAGCTTTGGAAGAGTTTGGCAAGTCACTAAAAGTTTAACATAGTCTTACCATACAATCCAACAATCACACTTTCAGATATTTACCCAAATTAAGTGAAAATACATTTCCACACAAAAATCTGTACACAAATGTCAATTGTAGCTTTATACATACATACCTTCTAAAAAAAAAAAAAGGAAGCAATCAAGACTTCAATGAGTGAACATAAACAAACTATGGTACATCCACAAAGTAGAACACTATTTAGGTACAAAAATAAATGGACTAGCAAGCTATAAAAAGACATGGAGGAACCTTAAATGCATAGTCTTAAGTGAAAGGAGCCATTCTGAAAAGGTTACATATTGTTTGTTACCAATTATACAACATTCTGGAAAAGGCAAAAGTATAGATAGTAAAAAAATCAGTGGTTGCCAAGGTTTGGAAGACAGAGATAAATAGGGTGAATCAAAGAGCACAGGAGAATCCGATGATGGACAGAGGAAGAGGGAGCTGAAGAGCTCAGAGAATGAGGCGAAAGGTTAAAGAGGTACACATTAATAGTAGATAGATGGTCATGGGGATGGGAGTACAGCATAAGGAATGCAGTAAGCATTAATATATTGGCTAGATGGAAAACCAGAGGAGAGAAGGAGCAATTAGGGGGATTGTTTTATAAAGCATATAAATGTCTAATCAATGTACTGTATGCTTGAAACTAATTAAAATAAATAAATAAGAAAAAGAAAACAAATTTATAAATGGCATATCTGTTAATGAATTTGTTTCATAAGATTAACTTCAGTCAAATATATAAATAATAGTGTAAATAACATTTACATAAATAATGTTTATTTTCATCTGTTTGAGTAATAGTTAATCTTCAGGTGGACAAATACAAATCTTTAATAAAATAAAGTATTTTTAATAAAATATTTTTATAAGTAAGACGTACTTTTTGAAAACTCAAATATTAGTTTCATTATAATTTTTCATGTAATTTTGGTAATTAGATAACAATTACTCTAAAGAAAGAAGAAAATAAAAGTTTGTGAGTTAAAATTGGAAAAAATTGATAAAGGGATATTAAACTTTTCATACCATATAAATAAGTACATATTTTAGGCCAATTTTGATGCTTCTGTGGGTCCAGATTGAAAGAAAAGTAAAAAATTACTTTGCATATTTTTTGGTTGAATACTCTTTAATTATGAACCAAAAAGTTATAGTGCTTACATACTGTTATTACCTCTGAATCAAGTTTCTCCCTCATTAAAATTGATACATTTAAATAACCATTTGATTAAGAAGACTTGTTTTATACATATTTTGGTTGGAACATTGTGTAAACAACATATTATTTCCACCTTTAGAAATTTCAAGTTGAAATGCATGAAAAAGAATTTTTAAAAAATCAAATGCAAATTAAGTATTCTTTGATATTTGAGAAAAGCAGTCATTTACTCGTGAGACTTTTGAAGAAATAACATTTACTTCAACATCTATTGCTTGGAGATGAATATACATGAGAAAGTAGCTGATGTAATTAGTGGATAGTTGATAAAGCAATTAAATAAAGGTCATTTGCCTTATCTTTGAACAAAAAAAAAAATTATCATCCTTGTTAGTCTATTAGGTGGAATAATTTGTTTTATAAATGTTTCTGTTCATGCTGAAAATCAGTAACTCCCGTAATGAAATGCCCTGGTTGAACCTGGTATACACAGATTGCAACACCTAGCGCTATGGTTGCACTTTAAACTGATATGTTGTCACTTCAAATTACTTTGCATTGGCATCTGTGGTTATTTAGAATTACAAGTTAATTTGGATGATTTCCAGAACAAATAAACAAGTGCAAAACTGTCTCAATGTATTTATTGTGCTTGAATGATTGAAGGACTTTGTGTGTGTGTGTGTGTGTGTGTGTGTGTGTGTGTTGTGTGTGTGTGGCTTTAATGTTCCAGAATAATTTTATCTAACAGTAGGAGGTGGCTAGACTTTCAAATTGTCCTTTTATTCTAAATTAAATAAAATCTACATGAAAAAGGATATTTAATTTTAATTACAATAATAATGAATAGAAAATGACTACAACCTCTTACAAAAAAGTTATATGCATAACATAATGACAATAATAATATAACAGTAGAATATAAATGACAATATTGATAGAACAATTTAAAGTAAAAAATAAGGATTCTAAACTCAATAAACTAAAGAAATCATGGTTGAATGAACTGGAGACTAGAGCTGTTAAGAAATACCAACAAAAAAAAAAGATGTATTCCTAAAACAATTTTATTTTAGGAAGCTAACAAATGACATTTCCTACGAGAATTTACTAATTCAATGCCATCTAAGAAACCATTTGGAAAATGAACACATATCCTTTATGTTTATGGACATCACCATGTTCTCAGTCTCTCACTATAACCTGTTAATATAACAGTCACCCTTATTTACACATTGAAATCTTAAAGTTGTGCTTGCAGCCATGTAACATGGATGCTGCAACACAGTATTGATTTGCTCCTGGGCCGCTTCTTTTCTCCATCTTCACATTCACTTAGGGAAATATCATAAGTCCCATGCTTTAATCTACATGAATGAATTTACATGCCCTGCCTTCATCTCCCAACTAACATATAAAATCTGCTAGGTTTAAATACTCTGATAATTAATTTTTGACATGAACTTGGCAAAGCTATGGTTTCCAGTTGTCTAGTCAAACACCATTTTAGATATTGCTGTGCAGATACTTTTTTAGATGTGATTAACATATAAACCATTTTTAGTAAAAAGATTGTCCTCCATGATGGATGTATGAGCCTCACCTAGTGAGTTGAAGACCTTAAGAGCAAAGACTGACAGTCTCCAGAGAAACAATTCTGCCTCAAGAATGTAATTTAGAGACTCTATTTCCAGCCTGAAGATTTCAGACTCAAGACAAACATCAACTGTTCTCTGAATTTCCAGACTCCTGATCTAGTGGACAAATTTCCATCTTGTCAGCCCCAACAAAAACCAAATATCTTAAACTCATCATTCTCTCTCTCTCTCTCTCTCTCTCTCTCTCGCCCCGCCTGCCTCCTTCCTTGATTATATACACACACACACATACACAAATACACACACAATTGCATTGAAAACATTATATTTTTATATCAGTGTGTATATATACACATGATGTATATATATATATACACACACACACATAACTTTTACCTCAGGTATATATTATAAATGACTATTGTTCGATAAGTTGATGAAATTGAAACATCTCCCCAAAATAACAGAAGTGGAAAAGAATGTGATGATTAAATATTTAACACCAATATTACAAGAGTATCAATAAATCAGAAAGGATCTTAGGTCTATAGAAAGATAAATGAAGATATAAAGTATACTAGTTGTTATCAGCTCTGCTTTAAACCTTTAATTAAATTTATAATAAAATTATTTCAGAAACTGTCAGACTCAGATTTTCACAGTTCTCACAAATATTCATAGAAAACTTCAATTCAAATATGATGCAAGTTTCTACAGAGTGTAAAAAAGGTACTTCTATTTCCCCAACAGTAAAAAAAGAGAAAAATTATAGACCAACCTCATTCATAAATTTGTGTGTAATTATTCTTAAACATATTTACAAAAAATCCAGTAAAATTTTAAAAATTATAACCTGTTGGTTAAGTGATTTTATCCTAGGAATTCAATATTTTTTGGTGTTAGAAAAATAATTTAATTAACAAAATTAACAAGATTTAGTAGAAAAATGTAGAGGTATGCTCTATAACTCCTTCAGTACAAAAAAGGCAGGAATTTCTCTCTTTATTTTGTTTAAATGATGTGTCCCTATTAGAAGTGTGCCTGGCACCTAATAGGTCCTCAATAACATTTGTAAAATAAATAACTGCAGGAAAAATATATATGAAACTAAAACATTCATTCCTTATTAAAAAGATAAATAAACTATTACCAAACAAGAGATAACAGAGAACTTCCTTAATGAGTTTGAGTGTCTTTTTTAAAAATGAACTATAGACATATAGGTAACATTATGTTTGATGTTGAAATATTGAAAGCAATATCTGTAAAATTGATGAACATAAAATCAATATAAAAATATTTTTAATTAGTAAGTGAGCAAACAGAAATGTGACTTTGTAACGATTCTATTTATAATGGTATAAAACAGCAAAGTGCCCAGAATTAAAAGTCAATTCTAAATTATTTACTATTCTATATATAAAATTATAAGACTTTATTAAAAGACATTAAATAATCCTAAGTAAACAAAGTCTATGCCATGTTCAAATTGTAACACTTAATATTACAATATATCTATTTTCCAGTAATTTATTTTTTACTTGATGACATTCCACTCAAAACCAACAGATCATTTTTTTGAGAATTTCCAGGAGTTGATTTAAAATTTACCCTGAAGGCAAATAGTCCCCAAATTATAAGATAGCTCTCAAAACAAACGATCTGGGCATATGCTTTTCTACATTAAAAATGTAATTATGTTATAAGAATTAAGGTAATACAGCATTAGATCAAGAATGCACCAATTTATGCATAAAATAGGCTGATGCTTATATGAAACTTTTGTATCACAGAAGGTTCCCTGTCACATTAGTGTAAAATGAAGAACTATTCAGCAATAAACAGAAGAAACAACTATCACTTTGTAAAAAAAAAAAAAAAGTAAAGTTGGATCCCCAAATTACCTTGAACAAAATTTAACTTCAGATGAATTAATAAACTGTCTAAAATTTCCAGCAAATCTTCAAAGAAAAATTATCTACCTGATTAAAATAATGGACAAAAAAAATCACAGATAATTCACAAAAAATAAATCATGTATGGACAGAAAATATATTTTGAGATATTCGACATTATTAATGATTAGGGGAATGCAAGTCAAAAGTTCAATTAAATGTCATCTTATGTACATTCAATTGGCGATAATTGTATAGCATACCAATGCCAAGTGTTGGGAGGGACATAAATCTCTTAGACACTGCCTATGAATGTTAACTTGATACAATCGCATTGGCAGACATTATATTTTTACATCAGAAAGTACTTTTCCATAACAATTATGTTCTTTTAAGTCTTTCACGCCAAAATCTTTGGAATCCACCTGACACCATTCCAAAGCAAATTAAGAGCTTGGTTATTCTAACTCACAACTCACAACCAATTTATCAGCAAGTCCAGTTTGTTTCGACTTCAAAGTATGTTCAGATCTTTTACATTATGCTATCACTACCAACCTGCTTCAGGCTGCCAACATCTGTTATCTTTTTGAAGTAAGAAGTTAAGACTCTGAAGGAAAACATTGATTTGAAGTACATTTTCTCCCTTTACTATTATTTCTACCAGTGCTGGTTAAGAGTCAAATTCAGACTCAACAATTTATAAGTATTGGTGGGGTTTTAGAGCAGGCCACCCCAAAATATCCAACTTTGGCAACTGATTATTTTTAATTAAATTTACTTAAGAAACTTTTTCAAAAAGGCCACTCTAACTGTCTGTTGCCTCTCTGAAAGCAGGAAATAAATGTCTTGTGTGAATTGTGACCTCCCTGCATGGGGTTGGGGTGTGGGGCCAGGTTAGAGATATTTTTATTACCAGAGAAAAGAGAATTCAGGACAGAGAGACTATGTAAACAAACTGCTTAGATTCTTCATTAATTAAATACCCAAGTCTAAGTTTCTTTGTCTTGTCATTTCCTCATGAATTTATGGTTCTTTGTCCAAAATGTATAAAAGCTGCCTACGGTGGTCATATCTTTAGGTCCCATATCTATGAGATCTTAGTACAACAAAATTAAACTTGATTATCTCTTGTTAATTTGTCTTGTGTCAATTTAATTCTAAGACCACCTAGAAGAATCTAGCAAGATACAAGAAAAAAAATTTCCCCATGACAGTTGGCATAGTCAGAAATATTAACTTCTCTAGCTGGACACTACTGGCCTGAGGCTGTTGCAACTGGGAGATCCTAGGATCTCTGACAGGTGCTGGCAGAAGGTAGAATCATGTTAGCCTTCCAGATTCTTACCTGCAGGGTCCAATGTAAATGAGAGTTGTGAGAATCCTTTTCTCTCTTTCTAAATTTAGATTAGCCAGAGAAAATATTTGTTGAACTAGTTCCTTGGGCATAGTGAATCTGGTAAATTTGGTAAATGAGTATTTTTAGTTTGCATTGCTCTTTTCCCCCAAAGATGGTGTCAAGGTAAGAAACATCCAAACCTGTAGAGAATTTGTATAAAAATTTATCTGAGCCAAACTGACAAGGATTGCTAGGAAACAAGATCTCAGATGCTCTAGAGAATGAGTTTTGCAGTTTCTTTTATACCTCCAGAATTAAGGAGAGAATGTAAGAAGGATGGTGTGAAGGTGAGAGAAAGCCAGGTACTGAAGAGTTAAAGAGATTATGTGAGCCCTTGAGGATGGTTAGCTTTCTAGGAGTCTGGAAAAGAGGATTACTTCTGGCAGTTCAAAGGTGTGTTAACCTAGATACACAAGAACAATTGACAGGCTGGCTTAAACCTTTTAATAAAGAAGTTATAGGCCTGGGGCATGACTACCCACCATGACCTGCGGAGTTAGGAATTTGTGATCATATCACCCTGTGAGGTTATTTTCCAAAGAACCTCATTTTCATCCACAATGGTCACTATTTTACTTTGTCTGTTATGTAGTTTGTCTTGTACTGTGTCTTGAGAGTTTGATTTTGTGACCAATGAGATATTCTCCCTGGTCTCCGTCACTGGACAGTGCACTTACTGGGGTGCATCTACTAGCCAAATAGATTGAGGTTCTGAGACAAAAACTCACAAACAGCACTCTCTTTACACAACCATGCCCGCTCTCAGGAGAATTTGTCATAAGAGGTCCCAGTCCATAACAAGGCTTTGTCCTCTGGACCTTTGCTGCTTTGTTAGTTCTGGAAAAGTCCCATTCCAGTAGTGCCTACTCAGTGTCACAAATTAGTGGGTTATGACTGGAAATGCCTCAATTCCTTCGTGAGAATACAGACACTTTTTATTATACTATCCTATTGCCTGTGTAACAAAGGCCTTTGCTTTCTCAGGCTAACATTAGGAATAAACTTTATGGGTGTTATTAGGTTGCATATCTTCAACTCTCTTGTGGGACACCTCTTGCACATTTGTTAAGCAATGAAAAGCCTTGGTTAGAATCACTATTAAGATTAATAGATCCCACTCATCAATGTCCAGGTGATGGACCTTTTAAATAGGAAAAGATTTCTAAAAAATTATTTTATTGGTATTTACAGAAAGACTAAATTTTAAAAGGATACAAAGAACATAACAGCTAGCCTTAGAAATGCCTTACCAAGATGAAAGAACAGAAATTAAACTTAAATGATAATCCAATGTAAATTCTCCTTTTTAATAACTGTCCCCAGGTCCTCCTAAAAGTAATCACAAAATGGATATGAAGCTGGAGGTCAATATCTAACTTCTGAATAGAAGCAAGTGTCTTTATCTTATGAATCTACAAAACCAGAAATACCATTCTGAAGCAACAAAGCCCACTTATTTTTTAAGGATCCCCAAATCTCACCTATTCTTGTCAAAATGCTTATAGGCGCTATAAAAGATCAGCCTATTAGAAACAATATTATCCTGAACTTAACAAAAAGGAGAAAATTTTAAATAGTAAAATTAATCCCAAAATTCTGAGGATAGTACTTGCATTCCTTCAATGTCCCTTGAAGGTATAAATCTTATCATGTCTTTAAAATGTAAATACAGTCCACATTCACCTGAGACTGAAGGGGGAAAAAGAGGAAAAAGGTCTTTTTTCATATACGAGCTGCCAGGAGGGCTCTCTTGCCCAAACTCTGGACCATAGCCTCCTTTAAATTATTTCCAGGTTCAAATACAAACCTTAAAAATCTTTGCAAATTGTAAAGCAGTTTAGCTATTTCTGCAGGTGAATTCATTCTACGAAAACAAAAATTTGGATCCAATTGTTCTTTTTTAAACTATTGAGGTTTTTTACTATGTACTCATTTCTTGACTAAAAATTTTCAAAATGAAAGCTAAAAAGTTTTTGCATTTGTCTATATATGTGTATATGTATGTATGTATATAAAATATGTGGTATTTTCTACCTCCGGATGGTATTGTTAAAAGTAATTCATAACAGAGACCTCAATTACTAAAACAAGTGAACACTTACATAAATTTAGTAGTAATAAAAATTTTTCAAAAATATAATGAAAACTAACCCAAATGCTTTTCAGATTCTCATGAACTAGGAAAAATATTCAATATTAAAACTAATTTAAGTGGTTGGTTTAACAAAAACAGGTATGTCTTCAGAGTTATAAGCTTTCAAAATAATGCAGATAAACAGCTTTTATTCTACTTGAGATTATTAGCAAATAAATTCATGTTAGCTCTGTGCAAAATTTGTCAGCCAAAGAAACAAATGAATAACTTAAAATGATAACCAACGTTTAACATCTAGTGAAATTCTTTGTGGGTAATCTAAACATGGTTGTTGAAAACAAGTAATTTTGAGATAAATAAGAAAAAATTTTTAGATAAGCTTTTCAGCAATGATTATGTGTTTGGTAATAGAAATCTTAGTTTTGCTAAATTAATTTAAATAATGAGTTAAGTCAAATTTATCTAATATCTAGATTATTTTCAAATAAAAAAACACTAAAACATTAATTACTGAATATAGGTGTATCCTTTTACAGAGAAATTAAGTCTTTGGTTGTATTAGTAAACATATTACCACCATGCTGAGAAATAGTCTATGTAGATGAACATGTTTCTGGAAATTATAAAAAGTATTTATAAGTTCTAAAGATTAAGAATTCTAATATATGCAATTAAAGCCACTAAAAAGAATAAGAAAATCATTTTATTTTGTAAAGAGGAGAAATTTGTGTGTTTTTTAAAAGAGAAAATAAAAAAATAAAAATGGATTTATGAGGGAAAAAGTTGCAAAATTTGGTTGAAAAAAGAATCTTTGGAAAGAAATTTTATGCATAGTCAGGAACGGCTAAAATGAAAAGAATTTAATTAAGTGATTTTATGTTGAAAATAAGCTGGTACAAAATAAAATTTCGCTTTTCTCTCCTTAGAAGTACAAATTTAAATTTAAAAATTTGAAAAAGAGAAAAATTTTTGTGTGATCAAGTTGGCTAAATTGAGTCATTACTATAAGGGTATTAAAAATAAGTTTAACATCAATAATGTACTTTTATAAAAAAATGGAACTTAATTTCTTTGATTTGTTAAAAGGACAAAGTTTTCTTAGCCTTGATATGCCCTTGATTAGATTATGAAGGTATTTATTTATTATTTTTTATCTATCTATTTATTTATTTGTTTGTTTGTTTTGCCTTTGAGTAATCTGCTTAGAAAGCAAAGGTTTTGTGTTTAACAAAATAATTTTCTGTTCTTTATCAGATTTTTGATTCATTATGCTCCCAATTTTTAACTTTCTTGTATATAAATAAGATTTAACATGTTAAATTACATTGAAGCATTGTCAAATAATAAGCCTTGTAGTAAGAAGCTTTGTTTTTGTGTGTGTGTATAGGTGTATAAGTATTCCAGAAAATGAAATTCCTGAAAATCTAATATGTACTGGTATAATGTTTTCAGTCATAAACTACTTATATTAAAATGTGTGTCACAGAAATAAGCAAAATTTTACGTCAACTGCAGTACTATTAACTATCAACAGATCTTTAATCATGACCATTTTTACGTCCTTTGTCATTTACAGAGAGTTATTGTTTTACTTTGGTGCTTTTGCAAGTGTGCTCCATCTTCAATGAGATTCATGGAAAGTACTCTGAATATAGATTTCTGATAAATTTTCAGATCACACCATTGAGTTGGGTTAAGAAACTCTGATGGAGAAATTGATGGCTTCATCAAACTGCTAATAAAAAATCAACATCAACAAGATTAATTACATAGGACTAAATGAACTAATTGTCAACATAAGAAATGTCCAAACCTATAGAACATTTTTATAAAAATTTATCTGAGCTGTAAACAGGATATACCTGGAAGTGAGATCTTAATAGACTGAAATAAATGCTTCAGATAATAGCAGTTTGCAGTTTCTTTCATGCATTTTGAGATTAAGAAGGAAACATAAAGAAGATTACATGAAAGTGAGAGGAAGCAAATAAGGGATAGGATTACAGGATAGTTAAGATTTCGTGCTCTCCAGGATGAACAGTGATTGCTTAAGGCAAAGGTACTCCTTTTATTAAAAAGTCATATGACTGGGGCATGACTGCTCACCATGACCTGCCTAGTTAGAAATTTATGATCAGATCATAATTTTTTGATCTGAACCCCTTTTTTGTTTATTTAATGAAGGTGATTATAATTTTTTATAATCAATTTTTTTGTTTTTTCTATCAATTTTTTTGTTTGAAACATTGTTGACTTTTAAAATGTTTTGGTTTTTTTTTTCAGATTTAAGTAAAACCTTTTCTCTTTTAAGCTATCTATGACAGAACAATTTGGTAAAATATATCTTTGCGAACAAACATGAAGCATTTATCTTTTCTCCCTACGTGAGCTTTCCAGAATTCAAAACTCTGAGTGAGTATTCTTATCTTCATGGCAATATAGTTATTTGACTTAGTTCAATACGAATCTGTTCTCCTTATAATAAGACTCAATTGGAAACATTGGTTATATTGCCAAGGCTTTGACTGGAATGACATATTTAAGAATTATATACATAAAACCAGATATGAACAGACAGCTTTAAGTAACAACAAATTGATTTTGTGGAGCCAAAAAAGCCCCTTGAAAAAACAGTCTGATACCTTATTTACAGGGTTTCCAGCAGCCTTAGCATGTGAATAAGGATGGTCACTTCCTGGCAGGCATAGGAACCTTAGGATATTTGGGGGACCTCGAGAAAAAGAAATTCACTCAAATCTGTAGGTATTGCAGGGAAGTCTGATAGCAACTCTGGTTTAGCTTCCTGGCCTTGAGAAATAATTTAAAAGTTCAAAGTTTCCTTATGAAAGTTCTAGCAAAACAGATTAAAAGAGACTATATGGTCAATTACTATTTTTGCTATACTTATGTATATAATTAAGCTAAGTTATTTGAAATTATTTCTTTTTTTCAAACAAACTAGTCTTAATTTCACCATCTCTGGTGGAAACGAGGGGGGTTTTAGAATAAAAAATGTTTTAATAAAAATATACTTATGAATACTGGATTCTAGTTCTTTTAAATGTACCTGTAAACTGGACTAGACTCTGAATTTTTCTAGTTTCCTCCAATCTCACTACAACTCTCCCAACTAACATTTCCACTTTTTCTCCCTTTCTCTGACCTGGAATTATTAAGAATAACACAAGCCGTTTTTTTTCTGAAGTCCTCTTAACTAAAATGAACAACTTGATATAAACTTTAAAGAAATCACCATAAACTCATGTTTAGGTAATCTTCATACCTGTTGCTGTGTGGACCACTCAGAAATCTTGTCTGGACACTAGATGACACATCAGAGACATTCAACCCACTAAAGATGCTTCAAGCTTAACATCTAAAATTCTCGTCTGGCTACACTTAGGACTCAAAAACTGGTTTATAATTTGCTCTAATTATTAATCATTGTTTTTCTTTTGTTTCCACTATCGGTCTAACTTTGGGAGCCCACCTACATCACTACCCCCTGAAATGAGGCACAACTCTATGACTAAACTGATATATTTTCTAGACTAAAAGGTTATTCAGTGAAATAATGGAGCAATCTACCAGCTCAACTTTTACTGTTTGAAACTTCCAGGGAAGATTCAAAGAAGGAAACTGATGGGGCTGAGCAGGTCACTTCAAAATATGCCTCTTTGGCATATTGGTTATTTTGAATCAAAGTTACTCAAGAAAAAGCAAGTGAAAAGAGGACACTCATACCATTTTTTGTCTCCCTGAAAGCAGGAAATAAATCTCCCATGTGAAAGGTGCCCTTCCTACACCACAAGGTAGAAAGCCATCCTTACAATATCAGGCTGTATTTGTGTCATTTGGAATTATATATGAAAGTTTTCTGATGCAAAGGCACAAATGAAGCATTTGTTCCCTATTATTAAAGATATGAGAGGTAACACTATACTGCAGATACATTGTATTATTTTATAGAAGTCATATCAAATCTATCAATTGGTCAGATGTTAGTATAAAGAAAATCTCTCTAACTGAAGGGATTTTTTTTTTTCCTTTATAAGAAAATGAAGAATCCATTCAGTGCCTTATTTTAAAACATGTTTTCTGGCAGGTATAATTCCTGTCTTTTTTATTGCAATTTTAGCTTTTTGTGTGAGATAATATTTTTTAAAATCAGTGACTAGTAAAATTTGTGAGCTCCTATTATTAAAATTCGCTCTCATTAAAAGAAAAAAACAAGCCCTCTACTTTGTCCAGGGTTGTCTGGGAAGACACAACTGTCCTTGACTGCACTGGTATGTCACTTTGACAAAACACTCAAAACCACAAGATGCCCCAAATGACTTTGTGAAAAATACTAAATAAAAACATTGAAATACAGTGATTACTTTCCTAAGACAAACACATTAATCATCCTTTCATGGGAATATACTAGTTTAAATACCAGGCACAGAACTGTTTATTTGGCAGGCTTTCTTTTGAGTAAAAGGTATTTCTTTTTAGAATATAAAGACAATGTAAGCTGAATAGTCTACACTCCCATCTGCATATTCCTTTGGAAAGGGCAAACATAAGACAAGGACAAAAATTAATTAGTGTTGAAAAGAAGGGTAGATAGTACTCTCAACAACAAAGTATGCCAGATATACTGTATACTGAACTGGATATGTTAGAAAAAGACTAATGGGACATCTTAAAATTCTGACTCTCATTAAATAGCAGAGTGGGTGTGTGGAAAGATTTTATCAAGGTCTCATTAATTTTGCCAAAGTTGGAACAAGGGCAGATGGAGTACAAGCAAATAGCACAAGGAGATATTCTGCATAATGAAAGGGGCCCTTTCTTCCTAAGAGAGGTCACGATAAGCAGAAGGCAATGCTATCTGGACTCCTCATGAATCAGCAACAGCAGCAACAACTAGTGAAACTTATGAAAATATATTACACATTTTAAAGAGGGAATGACATTGAATTAGCAGAGGAAATATTTTAGGTTAATCTACTAAAAGAACTATAATCAAGTTTTCCAAAATATTCCCAGAGGGAGAAACTAGGGCAAGTAATAATGAAGACAGAGAAACCCGATGACAGTAAAGATAATATGAAAATGTGCTTTGAAATAAAAGAATTAAAAAGTAGATTGCTCTTTATTGAAAATTGATTTAGTAAAGAAGAGAAACATAAAGTGGTTCTCCAGTAAATTTAACATAATGTTAAACTGTGAAACAATATAGCCTCGTCAAAAGCAGCAATAAGATATATTTTCCTTGACCTTTATTTTTAATATATTTTTAAATCTTGGCCAATTAAATAGCATCAAAATAGGCATGAAAAGACAGCTTTAAAAAACATAGAAATTATTATTATAATTTGAAAATAAAATTATTGTCTTTCTTACAAATGCAAGAGAAAAACCTAAATCACATAGAAATAAAGAAGAGTAGTCCTGTAAGTTGTCTGATAATGAATGCATATATAAAGAGATGTATACACACTTTGCAAATATGTAGCTAATATTTACATAGTTGAAATTTGTTGTTTTCAATAAATTAAATATCAGTAAAGATGACTAGATAGCTATTTAGGAATATATTTTAAAATATTAATTAGATTTTCTAACACATCATTTCTTCATATATTTTATATGTATAATGAATGTATACATGTATAATGTATATGTATACATATAAAACATAAAATTTCCAAATGGCTAGAAAAAGGTATTAGTGATAATTCTTTAACCGGGAAGTCTTTTGAGAAAACAAATGTGGAAATCATTCATTATGCTAAGTTTACATCCTTTGCTTATTAATGAGTTTAAACGTTCCAACTAATTATTACTTTATTTTTCTTCTTTCATGAATTAACTTTGTAGGTCCTTTGCTTATTTTTCTATTTAGAACTTTATCTTTTCTAATTGATTCATAAGAAATTTTTAATAGCAAAAGTGTTAACTTTATTTTTTATATATTCATTTTAAATGTTATACATGTTACATAATTTTTTTATTTTTATCTATCTCTATTTTCATTTTTTTTTTTTACGAATTTTTTATTAGTTTCAGGCATCTAACATAGTGGTTAGACATTTATATAATTTATGAAGTGAGCCTCCCGATTACTCTAGTACCCGTCTGGCATGATGTATAGCCATTACAATATTACTGCTTGTATTTCCTATGCTATCCTCCACATCCCTGTGACTGTTCTGTAACTACTAATTTGTATTTCATCGCTTCACCTTTTTTCACATGCCCCGCCTCCCCTCCCCTCTGGCAATCACCAGTGTGTTTTCGGTATCATTTTTTTTTTTTCTTAGATTGCTTTTACTTTTAGAGTCATGGTTTATGCTAATGGATTACATTTTAAATATAACAAAATGTTTTTATTTTTATTTTTTAATTGTGCTGTGCAAACCCCATACAATAGACCAAGTGTGGCAGCACTGATCGGGAGACTTGTGGCAATAAGAGATCCCGTCTTATTCTGTCGTTGCTTGAACAGTGCACAGCAGTCTAGCAGAGCTGGAAGCCATGTTTCTGACCAGAACTGTAAGGAATTGAAATGCATGATTAGGAAAGAAAGACTTCTCTGATTGTGTGCTCAGAGACTGGGATACAGCAGCAACATCAAATGGCAAAGCTTCACTGAACTCCAAATGTTCCAGCTCAGTGTTTGTGACTATGGGCAATAGTGGAGGGCATCTGATGTGATCAGAGGCTTGGCGTGAGTATTGCCATCATAATTTAATGATGTGACAAAAGCAGCAGGATTTGCCAATTAGTATTCATGAATAGGGAAGTCTCAACTCCTTTTTGCATGTTTGGGGTGTTGGATTCTGAACTTTGCAGGAGTCTGTGTTTCACTGATATGTACACTAGGCTGTAGCTAGTTTCCTTGGAGCTTTGCAGGGTCCCAGCTTACTTTTCTGAGATGCTAATCTGCATGGATCAGTTTAACACAAGTGAAACTTGACATCTCAGGCCACTTTCCAAATCCCAAGTGGGAACCCCTAAGCATTGCAATTCATCAACAGTTCTTACAATTTCAAATTATAAAGTTTGTAAGACTTATCACTGATAAGATGGTAGAGTTAAGTTAATGTATTTGCTTTGTAAGTTCTAAACTTGACTAGTCTAAACTATATTTCATAAAATTTCTTTCCCTTTATGTTTTAGTTTGGGTGGGTCACAATAAAAAATTTTTACATGGGATTAAGAGAGCAGAAATGAAGCAGCATCTGTATTGGTTCTCATTCTCACAAAAATCAATAGGAGCTGGTTTATGTATATACCAACTGCCCATCAAAACACCAGTGGCTTTCTCCTTAAAGAAGTAGATTGTTTAATGTGTGAAGCTAATGGCAAGCCAGACCAAACAAGGATTTTGCCCTTCTTAGCTTTCAAAGGAGGAACAATAAACTGATTTATTCAAGGGCAGGATATTCAGAGATCTGTATGTGTGTGTGTGCATGTGTGTGTGTTTTGTTTATTTGTTTTTTATGGATGCAGTATGTAACAATTAAGAAATCCATGTATACCACCAAACCACAGTTCTCTCATCAATAAATTAGTTGTAGTTGGATTTCCCCATTTTAGATTTACTTATTCCTCTCTTCCTACAACTTTTGTAAATTATTTGTTATAAACTCATGGATAACCTGCTAACATCAAAAACAAGAGATTTTCAGCTTGAGTTTTTCCATTTTTAGAACTACTTACACTTTCGATGTCTTTCTGAAAAATTTTATTCATTGTTATACCTGAAAGGAAGCTATACATGGTGACATCTCCAAATTGTTAGCCTAAATTCTAGACTAAAATTCGGACATGTGTGTCTCCTCAACTTTAATTTATAGTTATAGTTACATGTCTTATAAGTACTTCATCAAATTAAGATGTCAAAAATGAAAGTGAATACTGATTAACCCAAGTTTGCTTCCTTATAAATTACCTATCTGGTCCATCAATTGGGTTTTTTTTTTTTAAGTTAAATTATTAATTTAATATTTATCAAATATTTATTAAGTATTTCTGAGTATCAGGTGCTATTAGAATCCCAAAAATATAACATGATAAAATAGGTACTTTCACTGCCTTCATGAAATATATATCATACTGGGATAGAAAGACATTAAACTATTCACACATGTAATGTAAAACTGAAATGCTGTTTACTGCCATGAAATTACAGGTACTTGAATTTATGTTCAAATATAATAAGAAGACTTAGCCTAATCTAGAGCAGATAAAGAAAAGCTTTGATACATTATTCTCACATGGCAAAGTGCATTGTGATAGAGACAAGGGAAACAGCATGCAAATATATTGTGGTGGAAAAAGATGATAATTATAATTTTAAAATCTTTAGTGGTAGACAGAATTCAAATATATCTCCTGTATTAGTTTGTTAGGGCTGCTGTAACAAAGTTCTACAGACTAGGTGGCTTAAATGAAAGAAATTAATTTTTTCACAGTTCCAGATGCTAGAATCCAAAATCAAGGTGTTGGCAGGGTTGATTGCTTCTAAGAGCAATGGGAGTGGGGTGAGGTGAGGGGGGGGGGGCGGGTTCAGTGTTTCTCTTTGTGACTTGTAGGTGGCCAGTTTCATGTTCATATTCTCCTTGTATGCGTATGTATGTCATATTCCCCCACCCTTTCTTGTTATAAGGGACCTCCCTACTTGACTGTGACCTCATCTTAATTAATTTTATCTATAATAACTCTATTTCTACATAATGTCACATTCTGAAGTACCAAGGATTAGAACTTGAATATATAAACTTTGGAAGGACAGAATTCAACTCATAATAGTCCACAAGATGCTCATCCCTATTGTACTCACACTTCTTAGTTATTCAATGAAACACTAAACTAGGTGCTGTTGTGAAAAGATTTTGCAGATGCAACTAATGTCTTATATTGGTTGAATTTAAGAAAAGAAAATTACCTTGGGTGAGCTAAACCCAATCAGGTGAGTCATTAAAAGGGATTGAATTCTTGGCCACAGATAGTCTCATGATACAGAGTCTTCTAGGATATAGTTTCTTCATTGCTACAAATTCTCCTTATAACCTTCCTATATTCCTTACCTTCTTCTGCAACATCCCATTTGCTACAGGTTAATGTTTTTATTTGGAAATATATATGCTCATGATGACCTTTACAAAAATTATTTTTACCACTGCTCTTCAGTCTTTTTGTTTGTTTTTAGCTACAAGCTCATTGAACTATAAGAGATTCTCTAAGGATGCCTTTGTTATAACTGTAAGGTTGTAAACATACCTTTGTCTCTTCCTAGAATGTACTTTCTTACTTTAGCACCTAATAAGAACTGCCCATCAATCTTTCAGAATTTAACTGCAAACATACTTTCTGTGATATCTCCATTGTTTTGTCTCATAGCCAAAAGTAACCCTGTGTTTGCCTATGATTTCTTACAGAGTGGAGCTCCTCTTCTAATCCTCATTCTATGGATTACTAAGTGCTGTTACTAATTCTTTATTCCATATTTGTCTTCTCAACCTGACTGCTATTTCCCTAAAATCAGGACATTTGTATTATTTAAATGTATATAACTTACTGGCCCTATATTAGGAAACAAGCAGTGTAAGTAAACTGAAAACAGTTATTTCAAACTCAAATCTCATTGTTACTGCTTATTCAGAATGAAAAATCAAATGATGTTGTGATCTGGGCACTTTCCTTGTGACAGACACGTGGTTGATGATTGATTTCACACAAATCCCACCATTCTGTTCCATTGTAAAAGGACACTGAAAAATTTTCTCACATATCAGAAAATAAAACAAAGCAAAATTTGGTCTCAGAAACAACGTGTTCATAAGTTTATAGTAATTGCTTCTAAACTTTATCTATATTTTTTTCATAACCACCCTCCATAAGCCTCTAATCTTCTTTGGCATCTCTCCAGCTTTATATTTTATATATCTTTTTTGTATATAAAGCAGATATGAAACACACTCTTCCTCAAACCGGTCTATTGCTTATTCTTTTAAAAATAACTTTTGGAGTACCATATTCAATGAAGTGCATAAATGAATGGACCATAACTTATATTCTTATCAAATTGGTTTTTAACATTTCCCATCTACATAACAAAGTATGCACTCCATTTAGTACAAAAATATACTTTTAAAAAATTAAGATATTTTCTAATTTTCCTTACATTGTTAAAAAACACTGAAAAATAGTGAAGTTAATTTTATCACTATATGAACAATGGATCTTCAAGTTGCTTATTACATAAGAGATATTTTTTATATCAGCTTTTTAAAAGATAATTGCACATAGTTTACATTATGATTATCAGTGTATTGTATTTAGGTTTAAAATATCTGACTTCAATGAAATTTACAATTTATCCATTAAAATGTATTTTTACATTTATAAATTCATATTTTATGTCTCTGTTTCAACAATACCCTGGTGATGATATACTTAGTGAACTGGAATAAGTAGGCTAAGCTTTGTAATCTGCGTCTTGCCATTCCTTCATCTCCAGGTCCACGTAAAAATTACAATTATTTTTGTTGTTCTCTTTTCTTCTTGAGATTTCTTGATGTCTTTTTATTTTTCTTGCTCAAACCCAGCCACCTGTAATCTGATCGTCGCTCACCAACCTGGTCACTTGGCTAATGCTGTTTCACAGGCATTTCTATTTATGTCACGTAGTCCAAGGTTATATGTTATGGGTTCTGCCAGCCACTTCTGAAGGTCACGTCCTGCTGTTTACCAACCTTTCCATATACTCAAGCCTGTAGAGCCACACTGGAGCAAAACAATGCTGACAGACTGGTAGTTCCCACGTCCTGGTTGGTAAGAATTCTGTTTTGCCAGTTGGTCTCTTTTTTGGACTGAAAGGAGTTCCAAATCATCCTGTATTCTTTGGCCACAAACCACTATCCTACTTCACAGAAATCTTTCTTGAAAAGTGTTACCTTAAACAATAGTGATAGACTATTATATGTCAGATGGAATTGTAAACATGTTTAGGGGACTTATTTTTAACTTTTTATTTTAATAATTTCAAACTTTATATAAAAATGTAAGCATAGTATAAAGACTTCTCACATCCTCCTTAAAGAGATTCACCAAAGATTAGCATTTTAACACCTTTGTATCATATTCTGTGTGTGTGTATAGAAAAATATACTACACAGAAATAGGCGTTCAGCTACTCAACCTCCCAAAATCTGGACCACAACCATATTCATATATTACTATTTCATATATCTATATCTATATCTATATCTATATCTATATCTATATCTATATCTGTATCTATATCATCTATCTATATCTATCTATCTATATCTATATCTATACTTTTTGATATATATGTAATATAATTATATTATATATAAGATAGCATGCAATGTAATTTGTTTATATTACATATATATACACACACACAGAGACATTTAATTTTTTATGGATCATTTGAAATCCTTCCTTTTACTCCAAAATACTTCAGTGAGTATTTCTTGGAACAAAAACATTCACTTAAATAAGCACAGTGCAATTATAAAATTCAACAAAGTTTATATTTATTTAATGTTATTTATATAATTAACAGATTATTCAATTTAACCAACTGCTCAGTAATGTCTTTTAAAGAACGTATTTCCCTCATCCCCTCAGTTCAAGAGTATAGTACATTGTATTTAGTTTTTATATTTCTTCCATCTCTTTTAACCTGGAATAATTCTTTTGTGTTTTTTATTTTTCACGATGTAGACATTTTTGAATAGTACAAAGTACAGCCTAATTTTTTTTTTTTTTTAGAATATCACTAAACTTTTGTTTCCCCCCCCCCATAGATGCCTTCTCCAGAGTAGATTTGCATCCTATATTTTTTGGCAAAAACAATATTGTGCTTCACTGGCATATTTCTAATAATCAAAATACTTTTAGTCATTGTAGGGCATGGATTTCTGAGACAGACTGTTTACACTATTTGGTTTGAAGTCTCTAAAAAACCCTTTATTTTTAAAAGTATATTTTATATACAAAAAATTAGAAATATTTAATATATATACTTTATGAGATTGGAGATATGCATGCATCCATGAAACAATCATCACAATCAATTAATAAACATATTCGTTACCTCCCAAAGTATCTTCCTGCCCCTTTGTTTTTGTATTTGTATATATTTTTTGTTTTTTTGTTTGTTTTGTTTGTTTTGTTTTCTTATGATAAGAACACAACATGAGACCTACAGCCTTAGTAAAATTTTAAGTATACTATACTGAATTGTTACCTTTAGGCACTGTATTGTACTGCAGATTTCTAGAACTGAGATATTATACACTTTATAAATTCCCCTTTCCCCTAGCCCCTGTAACCACCATGCTGCTCTTTGTTTCTATGAGTTTGACTATTTTAGATATCTCATATGAGTCGAATCATACCATATTTGTCTTTACTAGCTTATTTCACTTAGTGTAATGTTCTACATGTTGATTGCATTGTCTCATGTGGCAGGATTTCCTTCTTTTTTAAGGCTGATCGTATTCTTCTGTATACCACATTTTCTTTATCCATTCATTCATTGATATTGGATATTGTGAATAATGTTGCAATGAACATGGGAGTATAAATATCACTTTGAGATACTGATTTCAATTATTTTGGATTTATACCCAAAAGTAGGATTGCCGAATCATTTAGTAGCTCTATTTTTTTTTTTTTTTAGGAACTTCCATACTATTTTCCATAGCAACTGTACCATTTTACATTCCAACAATGCACAGTGGTTACAATTTTCCATATAAGCTCCAACACTTGTTAACCTTTGTTTTTTGATAATAGCTATTCTGATAGGTGTAAAGTGATATCTCATTGTGGTTTTGATTTGCATTTCCTTAATCATTAGTAGTGTTGACATCTTTTCATATACCTGTGGTCATTTGTATGTCTTCTTTGGACAAATGTCTATTCAAGTTCATTATCTATTTTGTAAATAGGTTGTTTGGGTTTTTTTGCTACTGAGTTGTATGAGTTCTTTATATATTTTGAATATTAATCCTTATTAGATATATGGTTTACAAATACTATGTTCTATTCTATAGGTTGCCTTTTTATCCTGTTGGCTGTTTCAAAGCTTTGTTCTCACTGGAGAATGGGATATGGGCACCAAGTGGAAATTTAGATTATCATCTGTAGTCACCTACATTGAAATGTCTATTGAATACTAGTTTTGACAACTAAGTATCTACTATGTTATATGTTTATAGAGTTAATGGAAGACAGAAGGATCCCAGAGTTGGCTTTGGATGTTTCAATTGCACCAGAGAGATTTTAAAAGTAAATGACAATAGAAGAAGGTATTAAATTCTGGCCTAAAGTCATGATCAGGAAACACAGGGAATTACTATGGAGGCTTTAAAAAAAACTCATGTCTTCATAAGTTACCAAAATTCAGACATGGAGTTTATTTTGTAGTTACTGTATTACAACTTAAGTTGTATTTGTTGCTTACTTAATTCACTAATTAACATTTGGGTCATCGATTAAGAGAGTATGGGATTCTAAAAACCAGAATTATAATTTTTAAATTTATTCTGTTGACTCTGTATCTTGACTCCAAAGTTCATTCCAGGTCATTGGATTAATTTGATCTTTACATGTCTGATGAAATTGTCGCTACCTTACATTAGGAGCCATAATGATATTAAGTAGTTTTTACCAAGGGAACAGCAATACTTGTTTTTATCTCATGCCCATCACACTCATTGCCTCCAGATCTAAAATTAGAATCAGATATTTACATGTTCCATGAGCCATTTGCAAAGTAAAGGCTTTTATACAAATAATAACAAATAGTAATTGTAAAAATATGTTAATATATTCTAGTTAAACCTTGCAGATTATGTGTGGAGAATGCTTCTGAGGGTATTAAAGTGAGGTAAGAATATAACTTTACTTTAGTTTGAATTTATCAGTATGAATAAACTTTCCAGAAATTGTGGATTCAATTCAAACTTAAACAGCTTAGGTTGGCTCTATTGTTTTTTTAATTTATTGTCTCAATAAACCCTGTACTCAAAGAACACATATATTGAATGATGTTGTAATATCAAAAATCTGTAATGTCAGCAAGAAAGAATGTAATGTTAAGAAAAAAGAAAAATAAATCAAAACCTATGAAGTTATTATCAGCTCAAAGGCCCTCAACCATTGACATATGATAGGGCCTTTAGGAAACTGCTTTTACCACAACACCAAGAAGTACACTACTTGTATTGTTGAGGATATGTGGAAGAGAAAAACCAAATAGTAGGTTTAAGTTGTCAATGTTGTATTTTTATTCAATAAGGTGGTAGTTTCCCTGGTATTCTTACTAAATAAAATTTAATAAATTAGTGTATAAAAGGATATATACATACACACATACACACATATGTCAATGATGTGGATATTGAAGACACAATATTGAAGTCAATTGATAAGGAGAGCAACATCTTTAAAAAGTATAGTATGAGTGTTCTGTGCAAAGATGAACATGGTTGTCTCTGTCATTAAAATGGAATTTCTGATATAAATGGGTTATGGAATCTCAGGGCAACTTAACCTGAAAAGCTGCATTTAACTACCAGAAGTAAGATGAACATGGTTATTATAATAGGCAGTATCTATGTATCTGTAGTTAAAATATTTCACACAGGAATCATCATAAATGACAAAATAATTATGGGAAACTTTAGTCCAAAGCAGTTGGACAGCATATTAAAGCACTAGCTCTTTGTGTAACCCAAACCAAATTCCATTCATAGGGAAGCCTAAATTGAGTCATCATGATCAAAAGTGATAACTTCTCAACCAATTCCTTTGCTAAGTTAGAACAGAACAGAGATCTAAAATCAATTAATCAGAGGGAGAGGGTAATCTTTGAAAGGACCATTGATGTCTCAAGCCAAGTCATCTCATAATTATTCCTAAAGGGGGCCAATGTAATTTATTTGTTAACGAATGCCACTGGAGAAAGAGAATTGTCTGTAATATTGGAGAATAAGAGGATAGTGACTCTAGATAATTCTTGTCACTTTTGTGCAAATAAATGTAGTCCCATGTTCAGTATGGGGACTTATGGGAATCACGTAGAAAATAGATTTGAGTTAAATACATTTCCAAAGGGCTCAGCAATTTTATTTAATATTTATTTCCTTGGAACCAAAATGTATAACTTGAATAGTCATACTTAGAACTTGGCTGGAAAAAATACAAGGTACTCTAATTATTTTGGGGGGAGGGAGCTACAGACATACTACTACCAATCTCTATTATAGAATGGAAACTATATTTCTCATTGATATTCAGATAGTTATCTCAGCTGGTATAATAATTATTTTATTTTTCTGCTAGTTTGATGTTATGATGAGTCTCAATAGGCATGATGTAGGTCTTTATGTCATGATTGATGTCTAATTGAAACTTTAGTATATGTTTATTTCAACATACCATAGTGTCCTGGTCATGGAAATAAGCAAAAATGACAGATACTATGCTAAGTTTACATTTAGAGTACCTAGGTATCCCATTTTTCTGAGCACTAGTTATCTCTAGCACATTACCCAGCCATCTATCACTTTAACATTTGTCCTGGATTTTTCAATTTTAAGAAAGTTTTATTAATAGTAACATAAAAATAATTATAAATGAGCTTAAGACTATAACTTCAATAAAATAAAAACAATAAAAGTTTTACAGAATTAAGAACATACCGAGAGTTGAATACTTAAAACAAATCTACAAACATCAACTTAAAAAATTTAGATTCCTGGTTGAGTTTTGAGTATTTATGGTCTAGAATGGTCTACATTGCAGAAACCAGAAAATATGGCAACTTCAGGGATATATAGTAGTCTACTTTGATGAGATAATTAAACTTAAATTAGAAAAAAAAAGAAGTTATATACAATTTGAGGGGATATAAATATTTGTATTCAAGGAAGATGGTGCAAAATTTTAGCCACAATTGGAAGTTAATTGAAGCACAAAGTACAACTGTCAGCACAAAGTTAGGAAAAGTTTTGCTCTCTGCTCATGTTGTGGAAGCATGGGATTAAAGATTTAAGAGCATCTATATATGTCATTCTTTGCATGAACTCTGACATTCTTGAAATGGGTTGTGGCAATGATGAGTTTCTGTTAAAATTTTTAGGAGCAGAGAATACTTATATGAAAAAGTTAGATTATTAATGATAGATTATTAAAAGTTAAATTATTAAAATTAGATTATTATTAATGCAGATTATAATTGATATACTGGTTTGAGTGCCTATGTGATTTACTGGGGATAAGATATAGTTGAGCTACATTATATATCTTTATTTTCAAATAATTTTATCACACTTGTTTTTTAAATTACATTCACATTTATATTATGAAACATATATATATATATATATATATATATATATATATATATATATCTCCAAAAATAATTTATGGATGAACCTTTTGAGTGGTAGATTAAGGTATGACACTATTTTAGAAATGAGGTAGCTATATATATATATATATATATATCCCCTCCAAAATATATAATCCCAAACTGCTACACAAACACTTAAAATAATATTTTCACTTCAACAAGAAGTTTCCTATTATATGGCCATTTAGACATACAGTAGTCTATTTAGACTGGATAATTAAACTTGTAAGTTGAAAAGAGAAAAAAGACATAAACAATCTTGGGAAATAAATATTTGTATTTTCTATAGGTTCAAAGAACCATTGTCATTGTGAGTCAACCAGTTCTCATCCCTTTTCTTCCAGTAGAGAAATGTTTTTTTCTTCTGAGAAACCATCCCAATTCCCTACTTCTCTCAGTCTTCACTGTTGGTGAAGATTAAGGTTAAATCTTCCACTTGAGTAACAGGCACTTGAATCAAGACTGGATCAGCAGCATCTCATAATTCCTTGGCCTCAGTGACTGGTTCAGGAAAGAGAACAATTTACTGAATCTACCAATTAAATTTATTGATAATAGTAAAATGCACAAAATTTACCATAAAGTTGAAATTGATCTCTCATTCTACCCACCTCTCTTATGCTTTATAACTCCTGTTTTTCACCTTAACTAACCAGTCTAATTTTAGTGGCATTTGAGAAATGTTTGTAGATTTTGTTCACATTCAAGACATGCTGTGTTGGATGTCTTTTCTCTCACTCTGTAACCATTGATACTTACTGTCCCTTAAAGCAATACCTCTTATCTAAGCGCAAGGCTTTTTGCCAACTTTGATATGAATATTTTGACATTTCAGTTCTTCAAAGGAAATGTTTCTCAGGTTCTTAATATATGGATTACGAATATTAATTTTCAAAGTTCTTGAGGTTTTTTTTTCATTTTTCTCATTTCATGAAAAAAAGCTAAAAATAGATAAGTCAAAACATACTTTTCTAGATCACAATAAAATCATTTTTACTTTTGCAGTTTAGTAGAAATCTAGCATTTTACCTATTTATTTTAAAAATATTAGCATGGTTATTTTTATAGCTTTATTACATTTTTCTATTTTTCTCTACATTTAGTTTTATTTCAGTTCAATCTTTCTATAGCAGTTCAATCTATAGCAGTTCTTCTTTCTCTCTTATTTATTACTTATATTATAGAAACATATATCTATTTATAGTGGTTTTACAATGTTTTTAAAATTGTTCTACTGTAGGCCTATTATTTTCTATTCTCATATTTTTTTCCTTTGCCTCACTACTCTTTTCTCTTTTCTATTATCTTCTACTTAGAACATAAGTATATTAAATCAAGTGTATGCATTGTGATAAATGAGAAAATTCCCACATTATTTTACGCATTTGTCTCTTAACTGATAATAGTATAATCTCTTTTACTATGCTCTTTGTGTCCTTAGCCCTGGGCAAATTCTTTTATAAGATATAAAGTTGGAAGTCAGGTTGGTTGATGAATTTTGTTTCTACATTGGTTCTTAGTGTCTGACAAAATTTATTGGCCAAGATGGAATTTATACATTCTTGGTCTACCTGAGTTGTAAACACTAGGTATATAATGGAAATGAAAAGCTACAGTATGAAATCTGCCCTGGAAATAGGATTCTTTCTGTCTCTATAAATGTTCCGTGTAGTAACTATACACCTTGAAACAGAAATTTGTGCTTCTGCCGCAAGGTAGAAATTTGAAATATGTAGAAAATAAAAGTAATTGAAGGAAATTTTTGGATGTGACACAATGTAGAATCATGAAGAGAAAGAACATAACAATTGTCAGTTCAGTACTGTTTTTACATCTCTTAATTGTTAATATAACATGAATTAAGAATTAATATTTGTGTTTCCTAGCCATTCTACATGCTGTGGCAGAGCAAACCGTAACATATACCAATCCAGCTAATTAATTCTACTAGTAAAAATATCTTTCAGATTTTGCAATAAGCTAATTACAAACTTGATTTTCAGTATTATTGTACAAATTTATCTGTTTTCATTATCATGTGGTATTTTAGTCACTTCCATTTGGAAGAAACTTGCATCAGGGCCCAAAAGCCAGGTGACATTTCAAACTGAAATCTCACTGATTAAAACAAAAGAACAAACAAACAAAAATAGAACAAAGCAGAGAAAAACAAAACTTTCTAGTTCAATGTAATTCAGTTAAATTCAACTCAGGTTAACATAAATTATAGTCAATCAATACTTATTGTTCCCCAACTCAACAGAACTCAGAGAATAGTTTAATACCAATTTGTACATAAAACATATACTTATATTCATACACCCTAATAAGATAAAAAGGAATTTAGGAATTTCATATGATCAGACACATTATTTACTTTCTTGTCTTACTTTCAGGAAATTTCCTTCCTTCCTTCCTTCCTTCCTTCTTTCCTTCCTTCCTTCCTTTCCTTCCTTCCTTCCTTCCTTCCTTCCTTCTTTATTTTTACTGGCAAAGTCCATTATCATTTTATCTTCCCACAATGCCTTCTCTGAAAGACCCTTTTCTCATAATCTTGCTGAGTATCCTGTGGGCAACTTGACACAATTTCCTAACAAAAGCTGTTTAACCTAAAGATGAATGTTTAACTCAAAACAGAAACAACAGACACTTGATGCCAAAAGCTACCATTAATAATATGCACTTTGAGAGACATGTATGGATGTGACCATAGAGCTAGAAAAGAAGCAGATTAAGAAAGAGAGCAAGGGCACAAGTCAAGTGGCCTCAAAGAAAAGACAGAAGTGAGAGAACACTAATTTTAGTTCCTGAAGTTCTTCAGTTCCTTAAATCACTATATCATAAAGCCAGACTGAACTATTGCTCTTGGATTATTTGTGACACTAAGGTCATTGTTACAACACATTGCCTGTTTCTCTTAAACTCATTTGAATGAGTTTTGGTTTCTGGTAAACAAAGAACTTCATAGAAAGGCAATAGCCTTATTTTTATAAATAATATTTTATTTATGTAAGTATTGCACATTAATAGGAAAAAACCTTATTCTGATTCCTTTGTATTGCTTACTGACTTCAGTGCTTAATGATTTTTGTTCTCACTCATCTCTTATAACACTCCATGTTCATCAACTTAGCACTCCCATTAGGTAGTGTTGTCTACTTCAAGATGTCACTCTCATATATATTTTGCTATAAAATATTCATTTTAATTTCTATATAATAATGTAAATTTAGAATTTATCCAAAATGAATAAATTGAGCTTCAATAAGTGATCTTTGTTTTAATATATTTTACTTGAATGCCTGTATTTATATTATAATTGAAATTTGCAATAAATTTTTATAACTTAACTATCGTGAAAAAAAATCAAAATTCTGCTCAATAGAGTTTTTCTGCTGAGAAAACACGAGATCAAATTGTTTCTGTTTGGGGATTATGAAAAAGTTTTCATTTATTTTTGTAGGATAGTAGTAGCTCAGAGAAGCCAGGCTTATATGATGGAGGTTGGGAAATGAAGGGGAATGAAAATTAAAGGTTGATTGTGGGCACATTGCTTATGCTTTATAAAATTATTACATATTACATTTTATCTCTAAAATATCATGCATGTTCATTTCTTTCAACCTTAAGCTATCATTTCACACGTGAATAAACTGAGCTTTAGAAAATAATTTACTTTATATAGATGACAGAACTCATTATTAACAGAACACAGTCTCTTTATCCTTTGTCCAGGGTTTTTTACTTTGTAATTTTATTGTAACCTGAACAAAATAAATAAATCATATTTCTACTTTCCACATTTTCCTGTCCATAATGTTACAATCTATTATTGATTTCATGTGCCCATGACTTATAGTTTTCATGTAGTATAGAAAAAAGTTGCCTTGCGATTCATCATGCAGTGCATGAAAATTAAAAGTCTATTATATTTGTATTATTTGTTATTTTGTTATTACTATAAAGTCAGGAAAAAAATGTATCTACAGCACTTTAACACTATTGAAAAGCCAAAAATCATCACAATAGAAAAGATAATTATGTATTCTTGCTATAGATACTAATAGAATATCTTTTTGGAATTACAAGGCACAGAGAACATATAAGTATAAGTATCAAATTGTTCAGTTCCTAGAAGTTTATTGCATTTTTGCAAGCATCAAATCAATATGTTTCTTCTTTCAAATCTACTAATTTATGGTAATCTGTACTGCTAGTAGGCTTTCTGAATATCTTTACATACTAAATGTATTTAAATAATAGTAGAACAAAGTTATTTCATCATTAAAGTAAGGGACTTTTTAAATAACAAAAATAAAATACTTTTCTTTTTTTTCTAGTAAGTACAGTTTAAAATATATCTTAAGGTATAATCTTTAAAGAGGGAAAATGGATTCAACGTTCAAATGAAAAGAAACATGGTGAAATTCGAGCTCTTAAATTCTCAGAGCTCAAGATAGTTTATAGTTTACATGGAAGGAAGTGTATCATTTCCTCATTTTCAATGAGCATTATGCTTTTGCACCTAGTCCAGAAGCTGTGTATATTTCCAAAGATTGTGACTCTCTGCAAAAAAAAAAAAAAAAAAAAAAGAAAAAGAAATTCAAGAAAGGACCTGACCCTTGGCAACACGTCGTTGTCATAACATTCTTTAGTGTTGCACAGATGGATTTCTTTATTGCCCAAATCTCAGCTTAGTTTCTTCTCAGCCAAATGTAAAATTCACATTTTGACATTCTCCAGTAGGAATCCTGATTGTGGCAAATAAAAAAGAATGTACTGGAAGTTTCCTCCTGGATTAAAGAGTTTCCTTGATATGCAGATTCTGACTATCTCATCTCTCCATCTACTTCAGGACCAGGGGAAGATCTACTTTGGTTACAGGGATGAAAGAGGGATAGATGATTGATTGATTGATTGACAGAAAGACAGACATAAATTAATATAGTATAAATATAACTAAAGCCACTGGTTTTGTTAAAAAAAAATTCAGCTTAGAAAATACGTAGATATTAATCAACTCAAGAGATTTTTACCTAGATTTTCTAAGATAAATGATGATGCTCTTTAGAACCAAGTTACCTCATTTCCATTACCTCCAGTATCAGTTCATCTAAGTATATAAGTTTTCCCCCCGATCACAGTATAGTGTAAAATCGCAAAGGGATTTTTATTGCTAGTTTATCATGTGTAAATAAATAAGTAATTAAGAGAGGCCCACAATATGGCAGGTATTATGGGAAGCAAAGAAAGGCATGTTCAGTCACGAATTTTGAGCAGTAATAATGCAGATAAGTTCTGAAACATAAAGAAAAATAAATATATTCTGAGTACTCCAGAAGATCTCCTGTTTTCCCCACTTACATAATAAGTGAAGGCTAAAGAGCTATACAGAGACTATAAAATCACAAAGATTCAGCTTTATTTTCTTCCCATGAAATTTTTCCACAAATATGGGTGATAACTGGTCACTGAGGACAAATAAGTTATGGTGATCATGAGTTTTAAATGTCTTAATATGTTATAAAAGGATAATTTTATTTCAAATTAAAAGTTAACTTAAAAGGTTAGAACAGTATAGCTCTCTTCTCATGAAAAAGGTTTTTTTTTTTTTTTTTTCCTTTGATAGTCAATAAGGTGGTGTTTTTAGAGGATAGCAACAATTTTTCATTTAGTTCTGACTATTATTAAAAATCATGATTTTTAAATTTCTGAAGTAAATTAATTTATAGGGACAGTTTTTTTGTATTCTGAGTACTCTTGCTCAATTATATTACCGAGTACTCAGACTTTTCCTAAGGTTATACCCATTTTACATCTTGCTGATATTCATTCAGGATGTTAGTAAGAGTCTTAGGTGGGATGTGAGGATGGAAGCTAAGTTGGAGAGGTGACACAGTCAGAATCTACATATCAAGAAACATGACTTTGAAGGCTTTACTAGGAAACTCCAAAATTATTCACATACTCCTCTCAAAAGAATTAGTGTTTTTTTGTCTTCTATACAAAGGAAAGAGAGACAGAAACATTATTACAATCAACAAAGAACAGAAAAACTTGTAGGTGACCAAAAAGCTCTTACCTTTTTAAATTCACTTCATTGTCTGAACCTAGTTAACCTAGAAGATGAAAAAGGGGGTGAAATGTGTGTCACAGGTACAGACAATGCACTACTCCAAGCTGAGGAAAGGAGAGAAATAATAAAATAAGACTGTACTCCTTACACCAATTCTCACTGTTGGGGAGAAGGGATCATATTTTATATATATATATATATATATATATATATATATATATATATATATATATGTGAGATTAGAGTTTATAACTAGAATCAACTGAGATTCTTGACATAACTAACAACACCTGAAAAATTATGTTATTTTCCTGAAATATTATAAGATTTTCTACACAATAAGGAAGCAAAAGTACTCATAACAGAGTCGGGGTAAGTTTGGAAAAATAAAAATGTTTTTGTTTGTGTGTCTAGTCCAAAAGTTCAGACAGTTCAATAAATTGCTATAAAATTATTCAAAAGAAATTCAGTGAACGATTTTCTGTTTTAAACCTACAGATTTTGAAATGATTTATGTACATTCTTTGAACAGTTTTTAAAAATATTGTTTCTTCATTCATGAAGACAGTTTAGTATAAGGGGCATTCAATTAGAAGTTGAAAACTTATGTTCTACCTATATTTTTTTCAAGTAACAGTGTGCGCTTCGATAACATTCGACCTTCCTTAGTCTCAGTTTCCATATCTTAAAGAAATAAGAATATTTAATGTAAGACATTTTATTGTTAATATTTTATAATTCAAAATAATTTATCTAATGGATATCTAATGATATTAGAGAAATAAAAACAGTAGGTAATTATAAAAGTAATGATCATTAATTTTAATTATATAGTTTTATTAATTGTTTTATAAATAGGGATAAGAAAACATAGTTTAAAAATTTATGGAAATTCAAGTTTATCACTAAATATTTTGTTTGGTTAATATATGGATAATCCCTCTATAGCTACAGAAAAAAAGAAAGATAAATATAAAACAATTTCTCACATATAAAGAAGAAATTATAACTATCTAAGCATAATTGAGAAATCCAAAGAACACATTTGAGTTAGTAAATATTATAAGTCATATCATCAACAAGCAGATTGAGATTACTTCAAAATAGGTTGTATGACAACAGATATAAAAATTCGTGAATAAAATACTTTAGAGTAAGCATAGAAGGCATCAAAGGAAATAAAGATCTGTGATAATTTGATATGGACTAAGACGAGTAAAGTAAAACTTTCCAAGAACAAAAGCATGAAGATGGGAAGCTAGAGATATGCTAAGTGAGTCTTTTCCTTATCGTTTAATAGTTGGGCAGTTCTGGTCCCAGCCATGATGGAAAAATAGTTGTCAGGACTTGCCCTACTATCATAAACAAAGATAACACTAACCACATTATATAAAACAACTGTTTTAGGCCTCAGATAAGGAACATTCCAGGTCTGCTATTCCTTTGATAAAGCCAACACATAAACTAAGACACATGCAGCATGGTTTTCTGCCTCAGATCCTGTTTTATATAACAGCCCAGGGAAATGGAAACCTGGCAGAGATCAGCTATCTCACTGGCAGAAGAAACATCATATTAGAGTTTGGGAGTCTGGAGATGGCTCGAATTTGCAAATCAGGGTTCTAGAGAAAAGAGAGCAAACAGAAGAACAGTACCAGACAGAAATCTGCATAGAAGTCTGTTTAACTGTTGGGCCATTCCTAGCTGTGTACATACAGAGTGAGACACTGTGAGGCCTCACAGCTCCTGGAGGACTGTGAGACAAGTGGACGTTCTATAGTTCACCCTGTCCTGGCAGTTTCAACCATCCAGTGTTTAGAGATCTCACTAAATCTCGCTGAAGCAGATGAGATTACAAAAAGGCGATGCCTTTGAAGGGAGTTACTCTTGCTACATATGTATGTTATTATTTCATTGTTAACTAAATAATTTTAACAAGATTCTGACTTTTTAAAATTGCATTGGAAGTCATTTCTTCAATTTTTCAATTTCATCAGTGACTTAGCTGTCAATCAATCTTTGTCTTTTTTGAAATACCTCGAGGATGGTATATGAACATTTGAAAATCCTCACTTTATTTTAAATTCAGATATCTTTAAAAAAATGTAATGTTGCTCAAAAAAATTATCTTTTTTCTTAAACATTCTGTTGTGTATACATTTTACCAAATCTACAGTATCGTTGTCATTTATCTGTTATCTCTATTTGCACTAAATTAGTGATTTATTTGTATCTTGGCTGTAAGGCAAGTATATATAAGACTTCTTTGCCTTACAACCAAGATACAAATTTGCAAAATCTCCACACACCAGTGTACCAAACTGTAGACTAAATCAATACTATGATTTTACCTTAATTAGCCCTGTATCTATTTTTAAAATATAATTATTATTAACAGCTTTTATCTTAATCCTTGGGTTTGAAAAATGGATTGTGTCCTTATTTACATAACTGGGCTTATATCTGCACCCTTAGCAGAACCTCCTTTGCCTTCCACCTGTTACCAACCCTCACACCTAAAGTCAGTAAGTAAATTTGGCAAATTTTATTCCACACTTTAATACTCCTCTCTACAAAGTTTTCTGAGAATAAGAAATAGCATGCAAGTTAAGGAGTTTGGTCAGTTTTATAGTGTTATGAGCTGTGTGAGCCTGCATTTAAACATTCTCTCAACAGTAATTCCTTTTTCTAGTCTTCTCAAGTTGTGACCCATTTCACTTTGTCTATGTAGACATAATTCAAATTAAGTAAAATCTTGTTTCTTTGTGATAAAGATATGCATCTATTTTTGACAATAAAATGAACACAATACTTCATTCCTGCAATTTAACTTGAAATTGGAATATAATTCCATAGACTTGTATATGAATAAATTTGGAACACAATGTATCTTTAGGGAATAGTATGTTTTCTGCCAATATAAAATTTAAGTACCAAGAATGGATGCAAAATGTTGTAAAATTTGTAGTCTCTTTTCTATATCTTATTTTTCTCTAATGGAATGTCAGCAATTTTCTTTAACTCATCTTTGTACCACCAGCATGGAGTCCAGAACCTAAGCAAAAAGAAAAAGAGTGAATATTTGTTAGGAATTGTACAGGGCAATGAATAAAGTGCTCGGGAAGTAACTTTAACTAGGTGTAGGCTTAAGAAAATTACTTAATCTTTTTTTGTGTCAAATTTATCACCTGTAAAATAGCAATAATAATAGAACTTCTACCAGTGGTTTAGAGAAAATGTAAAGAACTGACCAAAGTGATTACTGAGCAGAGTTTGGCATATAGAAAGTCCCCAAAATATATACCGATTATACTACACTTAATACAGTACTAAAAACTTTACATATATTATTTTATTTGCTTTTTACAACTTTTACAAAGTAAGACAGAGGGCCAGAAATTAACTAGAGAAGGCTGACCCTAAAGCCAGTGGTATAATAACTATATTACATCCCAGTTTACTGTAACTGGCAGATTAAATGATTTAATAGATACAAATTTATAAGATTTCTTATGATTTAAAACAGAATTCATTTGTTCCAACACTATGTACTTGTTTAATATCCACAACTTTGAAAGTACAGGACCAACAGAGACAAATGTGATTAAAGTTTACTGTGGAAGATGCAAATCCATAAAACATAAAGCTGCCAAACACAACTTTTCTTTTCTAGGATTCTGGTTGAGGGAGGATATATACAAAGCCAAAGCAGTATCAATGTATCAGTTTTATTTATGTACTTATTTTACAGCAGAAAAGAAAAGCTTTATTAGGAGAGATAGTATACTTCCAGATGTGGAAGCGGGCCTGAGCAAGAGAAGAGTGGCTCAAAGGCGCTATCAGCTTCATTAATGGCCATCTAGTAAGAACAGAATTAGAGAATGAAGTTGGGGCTATTAACTTCCACTTCAAAATCAAATCACATGTCTACTTGCAGTTAAATAAGATCATGGTGGATCCAAGTATCTCCAGAGGATTTCCCTGAATGGAAGGGAAGCAGGGCCAAAAACCTCCTTGTATAAAATGTTATAAAGGAAGTAACAAAAACACTTTCTGGGAACTATCACCCTAAACAATGGTAAATGTGCATTATTTAAATTGTATGTTTCGCTTATCTGTGGGAAGCGAAAGTGAAGACTGCATAGGGAAAACAGACATAATTTCCCTAATGGTACTCTCAATGAGAAGAGTGGCGACATCTGAACTCTACGGAAATGTGAAAGGGAGAAATAACATCCATCGTACAACATTCTGATAAGCTTTCAATTACTTTTTCAGGAAGGGCTGCTATATAAGGTATCAGGTGAAGGAGAGATCTTGGTGAACTGTGGTGAAGAAAACTGGCTCTGTAGTGTACACTGGAAATTGATTTGAAATAATACACACATTAGGATAAAAGGGGAGAATGTCAAAGTATAAATAAATCTAACATGTTTAGAATAGAAATGGTAAGATTAATTTGGTTTAACAACTTCTTTATGTTGGAAAAAAAAAAAATACACATAGCAGTCATTTTGAACCAATGTCAAAATAAGGAAATTATTTGTATGCAATATGATAACCATAAAGATTTTGCAGGGAAACATGACATATAGGAAAAAATATACATATATGTTAATCTGCCAAAATTGGGAACACAGAAAGGAGAAACTGGGGACAGAAGGATTACTTAAGGACCTATTGGAAAAACACAAGTGTCATGATATACACCTTATAAATATGAGATTTGATATGATTTTCAGATAATCATGTATTTAGAAAATTGATAATAAAAATACAGATATGAAAAGTGAAAACTAAAATAATTTCTTAACACAAAGACAAATTATTTGTCTTAAATATAAAGAAAACTTTAATATCATTCAAAAAATACATTTTAATATTTTTCTAGTGTGCTATTAATTGAACAAGATCTCCAGAAAGTCAGGAGAATTCTGGGAAATCAAAATATGTTATCAGTGACAGTAGCAAGGTTGTTTATATGTTCATTTATTCTCTAATCATCTTTATCCAGTTGGTTGTTTGATTAAACGAATGAGAGGACATCGCTTCATTGTTTAATGGTCACCCTCTTCTTTTCCAGTTTGCAAAAAACACAAAAACAAAACCAAAAACAAAAAAACTTAGAGGGCATTATGCTAAGTGAAATACAGTCAATAATATTGAATAACTATTTATGGTGTCAGATAGGTACTAGACTTATTGGAGTAATCACTTCATAAGTTCTACAAGTGTCTAATCACTATGTTGTATGCCTGAAACTAATATAATGGAGTAAAATATTTAAGGAAATCAAAGAAAATATCAAAAAAAAAAAATGAGTCAGGCAGGAATTTTGTATTCACCTAAACTGACTATCAAAGATAAGGTACACAGATAAATTGTTATGAACATATAATTTATAAGAAAGATATCAAAGTGTGGAGAGGGAATTTGTAAATTAAAGTATACCTTAAAAATAACAGCTAAAATCTCTAGAGCTTAGGTTCACATTCAAATAGTAAAACTACCAAAAATATAAGAATTGATAACTAAAAAGACAGAGTGGTGATTACTTATACAGAAAGGGAAGTGTATGATATTGAGACAGTTTATAGGGAAGCTCCTCATGAATGGTTGACAAAGTTTTATTTCTTGAACTGGTATTGATTAGGCTAGTATTCACTTCATAAAAATCTAAAAACTATATTTTACTTTGTATATTTTTTCCATATGAGTGCTTTATCAATAATAAAAAGATTAATATCAATAATATATTACTGTCAGTGATTATATATAATAATCTCATTAATTAAAAATTGACATCTAAAGAAGATTTTTTTGTACTTGTACATGATGTAAAACTAGAGCTATTTTATCACTCTAATTATTTGAGTTAGGAAATATTCTATTGAACATTTTTAAAAATCTTGCATATGTAAAATTTTAAAGCATATTTTTATTCTATAATTTTTTCTGTAATTTAACATTATTTCTAAGTGTACCTTTTATGCATTGACTGAGTATTAAATTATTCACCATGAATACAATTTCTATGATAGAATATTTTGGTTTCGGGCTAGCTATCATCCTTAATTCCTTTTTGGAAATGTTTTCTGTCTTCCCACTCTCACAGTTCAGATAACAAGGAGGGCCTTTTACCCTGGCACCAGTTAAATGTGATATACATTTAGCTAAGCCAAGAACCAAACATCTCTAACCAGTGTTTTTATTAAAAGAATACCAGATGACAGAGTCTTAGAAAATTTAAACAGAACTAGCTACTGGTCACCATGGTTATTTCAGAAATAGACATATTACCCACTTCATAAGCAAAATAAACCATGAAAATTATATAATATGCTAAAATAGAAACTCTCTAGCTTTGCTAGTTTTATGTTTAGGAAGATTTACAGTTGAGACTGAGGGCAACAATTTATTTGATGCTAGAGAAAAGCCAACATGAACAGAAGCACGAGATAAAGGAAAGAACCGTTTCTGATGACAGTGTTTGACACCTAAATTAAGACAGAACTGAAGACATTGCAATTCTTAGATTTATATTTGAATATGATAATTCATTTTTTTTTGCTTAAATCAATTTGAGTTGAATTTTGTGACAAATGTGCTAAATTTGCCATGTTCCATCCAAATAATGACATGTCCAATAGCATAATTGTTATGACACTTATCCTTCATTGTGTTTGAACATATCAGGGAAAATTGATAAAAAAAAATTACATATAATATTGTACAAATATTGTAGTAGATAAATAAAATTTGACAAAAATCATTGTTACAGTTAGAATCCTACATACTTATTCATTTATTCGAAAATGTTATGCCCTCTACTGTGTGTAGAGAGCTGTAGGTATGGGACATGTGATCCATGTGGGACCATCTAACCTGAAGGAATATAACGGAGGAGATATAAAGTTGAAGAAAATAAAATTCTTGTTTTTCAAGAAACTTGTGAATACACACATACACACACACACCCCTATGAAAACACAAATTTGTAATTGTTGCTTGCCTACCTCCTTTATTCAACTATCTCATCTCTTCATCTTCTGCTACTACCATGAAGACACCCTAAAATCCAATTTCTTTGTATTGTTTAGGTATGGCACCATATGTCGTTGGTTGGGTTCTTGAGAAGCAGAGCTTGAGATGAAAATTATTTTCAAATGATTTAAAGGGACACTCTCAGAAGAAGGGAAGTGAATGAAACAAGATAGATCAGGGGGAGAAAAGCTAAGCAAGAATGAGTTCTTAGCTAGGGCCTAATTAGCTTACGCCATCTGGAAGTTATGGAGCACAATGTTTACCATAGAGTAACTCTTCCCTAATAGCAAGGAATCCATACCCTATATGTTACACAGCCATGGGCAGAGGAGGTTTATCTAGCTCCACCAGCAAGGGTGGGCATAGCTTCCAGGGGTAAATATTTAGTAAGTCACAGGGGCTAATTCACTGAGAAAAGGACAGCTGAGCTTCAAGTTGCCATTACCCAACTCTTGCAGCAGCTAGAGATGGATACCATGGCCAAAATGGATCTACAAGGTACCACCAGTGTCCACTTCTCCATATCCATCCAGTTTAATATGGTTGTAGGCATGCTATTTCTCCCTGCGTAGGCTAGCTATCAAAGTCTGCTGTGCCTGAGAAAGGTGACCATTACTCATGTGTTACTTATAAAGCACTTTAAGTATGCCTCTATGATCACTTATCACAGTACAATATAAGAAACTTGCTTACAGGTATGTCAACCTCAGTCTGAGAATTAGTAAAGATAATAATTAAGACTAATTAATCTTTGTTTTCTCAGTGCTGATTACAGTGATATAATCATATGTAATTATCAATTGCACGTAGGTTAATTTTGAATTGTTCGAAAGAGCCGACAAAATGACAAAGACAAAGCTGAAATTTTGGATACACAGACCAGCTGACAAAGAAAATGCTTTACAGCTGAATCTAAGAGTAAGTAAACTATTGACTAGACAGGTGACCTCGAAGTACTTTCAACTCTCTAAGCCTCAGATTCTTAATGTAAAAAAGAGAGATAATAAACATCACTATGGTCCTGTTTTCAGGACTAATTGAGGTAATGTACATAAAAAGCATAGCACAGTGACCAATAAATAAAAAAAGTGTTGAGCATGCGCAAGGTATCATTTAACTTTCATTACTGAGGATTTTACTGAAAACCATAATGATTGCAAAAAATTTTTAAATGTCAAAATTCATGCTGAAATTTAGCAGTTTATTTTTAAAGAGTCAACAGAAAAAGGGTAAAAAATGTTTGAACCAAATTTGACATTTTCTGTATCTGTGCTTTATTAGATATACAAACTCATGGCACATGATAGAATGTGTTACAGATGCTGCTTTTCCTGCAGCTATTGGTATCATTTTTATATACCCTCCCATTGCTGGGGATAGAATTTATCCTGGCAGAAGTCAGTTTACTACAGTAATGTCATCATGTTATTGGTCCCCAAAGGAAAATTTCATGTTTTAATCTCAAATAGCTCTATCAGTTTATAAAAAAATTTAAGGAGTGACAGAAAACATGAAAAAGAAAGTACATTGCATAATAAAGCCCTAACTCCTGCAGCTTTCTTAATTAATTCAATTTCTTTAATCAATTTTCCCACAAGATTGTGCTCACTACAGCAATGATTCACTCTGCTAGAAGATTAGCAAAACCATCAGGTTATTCCTGAGATGGTTTTTTGATTGTTGTTATAACCTAAAAATATGGTTTCAAGAAATAAGTTTCCTCTCCTAAATTATTCTAAGAACATTTAAGATATTAATTATTATAATACATTCATTTTCTTCTGAAATCTGAACAAAGAAACACCACTAGAAATTTAAACATCTAATTACAGACAAACCGATTTTATCACACTTTGTCTTTTAGACCTATTTTCATATGCTGTACCTTTTTCTCTACGGTTTCTTAATTAAAATTTGGAAATATTTTGGATTAAAGGTTTGATTAATATGCATAATTCAGAGAATGTTAAAGACTGCCTACTTTTCCATTTTCATTAAATGCTATTAATGAATTAAAAATAGAGTAAAAATGTGTTGAATTAAACTACAGTTGGTTGGTCTAAAGTACTATAAAGTGTATAAGCATGTGTGTGTGTGTGTGTGTGTGTGTGTGTGTGTGTCTGTGTGTGTGTATCCTCGTTCAGATAGAAGGAATCTAAAAATACCACTATCAATTGAGCTTGAAAAAAAAACGCATGTCTTTGTGTTTGGTTTATATATCATACCTTACTCCCCCTTGATTATTACTGTATATCCAGTAATAGAGGAGAACTTGGCTCTTAGAAGTTGTTCATTGAATACTTGTTGACTGATTGACTCACAGATGACCTAATACAACGTTTTCATGTAAATAAAAACTAAAATTGTCAACAAACCATTCACATTTTATTATTAATCTACCTGTTAGTCCATGTAAATGTTCAAAATCCATTGTTTAATACCCCTTTGTATCATGTCAATATTTATTTTGGCCTTTTGCAAACTCTGATTTATCATAGCAAAAAATTTTTGGTTCATTCATTCATTTATTTATTTATTCACTCTGCTGACAAGTACCTGTTGAATAGTTATTAGTTGCTTAACACTATGCTAAATGCTGAGGGAAAGATTACATAATTCTAAATATTTGCAATAAAAACAGGGAAATATCAAACCATTAACTAGTAATCTTTGCAATTTAAAAATTAATACAAGTAATTCGGGTCAACTAATTGACAATTCTCATTACATAATCACATATACTGAAGTATTAATATCATAGTCCTACCATCAAAGTGCAACAAAGAGCAGAGCAGATGCAGTAGAATAGCTTCTGAGTGCTTATTTCCATGCTTATATCTCACTTACATGATTCAATCATATTAAGCACTCTAAAACAACAGGTATTGAAAGATATTTTTGAAGGCCCAATTTTTATGTGTGGGCACAATTAAAGTAATGAATTTACCAATTTTGCCCTTCCTATAATTTCCCTTCAATTCTCAAGATTCATATTTTATATCTACCCTTTCAAGTTATTTCTGAGTACTTTTTATTTCCCTGGCTCTGTTCTGAGACATATTTCCCAGATCCATTGTTAACAAGATATACAAGGTTTTTGCTGTCAGTCTCCTTATATTTTGAGAAGACAAAATAAAGTTAAAATGGAACAATATCAGGTCAAAATAAGTACCATGGAGAAAAATGCAGTTCAAACAGTTGATGTGTTACAGGATGGTGGAAAGGCTACTTAGATAGCAAGGATGACTTTGGTGAGGAGCTAACATTTGACCAAAGGCCTAAATGATATGAGTGGGAACATTATTTCTGGGAATATAATGTGCATAGATCTTAAGGTAGAAATGAACTTGAAATAAAATAAAGGAAAAATGCCCCATAAGTGAGAGAAAGGAGACTTAGGGAGGGCAAGAGCTAGATACAAAAGAGTTCTTTTGGTTGTTACTAGACCTTCATTTACTCACTTTCCATAAACTAGGCAAGCACCAAACATATAATATTCTTCCCCCTTTAAAAAATCATTCCCAGCATTTGTTTCGTTAAACATCAAGCTTGTTTCTAAATAGTACTAAAATTCTTACATATAAATTAAGGGCTTCTTTTTCACTAGTCCGATTTGCCCCAGGCCAGTCAGAGAAATAAGTCTAAAGTCTAAAGTTATCCCTGGATCAAGAAACTTCTTTTCCTTAGAGATTTAAAATTTAGTAATACATATATCAGTATTTATCTGGATAGATTATCCTAAGCAATGTAAAGTTATATATAAACAACTCACTTTAAAATAAAATGTTCTGCCCATTTGGTACCTACAGTAAGATAATGTGGTTTTATTTATTTATTTTTATTAATTTTTATTCTTTATTTTTTTGCAAGAGGAGAAAATTATTTTTAAAAACTTTTAGGGAAATTCTCTAAGCTTATAATGTCCTTTTCCAGCCTCCAAGTTAGACGTTCACAATGGAACTTTATAGAATATTCTGTTGCATAAAGAAGAGCATTTCTATCTCTTTGACCACTTTCACATTGGACAATTATTAGTTAATTATTGGAAATAGAGTCCTTTTACTGAATACTAACAAACCAGAATATCTTTGAGGACCCTATCATTCATCCATGGCTTTGATGCTGATACTATAAGAGTAAATTCAAACAGAAAAAAGGAAAAAAAAACTTCCATTTGGAGATAAAGGAAGACATCTCGTCCCCTACCAACCCCTGCCTTCCTTTCTTAGAATATTTACTTTAGACACTTGTAAATGTAAGTTCTTTCTCTGTGAAATGTGTGTGTGTGTGTGTGTGTGTGTGTGTGTGTGTGTGTGTGTGTGTATGTTTAAAGCTAAGTTTTAGGACCCAAAAATGTCTTTCTGAAGGACCTGGGCACTATATCTTTGGAATGTAATCATTAAGGTAGATAGCACCCCTCTCTCTCACTTTCTGGCAGAGCTTAGGAGCCTAGCTTCAGTGGACACCTTGTTCCAAATTGCAAAACTACCTTCTGTCATATAGACAAAAAGAGTTTGTTCTTCCCTTGGATAAAGCTACTTAGCTAACACAGATGATAACCCTTATTACAAGTAAAGTTAGGCTACACTATGTGTGATCAATGATGCTGTCAAGACCTCTATTTGAGACTGGTTATTATTTACATTGAGAACATGTTTATGATTGGTTGTATCTGCTTGTCTATATAAAAAGGTGAAATTTCTTTCTGTTTTTGCAGTCTCTTAGTGGATTACCTACCTGTGATGCACATACCATTCTTGTTTAATGCTTATTCGATAACATAACTTATTTCTTTCTCTTCTAACTTGGTGGAGAGGTTTTATGATTGGGAGAAGATTTTGGCTTCAATTATGTTTTCCCAACAATTCATAGACTGGAGATCCTGAGCCAGGGCTGAGATTTGGGAGTGGGGTGGTATTTGCTTGGCATTGATAAAATGGGAGCCAGTAGACATTCAAAGAAAAAATGTCATCGAAGTGGAAGAAAGGTATTATAAGAGTGTATATCTGAAGTTGCAGGTGCAAGATTCAAAAACTTTGAAGTAAATCAGAGATAAACAATGGATTCCAAATTGTGATTTGAAGACTTAATGTAGATTTTTTAAGTGTGGGGGCTATGATTTCAGCTGTGACTAACAGTATTACTATTATTCAGACATGCTTGAGGATTTGCTGGAATCTTGCACCTAAGTAAATTTTAAAAAACAAAATCCTTTTTTTTTTTTTTTCTCCTGGAATAAAGCCCTTTCTACATATTCACTTTTCAGGACATTTCATCAAACTTCAAAGGTTGGTTTCCAAGTAATACTTGATATACCCAACAAGCAAAATTATATTTTAAAAAAATCTTTGAATTGGTAATTTTATTTTTTAAATAATAAAAAAAAAGTTAGGATAAATTCAGTGAGCATAGACTCAGGGGAAAAGAAAATCTTCGCTATCCTTGTCCTCCCTGACTTAATGCTAACAAAGGGCAGGCAAGGAATCATTTGGGCACACTGAACACGTAATTAGTATTTTTCTTGCCATTTCTCCTTTTCTCTAAAGAGACTTAAACCTTAAGTCTCTTTAATTAATGACCTTTAGGAACTTTCATTCAATTAATGTAACGATCGGCACATTTTTTTTGCGAGGTGATTATTACCTGATTTTATATCAGAAAAATAAGCTTATGTTCAGGTTTATGTAGATAGGATTCTAAGTTTTTGCTTGTTTGTTTGTTTTGTTTTGTTTTGTTTTGTTTTAAGAAGGAAAACCTTTATGCTATAATATTTCAACTGGCTATCTATCTTTATTGACAAGAAACTAGCCAATCTGGGAAGATCAGCAGACAGAGTGAACAAGCAGGTCAAAGAATAAATAGGATTTGTGGTCCAACAGCAGAGAGAATGTGCGTACCACTCTGGCTGATGCTCCCTGATATAGAAATGGGCACAAATTCCAAGGTGTGTGAGTGTGTGTGTGTGTGTGTGTGTGTGTGTGTGTGTGTGTGTGAGCATGCGTGCCTGAGTGTTTCTTTTCTCAGTAAGAAGCTAAGCTCTAATGGTCCTTTTTCATAGTAGTGGTGGGAGACTGGGATTTTTTGAGATTTGTAATCAAATGTATGACAAGAGATATAATTTAAAAAGAAAAGTGAATTTTATTTTTATGTTTGCCTTTGTGCATATGTATATAGCACTTATTTTCTTGTAAGTCAAAAATTCAAAGTTGCTCTTTTATCCATTCTCATTACAATTACTTATATATCCGCTTTGCATGCTAAAGAAACTATTTAAATTTCTATTCTTATTTCTAACATCTTATGAAATAAAAAAAATTCAGATTGCTCTAAATGACCTTGATTTTTTCATAATGTGAATATATTTATATATATGTTCAATTACCTTATTTTGCATAAATATGACATAATTAAACTTTATTGGTTGTAATTTACACCGTGGTTAATCATAGCTGAAAGACCATGTTTGCATTCTACACAGTGCTTTAAAATAAAATGCCTTTCCAAATGAATAAATATTCAGTATTAATAATTGCACTTGGAAGTGCTTTTATCCAAAACTACTTGTGTGATTATTTTAGAAATAGTCAGTGTTTTAGTGGCATTTAAACAGATAAATTACTTTCTATAATAGCAAACCATTTACGTAGTGGAATGGAAAAGACTTGAGAAAGAATTCTTTACCAATAAATGCAAATTTTGTATGTAAATTTGTATATTACTAAAAATGTTTTTCTTTTTAAATATTTGACCCCTTTAGTTTTATATATAAATACTTTAAAATGCAAAGTAACTTATTAGCAAACACGTTTACATCTGAAACACTTAAATTATGTAAATAATATGGATGATGATCACATTTCAGTGAAGTGTAAATTTGCCATTTGGCAATGTACCTATTCCTAATGAAAATGATATCATAAAGAAGTATCCGAAACGGTGTTACTCATGAAACATAATTTTTTTTTGTTATTCATGAATATGTTAAAACTTTGTAGCACATTTGATTGTGAAGGTATCATGATACTCATTAAAACACAAATTTATTTTCTTTAGGTAAGCAGAAAATACAGTTGTGATTAAGGAAAGACCTTGGGCGGACAGCCAAGCACATTCTTTGCCACCACCTCCCTTCACTGACCCTGCCCGTGGAAGGCAGCAGAATCTCCAGCCAACAGCTGCACCATCCTACCCCTCTATTACAACTTAAGGAGGGAAAAGCCAGAAAAACAGAAAACACACTAATCGTTAAACAAAGATAATTGAATAGTGTATTGCATTATACTGGTAATTGGTTAAACGTATTAGAGGACTGAAAGATAAAAAGGAGCACTGAAGTAGCTTCAGGTAATGTTAGGGCTGCAGGAACCAAAGGAAGCACATAGCGTTGCTAGATCCAGAATCGTAAAAGGCCCTGTAACCCTATGTCTGGGACCCAGACTTGTTGAGAGGATGCTGGCTGGTGCTGGTACCTCTTAAGGGATGTGTTGAAGATGGAACCAAAAGCCATTTCCATGTTGAAAGTTATCGCTATAACAACACTGACAGAAACGCAAAGCAGGAAGTGAAGTGTCCTCCCTTGTTCCCTCTTTCTCTCTTTCAGTCACCTTCTATTGCTGCTATTTCAGACCCTGAAAGAGAGCCATCAAAAAACAAACAAACAAACTAACTAACTAACTAAATAATAAGAAAGATCTGTCTGCAGGGTTCCAGCTTAGCATCACAAAGGAGCATTTAAAAGGGTGGATTTTGAAGAAAGAGAAGAAAGCTTAAGTATCTGCACAGGTCTGTGCATGAGAATTCATCACCAAAGGGAGCTCCATGGCATAGTCTCAGTGTTAGAGTTTTTTGGAAGTGGGAGAGATTTAAAATCAGGTTTCTCTAATCTTATTCACTGCATTGGGTTGTGGCAGGGCATTTGGCTAAATTGTAATATCCAGACTTAGATGAAGGAGAAGCTGTGTGCCAACCAAGGCGACCTTAAAGCAGTAAGTGGATCCACCATGATAAGGTGATAGCACCACAAAGAGCAAAGTCAGGCACAGGCTAACGGCCAGCAAAAACACTGGACCGAGTCCCCTCAACAACTCAATGAGCTTGGAAGCGGATTCATCCTTACTTAGTTCCCACAAAAAGGAAGCTGCAGCCTTCTAGACACTTTAATTTTGCTACTGTAAGATTCGGAGCAGAGGAAGTAGGTGAACTGCTCTGTTTCCAGACTTCTGACTCTCAAAACTGTGAAGCAATGAATGAAGGTTGTTTAAGCCACTAAGCTGATAGTGATTTCTTAGGGCAGTAATAGAAACCTAATACAGAGGGCCACCAAGAGTGAGATGTTTGCTTAAATTTTTGTACTCTGGCTTCTTCTCATCACTTTGAAGAAGTTCTAATTTTAAGAGAAAAAAAAAAATCTCTACTGTAGCTATCAGTGCAGTGGACACTCTTGAGTTGTAACCTGTAATGTCCCTTCAGAAGGAAAAGCTGATGAGGTCCTACTGTGCCCTTGTTCTAGGTATAGAACATTCTCATATATGACAGTGAGTCCATTCAATTAAAATGAAGACCAGGGAAAAAGCCTAGTTCCCTGTTACACTGAACTGGATTGCTGACTCTATTCTTCAGCTTATGTACACAATAAAAAAAAACAAGTTGTGGGTTTTCCAGGCAATTTTGCTTGGAATGAAAGCTCACATAGCTACTATTCACAGGGCTAAGGAGTGCTTGATAAACAAGGGCTTCTTTCAGCCTTATGAAATAACATTTTTGGCCAAGAGACAGTTGCTACAATTATTTGGGAGTAGGGGTCCTAGATTCTTTGATTGAATTTGATTGATGGTCATTGGGTAAGTATTGTATTTGATATAAACATTTCAGGGTATGTAAGCCCAGTCCAAGCATGCAGACCAGCTAGCTAGATAATCACAAAACGCTCACTGACAGATTTCATAACTATATTTACAGAACTTATCAAGATTATACAGTTAAAGTAAGAGAAGCAAAAGTACCTGGTCTTCTCACAAAAGATTTAATAAAGTTAAGGGGGTCCTGTGTAAAACTATTTCACTAACAATGGACACTTCAGATGCTTGGACACCTTCTAGGGAATATCAAAGTTGAAACAGGAAAATAGCTACTGCTACACAGGCAAAGGCTGATGTCATAATTGGGCTGAAGAGACTGCTGCCATTATGGTACCTGGTGTGAGGTTTGGGAATTGCCCACATTGTCTTTTTTGTGTTCTTCCAAGAAAAAGATCAGGATCAATTGGCTTCTATGTGGTAAGGCTTGCAACATATCTGTGCATTCTTTTCACAAAACGATTTGTATTAGTCTGAAATATTTCATCAGTGGGTCAGACATGTTTTAAGATGATATGAACAACTGGTTTCTTTGCTGTGAGAACATTCTGGTGGTGACTCTCACTGAGATGGCAGCACACTCATGAGTCACAGGACCAGTATCACTCACTCACTGTATTATCTAAACACTGGTACAAAAGGACCTTGCTTAACATCTGCTAAGATAAAGTGATTCACTGATAAACCCCACTCCCAACAGGGGATATCTAATAGAATGCTACAGTGATTTCCCATAATTATCTGATTGCACATAGCACTGGATATTCTTCATGAGAAGCTGAAATTCAAATCTCACTCTTAGATATAAAATGTACCATCTTGAGATTGACTGAAATACACCTTCACATGGACTCATGGATTCTCTCTAATACTGGTTTTAGCTCTATGGCTACTGGGACACCAAGATTGTGATGCCCTGGTGGCATTTCTCTCCATCGAAGAGCTAGCTGATACATCTATTCTTGATTACACTCTCCCACAGCATCCAACTTGTGTGTCCACAAAAGGAAATATCAACTCTGGATAGATATTGATGTCATCTTGAGTCAAAAAGTGGGTGATATTCTGTGCCTCCAGGACTTAGTTTTTTCTATCGATGGCAGCACCCTCCTCCCTTTTGGTACTGAATGAGCTTATCCTCTGGAAAAATTTTACAATCTTTGATACTGACCAAAACCCCAGGAGCCATGAGTGACGTTTCCTTTCACTGTCTGTTTTTAGCGCTGCAGCCTTCCTGGAGCTGTCAGGAGCACAGGCTTTCATCACGAGCACAATCATTCTTCCCTTGGTAGGTAGTTGTGAAGCCCAGTATGTGATCCTCAAGTTATGGGACACTCTATTGGAATTTTGCTGATTAGGCAGTCTGCGTCTTTATTAATTCTTTTTCTAGGTAGAATTAGCCCTTGAGTCATCAAAGCTCTTCAGAAAGGAATATCAGAAGTGTCTAAATATTTATACTACTTTTGAGCGAAGACTTTAGCCTAAATTGAGTTCTCAAGGCATTTTCTGGAGAGGCAGTTCAGATGACTCTGATTGACTCAACCATGGGTTTGGTCTGATGGGTTTTATAAGTATGTATTGTGGTCTCTCAGATTCTGCCTTATCTCCTTTGGCTCTCTGTAAACAGATGTTGAAACTCCCAGTAAAGTTCAAGTGACTATGGTTTAAGATTGGTACACATTTAAAGAAAATTATCTGGACTGAATCAGAATATATAGTCATCTTATATTTAATACTCAGCTTATTTTTAAAAAGAATTGTAAAGATGGCCAAAGAGTGGAGATAGCATAGAAATTTCTTGGTTAGGATGGCTCTGACCATCACCCTTCTTATCCCATGTGGCCTGGAACAGAGCTGTTCACCTAAACTTACCTTGTTTTTAGAGTGGCATCCAGACTTCTGCTAATATCAGCAAGACTGATGTGAAATCTCTTTAATTGAGCTATGGTTTGTTTACTAAGCATGCATTCTCATGTCACATCTTTGATAAAAAGAAAGTAAAAGGTTTTTTTACTCTATTTTGGGAGAGTGTACACATTTGAAGCTGTGCCAGGGCAGGGTATCCTGTACTGGAATACCCTTCTCAACCAATCGGCTGGTCCAAGCTCACCTCTCAGTAGAGTAACTATTCAGCTCAAGGGATTCCCTGTCCTCTGCTTTAACCTTCTTGCTCCATCATCGCCGATAAGTCTTTTACTACTTTGTCATTAGTAGCTTGGTCAACCTGTATCTTGGATAATAATTACATGGAATCTCTGTGCTTGTGAAGAAGGACATGGAAATATACTCTCACTTAACCATTTAAATTATGAATACCTTGAACACTGAAGTAGAATTTTATAGTTTATATAATCTAGACCAGCCGTTCACAAACTATTCCTAAGAAATATTTCTGGATGAAAATTTTAAATTCATATGAGTCATTTATTTAAAATTTCAAAAAAAGAAATCTATCTTATTTCTCCAATTTGACTATATACACTATTGAAACAAACACTTATATATTTTTGATTTGTTTGAATTGACTACCTCAATTTTTAAATACAGGAGATAATAAATATGTGTTGGTTGACAGGTTCACAGATTTACCTGTGTTTTGACCATATTTGGCATGTTAATTACAGAGTTTTATTATTTTATTATTCTGATTAATATATTTAATTGTGGATATAGAACATATGAACCTGATACAAACAGATAAAAGAAGTACAATAAAAAGTTCCCTCTTTCTACTCATCCAGAGTCTATGCACCCCTCCCTATTATCATTCTTTTTGCTTGTATACAAAGATATTCTAGAATAAACTAAATATTCTACTCATATTATTTTTTACTTAAATAGTAGCATATGGGTATATTTTCTTAAATTTTATCTACTTGCTTCTGATATATTTCTTGCATTCCATATTAGTACATACAGAGTTTAGAGATGCTGCATTCTACTTTTACTAGCTATATAATATTTAGTGTGTGTGTGTGTGTGTGTGTGTGTGTGTGTGTGTGTGTGTGTGTGTGAAAGAGAGAAGTGAATTAAACAAAAAGAATCTCCGCTATTAGGAAGCTAGCAATCCAATTGGGAGATACAGTCACACAGTAAATACATACTGTATTTGATAGTAATAAGTAATATTCAGGAAGAACCAGAATGGTGAGAAGACTGTTCAGAGATAGGTGTGAAAGTGGATTTGCTAGTTTCTACCAGAGAACCACTGATAGTCTCACTGAGAATGTGACATTTGGCAGAGATCCATAAAGAATGAGGGAGTGAGTTGTCCACCATCTGGGGCTTCCCCAGAATTGGAAAAAGTAGGTACAAAGAATTATAAATGTTCAGGCTACATCCAGGAGGGGAGAACAACTGGGGCACAAGGAAGAAGAGGAAGAGTCTAGGGTATCAGGTATAAGAAAATGCTAAAGTCAAATCAGATAGGCTTTTGAGATTATTTTATTATAATGGCTTTTACACTGAGGGATAAGAGAAGTAATAAAGTCATGGGTAGGTTTAGATTAGGGGAGTATCTTAAACTGACTGGATATTCACAGGGACAATATGTGTCCTATGTTATGTATAGAATATATAAGGGAAAGGACAGAAGCAGGGAGAGTAAGTGAAAGGCAATTTCATAAATCCGGATGGGAAATGACGGTGGCTTGATGGGTGGTAACCGTAGAGATAGGGAGTCTTAATTGGTTATTATCTGTATATATTTTGCAATCAAAGCTAACAAGAAATAATTATGAATGAGAGATGTAGTATATGAGAAATAAAAAAGGGTTAAGGATGAGGCCACAGTTTCTGGCTAGAGTAACTGAAAGGATGGAGCAGTGAGGGAGAAAAGAAGTCGTGGGCTCTGTGAAGTTTGAGATGACTATTAGTTCCTTATATAAACTAAGTAAAAGGTACGGTGAAGGCACGAAGGGGAGAGAGACTACAAAGTGAATAGAATATAAATCATCTGTTGTTTGAGGCATAGAAGTAATGCGCTAAAAGGAATATAGACATTGGAAAAGAAAATGATTGAAATTGAGATTAGTAGAGGTTGTATCAATTGACAATGAACAGTTTAACTAAGGCATTACTGTAGAAGCTGGTATTTGTGGCAAGAGGATGTAACATCAATGGAGAAGTCCAAAAACTGAAAAAAGAGGGATTTGGGAAATTTTGAAATCAATAAAACATAAAATACTCAATATAAAATTAAATAATTTAGATGAATCATATAGGTCCATTTATAATTCTAGCTAAAAAATATAATTGATATGCACTGAATATAAATATATATTGAATACAAATATATATTGAACTCTAAATGTAGCTAAGGGACAAATACCACTGTAGTTTTTAGAAGAGTAGTGTTTTCTGAAAATTAAAGTACAAAGACATCCTGTTTATCCATTCATTCATTTATTTATTTCATTTATTTCCCCCTCTTTAGGATGTCATTTTCACATTTGGCATTATGCAAGCACATACTTGTCATTTCTATCTGAAAAATAGCAGCTCCGATTTACTCCTATAACCCACTATGATTATAGTACCCGAGATTTAAAAAAAATATATGGAAGACATTTGTTTATATGAGGACTTCTGTTTTTATTAATGTCTATCAATTAATACAACATTTTATCTTTCAGGATTGCTACTCATCAAAAGTCAGTTTAATAATCTTCATAATATTGTCATTACCCAAACTTCTGAGTACTATTAATTTTACTCCCTTTATTATTGCTTTTAAAATATTCAGGTTGAACTCCTCACTAGTGATCACTTATTTGCATCTATTTAGACACATGCATGCACACACAAATTTTGCCCACCGACACTACCCGTCTCAAGTTTTAGTATGGTGTTCCTTTATGATAAAGATCCTTTGTCTTTCTATCAAATTATACAGTAATTTGCTATTGCTACTGTAACAAATGAATACATATTTAAAGGCTTAAAACAAGACTTATTTATTACCTCCCAGTTCTCTAAGCCACAAACCCTGGTTTGTTCAGTGGCTCTGCTTATTTCTCTGCTCATTTTATAAGAGTGAAGACTGAAGCAAAGTATCAATGTTGACAGACTGGGCTCTTATCAGGAGGCTTTGAAAAGAATTTGATTCCAAATTCATTCAGGTTGTTGGCAAAATCCATTTCCTTAAAGGTGTATTACTAAGTTCCTCATTATCTTGCTATCTATCTGCCTTGGGGCACCCTCTCTGCTCCTGGGTGCCTTTTTATGGTCCTTGCAAGTGGCCCTTTGTACTTGGAATCTCTCAGGTTTCCACTTTGGCTGTATCTCTTCTACTGCTAGTTGGAGAAAGCTCTCTGTGCTTGAGATTAGCCTGGGAACCTGGATAACCCTAAGAATTTAGCTTCAGTTGTCACAATTCCCCCTTTGTTCCTCATGCTCCCACTTCCCTTTTATAAGGACACTGTCATTTTAGGCCCACCTATGTTGTTCAGAATAATCTTCCCATCTCCAGATCCTTAACTTATTTGTTGATCACATCTGCAATGTCCCTTTGGTCATGTAAGATAAGTATTCACAGGATCTGGGTCTTATTGTGAACATATTTAACAGACCATAATACTCTCTCCCATGGAGTCTACACAAAAATGATTTGTAAATATAGTCATTTGGCATTTTATGACATAGTGACTAGTAACACAGTCTCTAGAATCAGATTTTTAAGTTCAACTTCTATTGTTGCTATTTAGTAGCTGTATTACTTCCTGTTATACTTAAGCTATCTGGGCCTCAATTCCCAACATATTATGATTTATAAAATTTATTTAAATAATTTTAAAAATATAGCAGAGTAGCTGACTCATACATAATAAGCTATTATTATTATTATCCAGAAACTAAAAAATTCTTAATTTTACAGCCTAGATTTAAGAATATTTATTTTTAAAAATGCTTAATGCATACCACCTACGCTGAGGTGTTTAAAAGGAAAAAATAATCCTTCCAGAATTATTTCTTAGAAATTCACCACTAATTATTTGGTTTCTCTTACAATGGCCGTGTATTTGAAAATTTTTATGTTTACTCTAATTTCTAACATACAGTATAATCTTAATTCAAAATCCTGTGTTTTTCGCTATATTCCTTTTTCAAGACATTTTTGCGGTGCTCTTGTCACTTTTTGATCTTTGTGTCATTATAGTCAAACCCTGAAATTGATTTTTATTACTAGGTGAATTGAATAGTAGGTGTCTCCATATCCTATGATATATATTAAATAAAACATGAAATTATTGTTCTTATCCAGAAACTGGAAAAGACTATTTCAATGTGGCATTATGTATTGTAATAATGGGAATGTTTTAAATCTCAAATGGTCATCAGTTTTTTTGCATACATTACAAAAACAAAATCAAAGAGGTTAAAATGTCCTAGGTACAGAATATAATGCATAATTTTTTCTCAGTGATTTTGTGGCTGTTCTAATCTATGCATTTGTGGACTTTGCCTGACTTCAAATGGAGATACAGAAAATTTCTTAGTCTAAACAGAGTACAAGTAGTTTAATGAAAAAAGCATACTTTGAATAATTCAACACACAGGGAAATAGGTGTTATTTTTGGGCTCCTCCAACACCCAATCTGTATCAATTATTCTCTTTTCCAAATTTGTATATCTTGGATAAAAATATAATAAAATTTGAGTGTGCAGATGGAACACAGATTTTGTAAATTGTAATACAAAAGTTATAACAATAAAAGTTTGTGTCAACCTAATACTTTTTCTCTGGTAATCTATTTAGCTGTTACATACTAGGTCGAACTTTTGAACAAACTTAATAAACTTAAAAAAAATATCATAGTGACTATTTTTTACTGAAACACCATTGTCATGTCTCTGACAGATAGATTCTGAGCTTCCTAAGGGCCAGAGCTATGCTTTAGAACTCTTGTGTCGAGTAAATAAGGGCAATGCTTGACTGAGGAAGGTTTATGAATAATAGACAAATGAATGTTAGCTTTCTACAATTATTCTGCTTGGGGGACTGTGGTTTCAGCTGGGAATTTTTGATTTAGGCCCATAGCTTGAAACAACAACAACAACAACAACAACAACAACAACAACAACAAAAACACCAGATTTCTGAACTGAATATAAATGGTCTCTTTGAAAGATGCAAGAATGTAATTTGTTTAGGTGTTGAGATTCAAATCTGCAATGATAAGACATTTTCAAAACTTACGTATAAAATCCTCAACTAAATCTGCCATTACATTATCATTCCCAATATAAAATTCACTTGAAAGAACACATTTATTTCCATGATCTCTCCTAAAAATCCAAAGATTGCAGTTATACTTCAAGATTTGTATCCTTTGTAAAGACTATCTAGGAGGCGAATGTACTTTTACTGAAATGCAAATCAATAAAGTAGTTAAAGACTCTACAACAGATTTAATTATTGTTAAATTCATTTATACATGCTGTATAACAGATATGATAGGTTATACAGGTTTTTTGAAACCTTAATTCTATTTTTAAGAGATGCTACTAAACACATTCTTTGGTTTATTATTTTCCTTCATAATTTCTCTTTGCTTTATTATGTGTAACAGTCTTTCCAACATAAAGATCAGAAAAACAACTATATATATTTTTCTTTTGTTATTTATTTGTTACCTGTAATCTCACCTTTGACTTTATTTTTACTTTACTCTTTCTCTTACAGCAACATTTGCCAATTATTGTTGGTTATAACTCAGAATATACTACTCAGACACTACCAATTCTCATCACTTTCACTGCTAGTTCTATAGCTCAAACCACTAACATCATTCAAACACACTTTTTCGTAAGCCTTCTCCCTGGTCTTCCTCTTTTTACCCTTCTGTGTACAGTCAATTCTCAACAGAACAGATAGGATAATTGTTTTAAAACATGACACTGTAATATTTACCTGCCAAAACCATACCATGGCTTCTCATCTCACTTAAAGTAGAACTAGAAGTTTTTACCATGACCCAAGAGTCATAACATGACCTGACCCCACTCTATTTCTTGGAATATTCCTCTCTGACACAGGTTTATGTCACTAATCTGTTCTCCACGGCCCCTGTCAACAGAATGAGGCCCTGATCCCCAAGTGTCTATCACAGAAAACAATTTTATACAGGTGCGAGAACCTCAAAAAATTTCCATAAAGTGGAAAAGGTAATGTTGAATTACAAAATCTTCACCACGTATCAATTTTTGTGCACGAGGTGTGGCCATATGACTATCTCCAGTGAAATGCATGTTATTGCCTGCAGAGTCCCTAAGAGATTCACTCCCAGAAGAGCTCTGACAAAGTCTTTCTTTTTCTTTTGGCTGAAATCAAAGAATAACAAGGAGAATTGAGTGCACATTAAGAAATAGTATGTAAGCATTAAATGACCTTCTATTGTGTTGGACCATTGAAATTTGAGGATCAATTTGTTGCCACAATTTTGACTATTGTTTTGTTTTTTTCTGTCTTATATTTGCCATTCTTCTTATTTTTTAGTATTAATTGCTAATTTGCTTAAGTTTTCTTTTTAGTAGCATAGTGGCAGGCTTTTCTTTTATCAGTCTAGTCTGAGAGGATCTTTTAGAGCGAGATCTTATTTATTTCTACTCATAAAAATCATTATAATTGATTATTTAAACATTGAATTTTCTATACATTTTCTCTTTATTTACCTTTTAATTTTTGGAGTTCTTTTGTTTGCTATTCATTAAGATTTTTTTTTCTGATGTGTAATGTTTACCAATTTTCCATGACACTAATATTTACCTTTCTCTGTATTGAATGGTAATAGGATATGCCACTCCAAAATGTACTGTAGGAGTTCAGGACATGCTGCTCCAAAATGTTTCACTTTGGTATATCAATTATTTTGAGCAGTAGGAACTTGAAAAACAGCAAATATGGCGACAGGCTTTCTCTGAACTCCTCTTTTCTGTCTAAAAACATATCCTCCCAAATGAATTAAATTGTCACCCAGGGGAAAGAAGAGGAGACCCGAAGTCCACACCACACCCCGACAAACTTCATCAGAAACTATCAGAATTCCTCCCTTCTATTTTTCTAAAGACCCATTCATTTTCCTAAAAGTCACTCTCCCCTAAAAGACCTATATCTTCTCTCCCCTTTCCAGATGAAGATGATATTTATGCTTAAATCCTAAGCCACTTCAGAAAATTACTCATTTTTCCCTGAGTATCTACCATGTATACGTGAAGAACACATGTTAATAAACATGTCTGTGTTTCTCTTGTTAAGCTGTCTTTTATTACAGAAGTCTCAGTATTGTATCTGTACAATATTGATAAACAACTTTTTACTATATCTGAAAACAGGTACTATTATTTTTAAGATACATTGTTTCCTTCTTTATAGGATACTCTATGTCCTTTGGCATGAGAGCCATTTGAAATATAGTCCTTAAAATACTTATACTTCTCTACTCTTCTCTCCTCATCAACAAGACTTTGAAGTGATTTTACATGTCATCGTTTGCCTTAAAGTCCTATGGTTTTGCTGAGAAGATTTAGTATTTTTAAGAGTTTACTATGGTTGGATTTTTTTTTTTTTTTTCTGTAGAAGGTCAAATAGTAAATTTTTCAGGTTTGGGAGACATACTGTCTCTGTCACCACTACTTACATTTGCCGTTGCAATACAAAAACAACCATAAACAACACATAAATTATTGGACATGGCTTTATCTCCCAAAACAAGCACTAGACAGGATTAATTTTCTGACCCCTGGTCCAGATTAGAAATAGAATTTGTCCTATATAATATCTTTTTATTTTCAAAACTTCTTATTTAGAATTTAAATCACACATTTCCAGTCTATCATCTTTCATTCAAATTCATTATAAAATTCTTTCACAATTTTGCTTCTATGTCCCCCCTTTTATTTTTTAATTTCAGAACTGGGATTTTTATTTAAATTCAATCATATCTATAATATTTTCCTCACTTAAGGTAAATGTGTAAAATATCATTGGATTTTTGGATAGTGAAATATCTCTATTTTTTTCTCACTTGTCAGTTAAACTGTGGGTAGGTATAGAATGATTTGCAATTCTTTTCTCTACATTTGCCGTTGCCCTGACCTCTAGCATTAGTCATGTCACTGACATATCCAATGACAGTCTGACTTCTTTTATTTTTAGGTAACTTCTTTCTTCATGGTTATTTGTAAGATTTTCTTTTTAACCTACAAATTCAAGATCTTTATCACCATTTGTCTTTTTCTAATCAATCCTGCCTTAAAAAAATGATAATTTTGTTACTATGATAATATTGTCTCTTCCTCAATAAATTTATTTTTTCCATTTAGAAATAAGTCATTCACTTTATAGGTCTGTGTCTGTCAGCTAATTCTCTTATCTTCATCATGATCTCCAACTCAACAATTTTACTCTGTGTTTCAAAAACTTTCCCATTTGATTTTCACAGCCATCAATATCTCAAAGTTGCCATGTTCTTCTTCAATTTATGTACTGATTTTTAAATATTGTTCATTATATAAAACTATTATTTTTAAATTTATTATTTCTAGAAGGTTTCTGTGATTCACTTGGATTGTCTTATGTTTTATTACTAGTAGTAGTAATTATTATTTCTTGTTCAAAATGTCATCAGTGTTGAACATATGTTCTAACTAGAAGCCAATTGCTTCTTAAATTCTATGTGTTCTTTCCCCCCCCCCATTCTGTAATGGCTGACCATGATGCAAATTATTTTCATGCAATAAAAGAAATTCCTTGGCCCTTCCCAGTCTTATTGTTATGTTGAGTGGGGTCTGACTGTGAACCTACTTTGCAAAAGCTTGGAGCAGTTTCTTTATGCATAAATATACTTCTGGGTGATGGCAGTTTTCATTATTTGATTGTGGTAATGGTTTTATGAATGTATACATACATCAAAACTTACTAAACTGTACAACTGTATACTTTATATATATGTCATTGTATTATACATAAATAAAGGTTTTTTTGTTTTTGTTTTTGTATTTTCAAAAAATACAGTTACAGCATCTTTCACACTAATGAGGAATGGCAGGAGACGAGTGTTAACCAGGAGACCTATCTTGATAATAATGAGGTATGGTTTAAATATGGCAAGAAGTGTTGTTCAGTAGCAGTGAAACCAGTAGTCAACCCTTTATACTGGCCATTGCCATTATAACACATGTGAGTTATTTATTAAGCCACAGGGTGAAGATGTATAAAATGAAGTATGTCTATGTGAATGTGAATGTGTGTGTTGTGTGTATGTGTGTGTGGTGAGTGGGTGGGGTGCATGTGTCCACTGTGAAAGTTAGAGTTTACCCTGGTTTATGTGAAGGTACCCAAACATTTGAGAAGACTCTGTTGATCTTAACATCTATGAGAACCTACTGATTCAGAGCATTTACCCTCCTTCTACCTCCATGACAGAGAACATCTAGTTCTATTCTCAGCTTAGCCACATTCCTGCTTGCTTTACCTCCCTAATATTCCTCCCTGCCTCTCCATCTCATGGAGGGGATTTGCTATGTAACATTTTGATTAATTGAATTGAATTGAATTGAATCGTCTCTTTCTTGCGGTTATTGCAATATAAGCTGAATTGTGTTTTTAACTCTCATACTACAATGCTTTATATGTACTAGTAGATAATCACTTCCATTTTTAAAATAAAAATGGTAACACCTGGTTTATGCTTTTAAATATTATTCATTATATAAAACAAATATGGGATTAAAAGAAAAATAATTTTAAAACTGTAAAATAAAATTTTATGTAAGTATATTATAAAATAAAATATATAGATATTGTAAAGCATTGATATAATAAGCAATATGAGACTAGATTATAAAACACAAGACTACTATTTGCATATTGTTTGTACCAGTTTATTGGAACATTGTGCTAATTTATATTTTCTTCAAAGAAAAAGAATCTCTTGAACAACTAAAGATATAAAAAATATTATTAAGGAAATCATATATTATATAAAAACTGTATTTAAAAATATATATTTCAAAAATAAAACAATAAAAATAACTTTTAAAGGGTCAAAAATACTTTTAAAATCTTGCTAATTTTTTAATCTTTTCAAGTCAGGAGAAAAACAGCACACATAGTTTTAAGTTACATTCATTTTCTAGAAACAGGTAATGCATTACCTATAATCTCTCTCTTGCCTGTCAAGACATGTCACACTGCTTTTAACATAAGCAAAGAGATCTATCCATAGCTATTAATTTTTATCCTTAAGTATTCACAAAGAAAAATGTTTTTCCTAATAACTCACAGATTAATCCTACATTGAATTGCTATTTCCTACTAGCCTTATGAAATTTTATGGTTTTAAAAAATGAAACAATTTCAACCACTTGAAAGAAAATCATATATTTTAAGGTGAAAATACATCATCTCTATACAGACTTTGTTACCTTTTTCACACAAAAAATAACTTTTCATGTTAAGACAATGATGAAAAATAGTGCAATACACTGCAAGAGGTCAGAGGCAAACAACAACAACAACAACAACAAAAACCTTTTATCTATATTTCTATGTTCTGAAATAAAAAAAAAAAACGTATATAATTCAGTGTTTTCTTTCACATGATAGGAACAGTCATGTTACTCTTTATTTCTTTTTATCATCTCTAAAGTATTTAAATGAGTCAAAAGTTAACTAAATTAAGGAAAAGAAAGTGAACTTTCAGTTATCTAATAGGGGTGAATGTGACAATTAAAATGAAAAAAGTTGGTATGAAACAGAATGTTACAGGATTTTAAATAAAAGCTCTCTTTAAAGTTTCTACTGTGTAGAAACTTATTTCATTTTATTCAACATGGTTCCATTGAACTGCAGATATTACAGAAAATGTATCTAGATCTATATTTATATCTGTATCTATTCATCTCTATATATCTATCAAAAGAATATTTTAATGGTTTTTTTGTTTGTTTTTCTTTTTTTTTTTGAACAGACTCCCCTTTTGTTACAGAAAACACTTATGATAGTTATGTAATATACTTTTAATATTGTATAACTTTTAAACTGTCTTCTAGTATTTTAATCCTACAAAAATTTTGGTGTCTACCAGATCTTTTCTCCAAGTTCTTCAAGTATTTGGGGAACTTAGACTATACAGCACATCTTCAAGAATGGAACAGTTTGAAAGAAGTGATATAATAAGCTAATTAAAAAAAAAAAACCTCTAGAAGATACTTAGAGATGAAATTAATGTGAAGTGTATATAAACTGCTGTCACCAATTAATTTGCTTCCTCGTTGTGGATCTTGATGTATGTCATTTTCTCTTCAAACTTTTGAATCACTCAAACTAATATATGAATATGAGTATATGTATATGTATTTATGTGTGTGGATGTGCATGCACATATGAACGTACATATCCATAATGGCTACAAATAAAGCTATCATGCATATTTAAAGATTTTGAATAAAACTTTTCTTTAGACAAAGAAAGTTTATTAAGCTTGTGCACAGGAAATCAGCTCTATGAAAAGGAAAAAAATGGGCAGTTCTGGAATAAAGCATTTTAAACATTTTTTTTCAATATCTTGAAGCATGTCAGTACTCTTAATGGTATTATTGAAGAAGAAAACCCCAGGAGGGTGTGTCACATGAGAATCTCTCTTCAATATATCCTAACACGATTTTGATATGTGCAATAAAGAGCACGTATTTTTACTTTGGATACCTGTTATACCTCCACTCCAAAATTGCCTATCTGTCATTGCTCTCAAAGTGTCAACATTTTCTTATGGACAAAGAAAGGAAAGAAGGACCTAAAAAATCACTTTTATTGTACCAAGATTTTGTGAAGAAGAATGCTTACAAACTCAACAGGCAAGATTTGGCGAGGCAACAAAAATGACATACAAAAATGAACATAGCTAAAACAAAAATGAACAAAAAAAAACCAAGCCAACTTTCATGTGTTAGATATTGCCTGTGAACCAATGCTTTAGTGACCTTTTTTGGATCATAGTATACGATAACGAGGCACATAAATAATTGTGCACTAGATTAAATTTCACTTAAAGTGTCAGGAGTCTTGTTTAGCAGTAGTGGCCATGCTATATGTTTAGTGCTTTCCAATTGCAAGGAAGGTTATCCTAATTTATTCTGTTCTCTAATATGGTGCTTATAGTTGTATCTCATGAAAGCTTTTTTCTTTCTTTTTGAACTGTATTTCTTGCTCATATGTTCCCTGGGTTGAAAGTTATTAAAGTTTCACTTAACAAATAAATGCTTTGTTCTTGACAGATATTTGAAGGGCATATTAAAGCACAAACATAATGGTATATTTAAACTTGGGAGCTTAACTATCTACTTTTCCTTACTTCTCTCTTTCTTGGCATTCCCAGTTTTTTGTTTTATTTTGTTTTCATTTTTTAACTGGCATTCATTATACTTAATGTCAGGGGACTTGCACATTGCATTCCATAGGTTTCTCTTATCCCCTACTTAAGAAGATATATTTGTGTTTTCCAATTAACCTGACAACTACTGTGGTAATTAATATATTTTAAATGTTCATTCTTGCTTACATATGAATATTAGCTAAAACACCATCGATGATTTTCATCAACATTAACCTATTAAATATATCTGGTTCATAAATAATAGGCAAAATAGAATGAGAGCATGAAAAGATCTTCAAAATCATCTATCCATGGTTTTACAAATCCTCTTCATGGTGCCCTAAAGTATTTCAGATGTAAGAGTTCCAACTAGGCAGTCCCTGAAAAAAGAGTTTTTGTGTTTCTGTAGTTTAAAAACTAGGTAATAAACCCTTTGATATCTTCTATTTTCTTATTTTATTGTTGAGAAAGCTGAAGACTCCAGAGCTTCATAAGTTATTGACTTTTGCCTCATTTATAGACACTTATTAGCATAAATTTTACGCAAAAATAATAAAAGAATAAATATTAATATTTTTATGTAGAGCAAATTGCATTGTAGCATATTGTCTAGCTCCAAGTAAGCAGATATGTTTAATTGTTTTAAAGAAATATTGTATTTCAACTTTATTTTTATGTGTTTAAAATTGAAGCATTTATGTGCATAATTGTTACTAAAAGCAAAATATATATTCATTGAAGCAAATGTATTTTTCACTTTATTTGGAACAAATTGAAAGTTTCCTGCTGCAGCATTCAAGTGTACATTACATGCAGAGCAGCATTCAGGATCAGCCAACAGAAATTAAGAGATAGTCTCTGAATATATGTATATACAGTGTAAAATGTCCATTGGTTTAAAATAACATTTATCTTGTAAATAAGGGTTAACATCAAGACCTGGTCAGTCACAAGAATTAGTAAGGATTATGTACTATAACTCTGATATCTACCTAGCGACTTTTCTAATTTTCACGAACCTCATACTATACATCATTTTCTTTCAAATTTTGAGTTATAATTCATGTGAATACAGGTACGTGTGTTTATGTCCATGTGTTATAATTGATACAAAGAAGCTACCAAGCATAGTTAAAGATTTTGTATGAAGTTCTTTTAAACATGGTTCAAAAATATTTGGTTGTCATGACTGGTTATTACAACACAAATCATGTGTTGGCCTATAGCTGTTAAAATCCCTAGCTGCTGAATGTCCTAGAAATTAAATTATATTTTTCTTTTTTCACTCTACAGAATTTGAGGCTGATCTCTGAGGTTAAATCACTTTTTTGACCTCAAAGATCTTTCAAGAAGTATTCATAAGAAGCTGTCTCTGGAGCCTTCCACTTTAAGGTAACAAATGATCTGAACTCTATAGCTAGTGAAAAATAAAAAAAGCAAGAAAAGGTTTAGCTAATAGAATCTATGCTCACATGAATGAGAATCCTTTTACCAAATGTTTGTCCTTCATTCATTTTTTAAATTTATAATAATGCCATAATTTCTTACCAAAATAAAATATAATAGTCCATAGCACTTTAATATCTTGGAAAAACTATCATTGTACTTAAAACAGTAGCCATAGTAATTAGGGGAAATCTCTCTCCCCTACTTATGATTTTCATGAAAAGAGGTTTTCTTTTAACACCTATGATATTGAGTCCCAACATTCACTCCTCTGGACAAAGATGGTCCTAGTTCTCTGTTAAGTGAGCAGCAGTGATTACATTTCTTAATTGGTTCGAACTAATTTATCATGTGTTCTGCATGCAAGATGAATGTGTCTCTTTATCATTTTTCCCCCCAAGATACATTTAGGAAGTGGTTAATAGTTCTGCTCAACGAATTCAATTTTTCTTTCGGTATTTTCTAAAGACTGCACTAGAAGTATAGTGATAATATATTTTTTTCTCACACTAGGCAATTTCAAAATTAAGTTTTATCCATAATGTAGGTGATATTATGGTTCCTATTAGTTTTTCTTTATTAATTTTTAATTAATTCTATATCTGATCATGGCAGTGGTATACTTCCTTTTCATTAGGCCCAATCATAGACATTTATTATAATAATAAAACGCTTAATCCTTCATAAGTTTTACGGTAAACTTTAAATAATAAACCCATTCCCATTTACTCTTAAGAAAACTGAATAAAGAGTTTATATTTGCTAAACTTTTATTTATTTTTTCTTAGTAAGGTATAGTTAAAAGGTGAATATCATGGTTAATACTCTGTCATTTCTATTTTTTTTTATTTTTTACATGTAATGTCTGTGCTTATTATAGATTTATGTAAGAACAAAAATCATGGAAAGTTCTAAGAGGATTCAGGGATGCATATTACATACCAAAAAGTAATGTGAAGTTAGTAAATGGGGCAATGTATAAGATACAGTTTTTGTGATGCAAATACAATCTACATTTATAAATGTAATTATGCACATAAATGTATACAAGCAAATGTTCATTATTATGATGTTAGAGTAACAAATATGATATTATAAAATCTGCTGAGAAATTCTAAAAGCTTCACAAATCCTATTTATTTGCTTTAAGAGAATTGGATGGAACAGCAAACTATTTTTACTAAAACATCTACTAAGTCAGTTTCCTAAAGGCTGTTTGGTGAAATGACTGATAGTGATCAAGGATATATGCCTGGCATATTGTATTTAATCTGGTATAAGTAGAATAAAAATCACATATGTGCATATAGGTTTATGTATGTGTGTGTGTGTATTGCATACAGAATGAGACCATTCTATCAAACCTGCTTGACATTTAAAATTAAGATTTCAGGGTTCAGATAATTAGGGTAAAAAAATAGTGACAATGATGAGCGACCCTGAGCATCTTTTCAAATGTCTGCTAGCCATCTGTATTTCCTCTTTGGAGAAGTATCTACTCAGGTCTTCTGCCCATTTTTTAATTGGATTGTTTGTGTTTTTTGCTGTTGAGTTGTATAAGTTCTTCATAAATTTTGGATATTAACCCCTTATCAGATGTATCGTTAGCAAATATCTTCTCCCAAATGGTTGGTTGTCTTTTCATTTTGTTGATGGTTTCCTTTGCTGTACAAAACCTTTTTAGTTTGGTATAGTCCCATTTGTTTATTTTTTCTTTTGTTTCCCTTGGCCGAGAAGATATATCTGAAAAAAAATTCCTGTTAGTAATATCAGAGAATTCACTGCTTATGATTTCTTCCAAAAGTTTTATGATTTGGGGTCTTATATTTAAATCTTTGATCCATTTTGAGCCTATTCTTGTATACAGTGTAAGAAGATGATCCAGCTTCTTTTTTGCATGTATCTGTCCAATTTTCCCAACACCATTTATTGAAGAGTCTGTCTTTATCCTATTATATATTCTTACTTTTTTTGTCATATATTAAGTGAGCGGATAGGCATGGATTTATTTCTGTGCTCTCTATTCTGTTCCATTGATCAGTATGCAAGTACCATGCTGTTCTGATTACTGTAATCTTGTAGTATAGTTTAATATTAGATAGTATAATACCTCCAACTTTGTTCTTCTTTCTCAAGATTGCCATGGCTATTCGGTGTTTTTTATGGCCCTATATAAATTTTGGATTATATGTTCTAGCTCTCTGAAAAATGCCATTGGTATTTTGATAGGGATTGTATTGAATCTATAGATTGCTTTCAGTAGTATGGCCATTTTAACAATGTTGATTCTTCCTACCTATGGACAGGGTATATACTTCCATTTATTTGTATCTTCTTCAATTTATTTTTTTCAATGACTTAGAATTTTTTAAAAACAGATTGCAGTATGGAGGTTCCTCAAAAAAATTAAAAATGGATGTACCTTTTGACCCAGTAATTGCACTTCTGGGTATTTATCCAAAGAAAACTGAATTAATAATTCCTAAAGTTCTATGCACTCCAATATTCATGGCAACACAATTTAGAATAGCCAAGATATGAAAGCAACCTACACGCCCATCAACAGATGATTGGATAAAGAAATTATGGTTCACATATACAATGGAATATTACTCAGCCATTAAAAAAAATGAAATCCTACCATTTACGATAACATAGATGGACCTAGCGGTTATTACACTGAGTGAAATAAGTCAGACAGAGAAAGATAAATAACATATGATTTCACTTATATGCAGTATCTAAGGAATAAAAAGAACAAACTAATCAAAAACAGACTCACAAATATAGTGGATAATTTGGTGACAGATAGGAGGAAGGTTGGGAGGCTGGGAGAACGGGGTGAAGGGTTAAAGAAGTACAAATTAGTAGTGGATAGCTGGGCATGGGGAGCATGGCAGAAGAAATGCAGTCATTAATATTTGGCTAAGTGGAGAGCCAGGGGTGGGAGGGAGCAATTGAGGGAATCATTTTATGAACATTGTAGATGTCTAACCAATGTACTACATACTTGAAACTAATTAAAATTAAAAAAGAATTATATTTTTTTAAAAAAGAAAGTATTGGAAAAAGTAAATGAAGCAAGTTACCAAAGCCACATATTTTGTAGTTCCATTTATACAAAATGTGCAGAATAGGTCAATCTATAGAGAAAGAAGTAAATTAGTGATTACCTAGGGCTGGGGTAGCAGGGCAGTTTGGGGGAATGGGAAGAAGTTATGACTTCTAATGGGTATGAAGTTTCTTTTGGGGGTGATGAAAAAGCTTTTAAATTAGATCATGGAGATGGCTTCACAACTCTGTGATTTTTTTAAGATTTGAATTGTACACTTCAAATGGATGAATTATATAGTATATGAATTATATTTCAATACAACTATTTAGAAAAGAAAGAAAAAGACAAAATAAAACTTTTGAGCTCCACCAGGATCTTAAAAAAAAAAATAGTAACAGCGATTTTTAAAATGATGATTTTAAATATAGAGCACTAACTAACAATACTATTACTACTATTACTACTACTATACTACTAATAATAATAATAAAACAAAAGGTATCAGAGCGGGTTCTCTCTCTTGAGGGCAACATGATGTTTTGTTATTCACTGATATTGAGTTGGAGTACTGTCAGTGTGACTACCACTGGCCTTCCATAAGTATTTATGAACCTAATTATTTTATTTTAGTTCAGAGTACATCATTGAGGCTCAATATTTTTCCCAAAATGGTTTTGCTCAATGTGTATAAATCCATTAGGCTAGGGATTTGTATTCAATTACCCATTATGAGGGGGCAAAAACTAACAAAAGGAGGCAAAAATTTTCTCAGCATGCCCAACCTTTGGTGATTGTGCTTACTCTCTAGATAGTTTCATGTGGCCACAAGTCCCCAGGTTATTTTTGAGGTGTTGTATAGATAGACAACCATTTGTCCTTGAGGTACCCATGTTTAGTTCTTAGCTGATATTCCAATCAATTTGGATTGCTTATGTAAAAAACATAGAAATTGTTTTGAGAAATCAGGTATCAACATTGCTATCTAATTTATCATCCATTTGGGGAAACCCAGGATTTCAGATTTTAATGTTTTTATATTTTACACTGAATTGATCATGACTCACGGAAACCAAAATAAGACCATGGAACCATAACTGTTTTGTTCATTTTGTAAAGTTAAGAAGGTATTCGTTGGAGTTTACTCATTCCCAAAATGTCTGTTTATCATAGGTTTATTATCATTAAAATTTTGACATGGCAAATATCTGAACTGCTTTAATGACATGGGAAACAATGTCCCTTAAAGCAAAATGGTATCTAAATCTATGTAATCTAGTGTAGTAAGATATTGAAATGAAATATTGAACAGAAGCACAATAAACAAAATATTTTGATGTGATGTACTAGAGACAATAAGCAGTATTCCAGTATATTTTACTTTTTTATTATTATTAAAATTCCTAAAGCTAGTTTGGTTTAAGTTCTAGTAAAAAGTATGAATGAGGAACTGGAATGGTATACATTCTGGGAAAAGTTCTTAAAGGGAAAGGGCATGCTCATTTCCTTCTTTTCTCCTTGCTGACTTTGCATATGCTTACTCCCTATAAGCCCTCCCATGGCCAGAAAGCCCAGGAGCATTTTGGAGGTGTGACACAGTTGTCATTTCCAGATTCACAGATGATTATAGCCCAAGCCAATGATGTGTAGATGATGTAGTAGAGAGCTAGAAGAAACCTAGATTTTTCATGAATCATAAAAGTTGACAAACGACCTTGTGACATTTTTCAAGAGATATACCACAGTTTTAAACCACCATTTAATGCTTCTGGGAAATTGTAGCTGTTACTGCATTTTCTTGCAGCTAAATTCCATTGGTAAACTTTCAATCAGTCTTTGTCTCTGCTTCTCTCTATCTCTCTCTAACTCTTTCTTCTATTACACATTTCTTTAGCACTGACATATATTTAGGGTAATCTCTATCTGCTACTTTTTTCTGAACTCTTTCTTCCAAGATTCTGTGGTTGAGTAAGTGATCAGGAAATTTTTAAAAACATGTCTCGACAACTCTTTTCACCACTTCATCAAAAGGATTAATTCATGTCTTGGAAACTAATTTTAAAAGCTAATTTTGGTAAATTTATTACTACCTGAATACACACACACACACACACACACACACACACACACACACACACACACACTCCTAGATGACATTATAACATTATAACATTTAAATGATCCTTCTGTTCATTAAAATTAAAGGTCAAGTTAAATAGTGTGACTGTTTCAGGCCAAGTAGGTTATATTAGTAGCAGAGAATTTAACACTTCTCAAATTTCAACATGCAGGTGGCTGTCTCTTCTGCCATGTGCAAGTCTAGAACTGCTACAAAATAGGTGCTAATTAATAACTTTGCAATGTTAAATATTTTGTGAAAATATACATCATTTGATTTTACCTCAGGAACAGATGCCATTACTCTACAAGTATTGAATTCTCATTTTCCACACATGCAGCACTGACTGGTGCTGAGTGAAAAGTCAAAGAGAACAGGTCCCCATCTGACAGCCTTGGAAAACTCAGTTTGCTGTGACAAAGGAGGTAGTTCTAACATAAATAGCTCCGAGCTATGCTTTGGAAGGGATATTTTCCTTAGATGGCTCTGTAGACACCTCTGTGACAAGCTGTTATATCTTTTACAAATCTGCCAGCTACTTTTTATGAGCTTCAGTTCCTCTTTATGACTATAATAAAGGAGAGTAGCAGCCATGTATGTATCCAATGGTCCCCAAAGCAAGCATCCTTATACAAAGAAATGTAATGAGATCTTTGGATGTTCTTTCCCTTCTGCTGGCTGGTCTCTATCCTAACTATTCTTTCCAAACCATTACATTGTGACTGTAATAAAATACTATGTGTGAAGTGTGTTTGACAGTTCTCTCATTAAACTAATAATTTCCAAAATACTATGTCCACTATCAAAAAGAACATGTAAATCAATAAGGAAATTAAAATTTCCAGTAATCTAAACAGTATCATTTGAGAGACACTTTGTGATAAGTTTACTTGCAAATGTATTTATACTGCAATGAAATCATATATTTTCAACAATTATTTATAAATGTTCGAAGTATAAATTTGAGACTGTAACCATTTTTAAAGGACATAGTTTAAAAAACGCGTGTATGAAAATGTCATCAACTCATATTTTAGATTATTGCAATAGATTCATAAATTTGTACCTCCCTTTAATTCTACACCTACATAGATGACATTACAGAATTTTAATCTCTCATACTTATTTACCAAATTAAACGTTGACAATAAAAAGGTTTATAAGAAACAATGACAAAATTTATTAATGTGCTTCATAGACACTACTATGACTGATTCCAAAAATTAGGGTAGTTATTTTAAAAAGTGTATACTTATGGATACACAAATAAATAAATTTGTACATATTTAATGGACTTAATTTACTAATTTTATTTCTCTTGTCTCCAGAAAACTCAGAGCTAACTTACCCTCTTATATTTTGGCAACATGCAAGAATTTATAATGAAAATATTGAACTCTAACCTTATCCCCAATCAATTTTATATTTTAATTTTATATCCCTTTCTTACAATTAATTGTTTATTTATATATTTTCTTGATTTTTTAAGATTATAACAAACATAGTAAATGCATTTTCATAAGTCATTACAAATTTTTTTTTTTTTTTTTTTTTTTTTTCAGAATGAGGTGTTGGTGTAAAGCAAACGAACACGCAGGCATTCGGTGCATCTTAACGAGACTTTTTTTTTTTTTTTTTTTACTTGAGATCAGCACTATGGTTTTTATTTTTCTCTCTACATATGTCAACATCTTTCATAAAATAAACTAAATGCAATAATTGATATAGAAGTTCTTCTATGACTTCCCAGTTCTCTATTACTACTACCAGCTTGGTGCATCCTTTATACTCCAATATCATCAAACTGCTTTTACATCCTCATACGTGGAGAATTTTTGCCTCCTTGTTGCACCCTCTACCTATAATGCTTTATCCACTTGTCTTTATCTTCCAGAGTTATACATTAAGACTTAATTCAGAGATCACTATTTCTACTAAATTTGTTCTTGATCTTCTCTTGAGTACAAGTTCTTGAGTAAATTGAGTGTTTTTCTGCAGTGCTCTTACCTCTACATAGTAAATCCTTCCACATTATCAGATACTTAAATATTGACTTCTATATGGTCTTATCACCTTTACCTAAAAGTCAGTTTTCTTAACTTCCCTGCCTTTTCTCTATCTGCTGTTCTTATTTAGGTTTATCTCTTCTCTGTACTTTCCTTCATTTTAATTGCCATGCTGGTCTCATGAATCATCTTCAGTGTCTAAGATTTTTCTGACCCTTCATTCCTCTGAGCCACCATAGTCATTACTGGTTATGTCACTCATTTGGTATTTTGCATACGTTGCATGCTATTGTTGTTAAGTGTTGTTAATTGCTTTGAAAGCATGTTTTGCATCTGCAAGTAGTTTGAAAATTTAAAGCACTGGCTCTTAATCAAAGCTGATCTGTGGGTGTCTTGAAGACCTATGAATCTTTTAAAATTATACATGAGAAAATTTGTATATGTATATTTACATCTACACTTTCTTTTACAAAAGGGCAGCATCTAAAAATCTTTATTAACATAACAAAGGGATCTATGTCTAAAAGCCATCCATCTAAAAGCTTAAGAATCATGGTTTGCACTTTTTCTTCTTCCATCAGTCATACAAGTGAAATGTACTTACTAAATATTTGTGATTAATTCTCCAAGTCCAAGAATCTCAGTTTGGATTTCTAAGGAACCACTTGTTAAGAGTGGAATGAAACCAGAGATGGACCAAGATTAATAAAAAATCCAATAAGCATGAGTTAGCTTGAATCGATATTTGTCTTGTCTCCTATTAAGTTGTATTAATCATATCATTCTTTTAAAAATATTTTTCACATTTGATTTTATCACAAGATATAAGGTACAAATAAATATTTTGTAAAATGTTTATGTATAATTTTATGACTAATAAAGAGAAAACAATGTAAATGCCATGAAGATCAAGATATAGAAAGTTGCCTGTCCCCAAGAAGTCTCTTAGAAGACCCTCTACATAGAAATTCCCTCCTATTTCTCCTAGAGATAATATATATTCTAAATCTAGATACATTAAAGTAAAAATAAATAAAAGCCAAGTTATGTTATCATCATAGATAAGGAGATTCCTTTTGAGATGTAATTCTTGAGGCATCTCTCATGTTTCTGCATGTTTTCCATGTGGAGTCATAACCTTATTCCTGGCATATCTTTTCAAAGATATTTGTATTATAAACAAGCCTTGGAAAATAGAGATGCAGGAGCTCCCTCCTGAGCAAAAAAAAATTTATTTACTGTCTAGTGTAATAAAGATCATGTCTTCCTTTTGAGCAAAGGGTAGTTGGGCTTATTGTTCAGTAAAACATGTTTCCTAGACCAGTATTTGTAAAACTTCAGGAGGCTAACTCGATAATTTACTGTAGAATACAATTTTATCCCCTTCACAGTTCTTGACAATTCCATTTCATAAAGTTATTAATGCTCCCTAAATTTATATGTAGATTCAATGTAATCCCAATATCATAAAAGATTTTTATCGAACTTGACAGATTTGTTCATATACAGTATAATTAACATACCTATATAATTTACATATATATTAAAAAAGACAAGAATAGTCAAGATATTTCTGAAGAAAAAAGTTAGACAGAGATTATCTACAAGATATAACTTTTCATATAGTTAAAGTAATTAACACAATGTGTAAATGGTGCAGGCATTGGAAAACAGCTATTGGAACAGCAAAGAGAGCCCCCAATAGATTCAACTTGATACATGAAAGATATGTTATGGCAGATAAATGAGGAAAGAACAGAATTTTTATAAATGGGATTAATACAACTTCACATCAACATAAAGATGATGTGGTGTCCTACACCATACAATTTCCAAAAATTAACTCCAGCCTTATTAAAGACATAAATGTGAATTCAAAAAAAATGTAGCTAATATCATCTTGAAGTTATTTGGTGTTGGGGAGGACTTTTAAAACAACATACAAAGCATAAGCCATAAAGAAAATATTTATAAATACAGCTACTTGAAAATAAGGGTTTTGTTCATCAAAAGACATTATTGAAAACAACCACTATATAGATGGTATTTGAAACTCTATGTATAATTGTGTTTTCAATCTCTCCATCTGTGCATACATATGTACATACATATGTACATATGTACAACCTCTTAATACATACGTGTGTATAAGAATACACAAGATACAATTCAAATTAATAAGAATAGAAAAAGAAAAATGAAAAAAGTTTTTAATAAATACTTCAGAAGGGGCTAAGACATGGCCAACAAATATTTCAGACAAGATTCAAGGCTGATATAATTTTTAAAAATCTGAGTAATAACGAATGTTGTGAGTTATACCATGTGGAATGATGAAACTCTCCCACTTGGCTGAAAAGAGTATAAAATGGCACAGCGACTTTGGAAAACAGTTTGGAGATGTTGACAATCCAATATGATATAATGAAACAATTCCAATTCAAGATATGCACCCTGAATAAACTCTAGCTATCTTGCACATATGCACCAAGGTGTCAGAACTGTTTATAGCAACATTGTTTATAAAAGCCTCAAACTGAAAATAACTCAAATTTCCATCAACAGTAGCATGGAGAAATAAATTGGTATATATATATATAAAGTAATACTTTATACCAATGGAGCTGAATGAAATACAGTTGCACACATGAATGTACCTCACAAATATGTGTTTGAGAGAAATAAGCAAGTGCAGAATACATAATAGACAAGTTCATGTATATAAAGCAAAAAACAAAAAAAAGCCAAAAGTAAATGCTGTTTTTGCCATATGAGTATACATATTTTATGTGTGTGTGTGTGTGTGTGTGTGTATAAACATATATAGAGAGAGAGATAAAGAGATATATAGATATAATAAACATCTGAGATAATGGCCAAAACCTGTAGAAAAGAAATGTCATTGCCAAATAGAAATGTCATTGATAGCATCTTTGTTCCATTCCTGATCTCAAAGAAAAGATTTATTTCACAATTTATATGATATTTGTTGTTGGCTTTGGAAATTTCAGGTTATGGAAGCTCAATTTTATTTCTAACTTGCTAGAAATATTTTTAATCATGAATATATATTGCAGTTAACGAAAATCTTTTCTGCGTTTTATGTGACAGATATGTTTTTTCCATTCTATATCTGAGATGTATTACAATAATTGATTTTGTAACATAAAAATCAATTCATTATTAGTGAAATTAAACCAACAAGGCTATATTTTTTCAGTTTGCTAAAATTTTAATCAAAATTTTTATTTATATTCTTGAATTAGAATTACTTATACTTTATAATCCTGTATTGTCATGCATTGTTGGTATAAAGGTCATTTAAACCTCATAAAATGACTTGTAATGTATTCCCTATATTTCCGCACACTGTGAGAGTTTATATAAGTTATCTTGTTTTTCCTTCAGTATTCTTAGAGTTCGCAGTAAATTTTGTAAGCCTGAAATTTTCTTTTGTGGTAAATATTTTTAATTTTGCTGTCCTTTTATTAATATAATAGAATTCTTTATTATTTCATAGTTAGATGAATAATTGTATTATATTAGTACAATTTTATACATTTCTTTTTCATCTTTTATTCTTGTCTATTTAAAGTTAATTTTATTTCATCAATAACAAATAGTTGATAATATAGTTATGTTTTACTTTTTGCAGCATCTGTACCTACTGCTCCATTTTCATCCTGTATTGGTTATACATGTCTCTATTATCAGGTTTTGATGAAATTTTTTACAAATTTATCAACTTTTTTTGTTGTTTTAAAATAGTAATAATATATGTAAAGGATTTGTTTGTGTGCATTTGATTTGTTTCATTATTTTTTGCTACATCATACATTTATTTTTACCATTTTAGTTTATTTTGAATTTTTTGAGCATCTTGAGTCACATTATTTTTAACACAGTGATTTTTAGTCTTTGTAATCTACAATGTGTATAGTAGATGTGAAAAAATTTCTGTTAAGTATAGATTTAACTAAATTTCAAAAGTTTGTCATTCATTTAAAAATATTTTTACATTTTCAATGTGATTTCTTCCTGGATTTTTTGCTATTTAGAAGTATGTTTTTTAATCTTCTGAAGCCTTCTTTAGATATCTATAAGTATTATTTTTGGCTTGTTTTTCAGATTATAAAGACCGTCAAAATTTCCCTTTATGATTATGAATTTGTCTATATCTCTTCGCTTCTGTCATTTCAATGTTTATGTATTGAGGCAGTGTTAATAAATCATATTAATTTAGAATCACAATATATTTGATCACTAAAAAGGGACTCTATATCTAGTTAATATTGTTCAATGTAAAGTCTTACTGTCTTTTAATATAGCACTTTACTCTTATATATTGTATACATATATATTAGATATGATTTTTATGATCATGAAATAATTGTGTTCTATTTTTGACTTTTGTCTCAACTGCAAACTTCAATGCCTTTATTTTTAATACATTTACTGATGTGCTTAAGTCAAATCTACTAACTCTTCATACTTTTTGTTTATCTTCTGTACACTGTTTCTTTTTCTATACCTTTTATATTATTTTTATCATTCTTCTCTTTTATCATTATATTTTCCACCAGTTTGAAATATTTCTTAAGAAATTACAACATTAATATTGAATATATAGAAGTCTAATTTTAATGAATTTATTACTCTTTTCCTGGGCTCCTCTCAAAAAAAGACTTTTGATAAAGTTAGCCTAATATAATGCCTACCTCAAATTAATTTATATTTTATAGTTATTTTCGATTATAGCTTGATCTTGTTTATTTTAACAATATATTATTTTCACATATCTACATTTTTAGAGTTAAAAATATTCTCCCTTCCTCCTTCTTCCCCACCCTTTAATTATTCTTATTTTTTATTTTCTAAATCCCCAAACTTCTTTGTGGAAATACTTTCCTTCTGGTAAAAATACCTTCTTCATATCTTTGCCTTTAGTTAGTTTCTCCCTTTGTTAAATTTTCCTCAGCTTTTGAAAAATTAAATGTTTACTTAAGTAATCTTAAAATTCATAATTTTTTCACTAGAGAATTTAAGTGTGGTATCTATTTTTGCAGCATGTCGATGGTATTATTTTTCTATATTCTGACTTTCATTGTCTCTGAAAAGTTATTCCCTTTAATGTATGTGGTCTTCCTCTGAATATATCTGCATCTTTTACTTTCTCTATTTCTCATTTTTGATTTTATATGTATTAATGTTTATTTTTTCTTAATTCAATTTTTTTTGGATTTATTGAATTTCTTGAATCTACTGACTAGTACCTTTAATCAGTTTTGGAAAATTTCTTAGTCAACCACTCTTCCAATATCACTCTTGCCCCATTTTTCTCATCTCTCTTAAACTTATATAATTCCTATGTATCTCTTTGCTCTATTATTTACGTTTAAGCATTAAACTATGAGACAGAAGGATCTTTTCTGTTCTTTATAAATTCTGAGTAGTCTTGATACTTGAAACCTCACTTAATTATTTCCTAAGGGTTAGAAATTAGAGGGGTGGAAGACTGATACAGTGATTCCACAAAACTCAAACCTAGTGATATAGTGGCTGGGAAACATTGACACAAATTGTGAGAGTGAACAAACCACAGATGGTTTTACAGGTGCAGTTCAGGTGGGCCTTAGCAGATGATTTCAACTGTATGAATTGTAGCTTTTATTATGTGGGCTGCAGCTGATAGTGTAAGTTCAACTAAAGTAGTAAATTACCAGGAAACATCGTTAACTTGCAATTAAAATTCACTTCCAAACAGGTAGCTGTTCACCTAAAGATTTTTTTTCCAAACATGGCTAAAATTCAGGTGTTTCAAAGTGTGCACTATAAAATACCAGTTGTGCACATTTCCTGAAGCCATTGGTAATCAGATTTGTGAGAACTGCTAAACAGAAATAAAATTATCTACCTTTCCCTAGTTGTACAGAGAAGCAAATGCTATAATTCCAAACTATGAATACACAACGTAGACATTCTGCCCATGAGATAAAGCATACGTCCTTGCTTATTAAGTGTGGGCTATACAGAGTGATTTAATTCAAAGAGGAAGACATGACAAGGAGAAAAAAAAAAAAGAGTAACTTTAAAGTTGAGAAACCTAACACTATTTCATCCCAGTGTCCAAGGTTAGCATCAACAGTGATATCATGATGATAGTGTATATTCTCCTACGATGTTGAAGAGGATGGCACCTTTTCTTTGTGGCCTTCCTCCCCAAAACCCATACCCGCAGTTTACTCATAAAGTAAGTATCAAGTAAATCCCACATCAGAGACGTACTACAAAATACCTGACCAATACTTCTCCAAACTGACGGGTCATCAAAAGTGAAATTCTAAGCAACTGTCACAGCTAGGTGGAGTCTAAGGAGACACAATGACTCAACATGTCATATTCTGGATTGACTTGGACAGGAAAAAGAACATCAGGAACAATCTAAGAAAATCTGACTAAGGTAAGGACTTTAGTGAGTAACCTATCAATCTCGGTTCATTAATTGTGACAAACATTCTCATGTAGGATGTTACTAATAGGGGAAACTGGGTATGGAATATATGGAAATTATCTGTACTATATTCATAATTTTTCTTTAAAACTATTCTTAAAAAGAGAGAGAGAGAGATTAAAAAAAAAAAAGATTATTATGGGTGTGGATTGGAGCTTGAGATGCTGCATTTCTAATAAACTCCTGGTGCCACTTGTGTGACTGGTTCTGCTCACATTAGACTAATGCCATTGTTTGTGGAGTGGTCCCCAGGCCAGCAGGTTCAGCATCATCTGAACTTGTTAGACATGCAAATTCTCCTACGCAGAAAGTCCTGAGTTGGGGTCCAGCAGTCTGTTTTAGAGCAAGCACCTCCCTGGACTCTGACCCTCTAGCCTGGAGACCACACACAGCTTTTCTTCTTAACTCTCAGCCATCATGCAAGGGTTCTGCACCCACCATCAGAGATGACTTCTTCACCAACACCATTGTACTGTTCTTGATTAATAGGCTCTCTATTCTCTTCTAATAGCTTCTTTCTTGGCTTTTACTTCCTTAGTTTGACCAAACAGGAATATTTATATTTAAAATAAACCCTCCTTTTTTGAAACTATTTGTTATGGTTCACTAACCATTTCTAAATGATACACTCAAGTTTCCTTTAATCCATAGATTATTAATCCATGTGTAAGGGCTATTTTTGTATACGATGAGGTAAAGATATATTTTATCTTTTTATAAAGAATAAATAATTGACTAGCATAACTCATCTAATGTAATATGTATGTGTCTTTCTATATTACTTTACATTGCTAATTTGCATCCCTGGAAATATTCTAAACTGTCTGAATTAATACACTTTGTAATTTGTGATTACGATACATGTTGATATTTAATAGGGTATGTCATACAACCTTGTTCTTCAGTAGTGTCTTCTTTACTTTTGGTCTGTTGCAATGCAGCTTATTTAAGCTGCATTTTATAATTTTATTTCAGGAGAATATATATTTTTATGATATTAAGTCTTCCCACCCATGAACATAGCATATAACTCAATTTAAAGCTCCTATATTGTTGCTTCCATTTTGATCTTATATCCAAAAAACTTGCTGAATTATGTTATCTCTATTTTCTAGTCTCCACTAGTAGAATATAATAGGATCTGCAAATAATGAGAGTTTATATGTCTTTCCAATCTCTCTATACTCCTTCCTCATTACTTTTTCTGTCCTCATTATAATCCTATGGTAGACATCTTTAGGCCATTTCTAATTTTGGAGGAAATGCCTTTACTACAATGTTAGTGTAGATACCTTTTAAGGATATTTCTTTCTCCTACTAGTCAGTTTTTTTTGTAATTATTAATATGTGTTGATTTTGATCAAATACTCTGCCTCTGAGTTTTATCAGCAGTCTAAAAGAAAATATGGAGAGAATGTGAAATGTAATATGCAAAGATATCATAGCCTTGAGGGTGCTCAACCAAAGACTTCCCTCCACGAAAGGCACCCAGTGATCATTGTCTCTTCTCTATGTCTCAAATTATTTTTTCTATCTTTTCTCTTTGTGTGTTGCATTCCAGATGATTTGTTGAGATATATATATATTCCACTTAACCAGCTTCCAGCTTTGATTACTCTTCTGTTCACTTTATTGAATTATAATTCCAAGATCTTTTTTCTCATTTCTAGAAGACCAACTTCTCCTTTTTCAGGTTTGCGTAATCATCTTGATCTCTATAATTTACCCACAATGTCAATTCCTATATTCTATAGGTTCACATTGTTTTTATCTTATTTACATTATAGTTGTAATATCTGAAGAACTCAGACTCTAATTCTTCTGTTTCTAGCCCTAACCTTATTCTTTGGAAATTTTAAGAGGCCTGCATTAAGATCATATTCATCCAAACAGTGTTTTCCTTTGTTACTGTAAGGCATCAGAGGGTTAGAACAATCTGGAACCTTTTAAATTTTGATTTATTTGATTTATTTGATTGGGGTTTAACTGGTTGGTGGATGAGAGTAATGTCCACATTTATCTAATGATTGAATTTAATCTTCAAGGTCATAAGAGCTGAAGATTAAGTGGGCTTTCTCTTTTCTTCTCTATACTGAGGGAAACACTGGTATCAAACCCAAAAATTCCTTATGAGAGTTGTTCAAAGTCTTAAGCTGAGAATTGCTTATGAAGACAGAAAATCTAATTTACATCTTACTCTAAGCCATTTTCTACATGTAATCATCTTCCTATTGTAGAGTATATACACTGATTATACATCAACTGACTTTGTTTTCTAGAATTCTGATTGAAATAGAATTCAACCAGGCCAAGGAAATCTAAATATTTTGCCCCTTTCACACCTAAATAATAAAAATGATGATAAACATCAAGATTTTCCTTTAGAGTCATAGATAGGGATGAGCCAAGTCTCTTCTGACTATTTTGCTACCAAAAGCAAACAGAATCATTATTAATATTCAAAGAGAAGATTTTCTTTTGTAGAGAACATTTCTGTGGTTTTAGCTTTGGGGTAAATAACTGCTGAAAATCTCTCTGAATGAATGGTAGCATAGATATATGAAATACATCACAGCTATATTGTATGTTTTATTGTTATATTTATGTCTGTCTGTAATAGGCACTGTTAGGCTTAAAGCATGAATTAGGTAAAGATTAGGTGAGCTCCAATTCATCCTCCCTGTTACTCAGTTGTTGGCTGGTGTCATTAGCAGTTACAGGTATCCTCCACTGTTTGAAAGTTTGCTTTACACCAGTTTGTTTTTACAAAAGATCTGTATTTTTACCTGTTTTCACTAACCAAAAGAAATCTGAAGAGGATTTTCACTTTTACAAAAAATAGATGGAAATTGAAAATAGTGTTCAGAGTCTGTTTTGCCAGAGACATCATAGAGTCAGCATGTACCCTGAGCAATGAGAGTGGTACCCTCAAGCTCTTTACCACGTGACTATACTCAGCATCTCAACACCAAGCAGCCATAGCTTTGAACTGTATCTGTGAGCATCGGTGTTTTTTTTTCTCTATTTATTCCGTGCATCTTTTAGCAAGATATGTCCTAAGGTAATTGCTTCTTCACTTTACACCATTTCGGTTTACAGGAGATTCCATAGGAATGCTTCACTTGCAGATTGAGGGAGGAGCAAGACCTGTGTTTACATCTGCTGGTCAGGCACACAGCAAGAGGGAGTATCCAGGAGAGTTAGAAAAACTGGCATAGACCACTATCCTGATTAGATGATTTAATTTCCAGTAGGACCCATTGAAGCCCAGGTGGCTTGCTCCTCCATGGGTATTTTTACTATGTATAATAACTGGGTCTTTTAAAGAACTTAAATCATTTGTCTATATTGTTGATGTTTTTTTAGATATTGATTCTGTAGCAGATGTACCTGAATTTGCTCTCTACTAAAAAATTTTACCTTTCCTACTTAGGAACTTTGATTTTGGTCATTACGTAGGCTATTTAGGAAACAATGACAATTTTACTATGGACTTTCAACATGAAAACATCTACTTTCTTCATTTAAACATTCATCAAAATCTTTGCCTAACTGATGATACCCTTTGTGTTCAGGGCTCTTGTGTGCTTGTTAATTTTTCCATGTGTTTACTGAATTGCAATTTATTTTGAGTGGAAGAGTACTCAATATATTTAATTTTTAATTTGTAAACAAAAAGTCCATAGTAAACTCACTTTGGTAGAGCTTCTTCATCATTTTATCCATAGAAAAGCTATTCGATGCATGCAGTCTGCATTACAATCATTATTGGATGAATGAGTAAGCGACTGAGTATAATGTCTCATATTTGTTTCAGAGGGCTGGTACAAACTTAGGGTGACCATAAACCCCAGTTTGTCTAGAACAGTCTTATTTTACATCTGTTGTCCTAATATAATTATTTAATTATTATCAATAGCATCACTTTTCATTTTTGATTATTTATATTGACTAATTTACATAATATTTGCTCTCATTCCTGGAGGAGAACATTAGATTCTGCTAAGGGTCTAAGTGACTGGTAACAAGAGATGACTATGACTTCCACTATTTGCATGGTATAGGAATGCTATTTTTTTTGAACAGCTATCTACATAGTAAAATTATGCTTAGGATTTTCTAAATTTTTCTAGTATTGTTAATGCAATGATAGCAGTATGTTTTTAATTGCATTAAAAAGTGTTGCAACAAATAACAAAAGTGTTAATTCACATTTTTGATATGGTAAAGGGTTATTTCCTTTCCATAAGAACTAAGCCTAGATGTAACCATTGTGGAAGGAACTCGAATTAAACTCAGTCAAACCGGTATAAAAAAATTAATGAGGACAGACTTTTGTACTTTATTTTGTGTGTGTGTGTGGAATTTAAAGCAGCGTAGTCTATATTCACATTTGGCATATTATTATATTGCTTGCAATATTTTGTGATACTTTATGTGGTTGGTATTTGTCACTTTACAATCCCCTCTGATGTGGCTGTGTATTCTTTCTTGTAAGTAGATCCTATTATGACTATTTGCAGACCTTTTTGAGGGCAAAATTAAGTCTACACAACTAGTCACCAGATACTTACAGGTCACAGGAAGCAAATTTATGAGGGCGAAAGTGAGACTCCCTTCATATGTTGCTTTCCCAAAAGATGGTTTCAGGCACAAAAACTGACTTAGAGTTATACTTTGATGCAAGAAATAGTGAAGCCCAAAATAAGCTTTAACAAAATAAAAGCTTATTTCTCTCTCATGTAAATAAAGAAGAGAGAAGTTGGCAGGGGGAGGCTGAGATTGTAGCTCTCACTGCTCAGGAACACAGGATCCTGCCAGTTCCTCATCCTGACATTCTGAAGAGTGACTATTACTATGCTCTAGGATGGTGCTGGGGATTCTATTATGTCATCTGTGTATTAAAAAGGAAAAGGAGTAATGGGTCATTTATGATAACCAAATATTTTAATGAGCACATGAGCTTGGCCATATCGCTACACGTTCAAGAGAGGGAGGCTGAGAAGTCTTGGGTAGTCATTTGCCTTTTTAAAAAGTGGGATGTCCTAAAGAAAAAGAGGTAGAAGAGAACTTAATGTAGATATCTAGCAGTCTCCAACACCGTTTATAGACCACATGGTTTCATAGAACAATAGGGTGAAGAAAACTGGCAGGAACCTCATTTTGGCTATCTGGATAGTCTTTGAGCTATAAAAGTAAAACCTTCTGCCTTCTCGACATGTGGAGGAGAATCTGTTTCCGTCTTACTTTCTTTTAAACTCTTTTCCATCCTTTTTTAAGGAATACTATTGGAATGCGATACCGTTGTTATAGCAAGAAACAGACTCCATCTAGCTCACCTCATGAAGTAGTAGGAGAAACAGTGTCATTTCCTCTACTTTTTGTCTCCAAATAATGAACACAATAAGGAAAGGACCCATTTGCAAATTTCAGATACAACCCAAAGGATAAAAAGAGTAACTGATATGCATAATTTCCAAAGTTTACTTAAATCATAAGGCAAATTATGAAGGTTATGAAGGTTATCAACCAAACTTAATTCTGGATTTGTTATTATTGGTGTTTTGCAGTTTCGAATAAATAAGAATTTAAGAACACACAGAATGAATTCTTGGTATAATTCAAATGAAATTCATACACCAAATGAATATAAAAAACACCATAAGTAATTAAGAAAATAAAATATAAAAGCAACGACAAAAGCATATTTATGTTAATTTGATGCTGTTAGTTTTATTCTGTAATAGTCACAGTATAACTGCTAAAACGTTTATGACCAGTTCCCCAAACTGAAGATTATATCTTCACTACTACATTTCATGAAAAAAAGTTATTTTGTGTACATAAATTCAAGCTCATATTTACAAATGAATGCCTTACTCATGGATATGGGTGATGGTGTGTGCCTACTTGCTGACTAGCCCTGCAATAATTCACACTCCCCAGCTTTTACAGTACAGCTGCAAAGTCAGTGGGGAGTCATTCAATTATTTGTGATTTTACACATCTGTCAGTTAAATCTGAACATCAAATGCAAAATTGTACACAGAGGGACATTATGGGGATTTGTGTCTCTCCCTGGAGGAAGTCGGATCTATATACCAACAAAAGATTCATAAATGAATCTTTCCATCTGTAAGAGAAATATAGTCCTTTTCCACTAATGCTTATGCTAGCTAAGAATATTCTAAACAGAAGGAGGTTCTATAACCATGAATAAACTGAAAATGGATCCTGCAGATTAATTTGGCATCTTCATTAGAAAATATGAGATTTCTGAATGCAGTGTGGAATCACAATGGTTACCATTCTTTAACTTTAAAATGTTTACATGGTCAGAGTAAATAAAATATAGATCGAACATTCATCACACCCAAATGAATTTGAGTAAAAGGTTTCAAAGTGAGCTGAGCATGTCAGAGATTGAAGGCATAAAAATAAACACACCTCACTGATCATACAAAAATATTTATTAATGTGATTCTTGTACTATCATCTCAATTAGAATAGTTATTTAATTGTTTGTTATCACTTAAAAGCTTCAAGTCTCATATACTATAAAATTTTGTTTTCTGTATAATTATAAAAAATATAAATTATTTATTTATGATAATATTTTAATACTTTCAGATTACACTCAGTTTGAAAGGATGACTGGTTTTCAACATTAAAATTTAAGTTTTTAAATAGTTTTGATATACTGACTCTTCTTTCCTATTTAATTCATTTTTATCTTTAATTTCTTAGTATCATGTGATAAAAATTTCAGGGACCAGAAGAATTTGATTAACATTCTAGCCTTCTGCTTAGTAAATTTGTCCTTTGATTAGTAGTTTACCTCATAGGATCAATTTCTTCATCTAAATTTCAAAAGTAATTATCTATCTATCATCTATCTACCTGTCATCTATATCTAGCTATGTATCTATAGCCAGAGAGAGTGAGAGATTTGTTGAAAGGAGTACACTGACTTATGTGATTATAGAGACTGACAAATTCCAAGATCTGAAGGGTGAATTGACAAGCTAGAGACCCAGGAGAGCCCATGAGTAGTTCCAGTCCAAATCCAAAGGCCTCAGAAGTTTCAGTCTGAAAGCTGGCAGGTAAGAGACCCAAGAGGAGCGTATGTTTCAGTCAGGTTCCGAGGGCCAGAAAGACCATTTCTCAGCTGAAACAGTTAGCAGGAAGAGTTCATTTTTATTTGCAGAAGGATCAGCTTTTTTATTCTGTTAAGGCTTTCAACTATTTAGATGAAAATCACCCACATTAGAGAGGGCAATCTTTTTAACCCAGTTGTCTGTCAATTCAAATGTTTATCTCATCCTAAGACATCGCTTATAGACACAATCAGAGTAATAGTTGACCAAATATCCAGACATTTTATGGCCCAGTCATATTGACACATAAAATTAACTATCACCCAATTCCTCGGTCAAAGAGGAAAAAGAAATCAAAACTTCAGATCTTCTTGAAAATAAATATCTATAACAATTCTGATTTATTTAACAATGAATGAATACAGCTAAATTAAGTATTAGAAAAAAAATTATAAATTAAATATCTATAACAATGAAAGTGAAAAGTGAATTGAACACATAATTGCTTGGTAAGAGAAAAAGAAATTTCACACACGCACACTCACAAAAACTATATAAACCAAACCAAACAGAATTAAACTAATCGCAATACTAAAATATAATAAAACATTATTAAGAACTAATAAATTAATCCAAAGTGAACTTACTTATTTGAAATGACAACACAATAAACAACCACTAGAAAGATAAAGTTGACTATACATATACATATATATATATGTGACTATATATATATATATATATTTATAGTCGAGTATATATAGAGTAGAATTTTATATATATATATAGAGAGAGAGAGAGAGAGAAAGTTGAATAGAGGTATAAAGTTGACTATATATATGTATATACATCCATATATATATATAGAGAGAGAGAGAGCATGAATACAAACATTTAGAAACAGCAAAAGTTCCCTCAAATATAGCATTTTGTATACTCTATGCAAATATATTTGACAATCTAGATAAAATGAATAATTTTCTAGCAAAATACAATTTATCAAAATGAATTCAACTTGAAAGATGTAAAGTCTAAACAGACCAATTACCATAAAATAAATAAAGAAAATAGTTAAAAAGATTGCTCCAGTAAATTTTAAAAATTGAAGAAATGATTTAAGTTCTTTTCCTCCATCTACCATCCTTTTTCTCCCCCCTCCCCCCTACCCTCTGGTAACCACTAGTCCATTGTCCATGTCCACAAGTCTCTGTTTGTTTGTCCTGTTCATTTATTGCTTTTAGGTTTATATCCCACATATAGTGATATCATGTGATTTTCAACTTTTTCTATCTGGCTTATTTCACTTGGTATGATTATTTCAAGGTCCAACCATGTTGTTGCAAATGACTGTATTTCATCTCTTCTTATGGCTGAGTAATATTTCATTGTATATATGTACCACAGCTTCTTTAACCAATCATCTATTGTAGGACATTCAGTTGCTTTTATGTCCTAGCCACTGTGCATTGGCTATGAACATTGGTGTGCAAATATCTTTTCAGATATGAGTTTTCAAGTGTTTGGGGTAAATATCCAGTAGAGAGATTGCTGGATCACATGGTAAATTAATTCTTCAAGTTTTTTGAAGAATCTCCATACTGTTTTCCATAGTGGTCATACCAATTTGCAGTCCCACCAGCAATGTATGAAGGCTCCTATTTCTCCCCATCCTCTCCAGCATTTGTTATTACTTGTCCTGTTGATTATAGCTATTGTAACAGGTGTGAGATAGTATCTCATTGTGGTTTTGATTTGCATTTCTCTAATAGCTAACCGTGTTGAGCATCTTTTCAAATATTTACTGATCATTTGTATGTCCTCTAGGGAGAAGTGTCTGTTCAGGTCCTCTGCCATTTTTGATTGGATAGTTTGTCTTTAGGACAGCGAGTCCCCAGGTATGGCCCCCGGACCACGAGATGCAGTAAAACTTGACACCTGTTAGAAATGCAGGTTATTGGGCCATCTCACAGCCTGCTAATCAGAAACTCTGGAGATAGAATCCCACCATCTGTTTTCATAAGCCCCAAGGCAATTGTCTTGTATGTTAAAGTTTGAGGACCACCGATTTAGGGGAATGGGTAAAAGGAAGAAAACCTGGTGTTACTGCCAGCCTCCGTGGTAGTTCATGTTTGTTCCCTAGTGGAGGATGGACACAGGGTTGTTTTGGGGGGGAATTGAGGGACTTACTTCTGCCGGAAAGTCCTTGAGCATAGTGCTGTCTGGAGTAGGAGAACTCCAATCTCCCCAAAGGCTGAGAATTGCATTCCCAGACCTATAAATGTTCATAGGAGTTGGGCTCAGAATGAAGTCACCAAGCTGCATTTACTGTTTACCAAAGCATTGTTATTGACTAATATGAGTTCTTTGTTTATTTTGGATATTAGGCCTTATCAGAGGTGTTGCTTACAAATAAACAGATTAATAGATAGATGATAGATAGATAATACATGACACATGATAGATACATGATAGATAGATAGATAATGGATGGATGGACAGATGCACAGACAGATGGACAGACAGACAGGGATATGCGTGTGTATACATAATCACTTATGGGTTTTGATTCTATAGATATAACCCTAATGCAAATTGTTTATAGTAGAGTTTTATTTTTAATTGCAGGTGGAAGGCGCTTTCTATTTTATAATTTTTAGAGGAAAATGTTTGGTTTTATTGTAATGTGATTATACTATTTATATTATCTCAATCACACACTCAGACACACAAACACACAGATTCTTACTGTTTCTATTAACCATACTATTTTGGGGTAAAGGAGGAAACAATCTGTTTTGGCTTGAAAGACATGTAAATCTCCTACCAGTTATGAATGTTTCCTATTTGTCTTTTCATCTATTGTGACTTCTGTTTTTTAGGAAAGTTGTTGCTAAGGTGTGCAACTTATAATATTAAACTGCCTACATCGAACTGTTAAATCAGAGAAAAATAAACTTTTGTTTTCTTGAAAGCACATTAAAAAAATAAAGGCAATAGCTCTTAGGATACTTGAGAACAGTAAATGAGAAAACACACACACATACATATGTATGTGTGTGTGTATATGTTTACCTATTGATAAATAAACTGCTAGATTTATTTCTCTTTTTAGTTAATATTAGCATAATTTATGGTAATATATTGGAATCTTTTCCATGATCAGACTGTGTCTCATACAGAAGTATAATATCAATTGCCCTTTATGCCAATATAAAATAATCCATCTGTAAGAATGCAAGAATTTAATATATTTATAATATAATTACATTATAATTATATATAATTCCTTCACCTCCCAAGTAACATATTATATATTATATATAATATGTTATATATGCATATATGATTCTTAGTAAAGAAAACACTAAATTCAAAACATTTCTGGGTGGTAGTAGAGATTTTATAATGCAAGAATACTTCTAATAATGAAAAATTCTTTCTTTTTCTTATTATCTATTCAAAACTTTTATAACCCAATTCAATTCCAAACAAGCTTGAATTTTGCAGTACAATTTTCTAGTTATGTATTAAAGTCCCTGTAATCTGTTGAATGGTGGTCCTGAACCTTTTCCCAATTCACTGTTGTATCTCTATTACATGGGAGATGAAAGAAAATCAGGCTAAGTTTGACACTGATTCCTCTGAATCAGATTTGACAATTCAACTTTTATATTATTTCGAGTTAGCACTGTGTCCAAGACTGACTTTCAGACCCATGAAATATAATACCAAAATATTTTTTTAAGGCAAGAAAAAAGAAGGAATTAAAAAAACAGGATGAGAACTTGACGTCAAATCAAGACGGTTGCCTTCTTATCCTTGTTAGAAAAAAAATCAAAGCTTTGGGGCAAATTATGGAGGGCAAATCTTATCAATGGAGTTTGATGGAAATAGATCCAAGAGAACTGACAAGTGGATGGATATGCAACGTATGACGAAGGAGAGTAGTGTGAAAATGTGTTCTCCAGCAGCTGTTAGTTGAACTGGTAAAAACTAAACCCCTAAAAGAAGAGAAAAATTAGTGTAAGAAAAACAATAAAATAAGTTTTCTAACCACTGGAAAACTTCATTTTTGCTTGTCCACCTGAGCAGAGCCATTAAAAGTAACCCAATTATGACCACTGTTTATTTTTTAAAAGTATACAGGTAATCGAAGACCAAGGGCATATATCTATTAAATCTTGAAGGCATTCAATTAAAGAGTTAAGATATTTTTAAGAAAATATTTGTGGAAGCCTTATCATGGGAAACATTGATAATTCTAGATACTGCTAATAAATTATATGATTTTTTAAAACACTTTCTTGTGGGATGACAAATGATGGGCTATGTTGAGTGGAGGGAGAGATTTTGCAAAGTTATTTTCAGAGAGCCATACATTCTCATCAACCCACGGATAAAATACACTTCCAAAGTACAGATGATTCTAGACAGTCTTTATGATGGCTACATGGACACATCGAATTCAGTGTAATTGGTGTAAACTTAGAATCTCATGTGTCTTTGTTATAGAATAAAGATAAAAATTTAGGAAGTAGTAAAAAGAAGGGAAAAAAGAAAGAAAATAGGATTTCTACTGAGGAGTGAAATTCTGCTATCAAAATTTGTGAGATGGAACAGATGCTTTAACAGCACCTCCACATTTTAAAACATGAGACACTTTTTTTTCTATCAATCTTAATCTACAGAAACCCAAATCACATTAAGAGAATCATTATTGAGAACAAATACTGGAACAGAGGCTAAATCCCGCCCCTCTCCCCCAACTAAAACCACAGTATTTGAGACAGATTGACTGAGAAGTCAAAGTCTGTTCTTCCAATCTCTAATGGGAGCTCTTAGGCTAGAGGAAAGAATTAGGTCAATTAGTCTTACAAAACTAAAGCCAAGTGTTATGCACAATTAGGTTGAAAAAACTGGACTAATTGGATTACTGTAATAGAGTATTGTACCCCTCAGTAATGCCAGAAGTGTACTTTAACTGTCACCCAGGAAGGCCTATTGATATTCTAAATAGCACAGGAAAGAAATGTCTTTTAAGATGAGAGTTACTAAATGAGGAATGGGAGTGGTCATTTATGGAAACAGTACAGTAAGCCTCAATTAGGGCAGGACATCTCTGGACAATGTAGTCTTTATCAAGTGGCATGGGCAACACAGATTAAAAGGGAGTTCAATTTCTCTATTGAGCAACTGTTGTAATTGGGCAGAGAAAGAAACAACACCAACTTATTATAAGGATTGATGAATAGTGATAAATATGCCATCTGAAAGTCAATGTCTATAAAAACTTGTGATAGATATCTGGAATATGATTATGTTCCCAAACTACTATAATCTATAATTATTGATCAAAGGCATCTTGTCTACACCCAGTCACTGGGAATACACAGTTAGCGATGAAAGGTAATTTCAATTGAGAAGAAATAAGAATGACACTAATTTAATTGATTTATGATGTGTGAAATAACAGTTTCATTATTCTCCTACATGCATGCCTTAGAACAAAAGAGTAATAAGTTCATTGCTAGAATTAAATGGAAATCAAATTTAGATAGACAATAACCAACAGGATGAGAGAATATTTCTGGAAGTTGATTTGAAGCCTCTAATTAATGTAATATCTGTAGAGAATTATTAGCAAGAAAAAAAAAGTTTAAGTGGCCTTAGAAAGATTATATACCCTATTACAATCTTACAAATGCTCAAATGACTATGATGAAAAACAAGAAACTAAAACAAAGTAATCGAGCTTGAAATACACTGTTAATAGGCCTCAGAAGAAATACAGTTGCTATCAGCATGCTTAGTAGTAATAATTCATGAGCCACTTTGCATACTTCAAATCCACACAGTCTTTAGGGTGTTAAGAGACATTCTTTTGAATGAAATGCTGAATAAACTGTTTTAAGACAAATTATGACAGACAGCTGAGACACATATGTCTCAGGATATGTTGACGCACAGCAGAGAGTATGTTGAGAAGAAAGAATTACCTACCCATAGATTTCTGCCCACTCTGGTCAAATCTCTTTGGACATATGTTATTAACAGCTATTTTATAAGTGGACCAACGGCATTTGCTAACACAAAGTGCCTAGTTTGGCTAGGATTACTTATGACAAACAACGCTATAATCCATATATGGGTGGGGAGGGGGTATTGCAGAGCTCCCTGGGAAATGTCACACAAGCTATTGATATAAGAAATGGATGTTTCATTATGAAAACAGCTACCTTTGATGCAATCAACGATGGCATATGTTGCTTAAAACCTCATATATGAAATCCGAACCTCAGTATTTCCTAATGAGGTAAGTATGAAAAAGGTCTGTTGTGTAGGCTCATTGTTCCTTCATCTTCTGACTAATCCTGTCTTTGAAATCATACAGTTTGGCGTTGCGTTTTGCAAGTGACTTGATGATTTCAAATTTTATGTTATCTCAATTAATAATTTCTTAAAGGCAGTATGCATTCAGATTGGATAACAACACAATTTGTGAAATACCAAGTTGAAGTATTCCACAATTTGAAACCTCCTCTTATATTTTTTGGTACTTAAGTTAATACAGTTTCAGTCTCTTAGCTGCAATTCCAAAACTGTAAAAGCAAAAAATATCTTCATAAGTTCTCTGCTAAAACTTATTTGGTGGTAAAACCTGACCTGATTGACTTTATTTATCTTATTTTATAGTCATCATTTCTCTCACTGGATGTGACTATCCATATTTTTAGTGGAGAAAAATAAATATCATTGATTATAGAGTCATACTCAATCTCCTTTGCAGATGTTACACAATAAAGACCATGTTAACTTAAATCTATAATATGCTGAATTAGAAAGACACTTGGTCCCAAAGGTTTCAGGTAAATGACTGTATACCAAGAATCAACAATTATTTGAATTCGCCAAGACATAAATCCCTATATTCAGCCAATTTTTGTTTTACTGTCACCGTCCACCATCTTTATCTATTCCTCGATACCTGTTTAGAATAACGAGTCCAACATTATAATGAAAAAGCTGTGAATAGAGCAAAATTTTCTTACTTTATTGACAAAACAAAACAAACAACAACAATCCCTTTGCATTTTTCCTTCTTGTGTATCCACATTTGAAATCACATGACCAGTTTAAAAATATTTGGTGTGGGAAATTTGCCATTGTGATGAATTTAAATAAATTGGTCTTTATCGTGTAACATGTTGCACACCTTCGCCCCAGCCACTCTTATGTGATTACCAGATGATCATATACTAATCCATTATTGAGATAATTGGAAGACTCAGACAGGAAGTCCCACACTTTTGTCCCTCCAAATCTTTAAGTTTGTCCTCAATTTCTCTGTCTCATTCAATTTTAATATTCTCATAACATATATTAACCTGAAATTATCCTACTTGTTTACTTGAATATTATCTATCTTTATTTCAGCCAAATTAGAAGCTCCAATCAAGGAAGAAATAACTTCTATCTTTCTTATTCCCTCTGGTATCCCCAGGTGTAGAATAGTGTTTGTCACTTAGTATGTGTTTGAAAAAGTCAATAACCCAACTTATTCTTGAAAATCTATTTTATTGTAATTAACAAAAATTGACTTTTAGTTGTAGGTGAATGAGTCTAATTTAAAAGAACAAGAAAGATTTTTTTTTCCCATGCCAACAATTTTAAAATAGATGCCTTCGATTTTGCTTATTATTAAAGAATAATTGGCACTTGGTAAAAGAAGTAGTATTTACTTTCCTTGGAAGAATTTTCGTTTGGATTTTATTAAATTATCTGAAGCAGCATAGCATTTTCAACATGTAAACATAAAAAACTGGATGCATCTCTCATGCCACATTAAAATGCTCTTCTTAATGTATTTAACACTTTATAAGTGCCAGCTCTGGAATTTAGTTCTCTCTGTGTGATCAGATAGTTAACTACTATTTATCTGAGAAATTCAATGAACCTAACATTTTCTTTTCTCTTGAATCATTTGTTTTAGATTAAACACTTCAAGAGTAATAACAAAATCATCAAGTACTTTTAGCACACTATATTAGGCACAGGGCCTTTCCACAGCCCATTGTTGTGATTATGTTTATTAAAAAAGAATAAAAAGGAAGAGGAAGAGTAGAAGAAAAAAAGATGAAGATGAGGAATGATGAAGATGATAAAGAGGCTAAAGGTGTGCAGTCTTCAGTTCTAGTTTCTGTACTATACAACCAGACAAGTGAAGTTTTATCTCACGACCTCTCTTTATATGCTATTCTTGGAAAATGTGAACCTTAAAGCACATTTTAGGAGGTTTGTTATCTTTCCCTAGACACCGAATTAAGGGCCAGGACTGCATAAACCTGCCACCCAGGGCTCCAGATTTCCTTTAATGCCTTTTCCCCCAGTCAGTATTTTACATTTTTTGCTCATGCTCTCTCTTCAGGTACCTTTGCTATTCTTATTATCGATTTGTACTTTAGATTCTAGTCCGATTTTCCCCCATTCTCTAATAAGACTGTGTTTCCCTCAATAACTTTAAGCCTTAGTCTACAATGGAGCCTCAGAGAAAAACTGTTCTAAATACTTTGTCCAAGCCTAGGGAAATGAAAGGGAAATGGAAGATTCAAAAGTCTCTCCCCATTCACACATAATAGGTTTCTTGACCAAAGGATGGCAAGGTTGGGAATTAATTCTTTTATAATAAGCTATTGCATAATAAGGGATCATGTGGAAAATAAGCTGCTGCACCACAAAATGATATGCTCATTTCTTGAAACAATTAAGAAGTAGAAGAAACTGTACAGTGGTACTGCAAATCTCCCTTATCAATTTCTACCCATAATCAGCCACAGAAGCAGTTATAACATTTAATATAATGATTTCCTGTAATTTACTCTATCTTGAAATCCTCCCTGGAAACACTCACACTTTTCTCAGAGCCCAGTGATTGGGCCAACACAGACCTTCACCATATTTTGTTACTCTGAATTACATAATGTACAAAGCATCTGTGTCTTCACTGTGTTGTATGTCCTTTGAGATCAGTTGAGTCTTTTATCTTAAAGAGGGACAACATTTGTAGGTCGGTTAAATCATCACAACTCATTTGAGATTTTCACACTTAGCTAATTCTTCTCACATATTTCTAGGCAGAAAACCATCTGCCACGAGACATGTTAGAATTTTATTGGGATCTCAAGAAGGCTTACGAGTGATGTCATAAAATTAGTCCATTGTAAATTAATACAAAGGCAGGGAGTATGAACAAATGTAACGTATTGAACTAGTATGTGCTCAACCTTTCATGTAAGCTCACTGAAGTGATTTAAGTTTATAAAATAGGTATTTTATTATTAATAATGAATGAATTGACTCTCAGAGAGTTAAAGTCAAAATTGAAGTTCAAGTCTTTACATTTCTTCTGGGTGTATCCAGTGGTCATTTGAGGTAAAGTTTGAGAATAAATTCACTCATAGAAAATATGTATTAAGTAAGTAAAGTTTCTTAAAGAAAATTATGATCACTAACACAGCACTTTAAATTGCTAAAATTGTGGGTTAAATTATAAAAATTTAATTACCAAAAATATTAAAGTAGCACTGTTATCTGGAGAACTATTTAAAAATGAACTTAAGTCAACATGTCATATCCTTTTTAAAAGAGGAAATAAATATCTTGTGTCTAATGTGTCTAATAGAATATATCAACTGACCCCCCAAATGCTCAAACTAAATAGTTCATGAATGCTGAGTAAACTGGACTGGATAATGTCAGACTCAGGTGGAACTCTGTTTCTATTTCCTTAGGTATATTTTTAAAAACACATATTTTTATTCTTCATTTATTAACACTTTAAAATCAAAGTAGCTGGTCATTCACAAAATCTTCTGTAGCAAGACACTTAATTTCTGGAACTTCTAAAACTTAGTTAAGTGGTAAAAATAGATGCTAATACTAAGTCTAAAATGTCAGGAACCACATTGTTTCCTCCTTATTTCCCCCAAATCTATGTCTCTTATTTGCATTCTTAATACTAAATACCTTCCATTGCCATTGACAATTGTTTAAATAGAAATTCTATAATGATCATTGCATAGAATTCAATCTAGATTAGATGCAGGATGCGTTAATTATCTTTATTGTCACTTCAGGATGATACTAAAATAAGACATAGTAAAAAAAACACACAGAAACATACTGACTATGTCATACATTAATTCTTTCTACTATATATTTTATATGTAATTCAGAAAGAAAGAAAATTTTCCCACAAAAAAATGAAAATATGTGGCCTGTGACCAATAAAACTCTGTAATTGTGTATGTAAATCTAAATAAATGTTGACACAATAAAACTGAAATGTCCCCATTAATCATAACTATAAGATAAAATCAAAGAAGTGAATAATAATATACATTAGTAAGAGACAGAAAAGGAACATTTTTAGATATAGTATTGTGAGGTCATTTAATCATTTGGAAAGAGGGTAGAGAAATCTATTCACTTCAAAGTTTTAATAAAATAGACATAATAATTTTAATAACTACCTAGAAAGTACAGAGTAGTTATAAATTCTAAAATGCTAAGATAAACATTAATAAACATGTAACTATATATCACAGATAAGAAAATAAAATAATATGAAATACAAAATAATATGGGGAAAATAAATCTTACTATATAATTTTCATATTGGTAAAAATGAAAATTACTTAAAACTAAATGATAATGTGAATACTACTGATATAGAGTGTGGGATACGTGGTGATTAGAGAAATATTTATATTTTTAAAAACTCTTCTAAGAAAGAAAAATTTATTGCACCTGAGTGATTTACATTTGAAAAGCAAGCAGGCTGAAGTATTAATGAAATAAGAATCCAATTTAAAAAGGAAGAGAAAAAGATAGGTTAAACTTAAACAAAGAAATAAGAAAACTTAAAAAAAAATTTGAAAAATATCTGAAATAGGAAGCAAATATATAATAGAGATGATCAACAATACCAATGATTGTTCTTTGAGATAAAAAGAGCAACCAGTGTTTGTGAACAACAATTTTCTGATGTTATTGTCATATTATTTTTCTGCTAACATTTTGACTCATATGTGATAACATTTCATTTTTTTCCATTACTCATGCTGTAAAATTTATAAAAATGTGGTCCAATCCTTCATATGTTCTTCCTTTTTACCCACTTTCTGAATCAAAGTAATAATTTCCCTCACTTTTCTTCTGGAGATGCATCAAGGAAAGAAGTATATAATGTTAGGAATAAAAGCATGAATATAAACAGATATATTGTGGCTTATAAAACTTTTATCATTAAAATAATCTAGTATTAGCATAAATATTGAGAAATCAATGAATGAAATAGAATGAAGAATCAAATTCAGTCTTTGTATACGACAAGTTAAAGTTTGAACAGTTCCACGAATAGTACTGAAAAAAATTGTCAATAATACAGAGCCAAACGAATCACAGTCCCAAGTAATACATTTAAAAGTTTTTAAATGTGCATAGTTTTATGTGTATTAAAGATCTATATTTAAAAAGGAACCTTTTAAAAATTTTTATAAGAACAGTTAGGCATTATCCTTATTTTTTTAATATTATGAAAAATTTGTTAAATATGACATAAAAGCAAAAACAAGAAATAAATTCATAAATTTGATTACATCAATATTGTCATTATCTGCACTTCACAAGATATTTCACCATTATCTTATGTTGATATGTAGGTATCTCAAAGATAGACTACATTACCATTCATGAAACATAGGGAAAATCTGTAAGTCAAAAAGAAAAACCCAAACAATTCCACTTTTCGATATAGGCCTAAGAGAAAAATCTCACACAAAGCAAGAACGATCACTATTTACAAAAATAAAATTTGGGAGAAGAGACTAATATCCACATAGTTTTTGTATATTGACATAATGGAATAACCATCCACAATGAAGCTGAATGACCTGAAGCTACACATATCAACGTGTTAATCAGTGTTAGTCAATCAATGTTAAATTTAAAAAGCAGGTTGAAAAAGACATACAAGTAAGATTTATACAAAGAATGAAATGTAAAACATGGTTAGGCTATGAATATAAATAAAAAGAGTGAATTTTCAAAAAGTTACAGGAATGATATAAAGCAAATACGAACAGTGGTTATATTAGAAGGAAAGAGAGATGCTGTCAGTCCAAGAAAATAGAAGTTTCAAATGTACATATTTAGTTTTAATTTTTAAATGAATATTCATGCCTTAATATTTAATTGCATTATTATTCATAATATTTGAATATCTAAAATATTACGTCATGAATTTCGAATTGGACTAATTATATCTTCTCAAATTATTGTGAGGATTAGTGTTACAAAGGTACACATGAAGCACGATATCTGATACAAATACTTTTACTGTTATCAAAATTATTATCAATATATGTTAACTTCTGTCTTTTTAATAGTAGTCATCATAATGAGTGTAAAGTGGTTTCTCATTGTAATTTTAAATTGCATATGTGTAGTTTCATGCTATCTCTTTATAACTACACCTACCCCCTTTCCCTCAAATCTCTAATCTGGCAACCACTAATCTGATAATCTGCTTTTCATCACTGTAAGTATGTTATTTCACAAATGTTCAGAAACGGGATCATACAGCATGTGTCCTTCTGAAATTGTTTTTTTACAGGAAGTATAATTTTCTTCAGATTCATCTAATTTTATATATCAGTTTTCATTTTTTTTGCAGAATTTTTAGTTTTTTTTTTCTGAATATTAACCAGAAAATTCAAAGATAGGAAAATTGAAATTATCCAGTTTGAAGAACAAAAAGATAAAAGAATGATGGAAAGTGAATAGAGCCTAAGTATGATAGTATGTTATTAAAAAGGCTTAGGTGTGTATTATAGGATTGTCAGAAAGTGAAGGGATAAAAAATAGCAGAAAAAAAAAATAGAAATTAATGGCTACAGGCTTCTCAAATTTGAAAAAAATATGTGAGTATACACAACTAAAAAGCTCAATGAACTCCAAATAAACTCAACACAGAGGCCCACTCCAAGACACATTATAATTCAACACTGAAAGACAAAGACAGGAAATCTTGAAAGCATTAAGGAAGAAGCAGGTCACCACATATAAGAGATCATCAATAAGATAATAGACTATTGTTTATCAGAAACCATGGAAGCTAAATGCAATGGGATAGAATGCTTAAAATGTTAAAAGAAAAACAAACAAACAAACAAGAACTCTATATGCAGCAAGCTGTACTTCAAAAATCAGGCAGAATTTAATATACTTCAGATTAACAAATGTTGATAGAATTAATGCTAGTACACCTGTTGTATAAGACTAGAAATGGAGTCCTTCAGGCTGAAATAAAAGGACACTACACAGTAATTTGAGGTCATAGGAAGAAATAAATATGTCCAGTAAAGGTAAATGTGTGGGCAAGAAAATATCTAAATATATATATATATATAAGAAGGTAATAAAAATGGTTCGCTATTAAAAAATAAGCTAAACACAAAATATGACAATAAAGGAAGAATGAATTATACAAAAAATAAATAGCAAAATAGAAGAAGAATGCCCTTATCAGTAATTATTTGAATTATAAAAGTATTAATTTCTCCATTTAAAAAGTAAAAATAGAATGGATTAATAACAAAGACACAACTACAAAACTTACTTAGATACAAAGACATAAGTAGGTTGAAAGTTAAAGGGTGAAAAAATATATTAATACTAATACTAATAGTAACCAAAGAGAGGTAGGGTAGCTATAGTGATAATTTTAGACACTCTAAGTCTAAAATTGAAACAAGGAAAAAAAAAGATATATATTGGTGAAAGTGTCAATTTATTAAGAAGATATAACAATTTAAACATATATTCACTAACCATCATAGCTCCAAAATATATGCAGAAAACACTGACAGACTCAAAGACATAAATAGATAGATCAATAATAATTGAAGACAAATACACCACTTTCAATAATGGAAAGATAATCTGGACAGAAGAAAAATATGGAAATAGAAGAGTTGAACAACATTATAAACCAATTAGGTATGACACATAAATATAGACTGTCCACCCAGCAACAGCAGAATACATATTTTTTTTCAAGTGTGTATAAAAGATTCTCCAGGATAGACCATATGTTCTACCATAAAATAGGTCTTAATAAATTTCAAAAGACTGAAATCATATAAAATATATTTTCCAAACATAATGAAATATAACTAAAAATCAATTACAGCAATATCATATTATTTAAAATTTTAAACATGCAAAATTACTCTCTGATGATACAAATCAGAACCTTAAATACCTTTGAAGATAATAACTTCAAGGAATCACAATGAAGGCTTCTGGGATTCTCACAGTGTTCTATTTCTTCATTCGAAATACATTCTGCATTCACTTTGTATAAATTCACTGAGCTTTACACTCATAATTTGTAAAATTTTTTAATATGTTTTATCCTGGAATACAAGAGTTTAAAAAGGGATGGAAACATTAGACTTCAGTCTCACATAAAAATATATTCTAAATGGAAGATTAGCAAATGAAAAGCAATATGCTACAAAATAATTTCATGATTAAATATTTTTCATGTAAGCTTAAAGTTTTGAGATGTAAATATCAGTCACCAAACCAATTAAAATAATTAAAATAAAACAATTAAACCCTTTCTGCACCAAAGGCAAAATTTAAAAAGTCAATGAATTAAAGGGTTAAATGTGGCAGATAAAGTTTAATAATTTCAGAAGAATGTTTAGGAAAACATAACACCTTGGGGAAATAGAATTTCTCAAACAAGACAATATGCTAATCTTAAAAGAAAAGGTTTATAAATACAACCATAGTATAATAAAGAATATCTATTTATCAATAATACAACAGGAAGAAATTAAAAGGTAAGTTTCAATCTTGGATAAAATAGTTGTAAAATAACTAATCAAGAATTATTTTTCAGAAAAAAAGTATTATCTTAAAAACAAACAAAAATGAGAAAAAAATGTAACTGACTAATGAGAAAAAATGGAACTAATGAATGAAAGTTTTCAGGTCAATTTTACAAGTGCAAACAACATAATTTTCTTCACACACACCAAAATTCAAGCATATTTTTTAAAAGAAATAGATTCAAGATGAAGTTTAATCTGGCAGCCATCCATGATCTGTAATTGGCTGTATGGGGTATGGACTAAAAACTATTTTATCAAGCATTAGAAGATTAAATGGTCTAATTCTGAGCTGATAATTGGGACACTGGATTTTAGGATTCTAAGAGGAAATAGCAGTTACAACATAAACTGGAGAGAATGAGAAAAAAAAAAGGTCAAGTACAATTACAACACTAGCAAAAGCTGAGACCAAAACTGTAATGTGTTTCTAACTCCTAAGTTTTCATTATGTACAGGGCTCCAAGAAATGGAGTAATTGCTTAAGATGACAACCAATAATTCACAGGAACATGATTTTAAATCAAATCTTTCCAACAGTGGAGACCTTGCTTTCTCATATGAAATCCCAATAGAGGACAGGAATCTGATTCTGACTTTTGGTGTGTTTTGACTTGGTCTCACCTTAAAGACTCAGATGTAGAAGGTTTCTCTTAAGATTCTAAAATAAAAATATTTGACAAGTTAGACAAAAAGTATATATCTCATTACCTCATAGCAAATGTCAGAGTTAATGATGCCTTGTTGGATGTTTTCTTATAAGTAACTATTTCCTATCTAATTTTAGCACACCTCAAATGTTCTGTTATTTTGTGAATTGTGAAAATTCAATTGTCTAATAATTTCAGAAAACATATACTCTCTGTGAATGTGTGGAAAGTAACATATGAATATATATGGAGAGTAATAAATAGCACTTCTCTATCTGCTCTATATGTTATATACTCTATACTCTTAACTATTCTGTTTATTATCTATATTATACTCTCTATATATTAATATATAGGTATATTTTTATGACAGTTGAAGAAGATACTCATGATAAAATTTCATGACTGTATAAACCTTTTTTTCCTATAATTCTGATTATCTTACTTCCTAAGCATATGAGAAACTATGTGACAAAAAGTTAATGTTATAGTTATTTTCATACAATCCAACTGTTTCTTATTCACTATAAAGATAATTGAGTCTATTTTTTTATCATAACAAATCTATTTAGCCATTCCTTTTAAAAGAGTAGTAATTTTCTAAACAGTTTTATTAAGATAAATGTTAAACTGCTGAAAATAACGCAACATGTTAAATTAGTTTGGTTATTTCCTGTGCATGGAACAAAGAGCCTAGGAAGGTGAGACAACTTTGCTCTGTGATGTTTTCTTTCATGGATTTGTTTTCTTCCCATTTTATCCTCCAACATTCTCGCAGAGGTCTTCATCAGCATGGTTGATGTTACACTTCTACCACAAAAGATCAACATTTCAGTCTGCAAATGAGAAAAGAGAGGAAGACCAGGGTAATAAATATGCTTTTGAAAAAAATCCCACATTTTTGTTCATATTTTATTGATAAGAACTTGTATACAGAACCATACATGGCTGTAAATGTGAGAATGAGAAAAGCAGTTACCAGCTATGCAGCCAAGTGCCCAGAAAAAAAGAAGGGAATGGATTTTGGCAAGGGGAAACTAGCAGACTGCCAGTGTCCCTCCTTTCTACCTGAGCAGTCTTCTGCTAACAAACTGAACTCATTCTCTTACCAAAGCACAAAATCCAACTTTCTGTCCTATGGCCACACCCAGCTCAAAGCCCAGAATCTGAGGCTAATGGACATGTCTATCCATATGTTAAGTTGTGAGTCCTACAACCTGGCTACTTATGAACTAACAGAAAATAATCTGCCCTCTATACCAACCCTCACCATACACAGACATATTTGAGTATGCCCCAACAATTTATGGAGTAGAAGCAAGAATATAAAGGAAGACTTATATAACATATACCTAAATATTTAAAAACATAAATAAGGCAAATGATTGTTAAATGCAACAGCTTCTATCTGCCTTCTGCCTGATCTGTCAAATTTAGAATTCCCAGACTCATTTTTTTCATCTCAGAATGTGTCAATACAGAGAGAAATGCCCCCAGCTCCTAATCCTTAGCCATGCACCTTCCTTTTCTTCACATCCTTCTCTTATGGTCAATTGTGTGAAGTTTAGCCTGCAAATCCAAACTACAGCCATACCTTCCATGAACACCTTCCCCTTAGTTCTTGGGCTTAAACCAAGGCCAACAGTGGAGTTGGCAACTCTTAGGAAGATAACATGGATAAAAAATCTGTGAAAAACCTGGAAGTCAATGGTTGATTGTTTGGACAGGTCATTCTGGAGCCCCAGGAATCAAGAGCATGGCCCAGAAGCAGAGCACGAGATCCAGATGTGCATCACTGCCACTTGGCCTGTGGAATCTTACGCTGATGATTGAGGCAGGCTGAGGAAGGAAGGAGTAAAGGTGCCAAAGCATAGAGCCCAGCAGAAAAGCCCCCTTGCCTGAGTCTCCAGTTGTTAATGGGAATAATAGATGATAGTGGAGCTGCAATGAAATAGTTCCAACTAAAAATTTTATACGGAAAATAGAAACAAGTCGGTCTGTCCATTATAATGATGAAATCCTGGGAAGAAATGATAAAGGTTGGTTTTGTGAAAGTTAAATAAATTCATTGCTTAGACTCATTCTTATCTGTGAGGAGAACCACCTTTTCTTCAATCTTTCTTGGCATTTGGCTTTGCTTTCTGAGAGTTTCTTCATTGTGTCCAAAATCTTCTGTGGCCACCTCTGAAGTAAGACTTATATTCTCCTTTTTGGTTGCATAGTTTCTCAAATTACTTTTTGCAGTTGCTGTTTTAGGAGCCTAAAAAGTGCTTTAGAAATAAACAGATTTTTGCAGACCAATCATTTGATTTATTTGTAATTATTCCTGTAAAAATTTATTAGGCTCCTGGTCTATTTGCTTCACTTCAGTACCAGTAGGTGAGGGATAAATCACAGTGTTCTTTTATGAATATTGTTCCTAAGTCTGACTTAAGATTTTCTTCTGTGTGCCCATTTCTCCCTAAGCCACTGTAATAGAAGCAACTTGAAGAACTCTTAATACAGTAGACTGGAGTGAAAGACAATGTTCATACTCTTATAATTGCCTCAAGTTTAGATACTCTTTCTTAGCTGAATTATAATCAGAAGCCTGATAAATGTTCTAATAAATGTTCAGAATCACATTTTTATCTTCATGTATTTGAAGAATACAAAAAGAAGTTGGATTTTCCAACCCTGCAAAGCCCTATATTTATGGACCTTATCTTTCATCTTATTTTGAAAGTTAAGTCAAATCTTGCCTGAGGTTATTTCTTTACTGTAATCATTTGCGTAATACAGCAAGAATCAAGCAATACACATTCACATTACAGCTCTTTACAATCATTTCCCCAGAGTTACAGGCTCAGTAGCCACATGTTCTGGTTTACAGATTATCAAAGACAACAGCCTATCAACTGTGGTGACATGTTGGGTCACCAGCTTTTCAAACTTTATGGGTGCATACTTTCAGACCACCAACCCAACACTACATATTTTGTTTTTGCTTGCAATATTAATTTCTGTTTAATTTTGACTAAAGTTTAGGCTGCAATAGCAAGAAATCCCTAAATATAATGGCATAAATAAAATAACTAATTTCTAGTTTCACCAAGCAGTTGGATTCAGTCATATGCCCAGGAGGATTAGAGAATGTATTTGGAATAATAACTGGTATGGTCACTTTATCTTTAAAATCTGAAATGACACTATCACTCCAGAAAGTATTCTATAAAGGTCAATGATGATCTAATGATTAAGTCAAATACCTCTCAATATTGACTTAATCATCAGATCACTATTGACCTTTATAGAGTATCGCCTGAATACCTTCCTTAAACTCCTTCCCCACTCTTTCATTCCTCCTTCTTATGGCACCTCAGTATTGAACCATAACCTTCAAACCTTGAACACCTGTTCTCTTTTAATTCATCAGAGAGTCTTTTCTTTTTCACAACTTTTGCCCTCACTTTTGCAAACTCTAGAGCTCCTTGGCAGTCTGTTTCCTATTCCATGTTTTATGGTCCATCTTTCATTTTTATCTCTACTTCGTAGATTTCTCTACCAAGCTCCACTCCCCACTTCTGTCTGCAGATGTCTCCACACCCTAGCCTCACTCTTCTAGTTTAACTTTTCACTTTTCCTCTGATACCATTTGAAGAATACCGTTTACTCGTCGTAGTTCAGACTCTGTGCCATTGTTCATGGTATCTCTTTATTTTGCACAAAATCTCTTTTGTTTTACTGTCTCTTTTTCTCAGCCCCAGATACATTCTTCAATGCTTATGTCAAACTTATGTCAAAAATAAAATGTTCGTAGGAATTCAGTCGTATATGAAGATTCTATCCACATAGCTTTCTATTTTTCTTATGAAAGTCTGACTTTAACCAAAGTTTTTGTCTACTCTCCTCCTCTAATCCATTATCCCATAAAATGTACTGTGAAATACTAGAATTTCTCTGACATCTAGGCACCTGCTATTTTGAGTTGCATAATCCTCTTCCCTGCTTTTGTCTTCCTAGTAAATACTTTCAAATCCCTCTCAATATGATGCTGATACCTCTGAAGAGACACCAGTGGAGACTTCAAGGAGGTCAGGCCCAATTTCCTTTATGTCCCTATAATTTCAGTGTTTACAAGAGCAATGTACAAGTTTGTCATATGTATCATATTTTTAAGTTGTTAGCATAATTCAGAAAAATTAAATTGTAAGAGAAAATCATTTTAGAACTGTTCTAAATTGCTTTCGTAAACCATGAAAAGTACATACAGGTAGACTAAATCATTCAATATAATTGCCTGCGATATCAAGTATCAGTTTCAAGGCTTGCTTTTATTTTCTCAGTTTCTCCATCTTATCTTGTTTAGTCATTCTCTCAGGTGATGTCTCATCATTAGTCTTGCTCGTCTATTTGTTAGCTCTTTTGTTTAATTTAACGACGAAATTTCTTTATAGATTTTTTTCATTTTACAGAGTTTTGAATATGTCTCATCTCTTTATGATGTCCTTTCCCCCACAGTTTCTAGTCCATTTTTCACTTTGAACACTTTAAACATGCTTATTTTAAAATCTCTTTCATAGATCTCTATTGTCTCTAGTTCTTAATCAATTATTTAATATGTATTGTGGAGGTTATTTTCTATTGTAGCTGAGAACTTGGGAATGAAAAGACTCCCTATATAATATTTTATTTATGTTTTGTACTCATAAGTGTTGTCTAAATTCAGACCACTTGTTAAAATTAATTTTTGACCTGAAATTTCTACAACTCATTGGTGTTTTATAAGCATTCTGCTTCCTTACTTCATATCTGAGATATTGGGATAAAAATCTAGTCTTGTTTCAAAAATGAGTCAGCATTTCCTCAAATCTGATTGATGGAAGACACTCAGTTCCCAGTTCTGTTCCCTAGAGCTAGCTGAATGTGAGGATCTAGGGCATGGCCATCTTTATTTTGGGGACTTTTGTGTGTATCACCTTTTGATAGCCACTGAAATGCTTAGCCTTAACTCCCACTTGCAGTTCTGCTTCATCCTCTTTTTACTTATAACTTGGAATTGCACCATAGATGTATAGTCTTCATGTGTTTTAGGTGTATAATCTCTTTTTATATGTTTGGATAAGAGAGAGGAGTCTTAAACATAATCTCAAAGCGTCGTAGAGACTTCAAGCCCTGGGCTCTTTAAATATTTTATTTGATTTAGCACTCACAGCAATTGCTGGATCAAGTATTTTTAATTCTCTTATAAGTGAAAAAGCCAAAGCTTAGGTTAATAAAATGTGTCCAAATTCACACAGAGCATAAATACTAACCTAAGTCTTATTAACAAAAAAAGTTCATTTATAATGACAGAAATAGCTATAAGTGTTTTTATGTTTGCTTTCACTTCAGAGTTCCTTTAGGAATCCCATATGATGAGAAATATAATAAAAATAATAATAACACAATAATTTGTTCCACAAATATTTGAACACCTCCCATATGCAGACATTGTTTGAGGTGTGGAAGACACAGTGTTTTCAGGAGAAAAAAATGAATACTAAAAATGACTCATACTGTGGTGCTTTAGTTTTAAATGTTATAGTGAGTTGTAAAGCAATGCTAATAGAAGAAAATAATCAGTGGGAATGAACTGATGTGTATAAACTTTACTTAGGTAGGAAAGTGAAGAAAGTCTTTGAAGAGGAGATGTGGAGGATGATGGCTATCTGAAGGCATAGAGGGAAGGGAAAGTTCTTGCTGACACTGGAAACTACATGTAGGAAAAGGTATATCATGAGCCAGAAGATAACCAAAGAAGACTGAAGAGTCTGCAGCCAAGTAGAAGGGAAATAGCTGGAGAAAGAAGCTGAAGAAAGAGGCAGAGGACAGATCATGGATGCCTTGGCAAGGAATTCAGATTTTGTAATAATGCATATAAAGCTATTGAAATGTTGAAGCAAGGGCATTAATATGATCTAAATTATATTCTTAGAAAATTATTTTTCTGTTCTATATAGAATGAATAGAGGAGAAGCAACAATAGGATTGGCAAGACCAAAGAGGAAGTTGGTATGGTTATTTAAGTGAGACAAATGGGTGACTTGGACTTGGAGATAGAGATAAAAGGGCATATTTGAGTTATATTTTGATGACATAACTGGTAAGACAAATACTAATATTGTTATAAAGCTTAACTTAATGGTGCGCAGTGTGTTAAAAAAAAAAAAGTATTCCTTTCTCACCCCTCATTTTAATTAATCTCTGTGAGATCTTGCCTTCCTGCCCCTAGATAATATATTTAGATGGAAAATCATTCTTGGTTACTTTTACATATTAGAAAACTCATTTTTACATATTAAAATAAAAGCCCAGCTAAGATTGGTCTCAGAATCATAACTTATCTGATTTAAGCATGCCCCCATCTCTGGCCCCAGTCTGTTCGTCCTGAGAATTCTGCAACAGGGAAAACAGTGCGTTATCACTTGTCCTTCCGCTGCTTCTCCCGCCGTCGTCTGGATGGGAAATGGGGCGGGAAGTGAGACAGTGCGGTGAGACAGGAGTTTGGCCCGACTGGTGTTTTTGTAATTTAGCATTGAAGTCCTCCGCATGGCAAATATACTTACATGTTATTTTTACTCTTTCATGAGATACATTGTGACATTTTGGAGGTAAACTTCCTCTGACACCAGAGACCACCAACATTGCCATTTCTTGTAAATGTGTAGATTTTTAAATTAAGCAATGCAGACACAGCTTTTGTTTCTTCTCTAGATACAGAAACCTAGTAAAGCATCGTCCTTGCAGCATAGCCTGCCCGTTCTGCCAGCACATCCTGAGTCTAGAACGTTGAGACTTTTCCAAACAAGACACAAGTCACATCTGTTTTTGCATTGATCAAACTCTCCAGGGGTACAGACCATATGCTCACTAAACCCCTTACAGCATACTTCTGTTTAATAGAAATCTAGACAAGCCAAGAATTGTCTTAAAAAGCATCAGACTGGAGCGGAGATGTCAATGATTTCCTAGTATACTTCCCCTTCTGTCTCATCCATTTTCTTGAAAGTCTCTGAGTTAGTCTTAAAATTAGGGAAAATCCTCCATTACTATAGGTAGCAAAGGGAGGTAAAATGCAGAAGATTCTGACAAGTTTTTTCAAGTCTCTCAATCCACTGAAATTTTAGTTTTCTCTACATAAACTTGGAGGTTGGTGATGAGTTGAGGATAGCAGGATATTTTAAAGCAAATACTGAAATATTTATTTCTTCTAGTATTTTTTTTTATTTTTGTTCATCTCTTACACCTATATTCTCAGTTTAGAGACTATAAAATAATCAGAAATGGGTTTAAAAGCTTTATTTAAATTATTATTTAATCCTCAAATAACTCTAGTTATTAGGATTATGTTTCTTATTTTTCAGAAAGGGAAAATAACACACAAGAAGTGTGAGTTACTTATGTATGTTACATACCTAATATGAAGTAAGCAAGGATAGAACCAGGTTACTCAAGTTTTCTGATAAGAAACTGATAAATCAGAATTCTACAAATTTGAATTGAAACATTACTAAGACTTCTCTGGATTATGATAACTTATTTTTTTAATATCTTTTTTGCTTAAAATATATGGTCTCAACATGAATTTTTATTTTACATGTATATTGCTCATACAAAATTAAAAATTGAAACCTATGAGGTTTTTTTTTTTGTTTATGTATTAAAGTTTTTTGTTTATTGGTTTATATATTGAATCTTCTGTGAAGATGAACTGTTCCTAACTTAAGGGATATTCTTTTCCGTAATCTTCTATGTACTTTCTTCTAAGTAAATCCAAGAGAGGCAATTTTTTCTTAAGCTTTGGCAAGTGTATTTAATAATATTCCAAACTACAATTTAATTTTATCTTTCCTCCGAAAGAAAATATAATTTAATACTTATCTGATTAAATGTTTTAGAATTCTTCTCCAAAGAAAATAAAGTATAAATAAATGATCTTTTATAGAAGTTATCTGCAGTTCAGGTTCATCTAGTATTGCTTTTTGTTTCTTTTCTGAAGAGGAGCTGAAATTTAATTCTAAAGTCTGTATAATGTCCAATCTAAGGAAAAAGGGGGGAGGGGGAGTAAACCCAGTCATTATACCTTCTCTGTCTGTTCACAAGAATGCAATGTTCTAATCTGAAATACTCACCACCCACTCTCACATGTCATTAGAAAAAAAAGTCTGCTGTACTGCTAGAGAAATACTTGTATTGCTAACCAACAATCATATTCTTTCAGAAGTCCTAGACAAAGAAAAACATAATTTATCCCCTATTTGACCACCTATATTTTATTTTCATTCAATCATCTTATTTAAAAAGGTAAATTTGAATAGTTTGAAGCACTTATGTTTTGCATTTCCTAAATAATGATGAACAAAAAGGTGCTAGTTTAATACTTTATATTGTGAATATTTTTTCTCTCAGAAAAGGACTTAAATATCCTCATATACACAAAATCAGAGGAAGTTATATTTTAGGAACCAACGAAGACTTATAGTCACTAGGTCTCTGTAAAATTTCCAGCCCTGCCATTTAATAACCAAAGATACGTTAGCAACAGAAAATCTTTTAGAGCTGTAATGCCTTCATTTGTATAATGGAGACAGCAATAGTTATCTCTCAGGTTTATTACAAGTACAAAATCATAACATTTTTGCAATTGCTTTGCAAACTATAAAGATTTTTGCATTATTAAAATATTTGAAGAAAGTAAATTATACAATTTTTGATGTTTTAACTATTTCTGGGTACTGAAGTACCATTTTGTGTCCTAAACCAGCAGTATACTGAGTGATACCTTAGTGGTCTATCTTCAGGAAATAACTTTCACATGGGTATTACCCAGTTGCATATAATGAAATGTGATATATAATCGAGCATTACACATTTAACTTATCATCTGGGAAATTGGAATTGTCAGTCCCTGAGAAAATAATTAAAACCCATACTTCCACAGAAATATATTGAAATTCATTTCTTGGGTAGAAGATACATGTGGGAGGGAAAAAAAGATAAAATTGCTTTCTCTTTCCTTTATGTTCAAGAATAAAATCTAATTCCTGGAAGAATGCAGTGTAATGTCTAAGGAACAACACAGTAAACAAAACTGTGGATGATGTGCTTAAAAATGTTATTTCAGCTGCAATAAGAAAATAGGAGAACATTATGAAAAATGTTCTGAAAAGTAAGTTTAAGTTCTAAAATGACAACAAAAAAGCTCTACTTAAAAGTATAATACTTAATGATTTACTCTTACAAAGGACCCTAAGTCTTTTGAGATTACATTACTTTGTAGAGTTCTAACCAAAAGTGAGTTCTCTGAATAACTAAATATGCTTATATTCTATCATAACTCCCACGATGAGCTGTCTTTCTCCCAGGATCAATAACAGCGTTAAAATGAAGGAGTCATGGTGAATTAAAACATGTCTGGCTTTTTCCCCAGTTCAACTACAAGTTAGTTAGGTATGGCTACAAAGAAGTATGTTGCGTTGCCTCTTGTCTTTCAGTACTTTTATTGTCATTTACAGTACTAAAACATAAATATATTAACATATATCATATATAAATTAATTTTGTTTCATATAAGTAATTTGACTACTAAGTTAATTTTTAAAAAGTAGTTAGTTTTGAAATTCTTCCCCCCCCCTTTAATTTTCCCGCCTCCACACTTCCACCCCTGACCTATGGATGTTGCCATTTCCTTAAGAGCTGGATCTTTGAAGGTGGGATGTCTCCTCACACACGCTCATGGTGTGCACCCGGGGCCTGCACCCCCGGCACACTCAAGAGCCTGGTGCACCTGGGGTATGGTCTGTGGCTCCACTTAGGGCATGAACCCAGGACTTTCTGTGTGTAAAGCAGACGTGCTAACACTACACTAGGGAGATACCCCTATTTTTGAAATTCTTGATTGGTTTAAACATAGCCTATATAGGAGCTTCTGGTCAAGATGGTGGAGTACCTAATTGTTTGCTCGCTTCCTCTCATGACCACTTCAAAATTTCAACTAAACTACAGAACAACCTTCATTGAGAACTGCCTGAAGTCTAGCTGAATAGAAGTCCTATAACTAAGGATAAGCAGAAGAAGCAACTTGAGATTAGTAGGACAGGCCAAGATGAAGAACAGGTTGGTCCCACACCCATGTGTGGCAGTAAAAATCATGAAGGATATCTCTGTTGAGAAGGTCTCTCCTGAGGATCAAGAGGTCCCAGCTCCACAGCTGGCTTTCCAGCCCAGGATTCCAGTGCTGGAAAGAGAGGCCCCAAAACTTCTGGCTGTGAACCTAGTGGAGATTGTGGTTGTACGTGACAGAAGACTTGAGTCCTAAGTATTCTTCTTTAAGGGCCCATGCATGGACTTACTTGCCAACAGACTCTCTTGCTCTGAGCTCCAGCTGTGGAGCAGCTGCTCAAAAGATTCCAGAGACACGTGGTAACTGAATTGTCTGGCTCCACGATGAGAGCTGGAGAAACAGAAGCTGGGAGCAGAGCTGGCAGAAACCATTGTTACTTTGTTGAACTCTCCCCCAAACCAGCCTGCAAGAGTCTCCACCAACCTAGTAACACCATTCTCCAACCCCAGTCATTCCCTGAGACCCCACCCCACCCAACTTGTGGTCCTACCAAAGCTGCTTGCAGTGGTCTTTCCAGACAAATAGCCTGTCTTGGTTTATGCTGCAGACTTAACTAAAATCTTTTGAAAGCTCACAAATCCCAAACAAGCAGCACCTATAACATTGTATGTCAACTGTAATTGAAAAATAAAAAAATATATATTTAATAAAATACATAAACATAGCTCATAGCTAAATTTAATCACTATTAGGTTTCTTTGCTTATTAATTTTTTTGTACACATTTTGTATTTCAAACCAGGTAACTTTCACTCAAGACTATTAATCAGGTTACCTAGAAAAACAAATGTTACATTAAAAAGTTGAGACCATCTATTCAAAAAATTGAGGGTTCTCCTGTAACTAATATCTTGACATCCATATATCTAGATTTTAAGTTTGCATAATGATTACAAGTAACCACTGAACAGTAAGGATCAAACAGATACTCAGTTTATAATGGAAGGGTACACCGTTTCATAATCTTCTAACCTCTCCTACTTAATAATTGAATCTTTTCAAATGCTCTCAGTTGGAAAGGGAGAAAAATAATTATACGGTTTTACTCATAGCACTAATTACTTTACACTTGTCTTCTATATGCAAGCACACACACAAATACAACACACACACAAAAGCAAACTTCCCTCTAAAGTTCTGTCATCAAGCTACTCTCCCATTTCTCCTTCTCGTTACCATTGACCTTCATAGCAGCTTCTATTTTCACAGTCATACCATGAACAGAAATTTTACTTTTTTTGCAATATGGATTTTACATTTTCTACTTTAATAGAAAAAATAATTTAAAAGCTTAACAAAATTCTTATAAGCAAACAAGTTTTCTGTCCTCATTCTTCCACTCTGTACATTTTTGTTGAATGTCTCTGCTATTTGACTTCTATAACACAATACAGTCCTGATTTCCAACCTACATTTTATGACATTTTTAAAAAGTATGACTTTTTATATTAGTTTTAGCTTCATAGCAATATTGAGAGGAAGTTACAGAGATGTCCCCATATACTCTATTCCCACACATGCATAACTTCTACTATTATCAACATACCCCACCAGAGTGGTATGTTTGTTGCAATTGCTGAACATACACTGACACATCATCATCAACCAAAGTCCATAGTTTGCATTAGAGTTCACAATGTATTGTACACTCTGTAGGTTTGGACAAATGTGTAGTGACATGCAGCCACTGTCAGAGTATCATACAAAGTAGTTTCACTGCCCTAAATGTCCTCTGTTCTGTATCTCTTCCTCCTCCAATCCCTGATAACAACTAATCTTTTTATTATCTCTATAGATTTACCTTTTTCAGAATGTCATGTAGTTGGAATAACCATTCTAAAATGACTTCTTTCACTTAGTACACATTTAAGGTTTCTCTATGTCTTTTCATGGTTTGATAGATCATTTCTTTTTAATGGTACATAATATCATATTGTCTGGCTGTGAACCTAGTGGAATAGATACCAGTTTATCTATTCACTTACTGAAGGACATCTTAGTTATTTTCAAGTTTTGATAGTTATGAATAAACTGATTAAGCATTAATGTGCAAGTTATTCTTTGAGCATTTGTTTTCAAAGACTTTGGGTAAAAACCAAGGAATGATTACTGTATTGTGTGCTGAGTATGTTTAGTTTTATAAAAACAATCTATTCTTCTGAATTCTATTTCTTTACATCCTTTTCCAGTTTTATTCTTGATATTCCTTTCATTTCTATTGAATAAATAATATAATGATTTATAACAGTATTTTTCCAGATCATGTCATGCTAGCATAAAGATATGGGTAACAAAAAGTCTTCCAAATAGTCTTTAGGCTAATCTCCTAGGCATGAGATCTCTGAAACACTGATTTCCCAAGGTTATGAATTATCTCTCAAGATTCTTTGAGGTAAGAGTCTCTTCTCTCTCCTTAGGTCCTTAGATATCTTGCTGTAGATATCTGATTTGTTCTCCCAAATATAAAAATGTGTCTCCTGCACTCCTCATTCTAAAGTAAAAAGGGTTACATGGAAATTACTCGGTCTTATCTTAGTTTCTAATTTTTTCTGATCATGCTAATACCAAAGATCTACTTATGGATTTTATTTCCTATAATTTTATATGACTAAATAACTTACTACCCTTAAGAACATAATACACGGCCTAAGTTATAATATGAGCTCTACCGCTTACCCGCTATGTAACCTAGGAGTAGGAAGGAATTTTTTCAAAGTGTTTCTAGGAGAAGTAATTAAATTAATACATTTCTAGACTGTTTAGGACAGTGTTATGAGTTGAATTGTGCCCCCTTCAAAAATATGTTGAAGTTCGAACTCTGAATTCCTGGGATGTGACCTTATTTGGAAAAAGAGTTTTACATATCTTATTATATTAAAATAAATTAATTATCATGGGCCTTAATTCTAATATCATTGGTTTACATATATATAAAAGACACTGATTTTTTAATACAGTCCAGAAAGAATGGCATATGAAGACACAGAGATACACAGACACATAGGGAACACAACCATGGGAAGACAGAGGCACAGATTAGAGTTACACTGCTAGAGCCACGAAATGCCTAGGGGTACCAGAAGCTGAAGAGGCAAATATCCTTCCCAAGAGGCTTCAGAGGAAGCAGGACTTTGTCAATTACCTGATTTCAGATCTCTACTGTTCAGAACTGTGAAAAAATACATTTCTTTTGTCTTAAGCCACCCAATTTGCAGAACTTTATAAGGACATCCCTAGGAAACTAATATAGTAGCCTCATCATGAAATATTGTTCATCTTTCTCTAAACTATATTTCTCTAAAGCATTTGTATCCAAAATTGTCCAACAGAGAAGAAAAAGATGATCTTCCTACCTATGTAATAAATCTGGCCTTTCTTTTCTTTCTTTTCTTTCCATTTTTTTTTTTACATTTTCTCAATGTCTAGACCCATTTTGTATTTTGATAAATAAATCTGGCCTTTCTTTTCTTTCTTTCTTTCCATTTTTTTTTTACATTTTCTCAATGTCTAGACCCATTTTGTATTTTGATAAATGTGTTTTAAAGGCTATGTCATGCCTCATTAGGAAGTCCAACACAGTAGTCTCAGCATTTCTTTTTACTGCACCATCTCGAGGGCTGAATGGTGCACTTGGACTACGTCTATTTTTATGGTGAGATCTCCCACCACCATCATATTCCTTAATAGGTTTAGATACATTACTCGATTTCACCAGTTGTTTCAGTCTCATAACTGGGAGCTAAATGTCACGTCCAAATTGTTTAGTCACTGCATTTTCAGAATGTTCATGATCATTATTCAAAGAAAACATTATCCAATTTACCCTGGTGCCAGAATTCTCACTGTTGCCATTCTCAGTTCCCTAAGTATTTTTCACCGAGTGTCCTCTGCTACAGCTGTATTAAAGTCCTAACAATAAATGAATCCTCAGCTTGATTTGCTTGCTTCCATGTCTTTGTTCATTCTGTTCCATTTTTCTCTATTACAAATATTCAGATCTCTGTCTATCTGATTAATCTTATCTGCCATCACATTTTACATTTTATATTACTCTAATTTTTCTTTTTATTATGACTAATGGTTTAGAAATTTCTGCATTACAACACAACCACTAAGTCCCCCATTTACAATTGGATAAAGCATACTGGCCCCTCTCTCAGTGGGACTTCCTGTAATGGTTTGTCACTCCAAAGGAAGAGTATTTGATGTCTTTACCTTTGCAAATTAATGGTTTGGTTCTCTGGAGGATAGAAGAGAGTGGTGAAAATTTTGAGTAGTGACTTCTCTTCCCTTCCTCAAGTTAGCACCACAAGAAAAGTTTTCTCAGATTCTCTGTGATTGTCCCTGTGAATCCCTGATAAGAGAGTGTTCCCACTATCTGGCCCTAAGTGGCTTCTCATTCTTATGCTAGCCAACTTTTAGCAATTTAACACTTTTAAGCTATATCTTCTTATTGGCTTATTTGGTCTGGGAGAATAAGCTATAAGTAATCGAATTCTTGGTCTCCTCTCTCCCCAGGCTTCTGATTATTTGATTATACTATAATTGTATTGTTCTAATGTTTTCAGAAAAAATAGTTATTTAGTTTGTTCAGCTTTTTATTGTCCTTCTATCAGCAGTATTCCTTCTAGCTCCATATTTCTCTGAGTTGGAATCTAGAACTTGCCTGAATTGTCTTTTTGAAAAAATATATAAAATTTGTTTTAAAATTTCTTTGCATAAACCTTTCCATATGCAATTATTAACATAGGGGATTTTTTCTTTTTCTTTTCTAATGCTTATGTAATGGAATAATCCATAGTCTCCTTCCTACTTTTAAAGATAACATTTTAATGTCCTAAGGATTCTTGAGACATTTTCCTTGGGGGAGAACCAGTATTCTCCATTTACCCAGAAAACTTCAAAGAGATCTTTGTTTGTTTATTTTAATTAGGTCAGTGTCAATGATTTTTGAGATAAGGTTGACTATTAGGGGAGAAATTAGTTTGTTTTTTTAAAAATACTTTTAGTCTGTATATGATTGTCATTAGACATTTGTATTTTTCTCTTTTAGGTTTAAACTCCTTTGAGAAAACATGTGACCTGATTTTTTAATTCTTTACTATGAAGTATCTTCTTTATACTAGATATTAAATAGTTATTGAATTTATTTAATTTGAGCACTTAGGAACTGTTACCAAGAAATTATATTTTGAGTATAACATATCACATTGCAAGTATGAAAAAAAACAATATTCAATGTTATTTATGATGTTAAAATAAGGTTATCATTACATGGACACCTAATACAAAACACACATAAAGAAAATAAAAAATTCATCTAAGCTACTCTCATTCTTCTTACTGTCCTCTCAAAAAATGATCAAATTTTGGTGGACATAGATTATCAAAAAAAAAAAGAAAGTTGAATGCTGTTCACTTTGGGTCAAATAACTTTACTAGGAGCACAATAAGGAGATTAAGTCAGCCAAAAGGCAGCTCACAGTCAGGTTGTTAATTGTAAGCATAAACGTTAATAATAATTAAAAGACTAAAGGGACAGATGGAGTGGTGATAGAAGCAAATTTTACTTAATTTCCATCAACATTAGCTTTATTCCTGTTTAAACAGTTGAATGAATAAAACTTTCATGAAATTTATATAAAGTCTTCCAATGTTCTATTTTCTTTCTTGCCCGAAATATAGAAATGAAACAGATTTGGAAAACAATAATAACTGATTTCATTGTTTGTGGAGCTCTGTGGTGATGGTACATACATATAGTAATGGAGGTGGGAGGGAACAAAGATGGTTCCAGAAAGATCTGTATTTAGATAAGTAATATGGACATTTTGTACCAGATATAAAAAAATGTTGCCCTATTAAACCACCTTTCATGTTATTCTATGATCATGCTTCTTTCCTCAATACTGGTTCCTTTCCTCCCAAGCTATTTCTTTAAATGAGAAAGATCAAGACAGATAACTTGCATACACTGAAATTAAGCAAGTAATTCTTCTTAGTCTTGAGGATTTCCCACTAAGTTCCTTGCTGACTTTGCTATTTTTATTATTTTTTTATAGTGTGCTATCTACAATTTGTATTTTTATATCTATTAAGAAAAATTCTCTTTGGAAATTTATAACACTACATATGCTTTAGGTCTTTATAGCTTCAAATTATTTATATGGTTAAATATCCATATCTGTGGCCAAGAGAAAGTGAGAAAAATTAATAAGTTCCAGCTTGAAGAAAAAAATATAGTTATTAGAGCAGAATTTTTTTTTTTTTCCTGAATAGGAAAGAAAATGACACCTACAGTCTAACTGAAATTAATTGGAAACTCTAAGATAGATCAAAGAGGGTCTGGAGGATGAGTATCAACTTAAATGCAAAGAATATAATCCTATGTGTGAAAACATGAAGTTTGTTATTCAAGAAATGTATGAACTGAATTCATTTAATTTCAGCATGAGAATCAAAGGAAAAAATATATATACTTTTTTTGTTCCTGGATGTGTGTGTGTGTGTGTGTGTGTGTATTTTTTTTCAGTCTTCTTGGACATGCCCATGTTTGTTTTTATCATCTTTTTGACACTAAAAGTTCCATACTGATGGTAGCCTGGACACTATCATTTGGTTCTTTAGGTCACTGAGCATCTTAGCACTTGGTCTTACCTAGGGTATTTTGTTGAAACTCTTGCAAGTAGGTTTTACAATTCAAAATCCACAAATAAGTAGTAAGCCATATCGGCATCATTATCTTAAGTAAAATCTGGTACATTCTCAATATATTTTGGACATTAGCTTTAAAAATACATTTTACTAGATTAAGAAAAATGGTCTCCTTATTAAATTCTATTAATTAAATCAAAATGCAATGCAACTACTAGACTTATTTTTTAAACTGTACTACACCCTTACCACTTATGCCTGAGCATTAATACTGAGCTTTAATCTTGTCAAGACTTCACAGTTTAGCCTTCCCAAGCATCTATGTATACTTAATCATCACTGTACAGCTTCTTTGCAATATCAATTTGCATCTTAAAAAGTCTGTTCCTCTTCCTCTAATATTCTTTCCAATATCTGAACATACATCTTTTTTCTTTATATATTTTTTCAGCCCATACTGTTTACCCACTTTCTTGAGGTCCTATATTAAATAATGTTGGTGTAGCACAACTTTGTTCTTCAAATCATTTTACTGAGCAAAGGTATACAATTGTCACTATTTTTTTTATTTAACAGATGAAGAAATTAGAAACCAGAAATAATAAATGTCATTTATTGAACAATTATTCATTCATTCAAATTAAATTCACCCTATTTTGCTGACAAATGTTCACCTGACAAGTATATTGTGTCTTTTACTTTAGTTTTCCTTTGTGCAATATATTATATTCCCAACTAGAAACTTATCAAATACCAGAAACCAGGATCAAGACTTGTGTTTGTTTTCCACACTTTCATATAATGATTTTTATGTTCTCAATAAACATTTGCTGATGGGCTGAAGACAATTTTAATATAATCTAGCACATAAAATTTAGGTCACTGGTTTCTAGTATTTGATGTTTCTAGTTTTTATATTTATATTTATATTTCTTTATATTTATATTTCTTACTCCCTGACATTCTTCTTCCATGCCTAACCAGTTACCTGAAACATAAGAGTTTCACAATATTTTGTGAATACAACCTTTTACAGTACTTATACACTATAACAAAATATGAAAAGTTCTAAAAACCCAGTATTAAAAAAAATATTTGGTTTATTTGTAAACAGAATGTGAACTGGAATAATGTGTTTTATAATTGTGATTTATCTCTTTTAATGTGACCAGAAAAACTTTCAGGCATTCAATTATGGGATTCTGCCTCAAGACCTACTTGGAATATTACATAATACTTGGTATCTCTACTGCAGTACTACTGCTTCACCTTACATACAAAACGTAAAAGTAAATATAAGCAATTTAAATAAATAATGAAATAAAATTTATGAATAAAATAAGTTATATTAGTGTTACATATATTTAAAATATATATCTATATACATAAATTATATATTGCACTTCAAAATCTATGTGGTCTAAATAGAATCAAAATACAAAAATTTATGTTCTTTGTTTATGAATGAGTCATAAATTACAACCTGCCCAAATAGATCTTCCTTTAAATTTTCTTCAGGCAATGAAACACTCTCTACATCACCTCTCTGATAGTTCACAGCTGTCAGTTTCAAATCCAGAGCCAATTGTAAGGCAGGTTCAGAAAGCATAGAACAGTCTGAACAAGAGGACTGTTAAAGAAGGCAAAACTACAGATATTTTAAAAATTGTCTTCTAAGCCAACTTCTAGGCCACTTCAGCAGTGCATAAACTTAAGCTGATGATGCACTGACTCCTCTTTACCTGAGAAACACGGAGACACCCTGGGAAAAGCATTTTACTTCAGTTCAGTGGGCTTCAGCCTGCAGCTGGGGTGTGAATGAAAAGGTGATTTTATACAGATAGTCACTGTTTTTCGTGATCATCTTCCTTGTCACATTTTCATTGTCCTGATATTTATTCTACATAAGAACACGCACCAACTTTTTATTTGACAGTTTGTACATTTTAATATTTTATCTAAATAAAGTATTTTAGATTTTAGAAAATTGGCCAAATTCTATTAGTAAACATTAATTAATATTGTAACATGTCTTTCATAAAGCATGCCCTTTAAATTAGACTCATATAATATCTTTATAATGAAATTGTATTAATCTAAAAAACATTTGCATTTCCTTTTCTGTCATCAGTGGCAACTTTTAGAAAACTATCTCTAATGCATCTTGTCTACATAAATTGTCTAGATCAGGTACTGTTTTTCCCCCTTATGTAATGGAATTTGAAGATTTTATTTTCTTTTAGCAAGGTGCGACTATAAGTTTTCTTTAAAAAAGAGAAAAAAGCATGCTGAAAGTTGAAAACTCCCTACCTAATTTTTTTAAATTAAGTTTATTGGGGTTAATATTGGTTAATACAATTATATAATTCTCAGGTGTACATTATCACTTGACATCTGCATATTCTATTGTGTGTTTACCACTCAAAGTCCAGTTTCCTTCAGCTACCATATATTTAATCCCCTTTACCCACTTCACTCTCCCTCTAAACTCTATATTTGACCCTCTTAACCCTATCTAACTCCCCCTTCTCCCCCAACCCACTAGTACCCACTATAGTCCTCATGGAGTCTGTTACCAAAATGGATCAAGAACCCCAGCATGCGAGACCTCTGAAAATTAGACATTAAAAGTTTATTTAGTAAATTTGCACAAGATAAAGAAAACAAACAAACAAACAAAAAACAAACAAATTAATAGATAAATAAGAGAAAAAAGAGAACTCCTTCAGTTCTTTAAAAAATTAATCTTGAGAATTCAATTTCTTTTACCTCTTAGTGTCTTAAGTTTCGATCTTCTCTTTCATTTTTACAGGACAAAAACAGCAGTTTTCCTTAAATTGCTAAGTTCTATCTAGTTCAATACATTTTCTACCTTAGGCTTTTCTTGAGCATTTTATGATTACAAAGTTATAAAAAAGAGTATAAAAAGAGACTTTTTACTTCTTGGCTAGATGAAAACAGTAAGTCATCACACTCCAGCTTATTGTCGACTTTTAGCAAAGAGGAGCAAACAGCAATTGTCTCCTGTGAGCCAAGCTAACACCTTCTGAAGGTTTCCAGGGTCAACTAGAGCAGCACTCATTCCCTTTTCATATTCCATCAGATGTAGGCCTGAAATTTAACTTAAATTTGATCTAAATAATTCCAACCAAATACATGAAAACCCAGAAAAATCTTCCCAGAGCTTTTGTTTGTTTGTTTGTTTGTTTGTTTTGTTTTGGAAGGAAGGGTTATTTCTTTCTCTATGCTTTTTTAGTAGGTGATAATATTGCAAAATCTGAATTGGAAGGTAGAAATAATTTTTTTTAATTCACTATAATGAAAGCATATTTAAAAACTGAAATAATATATCGATTAGTGATGTCATTGTTTTAATGCTATTACAGATAAAGATAATGCAACTTAAGATATGACAGAGGAAATATAATGTGCAAGCCAAATTGATTAGATGTGCTAGAGTAACGTTTAGTAACACGAAGGTTGTTCCATGTAACACATTAAGAAAGCATGCTATAATTTCAGATAATATACCTTGCTATGTAACTATTTATGAATTTATGCAATTGTTTCTATTTGTCTGCCTACCAATTAGACCATGAGCTTTATAAGAGCAAGAACTGCATTCGAGTACTCAAAATTTTGTCAGCACAATTTCTAACACTGCAGAGTACATAGACAATAAATATTTCTTCAATGAATAAAATAGTCCTGATAATTTGATCAAATTGTTAAAGGATCCATGAATTTTATATATCAAAAAAACATTTTAAAAATAGAGTAATTTATTTTGATAAAGATAAGGAAAAGATAAGAAAGAATCCATAGCAGTTTGCAGATGTTTGAAATTATTTTCTGTAAAAGATGAATAGATCTATAGCCTCTTCTGGTGGTCAGAACTGTGATAAAGAACTGGAAGTTCCAGAAAGCTAAACGTTAGGTAAACATGAAGGAAAAATTTTCTAAAAAGTAGAGGCATTTACAATATAACAGGTTAAATATATACAGGTTGCAATTATATCAAGCTTTCTAACATAGACTTAAGCAGAGAAAGAACAGTTACCAGTTGTTCATGCTGAAGAATTTTCCAAGATTGGTTGCACATTTGTATTAAATCATTTCTAAGATCATTTAGGGCATTAGGATTTTGTAATTAGTTGATATCATCTAGTGCCAAAAACAAAAAAAAAATAGAATCATTGTAATTCACTAAATGTTTTTAATCAAACTGACATATTCAAAGAAATAAGTATTTTGTAAACTTATGTACCATATTTTTAAGAAAATATTTTATATTTAAAATAATTATCTAGAGTTGAAAACACCTCACAGCTGTGAAAATCAATTAGTAAATCCAACTGTAATTACATGTTTAGTTAAAATAAGAAATCTCACCTTGATAGTGTTCAAATTCAGTAGTGAATTGCAAATCTTTGAGTTTCACGTCAGTTCTCTCTCGCCTTTCAGACAAGTGTCCTGAACTTAGTCAACAGTTTCTACCACAATGCTTAATATGTTTGCTAATTGATTCTTTTCATCTATTTATTCTTTTAAGCTGGCGATATTCCAACACTATATCAATGCTCCTTACATTTGAATAAAACTAATTGACAACAATGCTTGTGTATGCAGCTGTTCTGAAGGAGCTGCAGTAACCTCTTGTCATCATTCTTACGTGTCCTTCTGGAGCTCATATTTCCAGGATATATTGTCCTGCCTCTGCCAATCAGATTTATAATCTGATAGAGCCTTGTTTCAAACTGACAACCTAATTTCAGGGAGATGATGATAGATTATGCCTTTCATATTTCCAAATCAAGTAAATTTTCATCAAAATGCATATAGAAGTTTTGGTGACGGTAGTAGGATTGTGGGAGTGTAGTAAATTATATTGCTATTGACCAAATAGGACAGTGCCCTTTCCTCAGAGAACCTGCAGGAAACATATATCTCTATGCCACAGAATTTAAGCATTTTCATGTGACTTAATTTCAACAGTGTGTAAATAGACGTGGCCTTTATCAGCCAAAGCAGGCGTTTTAAGAACCAGCACAAGGTTCCTATGTCCCTCTGCCATAGACTTGCAATTTTCTAACCAGAGGCTGTTCTGTCAGCGCTGGGTCTAAAGAGAAGAACACATGCAGCTACTGCTCAGACAGTAGTCAACCTGAAATGAGTACTGAGGGGAAAGTGTCCTTTGTTGTGACTGGCCACTGAGTTTCAGGGGTTGTTTGTTAACAGCACGTCCTAATTTGTGCTGATTGATGCAGAGGCATAAAACTTGAGACTCTTTCCATCCTAGAAGTATGGCAAAAATTATAAACAAATTGCATCTGGCATTGAAAACAATGTGGAGAAAGCAAAGTGGATAGAAAAGATTCTATTTGGACAATCTGAAAGGGAAGTGCCAGGTCGAATCCGAAGGAATTCAACTTCAGCTGCATCAAAAGTAATTTTCCAGCAGTAATGTAAAATGTGTAATCACTTTCAATGCAAAATTGGAACTTTATCTGCTAACTTATGTGGTTTAACTAGAGAAGAGAACATGTTGCTATAGATAAAGATGTTAGGATGAAGTTTTTGGCTTTGGGAACAGAAAGGAAGTGACAGCTTTTAAGGACAGGAACAGGAAGAAATAACAGAATGTTGAAATGTGTTGGATGAACAGCCTGAATGTGGGAGAAAAAAAAGAGTAAGGTTTGTTAGTGATGCCAAGGTAAAGTGATTGAAAAAATGAACATGCCACCAAATGGCGAGGAAAAGAAAAAGAACACAGATAAGGAGAGGCAGATGAACACAAGACAGGAACAGGATGGCAGATAACTTTTGCTTGGGTGCAAGCACTTGACTTAATGAGTTTGTTACTGTAATTAACGTGTCCATGGTGTTCCTTCTCTCCTCTGTATATAGAAAAGAAGAAAAAAACAGCATCGCTTTGGAAGCATTTATTTGACTAGTTGTGTAGTTACAGTAGCATAGCACCTGAAAGAATTTCATGTATGTATATAAGAAATTACTTTATGAATAAGCAGGGATATCTCTAAAATTACTGAAATATTAAGAAAATATCAATCTTCATTATTTTGGGGGGCACCATTTCTAAAATGAGGTAAATTGAAGGTTTTTAGACTATTAATCTGAATGTTTCTTCATGATTCCTCAAATGAATATAATAGTCTATATTTCTATTTAAAGTTAAACATAAATGTTGTTTCAATGGAGATAATAATAGCCAGGTAAGTAAAATAGCAGCCAGGGGGGGAAAGAGAGAGAGGCTAGAATATTTTTTATGACTATGATTTGATGACTAATACATAAAAAAAAAAAAATACTAAACTACAATTAATACAATTTAAACAGTTGACTAGGTAAATAAATCTTGCTGCCACACACTTTTAAGACAATTTTTAATAATTGATAAATTATGGTTAAACATTTGAGTTAAACATACTGATTATTTTAACTCATACATTTAGTTAACAATCCATTAATGACTCATCACTGGCTAATTAAATTAAATTTTCTGTATTCCAAAAGATAATATATTGAGACCATTCTGAGTTAGTAGAAACTAAACTAAACTTTAAAATTCATATTATAATTAATAGTAGCAAGTAAAAATGCATATGATAAATATGAGAGCCTTTCCATTTTGTTGTATTTATAATCATAAGCTTTTGCATAACTTTAATCACATGACTCATTAATTATGTAAACAAATTTTAGCAAAAATTATTTTACACTTTTACTATGGATATATTATACATATTTAAGGAGGCTTTGATAATGATCACAGATTTGTATCTGGCAAATGTTCAAAAAAATTTTTTTGAATTGAGCAAGAAAGGAGATTAAACAAAATTACATACAAGAAGTAATTTACTGTACAACATTACATGTATATATGTCTGCATGCATTTTATATTACTATATATTGAAATTTATAAATCATAACAATGATACTATAAAGTTGTATTGGTACTAAAGAGGTTTACTTAAAAAATTATTTTGCAATTAGGAGACCATGAAACGTTTCAGATATATTCAATATTCCCTTATGAAAATCTAGTAAACAATTAGACAAAAAATATATTCATATATTTTTGTTGTATCAAACAATCATTTAAATTAAATATGCATTACTTCAGCCAGTATTTAATTAACAAACTATCAAATCACTTAACCAAATACAAGAAAAAAATATCAAAAAACATACTTTCTTTGAAATGAGAGGAAGAGTATAACAAAACCAAGATATTATCATTCAGTTATTTAGCTGGAGTCACTATAGACAAAAGCAAAGTTAATATTTTAACAATTATGTCAATTCATTCCTACCACTGCATTAGTTACTCAGTTCTCCAATACTCCCCTCAGTTGTGGCCAAGGAAGATCTTGGAAAAGAGTGTTTCCTAGAGAGGAGAGCCCAAGACTGGATAATATTGAACCGGAGATCTGCTCCTAAACATTAAAGAAAGAAGCATAAACTAGTACATTATCTAAACAAGGGCAGAAGGAACTGAAAACATTTGCCTAGCAAAATTTCAGAATTGCTATATATTACTGAGGTCTATGAGGTTCAAATTCTTTCCATTTTCATATGTTACATTTCCACTATTTATGTTATACCTTCTTTTGGTGTATTTTTTAGTTCATAGGTATCCAAATTAAGAAAAGCAAAATTCACACTTAAGATTATTAAGTGTGAATTTAATAATCCTGGAATTCCAATTTACAGCTGTAAATAGAAGAGACATTTAGTGGGTCCTGGAGAAGATGTTATGTATTTTGTGTACAAAAGTAAAGTGGATATTTATGAACAAGGTTAAGCTGTAATAGAGTAAATTAGTCTTCAAAAATATCCATTCCCTTCTCTCTTTAGGAAAAATCTGTTTTGCTGAAATTATTATTTTCCAGTAACAAGGTAATTTCATTTGTCCAATGAAGTGTGTATAGAAGTGACATAAGCAGAAACCTTAAATGAAGTTTACAGTTTGGCTTGCTGTCTTGGGTTAACTGGCTTCAAAAAGACCATGTTGCGTATAGCTTTGAACCCTTAAGCCTAAACACACTTGACAAAAACTTGACCCCATATCTCAAGGTCAGATAACTGGAGCCAAGTCCTGCCAAGACCAGCCAAGCCCAGCTAAATCACAGCCTGGAGCACAGCTTTTCCAAGGAACTGCACACAGCGAGCAAGAAAAAAATAAAAGGTGTCTGTATAAGCCACGAAGGTTTGCTACATAGCATTATTGTGTTAATAGCCGACTTAAGCTGAAAGATTTTTTTCCTCCATGAAGTGTAGTATATTCAATGGTAAGTCTAGGATAATGCCTAAGAACTCCTGAATTAAACTTCTACTATCTTTAGTTAAAAATAAACAGACTCATTTTGTGAACATATTCCCTTAAAGAACATCCTATGATGGAAACTGTATTATTGTTATAATTTTAAAGGATTAATTTACTTGTCATTCAAAATAATGTTTTGTCGATATTATCTAAAGAAGTTATAGCATCATTATGATTAAAAAGCAATGATAACTTAAGTTTGTGGAACACAGTAAAGTTACATTAGATATATGCGGTTACTGTAGCTTATTTATAATATGAAAGCATAGATTCTATAATTTAACAGAGCATTGTAACAGATGGAGACTGTAATGCAATTGTTTCTAACACTGGCTTACAGTGTTCATTTTTGAAAATATTAAATACTGTTGTGATTTCTATCTGCAATTTTTAAAAATTTAAATAGCAATTATTTGTTTTATTCTTACAAACATAACTCTTAATTTTTACTTCATGAAAAATAGTCCATCAATACAATGTTCTGATTTATATCCTATCTAAATTTTGCACTGGCTGCATTTAGATCATATATCTAAAATGTATTAAAATGGTATCTCAAATAAATAAGATCTCTTCTTAAAGTATAGTTGAAATAAGGCTCATGAGGTTACAGCACTGAAAGGGGACTTCCCGATTCAATAAAGATTCACTGAGAAACATGAGCCTCATCTCTGAAAGAGCATTTCTGTAGCCCCTAATTAGTGTAAAATTTGGAGACTCAAAGGCAGAGGAAATAGAAATAGTGGCTAACATTACATTTTAGCATAGTTGGAGTTAAACTGAATATAGGAAGAATTAAATAAGTAATATGCTATGGAGCCAGATTTTACAGAGCCTAAAGATCCATGCTAAATAGTATTGCTTTATTGGCATGGGGAAAACATTTAAGTTTTTTGCAAAGAAATAAAATCATCAGAATTGTACATCTGGCAAAGTGAATGATACATTTGTGGATAAAAATTGGATGCAAAATGACCAGATAGAAATTGATCACAATACAGGAGGAACCAAAGAATGCTTAGTGGTATTGGCAGAGCAAAAGAAGAATAACAAATTACGTTATTTGATTGATTCAGCAGAACTTGCCATTGAGAGTGAAGAGAAGAGAAATTCTGGATGAAATCGAGATCTCCATGGCTTTATTTGCCAAGGCAAGACATGATGTTGGGATGTGGATGCAAAAGAATGTAACCGAACAATTACTATATTTGTATATTTCTCAAACATCTATAATGCAAGTAAATTATATTGTAAAAAAATTATGCAGCCTTTAAAAACATTTTATTGATGTTTTTAAGCATCCAAAAGCATTTAATTCACCCTAACATTCTGTAAAAATAAATTCAGCCCCATTGCAATTGATTACAATTTATAATTAAGTGTAGTACTCATGCACTGATTGTTTTAAATATATTTAAATTCTTTTAGACAGAAACAACTTTTACAATTTTGATTTCACATTTGAACTATACATCTTTAAATTAAATATTTAAATGTAAAAAGCTTTTTCTTAAAAATTGTTTCAGATAGACTCTATTAATATTACATTTCAATTTGATCAACTTTCATACTCGAACTAAATCCATTTCAAAGACATGCATCTATGTGCGGAAGAAAGAGAGGGCTAAGAGGTGTAATAATTTCTTCCTCCGTTTATAGCTATGTGAAGGATTATCTAACTACTAGCTGAAGACATGTTAAATAATAAACAATAAACTGAATTGGTTTTTATTTAATACATTTAGTTTTTTGTTGTTTATTATCTTTGGGTTTGGTTCTGGTTGATTTTTACCAGATGACTCTTCTTTCTCTATTTGATATTAGGGGCAGATGAAAATAATCTGTTCACTGTCTCCCATTATCCTAATGTTCACCTAATCATTGTTAAAGAGCTGGGGATGGGGGGGGAGGTGAGAACTGACAAAAAAAATATATGTGTAGTTAGTATAGTTGAATTTATAAGGATGGAAGATATATAAGGGGAGATGGATGAATAAATTTGTGTACATATATATTTTAGTAATATGACTACAATCAAAGACTTAGATTTCTGCTCATTATGAAAGAGTGCAATTGAATCAGGCACCTACAGTCGACCATGCTTCTTTAAAATGAATATATTGTAATACAATCACTAGTGACCAGCTTATGAATCTAAATATTAATGTACTTTACTTTCCACCAATCAAAAAAAACCCCAATAATATTTATTAGGGAGATCACATGCATCCAATTATAAAGTCATAACATCAAATCAAAAAGTTTAATTTAATGACCTTTGGGACTATAGTGACTATGATACTACATAAAGGAAACTTTTGGGCAATGAAAATTTTCTCACTCTGTATGGTTCTATAGGTATATTCACTTTGAGACAATCCATGGATATGTCCACTAATAAGCTGGGTATGTCTGAGGTTTTATGTTATACTTTAACAAAACATTTCCTTAAAATGAATTTAATAATGTTGTGGCTTTGGGAAAGCTTGAAAAACATACCCATAATTATGACATGACAGCTACCGCATGTAAAGTACTGCTCTCAAAACATTGCATGACATATATAATCCTCATATTGATCCTATGAAAAAGTTCCATCATTACCTAATTTTATAGATAAGAAAACTGATGACAGCTTATATAACTTGCCCAAGATTATACACCAAATGAGTGAGGTTTGGAACCCGAACTTTGTAGTTTCAAATTGTCAGTGCTATTTTTCCTCTCATATAATAGTATATATTCTTCTGTAGTGGATAAATATCCATGTCTTTCACTTATGGTAGATTCATTATAGTAAGTCTCTTACTATTATAATATTAATTTAAAAATGTTACAATGTTGCAATATCAAAATATTTGGTCTCATATGCACTGACTCAAAGTAGATTATCTTTTGTCACACATTTATTTATGAGATAAATTATCTTAGATTACAAATTTTAAACATATTTCAATAATCTCTGTGATTATACTCTCTTCTTATTGATTTAATCCCAGAAATAGTCAATTCTTTGTAGATGACTAGACTTTAATAACAAAAAAACTCATGCAAAAAGCTTCCTTCCTTGAAACACATTTCAGTTATTTACAATTCTCAGCAATTTTTTTCATATTTAAACATATCATCTTTAATTTTTTACTTCCTCATATTTATCCCTTGTATTTTGCACCAGGATGATATCTTTGTCTCTCTGTCTGTCTGTCTGACTCTCTCTCTCTCTCTCTCTCTCTCTCTCTCTCTCTCTCCCCGCACTCAGCTCTCCCCCTAAGTACTAATAGTATTGAACTTTTCTATTGACCTAAGACCAGTAGGTCAGATGTTAACCATCAGGTACCAATAACATGATAATTGCCTTGGTCACTGGTAAAATATCCTTGTCATCTATCAATCACTGCATTTATGCTGTTGTTTTGCTTACCAATAAGGACTTGATTCTGAAAATTTCATCTCATTATCAAATTTTCTTCCTCAACTCTGACATTTTCATCAGTAGTTAAAAGTGACTATTTCCTAACTTAAGAAAACTCTTTCTTTTCTAGATGTCTTTCATTTGTCACTCAAGATTCATTCTAAAATCTTCTCTGCCCTGCTCTCTACCCTGAGAGCCTGAAAAAGTATGCCCTAAATCAAGGGACACACTTGAACTTTGGTTTCCAAAGAGGAACCCAAGAGGAAATGAAAGAAAGGGATAAATGTAAATTTGAGATATTTATTCCCCTGGTTTCTTTCTTGAGGAATTGCCCTCTACTGCCCTTCTCCCCTTCCAATCCTACTGGATTTATCTTAATTTGAGAACATGATCTGTTCCCTGATTGGTCATTGACTTCTATAGTAATAGGTAGTTGTAAAGTTTCTGGAAAACAGTTCCACAAGGAGGGTATCTGAGATTGGATTACTTACCTAATATCACTGGGATAACGTCCTTAACAGAGGAAAATGGAAAATGGGTAATCTATGGCATTTGGTGGCATCATAGTTGGTAAAATTATGACCATTTTGAGATAGGAAGTAACAAAGATGCATGGAAAGGAATTAGGAGACCAAATGTCGATGACAATTGTTAGGACATTAATAATCACTTCTAATTACCTACAGGAAAGTGGATCCATGAAATCTTGGATCTCTAAATCTGTGTTCCTTGAATCTATGAAAAAACTCAGTCCTGCTTTTTGTTTTAAGGGTCTGTTTTATTCAAAGGGGCATCTTTGAATAAAATGAGATCTACAAATTACACTTAAATAATATGTCTCACTGTATCTTGGTTGATATGTTTCTCACCCCCTCTCCTTTTAATATAAATCTCATTATACTACTGATCTACTTTAAAATCCTCTACAGTATATCATTATAATTAGAATACAATCCAAAATTCTACCCATGGTGTGCAAGAAACCAGTCTCCTGATTTCAGCTTGCATTCTCCAGTACCTTATTATAACTAGCTGCACCAATTCTTTATTTTTTTTCCTTTTTCCCTTCATCTCCTCCTTTTTTTCTTCCCCTTTGCCTCCCTCCTTCTCTTCATCCCTCTCTCCCTCTTTCCCTCTCTCTTTCTCCCTCTCTCCCTACTTATTTTTTCTTTTCTTTTTTTAAATTAACAACACATTTTACTATCTTAGAATTCTGATAGTTAGAAATCCAAAATTGGTTCCACTGGGCTAAAATCAAGTCCTTAGCAAAGCTGTTTCCTTCTGGAGGCTGTGAGAGAACAATCCCTTCCTTACATTTTTCAGCTTCTCTTGGCTGCCTGTATTCCTGGCTGTGGCCCCTTTTTCCTTCTTCAAAATGCATCACTCCAATCTCTGCTCCTGTCACCACATTGCCCTCTTATCATCTGTACTCAAATCTCCCTCTGCATCCCTCTTATAAGGACATTTGTGATTACATTTAGGGCTTTCTCTCCTTTGAATATGTCACCTTCTGTCCTGAACTTTATTATCTGCTCTATCTAGAATGCTTTCTCTCCCAGATAAATAGGGTACATGCATAGATCTTTCTTATTACTCAGGTCTCAGTCCAAATATCACTTCACTGGAGAAGTTACTTCCCACTTTCATCACATCATTTTAATTGCCTTTGTATCTATTAGCATTTTCTGGATTTTTTTTAATGAATTGAATTGAAGGGCCTAAACTTTTAAAAATATTTTAAAATTACAGTTGGAATACAATATTAGATTTAAGTTTACAATATGGTGATTAGACTTTTATATAATTTACAAAGTGATTACTCTGATAAATCTGGTACCCATCTGACACCATACATAGTTATTACAATATATTTTTATGTTATACTTTACTTCATCGTGTCTACTTTATAACTGCAAATTTGTACTTCTTAATCCCTTTCCCTTTTTCACACATCCCTAATCTGGCAACCACCAAAATGTTCTCTGTATTTATAAATTTCTTTCCTTTTTGTTTGTTTATTTTGTTCTATAGATTCTACATGTAAGTGAAATCATATGGTATTTGTCTTTTTGTGTCTGACTTACTGCACTCAGCACCATATCCTCCTACGTCTATTCATGTTGCTGCATATGGCAAGATTTTGTTCATTTTTATGGCTGAGTAATATACGCACCACCTCTTCTTTATCCATTCACACGTTGATGAACACCCAGGTTGCCTCTGTATCTTGGTTATTGTAAATCATACTGCAATGAACATATAGATTCACATGTCCCTTCAAAGTAGTATTTTGGATTTCTTTGGATAAATACTCAGCGTGGAATAACTGGGTTCTTCTTTATCTCTATTTTGTTTAGTTCCTTTTCTAGAGCTTTGTTCTGTTCTTTTATTTGGGACATGTTTCTTTGTCTCCCCATTTTGGCTGCCTCCTGTGTCCTTTCTATGTATTAGGTAGATCTCTATGTCTCCTGGTCTTACTAGAACGCCTTAGGTAGTAGGTGCCCTGTGGGTCGCAGTGGTGCAGTCTTCGTTGGTCACCTAAGCCAGTTGTTTCAGATGTGTCCCTTGCATGAGTTTCATTAATTTTCAATCTTTGTATATATTAATTTCTTCTCCATCTTTGCCAGTGAAAAGCTAAACACAGAGAAAAAAGAAACCTTCTCTGTTTAGTTCCTCACTGTTTTGACAGCTTTTGGATAAAGACCTGGCATCAGTAACCTCTCAATAAAAGCTAGTTGAATGACTTAATTAATTAATGCATAAAAACAATTCTCCTTTGAGAACTTAAATACTGTTTATAACATGGCTTCTAGGGACAAGGAGTTATATCTCCCAGTGTAACAACTTAAAAAAAGCATTGGAGATTCAGGTCTTTGAGACACACAATATACTACTGTATATTTTTTAGTTAAACTTCTATTTTTAGGATTGACAACCCAAGCTTCAAAAAATATTAAACTAAAAACATACCTTTGGCACAAAATCAAAAAATCAAATTGTAAAGCATAAAACAATGAACTGAGGCAATTACAACTTCTTTATAAATTCATCCTGAATAATAAGTGTTACTTCAAATATCTTCTATATTTTATTACAATAAGAATGTAACACATTACATTAAAGTATATTACATTTACTTTCAAAAGTCTTTAAGAAATACTTTATGAATTACATTAGCAATAAATTAACTGCAATAGATAATCTAACCATCATTTTCAAATTCTCTAACAAAAAATAAATTTCTATTCAGTGAGAAATAAAAAGACACTAAAAAGTTTCCAAGTCACTTGTTAAAGATTCACACTTGGAAAAATACTTTTAAGAGAAAGGAGGAAAATATGCTGTCTGTTCTTTACATTCAGTGCATACAAATATTTCAGAGAGGGAAATGACTTTAGAAATTTCATTTAGAATAAACTCTGAGGGATCAAAACATCACTGATAATTAAACAATTTTTAAAATCTATAATATTTTAATTATACATGCCAGAATCCCATCACTGTTGTTTAATTTAAAGTAACACCTTCAGAGAGTAGTAAGTAGAGAATAGCATTCAATAGATAGAGAATAGCTAAGGGTTAGATTCACGCTATGACTTGTACTAGGTATGTGAACTTGGTCAAGGTCTCGCATAGCTTTTCTGCACTCCAGTTTCCCTCTCTGTAAAGTGAGAACAATATATTTCTCTACCTCATAGGATTGTTTAGAGGATCAAATAAGTTCTTATACATAAAGTACTAAAGATGAAAACTATGTATCTCTAGGCTTCTGTGTTTTATTACATTTGTTTTCTCAAATCTTTTACATTTGTGCATAAACTGAGTTTTCCATTTTTACTCCAAATGTGAAGATTAAATGTCAATGTTGTCAGGTTCAAAATTATTTTGAATTCCATTGTCATCATAAATATGCAGAGGGATAGAATACATTTTTAGATAGGGCTATTGAAATCATTTATAAACTATTTTTAACATTATCAGCATTATTTTATATTTACAACACTGAAGATTAAATTAAATATGATAGATAAAATCTACACATTTGCATAATTATTTTACGCTAAGGTGTTTAAGCATAAACTAACTTTATTAAGAATTTATATTATTTTGAAAAATAAGTAATGGATTTGTAGAGATAAATAAAAATAGTTTAGTGAATTGTAAAAATGATCTAATTCTACTTTTGAATCCAATTAATAAAATAATAGAATTTATTCATATTGCTATACGTTGAGCAGACATATCCTGATAACATGAAAATAATATTGTATGATTCCAATAGGACACTCAAAGTAGACATAAAAGCAAAAAAATTTTAAGAAAACCAATTATCATCATATTCCATTATGGACTATTAGGTCTTCAGAGTTCCATTAGAAATGCACTTATTTTACTTGCTAATTTTATTTTGAGTTTCCAAAATCTCATTTTGAACTTCAAAATCACATTAAACAGACATTTTGGCATACTTTACTTTTCTCCCAGTGGGCAGAATTTTGAAGAGTGAGGAGATCCAAGAAAGAAGGGGAAAAAAACTACACCATAATTTAATACTATTTTTGAATATGAGAACTTTTTAATGCAATTAGAACCATAAACTCATATATGTTTATTTGTCAACCCTTTTTCTATTCTTCTAACACTGTAATATACCATCATCTTGTGTATATCTATCTAAATTTTTCTGTTTGTTTATGTAACATTTACTCCAATTTATTCTACCTTAAAAGGTAATATTCTCAAGTTAATATTCTCTATTTATAACTTCAAGGTAAATAGGCATTATTCCTCATACTTTCATACCTTATAAATCTTGCACCCATTCTAATTATATTTTTATTATTTTTCAACTAAAATTCTCTTCTAAGAGGCCATTTTTCTTACTAAGGCCCATCTTTAACAATTTTCCTTACCTTTTTTTTTTTTTTTTTTTTTTTTTTTACAGTATAGCCTTATTTTAATATTCTTTGGTGGTTATCTGAATTATCTGAATAAGTTTTCCACCCTTTTTAGGCTTATGTTTTACTCTGTTCTTTGAACTCTTACCATTTGAGCTCTCTCCTTATGATTCTGAAAAGACTATAAGGAGCATATCCACGGAAAATGTCTTAGCCAGGGATAAGAGCCTAAGCAAGGTGATGATTGCAGTTACAGGTCAGGCCAATATGACAATGGTGCCAGGGCCTAATTATGTGAGGAAGAGTACAGGTTGGGTAAGAGCACTTGACATAAGATCTACTTCTTAGCAAAACTTAAGTATACAATATAGTATCAGCCATTGGTACTATGCTGTACAGTTATTTCACATTTTAACACAATTTAGAAATTCCAGGATTTTACACTGTTACTAGCAACTTAAGGATCTTGGACTATATTATAAACCAGTTTCATAAAAGAAATGCCTTTTTGGCTAACTACCACTGTATAATTTGATAAGGTTAGAAAATGCTAGCCATACATTGTTTAATAATAAATTAAGCCAATTGTAATAGATGGTCTGTCAGTAATTATTTTTAGTCTAAAACCCATTTTGTTGCTTAGGAGGCCTGGTTAATTTTGGAAAAGTGGTTAAATAAATGAAGAGTTCATATAATTAGCACTAGAAGACAAGAGTAAAAAAAAAGATCTTTTAACAAGTAACTCATAATCAATTATAATGAAATTGAAAAACAAGAAAACAATTTTATATTAAAAATAATCACTAAAAGATACATCGAAAATATAAGAGAAATTTCTAATTAGTATGTAATTTAGTTTTTTTATGCATTTCCCAAATCCATATATTTTGATAACACTGCTAATTGATAAGCATAAGATACAGCCAAAACACTTCTATTTGGTATTTCATCTCATTCTTAAGCAGGAAATGTGAGATTATAGAATTTTTATGCACATTACATTCAAATTTTCTCCTGAAAGAGCTAATAAAAAAGTTATAGGTTGTAGAAATTAATTTATGGATGATTCTGAAGGCAGAAAAATTCTACATTAACCTTGCTTGAAGGAAAACCCAACATTCTTATTCATTAAGGCTTCCAGCTGTGCTCAAGTAGAATGTAGATGTTCCTCTTCTTTTAAATGAGGATTCATTGCAAACCTCTTTTAAAAGTTTTTGGATTTATTTATTATTCTATTTCTCAAAGGAAATGAGGAAGTGTGTAGTTGATATAAAGTATTTTTCTCTCAACATCTAACAGATGACACTCAAAAATTTTCATCAACAGGCTTCAGTTATTCTATGTTCCTTCCAAATACATAAGACAATTTAGTACCTATGAAATCAAGGCAGCAGCCTAAGGTATAATGCGTGGGAGCTTTTTTAATTTTGTAATTTAAGTTTCTCCTTGGTAGATTAGGATAACAACTTATTCTACCAAGGAACATGTTTGTCAAAAGAACGTCACCCTCAAAAAACAGTGTTTCATATAATAGAAGTTGATAAAGAGTTGTACATTTGGGTTTCTATTATATGTATCATAATGAAATGCAGGCTCTGGTTTAAAATACTATCTTGTCTTTATGGTAAGAAAAAGAAAAGAAAATCTCCTAGACAGTGATTAATAAAATGGTGGAAATTTACAAAAACTGTGGTTTTTTTGTTTGTTTGTTTGTTTTGTCTTAATGGAAAAAGAGGAGCCTCTATGTTACTTCTATCTTCATTAATGTACTAAAAATATATTTATGTATAACTTAGTGTTGTGCCAAACTCTGAATATAAAGCAGTAAACAGTATATATAGGATCCCTATCATCCAAAGCATGTACTATACTCAGTATGCCGCTGCTAGGCGTAATTTAAAAATTGTCACATTTATGGAATATAATTTTGTAAATATATATGTATACATATTTTGACTTACAAATCTAAATAAAAATGTATCCCATAGGCAATTGTCAGGGCTGATAGGTAATTTAACCATGATTACAACAAAAAGTAAGTAAGAAAATATTATTTAATTATAATTCGAGATATGAAATATGAGCAAAATGAATAGGAGAAAGAGATGGAGAAAAATTGCAGAAGAAAAATTAAGAGTAAGAGATGAGCTAAAGTCTGAGGAGGTAACTTTAAAACTGACTATTTTATCTTAACAGCTATATTGAGATATAATCAATATAGAATACATTGTACATATTTACTATATAAAATTTCATGAGTTTGCACATATACATATACAAGGATAAAAAACAGTCATGGAAAATCTGTGAAAAGAACTTAGCAGGAAAGAAAAACTTCATGTGTGAAGGCCTTAAGACAGGAAGGCAGTGGCTGTAATTGAGAAAATGAAAAGTGGCCAGACCAGCTAGAACTAACTTGCAAGAAGAAGAATGGTGAAATTGTAGCTTTTGTAGACAAGTAGGAGCTCTAACAGAGAGGGTCATTTAAATGAGTATACATTTTAATAAAATACCCTGAAAAATCATTGGAAAAATTTAAGTGAAGTGATATGATCCAATTTTTTACAGGCAATTATGTATATCATGTAGAGAAAAGATTGGAGGGGTACATGAAAAAAAAAAAGGTGACATGAGAAAAAAAAGGTGACATGTTAAGAAAAATCCAGTAATCAAGACAATATTGACTGATTTATGCAAGATTTGTAGCAGTGATATTTAGAGAAATGGAAAGAAACAATGACAAATGTATATAGCTTTTCTAGATATTGTATATAGGGCAATGAAGAACAAAGAGCCAGGTATAATCTCAATTTGGGGGCTTAGGCAACTAGGTGGATTTGGTACCAATTACAGAGGTTAAGATGACTGATGATGTTAAAGGTGATGTTAAATGGTTGAGAAGAATAGCAAACATTGGTTTTGGCAATGTTCATGTATGCATCTGAGGCTTTTCACATGTGAAGTTTCCATGCAAGTTTTTAGCAAAGGTTGTTGGACAAAGGAGAAGAAAAAGTGGGAAGTTCTTAAGCTGATCAAGAAAAACAGCAAAATTTAGTAGTTGGAGGAGTATTTGAAGTGAAGGTAAATGTTTTAATTTTTTTTTCCCGCCTAGGTTCATATATGATGATGGTGATTTGATAGTGATGATAGTTATAATGATGGTGACAGTGATGGTAATATGATGACTATGATTATGTAATTGTTCACATATTGTGATGGTAGTTTTTCTTGTTTAAAATAGAAAACAACATATAATCGAAATCAAATCCTCATTTTCTCCCTCTTGAGAGAATCTTGTCCTTCTTATTCTTCACCTTCACTAAATAATTATCAGCATTGTTCAAAACTTCAAGAGAATTGTATTTTTAAATATTTTAGAGCTATTTAGGAAGTTACTGAATGCAGCCTTTCTATAGGTTTCTGGTCTCATTTTATAATTTAATTGTAAATCTCTAATTCAGCAATAATCATTTAAAAATTGAAATGTCAATATCATTGGCATTAAAAATGTGTTTCATTTATGGAACAAAATTTAAAATATATTCTCACTTACAAAAAAAGAAATGAAAATGTGGTCCACAGGAAATCTTCAGTGCTGATAGGTAACTTTGCCACAATTAGAAGTGTTTTTCTTGTTTATTTAATATCATGCTTGCTTAGAAAATAGTTGGCAGAATATGCATCTTATATAAAGTAGGGAATTGAATCTTTTGTTTAGAGGTACAGTTTGTCTAGATGGGGCCATCTATTCATATTGAATGAAATGTAATCTGGCAAGTAGGGGCAGCCTTTGAATCATTATGTTGTGCATTAACATAGCAATAGGTTTAAGTTCAAGTTCAAGATCCAAAATCAGTGGTGTGTCTGCAATTTTCATTAAAATTATGAGACGGTCCATGTTAAATGCTTATCTGTCTCAGTCTCTTGCGATATCCCAACATCACTATTGTGAGTCTTGTTAAACATTAAACAGCAAGACTAAATTAGCTATATGCTCACATATTGGAATTTGTCACATGTTTGGCTATGTATTTATTGTAGAGCTTTTCATTTCTGTGTAGTTAGTGGCTTTTGTTGTTTTATTTTGTTTTGTTTTCTAGTCTAAAAATAATTGAAAATATGTATTTTGAAAAAGAATATTGACCAAGACAGCCTTATTGTTTCCCCTCAGTTTGGCTTTGTGTTAGCCAAATTCTTTCTGGATATAGGCCCCAGATATCCCTTTTCCTAGACAGAGCACTTAATTTAGAAAAGTTCCAATTATTAATTTGTTCTCTGCCCCTTTGAGAGGTAAATTCACTGGAGTTAAGTTCATTCTCTTTTTCACATCACAGTAGTCTCAAATAAAGTCTTACTTTCTGTTTAACTCCTGCAAATTTTCTTTGACAATATACATAACTTATATTCTCTACAGACATGATTTTTAGGAATCCCACAGTTTGAGACAATATACTTTCCTTCCATACATATCCCAGAATATCTATAATTATTCTATTTTTTTAATTTAGATTTTTTTTTGATTAAGGCAAAGAAAAAATTACTATCTTAAAGGTATATAGTATATTTATATTTTACTTTTATGAAAAATAGTATCTGTTTTAAATATACCTTGGAAATTTAATTAATGCCATTTTAATTCATAAAGAATGAATGAATGATCAAGGCACTAAATAAGTAAATACATACAGAAATGAATGTAGTTAAATGCCATTATGTACCAGAGCTTCAGTTTTTAACCAATGTCATATAATGTTTTTGGGTATTCTAATTCTCTTTTTCTTTTTTTCTCTTCCTCCTTGTTTTTACTAGAATATAAACACTACTAGATTTTAATGTCCTTGAAAACCAGGATTATATCTTATATTTTTGTAACCCTTTTGGCAGGGAATAGATATTCAACAGTTGAATGGTTGTTGTAATGAACTATTAGCTACTGAAATCAAATATATTTATCTCCTTTGCCTGCATTTTTATTATAAATAAATTTATTTTTATTATAAACAAAACCAGTTATGTTACCCAGTATTGAATTATTGTAATTATCAATTAGAATAGGTGTTAACCCTTGAAATTCTGAAATAGTAAGTCATTTATTAGAAGACATAGTTTAAGAATATTTGTACTACTATTAATAATAGTGAACCATAATATAGTGTATAATACTGCCAGGCACTCTTCTAATTGCTGTATATTAATCAACTTATTTAATCTTCACAACAAACCTGAGATATGAATATTATTATTGTATTTTACAGACGAAGAAACTAAAGCCCAGAGTCTGATATACCTTGTCTAATTTCACACAGAAAGTGACAGAGCCAGAACTTGAAATAAAATTCTCTGTTTCAAAATCTGTGATTTTATTCAATTTAATTTCAGATTAAGATACTGAATATTTAGTTTTTAAATTTATTTCTCTTGAGACATTTAAACAATTTACCCTGACCCTAATCCACTGAAAATAACAAACGGATCCTTTTTATTAGGTGGGAAATCAGGAAAATGTGCCAGCACAACAAATAACACTACAAAACACTGATCCCACCAGATTGAAGGAAAGCACACAAGAGTCACCAAGCACTCCTTTTGTCGAGAAAATTCCAGTAGCTTTAGGGAAAATACACAGCATAAAACTTGTTCAAGGGCCCCTGATCATCCTAATGCTGTTGGTGTGAGTGTTGGAAATAGAAGGCTAAGTGTAAACACAAACACAAAATCCCTTTTGTTGCTATGGATCAAAAATATTTGATTGGCTATATTGGGAGTAAAAGTACAATCCCAGCTGCACAACTAACTTCTCTCACACCTTGGTCAGCAACACCAAAATATAGGCCAGACTCAGTTATGAGGGGTTCACACAAGGTGGCACTGCAAATAAAGTACTGGCCCCAGAACAACGTCATTAAAAGCATAAAGAAAACAACAAGCAAACAAATCTGCAGATAAATGCAGTTTTCCTACTAGAATAATACTTCAGATTTCTAATCACCAGGGTGTTGAAATTTACATATATTGCAACCCAGCTTAATATCTAAGAGGATGATTCTAAAAACCTGATAGTGATGATAAATTGCAAGCTCATACTGCCTCATGAGCAAAAGCCAAGTCTCTTGCCCAACTTGAATAAATAAAATTAAAACAGTAAATTACACATAAATGGCCAACACATATATGAATTTAACTCAACTTCATTAGCTATCAGGGAAATGCCAATCAAAGAGACAATGAGATACAACTTCACACATGTTAGAATTGCTATTATCACAAAACAAGTAACGACAAGTTTTGGAGAGTTTGTGGGGAAAAGAAAACCTCATATGTTGCTGGTGAGAATGTAAATTGGTACAGCCACTATGGGAAACAATTAAGAATAGAATTACCATGTGACCAAGCAATCCCTCTTCTGGGTATCTATCCAAAAAAGCTGAAAACTTGTATCTGTAAAGATATGTTTATCTTTACATATTTGCATCCAATGTTCATAGCAGCATTATTCATGGTAGACAAAACATGGAAACAACCAAAGTGCCCTTTGATAGGTGATTAGATAAAGAAGAGGCAGTACACATATATAATGGAATATTACTCAGCCATAAGAAAAGATTAAATACTGCCATTTGCAACATAAATGGATCCTGAGATTAAGATGTTAAGCAAAATAAGTCAGACAGAAAAGGCTGAGAAACATATTATTTCACTCATACATGGGATATAAGACTGAAAGCAACAAATAAGCACAAACACAAAATGAACACGAAGAGACTCATGGACATAGACAATAGTTTAGTGGTTACTAGAGAAAGAGGCAGGGGGAGGTAGATAAGGGTGAAGGGGGTCAGATATACGTTGATGTAAGGAAATTTAACTTTATGGGGTGAACATACAATACAATATACATATAACATATTATTGAATTGTATACTGGAAACCTATATAATTTTATTAACCAATTACATCCTAATAAGTTTAATATTTTTTTTTTAAAAAGTAAATGACATATAGATGGAAATTTCAAGACAGACCAAGGGTCAGATAATTTAAGGTTTCATATTTGTTCTTCAATTTCTAATGCATAACTTTAATGAAAATATCAGAAATCTACCATTCAACCTGCTACAGAAAACGTATGCTCTCACAATCAGTTTCTATATGCTACTAAAGAGAAAAAACTACAGGTTCAAAATGGTGTCACTTGTGTTTAAGCTCATAATACCAAACCTAGATTTAATATCTGACCTAATTGCTATTTCTATCTCTACCAAAAATATAATCTTAATTAATCAGTCTGGAAATTTCTATTCAACGCTAATCAAGTAATATGTCATGAGTGGGCCCTCTCTCATGAAATAACAGGTGATCTGCATGATAAAAACAAATAAACAAGGAAACGAACAAACAAAAGACCCTGAAATTACCTTCATCCCCAAAGAAGATGTCTGATCTAAAAATAATCATTTTTTTCTTTTGTTAATATCTTCCTTGCCCCACTCTTCTTCTTATAAAAACCTTCTATTTTGTACAAGGACTCTCAGCTACCTTCTAATTGCTAGATAACAGGCTTCCCCATTCATGAGTCACTTAATAAAACCAATTAGATCTTCAAATTTATTTAGTTGAATTCTGTTGTTGTTGTTGTTGTTGTTGTTGTTGTTGTTGTTTTTTAGCAATGCTCTCCTTTAAACATAACTTTCAGTAGTTAAGGACATTAAATAGTGAGCCTATTCCCTGTGTATTTTGTGCTTATGTTTGGCTAAAAACTAGCATGTTGACTTATTTTATAAAAAGCTTCTTAAAATGTCATATTTATGACACCTGTGTGGTTATATCTGAGTATGCCAGATATTGTAAAGAAAGTGTCTTGCTGACTAGGTCACATTTTTTCCAACAGGATTGTCATAACAAGGCTTTTGGACAAACCACATGAGTAAAATCACTTTTCCTTGGGAATGTTATCATAGTAACCTAAGTTGCTTTTGTTTTAGATTTATAAGTATCCCAATGCTATCCAGAAAGCAAACTAGTCATTGTCAATACCACAATGCTTTAAACAAATTTTCTAAGTTCCTACCTTTATAGAATACTCATTTTCTCTTACCAATTATTGTAGTAATTTAAAGTTTCTCACCATTTACTACATTTTCTTTTATATTTTAATACACTGGATATTAGTAAAAGGATTAAAATACTGTAATAATTCTGATTTTCAAAAATAATGTGCACAAAGAAATTCAAAAGCAATTGCAAAAATATAGGCAATAAATTGTATGATGCTAACCACATCAATAGAAATAAAAACAGGATAAAGTCTGAATAAGACTAACTTAAAGACCAATATTGCTTTGGTACTATAAATTCTCCTGTGTTCACTAAAATTTTGCATAAGTAGAGCCAGATAGGTGATAAAGTAATCGAGGAGATCATTTCATAAACTATCTAAACGTTGAACCAATGTACTATATACTTGAAACTAATAATAAAATAAAATGCTTAAATAAATAAATAAATATTCATGATTCTGAATACCTAGTTTTCTATTAATTGTAATTTAATATATGCATGTTTCTATAATAAAGCAATGATATTTATTAAAACAAAAATGTTTTGCATGACTTTAAAATAAATATTATTTTTAATGTAAATATTGAAATATGACAAAATAAGTATAAATTATGTGTACAGTTCAATGAATTTTCATAAAGTTAGTACAACTGTATAACTAATAGCCAAGTCTAGAAATACAACATTATTAACATCACAAATTGTTCTCTGTGTTCCATTCCAATCACAAAGCCTCTCATCCCGAACTCAAGCTCTTTAGATCAATTTTACTTTCTTTTTAACTTAATGTAAATGGCATCTAAAGTATGCACTCTAGTATCTGACTTACTCTGCTCAACATTTGAGAAATTCTTCCATATTGATTTGTGTAATCTTTATTCATTATTCTCATTGCTCAATAGAACACTATTATTATACACTATCTTAATTCTACAGTAAATAAGCATTTTATGTTGTTTCAACTTTTGAATATTATGAATTAAGTTGTTTTGAATGTCTTGAATACATCTTTTATTGAATTTATATTAAGTAAACATCATAAAGTAGGATTTCTGGATCAAAATGAATCTGCATATTTTGCTTTATTAGATATTCACCAAATAGTTTTTAAAGCGAGCGCCACAATTTATACCAGTTGTTCCACATGCTGAACAATACTTGCATTTTTTTTACTTTTTCTGCATATTTATTATGGTGAATGTGTAATAGTATCACTTGTGCTTTTAATTTGCATTTTCCTGATGAAAATGAAGTTGAGAGATTTTCATATGTTTACTGACCATTTTGAAATCCTCTTTATAAAATGCCTGTTCAATGTTTTTGTCTACTTTCAGTTAACTTACCTGCTTATTTCTAACTGATTCTTGTTCATAGATGTCGGTGTTCTGGTGAAATTCCCTGCTTTTTCCTTTCTTTTCTGTAACATATTTATCAAAGCTATTTTAAAGTGCTTGTCAGCTATTTTCAATATGTGAATCACTGCAGATTTGAATTTACTGTGGTTTTCTCTTTATTTTGGTCATACTTTTCTTGTTGTTGTTATATTTAGTAATTCTACTTGACACTGTGACAAGAATTGACACTGTGTTTTTGAAATCTCCAGATGATGTCTTCCTCGATAGATGATTATGCCTCCTCTTTCATACGTAGAGTGGAGGCTGATCACATTAAGCTAAATAGAGGCAATGCTCAGTCCACATGTATAGAAAACCCGGAAAAGATGTGAACAACAAATTGGCCAGGATTTTTAAACTCCAAGCCTAGTGACTAAGAGGTCCCTTCCCCAGATTGAAACCTAACTTTACAATTTTCTCACAATATTGAGAGAACTCTGCCTGATTTGCAAACTCAGCTTAGATATTAGGTTTCTTTCCTGTAAAAACCCAGATTGGCACATACCCTGTGTGCTGGAGCCCAAGTTCTCACCAAAGCTCTCTGTCCACTGCCAATTGTTTTCTGCCAATACAAAGGTCCATTTCTCTGGCACTTGTTCATGCTCAGAAATAGTAAAATCCTCCAGAATAAAAGTGGGTGCAGATGCCCGCTGAACTATCTGAAGTTATTTCATCTTTTTAGCCCCTCCAGATCTCATTGTTACTGGAGAGTCTGATACCTTCAAAGAGATGTTTTCTCTATTTTATCAGACTTGTCTAATTTTCTTTGGTTGGAATATTGACCTGATGCAAACTACCACATCACATTGAAAAGGAGAAATTCTTAATCACAATACATTTAAATATATATATATATGTATATATGTATATACATATATATATATTTACATATGTATGAACTCATAATTATATAAATAGGTAGAAATAAAAATGTATTGGACTAATTAAAATTACATCTAAAACAATATTTGGGCTTCGAGACCTTAAGAATAGAGAGAGAAATGGACATATGTGAAATACAGAGGCTTACAGTTGAAGTTTTTTCATGTGCAAATTTGAAATAATATATAATCTACATTAAATAAATACCTTGTTATGTGGTATACACTAATATAGATTCTGCTTGCCTTCTGCAATCAAACAATGCATATTGTTTCTATTACAATATTTCTTAATCTCAACCAGCAATTTCTGTTTGTGAGAACAGATCCAAAATTGGGAGAAAAATGAAAAAAAAATATTTGGCATACCATAATTAGTGAAGAAAAACACTAAGGAACAAGAATGAAATTAAATTCTAAAGATAGAATGAAATAGAAATGTATACAGGTAAAGTGGGAGAAAGAGAAAGAAAAGTAAATAAACCTATGGAATGAAAAATAAATTTGGCTAAAAAAAGGAAGAAAAAAAGAAGCTATCTTCATTCAATGATTGTTTTTCTATGCTGTTAAATAAACTTTATAAATTTATGTTTTAATTTTATGTTAGCTTGAAACTGACAATAAAAAACCTCTTTTGTTTTTTTTCACTCCACATTTTAAAGTTCTATTTTATCCTTTACTTATATTTTCTTGTACCTTTATTTTTTCTGATAGAATTCTCTGCATTCCTAGGTTTTTTGTTTTGTTTTGTTTGTTTGTTTGCTTTCAGGAATGGTAATATTCTCAGATGTTGTGTGCCACTTATTTCTTCTGTCTGACCATTAATAAATATATTATTGAACACTGTCTACAAATTATTTTAGGCTTCAGGGCAGGTAAAGTATGTCCTACCTTATCTTACAAATTGCAACCTACACAATTCTCACAATGTGCTTAATTTTCTACAAAGTCACCATTTGATTTTATTTGTTTCCCTAAAGGAATACTGCCTACGTATTTATAGTAAGCTGTAGGCTGTAAGAGTTAGAAACAAAATTCCTTGTTCTTCCTAATCAAAATGCTCTTAGGCAGACATTAAAGCATATTGCCTTTGCTTTATAATCAATCACTTATTTGTATTGTAGAAAAGTCTCCTCAGCAGTTACTGTTTTGATGCATTTAATTCACCAATATTAAAACTCATAATATATATTTCTATAAATGTAATATACTTAAACTGAAGTTTGAACATAAATATCATATTTTGAAGTTTTACATCAGAAACATAACTATTTAAAACATGTTTGTGTTTAATACACTATTGTTTTCTATAAACTCATTATAATATTAATTCTTTAGTATGATTATCATTGTCATGCATGATTTGGTATCAATGATAGATATATGTAAAAGCTATTCACAATTTTACAGCCAAAACACCCATATTCACACATGATAAAAGTAACTATTTAATATTACTAATATTTTCATACAATATATTATGAAAAGAAATGTGCATACCACTTCAGTCAATATCTTCATTTTTTGTTGTTTACATATACTATAAGGTAAATTAAATAAGTAGAAGAAAATTTCTTGACTTAAGGAACCCCAGACTTTGAAATGTGACACAGTTATATGCAATTAATTAAAGACCATCAGTTTAAGTTTTCAGATATTCCTAATTAACAGATACATTTTATAAGATTAAAGACAGTGAGCTCTTGGAAAATATTGATTTTATTTTATACTTCTAGGACGAAATCTCACTATGTCCTAGAATATTTAACGATAAAGCATACATTTTTACTAGCATAATAAACATAGTCTACAAACCTGAAAATTCCTGAGTTTCAGAACCTGTGTTAAAAACACTTTCCTTATATAAGAATATTCTTTCCTTGACATTGCAAAAATGGTTTTCTACAGCTAAAGTTGCATTATGAGTCATTAGGATGAGTACAGAATCTGCTTAGTGAAGTCCTTATACATAGAAACAACATTTACATCTGCATATATGATGCATAATGACAATTTTTAACAAACAATTCTAATTTTCCCCTAGAAGTGAAACAAAGAATTTAAAAAAAAAAAAAAAAAAACAAATAACAAGATAAAAACTATTTGGTATACTTTTGCATTTTTTATTGACTCTTAAAATGCAGTACATTTAGTTTATGACTCAAAGTAGAAATTTCCTGATTGTTTTTGCAAAGCTGTCCTGTTACATATTTGCCATAGAACTAACCCAACCTTAACCCTTCAACAGAAAACTTCTAATTAGTTTTTTTACTATTCTAGTGTAGTGAGTTGAAAAACATTTCCCCCTTCCGCCCCGCCAAAAAAAAAATTGTATATCTCCAAGAAGAACCTCAGATTGATATTTTTTTAGAATTAGGGTGTTTGCAAATGTAGTTAGCTAAGAATCTTGAGATCGAATCATTTTAAATTTAGGGTGAGCCATGAATTCAATGACTGATATCCTTATAAAAAGGAAAGGACACAGAGATACAAAGAGGGAAAAAAGCTATGTGAAAGTGGAGGCAGAAATTAGTTATGGGAACACAAACCAAGGAATGCCGCAGTTCTACAGAACGTGGAAAAGGCAAGGAAAAATTCTTCCTTAGTGTGTTCTGAGGGAGTATGGCTGGCACCTTGATTTCAGGTTTCTAGCCTCCAGACCTGTGACAGCACAAATTTCTGTTTTATTTTATTTTTATTATTATTTATTATTATTTATGCCTACAGTACTTGGTCTTCCTAAGTAGTCTCCCGTCCAAGTACGGACCAGGCCCAACCCTGCTTAGCTTGGGAGAACAGACATCAAGCTTATTCAGGGTGTCATGGCTGTAGATCATGGATCATGGCTCCAAGGGGGTATGGACCCAGGATTTCTGCAGGTAAAGCATACATGCTAACTGCTACACTGTGGAATCATGTCCATTTTTCCTATTGTTTTAAACCATCCAGTTTGCTATACTTTGTTTTGGCAGACCTAGGAAACTAATACACCTGGTACAGATTGTTCTGAAGGGTAGGCTCACAAGAGACAGGCTGAAGAGTTATTTTATTAGTGTTATTGCAGAAACTTATCCAGCCTGTGTGTAATAGATGGGGAAACTGTCATGGACAAAGAGAAAACAGAGCCTGCTGGTAGATGTCAGGGCTAATACTAGCGGGACCAAAAAACAATGTATGGAATTGTATAATTATGTATTCAACTCGGAATAGTCATAAGATATTTTTAAGAATCTAGTATACACCAGACAATGTTCTGGGAACTAAGGATATGAAAGACATAAACAAACAAACAAACAAATAGATAGATAGATAGATAGATAGATAGATGGATGATAGACAGATAATAAATACCAAAACTAGTCTCTGCATTTAATTTGACTTCAATCTATCAAAAAAAAAAGGGGGGGATAATATTTAGTTCATACATGTTATTAATTGCTCTGAAAACAGTAAGTACAAGGTGTTATTGGACTATATCAAAGTTTATGCCATATAGGACAATGGTTTTCAACCTTAAAACTAACATTGGTATTACCTAGAAAACTATAAAAAAATATAAACTGGTTTCTTCTAAGAGAAGCTGATTTAACTGGTTTTGTTAATTGTTCATTTATTTGTTGTGTTGTTTTGTTTGTTTGTTTTTTAATTTTCCCAGTTTTTTCATATGACAGAACTCTGAAATTTTCTTGGAGGGCTGGCTTTCAGGATTGGTGCTCTTCTTACCTCATGGTAATAGGGTGAGAAAATGGGTCTCTTCCTTCACAATGCTGAATAGAATGTGTCTGAATATGTTGTAGAATGGCTAGTAGCTACTCCCACAACCAGTTTGGCATTGACTGGCCTGGCAGTATGCCCTGTTTGCACCCAAAGAGAACTTAGTCACATGATGTGGACGAGTAACCTGTCCTCTCACATACAAACTAAACTAAACTCAAATTCCAACCAACTTATGGCTAAGAATCTCACATTTTCCAGTTTCATTAAGTATGCAGGATAAGTCATCTATATTTTATTAGTCATATCTTGGTTCTTGAGTTTAGTTCTCAGTTTATTAATGTTTTCACCATTCCTGACATAGATTATGTTATACTAGATTTGTAATACACACCACTTTCTTCAATCTATCTGGAAAACATTTTTATGGGAAACAGAGTTTTTGAAAATTATTGCACCTCATCCTCTCTGTTTCTGTTTTTCTCTCTTTTATGTGTATGCATATGCACACACAAGCACACACACCACTTGTCTCAAAGTTTTATTAGGAAATAAATTTAAAAAGAAATGTTAAAAACATAAGCCAAATATTGGGTGATAATCTGCTCAAAGGTGCTGGATATGGGTGGTAATCTGCTAAAAGGTGCTGGATATCACAGATATATTTATTCCAAAGCTCATAGAGATTTTTTTCTTGAGTATGAAAAACCTAGTTGTCATTTTCATTAAATCCATTAGCTCCTTGAGATGTACCAGCTTCTACCTTGAACTTTTAATAATTTCTCTAAACATAATTGAAAGAACTGATCTTGGAATTTACCAAGAATTCTCTTCTGGGCCTACCTCATCTTCAAAAATAGCTACCTCATCTTCAAAAATAGCTCAGACTCAGTTTATAAGCTTGTGAATATTGTTTCAGTCTGCAACTTTGAAGACCGAACAGGTGTAAATGTTATATCTTTATGTGTTTCTCCAACTTATCTTTCCATATTTCCAGAAGCAGAACAAATGAACTAATTATGCTAGCATTTGCCATCTGATTTCCCTTTTCATAATAGCTTTTCCTACTTTCTCTAAAACATACATGTCATATCACCATTATCGACTTCTCTGTGAAGTGACTACACCATGTACTTTTTAAATCTCTTTCTTATAATATTCCATGATCAGCATACAATTGTCATTTGACAGACATTAGTTCCTGCTCCCTTCATTTGATCAAATCAGAAAATTCTGGGGATTGGCAAAATGAGTTTTACGAAGTAAATTGATATCAAATTATGAATAAAATTTAGTTCCAGAGCTATTTCAACCTGATGCTGTAGGGGAAAATGTTACCATGGGGTTTCTGCAGTATGTAGGTAAGTACTATAAAGCAGCACATACAAAATTGTCTTGAAGCCAGGAAATTATCAGTAATATTATCAAAGTAAATCAAGCATGAGCTAATGAGCCCAGATACAGCTTAATGAAAATAAAAATTAAGAAGAATGTTTGACTCTGAGAGTAGTTTGGAAGTAAAAATCAACAGAAATGGCTGAATGACTTACTAGAATATAAGGCAATTTCAAATTTTAAAGTTAGGAAAAATGAGGAGATGAGTAAAGCCAAAGTTAGACACCATAAACAGGAAGAATAGTGAGTTTTAGAGCCTTTATAAAGTTAAGAGTTAAAATTCCTCAGATTGTAGAGAAACATTCAAGTATACATCTTCCTAAAGATGAGTATATGCACAAAAGTGAACTAAATTTGGTTGTTACAGGTGCTATAATTAAAATTATGTGAATGTAGCTCACTAGTTTTCAAGGGAAAATCTAGAACTCAGCTTTTGGAATACTCAAGTTAAAACCAAAAGAGGAAGAAAGTTTGAGGACAAAAGCAAATTTAAAGTTTTCAATGTTCAAATGTTCAAATTTCAATGTTCAAAATTTCAGAAGGGAAAGGAAGAGACAGGGGCAGAGAATCACTGACCATGTGGATTTTTCTTCAAAGATCAATGAAAACATTTAGAGTAGGATCTGTATAAAGGAAGAGAGTGGGAAGAAAATGGGCACAACTGTGTACTTCACTAAAAATTGATAGTTATAGAGAAAAATACTACATTACAGAAAATAGCAAGATAAAATGGGCTCATGCTCAGTTTTGCTTGACACTTGGAATTCTTGAAGATTTCTTGAGTTGAGCAATTGTACAGAATGTTATTAGTAAATCTATGATTAGCTAATTATTATTAACGAGGTATTAAGTCTTATAACTGTTTGAGATAAAATACTATATTGTTCTCTCCATTAAGCATCAGCCAACCTAGGCAGAATTTGTAATCCAAATTGTTTTAGTACACATGTGCCCTCTGCTTAGTCAGTGTCTTTTCAAGAACCAGAATGCTCAGGAGGTATCTTGGACCAAGACACCATCAATTCTCTCCTGGTTTACTCAGGGTTCTACTAACTGATCTCCTTCTCTGCCCATCTTCAATTTAACATCAACAAAGTAGCCTCAGTGAGCCTTTAAAAATATACTTTAGATTATGTCATTCATTTGCTCAAAACTTTACAAAGACTTGTTTCACTCAGAATAAAAGTCAAAGTTAAAAATGATTTACAATTTCTGACCTCATCTCACTCTCCAATTCTAACCACACTAGCCAAAATGTTGTTCTTCTAATATTTCAGAGAGGTTCCTGTCTTAGGCCTGGAAAAAATGCTATTATCCTAATATCTTCATGGCTAACTCTCATTTTCCATGTAAGACCTATACTAGTATTAATTTCTCAGTGAGTCCTTCCCTAAGCATCATATTTAAAGTATCCACCCCCCTATATCCCAAATCCCTGTACTAGCAAAGCATTTTCTTCTACTCATTCTTTATTATTTTATGCAAATTACTTATCACTTTCTAAATATCATAGACTTATTTTTATGTGTATTATTTATATTCTAATTCCCTGAACTGATCTCCCTAGCTCCGTGAGAATAGGAATCTTTGTTTCTTTTTTCACTGATGTGCCTATAGCAGAGTATCTGGCTCATTTTTGATGTTCATTAAATATTCGCTGCATGTAGTCTTCGAACTGCTAGTGAATAGTTTATCCCATTTGTATAGAGTCCTTTGTCTCAATTGTTCCCACCACTCTTCAGTGGTGATAGTATTAGACAGAAGTAGGTAAGCTAAAGAAAATATCATAGAAAATTATCCCTCCTTAATTAATAATTCCTATGGTGGTATTTGTCATATTTGTTGATTTTTTTTCATCATGTGTTTGTTCATGAAACATAAAGATAAGGCTTGATTCTGAAGGCAAATGTGTATTCCTACCATATGGGAAGAACCTCCCAGAAAATGAAGACAACACAGAGTAGGTGCAAGCCGGGGGCCTGGGGGAGAGCAAAGTGGACATAGATCTCTAATAATACCTTTGTCATGACTGGGTGGAATTTTGCCACAGTCTAATCTGCCTCTTTACAAACCACTTATATGAACTAATACATAAATTCACATTTTTTACTCAAAACAATTTAATATGGGTTTTGGAAATAATGTCCAATAAATCGCTGACTAACTGTGGAAAGTAGGGAAGTTTTATTTGCTTTGTTGCTGTTGTTTTATCACAGTCTTTCTGATAATCAGTCATAATGTGTCTAGAAAGTTCATTTTTCTGAAAGTATAAATAGATTGTGATAAATCATGTCTAATTGATTCTATATTCCCTGTAAACTTTAGGATGACCCAAAAAGCTCGTTAAAATAATTTTATACACTGTTTACATACTTCAAAATCAAAATCTCTTCTTGATCTGGAACATTGGAATCTGAGGTTTCTAATCTCATTTACATCCTTTTGATCATCCATCAGCTTTTCCTCTCATTTTCATTTTAAAAACTAGCTCATCTCTACTCATTTTATGTCTATAAACATGCCTGTGGCCACCTTTTCCCAGTACTCTGGAAGGTATACTTTTCCCCTCAACTTTGACTTTTTAAATTCACCTTATTTTTTTGCTCTGAAGTAATATGAACATATCTCAACTTCCTATTTTCTAAATTGCACAAGAGCTTTTTTGTACAAATATATATTACACTAAATCTCATGCTTGCCTTCTCATTTATCACAGATTTGCTTTTAGCTCCCAATCCATTTCACGATCCAGTTTAAAATGCCTATCTCTCTGAAATATAAGAGACCTGCAATCTCATTTAATTTCACTCCCTATTTATCTGCTTCTTTGCACAATGTTATAACTATTACTTTATAAGACATGTTCTGACCCTCTAATGATTACTTTCTGTGTCTTGTTTAATCAGCATTCTGTGTCACTTAAAACTCAAGGTAAAGTATTTTTTTCTGTATTTCTTAAAAATTTTCCTTTTACACAGTTTTAATTATAGCATGCTTTATACATTTAAAACTCTATACAGTACACATATTCTATAATTTACACAATTGTTGTAATACTATTTGTTAGCAGAGTTGCATTTTAAATGGAAACTTAAACATTTCACCTCAGGGATTTTTTACATTAACAACAGAGAAGACACTGGTATTAACAAAAGTATCATTTCCACGCCTTAATCAATATTATTCATGTGCTTTTGTCTTTGATAATACTGATTGCATTAATTCACAAGGAAATCAGCACATCTAACTTGCTATTACTTGCTGAAATAGCTTTACAGATAGATTGCCTTTTGCATATTCATTTTCTATAAAATATGTTCAGATTTATAAGATTACTCTAAAATAAAAAGAGAAAACTAGGTAGTATAATTATGGTATTGTTACAAACTTAAATACATATGCATGCTTATAAATGGATTTTTGTTAACCAAACATAATTTTTCTATTAAATGTCAATCTTAAGAGAATCTAATATCCATTAGTATTTATAGTGATAGGTTTGGTGTTGGGAGGCCTAGTTCCGGTAAGGGATGCAGCACATCCTAGGAAAGAAATAGTTGGTAAAAAATGTGAGAGAAGAATTTAGAAATATGCCTTCATTACCCTATGCTACTTGAAAGTAGAACAGATTATTTTGATTTCCAAAGTTTCCTGGAATAATTGACATGTAGGTCCCATAATAAAGTTAAGAAAAATGACTGCTGAATACTGAAACCTCATGCTGCATCTACCTCTCTGTTCTTTCAGAATGCTGGAAGCTATACTTAACTGAAACAGTATTCTATTCAAAAATTGATCAGTCAAGAAGAAAGACCCAGATATGGTGAAATAAGGAGTTACCCACTAAGCACACTACTCAAATCAGCTAGAGTGAATTCCAAGTTTACCATACCTCACGTGGTGTTTAGAATTGAATATCAGGTTTTAAAAAATATTTTCACTCTTAAATATAAGCTGACAAAAGAATTATCAGACATATGAGGAAAGCCTCCAACCTGACAGAAATAGAACAAAATAAACAAAAGAAATCAATTGATGAAAACAGAAATTATGCAGGAATTAACAATGGTTGTTAATATCTTCAGAAATATAAGAAAAGATAATGCAATCTTGATACCGTAATATAAGAAATAGTTCAAGAATTAAAAAGAATTATTTGTATTTAAAACATGATAATAGAGGAAAAAACAATAAAAGCATTAATAAAGTTTAAATACTAAAAAATGAGCAAAAAAAGATGAGGAATATGGAATTAAAATTAATTATATTAGAAGAGTTCATGAGGAAATCCTGAACACAGAATTTAGCACTTCCAAAAAGAGATTACAGAGAAAATAGATGGGAAATAATCATAAACAAATTTTCCAAAACCACTATTGATGAAAATAAACTAACAAGTTATGTTGCAAAAGGCACATGATTATGTAATATCAGAGCTTTATGTACAATGAAAAGATTTAAGAAGTTTCTAGAGAAAAAAATAAAGATAACAGAAAGATCAGATCAGAATGACTTGAGATTCTCAATAGTGACTCTGGAAACAAAAAATAATGGAGCAATATCTAATATACTATGAGGGAAAATCCTTCCCAACCAAAAAAATTTTAGACTCAGATCAGGTATGGTGTAGAATAAGAATATTTTCAGACATTCAAGATCTCAGTAAATTATTCTCTCATGAAGCAATTTAAAATATGTTATTGGAAGATGTATTCTTCAAGTAAGAGAGTAAACCAACAAAGATTAAAAAAAAAAAAAGATGGAAACAAAATAGATCAAGAATAATAGAAAAGTGGGTGAAATTCCCAGGAAAATGTTGAACTGAGAGACCAGGCTGACCACTTTGCACCAGATATAGAAGACAACCAGTTCAGGTGGGAAAATGTAACACAGAAGGTAGTTAATATGAAGGCTTTCTGAGATCTGCAATGCTATTACATTTTTATCCTGAGGACAAAACATTCAGGTGAGTCAGGCCAAGATTTTTTCTGCACTTGCTTGTGTTGACTTTCCATTAATAAAGTCCTGATCTCATGATCCCTTAAGGTATTTAATTTTATCCTATAGAAGTGTGTACTTCTTCTTTCTCCTGGGAGCTGAAGGCAGGCCATGGTGAATAATACAGTAAAACTCATTTTCACTGATCACGTGTTTCCATTCATGAAAAGCATTTAAAAAAAAATGGCTCAAACTATAGTCCTACCTAATGTTCTGAGGCACACCTTTTTTTTTTTTCTTTTAACTATAAGAATATCTAGTTCCTACCATGTTTAAGGCTCCATTGTGCATAATTTTGGGAAAATTAACTTTTCTAACTTCATACAGTTTCAACTGTGAAATGAGGATAATTGCAGCTCATAATGCATAAGATTTTGTGTTATTTAGATGAAATGAGATTACCACTGACCCTTAACAACACAAGTTTGAACTGCATGTGTCCACTCATACACGGACTTTTTCCAACAAATATAAAGTGAGACTGTCGTATACCTAGAGGTTTTATGAATTCAAACAATCACAGTACTGAAACAGTATTTTTGATCCACAGTTGGGAACCTGCAGATGCAAAGGGCCAACTATTTGAATTGATCTATAGCATTTTATATAAGGGAGTTGAACATCTATGGTCTTTGATATCCACGAGGGTCATGTAACCAATCCCCTATTAATACCAAGGGAGGACTGTAGTTGTTTTGGGGAGTCAAAAGTTATATGCAGATTTTCTGCTGTGCAAGAGGTCTGAATGCCTAATGCCTACATTGTTCATGGGTCAACCATACACACACACACACACACACACACACACACACACATCTCATACATGATAGTGCACAATATCATTGGTTATAATTTTTATCATTATGTACCAAATGAACAAAAAAACCCTTGATCTTAACATTTTTCTCCTTAAAATACTTCCAGGTTTCATCTAAAACTACCCCACTCCCACCTCATTAAACACAATCTCTTCAGAATATCATGCAAGAAACTTCATTCTGTGGACTTTAATATTTCTCCAAAGTCTTCTCCATGACTCCATCCATGACTCATAGGAAAGGCCATATTCATTTTTCCTAGAATGTCATTACTTTCCTTTCCATTCCCTTAAGGAGCAACTGTGAAATACTGTTACTTACAAACATCTCTCTCACACTCATATGAACATAAGTTAGATGAGATATATACAAGAGTTTTCACATGCCCTGTGCAAAATCCTAATCCTACTTATTCGTACCTATGATAACTATTTTTGCCAACAAACAGGGCTTCCTAAACCCTGGAATATTATGTTGTTCTTTATCATTTTCCCTACTTTCACATTTTAGTTGATTTCAATATGTATTTGTTTGGTGTGTCTTTTGTTCCAGACTCTCTTCCAGTTGTTAATTTAAAAGAACAAAAAACAAACAAAAAAAAAACATTTCATTTGTTGTGAAAAATGTATTCAAACATTTTAAAAAATAGAAACAGTACTCTTCAATGCCCTTTTCCTCTACTTACTATCTCATTGGTCACAGTTCAAATCTTCTTCTTATATCTAGAGCTGAATACACCCAGCTCCAAAAACTGGTCCATTAATCCCTTCTGTATCCTTTACGTCATATTAAAATGTGCACAGATAAAATAGGTAAAAACTTAAAATCTCAGAGTGTACCACTTGCTTTTGGTTTCAAACCAGTACATCTGGATTTACTAGTGAATTCGAAAGGTTCTATTTCATACTCTCAGATCTCTTTTGACGAGGTTTTTGTGGGGAATTACAATCTCTGAATAAACATATCACAATTCCTTACATATTAATAAGCATATGAATAAACTTGGGGTCTTATTAAAATGTACATTCTGAGTTAGTAGATCTTAGTGAGGCTGAAGTTCTGAATTTCTAACTAGTTCCAGGTGACACTGTCTGCAGACTGATAGTCTGCAGACAGGAGTTTAAATAGTAAGGGTGTACTGGAGAGATCAGAGGTTTGGTGTATAATAGTGGTGGTGGTGATGCGGGTGGAATGCTACTCTGGATGCCTCCAAAGGCAGGTTTTTATCATTGGAGCTAAAGAACTCCAATATTCTAATGCTGAAAATATAGATTCGTTTTAACCAACAGAGACAACATTGAAGGATTACATGTCTGAATATTTTTAAGCAAACTAAAGTGTTCTATTCTATAATACGAACATAATTATTATTAACGCACTTCTAAGCACTAGTTTTATGCTTACTGAGTCCTATGCACTGTTTTTAAAGTACTTTATATATATTTCTGATTTGATAATATTAATTCCTTTAATTTACAGATGAAGAAACTGAGCCTTGAATATGCTAAGTAATTTGCCGCAATATCAATAAGATAGTGAAACTGTGATTTAAGTCTAATAAGTCTGACTACTTTGCTGATACTTTTAACAAAGTTCTAGAAATTTTAGAATTTAGAGGCAAAATATGGGTAGGACTATAAGAAAAGAGAGACTTAACCCAACCATACAAGATAAATTTGTATTACAAATTTAACTAACCTAATAATTGTTTGTTAATCAATTGTTTTCATCTCTGAACTTGAAGATCTTTACCATTTTTAAACGGGAAGTTCAAGCTGATTAGTTCAGAGATATTAGCCGTACAGCATTAAATCAGAAGTCTTATGAATTATTTGGAAGCTTCTTTTCATGTTGGATGTTAAAACAGCATGATCTCATTTTGTGTCAATCCTTTGGATTTATTTTAGAATTGTAACCTATTTAGAATAGCTTTTTGTTTTCTTGGTTTCTAAATGTCAGTTTTAAGGGCCCTAAAATTCTTGATACTTGCCAAAATAAGGGTTTCTGATTTTCACTTTGGCAAAAAATTATACCATTAAAAATGAAAATGCACATTTGATTTTTTCTTAAACATGTTTTCTAAGAAAGGGCAAAATATTATATTTTGCATCAATAAAAATATAGAACCATAAGAGGGAAAGTGCTGTCTTATTATATCCTTCAGCTGGTGAGACATTACCTAAAGTATTATGTTCTATTGGGAACACATACTTTCAAAGGGTCATTTAAAAACTTAAAATTTCCAGAAAATGTGTCAAAGATGACAAGAGGATTGGAAACCTGTCACATTAAAAGTATTTAAAAGAACACACAATCTTCAAAGTGAAGATATAAATGAGACAGCAAGCCGATTTCAAATTTTTGAAGTATAGTCTAACATGTGAAAGAATTGTTTTTTTGTGTGGCCTCAGAATAACAGAATAGGAATGAATGCCTGAAAGCAGCAGGTTGTCTGATTTATGACTGAGAAAGACAGCAATGCCCCACAAATTAAAGCTGCAAAAAGCATTCACATATGAATCCATTTAGCCATTTAGTGACTCATTTACTCTTCCATGAACCATGAACATTTTCTGAAGCTTTCTCTGTGTTAGATATTTTATTGCCCCAACGAGGTAAAATTAAAAAGATGTTTAAGATTTAAGTAGCAGATTGTTTTTCCAAGGTGGCAGCAAACAAATCTCCTGTCCTATGTGCTTTTTTAGCATGACATTGACAATTCTCCTCTTTGAAATGCAGGCTCCACAGGCCCTCCTCTTGAATCTTTGGACTACACTGGAAGTGACAGCATATGACTTCCAAAGCTAGGTCATATATGAGATTCACATTCTATTGGTTCTCTTGGACTGCTTATCCTTGAAACTCAGTTGCCATGGTGTGAGGAAGCCCAGGTCATATGGAGATATGTGACAGGGAAAACCTGTGAGATCATTACAGACCCAGCCACCATCTGACTCACACCACAAGCAAGACTCTGAGTGAGAACCAACCAAATGAGAACAATCAGTCCCCAGAACCATGAGAGAAAAGTAAAACAATTACTGTTGCTTTAATCCATTAATTTTCTAGTGATTTTTAAAATGTAGAATAACTGGCACAATCCACATTCCTTATAAAATAAGTTTTACCTAACTAGTAAGATCTTATTTAGCCCTGTGAATACATGTTTTTGGACCCAGATGGACCCAGCCACCTTTTTAAATTCTTTGATGACATGAAAACAAATTGCTTCCAAAAACTATTTCTAAAATGCTTCAGAAAGTTTATAATTTTGATTTTTTTTCTTTTGTCCATTTTTCTTTTAAACTTCACCATTATTGTTTGGGGTTTCCTTTATCTTTTGAAGCAATTTTGCAGTAGATATTTGTTGTACTTCTTAGTGTCACTATAACTTAAGTAACTTTCCTGTAATCATCAGCAATTGCATACTGTAATCCACAACTATTGATTACTTTATCATGCTTTATGTACTATACTTTTGTTTTGATTCTTGCCTTTTTATTTCTATGATATGATTTAGACTTAATTTCTTTCTTATTCCATACTCAAATTGCCTTGCAACATATTAGTACTCAAAAACTTCAAATCATAAATATGAATAAAATGATAACATAAATGAAATGTTTATAACTCATTAAACATAGTTATTAAATAGTGCTTTATAGTCAAAGTATTTGAAAATTAATTTTAAAAGCAACATATATAACTCAAACCAAATAATAGATGTTTATTTTATGGTAAAAATAAGAGTCTCCTATAAGGTGACCAAAATGTTGGAGGCCAAAGAGATGTAATATCCTGTAACATTTATGAAATAATGTTGCAATTCATTGGCTATGCATTTTTAAAACTATGTAAATATAGAACATTGAGACCATATTATTTTCTACTCCCCTGGAAACATAACTGTTAATCATAATGTATCTGATATTCAAAATATATTCTCTCTTCCATATAATAATATACCAGAAAGAAAGGGCACTAAAAGTTGTACAAAGATATTTATAATCTGCTCTTCTCTACAGACTCACCCCAACAAAAATACAATTCAGAAGATTGATAAGGCCACAATATTAGAATAAAGCCCACTTAAACTTCAAGAAAACTCTTGCGGTAACTAGAATACTAAAATTCAGATATGCCTGAAGTGAAATGGTCTTAAGGTTAGGGATATAAAACAAATATTGAAGTCTAGTTAGAAAGGTTCAAATAAAAACTATGAAAAATATCTCGCCATATTTCATTTCTCTACAGCAATAGTTTTCAACCATTTCTTATATATACATGGATCAAATGAGGGAAGTTTTAGTACTAATGCATAGCCCTGCCCCAAAGATTCTGTTGCATTTGGTTTAAGTTGAGCCTGGACATCAATATAATTTTTAAAAAAATATCCCATGTGGTTTTAATATGAACCCAGAGCTGAGTATTACATTTTTAAATTATTATTGTTTCCCAAATTATAGCCCATGAAAATGGGATTCTAAATTTATTGTGAAAAGAAAAAAGAGTAAATTTCATTTATAAATTAAGAAAATTCTGCTTCTAATGTCATAAGTCTTCCTTCCATTCCCTTCTTTGCCATGACTTCAGTAAGAATAAAGTGTATTTCCTCATGTCATTGATTTTGAGTTCTGATTCACGAGCACAACATACATCACATTCAAGCAGAGGTTTTTTATTAGCCTATGTGGTTTAGCATGGCCTCTTGTCTCCTGTCATTCATCATGAAAGGAGCCTTCCCTGCAATAGATTCTGCCCTTTTATCCAGGTCCCAGAAAGAATGATGCTTGAAGCAACTATACCTACATCCAGCTGACTCTCAGATCTGTGAGTGAGAAATATGTTTATTATTGCAAACCATTACAATTTAGCCTTTTTAGGAAAAAATGTAGCATTATTTTAGCAATAGCCAACCAATACGAACTTAAACAGAGTTTCTAATTAAAAATTCTTAAAACTGTGCAACAACTAGCATTTACTATGCCTCTTTCAAGAGAGGTCAACTTTATGCAATTTTGCAAACTTCTATTCATTTCAGAACTTTTTATTTTAGGAGTTATCTCAAATAGCTTTTTACAACAAAGTTTACTTTGAGAAAATGCATAATGAACAGCTAACAAAATATTGTGTAAAACTATAGGTGACCTTTGATGTAAACCAAAAATTTACCAATGACAATAAGGCATCTCTAGTCTAATTATAAATAAAAAAAATAATAACTAGACAAAGTCAGGGGGGCAAGTGAATACTTGGTAGAGCTGAAGGCTACGGAAATTTGTGTAGCCCATATCTTGGGTTGGTAGTTAAAACTATAAAAATAAATAAAGATGTAATCTAAGTTTTCAAAAATAACTCTATTAAGGACTCTTTTACATGTCATATAATTCACTCATTTCAAGTGTATAAATCAATGATATTTTCGTGAACTTACCAAATTATGCAACCATCATCATAAATCAGCTTCAGAATATTTTCTTCACTTCGATGTGTCCCTTATGCTGTTGATTTTCTCCCTTCCATCCAGTCAATCACCAAAATACTTTCTACCTCTAAAGATTTGCCCTTTCTGAGAATTTAAAATAAATGGAATAATAATATATGATTTCTTATATCTGGCTTCTTCCATTGTGCATGTTTACGTATGTATGCATACTGTGTTTTTTAATAGCCGAATATTCTATCGTTTGGTCATAATACATGTTGTTTATCCATTCAACAGCTGATGAACAATTGGGTTATTTTTCATTTTCTGGCTATTATGAATAGTGCCCATAAGAACATCTATGTGCAAGTCTTTGTATGAATATGCTTTTATTTCTCTTGGGTTGATGCTTAGGAGTAAATTTCTGGGTGAAGAAGTAATTTAACTTGGAGTTTTAGTCCTTTAGAAAAGACAAAAACCATGCACAGAAAGTATTATAATAATGGCTATGATAAAGTGTTATAATAATGGCATATAATAAATTTTATGGAAGCAAAGCTATAGGTTCAAGGAAGAAGTAATACTTGAGTTGAAAGCATTTGGGCAAATAAAAATTATTAAAGGAAAGAGGGTAGAGAGGGTTTTCCAAATAAGCAATGACAGGAAGAGTTAAAGGCGTAATTTGTGAAACATGACAAAAACCATAAAGTAAAGCAAGAGACGCACTGAAGGATCGGTCATAGAAGTGGGGCTGCTGCTCATGATTATGCAGTTTGTCCTGCAATTGCTTCATCTGTTGCAAAGAAGCAACTTTTTTTAAGCTCCAAGATGCTAACTGGTAAGCCTGCTGTCTACTTGGGGTAACTTTTTAAAAATCATCTTTTGGGGCTAAGAGATATGTTTTTAAAAATTTGCACAAGCATTATACAATACAGTGTGCGTGGAAGGTCTTATATATTACTGAAAGGACTTTGGGTGTTCTGGTTTAGTGCTTTCCACATTTACTCAAGTCTAGTAATACATAAAAAATGAATATGCTCACATGATAAACTAAGATAAACATGCAGCTTCTCCTGGCTTGGGGCACTGCAGACATGGACCCGTTGCTCTCACCCTGAGAGGGAAGGACATCGACATCTAAGCTACTTTGGTAATCCCTTCATGAAGCACGTAAAAACAAGGAAGATGTAATTATCAGTAGGTTTTCAAAGCATATTCTTACCCAACAACGTCGGTAGCAGCACATTCGGTTAAAGCACTTGGCCACAGGCAAGAAGACAAGTTTGAAGTTGGCAAGACATGAGGGGAGAAGATAAATCAGGAAGTGGATTCCTCAATCCAGGAAAAGTGTGATGAACGCCTATACCTGACAGCAAGTGTAAGAAAGAAAAATAGAGACTGAATGTAGCACTATTTAGGAGACAAAATTGACATGGACTAACGAAGAAAGAGAAAGGGTCTAGAATGACTCCTAGTGTATTTTATTTGGTAAGCTAAATTCAAGAGGGATACTTTCACTAAGATATAAAATGGAGGAGGAAAAATATATTGAACAAGAGAGTTTGGATGATAATGTTACAATCTATAGTAAAATAACAATTGCATATGTCATAACCTGACTTGATTTATTAATAATTTTATGGGCAGAGGCAATGAAAGAATTTTAAAACATCAAAACTAATTCAGGAAGTGTTAGCGAGGTGGCAGAATAGGTGTTTTCTACCAAAATCCTCCCCATATAACACTGATTTTTGACAATCACCCTTGGAGAAGAATCTGGGAGTCCAGTAGAGAAGTTCTAGCACACAGTGCAGCATAAAATTTGAGAACAGATGCCTTAAGAACAGTTTCACTTTATCTGCTTACATTTCTCCATGGCAGCACAGCTGGGTGCCACAAGAGAGACCCCTTGGCCCATGATTTATCCTCAGGACTAGGGAGGGGGGGCATGCACAGCGATAGCATAGGGAGTGCTGGCTTCCCCAGGCCTGTGAAACACTGCCGAAGAGGTTCACCTTTATCTCACCCCACCCAGAATACTGATGTGATCGGCATGACTGAGGGAATGGAAGCGGTTGGGAGGACAGTAACCAGAACTCAGAATTTATCAAAGGACTACGGATCTTACTAAACACTGTGCAGACTCCATCAGGAAGTCTTCACACAAGCAGCTGGGGATACCTTGCTTGTATCTCTTGCCCAAATGGCCATGGGCACCCAGTGCTCCACCTGCCTCCCTTACCTCCCCCATGGTTGGGTCCCTGTGCACATTGGGAGCGAGCCTTTACAGACAGCCTGGGAGCACAGCACAGAAAGCCAGCCCCAATCTGCAGGATTGGGAGAAAGAAACTCCAAAAACCAAAAAGGAGTAAGAAGTGGTGAAATTTCCACAAAGTTTTGCTGTATCTTAAACTCTGTCTCTAACCAAACTCACTTCACCATAATGTGTTCCTTGGCCAAAAAAGCACTTTCCAGTTAACAAGAGCCATTTTTCTAAGAGAACAGTAAAAATGAATCTTTATTACATTATTCTAAAGATAATCTTGAAGAAATAGGTGGAAATAGTAAAATTTATTTTGAAAAATAAGTGCTATGAAGGATTTATATGTTCTCACTAGTTTTAAAACACATGTAGTAGAATAATGCTTTTGAAATATTAAATGATTTATTTTTGTCTCAGGTATGGATATGACAGGAAAATCATTAAACATTAAACAAGTCTCTGCTTTTCAATTTCCAAAAGCCAAAGCTATCAGTGTCCAGAGGTCAAGGCTGATGTAAAAGCAATGCTTGTGTAGCAGGTGACAAGGAGGTGTGCTATTTTGCCCCATTCCTATCCGTATGCCTTTGAGACTTTGTAAACCCCTTGAACATAGCAACTGCACTGAAGAATGAAAAAAGAAATCCTGGGTTTACGGAAATAAATTAGTCTGGAAAAATAGGTATTAAAATAGAAATGCAGTCCAGGAAAAAAAAATGAAATAGTAGAGGAAAGAATAATTATTGGTGCAAATGATTTATTTTAACAGTCTTTCACCAAAACAGCACCCATGTTGTTAATAAAAGCTCTTCCTTGGCAATGGATCTTCTTCCTATAGCTCACTTCCATCCCAGGTTAGAAACTAAGGCCCATTTTGGAGAGCTGGGCATCACCCATCACCTAACCTTAGCAAGAGTGGGATCTCCCTGCACCAGAACACCTGGGTGAGAGTTTTTGCACTCCAAGGAAGCTCCTATGCCGGGTGTTTTCATCAGGCATGACAGTGACTTCTCCAAGGGGCTTCCTAGGCAGAAGACTGCAAACTTCTCAGCTCCTATTTCATCACTGAAATAGGTTTTTCTTCATGTGTAGCAATAGCTGAGTATTTATCATGAAGGATGAGACTAGTCACAAGGAGTAGGAGAAAACTTCAAAAAAATGATTTTGCTTACCTCCTATGTAGTGAGCACCCAAGAAGAGATTATGGAAAGGAGCTTCCAGGAACATTTTTTTTAAAAAGCATCATGAATTCCTGTATTTCCTCTTGACTCTCACTCAACACTAATAGTTCATCTCATTCTTTCTAAAGAAAGAGAAACGATGAGACTTTTTGCTAGAGAAGTCACTTTCCCTGTCTCACCCTACCTCCTCACTCTTCACATCTAAATGATGCCAATTCTTATGGATTCAGTCTCTCATGTTGCTCTCAAATTCATCACATATTAATTCCCATTTCTCTACATTAAGCCCAAGCTGTCACTTAGGTTGTTGAAAAGGCCTTTTAGGGTTCTTTCTCTGCTACTTTCCAACCATCCTTCACAATGTAACCATGATTTTCCTTAAAGCGAAATCTGAAACACATTGTTTTTCCTCCTAAGTCTAGTTGGATATTTATTAATAATTTAATATATAAAATATTTTAAAAGAAAACCTGCAAATATATTATTTAATAAATAAATATGAAAAATATAATGAAATATGTAAAAGACTTCTATAAGGAAAATTATAAAAAGCATTTAGTGCTAGTAAAGAAAACCTAAATAAAGAGAGAAAGATCTCTTTTTCAAGAATTGCAAAAATCAATATCATAAAGACTGAACATGTTTTGCAATCTATATATACATGCCAAGGGCTCAAATCATGAAAATATAAAAAACTCCTGCAATGCAGTGAGAAACAGAAAAAAAGATATTAAAGAAATTTAAGCAAGATACCTGAATAGGCATGTCTTACTAAGGTTTCCCAAAAGCTTAACAAGTATAAGAAAAAGTGGACAATTTATTTGTAATTGTGAAAATATAAATTAAAATCGTGATGATGTACAGTATACATTTATCAGAATTGTTACTATTTAAAAGTCTGTTAAAGGGTATGGTGAAATAGAAGCTCTCACAAACTTCTCCCTAGTGCATAAAGTCACACTTTGGAAAAACGATGTTACCTTGTCTACTTAGGCATAGATGTACTCTAAGACCTAGCAATTTCACTCCTGAGTGTATGTGTATGTATCCTACTGCAAGCACAAATACACCAAAAGACACGTATAAAATTATTCACAGCAGTATTATTTACAGTGTTATTGACAATAGCCCCAAATAGTGTTATTTGCAATAGACCCAAATGTAAAAACCCAAATGTTCATCAGTAGCAGAATGGATGCATTTTGTTTTCTTTATCCAATGGAACACTATTATTTAGCAAAGAAAATTAATGAAGTACAGTTATAGGCTCAAATACCATGTAGAGTGAAAAAAGCCAGACATACAATAATACATACTATATGATTCCACTCATTTAAGATTCAAAAAACAGACAAAAGTGGACTACAGAGTTAGAGATCAAAATAAAGATATAGGCAGAAGCGGGAAGCGGGTAAGAATTTGGAAAAGGCCCGAAGTCTCTGGGGTGTTGGCAATATTCTATTTCTTTATATGTTTCTTTATAGTCACACAGGCAATTTCTTTGTTTTAGTTTATTGGACTGTACATATATACTTGCAACACATTTTTACTTACATACTTCAATTAAAAAGTTAAAAAATAAGAAAATGCAGTTAGATAACAGACTATAATATTTATATATTCCCACAAACATGAGTTTGAGGATTAAGACTTATATGTGCCACAGGTATCAAATGGCTGCAATAATTTATCCTCACTCCATTCTATTCCCTCCTGTTAAATGATAACAGTAATTTTAGATAATACTTGTTGAGCACTTACTGTGAGTAAAAGCACTATTCCAAAAACTTTATAACTATTCACTCATTTAAAGCTCACCTCGGTCTAATGAGGTTGCAAGTATTAGCCCCTTAATAGATTAGAAAATGAAGGTACATTATGTAACTTCAGGGTAAAAACCTAATTAGCATCACAGTCAGAGCTGTATCCTGGCAATTTGCCTCAAGGTTAAGTTTACTTAACCGCTATACTGTTCCCTTATGTACATCTCCTAATCATCTCTCTAGAAGCAGAAAAGAGAAAAGTGAGCAGTTTTTTTTTTTTTTTATTATTCTCAAATTTTAATTCAGAGGGAAGCTAACTGATTGAGGTGAGAGGCATATAATACGTGAAATGTTTCTCTGGGCAAGAAAACCCTTTCCAACAACAGGGAGTGTAAGTGGTAGGAACCAAATAAACATTTCTCTCTGACTGGGAGGTCAAAAATGAAAAGGACCCTGAAAATGAGCAAATTGTCTAGAACAACAGGCAACTCAAAGGAAGGCCTGTAAAGTATTTTTACTGAAGGTGAATCAGAGCCACAGCAGGATGAACATCTAAATTTCACCCCAGCACATGGTGTTAAGGTACTTGCTACTAAAATTTTAAGAAGAGATAATTCTTATGCTTTTAGAAGTATAATTGAATATTGAAAATTTTTTTTAAAAAACCTTCCAATTCATTTTATGGGCCTAGCAGAACAGTAAGCATGATAGAGAATTCAAAAGAAAATAAAAGATGATTTTCTTTTACTATAATAAACATACACAGTTCACAATGCCCGCACAATCACATACAAAAGTCCTTTATGATAAGTAATCCTGTAAACAAGTTAAACTACATATAAATGTAGAGTTCTTGAAAGTACTATAGTATATAAAATAAAGACTTCATATGTATTAAATAAAGAGCAACAACAAATAATTTCAAAGAAAATTTTAAAAATTGAAAAGAGACAATAATATGCATGTGAATTTAAAAGCATATAAACAGAAGTAAAATATGTGAAAAAGTGTTCAATCTTAGAAGAAACAGTAATTAAGACAATAATAATAATGACCATATTGGTAAAAATTTAAACGATTGATAATATCCACATCAAGAGTATAGAAATTGGAACTCTCATAATACGTTGAAAGAAGTATAAACTCTTCTAGCCTCCAGAGGACAATTTGGTAGTACTATGAAAACTAAAAACTATAAAAATCCTTAAATGTAACTTTTATACTTTTAGAAATACATCCTAAAGATTTATTCCTGTGTACACTATGATATATAGAATACACCAGGAAAGTCTGGTGGTGCCTTATATAAGACTTAGGTCTAACTGTAGTACATAGGTGAATATTGAATAATAAGAGTATTAATTGTGAAAATATCAAGGAAGTTTTCACTTAAAGGCTTACACAACATTTCTCAGCTAGTCCAGCAGAAACTGAATTTTCTTTGGCTTTTAACATATGGTTTTACATCTAATTGGTCACCAAATAAATTTAGTGCTCTTGAATTTAGAAGCTGTATGATACTAAAAACTTTTATCTACAAAGAACAGAATCCTACTTATCATGATGGTAATATTCTCTTACTATTAGACGGAAGTAGAATTGAGATCCAATGATGGGATAAACAATCCATATGCAAATGTATATGCATATCAAAGCATATGTAAATAGTTAGGTAGACAGCATTACCTATAATATTTAAATTAACTCTGACTTTATTATTAACTTGTTTTGTGTTCAAACAGCCCTCACCCCATATATAACTAAATATTAAAAATTATAAATTACCTAAATAAAATATTACCGAATTATTTTAGATTAATCTTAATTTAATTATTATTACATCATTGGCATTAAAATCATGAAGCAGATGAAAGTAATCTTTTAGAATTATACATACTAAAAAAGAAAACTTACCTCACCTCATCATTTATGGACCAAAACAAATTGCAGTTCAGTATATAGAGTATGATTCCATTTATGTAAACACAAGTCCCAAAGCCCAAATCAAACAGCCAGGATAAAAGCTTAGCTAATGATTTAGAATTCTTAGGTCTCTGATGGGAACTGAGATTAGACAAGTTCACCATAACATTTTTTTTCACCATAACTATATACCTCATTCTTGTATATGTACTCATTCCTCTCATTCCTTTAGTGATCTCATCTCATCTCATTGGCTTAAATATTAAACGTTAAAATTTTCAATTTATATCTCTAATACGGTCCTCTACACTAAACTGTAGACCTCTCTACCTAGATGTCTATTGGAAACCTTTCGCATGACTGACTATTATGCCCTTCAAACTTAATGTGTTAAAAAACAAACTCAGGGGCTTCCCCTCAAAATGTCATCACCTGTAGTCTTCTCCCTGCCAGTTTATCAAAATTCTGTTTTTCAATTTCAAAGGAAAAAAAATTTGGAAATAGCTGGGACTTATCTCTTTCTCATTCTCCATTCACTGTGTCAGTAATTTCTATTGGATCTACTTCTAGCCTGACTTTAAAATAATTGTAGATTCCTTGACTTTTATGCTTTTGGGGGTATGCCATTTTCTTCATTCTCCTTACTCTACATACTATGAATGTCTTTCAGTTCTTGTTTATCTTCCTTACTTTAGGACTCTCAACTAATTATTGTTTGGGATTGTAATGTCTTCTTTTACACCAGAATTGATTGGGTATCCACTCTCATAGCAATCTGTGCTTCACATTAAAAAAAAAAAAATTCCCCTTCAATTATTTTTTCATATCTGCATTTCTTGGTCCACTATAAATTCTAACAGAGTGAAGATCGTATCATTTATATTGATCATCATTTCCATCATATATAGTCAGCTTTCAATAATTTCTTCAATTAATTGTTTCATTGTAACATACACATATATAACATATGTATATATAAATGTGTCACATATTTCATGCCTTCTATCTACTATATAATTTTTTATCCTTTTATATGTTTTTAAAAAAATTAATAATCCCTCTCCCTCCATTAGAATATTAGATATCTATGGACAGTGGGTTTTGGGTGTTTTGAACATATATGAATTCAAGCAGCCAAAATAAGAATATACTCAGTCCACAACAAAAAATTTACTGAATACACAAGAATCCAGCCAAATTACATTATGTTAACTTTATAGAATCCCTATATTTTTAAACTATTTTTTAACACATTGTGATTTTCAACTAGAATTATCTTTTCTCTCCATTTGCAAATCTCCTAAACTTTGTAACACTCTGGACTCAAATCAAAAACACCATGTACATGATATCCTGTTTAATTTACTTAACTGTAAGTAGTCCTTTCTGAAATTCTATAATAATACATTATTAACATTCACTACATTTCCTATACAAGACATAAAATAATTTTTATCTAAAAGAGCTTATAACAAAACTAGGGAGTAGGGATCAGAAAATAATGGAAAAAGCATAAGTAAGAGAATGGAATACAGTATCAGATAATGGAAGTAGAATCAGGAAAGGGGTAAAGTCAGAAAGAACACTACCGCTTGAGTAGGCCCTGGAGCCAACTTGATTAAAAGTAATTGAAAAAAGTCAAGTGAATGATTTTCTTCCTAAATTTATTCTCCTCTTTTTTCAGAGAAATAGACTTTTATTTAGACATTTGACCAGCCAGCTAAAACCTGCCTTTCCTCCTTGATCTCTGGCTGAGTATATACATGTGCCTTAAGTTTGGGTCAATAATGTGCAAGTAAGGATGTTATGTACATCTACAACTCCAACTTAAACTCTTTTTCCTAAGTTAGTCATTTCCCCCCACCCATGGGGTGGAATGAAGATGTGGAAGCAACTCAATTTTGACCGTGTACATGAAGTTACTAACTGTTGATTATTGAGTGGCTTTGGAGAGCAAAGCTGCCCAATAGCCTGGACTGAAAAAATATTATATTAGAAATAGATTTTACTTATTTAACATGGTATAATTTTTTAGGTCTTTGGTGGTGTTGGTGGTGGTGGTGGTTGTTTTTGTTTCAGAAGTTGAAGTCTCACTTTAACTAATATAAGAAGTGATATCCGAATTAGAAAATACAGAGAAAATAGAACCGTGCATGACAGATTCAAAGAAAACGGGAGAAAAGTATTTTACTAGGTTCAGAAGAAATGGTTTTAAAAAGCAACCTTCACCCTACTCCACCTACTTTGGCAAGTTAAACCTTAACAGATTTTCAGATCTCAGATCAAGCTACACATACGTGGAAAAAGTCTTTCCTGCCTTTTCTTCCAAGTTTAATCAGTGTCATTAGCTAGCATCCCGTCATTCCATACCCCAGCTTGATTTTCTGTCTCCGTCACACAGTTATTTCTTTTTTATATCTCCTAATTAATGGCAAAATATTTACCTTCTTCCTTTTTTGCAAAAACATTAAAACTGTTTTCCTAATAAAAATTTAATCATTAAAAAAAATAAGTCAAATGTTTAAATTCCCCAGAATTCTCCATCCCAGTGCTAAATTCAACCTTGTATCTATCTGATTTAGAAAGGTATTGGTGGTGAACACAAGGGATTATCTTACCTTTCCAGATTTATCTAATTTCTGTTTTACAGCACTTTTGATCATTCACAGAGTCTCCTACCTCTCCCACCAAGGGGAAATAAGCATGCTTAAGTCTTCCCCTTACAAGTCCTTAATACAGAAATACATTATACATTAATTATTACTACTTGTAGTGAAAAAAAATTTAAAAATACACACAAGAATTATTTTAATTGCTATATGCTATGTAGTTCTTAAATTTCTTTTCTATATTAAACTGAATTTTTAATAATTCACAGTATCAATGTTCAATGTATTTTTATAGTAAATTTCATATTTAATAACTTGAACATAGTTGGAATTAGAGATTTTACTTCATGAATATTTTTGAGAATAGTAGAAATATATATAATAACATGTTGATTTCTCCTATTGCAAGATTTGTTTATTGAACACAATTTAATAGCAATGTCTAATTTGCACGATAATAGACATATGAAACTCTAAGAAAATATTGTAGTGACAATCTCTAGCCCTAGATCATTGGCTTTAGAGCCTTCCTCTATGAAACTTTTAGCTCTTATGTAACTTCTAACCACAAGACTTGTGGGAAGACAAATCAGGCTTTGTGCCTGTTGACCTAAGGACAGCTACAAGCCTGTGTTCCTGAAGTTCTACAAAAGCATATAATAATGCAACTAAGAGCTTATTTTGTTTTATTTATTTTTTATTTTTTATTTTTATTTTAATTTTTAAAACAGTTGACATTCAATATTATACTAGTTTCAGGTGTACAGCAAGCATAGTGATTAGAAATTTATATAATTTACAAAGTGATCCCCACAATAAGTCTAGTACCCACCTGGCATCATGTGTAGTTATTACAATATTATTGACTATATTTCCTATTCTGTACATCCTCGTGGTTATTTTGTAACTGCCAATTTGTGCTCCTCAAAACCCTCACCTTTTTCACCAATTCCTCCAACCCTCCTCCCATCTGGCAACCATCAGTTTGTTTTAAGAGCTTATTTTAAAATTACATAATTTTATTCCTACATTGTGCATTATATTAAAATTGAAAGTTTTATAGTTGTTTACAATTAAATAGAGCAAATTCATAAGAAAATATAGTCTGAAAGTTTCAATAAGTAAGTATGCAGTTATATTTCAACATAGGCTATATTTTCAAACATAGGCTTATTTTTCTCATTCTGAAACCAATAAACTTATTTATGTGGAATAGTAATATTTTTTTACGGAAATCAACTCAACTACCATTTAGGCATTATATATGACTTGCTACTCTAACTATAATAACATTTTTATTTTTTATCAAAACTCCCAAAAGCTTCATGACAACTAATATTAAAGCCATTTAAGCAAAGGTTTATATAATTTTGGAGTGGATTTTTAATAAATCAGTAGTGATTTTCTATAATTTTATCTACAGGTCTAACATCTTTTAAAGGATTTCATTATTCAGAGTCCTAAAGCTACAACCCTTTTCCATATATCTATTCCTTTCCATTTTTTTTTTCCATTAAAAAAATAACGTCAGCCTTGCATTCCACGTGAAATAACATTTTCCCTTCTTCCCAATCCAAATATACTACCACCCCAGTTCCAGAAAATTGTATAAAAAGTGACTAACATACAATTGGATTCTTTCTCTAGGGAGTTTGAAATGGAGACAAAACAATGCCCGGTCCTTTAGTTATGCATGATTGATCTATAAAGCTAATACAGCACCCTCTCTCACACTGAGATTCCCACTTTGGGTCGCTTTGATTTTTCACATGGTAATTTTAGGCAGCCATATACAGAAATGGGATGGAAACTCATGCACACAGAGAAAGAGGAGAATCAAAGAGCTTAACAGAAAGACAGAAGTGTCTTTTCCGCCATTGACAAAACTATATATACTTTATGAAATTAAATTCTATTTTATTTCCCTCCATACTACAATAAATTTAATTTGTTACTTTCAATTAGTACTTAAGTATGTATATTTAAAAACTATATTTTGAAAATAAATTTTAATTTTAAAATGAAGGAAATCTTTTCCCTTTAGTAAAATGATTGTATGCCCAGGGTTTGGGCTGCAGAACAAATGGGGTACTAACCAGGAGGGAGCTGGAATGTGCTAAAAAGGGGAAATAGTTTTCAAGGCTAAAATATAAAATCCTTCAATTTTTGAGGCAGATTTATTTTCTAACTGTGACTGAATAATACTATAAACATGGGTTTGAATTTTGCTCTAGGTTTAACTAGCTGTGTAAAAATGAGAATACATTAACTTCCTACCAATCAGTAATCTCCAAATATTTTTTAAGTGCCAATTATGTGCAAATCATGGCATTATACACATTGAAAAATAAAAAAATATTATATTCATGTTTAAGAACGTTATATCTTAAATAAATATTAACTATATAAATATCAAGTAAAAATCTGAATAAAAAGAATGGCACAAATATGTACAGCACTGGTCCTCAAACTTCTCTACTTGGAAACTCACAATCCTAACTTTATGAGAATCCCAAAGACCTTTTGTGTATATGGGTTATATTTATTAATATTGCAGTATTAGAAATAAAAACTGAAAAATTTAAAAATACCATTCATTTTAAAATAATAGTACATACATAAATATCAACAAAACATTTTGAGAACAAATATTTTCTAAAGTAAATGTACATTTAGTGAAAATAAAGGTTTTTTATATTACTGTGAACCTTTTTAATGTCTGGATTAATAAAAGACATCTGAATTTTCCACTGTTTCTACACTCAGTCTGTTGGGATCTGTTGTTTTTTTGTTGAAGTGTATGGGGAAGATCCAGCCTTTATAAATGCATATTTGATAAAAGGGAAAATCTCCTAAACCCACAGAAAGGATCTCAGGGTCCTCTGAGATGCCTCACACCGTGTATTGAAAAACTCTGAGGAACAACACAAATTATAAATAGTAAATGCAAAATACTCTTAGAGAACAATTAAAGTATACAAATTTAGGGGGAGAGGCTATCCACATTAACCTTGTGAGTCAAATCAATATTATTTTCAGCTTGAAAATGAAGAATGTGAGGTCTATGAGCCTAATCAAGTGTTTATGGCCATTGAAAGAAAGGAACTCGGCCTAGTTGTTTTCTGTTTTCTAGAGAATATATGATGGTGGAAAGTGATTGGACTTTCCAAGACTGGGAGTGACTCCATGTCAACTGCTAATTGTATGACCTTAGCTACTTAAATTATCATCATTTAAGTTCAGTTTGCTAATAAGCAATGGGGGACATTTCAATAGGACTGAAAAAACTTATACCACTAGTTGAGTGTAGGAACTAATATATGGTACATCCTTAATACATTGTTTAGGACATGGTGAATGCTTAGTAAATGGCAGATGATATTTTATAAAATAATATTCATCTGCACATTTAAGTACTTTTCTCTATATAACACCTCTTGAAAAGAGGACTAGAGATTTAAAAATAGGCAAAGAAAATCTCTATAATTTATATTTGTGAATACCACTTCTGTCAATTTATCCAAAGAAAATGAAAACACTAGCTTGAAAAAAATTTTAATGCAGCATTATTTACAATAGCCAAGACACAGAAGCAACCTAAGTGTCCATCGACGGATTAGTGGATAAAGAAAACGTGGCACATATATACACAATAGAATATTATTCAACCATGGGAAAGAAGGAAATCTTGCCGTTTGCAATAACTTTGAGGGTTATTATACTAAGTTAAGTAAGTCAAACAGAGAAAGACAAATACCCTATGATTTCACTTACCTGTGGAATATAAAAGCAAAACAAACAAACAATCCAAACTCATAGATACAAAGGCAGATTGGTGATTACCAGAGGTGAGGAGAGTGGGTAGTAAAATGAGTGAAAGTTGTCCAAAGGTACAAACTTGCAGTTATAAAATAAATAAGTCACGGAGATATAATGTACAAAGTGGTAGTTATAATTAATAATATTGTGTTATATATTTGAAAGTTGTTAAGAGAGAAGATCTTAAAAGTTCTCATAAGAAAAAAATGTGTAACTGTGTAGTGATGGATGTTAACTAGACTTACTGTGGTGACCATTTCACAATATATACAACTATTTAATCACTGTGAAAAAAAAATCATTGTGCCAGACACCTGAAACTAAGATGTTATATGTTAATTGCATATCAATAAAGAAAAAATCTTGAATTATTTTCTTGTTATTTTACTCACTATTTTAATCTAATTCCTGAGACTTAAAGAGTTAATACTTTATGAAAATGACTTTGCAAATTTAAAATTTTCAATATTATACTTTTTGATTTTGATTGATGTTTAGATCTATTTGAGAACAAGGCTCCATAAAAGACAGTCTTTTACATCAGTTGTATATTTTATTTTTTTTATCTACCGCCACAGAGTGATTACAACTTAAAGCAGATATTACATTAATAGGAAAAAATAAATTGGTATTTTTTGTTGATAAGAATAACACATTTTGTCTGTTTTGATAACTTTGATTTTCACATTATTTTTCTGTTCTGAATCTCTAAATTCATAAAAAATAATTTGCATTTCACATAATGCTAAACCTTTAAAGGTTACAAGTTTTAGAAAGTACTGTTCAACTAAAAATGCATTTTAATTTTTAAAAACTATCTTAAATGCCAAAGAAAGTGTTTTAATATTGAATTTATTTATTAAATCTTATACTACCTTATTCAATAAACTTCAGTTCATATACATGTAATAAATAAACATATGTAAATTAAAACCAAGTCAATTAAAAGGAAAATAGCCATCTCAAACTAAGATGAGGGCAGGAAAGAGTTAATATTTTTAAATGACTTCATAAAGAAGTGAGATATTAAATTTCATAATTAAAATTCATTCTTAACATCCTAACAAGGTGAATCAAAGAGTAAAACTTAGTTATAAATATATCACAATGTATTTGATTTAAAATTCTGAGGAATTCAACAATTCTAATCATAATTGTTGATAATGTATATTAAAGATTTTTATTACATTGCATATTCTCAGCAAAAAAAAAAGTGTAATAAAACACAGAAAACTATCTACATAAGGAATTAATACAAGCATGATTACTTATGCAAGAATATTATTCACCCACTGTCCACTAAAATTCTAACATTTAAGATGGCTTGGCCATTTATACTTCAGTAAGGAAAATCACATTGAATAATTTCTTAAATAAGATGGCATCTGTCGGGGTCCAGCACGGCCTGCCCTCAGATATTACACAATATATAGTGTATTAATTATTTTGAACTAAAATCCCCTGAGAAGCAACAAAACCAGAACAAGCTCTCTGAGTCTGCTCTGTCCCCCTAAAAGCAGGAAATAAACCCCCACAATAGATGCCCACCACACTCCTGCAGGACTGAGAGATCAAGAGACTTACAAAATCCAGAGAAGAAAAAGCGAGTAAACAAAGCTTCTTACACTTTTACTAATTTACCGCCCAAGCCCCAATTTTGTTTAGATTCCTAACTAATGACTACTCAAACCTGCTTAGATCCCTTTCTAATAAGCACTGAGTTTCTGTGTCTTAGCCAATTTCTTACAAATTTATTGTTTCTTTATCTAAAAACTATAAAAAGTTGCCTAATTTGATCATTTCTTTGAGCCTCATTTTATGATCTAAGCATCATACTGTGATTCTTCTATGTACATGCAATTTTTAAATTAATTCAGTCTTGTGTCAATTTTATCATTTTATAACTAATCTAGCCATAAAAACTAAAGGGTAGAGTGAGGGAATTCTCTTTTTCGCCCCATCACTTCCACCTAGGCAGTTAGAAAATTATAGGATTGAGAGAAAGTGTGAGTAACTTTGATTATAATAATAATATTACATGGAACTGATTTCTGCTCAGAAAGAACAAGATCAACAGAATACTCTTTTAGAAAGAGGGAAGCTAGATGGGGAAGAAGGAGGCTGTGGGATTTTGGAATGTTGCACAAGGCATTAATTTTCCTTCAGTTTTTCTTCTTTCCCCTAGAACTAACACAGAATGAAGGTGGTTGAGAATTTATATTTTATAATCTATCATTTTATTACAGCCTTAGAGGCATCATTTTTAGATCCAATCTCTCTGATCTCTTAGAGGTATACGAATTATCTTCACTTTAGAAAACTTAGTTACTTATTCCTGAATGGTATTTTTTTTTTCCTCTTAAGGACACCGTAATATGAAAAAAGTATCTATGTATCTTTCTGAAACACCACACAGTTAATTGAAAATAAAGAGCAGATATTTAAAAATCAATGAACTCTCTGAGCATTTGAAATAACCAACTCAAGCCCTGATATTTAAGATTCTCCTCAGCACCTAAATGGCAAAATCCAACAGAGTAGGGATGATCTGTCCTATTTTGTATCTCCAGCACAGCACAAAATGCTTGACAATAAATGTTCCATGTTGAATAACTATTATCACATGTTAAAAGACTGACGAGAAAGAATAGTAGTCCACATTGTTGTCAGAGCAACAGAACAAAATAATTTAAAGTGTTAAATTCATTTCTCCTAGATTGTGTCCTCATTAAAAGAATTTTCCAGGAGTGGTACATAATTTTGTTTGACAGCAAATTGCTTACCTTTTAAAGGCACTAATATGTTTGGCTTACAAGAAACATTTTCTTTTCTTTCTTTAGTGTATATATGAGTGTATGTGTTTTTTTTTTCTATCAAGTTCTAAAAAATTTCTTAATTGGCAATATTGGATAACAGGAGCTCATAAAAATGTATTGATGAATGACATAGCTTTAACAATTTCAACCATATATTCACAAACAATCTTAATTTAGTCAATTTTCTTCTTTTATTTTATAAATATGAAAGTGAAAGAAAATATATGATTCCGAAAACAGTTTCTCAAGGCTGGAACACTGACAGGCCACGTTTTAGCTAGAAAAATATCCTAGGTATTTCTTCAATTCAAATTATTTTATAATATTAATTAATACTTAAAAATAAAAATCTTGGGATAAACCCCAAGTTATTTTGGGGATTTATAACTATAAAATCAAAGGGATTTACAAATTACACAACCCATAAAATTAAAATTAACCACATAATTTTAAGGTAATGGATCATGATATTTTGCTAAGTTAATTTCCAAATTCAATTTGAATATGATATATTTTCTATAGTAAAAATTTATTTTGAATTTCACAAGCCTGCCCAATCCTGAGCCATGAAATTATTCAATTTCTGTTTTTCTCACTTTAACATGCTTACCAAACCTTCGTTTCTGTAGTGTTCTATGGATATAATTTGGACAAATACACATTATATGCAACTTTTATATCTCATTCTTCGTATTAACTTGTATCATTTAAAGTACTGCTTAGAGCTAATGAAATCACAAACCTAAAGGCAAACATTATATAAAATAATAGACCTGTATTTAGTTCATATAAATGGTACAAAATATGCTGATATAAAATTATAATTAAATTATTATTAAAATGAAAAGATTCAAATAAAAATGCAAGTAGAGAACTTGTGGGATCTAAAAAATATACTCACAGACCTTTATATGTCTGGGGTAGCAAGTTTGAGAAACACTACATGGTGGACATGGAGAAAAATATTATTCAGAACCATTTTAGTTGTTAGGAATCATTTTAATTTTACCAGAGAACATTTATAAGTTGATCAATTAAACATCTGAATCTACTTTTTTTTCCAGAAAAGAATGGTGAAATTATAATTTGGACCCGAGTCATAAAACATAATTTATTTTACCCCATAATGTAGCTAAAAACTCTTCATTTTTAATAAAGATAGTAGAAATTACTTCAGCAAAGTCATTATTTTATTTTCAGTATATGAACATAAATCATGTAAATTCCTTTACAGTAGTTTCTCAATATTGCAATAATAGTAATTATATAAAAGCTCAAGAGTAATATTTGACTGGATATTTCTAAAATTAATGCTGAATGCAGGTGCTGAAGGAAAAATAGATTTATTATTGAAGGAAGAGATTTGGAACTTGTATGGAAATGGTGAAGGGACTCTGGTTACAGTTGGGGCCTTAAAATATTTACCTTATTAGTTCTTGATTACTCCTAATTTACTTAGAGAGCTTTAAGTCTCTTTTTCCTTAGTGGTAACATCTCCCTAACACTAGCCTCAGGCTCATATTGATCATTTAGTTCTTACTCTAACCAAAAAAGGAGAAATAGTATATGTCATTTTTTGCTTAGCCATTTACTCAAAACGCTAGAGAAAATTTGCTCTTTCAGACATTGCACATGTTTCTGTTTACATAATGAGTGTTGTTTTCTTAATATCAAAAGTAAAACATGTTTCTTATAAAAGTGTTAGTTAATACAATCATAACATTAAATTAATGGAATTCTACCATTATGGATTGTATTATCTCAATCTTACCATATACCACAAGTTATGCCAAGATAGAATATGTAATCTCTTTTTATTCTTGATCAAAATCTCAATGTTTTATGCAAGTGTAAATCTTTTCTATCTGGCTGTAACCTATACTTCCACAGGTCATGAAATTCCACAGGTCATTTTCCAAACTACTTTAAAAATTAAGTCACATTGGTAGTAAGGACATATTTTTTACTGGCTTTTGTTCCCAGGAGCTCTGCAGGAAGTGTGCAACTTTGCAAATCTCCTCCCTGTTTTCTTTGTTTTGTTTTGTTTTGTTTTATTCTGTTTTTCTTTTGTTTTAACTCAGGAGACATTTCCCTATGCTCACAAATATGTTCGAGAAACTACTGTCTCAAGTATTATGTGCTTCATATACACTGCGCTTCTGAGCAGCGCTACATCTGCTCAACTCTGTTATTGCTTTTTCTGCATGTACCATATTTTCAAGGCAAAGTATAATTTTATGGAGGAGTCACTGCTTCTTGTAGACACAGCCACTGCTACATTAGGGTAATCATACAAGTTATTCTTATCACCATGGCTGTCTCTGACAATGTGGAATTTTACCTGAATCCTATGCCCCTATAAAACAGTGATTGTTAAACAAAAGAAAACAAAACTAATATATATATGTATATATATATATATGACTTGCTGCAAAGAATCACTCTTTTTATATGACTTAGATAAGACTCACAGATATCCCCTTGTTTACTCATGACAAGCCAAACATAGACCCTCCAAATTTTTATTCATTGCGCTATAAAAAATTAGCAGATGAGCAGTCACCCATGCTTGGTTGATGGACTTACACTCCTATGTATTACCTTCTCTCAAAAAGTATTCTTTGGGAACAGAACTGAAGGTTTGGTACTGAATTCAAATTTTTAGAACTGTATCTACTATGTATTTCTCAGCATTTTTGATATATACTATTCTTAAGATGAGGGAAGATATCAATAAAATTTAATAATTTATAGTTATTTCAATTTCTATATCCAAACAGCTATTTTGAGTAAGTGGCATTCTAAAAGGAAGGAGAAAAATATTTAAAAAAGAGCAAAGGTGAAGGATCTTTTTATCTTTTTCACTGCCATAGCTATAATTTCTCAAAAGGGTGAGGTATATTCAATAATCAATATATATTTGAATGAACTAAGGAAACCACTATGTAAAATAATAATATGTTTCAGAAAAGAAAAAACATCAATTCTAAGTTACAACTGAAACATATTAACTCACCTAATGTTAGGCTTTCTATGTCATGGAAGAGACAGAGACAGAGACAGAGACAGAGAGAGACAGACAGAGACAGAGACAGAGAGAGATAGACAGTGACAGAAAGAGACAGAGAGAGAGAGATGAAGCAGAGAGACAGAGACAGAAAGACAAAGACGGACAGACAGACAAAGCTATAGACAGATAGACAAATCTATCTGGTCTAGATTAAAGATGTAAAAGCCAAACCAACCAAATTTAATAATGTGTAGTCTTTGAATCTAGGTATGAACAAATTGACTATAAAAGTCACTATTGAATATTTAAATATTCTCAAATATAGAATTGATATTAAATAATATAGATAATTTGTCTCAATTGTGCAATTGTGTTAACTGTTATATGGTATTATGCTAAAAGAGGAGAAGTTTTTTTTTTTTTTTTGTAGGAGATGCATGCTTGAGGGATTTAGGAAGTGTCAAGGTATCTATAATTCATTTAAAAATGTGAAAAAAATAGCATAGCTATTGAAGTAAATATAGATAGTAGCAATATTTGCTGAAATCATTTTGGAGATGCACCTGATCATTATACTATTCTTTATATTTTTCTGAATGTGTAGAGATATTCATGCTTATAATGAGAGAGAAGAGAAAATATAAAAAAATAGAAAAATTTAAAAATTATATTCCTTTCTCAAGCCCATTTCAGAAAGAAAAGACATTTAAAAAGTTCCTTTAACAAATGTGAAACTTCTGAAAGAGACTTAAGTGTCATTTCTAGACTAAAATGTGAGAAGGTGGCTCTGCAGATGCCTCTTTGCCAAAGGATACACCAAAATACTTTAGCCTATTCACAATATACAAAAGTTAACTTTAGTAAAACCCAGAAATATTTAATATTCTTAGACTAGCAAATATTTTTATAAACTCACTATATCTTTATCATAAAATTTGATGTTATAGGTATGTGTATGTGAAAGAAACTTTAATCATTTTCTTAGGATAAGTTCCTACAAATAGAATTATTAGAACAAAGATCTGAACATTTTGAAAGTTCTTAATTAAGATTACTAAATTCCTTTCTGGAAAATATAGACATTACCGTAAACTGTAATCATCGTAATGGTTATCATTTATGCATTTCCTCTATGTAGGCATTACATTCATTCCTAATTTTCTTATTCTATGCAATAGCTTCATTAAGTAGATATTATTACCCAATTTAACAGAATGAAAAACAGAAGCTTAAATAGTTTAGGCTATTTGCAACTGCACAGAGAAAAGAAATTATACAAATCCATCTGTGTTCATTCTTTGCACTGAAATATTCCTTTTAACATTGTTTGGAATTTTCATATACACCTTTCCAATAATGGAGCTTATATTTTTTAAAAGCTAATATGACAGGTGGAAATTATAACTCATTTTTTAATTGTTGGACATGCTATTTGCCATTTATATTTCTTCATAATTGTCTTTTCCTGCCTTAAACACATGCTCTACTTGGACTTCTACCTGGTTCTTAGGAGTTTATAATTACAAAATTTAGGTTAATATTAGACTTCTACTTGACTTATGAGTTGAAAATATTTCTTTGTCTCTACTCTAAATTGAAAAAAGTCATACATCTTTTTAATGAAATAGGAGCTGTTAACCTAAATTAAAATTTAAATATAAAACCATAAGGAAAATTAACTCTGGATAATTCATGTAAAAAGAAAATGTAGAGTAAGACTCACTTTGTGAATAGAAATTAAATTTGATTTAAATTACAGGGTTTTTAGTCTAAATAATAATTTTATAACCATCCATTGCATATGTTTGTGTAGTTATTAATACTTATTTTAGAGTAACTTCACAAAATATATTCCAGTTATCTTAATCTCCTAATCCTTTTCTATTTGTTTCATAGTTTTTTCTCTCTGTAACAAAAATGGAAAAAGTACAGATGAACAAATTGGTAATATATTTGGTCAATGCAACTATTCTGAAAAACTTGATTGCGAAACATCCTATTTTTTTTGTTTGTTTGTTTTGTTTTTTGTTAAATGAGTTTTAGAAATGCAGCTGGCTGGCTGTACAGAATGTGTAGGTCAAACTTGGCATCAATTTGTGCATATTTTAATTAAAGGGATTAATATAGTCCTGCTGTGTAATCTTTTCTTTAAAGATTATAGCTGTATATTTTTAAGATAAAAAACTGCACTCAACCAACCAGTTAATTGTAATGTACAAACTAGATATGATTTCTTTTTTAGCACTTCAACCATGTTCGAGTGCAACTGTAACTGTAAAAATTAGTTGTATAGATGCAACATGAAATATCTAAGCAACTTACTTAAACACATCTATATTTAATAAATGTCCCCTCACTGACTTTCACAGTATATCAAATACTAATCTTATACATATGTTATTACATGTGCAATATGAAGTTTACAAATATGTGGGCAAAATGAAATAAAAGTGAAAGTAATGATTGAGCTAAATTAGAAACTGCTCCTAGTTTCAGGGTAAATATTTCAAAGGTTTGAATCATGTAGATTTGTTCCTTTCTTTGAGAGATGACAACAGAGAATGAATAGTAACCTAAGCCATATTTATTATGAAAACGTACCTGAAAAGATTTGTAGTATTGCCAAAGAGCTTTCTGGAAATAGTCATCATTACACAGCATTTATAAGAGAGAACTAAAACAGCATAACCAAATGAATAGCATCCTCAGTTTAATGCTATCATTGGTGTATATTTAGCTAGACTCTTCTCATAAATTCTCAGAGAATATAAAATAAATCATATAAAATATAAATGATAACTCAAATAGGTTAATCTTATTTCATATTATCCTCCAAATTTAATAGAAACTATTTTTTCTAACATAATACCTCTGATTTGCAAGACTTATCCTTTAAAAAAGGTTCAGTTGCAGTCAAATAGTAATAAATGTTCTTAGAATATTTTACATCTCAGCCTAGAAAACCACATCCTACTAGACTCGTCATTCACTTGAGTAATAAATTCTCTTAGGAACATTTGTAAGGAGAGTCAGGCTGAGGGTTATTCTTTTCTTTAACATTATTCATATTTTTGCAAAAGTGAACTTCTGGCCTTCTTTTGGTCAATTTTATTACTCTTTAGGCGGGTTGTAATGAATCCCTTGCTTCACACACTTGATTTGTAAAGAGAGGAATAGAGTTCACTTCAGGAGAGAAAAGTACTAAATCTTGATGAGGTCTGAAAATAAAAGAAATGACTAAAAAAAAATTAAATCTACCAGAATTCAGTTTTGTTCCATTATACACTGCATGCGTGTCTTTTTAACTTGTGAGAAATAGATTTAGGGGTATCCTAAAATAAAATTTCAAAACGATATTTATTGTATGCAATTATTTTCTCAGAGGGGAAGAAAATAGGACTTACAACAATCTTGCCTGTTTTATGTCAAGAGAGTCTATGAAACGAGTGGAGTTCATGTCGTTTATTAATTATTAAAACTCATACTTTTTTGCAACAACATTATTAAAACATGAAAGAAGGACACAGAAGAATTCTGTGCATGTGGTTATTGTACTTATGACAGAATCTCAACCTATTATTCCATCTGTTACTGGACTGTAGTCAAAGGTAAGGAACAGTGACACTTACTGGATACTATAAGCCTTAACTTGCCCTTTTACACCTCCAGCACCTTAAAAATCCATCATTCTACTCATATCTAAATCCCATCTGTCAAAAATCTGTATCCCCCACAGCTCTGATTCCACGGGACATACTTCTTTCTCTTAAACCTAGTAAAACTGTGAAAAAAATTGGAGTATAAAAGGCAGCTCTCTTTTATAGATGCTACCAATATTTGCTACAAAAGCAAATTAACATAATATGGAGATCATATATTTTTGTGTTCCAACTGATTTGGAATCCTAATGACTGTTCCTCTACTTACTAGTCTGTGACTTCATGTGTCACTAAATTTGTATCAGACTCTGTTAAGATATCTACATGTTGTGGTGAACAACCTTTATTCTCTAGGTTTTCTGAAATTTTTATATCTGCATTATTTCACCACTGAAACTGTATTTGGTTTCTACATAGAACATCCAAATCCTCAACGAGCTATTTTCTAGAGCCATAGAATAAAAAGGGTGATAGTGAGAAGATACAGACAGGGAATACACAAACTGTATGACTAACTATGGCTTTGGTCCTGGACCCAGTGGTTTCATAAGTTGGGTTAAACTGTATGAAGCTTTCAGAATTTCTTTTGCCTCAACCGCTGAGTTTCTTGGCCCTTTTTCCACGTTCTTTGCTGTAATCATGGTTCTTTGAATACTGACTCTAACGGTAAAGAGACAGCAAAGAGAGCTGTTCCTAAGGAAGAACTCAGCAGCACAAAAGGGAAAAAATGCTTCCCTAAAATCTAGAAACTCAGACTCAGTCACATGTTCTCAGTCTTCTTAGGCAGGGTCCCTTCCTTGTTGTGTTATAGAGCCAGCAGTATGTTCTTGGAGAGAAGTTCACAAAGAGGAAACTCTAAAATAACATGCCCAAAGGCCATGAATCAAATTTTTGAAGAGTTCCAAATTTGTGCAAAGTGCAAAAGTTACAATGAGGTACGATAGACATTTCCACAATAAATATGCAAATTAGGACAATTTAAAATTGTGGTAAATCTTATTGAATAAGTAAATGGATTTTGTGGGACAGAATAATGAGATCTGTATGCTGGATAGTCAGTGTAATCTTCTCTGAGGAAGAAAGATTTAAACAGAGATATAAAGGGGGAGGAGAACAGGGAGGTGGAAGCACCAAACAGAATAAATTTAATCTGAACTTTCTAGTATGTTAATCAAATACAGATGGTTCCTAGCTTAACGATGGTTCGAACAGTGATTTTTCAATTTTACGATGTTACAAAAGCCATATACATTCAGTAGAAACCAGCTAGGCTAACCTATGATATTTGATATGTTAAGTGTACTAAATGCATTTTCAAGTTACTATATTCAACTTATGATGGGTTTATTAGCAGGTAACCCCATCGTAAATCGAGGAGCTTCTGTAATATCCCTCCATTATTCTTCCTAATGAGCACACCTAATTCTCTAGTAAGAGAAAAGGAAAACAGCCTTATAGCATCTGTCTTCTTTTTCCTATCATCCTTTTAGGTTTCTGCCTCCCAGTTGGCTTTCTGTAGTTTTTAAATTAACAGTCACTTTGCTGGTCTTCATTTTTTTGCATTATTTTCTTCTTCAGTGATTTTTGATAATCTGAGTTTCCCAAGGCAAATTTATAGTTTTTGATTTTTTAACGAAAGAAACCATTTACATACTAATGACCCCCAATTTAAAACCCTGTACATGAATTTTCTATGATTTTTAGATCAATTTAACCAACTTCAACTTGTTATTCCCACTCAGCTGTCAAAGAATCATCAGAATATTAACATGTAAGAAAATAAATTATAGATTTCAATTCCACCTTACAAGAAAATAATTCTCTTTTTTCAGTAATCATATCAATGTATACTTACTTACTCAATTCAAAAATCTAGTTTCTAGTGTTATAGGTAACATCTTGCCCAGGCCACCACCTAATGTTCCCTGGATTTTTTAAATTGCCTCCTAACATGGGTTTCTGCTTCCACTCTTGCCCATCCTTTTCAGCTATTCACCCCAAAATATCAAACTTACAATTTGAAATAAGATTTAGATTATGTCATTTCTTGAAGAAACAACTAGTTTTCCTGCAACTTTATTAATAATTGAATCACTAGAGTTGAGTTACACAGGTTGCTGTCCAGCTAAAAACTACATGTTCCATCTTTTCGTGTAGTTTAATATGTCATATGACTAAGTATTGTCTAATTAGAGGGGAACCGAAGTGGTGTATGCACTGAGAAGAAATCTGACAAACACTCCTTTGGCCTTTCATACTAGCAGAGAGGCAGTGTCTTCTACAGTAGCCCAGAGATGAAAGCTACTTTTTGAAAACCAGAGTCTCAGTACCAGACTGGCTCTCTTATCCCTGGACTGTTATGATGAGACAAAACACACACAAGAAAGCAAAAAACAAACAAACAAAACCCTTTGAACTTTTAAAAACCATTACTAGTTTGACTTTTTGCTATAGCAGTTTAGTCTGAATTCTAACTATGGTAGGTTGCATTTTCTTAAAAAGAATTATCGGATCTATCTCAGTTTAGGCCTATGGCATTATTTGTAGAAATTACTGTTAACATACTGTGAACTAGTTTTCTTTATTTTTCCTGGTATCTGACCTATTTCGGACATTGCTACAATAATAATCTACCTAGTAATCAAATCTTGATCAGGCTCCTGGGGCTAGATAGAATTTTTCAATGATCCCCCACAAAATATTGAATTATTAATTGATTTTTAATCACTGTCTCTCTACTAGAATGCAAACTCTTTGAAGGCAAACTCTATCTTCGATCTTCTACACATGTATATGATACTAAAAAAAAGCTTTAAAAAGTTTATTAAAACAATATTTAAAATGTAGAGAGTATACAAATAAACTTGTTTTTTATAAACTGTAGAAATTGAAAGCAGTAATCTAATTTATGTTTTCAATACATTTTAGTTCATTTTTTGGCAATATCCAGAGTAAAATAACTTAAAATGAAGGGCTACATGAATTCAAAATGATCATCTTTAAAGGATTTCCTTTAAATATATTGTAAATGAGCGAGAGCATACCAAATGCTGAAGTTACCGCAAAATTAAAAACCTTACTATTATTTAAATTTTGAAATCTGTAACAATATTTATCAAACATTATTACAATAACCATCATTATAAAAATAAGTTAGGTAAGAGAGCTCTGCTTATAAAAAATCAGAAAATAACAGCAATCTAATAGTTATGAAAATCAGTCAGTAAAGACATTAATAGTACTTAAAAAAAAACAATCCTATTAATTTAAGAAAAGCCCAACTAATATTACCCATTTTGAAACTTTGGTTTAAAAAAATTTGTTATCAATTTAAAACAAACATTTAAATTGCCTACTTGCTTTTATTTAATATAAATTTAAAGAGACAATGATTTCTTGTTTTATTTTTTCTTGGTTTCTTCTTTTGCTTCTTCCTGCCTTTTTTTCTTACTTTTGTTCTTTATAATAATAAAAAAATACTCTATCTAGGTTTCTCATTATATTAATGGCAACTTTTAATAATGAGTAAGCATTTGATCATGAAAATAAAGGATAATTTATCTACTTATTCCTTTATATTGTTAAGACAAAAGTTAAAATTATTTGTTGAAAACCAACTCAATTAACATTGAAGTGCTCTATAGCAAATTTTAATTTTATTACACATAAGTACAGTATAATAAAAAGATTAATTTAACTATATAAATTCAGGAAAGACAAGAAAATGATATAATGTCAATTTTAGTAACATATTAAGACTAAAAATGCTCCAGGAATTAAATTAATTTTATACATTAAAATGAGTAAATTAATAAAGTAATAATATTTTATATAAAATACTCAACATTAGGCTTTAGGGTAACTCTATGTAAGATTGTATGTAAAATTATTTAGAAAAAGAACTAAAATTATTAACTTAGCAATAACTAAGTAGATAGTAATTAAACTAGGTTGTCTAAGAATATAACCTTTTATCTAATTTTAATATTTTTAATTGTCATCAATAGGAGTCTTTTTAAAATACTCATTTAATGTTCAATTTCAGTTAAGATCAGCACATATAAAACATCAGTTTTTCTCATTTGAGAAAGGCTATTAGGAATCTTTCCTATATAATTAATTTTTCAGTTGTTGCCAATGTAATGATTAACAGTTTTATTCTACCTTAGTTCTTTCAAATCCACATTCGTCTTTATAAAAATTAATAAGAAGAAACAAAAGAGAGACTATTATTTAAAAATACTGTGATTAGTGTCTGTGATATGCAAAACATTATACAATATGCAGCCTCTAGGATAATATCGGTACTATCTTAAACCTCTGTACCACCAATTGTATGATTTCAAGATGTGGTAATTTTTAATGTGTATATTTATATGTATGTGTATAGTTTATATAAGCAATTTATATGTCTATACATTCATGTATGTTTTGAAGAAGTATATGGTTTTATATTCAGCTCTTTGTTTCTAAATGAGAAATTCAGGAACTCTCAAATTCCTGAACTTAGTGTTTATGTTCTACAAGTTTTCTCGAAGTATGCAAACATACAAAATCATGAAGGGCACAGGTCTTCTGTTGCTAGCCCATGAGACCACAGAGACAAAGTTCTAACAAGACTTGTCACAGAAAAAAAAGGTAAATTTTCCCTAAATTTTAAAGGGTGAGGTTAGATAAGAGAAACACGTATTCATGAGCAAAAGTGAGAAAGTAGGAACATGCAAAGTACATTTACACAGTGTTTAGTACATTAGTTTGTTGGATTCATATATGTAAGGGGTTGAAAGAAATTGTGGGCATTAATGACAAATTATGTAAGCACCCCACAAAGACAAATTCAGAAAATAATTTGAAATTTATCCATTGGTCAAACTACAGATGATAAGTTTTTGAGCCCAAAAGTTGCATGATCAAAATCTTGCTTTAGAAGATCCATCTGAAAGTAATATATTGGATAAATAAAGAAAAGTTTAGAGGCAAATAAATCTGATACAAGTTTACTGAAATTCTCTGGATGAGAGGTCATAGGCCCCTTGAGGCTGGTTACGGTAACAGTAATAGAAAGGAAGAAACAGATTAGAGATATTATACAAAATAATTTGAGTGAGCTTCATGAACAATTGAAAATAGAAGTAGAAAGAAGAGTTACATGTATCCATGTTGGTATTTAAGGGTGTATTTGAGGTCAGGAATGGCAGGAAACTTCTGCTCCTTATAATAACCATCAGCTTTCACAAGCCATCCTAAGGACTAATAATATTAATAATACTCCTAAATAATAACATAATACTAATTTATTTTTCTTATTTTTATATAAAGTAAAAAGAAAAGAAAAGAAAAAACAATCCTGTCAAATTTGTATCACCTTCCAGCGTTTTAAAAATAACATATAAAGTGGTTGCTATGACACGTTTAAGAATAATTTCCTATCCATGTTCCTCCTTCCTCCAACATCACTGATTCACTCTTTCTAGTGCCTTACTATATATAAATTTGAAGTATCACAGATCAGGAATAAGGCTAAAAAACTGAGATTAGTGCTAATAATAATAACAGGACAATTACAGTCCCAAGGGACTTGTGTCAAAGGAAACACAGAATTATTTTAAAGGTAGAGCTCAACATGATGAGATAGAAAAATATCCCACAAGCAGTTAGAGACACAGAACTGAAGCTCAGTGTGAAATCAGAGGTGAACTAAGCAATTAATGAAAGGATTAAGAGTATAAACTGAATTCAGGGCACAAAAGTGAGAGGTGACAGGGAAACAAATAATAGCAAAGCAGAGGATAAAATTCAGTCAAAGAAGCATGAAGAAAACCTTGTTGCTATAAAAATAGGCTTCCAAGAAGAAAATTTCAAAATGGTGAAATATTAATCAATATCAAATGTTGCAAAGTCCAGAAATGGTGATGGCACTCACTATGCCTATGTCCAATAGATGTTCATTGAATATGTTGAATTCATGAGCTCTTACAAATAATTTTTAAAAATAACTTTCAGTAAAAGAGGACAGGCTTATGTAGTAAAATAAGAGTCCTTGAGGTCAAGGATGTTGCTTTCCATTGTAACTGTAGAATTCATTACTTTGGTGACTTGAGCTTGTAGAAGTTCATGAGTAATTGTAGATAATATTAATAAATGAGGAAAATAGAAAGTTTCTTTTTTTTTTAGAGAAAACTACCCTTACTAAATAACTACTATGCACCAGTACTATATTAGATGTTTTAAATGCATCCATTTATTTAATTCTCATGCGTTCCTAAAACATTTTACAGTTAAGAAAAAATGAGTTTACACACTAAAAGTAATAGTTCAAAATTACAAAGATTATAAATATTAAAATCCATTTAACTTTTTAAGTTTTAAAGGCTGTATTCTTTGTATTATACATGTTATATTTTCAGGTGCATAGCAAGAACTAAATGAAGAGATGAAGAGTCTGGGGAAGATTTTTGAGCAGGTAATGGTGATAAATCAAGGGCTAAGGAAAAGTACAGTCATCCAATAGAAGAAAGAAGAGCCCTTTTGTTAGTAAGAATGCATATGAAGACAAATATAAAATGGTAGAAAGAAGGAAGAAATGGCAGCCACCTTGCGTACAACTGTTGAAATTTGTAACCCAGAAATATTAGCATAATTATGGCATTCCACAGAGAAATTTTGAAAAACCCACATTTAATACATCCATATACGAGAAAGTTTAGGAAGAACACAATAAAATGCAGACTCTCAGAGAAAATTAGAAAGAACTATTGGTAGACAGAACAGCTAAGGGAATATGTGAGAAATTTTTAAAGAAAAAAAAGCATTACATGTTTCATGTATCCATTGTCATGTGATTTTCACAAAGTATGAATTAAGTTAAGCATATACTGCTATGCAAAAACAATGAACAAATGTGTCTTTTTTTCCAAGCACACACTAATCCATATCCTATACATACACAAATAAAAAAGAATGGCATACTTCCTCTCAAATCCAGCTGCCTTGCCCTGAAATGGTGAGATATTTACACACAAGATGTTAGATAAAAATATATGTTTATATTTATTCAATATAAATACTACTAATAAACTAATTCCAGTATAATTTAGAAAAAATATAGAGAATGTTGGAACAGTATATCTATTTTAGACATATTCATGTATAAAACATAAATCTGTGGATATTTACTTCTCTAACTTGCTATACCAACAATTATTTCAAGTATTTATATTTTATAAAATTAATCTAAATATATAATGAAATATTGTGAAATGGGAAAGAAGCAAATGAATTGTCATTCAGATTTGTACCTCTGTAGTGGGAGATGGGTAGAAAAAGACTCTACATAAGAAACAATAATGCTTTTTTTTTCCAAATTCTGTTGGATTCAGCACTTAAATATTGCAAATGCCTATTATATGGAGATTTCTCTTCTTTATGGTTGCTGTCAATTCAAATTCTTTTCATAAAATATTATATAAAAGACCTGCAGAATGCCTTCATGGGTTTGCATAAAATGTAAATTGTTTTCTACTTTAATGACTGATTAAGAATTAGGAAAAAATATATATCTCCATCCATGTATTACATGTTTATAATGGTAAGGAACTAAAACACAATATATTTATTAAAAATATATATAAATATTAAATGTATAAGTTATATATTCTGGATTCATTAGAAAACTGATATCTATATATTGGTACAGCATCATTGCCCTTTAGATATAAAACTATTTTTACATCTATTTTTTTACAACTATTCCAGGCTACACTCAAGCCTAAGAATTATTTCAGAAACCGAACATTTATATTTGTGCTTTACAGATTTATACTCATCATTGAAAGAGATTTCATGACTAAAATGTTTAATTTATTTATAAAATAAAGAAGTTAAGAAGAATATCTTTTAAATTGATCTTAAGGGAATTGGGTTAATCTTCTGAACATTAAAATTGTTAACTAAGTCTGAGAAACTATTAAAAGTTGATAATGTTTTAATAATGGTGAACTGTTAATACTGGGTTATTATCCATTTTGCTGATGGACACAGAAACTAAGTCTTTCTTTGAAGTTCACCAGGGCCTAGTTCAATTCCAATGTATGACAGGTGTTTTCACTTAGCTATTTTGAATAACTTTGAATTAGGACACTATAAAAGAATATCTTAAAGGAATTTTTTTCTGATAAAAAGCTCACGATTCTTTCAAATTAACACTACAATAAATAGTAGAAGAAAATGGCACAAATAAAAGCGCTAGGAAATATGTCAATAGAACCAAAATTACAAGTCTCTGAAAGTTTTTCTAGTGACTCTCTCCACATAAATAATTTGAATTTTGAATCACTTCATTATTTTAAAGGTCCAGAGTTTGGTTCAACAGACTTTTCATTTTAAAGTTTCTTTTAGACTTTAACATAGAGAATTAAACAAAGTTAAAATAAATATTTGGTGGTATAATTTTCCATTTAGAACCCGAACTTGCCAAAAATGTAATTTATTTCTATCTCATTAAGATTAGATACTGTATATACATTATTGAATATTAACTTAAGACTACGAATGTGTATGCTATTTTAAGAATACATGTGTGCATTAAATTTTTTTCTAGTTAGGAATAAAAAGATTTATAAACTCTATGTCCTTTTTCTCAAAGTTGTTTCAGTGAACTTCAAAAGTTTGACTGTCATCTCTTTTGGAGGAAAATTCTGTCTGACTATCTGTCTGTCTATCTATCTATCATCTATCTATCTATGTACTATCTATATATCATTTATCTATCATCTCTAAATCAAGAGAGAGAGAGAGAGAGAAAGAGAGAGAATTACAACTCTAAATTTGTTAGTAGCCAGGTAAAGATGCTATTTAACTTGAAAACTATTTGTGAACATTTACAACCAATGTAAATAACGAATAATAAAAAAGGAGTTAAGCATATTTGACATCAAACACCTTATAAATTAGTAATAATTGAGCAACTGTACAATTATAATATAATATGAAATGAGATGCATTCCAAAAGAAATTCAAAATGCAATGGTTATTTAAAAGACAAAGAAGCTACATGCAGCTGAATAATCAAAAAAGAATAAAGGAGGCTGAAAAGACTGATATGATCATTGAAAATTACATAGCATTCATAGTGAAAAATAAAGGGGAGAACATGTAAGTGGAGAGGACAACATGTATGTTTTCAAGAACCAATCAATAATCCTTTTGGCTGTAGAGCATAATTTGTATTAGAGACACTGGGATAAAAGCCTGGAAAATAAAGTTGAGTCCATATTTTGTTTTGGCTTATATTTTAGTAAGGGGGAATATACTATACAATATTTATAAATATAAAAATCGAATGATTTAAAGTAGTGATGAGGTCTATAAATGAAAAAACAGGGTAATTTTAAATAGTGATGAGTTCAATGAAGGAAAATGTTGAAGCATGACTTGGGAGGATATAGCTGGCTAATTAGATAGGGTGGTTTAGAGAAAACCTTTCTGAGGATTTAAGATTTGTCTAAGACTTGACTGATAAGAACTATAAAGTTGAATAAATAGCCAATATTAATGAATCATTCTTTAAAATTTACCTTTAAATGAGGTTTAGGTTATCTAATAATTCAATTTTAAATGTGAGAAAGCTAATATGTCTTTTGCTACAACACATTTAACATTTCATACACTTCTGTGACTTTAAGATCTAAAGAATCACAAAACAATATAATTTTTTAAATTAGTTTACACTAAATCAGGCTTAATTGTTATTTCTTTAAAGTTATGAAAACTCCACTTGATTATAAAAAACTCTCAACTAAATATACAAACATCTGTGCCTACTTTAATATAAAAGAATCAGCAATAAAGTAAGACTTCAACTACTTTTTATTGGCATATATAAAAATGTTAAGAAATAATCTTTTTTTCTTCTCTCATGAGAAAGCAGATTAAAATGAAGTTCAATAAGCATATAATGATGATTTAGATTGATGAAAATGGAGTGGATAGTCAAAAAAGATGAAAAATTTATTTATTATTTCTTTGAAGCTCGATATTAAGGAACTTCCTTTTATCTTTTTGTGATATGGTAGCTATAGTTATAGTTAATCAGTTCTCATATTCTTAACTAGTTAGGAAAGTTACTAATATAAAAGAATTCAGGTAAAATGTTGTAGTTGATAGTAACTATGAGAAGCTTTTATTTTTAAGTAGTTCAGAACTACATTTAATATTAACTAATGTTTAATAATTGTTTACGTAAATAGTTAATGAAAGAATTAATGGATTTACAATGAGAAGACTCTGGCAATGTCACAAACTAAGGTCAATTTCATCAGAAAACAAAAATAAAAAGAGAATAATAACATCTCCTCTGCCTCAGAAAGTCTTTGTTGAGAAAAAATGAGACAATATATGTCAAAGTTTTGGTTATCTCCAAATCATTATATAAATGGAAAGCATTGTCACTCTTATTACACAGCATAGTTGTAATTTTATGAAATATTGACACCTGTGTGTCCAAAAAAATATGATTTCTAGGGTCTTAGAAAAAAAAGAAATTTGAAGAGCTGAATTAAGAAGTCATTCTATAACACTGCCAAATCTATTTCTAGATTTATTTTCAGTTTTTTCATGGAACCAAATGCTCTGGTATGTCTGTTATTTTTCCTAGAGGAAAAAAAAAACTTCTAAGAAGAAAAAATGTACCATTTTGATAAATATTCTACTTAGAATACTTTTCTTCCAAAAAGAGGATTTTTCTATACACTTCCTTTGATCGTTTGTCCAATATGCAGTCAACGAAAGGCTCAATATGAATCATTGAGATATAAGGAAAAAATAGAACTCATGTATATTTATTCTTTTGATGTTTTTGAGTTTATTTTACAAATATATTTTGTAAACTTACAATATTTAATAGGTTATAGTTTACATAGTAAATGTAGTAATTAAATATATAATAGTACAAATAGTAAATAATATATCATATATTTTTTACTGATAAAGTATAATAAATAGCACTTATGATCCTAATTTTCAGCATAAATATGAAGTTTAAAAATAATCAATTCCCAACAACAGAAACTTCGAGAGTTATAGGTCTTTAAACTTTAACCCTTAACATGATTCCTTGCCTAAGATGTTTAGACCCAATAGCTAGACACATGCTATGAGTTTTGGTGCTGCTCAGGCAAATAAGATACAGTTCACCTGATGCTAAAATCTTACATTCTTCTGGTGAAAACAGTCACATAAATTGGCGGTAATAGTACAAAGTTATAACAAATGGAAAGATAGGAATAAACAGAGGATGCCGTGCTGTGCAGCTAGGTAATTTTTTATACAAACTATACTAAGAGGGCATTATTAATAGCTGAGTTAGGAAAACCGATATAAACAGGTACTAAATCTGAAAACACAGAACTTATGTTCACCCTATGATGTTAGAGTACACATAATCACCCCAGGTTGAAGCCTAGAGGGGAGTCAGGAAAAGTTTCAGGAGAGAAATGACATCTACACTGCACAAAAGGATACACTGACATTTAATCAGAGAAAAAGTGAGTAGAATAGAAAAAATGTTCCCAAATCTTGCCTCCAAACTCTCCAAGGATCAGCAGGTGCAAAAACCAATAGTTAAAGAGCATCACCAGACCAAATCATGGTGTAAAGTTTGGCAAAGGGCAGGTGGCAAGAGGGGACATAAACCTAGGCAGACAAGCAAAGAAGTGAACTGCTTTCTCAGATAAGGGATAAGAATGTCTCTCACAGTGATGGAACTATCTACCTGAAGTCACACAGGTCACAGGGAGTTGACTTAAAACTACAAGTTTATGTGTCCTGAAACCCAAGCCAAGGATCTTTTTCATATACTGTGAGAATCATGTTTCTCAAGTTTGTGTCCCAAGCAACTGTTAAAAATAAAATACCACATTTTGTGTTGAAATTTTGAAGATTGTCATATAACATACTCACTTGAGTATTATCTTGTAAAAACGTTATGTTAATAGTTGTTCAGAGTATGTAGTGAGTAAATGAGTTTCAGTTTTTAAGAAATCTTCAATTTAATCATACTGTTTAACACTGTAGTATTAGTATCCATGATTTATAAACTTTGTGGGGGTTTTAAATAATAAATACTTATATATATTGATAAACCGTCTCCAGAGTTTTGTCAAAATTTTTAGAGTTCTGAAGCTTAAAGTAGTTGCTGACCACATCAATACCTTGGGGCATGCAGTTAAAACACTGCAGTAATTAAGAAGAGCAAGCTGTCGATGAAGTCAGCTCTGATTAACCCAAGGGATCCTAGAAGGGTGAAGCCTGGATTTAGATAAAATTGTTTTATGAAGTGGGCAAATTTGATGAACATAACCCCTTTACTTTGTCTTCATAAACTTTTGCCAGCCATTTGGCAACACTCTAATTCACCTTGTGTGTACACCTTGTGCCATCCAATTACCTGACAGCTCTCTTGTGAGTAGGGAGATTTTTCACTTTCTGTGTTCCCAGAAGCCATATTTATAATATCCTAAAAATTTAAAATGCCCCATAATATTATTGCGATATAAGCAATGACAAGGAGATCTAGGAAAATATATTTTAACAGAGGGTTTTTGGAAAGCAATAACACTATAAATTATTATTATTTTATTATTATTGTTATTATTATTGTTTTGGTCCTACAATCTAAGATATTGGGGAGAATATCTAGAGGTAATGACTTTTTGACTTTTTAAATTCCACTGTTTACCTTTACAGCAATGGCTCTTTACTTATTGATTTTGCATTCAGTAACACTGGCATGGCAGTCTTCGCGTAGTGAGAAGAAGCAGAAGTGTTGCTGCAACTACACACTGTGGAGTGTCTTCAGCTGGCACCCCTCCCTCATCAATAAAGGAGGACAATAAGGTCCCATGGGTGGTTTCACGCAATGGATACGTCTTAAGATGTCCAGCTTTCTGAATGAGCACCCAGCTAAGAAAGCTTATCCAACAGGAAATCTACAAAGAGAAATTCTATCAGCCTTCAGTAAAAAATGTTAACCATTAAATGATGTAATATTTAGCATAACTATTATGAGCACATTTAATAAGAGCAGAATGACAGAAACAAAACCCGCACCTGGAACTGTAGCAAGCAGCTTTCCCCATGGTACACCTCAAAACCTAACAACAGCTGACTCTCTGGCCTCTCAGGAAAGCCCACTGTAGGAGGTCCTCCAACTCTTACTGATTTCAGGAGACCTCTGAAGCTATACCTACCTCTGAATGACAGTAGTTTAACTCCATCCAGGCAACTGACAGCAAATGAGCTCACTGCATCCTTTAACAGCCAATTAAATGTTATTTGACTAAATATTTATCTCTGCTTTTGCTATGAAAAAAAAGTTAGAACCATTCTGGTATCTGCTTTAGGTTCAGAAAATAAACAATTTGCCTGATGTTCCATACACGGTCAGTATACAATAAAAAAGCCAAAATCCTCTAACTCAAACTGCTACTTGCTTATTAATATATCCAATTACTCTTTATTAGAGTCAGGCATTTTCTGTGTCCTAAAGTTTTAATTCCATTCCTCTCTATTCAGGACACCTAGATTTTATTAGAAATAGAATTTCTATTTCTAACAGATTCCATGTCATCTATAAGCTTTATAATTTTTGACATATCTCTGGACTCAGTTTTCCTTTCTATAAAATATAATGATTGAACTATGCATATCATTTGCATCTCAAAAATTTTTATATTCCTATCTTTCCTTCTCTTCATTGTGTCAGTGGATTTTCAAAATACCCACATTGGCCTCTCAATATAACTATTGATGTAAAAAAAAAAAAACAGGTAAACAGAAGCATCTTAAATGACACAGAGGGCAATCAGTACAATCCAGATCAGGAAAGTGATCCAAATGCTTCATCAGATATTTTGGAAGGAAAAGACCAGCCAGATGCGAGACACACGGAAGGTGGGAGAGAGAGAGCAATAGTTAGTTAGGATAAGGAACATGTAGATTAAAAGAGGCTTAAAGCATGTAAACAAATTGTTATATGTGAACATTATTTTAATTTGAAAACAACAATAAAAATTTGTGGAAAATCTTGAACTTTGGTTACTTGATGCCATTAGAGTATTGCTCTTTTTAAGTGTAAAATAGTTTTGTTATACTTTAAAAAAATAAATTTTTGTCTTAACGATGGATGCTCAAATATTCATGGGTGAAATACAGTGTTGTGTGATATTTACCACAATATAAATCTAAAGATTGTATGGGTAAGGGAATGGATAAAAGAATAATTATAAAGATATGAAAATTATGAAAGGCTATAAGTTACATGCTTAAATTTTTCAATAGTAAATATTAAAATGTGCTTATATCATTAAAAGTAAATATTGTTGATAATGATAAGATATAAAATTTATGACCTAAACATAATTTCGATCTGGTTTAATAAAATAGTGAATCTGATTTATCTATGTAAAACTGACAGCTTAAAAGACAATGTCTTTCGTCACAAACAATGCATTCATATAAGTAGTCAGCATTTTGAGGGCTTCCTATTTCATTGGTCATATGTGAAACATAACTTTTTATAAATCCTGTTTATTTGTCCCTTTGTTAACTTGTTTTAATCATACTTTACTCCTCTTTTGAAAAGGCCAGATAATTTTTACTGCCTTTAGAATATCATCAAAAACTTTAACTACCATCACTTCAAGATATAAGTCATAATCACAGATTTACATTTAACCAAAACAAGGAAGGCTACATTCTTTCATTTACAAATTCAATAAAAATTTATAGATCTCTGGGACCTGCATATTTGTTAGTACAAAAATGAGAACTGGGTTTCATTTTCATTACTTAAATTCTGGCATAGTTTCCAGAAATAACTTTCAAGAAAACCTTCTATTTGTGAATAATTAATATAAAGCTTCATTTTTATTAAAAAATCCATCAAAATGATATTTTCTACTTTAATTTATTAACAGATTTATTTACACATTACATCTTGATATGATTTCTAAGATGCAATGAATCAAAAAATAATGTGAGTCAACATATGGTAAATGAAGATATGCCTTGATACCAATTTCTTGTTCTAGTAGTAACATTTTTGTGGCAATAATATGTTTTCAAATTTTAAAAAAGTGTTGCTTTACTAAATTTTTTAAAATTATATATTCCGTACAAAACCTTCAAAATTATAAATTCTAATTAATCTTCTAATTAATCCATATTTTTGTGAAACATTTTGTCATGTCATTCTACAAATTTTGTATTAATGTTATTGCTCATATTAATGGTAAGACTTGATGATATTCATGTTGAAAAATGTTTTATGGACACATGTATATTAATTTATAAAAATCAAGTCAGGTTAATGTTGCAACAGTCCCTTGGATTGCACCTGCTTGTCTAAAAGAATAATTATGATGGAAGATGTTTATAATTTATGTGAAACTTATCATGAAAGCAAAATTACTCACTTTTTTCTCTAGTAATTTACATGTGTTTCTTATGCAGTTGGAAACCTCAAGAGTTTTCAAAGAGGTATTGCTTCTTGCTCAGGAATACAATATTAATCATAAGATTTTTATATTATTGACATACACTATGAGCTAAGATTTTAATTAAAACATAGAAATAAATTGAGAAGACAGATGCTCATTAATTTGTACAATTTTACAAAAATTCTTAGTCCAAAGAAACTTTAAATTAGGCTCAAGTTAAATCATAGAAAATATATCAAGTAATACCATGCATTTAGAATTGTTTCAAAATTATTAACATTTATTATTTTAAAAAATTCCCAAATCTTGCTGTCACTGTATTCCAATATCTGATTTTTAGGTCCAAACTGTATTTTCAAATAAGCCTTACATGGTAGAATCTACTAAGAGTAACCTCTAAGATCCACCTATTTAAGACTTTTTTGTACAACATCAAGGTTAATTGTCATGGCTATTGCCAAAACATTAAATTCTCAAAATGGTTACTTGTTTGTCATGATTTGTTTCTCGCCAATATCTGATGTGATCTCTTACTGTCATCTAATTAGCAAAGAGAAAAACGCATTAGGTTTAAACGATGGACAGAGCTTTGAGGCTAGAATACAAAGGAATTAGGTTTGAGCCCTGACGCCATTATTAGACAAATATTCAATCTCCCTGAGTCTCCAGTTTTGTCTTTTGTGAAATGGTGATAAACATATTTAACATTCATAGCTTGTCCTCTGAATTATTGAATTTTCATTCAACAAGTATTTATTGATCCTTTATCGTTAGCTACTTATATATGATACTTGATTTTGGAGACACAATTTTCATTCAACTTTAAAATTCAAAGAATTTATGTTAGAATAAGGCACTAAGACAAATAAATCATTATGTTCTGGTGTGACAAGTGCAATCATAGAGGTACGTTAGTTTCTGTAAAGCAAAGGAAAGACAGATGTAAATTTTATGCAAGGGTCAATGAAAGACTTTCCAGGGTTATTTATCATTTTTAGTTTTGAAGGACATTTGAGCAGAAGATTTAGCTAGGTTAAGATGTGGAGAAAAGGCACAGACAAAGCTGAAAAGTATGTGAAAAGATATGAAAACCTTTTCTTCAGAGCCTGAGTATTAATTCCTAGCCTAGATTCAACTTACATATTTTTAACAATTCTAAAACACACATTTTTACATTTTTTCCACCAATGGAATAAGGGTACGTTTTACAGTCAGGGTGTCTTGTAATCACTACAAGTCAAAAGGCTAGTTTAAAAAAGTTGTGTAAAAACATTTCACCGATTTCTTCTTTTAAGGTCAAGCAAGAGCCAAGATCAGTATTAGGTTTGGTGAAATACAGATGGAGATGGAGATAGAGATGAGAGAGGGAAAGCGGGAGGGAAATGAGAGGGAGAGAGGGAGGAAGGGAAAAAGATATATGTCGTCATGATGAATTTCTATGAATCGTCTGCTACATTTCTCTTGTTCCTTCTTATTTACAATGGTTTACTTTTCAGCTACCATCCACAAATAATTTTTAACACTTCCTGATGAACTTGTATGCTATTTTCATCTTAAATTACTTATGCAGAAGAATTTATTGTCCCCTCAACAAAGTAACATGTTTCTCTACAAAATAAATCACACATTAATTTAAAATACAAAGTAAAAATCTGTTTTTTCCAGAAGGATGACTTATAAGTACATATATAATCAACAATTGACACATCCCCTAATCCTCACTGAGAATCAAATGCTAGATGATTTCAATCCTGTTAAAAGTAAGGGCTCTTCTTTCCCAAAATAGTCAACCCCAGAATTTCTTCTACATTAAATTTGTAGCGGAATAAAGCAGAATGCAGAATATTCTGGTTCTTCTATTCATTAATTATTGAAACATTTTTCTTACTATTAGGAATGTCTAATCAAAATTTTCTTAACTCACAGTCTTCTCAAAAGTATTGTCTTTTTTTTATATTAGTTGAACTATGAGTACATAATTCACTCCATTTAAAATATTTATTTTTGTATATATTTCTCCAATAGAATGTAAGCTTCCTGAAGGTGAGATGTTATCCTTCTTGATGTCATTTTTTTCTGAAAATTGACAAAGGACCTCACACGTGTTAAGAGATTGGTAAACGGTTAATACATATTTAAGTATATTAGAGAATTCAATTTTTGAAAGTATAAACACACAAGCAGTGTTACTTGATAAAGAGCATATTAGGAATTGGGAGAGTCCTAAATTAATACTGAGAATGAAGATATTTTTATTCACTTCACAAAAACATTTAACAGTATATATCTAATCAAAGTACCTAACATTAAAGATATCTAAAGGTATCTGACTGAAATGTAGGTAGTAATCAAATATGAAGATACTAAAATTTAAAAATTTTACAAACTTTAATTAATTATTTAAAAAGAAGTAAAATAAAACAAAATTAGAAAAATAGCACAAGAACCATTAATATGTAGATTTGGTATTGTTCTCATGAACAATTATAAATAAAATCTGCTTGTATTATTCACATAACACATATTTTAAAAGATAAACAAATGATGTGATCATTTAATATTTTTATTGAAAAAATGAAATAATTCTACATGGAATAATGAAGTACTTTTAATGGGGCAGGGGGAGAGGGGGTTAGAGTGTCTATAAGTATCATCAGATGTTTCTGTATAATTTACCCTTAAAAGCAAATGTAAGAAATGAGGTCAGATTAAGGGTGAACTGTGGGGTTTTGAGAATAAGCCTAGGAGCTTCATATTAAAATCAGACATGACAATAAGTAAAATCTTCTTAGGGCTTCATCTTCTAAGTTAGGAAGTATCTTTTTTTAGGACTCTCTCATTAGAAAGATTAAATATTTGTCATTCCTAAAGCAACTAATTTTTGAGCATATCTTGAATTTGACCAGTGAATTTACCCAAATTTACTTCTATTATAATCATTTTTGCTACTAAATTGCATTACTTTTGCTAATTCAGGTGCGATAGATTGTTTTAAAATAACAATAATGCATTTGCCTACTAACTAAGCTTCCTTTTAAAGTGTAAATTTCTTTATATAGTCTGCATGTGTTGGCAGCCACCCAGCTCTTATTTTGTATGACACAATCGAAAGAGTTTTAAAACAAACAAACAAACGAAAACTCATTTCAGAGTGTTTTGTTTCAGGAAAACATTCATCAGATTCTCCTAAACATTTCATACTGGAAACTTAGGAATTGTGGAGGACAGAGCACTTGGGAATCACTTATTGCTATTAGCAGACAAAGAAGAATTTCTAGAACTAATCGCTCTAACAGCTGCCAGAGGTTTCTGCAGTCTTTTAAACTAGCACCTGTCTAGTCAACCAATCAGGATTTACACCGCTATATATTTCTAAAGGGTTTATTCCCCCAGGAGCCCTCTGGATGTCTAGATGAGTCCGTGAGCCCTCAAAACTACAGCTACTGTGGTCCCAGGCTCCTCCTCTTGAGCTTTAATGGTCAGCTACAACTTGCCTAGTCAACTAATCAGAATTTACACAGCTATACATTTCTAAAGAGTTTCTTCCCCCAGGAGCCCTCTGGATGATTGAAGGAGTCCTTGGGCCCCCAAAGCCACAGATACTGTGGCCCCGGCTTCTCTTCTTTAGAGTGCTCAACCTCTGACCCTGGGTTATTCTGCCTTCTGTAAAAACATAGCTGGGAGTATAAGAAGTACAATTTTAAACAGCAAAATAAAAGCAAACACACACATCTTTCAACTCAGGTTTAGAAAACAGCAAAGAATAGATAAAAGGGCTTAGGAACTATGCCTAAACATGACATCTAAATAGTGCCCTATCATATGGCCTTGGTACACATTATCAAAGCAACGAATATTTTATAAATATCTATACCTCCAAAAGGCAAAAAAAAAAAAAAAAAATCTGAATCGTTTGATTTCTCTCAACAAAAAGTGTATGAAATGATGGACAATGTAGCAGATCATAACCCCTATGTGAAAGTCAGTCAACAAGTATCCTAGCTGCTGAGAGATATAAATATTAGTACCATCAAGAAAATTTCAGGTAGTGAGAAAAGTTTATTTGCATACATGTAGATGTAGTAACAGTCTTTTGAAATTGGCAGCAAACCAAAAAAAAAAAAAATCACTGTGTTCAGGATAACATTTGTGGTGAGTGCATTTATTATGCTCTGATATTTGAAAATTAGATTCTCTACATACAGTATGTACATGTATCATTTCACTCACTTTCTGCTAGTGTGTGTGTGTGTGTGTGTGTGTGTGTGTGTGTGTAAACTCCACCTCCACAGCTATGAGAGCAAAGTTATTATACAGATTGCTGTCATGGAAAAATAGTATCTCTAGGTCAAATGCACCAAAATTAATCTTCGTGGAATTTTTTCAAGAAAGAACAGTTTTTTCCTTAAATGTGACTTTCAAGGTCATAATCTTGAGCTCCAAAATTGCATTTTAATAAAAGAACTTCTTTAACAGGGCATTTAAAAAAATAAACATATTAAATAACAGAATATAAAGTAGTAAGGTTGTGTGTTTAAAATGTAAACTCGGAGATGGCAAAAATCATTCAAATATATAAGCAAAAATATATGTATATAAGTAGCAATGAAAACATAACATTTCTGACATATATTTGCAAACATATGGACAAAAGTTAATAAATAGTACAGCAGAGTAATAATTTTAATTAATGGTATACATATATAATGTTCTATCTGCATGGTAAACGAAGTAATTTACACTAAAGTTTAATATTCCTAGTAACTTACATTGGCTGTCTTGTATTTTTCTATAAAATTAATCTTTAGTTTCATATCTATTAATTATTGTATTATAGATTTATTTTAAATGTACACAACTTATATATTCATTATGAAAACCATTATAAAAATTGCTTTATACTTTTTTTAGTGTATCAAAATATATTGCATATTCAAACCTGACTTAACTTCCCATACAATTTCATTACAAGTTTTCATTATTTATGATGTTGTAAATTCATATACAAAACTCATTATTTATGATGTTGTAAACTCATATACAAAACTCTATTCTGTCTCCCAGAACTTTTGGAACAACATACATGCTTGAGTTTTAGAAAATTAACCATAAAAAATGCAGTCTGGAAAGAACTCTCATTTCCTTATTCCAGTAGCCGAAAAGAGTTGGTGAAATCTGGAAGCCAGCGACCACTTAGTCTACGGTGGACTTGGTGCTGTAAATCCATAACTAATCAGAATTTGCTGATAATGAATGCAACTTGCCCTGAACAATGTCTATTCTGGGAAGAAAAAAAAAACTGGGCTGCAATCCTATGTGGCCTCTAACTCTTTTTTTCACAGCATAGACTCAAACTATGTTGGTGCCTGTAAAAACTAACACCATAACAACAAAATAGTAATAAAAGCTAATATTTATTTAGTGTTTATAATTTACTGAGAAGTGTTAAACCTTTCGTATTATCTCATTTAATCCTCACAACAAATATGGGATTTTTTTGATATAAATAAATTAACCAATATTTTAAGCAGTCACTAAAAGGCAGAGATGGACTTGGGGTCCTAGGGAATGTTTATTAAACCCTCCACTTTTAATTCACTGTACTGCTCGTGAAAAAGTCCATCACATATAGCAAAAAGCTACAATGCAATGAAAAGGAGCATTACCTCTGTGTTTAAAAACATTTAATTAATAATATGTTTTAATAAAGAATTGTTAATTTAAAAACAATGAAAATATGTCAGTTTAAACCTATTTTTCTCTAAACAATGATTTGAAAGGAGGAAAAAACTATGTACTTCAAATTTTTGTTAAATATCCTTAAATAAAATACTTAAGCTGTATGCTATTTGAAGAACCATTCTGCATTTTAAGTATGTCTTCCTTTAAAATGTTATTGAATTCACCAACAAAAAATCAAAAACATGAACTCCTTACAGTGCATTAGTTGATATCAGAAATGTACAGATATGAATCCTTAATGTGAGCAAGAGTACCCTAAGCATACATAACTAACATGCATAAATTAATGTGCATGTAACCAGAATTATAGGACACTTGCATCACAGGCCAACTTTGTTCATTCCCATAAAGTTAACTACCCTTTTGTTTTGTTTTCCTGTCATGAACGCAAATGGTAATACAACCAATTTAATAGCTTACCTTTACTGCTCATCTAGTGTGACAAAGTTCTTCAATAAACCAAGTGGACTTTTTTATGAGTCCATTCAGTATATGATGTTCTTATGCAAATTTCGTGAAATGCTGCTTAGAGTAGTGTGGAATCTGCGGGTTGTTAGTGTTGTGTTTTATTCTGTACTTTTCAGAATAAGTCAATTATTAAGTTAATTCACACTTATGGTCAATCTAATTGGAGGACCTACCTGATTTTCCAATAACCAGAGATGCTTTGGTTAAAACATTCATACTATCTGGGTCTTTAAATTAAAATGTAGTATTCCATGATTTCTATGGCCGCTGCCACTTTAAAAGTTAAATACAACTAAGTTTTCCATTTTTATTCATTATTTCTCATATCCACAATTCTAAAAACATACTCAAAACTGACATTTTTAAAAAGCTTCTAATTGATTTTACTTTTAGATGTGATTTTTAAAAATTTTTTCCTTGAGGTAAATCTTCAATAATTCACTAAGTTTTAAGAACCAGATCTTTATATTTAGGAACTATTGATCTGCTAAGTGACTCAACAATGAAAAACCATTACATTTACAAATGGATTTCTTCATTCAACCATAAAGTTGAATAGTTGATAAGCTAATTCACTTACCTCCATTTGGATCTCAACTAATTATTACAGAAACAAAGATTTATAACCTTTAAATTTTTTCAGATACTTTCTAAAAGTATATCAAGCTTTAAAAAAAAACATGATTTGACATCTGAATGATTTGTTATTTCCATATGGGCATAAAGAGTATATGGCTAAACATTTTTAGCAAGTAATCGTTTGTACTGAAAAGAACCTGATGATAAATTGGGATAGATTATTCCAAATTGAAAACTTTGTTTTCAAATGGAGCTTGTTTGTTTGCTATTACTTTGCTCAGTCATATTACACATTTCAGGAAACAAAAAACAGTCTATTCACTTTATCAACTATAAATGAAAACACAAAATACCTGTTCATGAGTGCATTTCCTCATCATGTGTGCTTTACCACACTCACATCCATTACTGCTTTGTAAAGTTTGGTTTATGCTGCAATTTCTATGATCTTAAATCTTATGCACCACTACTAGTAGGTGTTAGCAGGTGTTTGCCTACAAGAAGTTCATTGACAGTTTATTGCAGCAAGAGCCCTACAGGTTAAGTAATGCAGGACAATGATGCTTCATCTGTGAACGCACAAGTATTTATTATTGGTCTGGCAGGGATTCATCATTCTTCTGTGATATTTCTTTTCCATGGAAGAACTAGTTATCAAATTCTAGTTTCCACAGATTTTGTCAATGTACTGGAAGGACTGCAGCTGTACTATGAGTCTCGTGGACATTTAACTTCTGACAGCTGTGAATGCTTCTTTGTGAATGCAGACATTGCTCTTTGACAGAGTTTCTGGAAGAACTCCAAGATGCATTCTCAAGTTCTGCTGCAGGCTCTCCGAGTGCATATTAGGAGAAGGTGGTCAGAAATGTCATGAATTGCTAAAGTAGACAGATACTTGTATTCTTTCTTTGCACACACATACTTCAGCATAGTCATAGATAGTGATAGTCAATGATGAATCTAATATTTACAAATGTGGACTAGAGATTCATAAGCATGTCGATCATTCCATGTATAATTGTATTTACCTTGAGGAAATAAATATTGATATACCAAACACTCAAATATTTTAAAAAGTTTTATAGAGATCCCCTGTTGCCTTCCTAATGAAATTGGACTATTTAAATGGATAATCAATAAGGTTAAGATCATATGTTTAAACATAATAAAACAAAATGTAGATATTTGGAGTAGATGTTAGTTATTTATGATTAACATCTTTATAACTAAAGTGATTTATCAATTATTAAGAAATCTGGTCATGAGATTATCTAATTGTGTGTATTCTTTGAAAAAAAATGAAAATATCTCATGCTATTTCAACATTAAATTTTATCATCTATAAGGAAAAATAATATCTCATGAAGTCGTAATAACTCCATGAAAGAATGAGACAATTTAATAAAATAGCTAGCATATAGTAAATGATTACCTGTTGTATGTATGCACACGTTTTACTTACCTTTAATTATAAATGATGTATAAATTGCCTGCTGATGCTCATGTTAACTGTGGCTGGTAAATCACATTACAAATTGAAAAATATTATCAAATAGATTCCTATCCTTTGTGAAAAATCAATTTAAGCCTCCCTCTCTAGATGTACTAGATTGCTTCTAAATGTTACTATTACAATGCTATAATGAAATAATTTTAAATATAAAAATACCTGTAAATAAATTCATGAGTATCTTCATACCAGTAAGCGGCAGTATATTCATTGATCAAAGTCTATCTGCACAGAAGTCACTACTTACTTAATACAGCATTTAAGAATGTAAATTGATTGTATAATGAATTGTGCATCTCATATTGGTGATTTAAATTCAAATTGATAATTTGTTCATTGGGATATGTATCAACCAATTAAAATTGCAGCATACATTGTAATATGCCATATGAAAAAAAAAACTATGAATCTAGTATCACTTATAAAAGCTCCATTAGATTAATGGAATCACAAGGTAAAAAATACATCATATAATATTAAACAAAAACTGAGCTGCCAGAGACTTGTTTTTCACAGAAGGTACACCTCTAACAAGTTAGCATTGGGTTGCCAATATTTGTTTAAATGAAGATAACTTTACATTTCAGGATGAAACAAATAACTTAAAGTCTATAATTTAAGAGTAATAATTATTTTCTTCCAAGGAAATTACATTTTAATGCTTATCTCTTGATTAACCAGTGTGGTCATCATATGGCCCATTGAAGAGCAAGCACAGTGACTTCTTTATATATAAAAAATGTGATCTATCTAGAGAGGTGTCTTCATAAATGCTAGTGTACAACTAATGTAAAGCCAGAGTTAAGAATAGAATTGAGGTCTCTGAGAGTCACTCTACTAGTCTGGATCGGGTGGCTTCCTACTTATTTTGAAGTTAAGCCCTTAAGCAATCGATGCTCCTTTTGAAGATTAATGATTTTGCCCATAAAAGAAGTGTAATAGTGAAATCATAGGTTAATTTTATTACTAATATTTAAGATACATTGATTAAAAACAAATAAAACTTAATCTCAAAAATTACAATAATTTGTTGTAAGTGGGACAGGTTACAGAGCTATTACATCTATGTTTAAAATATATAAATATGATTTTATTTAAACTGAGATTTATTCAGATCTTCATGGAAATAAGAGGCTATATTTGCATTTTATAAATTCATTAATTACAATTTGCTGTCCAAATTCTGCCCACTCTAATTATACAAAATATCACAATTTCAACATAGAATTTTGTATTCAAATAGAGGAAATGCAAGAGTTCAAGAGCAATTTTGTTACTAACTGCCAGACTTCTCAGCACTAAATGCCTATTCTAGATTATTCTTGAAGCAAAGTATCCTTTAGGACTTTTTTTCTGATTTCACTAGCATTCCACTGTGTGATCTGGAATAAAGCACTTTGAAAGGGAACACTTCATAATTCATAAAAAGGCACTCATCTTCTAATAAAAGTCTATTGATAATAATCTAATCTACCTTTCTTTCTTGACAAGGTTGTAATGAGGATGTAATAAGGAATTTTGAAATGACTGTAAAATGCCTTGAAATCTTTAAAAGAATAGTAGATGCCCTCAACCAAATGCAATGTAAAAGAATCAGATAGAGACCCTCAGCTGAATGTAAATCAGGCCCCTTGCCAAATGTGAATTGTAACTGTCCTTATTTATTGAAGGTGTTGTTATCACCATCATTACTTATGACTACAGCTGTTCATACACATTGAATTTTCAAAGTATTCCAAAAATTGCACAAGAAAACACAATTTCAGCCTGCCAGGGATTTATATTCTAAATCTGTACTGTCCTATATGATAGCCTCTAGCCACATGTGGCTATTTAAATACATTAACGATTTTTAATTTAAATTGTATTTAATCTGTGTCACACCAGCCACATTTCAATTGCTCAATATTCATATGTAGCTAATGGTTATCAAATTGGACAACATAGATATAGATTACTGACATCATTACAGAAAGTTCTTGAGAGCACTCATCTCAAGAATTGGCTAAATACACTATAAAAACATTATTCAAGTATACAATGTATTCAATAGCATTTTTATAAACTATATTTACTTTGGTTGGACTGGGAATGCAGGTGATTTTTCAGAAAGACAAAATGTATCTGAAATCATCTAACTACCCTGTCATGAATCAACTAATTATTTTATCTCAAACATAACAGGGTTTAACACAATATTGGTCCTAAATAAATATTTGTTGCATGAATAAATTCATAAATGGGCAAGTATTTTTTTCTGTACACAGAGTTTTTTTGGAGCTCATTTTTCTTACTATCGAGGAGTAATAAACACAATAAAATTCTTTTCTCAATATAGAATAATAATCTAGGCTGGAAGAAAATGATAACTTTAAGCAGGAAGTAGGATACTGTGCTAGATCAAATGCTAGATAATACAAGAGAATGTTTAAGATGAGCAAGTTCAATGTTGGTCAAAGTGGATAGGGAAGATTTTCTGATGAAAAGAATATTTACAATGAATTCTCAAGAACAATCGATAAAAGGAAAGTGAAAAGCCAGTTAGATGAAAGGGTAGTTCCAACCAAAGTTTTGGAGTTAAGGAAAAATCTGATTTATTTTAAAGAATTTGATAAATAATGGGCATCTCCAGTTGCATGAAGAATTCCAGTTGATGTAAAAGTTGAATAAAGTATGGTCAATTTAGGCTTTCTCATATAAGCAATAGTCCTTCTGAAAATTTTGTGATGAAACTATCTTAGATGATGAATTGATTTTCTTTGAAAAACCAGAAAGAATACAGATAATACAGGCATAACAATGTCTATTTGGACTTGTTTCCTAAAAATAACTAAAAATATGCAAGAACCAAGAACTAGTAGATTCTAAGAGACAAATCATAACTCATAGAAATATTCATAGAAAACTTAAATCTATATAAGGAAACTACCTTTTTCCAGTGGAATGTGCATATCTCAGTGGCAGCGGCCTTTGTTCTAACAGGCCCTGATGATAGTTTGTATATTTAAAATATGTCACAATTACACACTCACTCATTTTCCTACTGATAAAAGTAAAGATCTGCTGCTGACAGTTTCAAGTATGATCACTTATCTTCTCTAGAGAACCACTTTGATCTTCCCCTTCACCCACCATTGCATTAATGAAACTAATGTTATCACTCTACAGCATGGTTCTATATGGTGAACATAATGGAAGCTAGCTTCTATTAATTATTATTCCAATAATTAATATAGGTAGCTAAAATTAAACATCACATGTAAGAGCTATGAATAGAACCCATTTAACTAACTTACATTCATATATTTAGAAAGATATTCAGTGTCTCCATTGATAGCAATGTGTCATAAAAATAAAATAGTTTTGAGAACTATGGGAAAGAGATGAATTTGGCAAAGTTGTCTTTAACTCTTCATCACCTCTCCTATATTTCTTTCAAGTAATACTTTATTTTTCAAGTACATATTTTTTCTTTTTATTGAAATGTGTAAATTGAAATTTTCAAATAGTAAAATATAGAAAACATAGTGAAAAATAAATCCCCATTCTATTGAAAATCCCCATCTTTTTCCAAGAAGTAACCACCATTACTTAATTTGTGTATCTTTCCAAAATAATTTCCTTCTCCCCTCTCTCTTCTTCTCAATAGATGATAGGTAGATAGATAGATAGATAGATAGATAGATAGATAGATAGATGATAGATAGACAGACAAAGGTATAGATATAGATGATATACATATATAGATCTATCTCTATATAATTCTGAATACACTATTAATAATGACAGAACCGTATTCCTACATGCACTGATATTAAAGACAGAAGAATATTCCAAGGTATAGATGGAAGTGTACCACTTTTCATTTAGTCAGATATGGAGGTCCTTAGTCATTTACAAACGCAAACCACTGTTACAATGAATGTCTTCTTTCATATTGCTTTGTATATTTTGTTTTGGTAGACCTGTAGACTACTTTCTGAAAATATAATTGTTCAAAAGATATATGCATTTTAAATTTTAGTAGACATTTCCAATTGGTCTAACAAAGAGGATGTTTTAATACACCATTCTAGCAGAATATTAGAATATATTTATAAGGAACTATGTGAGGCGAGGAAGAAAATTGTCTATTTTATGGAGATTTTTTTCTTATGCCTTTGAGAGTATGTTTTTAAGTCTGTAAATAATTAATTAAGTCTATAAAAAATGAACAATTTTTGGTGAATAACATCACTGCATGATATATTTGATCATTGTAATTCCAAACATATCAGACTGATCAAAAAATATGCTATATGATTAATTAATTTAGAAATTACATAGAGAAGCAATCAAATAATGACTCATATTTTACCCTCTAGGAGAAAAGTTGCTACTGTCAAGGATATATGGTATATATAATTTCAATTTCAAACACATAAAAAATAAAATTTAAAACTGAAAATTAATATTTAATAAATATGTATATAAAGTTCTTAGCTATTACTATCACAAAAGTAATCAAATAGAGTTAATTTGAGAGGAATCTGGAATCTAGCACTATGATATTATAATATTACCTTAGCAGTTAGGCTAACAAAAAAGAAATTCAAGGTCTACTAGCTTTAGATTTCAATCATGTTGATTAGTTCTTATGAAACCTAAAAACTATCGTCAAAAAAATCCTTATTTATAATGTTTGTTAGGTTGCTTTATGAGAAACTATAATACTTGACTAAGCATTTTAATATTCTAAAGAAACCACACATCGATACATGAGTGTGATATTTTAAGAAATGCATTTAACATAAGAATTCTTCCAAAAAGTCCATAAAACACTAAAACAATAATTCCAGGAAATAATAAATATGAATTCACATATTTTGATTTCAAATGACAAGTATGTTAATTGTGGTTTTAATTTAATTTTAATATATAGGTATTAAATTATGCCCATAATTTACATTAATTATAGCCAAATATATTATCTTATATGAAATATGTTTATAATGGTACTACATCATGAGCTAATTATAATATGCATAAGTATATTCATAAACATTTGGAAAAAGATTATCAGCATTTCACATCCAACTCAATTAAATAATGTTTAATTTAGTATTAATGACTTTCATGCTGGAAAGATCTGTTTGATCAATTATTTCATATTCCCATTTCCAAGTGTGTTTATATAATCATGTGCATTCATTTGAGTATTATGCGAAAGAAAGTAGACATCATATGACTGTATACTGTTTAATATAAAATGAAGCAGATACGTTTGTTCTTGTGCTTTAAGCTTTGACTCAAATTTGATCACTGATATATGATTCATGTATTTCATTTCTAGTCAATAGTCAACATTCAAAGATACAGGAGTCTACAGACTGATAAATGAGGCTTTTTCTTATTTCTATAATGTTTTCCCTCCCAAGTTCTTCTGTGTTCTCTTCATGTCACAGAATTTTCTCAAAATTCACTTTCCTGCATAGCAGCTTATAGAGACACCTAGTGGAAAATTGTAAATGGTGGCTTCTCAGGCTATTCTTAATATTGAGTTAATGATAGAAAGTTGCCTTCATTTATTTATTTGAACCACATGAGGTAAAGTAGAATATTTTTGGTGTCAGTGTTTCTAACAAAACTATAACCTTAATTAATTGCAAACATGTTTAATACTTCTTAGCTCAAAATTTATTTTAATAAGGATAACATTTAAAATAAAAATAATACAAGGCCATAAACTGAAACATGAACTAAAATTTGATATTGATTGCAATTGTGAAGATTTAAGAAAGTAATAAAATAATGAAATAAAATAGCCATACTCAACTATTTTGATAAGTCCAATAGTTAAGTCATTTTATACCCTTTCAGAACTTCTATAGGTTATTAACATCAAAAATTGTCTATAACAGAATTTTATATTTATATGGCAGAAGTTTCTAACTAATTAACATGTAATTTTAAAGTTATGATACTTCAACACTTCTATTTTATACTTTAAAAGTAAATTTTCTAAAATATTTAAATTGTGTTAGACAATGACTAAATTCAAAATACAGTAACAAGACTTTTGTGGGTGCAGTTTAAGTTGTCTGTTTATACAATATACATATAGCAAAAGGCTATTATTCCTAGGCCAAATGTTTCTGAATTTAACAGGAAGTTCTATTATGATTTTATTTTCATTAACTGATATTACGGATTATTTTTTCTCTCATACATTTCCCAAATTTAAACAAAATAGTTTCCAAAGTATGTATGCCATAAATAAAAAATATTTGCAAAACAGATTTAGAGAAAATCTCAAGAAATACTGCAAAACCTCAGGAGACAAATATTCGCCACCCTAGAAACTCCGTTTAATTCAACATATTTAGAGAATGTCGGAAGATATATGTTTGTTGCTATATATATCAGAACCTATTTTAATCCTATATTTAATCAGGATATTATCACCACAATATTATCCCAAACATTACCAAGAAGGAGACAGTACCAATCATGTTTAAGTTGATTTCAAAATACACTACATAATTAATTCTAAAACAAAATGGATTTTAAAAAAATTAAGTAGTAAAACTACCCAGTTATCTAAGGAACAAGTACATGTGCACTCAGTCTGCATTGGCCACTTATTATGATCAACTTTTTTTTCTGTGCCTGGGATGGACTGACAGTCTAATACTACAAACATTGGAAATATGCCTCCTGAATGTAAAGACCTCCTTTTGGGGAGAGCAGTTTCTGGTTTCACGAAAAGAGACAGGAATACTTACTGTAAAGATGACTCTAGTGGAGTTTAGCAGGTGACTCTTCAAGAAACTCGCTTCCTATCGATACTGCATGTATTTAGGGGTTTCCAGCTTTTTAGTACACATCAAATGTATTCAGAAATAGTCTCTCTGAAAGTCGTTCACATTCCTTTGTATCTCCCAGATATACCTATAAAACGTAATTCTTAAAAAAAGAGAGAGAGAGCGAGAGAGAGAGCCCTTGTTTGCAGCTAGGAAGAACCACTCCCTCTTTCATGGTCCTTTACAGTAAGTACGGGAGACAGCAACGGGGCTGTATTATTATAAATAGTAGGAGAAAGGCAGGCGATCAGCACAGGGCTGAAATCAATCTGTCCCTGACCACCAACAAGCCTGGCACTTGTCGGGGTTATTTCCACTTCTCCCTTTTTCAATCCGAGGATTGCACGGTCCCACGTTCGTGTTACGCACATGGTGCAAGACTCCTCTGTCTCCCCTGAGTGTGACATCCAAGGGGGGCTCGGGTTGCGCCGCCTGAGCCCAGACTGGGACGCCTTCGCCCTCGGCTGCCATCTATCGGCCACAAAGCTCCCGCTTCGCCCCGGGCCCATCATGTCTGCTGCAGCTTGGCTCGCACCAGCGGCGCGACAATAAACAAGTGCACTGGACTGGGCCCTGCATCCGCACCAGAGGAGATGCCTCAGACCCCTGCGATGCTAACTGGCTTGCCACCTCCTCAGCGCCTAGGAGGGACGACGCGACTTTCTCTGAGTTTTTTAGAGTCTCCGGGATGCCGGGACACGCCACAGGCGTAGAACATTGTTCCTGCCCCCCCAGATCCCCCAAAGGATGTCGAAGATAGAGAGTTCCAAATAATGACGATCGTGCGGCGCATCTAGGGAAGGGATTAAAAAAAAAAAATCTGCAAACACCGGGAGCGATGAAACAGACAAGAGGATGCGAGAGCCGTACAAATATTAATTAGGGGCTGCGGCGGCGGCAGCAGAGGGCTCGGTGAGGGACAGCGGCGGCGGGATCCCAGAGCGGGGGTCGCCGCTGCGCAGGGGCGGAGGACGGTACCGGAGCCGCAGCCGCCGCGGGAGCCGCCAAAGGGCCGGTGCTACCTTCGCCCGCCCCCTCACTACCATGTACAGTGTGCGCTGCAAGAAGAAGGCGGGCGATGCATGCACACCCCCGCGCCCCGCTCCCTCTGGCTCGTCCCCGGGCGTGCGCCACTGACCAGGGGGAAATGTGGTGAAGACGGCGAGGAGAGCCGAGGGGGGAGGGGAGGGCCGGCCGGCGCGAACCCAGGCCGAAGGGTGCGAGGAACCGGAGGCGGCTAGAGGGGGCGGCGGCTGCTGCTGGCTTGGAGAAAGTTGCCACCTCTGCAGATGGCAACTGTAAGTACCCGCCTGGGGGGTGCGGCGAAGGGTGCTGGGGACCCCGCGATCGCGCAGTGGCGCGGGTGGGAGCGAGTGTGCGAGTGAGCGTGAGTGTGAGCGGGTGCGAGCGCTCGGCCGGGCTGACCGTCACGTTGGCAGGGCCGGCGGTGCCAGGCAGCCTTCTCCGCGTCCCCCTCCTCCAACGGCTCCCTCCCTGCCCCGCCCGGTTCCTGCTCGCTGCCCCTGCCGCGAGGCGCCTCCACAGCGGGTCCTCCGCCGCCCCCTCCCCCTCTCTTCTCAGCCCGTCGCTCTCGGTCGCCCCCTCTCCCCCACAACGCCGCTGCCCGCTCCGACTACTGCGGAGAGCGCCGGGGAGAGCCGTTTGGGAAGCCCCGCAACCCGCGGTCGCCACCGCGGCGGCGGCCCCGGGCTGGTGGCGTCCGGGCGCCTTTCCTCTGGCGGCTCGGACCGCACTGGTCGCCGCCTCCTCGCCCTCCTTGGGCTTCAGAAACCTGGAGCACACCCCAAAGAGGTATTTTTTGAAGAGTGACTACAATGAGTGGGCCTTGGAGATGTGAGACGGGGTAAGTCGGCCGTTTACTTTGCAAAGAGGTTCCTGTGTGTGTGCCTGTGTGTGTGCCTGTGCGTGTGGCGGCGGGGTGGCTTTCTTCCCCTCTCCTCCCTCCTCTCCTTCCTCCCCTTTCCCATCCTTCGCTTTGGGGAGGGGTGGGGGAGGGGGAAACCTCGCGTCTTGGTACTCCGGGTGCTTCTGCCTGGGCCGCTGTAGGAGCAGCTGTGCCCGGAGCCGCGGGTCCGGCCTGGGTGCTGGGATCCAGTCCGCACGGCCCCAAGCTGCTTAATGGGGATGTGCAGAGCGATAATCAAGGGTCTGAATTCTTTGTGGGAAAACAAACACAGTTCCCCTGACCTCCAAAAAAATAATAAAAAAAAAAATCCGATAATCTGGGAATGTGCATCGCACCCGCGAATATACATCAGAGGTGCGTTTCCGAGTCAGATTGTCCGCCTTCTCCGGCTCATTCAACTTTATTTTGTCAAATTTTCGGGCTTCTTTGATGGCAAGGAGGAGGGGAAAGGGAGTGGAGTGAGAGGAAGCTCCTCGACCCTGGCTAACCAGAACTGAATTAAAGTTGTAAACGCTCGAGTTTAATACCGGCTGGACACAATTTGCAATGGGCTGTCAGAGGGTGGGAGGTGAATGGGGGCGGGGAACCGCAGGGAGGGAGGGGGAGGGGATCCAATCTCGGCTGAATGGATCTGCAGATTTGATCCAGCGGAGAACTGAAATTTCAAGGTAAACATTTTGCTTTCATAGAGGCTGTTTTTGACGCTTTCAGCAGGTAGATGTTTGCCCGTTGAGTTGGCAGGTCGGGGATACTTGTGAGGTTTATACGCTGTGATTCAGATTCGTCTCGACACGTCTGGATGGCCACACGTGAATGATCACAGGCACACTTGCCTATGTGCGTGCGAATGCGGGGGCTCTTAATAAGACGGGTTGGGTTTGGCTGGGGATCAAGATCGCAGTCTCCAGGCTTGAACCCGTGACTTAGAAACGTCTTGGCTTTAGTTTAGTGTTGAGATTCGACATCAAACTTCGGTGGTGGTCAGGTAAAGCTGGCTGACCAGAGAAAAAGGCATCGGTTCCCTGAGCCCAGCATTTCTACCAACTGTTCCCTCCCTCCTTTCTCCCCCCCCCCCCCCGCCCCACCACCAACGCAGCGCGCACTCACACACATTCACACACTCGCTCCATTTCTGTGCTTTCCTTTGAGTGTGGTTGTCGACCCGAAGTAGGAAGTCGAAGGAAGCCTTTAAGGCGACAAAAAGCGAGCAAGAAAGAAAAGGGGAGGGGTCAGATTAATCCCTTGGGGAAATGAAATTCGAATGGTAAAGCCCTGACCTATGCCACTTGCTGTTCTCCCTTTCAACCTTTTATTTTCCCCCTTAATCAACCCAAGCGCCTTTTCCCAAGGGAAAAGGGGGGTGGGGTGGGAAATAAACCATTGACAATTAAATGAAATAAGCAACTTCAAAGATGGGGATGCTGGCGCGGTGGCAGTTTAGCCCAAATCTTGCTAATTCAGTAGGGTTAGTTTTGCGTACCGTGGCAAACAGACGTGTCGTCCGTGGTAAGAGAGGCTTTGACGCTGGTCTTTGGTTTACTTTTAGCTGATTCCGGGTAAGCAGTTGGAACGTCCTCTTTCCTCTTTAAACTCTAGGTGTTCCGGGTTTGCAGATGCCTTAGCAGAGTTCTTTGTAATCCATCGTGTACAACTATTTCGGTGGCTTAAAGATGCGTTTTGGTGGCGTCTCTGACATGATCAATGAGAAGTGGACACAGGGAGCTCTCCGGGAAGCTATGCTAAGTGGCTCCGTGCATGCAATTAGGATGCTGATGTGCTTAATAGCCTTGGTAGTGAAGTCCACCATCAAAGCGAACATGCTCTCCTTGTTTTCCACTCAAAGCTCCTGAAGACAATTGTGATTTAAGAGGTTCTTTTGACTCTCTTTGATGCATTATCTTATATCCTTTTTGCATCTGAAAAGTATTCTTTGGTTCCCACCTTGACATTTGGAGAAATGGTTTAAAATAGCCCAAGTATTGTGGTTCCTTGCTTTTCTGTGAAAATGGGAGACCTTCACCGTGAACAGTTAACTGAAGAGATTCTGAAAGAAAGACAGAGGGGCTGGGAATAGGTGAGGTGGGGAACCTTGTAAAATGGTGCTTCTTTTCTCTTAAATTAGAACCATGAAACTGAACTGACAGCCATTTTATGTATATTTATGAATTGGTTTTGAAAAGGGGGGAGCAAGAAAAGCACTAAAATGAGACTTTCTCTAACCTGCCCTTATCTTGTAAAGAGCAGCATTTTCTGTTGTACACATTAGGAAGTGAAATCAACATTTTAGTCTAAGTGAATATCAGATTTTCATAAAGTCTGGAGAGTGTTAATGTTTTATGGTGGAGGAGGGGATGTTTTACATAGCCCCTCCTTCTGGATTTCAGAGAAACAGTATTAGAGAAAAGAGAGACTTTCTGACTGATCTCTTGATTTTTTGTCATATTCTGTTGTTTCCTTTTTTCCTTTCTCCCTTGCAGGAGGTAAAATGCACACTTGCTGCCCCCCAGTAACTTTGGAACAGGACCTTCACAGAAAAATGCATAGCTGGATGCTGCAGACTCTAGCGTTTGCTCTAACATCTCTCGTCCTTTCGTGTGCAGAAACCATCGATTATTATGGGGAAATCTGTGACAATGCATGCCCTTGTGAGGAAAAGGACGGCATTTTAACTGTGAGCTGTGAAAATCGAGGGATCATCAGCCTCTCTGAAATCAGCCCTCCCCGTTTCCCAGTCTACCACCTCTTGTTGTCTGGAAACCTTTTGAACCGTCTCTATCCCAATGAGTTTGTCAATTACACTGGGGCTTCAATCTTGCATCTGGGTAGCAACGTCATCCAGGACATTGAGACCGGGGCTTTCCATGGGCTGCGGGGTTTAAGGAGATTGCATTTGAACAATAATAAACTGGAACTTCTGCGTGATGATATATTCCTTGGTTTAGAGAGCCTGGAGTACCTACAGGTCGATTATAATTACATCAGTGTCATTGAACCCAATGCTTTTGGCAAACTGCATTTGTTGCAGGTGCTTATCCTCAATGACAATCTCTTGTCCAGTTTACCCAACAACCTTTTCCGTTTTGTGCCCTTAACGCACTTGGACCTGCGAGGGAACAGGCTGAAACTTCTGCCCTATGTGGGGCTGTTGCAGCACATGGATAAAGTTGTGGAGTTACAGCTGGAGGAAAACCCCTGGAATTGCTCCTGTGAGCTGATCTCTCTGAAGGATTGGTTGGACAGCATCTCCTACTCGGCCCTGGTGGGGGATGTGGTTTGTGAGACCCCCTTCCGCTTACACGGCCGGGACTTGGACGAGGTGTCCAAGCAGGAACTTTGCCCCAGAAAACTTATTTCAGACTATGAGATGAGGCCGCAGACACCTTTGAGCACCACGGGGTATTTACACACCACCCCAGCCTCGGTGAATTCCGTGGCCACTTCTTCCTCTGCTGTTTACAAACCCCCCTTGAAACCCCCTAAGGGGACCCGCCAACCCAACAAGCCCAGGGTGCGCCCCACCTCTCGGCAGCCATCCAAGGAATTGGGCTACAGCAACTATGGCCCCAGCATCGCCTACCAGACCAAATCTCCGGTGCCTTTGGAGTGCCCCACCGAGTGCTCTTGCAACCTGCAAATCTCAGATTTGGGCCTCAACGTCAACTGCCAGGAGCGCAAGATCGAGAGCATCTCAGAGCTGCAGCCCAAGCCCTACAACCCCAAGAAAATGTATCTGACAGAGAATTACATCGCTGTGGTGCGCAGGAGCGACTTCCTGGAGGCCACCGGGCTCGACCTCCTTCACCTGGGCAACAACCGCATCTCCATGATCCAGGACCACGCCTTTGGGGATCTCACCAACCTGAGGCGCCTCTACCTAAATGGCAACAGGATTGAGAGGCTGAGTCCAGAGTTGTTCTATGGCCTGCAGAGCCTGCAGTATCTCTTCCTCCAATATAATCTCATTCGCGAGATTCAGTCTGGGACTTTCGATCCGGTCCCAAACCTCCAGCTGCTATTCTTGAATAACAACCTACTGCAGACCATGCCCTCAGGCGTCTTCTCGGGCCTGACCCTCCTCAGGCTGAACTTGAGGAGTAACCACTTCACCTCCTTGCCGGTGAGTGGAGTTCTGGACCAGCTGAAGTCTCTCATCCAAATCGACCTTCACGACAACCCTTGGGATTGTACCTGCGACGTGGTGGGCATGAAGCTGTGGGTGGAGCAGCTCAAAGGGTGTCTTGGTGGACGAGGTCATCTGCAAGGCGCCCAAGAAGTTCGCTGAGACAGACATGCGCTCCATTAAGGCGGAGCTGCTATGCCCAGATTACTCGGACGTGGTAGTTTCCACGCCCACGCCCTCCTCCATCCAGGTCCCCGCGAGGACCAGCGCTGTGACGCCCGCCGTCCGGCTGAACAGCACTGGGGCCCCCGCCGGCTTGGGTGCGAGCGGCGGTGCGTCATCGGTGCCCTTGTCGGTGCTGATCCTCAGCCTGCTGCTGGTTTTCATCATGTCAGTCTTCGTGGCTGCCGGGCTTTTCGTGCTGGTTATGAAGCGCAGGAAGAAGAACCAGAGCGATCACACCAGCACAAACAATTCCGACGTAAGCTCCTTCAACATGCAGTACAGCGTGTACAGCGGCGGCGGCGGCGCGGGCGGCCACCCGCACGCGCACGTGCACCACCGCGGGCCCGCGCCCCAAGGTGAAGACGCCCGCGGGCCACGTGTATGAGTACATCCCCCATCCCCTGGGCCACATGTGCAAAAAACCCCATCTACCGCTCCCGGAGGGCAACTCGGTGGAGGATTACAAAGACCTGCACGAGCTCAAGGTCACCTACAGCAGCAACCACCACCTGCAGCAGCAGCCGGCGCCGCCGCCGCCGCCGCCGCAGCCCCAGCAGCAGCCCCCACCGCAGCTGCAGCTGCAGCCGGGGAGGAGGAGAGGCGAGAAAGCCACCACTTGCGGAGCCCCGCCTATAGCGTCAGCACCATCGAGCCCCGGGAGGATCTCCTGTCGCCGGTTCAGGACGCCGACCGCTTTTACAGGGGCATTTTAGAACCAGACAAACACTGCTCCACCACCCCCGCCGGCAATAGCCTCCCGGAATATCCTAAATTCCCATGCAGCCCTGCAGCTTACACTTTCTCCCCTAACTATGACCTGAGACGCCCCCATCAGTATTTGCACCCGGGGGCAGGGGACAGCAGGCTGCGGGAACCGGTGCTTTACAGCCCCCCCAGTGCTGTCTTTGTAGAACCCAACCGGAACGAATATCTGGAGTTAAAAGCAAAACTAAACGTTGAGCCGGACTACCTCGAAGTGCTGGAAAAACAGACCACATTTAGCCAGTTCTAAAAGCAAAGAAACTCCTTTGGAGCTTTTGCATTTAAAACAAACAAGCAAGCAGATACACACAGTGAACCCTTTTTGATTAATTGTGTTGTTTCAACGTTTAGAGTGAAGTGCCTTGGCACGAGATTCTCAGTTTCCGCGGAAGATACTGAAAGGGTGTGCAATTTCCTTTAAATTTTACACGTGGGGAAACATTTGTGTAAACTGGGCACATCACTTTTTCTTGCGTGTGGGGGAGAAGAGAAGGGCTTTTGGGAAGCAATTGTCTACGCGGGTGGCTTAAAGGTCGCAGTCACTTCTGTAGTGGTTGGAAGTGCTCAGAATGGTGGAAAATGGCAGCGCATCGATTCCACTCTTCCTCTTTTGCTCCCTTCTCCCCTCCACTTCTCCCCCTTTAAGCCATGGGTGGGTCTAGATGGCTTTCGTGGCAAGATCAGCACACCCCAACTTTAATAGAAAGTTACTTCGCTTCCTTTCCCCCATCCTCCTCCTCCCCACTTTCCTCTCTCTGCCTCTGCCTCCCTCCTCATTCTTTAATTTCTTTTTAAAGGATGTGTTTGTATGCATTCTGGACATTTGAATTAAAAACAAAAGTATTGTGATCTCTAAAAGGATCACCATAGATGCGGACAAATCATTAAAATTACAGAGCTATATGATCCATAATTGATTAGTCAAAATAACTATTGATGAAATATACAAATATTTTATTGTAGCACCTATTTTTATATGCGCATTTAGCATTTCTCTTTCATTCACTATTTAGCCTATGATTTTCACAGAGGTGTCGCACTATTTCAGGAGCTGCATTTCCAAAACTGAAGTGCTATCAGGAAGACATTTTAAATCATTAAAACTATGGAGAATTTAATGGCAAAATTTTAAAGCCAATGCAACCCACCCAATTGGATCAGTGATTTAAAAAAATATGTATCTCTATGTATAAAAGAAACAAATCTGGGCAATTAATTGGGCCATTCGAATGAGAATCGTGTGCAAGTTTCTGGTTTTATTAGAGAAGATTTAAAAGTATTTTTATTAGTCAACCAAAATTATGTATTGATTTGACTACTATTGTAGCCGATTTTTGATTGTTTAACCAAACCCAGTTGCATTTGTACAGATCCACGTGTACTAGCACCTCAGAAGACCAAATGATGGACTGTACAAATCTCTATATAATGTCTTTATCCCTCTGGGCAGCAAGCAATGATGATAACCACAAACAGGATCTCTGTAAGATGGGGCTACTGTTGTTACAGTCTTATATGTATCCCAGCACATGTAATTTTTTAAATAGTTTCTGAATAAACACTTGATAACTATGTCAAATATGAGGGATTGAAGTAATGATTACTTAAAGTACAAAAGAATTACTATGTGTGATTGACTGAATCTCCATTATTAACAATTTAGGACATAGCAGGTAATTTATTCCTAATAGAAAAATGTTTCCCCTGTCTGATTAAAAAAATATATATATGATTATTCCTATGTTGGTTCAGGGAATTATGTTTTTCTAAATATGTCATTTAAGGTGTTTATTAATGAAATTTTAATTGTATACTTTTTCTTACTGAAATATTCATCTAATACATGGAGCATGGTAAGTAATATATTGCATATTCATTTTTCTCCTAATATTATATATTTTGTCATGTCAATATTATTTATTCAGTCAACAAATTTCCATAGTTTCCATATTTTCACTTGTGTAAAACTACCTTCAACGATCTTGATGGATACTCTATCTCAAGTTGATCTATACTTAAACATTCAAAATGTTGGTAGGAATGAGCTATTCACCTCTGAATAAGGTTTGCCAGTGAATTTAGGTTACTATTTAAGGGTAGGAAACGTCTGAATTAATCTGAAAATTAAAGAGCCACATTCTTCATTGCTGTTGGTGGGTCTTCCCATAATCTCACCTGAAATGTGTACAATATCAAGGGCTGTTCATGAACTTTATGTTTAAGGAACACTTTCCATGGCATTCTGCCACAAAGAGGCAGCATTCACCCATGAGTAAATTGGAAGTAACGGCTTGAATTCAGGTTGAACAGGTGGCAATAGTTTCCCTGAGGAATTAAAAAAGTATATATATAGTAATGCTATATTAGCTAAGTGAAGTAAACTATCCCCGTTCTGTTCAACATTTTCCCTTCCAATTTTTTTAAAGGGAAAAGAACAAGAGTGATAATGCCATGTGATAGTGTCATGAAAAATTAAAAATGTTTTGCTTACTTTTCATTTACCTCCTCCATATTAGATCCAGGATTAGAAAAGAAAAATAAATACTATCATTTGATTTCACAATTGGGGTTGTTATTAATTTCTCTTCACCATGGGAGTTATTTTTCTTTTAAACATGTCAAAATCACTTCCTCAATATATGTAGATATGGTGGTGGTGTATAAATTATAAAAGAATAATGAAAAGTGGAAGCTTCCATGTAACTAAGTTTTATTTCCTAATTGATGCAGAAAATGTGGGAGATAAGAATTACATGAAATTAAAGATGTAGTTCTGGACAATATAAATAGCTTCCAAAGAAAGTTAATTGTTGTACTTTTCAAAAATTTACAAACTAACAATTTTGAACTAGCACTATTGCACATAATTTGTCACATATACTCTCTTTAGGTGGCTCATTTATACCTTCACTCTTCCTAAGGTGTCCAACATTTGTTTAGATCTCAAAAATAACAATTATGTGGTATATGAAAACAGGTTACTTCTAAGTTCTAAATTATATTTTCCCAGCTGTTAAGGGGATAAAAGCAAACTCATAATTTCTCTAATAAACTTTAAAATTTTTTGACATGTAGAATCATGAAACTGGATAGAATTAAAAATGAATTATTTTTCTCTTGTACATGTTTTCCTGTCAATAGAGTAACATATACAATAGAACATAAGTCGTGTGGTTTTCAATATTTAATTTTTTTTTTTTTCTGGTTGTTCGATAAAATAATTAAATTGAGTATGTCAGTGGTATATGATTGAATTAAGGGACTCTGCAAATTTTCTCCATAGAATTTTGGAGAACAACAATATGTAATGTTTCAGGCATCAATTAAAATTTGGATGCAAACTAAGCTTACTTTTTGTGCTTGTTCTATTTGATATGTTGCATAATCGCATACAAATATATTTCCAAGTAGATACTACAAAATCTTATTTTTATCTATGTATGATTATAATGTAAATACTTAAATTATCTCAGAGAAAGTATATTCTATGTAAATGTGGGTAATTTGTATGCTAATATTCTAAATCATTTATAGCTAAACTATTGATTGAAGTTATGAGTTAATCAACTTTAATATAAATGTCATACTTGGAACACACCTTTTGTTTAGGCAAGATTATCACCTTTACATATTTGAAGTGGAAATTTTTGATTAATGTTCTGGGTATCCGAGTCTGTTCCACTATTGTTCCCTCAACCTCAATAGGAAAATCAATCTAGTGTGTAATGAAAACATTCATACATAGTGTGGAAAAGTTTAGAATTGAAGACCTTAATCTAATATACCAGTTTCTCTTACCCTATATTGTTAATTCTATTTTTGTTACTAAGTTATGTTGTTAGCAAATTATTTAAATTAAATGTGTAATTTTCTTTCCACACTCTTAATTTTTTGACTCTCTTCCTTTTTTCTTACATCTTACTTCCTCCCTCCTTTCCTCTTCTTATTCTTCTTCTTCTTTATTTTTCAGTAGAGGAAGGGAAAGAGTGAGAACAGTTCAGTCTCTATGTGAAATGCCACAAACTACTTAAAGAGCTCAATAGATTGTTTCCAAGGTCAGGTGACTCCAAATTAAGGAGAATAAAGCAGACCACAAATATGTTTCTAATCCATTCAAGTGCACATTTCAGATGGCTCTAAATTAAGATATTTTCAGAGGAGACAACGTATTTGGTATAACTAATTTTAAGAATAAATTTTAGACTGAGAAAGAGGAACTAAAAACAGCAAAAAAACTGATTTAAATGCTAGAACACAGGAATATTTAATTAATTGACTTTCAAAGGAAATAAAAGGTTGTGAAAGCAGTAATTAAACTGTTATTAAATTAACTATCTAATTTATGGATAATGTTCTCCAAATCCTTTGAAGTTCTTTACTTTTTTTGTGAAATACAAATATATGACAATAAAATCAAAGTAGTTGGATGGCCATTAGTCATGTGCATAAAATTAATTATCTAACATCTATCTTCAAAAGAATCATATAATTAATATTGCATTTGATGGCTGTGATTTTTATCATTAATTTAAATTAATTTAATACCTTTCTATAAATATCATATACATATCTATCACTATATGTAGCAAGTATATGGCATAGAAAATACATATTATAAAAGAAAAGATTGCATGCTTAATTTTCATCTACCGCTCTTTATATTTCAATTTTTATAGTTATTTTAAATGATACTTTCATGTTCTATGGTTTAGACATGTTAGACTGAGATAAAGAGAAGAATTTTATGCATTATAATGTTTGATTGTAATAATAATATAATACCCTTTTCTTCCTCTGTTTAGAGTAGACCATTTGGCTTACAAGACACAGGTCAAATATTTCTCATGATAACTGAACTAGTATGATAAAATGAATAGCTTTTGTATCCATTTTTTAAAAGAACAACGTTTAACCTTAATTCAGTTTAAGAGTGATTTAAATTGTTTCGTATTTTAAAAACTTTTGAAGATCAAAACAAGTATTTCACAGAGAATTGGTGTAATGCAAATAAGAAATGATTTGACTTTCTCATTTTCTATTTATGTCAAAATAAAAATGTAATGATATATTGAATAATGCCAAGTATATCAGATATATTTTTATTAGACCTTAGAAAAGTCATTTTATAGAAGAGAAGTAATATTAATAGTGATATGTTCAATGGAAGTCTTCCAAAGACTTTTTTTCTTAATTAGGTATCTTTCAGTGATCATGAAAGATTATTACATATTTCTAGTATAAAATAAACATATACATGTATCGAAATTTCATATTTCTAAAACTAGGTTACGAAACAATGTTTTTAAGGATTTTTTTATTTAACATGCAGAAATTAAATTGTGGCTTTATTGAAGACATGAATATCTTAGTCTATTTTTGACAAACTTCTTTGCGGATCATTACATATTAAGAAATATTTTAACATATTACAAAATAAACTAAATTCACATTAAATTATAATCCTTCAGTATTGAATCATATATATTCAAGTAGCAAAATTTGGTTACATTTCAGCATTCTGGAATACACATATTTTAGCTTTTCTTACAAATTTATTTCTACCACAAGTAAAAATTTGTACCATTTCTAACATATTTTTTTAATAATCTTATTATGTGGCTCATTAAAAACAAAACCTAATTTGGGTATTGAAGCCAAAATTTGTGTATATTTACAATTTGTAATTAGGTATGGGCCTATTTAAATAAAACATGAAGGGTGGCAGTAACCCCATGTTACTTCAGTAAGCAAAGTTCTTTGTCAGATACTGCAATAGAGACTTTGATCAGAATGCTTTATTTATGAGAGGTCCATCAGGCTCATGTAGACTAAAAATTTTAATATTAAATGTCAAATTTATATGCAAAATACTTAATTATAAATATATTTATCTGTAATGATATATCTTTATAAACTACCTGTACAAAAATCATGCTTTTTGACATTACAATAGAATATTCTTGCTGTGTTTAAGTCCAAAGTCAAAAGGGTGTTTCACTTCTGAAAATCCTAATAATCAAAATTTATAATTATCTAGTTTATTTAAATCCCGATTTTAATATCAACTTTATCTCCACTCCTAAGTAAAAAGTTTTCAGTACATGTTTTTCATTATATTACAGAACTCTGCCCTTGCTAACGTCCTCTTAAAGTTACAAATACACATGGTTTTCATGCTTTTCTTTTTGTTTGACATTTAGGTAGCAAATATTAAAATAAACAGTTATTAATTAGCGCTCGTTAAATTGCAAATCAAATTTTGTTTTACTGAAACAGATCCTTCAATTTTATATTTATCTCCAACTTTTTAAAACTAGTTAATAGAATATTTACATAGGTGCATTCAAATGTGAACATTCAGATCCAAAAATTAGCCATATATGTCAGAGAATATTCAAAATCATTTACCCTACTGTTATTTACATTCGTTATAAGTACAATTGTATTTTTGTTTCTCATTATGATTAAAGACCCTTAAGTTTTAGATGAAAATTGGGTATCTCATTAGAAATTTTAATAAGAACAAAGGTAAAAGGTGAATATTGGGTATTTTGATTCTAAATTTAAAATATCATCTCCAAAGCTAACAATATTATATATACTGAAAACCATTTACAAAGTGTCTTTGTATAAAATTATACATTTTATGAAATAGCTAATTCCATATGGCTTGAATAATTTTTTTGAATTTTAATTTAACCGTGAACTCTTGTTTTTATTTAAGAATATTTATCTGAAGGAAGCACTTGAGTCACCTTGTCCTATTATGGTTTTGGCTTACATTTTCATTTAAAAGCCCTGTGCCTGATTTTAAACAGACTGAAGAAACGTCTCTATTATTATGTTTGATTCTTGAAACTCAAATTATTTCCCTTCACCAAAAAAAATGATAAGAAAAAGTTGGTCTGTTTCCCCTCAGGTTGTTAAATTAAAAAATATGATTATCTCACATCATTCCTAGTGTAACATTCCAACTGCTATGTAAGCATGACAATGTGTGAGGATGTGGATATAGACTTGTCACTCATTAATAATCATCTTTAATACACAGTATCTAAATATAAAGGTGAAAATTTCTTTGAATGTTGATGTACCTAAAATTATACACTTTGATTAACTGGGCAGCTCCTATAGTTTACAAAAGGCCTCTACTGTATGCTTTATGACACTAAAGCAATATTCGCCAAGTGATGATCCACAGTTAAATCCTAAAAATTCTGTTTTATTTGAATAGAACAATTTTGTTTCCTTTTTGAAAAAAAAGGAAATGAATTTGAATGCTTTTAAGCTGGATAAGCATCCTCCATATTGTCTTAACCTAGCAGCTTCATATAATATTATATTATCTCCTGGACCTTGAGGGTTTTGAGCTTTCAACCATGTTTAAATAAGATTTGTTCCTCCAATATTAAAATGTATGTATCATAATCACGTGTTTTTAGGCATTGTTCTCGAAAAGCTCCCAGTTTATTAATGCTCTATATATATTTGAAGTAGCAGATTCTATGTAGGTTTGTATTATAAAGAAATCAAAGTAAATATAGAAGAAAATAAGAATGAATAATTTTACAACTAGAGAAAACTGGTTTACTTTAATTGAATATTCTATTAGAATTGTAATTGTACATGTTTACAGCGACTTGGAGTCTTCCAGAGCATATTTTGCAAACTTTCTGATTCCTACAGGCCCTTGGACATCCTAAGGGAGTGGCAATAGTAACTTAAGAAGTATGTTATTACAGAGTGAAAATTATAATTACAGCTAACAATAGAAGCTTTTCCCAAAATTTTTAACTGCAAATATACTTGAGAATAGTGAAAAAGGTCAATTCAATGAAAGCATATCAAATGTCAAATATCTTGAGAATCATTTCCAGGATGGAAGTTGTAACTTGAAAAATCTGATCCAATAAACACAGGACCAAAATTTTTTTAAAGGGGGAAACAGAATTATCAAAACTATTTTTTTTTCAGTGTATTAGAACAAAATAATGAGTAGAGGAAATACATTCTTCAATATTGTTGATTATGCTAGTAATAAGTTGTTTGTAATTTGATGTATGTCGAAAGGAAATAAGACAGAATGTAATGAGATTCCCAAACTCTCCAAATCTGTTCATTTTCTTTTAAAATACTTTTATCACTTTTTTGAGACTGAACACCTATACGCTTTGTAAAGAAATTTTGGATTTTATTTCTATTATTTTTCTAACAAAATGTAAATTGGATTTGCTATATAAATATGATGTCAGTTGGATTTTTATTTTTACTCGATTTGGTTTGGTGGTCATGTAATGTTAACTTTTTCCTTTATTGAAAGTTGTTTAATAAGCTAAGTATGAAATAACAAAATAATAGTTGCATGTTATTTGCTGTCACTTTATTACAAATGACAGCCTTTAACAACATGGCAGAAAGATGATTCCAAAATTCTAAATTATGTTTCTTTTTTCATTACACCTGATGTTTCCTTTGGCGAGTTTTTCTGTGTGTGCCTTATTTTCAATTTTTAAAAATTAATACAATGCATAATCAAATGAAAAGTTTAAAAATGTAGATTTCCATTTTCTCTGCGGGGAGTGTGTCAGTTGTAATTCGAAAATTAACAATATGACAATTGATTATTGTTATTTATACTATATACATATGAAAGGTATGATTATATCTTCCAGATGAAAACATATCTCTATATATGTGTGTATATGTGTATATCTATATCCAGATATCCTAGTTTGAATTGCATTGTTCACTTTCTTCATTAACAGTTTGTTATTTACAAAATTAAATGATCATTTTCAATACTTCACAGTAAATTTAAAGATACAACTTTGAAAAAGAAGGAACTTAGTGTAGTTTTACTGACTTTATTATATATTCTTATTCTATGAAATTATTACATTGAGCTTTTAGTATATTTCAAAAAAATATGATAAGAATTTATTTCTCAAAAAATTGAGTGCTATTTCTAAATTAATGGTAATTTTCTCTTAAATTTCCTTATTTTATTTGCATTTAACACATTTTGAAATTATGTATGAGGTAATTTTCATTATTTTGGCTTTAATTCAAACAGTCTTAGGCATAATTATTTTATTAGATAAGAGTTAATATTAAATATCATACAAAAATGTATCAATAATCTACTATATGTAATATGTAAGGATCTTTCACTTATTTTTTCAGAGTTATTACTGAAGGTAGAATAAATATGTGACATATTATTCATTATTTTTATATTCTAAAATTAACAACTACTCTCGTATTCAATTATTAACAATGTAGGTAGTACTAATTTTCTTTTATCTTGTAGTATAAATTTGTTAATTCAATAATGAAATCATTTCCATTCTCAATATTTTCAAATATTACTACAACTACTATTTATTAGTCTCAGTAATGATCTGAGTTCTCCCTTAAATGATTAAAGAAATCTTTATAGATTGTTATAAATAAAGAGCTCCAATGTTTAGAGTTTAAAATAGTAACAATGACAAATCTATAAATATAATAATTAAATCATTTGTATTAAGAAAAATTCAAGTACATTAAATGTATTGAAAGATATCGAAATTGTAGCAAGCTGACATTGATATCTAATAAAAAGGTCTTAACATTATCTTACAACATATTGTTCTATACAAATATGTTTCTATTTGGTGCAATGGAGAATTAATCCAGAAGTATTTTGGTTATTATTTTTATCTACAATTAACTTGCCAAAATTCAACTAAATAAAGGAGTAGTAGGAAAAAGAGATATTTGAGACAATGGCTATTATTGTAAGATCCTAAAACTATACCTTACACTCAGCAGTCACTCCCCTAATGAATTAACAAATATGCATTCATAAATATCTACAGACTAAGGTGAATTCGGTGTATATTTGTGGTCTATCACATCACTTACCTTGAAATAAACTTCAAGGAAGTCCAAAATATCAATAGAATATTAGAAGATTGTTTATTACCTTGTCATGCACATTTATATTTGAAACCCATTGGGGGATGTTACTAGTGAATTTAAAATATATTTAAAAACACAGGAATATTTTTCAAATGACTCCATTCTTAATCCACTTTAAAAAAATCAGTAGTTCAGGAAAAATGGAAATAAAACTTGAGCACTTAGACATAAAACATTCCAAATCTAAATTTAAATTGTTAATTTTGCTCCATTGGTACAATTGGCTAAGTTTTTAAAATAATTTTTAAAAAGTAACAATTGCTGTTTTTCACTTAAATTACTACTGTGCAGAGAGCCTGCCTTACTCAAGACCCTGGTGAAATGTTCAGGCATTTCAAAGATATGCTCCTGATGTTTTAAGCCTGATGAGGTGTTTATCTTTTTTAGAAAGCGTTTCTGGGCATTGTGTGCTTTCCTGCTGGGTACGAGATAATCAGTTCATCCTTTTAATGAGAATGTTACCTGGAGGGAAAAAGTAATCCAGAAGGAATAATACATTCTCCAGGGCAGTTTCTTACACAAGGACACATTTTTCTCTGGGGCCAACTCATGTATATTTCAGTGAGAGAGTTTTAATATTTTAAAATATCACTGCATTTAATTACAAAGTACTGTAACTATAGGAAAGAGTATTTTAAAAAATATATGTTGACATTTTTCTAAGCTTTTTTATACATCGATTATAATTTAGGAAACGTTATTGTTAACATTTTAGCTGTCTTCATATTAGAGGTATGATAGATGATTATTAATATGTACTTTATGTATTTTGTTAAACTTAGAGAATAGGCTTAAATAAAGTGGCTTTAGATTTTCAATTATGAATCCCAAACAGCACAGTTTTAGAAGTCTTTAAGCTGTTTTGATACCCAAATATAAATTCTTTCTTCCCATCTAACCTTACTTCATTTTAACCTTTATGAACACCTGAAGGATGAAGTAATTACTTCTTGAGGTCACTTCAGATATTTTGGAGAGTTTATGAGCTGAGAATGTGAGTTTTTTGACATTGTAACCCCATTTTTAATTTCTCAACATATTTAATATTCACATATTTCAAAATTCTGCTGTCACTATGTTTGTCCACTAAAGATTATTAGAATATAATTACATTACTTTTTGAATTTTAAATACTTAGTGATTTTATCTTTTAGAAACTCATAATTTCTTTTCCAAATAATCAATTATATATTAAATAAGTAATATTAAAATTTTAGATATGTTAATATTGTGCTTTGTAAAATAATACACTTTCAAAACTACCAAATATAGTAGATAATGCTTTGTTTTATACAGTATATCAGTATTCTCAATTTTTTCAATAGAAATCTGATGGTAAATATGAACATATTTTATTTTATGAATACTATCCCTATGAATTATGATGAGGAATAAAAATAAAAGAAGCATCTTTTCAAAAATTTTAGCATAATCAAAATGAAAGTTAGTTTTTTTGTATTTGGGGAAGATATTTTTCTCCTACTTTTTAATTCATTTCATAATACTAAGCAAGTTTCCTGCTATTAATATTCATTAAAATTGCTTTATTTAAATTGTATTTGTTATGTGAAAATAAAATCTCTATTTTTATTAAAAATAAAAATAACACTGAGTAATAAATAAATTTTATTTAGCTATTTGTGCATTCAAAAGACATTTAAACTAAAATTAATTCAGATCAGTTACTTTTGTAATGAATTGCATAAGTTAGAAATGTAAAACCTATTGTATATGTTGGATGTTAGAGCCATCCAACATATCTAGCCATCATATGCTAGAACATAGTGAATACTTTTAAATAGAAAAAATGAATCATCTTTCAATTATTTGAATCTCTAGACATCTGAACTGTGATTTTATAAACAATACTAACATTCAGATTTCTGGTTATATGTGTTTAAAAATGGAAATGGGGATACTTATGCATGATTTAAATACTCTTAATAGTTTAAATTACATTTTTGTTTGATGAATTGGAGAAAAAAATGACATAACTAATTTTGGTGACTGAGAAAATCTAAAACCATATTGATAAAATATTACATCATATTATATAATATAATTGTGCACATTTTTGTAAAGTAACTTGAAAATTATAACCACATATATACAGTGGCAAAATTGAATGTGTATATATATTAAAGTTAAACAATGTATAGATATTTTATTCAAATTTTATATGGTTACATTTTTATTTGCAAATATTTTAAAAATAAAATTACATTAAAAGTCTGTTATATATGGTATGACTAATACTAAAGGCTATATTACTTACCATGCCAGAGAATGAAGACAAACATAGTTTTTAAAAAATCGTAATTTTGATTTAAAAGTAACTAGAAAAAATACATTTGTGTAGCAAATCTTAACCTGTCTGATCCCTAGATATTTTGCATGGTGATTCAGTTAGAAGTATGTGTTTTCACGTATTCCTTGTATTCACTTATTTTAACTAATGCCAATATCTGATATACATGATAATCCTTTTAAAATGTTATTTTAAAATAGCAAAAAAAGGAAAATACATTATACATTTATGCATACTCTGCGCTACAGCTATGACCAATTTGTAAATATTTTGGAAGAGTAATGTTTGGTTTAGTTTTGCTCCCAATTCATATATATATATATATATTATATATATATATAAGATATATATATAATGTGTATATATATATATTAATTTTCTCTCCATTTGAAAATCTCTGAAAATCTACCATGTGGGATAAAATTTGGCTATAATGAATCAAAAGAAAATAAGAATATGGTTATGATGAAACTAATAATTTTTTAAATGATAAACCTTAAATTACATTTAAGGATTCTGAATTTAGTATCTATCAGGTAGTAAATACACAAATATGATAATCATATTAGAGTTTTGGATAAATAATTTTAAACTAATTTTAATCCTATTACATCTTAATCTGTGCAACATTGCTATTAGATTCATATTTGAAATATTGGATGTATTGGACAAAAATTCCATTTGAGGTGATTTTCTTCTAACAAATCATGTTGTTATTGCTGCTGCAATGTTTTCCCCATAGAATTATTCTCTAATTGAAACTCTATGTAGGTCTTATCATTTGGAACTGTTGTTGCACTAGATGTATGGGTATTGTGTATGTGTGTGTGTGCGCGCGTGTGTGTGTGTATGCAATACATATTTTTTCATATTTGGGTACTGCCATTGTTTTATAACTATATATTAACTAGGATTTAGGGTTTGGAGGTCTCACATTTTCCCCTTTAATTTAGAATTTTGGTATAAAAGGCTCTATATAATGAATCACATGAACTAGATTCATGTGTTTACATTATTGTTGACACACATTTCATAGTATATTATTATGGTTTCTATTGTTTTAATTACATGTAATTCATGGATCTTTAAAGTAGTTACCGCTGTGTCAAGACTAACTTATTTCTTTCATGGACTGTATATAAAATAGTATTTTTATCTGACTTTTTAAAAAATGCAATGAGGCAGATAGAATTGGTAACTAAATCAAATAGAATATAAGGATATGGCATCTGTCTATATATAGAAATCAAAGATTTTTAAATGATTATCAACCTACACTCTGACAACTTTAATTCAATGAAGTGCTGTACATCATGATTACTCTTTAAGTAATTGATTTACATTACTCTGGATTTTGAAAAATGTTTATATTTACATTTTTCTTGTTGCTCACAGCCTTAGTAATTGGCTCAATCTGGTTGTACTTAACCTAGGAAAACTGTGAAGCAGATAAACAATGTCTCCCTTAACAATCTTGTTCTATGTTGGCTTTCTTTTTAACCTGCAGTTCATTAAGAGAGTTACAATCATGTTGTTTCCAATTTATTTCTTTTGAAAGTGTTAATTTGTTCATGACATGTATTTCATGAGAGCTATATTATGATGAAGGTGCTTCAGAGATCAAAAAGGATTTCAAAGCTATTAAACTTATTCCTACCTATGGAATCCCAGATTCTGTGACAATAGTGATAGTGGAAAATGTGGGACAGGAAATCAAGTTCAGTGCCAAAAACAGAAACTATTCAGACTAGTTCATTCACCTTATTTTGGGGGTGAGTGGGAAGCTTGCCAGTTATGTAAAACATATAGCCACCGAAGAGAATAATTCAACTACCTTTTTGTGGTTTGTATTTTCCATCTTGGGTAAAAGAAAAACGAAAGTTGAAGGTACAGATGAGACTTAAGACAAGGCATTTTGATCACCAAGTCTAATTATTTTTAATTACTATCTGTCAATACTTTTTCTAAAAACTTTGTTTTAAACTGTGTTTGCCATATTTTTCATGTGGACTATTAAATGAGAAAAATGAAATGTATGTACAATAGTTATTAGTTTCTCCACACACGCAACAAAATTTATTCTGCTATGTATAAAATTTTAAAAATTGTCAAAGATACATAGCAATTATGCATATTTACTTAATCAATTACAAACTTGGATGAAATATATTTTGTTACTATACTACCCACTTGCAAATTTAATTCAATTTAAATAGCTTCTTAAGTAAAAGCACAACTCTTCAAATAGTAATAGGATCCTGTGATTCTTTCCTGAATAAAGCAGAAAAACTTTGTGCTTTTCTTTTCCAAGTGAAATCTAAACCACAAACATGCTTTCAGTCTTACATTGAGATTTTTAAAAATAAAACTCAAACTCAGTGCATTATTTCCTATAAGATGATCTAAGTGATAAAATGATTAGGTAATCCTTATATTTCAAGTATTTCAAAATCATTAGTATCTTTAAAATATCTTAAAATGCTCCAAGAAATAGCAGATCAAGAGGAATTTGCATAGTCAGCAATTGTAAATTGGTGTAATAAACTCATCTTTTGTGTCTGCAAATACAACAACAAGCAAACAGTGTTTCCTTTCAGTATGTTTTTTAGGTTATGATATGTGTATATGTGTTTGTGTTATGAAGTTTTACAGGAGAGTTTGCTTTTTTCATTCAGTTTTTGTTTGTTTCTTCTTTATATTTTATAAGCCATTTTCACGAGAACATGCTGAAAATTTGAAGGGGCAGCAGAATCTTTTAAGAATCTTTTTATCCCTAATGCCAAGATTTCTGAAACAGAATCTCCATTGGTCATGTTCTCAAGACAGAGTAGTATCCACTAATGCAGCATTGGTAGGCTGGACCTTGTTAACTGCGCATATGCTTGTTATCCGATTTGTGGGATGGCAAACAAGATATTAGTGATATCTGCTCATCTTCAAATTTCATTGTCAAATATATGAATATTTTAAGCAATAGTTTGGGTCCAGAAAAGATTTAATAAGAGTCTCAGTGGATAAATATAGCAATGCATATCCACCTTAATTAGATTTTTTAAAATCTCTTTTTTATCCTTTTTACAAATAATAACAATGTATAACTAAGTGTCATGTAATTGAGAATAAGACAAAAAAGCAAAACCATGTGAAATACTGACCTCTTACTGTGAATTAGTCTCCCTTTTCTCCTTGTTTTTCATGGTTTGATGTATTACTTTTTTATTATTTTTTATTTTTTAATTTCAGTGACATATGATATGTTTTAGGTGTACCACATGGTGATTAGACATTTATACAACTTACAAAATAATTGCCTTGATAAACCTAGTACCCATCTGACATAATACATAGTTTTACAATATTGTTGACTATATTTCTAATACTATACATGCCTATAACTTTTTTGTAACTACTAACTTGTTAATTGATATCTTTCTAATGCGTCACAAAATTATTTTTTATAGTCTTTCTTAGAATTATTTAGTGCATATTTCTTTTTTCAACTATTTATCTCAAAGAGAAATGATTTTGTTTTTGAAGTATGAAAAACTACTTCTTATTACATAATTCCAGATCATTATTTGTTTTATTTTATTCTTTATGTGGATAATGATTCATTGTATAAAATATAGGTCTTTTTTTTTCCTGTTTTGCATTCCAGTGCCCTACTTGCTATGTACTATTTTAGTTTTTCCTTTCCTTAATATTTTGCTTAAGTTAGAGTCCATTTTTATCACAGGATTTTTATGATGATCTCAAAGTCCTTATTGAGTTAAATAATAAGAATCATTTTTTGTAATCAAGAATATTTTTTAAAAATTACTTTGTTTTTATTCATGCGAATGTGTTTGTGTAAAACTAAAATTTTGAAAATTGGGGAAATTTTATTCTTCATTTAATTTTATTTACGTACTCTTGAAGCTTGAAATAATACTTAGAGAAATAATATAGAATGTATCATATACAAGTGAAAGTTGCACTATGTGTTATGTACAAATAATTTATTTGTGTGCTTTTCCCCCAGGGTTCTTTTCTGTTATTTTATTCCTCTAACCTCCTAAAGTTAGTTAAGTTTGAATTGCCAAATGGCTATTTGTTTGTATAATTGATTTTTAAAGCTACACTAACCTGTGAACTGCTTAAGACAATTTTAATAACCTGAGTCACTGGAAGATTTTAATATGAAATAGCTACTTAAGAAGAGTCACCACAGTTCAGTGTTTCTGGAAGCTGATCATTTTTCTACTTGTGCACTTAAATTTCCTGCTCGCCTCCTTCATTCTCAGGAATGCTGCGTAGGATTCTTCTTTCACCCACTACGCACTCACTGACTCTTTGGGTTGATACAAGGTGTTCCACTGGGGATAAAATGGAGTTAGCAGAATTAAACGGAGAGTAAAGAGAAAGCACTGGAGAAGGGAACTCTTTCCACCACTGTTTTCATCAGCGCTAGGACTTGGTACATGCCAGGACCTTTTCACTGCCTGCTTCATTTCTTCATTCACAGTTCCTAGAAAGTGCAAGTTTGAGAGCAAAGCTGTGGGCCTAGTTTCTGTGATGATATTTCTTTAATATTTCTTTCTGACATGTAGATAGTTTTTGTCAATTTATTTGTTTTTAGTATGAGTTTGGAACTTAGTGTTTGTGTGAATGTGTGTGTGTTGTTTGTTTCTACTATTCCCTGTCTATATACAAAAAAAGACTGCTAGGTAAAGAAGAAAAAGTAAATATTTAACTCTATCTCTGTTTATCTAACACTACCAAAGATAAATAGACAGATGATAGATAGATAGATAGAGGATAGATAGATGATAGATAGATAGATAGATAGATAGATAGATAGATAGATAGATAGAGGATAGATAGAGGATAGATAGATAATAGATAAATAGATAATGATAGATGATACACAGATAGATGATAGATAAATGTATTGCTGATATGTTTTAGGCTGGGAAGACACTGTGGAGTTGTAATTCTATTCTCTTATTTGGTACATTAGTGGGGAAAGAAACTCTGATTAGCTGTAAAGAATAATGTCAGGAGAAAGCATTAGTAAAAGGAAAGAAATTGGGTGACTATAAGTCTCATTTTATTTCTACTACTTGGAGCTGCTGATTTAACCCTGGTCCCTGAGCTGAATATTTATCTACAGGATTTTCATCCACTCCTTAGTATTCACTCAATTGAACTTACCTTGAATTTCTTCTGAAGTCTTTGAAAGGCATAATTATTTTCTTAGAATTGGAGAAATCCTTGTGCTTTTATATTTGGAGAAGGCAGAAGTTAATAACCTGTAATCTGGCTGGAAATACGTTCCTTGTAACTTAGACTTTTGAATTATTTTGAACATTGTCATATATGGTTGTCTGTAATGTTCACACAGTGTAATAAATACTTAAGGGACATTACTGAATAGATTAACTTGGTTGACAGTTATAGAAGCATGTTTTTATAGCTTGATTTCATCAGAAAAAATAAATTTCAAAAAGGGATTATGGATGATAATGTTTTAAAATAACTCAGTTGTAAATTCATAATTGCATATTTCTTAACCAGTTCACAACTTTGCATTTAATCCAATTTATTAGCGACATAAATATATAAAAATATATGCATGTAGAATTAAAATTGCTAATATTTTTTTGAGTATTTGAAATGCTGAGGTTTTTGAAAATTTTATTAGTGACCAGGTAATGCAAATGATATATTTAAGAATGTGTATTATTGAAGATACTCTGTCATTGTTAAGAGGCATAGCCACAACATACTCTGCAGCTGTAGGTAGATTCAGTTTGGGTACAGGCAGTGGGTACCTTTATCTTTTTAAAAGCGTACTATGAACAATTTGTGTGAATTTTGTTTGGTTCAGACTAATACATCTAAGTAATTAAAAAATATCGTATCTCTTAAAATAGCTTTTTAAAATACCAATTTAATTTTTAAATGAAAGATATATTATTAAGCATGCATTAAAACCAGCCTCTGCTTCATCAGTCCTTAAGGAAGGCTCATGGCCTTGGACATCTCTAGATAGGGAACACCGACTTCATTTGGACATCCTTACCATCTAATGACAGTCAAGTCACCAATAAGGCCAACTACCTTAATTACAGCTGGATTGCAAGTGGATTTCTAATTGTTTAATAATGCCATGAAATTATATTGTTTCTATCATGTGTGTCAGAGAATTTTTATATGAACATTTTTCAGCCTGACTTGGAGAAGAATAGTTATGCCTATGACATGACAGCAGCAGACAGATTTTGATGACAAAAAGGAATAGCTGCATTTGCGAAAAATCACTGTATAAAGACCACAAGGCAAAGGAAAAAGTGCAGAGAGCGGAATGCTTTCTGAAAATGAGATGACAGCCACCAAAGTGTAGCAAACTATGTAAAGCAGTAAACCATACATGTGACAATTTAAATGACTCATTCTGACCACTTTCAGAAGAAACAACATGATAATACAATTATAAGGTATGTTTTGTTCCTCTTACTGTTAAGAATATGCAGGTTTTCATATTTAGTTGGGAGGTGAGGTTGTTGTGGGGTGAAAGAGCAATAAGGGACATTATATTTGTCACTTCTTGAAAACTGACAGTTGTTCTTGTAGAAGTTGGCCAATTTTGGTTGACCTTTTAATATAGTCACCAGAATCTATATTATTTTTTTTTAATAAGCAAATGAGTAAACAGGTCTTATCTAATTAGATTAATACTCATTAATTGGTATCACAGAGATACTCTTACAAGCAATGCATATTAAAAAAAAAATAGAACGAGGTGTTACTCTTAATATACTAGCTATCTGGATTGAGAAACATACCGAAAAATAGATAATTTCAATACACCAGAATAAAAATTTATAATTTATTATCACTTGAATGTTTGGAATTAGGCCAAATTTTTTATTTTAAAATATTAATCAAATATTGATTTGAAGATTGATTATTTTGAATTATTTTTTATTTTAATGATTCTATTAATTATATTTATATCTGTACATATTATTGAAATCATACAATATTGAAATCTCTAAATTTTTATTCCATCTATTAAAATTTATCTTTACTAAAAATTTGAGTAGCATCATCAGTGCTACTATTAAAATCATCAAGGAAACATTATTTATTTATTTATTTGAATTTATCATCTTAGGAGTCATCATTCTTGTGTAGATTTTAATTTTTTTCTGTTATTCATGAAGAATCAATTGATTGAGAATGTGGTGTGTTTGGTACTCAAAAAGTGATTATTAAAAACATAAGCGATCATAGTAATTGTGACCTAGACCTCACACTAAGTTAACTACTATCTGGGAATCAGCTAATTATCCAAGCAAAAGAAATTAATGTCTGCGCAACACTACATTTTTCTCTTTCTCTTCTCCTCCTTCATACACTAAGCAACTTTAAATAATTAGTTGATTCTAGTTACAGAAACAGTTTACAACCAAATAAGACTTCAATTGATGGGTCAGGCTTAATAAAAGTGATTTACTTAACATTTTACTGTAGCTAAACCATTCAAACTAAAGATATTCTAGGTTCTTTGTAATGTTTTGTTTTCAATATCATATATCTCTAACTTGAGCTACCTGAATATAGTGGATATATATTTTTAAAATAAAATTTAACAAAATGGTATCTATTGGTCAAAATATATGGTTATACTAGTCAATGAACATTAAGATATTAGAAAATTGTCAGTTCCCTCCAAACCTGAGAAAAACTGAATTTTCTGTAAATTCAGACAGATTTAGCCTAACTCTGAGTGAAAATTCACAATGGTTAAAATTCAAGTAATTTGGGGAATCTTAGTTCATAATAGGTGGTGAACAGTTTAACAAAATTGACAATGTTAGACTTGTTCTCTCGGTATTTGGTATTCTGGAGAGAGATGAACTTTATATGTAAAATATTCAATATTGCAATTTTGACTGAACTCTTAAATACATTTTTTGAGAAATATAAGTCAGCAGGAACTGTGTTAAATTATCTTATTTGATAGTTTGTATTCAAAATTGTGTTATGTTTATAAGTGTAGACTACAATATTATTGTAGATATAATTAGAACAGTTTGCTTTCTTTTGCCAAAAAATGTTCATTCTTTTAATTCTCTGAAAATACTACACATTAATGCATTTTTTTGGCAGTGAAAATCAGTAGAGTAACATAAAGTGATATTGCAGCAAGCTGAATTTTTATATTTATTAATATTTGTCCATACTCTTATTTCCTTTGGATTTGGACAATTTCTTTTTATGAGATAAAAGAAAATGTGTCATAAAGTTAATTTCTACAACTAAATTGCAGGATTGTTGGTCCCTGAAAAATAAGATTCTTTTAATAAGAAATTACCTATAGTAGAAAAGCCTTAAGGCTTTCATTGTAGCTAATTTTGGAAAAGTCAGCACTGAGGAAAATGATTTGGGGACAGCAATATATATAATGCAATATGGTATAGCTTACTTGTTTTTCCTGGATTAAAATAATATATCCCTTCCTAAGAAGGGGAAACCTGAAGAAGAAATGAAAAAAAATTAAAACAAATTTATTTTTATTTATAAGCATCCAGATTCCAAATTTTATGTAGATTTGTGCTTGAAATCTTTAGGTTTTACTTTAATACCCAGCATTTGTTAATCATGATGTACATTGGAAATAAACATTAGTATAAATCAATACCTTTGACAAAAATGTGTTATATATTTAATATGAGTCAGGCACTGAGAATATAGCCATGAAATATCCTAGCATTTTGTCTTTGCTCCTAGTGCACAGCCATTATTTCTCAAACTGTAGTCTATATGTGGATACAAGCGCCTTGTAGATTCCTACATGCATAATCTCTCCAAAGTTATCTACTTTTACTTTAGAGTGGGAAGAGAAGAGTTAAAATTTTCAAGATCACCCAGTAAGTGATAAAGTCAGAATTCAGAGGTGATTCTCTCTATCTCCACATTATTTTTTCTCATCCAATAAATGCTAAACTCTAAAAATAAGTAGAAAAGTAGATACATGGAAAAAAAAAAACCTACGAGATCTCTTTTAGAAACATAAAGGGAGTTCGTAAGAATACAAATGGGGGAAGAAACAATATTTTGGGAGTTAGAAAAGGTAGGGAAGAGGTGGTATCTTCAAATGCTTCAAAATGTTAAAATTTTTACAGGGAAAAGTGGATATTCTGAGGTACAGTAACAGGCAAAGCGTGAAAGCTGTAATCTCAGAGACAGACTTGAGAGTAGGAAGCTGTCTTGTTTAACATTAGTGTTAGTAACAGTACAGTGGTGCAGTATGCAGAACATTCTGGAAAACCAAGCTATTCTCAAAAATGAGGAGCCTTAAAGCAATGTTGGGGAATTTCCAGACAGTTGAGGAACAATTAAATGCTTTTGAGCAAGGTTCTGACATAATTAAAATTTTCTTTTAGAAAAAACAACTCTTATAGTAGAGAGTAGACTGGCTAAAAAAGGAGAAACATTGAAAAAAAGAACATGCTTGGGTAGGCATTTCAGCAACCCAAGTGTGAAATAGAGAAAGAGAGAAGACAGTAGAAAAGGAAATGAGACAGCATTTAACAAAGACAGTATAAAGAAAGAATTGTCGATTGCAGCCAGTAGAGTGCATTTGTTAGAACTAAAAGTTCAAGAACATAGAACATTTTTTTTCTCTCTTGTGTTCCTAGCAACTCAGATAAAAATCTGGCACAACGGAAGCAATCAGGAAATATTTTTGAATTAATAAATGTAGTGGGTGAAGGCGAGAAACTAGACAGATATAAATGAACTTAGATGACAATGTTTGTCACAAGGGAGTGAGATGTTTTTGAAAAATAGTTTTGTGGTTCCAAATTTCGATGTCAGTAATAGTCCTCTCATCACTCCTATCGCTGATTAATCTTTAAAACTGCCTTTGACTCTTGTCGGTTATGTATATCTCCACCAAAGATAAAGAATGGATAGTGATAAATATTTTTTCTGTGTTATTTTTATAGTTTTTACATAATTAACTATTAACTGAAATATTTCATCACTGTGAATTTCAGATCAGCACAGAGAATTTTTAAAATACCTCTTGGATGTGCTCGTAGCCATACAGCTGCTATAGACACATAACTGATCTTTGCATACATATTCTTTCCTATAATGAAGAAAAACAGATTAAAAAAATAAGTATTTTCCAATGAGTGGAAAATTCACTTAAAAAGTTTAATATAAAAACTTTGATATATCACTTTTGCTTTTTGTGTGTGAAGTACACGTTCTTACAGAAAGTGCACATTTCATTTTGCTATTCCCGTAGTTAGCTTAATTACTTGAATCTGCCAGTCTTCTGGTATTAGCCTGAAAGGATTCTAATTTTTCACACAGAAGAAATTCTTTCTAAATTTGTCTAAGTCTGCTAAAAATGTTGACATACAACCTTGGGTTTGCATGATTCCTTCAGTGCTCTTTTGTGACTTATGGATTTAATGATTTTATTCCACAGAAAAATTCAGGAAACATAATCGATGTTTTTCTGGTAATATAATAGACTTTCTGCATCAAATTTTCAAATACTAATTTCCTAGAGCATATTTTGTAGTCTATATTCATTGGGTCTTTACTTCAACTGTTCCTTTTCCTGATGAGGAAATGGACACACAATGGCATCATTTTTCATGGTGCCAAAAGCGAGATTTTTTTCTTGCAGGGTGCTCTTTCACGTTTCTATTATCCCTGAAGCACTCCTTAATCTTTTGTTCAACTTGTGTGTTACAAGTGAAATGACAGTGGATTAGGATTCAGCACCTGAAAATGAAGATATCGCTGCAAGGACATTATGATTTCTTGTAGAAAATATTGCTATATAGCTATGCTCTAGCTAGCTGGCCCCATTTAACTCCTCAAGCCTTGTAGCATCTATGTTTTCTGTATTATAATTTATGCCACCAATATTGGAGTAAAGCCACATATGCAACGTTTCTTTTCTAAGTGTATGTATAGATGTGCCCCTAGGCACTCATCCTGCGAGAAGAAGCAAAATTAAAAATGGAATATAAATTTTCCCAGGTTTCTATTTGAGCCTCTAATGGAGGCAGAAAAGACAGCAAACTTTGGAATGATTAGAAATGCTTAAATGCTGAATTTCTGGAACATTGACCTATATAATTTGAAGTACAAAGTTAAGTGTTATCATAGTTCTTGAGAAGAAAAATAATTATGAGCTGAAAGTTTCATTTTGATTGAAGAAATCAGTGGTTTGGTACATAGAATAAAGAGGATTGGAAATACAGGAGAAACATTTGTTTGACTAAACACCTCCAGTTCAAAGTCATCAAATCTGCTTTGTTCCTTGGCTGTAATCCTAATGTTTCGTCCCTCTTCTCCTTTCTCTTCCATATATCTTTTTTTTCAACCCATCAATTGAATTGATGTTTCTACAATTGTTTTAACAATGTCCCTGCTAATGTCACTAGTAATGGCCTATTTTACTTTGGTAAACAAGGTTTTTATCTAGTGGACTTTCCTGATGCATTTGATAAAATTACTCCCGTGTTTCATAAACATGTCTGGCTAGTTTCCAACAACCTCTTATGATTCATCTCACATCTGTTTGATCATTTCTTCTATTTCATGTTGAATATAATTTGTCTCTTTCCCCTTTAATGTTGGTGTTCTCTAGATGTCTAAATTTATTCCTCTAATCTTTCTTTTCTTTCCAACTTAACGGTTCTAAAACTTAGATGTGCTTTTAAGTCCTTTAGGGAGCTCGTTAAAACTTGAGATGCTTTGGAGACCCCCAACCCTATCATGTCATTCTGATTCAGTCTGGTCTGCAGATTCTACCATGTGAAGGAGAATGCTATATATACTCTCTGTTATATATAGATTGCTACTGTTGAAAATTTTGAGGAGGAAGGTAAAACAGAACCCACTCATACTAAATAATTTTGTTTACCCTTCTCTTTCCTCATATGCTGCCATTTTATCTTTTGTATATTTCTAAAATTATTTTCTTTATCACCGTTAATACTATTTAAATTTAAGCCATCAATTTTTTTTAAAGGGGTAAAATATATATAACTTAATTTTGCCATTTTACTTGCCTTTAAATATACAGTTCACTGCATTAAATACATTTATGCTGTTGGGCAATCATCAGCAGAATCCATTTTAGAACATTTTTCATCTTCCCAAATTCAAACTCTAACCGATTAAATATAAATCTCTATTCTCTTTTTCCCCCAACCCCTGAAAATCACCATTTTGTTTTCTGTCTCTATAAATTTGACTACTCCAGGTACCTCATATAAGTGGAATCATACAGTATTTGTCTTTTTGTGACTAGCTATTTCACTTAACACAATGTCTTCTAAGTTCATTCTTGCTATAGCATGTGTCAGAATTTCCTTCCTTTTTAGGAATGAATATTTCATTATATACACAATGGAATATGTTATATATATGTGTATGTATATAATATTCCATCATAAATATAATAAAAAATGTTATGTATACACATACACATATATATATGTATATGTATATGTATATATAAACATATTTTGTTTTTATATCAATGGACACTTGGTTTGCTTCCATCTTTTAGCTATGGTGAATAATGCTAATAAAACCATGGATATACAAATATCTCTTTAGGCCCTACTTTCATTTTTGGGGGTTAATACCCAGAAGTGGGATCGATATGATAATTGTTTTTATTTTTTATTTTTTGTTTTAGGAAATGCCATACTATTTTCTATATTAGCTGCACCATTTTACATTCCCACCAGTAACGCACAAGGAATCTAATGTCTTCACATTCTCACCAACATGTTATTTTTCTTGTTTTGTTTTTACTTTTTTTTTTTTGATAGTAACCATCTTAAAGGATGTGATGTCTTATATCATTGTGGTTTTAATTTGCATTTTTCTAATGATTAATGTTATTGAACATATTTTCATGTATTTATTGGTCACATGTACTTTTTTTGAAGAAATGTCTGTTCAAGTCCTTTGTCATTTTTATATTTTTTTTTTTAAACATTAAGTTTTAGAATTTTTATATATTCTGGATACTAATTCCTTATTCAATATATGTTTTAAATATTTTTCCCATTCCATGGGTTGCCTTTTTACCCGTTGTAGTGTACTATGATGTACAATTTGTTTAAAAACGTCTGTGTGATTGAGTTTATCTGCATTGTTGTTGCCTGAGCTTTTGGTGTCATATCCAAAAAGTAATTGACAAATCCAATGCCATGAAGCTTTCCCTCATGCTTTCTTTCAAGAGTTTTACAGTTTTAGTTGCTATATTTAGGTCTTTTATTCTTTTGAGTTTCTTTTTGTATATAGTATCAGGTAAGGATTCCACTTCATTATTTTTTTGACATTTTGTTGTAATGTTGTCAACCTCCTTCATTCTTCTACTTTTTATCAGAGTTAATTTGTAAAAATTATAAATCTGATCGTGATTAAGAACCTTCTGCTATGTCCCCTTTTCCTATGAGAAATAGGCTACAATCCTTATGATGGTAAATAAAATTTTCAGTGTTCTAGCCCTGACCTCACCCTCGCACAGCGTTGACATATATAATATGCAGCTTATTGTTTCCCTACTTTGATGATACTGTTCCTTTCCCTAGAACATCAACTCTCTCTTCTAGTTCATACCTTAGGCTGAAGTCCTTTCTTAAACACATCTCCATCTAAGTTTTCATACTCAAATTAATGTGCACCATTAATGTGCACCATTAAATCTTTATGCTAACTTATTACAATGACTTTATCAGTTTCTGTATAATAATATTTGCCACTTTTCCTGTTAGACCATGAGCTTTCCTAAGGAGAGAATTATGTTTTATTCATCTTTATATCCCCTTTGCCTTAGCATAGTGTTAGGCTTAATATTAAATTAGTGGCTGATTAGGTAGAAGAAACTTGAGGAGAATTTAGTTTTTGAGATGAGCTAAGGTAAAGGAGCTTAGAAAAAGAGGTATAGAGGAACTATTTGTAGGGTAGGACTGTCTTAGGAAGAGCAACATTTAAGAATAAAGAGAGCATTTGAGAGTAGTTCAGAGCCAATAAGTGAGGATCTGGATAAAGGCAAAAGAATAGATATATATGTAGGATCAAAGATTTGAGGAGGGTGATCTGATGGAGGTCAAGAACATCTAGGAAAGTTAAGTATTTCTGTCTGGGCTAAATGCCAAATAGGAAAATATGTTCAAAAAGAGACATAGCTACCACTCTATTAGGAAACAAAAGTTGCTGTCAGCAGCAGTTGGTCAGCATAGATACATTACCTATAGAGAATAAAATTACAACCATAAGTAAAAACATAAATCCTGACTCAGCCTTCAAAGTACCCAGAAGATAGGACACACTGCCATTTGGCCACTCATCACCAATTTGGGTTGAGGCTCCTTCATTAATATACACATTAGGATTAAGATAATAGGGAAAAAGGAACTTCATAATGGAGATTCTTGATTTTTCAGGTGATTTAACCACTACTAATCTCAGGCTATGATTATTTTGAATAAATCTCTCTGTTCTGGAAACTCTGAACCAAATATTCTGCTGATAAACCAATTTAAATATAATGTCAAAATTCTGATTATATATATATTTATATTTATATATAAATATATTTATATATATACACACACATATGTATTTCTAATTTATTGAAATGACAGTCATTTTGTGTTGCTTTGTTTATGCTGAGACTTCAAATAATTATCTACTTCATTTCAGATGTTTTATAATACAATACATACTAGTTTTATTTTGATTTGTGTTTTCAGTTTTGATTTTGAAATTTTATGTGGTTATATCTAAGAATATAATCTCCTTCTGTATCTTTCTTAACTCATAAAAGTGTATTTTTTCCTTTGTATTTGGAATCAGGAACGGAATAGAACCTACAGTTATTTATTACACATATAATCTGGTTCTAAAATTAATTAAAGTTCTATAAATTATAAACAGTTATGCTATAGCCTTCATCATAAATTTTATTTGAACAATAAAATCACATAAGTTAATATTATTGCATATTAGGTCAACTATTTACTTTTCTTTACTTGCCAAATCCTACAAAACTTCAAGAAGTGCCATTCCTCACTAGACCGCCTCCTTTGTACTTGGCTTCTGACTTGGAATATTTCCAGAAAATCATGTTCATCTAACATTAGTCTTCTAAGAACATAGAACTATAGCACAAACATTTTCAACATATTTATAACAATAATACACTAATATGAGTATATCTGCATGTCCCTTAATTTTTTAATTTCAATCTGCAACATTTCCTTAAAAAGCATTTGTTTTAATTGTACATCACAGTGTCATATTTTAAAGACTGCTTATGCATTGATGCTTTTTTTTTCCCTTGAGCATTATTTGGCTCATGTAATGTGTCATGCAATGTATTAGGAATTAGAAAAAGAAATAAATGGTTATTTGATACCCTAGGAAATTTGCCTATTAATATTATGAGAGATATATGCAAAAAAACTCAAACTTTTTTTGTCTTTTTGGTTAATAACATGGAAACCAAGTCTACTGGGGGTAAAGGAAAAAGGAGAGAGAAGAAGACGAAAGGAACTTTGTGGAATAGCTGTCATCCGAGCTATTAAATAAATGGTAAATCTTAGTAGTTTGGGACTTTTGTAAGAATTTTGTGCTTTCTACAATATTAATCTCTCGCTCTTGCTCTCCCTCTCTGTCTCAGCTTTGGAGACATAGATGATATTCTTTTAGTCTATTTCCAGGCTGAAAAATTATATAATCATTTTAGTGTCTTAACATTGAGTAGTCTATGTATTGAATGATTTTAATTGTTTTCTTTAAAATTCTTTTAAATATGTCTTATTTTTAGTTTTGTCTAGGAATGCATTGTTAAGCATGTTCAGATTTTAAGGTGTCAGTTGAAGAAACAGATATTACAATCGAGTACAATGAAAGAATAGAAGCTGTTATAAGCTGCCTGATCTCTACAGGTGGATGATCCTGGAAAGTCTGGGCCAACTGTAATCAGCCACATCCACATCTCTCTGATTTCTGTGCTTGCTATTCAACATAAATTTCATTGTGATGCTTTTCATATGATATCCTGAAATTTAATAATGTTATTTATTTTGTTTTATGTTTTTAGCATATTATGTATGTATCAATGAGGAACACTGAATGTTGTTATTCAAAACTAACATACATTACATGCCAGGATATGTTAATTTAGTTTTATGTGCAGATGACAGAGTGAAAAAAGAGCATTAGAATTTTAAGAATGCTGTATTATTAAGAAAATTTATCATATAATCTTTTATTTCTTATAGAAAGTGACCTAACAGGCTTTGAGCATTTCTCATATGTCAGAAATCAAGCTATATGCCTTGCAAAACTATTTCATTTTATCCATACAAAAACACCTGGTTAATCATCTATTATCTTTATTTTGTAAAAGAGGAAACTGAGGCTTAGAGAAGTTAAGCAACTAGAGAATCAAGGTCATAATATAAAATAAGTTCATTTGGTTATAAACCCCATAATGATTCTGCTATATAACACCCAATTAGAAAATTGATGTTTCTGATTAATATGAAACCACTAAGCATTCTATACACAAGTGAGAAATTTTTTAAATTAAATTTTTAGATTTATAAGTTGGGAATAATTCTGAAACTGTAGTATCATGGAATCTTCCATTTTTGTTCAGGAAAACCGTACCTATGTATTTTGCAGTATCTAGTACATAATGCAAACTCAATAAATATTGAAACAGAATACCAATTCTAATTAACCAGCCTCCAGAATCTGGAAGAGGCAAGGAAGTAATTCCCTCCTGGAACCTCTGGCAGGAACTGGCCCTATCAAAAATTCGATTTTAGCCCATTAAAGTCTTTCGAACTTCCAATAAACTGTAAGAGAATAAATGTGTGTTGTTTTGTTACAGCAGCCATAGGAAATTAATACATATTGGAAATATTATTTCATTTCTAATAGTTTTCTGATGTTAAATATTGGATAGTCTTTGCAGACTCCAATTTTTTTTTTTATAATTAAAGTAGATGGGATTGAAAACTAAGTCAAACTGTAAAAGATAACTAGGAAGTTTTATATTTAATTAATGCTATTGTCAAAGACTAATTGTGCTGCCTCAAGTACCAATCCTAAAGTTTAGAGGTAACTTAAGTGGAATTATTCGTTGGAATAGTTGCCCAGTACATTGAAGAATTAACTAAGATGCTTATATATAACTTTTATTCATTAGAAGGACTCCAAAAAGGAACTCCAAAAAAGGACTCCTGGGAACTACAGACCATATGTTTAAATTTTTACTGGGAAACCTTCAAGAGTATATAAAGTAATTGAATGGAAACATAAAAATTACTAGAAATTAAGCATGGTTTCATAAGAATGAATTGTTTTTAATTAATTAAAATTCTTTGAAAAGATACAATAACATATATACATTTAGTGTCATATGATAATATAATTTCAATTCAAAATTCTGTTTTTCGACAATGTTTTTAAAAGCTGCTTCACTAGTAATTAGTCACCATGTAAGTGGGAAAAAAATTTTAATTTGTTTTCAAAATGGAAAACTTACAGTAAGGAAGAAAATAGAGGTTGTTATGCAATATGGAATAGTCAGATTTTCACAATGTGTACACTACTCATACAATATCTATGAAATAAATATATAATGGAATTTTCAAATTTGAAGACAAATAGTAGTGAAACAACAAATCAATAGGTCAAAATAAAAATACATAAATAAATAAATAAAGGCAGAGCAAATTCTACCAGGCAATAAGTAAAGTATCAGAAATGTTATAATTTAAATAACTTCTTTATTATAACTGAGTTATTAATTAAACTGACTTGAGAAACATTGGAAGGTATAAAGAGAAGAAATCTCTCAGATACATGAAACCCATTTATAAGAGGAAAGGCAGCAAAGAATTTTTTTTTTTAAATAAAGAGTAAAGACTGGTTAAATATATTAGAGATTCACTAAAACTAAACAGAAGAAAAATACTCGTCTACAAATAGTGAGTTATTATTATACGTACATATGCATATACAAAATAAGTCAAAAAGAAAAGACCCAAGTGTTTATTGAGAAGAATGTATTTCAATTTACAATCTATACCACCATTAATTTAGTATTTAACTTACTGAGATTTGTATTTATATTTCTGTGTTCATATTATTTATATTTCTGTGTTCATAGTAAGTGATTTGGAGATATTGATATCTTTTATCTGACAAATGCAAATGATTAATACAAAGAGCTGCATCTTGAAAAGATTACATGACAAAATACCTCATCAATTTTCTTAAAGAACTAGGCATGAATTCAAACTGAAAGGGTTAAAAAGGGAGAAAATTAAAAAAGGTGGTGCCAGAGGAGCTTCTTGACAATACACTCAATCATCTTTAATTTCCCTGTGGGATCATATTAAAAATAAGATATCCAAATTCAAGAAGGGTAATTTGTATTAGGTAAAAGTTTTGTTAATAAGGTCATCTGTCATCCATTCAACATTCTTCAAACAATTGTCATAAGTTGGTTAACATTAGTAAGGGGTATGAAAGCAGCAATTTAGGAATCTAACATCTTGCTAAGTTATAATGCACCATAAAATCACATTTAGCAGTAATGCATTTTTGAATTTTTAATATTTAAAGTATACTTATAACATATTATAACAAAATATATTTAGGGAATAATACCTAAAAAGAATTTGAGAAACATCAGCATGAATAATTTGTTTATTCTTCTATGAGGAAAACTTGTGACAAATATTTAGGCTTCATTTATAAGTGAGATTTAATTGTCTATATTTTTTCAAAAGGTAAAATTTAAGAATCATTAAAACACATTCACCCAACAAATATGTAGGCCTCACTTGTAATATACTAAGCACTTTGCTAAATATGAGGGATTAGAAACTAATAAATAACCAAAAACATAGTTTTTAATCCTAGGATCTCAATATAGTAAGGATCTTAGAGTCTATTAATATATCAACATATCTTATAATAGTAATTAATGTATTAATATCTGTATTTCTTGCATATTGAATGGCATGTTTTTATTAAACTGCATGCTAATAAACTTGAAAACATTTAATTCACTTTTAAACATAAGTGCTAATTTGGTTAATAGTTGTTCGCAAAATGCCAAACACCAGACTAAGCATTTAAATTCACTGTATAGTTGTAACTTATTAAGAAAATATCCCAATAACAAAAAGAGCTATTATTATTCTCATTTACCATTAAACAGTAAATAATTTTCTCAATTTCACAAAGAAATTAATTGGCAGAGCCAATGCTGGAACCCACATCTGCTAAATGTTCTGCTTTTAAATACTGCATTATATTAACATCAATTTTTTTTTATTATCCTGCCTACATAATTATTTACTTTACATGGCTACCTTTTTGAAACATAAAATTTCATTTTATATATAAAGGAAATAGAATTGATGACCTGCCAATAAGGTTTATGCCAAAAAATATTTTCTCCCTAAGTGTGCCTTTTCCTGGGTCATCAGTGAGTATTCTACTTGTGATCAAGGGGATAAGTTGGAAGTGGTTTGCCTCATGTATATTGAGGTTAATTATTCTGTCAATGGGTATTGAACAGTGAAAAATTAACCATACTAGAGATCAAATATAAGATTTTAGTTATATTAACATCATACCATAGTCTACAGGATTTTTTTAGTATAAATATTCACTATAAATGAAGAAGTAAAGAATTGCTTCCCAAGGTAGCTTAATTTGATTTTATTTGAGTCACAAAATGTATATATTTTAGGATATTCAAAAAGTTATCAAATCAACTTAATAAAACAAGGATTAATGTGTAGGGTACACACTACAGAGCATTATTATCCATAGGTCATTATTTTCCATATACCTCCACTGTAGTCTTTGATAGTATTTTTTAAATGCCAGAAAGATACATTTTGAGATTTGGATAAAATTTGTATCAGATATCTATAAAGAAGAAAGTTTGGTCCATTTTCAAAGCTCTTAAAATTTGAATTCATTTAAATAGTATGTTTTATTCAAGATGGTAAGGTTAGCTGAAAAAATGTTTAAGAATTCAGGTATTTTTAGTGATTTAATATCCAAGGCTTAAAATTAAATGTTCAGTTTAAATGTTTTATACTCCATAGAGATTTTTATAATCCATACATTGCTTATTATGTTTCTGTATTGCATAAAGCAGTCATAAAGAAAATAACATGAATACATCTTGGTCCTGTATAACCAAATAATTCACAGTCTTGCTAGAAAGTATTTGTGCCTCTAAATAGTCAATGAATTATAAAAGTTTTCCTTAGTCTGTTAGAGAACCATCATACTGAAGGTTTCCAAACCTTTTAATTTTATCTCGAATAGTTGATTTGAACCACTTTGAATGGAAACAAGTTTTATAATTTACTACCTACTCTATTAGATAATATTTGTGATTCTCCTTCCATAAAACTTCAAGAAGTTTTCTTTATTTTCAGTGTCACTCCCTACATTATGTTTTTTCTTCTTAGCCAGTTTTTGAGCTTCTGGAATTTACATGAAGTATTTATAAATTCTGTCATGACTTGTCTGTCTCTTCCCACACCTGTCACTTGTCTGATTAAGTGAACAGATGACTTTGTCTTTCCCATTACCTTCTAGAACACCATCAAATTCTCCTAGAATAACCTAGTGGGTTTGCATCAATCTTAACCATGTACTATTCTGCACTCAGCTATTTTCCTCCAATTTTCTCCTTTACCACCTATTTTCATTTGTATGTTCTCTGTGTGGAGTCTATTCTTTCCTTAAGTCTATTCTTTCCATAAAGACATTACTTACTCTCTGAAAATGTCTCAGGTCTTAATAATTTAAAAGCCTTCTTTTTTTCTAAAATTGAAACTTTGCAACTAAGAGAAAAAAATAAGATTCTTGAAAAACAATATTTTATTACCAATTCACAGGAGAAAAGGAAAGACAGAAAGAGGGAATTTAGGGCAGAGAAATTTTTTCCATGATTTGATATAAAAACGAAAGAACAAAGATCTCAAATATATATGTGTGTATGTGATGTGTGTGTATTCATTTACTATTGCTGGTTCTTGTTTTATTTATTTTTATCTGTCTGTCTATCATCTATCATCTATAACATCTATCATCTATCTATCTATCTAATCAGCTTTTTGAAAAAGAATGCAAGTCAATCAACAAAATGTAAGAAATACACTGCTCTAATTGGAAGCAAAGTTATATATAATATTAACATACTTCTTCAAATATATACTTCTTATTTATTAATTCTATGATTGTTTTTCAGTTTACACTATATTTTCTCTCTCCTAGTGTTTTTAAGAATTTTATCATAAACTAAGTAAAAAGTAGTTAAGTAAAAAGTCATTAAGTAATTGAATAAACAAAATCACAGAAGCAGATCAGCCAGAATTTAGAATTTATGTTTGCTATGGGATTATTGATATTTAACTTTAATACAGTCATCACAAGTAATAACATAAATCAAGTAAAAAAGTTACACACATAATATTCTCAGATAGCTTTTATAAACAAGATACAAATATATAAATTTTTAATAGGCACTAGTAGAATAAAATCATTTTAAAACTAGGAACTTACTTTCTAATGATTTTACCATTTTTATTGGCTTAATTTATCAAAACAATATAAATTTACATTTAATATTGTATTAAGTTTGCATGTAATATGAGACTATGAGGAATGATTTTCTCATGGGATGCAAAGTATAGCATAGGAATATAGTCATAATATTGTCATGTTTATGGTGTCAGTTAGGTACTAGATTTATTGGGGTGATGACTCCATGTTGTATAAATGTCTAATCACTGTGTTATACACCTGAAGCTAATATAATATTGCATGACAATTATAACTGAAAAATAAAAATAATTATAAACAATTATTGTAATTAAAACATAATCTTATAACTACTTTTTCATATGGATAAATGTTATGTAATAATTATAATTTTACAAAGTTTATTTAACTTTTATATGAAAAAAGTAAATATCTGACCAGATTTAGAAATATATGTACTTTTAAAAACTATATCATATTCATATTTATACCAAGAACTTTTTTAAAGCATTTAACTAAACTATCAATGCTAACTATGGTTTGCAATTAGATAAACATAGTATGCATTTTGAATTGCTCACAATCTACTGAAAAAAATTTTATCTTAATTCTGCTATGACATTGACTCTCTTCTATCAGCTTGCATAACATAAATCACCTGATTTTATCTAAGCTAAATGTTTTTGGCGTAAGATCAATTACCAAAGTAATTGGCAAAAATTATACTTCTTTTTGCCAAGGAAAAAAGAAATAGGATACAAATAAGTAGGGAAAGAAGATGAAATGCTGATAGGTTTCAGTCATATGAGAATACTCACAATTTATATGGCCACTAATATGGTAACAGATGGCTGAAGTGCATATTGAAAATCTATGGGTATCAGCAATGTATAATGCTGAGTATTTGTGAGCTAAATATTTTTGGCATCAAGGTCAATTGCTTCTGTTGATCCCTTATATTAATGTGCTGCTATTTCATCTTAAAAATGATGGATGTTCACATCAGGAGCTCCTCTGACTGGGAAAGAGAAAACTGAGATACCAGGTGTTAGTGTAGCCAATTAAAGCAACAAATCAGAAATGAAAGAGTTAAGCCTTGATCACTTACTGAAATGGTATAAATAAGACTCTAAAAACTGGAAAGTGCCAACTCCCACTGCTCCATTTTTCTCCGTGGAACAGTATATAGGTTTAGGGTCAGATGGATTAGCAGAGATGTGGGGGGTCATCTCACTGTTGAGGGGGTCCTAAACAAAAGACTTCAACATTTTACAGAACCTGAGGTCAAGGACAGGAGTGGTGTCAGTGGAGGCGGGCTAAGAGTGGAAAAGTACTAGTTACTGAGTAAGAATAGGGACAAGTGTCTTCAGGATTTCCCTTCTTTCCCCATAAGGAGGCCTCAGCAGAGGAGACCGAAAAGAACCTCTGTGCAAGGCCGTAGAGAAAAAAATGAGGAATGAAATCATAAGGCCTAGGAAGGCAAATATGCCAGGAGCATGACTAGTGAAGGACCTGAGTCCTTGATTCTTTCTTCCCTGAGAGACTGCAAACGAAATAGCTGTGCACCACGCCTGGTGTGGGGAGGGCAGGTTTTTCTCCCTGAGACCTGACACGTAAATCCTTTATAATTGCCCACATTTGGGTCTGAATAATCACACAAGTGATTTTAAACAGGATCCAAATCCCTCAGTTTGCATTGTGAAACCCAATTCATTAATTGTAAGAATTATTATTGCGTATCACAGCACTATAGAAGAATGTGGTTAATAACATGCTTTAGAAACATTCCAATAATTCTTTACCAATGTGGGCCAAGACTCAATTCTCACAGATAAAAAAAAAAAAAAAGAAAAAGAAAAAAGCAACTAAATAGAAAGTTGAAGATATCAAGTAAGTTGTATATTTTTATGTTCCTGGATACATCCTGTCTTGCAATAGGCTGGAAAATCTAGGACTCTCAGTAATTACTACACAGTTTTCAAGAAACAGACGAGGGAAGGAGGAGGGTAAGAAAAAACACCAAGGGGATGTGAAAGTGGATTAGAAAGGCTGCTTAGTGGTAATATTAAGGTTATGTAACAAATTATTTCAAGTTTATCTGAAGGGAGGACAGAAAGAGCCATGGCATGCTAGATTAGATGGGACTTATTCCAAGGATAAATGATAGTGCAGAGGCTCTGTAAAAATAAATTTCAAATGAGTGCCCCTGAATACAAGGAAGGTATTATAGAATTGCTTTCGTCCCCCTTTTATAAGAACTTTATGAGGCCCAGGGGAAATTCATTAAACACAAGTTCAATTGTTTATTTCTTATGCTAGGTTCTTGGCTATTTTATAGTTGAGCCATAGGTGGAGAATTAGTCATCCAGACATAAAAATTCTAAGAATGAGAATAATTATAAATGTTTATATATATGCATGTTTATAATTATATATCCTAGTTTCGATAGCTCCACACATGGTTGACTAAAATAGAACAGGGGGCTTCTGGCTTCTGCTGGTGGGATGTGGATCCTAGGAGAAAAGAGCCAACAAGTCTGCCAAGGCATTCTTTGAGGCAGGCCAACACAAATTTGAATGATGAACTCTGTGTCGAGGGAATAGGGGCATGGAAATAGTTCATAACAGGCAATGCGATTTAACCCCACTTTGGAGGACTTTGCCCACCTGCATCCCGCCGTTGCCTAGGTGAATGACTCAGGGTCAGGAAGTGTCTCATGTTCCCTGGGAATCTCCACTGACAGATGTGACAAAGTTACAGAGAAAAGACAACCCCAAATTAGATGAGCCTGAGGGAATTTTTTAAAAAAAATGTTTCCACAGAAAATCAGGGAGAAATATGGATTAATTTTGCATTATATTTATAATAATCAGATAATACATTTAGCCTCATTGACGGTAACCTAAATGTATATATAAAATTATTTAAAACCACGTTTTATAAAATAATTCAAATGTTTTGAAATGAATAGAATATATATATATAGATATATATATTTTTTGATAAGTACTTCATACTATGAAAGTGAATCTTTATGTAATGGTCTCAGAAAGTACAATTTCAACATATTTAGTCTTTGTCAGATCAGCCTTATGAATAACTTCAGGAAATGAACACTGATATCTCATAGATTTATATACTTAAACACCCTTAGGTATTCTTACCAGGAGTCTTGGTCCTGTTCACCATCTCTACAGCAGCGAGTATCTGCCTGTTTGCAGCCATTCTCTAAGTTTATCTCAAAACAGTGCATGTAATATAATTTTATCTTTTATCTCTTTCTCTATTTTGCTTTCTTTTTGTACCCTATATTAGGCAAATTCAAGTATGTCAGGTATGTATTAATCAGTGGTTTGAAAGATTTTTTGAAGAATTTACTTATCTAATATATAAAGAGCTTTCTAAGTGTAAGATACCTGAAATGATATATGGAAAACTGTATGCAATTATATTACAAAAGTTTCAGGATTGGCTCTAAACCTGAATATAACAGCTGTAGCAGATATACCAAAATAGATTTCAAATTAATCAATGACCTAAATTTTAACATAAAATTATTAAAATAACAGAGGGACACAACATGAGTATTATTCTAGTTTTTCTAAGCATGACTCCAAAAGCAAATGGCATGAAAAAACTGCATATAAATAGAAACATATTTCTATCTATCTGAGAAATGGTAAACTAAATTTAAAAGCAAATCAAAAATCACTTGATTTGAATACACATAATAGTAAAGTGGGTATGTCCTCAATATATAAAAAATTCTGCAAATCAGTAAAAAATGAGCATCCCAATAACAAAATACATGTTATATGAATAAGCTATTCCTAAAGAAGACTATATAAAACAGTATCAAAACAAATTGTTCAACAAAATAAAACAAACAATAGAGACAACATTTCTTCTTCCTATTATAGTACCAGATATTAAATATATGTATAATAATATATATAATAATATATATATACTATATATAACCATATGCTGGGTATGGTTCAGGTAAAGGCTCATATTCAGATTTAGGTATCAAAATTTGAATACCAACATAGGCAAAAAAAAGTTTGCATATTTTTGTATGTTCAATTTTAAGACTATGTTATAAAATAAAATAAAATGGGTACAAAAGCTTAATTCCTAATATATTTTTTTTATCAATATTACTATGTAGCAAAGAACTGAAAGTATCTTGAACAAATTTGGGGGTAATTTGTTAAACAAATAGTGGTCTTTCAAAATCATACTTTTAAATGATGCAGTGGATTAATACACTTTACATGGAGTGTTTTAACTTATTTCACATCTATTTTGAGTTAAAAACATGAATAGAAAGTATCATAATTTTTTATTTAAATATGACACACACTGAATATTGATAGTGTTTTTATGAGCTTATGCTGATTTTGCTTTTTTAATCCTTTGTTTCAGTTTTTCTATGACATTATAATTTAATTTTTAAACTCTAGGCATTTGATAACTATTAAATGACATAAGAAGTGGTTAATATACAACAACTCACTACACTAATTTCAGTATATACAAAGAGTCACAAAGAACACTCACAATATTACTCTTCAATGGAAAAGTGAAGAAGATGAGTCTACTGCAAGTGTTATCCATCTGGCTCAAACAATTATGAATATTAATTTCAACAGCTAGTTTTCAAATGTGACACTTGCTTTGAGTGTGCCAATGGGAGAGAAATAAATAAATAAACAAACAAACCTGTTAAGATAAATTATAGATATAAAAAATAGATTTTTTGTTTAAATAAATGAAATGAGATACTATAATTTCTATATATGTTTTAAGTATTAATCATATTTTATCATTAAAAATATTTTGTTGATATTTCAAATTTTGTATAGAATATTATGTGCAAAATTTTTTTTTAATGAATCAAAGAGAAAATAATAACTCAACTGCTTATTTAAGAAAAAACACTACATGGCATAATAAAACTTTAAATATTATTTCTTATTTTACTTTTGGTCTACTTGTCATGATTAGGAATATTTCAAATAAAATATTCATTCATTTATTCATTCATTTATACCAAAACTCCAATTAAGAGAATATACATGTTTTTTTTTCTGGCTATTTATCTTGATGTAATGTAAACATGTCATTCCCTATCTGATTGATGAATGAATAAAAATCTAAATGTGGCTAGGAAAATCCCTGTTTATATCTGTTGGAGTAGTCCGAACCATACTATTTAGATTTATCCTTTTTGTTTCCACTTTTAATTGTCTTAGTATTAAACATTGTACTAAAATAAGCCAAGCTGGGTTTGGTAGCACCCCGCTTTGTAAAATTAGCTTCTTTCACAGTCTTTTCTAGAAGTCTCAACTGAAAATTTAGCTGTATATGTAGGGTTACTTGGGACCATAATTCTTTCTATATATGACTCTTTCAAGGAAATGTTACCAACACTTCTCTTTAAAATATGGGCTATTTTGTTGCTCACTGGTAAAACAAAGTATGGACATATAGAAAGAAAAAAAATTGGGGGTGTTAGTTTTTCAATCAAACATAAAAAAGTCAATATAAATAAATATATTTAACATAAATATTTCATAGTAATATTTTATTTTTAAAACCTGTTAAATTTTCAAAACTTTTCTGGCTGATGATAAATTATATAGTCAACCTACCTATTACTACCATCATAAAAGCACTGTCTTATTGTATCTGAAGTTCTGAGTAAAAAATCTCTCATGAACACTCTCCAATAATTAAATGTCAAAATCTCTTTAACTCTTTGTATTATCAAGCTATATAAAGTTATTGGCATTGTGGTACATGTAATTAAAAGTCAAAATTACTTATTCACATTCTTCTAATTTACTTTTATAAATTTAAAATATATATTTTTTCATAACTTTTTATATTACTTGACCAATACACTAAATGTTTTGTGTTGTCTGTTCTTTTGTATGATGGATGAAAGTGTACTAAGCTCACTATTTTTCTTTCTTTCTTTCTTTCTTTCTTTCTTTCTTTCTTTCTTTCTTTCTTTCTTCTTTCTTTCTTTCTTTCTTTCTTTTTTTTATGTCTTTAAATACAGGGGTAGAATTCAAGATACCTCATCTTTCAATTGTGCCTTTATATAAAAATGTTCTTATTAAATTTGCTATCATTAATTTATCTTTTCACCATTCATTGCAAATGAGCACTGAGGTGATTAAAAGATAGGTGGCAAGGACAAGAGAAAAAAATAAAACAAAACAAAAAACAGGATTTGATTTCACCAAACAGATCCTTTTATATTTTCAGAAGGACTTTGCTCTAAATATGATGTTCCTTTTGAAGCAAATGATAGAGCAATTTAAAAAAAACAATTCAAATGAATTCCTGTGACCTCTAACTGGTTTTAAAAGATCTAATTCAAATAGGAAAGACTTAAAGAGAAACAGTATAGAGCCTTCAAACCTTCACACTAGAAAAATTGATGCTCAGGAAATCTGAATGATGAAATCTGATGCAAAGTATGCTTAAATATATTTGCCATTGATCCATGCAGGATATTGAAAAGACACTGCAAAAGCATCATCTGTGTGGAAAAAGAGAAGAGATAGAAAATGAGTAGCATCATTTTGTAAGAATTTAAGCTTTGGAATGACTTCAAGGACAGCAAAATTAGCAAGCTATTATAGTAAGTAAGCCTAGTTTAAACAAAAAATCTTCCCATGGCAAGGTCTGCATCTGAGTAAAATGAATATTAGTTAGATACTGTATTTTCTTTTATTTTTGTTACTAAATTGCTATTGTCATCTTCTTTCATTTTGGAAAAGCACTGAAAGTTGAATTTCTACATTGGGATACCAGTATTTCTGTACAAATCCCAATAGTAATTAAAGGTTGCTATTTTTATCTTCTCAAAAGATGTTTTGGAAATTACATCTCATTTAGGAAAAATACTTTTTTTTTATCTATTAGTTATACTTATTTTTGTTTCTCAAAAATAAAATAAAATAAAATAAAATAAAATAAAATAAAATAAAATAAAATAAAAATAAAAAAGACACATTCTCTAAAGGTTAAAGCCATTGTTCTGAATACTCTTTAGCTCATGATGGATTTTTTAAATGGGACTTCTAGAAAACCTTCATATACCTTTCTTTCAAAAAGTTTGTCAAATTGTAACATTATCCAAGAGTTCAGTTATTTTATTTTTGTTTAATAGTGGACTCTGCTAAATTTAAAAGAATATGAAAGATTTTTTTTTAAAGCTTTCTCTTTGCTTTTTTTAGATCTTTCAAATGTAAGTAGGGTTACGACTAAATCCTTTTCTTCTTACACCTCAACTTGGCATTTTCTATTACCCAATTGTTTATCCTTTTCCATACCTTTAGTTAACAATATTTAGACATATTCTAATAGAATCTGATTACTTGCCAAATACCTAGAACAAATGCCTTGACATCTTCACCTCTGATTCTCACCATCATCTGCAACTCAAATTTACAATAGCAACCACATGTTTAAACCTTTTCTTCCTACATTTTCCATTTCACTAACCAACCCCACCAGCTACCTACTCACTCCAACAAGAAACTCATGATCTTTTCTTATAAATCAACCCTTCACCGTTTTTAGTTAAGAAATTCATCAATTCTTATAAGGCAAGTTCTTATAATTTTCAAGAGAAAAGCACCTTCTATGCTACATATATTGATCTACAGCACGAAAATGATTTCTGTGATCCCAAAGAATTTTATAACATTACTATAACCCTATAGACTAATATTTGTATATACATATGTATTATGCATATATGTATATACGAATATTTAATATATATATTTGTATAAAGGAAATTAAATTGTATCTAAACTTAAGAATTATTGCTTACCTTAGTAAAATTAAAATATAAACATAATATATATCAAATTCTAATCTCCCAATTTGTTTCAATACTAATAAAATACATGTATGACTGTAAGAAAAAGTAAAGTGAAGTATTCATCATCTACACTGCTGTATGCAGTGTAATTGAACAATTTTGGAGAGCTATTTGTTTAAATTCATTAAATTTAAAAATATGATAAGTTTTGAACGAGCAAATTCAGTTCTAGAAATTGCTGTAATGATCTACATACAGAGGGCTATATGTAAAAGCGTATTAGTTGCAGTATAATTTGCAGTAAAATAATGAAACATTAATTAAATTTTTATCAATTCAAAATTGATTAATTTTATCTCTATAAATTGAAATGCATACAGCTAATTTAAAATTAAAGTGCAAGAACTACAAATTAGTAGTTGATAGTTGGGCATGAGGAGCATGGAAGACGGTATGCAGTTAGCATTAATCTGATGGCTAAATGGAGGGCCAGGGGAGGGAGGGAGCGATTGGGGGGACTGTTTTATGAATATTATAGGTGTCTAATCAACGTACTGTATACTTGGAACTAATTTAAATAAATAAATTTATTTTTTAAATGAACATAAGAGATAAATAAAAATTAAATTAAAGTGCATATTTTTAAATATGAAAAATATATAAGCATATATATAAATACATGTATATACAATATATTTGTGAATATTCATTAATTTACCAATATATGCAACTTTTCCAAGACAGAGTTTATAAAATATAAGCTGCAAATCATTTCATATTGTAAAATATTCTTCCTATAAATTGTTAAAATAATATATTAAATATGTATTGACTTTTAGTGGGAAAGATTGGTTACTTTTATAATTATTAAAAAGGCAATAACAGATTTTACAACTTTGATTTAGAAACCCCCTTTTTAGACATCAATTACAAGAAAATAGGCAGAAATTCATAATAAAGATTCATGTTCAAAGTACTCAGTGTTATTTTTAATTGCAAAAAATGGGATCCTGGTAACATCTTTAATACAAGAGAACAATTAATAAATTATGGAGCATTCAAATAATATAATATATTAACTATTGTAAATACTTTAGAATGTAATTAATGATCTCAGGAATTGCATACAATATAATTTAGTGAACAAAGAAAAGCTAAAATTAATAAAACATGGTCAAAATTCTTACTTTAAGATATTGCCTACACACACATATTAAAATTGATGATAAATTAAGAGAAAAGAATGAAAATGACAAATAAGCTTATTGGGAAAATTCTCCAAGAAATATACAGGTTAAGACAATAGAGAAATGAAGAAGAAAACAGTGGTTATGCAAATCAGAGTCATCTTCCTGGCACCTGAACGTTATAGAGATGCTGAGAGGTTAAGTAAGAGTCCTAGACAAATTAGTGTTCTTAGCGTCAGAAATATAGTGAACATCAGGACATTTCACAGTCCTCCCCTACTCCCGACCCACATCTTTGTCGAGGTGTCCTAAACGCTCACCTTCCTATGATCCTGAAAAAAATCTTCGATACAATTACAAATGTAATGACATGCTTGGTATGACTAAATTTGGTGATGGCCAGGATTATGATTTGAGCTGCCGTGTGTGTACGTATGTTGTGTGAGTGGGGAAGTGATTAAATTCCATAGGTAGATATAGAAGAGTGAGGTAGCCATGTGGGAATTAAAAAAAAAAAATCATAAGAATTTATAAAATTTGAGGAAGGACATTGAATTCTCTCTGTTGGTGAAATTAGAAATTTGAGGCATATTAAATTCAATTTTCCAAGGCATGTAAATCCCAGAGCAACATTTGAGCAGAGAGAAAATATTCATAATATACATTTTTACTAAGTATTACATCTTTTTTGTAATTCTTTACACCCTGGCATATTGGACTATAGTGATTGATAAGGTTGTAAATGGAACTTCTACTTTGAGTCAAGTAGGCTAATGGTTTAGATATGTACTGGATTAAACTTTATCTGTTGATCTAATTAGAGACAGCTAGCATAAGGATTTACTTAAATCTTATAAAATGTCAATGTTTTCAGATGTTAGGTAGCCATTAATGTTTACCTAGAGTATTAGTTTGCTAGGGCTGCCAAAATAAAATACCACAGACTGGGTAGCTTAATTAAATAACGGAAATGTATTTCTCACAGTTCTAGAGGCTAAAAGTCTGAGATCAAGGGGCTCCTGAGGCCTCTCTCCTTGGCCACCTTCTTACTGTGTCCTCACGCGGCCTTTCCACTGTGCATGTGCATGTCTTGTGTTTTCCTTTTTTCAGAAGGACGTACCAATTGTACTGGATTAGGACCCCATTCTTATAAGCTCATTTAATCTAAATCACCTCTTTAAAGCCTCTATCTCCAAATATAGCCACATTCTAAGGAACTCAGGGATAAGACTACAACATATGAATTTGAAGGGAACACAATTTAGTCCATAACACCTATAAAAATACATTGGAATGCAGGAATTTTATTTAATAAGAACAGAAAGATTAAGATGATTACTGCAAACTGGCATCAAAATGAAACTATGCAAACTCTTAATTTGCAAGGTTGATGGCTGCTCTTTATTTCGATTACTTTATGACTCCATAAAGTCCTTACATCCAAAAATTAGTTCATTAAATTTTCATCAAATGAAGTATAAGTATGCATTGTTTCAAAATCTTCATTAAAAAAATATTAAAAGTAAATCTGTCAATTTGTTTTTTAATTAAGACATTGTGAAGAAAAAGCTAATAATAAATATAAGTATAATATTCCTCTGGAGAAGTTCCTCAAGGAGCTTGAGAATGCTTTCGATTGGTGTGCAGCAGGACATTGGATCAAGCCCCTACCAGAAATAAAGGGGTTAACTATTCCAGAAATGACAAGACCACCTGGGAAAACACCTGAAAGAACAGGTAAGGTCCTCTGAATAGGCAGCTTTCCAAATGAGAACTGAAAGAAAAATAGGAATTAGCTCATAGAAGAGAGTGAAAAGTGTTTCTAAAAAGATAATCAGATTACTACCTTAACATTGACAAAACAAATTGTCTGTTAAAGCAAAACATTGTTATTCCAATGCAAAGAAAAATGTTGATTTTTTTTTACCTTTGATTTAAGTAAAGAGAATAACACGTCCCACCCCCCTCTCCCCCCCCCCCTTCTGCCACAACCCCTCTTGTTTTACGTCATTTAAAAACCTGCAGTTTGGAGTCCACATTGTTTCAAGTATGACCAAACTAGTTTGATTCTAATTTTTTTTGCGCTTTTTATAACATATTCTTAAATAAATGAGACTGATATATAAAAATATATTAATCTCTTGTGTTTCCCTATGCTATGTATCATTAAACTTTTAATATTAATATAAAGGGATTAAAATATTTGAAATTAAAGCATAATTGCTACTGATCCAGGGAACACATACCCTCTGACAGCTCATTAGTTTGACAGTATGTTAGGCTGGAGAACATCTTGTGTGCATCAAAGCTGTGAGCAAACTCAAGTGCTTTCTTTTTGAATAATGTGTCATGGATAGTTAACTATTTGTTAAATTTAGCATATTGGTGCAGCTAAACCAATTCATTGGATACCTTGAATGTCAATTATATTAAGGTCACGGAGCTACAGAACATGGCCAGGAGCATGGTAGGCAGTGTGGTTGGAGGTGGATTGGTTATTCACAGGGAACTAGAGTTTCATTAGTTTTTTTAGGCTTTCCCCCGCCTCCACCCCACCCCCCCTGCACAAAAAGCAGATCCATTCCTTCAACATAAATACACTCCAAAGGGGGGTTGATATTTTTTTCTTTTGCTTCAGTAACCATTGGCACATTTATAAAAGTAATTGGATCATTTCCAATAAGCTACCTGCCTCAAATCTTTTTAACCTATACAGGTAAGATTAATACTGGACTCAAGCAATGCATTACAATTTTCTCATTACGGCATGGTCTATCAAGAGGTAGCCTCTGGCACAATAATAATGCAATTTGCCTTCAGGGCATCTCTGATGGCTGCCTCATTGACTCATTGACAAACTTTATAGCCCACACCCCCCAAAGTACAAACAATCTTCTGTCCCTCATTTTTGGCCTATACCTGAGGTTTAAAATCTCAGAGATTTAATGTGATGTCAGAGTTGGTGTGTGTGTGATGGCAGTACAATATCCTAGAGCAGTAAATATATTTATTGTGTTTGGGAAGTTTATTTGCACAGAAGTCAAGGAGATACTAGATTTTTGGATATAGGTGTTACTATATTGACTCAGTTTCAAACTGAGTTACTCTTTTTCTTGTTGTTGATAGGAATCCTGTTTCAAAAAGATAATTGTAGTCGGGATCGCCTCTAGGAATTCATCCAGCTTTCCAGAAACCTTTCTGCGTTATCCGGTTTCCTTTGCTACGTGAGCCCAACTTGGCTGAGGCCTGTGTTTTAAATCAGTGCCAAACATAGCAATGGACTGTAGATCATGGGTATCACTGTGGACATGATTAATTAGTATACATTTACTGGTGGTCCTAAGTATATGGGAACTTTTCATATGCTTGGACTAGACCCCAAATTTGTGAAGAAGCCTGGAATGTCTTGGCTTTAAGAACCTCTAATGCACTTGTAACACTGTTGATGTAGTCCCTTCCATGTGAGTCAAACTGGGGTTTGGGGTACATTTAAAGAAGGAAACACAACGAGTTAAGTTAATGAATAAATAAATACATAAGTGAATAAAATAAATTTATATTTTGTATTTCATTCTCTTATAGGAAATCAAAGGGATGTAATTCATAACACCTGGAAATATTTTATATCTGGTTTCCTCTTCTCTCAGAATCTGTTATATCCTCCATTCTCTTAAGCCTCTAATTTTCAACCTTCCTCCATTATAAATACTCAAATCTGGTAACCCAATCCAGTGACTGACTTTCTCTTTCTCTTCCTTTCTCCTCTTTGCTTTGGTTCAGTCTGTTATTCCTTCTCTCATGTCTGAGTATTATCTTGGCTTATTCTATGATTTGCATCAGGGATAAGTGGATATGGCAGACTCTCCTGGGTAGAAATAATGAATTTAGGGATAGGTTAGGATTCGCATGAACACTTGTTACCTGTTAATTAGCAACTTGAAGGAAGAGGGTATTTTTTGTTTTGCCCCTAGTTTTATTGAAATATAATTGGCATAGAACATTGTATAAGTTTAAGTTGTACATTATAATGATTTACTGTACATACACACTACAAAATGATTGAAGACTATTTTCTTAATCTATTTTTCTCTTGGGCACAATGAATAAAAGAATTTTAAAGGTAGAAAAAAACTATTCTATAAGTGAAAATACATGTAGGTCTTTAATCTTGAAAATAACATAAATCATCATTTTTCTAAAAGAGGGCTTATTTATGGAAAAATTGGAGGTTTTAGAGAATGTAAATACAGATGCGAAAGGAAAATAAGAGATATACTAAAGGAAAAAAACAGCAATGAAAGACAGTCTAGTGTTTTGACTATGGGGTTGGAAAGAGGCAGATATTTAATTGTAATTTGTGAGCCTCATATTAACAGCATGTTCAGAGAAGATTCTGGGGAAAAAAAGCTATTAAACATAGCCAGATGAGGTTAGAAAGCTCCTGGGAGACCAAGTGACTGAGACTGTCAGTAATATAAAGCCATGAAAATGTCTAGGTAATTTTCTTACTGTGGAAATTGTCTATAACATTCTGAGTAGAATGGGATTTATTGAGAATCAATCAGCCATGCTGTCTGAATACAGAGATTCTAACATTTTAGATGTAACTTTAGTTTCATTATAGCCTATAAGAAAAAAAATAAATAAATAAAATACTTCCACAGTGAACACAGACATCAATTGAAAGGTGTATCACAATTTCAAAAAGCTAATTACTGGGGGAAAAAAAGTGACTTAAAGAAGAGAAATAAATTTAGGTCAAAAAAAAAAAGATTAGATTATTTCCATATACCTTAAAAGTAGGTAGACTCCTTAAAAAGCTCAGTTATGCTGTTTTTCATACTTATATTCCAGGTGATGGCCACTTATTGTAGTTCTTGTAATTTTATTATTAGTATTAGGGCTTTTATTAGTTTCAGTCTTCTTGGAACTTATGGCTACAGGGGAGTGAGAATACTCAATTTGTAGAAACTACTTTGTATATAAATTGGGCAAGATTTTCATCAATCGAGTTAATTATATTATTCGAGAACTAATTAAAATAAGTGTAATTAAAGATTTTGCCACTAGGTTAAGATGTTCAATAGTCAGAAAGTTTTCAGAGGTACCAGAGACTTAAGCCTGTTTATGACACAGAAAGTCATGGGGTGAGTACTGAAATATATATTTGGATAGTCAGCCATCCAACAGATAGGACATCTCTAGGCCCCAGACAAATATAAAATAAAATAGGTATTGTATAGTTATTATTATTCACAATTCACCTTCTATAAAAAAGAAATTATATTCTCTCCCATTGTCATGCTACTTATGATGTCCCTATGCTCTGTAGAAGTAATACACTTTCTCAATGAATTTATATTGGTTTTGACCTTGTTCCTGAATTTTAACAATGGAATATGAGTATATGCGAATCGTGTCACTTACAATTAAAAATTTCTAGAGCCATTTTCCTTTGCCATGAGAATGAGAGGCTCCTAACAGAAGCTTCTCCTTCAGCACAAGACAAGAAATGAGGCAGAGCCACAAACGCCAAGCCACAGGTACTGGCATTATAAGGTGAGTGAAAAATACCTTATGTCATTATAAGGCTTAATGTAAGATGTAAGCCAGTGAAGATATTGAGTCTTCTTTTTTTCACTAGAACAAAGCTAGCTAATACAAGTAACCTTCAAACGATTGATAAATATGAGCAGGTTAATTGCAGTTAAAAGAAAATAAGGTAAATAAAACTTTTTTAAAATTTTGCTCTGATGTAATATTACAAAATGAAAATCTAATGATACATAGATGCTTATGAATGAATATAATGAGCCTCCAAAGCTGCCAAATCTATTAGCCCTTAATAGAATAACCTAAAAATATCCACAAGTGTGGAATCCTAGCCAATGTTTCTTACTCTCTTGAATTGAAAATTGGTTCTACTCCATATCATTGAGGGAATGATGTCAGTGCAATGTTGTGTCACATTGAAAATAAGCAAAGGACATAAAGAATTTCATTAGAAATCTTATCTAGTTACATAGACATTTTCAAAAACAGAGCTGTCGTTAGTTCATTGAGAGTTTTGATGATTTCTTGTTAATACTCATTAGCCAGAAATCAGAGGAAGATTACAAAATAACCATCCATATGTTGAAGGCATTTAAGAAAAATAATTGCTCTTCCAACTTGTAGTTGCCCATCTTCCTCAATGAGAAAACAAGCTTGACTTTGGATGTGCAATGTACTAAGTTTGGCTAATTTTCAGTAACAATAAGCCATAGAGAGAAAAACACCAGCTAATATGAAAATTAGTTAAGAGGACTATAGCTGCATTTTTGCTTGGCCTCATTAACATCTGATGTAACTTTTAACCTTCGTGCAATAGTAATTACCAATATTATGATCACTGTAATTAAGTGTATGAGAGAGAAGACAGACACGTGTGGTATATGTCTGCTGAAGGCTTTGCTGTGCGAAAATGAAGTGTAGGTGGTAAACGACTCATTGCTTATTTTAGGGAGCACCATAAACCTTGAACCTGATTGATGGCGGTGTTGGTAGTAGCAGCAAACTTTGGAACTAATTTTATTACTGATCTTTTTAATGGCTTAATCTGGGTAAATTTTTAGAAGGACCAATCTGTAATAACTATTGCCTAGTGAAGATATCTATATGAAACGATTAGAGAAGGCTATTGTCTGGCCAGGGGGCTGTGATCACATATGAGAATATTTGCACCCTACTATAAATTCAATTTATTTCATCTATGAGTAGGAAAACTTAGCCAGGTTTTGTAGAGGATAAATAGATAGATGGCAAAATGTGCTGATGGGGGTTCAAAATTTGATGAGAACATAAGGATTTTAGAAGTTAGTGTCATTAAAATTCCCAGGAAGGGAATTGTGGATCTCTGGAAGTTAGCAGATTGGAAATTATGTGAAGAGGCTGAGTTAGGTGTCCTTCAATACCTTGGTCTTAAATGAAAACTGCTCCTGATGACTATAGAAGTTTCTATGAATCAAGGGGTAAAGTGCTATTCTTATTTGGTGGATAGATAATCAGTTTCTAGCCTGAGATAGGTTGAACATAAGGAGTGTTGATACAGGATATAACTACAAAATCACAACAAAATACAAGGTGTAAAAGATATGAGTAATGTTGAGACAAGTGTGTGGACAAGGGAACATTCACAGGACAGCTTTTTGATTGCATGAGAAATCTTAACATTCCCAGGTTTGTTAATACAATCCTCTCTCACTAGCTGTAATTAATTCTGACCTTGCATTTAAAAGAGGTTAAATATTTGGTGACAGAAGGAAATTTAACTTTGAATGGTGAACATACAATCCAGTATATAGATGACAAACTGTTGAATTGTACACTTGAAACTTATTTGATTTTATTAATCAACGTCACCCCCAATAATTTGTAATAAAAAAAAAAAGTAGAGCCCACAAATGTGACTCCAACTGGGCTAGTAGCAATCAATAATTCATCTCCAGTTCTTTACAAGGGAAAAGTCACGTGATCTAGATATACATAGTTAGATCCAAAATATTTCCAGATTTGGGGATAACTGTAGAAAATGAAACCTTTAAATATTTGTATTAATGGCTTATGAGCCTGGGCCATGTGCGCAGATAATCTGAAGTGGGACTTTATATACCCTATGCAACTTATTGATTTTCAGCAAAAAATAAGAGGAGCTGAGCCAAGAGATTCCGGGACTCTGGTAACAATAAATTGGACCATCTTAAAGGGGAAGAAGCATGTATCTAGTTATACCATTTTAATTTTCACACCGATATGAGACCTAGAAGAAATCATGCTATTCACCTTAAAGTCTTTTGGAAATCCCTACCGCACCCCTTTTGTTCTTTATATATTCACAAGTCACAGAGTCTTATGAAGAAATGTGTCCTAAAGTTATTCAACTCAATTTCTAATACACATATGAATATGGATCAGATGTATGAGTGGGTATGACATAATATAAACCGTGATTTAACTTTCCTGGGTTATGGCATACACATTAAAATATAGATTTTTAGGGAATTTGTCTCAAACCCAGGTGGCAAAGAGAAAATTTTCACTGAGTTATAGGTGGCTACAAAAGATGTCCATACAAGATCAGTTAAAGCCATAAAAAAAGTCTACTTTTGTACCCATGTAACATCAGGGACTGTAACATCCCTTGAAGAGCTTTTGAATCCAATGAGCTGACAATTATTTTCTCAGAAAATGTATATATTATTTACTCAAGATATATATAACATAAACATAATAAATATTACTTGACTCAAAATAATACATATTCAGAAACTATAGCAAAAAATATTTTATAAACAGGCCAAGTAAAAATTGCCCATAGCCTTTTGGGAGAATAACATAAATTCAATATAAACTGATGGTTTTGTAAGCCATAGATAGAGTGCTGTTTCCCCTTCCTTCCCCTTCCTTCCCCTTTTCCTTCCTTCCCTTTTCCCCTTCCTTCCTTCCTTCCTTCCTTCTTCCTTCTCCCACCTTTCCTCCCTCCCTTCGTTTCTTCCTTCCTATCTACCTATCTCACATTTTCTACACCAACCTATGATTTCCTGCCATCCTCTTTCCTTTCTGTCCATTGAGTTTTACTTATTTTGATTTCTTATAAAAGGTAATAATGAGGAGTAACTCTGGATTACTGTCTTAGCAAAGGACCCCAAATCTTCAAAACAGTTTAACATTTTTATGTCATTTCATTACCCACATCTAGAGATAGAATGGTGCTATTGACCTCAAACTGAACCTCTGAGATTCTGAAACCTGCTGAGATTTTCCTGTTCTTTTGATATGTATGTGTCCCTAAACTATTTAAGGAGAGATTTGCACCTTTATTTTTCAAATAAAGCAAATTAAGGTTTAAAGGTATTCACCATGGAGAGTTGAGAGAATATTCACTATGGTACTTTAATTTTAACATCAGAAAGTTCATTAAAATATAAAAGAATCAGCTCTTTCCTTTCATATTTAGTATGTTACCCAATAAATTCCCTGCATATACTACTTTATTGTTTGCTGCAGGAAAATCTCTTATTAAATGCCCCTAATATGAAGAGCAATGCAAGTTCTGTGTCCTGAGAGTACTCAGTCAACTGATCTTTCTCAAATTCAGCCATAAGACTAAAATCAATGAAGGTCACTCTAATTTATAAAATTATTTTAGCATTGCATTTAATGAATTAAAAGCAACAGTTTAATTAGTTTTGTCTTTAATCTTTTAAATTTTGTAGCCTTTCTTTACCCATTATATGAAATTACTAGTCTAGTGTGTTGGGTCCAGAGTGGTAGTTTCTAAAACTATGAGGGAAAAAAAAAATGACCTTAATACATCTTGCAATGGTGGATTTATGGCCCTTTAAATTTGAGGAATTTAAATGTGAGTAAAACAAACACCATTTTTGCTGTCAAAAAGTATAGTCTAATGGAAGAGCCAGTTATTAAAAAATAAATAGAAAGTGCTAGCAAGGACAAATAACAGTGTGCTATAAATGAAAAATCTAACTTAGTCTAGATAAATGTCCTCAGCAGTTTTCTGAAAATAAAGAAACTTTGATCTTTCATTGAGATCTAAAAGGTGAGCTGGTTAAATACAAAAAGACAGAATGTTTTTGGGCAGAAGGAGCTGTGTGTGATAGCCTAAGACAGGAGAAGCATTGTTCACTAGAAGAAATGAAAGGAAGATCACAGCGAAAAGAAAATAAGAGAATGTTAATAAAACAAACTTGAGAGTGAGGCAGAGATCAGATAAGGATGGGTCTTGTTGTACAAGTTAAAAGAGGGAAAGCCAGTGAAAGATTATAAACAAAAAAAGACATTCAGATTTGCATTATTAAATGATCGATTTTCTTATATTGTAAAGAAGGATTTGCAGGATGAAAGGAAGTAGGACCGGTCAGTCAGAAGGAGGTTGTTGCACTAATTTAGGGAACAGATGATGAAACCTTGGATTAGGATCCTGCTAGAGAAGATGCAGAGAGATGCAAAGTCTGAGAGCTATTTATTTAGAAGGCAAAAGCAATAGAACATCAGACTTCACTGATATGGAGGACAAAGCGAGAGGAGAGTGTCTTAAAGAACTCCCAAGTTTCCAGCTGGTGCAATTGTTTGTATATGGTTATGGTTCATTCAGATGGGAGCCAGTAGAGGAAGACACTATAAATTCACTGTTGAATAGAAAGACATACAAATAGGCAGCTGAGAATATGGGGCTAGAATTCAAATGAGAGGGCTGAGAAGTAGACAAATATTTATATATTTAGAATTAGGGTTTACCTAACAGTTGAAGCCATGTCTGCTTGGTAAGAGTAATGCTAGAAGAGTATGATGTCAAATAAAACAAGGCAATATGGCATAGTTTTTATTACTTGTTAATATTGTTTGATTCAGAGGTAGTGGTCTATGTTAATATAAATGTAGTATAAAATGCTTCTGAAATATCAGAAAAGGTGAAAAATGGAAAATATTCACTGAACATAATGATCAGTGATTGTGAAAGAAAGCTGTGTAGAGGGGTCAGGAAGGCAGGATGGAATTAAATGAAGACTAGGAGTGTGATGAAGAAATTCTGTGAAGAAGTTGGGCTTTGAAAACAAGAATAAGGAGTGGTCACTGGATAGGAAACTGGATTTGAAGGACAGGTTCTTGTATTTTTTTTTTTTTTTGGATTATTTGAGGTTAGAAAGGTTCTAGCCAGTTTCAATGATGATGGAAAAGTTAAAATGATTAAGTAGAATGGAATATGTAGAAAAGAGGGTGGTGATCAATCCTATAGTTAATCAAGCCAAGAGGAGGCAAGAGTGGCTGAAATGCAGAACCTCTTTGTTCCTGAAACAGAGTAATAGAAGTAGCTGCATATCTTAAGCAGAAAATGTTCACAACACCCCAAGGCTTTTCTAAATGTTCACATATTAGTTCACTTAATCCATAGCCATATGAATACTAAGCACAACTGATATCCCCATTGTATAGATAAGAGAATAAGTAAGTTGCCAAAAGCCAATTTTATACAAGGCAGGTCCAGGAATCAAACCTATAAACCCTAACCCCCGGGTTAAGTTTTTTAACTACTATCCTAATATCTCTCCATGTGGTCTTAAATTTTCTGGTTTATTTTTGAGAACACTAAGGGAAGGCTATCTCATGACCTCTGTTGTTTTTTAGTAAAGACTAATTTAATCTTACTAATAAAACATATATGGTTATTACAGTATTTTAAATAAAGAACCAAAAGTTTAGGAGGATGAGAAATGACCTCAGTTTTATATATAGTAAATGGTAAAGACCAAATTTGAACCCAGATCTGTCTCAGTTTAAAACCATTGACCTTTTCCCTTGCCAAGATGAATGATTTTCAGATTTCCATGGTTGAAAAGCTGCTATCCTGCTGATCACAGTTACTCCAAAACTGATCCCTCAACTCCTCTTTAGAAGAAAGCTTTTCTTTCTCTCATTTTTCTTTTTCTTTTTCTCCTCTAGAGCCTACTACGGTAATTCAAATTTGTTGCCCTCTTCAGTGCTCCAATAGTACCCCATACTGACTTCAATCACAGCATACTTCTTTGTACTATAATCATCTGTTTAATTATGGAACAGGATAACTGTTAACATATTTTTTTTATAATGAGAAAGGCTACCAGCTGCTAAAAAGTAGCCTTGCTGAAAGTACCCTGGAGCAAATCTAGTAGATTTATCAAACATTACTTATTTTGGTGTCTCAGATTTATGAAGGCTTTGGATAAATTGTGTATGGAGCCCTGTGGCTTTAAAAAAAAAAAAAAGTAAGAGGGTTGCTTTGAATGCTTTGAATTATTGCACTGAGATCCAATGTTAGAGCCACTTTTTGGTGGGAAAAGGGTGCCATGTCCAATGTTCTTCAGTAGAGCAAGTACACCCCAGGAGGTCCATGGGGTGGGTGGGGTACTCTGAACCAGTGGGAGTTCTTGTGTGGATCTTACCTTCCATCTAAGGCTGGAACACTTTTAAGGCTCACTAGTTATATTTGTCAGGTATTAGCTGAACATGAGGAAAGCACTGAAAAATATTTCAATGAGTCCTTAACTGTGGGCACTATTGTGGTTCTGGGTACCACAGCTACCATGAAGACTTAATTTTCTTTCCTGTGCAGGAGAAGATCTAGCAAATGTGCACTCTTTGATGGTGAGAAACAGTGACAAACCTCTAGTTCTCTTAGCCTGGCATTGAAAGCCACATCCTTATTCCCCACTCCATCTACAACTAACTCAAGTTTTTTGAACTAACTGTCTCAAAACATCTTAAGAACTGAATATTGAATTTATCTATGGAGAAGCATGAGGGGTTAATTGGGGGAAAAAGGATCATTATCAATTTGTTTCTGCATAGTCAAGCAATGCAAAAATTTGTCCTTTGCTAACTCCTATTCCAGTGTGAAAAGACACTGTTCATTTACTTTTGCCACTCTGGTATTGCAAATGTCCAGTCAAAGTGGAACTTAATAAGAAAACCAGGAAGAAGTATAGCATATGTATTTTTCCCTTTGGTCATAGGCTCAGATAAATTTGGCTCTAAATAATTGTGATAGCTAATTGTTTTATGGTACTCATAGCACTACACTAGAAATGTTATAGAATTATTTCATTTAATACATAAATAACTCTGAGATAGGTAGTTATTTTGTTCAAAACCGAGACTTAGGCAGTAAATTACATAGTCAGCATCATATAATTAGTAATTGACAAAATTGGTATTAAATCAGGATTGAAATGCAAGTAGTTCTATTACAGTGTGAAGTAAACTTTCCTTCACTATCAATTTTTTAAGCATAAAAGCCTTGTACTTTCTCATAGGTAAACTATATATGATATATAAAGTAATGATGAGTAAAGTAATTAACACTCAAATTTTAGCATTCATTAAGAACTGTGATTTTTGAAAACATAACTAACTCCAATAACCTATTTTTAATTTTGCATTAGTAATTTTGAAAGACACTATGGTTATAAACTGTATAATTTGAAATTTGATCTTAACAGATAATGAATAAACAAAATTTATTGAGTTTTTCTGAAGGATTACAGCATTATTTAACTTGTTCCATGGCCTTTCATTTTTCTAGACCATACACATAAAAGTGGAGGAATTGTACAAATAAAAGTTGTACAATAACATAGAATTTTCGCAAGTTGAACCAGGATAATAAAATATTTTTTTAGGATCTGAAGATGTTTTATGTCCCCAAATTCAAGATACAAATTTTTTTTTGGGGGGGGGGTACATTATTTAAGTTGTAACATGACCAAATTTGTATTTCAGTCTTTGTTTTAAAAATGTGAATAAATTAAAAATGATGTCATAGTCTTTGGATCTGTGGTTTCTCCTTATCATATGGCCAATATATAAGCATTAATTCAGACAGAATGTGCTCTTTACAATTTGCAAAATATTATAAGGTATTTTTTCTTCACTCTCCCATCATATTACCTGAATACAAGTAGTTTAGAGTTGGTGATGTAATATGTGATATGATATTCAATGGGTTTTGTCTTGTTATGTTTTGTTTCTTGGTGTTGGGGAAGAGGAATAATGGTTATTGTGGGTGTGCAAACAGAACAAATTACATTTTAATTAGTTTTTACTCCTGGAGATTATTTTAAAGTGTTATTATCATCCTCAATGTATTTTATAGAACATATTTTACTATTTCTCACCCCATCCAACCCCACACTCAGATATTACAAACTATCAAATGTGAAGTATAAAAAAGTAATAATTCTCAGTATATATTAAACTTCTTTTTATGCAATTCTAATTATTTTTGGTATTTCTACCATTTTGAAGTTATCATAGAAGTAGCAGAAACTTTGATCATTACCAATGTATCTCACAGGGTAAAAATTAAAGATATAATGTATTATCCTTCTTAAATTTTATTCACAATTATATTCAACATTTATTTAAATCTTTTATTTTCTCCTCTTTATTTTTCAACACAATGTCTCCCTTGATCACTTTTTTCTATAACTGGAGCCTTTTATATATTTAACACATTTCAGAAAACAGTCTTTATTACAACTCAATTAAACTAAAGTGAAGACAAAGTACAAAAATTAAAGCATTTTCAGTGTATGTGTTGACTTCATCCTGACCTTAACTCAATGTATCTTTTTAAAACACATATGCTTTATGCCTGGATCTCATGTAATCTCAGAGCTGAAAGTACGCATAACATAAAAGCAGAGTTTTATAGACTCATGTCAGAGAACCTGTTGGAGATGAGATTGAAATTTCATTAGTTATTTTACTATGGGCAAATTACTTACACTCCCTAGATGTATCTCAGTTCTGTTATCTGCAACATGAGAATAATAGTAACTACCTCATAAGGTTCCTTGACATTTAAGAGAGATGGCAAATGTAAAGTGCCTTGAACAAACATTGTGTTTTCTGTAAATTGTTAATAAAATCGACACCTTTATTGTCCATACAAAGTCTCAACAACTGTTCTATCTTCCCAATACAAACCGGCTAAGAGCATTATCTTTAGTAGTAATCCTTTTTATACCATATCCTAACATATAAATTAGCTTCTTACAGTTTATTTTCACGACAAAAGCCAGGTCTTAGCTATCTTTCTTAAAACTCTAGGACTTTGAGATAGCACTTATCTCCAGACCCTCAGTTTATACATCTATAAAGTTGGGAAAGTAATCATGGTTAACAGGACCACTCTGACTGGTTTTGAAAGTAAATTGAAAAGCATGATATAAATATTTCATCTATTGTCAGTTTTGTGTCAAAATTGCCACTTTACTATGTTATCAAAATGGAGTTCAAATGATAGATACAGCTAGACTTATCCAGAAATGTTTAGAAAAACATAAATACCTATTTAATACCAACCATAAATTAATAGGGCAGTAGAATCTATCCACGAATAACAGATTTTCATCAGTTGTTATTCTAGGAGGCATGAAACAATTCAGCATTATAATTCAAATTATGCATGTTTATCTATATAATTATGAACATTTCAAGGTTAATTCCTCCAAAATGACATTTAATCTCTCATATTATTTTTTAAATGTATAAATAATTACCAAATAAATAGGACACAAATTAGATCCTTGCCCCATTTTGCATATCAGGATTGGAAACTTGAGTCACTGATGTATACATTAAACTAATATATATGAATATAAGGCTTATTTAAAAAATAAATGCTCTTATTTTTTTAAATATTCAATAGCACATCAAGTCATTTTTATTATAGGCTGAGAATTTTGGGAACATACTATCTTTCCTAAAAATGGGGAAATCAAATTTGCTTAATGAGTATAAGAGCTTTAAATATCTTCTATTTATATGTATATATATTTAAATAGCAGTTTGGAAAATCCTTCAACAATTCCACAATACCATTTCTAAGGTATATACATACTCTGTAATCCATGAAGATAAATTGTGATTCATCCAGGAATTAAATGCAGAAATATCTGGCAAACAATGGTGAAAAATAATTATATATTTACAGTGATTTTATTAATCTGGTTAACATTTTTTATTGAGCAAGAATAGAGTTTTCTGGGTTTCAATAAGAAACATATTCTAATATAGTTTATATATAAACTAGTATAAACACTGAGAATCAAGGAGATTTTAGGGAAAAAAATAGAGAGCCAACTGAAGAGTGTAAAGATAAGAGCAAGACAGTATATAGAAAAAAAGAATAGAGATTTAGTCCTAGATGGCTTATAAAATTAGGTCAATTCATTTGTTAATTGCTTTTTCTTTAAAAGGTCTTTTGAGAGAGTTTAATATAATAGTTATTTTAAGAATAAAATATCTTTCTTCTCCCATTCTCAGATTTGATCATTAAAATTTTTACTATCAAGGGAAACTAAAACCATATTACACTTTGAGTCAATTAAATTATATGAATAAATTATTTATCTGTAACAAAGAGCTCACATGTTTCTAGGCATAACAATGATCAAGTTAAGGAATTTTAAAATAAAACATGATTTGAAATGTATATTATATGTTATTTACTTTCTCTTGTTTTTTGGTTGTCTGCGTGGGATTGTTAGTAGAATAAATAGATTCATAAACAGAATGAGTTGTTTTAGAATTTAACATAACATGCTTAATTGACAGCTGAAGGAAAGTATTAATCTTCTACTAAAATTGTTAAGAATAAACATAGGCAATAACCATAAGGAAGCGAATGTAGATGTTTATATTGGTAACTTCTCAGAGATAACATATATAACACTATTTAGTATTAAAGATATAAAGACTACTGTGAAAATTCATATTGTGTTATTATTATAATGAAAATGTAAAAATATTGAAATAACTAATAGTGTATACTGTATATATGTTTAAGGATACTCAATTGTAATTCATAGTGTGTCATTAGTAACATATCTGCGTTAAGTTGCTATTCACCTCTAGTATTTAATCAACATGCTAGGAGAGACTCTGCTTTGTCTTTTGTTGTATACCCCAATCACATCAATTAGGACCTGCCTCTAAGTCAATACTCAATAAGTAGTAATTGATAAATAACATTCCAATTGTTACAAAATTGAACAAAAAATTTATGGAATATGAAATATGAAAAAGTTAATTGTTAAAATTATTTGCTAGTATTATTAAAACTTTAATAAACTTATTATTTAGGAACATACATCATATTTTATAATATATGTGTATGCTTATTTATTTATCTGTTTTAACTTTAGCCATATTATAGTACATGGAGAATACATTTGGAATTAAAATAGGATTTATTATTGATCTTAGGCTTGTCTCATTTTGAGCCGTATCTCTTTTTTGGCTCTCATTACCCCTTTAATAGTAGATAATAAAAGATAACATTATTATTTTTATCATAAAGGTGGCTTCTCTTGTTATTTGGGTCTTTTCAGTGACATATGTTGTACTGTCTAAATGAAAATGAATTGTCTTTGAAATTAGTGAGTTCTTTTTACTGGAACTGTCAAAAACAAAGTTGGGAAATATATGATTTTGTCGTGATATGCTGTAGAGAGGATGCATACATCAAATATAAAATGGATATAAAAACAGTAGTTTTCAAATTGCATTCTTTGAATTTTAAGGATTCTTTTCTGGTTGCCAAGGGTCTTCTTTGGGAATAAAGAAAGAGCCAAGCAGACAGTGCCCCAGGGCCTGCATTTATGTTTTGAGCAGGCAAATTGACTTTAAATACTTTATGTATTAAGCTTCCATAAAGGATTTATCCTGAGGAAAGTAGTACATGGTTATTTAAGCTTAATAGCTGCTGTATTAAAGACCGTTTGAGGTCCTTTTTAACTTTCAGCCTCCATAATTCCATAGATATACAAAATAAAGGTATCACTCAGTTGCATACATAATCTGTTATCTCTTCCCCCTTTGAGTATATATTCCTTCCCTGCAGGAGCATTTTATTACCACTCTCCTGTGAACTGTAGAAAACATAAGGCTTGATAACACTGTGAATTTGGAAGTATTTTTGAGAATATCTTTTTAGCTATATTCAAGAACATTAAATATCTGTACAGTAGACTATGTATAAGAATGCTATCTTAAATGCATATAGTCGGCAGTAAAACATAGAAATATGTATGCATATATTGGACAATAAAGGAAAAGATATCCTAAAAGGGTGTATATAATACCAAATTAATAAAAGGTAAAGTAATTATACAATGCCTATTATTAAGGTACTATGTGAAAATGCTATGCATTTTAATGATTTGTTTTTGAACAATCTTAAAATCATAAAAAAGTTGCAAGTACAACACAAAGATTGCAGGGCATTTTCTGAAACTTTAAAGTGTACTTTAAGTGTACATTGCTAATCTTTCACCCCTAAATTCTTTAATATGTATCTCCTGTAAGTAGGTAAGCACTCCCACAAAGTCACAATACATTATAGCCATTTCTTCCTTAGATCTCACTCTAGTTTTGTCAATTATCCTTGTATTGTTCTTTGTAGCAAATTGTCAGGTTCAGAATCACCCAGGGCATTCACTTGTTATGACTCTCTAGTTTTCTTCAAACTAGAATCCTTCTCAGTATTGCCTTGGCTTTCATAATTTTCAAATTTTGATGTATAAGAAAAGAATTATTTAGAGCTTTAATCAGAGTTTGTCTGATGCTTCCTCATGATTATTTACATAGGTTATGCATCTTTGCCGAGAATATCACAGAAGCTATGCTGAGCTCTCTTTGCAATTTATTAGTAGCATATGACTTCTATTTTTCCTGATACTGATGATGATCAGTTTGATAATTGATTAAGATGGTGTCTGTAAGGGTTCTCCTTAAATTGACAATTATTTTGTAGACAGGTACATGCAATAAACGTAAACAGCCAAATCCCTTATCAAACTATTTAGTCAATTCATTCATTTATATCAATATGGATTCATGATTACTTATTTTATTCAATGATTAAAATCAATTAATACTATTTGGCCAGGAGGAGAGCCCCTTGAAGCTACTTCTTTAACTTTCATCTCCTATGATCTCTCTGTTTAAGTTCCAACACCCAGATCTGGTAACCTAATCTCATTCTCTGTGCTTCCCCAGCTCAGACTCACCAGTGTACATGCCTTCACTGCCACGTACCATTTATAGTTTTAGAGCTGAATTGCTTAGAATGGTAAAGGAAAAAAATGGTAAAGAAAGAACAATGTTTTTTATTTCTGTAATTAAAAATGCTGTTTTGTTGCTGATTTAGAAAGTTAAATACTTTTTTTAAAAGTTTTCAGATGTTTCAAATGTTCCTTAACAAAACAATGAATGTGATGGTGGTGGTGGTATGTGGGTGTATGCATGTGCAATTTTCCTGAAGGAAGTAAGTGTATCACAATTACAAATGTTTTCCTTTTAAGATTAATAGAAACTAAAATGTGAAATAATTAGAAAAAAAACACTGTGTAGCCAGGTCTAAAATATTAACCATATACCTACTGCTCCTATGATAATAGAACCATATTCCCACTCACACTCTAAAACATTAGAATACCTTTTAATCATCTTCCTCCTTTTCTCCCACAAAATTCCATCAGTTTCATGTTTGCAGTATTTTTTATATATTTTTTATATTTTCATTTACTTTATATGTTCTCTTTCTGAGCCTCCACATCTTCCCCTGGTTTGTTACAATGTCACAAATGGTGTCTTTCTACTATAGTCTTTATACCTTTATGTTATATTGTGCTGCCAAATTAATTATCTTCTGCTTCCTATTACTAGGAAAATAAAAACATTCAGCAATGACTAGGATCTCTTTTCTAAGCTACCTTTTCAATCTTGTCTTTCCCACCCTTCTCTTGCAAAATTGGTCGCTCCAATCAAGTAAAGTCTTGTTGTTCATTTTGGAAACCCTTGGATTTCCAAGTCTGTACATTTTCATCTTCTTTCACACATGGCATTATTCTTTCATACTCCACTTTTTAAATTAGTTACCTGCAAGGGAGCTTCCATAAGACTGTCAGTCAATTTCTCAACAGAAACTTTGCAGTCCAGAAGGGCATGGTACAACGTTTTCAAAGTAATGAAAACCTGGGACCTACAACCAAGATTACTCTACCCAGCAAAGTTATAGAATTGAAGGTCAGATAAAGAGCTTCCCAGAGTGAAATGCCAAAGGAATTTATCATCACCAAGCCAGTATTATAGGAAATATTGGCAGGGACTTCTTAAGAAGAAAAAAATATGTACCAAAATATGAATAGAAAATGGCAATAACTACATATCTATCAACAAGTACTTTAAGTAAAAAAAAAAAAAAATTAAATGCTCCAATCGAAAGAGAGGGTGGTTGAATGGATAAGAAAACAAGACCCTTACATATGCTGCCTACAAGAAACTCACTTCATATTAAAAAACACAGAGAGATTAAAAGTAAAAGAATAGAAAAAGATACTTCATGATGGACCAACGGAGACAGTGCTGAGTAGCATAGTCAGATAAAGATAAATGCCATATGATTTTATGTTCATGTGGAATCTAAAGAACAAAATAAATAATAAAACCAGAAATAAACCCATAGATACAGAAAACATTTTGAGGGTTACCAGATGGGAGAGGGGTTGGCGTGGTAGATGAAAAAGTGAAAAAGGTTAAGAAGTACAAAATAATCAAAGATATAAAGGGACAGCATAAAGAATATAGTCAGTGATATTGTAATGACAATATAGGGTGTCTGATGGTACTAGATTTATTGGGGTGATCACTTTGTGAGATATAAAGATGTCTAATCACTATGTTATGCACTTGAAACTAATATAATATTGTATGCCAACCATAATTAGAAAGTAAAAAGTGTTATAAAATATATTCTACTTGCTAAGATCTTCCCCAACATTTCAACATTTAAAGTTTTGGCCAAATGCAACCTCCTGTATTAAATGTTATTTGAGTCCCCAAAGTAGAATTGTCTTCAACAACTACTTCCTAACCAAATAACATATGTTGTTTTCCATCACATATTTTATTTTTTGATTTATTAACCACTTCACATTTGCAATGTGCCACATAGTATTCTAAGTGCTTTACGAGTACTAATTTAATTCCCAAAACAACCCTATGAGATAGGTACTATCGTTACTCTAATTTTGAAGATTAGGAATTTAATCCAGAATTTAAACAATTCAAACCTACACAGTTTAACTCTTGAGACCATGTATTTAAATTTTTTATGCTATGTGGCTAATGTTACTTATACTTATAATTTTAACCTTTTTTATAAGTACATAAATGGAAAAACCTAAATATCAGTCATTTTCCTTCAGAGAATCCAGCTCATTGCATTGCATTTATAAGGCATTCTATAAATACTTGTTTAATAAACAAAAGCACTAATATTTATTGAGCATATATTATGGAGAAGTACTATTACAATGTAATGTACATTTATTAATTTATTTAGTCCTTTAGTAATCTACATGATATGTACTAGTACACTGTATAACATTCTAAATATAAAAAAGGTGATCTCTGTAACTTATTTTTTACTACCTGCATCAGGAAGTACAGTTTGGAAATGTTTGAATATGTGATCTTGAAGTCATCTGACAGTTTGAATAGATTGTCTCAAAAAAGCCCAGCTGAAAATTTGGGGAATGTTCGCCTTATTTATCAATGTGGTAACTAAATTCCAAAGAGGTTGCCTAAACTGCCCAAGATCACACATTTATAATAAATACAGCTTGGATTTTAACTCTCAAATCTGAGTTTCATTTTGTCCCTTCAACTCCCACATTTGCTCCATGAAAGAATAAACAAATGGAGAAAGAAATTGTGTTCTCACAATATAGTTTGCCTGTGGGAAACTAAAATCAGAGCATGAGTAGTGAATGCATTATCAATCAAGAAAAACATTCCACCATGTTCACATATAAAAAATGTAGTTCCCACAGAGTGTAAAAATGTTAAACTATCTTGCTTCCACATACTGAACATCAGATAAATATCAAATAGGCAAGTGGTCCATTTCTACGAGAAGCTGGAACAAATATTTTATATACTGAACCTATTAGTAGTTTTAAAGGAATAAAAATAAATTATATCCAAAATAATAATGGAAGTAGCTGTGAAGATGTGATTGGATATATCATCTAAATTCTCAAAATCTTACCCTACGAGTTAATTTAATTGGTGAACAGCGAATGCCCGTGTACTGCCTCAAAGATAGTCTTTGGAAAAAGAAATGCATACCCAGCCAAATAATTTAATTGTTAAAGAAGAGTGAGGAAAAAAAAAACTAAACAAATAATTCAGCCGAAAATAATAGACACAAGTTGTAAACTTGATAAACTTTATAGCTATCATAATCAAAAAACTAAAATTAAGGTTATGGCCTAGAGATTTTAAGAACACAATATCAACATTTTACAAATATTAAATATGATTTAACACATCATAAATAGTAGTTAGTTTTAGCCTATATTACACCCAAATCAGAGGTTTATGATACATTAACATTAAAAACACATCTTCCTATAGAAGTAAACGTCAGTGAGGGGGTGAAAGCATTCAGAATCAGTTATTGTGTATTATATCTCCAATGAATAAAGATTGACATTAAACTTTTATCTACCTACACCTTTTAAAAAAACTGTTAGTGTTTGTTTGGGACAGAAGCTTTCCTTTACCCTGAATAATCTTTCTGTCTAATTTAATTTAGGTTCTTCTATCCCTGTTCACATGACCTATTTTACAAAATGAGAGTGTTTCCTAATTTTTTTGTTGCCAAAACTTACTGTATCGATCATTTTATGTCTGTATTATAAAGTACATGAGCAAAAAATGTCCATAATTTTTCAATAGATGGAATTTAAAAAGTCAAATATATGAACATTTAAAATGTTTTTTCAAATGTATTTTAAACATATTCTAATCAAGTGCATAACAGTATTTTCAACACACTGCAATATTTAATGAGATATAAATACATTTTTACTTTTGAAGATCTATTGAGTAAAAAATTTTATATTGATATTGTTTTAAATTCTGTATCTAGATTATGAATTAATTTAAATATTTTTTAAAATGTTTGTTATCAAATTATATTTCTTTTTTGGGGAAGTACCTGTGTATCTATTTAATCTTCTTTTGGATTACTTGTCTTTTTCATTATTTCTCAAGCCACCTTTATAATTTCTAAATATTTCTATTTTTTAATAAAAAATTAAGATTTACTGAAAGTTCATTTTTAGAAGGACATGGGCTATGCTAAGGAAGGGGGCAGCCCTGTGGAATTTGGGAGGTGAAAAGGTAAAAGTTAAAAGACAGAGTATGCTCCAAAGGAGGAGTGGGTTTTCAGAGACAAGAGCTGTAGCCTAGATATTTCTTTTTAATATATATATTACACTTATTTTTTCTTTTTAATTTTTATAATAGACAATTTTATTTTGTGCAAGAAGTGAGGTTTTGTCCTTTTCCTTCTAATATTTATGCTCCTTAGTCATTGTTCTTGTCATATTGCTGTGTAAGGTAAATTACTGGGTGTATCTGCTTGTAACCATAATGTTAAAGCAGGACACCTTATAGAGCCTGTATGTATTTAGTATGTTTTTGGATAAAAAGGAGACATTATACACAAAAAGGTTGTTTTTCAAAAAGTGATATAACTTCTCAAGAGTATTATAGAGAAATATCTTTTACTAAATAGTTATTATATGAGGTAAGTCTGCAATCTAATATTTTGCAATTTGTGAAACTCACCTCTTCCCAAATCCTGCAAATTTTATGTATAAAATTTGGAAAATTTATTTTCAAAATAGAATATTAGTATGAAGTATTAGTTCTCAACAATTTTTTTAAATGACATTTACAATTCTAATAGTTTTCTGTGTCCAGGTATTAAATTAGCTTGAATGTTACATTAAAAAGTTTGCATCAAACTTTCAACTAATGATTTTAGGATCTAAATTATTTTTACATGAATCGATTATTTTATTAGGAATTGCAAAGAGCTTAATTTCTAACTCCAAATTTCTATAAAAATTTATTATCATTACCTATGTGTTTATTTCAAATCCAGTTAATGTCAGAAAGCCAGGATAGATGTCTGATTTTTTAAAAAAAAATTAGAGTAAATAGTTGGTGTCACAAATAGTCTCTAATTTTGATGAACAAATTAGTTGTTTTCATATTATTGTTATAGACTTAAATTTTTATGTATTTTAGTACTTTAATAACAATCACTGTTATTTTTTGTTTAAATTATACCACTTTAGGAAAGCTGGAGCTCCTTCCAATTGGCTCATGTGTCCTATGGACACAACTCTTGTGGTTTTATAGCTTTCTTACCTACTGGCATGCATGCACACACACACATGCACACACACACATTCCGGGATTATCTTGTATATTCTTCGAACCAGATTTAACCAGGTGGATTTAATCACTTCCTCAAAGAGCTCTGGTTTCTTTTGAAAATGAGATTTAGAATTCATAATTTGGGTATTGAGGGACTAGGAAGCCTCATTTACTGGTTTTTTACTGCACAGACATAGAAAAGGTGTTTAAAAGCAAAACTAAGCACAAGTCCATTATGTTATTTCTAGTTAAAATGTAAGAATTAAAAAACATAACTTCATTTCTATAGGATCACAGGATAAATTATTTTATTGGTACTACTTTGTTGTCAGTTTTTTGAAAATAATGACAATAACCAAAGCAAACAATGACCATGGGGAGTATAGTCTGCTGACTACAGCACAAATAGTCCATTGCTTTTATTTCTATTCTGAGAAATCAATCCAACCTTATAAAAAGTACTCTACTATTATATTAATTCTAGATATTCCTTAGGTCAAACCCAACCTTCTCATATTATTAAGAGAAAATTAAAAAGCAAAATTTTAAGGTTAACCTTATCTATTATATGTTTTCAATATCAAAAGATAAAATATATTTTCCAGTAATATACCTAAAAATTATGTTATTTTTTTTGTATATGTATAATGTGCTTTTCAAATCTTTAAGCTACTGAATTCTTTATTGTGATAAAATTTTATATAAAAGTTCAATATACAAGTGAATAAAAGCAGAACTACTCTAATTGGGGAGGTTTTTATGTAAATTTTGTTTAAATAAAGTTGCCTAGAATCCTTACCACTCAGAGAATCATGTTACTAAAATCACTTTAAATATACAACTAAAATAAAAAATAAGCCTTTGGTTTTCCAATTACAATGACTGTGGCCTGACTTGTTCATTATATTTTCTAGCTCTGTAAATCAAAGAAAAATAATTTATCTATCAGGGGCATTGCTTACTTATGTGTAATTTGAGGATCTCCAAAAATTGAAAACACAATAAAATCATGGTTTTTAAAGTATTTTATATATATTGTAAGTTACATATAAATGAAAATTGTGATGTTTATATACTGAATTCTAATTTTCATTAACTACATACCCTAATTTTAATCCTGATCTTCCAGGACTAAGAATCTTCTTTTATTTCTCTCCTAGAGAAATCTTACAGGATTGTCATACACACTCAGTTCCCAATTAGTCTAAAAAATTTTTCACTATCCAGGGCATTTATCTTTTAGGTGAATATATATGTGAGGAATTACTTGTAAAAGATGTCCACTCTCATCACTGACTAAATCATTCCATGTGAGTTGTATAGTCAGACGCAGTACTGTATCTATCGATATTTTAGGGCCTCGGATATTTCATATATTCCTATAAGCTCATAACATCTCTAATATCTTATGCAGCAGGCAGCATATGCATAAGCTATTAAGAAAACTCTGACCCACAAGATAGTTTTATTCTCAAACATGATTTAAATCTTTGATAGAGGATATATTCCACATAAGATAATAGAACCAATGAAGCTTCTTTTAGGATAATTTAGTTTACAAGGTGATCTCACATTACAGACATTGAAGAAAGACATTTTAGGGAGGCGTCCTCGTCAGTGTTGTTCTAACTACATCAATGATATAGGATAGATGTGTAAATGTTTAGTTAATAAATACATCTAGACATAATCTGGATACTGGTTCCTATTCACTTTTTTATGTCTAATGTCCTCTTTGCTTATTAGCACACATTTGCTGAATTCGGAAAAAGTGGAAGTAAAATTACTCTAAACAGAAGTTTAGAGAGATTTTTCTGGATGTTATATTTTAGAAAGGTGAGAAGAATGAGGGATTACAAACTGAAATGTCAACACACATGAGTCCTACTTTACAGAATACTTAGCATGTCTACATTTAAGTACAGATAATTGAAATTATTTTATTACTAAAAATACTTCTAACACTTAAACAGCATGGTATTATTTAATAGTCATTCCCGAAGAGGAAGTGTGTACAGAATATTTAAGTAATGAAGTTGGGACATTATAAATGTAAATAGAGTATTTTTAAAGAAGATGATGTAGAAGTCTGTTTTGACATTTGATATAAAAATAAATAGCTACTTTACAATGTTGTTTATCTCATAATATCTCTTGGAAGTCTTATGTCTTTAAATGAAGTTTTATGTTAGGTTATAATATAATCCCAAGATTAAAGTTATTTTGTTTGTACATACCTGTTTCTATAATACACTATTATTTTTGCAAATGTTTTAGAAGGTAGCAGGAAAAAAGTTTGTGTAATTTATGTAATTTATGTAATTAAGCAAATAAATGCTTAACCTGGAATCAATATAGTTCATTTATTTTTAAAATGAAAACACAACTTTATTTTCATGTTTATTTTTGAATCTCAGGATTTGTTTCTTTGTTAATTGTTAAATTTGTTAAGTAACTGTACAACCTTGTAAATACTTGATATAAACCCATTAAATAAATACAACAGAGTATTTTTGGTAATAATATAACAATGGTAAAAACAATACAAAAGGATAAATATTATTAAACTTATCATAATTTATTACAGTCTTTCTTTTGACCATATCCGATGCCAGGTAAACATTAAGGGAATAATGAGTGATCACATGTGTAGAAGAAAAAGTATGTGAATAGAAAGGGGACTTTCTGATAAACAGGAAACTTCTACTTTAGCAGATAAATAGCGTGTATCTGAAAGGAGGAAAATAAACTAGCTTGGTTGCTAAGAGCAACCATAAATGCTACTTCTTCAAGCATGACATTGTATTGGAAGATTCATGTCTCTGCCTCTGCTATTTATCTATCTGCAAGTGATTAAGATGATGCTATTTTAAGTCAGGTGTTCACATAACTGTCAGCAATCATGAGTTGTGGAGCAGAGAGCATAAGCACATTGGCTTAAATTCTGTACCTTATGTGATGCCCAAGGCAAAAAAGTAAAAGAGTGAAGGCTGGGAACATGAAGAAATGGAGGCCTCTTATCAAGTGTAATGTCGCCCTTGTCAGGTAAGGCTGACATTTGCTGGAATGTAACAGGACGCCCATCTGTTTTGGTCAAAACACAGTTGCTGTGCAATGGAAAATTACCTGAGATTAACTTGACAAATTTGTTTTGCAGTTATTTGCCCTGGTACCCTACCTCTATAAGGTTTGTGAAGTAAGTTACAGGTGTAAAAATAAATCAGGCTAAAGTTATAGTAAAAAAATTTATAAGGAAGCTTCCAATTTATACAGATATTATTATGACTACTAAAATTTTGTAATGTTTGGCTAGAGATGATTTTAAATGATATTTACAATTTATATTAGATGATACTCCATGGCATGTAAACATTTATAACCATAATTGTATGTTTTCCTGTTTATTAGTGTATAATTGAAAAATAAAAATGTACATACTTAAAACATATGATGCCATGCTTTGATATACACATACATTACAAAATGATTACCACAATCAAACTGATTAACATATCCATCTCCTTGCATAGTTATCGATTTTGGTTTTTTGTAGTGGGAACACTTAAGATTTACTTTCTTAGCAAATTTTAAGTATACACTACAGTATTATTAACTATTGTCCTCATCCTGTACGTTATAGCTCCAGAACTTACTTATCCTGCAGAAGGGCAACTTGATGTCACTTAACAAACTTCTCTCCATTTTTCACACACCCCAGCCCCTGGCAATCACCATTTTACTCCCTGCTTCGAACTATTTGACTTTTTTAGATTCCACATGTAAGAGAAATGATGCTACAACTGTAATTTAAAATCCTAAGCATTTAATGGTGTTTTTCTTATAGAAGTTATGATGTTGATCTGTGCTTAAAGAAAACAATTACCAATTTTAGTTTTCTAATGAATGCATGGTTATTGGAAAAACAAAGTCCCATTATAATTTTGGCATCTGGTATTTTCTATTTGTACAAAAAGTGGGGTTACACACGGAATGGTAATTGTCTGTAGACTGTGCTTTCCATTCTACCACTAGAATGTGAATAATTTAAAGCAGGACCCCTTTTCATCTTCGTTTCACTATCACCATGCTACAAGTCAATGTTTTTAGACAATGTTTTAATTTGTAGTGCTTCAGCTACATTGCTATAATATAGACATTAAAATTTCCAAAAATAACTTGACTCCTTATTCACTATAATCTAAAAAGCAATTCAGAATTCTTAATACAAAAAAAATGATATAAGGAATGTGGAAAGGGAATTACTCAGATAAAGAATAAAGCTTAGACAGTCTATATTAGCATAAATAAACTTAACATCAAAGCCATCATCACTTTGCTTTGCACCTGCAAACAGATAAGTTGCCAGCAGACCACTGAGCACAGGTGTTGTATATGCTCTATTCACCTGAGACCCCTAAACAGAATAAACTGCTAAATTTATTTCATGAGAATCTGAGTGGTTCTTTATGAAGCTCTTGACAGTGAACTTTTCTATATTCCTAAAAGCAATTAGTCCAAATTCGGTCCCGCTGTTTGTGCCAATGAGATATAAAAAAAAAGTCTGTGATATTACTTGGTACATCACAATCAATGGAACTGTCCTCAGAAAGCTGATGCAAGAAGAAAATTATAAAATAATGTTCTGTACTTATTAATGAAAGAGGTGGCTATATCTGGTCCCAGTGAGACATAGTGAATTGATTTTCTTTAACAAGCTCAGCAGGCAACTCTGGTCTTCGAACAATGAAACAAATGCTTATATTAGAGCAGAACCTTGGAGAGGTAATTTTTAAAAGTGTGGCTTCTCAGGAACCACACTCAGATTCTTTTTGAATAAGTCTGCTTGGGGCCCAAAATTTGAACACTTGACAACCCTAGAACCCCAGGTGTTTCTGAGCAGTTAACCTATAAATTGAACTTTTCTTTTCTTTCTGTTTTATTTATTTCCTTCCTTCCTTCCTTCCTTCCTTCCTTCCTTCCTTTCCTTCCTTTCCTTCCTTCTTCCTTCCTTCCTTCCTTCTTCTCTCTTTCTTTCTTTCTTTCTTTCTTTCTTCTTTCTTTCTTCTGTCTTTCTTTCTAGACTCAATGACTAGGGTGTGTTTTAGAACTTAAAGGTTGAATGGTGTAGGCCATGAGGACAGAATAAATTAAGGTTTACTGAAGTATTATATACACCAATAAAAATTACCCTCTTTAAGAGTCCAGCTGAATGAGTTGTATAACCACCAACTTCAGAAATATATAGAATGTTTTCATCACCCCTTAAACTTGTCCCTCTGTCTCTTTGCTTGAATCTATTGACATAAAGATGTCTTTAATAGTCATCTATTATTTTTAAAATATATAGAATCTCTAGTAATGTCCTATTTTTGTATTTCTGATAATAGTAATTTTTGTCCTCTCAATTTTGTTTCTAATAAATCTGGTTTGAGCTTTATCAATTTATTCATCACAACAAAATTTCAACCAAGTTAATTTCTTCTGTTGTTTTTCTGATTTATATTATATTGATTTTTTAAATAAATGTTTTATTTCATAACAGTTTTAGATTTAAAGAAATATTTCAAATTAAGTATTGAGAGTTCCCATGTATTACAGATTCAGTTTTCCCTATTATTAATACTTACCTTAGTATGGTACACTTATTACAATAAATGAACAAATATTGATACATTATTATTAACTAAAGTTCAAATTTCATCACTTTTTCTGATTCAGGAGCTCATCTAGATATCCCATTATATTTAGTTGACATGTCTCCTTAACTCTTGGCTGTGACGGTTTCTCAGATTTTCCTTGTTTTTGACGACCTTGACAGTTTCAAAGAGTATTGCTCTGCTCAGCTATTTTGTATAATGTTCCTCAATTAGCATTTGTCTGACAATTTTCCACATGAATAGACTAGGGTTATGGGTTATTGGGAGGAAGATCACTGAGGTTAAGTGCCATTTTTATCACATCACAGCAAAGGAACCTCACTTATCACTGTTAATGTTGACCTTGATCACATAGCTGAGGTGGTGTTCGTCAAGTCCCTCAACTGTAAAGTTAATTGTCAGCCTTCTCCCCTCCAACATACACCATACTGTACTCTTTGGGAGAAAGTCACTATGTGCAGCCCACACATAAACAGTGGGAATTTATGCTTCCCTTCATTGAGGAGTGAATATTTACATAAATTATTTGTAGCTTGTGCTGGGTTGAATAGTGGTCCTTCCAAATTCCTGTCCTTCTCAGAACCTCAGATTGTGCCCTTATTTGGAAACAGGGACATTCCAGTTGTAATTTAGTTAAGATGAGGTCATACTAGAGTAGTCATCCAGTATGAGAAGAGACACAGAGACAGAGACACACAGAGGAAGCACAAACATGTGATAATGGAGAGAGAGGTTGGAGTGACGCGTTTACAAATAAGAATCTCTGATTGCTTGAAACCACCAGAAACTAGGAAGAAGCAAGGGCAGATTCTTTCTAAAGCCTTCAGAGAACACATGGTCCTGCCAACAGGATTGTGAGAAAATAATTTTCTGTTGTGTTAAGCCATGCAGTTCATTGTGCTTTTTGCTACAGCAGCCCTAGCAAATTAATAGAGTTCTTCTGAAGGAAAATGTGCCTCTTCTCTCATGTGTATATATTTATTCAATTGTTTATTTTTAGATGAGCTCCCCCAATGATACAGTGGTAGCCAAGGTTTACCAGAAACTGAAAGTAAGGGGTTTGATGGGGAGCTCATGTCTGCCCTTCACCTGATAGCAGATAGTTTTGTTTGTTGGAAAGAAGAGTCCCATAATTTGTACATGTAAGTACGTGTACAAGCTCTCTCAGATACCCTGCCCTGAACCCAAACATTCTCACCTGCATCTGGTGGAAGCCCATGGGAAAGGTGTAGCAAGCACTTGAAGACTGTTGTATCTGTAGCTAAAGGGTCATAAACACAGCTGTCCAAACCACCAACATCTAAAACAGTATCTAAGTCATCCTTTAGCCCATCTTTGGCCTTTAAACTTTTGGTAATTTGTTGTTGTTGTTGTTTTCTTCTTCCCCACGTTTATAACTGCCACCCACCTGCTTTCAAAGACAAAACATGCCTGTGTGCCCTGTGTCTCCAATGAGAGACTTGTCAGCCTTTGGGTTATGCTTTTATAGATTATCTGTTTTATTTTTCTCATCGTTAGAGCGGGGTCGATCTTGTCTTGTGGCTTTAAACATCTTAAATGGAAATGGAATCTGATGCAGACAGAACTCTAACAAATACTTTTCTTAAATGGCTTGAAGAATTGAGCACATTGAAGAAAGTCGTGAAGTTCCATTTCTGTCAGTGGTTATGTATGTGAAAACTTAAGATAACTTCAGATGTATTACTCACTAACTTAGAATAGCGGGTTAACTGATGAACTAATATATATGAAATTACCTGTTTCAGAAATGTAGTGGAACCATCTAAATTGTATCATTAGGCTACTTTCAGAAGCTCTAGTACCTGAGGGATCAATGTTTCAAATAAAAGGAAAGTCAGGGGTGGGAGGGAGGGACTGAAAATAAACTTCAAAATCACAGATATTTTCCTAGCAATAAGAATTATATATCTGTCTCCCTCTTAAATGATATTTATATTCGAAATATACATAGATTAAAGAAGTTTATAATCAGAAAGGGCTTTCTAATAGCTTCCCTTCTTTTTTATCTAGCCTACCTTTATCATGGAATAATATTTACAGTCTCTTTATTCTCCACAGGGAATTCCAAATCATTAACACAAATACATTAATTTTAAGGAGAAAGTAATACTGAAATGTTTATTAAGATATAATAAAACTTTCCTGAAGCTAAAAAGTGAAGATGACTATCATTTATGAATAAAGTACCCTCTAGGCTCCAATGCTGACCAGAAATGAAATATTTCATGCAATAAGTAAACAGAATGCTTATAACAACTGTAGGACTTTAACATTCTTGTGCACATGTACTCAGAGGTGTTGAAAGGTTTTAGTAATTGAAAAAAAAATGCATATCCAATTTTTTATTCTCTCAACAGACTGATAAAACAAAAAGTTAGGTGAGCTACTAGTAATGAAATGAAGCTGAGCCAAGAAGAATTTAAACTCTCCATAAAGAGAAAAAAAAAAAAACAGACAGTAAACAGATTTATTCAAGTATGCCATTGTTTCACTATAGGGTATTAAAGGCCTGAACTGAATAATTTTAAAAGGGCCCAGGGAAACACAAACATACCAAAACATAACAGTAAGCCATGTGCTAGAAGGACTTACCTGCACTAACTGGCGAACCATCTAAACTTTACCTACCTTTAATGTTTTGAAAAGCCATGATTACAAATACGAGTTTCATATATTTAGAAAGTAAATTGCAGGATTAAAGAGTTAAAACTATATAAGATGTGAAGAAATGTTTAATATATTTACGTATCATATTGGAAAGGAAAAGTCTTTTTATGCCAGTGCACAAAAACTATACGTCATCATGAAAAAGTTTGGTAAACTTCACTAATTTAGATTTGAATTATTCTCAATAGTTAATGTCCACAATAGGAAGTAATTAGAGAATATACTAAATATGGCATTCAAAATGATCAATAGGAGCCAATATTTACTGGACAATTATTACATGCCAAATGCTCTTCTACCTACTTTACAAATATTAGTGCATTGAAATTGCCTAACAACCAAATAAAGTGCATAATATTACTGTCTGCATTATATAGATGTACTAACTCCTGGTTAGATATATGGACCTGTCAGTGTTCTCAAGGCCATTGAGTATTCACGCAGTGTAATAAGATCAAAACCTAGGCCTGAGTACCTTAAATCAGAGCTTTTTGGATTTTAATGTGCATTTGGATCAACCAGGGATCTTGTTAAAATGCAAATTATCACTCTGCATGTCTGGATTGGGGCTCTGGAGTTTGTATTACTAATAAGTTCCCAGATGATGCTGATGCTGCCTCTCCAAAAAAGTACACAATGACTAGTAAGGCTACAGAGTACAACTTTTTACTTCTGAAGTATACTCCCTCACAATGGATATCAACTGAATCGGTCAAAAATAAATATGGAATAATTATGGAGTGGTGAGACTCCATTATGCGTTTATGTGTGATGAATGGATGGTGAGGCTGGAATCAGAATTCTGTATAGCAGGGTCACCAACCCCCTGGCCATGAACCGGTACCGTAACCAGTCCTTGGCCCGTTAAGAACGGGCCACACTGCAGCAAGATAACCAGAGAAGTTCATTGTTATTTGCAGCTGTTCCCCAGCGCTAACATCGCAACCTCAGCTCCACCTCAGATTATCAAGTATTAGATTCTCATAGGAACATCTCAGATTATCAGGCATTAGATTCTCATAGATGCCAAAATGGTGGGGAATTGCTGCTGAATAGGATGAGAGCTTAAATTGGTAAAAGGATTTTGGAGACACTATAGCAAAAGCTTCCAAAATTTAAAGCACAAAAATGCAAAACTCCTTTGTATCCATTTATATGTCTATACATTTATTATAAAAACAGATTCTTATATGTATATATATATATTGATGGCAGCATTATTTGTAGTAGCCAGAAATGGAATTTTCCAAAATATTTAACAGTAGGAAACATGTTAAATAAAATAGAATAAATCTATCCAATTAAATACTGAACCACATTTTAAAAAGCCATTTATAAAAATGACCTTATTAGAAAAGAACTCCATTTGGTTTGTAAGCCAAGTGTAGATAAGGACTGTCCTATGCATGTCTGTAACAGTTGTACAGATGAAGCATGCCTTTTACATAGTGGGTGTTTAAAACCAACAATTTCTTGTTTCCTGAATAAATATATGCCTCCCAAGATACACTATTGAAAACTTATAATAATATTTATAGGTTTTTTGGAGGAAGTCTATACATTTTGGATAGAGCTAGAATTATACTGTTATTTTTACTTTCATCTATGATTTGATTATTTAATATTTGCAAATTAAGGTTTGCTATTACTTGAAAAATAAAATTAATTAAAATATACAAAATGGAGCATAAGAGATATCAATAAGTTAGCATGTCATTCCTCAGATTCCAATCTCTTTCTTTTTTGTGGTTCAAAAAATGAACATAAAATTTAGTGTCTTAACCATCTTTAAGTGTATAATTCATCAGTGTTAATATTTGCACATATTTGTGAAAGACATCTCCAGAAATTTTTCCTCCTTTAAATCTGAAACTCTAGACCCATGAAACAACAACTACAGTCTCTTTTAAAAGAAGGGCTTCAAGCTACTATATTGATTCAAAGACAAATTTCCTTCTTTCACATATTCATACATTTAAGTTTGCACAGTCAAAATTAGCCTCAAGGCTTTCCCTTTGTCATCTTTTTTGGAGTCCATTTTGTGTAATGCCGTTCCCCACAATATAAGTATAGACCAAGAAAGCTAAATGTTATTAAATTGATTTGGACTACTCTTTAGATCTGCATATCAATTTTACAATATTAAATACATGCCTCAGAAATTGTGTGGCAACGGGGGATTAAAAAGGGAGATACAACCAAAAGAAAATGTTCTGCTGCTATGTTTTCTAAATCTGTTTGAGTGTGCTCATAGTAAGGGCTACTTTTATTTTTCAATTCTGCAAAATTTAGTTGTAAATAAAACAGAAACTGCTTAAAATCTGGCAGAGGCTAAATTATTAATCCAGATCCTAGGGCTTTATAATACAATTCATATATCAACTACCATGCTTTTTTTTTCAGTTTTTGATTATGTAAGCACATCTACTTCCAGAGACTAAGCCAACTACTTCTTTATTCTTCTTTGACTTTCAACTATTTCCTGGGATATACGAGTATTGAGATGTTTCAAAAATCCATCCTAAAGTCCTGATTTATGTCCTTAAACATTTGAATCCTGCACTTTTATATTCTCCCGAGATGAGTTCACCACCAGATAATTTGAAGAAAGTCACTCCAGGCTAAACACTAACACATGATATGGTGATATGGTCAGTACTCATGTATAACTAGAACTGCTTCTCCATTCATTCTATTTTCAATCTGTCAAATTCCTTTTTTCGTGAAATGAAATTCAACTGCAATAGAGGTATACTTTTCAAAGAGGAGATCTTTGGCAGGGAGCAGGCGATATATAATAGGTCGAGAATATAAATTAATTGATGGCATGGTCTTGAGTGAGGGCATGGGATGTCAGATATATCTGTGGCCAAATTAGTTGACTTCACAGAGATCTTATTGATAATCAGGGTCCTGTTTTCAGATAGGGTGCTATGGGTGAGGGCTATCTGCAACGTTCTCCATAGTGATTGTTCAAATTAACCTTGAAATTCTTTTCATATTTTCTTAAATTTGTAATCTGCCTTATAGTGTACCAATTATTTGATCAGTGACTTGTATAATCAGCAGATAAGCTATAAATTTCTAAAACCTAAATGTCAGGTATAAAAGAAAGGCGGTTGAATTTTAACTTTATTCCAAATTTTTAACAATATAGATAAATCTGAAATCTTTATATTAAAATAATAAAATGACACAGAAAATTATCTGAAATAACATGGTCATAAGTCAGTGTGAAAGATTTGTAACTAAAGTAATAGAAAAAATAAAGTTTCAAATCAGCAAAAATAAATTGAGTTTGCAAACTAAAGATGAATTAGATTAACCAATCATAGGAGTATACTTTCACAGCACACATTAAAAGTAGTAACTCTCCAGGCGTGATCTAGGTTCCAGAATCATCAGGATGACAGGGGAAACTTTAAAAATGCAAATGATAAGGCCATTTGCAGACCAACTCAATCCAATGACAGAAGTTGCCCACCAGCTTCTTTTAAAGACCCTGCCAGGAGATTCTATTGCTTCAGTTTGCAAATTATAGCTATAAACCATAGCATAAGATATAGTACATCATTCACCATTCTTTCATCAGTGCAAGTAATCTTAAAATAAAAGGAGAAAAAAATTCCACTGTCTAAATTAGACATTTCCTTTTGTAGACCTAGTACACTTTTAAGTGATATTTAATTTAGTCTTTGTCTCAAATTTTTATAGCTCAACTGGTAGCATTGATAATAGTGCAATGGACTTTACTACATATTCATATATACTCTTAAATTGAGTATTCAATGATCATGGCTTGTCAAGGTTAATTGTGACACCAGTAATTTCTATTTAAATTCTTATCACTTGTGAGGCTGCAGGTGTGGCTGGGGTCTGACAGCACTCTGAGTGCAGAGGGCCCTTCTCCTTTTAGCTGAGCCCAAGATGCTGGCAACACAGGTGTAGAAAGAGGTCATTCTGCGAAGCTAATTTTAAGTAGCTTCGTGAGGTAGTGATTCTTTCCACAAAGTGTCTAACTATGGAATTATTATGGAATTATTAATACTATGGAATTATTAATACTCTTTTTCTTCCAAATGTTGCCTTGCCTCCAATCTTGTGACCATATAAAGCCCCAGTACTGCTGATTGGAACTTGACATGAGGAATCTGAATGGTTCAGAGAAAATGTATCATTTGACTAAAATATCCATGAAATTGATGTAAAAGCCAATTCGAGGGTGGGCAATTTCAGGCAAATGAGAATATGAAAATAATTTTTGTTATAGTACAACTCCAATAGGATTTATGTAGTAGATATAGACTAGGATTTGAGAAGGTTACATGAAAAATTATTTTCTAACATCAGACACAGGCTGTCTGATTACCATTCAAGGCTTAGAACAGGCAGTGGTGGTATTTATTAAGTGGGCGTGTGCAAGATTGTGGTGTATGGGTGGGATTTTTTTTTTTGCATGCATGCATACATGTTTATACACTCACGTCATCATAATGCTACCTTTTTTATACACTTTCAGACTTTCTCACTAGCATCTCACTAGCAGTCGCAGTGGCAATTGTGTGTTTGCCTAGTGTTATTATTCTCACAGTTTAGTTTGGAGTACATATTATGAATTTATGAAATGGCCAGGTGGGATTAGATTTATTGAACTTTTAAGAAGATATAGACCAAAGTGAAGTCACTTATGCAATAATTAAACTGACCTTATTTTCATATTATAACACAGGCATTTCATTGAAATATAGGATCAACCATTCACTTGTTGAATTCAAAGATATATTATGTCTTGCTATTCAAAGTGTAGTCTGGGGACCAGCAGCATCAGTAGGATCTGAAAGCTTGTCAGAAATGCATAATCTCAGAAACCTCCCCAGACTAAAGTGGAATTTATATTCTAACAAGATTTCAAATGATCAGTATATTCAGCAGAATTTCAAGTGCACAATACTGGGGAGAAATTAATAACATTTGATTTATCCAGTATATTGTTCTTTGCCACCAAAAATGAACATGCTTTTTGATTTACTGAGGGTTTTAGCAGCCACTTTGGGACTTAAAATGCACAGAAATTGTCTTGCTATCAGTATAAATCTCACAGATGTAAACATCTCTTATACATATATAACCAATCCATTGTTTTGTTTTGTGTGTTTTTAAAGCAAATCATAATAGAATATATTTCTGGAAAGAGGATAATGTTCTAAAAAATTAATGTTGAAAGAAATTCAAGATATACAGATGTAAATTTCTAAATTAAAAAATAAAGATTGAATAACAAAATGAAGGAAAATATTTGTACCAAATATGATAAATTCAAAATTTCCACTAAATAAGCAAAAGACATATTAACCCATTGTTTTTTTTTTTTAATCTATTGTGCTGGGACTCCTTTAATAGTTATTTAACATTGAATATATTCATTTTTCTGTTTTTTAATTTCCTCATCCATAAAATGGGGACAATAATAATTCCATTATAAAACCATTATAAAGAGTACATAAATTATATATATAAAAATTTAGAAGAATGTTGGACACATAATAAACAATAATTTACTCTTTCGATGTTAGGCACAGATGTTAGGCCACTGGTTGCATGGAGTCTTTAATCATAAGCTCCCGAGAAATTCACTTGCCACCCCTGAGTTCAGCCATAGCTCAGCCAAGTTCAGCCAGGGCAGCAGAAGGCATAGCAACAACATCCATAGCAACAATGATCAGTATTATACCATCCTTCACCAAAGAGGTAAAGCAAATCCCAGAATATTTGCTGATGGCATTAAAGACAAAGCATGAAAGAAGTGGAACTTTCTCAAAGATGTCTTTTTTTTTTTTTTTTCTAAAGGGAATTTACAGAAAGTATGGTGTACTTAAGAAATCTAGCCGGAGGGGATAAGCTTCATTTGGCATTCTGGCCACACTGGAGTATTGGCTTATCTTTTGATTTTTAAAATAGAGTGTTTTTATTTAGGATCAGTTTTCTAGAAAGTTTACTTAAGATTCAAACTTCTAGAAATATGATTATTTTAGCATAAGTATATACTTTGTTTAAATGTAATAACAGAAAAAATTTTACAGACTGGATCTTCCTTGAAAAAGCAATTTTAGATAATGTTTCACAGAGATTTTAAATCAGTGTAACACTGCTTCTTAAAAAAGAAAATGAGAAAGAGAAGAAAATGCAACTAAAAATGACTCTGAAAATGAGGGCATTTTTTAAAATTTGCCATGTGGAAAGGGAAAATAATTTATGGAATATCCAAGACAGCCTATAAATAGGGTGTGTAATAATAACAGTGGTGATCACAGAAACAAATGTTATTGTATATTGGGCTTTTGTGAAGTGCAAATGATTATATGCATTGCTTCTGATTGTAACAACAAACTACAAAATAGGTATTATTGTTACCAGGTAGTATTATTTCTATTTTAAGAGTGAGGAATATAATGTTCAGAGAAGTTACATAACTAGCCCCAGGTCTCAGACAGTATACTACCAAAAGATAATTAGATTGGTTGCTCCCATTATTCTACATCAATATTTTCTATAAGCTAGCCAGGGAAACTTTCCACTGAAAAAATAACATTTCTGCTTTTCCCCAAACTATATCGTTGCACTAATTCTTATATCAATATCCAGAACCTCCACTGTACTGGTACAGAGTAAGTAAACATACAACCCAGGTGTGTACGTACGACTCTGAAGTCTTTACACTTAAAAATTATTCTCCTAAAATTGGCCATAGTAGATAGTGGCCACTGATGACGCTCTCATTTGTTAGAAAACCTTTTTCATAGAGAAAACAAAACATTTATTTCTGTTAGTATCACCTGTACCCCAGGACAGGGATATGTGTAACAGCATTAAGTGTTCCTACTCATCAGAGATGATGTGATACTCTTCCAGTTTTCTTCTGAAAAAATCTGGCTCCCTGGTATATAAATAGTTGGTGTTTGATATAGATTTGCTATTGGTTAAAAGACACGGTCAAGTTTCTACCCATAAAGGTACACAAGGCTGCTGGGAAAGGGATTTCCCTTTCCCAAAATTAAATAAATGGGAGGTAATGGTGGAAAATTTATCTTTGTTCTTAATTTTAACACAATCTCTTTCTCTCACAGGAAAAAAGGGAAAGTTGAGCCCATCACGCTTGAATATGTGATTTGCAAAATATGAGCTACCACATTTCCATTTGCATCAGAACAATTAAATTTGTTTATAAGTCCTCGTAAGACAAAGTTCATGACAGCCATTTTGCTAAATCTATAGTTTTTATCCAAATCATTTTCTATCTGCTATTCACTTATTGCTCTGCTGACTTTCTAAGTAAAATTTTTTCTTTAAAGTTTTCTGTTTTAACTATTAATTTTTGCAGCCTGTTTCTTTTCTTTCTTTTCTTTCTTTCTTTTTCTTTCTTTCTTTCTTCTTTCTTTCTTTCTTTCTTTCTTTTTTTTTTTTTTTAGGTTCAAACCCCAGATTTGGCAAAGTTCAGAACCCAGAACTTCCAATTCACCTGAAGGCAGAAGAAAATGGGATGTGTTACCAAAAACGGGATATGTTACCAAACATAAACTGCATAGTATCTACAGCAAGTAGTGAACGCTTACTGAAGGTAAGATATCTATCTGTACAGAAGACACAGAAAGAAGATACATAGCTAACATTTATGGAACCTACTTTGAAACCTCAATACATGTCTCCAGAACAATAATACCTTGGGATTGACATTCCTGTGTCGATTTCCTAGAAGGTGTCACTGCGAGACCCAGAAAAGCTGGTTTGGTGCTTTGCCATAGGGGACAGAGTTCTGCCCGATAGGCACATGCAATGCAGGACACACAGCAGTGTTGTGTGGTGTTCGTGCTCTGTCCCTGTGTGCAGCATGCTGGGCAAGGGCTGAGGATGTGCTCTTGGCGAGGAAACATGCCTGTAAGATAAATATGACTCAACTTTGCAGATGTACTGGAACAAAAGAAATGAAAGAAGTACAAAAGAGAAGCTCGATAGATTTGACCACATTATAAATTTAAAATGTCTACATTTTCAAACACATGAAAAGGGGCATTTCATAGAAAAAAATAGAGTTAGAAATAAATATAACTGATAACAATACTCTCTTGACATAAAAGACAGCCAATAAATAAATCTGGAACATACTGAACTTCACTTGTAGTAAAAAAAAAAAAAAAAAAAAAAAAAAAAAAAAAAAACAGTGGAGTGCTCACTGGAAAAGACCAAAAGAAAAAAAATGCTACCAACAATTAGTAAACAGGCATTTTCCTATATTATTATTGAGAATGGAGGAAACATGATAAATACATTTGAAGGAGAAATTGTCTATCTTATCTCTCTTAAACTTAAAGTGTCTATGATTTTGATATAGTAATATCATTTATCAAAATTTGCCACAGAGACAATTAAAATATGCTGAATACGTGGCTAATTTTCATGACAATATATCAAAGTATTCAAAATCATTTTAAAGAATGTGTAAGGATGTGGAGAATAATTATAATTACTATTAATTAAAAACAAATACTTTGCAAGACATAATGTACCTTATAAGGTCAATTATGTAATTATACTAAAACTCAGCACCAAATATAAAAAGTAATTATGTCATGATGATGGAATTATAATTTAATTTTTTCCTTAACATTATTATCAAATCCATATAGGTGAATATCCCTAATGTACAGAAAGTTATATAATTAAGTACAAAATTTCTTGAAATGAATATCCTAACTCGATTTCTGATATATACATTATTTTTACATCTATAAGGCAACCGCTATTCTGTTATCTTTTATAATTTGTATGGGAATTGATTCTGATATTTGAAAACAATTGGAGAGTATTAACTAGATTATTGACTATGTCATATTTTTAACCTCAAATCCAGGTAAAGTGATTCTGCTTTGACTACAATGTCATGGTCATTGGGCAGTCAAAAGAGAATATTCCCAGGAGCATGTGATTTTTCTTACATACCATGATAGCCGTGAGAATGAGCTCTATAAACTTTCAACTTTTAATCTATCATTTTATTACATAATTATTTTCAAATTTTAATTATATCGTCAATTCTGGATGCCTACTATTTTCTTCAAGTCCATGACCTCCCTCCCAGAGCACTGTCTTTCTGCTTTAATTCTTATCCTAGAACTTTCTTTCACTAATCTCCATGTTTGAAATCATTATTGATTGGATCTCAGGATTTTTCCTTGACTTGTTCATCATTTCTTCTGAGGCATATACTCACTATTTTCCAAAGAAAGGATATACCAGAAATAAATTTCCCAGTTTTGAAGTTAGTAATGCCTTAGTTGTGACTTAGATATTATTGATAATCTGTCAGTTTTCATTTCTAGGTAAAAAATACTTTTACTTCATAATTTGGAAGTTCTTGCTTCATTGTCTTCTAATACAGTATTTAATACAATATTGCTGATAAGAATCATGAGACCCATTTGTTTTCTTTACCTTCTTGATAATCTTCTTCTCTATGAATTCTCTTATAATCTTTTCTATATTATTTACATACTAAATTTCATTGCATTATATAAATATATAAATTTTGTGCATGTATGTGGTTGGTAATAGATCTGTTTTTCTTTAGCTTTTAGTAATTTTTATTTCTTTCATAATTTCCTGTCTTTCTTTTTCTTTGTTTTCCATTTCTCAAATATTTTTAGCTTGTTTCAATATCCTGAGTTTATCCTCTATTATTCTCACCTCCATTCTCGGTTTAGTTTTTATTTTGTCAATATAGAAAATGTAGCTTCTATTTATTTATTCCATAGCTGATCTGATATTTCTCATGAACCTCATGCCACTGGTAAGAAAACAGATATTTCAGCAACAATATCACAATTGTTTCCTTTTAAAACAGTTAGTCTATTCATAGTTCGACTCTCTACCAGTGGTGGTTTAAATAGTTTCTTTTATATAAATGAGTCTCTTTTAGATTGTGTTCCCTTTTCCCAAAAATGACAGTTGTGTATATATGGGATCTTACTGTCTCTGTGTTGTGGTTAAGAGTATAGATTCATAAATGTCTTCTGTGCTGTTTTCTACTGTGAGGGGCTGGTCTGGTATAAGTACAGGACAAAAACCCACTGCCTTAGACAGATCTAGCTAACTGCTTCTCCCAAGTTTTCATTCTTTATCTGTGTAATTTCTCTGACACCTTGGCAGGATGGGCGGGGCCCTGACGTGGAAGCCAACGTTCTTCAGTGAACCCATGACTTTCTCCATGTTATTTCAATGACAACAGAAACTTGCCCTATATGCTCAGCTTCCCCAGTGGATATCTAGTTACATTTAAAACTTATGCCTTACTAGGTAGGATTAGGACCAAATGGAAAAAATGACAATGAAGTAGAGTTATTATCATCTCCCTTCCTCTTTGAGGTCAGAAAGGAGCAGTCTATTTTATTTCTTTCTCCTAAGTCCAGTCTCATGACTCAGTCTAGTGGCATGTAAATTCAGGAGAGAAATTAGCCCTGTGATAGAGGAGCACAAATCAGGAGGCATTTCAAGAATATTGTATTTACTATTAAACTTTTCGGTAAACCCTAAGGAACACTTTCAGCTTCCCCTCCTTAGTTTAGAACTTATTAAGAAATAAAAACAAAGGAATAAGATAGATGGGGAGAAAATGGCATCACTATTACTGATAAAGCTGTTGGTCAATGTAGCTTTAAGGATATGACCACTTGAATTTGAAATAATTCATTTTAGGATTAAACAGACCGACCTACCCGATATTGGCAAAGCTGAACAAAAATGGCCTTCTTGACCAGGGAAAGCTTACCCTCTGAAAGAGGGGAAAGTAGGTATCCTGCAGGCGAGGTAGTCCCATAAAAGAACTTGGAGTGTCCTGAACCAGTTAAGCAAATGCGTCACTTCTCTGTCCTTGGCTAGAGAAGAGGAGGGAGCAGAGTGGAGCTAGATGTGTTCTTTCCATACATTTACTCCTTCATTCCAAGGTAGAAATTTCTTTCTTTTTCTTTTCTTTCTTTCTTTTGTTTTCTTTTTTCTTTAATATGAGGCATGGGAAATAAATGTCCTTCCCTAATACTTTCCAGATTTTTTTTTTCTTGTGAGGCTAAAAATTAATTCTATGATCAGTCCTGAACATAGCTGCTCACTTTCGTAGAGGAGAGGGATGATTGATCAGGCTAACCCTGTTTTGAACTTCATGATGCCACTCCCCAAATGCCCCAGGTGGCTTCTGTGTTAGTCCTCGGGGATTCACTGGCAGGAAGTTAGCTTCCACCCCAGAGGGTTTTGAAATGGGTTAGAACCTTTCATTTCAGATCACTCAGCATCACCTGGGGGCTTGTTAAAAATGCAGAATTTGTTAGAAATGCAGAATTTCAGACCCAGTCCAGATCTACTTAATCTATACTTAACAGGATCCCAAAGTAATTCATATGTACATTAAAGTTGGAGAAGCATTGGTTCAGAACAAGTCATTAATTAAATTACTTCAAAGGCTTTGTTAAACCCTAAACTGAATCCTTCCTCCCAATTAGCACAAATTACCCACAATTGCTATCTTGATGTACCTCACTAGAGATGATGGGATAAAATCAAATAGTAGTGGATGAAATAATTGATGAAATTAAATAATAGCTACAGATAGCAGTCATACATTTTCTATATTTGACTTTAAGTTCCCTTTCATTCTGGAGTTCAAAAGAAATAATATAATCCAAAAACTGAATCCTGAGTGTGAATATAAAACTTGAAAATATATCAAAGTCCAGAATTTTTGTCTGTCAAAGAAAAATAAAAGAAAAAAATGAATTCTAAAAATTAGACTCTGGTATGGTGAGCTAAAGTCGCTTTCTGATACACAGGCAGATAACCCACTCTGAAGGCTGGGCAGTGGATAGCTTGCAGTTGCTGGTGCCAGTCCTGTCATCATCCACTTATTCATACTGTCTCCTCACTCAGGAAGTGATATTTGAGGCATATGTGCCTTTTAGCAATGTGTGAAAGTTTGCACTGATGGCGGCCCAGTTCCCAGATCTTGAGATCTCTTTCTTTCCTGTGTTATTGGGCATTGCACAGAAAAAGGAAGAAAAGCCTCCTTGTGACCAATATATCTTCACCATACTTCAAGGTCCTGGCCATCTTTCTTCTTTCACCTTTTGAACAATTTAAGCCTTGAGTAGCATTTCGTTCTGCCCTCTTTCTCTGCAGTAGGAAGCTATGCCTTCATCTACTGTTTCTTTCTTTTATTGCTATACTTTGAGAAAGTCTCAGCTAAATTTTTAGGAGTTTAATCAGGGTTTACTTTTTCCCCCCACATATAGGGAAGCAATTCTGCTAGGTATAAAAACATTCTTCCCTTTCCTTGGTGGCATCAGACATTTGAATTTCCTAATAAATTCTCTAGGTTTTTTTTTTTAAGAGCTCCCTTGGTTAGATAAAGCAAATAAATGAAAAAATTGGGGGTGTTAAAAAATTAATAAATATTCAAAGAAATATTCTATATTGTTACATTCCTCATCTGGATATTTCCACCATTCTGTTTAAGACCAAATGAAGAGTTCTGATTCAAGAGAATGTGCCTGTTACTAAAAATTAGTACCCTAAGATATTTTTCTTTCAATCATTAATTTAAAAACTACATAAGACTAACAAAATGTGGGACATCTGATTTGGCACTATAAAGCTCAAACACTGGTCACTATTTAACTGCCTTTGCAATTATAAGTCTGATCTGAGGTAATGGCTGAGAAACACAAGAAAAACAGGAAAAATGAAACCTCAATTTAATGACTTAAAGGACAGTTTAATTAATTTTTCTTGTTTTACATTGGCAAAAAGTAGATGTCAAAATCTCTTTTCGTTCAATATAACTGAGCTGCTAGATAAAATCTGTGTCAGTTTAAGTGGAGTCATGTTTAGTCATGAGGGATCATTCCATGCTTTAGGTCAGATCAGTGTCAACTGCAGAGAATTCTATTCCTGCTTATTAAGGTCTGTACACATAATAAGACAAAAGCCCATTAAAACACAGCATTGAACCTCTAGAAACAGTGAATCTCCAATGAATAAGCCACTGTGGAAGCCTGAATTCCAAATGCTATATGACCTTTAGTCTCTAAGGTATTTCATTAGTATTATGCCAGAAATTTCAATTATATTTTGTCCTCAAATATCAGTTCTTATATATTCTCAAGCCTTTACATTAAACCATAGGATACTGAGCTCTTCTGGATCTAATAAAAAACATCCCTTTCTACTTTTCTCAAATTTGGAACGAGACATAGAATGGAAAAATGAAAGGTGAAATGCTAGATTGATTATTGATAACACTGAGTATAAAAAAAAAAAGAGATCTCAAGATCTGAGTAGAGAACAGGACAGTAGTTAATTTGGCAAAATGTACTTGCACATCCTTCACCCTAGAATTAGGTATACTTAGTCATGAAATCTCTAGTGCCCTTGGGCACCTGCACATCTCTGTAGGACAAGAGCGAGACTCTCTAAGCTTACTCAGTGGAGCAGGAGAGGACACACACATGCCTTGCCTAGCAGCTCAGTACAAAGGAAACCTAGGAAGCACTGAGTCAATCACACTGATTTCTTTTCTCAAATGCATTCATCAGATGTATTCTCCCACACATTTATGTCTTAGCAGTGAGAATAAAGCCACTCCTTTCTATGAAGGCAAGAGCAAGGGGAATAAACACACTCACTATATTATGTAAATATGGATAGAAGAAATGGTTTCTGTTCAGTTGATTATTCTTTTCATCTACTTTATAGCCAGTTATTTTGGAAAATAATTGGAAGGAATAAATATTGTCCTCTCCAAAACATGAAAATATTTATTATTCTTGTTTTGGCAATTTCAATCAATTCTCACTGACTGTTGTTTTAGTTTGTGCTCATTGAGTGAAGAATTAAGTGAATTTTTGATAGCCAGCTAGATTACTGAGAAAATTTGTGTTTATCTAAATGAGATTGGAAAGGGGAATTTTCTTAATGAGGTCAAAAAGATATGGCTCCAGTCCCAGCTCTAGTACTTGACTTTGGACAAATAAAAATCTTTTTATGCTTTTTAATTTCAATTCTTTAAAATGAATGTTAAAACTTTATAAGATTATTGTTGTGATTAAATGATAAAATACATGTAACTTGCATAACATACTACCTAACATGTTACTTAGGTAAAGTTGGTGCTTCCATTATTAATTACCATCATCATTAAAGACACAAAGATGCTTCTTATGTTTAAATCTTATGTTTAAATGTTAATATTTTCATATATAATATGCATAAAAACTGATAATTATTAAAACAATGACATAATTATTTCTTTTTAAATCTCTGCAAGTTATTTTGCTATTTACATTTTGCTATTTATCACTATTACTATTAATCACTGACCTGCCCTCCAAGGAGAGTATTTCTATCTGTATTTCTCTGTCTAGGCAGGTAAATAGATCTCACTATATTTTTTGTCTATTAAATCATTGCAAAAAACATATAATCATTCTGCCAGTATTCTTCAGGGCAGCTGTGAACCCAGGGGCACACGGTGCTGTGACAGAATGTGTCTCTGTGTCTCTTTGAGGAGGCAATGATAAATGTATAGACGAAAACAGGGCAAGAGATTTAAAAGAAAGCACGATTTAATCATGGTAAAAACAAGTAAACTGTTTTAAAAGGATAATTAGAGGATGATAATCTTAGTATTTCCCAGTTCCCCCATGGAAACCAGAGACAAAATTTCCAAAAGTTATTTACTAAACTGCCAATTATTTGACTATTGTTAGGCAACCTTAGTTTGAGTACATCTACCTGGAGACATGAGGGGACAGATGAAGTAAGAATTTGAGAGTAGGATGTAAACAGAATTCTGAAAATTTCTTCCAGATACAGGATTACAAAACACGATGATTTTTGTCACTGCGTGCGACTCAGATATCCTTGAGCAAATATTAGCTGTAGAAGATTGTGAGGCAATAACTTCTGTGATTATTTTGTGGTAAAGTCAAAGGTGTTGTACTTGTAGTGAACAGGTAAACTCCAAACTCTTTTTTCAGGCACTCATGTTTGCTACACAAGTAAGTATTAGCCAAAAATGGAGAAACTCCTTCAGAAATATCTGTGTGTCTTCTAGGAACATATACTTGGAAATATATACATTATTAAATTAAAAAAAAAAGATGACTCCAACTATCTTTAAAAATGTATACTATTTTACATTTTTAAGTAAAATATAAAATTTACTTGAATAAGTACATATATTTATTGTTAATTTGAGAGATTTCAGAGATCAAAGTACATAAAGATAACATACTTTTGTTGTTGTTGTTGTTGTTGTTGCTACTTTTTTCACACTTTTAAAGAAGCTGGCAGGGCTACTTGTCTCTCTTATATCTGCCAATGATAGCCTACAATGGGAATAACAGTGGCCTACCAAAAGTAATATTAGTGTTATTTTTCAAAATCAAGATAAAAAAATGCAGATGCAAAGACAGTACACACATTTATAGAAAAACCTCCATTATGTACAGGCATTCTGTTTGAAGAGGTTTGAATCCAATTATAATCTAAGCTTCATATAGAATCCCATCAGAAAAAAATTAAACCTCTGTCAAAAATCCTTGTAAAGCTAAGCATTTGGATGAGACATCATGAAATAATTGTATTGTGATGAGAATTCTCTTTAATGGACCCTTTTCTGAGTTTGCCCTTTCACTGAAGGTACATACTATTTTTGCCATTATTTGGTGATATATTAGGAAATGTAAGTCTTGACTTGATGTTAGTCAAAGTTTACAGTTCCAAGACTTACCTAATTTTGTTTAAAATTAGATTTCAAATACTCAGATGCAGATGACAAAGCATGTTGATAACATTGCCCTTTAGCTCTAGTTATTGTGCTAAGGAAATAAATCATCAAAAAAGCAATTACTTTGGATAGAGAAAAATACACCGAAATTTAAGTTTGTTACCTCTTGTACAAAAGCATGTTATAAAAACACTAAAACTATGATATTAAAAATCATATAAGAAAACAATTTCTAAGATACTAGGTGATCTTAAAAATGACATATATGGAATGTATGTTTTAGTCAAAATATTTTTGTTTTCTAGCAGAATATTTTGATAGTATGACAGAGAGGCTACTATTTGTTAATTTATTGTATAAGGTTTTATATAAATAAACAAAGCCATAATTAAGAAAGTTATCTATAATCCATGGATTTACATGAGAAATTTTTTCAATGGTTAAGAACAGTGGGGTAGCAACCAAAAAAATTATTTTTTGATTCATTTATGTACTTGCTATTAAACAAATATCTATTTTGAAATTGTTATAAATTTTCTACATCAATAAGACTGGCCAAATTTTAGGTTAAAGTTGACATATAACGATAATGCCTAGAAAAGTTTTAGTTAAAAATTAGGGAATGTGGCTGACTCTAGGTCAATTCCAAAGGCAGTGTAGCCTACTTTGCGCTGGACCACCATGTACACTGGGACCAGGGAAGTCAGGCTGTCCACTCTGATTGTACTGAACACCCAGGGAATGCTGGAGTAATTCCTACAGTATTGCCCAAGGCAGGATATAAGCCTGTGGCTGGCTGGTCTCTTAATCGTCCTGGTTACCAAACCCTGGATAATATTTTAAATGTGTTCCTAAGGGTTTAGACAAAGTGAACTTCCAGAATTATAGTGAAGTTAACAGGCATCTGAGCCCCTGAAATAAATTCCTGTTGGAATGAGGAGATTATAAGTATACAAAGAAGCTCTCTAGTTTACAATAACAAACTCTCCTCAAAGTGGCTTTTTTGGGGGGTGGGGGGGGACTGGAATTTTTTAAAAAATAAATCAAGGACAAGAGAGCCCTGCTTGAGAACTCAGGGTTAAAACATTGATATAGAGCAAAATGTAATGGACCAAATATTCTGAAATGAATCTATCCGACCCTAACATTTACAACTTATAGGTTCATCAGAGAGTTGACTGCCACTACACACAGATCATTCTCAGGTTGCTCTCTGATTTCATGTCAGCCTTCTGTAATCAGTAAATTTAGGACTACCTTTTTATGTCTGCTTCATAATGTCCAAGATTAGAGGCTTTCACTTTCCCTTATGAGGCTCCTCTTACAGGAAGACCATATATGTCATAATTTGTGACAACAAAATCTTCAAAGCAAATGGGAAGATAATCTGTAGGAAAATCATAATGAAATACGTTTTCTTTAATAGTGACTCCTGAAGTATTTTATCTGACAAAGAGGCATCTGAGAAAGAAATTAGTTATGATAATTATGATCATTAACTATAGTAAAGATAAATTATTTTAAACAATTTCATTTACTCATGGAATCTTAAAGACAGCCTTAAGATTGTACAGCCTTAATTGTACAGTAACAGTAAGAGGAAAAAAGGCATAATCACAGGGGTAGTCTTAATGTCATGTTCAAACTAATCTAAACAATATGAACATATAGGTAAACAGTAATATGGTTTTTACCTGGAAATAGAGTTGTGTCATACTTCAATATCACAGATATAGATTACAAGAAAAGCTGTTTTGATGAATCCCATTTCACTCTGTGAACATTTAAAAAAAAAAGTCCGTGGCAAAAAGAATTAGCGTTTTTATTATTCTTGAGAGTGCATATAATCATATTTGTCTTTTTGTTTTAGCACATTACTGTGCCCTTAAACCAAGGAATCACCTTTTAAATAAATATTTGTATGTATCAGCAAATCGGTTGTAATGTAGTTTTAATAAAAAAATAGTGATCTTTGAAGACAATGTATAGGAAGTAAATACTCTTGATTATTAAAGAAATTCTCTGCTTACTAAGAACTTGTAAGGAAACTGATGTATTGATTAATAATGTGAGATTTAAATGAGAATGGTGTGAAATGCAATGAAACAACAGTATAATTAATAACATAATGTGAATAAAAACATGTAGATGTTTTCTTAAGTGAAGGAAATATAAAATCATATAGCAGTAGAGTTTAAAATTAATTTTGAGGGGAAGATTTATTCATCAGATAAAAATGAACATTTTAAGGGCACTGAAAGATCGAATTCATGTTTGCCAGGTGATTCTGAGTATTATTGGAAAAAAAGAAAAAACTTCGAAAATGCTTTCCATACGAAAGTCATAGAAACTAGGCTGCGTTATATTTTCTAAAGCAACATGTGCACTTAAGATTTTTAAGCATAGTTTAATTGTTTTAATACTTAAAATTAGCAAGTACATAATTTTAAAAGTCTAATATTATTCCGAGCAGCAGTAAATTGGGGATACAACATATACCAAGACTTCAATAGGAACTCTTTTCTTTTATATTTTGATTTTGTGTGCACCAGGGGAAATGTATTAACATTATTTTTTTCAAAACCAGTTTTTACATGTGTTTTCTGAATTATTCATACAACTCTCAAAGTAGAAATAACTCTGCCACCATTCAAACAAAGAAATTTATGTTGAGAGCAACAAAGTGTTAAATAACTGAAACTCAGGTATGCTCTAGCAAGAACATCAACAGATGTTAGACTCTTCAAAGTTTAAATTCAAGAAGCCTCATTCACTTCTCTGATACCTTAGGTAAGTTATTGAACTTCTCTTTTGGAACTGACATGAAATTTAGATATAATATATGCCAACACACCTTCTCAGACACTTCCGGAAACAGCAACTGCTGATTTATTGTAATCCCAAATCCATTACTTCCTTATTGTGTTACCTTGGCAAAGCTGACATTTTCTCAACCCTAAGAATAGGAAAATAATGCCAATCTTTTATGATGAGGTGAAGATTATGTAAGGTAGCATGTATAAGCATGCCTGGCACAAAAAAAGTGATGTCCTTTCCCTGGATCGTCCTGCTGATCCTTCATCTCTTTATCTATTTCATGTTCATAATTTAAAAAAAAAAAATCCTTCTCTTCTAAAACACTGCTTCCCTTCATTTTTTTCTTTAATTACTAAGAAACGAAGTCCAAACTACAAAATACGAGTGGCTTAAGAAGTCTGTTAGGGAATAAATCATCTTTTTTTATTCTATGTTCTCTGAAAGTAAACTGTGTTAGAACAGAAAACAAAATAGTAGTTAAGACAATTGAATTCTTCTTTCATTTGCCTCTGCCTTTAATCAATCTCTAAGGGATATATAATGTTGAACAGGATGCATATTTTCTTGGATAGGGGCGAATTTGTTTACCAATCAGTTAAGCTGATTAAATATATGATCTTTAAGACTTATTCCAATTCTAAATTCTATATTATCAAAAAATCAATCTCCACATCAGTAGATATCTATTTTCATCTTCTGTTATTCTAACTTCTCACCTGATAACATTGTCCTCAATTTTGTTAGCTTCAATAATAAAATTCTGACATTAATGAAACTATGACTGTGATTTTCAACCTTGCACAGACCAGGGATTTTGCTCCATTCTAGAAGCTACCAATATTGTATCCTTTAATAAGAAAGACAGGTTGATAAAATATAGATTTATCAGCAAAAATTCATTCCCAATTCTAGAAAAACAACTTCAAATGCACACTCTGTTTATATTATCATCATTTATGTAGAATTGTTGTATAATCATTACAAACTCAGTAATTTCTGATAATAGTGCTTTGTAATATTTGGAATCTAACTCTAAATAGTGTTCTTCATAAATATAACAATAAAATTGCTAGAATATACAGCATACACATATACATATATAATAACACATTTGCCAATTTTCCTCAATGTGCATAACTTAATGAGGAGAAATAAATTGCTTTAGACAGTTTCAGTACACAAACACTGATTTGCACTTCAAGTATACTCTGAAGACATATATACTAGTTGATGGTTATTATCAATAACATTTTTCAGGAAACGAAATTTTATAATTATTCATATTCATACAAAGATATAATAATTGGATGTGTTAAAATTATAGGATTGATTCCTAAACCCTATTTTGATAAAGTCTGGTTAGTTTGAATTTTGTGTGGCTTGATTTGAATCTTTTGTATTTAGAAGGTGCAAAACATAATTAACTACTCGTTGAACTTCCTAATGTTTCAATGTCAGAAAAAAAGAAAAAAAACATATAACAGGTGACCTGTTATTTATTCAAGGATTAATGTGAGAATTGTTCATGTAAATAAATGACCAGGAATGAAAACGAGGCATGGTTTGTCATCACATCTGAATGATTACATTAACCATACCATTTGTTCATCCCAAGAATTTTCTTAAAAAATTTAACCATCTGTATTCCAGGAACTTTGCTAAGATAAATGCAAATGCTCTTTTAATAATGAAGTTCAGCATAGTTTGTAGAAAAAAAAATATCTGTATCCCAGTTTTTAAATTACTTTCGGAGAAAGGCCTGTCCTTATTTTGATAAATTAGTGCATAAAGATATGTAATGTAAATCTAAATAAAAGAGATACCTAGGATGAAAAGAGTCATAAATAAATGCTGTATTGTGAGGATTTAAGAAATATATTTTGATGGTGGGGGGTGGGGAAGAATAAGATGGTCTCTGTATCATGGACGTAGTGTCCTGAACATCCCAAACATCTGAAAGCTAAATTATCCTATAGTTCTGTAGGGAATCTACTTGAGAGAATCTAGGGTGGTTTTGTCTGTTTTCATTAGAACAGACTGTAAAAACCTGTTTTTCATGGGAAATGAGGGAGAGAAATAAAATTTGGATTACAAAGCAAACAAACTGACATTTTCATATGCATTATCTTGGGTAAACTTCATAATAAATGCGTTTGGGTAGATATTTTTCCCCATTTTTTTAATATGAGAAAGTAATGGCTCATCTTTATTAGATATACTGCATCACAGGTAAAATAAATTCTAAGTTGTCTGGGTCTACTAAAGCCCATGGGATTTTTGCATTCTACTAACTTGCCTCATTTGACAAGAGTGGAATTATCATAGAGTTAAATACATCATGAACTCCATTAAATATTTATACTGCATTGCCTAAAAGATATATAAACAAAATATCCACATTATATGGTATTAAGTTCTGAGAAAATTCAGGATAAAATTATAGTTTATTTTTAAAAAAGATGTCTCCAATAGACAAAAAATGAAAATCAAAGAAATCAATCCAAAATTTACATCTGTGTACTCTTAGTTGAAATGTTACCGGTGTGACATCAAAAGTAAATGAGAGAGTTAAGAAATAATAACATATATTTTAAATGATTTAATGCAGTAATTGGTATTTGTCGAAACTACTAACATGTTTTTAAGAGACTACACTGTGTTGAATATAAATAAACTGAGAATGAAGAAATACATCTAGCTTTTTTACACAAAAACCTCCATAAATTATTCTTCTACTAGCTTTAAAAGATGCATAGATATATAAAATTTCCAATAGATTAAATAACATATTTAAAGCCAGCATAACTGATAATGACATACTAAAAAAGAAAAATGTGTGAGTTCTTATACCCTTTTGCTTTTTCAAAATATGAAAAATTCTAAGAATTTCCAAAGCTAACATGTTTCAAAATATGCTTTATTAACATGCCCAGAAAATCAAACTAATGACTACATGATTCAAATCAAAAAGATAAATTTCTAAGCAAAGAAATTTAATTAAATGTAGGAGTTCTTATGCGGCAATGCTAGAAATCCAAAGTTTAACTGAGAATTACATGTATACATATATAATTACATACTTTTAAGTTAATTATAAAAATAATTTTTATTAATTTAATACATATGGTGATAACCAATGGATGTTTCTCCTTGAATTTTGATTGTCTGAATGAGTACTCTATCAAATTGGGAAGGCAATGATAATAACTGATAGCATATAATTCTTTAATGGTTAGTATCTATACAAATATATATATAAAATAAAAAATAGTTACTTTGGGAATTCTTAATCACTAGAGTGTCTGCTTACTCTGCAATAAGATGTCATATACTCATGAATTTGTAATCCAAATTGGTATTTCAGTATACAAAAATTGACACTTTCATAAATAATTTAGTTTTTTTAGTCTTATAGATACGGAGTCGTTTGCACAATATGGAATATAAATGTATTTCCTGGCACTAGTACTTGATGTTAGATTCTCTAATTTGATTCCCAGAAAAGGATACATTTTTATAACATTCTTGACTTATTTATGAGATAATAATTTTATTGATAAATCATTGTCCTAAGTGCATCACTATGTTTAAGATGAGACCTCTAAAACAATACCAATATATATTTTTCTAATTCATAATTTATGAACAAAAAGTCCCCCTTATATTTTGAGTTTTTTTTCTGGGATTTCATAAGATCAGGGTCTTTTGATGAACCTGAAGGAAAATCCCATTTTGTCGCATTTTATTATTATAAAGGGTCTATGTTATTAATCATACACATGTCCACAGCCCAGACTCATAGTAACTATTGAGGTTGTTAGAAGATATGGCAAATGAACTGATATAACAAATAGTAATCTTGGAAAGGAAGGAAAAGATTAAGTTATGGTTCCCTTAAGCATGATGTGTAAATCTGGTATTAGTTTATCTATTGGCATAGTAAATACCATGTGTGCATATGTGTGTGCATGTATACGTGCGTGTGTGTGCGTGCGTGTGTATGTGTGTGTGTGTGTGTGTGTGTGTGTGAATACACCATAAAACTCAGTGGTTTAAAGCATAAACATTTATTTAGCTTCAGAATATGCAAGTCAGCAATTTAGACTGATTCAACTGAGCAGTTTTTCAGGTCACAACTGAACTCATCCACATGTAGACAGTTCTGAAGACTAGTTTAGAATCAAGGGGTCGGTAAGGGTATACACCTTCAGAAACCTATAGGAGAAAACTCATCCTTTCTCTTCAGGTTTATGGTGTTTACTGGAAATCTTTGGCGTTTCTTGGCTTGTAAATCTGTCACTCAGATCTCTGTCTATTTTCACAGAGCTGTCTCTCCATGAACTCACTATTCATACGGCCTTCCATTTCTTTGTCTGTGTCCAAGTTTCTCTTTTTTAAGGACACCAGTCATATTGGACTAAGGACCCACCCTGCTCCAGAATGACTTCATCTTAACGAATTATATCTGCAGTGACCTATTTCCAAATTAGGTTGCATTCTGTGGTCCTGGGGGTCAGGACTTCAACATATTCTTTTGAGGGACACAGTTTAAACAATAACAATAGTGTCATTAATGAAAATAAGGCGTTGATAGGAAGATAAAGTTATTCCAGGAAGGTATGAGAAGAAGATGAGTTTTAATCAGAGCATTCCAAATCCAAGTGTTCAGAATAATATCCAGCTTAGAAAATGAAAAGTTTAGAAATGCAAAATTGGTTTAGAGATGAAAGTGGGGGTAGAGAGAGAAATATGAAACATTGTCAAGGCAAAGTATTGAGCATTAAACCTAAAGACTAGTACAAGAGAGCAGATATATAAATCTGGAAGAAATTTTGGAGAAGAAAGTGTAGAGGAGTAGGAAAAGATACAAAACAAGTACTATTATAAAATTAGGAAGAAAGTGTTTTACTTAGTCAAGTAAGGACCAAGCACAGTATCTGAATAAATGAAACATTAGAAATTATTCAGGGTAACCCAGGCAACAGTTAGACATACTATAATCTTAATAATTATTAATTTTAAAAGGAAGTCTAAAATATATAAAAATCTAAATGATTACTGCCAAATTAAGTAATATTCGATTTGTGAAATTTAGAATTTATGCAACAGCATTTAACATAATTTGACCAAGGAGAATTTCAACTAAAATTTTTATAAATAACATTTATCGTTTTTCAAGTAAGGATCTTGAATGATGGGTGTAAAGAAGGCCAAGTTAATTTATTCTAGTTATAGAAGTCTAGCTCATGGAACATATGGCAAATTTTGAAGATTAAAGTAAATATTCCCTTGAAAGGCCTAGTTTTATTAAAGTATTTATTGGAACTGAAATTGAAAATAGCAGATGAAATGAAGTACATTTCATCATGCTTTTAAGGAAAAGCAAAAGTTTTGGAAGAAGGTAGTAATCTTTTTCTGAATCATTTTAATATCTGAAAGAAGATTACTCAAGGAAAATAAGAGCAACAAATTTGATGCTGGAACACAAATAAGTTTATCCCTAGAAATACTTTTAAAAAAACAAGCAACTAATTAAAAAGAAACCAAGGTAAGTAAAGGAACCAGTCATTCATGGGAAAGTTGATGTAAGTACAGCTATTTTTACATGAGGCCAGAACAGCCATTCCAGAAGAACTGCTTGTACATCTTGCTCCTTGAACCTTTGGACTCTATGAACTGCCAGACCTTTGGATTGGGCCAAACCAAGATGGTTTGTAAAGCCAGTGGGACTGAGGACAGCCCGCCCACAAGGACTGATGATTATGGACTCTCTATATGAAGAATCAGTAACCAATCATGTATAGCTAAAGAGTAACTCAGCTTGTCAGCACCAATAGAAATTTCTTTCTTTTTTTCATATCAGTATTCATTTTGTCATAAAAATCACTTGTTTTCACCCTGCAGTCAACACTTGTTGGGTTTCTGCCTAAATCTGTGCTTCTAGGATTGCAATTCTTTGATCCCAAATAAATATTTGTTGCCTCACATTTCAGCTTTTTAATTTTAGGTTAACACTCAAACTCCCACCTCTGGAAGTGATTCGGTTTTATAACCTGTCTTTTCCAAACTACTCCTTGAAGATATTAATAACTGTGAGGGTTTTGTTTTATTCTAAGCAATTTTATTTGGAATGCTGGCACCGAAATATGGCATTAAGGGATTAAAAAGAACGATGATGCCAGTATTATTATTTTTTTTAAACCTAAAAAGGAATTTAGTAGTATTTAGTGGAAACACACGAGATTAGCAGGCAGCAGAACTAATGAGTTACCTAATTTGGAGCAAGTTAATCTTCTGCTTTGTAAAATGGAAATGCTAAGAACCTGCTTACATTATTGTTTGAGTAGCTGAATGACGCAGTTAAGTGCTTGATGGTGTAAGTTCAACATTGTTTTGTTAGATTTTTACCTTTTAACTGAGAAATATCAATCTCTACTTGCCGACTTTATACCAAATACAATAAAGTTATAGAATTTAGTCTATAATCTATTTTGTGTCTGGTTAATTATGAAAGTAAGGTTAAAATTCATAATTTATTTAGTTTTATGTTATATTATACTTTGGTTTACTTATTATCTCCCAATATTTTATTTAGAATTCTTATAATTTCACATGCCTTTTATAACTGGATAGTCCATGTTAGATGCAGTTTCATTTCCTGTCTACTTTGTATTGATATTGGAGGTTTGATATTCTTAAGAATGCCAAAAAAAAGTCTTGCATAAAGTCATTATATTTACATTCTCTAAGTAATTATGTGTATTATTGTCATATAAATTGGAAAATTAATAAATAGATGTTTGTCTATAAAATTATGGGTAAAAAAATAATACGAAAGGCCCAAATATAACTAGAATCCAACACATGAAAATTCTGGGTAAAAAAGAAGCTGTATTTGCACTTGTACCAATTTTCTGTAGCTACAGGGTTTTCTGGGGATTCTGCTATTGGACTAGAGCCCAGGTCACTCTTGGCAGCTGCCCCATGACTAGGGCAGCAGCTGGTTCATATGCTTATATATTGATTACCCTCCAGATGGAGTGAAAAGATGAAGTAATTATGAATTATTACAGAAAATTAGGTTTTAGATTTTGACAACATGATGAAAACAAACTCTAAATCATGATATTTTTAATTAAAATGATTAAAGATATAGTTTCACTTAATATCAATAATGAATATATTTTAAAATAATAACCCAAATCCTGTAGCATTTTTATTCAGTGCTATAAAATTAAATTGAGCACCCTACCAATCTGTATGGAGATATGACAGATGTCCACGCAGACTCCTCCCTACTCTGAAAGCTTTGTGTCCCTTTCTGCATTTGAGTGATCACAGAAGTTTACTGCCGAAAGATACAGTGACCAGGAAGTCATTTCCTCAGATTTTCTCACTCCATAGCTACTCAATAAGAGTCTTGATTGTAATATATCTGCACAATATTTTCTCAAGAAGAACATATCATTAAATGGAAGCAGGAATCTGACAAAATTCACATTAGCTTTACAAGTTTAAATAGCTTATCATTATGTTCAAGGTTTTATTCATATATCCATTGCTTCACTAACTTGAGGAGTGGTTAATATGTATCAAACGGTACGTAGGTACTTTGGGGAGCGAAGTAAATAAAACACTGCGAGAATTTTCCAATTTTTAGTAATAAAATATAAAAACATGATACAACAGAATAGCAATTACTAAACAGAATATGAACAAATGCTGTGTAGTATGTTGAAAACTTTTTTCCCATTTGCTAAAAGCATCTCAGTGACAAAAAAAGTAAATGATTTAGTAAGCATTTCTCAGCAAAAGAAAGATCGATGTGGCGAAGTAGAGAAGGAATCATAAGATACATCTCTAAATTTATTTGAATGAGTCACATTTTCATTCAACTATTATATAACTTCTATGAGATGTCAGGAAATCTGTTTTTCAAAACATTTTAAAATAAATATTTCTGTTTTGTAAATATGCAACTTTTCCAAAATTTATCCATTGAGTACCCACTGGATGAAAGACTAAGTCCAGTGAACATATAGATAAATAAGACACAACCTTTCTTTGAGAAGCTTGATGTCTGATAGAAAAACCATTAAATAATAGACAATACTAATGCTAAAAACACAAATATTTGAAATTATACACATATATTCATATACATATACATGTAAAACTACATATTTGAATAATGCTTGCATTTACATATACATATCACAATAATTATGATGACATTGTCTCAGATTTTCTGCATACATAGCAAATTGCTCAGAGTCTTGATTATATCACAGATCCAACAGTATTTCCTCAATAATTACTTTCTAAACATGGAAGGGAAGTAGCTACCTTACAAATGCACATCAGTTTGTTCTGTTCAATTGCTTATGATTAGGGATCTCTTACCTTGTTGATCAGATTCCAAAGACATAGAATATGGCATAAGACAAATATAATTAGTGTTCAATCCTTCTATTTTCATTTTCATATAAAAATACCTGATCAAGTCTCACAAGTGGGACAAGGATTACTTATTTTGGTGATAGCGAATCTTCCTGGTGAGAAATAATCTGTGCTACAAAGATAATTTTCTATAATCATTTTATAAAATTCTGTGCTATGTAACACCTTAATAACCATTTATGGAACTAAAACAATAAAATTCTAGAGATAATGGATGTGTTGAATAACCAATTGATATCAATGATGATTATTCTGCTCCTTATGTAGACCAAGTACAGCATGCTAAAATATTCTGCTAATATTTGCCTTCTTGGAATTACAGGTACATTAACCTCATATTTTTGTCTAAAAATCTAAATTTTATTTCATAAAGTTTATGACCTTATTTTAGCATATTTAACACTGATTTTAAACTTATAAATCTATTTCATCAAGAATATCTATATTGAAAGATGCTTTTGTAAACAAAAATGATAAAACAGAAAAAAATTTAAGCATTTTGAGCTTTTTATTCAGGTTCATATCTCACTTTATATGAATAAATTATATATAATTTACTTTTAATATAAATATATTCCTTATAGCTGTTCTAAATACAAAGTCATATGATGGCATTAACTATGAAATCTCAACTTTTCATGCTCTAATACAAAAACAATTCAAAGGAGATATTAAAATAATTAAAATAGCCAAGTAGAAATATCCTGTAAAATTCCAAGTTAAAAACACAAAAGACAGAATTCACTGAGAATTAATTAAACAAAATGTCACTTAAAATTCAAGTCATTGTTTAATTTTTTTGGAAAGAAAGAAATTATGTTTTGACATAATTTTACTAGCATTTTGTAGATTTTATTTAGCAGATGTCGTTTTGGCTCCATAGATAATATTTGTTCTAAACTTTGAGATTTTACATACATTTGTCTTTTAAACACCAGCCACTTCTCTCACCTTGCACACTTAAAAATCCTTTGAATTTACATTATGGACAATAGAATATCATTAAATAAACATGTAGGTAGTTTTTGTTAAATTTAGAAATAATCCACCTATATATTGTTACTGTATTATTGATTTTAATAAACTTTTATAAGAAACATTTCAGATTTCTAATTCAGGTGGAAACAATGTTGCTTTTCTTACATATGTGATTATATTTACATATGTTTTGAACCATTACCACCAAGTATTGATATACCGATTATAGAAAATTACATGCAATTGAAAAAGCTGTGTTAAATAATGACACATTAATTAGCTAGCTTTGGTTTAGGCTTTGTAGGTCATTGCTACATGAAGGTTAAGTAGACCACAGTAAATAAGTTTTATAAGATATTTTATTGATGGCTTATCTTATTTCCCTTAGAAAATTGAAGCAGTCCACTAAAGAGTTTTGCTCTTTTTTTCTCCCACTCCTGCAAGGTAGCCCCGTCTTGCAGCCAAAGGAAACTTTCTAAAATATACTTCAAATAATGTCACACTATGAGTAAAATCTACGGATACATCTTCATGTTCTAAAGATATAGTTTATATTCTTAATCGTGGCTCACCACTGCATTCTCATCTGGCCCATTTTCCCTCTCCATCTTTTACCTCTCTCTTCTAGAATATGAAGCCACATGGGTAAAAAAAATAAACTACTTTCATTGTTCTCTCCTGTCTCTAAGCTCTTGCACATTATTCTTTAGGCTATCAATACTCTTTTCTTTTCATAAATATCCTTTTTACAAAAATCTTCCCTAATCCACCAAGTCCATTCAAATGTCCTGCCTAAGTATACTTTCTGCTTAAGAGTTTCACCTTGCTCCTGAGGTCCATGAATGTGGAGTTTTAAAATATCTGTATCTGTATTATAAATAAGAATATCAATATAAGATATATTATAAGTCATAGAATGCATACAGATTTTTTAATGACACTAAATTGGAAGAGACGCTCACGTATATTGCAAAGAAGTAGAGGAGGAAAACAATCTTACATCAGAGTATTTCAGAGTAGAACAACATTTTACAGATTTAATCACTTTAATCAGCCTCTATTTTGTATAATAGGAAATAAAACTAAAACGTCGTCATCTAAGTGTCTAGGGAGTTAAAACTTTTTTCTATATAGGTTGTTGCTGGTCAGACTATAATGTTAATTGATTTTTTAATATCCAGTTCATTGTTATTTTGACATCCCAAATATTTGCTGTGCCTTACAATGAAGCATACTTTATAATAAGATTTTTAAAAAATAAGAATTTTTTGCATTTTCTGAAAACTCATATCCGAAAAGATATTTGCACACTGATGTCAGAGCAGTGTTATTCACAGTGGCCAGGAAATGGAAGCAACCAAAGTGTCCTACAATAGATGACTGGATAAAGAAGGTGTGGTGCATATACAATGGAATATTACTTACCCATAAGAAGAGATGAAATACTGCCATTGTAACAACATGGATGACCTTGAAATAATAATGCTAAGTGAAAAAGCCAGAGAGAAAAATTTAAATCATATGATATCACATATATGTGGGACATAATCCTAAAGCAAAAAATGAACAGGACAAATAAACAGAGACTCATGGACATGGACTATAGACTAGAGTTACCAGAGAGTAGAGGGGAGGGGGAAGGCAGACAGGGAGAAAAAAATAATTAAAATAATTTCTTCGATTTAAATTAACAAATAATAAAAAAAAATAAAAATTTAATGAGGAAATAAGGAAATAGAATAATCGGGGCAATGATATATACAAAGATAGTCGTACTGTCGAAGAACAAACTGAAGTGCAAAAACAAGTACCATTTTTTGAAGTGAGTAGAACCGCTGGTTATTGAATTCCTACAAGGTAACGTAAAATGAGAATTATCATTCACAATCAGATTTTTGGTGTCCATTTAATAACACATGAATTTTTCAACAGCACAGTTTTTTTAAAAAAGGTTTTTCATGCACATGCCATTTCATAATATAGAGGAGGATCTATTCCACGGCATTCTTAAAGATATTGGCAAGTTTCAGAGTTTTCAGCCTGATAAAATTTCTCAAAATAGACTTTTGGCAAACAGAGATTGGTAAGTGCACACCTGCAAAAGCCCTGTACAAGCAACTCTGTTTTCTATTGCTCTGGCTTGAAACAAAATTAAGAATTGATAGCAAATGAAAGGGCTATATATCTTTTTAAAATTCTCCAAGAATATTAATTCTCACAAAAAAGATTTGGTTAAGAACTAGATGGACTAGATCCAAAATGTAATATGAATTTACCATAATACTTATACAAAGGAAACTAGCAATTTCTAAGATTGAAACTTATTTAGAGTGGAGAATAGGGAGTGGTAATGGCATAACTTTGCCACTAATAATGCTAAATATTTTCCATATTACCAAACTAGCAATTAATGAATAGAAAAAAATATATGTTGCTCCCCCCACCCCCTTCAGGAAGAAGTTTATTAGGAAATGAGGTTAGGATCAATGTTTGGGGAAATCAGGAAGCTGAAATGGGCAGATGGATACTTTAAACCATGATGCCTCAGTTGATTCTATAGCACATTGGATCTGTGTTGGCTTTTAAGATTTCTGAAGAATTAATACTTTGGGGCTGTGCTTTACAATCTCATATAAACTCACCAACGGATATAAGTAGGATTTTTTTAACCTAAAATTTTAATGTTTTTTCATAAACCAGTATATATTATTTGAAAAACTGTTTAATATTCTCCATATCTATGCAAACTTCCCTGCTTTAGAGTTTGTGTACTTTTTTTCTAGCTTTTTACCAACTGAAGTTGCTTTTTTTTATTTAAAGAATTGTATTTTGATTTTTAAGTTACTTCTCTAACAGTTTTCATTCACATCTGCTATTTATTTTTTCCTTGCTTCAGTTTCATTAATTAGATTTACTTTAATTTTGGTTAAATTTTAAAAGAAACCAGTTTATGTATTTTATAAACCTTTGTTTTCAGCAATATTTATTAATGGTACAGCTCAGTTTTATAGGAGATAGTTTGTTTTCATGTTTTAAAATATTTATGAATTACATATTAAATTTTAAAAGAATAAAATTAGTATTTTTGATGCTCACTTAACTTAAATGTTACTACCTGATCATACTTTAAAACAAAAATAAAGACTTTAAGCTGATATTGTTAGATAATTGTTTTATAATTTTTTAGCTTCTCTTTCAAGAAAAAAAAATCTCTTCATTTGAGTTTTGTATACTTTTTAAGGCAATTCTTTAGTTTTAATTAATTTTATTTGTATACTTGCAACTTACTTTTGGGGGGGGTACTTTTAATATAATTATGGCCCTATTTCAGACCCCTTATTTTGTTTTAGTTTTGGTAGATTTAGTATAGAAAATTTTTTTAAAGAAAAGCAGAAAAGAAATACATGCACAGCTACAATGAATACTATATCAAACACATACATATATAAAATATTACAAGGTTTAAATAGGTTGTATGATTTCTGCCACTTTATTTATTTGAGAATTTTTAAATTTTTAATATGCAAGTAAGAAACCATTGACAGTGAAGTTCTTCAACTCCATAGAAATATTATTTAATGTATAGATGCCACTGGGTGTTTTATCTCAGTAACTTATTTTGAATTTCTTGTTTTTTTTGTAGAATTTTTCATTTCTTTAACTTTTGCACTTCCAAAAACTTGCTGTGATATATCTGGGTATGTGTCTAGTTTTCAACTGTTGGGGCCCGACACAATCTGCCCCAAAATATCCCACAGTAGCATATTGATTATTTTGCATTAAGGTCACATAAAAAGCTGCCAATACAAGAACACTCTGACCTCTCTTTCTCTTCTGGTGAAAGCAGGAAATAAATCTCTAAAGTGAATTGTGCCTTTCCTACACCTTGAGATTCCCTTATCTCAAGAGTTTGGGATTCCAGAGCCAAAGAGCCTGACTAAGCAAACTTTTTGCCTCTTTTAATTTACTATTCAAGTGCTTTGTTAAGATTTCTCACTAATGTGTCTCAAATCTTGCTTAGATTCCTATCTAATTAGCACTTTTTAAATTTTGTCCTGCCAATTCTTCACAAATTTAGTGTTTCTTTGTCTCAAAAGTATAAGAGCTGACTGGTTCATCATTTTTGAAAACATCATTTATGATTCTCCAATTGCATGTATTAAATTGTTTTCCTTTTCCTTCTGTTAATCTAGTGTTAACTTTATTATAAGTCCAGCTGTAAGTATTTAAGAAGAGCAGAAGAAGAATTTCCCCCTTCTGAATATAATCATGTTTCCTAGAATTAAGGTTCTCTCTTCATCTACCTTCTTTCTTCAGGAAACATTCTTTCTATAATATCTAATAATTTAATTTCCAATAGTGCTTTGATCTGTTCTCTGTTAACCTGGCACTGGGGTAATCAGGGTGAGTGGTCAGTGGCCCAGAGTGTGAAAGCCCAATATGGAGAGTGATTGATGTGTGGATTTAATCAGCTTCTCGAATGAGATTGATCAGATTCTAGTGAGAGCCTCAAAACCAGGTCAAGACAATATTTTAAAAAATGATATTACAAAATGACTAGGCAATAAAACAAAACAAAAATTATATTTCATCTGTCTTTAATGTAAATTTTAAAAATTATTTATATTTTATCTTTATTGAAAACTTGCTATCTTGCTAATATCTTCTTTTATCTTATTACATATTATTTTCTCTTGCTTATTTTTCGTTGGGATAATTTCTTCAGTTTTATTATGTATGCCGGACCATGTTCTTTTTTAGAATATGTGGTGCATATTTGTCTATTAATTTTTTCACTAATTCTAGGTATAGTAGATATAGGAAGAAAAATGTTTTTATAATAGGTGTGGGAAGACATTCAAAGGTGGTAACATTTGAGAATGAGTTCACTAAATATTTTATTAATAAATTTAGAATTACAAAAGTCCAAAAATTGCACTTTGTTAAATTCTTTTTAGTGGATTTTGTGATTGAGAATCTTTTGTATGAAATTAAATTTGTGAGTTATATACATTGTTATTTATCTCTGTTATTTCCTGTGTTCTGTCACAGATAAAAATTAAATACTGTATAATCAAGACTGTAAATAATAAAATGTTACAATATGTTGAAAAGTTTACATAATTACATAAATTGCACATTTTAAAGCTCTAAGAGCCAATTCAGAGCAACCTAATACACTGGTCTAATCGGAATATTCATGCGAAAGAAAATTATTTTACTGTTCGTAGTGATTACTGAAATCTTGTATACATGAGCAAAGTATTTTAGACAAATTAGTGAATAAGCAGACAAAGGATTTTATAAGCCATAACTATGCATACAAGTATTAGACATTGTCATTTTGCTTACTTTCTTTGGCACATGTAAAAAAAAATTAGATTCAGCATGATTTGCATTTAATTTAGGCAATGATTATACCCTTATTTATATCCAAGAAACACAAGGAAATAAAAAATTAAATGTACTATAATTTTTCTATTGTCATTACAGATGTTCTGTCAGATAACTTGAGTGTATTCCAGGTTATACAACTTAGGAGTTTATTCAGTAAACCATTTATCGTCGGTTTTGTTACAGCTCCTCGGAGATTTAATAATTTCAGAGTTAACAGAGATTTTATAATCAGGTAAAATACCACCCTCATTTTTCAAATGAAGTAACCACAAAATAGAAGCTTAAATTGGACAAATCAAATGTGACAGATTAGTAATTACTGAGCTGAAGCAACTTATCCTCTTATCTTTCCATGTTCTATTGAATTTTGTTTTATAGTTGGACCATGGTGAAATACAAGATATAATGTGCTATACAATTTAATGGTTTATTTGCATTAATAGTAATAATTTGATATTCCACAAGATGCCTTCATCCCATGATAGTATTTCTTTAGTATTTGTATTATTCTGATCAATTCTAGTCAAATGAACATTTAATATTTTAATATTAATGAAAGGAAATTAAGTTTTGGAGAGAAAAATTACAGAACTAAATTTTTAAAAATGTAATGAAAAAAACAATGTTAAATTTGTCCTTTAATCATGAATACACTTCAGTTGTCATGTGTATAGTAATCTATATTGATAAATGATCGTTCTAGAAAACCACCTACAACTTTGCAGGAAAGACTCTTATAGCCACCCACATATGCAAATAGATAGTGACAAAAAATAAAACTTCTAAGTATAATGAGAAAAACTGGATATATTTAAAATCTCCACATCCATACTTAAATATGAATAAGAGTAAAATGAATTGTAAATTACTGATGGATGGAGTTCATACTGAAAATGATCCCTCATATTTTCAATGCATATTTAAAACTTTTATGGAAACCTACAGGCTGAACATCAGCTATAAATATCACATCTAACTCGTGTAAGTTAGCAACTGCTGATCCTATTTTTTAAAATTGTATTTTAACAAGCAAACCTCTTTTCTGTTGGAAAAGCATTTTCTTCTAGCATATACTCTGTAAGCTTCATTTGTTTCCTTACACATTTTCAACAAGAGTGACCCAGATGTGAAAGTTTTAGCATTATTTATATATATGTATATATAATATATTGTATAATATGTATATATACAAATCAGCATGAATTAATGGCTGACTTGTACGATTTTTATTTACTCTTTATTTCAGTGTGTTATATAAAAGTCAATCTTTTATATTATTGAAAAGATTATTAACAATTGAGGTTTGAAATATGTTAAGGCCAATTATAATATGTAAATCATATTTGTGTGTATATGTGTATGTGATTTCCCAATGTGTTAAAAATACATATTATATTTCAAAATTTTGAAATATTTAAACTCTTTCTTAAGCATAGCAAACTAAGAAAGTAAAACTCTCTGGCAGGTAGGATCATTTAAAATATACAAACCCCAAAAGCTTTAACAGTCTTATAGGAGGTCTGGAAAATGTACATTAAATCGGAAACCTAATTTTACCACTACTTACCACAGCGATATGTATTAAATAGCTAATTCTTACATCAACTGATTTTTTCCAAATGTTACTAAGGTTTTAGAAAATGTTCAGGACCATTTCAATGTTTAGAATTGTTGGCGCATTCAGAAACGAAAAAGGCCATTCATTCCATAGCTGTCTATAAACATCAAAAAAAAAAAAAAAAAAAAAAAAAAAAAGAGGAAAGGAGAAATTTAAAGCATAAAATTCCTAATGTGTGATAAATAGAACTTTGGTTTCAATTCTTTTTATCCCTCTCTCCACTCCTTTCAATCGATAGAAAATTTTGTGCTGTTTTGGCTTAAAAAAGAATAATCTTTCAGAAAGACATTCCTGTGTAAGAAGTAGGTCTTGTCATTCATTTATTAGTCACTTATTGCACATATTTTCTGTGGCAGGCCCTTTTGGGGCTAAAATGATATTAAAACATTAATAACAACATTAAAAATGAAAGGTCTTTGTCCTGAATTTTTCCATTTAGTGAGACAAACATCAATTAAATAACTACAAAAATACATGTAAAGTTATAACAGAAAAGGTGTTGAAGAAGTAACTATTCCAATTTCATTGTAAATATATTTTAACAAGGAGTCAAGAAAAAATATTTTCTTAAAGAAGTAACGATTGAGCTTAGTTCTGAAACCAAAACAGGAATTAAATAAGAGAGAAGTAAGAGTCTAACTAGGGCAGGAGGATGGGAAATAGTTCATACATAGTACCCTCTCTATCTTTTCTCCCATATATCTCTCTTTCCATAATAAAATTTCCATCTATGTATATCTCCTCAATCTATCTCTATCAAATTTGCTAAAGGTATTTTCACTGCCACTTCTTTTATGTAAGAGAAAAAGAGAGTTCAGATGCTTCTTAGACATCGACACCCTTAAATGTTACTTCTGATATTCAGCTTTTCAAATTCTGATGTGACATTTTGAGTACATTATTAGCATACATTTGCAAGTATTTGTTGCATTATTTTCTTTGAAATTCTCTAAATTAAAAATCAAGAGGCAAAAGTAAGAAATTCTATTGGTTTTATCTAATTAAATATAACATCTAAGTTTAAATAGATTACTTTGTATATGTAGATGTGACTTTGAAGGATAGGGGATCTTTTATTCACAGATTTCACTGAGTGTCAAGATTTTTTAAACAGTGATATACATAAACTACATCTAGGTCAGGGGACATAATTTCTTTTTTCTTACAGTTTTTTACTAACATATCTGCATATTTTTATATAGTAATAATCCACAGGATACATTAAAAAAAAACTTCAGTACTGAGATTCTTAGACAATGCTTCTCAAAATCCTAATTAAAAATGTTAAGATATATTTTATTATATAAACAGATAAATATTATAAATAATTATAGGTCAAGAAAGCAAACTATATAAACTTTAAGTTATTGTTTCCTCATCTACAATGTTCTAATAGACAAAATACTATATTTGTATTATAATTTAAATATATTAAATATTTCAATAAATATTAAATATTAATTTTATTTAATAATAGCAAATATATGTTTTATATCCCTTATATACAATATAATAATTAAACTAGATGATTTATTCTAAAATCTAATTGTAGCATATTTTTCTAGTAAAAGTAATCTCTCATTATTTATAGTCTCCAATATATTTATAATTCAATATATAAATAACTTGTGTTTTAGTACATTGAGGCTGCTATAACAGAATGCCTTAGAGTGGGTGCCTTGTAAACAACAGAAATTGATTTTTTCAGTTCTGGAGTCTGGGAAGTACAATATCAAGATACTGGCAGATTTAGCATTTGGTGACAACTCATTTCCTGATTCATAGACTATCATCTTCCCTCTGAGTCTTCACATGGGAGAAGGGAGGAGGAAGTTTCCTTGGGTCTCTTTTTAAGGGCACTAATCCATTCATGGAGGCTCAGCCTTCATGATCTACTCACCTCTCAATGGTCCCGCATCCAAATTTCATCACATTGGGGAGTTAAGACTCCGATATGAATTTTGGAGGATACAAAATTCTGTCTATAGCAACTCATAATTTATATTATTATTATTATTGATTTTTTGTTTATAATTAAAGTCTAGCATAATTATTAATAAAAACAGAAAAATTCTTGTTAATATAAGAAACATCATAAGCATTTCATTAATTTAATATTAATTTAGACATTCTAAGCAATGGAATTAGATAAGCAAAAGAAATTGTGGTGGCAATATAAAAATATCGAATGCAAATTAATATTTTTTTGGCAGATAAGATATTTTTTGTATGCAAATACAATAGAGCTGCTTTTTAAACTTAACCATCAAATCATTTCATTGAACTCAGGTTTGGCTAAAGTTTACTATATATCTGACTATAATGAGTGTCAATTTCAAGTAGTTAGCTCTTCCCAACTCTAAGTTCATGATTTCATAATAATAGTTTGGAATTGTTCATGACGGAAGTATTTACACTATAAAAATTTACAAATGCCATAAATCAGTGTCCACCCCTCACCTTTAACCCTATAGAGCATGCCGTTAAAATTTACCAACACATCACTGAACTAGACTCTTGTTTCGCCAAGAAGAGTGTTCTATACATCTTAACACTGTAATTTGTTTATGGGTGAGATGTGATCAGAGATCCTAAGATGTCAGAGGAATTCTTGAATTTTTTTTTTTCTTTTTTGCTAGGGTTTTGGGAAAACGCGATCTTTTTACAATAGGTTTTCTTAAGCAGAATGTTTGTAATCTAGGCTACTGGTTCCCCTTATCACTATCCTATGGAAAGATCCTTGCCAAGAGATGAAATATAAAATTCTAATAATGCTGTTAGTCTTCCTAGGTAAAGTTGCACTTGAAGTCAAACTAACTTCAGACTGTCATACATGTGACCCATCATTTTTTTTCTTTGTTTCTTTATAGCTATCAGTAATGGATTTATATCTCTTTTAAATAAAATTTTCCTGAATACCACATACGTATTAGAACAAACACTATAATGTTACTGCTCCAAGTCTTTGTTGAAATAGGTAGTATTGTAAACTTTTTCCTGGAACACTCTCAAATAAATATCAAAGACCACTTTTCACCTTTGTTTTCTGTTCTAGAGATAAAAATCAGTATATTCTCATTTATATTATTTTTTGTAGGAAATATAGATTATGGAATGCCCTTGAACTCAAATGTTTAGTTTACACATCTGAAATTTTCCTAGATTATTTTCATCCCTGTCATCACCTTTTGAAAATTCAGATTTCTTATAGGAAATCAAAGCAGGTTATTTGTGGGGGGAGAAGAAGTTGCTTTGAATTATTCCCTGTTGATCTCACATACTTAACACAGTTTCTACAATGGCTAACTTTTTTCCCAAGGAACAACTAAAACCCTGTAAGAAGCTAGCTCTTTACACAGTAACATCATGATTTTTTTTTTTTTAGCAAAAGGAAATGGACTGTGATTATTGAAGTATTGTTTCCCACGAGTCTTCAACAAGATGCACCAGAGAAAGCTAATCAGCAGAGTTGTCTGTTTCTTATTATCAGTGTGATCACATGATGCGTGGAAACGTACAGGTTGTTTATGGGGGAAAAAGTGACATTCCTCTGGAAAAAGATTCTACCTATCACTATAGAATCTCAAAAAGTTTATTTGTACTTACAATGTTTATAACCAATAATATTGCCTTGGAATAAAGTAGGTTATATTAACAAATAGGATTTCAAATCACATAAAACTAAATGCATGGGCTTCATGATTTTGGGTTATAGTGATAAATCCAAAATAATTCTGAAAAAAAAATACATGATATATATTGTAGATGGTTATCTTAAAAGATCAAAATAATAAGGTAAAATAATTTGTCTCTACTACATTATGGAGTATAGGCATAGCTCAGAGATATTGTGGTTTGATTCTAAACTAACACAATAACACAAATTTGCATCAAGTGAGTCACACGAGTTTTTTGGTTTCCCAGTGCATATAGGTTGTGTTTACCTTATACTATGGTCTATTAAGTATGAAAGCATTTTGTCTAAAAAAAGCAATGTACATATTTTAATTTAAAGATACTTTATTGTTAAAAATGCTAACCATATTTGAGTCTTCAGTGAAGTGTAATCTTTTTGCTGATGTAGGGTCTTGTCTGATGGCTGCTGACTGGTTAGGGTAGTGGTTGCTGAAGGTTGGAGTGACTGTGAAAATTTCTTAAAATAAGATAACAATGAAGTTTGCTGCACTAATTGACTCTCTTTTACAATTTCTCTGTAGCATGTGATACTGTTTGTTAGTATTTTACCTGCAGTGAAACTTCTTTCAACCTTTTTAAATCCTGCTACTGCTTTATTAACTAAGTTTATGTAAAATTCTAAATCCTGTGTTGTCATTTCAACAATCTTCGCAGCATCTTCACCAGAAGTAGTTTCTATCTCAAGAAACCATTTTCTTTGCTCATCCATAAGAAGCAGCTCCTCACCCCTTCAAGTTTTATCATAAGATTGTAGCAATTCAGTCACATTTTTAGGTTCCTCTTCTGATTCTAATTCTCTTATTATTTTCACACATCTGCAGTGACTTCCTCCGCTGAAGTCATGAACCCCTCCAAGTCATCCATGACGGCTGGAATCAACGTCTTTCAAACTCCTGTTGATATTTTGACCTCTTCTTGTGAATCATGAATGTTCTTAATGGTGTCTAGAATGGCTAATCCTTTCTAAAAGGTTTTCAATTTACTTTGTCCATATGTATCAAAGGAATCACTATCTATGGCAGCTATACCCTTATGAAATGTATTTTTTAAAAATAAGACTTAAATTCAAAATTACTCCTTCCTGAGTAGTAGTTCTCAACAGTGGGCTTTAAATCATATTGTAAACAAATATACTGTCATTTAGGCTTTGTATTCCATTTATAGAGCACAGGCAGAGTAGATTTGGCATAATTCTAAAGGGCTTTAGGATTTTTTGGAATGGAAAATGAGCATTAGCTTCAACTTAAAGTCACCAGCTGCTTTAGTCCCTAACAAGAGAGTCAGAACTGTTCTTTGAAGTTTGAAGGCAGGCATTGCTATCCTCTCAGCTATGCAAGTGCTAGATGGCATCTTCCCCCAAATTAATTAATTAATAATATTACAAGGTAAATCCTTCTGATTGTAATAATGTAATAGTCTGTATTCAATTGCATGATATATTTTCATATTGAAGTATTAGCCAAATAGTTAAAAGACTGCAAGTTCTAGAAATAGATCTGTATTTAAAACTTGATTTCTGTACCTATGAGTTATATGATTTTAGGAAAGCCCACGTCTCTGCACCTCATCTGGAAAATAAATACAACTCATAACTTACAGTGTCATTGTGGCTGTTAGCTGTATAATAAAGCATTGGAACTGACTTAAGATTAAGAACGTGATCTACACTCTTGTCTTAGTATTCAGTGAGACAAGCAGAGCAAAATTATATCTCTGATTTACCAATGAGACAACAAAACTTCAAGCAGTTTTTCTGATTTGCACTAATGTTATCTACTAGCTATTCTCTCTTGATTCCTAAACAATTGTCCACAGAACTCTATCAAAAAGCCTGAGAGGCATATAGGATTTATAATGGGATTTCCTTGTTGGGGACTGAGAGAAGAGGTATCAGCTTACTAAGAATGGGAGACATGCCACAGTGAAATCTAGCATATGTAATGACTTTTTCTAGGTGAATTCAGTAAGGAACCAAGTCAATGTTAAGATTGTTAAGCAACACAAAGCTAAAGATAAGAAACTCTAGATTATCAGATCCCAAAGAGTGGCTCACAGGCCCCTGAGTGTTTTTTTAATGTTCTGCCTGACAAAACGCTAAGTACATGTAAAGGATCTCTGTTGCATACCAAAGTACAATGGTTGACTCTAGGAAAAACACTGTGTCATTATTTTTGTTGTCAGTAGAACTAGCTGCTTTTTAAATAAAGCAACCTTTTTACTTGAAAAAACAACCAATACACTATGGTTATTATAAATTGGGTAATTAACAGCAGATAGTTTCTCCTAAATGAATGAAGTGAGTCTATTACTAAAAGAAAATAACTGACAGTATTTATTGACAGTATTTATTGGCAATGATAAAGTTTGAGCTTTTGAACAAAAATAGGAATACTAGAAATTCTGAATCTTTTACTGTGAGTAAATCAGTTTTCCAATCCTTAAAGCTTTCTGATTAGGTTGGTGGTCTTAACAATTGTGAGTTTTTGACACTGTATAATTAGAAGATTGTCATGTGTAAATAGTCCATTCAAAGTGCAAGGTAGGTCAATGCATTTGAAAGTAACAGCGCATGAGAAATGTTGCTTAGATTTTTCAGTGCAACTAACCTTTAAGAAACTACAACCTGTTGAGTATCTTCAGTAATCTGAAAGACTGATATAAATACTCTACCCTTTTCCAAATACACATTTGTGTGAGGCTGGATTTTCCATTTCCTTTAAAGAAAACTTCAAATCTCAACTATCAAAATATCGTCTTTTATTTAGCCAGCTATTAATAAAATTTGCATAAATATAAAACATGCTCATCTCACTACATTATTTCATTTTGGAAAATACAGTTCTTTTTCACACAAAAAATGTCAATATGTGTTTATTATTATTTTAAATAAATTAATAAATTATTTTAAATTTCTTCAATTTGATTTCTAATATTATAAATATAAGTTTACTTAACCACTATATATAAAAGTTTTTGGGCATCCCCAATTATTTTTAAGAGTGTGAAGGGAGAAAATTTGGGAACTACTATTCTATGTCAGGATTGGCAAACATTTTTTCTGTAAAGGGACAGATAGTATATATTATAGGCTTTTCTGGTCATAAAATCTGTGTTGTAATTACTCAGTTCTATAATTATTATGCTAAAGTAGCCATAGAAAATACATAATTAAATGAGTATGACAGTCCATAAATCCTGCCCTATAAAAACAAATCATAGGTTGGAATTGGCCCACAATTCCAATATAGTTTGTCAATCCTTGCTCTGCTTTAAGAGGACTTCTGTATAGACAGATGTAGGCCTTAATAAAGACATTCTTAAAAAAAGTAGAAAGTTATGCTTCAGAAAGCAATAAGAAAATTTTTCTGTCAAAACTGGGTTGAAGAAATCTTTGACAAATGATAGAAGATAAAGTTAAATAATGCTTATTTAATCAATTATTTAACAGATATTTGTAAATAATTTCCTGAATTTCTATCTTGTCCTGAGACTGATCCACCCTCCCCCTTGAGACAGTGCACATACAAGTATCAATAATTAAATGAATTAAATAATTACTCCTCTACCAACTGGGCCATGTTCAAAAGCAGCAATAACAAAACATGAGGCAACAAAATAATACAAATTGAGAAGAAATATTCTTCAAAAGAATTCTCTGGGAATCATTATGATGAAATTGCAACAATTTATCAAAAGATATAAAGATATCTCAGTAAATAGTGACTCCTATTTTTGCTGCATATTTTTAGAATTGCCATTTTTTCTATGAGGAGCATATATTATTGATTTAATAATAAATATATGGATAATCTGGCAGCCAGTGTCACACCTAATAGTAAAGCAGGAGACATTTTTACAAATAAAAGGATGATTCCTTTACCATTGTTAATAAACATATTTTATAAGTTCTTTTTAAATAATCAGTAAAAAATAAGTTTCATGATTAAAAAGAATGAGGCAGCAATTAATATTATTCAGCAGCACAACAATGTGAAACAAGAATTATCTCTTTAAAATATTTCGAATCTCTCATCTACTAATTTTACTTCCAGGAAATAATTATGTTATAAAAAATTCAAACAAATGCAGAAAATACATTAAAAAGTGTTTCATACTCTATCATGTTTGTTAGTTATAATACTAATGAAGTCAATGAAACCAAATTGTCAACGATAGTTTTCTGTCTAAATTATAATCTCTACTTATTATCTTATTGTTTAAGTACATTATTTATTTAAAAAAAATATTCCAGTCATCAACAATCTTTTAATTCAGAAAAAAAGTAAACATGAAAATTAAAGAAATATTTCAGCTACCTATGAACCACTTAAAGAGATATTTTTTGTATTTTTCCTCAGATCTCATTAAAAATAAGATACAACTGACACTTCTCTTTTCACTTCATTCTTCCCCTCTTAGTCACTCCCTCTCTCCTTTCCCTCTTCTTTCACATCCATCTGCTCGTCCCTTCCTCCTTTCCTTTTTCTCTTTTCCTATCTTTCTTAACTGCTAAACTGTTAGGAGAAATAATTTCCATGCATTAAAGCATAACAAAACATTTATAGATTTTTAATAAGAAAATTGTGGATATTTAGAAGCTACTGTGTTAACTCAGGTGTGAGATAATTTGTCATAAATATGGAAAGAAATAAATAGATTTGAGAAATATTTAGAAGGTAAAATTAACCCAAATTAATGACTAATTAAATTAAAAATTAATGGCTAATTAATACTAATTACGGAGGTGGGGATATTTGAAATGACACCAGGAATTTACTTTAGCATGGAGCATCATGTGAACTATATAGAGTATTGGATAAGATCTAAGTGCGGTGGAGGGGGTTGCTTATACTGCTATCCTAAAATTCTTGCTGTGTCCTTAGAAGATGTCTCAGAGATCACTCTTTCAGGAGGCAAGTGACTTTGCATGTCATCTACCTTTCTCTTTTCTACCAGGTATTTTTGGGAAAGTGGCAGCCTTAAAATCAAAGACTAAAACTTGCTCATGAGGATCCCATGCTATTAATGGCCTCACTGACTCTAGTGGAAAGCAAATATACTTTTTAATAGACAGAATTATTTTCATATGTTTTGCCCCCAAAAGTAAACAGAAATTTAAAATTTATTGGAGGACAAGAAAAGGTAAAAGTTTTAAATTATAAATAAGATACATTTGTATATAGAATGCAATTTTAAATTTTTCTGTGTTTGTAAGTGTGTGTACAAATAAAATATGCTCTAATAATATAAATGACCATCTCTTGGCAAGGGGATTTTGGTTGAATATTATCTCTCTTTTAACTTTTCTTTATTTAAAAAAAAATTCCTAAATTGGTGTTTTCATTACAATCATAATAAGAATAAACTAGCCACTCCCCATATACATTCTTACTATGTCAGTTTCCTGGGACTATTCCACTAATCTCCAAGCCCTAAGGTACTCATCTGTAAAATGAAGATAATCATAATATTTCTATTATAAATTTGTTGTGAGAGACAATTTAGATTCCACATGTAAAGCATAAATCTATGCTGACTTACAAACACACACTAAATGATAATTACTGCTATCTCTTATGTTTATTATTATTACTATTAATATCATTATCATTCAATTTTTTTTATGACTTTAGGTTGTTATTCTATAGCTTAGCTATGAAATATGAAGGATTTTAACCAAGGCCTCTACTTGAGATATGAGAGGAAGATAATTTTAAGCAATTTAGTAAGCAAAACATTTTGGAAAATCATTTAGTATTATTTATCACAGGTATATATATTTGATATATATGGCAAAATATCAAGAGATATTTTATGGCAAACATAAGTTGTCAAAGATATCTCCTATTTGCAGTGTACTGCTTTAGACTCTAGCTTGGACAATTAACATTTTTTTTGTATTTGTGAAATGACAGTGTTTTTGCATCTGAGTTATTTTTCTAAGGTAAAGCTATGATTATGTTACTCCCTTACTTCAATAATATTTTCAATGACTTCCAAATTCCTATAGAACAAAACCCAAATTTTTTAGTGTGGAATTTGATGTCCTGTAACTCAACTAGCCTCTAGTGTCATATCTCTAAGTATCTCATTCTTTTTGTTTTCATCATAAAAGCCCTGTATGTCTTCGTTAATGTGACTTTCTCCTAAAATGTTACCACATCTTCCTAATCTTTGCTTATCAAAATCTTACTTGCTCATCAAAGTCTAGATCAAATGTTGCTTCCTTTGCCAAATACCCCAGAATTTCCCACCATAGGAATAAATATCTCTAAATTCAAATAGTCCTTTTTGTTTTTCTATTATTGCATTGTTGGCCTTAAACAAATAGACAGACACCTCTCCAGAAGATTCCTCCACCCCCCGGAACAACAAATCATTGCAATTTGGGACATTCAGCTTAGTGGCAAACCACATGCAAGTCCCAAGAAAGAAAGGAAAGGAAACCCTTTTATAGAAGAGAAGAGGAAGGTAGGAGAGCTATTATTAACAGAGTTCTTCCTGCCAGCCTTTGTGATTAAGATAACTCATGAGAGCTCCCCCTATAGGCCCTCCCAAATCCAATATAAATGAAATTTCTTTTCATTAATCTTTACAGTATGTATTGTATGTATTTTACCTTGTCAAATAGAATATTAGATACATTGTTTTTTTTTAACTTCATTTTAAGCAATTTAAAATTACCCCTCTTCCTCTGTGCAAACATATGTATGCTGTTTTGCATATTTAGTCCCACAGTTAGTGTTCGTTACTTTATTTTCATTAGTAATTTACCCATTTACTTTATCTTCCATCTTCATAATGAGGGAATTGAAGATTATCTCTATTGCTCCTTTCAAATTTTGTGTAACATCATGGAAATAGTGAGCTGTCCTCTCTCCAAACAAGAACTGGGTGATAAGATTGCCTCTGAGAACTGAAGCGCGCACAATAGATGTAATTAGCCATCTGTTGGGAGTGACTGAAATTGTCTTTAAATGTATTACTGACAAGTTTTGGAATTCCTAAACCCCCATCAAAGTGGACTGTAATCATCTCAGGAAGCAGGGATGGAATGGGACAGTAATCTAAGAAAAATAATTGTCTGTATAAAATTTGTCTGGAGAAAGACAATGCATGCTTTGTAGCAACTAGGTGCTTAGAAAAAGTAAATCCAGAGAGTCAAGTCTTAACAGAATGGTTAGCACTTTTAAGATCAAACTCATGAATTAAATATAGTTGATCCTATGGTATGTTATTATCAATATAGAAAATTTTTTCTATTTTTCTCTTTTTTAAAATTCCATTCTCACCATGCAGTTAATTGTAATATAGATTTTCATTAAAGGATGAAATGTAATGGTAATACTACTAAAACTACTAAAACTATTTCAGTTAGTGAAGAAACATTTTTATTGCAGAAGCTTAATATGCAACTGGAATTAACGTAAACCTCTGCTGACAAATTCAGTAAAACATCTGCAAGCCCTCTCCTCTATTGCCTCATCCACATGAGGATCAGCATTAACCATATGCCAGAATAGTCTTTCATGGCCAGGTATTTGCTTTAAAATTTTTCCTTTGGTTTCTTCTATTTTATCCAGGTAGTTATGTTCAGTCAGACATTTCAATAACTCCCTTCAGTCAAAATGCTGTAAGTATACCTGAAATTTTGGGGAAGTCCCAAAAAATGGAACTTATTAACTCTACAAGTTGGGTATTGTTGGGAGGGGGAGAATTTCCCCCTTCCCTTCTTTAGTTCTTACATCTGGAATAATGATAAAATAATAAAATTACCATAAGACTAGATTAAGAGGAGAAAAACCAATTTAACACATGTACACAGGAGAATCATAATATGATGCTCAGATCATAAAACAAGGCTCAAAGAAATTATCCAACCAAGCACCTTTTTATATTTTTGGGGCAAAGAAACAATAAATTTGTGAAAAATTGACAGGACGAAGGAAGTTAGTGGTCATTAGAAAGGAATCTAAACAAAGCTTGAATATTCTTTAGTTGGTCAGAAATTTAAACCAAATTTGGACTTATGTAGTAAATTAGTAAAGGTGTAGCGAGGCTTGTTTATGCCAGCTTTTGACTCTGGATTTTTTCAACTCTGTGATAATACTGTCTCTCAGCCCTTGGGAGCAGGAGGGCACCTATTACATGGGAAATTTACCTTTTGCTTTTAGTGAGGGCAGAGAGGTCAGTATTTTCTTCTTGCACAGGTTTCTTAAATAATTTTAATTCAAAATAATCAATATGCCATTGTGAGATATCTTGGGGCATCCTGCCCGGGCTGTGTGAAGAAAAAAGAAAAAAGACAATTATCTAGAAAACAGATATCAAACTTCCTCTCCTACGGCTCACTGAAGATTTCTATATAAACAAGTTCAATGAAAGTTCAAAATGCACTCCTTTTAGATAAGCTTGAGATCATACATTTATTCTTGGCTAAACAAGGGTAATAATAATAACACCCAAATTATCATGAACCACTTGATTTATGTTGTTCCAGCTTTGGCAAATAGTCAAAACCCGTAGCATCATTCAAATTATAATTAAATTTATGGCTATATTCTTGTGATAAATTAGAGTGTTCTGGCATATATACGTTTGTTGTAAATGTATAGCAGCACCAGAGAGACAAGAAATCATTATACTTAGTTTCATATCAATATCATTTGAGAACTACTGTCTGGGTCCTGGTGAGGACTCAATAAATATTTGCTAAATGAAGGGATAAATATAACATTTTTTTTTCTATAACCCACTCCATGAGATATTAAAATTGCCCTTTTAAAAAGTATTTTACAACAGATAAGAAAACAATTTTAGGGGGAAAAAAAAGTTTAAGTAGTTAGCTTTCAGAAAAACAATTACAAAGCGGCAGAGTGGAGTTTCAACCCTAGGTCACCTGGATATGAATTTTGCTTTCTTTTCTCAATGCCCATGTTTCAAAATAGCTCCTTTGAACCTCTCTCTTCAAAACACTCATCTCAATAGTCTTTTAAATAAAGTGGGTACTAGGAGATAGTAATTAACAAATTATTTATGTGCTATTTAAACATCACTATAAATGGCACTGAATTTAGTTCTCCAGCAAATTAGGAGTGATGTAGAGAAGGTGAAATTAAGCCATATCCAAGGTAAGTCTCAATTGTCATAATTTTTGAGCATGGATTAATGACTTAGTCACGTAAATGTCTTATTTAGTCTCATCTCCTGTCATCATCATCATCAAATCTTACATATATTTATTGTATACATTTATAGTTTATAAAGTTATACATTTTTTATAGCTTATGAAAAGAATTTTACAGACGTTTGGTGTAATTCTTACCATAACTATGGTTCAGAAAAACAATCTCCACTTTATAGATAACAACTTCGAGATTCAGAGAATTTCAAATACTTAACTAAGATTTGTTAGGTTCTTATAGGGTTTCAGAAACTCATTTCTCCATGTGTTCACTGTCTCTCATTAGTAATACATGAAAGATATAATAATGTTTTATAATTTTTCTTAAAAGACAAGATGATTAAAATCTCAACATTTGCCTTTTTATGGACAAGTAGATTTGGATATAGATGAAACATTTAAAGGATTAGCCATTTCATGTAATCATGAAAAATTTCCCAAGCCTGCTAACAGAGTAAAAAGTCTGAGTTCTCTATGTTTCCAAGTAGATATTTTTTCCTAATACGAACGAAACCAGGTTGTTAATTGTGGGGGTTACACTTTTCTCATTTTTTCACTTTTTTATGAGGGGCTTGAGTGTAAGGATGATATGTTCTTATCCATAGGCCTCAATGTCTATATTAGATCTTCTGAGATTACTTGAGTAAAAAGTTGAGGCTACTACTGATAAACATTTCCTTCAACAACCAATGATTAATCACCAGTAATGACTTGTGCCCCAAATCCCCAATGTCTTTGCTTTAGACAATGTCCAAGATTCCTGTCTGTATCTTTTTTCTACCCCTCTCAACACAGAATAAAGGGAAAAGGTGGTGGAGTGGGTGGGATGACAGGTGGGGAATGGTGAGCATTTAAGTCAGGGTATTTTGTCTCTCTAGTAGCTATTCAATTTATGTATAAAAATACAGTCACATCCATTCTTCCTGTGTAAGAACTTCCATTCAATTGTCATTTTCAAAGATTGAAACCCTAATGCAGTTTGATTAGGGAAGTTCCCTTGCAAAGCCTTTTTATCTGAACCAGTTGCCTTTTCTCATGCCTTGTGTATTGCCATGTTTCTTTGTATAGGGGGTACAGCAGATTTATCATACTCATGCTACCAAATATGTGTCAGTGCATGAAAGTTTAATTTGGCTAGAGCTATGATTACATTGTCCTATAGGGATATCTGTAGGATGCTATACGTTCAGCAGGACAGTTGTTACATGCAAGAGAGCAGAAGTTCAACCAACTGAAAATAAGAGGTTAGAGACAAACTTAACATGAACCAGAGCCAAAGAGTTTCCTATATTTGGTGGCAGTCATTATGACTTGTCTCATCAATACAAAAGAAAGTGATGCCAGTTCAGTAATAGATTTACTTCAAGAGCTTCCTGTACAAAAAAGGCCACAAGGTGAACATGAAATCATGGTAAATGTCTTTAAAAATATAATGAGACAGGTATGCTACAGCATAGCTTCCACTGTCATCACTGCTAAATAGTTTAGTGTTAATGTTTCCTTATTTTTTAAGTACATTGTCAGTATTCAAAGTGAGCTACAAATACTAGTGTTATTAGACATTATAAAAAACCTCGTTGTAAACTAATGTTCTATTTTTAGCTGTGCAATAAAAACAAAATACAAAATAAAATGAAAACACCAGGGATGCTGAAAAAATTAATTTGTATACAGAAGAAATCAAAGTAAAGTAGAGATCTAAATTATGGAATATTTTGAGGGTGCAGGAAATTTTCTCAAACACCATACATGGAAGTGGTTATAATCTTTTTAGAAAGCCAATTGGCATATTATTTTTAAAAAACTGACAAAATATTCATTTTTTTTCTCCAGGGTGTTCAAACTTTCTGAATTTACCATGAGGGAAAAATTAAGATTATATTCACATTTTAATGGATGATGATTATGTTCTCTGAATTATGCATAATAGCAGAAAAGTAGAACTAATGCAAATGTTAAAAAGTAGAAGAAAGTTTGAATAAATGATATAATGATTAAATAATGACTATCAGGCAAAAATATCATATTCCAAAAAATATTTAATGACATAGGGGAAATATAATAACAACAGGGAAAATGATATTTTCTGTGACATTTGGAAAATAAATATTGCCAAAACGTTATATATACGTGCACATTAGTATATATGTCATCATAGTAAGATCATAAATAAGTTCAATTTTCTTTACATTTCCCACATTTTCTAAATTCTATAATAACATGTAAATACGGAGTGATTTCTAGAAAACTTTTACATGTTCACACAATCATGAGCTAGATAGTACTATAAGAATGACTCCAAGGTACAAGTAACTGGAGAGAAAGAGCAATCAGGGGGATCATTTTATAAACTATATGAATGTCAAAGCGATGTACTGTATACTTGAAACCAATAAAATAAAATCTAAAAAATATCTAGAACAATATTCTTTGGTGTTGGTTCTTTTAAAGAAAAAACAAGATATTTTTTCTGGTTATTAACTAGTTACCATTCTTTATTTTTTATTGTCTAATAACCTCAAATCTTGAACTGATAACACTCTTGAATATGTAATACCTATATGCTTAAGCATTGTTCTTGAAGTGAAGCAAGTTGTTAGATTCATGACACAAACACTATTCAGTCTGAACAAATCTTGGACCTCCTACAAGATCCCAAAGTAAACATTGGATTTATTCTGGTTTTATTCCAAAGAACACATAGTTTAGGTAACACTTAGTAAACTATAGAGATAACAGGTTAGAAGAGGAGCCCAATATATTACCAGAATAATTATGATTTGGTTATGGTTTTATAGAGACAGAGTAAGGTGAGTATTAAAATCAATTTGAGGTAAGATCATTAAACCTAAAATTGAAACTCAAAGCGAGGTAGAAGCTGACATATTTTGAGATATCAGAAATATGATTACATAGAAAATCAGCTTCATTAGTTTGGATTCATTCCTAGAATGATATTCTTTCACTATCTTGTATAGTAATATAAAATATTTCTGTTATAATCACTTCAGAGTAGTGACTAAGAGGCAAAAAGTATCTAATATAATAAAACACATACACATATCTTAGGTATTATCGGATCTTCCCAGATAATATTAGACTATTCTGGATAATATTGCATTTTCTGGATAACATGTATTATTCTAGATAGCATCTATAAAAAGTTAAGTTTTTGTTTTCAGAAAAAAAATACTGGATATAGTTGCTAGTAGCCATGCTTTCCTCATATGTAATAGCATAAAATTAATATTTGTGCTCTTGTTTTCAGTTAGGTAAAAAATATAGAACAGGATGAAAATTTATCAACATAACGGTTATAATTAAAAGACTAAAGCAAGTGCTTTATACATTTTTTCCTTCTTCTAAGGACTAAATATATATTCATGTATTACATGTGTGTGGATACCTGTGTAAAACACAACTGAGGAATGAGAGATAGAACACTCTGATTCCTCCCCACCTCCAAATTCATATATTGCGACCTAATTCCCAAAGTGATGATGTTTGGAGATTGGGCCTTTGGGAGGTGATTAAGCCATGACGGTGAAGCCTTCCTGAATGGATTAGTGCCCTTATAGGAGGCTGAAGGGACCAGAGTTCTCTCTTTCCACTATTTGGAAGCACAGCAAGAAGAGGGCTACCTATGAACCAGGAAGTAAGTCCTCACTAGACAACTTGTCTGTCATCACCTTGATCTTGGACTTCTCAGCCTTCACAACTGTAAGATATTAATGTCTGTTATTTTAAGCCTCCCATTCTATGGTATTTGGCATAGCAAAAGACATTTAAGATTATTTTGACACATCACATATAAATGTATTCTCTTACCCCTCAAGAATGGTATTTTAAATAGGAAATCTGAACTAAGAAAGTACAAAGTTTTGTCTTAGACTAACAATTAAAACATAGATGTATTTTGAACACACACACGTCTGAAACAATAAAATTAGTTTGAAATTAATACTGTTATATTTTTTAAAATGAAATAAAAATTTTTAGCTGTCCTTATATTTTTCATTCTGATTACATATGTATATATGGATATGTATGTATATACAGACACATATATAACATGTACACATCCATGCAGAACCACACAAAGACATAGCATGAGAGAAAGGAGAAGAGAGAGTCAGAAGGTAGATATTAAGAGATAAAGATAAAAAGAAAGAAAAAAATATGTTTCCCTGTGCTAATGGATTTCCCCTAGGAAGAAAAGAGTCTCTCATTTGTTTTTCCATATTCATATATTCATTCATTCACTCATTCATTCATTGATAGTGTATTATTAATTTTATGGTAAGTGATGACTCAGGCTTTGGGAATATAATGATGAATAAAATTTTATTTTTGCAATTAATACATTAGTTATAGTTCTGAAAATCAATGTGTAAATCAAAATTTCAAATATTGGCTCATGTTTTAAATTATACAAATAAAATAGCTAGTAATTTTAGTATTGTTCACTTATATATAATGATATATATACACATGTATGTGTAGGTACATCTAAAGTTCAACATAATTTTTCTATTTTGTCAATTCTGATTCTCATGTTTCTTAAATTTGCGTATATTTATATTACACAATTTTGTATACATTTGTGGCTAAAAGTAGAGATTAATGATCATTTTAGTTTGTTCAAAGTAATGTTAGAGATATAAAAAACTACTTAAGGCAGAATTTTACTAGCAAACAATTAAATGGATCACAAAATTATATGGCTATTAGTGCCAGTTATCAATTTATTACCTTTTCAGCTCTAAATTAAAATTTGATTGCTTATTCTGCAAAAGTGAGGCTGAGCTTTTAAAATAATTTTCTTTTGCTATTTGGCACAATATTAAACTTCTTCAGAAGAGGATGCTGGAGCAACATTGCAGGACCTTCTTTACTGGTTCCACTGGGCTCTCCACAGCAAACATGCTCCTCCAGTGCCCAGTTTCTGCACTGCGTTTAGCCTAGGCTTCTACAATGCATACTTGCTCAACAGTAGACTCCTGAAACTTGCAGTGCTTCTCTAGCACTAGCCTCCTGCAGAGTGGATGCCTTATCCAAAGCTAAACACCAGCAGCATGCAAAGCTTCTCCAGTGCAGTTTGCTTCCTGCAGAACTGGCAGGTTCTCCAGAGCCTGCTTCCTTTGGTGCGCAGGTTCCTGTAGCTCGAGGCTCTTGAGTGCCAGAGGCTACTCCCAAGATCTGGTTCTGGAGTGAGGGTGGTCTGTAGTACTCCGAAGCCTACAGATACTTCTGGCACCCATCTTGGATTGTCTTTTAATGAAGTGTCAACAGTGAGACACCTTCCCATGAGCACCTAGACAGCAGGATTCCAGCAAGTTCTGCCAGTGCAGATCTAAGCCCTGGGGGAGGGGAGAAACTTTTCTTTGAGTGCTCCAGCCCAATCCTAGAGGTAGCGGCCGCACCTTCTATCTGTTCTCATATTCTTTGGAGTTCTTTCTTCTCTTTACTTCTTGCTGCCAACGATGCTTTACTCCAATCACCTGTTATAATCATTTTGTATATTAAACTTTCCCTTAAGTAACTGTGTGGTTTCAATTTCCAGATCGGACTCTAATGAAAATACTGTTGAATAATTACATTGGCTACAATAACAAGACTAAAATGTTGACCTGGTTAATTTAGTTATTAATTTTGTTTCATATCCCTTACACTAGACAAGTCACGAAATGGTTGAGCATGATACAATCAGTTTCATGCTTCAAATTTTTATAGGATTATTGGCAAACTAAGTCCTGGATGGTTGTCAGAATGGTGAAACAAGTCAAAGCCACAATATGCATTTGTGTGAGCTCAGGCTCTTTCACTGGAAAACTTAGGAAGAAATCATAATCTTTAAATAGTTGAAGGTTTATTATATGTCTGAATAATTAGATTTGTTGTATAATCAATTTTAAAAATGAGTACAATTTGTAAGAAAACAAATGTTGTAATAATAAAGACTTCTAACAATTGGCTGGATTTAAATGGAGTAATAATTTCTCTGTCATTAGAAATGTTTAAATTAAGTCCAGGTGCTGCTCTTTTTATATATGAGTGAAGAGTAATTTGTATCATAAAGTAGATGCCAACTACAATCATTTTTCACTCTGAATGTCATGAATCTATCTATTTCTTACCATAATGTGATTGACAACTGTTACCAAAATTGTTTGTGAAAGATTTTATCTGTCTTTCAAAGAGTGCTATATTATTTTGCAAATTTATATTTATATATTAACATTTATACTTTTCTTCTGATTATTTATAGTTATATAAGTCAGTGATGAAAAGCAAGGTGGTTATCCAAATGTAGTCTTCTTAACTGAAGTTACTTCATCTGAAATATAGAGGCTTTCAATAACAACAATAAAATGAGAATAAAAAATTCATATAGGATTTAAATAATAGGATTTTATACTATAAATACAAAGCTTTTCTTCCTGGATATTGTAATCTCAGTATAATCTCATATATGCAATTATTTCTCTTTACATTATTCTCTTGTCTTTATTGGAAAAACAGGCACTGGTGGAGCTCATGTGACATGTAGTCTACTGCTTAAATTGTTACCTAACAATTCAAGCACAAGAATGCTTGACCAAACTTTATAAGTAATTTAAGGTTACTGAATAAAATGAACTAAGCTGGCATATGTCCCACATACTGGAGTGACATGAGAGCTTCTATGAGCGTAATTAGTCAGGAATCTGATTTCACTCTTTATTCTCATCACTTGTAAGATTCTGAATCTTTCTGTAATTCTTGGGTATTGATGCATTTCTAACATTTATGGAAATGCATTATCTTATGGTTCATCAACAATGTAATGTATTGCACTTAAATGTTCTTTTATTTTCTATTTTATTGTCAAATTCAGAAATTTGGTACTTTTTTGGTTTTATTTATCTATTTCATTAAGGCTATTTATTCTAAACTAAGTAGGTAGCGATGTCTAAATTTATTTGCCAAGTTGATCAGTGTAAATAGGCAACTTAATAATTCAGGGCTTACAAAATACTTTAAAACTGTATTACATGCCATATATATATATTTACTTATCTATGTGACCAAATATTTTTTATTTAATGCCTGTTAAATATCAAGAGTTATGTTAAGTTCTAGTTATAAAAAGTCATAATAATGTTTGTGTTTTTCCCCTCAATGGAAAGTGCCATCTCGTTTGAAAATTGACTTGAATAGCTGAATTATAGAAAAATCAGGGTAGAAGGGTTTTGCTCAATGTGCTATGGGTGAAAAAGAAACATTAATGGTCAATTTCAGTAAGTCATGGTGTCATTTGAGCAGATTTTATACAGATTTTATACAGACTACTCAGAAAAGGAATAGGACAGAGGAAACCTTGCAGACAAAATTTTGTACATGCGAAAAGTATGATATAGTTAGAGTCTGATGTAGAAGTGAGAAAGTGAGACAGGATGTGTTTGGAGAAGTAGTAGATACTAGGTAGTGAAGCACCACCAAGACTTAAGAAGACTTGAAACTGTATTGCTTTTTCATGTCTTTATATAGGGACCAGTTAGTATTTTAATTTAGAAAAAAATATCAATCATCCTCAAGATCTTCTTTCACATATATATATATATATATATATATATATATATATATATATATAACATAATCATTACAGGAAATAGATGATATAACCAAGTTGAACAAGCTGAAAAACATTTTTAAAAAGAGACTATTTAAAGTTGAAGACAAGGTTTAAGTGCAACCATAGATATAGTGTTGTCCTGCAAGGTCAGTCTGGTGTAAAGAAAGGTAAGCATGCCAAGGATCTTCACGTGAGATACAAAGTCAGGGCAAGAGGAAAAGCTGGAAAATGTATAACCCAATTTATCTTTCATCTTTTCACTTATACCTTAACAGTACTACTCTTCCATCTGTTAGCCGAACCCACAGGAAACCAAAAGGATCAAGGGGTCTATTGACCATTATAGTCCACTTCTAGTGCAGAGAGTGGGGTGGAAGATGGGAGACAGTGATATCTGAAGGAGGAAAATATAAAAATAAAAAAAGATACAAAATGCATTATCTTACATGAAATTAAAATCAAAAGAACTTTTTAATTTACCTCCTAATTTTCTGTTATCTCTGCCTGAATACACATTTAGAGTTAAGTATTTGAGTTTTATTCTATACATAAATGAATTCATTGAGGTTTTACTAAAAACACAATGTGATGTTTAGATTTGTATTTTTAAGTCATCTTTCATAACCTTTCTAATGTGAAGGGTGGATGAGAAGACAAATCTACTGGATATTTAATAGTCCAAGAAAATGAAAATAATTATATGAATTGCATTGAATAGCACTGAGGACAGCAAGGAGAAAATAGAAAATTATCAAGAGGTTAATTAAAATTGTTTGCTAAACAGCTTTATGTCTGGATCTGAGTGAGAGTATGTCTGTGGAAAGGGTAATGCTGTTGGTAAACTATGAAATTAAAATTCATTTCAAGAATTTATTTTGGAGTTATTGGTTATGACATTGACTAAATACAGAGGAAGAAAAACATTTAGTTCTTGGGGAGATGAAAGCAAATTCAGTTGTGATAATGAATTAGAGTTGGCTATGAAATGTACAAATGATTATTAGTGATAAGTAGTCAGAAATATGTGGTAAAGCTGAAAATAAGGGCTTGAACTAAGGACGTAAATTAAATTGAAATCATAAAGATGGATAAGATTTCTGAAGGAGAACCACTATAAAGTGAAAAGTGTCATAGTTGAGCCATCCACATTTTCAAGATTAATAGACAGAAGAAAGAGAAATAGAAGATAAAATGATTTAAAGGAAAGAAATATAAAATTTTCATTATTCACAAATGAATAAATACAGGCAAACTATTCTAAAATTGCTAGAGGAAAAAGACCTACTAAGTAAATTCAATACTGGTATAGAATACAAAATCAATTTTGTAACTATATGCTAGTAATGAAAATTTACAAAATAAAATGTAAAGAATACCACTTAAAATAGTATCAAAAGACATAAAATGTTTGGGATTATTTTTTATGAAAGTCATTTAAGATTTTTACATAATAACCATAAAATGTGGCTGAGATAATTTTTTTTAATATATAGAATTCCATTTATTTATTTGTTTGTTTGTTTGTTTGTTTGTTTATTATGGTGACATTGATTAACAAATTTCAATAAATTTCAAGTGTACAATTCAACAATAAGTCATATATATATATATTGCATTGTGTGTTCATCGCTCATAGTTAAGATTTCTTTCTGTAATCACATATTGAGATAAAATTTTAAAGTCTTAAATAAATGAAAAGTATAGCATATTAACGGATTAAAAGACTCAAAATTATTAATATGCTAAGTGTCTCCAAAATGATGTACAGTTTCAATGCAATCCCAAAATCATAGCAGGTGTGTGTGTGTATGTGTGTGTGTGTGTGTGTGTGGTGTGAATAATGGCAAACTGATTCTAAAACTTAAATAAAAATAAAAACTTCTAGAATAACTAAAACAATCTTGACGAAGAAGAACAAAATAGGAAGACTCTGACTTTTAGTTTTACTATTAAGCTACAGTAAACAAGGCTGCATGTTTTAGCAAAAAGACAAATAGATCACATGAACATAATAGATGGTCCAAAAATAGACCCCCACATATCTATATTATGATCAAATGATTTTTTTCAAGGGTATTGAAACAATTCAAAAGATATTCTCTTCAATAGATGGTGTTGGAATCACTAAACATCCACACGAAAAATAAAAGAACAAATTTTTACCTTTCACTCACACGAAAGCTCTGAGGTGAGGTGGAAGGTTAATCTTCGAATGGCTTGATCATTGTAATGTATTTTATATACATATTTCCTTCTTTGCTATAAGAATGTATACCAACAATAATTATTTACTCTCTAAATACATATTATACCAAGAACTTTGAGAGGGTAATATTAGCAGTGGTAGACAAACTTCCATTACACATGATAAAAGGAGATATCTAGAATGATTTTTGAGGATATATTTGAAGTGTCAGCTAAAAAAAAAAAAGAAAGAAAAGGAAATGGAGTTGGGTTTGGCTTATCTGTACATCTAGATCTAATTCTGCTATTGGTTCTGTTTCTCTGGAGAACCTTGATATAGAAGTAATATTCTAGAACAGCAAAATCCTGTAGAAAAGACAAGAGAATAAGCCTAAGTACCTCTCAACAGCATGTTGAAAACACTGTTATCTCATGTTATTTTCCACCTCAAAACAGATTCATGGACATAAACTGTCTCTATTTCACTGCTCTAAACAGGTTCTAGGAAAAGACAGTGAAGGTGGTGAAAGCACAAGTGTGGTAGAAACTTAACTGATTATTCACAAATTTTCATGTTCACAGAAAAGTCCCTAGTGTTCTTTAGAATAACACCAAAATTCGTTCAGGCATAGACTGACTCATTACAATACCTCCTCCATCAGTTATTTTTCATGAACTTTATTGAATGAGAGTGGCTATGACTTTTATTTAGTTCATTTGAAGATCATATGTAACTATATTATAGAAATAATATAACAGTTAGAAACTTTCTACCAGATTAAAAAGTAAAGATTAAGTCCAAGTCCCTGGGTATCTCTCCGAGTCTAGTTTTTTGCTCTTCCTCTGCACACTTCCATATAAAAGGCAATTATCATCTGAAATATTTTTCTTTTTTAAAAATTAAATTTATTGGGATCATATTTGTTAATAACATTATATGTTTCAGGTGTACAATTCTATAATACACCATCTGCATATTGCATTGTATGCTCACCACTCAAAATCTAGTCTCCTTCCATCACCATGCAATTCATCCCCTTTACCATCATCCTCCCACCCTCCTTCCTCTCTGGTAATGCAGAAATGAACCAAACCAACCAAACAAACAATAACTTCATCTGAAATTTGGTATGTATTAGTTCTATAGGTATTCGCAAATTTTCTTACATTTTTACCACAAAAACACATAGTACGGTTTTGGTTGTTTTTAACCTTTGAAATAAATTTTATTACATAACCTATATACTTTTGCAACTTCTTTTTCATTCAATACTATATTAGTGAGATGTCCTTGTTACTACACATTACTCCTGTTCGTGAATTTTCTCCACCTTAGTTTTGGCCAACAGTTGATAGGAATAAGCTAGTGAACTTCCATTTTGATCATCTTTGCATTTTTTCTTTTTTCCTTTAGCGAAATTTAAAGTACCCTGATGAGTTTTTCAGGCATTTCTGGGTGAGAGAACTGACTTTGGCAAGAGTTTGTATGCCACAGTTGTTTTCTCCTTTCAGAGCTGAGCTGAAGTGTTAATTACTTATTCCAACTGGCAGTCTTGCAAAATTTCTTTGAAAGCAAGGACTAAAATTGTGGAGATAGTAGCTGTGAAACAGGAGCATGGCAACCCACATTTATACCAAACAAGGTAACAAAATTGACGAAAGTATTGTCCCTAAAACTGACCCAAAATTTTAAACAGAACAAAGGAAGATATATACAGATCACAAAATGATGGAAAGTGGCATATAGATAGAATAGGCTTCTATAGTTCTGCCATTTAATCCACATAGAGACAACACTTTTCACATTTCACAGGGTGGGATATTTTGGGAGTTGGTACAAAAATATCTGAATCCTCAAGCCTCCTTCTTTATGTCCAGATAGTATATGTTTCCTATACAAGTGAGGTGATGATAATAATAACAAAATCCTCTGAATGCTAAGCTTATTCTGTACCTAACAGCATTCCAAGTACTTTACATGTAACTGATTTATTCCTCAAAATAATCCTATGAAATAGAAACTGTTGTTTTTCCTATTTACAAGTGAAGAATTTGAGCACAAAGAGATTAGCTACCCGGTTCGAATATACAAATCCTACAAAAAGAAAAAAAGCCAAATTGAAATCCATGCTAGAATTTTCTCATTTAATTAATCACTATCCCTCTCCTAATTATTTCTGTTAATCCCTGGTGAAGAACGTCACATTGTAGGAATCAGCAAATTTAGATCCCTTTCCAACATGCCCTAATATGAGCCCCGTAGATGTTCTAAAGGCTGTTCCAAGATATACCAAGATGAGTGAAAAAAACTTAGATTTGATTAGACTTAAATTTCTCTTAAATCTACATCTATAATCTACTATTTGTAGGACTATCAATTTTCTCATGTTTAGATTGGAACAATAGTGCATCATGCATTGTTGTTGTGACTAAACAGATTGTATAGAGTTGTGTTGAGCACGGTTCCTGGAATTAGATTAGAACAAAATATGTGGACAGTCCCGTGATGTAAGCGTAGGGAACTACTAGCTGTTAGAGGTCATTAAGTCTCAAAGATAATTTCAGAGGCACAGTTTCAAAAGAAACAGCTCTACCACCACCTCTGTCGCCACCTGAATGCTAGAATTAAAATGAAAAAAGGGCCATGCAAGTGACCTTGGTTGGGCACAGTTTCTCAAAAGAAGCCTATTGATTCATTCCTTCAACAAGAGAGAAACATATGAAGAGACTGTCTTGTGAAGTCAGTGACTGACTGCACAGAGTCTAATGTTTATTTTCTGGTTGAATGTCTGCTTATTTACTGAATGTGCAGATCTTCTCAGGGCTGCCAAAGATGGACAAGACCATGGGTAAGACTTGGCAGGCGGGATAGTGGGGAGAAGAGAGGGCAAGTGCACCCAACCACCAAAATTCAATATCAAGGAGTCAAAGATAATTGATCTATCTCTTGTTTGCATGGTTCAGGGTTGAAAGTCACAAAGAGGAGTGGCTATGAGAGACAAAATCAACATAAAGCTAAGAGGCACTTGTTTAATTTGATATGGCATTTCCAGTGGGGACAGCCAGAAACTTCTTTGAAACATCAATAGACCAGGATTACCTGATCAGACTGCTTAGAATTCAGCTCTTATCAGCAGGGCTTTCTTATGCTACCAGGGGCCTCAACTGAACAAATAAAAAATGAATTAGAAAAGTAAGTATGAATAACCAAGAAGCAGACATCTAATTTATTTCAGAGAGTCATAAAAGGAAATGACATTTGTTTTCTCTTACTAATTTTTCCTTCAGAACCTGAATGGGAAGCATAGAAATGTAAGGAGGCAGGTGAAGGAGCAGGTGTTTGGATTTCAGTGAACTCCAGTCTCCTCCAGATGTCACTTTAACTTGCACTGGTGAGGGACTGGACCTGAGAGAGAAAAGCTTTGAATAAAATGTGAAATTGAAAATATGACACAAAAAGAGTACAGTTGTAAGATCGAAAAGTATCTGTTTCGATAACTGTAAGCATATAGAATGTATAGAATTAAACTGATGTGCCATTCAGGAAGTTAGCTGCCCAGTGGTAAAGGTGGAGGTGTTGATAGAACAGTGCTGCTAGCCATTATTGGAGAGGAAACATAATTGAATCTTTAAACATCTGCAAGTTAAAATTGCATACTTAATCAATGTGCCAGTTATTAAGCTATTGCCTTGCACTTTGAATTCAACTTTCTATGTTCGTGTTGCTGGGGCTGGGACAATGGAAACCACAGTTCTCATTTATTACCTGGTTCCTTGTGGTTTTCTCTTAATAAGGCAACTAGAGGGACACTGGAAGATTGGAAGAGGGAAGAAAACTGCCCTTCCTGTTTGCTTGTTATATCTGTCTCTGCATTGCCTGGCAATATCCCTTCACCTTTTCATTAACTATTTTCTAGCTTTCTTAGCATTCTCAATAGAATTTGGACAATGCCATCCCTTCAGAGGTATGTCACAGATCCACAGGACCCCTCCTCTCAGCTTCTAGGTTCTGATATACTCAACCTCTTTTCTGTCTTCTTCTAGCCTTAGAGGTGATATTTGCTTCTTAAAGTTACTATAACTGTATTAACTCGGTATTTCATTGACTAGTTTTCTAACACTAGTTTAATCATGTTCTTATAATAACCTGTCTCTTAAAATAACTGGTGTTTCTCTTGCTTTCCTGACTGGTCCTTGATGGATAGAAGGTATAGATAGTAGCTACAGACTTGGTACGTATAGGTACTCAGTTAATATCAGTTCCTGCTTCCTAGCTGGAGGTGCAAAAATAAAAGTTGGAATTCTACAGTTTTTCTCTTCTCATGAGTATTTACTTGACTATTAATATAAATATTGTCTTCATAATAGAACCATGAGGATTTTTTATACAAGGAATAACCCTAATATGCTAGTGAATATATATTCATTATACATGTGCATATATACATACATTTAGTACCATATCACATATACTGCTATATACATATATGCATATATGTATATAATTTATGTACATCTTTTTAAAATATACAAAAATATTAACATATTAAAATATATAGATCTCATATATATGAGAGAGAGAAAAGAAAAGGGGATATTACCTTTGATTATGGTAAAAGTATATTCTAATTTAAGATTTTTATAGTGATTTTGCTGAGATAAACAATGTTAGAAAACCATATGTATAATTTGATAATCAGAGATGTCATGATACCTGCATTTTAAATCTTACATCTAGTAATTGTAGCACTCTAAATTTCTAAGCTTTCAAAGTTACTACCTAGGTTACTCCATAAAGGCCTTAAATTTTAATCAATACATAACTAAGGAATGTGCTTTATAATCTTGTCTCTGAGCTTGGTACTTTTTTCCTGTCAGATTGATGGCACATCCACTGAGGAGCTTGGCTACCTCTACATAAAATCTTCCTGGTTTTAGATTGTGAATTTTCTCATGTTATATTTTCATCTTTAATATTTAATTAGATTTTAGTACCCACATTAATTTGCTTTCCCATTTTACTTTATGCAGATTATTTTTATTCTGATGATTTTACATTTCTTAAGAACAACTCAGATATCTCCTGAGAATTACATGAACTTCAGTTGTTTATCAAGGTTGAAATCTCATTCTGCAGTAAGGAAACAGATGCTGCTTATATCACCCCAATGAATCTGCTGCTTATATTGCCCAAATGAATCTTCAACGTTTGAGCATTTTAGATTTTTCTACCTGAAACCCTTGAGTAACAATTAGTTTCTAACAATGTACTTCAGTCTTCCTATAGAAATCTCTGATCACTCATAAACTTATCTAGTCACATAGAACAATACATAAAAATGAAAGAGACTTATTTTTCACCATCCGTAATCTCCAAGTGAACAAAGTTTGAATTTCCCATCATTCTAAGGCTCCACACAACAGAAATAGATATTTCCTTAAGTGGTTCCAGAGAATTGTTAGGAAATAAAGTGTTAATAGGCATTTAAAAAAAGAAGAAAGAAGAAGAAGAAGGAGGAGGAGGAGAGGAGGAGGAGGAGGAGGAGGAGGAGGAGAGGAGGAGAAGAAGAAGAAATGAAAATAAAAACAATGAAGAGAAGAGGAGAAAACTTTAAAACCAAAGAGCAGTTGCTACAACAATTTTCTACTATTTTGTCTCTCCAGTACGTACTGAGCTACATGAAAGCAAGTCCTATATTCTAAACTCTACATGCTTGGGGCCTAGTGTATAATAAGAGATTGGTGAATAGATTAAATCCGTGAGTTACCTTTCAATCATTCATTTATTCATTTGCCATATATTCACTAAGTACGTAATTTATGCCAAGCAATGTAAGTAGAGCAGGAAGAAAAAATTACAAAAGCATTGACCAAAACTCACTGCTTTCATGTTTATATACTAATAGAGTAATATATACAATATTAATTCAATATGTAAAATACATAGGGTATCAGATAACAAGGAGTGTTATAGAGATGAACAAAATAAGTAAGTTGGATAGAGCAAGTGTGTATATGTGTGTAATGTGCAATTTTAAAAAGGTTGGGAAGACTTTACTGAGAAGGGACATTTGAATAAACACCTTAAGGAGATGAATTAAAAAAAAATCAGTCTTGTAACTAAAGGTAAAGGAAAGGGCAAGTGCAAAGGGCTTGAGGCATCACTGTGCCAGGAATGCTTAAAGAATGAGAAGGACTGTACATTGGAGGTTGAATGAGGAAGAGGGGTGAAGAGTAGAATATGTGATCAGAGAGGCAACTGGAACTTAGATTCAGTAGCTTCCCATTAGCATTACAATCTTATATTTAAATGAATATAGAAACCATTGGAAAGTTTTAAGCAGAGGAGGCTAATCAGATTAAGGATGGAAGCAAGAAGACTAGGTAAAAGTCTACTGCATAACAATAAGATAGCAAGGATGGTTATAAGAAATTATTAGATTCTTTTGTATCTTGAAGGTAGTTCTAACAGAATCTACTGATGGATATGATATGGGATATAAGGGAAGAAATGAGTCAAAGATGATATAAATATTAGCTAATAGTTAATTGATCACTTATGAATCTGTCACTGTTTTAAGTGTTTTACCTGTATTATCTAGTATGTTTACTTTTATTAAAAATTTTTTCTAATAGAAATTATTTTTCATTTATAGAGGAGGAATTTAAAATATCAAGAGAGCCTATGACTTGCTAAAGTCAAAATCTTGCATGTGACAGATCTTGAAATCCAATTCCTGGTTTTGCTGCCCAGTTCTCAATCAGTAGGCTCTGCTCCTTCTCCGTGATGGACTCGAAAGTGTTTCGAGAAACTGAAAGAATATAGTTGCTATTGAGTAATATGAGGAATACTAGGAGAAAAAACTTTAGAGAAATATTAATTTGGTTTTGAAGATATTGTTTGAGATGTCAAAGTAGGAGTTGGATATACAGATATGCAAGTAAAAATGGGGGTTCAGGTTGTAGAGATAAAATTCGACATCATCAGACTATGGATGGTATTTAATAGACAAAGGCCTTATGGAAAATGAGTCCAGATAGACAGTCTGATGCTGGGTCAACTATCCATTCTACTACTTTATTATCTTTTTAGCCAGAGCAAGAAAAAAAATAGCAATAATATCAACAACAACAACAACAATAAGGAAGAAGAAACAGGATTTGGAGCATATTATTATTTGTCATATTAGAAAAGTTCTCTCTTGGTAATATATTACAGATCTGCTCCTTATTGTGCTTTCTTGTGACTTAAATGGTTAAGAATTTTGTGATCAACAAGTACCTTTTGGTGATTTTTTTTTGATATGTTAAAATCATTTTGAAAGTGAAATTAAGTTTCATTTTTAAATTTATGAATATGAAAAGCCAGGGCTTTCCTGTCTAACAATGATAAAATAATTTGAAAACAAATACATCATCTCACACAATAAACTAACTGTGGAATTCAACATAAGGTTAATTCATATACAACTTTCATTAGGCACATATGTTACAGAAATATGAGAAAATATGCTGTAGCAATGTATTATCTGTCATACATTTTCAGTATTTAAAGGAGACGATAAATAAGAAAGTAAGGCTGCAATCAAATTTTTATTTAACCAAGTATTTAGTATCTACTATGAGTCAGGCATTATTGTCTAAACATATAACAAATATTAACACATTTAACCCTCCTGACAATTCCATATGGTACAAACTCTATCATCACTAATTTATAGATTTTTAAAATGAAGATATGGAGGGGTTAAGTGTTCAGAGACAGAATTTAGTAATTGATGGAGCTAGGATTTGAACCCAGACACACTGGAAATAGATTTTTGCTTTTCAACCACATGAAAATGTTATTCTAATTGATCATTGCCTTTTCTCATATTTATCTTATTTATATGTTGACAAATGAGGTGTACATTTTAAAGATTAAGAAAGAGAGATTTGCCTTTTAACTCAAGTAGACTTTTGTTGCAATATATCCTTTTGTTGAAGTTTAAGACAATGACTCCATTGTTTCAGCTTCCTTGGAGAGATGGCTTGCTTTACACACTGCTTGTATAAATTCTCACATCTACTCACTTTTATCCACTTTATCTTTTCTGTCCTCTATCCCGCAGGCAACTAAGGAAAGTAGGTGTGGTCAACAACACTTGCTCAGTTCTCCTTTCAAATGGATTATTAAAAGTCTAAAGGAAAGAAAATTAAGAGGTTTATTGATCTAATTCCATAATTTTCATGGATGGAAATTGAAGCAGAATGTAATCTAAATCCATTCAAATAACACTTGGCATCAGTGAGGGCTTAATCAGAACAGCATTGACAGACTTATTCTATAAAGGACCCAACATAAATAGTCTATGCTTTGTGGCCACATACTTTCTATAATATATTTTATATCCTTTAAATTGTAAAAATTCTTCTTAGCTCTCAAGACCACATAAAATCAGGCTGCGGCCCTGTTTTCCCCACTGATTATAGTATGTTCACCTCTGAGCTAGATGTACACTTTTAAAAAATTTGCCCAATTCTAATTTACATTGTAACTATGAATCTAATTATTCTTTTTCTTCTATATTTATCTTTCTATGAATATTTATTAAGCACTTACTATTTGCTGAGCCCATCCCTGAAGCTGAGGTGAGCCAGGCAGACCAATGCTCTAAATCAGTTTGTCCTGCTATAGAACAGAAAATAAGCACATCTACAAGTAAATAAAAATATAAATTCAGATATTAACAAATGCATGGAAGAAATTAAAACAAGGCACTAAGATAAGTTGAACCCTGAGGTTAGGATCCGCTTATCTTGGGTGGTTAGGAAAGGCTCTCTAAGAAGTTGCATTTCAAACAGAGATATGGCTGAACACATCAGCAAGATAGAGAAAATGCCAGAACACAGGGCTGTTGATATTAAACAGGTAATCTATACTGGATAGAGGCTGGCATTTGGGTAACCCTAAAACTTGGTCCACTTTCTGTAGAAGCCAGGCTGCTAGGAGCTGTCAATGTAAAATTTTTCAACTTATAGTCTATGGGTGAAAAAAAAAAAAAAAAAAAAACAGTCAGCGAAGAACCTGACCAGAGTTGAAAGTGTTTAAGAAACAGGCTGGAAGCAAACCAATAAATCTGGACCATAATTAATTGAGAAGGGTAATGCTAAACAAGGTTGAGGAACTAGGCTAGGCTCTAATATGGGGTTTGCAATTTCTCTTCATTCCAATGTAAATTATTGCAGGATTAAAGGAAGGGAGGAATGTCATCCAATTCACGGATTAAAGAAAACATTCTGGAAAATGCAAGAGTATAAGAGTGAAATTTGAAAATGTAGGTGTAATTCATAAAAGAGAAAAAGATTCAGGAAAGTCTCAAATGCTGTATGATGCATACCTTATTTTCAGAAATAAAGATCTAAGCACAGGTTTAAGTTACTATTTATACATTCCAGTATTTCAGGCTTCTTTTTCAAAAAAAAACAAAACAAAAAAAAAACCCCAAAAAACAACTCTCCATTATCTTTTCAGCAGGAAGAAAAGAGAAGAAAAAGAACACGTGGTGTGAATATGAGAAATACAGCAACAAGAATCATCTTAATTTTAATTTGTGTTTTCCAAAACATTAGAAATTGGCAGATTCCGGAAACTCAGGTGCTACATTAAGTTGTATTGATTTTCTTTGGGTAATTAATTTATGCGTCTTTAAAGATATTTTTACTTAAAATTGAAAGCAGCCCGCAATAGTTAAAAGAACAATTTGACGTGCACCAATGACTTTTCTTCCTTTGAATCTATTGATTTAAAGTATAATCATAAGTATAATTGATGCATTTGTTCAAAAGGAAAATGAGGTTCTGCTTGCTTGTCTTTCAAAACTATGCCTGCATATTAAAAGGAAATAAAGAGGAAACAAATTAGGAAATAAAAAGAAAACAAGAGGAAAAGATAATAAACAGAAACAATATTAATTTCTGACAAAGACTATTTAAATTGCTATTTATGTGGGCCAAGTTTGCTTGAATGACTACTAACAGGAAGTTAAGTTCTTAGATGTTCTCAGGGGATATGCATTTAGTTACATAACAAAAATTGCTTTTAAACCTTTACTCTTCTAGTGTTCTCCCCATTAGTAAACAACTAAGTGGTCTCACTGCTTCTAACCCCTCTCTGACACCCTCAAACCAGTATATTACTATACTTTTTCTACACAGTAGCTTCTAGCAAGAGAGATTTGTTCAAAAATCAAACCAGACTTTTAAACATGACTGCTTCAAATTCTTCTATATAGTCCTTAAAATTCCATATTATTCAAACTCCTCATTATGCCCGTACCCTCCACTCCACTCGCAAAAGAGTTGACTCTTTCCACCACCACCCTCTTGTCCACCCTCTACCAGTTTTACACCGGACAACTCATTCCTGAAGCCTGCGGAGAGAGAGCTCCTTGATCGCCCTGGTTAAAGCCCCCTTTACTCTTCATTGCAGCACCTGTTTTTTATTTCGTTCACAGCCTTAATTTTAATCTGTGATTATCTTACATATGAATATTGACTTATGTGGATTCCCTTCCCTCCCTGACTATAGTACAGTTCCCTAGGAAAAAAAAATGTATCTGTTTACCCTTTTCATTACCTGGCAGAAAGTGGATATGTGGCAAATGTTTGACAAATGGATAAATAAGTTAAAGTATAATCCTGAGATAGAATATACCATTGGAAAATAATATGATAACATATTCCTGATTCTCTGTTTCATAAATAGAAAGTGATATATGTTATATATCATTTTATATAATTTATCTGAACCTAAGAAAGCCTCGCTGTATTGCTTCTAGGAATAAAAATACAACTTTGGTAGTAAGTAAGAGTTAAAATCTGACATAAATTGATTTAGAGGGATAATATCAAAGGCTGAGGTAGGTAGTAGAGACTGAGGGAAGGACTTTATTTGAATCAACTAATAGTTTCTGAAATCAGAAGTATTTGGCAAAAGCACTGAACAATCTCTGGAGTCCTATAGTAGCTATGCTCAGCAAAAATCCTTGTGGCATGTTCAGAGTTTAAGCCTAAAATTTAACCAGACAAGTGTGATCTTGAACTTGCCAATAAAGGGAAAAGAAACAGAAGTTCAGTTAAAAGAAAATATGTACTTCATCCTGATAGTGCTGATAACAATGGTAATAATAAATAAATAAACTAATGACAAATAGAGCACTTTTTTCTGCAGACTCTCTTCTAAACTCTTTGCTATGTATATTAACTCAATTCTCACCACAATGCTATGAAAGAATTACTGTGTTATCCTCATTTTATAGATGAAGAATCGTAAGCAGAGAGAGGTAAGAGAACTTCTCAGAGCCCTACACCATGAAGTGGTGAAGGCTGGCTTGTTGACACTAAGACAGTCTGAGTTTCTCACTATACTGTGGTTGTTGGTTTAACCAAAAAGAAAAGAAAAAAGAAAAAAAGAAAAGAAACTGACAGTCTGGAAAATAATATTTCCCCAATGAGATTTATGGGTTTTGGCTATCTATCTTCACTCCAGATTACTGAAGTTGTTTCATAAATGACCCAAAATTCTACGTATTAGGTATAGAGAAATTTTTTACCAGCGCACAGGTGGATAATAAGGAAGCCATAGAGAATATTATTATGTAGTGAATGCCCCAGCTCTAAATAGGCTATTCCTTGTATAAAATAGGTACAAAGGGAAAGGCCGAAAACAAATACATCACAAACGTCCCTCGAAACCAATCAACAAAGAACGCAAACACAAAATCTTAAATAAAGTCAATGAAAAATTCTGCAACTTTAGAAAAAGAACAAATATTGGAAATGGGTGATAGAAATAAAATTTAGAAAGCATTTTCTTTTTTCTTTACATTAATTTAATTTTAACATTTATTAAACTAATATAATTTAATTTTAAAAAGACTATGAAACAACATAAAACCATAGCACAACAAATTAAAATAATAAAAAATTTTATGAGGGGCCAAATGAAAAAATTATTAGAAAAGATAGAAAAGTGTTATAAAGCTGATGGACATATCTAATTATTGACTTTTATTATTACCATCAAAGAACAGAATTGTCACTGCAGAAAATCAAGACAGAGATTTTTAGGACAAATTTGAGAATCTCTTTTACTGCAGAAGAACTTAACAACATTCTTAAAAAGAGATAGAAAACAATAAATATTATTAAGGAAAGGTAATATAATCTTGCTAATTGGTAGTTAGAATTTAAGAAAGATACTAGAATGAGTGGAATAGAAGCAATCAGCAAAAGATAAATGGTTTTAAAGGTGCCCAATATTTTAATATAAGGCATTACAGGACTCCGACTCATAATTTATTAGTTTTAAGTATTTAAATATTTAAAATACCCTTTTAAATATTAAAACATTTTTAAACAATAATGAGAAACAGGGGTAGGTACATAGCCTAGCATGGTGCCTGGCAGAAGATTGCACTAGAATAAATATTTTATTTTGGAATAAATGAAGAAGTTTAAACATTAAGGCACAACTACAAACCACAATGTATCTGAAAATGTTCTTTTTTTTCTACTTGTAGGTTGATAAAATTGACACTGAAGTTTGTTTAACAATCTTGTTCATCCTCAGAAAGAAACTTAAATAGACTGTTTTGATAGTGTGGGAAAAGAAATCAAATCTTTAAAGTGTGCCAGGACCTCATAGTTACTATTTAAAATGCATTTTGCTGCTTACCTTTTTTTTTTTTTTTTTTTTTTTGCCTTTTTCTTTTAATGAACAGCTTGTTTCTAAAGTAGACACACACAATTTGGCACAGTTCTTGCAGTTCAGCACAATATGGTTGAATTGGCAGTCTCTGCTCTGAGGAAGCCGTTATTGTCTCGGCACCAAAACTTCATTAGTCAAATCCCTACAGAATGAAATCTTTACAAGGCAGAAATAAGACTAATGGCATGATGAGGGCACTGATATGCTAATCTTCATACTTGAAAAATGTTCACCACAGAGAAAATATGCCTAAATAGCTTATCATACATATAACTTTTCTTTTGTAATTCATTATAAAGAAACATGGTTTTTCTTTTTTTCAGAATTGATTTTAATAATGATAATTAAAGATTTATTTTACTATACATGCATTGTATTTAAATTAACTTAAAAATATTTTCTATGCTTACTGGTACTCTAAATATGATAGTGGCTCATAAATGTTTAATTTTTTAAAACAGTGTCTGTAGGATTTGTTTATTGTACTAAGTATTGCATTTTAAAAATTCTTCAGTTAGCTAGACTTCAACAAGGATCAATCTCTAGATAATAAACAGTTGTCCTTATGCTAAAACTTTTCCCTACCAGCTACTTTTTAGAGATATTCCACAAATAAATTATATATATCCTACATTAGCAAAGTATAAGAACATAATAAATGTATTTCCCTGAGAACCTAGTCACTATTATGAATCATATTTTTACTAGCATGTAAAAGTAAATGTTAAGATGTTAACAAAAAAATTTTAACTTATAGGAAAAAAATCATATTGGGCCCAAATCTTCTCTAAACACACACACACACACACACACACACACACACACACACACAAACACACACAGGAGATTATATGCATTTAATTTCAGAACCATGAAAATGTAAGATTGATTGATTGATTGATTGATTGATTTAATGCCTACAGCATCTGGTATTCCTAGGTGGTCTCCCATCCAAGTACTAACCAGTCCCAACCCTGCTTAGCTTCTGAGATCAGAAAATGTAAAATTTTAAAGCCATGTATTTAACTATAATAGAGTTATGCTGAGTATATAAGAACATTCAGTAAATACATTATTTATTGTATATATAATTTTATACTTTAAAATTTTAGAGTGTTTAAATTAGGTGATATATGAGAAAATCTTTAACTTTCTAAGATAAACATATCTGAGTAATGAATTGTGATTCGTAAGTAGTATAATTCCTTTATATTGTTAATATTGCCAAGTGGTGAAACTATTAATCAAATAACAAATCACTCATGTGATTTTTTAAAAATTTTGATTTATATTCTTTGTTATTTTCTTACTGACTTAGTTCTCCAAGATTATTCATGAAGTAGGATAATTGTTTCACTGAAGCATAATTATTTTGTATACTGTTGTACATACAGAATCTAAAATGCATGATGTAATTAATCAGAAGAAATACTATTTATATTAATTATATTAATTATTAAATATTAATTATTTCTAAAGTTAAATCCTAAGAACAAGAAAAAAATGTTCGTGGGGCTCAAATTTTAGCACTTTCATGCAGAGTCATTTTGCTTAAATATATGGAATCTGAAATCTGATGTCTACCTGGGTATGCTTTCGTAAGTATTATCAGAATCGACTAGTTTTAGAGACATTGCAAAACTATTAGGGGAGAAACTGTTAAGTAACTGACTACTTGAAAACCCATAATTTCTCTAAATCTTCACAGTTCCTGGTTGTCTAATTTGTGGTTCCTGTATAAACCAATTTAATCTGGTAACTACGCTGGATTACTAATCTAAAATTCAGTAAACGGCTTTCACACATAAATAATTTTCTATTTGAATGACTTATATGTAGGAGTTTGTCTGGTCTCTCATTGTTGAACAAAAACTGAGAAGATAGTGGTCCCCCCGAGAATCAATGCAGCCTATACACATCTTTGGTGTAAGATGGTACAGATAGTCTCTCCCATGCAAAAAAAATAATAATGTGCTGATTGTTGCAAAATTTATTTCTCCATCCTAATCTTTTTTGACTTCAAACTTACAGAACCTACTGCTTACTTGGTCCTTCCACTTGAGTGTTTAAAATGATCTCAAACACAGTATGTCCAAAATTTAACTTCTGACCCCTCGGTCAAACTTGCTTCACCCATCATGTACTCCATCTCGGATAACAGAAATTCAAGTGTTCCTCTGTTGAAATTGAGTTTTTGAATCCTGTTTTCCTCCATAGTTTGCAACCTGTTTGCAAATCATAATAGGCAGCATTCTCTAGGAAAAACATTCAGCAATGGAAATTCTATTCAGGGAGTTTTCTGTTCAGGGGGTGTTGCTATTTCAGAGCAACACCTATGGAGGAGTGGATGTGTGGGAAGCAGAACTGAGCAAGGGAGATGTACTGCATGTAGTTGCAATGGTGGCCTCAGCCAGTATCACAAAGGGCTCAATTGTCCTTTCGAGATCCCCTCACCCATGCAGCATTCGATGGGTATTAGTTGCTTCTGGGGGTATATTACCTTGAACTGAGTAGTTCCCTTTACCTCAGGACAATTTCTGAAGCGGAATTGAGACTCATCAATTGCCAATAATCTTGGTACAGGAGAGGGATCAGAGCTCCATCAACTTCATCTATTATACTTTGCTTACCGTGACAATCTACCAGGTCTCTCTGCTTCTATCATTGCCCCAGTAATGCCAATTCTTATACAGCAGCACGAATAACATATTTAAATTAAGGATCAGATCATGCTCTTCCTCCACTTAAACATGTGAATTATTATTATCTCCTACTAGAGGCAAAGTTCTTTCTACTATGATAAAATAAAAAATAAAGAAGAAAGATTCTAAGACATTGTTTGCATTAAGCAGTATTTTCTGCTAGGAAAGGCAGGAAAAGTGTGATCCAAGGTAGAGCCTTCAGATTAACTGTACATGTAATTTGGAGAGAATTAGTTCCATGCACTGTGGATTAACTCTTATAGCGATATATATGTGCAAGAGCAGCCCCTATGAGCACCCTTTCTCCAAGCAGAAGCAAGAGTAGAACTTTAAACAGAAAAAAAATCACAATGAGTTGTTCTGCAAGGAAAAAGTATAATAAATAGGTTTACCCAAACAAAATCCTTTTCTTGTCATTTCAGGATTGGTTGTGGAGCTCTGCGCTAGTCAGAGTTTGCGTTTTTTTAGGATACATGCTTACTCATCAAGTCCACCATGTTAAGTCCATATAGTAGAGTTGAGTCACAGCTAGCAAAAGTTCCAAGTTTACCATCAGACTAATGTTAGTCATTTTCTAAGAAGCAGTTGTTTCTGTTCTTTCACATAGGTCTTAAACTGCTTTCTCTCTTGCAACCTCTCACAACTTTCATCCTTAGGATGAGGCAGTAGAAAACCCAATATGAACACGCTTAAGGATTAGCAAAAATTTCCATTGTCAGTAGATTAAGAGGTCCTACATGATCAGGGATGACCTCTTTCTGAGCTTTTTCCTCAACACTAACTCTCCTACAGTCACATTGGGCATCTTGCTACCAGGCGTTGGATGACATGAGGCATCAGTGCTTTGCACTGGCTATTTCCCCTTACTGAAATGCTCTCCCCCAGGTGTTTCTGACCCCCCTCCCCTCCTTCAAATGTTTGCTTAAGTCTCACTTTCTCAAGTTGGCTTGGCCTTATACCCTATTTATTAGAGCACCCTGTGCTCTGAATCTCCCTTAAACTGTTTTGATTTTTCTTTATTCTTCCCCAAATAGCACTTCTTAAACAACCTTAAATCATACTAATCTATTGTTTAATTTTATGTGTCTATCTCTCCTGCCTGCTGGACTATAAGCTCTACTAAAGGGCTCCACCTCCAAACATCATCTCTGACCTCCTCTAATTTGGATTAAAGCATTCACTCTGAGGAGACTTTATATGAGATTTTTTCCATATGTGATCATATAACGTATAAGCTATATGAGTACAGCAGTTTGTGTGCCTAAAAATGTGTGTATTTAAAATGTAAACTGGGCTCAACTTCCTGACCTATCATTCATTGACTGACTACAAAATTCACTTTGCAGGATTTACATGGCCATGGCTACTAACAATCTTTATTGCCTATTTTAAATCAAGTTCCCTAGTGTAGATCATGTGCAAGTAGTTTACTGCAGATATGCTTCCAGGGAATCTGATCAGTGGGAAAGCTTCATAAGCTAAAAAGAAGCTGAACAAAGGTGCAATTCCAGGCCATGTCCAGCCTTAGCCTGATCTTTTAGTAAAGCTCTGGAATATGAATTCCACCTTATTGTTGGTCCAGCTTGGAGGCAAAGTAACTGGGCTTCAGAGTCTCATAGCAGTGAATCTTGGCTAAGTCTGCCAGTGCAAGCCAGGCATAAACTCCCAGGCATGGCTATCTAGGCAACGTGAGTCTAAGTTTAGTTCAGTTCTCCAAAGTGTATGACAACTGCAGCTGTTACAATCAAAAGATGTAGACACCCTAGAAATAACCATTTAAAATATTAAAAGTTATCTAAGAACACCTATAAAGAGCACTGAACATATCCACCACACTCCTCCAACAGGATTTGATTTGATGGGTCAGCAAATTGCATTACCTTAAAGGCTATATGGGTCCAGAGGGCAATTCCAGGTGGGCGTCCTGAGCAACAGAACTCTCTGGGGCTCTCTGCCGAAATGACTAAAGAGAAATGACACAGAAAGAGAGTTGGGGCAGCACTGCAATTTGCCTGAAGCTAGGTTGACCGGTGCAATTTTCATTTCACTGTGATCTACATTTTACTGCCACCCACACGAAATACTCACATAGTTATTTCTCCTCATAAATCATAAATTTCAATTATCTTCTCTGTTAAATTATCCACGAGAACTCTGTCCTTAACAGGGTCTGGGTATCTGGAAATCCTAGAATAATCTTTATAAATTAAAATATATACAGTTAGAAAAATTAGTAGCATAAATGCTAGAAAAGTAGAGATCCTATATGAAGCCAAAGAAACTTTTATTTATTTACTTAAGTAGTCTACCAAAGTGTCTAATTTGTTCAGTGAATTGTGGCTAATGGAAGCTGCAGTAGTCTCAAATTACTAACTCCAAGCTTCATTTCTTTCTGCTTCCACTACCTACTGAATGGAAGGAATGAAAAAGAGCATTGCAGTGGAGATGTGCAAAGCAAATTGTGGAAAATAATCAAAGAGGGTAAATAATTTTAACATATAGAAAAATGGATACTTAGAAGTTGTCTTTATATCTTTTTTTTTTTTTTTTTTTTTTTTTTTTTATCACTGCCACTAAACCAGATAGAGGAATATGTTGAACGGATGATTATTTTTGGTGTACTGAAGAGAACTGCTCTCAAAATTACTTGATTGATTAATTTGCTTATTTGTTTGTTAAGCATCACAAAGCATTCCATACTTTAGAAACTAGGGACTTAGGTATGCAATTTTAACATCTTTTAAATGTAGTGGCAGCTTCATTTGTAATTTTGCATATTGCAACAAAAAGAATTTAATATGACAAAAAATGGATAAAAAGCTAACTTTGTTTTAGAAAAATAGCATAATAATAAAATAAAACCAGGAACAAATACATATTTTCAAATAAGCAACCATCAGCTAAAGCTGCCCAAAGCATCCTAAAGTAGGAAGAAATACAAAAAAAGAAAAAAAATAGGGCTAAAACACTATTCATAAACCCTTGCTTAAGACAAGGAAGTAGAAATGATCATATTTTAAAGCTCTTATACTTGAAACTATGTGATTAGAATATTTTTATGCAATGGAGAAGGGTTGTTAGGAATCAATTCCTTTTAAATTGAAGCAATAATGTCCCTAAAGCAAACATTTGCCTTATTTCAACTCTTCAAAATGATGGTAAATCAAGCAAACTATACAGTGACAGAGATTAATTTAGAGTCAAAGCAAATAAAGATAAGAGCTATAGCAAACCCTTCTGGAAGGTTTGCTCAGCCAAACCTTCAGAGCAGAATGGTTTTAGCTGAAAATGGTTCTGCGATTTTCTTAGAATGTTTACTATTCATCAAAAAATGAGCATTTCCATAAAATTTAACCAAAGAATAAGCTAAAAATTATTTTAGTAATGATAACTCCATTGGCAAAGTGTAAAATATGAACAGCACCAAATTGCTTGCAACTGAGTGAAAGGTAGGGTACATTGTTGTCTTTTGTTTTTTATATTGCCTGACCTTAATTCTTATTTTCTTAGATGATTAGATGTTGAAATATTCTAAGAGAAGATAAATGAGAATGTAAACATTTTAAATCTTTCATTAGTTTAATGGTACAATTATACTGTATTTATCTAGTGCTAAAACTTCAGAAACTAGCAACAGAATGCTGACATGATTAAAATCAATAATCTATATAAAAGAGATTCATTTATAATAAGCATGTGATAAGCATTATATTTTATTATTACTTATTATTTTAGACTATTAGATAAGTATTAAGGAGAAGGAAGAAATTATTTAGCACCTATTATATGTCATGATTAAATATCATACAGGATAGTTTTTAAAATATGTTTTTCAGATTAAGAAAGTTCACTATTAACATTAGTGTGCTAAGGTTGCTAAGACTTTTTAAAATAAATACGTTTATTTATAAACAGATATTGAATTTTACTGAATATTATTTTTACATCTATTGAATTGAAATAATAATTTTTATTTATTCTTTTAATATGGTATACAATGGTGATTTTTTTTCAAATATTAAAATAGCATGACAATAATGGGGTAAATGAAAAATTCTTTATGAAGAATGTTCATGATTTTGTTAGGAAGTTTGAGTTCATTGAATTCAGGTTGCTGAATTTGTAGGATGGTTTATATTTCTGTACCTATGTTCACAAGAAGCAAAGTTTTGATTTTTCTTTCATATAATGTCTTTGCCAAATTTGATTACAAATTAATGTAGCCTTATAAAATATATTGCAAATGTTTCATAATTTACTACTCTCTAAAAGATTTTTACTGAAACATGTTATTTCTTTCTTTAATATTTGGTAAAAATTACCAGTGAGTTTGCGTCTGAGTGGATTTTTTTTAAATATGATTTATTTCTTTAATACTTATAAAACTTTTCCATTTTCTCTTCCATATTGACTCAAATTTAGTAATTATATACATAAAACATCAACACTTCCTAATTTACTAGCATGATTTTTTAAAACATATCCTCATTGTCTTTCTTATGTCTATGAGTTCTGTAGTAATGTTCTTTTTTCTTTCCTGACACTACATTACAGTGTCCTCTGTTTATGTTATTAATCCAGAATTTATCAACTGTTCAAACCTACTAAAAGAAACAACTTTTGGTTCTGTTTATCCTTGTTATTTGTTTCTATTTCATAAACTTCTATGCTTTATATTTATATTATGCCATATTTTATCCAATATTACCTCCCTTTTCTGAGCTTCTATAATGAACATTTAGATGATTGATTTTTTTTTGCCTCTATTATTTTCTAGTAATTATGTTTAAGTTATTGCTTCTTGTAAGCACAGTTTAGCTATGTATTGACAATTATTTTTTCATATTGACATTTTCAATATGCAGTGTTTTCATTATTATTCAGCTTAATATTTTCTAATTTTGGTTATTATTCCTTCTAGCCAAGAGTTATTTGAAGTAAATTTCTTAATTTCCAAACATTTGGATAATTTGTAGTTATTATTTTATTTAATTTCAATTTAATGTTACATCAGGAAAAATATTGTATAATTTTAATTTTTTGAAATACGTTGAGACTTATTTTAGTGTTCAGCATTTTGTCAATTGCTCAAATGAGCCTTAAATATAAAAAAATTCTGAAATGTGAGTAAATGTTCTTTATTCTACATTGGGATTCTTTATCTTTATCTCACTTTTTCAATAGTTATTTCCCTGTACATAGAATTTTAAGCCGGCAGTTATTTCTTTCAGCACTTTGAAATGCTATTCTTTTGTCTCCTGGCATTCAGTGTTTCTTTTGAGATGTCAGCTGCCCTTCTCATGAGTTGCCGCTTTGAAAGTAATAGGCCATCTCCACGCCTCCCCATCTTTCACCTACTTTAAAGATGTCCCTTTGTATTTGGTTATGGTAGTTTGATTATGAGGTACCTAAATATGATCTTCTTAATAGTTTTGCTGCTTTAAGTTTGCTGAGTTTCTGAATTCTCTAGTTTGAGTCCTTTGTCAGTTTTGTGAAATCTTTAGTCCTTAGTTTGCCAAATACATTTTTATGTGCCTACTCTATTTCTTTTCTCTTCTGAGACTTCAATTACACATATGACAGATCTTTTCACAATACTGTATGTGTCCCTAAATCTCTTTTCCATATTCTTAATCTTTTCAATCTTTGGACAATATCTGTATATTTTCTTCCAATCCATATTCTGTTCTATTTCTTCTATGCACAACTAGATACAATATGCTATTAAACACAATTATGGGATTTTGTTTTTCAATTATAAAATTTTCTTTTTGTCTTTTAAATTTTCTAGTTATCTACTAAAATTCTCAAAGTATCCTTTTTATTTCAAGGGTAGTTATTTTGCAGTCTGCTTCTAGAACCTCTATGGCACAGATATACTCTCCTGTTTTTGATCATGTAAACTTGTCTCTAATGTGTCTGGTTATTTTTCATTGTTGTCAGACATCATGTATGAAAAATAAATATGTAGTTTAAAACTTTGGATATTTATACCTTCCTAAAGAGGATATTTATATTGACTTTCTTCAAAGGCTAGGGTATGGTACGTCAGCAACATCATTGATGATTTAGCAATATTGTTTAAAATTATAATAATTTTAAGCTGGTTTTTAGAACTCGTGAGGGTCAGACTGTTTCCAGTTCATTCTTTCTCTTAGATTGTATCTTTAAAGGTTTCAACCTAAATTCCAAGTGTATACTTATCTAACCCTGCCCCTCCTTCAACCTTTAATGGCTCCTGAAATCCAATTTTAACCACCTAGACAGGAGCTGAAAAACTACATTTTCTTTTAACTGGAGCAGGAGGCAAATCTGGCAACTGCTTGTTTTTGTAAATGTTTTTGGGACACAGACAGGCCCATTCATTTATCTGTCTGCTTCTCACTATAATAACAGCAGAGCTGAAAAGTTATGACAAAGACTTTAAGGGCCACAAAGCCTAAAATATTTACTATTTAATTCTTTGTAGAAAAAGTCTACTGAACCTGAAATCGGCAGTTGACTCTAATGGAAAGCAAAGAACCCAAGTGCTTGGTAGTTCCTCTTTGTATCTTTTATCTCTGAAATCTTGACCGACATGGTCTCCACTGCCTTATTGGCACTCTAAAAACAGGTTTTTCTCTGCAACACTATTTACCTAATCTTTTTCAGTGGGAAAGTCATCCAAAACAGTTAGTCTAATATTACCCAAAAGTTGAAATCTCTTTTCTAAATTCTAAGAAGAGAAACAGAGGGATAGCTTTAGCAGGGATTTACTATGTGTAAAGCATGAAACTAAAATGTTGAATAATGTAAAAGTTGGCAAACCCCTTCTCTTGATGAATCAAATCTATTTGTAAACCATAGAGTGATGACATATTATGTATTCCTTAATCCTTGTAAAATAGATGTGGTGGTCACAATGATTTGTCCAAATAAAGCCTTAACTGTGCTTCATGGAGTCCTTCTAGATGTCTGTCTATAAATGTTAAAATATTCAAAATGTTCATTAGTAAAGATGACTATCAAAAGGATTGTGAACATAACTTTTATGTAAGTAGACTGTCAGAAATCAGGTTCTGCTACTTCCTAGCACTGTGCTTACATTTTCTGAGCCTAACCACTTTGTCCTCTTTAAAGTGAGGATAATAATACTTTGCAGAATTACCTTGAGAAATAAATGAGATGACATATGCAACATGGCTACCAGAAGGCCATTCTCTATCCTCTTCTAATTTGTTTGAAGCAAGAGCAGGACAATGGATCATAACCCTATTCCATGTTAGAATCGCTGTGATACACTACATGTAATTTGATGCCTATGTCTGGCAATTAATTCAGTTTTCCAGTGTTAAGCCAGGGTATTCCCAAGTGATTTCTATGTATACTGAGAGGTAAGGGCAACTGAATAAGTAAAGAATTTTGAAGTTAGATCTGGGTTCAGATTTTGCTGTCATTGCTTGTGTATGACTTTAGTTCAATTTTATTTTATCATTTTTATTTCATCACTCAATTTCCAAATTGATAAAGTATCACTTTGCAAAACTATAAAGAAATTTACAAATGATATATAAATACCCTGACATACAGTAGTTATTCAACATGTTGAAGCTTTAAGAAAATTTTTTCTTATTATTCCCTTCTTTCCTGACATAAATTTAGGTTTTCATTAATTATATTTCTATCTTGGTTATTTTCCTGCATTACATATTTCCCCAGAGCTTTGCAAGATTCCTTAATTCCCCTCATTCTTTTCTCCATTTGATTGCTCTGAAGTTTCTTTTAACCATTTGTATATAATAATTCTCCATTTAGTTAGACTCTTTTCATATTTTCCATTTTATTTAACCTTCTATTTATTTGTATATGAACTTATTTCTGTCTCTTACTATGCAATACAAGGGTTATCATTATAGTTTTTTTTTTTTAATTTTATTCCCAGGACTTAGAACAGACATGGCTTAGAACATTGGATAATTACACATAGACTGATTGCATTAAGTTCTGGCTTAAAATTACAACTAAAAAACATTATATGTGATAACTTGATATAAAATTATTTAACTTACTTCAGGCATGCATGTCATGTTTGTGAACTTGCCTAACATTTATAAGAATATATGCTCCCTGAGTTTCAGATCTATGGCTACGCATTTTGATTCACCCAGTACCTAAAAATAAATGTTAATAAATACATTAAAAACAAATTTGCCCCATCAAAGATAAAAATGGCTGATGAAAGCAGAATAATTTAACACATATGAAACATATTAAAATCTGAGCTAATTTGTGCCAGTATTGTGTTAAAATATAGAAGCAATAGACTGTAATTGATATGATCTTATGCTGTTAAGGTCGAGAAAGAAAATTCCAGCTGGACCACTGCAGCAAAGGCTTTCTATATCCAATCCATATTCCTGGAAACTTGCTGTCACCTCTTGTTTGTGTCATACTGCCAAAATCTGCATTTGCGTATCTGAAGTCTCTGTTTCCTTTTTCATCAGTGGAAAGCAAGACTGTTTACATGTGGTTGACTCAGAAATTAAAATTGACAGGTGCCTCCCTCAACTAATAACTGAATATTTGCTCTAAAATTACCCAACCTCCTTGTCTGGTGGCCATGATAATTCTTAGGTGTGGCATTTACACTGTCTCCAGATTTTCCACATTGTATTTAGTCAAGTTTGCCTACTATGATAGCTGACTAATGCTGAACTCTATGGGCTGTATTTGCTTCCTTGTATCGCTTCTTCACTTCCCTACCAGTATTACCAGTATTTATTCTCAAATAAATTGTTATGACTGGAATCCTAGTTTTAATGTCTTCCATTTACAACTATGTGGTTTTGGTTAAATAAATTATCCCACATTTGCCTCAGTTTGCACATCTACAAAACACAGATACAAAATCATTTATCTTTCAATTCTTCTGCTGTGAGATTTAAATGAATTGATATATGTAAAGCACTCAAGAAAGAGCCTGGCATGGTATTAACTACTCAGTAAATGGTATTATTGCCTGACTTCACTTTGACTGGTACCAAGTGTTCTGTATACATTATGCAATCTTTACAGCAACCATAGACTGATATTTAAAACGGTGAAATAACAACTGAAGTATTAGTGCAGATTTGAAAAATGTCACACCAAGGAAAAATTCTTAAATGAAGATTTTTAGAATTATGTTTGAATTCACATTTAATGTTAGCAAATTATTTGGCATATTTGGCTAATAATTTCTAGATGTCTGATGATTAGGCAGTTAAAAGAAGTATAGATGTGAAATAACGTTGAAAAATAATTTTAAAAATGTTAGTTTGCACAAGGTTAACTTGGGGGACTTTTCAGACTCAGATCTCTAGTCCCATACCTCAAATACAATCTCAATTGGTATGGGATGATATTTGTATTTTTAACACGCACTCTAATTCTCAAGCAAACCATACAAAGAATATGTTAAGAACTGAACTAATACTTTTAAAAAATATAGTTTTAATCTTAATATTAGGATTACATGAAGGTCCTAAAGGGCATATGTGACTTTGAGAATGTATTTTGTAAAAGTACCTTTGTTTGAGCACATCTCAGCAGCAAAAAAAAAAAAAAAAAAACTCCAACTCCTAAAATGGGGAGTACTAACCTGTGTTTGAATTAGAAAGATAAAGAGACCTCATTAAAATGAGACATAAAGGCAGTTTTAAATGTTTTTGTTTTGATTTGCTTTGCTTTGTTTAGTTTTGTTTTAAATACACGGTGAACATTTGGATCTTTTGCAGAAGAGAGGTGCTGACTCTCATGGCAAATAGGTACTATGGTTTCAACCTCCATAAAAATTAAAGGAAAAGTACTTTTTAAGTGTTTTGCTTGCAGTTACCACATAGGAATCAATGGGAGGTTGATCCATTGCACTTTAAGAACAGAGAGAAACAGGATTTACTAAGACAAGATGTGAAATTTGGGCCCTTTGTGTTCTGTATTGTATACAATTTTAAAGGTTAAAATGAAGCCTTAATATTCTCAGAATTATAAGAAAGTGTGTGTCTGTTGTCTCCATTGCAAGGTTTTCTAGCAAAGGGAAGTTTATTAGAAGACACTTTTACTCCCTGATTCTCTGATCACCCCTCCTTGCTGGAAAGTATCTCTGGATTTTCTGGTAGAGCCAAATACTTGTTTTCTTTCACTGATAAAGAAATGACATGCTGCAGGAACTTATGTTTCTCTTCTATTTCTAGTGGGAATTTGTTTCTCTTAAATGAAACAGCAAATGACTACACGATTTAAATTGTAACTTTGTACCAAGACATTTTTCCAAATCCTCAAAACTAAAAAATTATATAATTAAAGAAAACATGAAAATCAACTAATGTAATGTGCTTTTCCACCAAAACAACAAATGAATTTTAAGCCTATTCCTGCTCTTTTTTTCCACTTTCTCTTGTAGTTGGCAGCTAGAGTGTTTAAGTCAAACAATAGCTGGATTATGAATGTCTGCCAATTCCCTACTTTCTTTGCTAGCAAACACATGTTTTTAGATTCCTAGCTGAGTCACCTAATTCCGACACTGAATGAAAATATTAACCTATGCAAAAGAAACAGGAAATGCTTGGTAGTGACGGAAGATTTATGAATTATAGTTTTATTATAAGGAAAAGAGACTTGTCATTAAAAATACTAAAGTTTATGCACTCATTATATATCATATTATTTATCAATTATTCAATAATTATTTATTGTTGTGTTTGAATATCTTACTATTTATATTTATCAATAATAAATACTCTTCACAAATAATAATTTGTAGAATAGAGTATAATAATAATTTCTTTTTTTGACTCTTCTTGCTTGTGTAGACATATGTTTACAAAAATTAGTTAATAAATAAATTTTGGTGATACTTTCTGAATAAGTGTAAGCTCATTTTTTTTCCTCTAATGCTGACATAAGCAGAGTGAGCTGTAAGATAACTTTATAATTAGGTTTATTTTGTTTTGTTAGTAACTAAACCTTCATGTCAGCATAAGAAAAAATTATCTAAAAAATAATAATTTTCTATAAAGAAAATGTCATAAGTAATTATTATTATTTATATGACTAATAGTTTTTTATCTGTATTCTTATAATTTGATTGATCATATTAACAAGCTACATGAAAAGAGAGAAGAAGATCTTACAGACAAGAACGCTAACTTCCTTTTTAGAACAATAGTTCCCTCAATATGGTCCCAGCAGATTTCAGGAAGGTTACTCAGAATTGTATAACAATAAAATAATAATAATAATAATAATAATAATAATAATAATAATAATGGAGTATTAAAATAACTTAAAGGTGGTACTGTTGGGATTTTAGGAAAAAGAACTGAATTAAACTGATAAAGTAGCGGGAATTAAACTGTGGGCATGATGATGTCTGACTGGATGTGAAGGCTTTGTTTCCTGCTTCAATTCCAAATTGCTAGGGTTGAAGAGAGATGGAATAGTATAAATGCTATGCAGAAGACAATAAACAAATATTTATTCAATGTTTACTGTGTGAAAGGCATTGCACTCACTACTAGGGGGAATATAAAAATGAATAGTCTCTGATATTAAAGAGTGCTTTACAATCAGAGCTCCTTTTTACAAACTATGGCATTAGGAGATACACATGAATTTGTATTTACTGATATTCTATAACTGGGTCATAGCCATATGTCTCCTAATAAGCCATTGTCTTCACTGAGCGTGGAAGCAGGGTCCAAATCTTTCTAAATAATAATCTAGATTACTACATCCATTGACAAGTATCAACATGGAAATAATTTTTCTTCATCATCCCTAGAAGAGAGAATGCCAACTTTCCAATTTTCCAGCCATATGTAATTTGAATATAGGCAAGAGATCATTACACTAGTCTTTGTAATGACTATAAACTTTAAGCAGTTTTTGCAGAATAAGCTGCAGTTACACAATTTTTCCCAGCAATATCATAGTAAACAATGTAATACATGCTTTTGGGCGGTTTGCTGTATGTAAGGCTCTGGACTTTATACTGGGGATATATGAATACAAGTGATATAATTTTCACCTTAGAGAAAGTTATGCACTTTAGTGTTATACAAAAATAGATACCTTTTACACTTTTAAATGCAACCTTTTGTTCCTTCTTCCTCTTCACCCCCTCCTCCTCCTCCATATATTTATTAAAATTCTCTTAATATCAAAATTTAAATAAAATATACCTAGTCATGAATCTGCAGTAATTTTCCCATTATTTTAAATTATATTTTAAATGTAAAGATAATGAATATTATTAAATAGTGATTTGATTTTCTACATAATCTTTGAGTTTTACAGACAACAGCATGAAAATGTTAATGAAAAACCACCAAATACTTGGTACGGTAAGAAATTTTTTTCTCTGATCCAAACATAAACATCATAAACGATATTTGAAAATAATTTTAAAGCATAATAATAATGATAATAACAAGAATAACAAAGAGACACAAAGATAATCACTATGGTTTTCATAAAGAAAAATCTACTTAATTGGGAATCTTCAAAGGGCTGGGTATTTAGCATGCGGAGAGGAGGAACAGAGGCGATGACGCCTGTTTTAAAATGGTACTGAAAAGACTCTGCAAACAAAACTCGGATCTAAACGATAGAGTGGGTGGGGGTTAATCTTCGAGGCTACAGATTAGGGCTATGTCGCTACTCCCTTTGTCCTAAATTTGCACCTGAAAAGATTTTACTCATTTAGGAAAGGAGAGGGGGGAACATGAGGGTATCTGCTTGGTGAGGAACAGGGTTGTAACATTATAAGCAGTATGACACTATCTGTGCCCCCAGAGAGAACCAAAGAGACAAAGAGATACACAACCTATAGGGTTAGTCTGTTCAGGAAAAAAAAAAAAAAAAATTAAAAGGTAGAGATGGGTATTCCAGACAAGTTCACAAAAATGTTTTGAATTGCTAGGAAGCCCAGCCCTGTGATTGACAGAAAAAACTGATATGATTGGCAAAAGGCTCAACAAATGGGAAAATTTATGCTTGATTTAATTAGGTTGATAATGCAGTCTAAAAAAATTCTTTAAAAAATGTTAAAATATTTTTAAAATATTCATAGTTTACATAGGTTGGGAAAATAATATCCCTGAAATAAAAACAGACGCATAAAAATAGAAATTGTTTTAATAAAAATACAGTGATTGAAAAATTTAATAGAAAGTCTTTAAAATTGACTGCACAGCTAATCTCAGAATTGGCAAACTAGACAGCAGAATTGACGAAATGTTTCAAAATGTATCGAGAGAGTTAGAGGTACAGAAAATATAAACTACCAGTATGTAAAATTTAAGAGATAAGAAGCTAACAAATAAAAGCTACATTTCTGAAGCTCTGTAAGTAGAAAATGGAAGGTTAAATGACAGAAAATTATTTGGCATTAAAGAAAGACAATTCTCATAGTTGAAAATTGGATATATACTAAGAAATATGCATTTTTAGTCATGTATACACTGATTTTTTTTTTTTTTTTAAAGAATGAACCCTGGAAATAAGAGTAAAAGCAAAAGCAATTATAGTGAAAAGTAAGATTAGCTACAATGGAATGGCAAAGAGAGTGACTCAGACATCTTCTCTGGGCAAAGAGACATGGATGATATCTTTATAATACTGAACAAAAAAACTGAAACCTTAATTATGTAACAAGTTATATTTTCTTCATGAGTGAGAGTGAAATTAAAGCATGTTAAATGTATGTTACTAAGAATTTTTATAGTTCACAGACTCACTATTATTAAAACTTATTTGCCAATAAAAATAATACCTGGACTAAGATTGGAAAAGGAAAGAAAAAAAGGTACTATTATTCAGAGTGAGCACAAAAATTAGACAGTTATAGAAATTTGAGTCATAATTATGGAAATAATGATTTATTGTCTTAAAATAGGAAAATAACATTCTGAAGTTTAAAACATGAGAGCTGGGGAGTTATGAATCAGCAGGAAGTTAAAGTTCTTTGTTAGAAAGTGTAAAATGAATACATGCATAATAATATGATCGTCATTAAAAGAGTCAATGTAAAATAGGTACATTTAGAATAGGTGGTGAAATAATGAAAATTTTAAAACTAGATAACTACGAAAAATCAGGACAAAAAAGTAAGCAGAGAGAATACATAGTAATAGAAATCGAAAAGATAGAATAAATCTAAATTCAATAGTAATCAAAGTTAATAGGAAGGGACTAAACTCTGCAATTTAAAACCAGGGATTCTCAGGTTGAATTTTTCAAACCCAGATATGTGCACTTTATAATTAATTACTATTTTAGTGTATAATAATGTAGAAAGGTAGGGAATGAAAGCTGGTCCTGCAAACCAATGGTTAGAATTTTGTTACACCAGTGATCTTTCTGAGAAGAGAGGAATTGTAAAACGTTGCCCTGGGTCTCCTGTAAAACCTCCATGAGACTAATTTCTGGTGCTGTGTTCATCTCATACTTTGGAGTTAATAACTGTAAGGTTGTTGTTATTCATATGGCCTCTTCCTAGCCTCTGTTTGGTAGGGAAAATTCAGGACAGTGTAAACCACTGCCAACTGACCATCATGACCTGTCATAAAAATGTCTATGTCAAATCTGCAGTCTCCTCTGAAATTAGTTCTATTTCCCATATAAGGTTGTACCTGTTTGTAAAAAATTAAATTTTGACTTCAAATAACAATAGTCATTACAAAAAATTTTTTACATGTCAAGAGCTAAAGATTGATATATTTTAAAGGAGCTTGCTGGTGAAAAAAATAATAGACAACTTCTTTAATTAGTATGTAGAAACTCAGAAATAAAATTCTAAATCCAAGATTGGATCCTTCAAAAGCTATATCCTTCTGAAACTTGCTCACTCTCTATCTTTCTCTCTTTCTAATCACACATGTCTACCCAATATATTTATAGTCTTTTTATTCCTTCTGCCCAATTTCCCTGACCTTCTAAATTAGCTACATTGTGTTTAGATTTTCTCAGGAAAGGAACAATCACATTGTAATTGCTAGACCACAAGGTAGAAGGTAGATCTATAGCAGTTGAATTAAAATATCAGATCTAGAATGGAGTTAAGAATTGTAATTAAGGATTTTCTTAAACCTTAGGAAGACAAGCAGAAATTTTCTGTAGAATTTACGACTTTGTAGATATCTATTCCCCAGATTATTAGACACATCAATTTATTCATGCCAATTAACCCTTCAGATGGAGAAAATAATTAAAATCAGTAAGATAGGAAAGAAGATTTAATTAATCCAATTTTGCATAAATTTTAGTTGCCTTAATAAATTGCAAACAAAAATAGAAAATAAACTATGTGAAGTCATTTCAGAAATTCTATAAATGTGGGAAATTCATGCATAATCTATGTGTATTATAATTCTTGAAAAAATAACCATACTTTAAAAGATGCTTTAAAATATTCAAATGGCTTTAGCAAATATTCTTCTTCTCAGGTAAATATGTATATATGAACTGATAATAGTTTATTTTCTGGTGATAAAATTCTTTAATAAAAAACTGATATATATTTGCCTTGGTTATAATGTAGTTGTTAAAAGGAAGTACTTAAAATGATGGATAATAGCATAGAAAGACCTGCAATCACACTGTGGAGTGAAAAAAATATTGTTGCAGAATGATATGAAGACAATGATACCATTTATGTAAAATTAATATAAATTACAATGTGTAAATATATACATGATTGCACATGTTGTGTTGAAAAGTGGAAAAATATAGACAGGAAAGACACATACTTATGAGAGTTTACCTTGGGGATAGAATAAAGGTGTTTGTGCTGTTTGTCCAAAGAGACTGATTTTGTATAATGTTCTATTTATTTGTTTAAAAACTTGTGGAAAATAAGAACAATATATGTACTCTGTTTTATCGGTCATGTTGGCTCAGTTAAATTTAGCTACCACCCCACCCAAACACATAACACTAACAGATAAAGAAGAAAACAGAAAGTTTCAATGCGGATTTCAGAAAGGACAGACATCTCTGCAGCACATAAAGATAAAAACAAAAATGGTGAGTGTGCTGAAGTGGTACACTTGCTAGGCTTCTCATTCCAAACACTATAATAAAGGAGTTTAAAATGTTTTCTTATGATGGGTGATTGATCCAGGTTTACTGTGGAAAGCCAGAGACCATGATACAATTCTTCAATTAATAAAACAATAGTGGAAAAAATACTGGGGCTGAATTCCTCTGCTACCTTTGCATATGGACTATAGAAAGACAACACAGATAAAACCTAGAGACCATGAATTAAGCCAAGAGATTCGCTGTTGATGTAAAAAGTCAAAGATCATCAGTAACACACCTGCAGTTAAACAGAGGTGTGCTGAGTACTCCGTGTGATGCAGAGGGACTGTAAACCATCTGAACCATGGTCTCAGAAAAGTGATTAGGAGGCACTTATACGATTTGGGCAGCATTACCTGAATGAGAGGAAGCGTTAAAGACATGGGAGTCTGTTTGGAAGTGAGTGCTGTGAAAAAGCAGAAAGAATCCAGTGACCAGGTGTCATATGGTCAGAATGCTTTCTGTATAGGGGGTTAGAGGACGAAGCTGAGCCAAGCTGTCTTTGAAGAAGAAGCAGTGGCCACTCAAGTTAGCTGGCTGAGACGAATGCTTGGTCGTTTATGTGGTTGCGTTGAATATTTGTTTTCATGGTTCTTGATAACAGAATGGCCTTTTTTTTTTTTTTTTTTGTCTTGTTCCATCATGATCACAGATAATCCACATCTGATGTTGATATTCTGTGAAAATGTTTATTTTCAGCAAGGGAACATGACAACCTAGCTGATGGGAACTAGACCAGATACCAGATGTCAGCTGTCAAGACTGTACTTTTTCTTTCCCATTACCATGGGGCAACACTGACATGCTAAGAATTGTTTCTATATGTGTGCTGTGGAGGATTTAGCGGAAGCAATTGCCAAGTCAAATACCAGAGGGGATCCAGAAGGATGTAGGGAGAGGATAAATATAAATGCTTCTTTTATTTAAAGTGTATAGGCAAACTCAATTTCCAAAATCCATGAAGAAATGCAATAATGAGGAAGACAAAGAAATTAATAACAATTTTAATATGTTTTCAAATTATTTTATTGGAAGATTCTGAATGATTACTTTCAAATAATTAGGTTTAGGCTATTTGATGAAAGAAGTCATAATTTCCTTAGAAAATTACAAAATAGTAATGGCTGCCAATTTGGGTATGGCAATATGTGATATTTTCCTATTATTCTTTATATACTTCTCTTTTGCATTTTTAAAAAATTTCTCAAAAAATAAGTGCCTAAGAGTATTACTATAGTAATAGAGTATCCAGCATGGATTTACCATCTAGATACCAGAGAGTTCTTGACATTCTGAGTTATAAAGATATGAAAGGTCTACCCTTACACTCAAGAGCCTGACGATGGGGTTGAGATGACATGGCTAACATAATACACAATAAAAAAAAAAAAAATGTAGCAGAGGATTTAACTACATAACAGACGCTATAAAAATTCATCAAACAGATACAGAAACAATGGAAGATTTTTGCCACTTTAAGTAGTGAAAGGTTTTTTTCTTTTTTTTTCTTCAGATTTTGGTCAAAAGGCAAAAAGAATATCTGATGGTAATTTGAAGGTAAAGAAGAGAGTCTGGAGTTTAGATTATTACTAGAAATAGTATTTAATTACATCATATGTGAGTTACCTAGTATACAACATACATACTATGATTCAGTATGGATGAATTTTTCAACTGTTATATAAAACAAACAGGAAAAATATACATTTCATTTTCCAACTTAACAGAATTTCATATTTTAATATTTTTTGTTTTCATATTTTATATTCTTTCATTTCCCCTACCATGTCTTAATGTAATTAGTTATATATATTAAATATTTTCTTCCAGTTTATGTATTTTCTTTTGTAGATTGTAGTGGATACACCACCCAAACACACCCTATAGGGTAGAGGCACTCAGTTCCACAGCTTCTAGGAGCTTACAGCCATGTGCCATCCCAGGTCTCCCTTGGATGAAGGGAGCTGCCTCATTCAAGGAAATGTCCCACTCCCTGGGGACAGGCAGTTGTACTGAGTGTAAAGTGGTAAGAACCCTGGAGCCTTTATTTAAACACAGACATCTCTAAATGTTCCTCAGCTTCCGAGTAGCTTACATGATTGGTCGAAACTCTGTGGCCACTCTATACCAGCCTACTTTCTTCCTCCGGCCAACTAAGCTTCTCAGAAATTGTTTCCAGGTGATCTTTTTAAAAATAAATAAATAAGTAAATAAATAAAAATAAAGCCACAATTTCTAAATGGAAATGAAAATCCTATACAAATTTGAAGGCAAATTTGTTTTTTTTCCTTAATGATTTTACACTATTAACATTTGTAGCACCAAATAAACATTTCTAGTTTTCTTTATAACTAATTTATAAATGTTAAATGAAAGAATAAATGAGATTTTTCTATTTTTATGTCATTTAATTAATCATTTTTCAATGTTTCTTCCTCTGGAAAACTCAAATAAAGCTAGAGAATTCCTCACTTACACACTGTTTAATCAAAGGAAACAGAAATGGCTTCTGTGGCAAGATGCTGAAAAGGAGTAAATTGTACAGACACATTTTTTCATCATAGAAGTTGTAAATAATACAAAAAAAATTACAAAGCAAATAGTCTCATCAAGCATTTACAGTAAAAAAATGAATAAAAGACAGTCTAAGTTTATCATGTTGTTATCACTGAAAAATCTTATGTGTATTTGTTGACTTAAAATATATGAAATAAAAATTCAAGCTCTCTATTCTTTGGTTCCCACTTAGCATGTTCACCATGAAATTTTTAAAATAGTTTATTGAAGCTTCAAATTTTTTACTTTACATTTCACCCATTTAAATTACATATATACTCAATGTTTTAGGTTATTTAAAGATGTGTGCAGCATCACCACTGTCAATTTTAGAATTCAGTAGATTTTTTCACCTTAAAAAGAAACGCTGTTGCTTTTAGCTCTCATTTCCTTAGCAGCTGTCATTCTTCTCCAGTTCTAACCTAATCTAATAATCTAAACAGTAATATATTTTCTATGACTGTAGATTTTCCTATTCTGTATATTCATATGAATGGAATTATATAGTACATATAATATGTGGCCTTTCATGACTCTTTTCTCTCACTTAGTGAAATATATTCAAGGTTCCTCTATGTTTTAGCATGTATTAGTGCTTTATACTTTTTTATTGTTAAATTATATATATGTGTGTGTGTGTGTGTGTGTATATACTTATTTTATACAATAGTTTTTTTTTTTAATTAGTAAAGAGAAGGAAAAAATATGCCTTCGTGATGTCTGTTATAATTATATTTACTAGTGCTCCTTGTTTGAGCCTGAGGATCAAACAGTTTTTTGCTTCAAGATACATCCATGAAGTTGAGAAAAGAATTTATAAATGCATAGATATTATAGCAGGGGGTGGCACTGATCACAGCAGGAAAACAGGATAGGGAATGATCCTTTTAATTAAGGGTTTGATAAAGGCATTGAATTGTGGGTGACATGAAATGACTTTTATCAGTCTGAGGAGTAATACAAGAGTATCTGAAAAGATTTGTGGAAGGGCATGTCATATTTGTTGAACAGTATAAAATGGTGTTATGGCTGCTCCTTGATTAAAAAAAGGACGAGGATTAACAATATGCTACCCATCCCCTTGACCAGAAAATATAATAGACAAGGATAGGATATGGCTTGTTTCATCCACATCATTTGTAACATGAAATATGTTTATATGTTTACTTTCCACCCACAAATGATAAATGAATGCATTTGGAGTTAGTATAGACATTGGAACATTATTATGTTTGAGTGAACTTTTCAAAGCCTTCTAAATCTTTACAGTCTTCTCCCATGAAAGACTTAATCGAAACAGATTGAATATTTATCCTCCTGACTAAACTTCTTGTTTCGTTGTCACCTGTAAAGTTTAGAAAACATTACAAACATGAGTTTTAACAAATCTTATACTTTCCTAAAGGCTAGCATGAAAAATTATGATTTTCTCAAAAATGAGCTGTAAAACATATTTATTAAATTTTAACCAATTGAAGATTTTAGAATAGTTAAAGAAATAAGAGAAAATAAATGTATTTATTTTAGATACATTGTATTTCAAAAGGCTCACCCAAATTTCTTCAGTGACAAGTATTTGTTCCTGCATTCAATATGATTTTCCAGACAGTGAGTAGAATTAAAGAAATTCTAAGTGCCGCAGAAAAAAAAATTAATATCGAAAATGATTGAGTAAATCAAATGAATTGGCCTCTACACAATTTACTGTTTTTGAAATAACTTGCAAAATGTTGGTAAATTAATTATTTTTAAAAATTATTACTTAATTTTAAGATAAATTAATTCAAAACTACAAATTCACTCAGAAAATATTACAAAAAATTAGTATAATGTGGAATTCTGATAATTGCATAAATAAGATTAGCACCTACATGTGACAATCACTCCCTTAATTTATTCATCCCCAGTAAATTATAAATTTCCTTCTTAAAATATAAAAGAGAACATGTACATTCTCTAATCTTTTTCATTCATGCTATGTATGATATGATGTTCATCAATAGTGCCAATAAAGCATTAATGCTTTGAAATTGATGGTGTTAGAAATAAAGATACTATATAGCTTAACAGCTATATGATAGTTTTTATTGTATGTGAAATTAAAAGATTCAAATAATGAGGAAATTGATCAAATGAAAGAAACTACTTTAAAACTACTTTAACTGTTGCTTTGATTATTAATAATTTGCCATCAAATAAATATTTTCATTTAAAATTATTTTTATTATTTACCTTCAGGATGATGCTATGGTTAATTTCTCAATTTCATATGTCAAAATATGACATCAAAAAGCTAAGAAAATGCAAAAGTAGAATTATAAATTATGGTCTCAATCCAACAAGTATACTGCATCCTTAGATTCAGAATTCTTAAATCATTATTTTGGTCCACTGACTACTGTGATAATCCACAGTATATTGAGAGAATAGAATATGAACAAGATACCAGTATTATGTAATATTGTTACCCTTGGAGGGGTTTGAACTTCCTTGTAGCCACAATGGTGGTGGGGGGAGGCAGGGATTGAGAGGGATAACAGCACAGAAGTGTAATTAGCATTTTTCCTTCGGTAAGTCCTCCTTGACACAGTAAAGAATCACAGGTCAGTGAGATTTACAAAAGATTTATTGAAAGTATATGTTAGAATGACAAAGCTTGCCCCAAAGAGGAATATGATTTTAGCAAAGAGAGCTATAACCAGCCAGAAGTGGGCATGTCTGAATTATATTTGGGCTATGATGGGTGGTTCCAAAGGCATTTCTAGATAATCAGCACCTGAGGTCATTTTGACTGACACTTGGCTGCTGTATAACACCTTGCCTATTGTGCATGTGCTTACTCAGAATTCACTGTTTTATAATTAGATTCATGAACTTCCAGGCATAAACATAGTATTATAATGACAGTACAATGAGGCTTACATTGTGAACACATTAGGGTAGTACCTTCTGCACAGGCATCTGTAGCCAGATTAAACCAGCTATAGATTATGGCCCTCCTGTCCTTTTGTCTCTGGGGATGCAGGAGGGATTCTCTAACTTCCAATAGGGTGTTTTTTGGGCTGTCCTAGGCTGGCCATCCATTCCTTTGTTCCTTGTCGCTCGTGTCTGACTAGCTACCTAACCAATATGATTTCACAAACTGTGGGGTGAGTAGAAACTGAGATAACAAAATTAATGAAAAAATAAAACTCAACTGTCTTTTAATTATTCTTGAATGAACATTTTGGTTTCCAAATACATATTGCGATTTTCAGAAGTTTTTCCTTTTATGTATTTTGTGGTATTTTCTCAGGTGGCCAGTGATCAATTAATAATGAAAAAAAGACTGAAAATAAACAAACAGTAACAAAACTGAACTACGTTGGACATTTGTCTCGGCAAATAAATAAGTTTATGAAAACTAAATACCTTGCTGAAATCATTTGCCATGTTAGCAAAAAAATAGTGTGGAAGAGGGACAAATGGGAGTGTGTGTGTGTGTGTGTGTGTGTGTGTGTGTATTGATCAAGATGGCATTAAATTTCTCCTCAGCTTGACTGAACTTCAGACACGTTTCTTCCTAAATATAGTCCTCTGATCACCCATTTCTTAAAGCATTTACTTTAGAAAATGTGGGAGTGCAAATTTTTCCTTTACCTTTTTGAGATGTAAATCTTTCAAGCTCTTGCCAGGAACTCAGGATTATCATCTATCTAGAGCACCTGAGAGCCATCCCTTTGAAATGTGATCATCAAGGAAGTTAGTGCCTTGTAATCAGCAAGGGAGCTAAGGGCCTAATTGCTATAAGAGCTATTAGATTACCATGCTAAGCAAAATAAGTCAGACAGAAAAAGTCAGGAACCATAAGATTTCACTCATATGTGGACTATAAAACTGAAAGCAACAAATGAACAAGACAGAGACTCATGAGAACCGACAACAGTTTAGTGGTTACCAGAGGGAATGGGAGGAGAGGAAGATGGGAGTAAAGGGGTTAAATACATGGTGACAAAGGAAATTTAACTTTGGGTGGTGAACACAGAATGCAAATATGCATATGAAGTACTTTTGAATTGTACACTTGAAACCTATGTAATTTTATTAACCAATGTCATCCCAATGAATTTAATAAAAAAATACATGAGCCATTAGCAAACAAATATAGCCTTACCACATTGACCAACTTAACCCCTAACTTAATCCTGCAATGACTTTTTACTGTCTCACACAGCGCTTAAAAAACTCCTGGTTTTGTTTCTGCAGAGTTCAATCTCTCTCCTAACAGCAGTAGTCTTGACTTCCATTGCAATAGTCTTGAATAAAATGCCCCTTGCCTGTTTCACTTCTGAGTGCAAATTTTCTTTGACAGTTTGTGTTTATTTCTTCATCTTATTTGGAAAAGGAAGTAGGAGTGGTAAATATATATTTTTCCTTCCATTTTCCGAACAGGTAATAAAATTAAAGGGCAATATGTTGTTTGGCCACTAGATGGTGCATATTTTAATTTCACTTTCTACACTTAGTTGCCCTAAAGCGTTAGACCAAATCACGACTGATATTCCTTAATATTTTATCCAAAATAGAATAATATATTAGATATATGCACAATATAAAATTATTTAAAATGTTATATAGGTAATATGTAATATTTAATGCTTTTAGCATTAAAATTATTTTTACTATTTCCATTTTAATCAGTATTTGTTTGAAACCCTCCAAATGCTGATTTTTGCAACTTCACTGCACCCATTATAACAATCTTGTATAAGAAGAAAATATATATTTCCATTTGCAAATGAATGAATGATGTTTACTTCAAACATCATACTTTGTCTTCTCTGTACTCCCAGGCTCCAAAGGTTTGTGTCAGTTTTAGAAAACCCAACTTGTAGATCAATAGTCCTATGTGGCTGAAACACATCTAGTAGAAACAAAGAAGCATCAAGGCAATCAAACTCCTCATGATGGTTACACTCACAGAGGCTTTCGGCAGGCTTTCACCTTGTATCCTCATCTTGAATCGATGCAGCCAGTTTATTCGTCATCTTCTCTCTATAAAAATCCCTAGTTCGGGATGGGAAATATTTGTAAAAATAAAGTGAAAAAATATTGGAAAGACTAAAATGTTATTGTTTAAAGATATTTTAACAATATCTTTAAACTTTGTTTAAACCCGTTTTATTATTTTCCAAACCAGATTGTTACTTCTCATTATTTCCATGCTCACATCGTACTAGAGACATTGGATGTAAGCATATAGTTTAGTGGGATGTTAAGCAATTTCCATTCTTCTATACATATTGCAGAATCTGTGCTGAAATATCAGAAGCCCTGAAGTCATTTTACATTTCCTTTGGGTTAGGCCTGGCAACAGAGTGTGGCATAGAGTGATGAACTACCTCTACTGGTGCCCATTAATCCTGGGCAGTAAAACCATTAAGAGCTCAAACATTTAAATCATAGAAATGAAAAGCAAACCATAACCACTATGCATGTTTAGTATTTTGGAGAAATTTGGCTGTTGTTTTATCTAGTTAGTTGATACATTCTCTCTTTCTTAATTGTAAGAAAAAACAATGGAAATTAAAAAAATAAAGATTAACTCTTCTTGTTTAATGGATAAAGATGAGGAAATAAACTCCTATAAATAGCAAGGGAGCAAGATCCCCCCAAAATCTCTTTGTCCAAATGTTAATATGATAATATAAAAGTTGAATATAAATGACCAACGATGTATGATAAAGTAAAAACAGTTACCATGAAGAAATCCTGTCAAGAATGTTTGGACTATGAAATAAACATGTAGCGTGTCTGTAAGATTACATACAATTTGGTCCCAATTTTAAAAGATGCTAATTAGGCAGTAGAACTTACTTATTTTTATGATGTGATTTACTTTTAATTATTTATTTTAAATTATTTTTATATTTCCATCCAAAGAAGGAAAGCAATGTGATTTTCAATGGCAAATAGGAAAGGATAGTTTCTATAGAAGGTTATGACGTGTTCCATAATTTAACAATGTTTTAATAATGAATTAGGTAATGATCTAGATACATAATATCCGCTAAATGTTAGCATCAAATACCATACAAAAATATTTTGCATTTTACTTTATATCAAATAAACATCTTTACACAGGGAATTTACACATTAGAACCATTTATACAATAAAGAAATCATGTACTTAAAATATAACTTAGATTTACAGGATAATGTTGATAGAGGATTGAAAATTAATTTAAAATATAGCACTTTTATATCTATTATCTATATTTATATCTATAGATTTATATCTGCAAATTATCTCTATATTTATATTTATAAACCCCTAGATTAAAAAAAATTCCTTTACACTAGCCATCATATTTCTTCTGGAAGATTGAAGCTTGGCAATTTTTATATTTCCTGCATTAAAATATCATACAGGACATTAAATTCTAGTTAAGATGAAGTGCCTGGATTAGATTTACTCTCCTTCCTGAAACAGATAAAATATATATAATACAGGATTTCAAGACACTAGACATCAGGAAATGAAGGGCAGTGATCCCTGAGAGATGAGAAACAAATGAGGCTCTGAGTCCTAAGATTGTCTCAATTTAGCACATTAAAAGAATTTTCTTATAGCTGTGTATAATTTGGAGCCCAGTGTGAACCCCACATGTTCTAAGGTGAAAGAGATGGAGTTGAGTCTCTGCAGAAGCCAAGACAGTTAGTTGGTGGCACAGAAGAGCAGATACAAGAGAGGTGCAGAGAGAGACCCCCTCATTTGTGAAGCTGAGTGCTGCTTAGTGCATGTCAGTGAAGAAAGTGCTGGAGCCTAGGGAAAGAACCACCTCTTCTTACAGGTACCTACAGGTGACAGAGTGCCTGGGATAGTGCCAGTCTCCACCTGTGGAGGAAGTGGAATGCTCATATACTGCTGGCGGGCATTAAAGCGGTACTACCATTTTGGTAGAGTTTGGTATTTTCTTACAAAGTTAAGCAAAACTTACCTTATGATCAGACCATTCTACTCCTAGACCCAAGAGAAATCAAAGCACAGGTCCTTAAAAAGACTTTGATACATAACAGCTATGTTTGTATTAACCATAAACTGGAAATGACCCACAAATGAATAAACAAAATTTGGTATATCCATTATATGTAATTCTCCTGAGCAATAAAAACAAGTGAACAATTGATACATGCAAGGACACGAATGAATCCCCAAACAATTATCCTGTATGAACTCATTGGGACAAAAAGTACATAACATACAGTTACATTTACATAAAATTCTAAGAACTACGATCTATTATGACAGAAAGTAGATCGGTCATTTCTTGGAGACAGAGAAAGAGTGATTACAATGAAGAATGAGGAAACTTTGGGGATGTTGGATATGTTATCTTGATTATGATGATATTTCACAAGTGTTTATGTATGCCAAAATTTCAATTATACTAATAAAGCTGTTTTTAAACAGTATAGAAGCAACTTTAACATTATTTCCTAGTTCAGTACCAGAGTGAATCCAGTCTCAATTAGATAGATTTAAAAAGAAGAGCAAACTCATTTGCCATATTAAAGTCTTTAAAAATTGGCACCTATTGTTAGTTCAAATTATGTACATAAGTATTTAATATAGAGTATTTATTTTACTCAAAACTCTTTAATTATAATTTCACGATATCACAATTCAAAAATAACTAATTGCTTGTATGTATAATTTCAATGAGTAATATATACAGTTTTAAGATTTTTTCCCTTATATTTGTTCTGATTGTGTTCCTTGAAATGCACGTTTATGTCTGTTAAATCTGGTAATAAACATTAAATTTTATTTTATGCCATTTAGTTTTCATTTTATTTTTCTAGTAATTTGTTTCTATTGTATTTTACAGAGGTGTTTGTCAGGAACTTTTCACACAGAAAACAGAAATAACTGAACTAGACTCCTCTTTCCTCTATTAGCATTGGCTGATGATGAATGCCTTTAAGTCTGCTGTTTCAGTACCTCTCAAATTTGACTCTTTCTTTTCATATCAAAAAGCATTATTTTTTCTTTTCTCCTATGCTTTCTCTCATTCATCCATCTATCCTTCTTCTGATTGCCTCCAAGTTAAAAAAAAAATACTTCAAGCAGTATCTGGCCATTTTAATAGACTTTTAGGTAATTTTGTATGCTTTCACCGACTATCCTCTATTGTCTGCAATGTTTAATAGTTTGGAACACTGCCTTAGAATTATTACTCTGAAAATGTTTCTGGTCAGAAAGAACCCATGCATGCTCTAGTCTTCCATAACCTTTGTCTACGTCTCCATTTTAGTTATACCAATTGTGCACTTTTTTGGAGTTACTTGAAAGCAGAACCAATACCATCTTCTGTATTCTCCAAGCTTCTAGCACAATACATTTCCGTGTGCACAACAGAATTTGCCTCCCAGCCACCTCTGCGATCATTTTCTTTTTCCTGTACAAATTGTATTTGCTCTTTATAAATCAACAAAAATATATCACAAGCTCCACAGGAAGCTCTTATAATCATTCCCAGAAATACTCAGTTGGGGTCCTCTCATTTGTTCACTTACATCAGTATTCTGCAAAAAAACATAACAAAAGTAAACAACTATTTTGTTTGTTAGTGCTAGATTGTACAACAAGTGCTTTACTGTACATAACTACTAACATTCAAATCCAGGTGTTTTATATTAAAATATGTACATCTCTGTATTGTGATATATTGTGGTATTTTTGATGGTAATTTGTTATCTTTTTCTTTATACCTGAGAAATCAGTTGGCAAAAATTTTGACCACTCCTGCAGAGTGTCATCTGGGCACCTAGTCGACGTTTAGAAAGAGTTGAAATAATTAAACACCGAAACACAAAAACATTAACTAAGACATAATATTTTTCAGTAATTTACCATAACCCAGCAAAATTGACAACAAACAAGTGATCATAGAAGCTCATTTAATTTGGACAGATTTTGTTTGCCAATGCACACATAACATATCTGCACAAATGAGATGTTTGGGGGGAAAAATTATATATATATATATATATATGTATACACACACGTATATGTTTTAGTGCTGGTATTTAAGTCAAATTAGGAACATATAGCAGGATTTGACTTAAAGAGTGCACATGTTAACAATTACAAGCTGTTAGATTTAATTAATTTCATGTAGTTAGCTAAGTTATCAAAAATCAGTGTGGCTTGGTGAAGAGTTAATCTAAAATCAGTTAGTGGAGTCATGTAGAAAAATCAAGGTTTTTATTGTAAGTATAAAAGAAGATTTCTCATCTAAGTGGTATGTGTAGACTACATTTAAAAATGCATTTAAAAATCAATATTACATTCTATATTTAATGCAGGTCAGTGACAGTGTATCTCAGTGGAACCAAAGGACATTTTCCCCGAAGGTAGCATAGAAATTCTCTATTTCTTAATGCACATTACAGTTCACTGAACTTCTCTATTATCTAATTCTGAAATGCCCTGGTTCATGACAAGCATTTTCAAAGACAGTGAGATTCTCAAGATTGAATAGGATGGAAACCAAATTTCTGGTTACTACCCAAGTTTTCTTTTAGCAAATGGTGTCTTCTATCTTGGAGCCCTGTGCTATTCAGCAAAATGATTGTCCAAGTTAGTCAAGGAGCATTTATATGTATAATAAAATTTCTATTTTCGTTTCATAAAGGAACCTTCATTGCTCTCTCATCTCTATTCCCATTCCATTGCATTCATGTCTTTTTCATTTAATGTCTACTTCCCCCCCTCTTTTATACCTATCCAGGGAGTAAAAATCATGATAACTGCAAATGACTGGATATATTCCAAAGTCTATTTCTCCTTTGACTTAAAAACCATGATAGTAGGTATAACGAATACATTCTCAAAAAAAAATCTAATATTTGCTTTAGTCGGTATCTTGGGATCTGTTAGCCCACTGTGATATAATATTAGCCCTAAATCACTATTTTAAACTCATAACTATGATTTTAGATTTGTAGATAGTGTAATTGTGTTTTTGCATTACCCTTTGTACACTGTGAAATAGAAGAAATTAATAAGCTTGCTGTTGATTAAAAAATCATCCTTACTTTTGGATGTATTTGTCAGAATTACATGTTTTCAGGCACTGTTTACCCTAAAAAAGAGATTCTTAATTTCTTTGTACACAAGCCTCTTGGATATTCTAGTGAAGACAAAGGACATAAATAAATATATAAAATAAAATAAGTACATAAATAAAATAAATGCTTGCAAATAAATAAAATAACTTTGCAAATAAGTGAAATTATATAAAATTGACTTATCAAATTAATGAAACTACAAAGTAGAATTCTATGCATTTTCTTATTACTGTGGTAAAATAAAATAATAATTTTGAAGTAGTGATGAGTAAAATATGATTTGAGATATATGCAAAAGCTACAATATTATATTAAAGGTTTTTTGACTTCCATTGCTGACAAATATAATGCACTCATTATCACCTAAATTTATAATTGGAAGAAATAACATATTTCTGATAGAGATTAATGAAAACGAAACTGTAACTCTTCCCACTTAAGTTCACAAATCCCTTGAATTTTACCACAGATGACTTAGGAGTCTGTGGAGCCCTGTTCTAGTATCTTAATTTTTCTTATTAGAAACTTCAAAATAACAAATAATGAGATTTTCATCAGTTGTTAAGCTGTGAGATGTGCATTTTTTCTCTTCTAATATGATACATATTCTACCAATCTTTAAAAATCACATATTCTTTTTGAGCCTTTCAGAGCTGAAGTAAACATTTGTTACTTCTTAACTACATAAAACTAGGCAAGTCATTTGCCTTCCAGTCATGCTCCCTCACATAACTTCTTGCAAAAGTTTTGGGAAAATCAGAAAAAATCACTAGAAAAACTTAGTTCTCCATCTGGCAAAATTGTTCTAAATAATAGTAACGTCAAAAAAAAAGAAAAAAGAAAAAAAAAAGAAAGAAAAAGAAAAAAGAAAAAAAAAAGGCTCAGTATAAATTTGAACTTATCCATGTAGCATGCTAATCCACACCAGCACAGAGTTTACTAATTTACTTTCAAATTTATAGAAAGCTACAAAATAAAAGAGAAAACTAAAGGGACAGAGAAGAGGTGAATTGAATGAAGAAAAAAAAAAAGGAAAAAAAACTTGCAGGTGTTTTTATAAATCATTCCCCAAGAGAGGTGGATGGATTAGAACCACAGGACTGACTCAGAATGATGGGAGTGCAGAACCTTCTTGCTCCTGGCATGAGAGGAAGCATGAGATGTGAGGGTGCTGCTCAAACACAGTCGATGTTCCTTTATGTATTACTGACTTAGCGTCATGTGACTTGGGTCCATTATACACTCCTCTGTGTTGAAGGGGCACTTGGAGAAGCTCCTTAGCATATACCCTGATTTCTATCAATGATAAACTAAATGTTATTTACTACTAAGTAAATAATAGTTAATATTTATGAGGAAAATAATTATATATTGTTCTATATCGGATACTACGTTTTGCATTTTACAAAGTCTGTAATCTTCACAACAAATAATGAAATAAATACCCTTAACATCCCTATTTTAGATGAGAGAATTGAAGCACGGTGGGACTAAATAACACCTAAAATAATATTCTATCAAAGCACATAAAATCTCCAAGACTTTCAAATCATGACTTGGTGAAAGTCAGAGAGAATATTTTATGTATAACTCTCATTTATGAGATATCTGTGCACCACCTTACAATACCTCTTGAAATGTTGCTCTTTAATTGTTGTTAAAGCAGAAAAAGTATAAAACATGGACTGTACCTTCACATTGTTTGCATTTCAGTAGAATAGATAAGACATACATGAGTAAATATAGCAAAAGGTATAAATTGAAATATTGTAATAGATAATCAGAAAGGTAAAATAACATTTAAAATTACATAGTAGCATGCTAACTTCTTTATAGACATTATTTTATTCAAGTATTGATATTCGAAGCACATAAAAAATCAAGCAAAGCACAAGAAGTTGTGAACATGAACATATGGAGCATTTGTCAACAGTGACAAGATTGATGATAAGAATAATTCATGAACTGCTCTGAAGTTTTAACTCTTGCTCTTCATCTATTTTGTAAGACATCACTACTAACATAAACAAATCCTAAAGACAGCATTCCATAATTAAACACTCAGTGGATTAAAAAATGAGGAAGTTGATATCATTTGCATTTGTCTCCAGGAACACCTGCATTTATTTCTAGGATCTTAGGAGAAACACAGCTGTTAATGTTGTGACTAATGAAAAATATAAAGTTAAAGTCTTGAATAGCTGGCTACATTATGTATACTTCTACAACTCTAAATAGAAAAGAGAAAACTTACTTTGGGTCTAGAATTTATATTACTTATTATTTACTAGTAACTCGTTTTGAAGTGATAATATGATGCTGGCTAATGTACTAGCTCAGGCTGCCATAATGAAATACCATAGACTGGGTAGCTTAAACAACAGACAACTATTTTTCACAGTTTTGAAGGCTGGGAAGTCCAAGATCAAGGTGCTGGCAGATTCAACTCCTGGAAAGGACTCACTTCCTGGCTGGTGAATGAAAAGCAGCTTTGCTGCTAGTTTACCTCCCAATTATCTTACATTAAAAATAATAATAATAATCTCTGCTCATTTTTTACTTCTTTACTGGCTGAGTTCTGCATTTAACATATTTTAAGCAGCATTCTGTGAGTTTTAAGTAGGATAAGTAATCAAGGTATCTAAAAGCATGCTTTTGGACCAAAGTTAGTGTGTTAGTGTTTTAAGATACTGTTTAAACTCCTTATTAACATTATTATAATGTCTATTTTAATATGAATTATGTAACAAATGCAGACACAAACATACACAGGCATTCACACACACTTATACTTGTTTTCAATAAAAATAAAGTTTCAACAAAATGATTTGTATTCATAAATAAATTAACTAAATTGAATTGTGTATTTTCTTGATATCATTTTTTGGCAAAAAATACTAAGATGAAAACATCTCTGTAATATATTAAACTAAGAGCAATGGAATAATGAAGATTTTAAACGAATTGTTAAAAATGACTCCAAAAAACCCAGAAAGAACAGTGATTTGATGATATAGTCTGCTGGCATGACTTCTAATCATATACCACTGATGTTACCAAAAGACAATGCCTTAAAAGTGGTGATCTTCATAAGAAGAAAAGGAAATCATAAAGGATCACATTTTTATTATATATATATATATATATATATATATATATATATATATATATATATATATTAGTCTTTGAAATTCCAAAGCATTGCAAAAATTTGGGACATAATCAAAATCCAGAGGATGGATAAATAATAAGGTTCAGAACTTCCCCAAGTCCAAGCCATCAAAACTGGGAGAGGTGGCTGTTTCATGCAACCCATAGAAACCAAAACAGAGTAAAGAAAAATGAAGAAATGAAGAAATATGATAAATGAGAGAATAAGATAAAACTCCATAAAACATGTTTTAAACAATGATAAATCATAGAACTATTCCTTTAAAAAATCTAAGTTTTAATTATGGCACTCTATATCAACAAATATTTACTGATTATCTTTCCTTAGTGTAGAAATATGCTACCATTAGGAAAATGGTAAAATTCTGAGATGTTGATGAAATCATTATATACTAGTCAATATATAATTTTTGATCTATTATTAAAAGAAATCTACTTGCCAATTCTAATGTATACCTGCATTAACATTAAATAGACTTTTTCAAGGGAAAACTTTAAAAAATATTATTTATGTAAGAGTAAGGAAATAATTTTATTTAACATATAATAGACATTTAATTTTTTTAATTCATTACATTTAAAAAATTGACAATGTATTTTAACAGATTACTAAGTGTCCTTAAATGTAAGTGCTGAAAGTAATGCTTATTTATAAAAAGGCCTATAATTCTTGAGAGCAATAAATTAAAATTTGCACAGGTTTACACAAATTATGTTTTTTTCCCTTTAGCTCTAACAAAATATAGTTCTCAGTTTAATAGAAATTTTAAGATGAACTAGTGTTTTTAAGAAAAAAAAATTTACTGATTATAAGAAAAGTGAATGAAGTGGTAGTGCTTTTTATACAGTTTTAGTTGAAAAGATGAAAATTTCCTCTTTTAAACTAAACATAATAGGAGCTAGAAAATCTATACAAACTATTCTGGTTAAGTGGTTAATTTTCTATAGTGGATGATTGAGGTAACTAAAGAGGTGATAAATTATAATAGATAATTAGTTTATGACATTGTCTATATTTGCAAAGAACTAAACTAAGATAATTACTCAGGTAATGTAAATAATGAACTATATCAAACTAAATAAATCAGATAAAATATTGTGGTGATGGATTATCTGAATTGTAGATTTATTAAAATTTTAACTGCTGTTTAAAAGATGATCACCCATGGCAATTTAATATAAAACAATGTAAATAATGTCTGTCACCCTGATAAGACAAGGAAAAACAAGAAAAAACTCTTACCTATTTCAAAATCAGAGTTTAAAATTTTAGAAAATATCATTGCTGTTTATGAGATCTATCTTTATCATTCTGCATGTTATTCATATGCTTTTTATCAATTATGTTAATAATTAATACATATTAACACAACTGAATGAACAAACTTTAATTAAATTGAGCTTTTTAGTACTATTTTTTGTAATACATTTTCCCCCAAAATGTATTACACACTGCTAAAAACATAGGTGAATTCAATTAATTGTCTTAATTTTGAGCTACCTTCACCAAATGAAGCTAAAATAGTCAAATCCTTGAGTTAAAGATATTTTAAGCTAGAACTTTATATGCATCTGTGTTATTTCCACTTCAAGGCCTTTTTGACAGATTTTGCATTAACAGACTAACCTAATAATAACTCTGGACCAATGTGCCTTTGAAATTAATCACAGGAGGACTGAATCCCAGTGACTAAAATGGGCACAGCATAACCACCCCTGGACAGTGGTTCAAGAATGAAATAGAAACTTTATTTCTGATTTTTACATGACATAAGAAAGCTCTCTTCTTTCAAAACTAACTTTCATTGAGTTAGTACTTTTTGATAATTTCTCTTTACATTCAGTCTGCTTATCTACATATATGTATACTTTGTTTATCTAGAAGGATAATTTCAGAACCAATAATGTTGTGGTTCAGTACCAGTTTTCTTAATAAAAACTTAATGTACCACATTACATTCCCAGCACACTCTAATTAAATTCCTTTTCATTTCAGTCTGTCTCAGAGGGTTAGAGAAGCTCAAGAATATTTAACAAAATTCAACAAAGCAACTACCTGAAGTTGATACATTAACCTTGGCACTGAAAGTTACTTTATGCAATCCACGTATGCCAGAAACAGCATTATACAATGACCTAAAAATGACAGTATTTCATTCTAACTGGAGAGGTTGTAAATGAATAACGATCATTTCTGACTCATTATGTGTATTATGTATTTTGCCTTGGGAAACTGTAAAGAAAAAACAAACATCAGCAACTGAAAAAGCATGTCTTACCTTGATGTAAAAACTAAACTATAACTAGATCTTTTTCTGATAATAAGGAGGATAGATAGACTTTAATACTCATTAGTGCAATTATTTACATATGTCTCACAAATTAAAAAATATATATTGATCAGTTCTGTTCTTCCATTTGGATTTAAAGAAGAGAACATGTAATTTTAAAGAGAAGACCATTTTTCCTATTATTCTTCCTACTAAACATTCCCTCAGGATTATTCCCAAAGGAAAAACTCATTTCTATGGGCAATGAGGTTAAAGGAAATGTCTTTTTCCTTGATTGGTCCTAGAGTCAGGGGGTTCTTTTCTTCTATAACAGTCCCAGTGAACCATCTCACCACGGCTTACTCAAATCTCTTATGGCCACAGAGGTTTCAGATTTCCAATTTTTTCATATTTTAGGGAGGTAGAATCATCTAGGTACTATATATACTATATATACTATCGATATATGTATGTATCAATAATAAATTGTATACCATCCTTAGTTATAATAGTTTTTGATCAAACATATCATTTTTTGTAGTAAGACAAACATATCCATACATCCATACTAGATTGGGTAAATAATGACCATAAGTAAACTAATGTCAGTTCTGCCAAAATATTTTATGTAGGTTCAAGGTTTTGTTTTGTTTTTTTGTTTTTGGTTTTTTTTTTTTTGTCACCGCCCCTCCCCCCCCAACTAAAGAGCCTTTTGATTTAGTAATATTTGACTAGGAACTATAGAACAATGTGACCACTTTTTGAAGACCACTTATACTTTCCATTCCGGTGACAGTGCACTCATCCCTCACTCCCTACACCATCCTGTTATGTAATGCCTCCCCTCCCACCAAAAAAGAAAATTAAACTGATGGGTCAACTTCCCACAAATCTAGTTGAGTCTGATATTGAGCACAGCCCCAGGTTTAAATGCATTGGTTTGAATTCATTTTTATTTATTCGTTATTACTCATGTGGTCAGTTCAGGTGATTTGCTTGTTAGAACCTGTCAAAATTTCCAGCTATGCTGATTTTTTTGTTCTTTTCACAGTGGCTGAAGCAGCTGCCCTAAATACATCTTTATCTTTTGGAACCAAACTTTCTGCTTCTCCTTTCCCTCTCCCCACCAATTGTCAGAAAAACTTTCTTTTAATTATTAGCGTAAAAGTTTAAGTCTCACCACCTCTCTTCTTGCTCTGTCAAAAGTTATAATAATACTTTTGCTGGTTGGCTTATGCTTTACTTGCTCCAACTGACTTTCATCTATTTTATTTTCCTTTCAGTGTTTTCTATCTATTTGAATAAAAGATTTTTAGAGAAGTGCAATAGGGGTGAAAGGAATGGATATTCTCAAATTTTAACTTTCATGGGTCTGAGTGTTAGTCTATGAGCCATTTAAAGGGATTTGAACAGTAGAAACGCAAAATGCACCTCTGTTTTAAGGAAGAATAAATGAGGGGTGTTTGAGTGAGGTGAGAGCTCTTCAATGTGGTAATAAAAATAAGCATCTGGACACTGTTGAAACACTGAAGGCAAGACATGCAGAGTCCATCACCTAAATTCTAGTAATAAGAGTACGAAGAAGAGATTGGATGCTTGAAACAGCCCAAGGTGACAATCTCTGCTCATGCTCCCTATTCAATTTGGGGTAAGAAATTACAGATATAAGTTTGGGAAGAATCTGCACAAAGGCAAAGGTTAAATTGATGGAACAGCAAAATCATCCAATTGAAAGTAGAGTTCTGAAAGAATGCATCAGGAGCTGATAACCTATGTGGCTAATAGGATATATTTGTAGGCAGATATTTGAAGACAACACTCAGATAGAAACAAATATGGTTGTGGGTTTTGAGAAAAAATATATTTTCATTTATAAAAAAGAATTTACATTACTTATTCCTTACCTTTTTCTTTACTATGGCTTATTAGGTTACTTCATATAGATACTTTATACATGTATAAATTTCTTATGTCTTCTTTGAAGTGTATATCATCTTGTTAATGAAGCATAATTCAGTAAATCATAAAAATACTACTAGTGAGAAGAATTTGATGGCACAGTAAGGTGGGGGGACAGATAAGGCTAATTGGAGGGGACAAAGATGTGGAGTAACAGAAACAAATGTTCTCTATTTTTACCTAACACACAGATTTATATTTTGTGTCACTGTGACAATGCTAGGCTGCATCTGAGTATGCATTTCTGGGAGATGTGTGGGTATTCTAATGGGATAAAGTAAAATTTTCCCTGATCTCTGTTATGTTCTCTGGCTTATTACAAAGGAAAGAGTATAACTGCATATCATATGTTTGTAAAACTACTTTTCTAAAGTGTTTCATTAATACTGATTCAAATCCTCATAGCAGCACAAAACCTGTTTAATGAATATACGGTTATATTCTAGGGTGTACATTAGAGAGTTAAAAATGTCTTCATTTAGGAGTTAGTCCTGGGTAAATATTTTAAAAATCATTTCTATAGATGAAACTGTTTATACTGTCTTTCACCTAACAGTTCAACTGTCATAACGGTCACATAAGTAGTTGGCTTCCATATTTCTTTTATTTGATGGTTCTCATTGTGTGATCTGAGAACCCCTGAGGTTCTCAAAGTTTCCTTTTTCCAACTAAATATCTGTGTTAACAGAATTTTTATTGTATACTTTTAAATGTTATAAGGCAACACATTTGATGCAGGAGATAAGATAGTTTAACTCTTTCTATTAAGCTATTCATTAAAGAAATGTCAAAAATGTGAAACAATGTTACTCATCTAACTAAATTTTTCTTTGTTTTCCAAAATATAGTTATATTTTGTAAAAATGTTATGTTGAGACAAAGTGGGTTTGTTGTATTTTAAAATGAATAAATAAATATTTTAAATATGTCTCCATTTTAATTTTCAGATTTATAAATATAGGACTATATAATCCTCATTAACAAAATCATTCTTGGGTTTTCAATAATTTTTAAGAGTATAAATGATGTAAATGGGATGAAATAGTTTGAGGACTGTCACTAGAATTCATCCTGGATACCATCATCAGAGGGTGGGATTTTCTCATGCCGGTAAGTCTTATGTGGCTTTCTACTTTTTAGCAATGTCTTTCTTTTTTAAAAATCTTTTATATTATTTATTTATTTATTTATTTATTTGCTTATTTATTTATTATTATTTATTTATATTTTTTCCAGCTTTATTGAGATGTCACAGTGTCTTTTAATATGCTCCTTGGTCAATCTGAAATGTCCCCGTTGAAATTATCGAATGACATGATCAAATAATCTGCACCTCTCACAGTCTGTGGACTGTTCCCACTTCTACTTAATTTATGTTCCCCAAGCAGACTGTAATCATTTTGAATTTCAAAGTCTTGCTCAAACCAGTCCCTCTGTAGTATTGTTTTTATCCTCTCTGAATATCTAAAGTTTACTCATACATCATTTTCCACTCTTAAAAGTCTCACCGAAAGTTCCAGTTCAATCTGATCTCCCTCTTTGCTAAACACACACACTGTGCATTAGTGTATACAATTATTTCTTTGGGTTCCCAAAGTGATGTAGTTGACTATTGCATAACTACGCTATTACATATATTGTGTTAGTTGCTGAGAATGTTACTATAAGGACAATGTGTTGTACTAACTAACTTGGGAATGTACAGGTGTCTTGAGAGCACAAAAGAGAAATTTGAAACTGAATCATAATGGAAACTTAGTATTTAACCAGATAATGGGAAAAGGTAGAGATGGGAAGGTGAATTTTAGGTAGAAATGAATGTACAACTGTCCTAAAGTGAGAAATAATATAGAAATGAGAAACATGACTGTCACTGTAAGGTAAAGTGAACAGAGAACAAAGTTTAGGTAACGAAAGATTTTATATGGTAGGTTAATTAATTTGACATTGATGTGGGAACAATTTAGAGTACCTTAAGTATGTACATGAAAGGCTAATATTTTCATATTTCTCATTTTTATACATTTTTTGTGTGTACAAAATCTATAAAAGTCTAATGAATGACTTCTACCTTGTAAATTGTCACCTACAAACAAATGAAATAATTTTACAAGTATACTTGCCATCAAAAGCAGCTAGATTTTAACAATAAAATAAATTACTTGAAGTAATTATTGAAATCTTGCTTCAAAATTTACATGTTTTGCCTATATAATGCAAAACAGGAAAAGAATTTTCAATTTTTCAAATGTATGTTTAACTACTAGTACCTACACCATTTTGCTACCTCTAGTTTATTAAAATACTGAAAGGCTTCATACCAATCTAGAGTGACCACAATTTCTAAAATTACTTATACATTAAGTAACGCAGTCTATTCTTTTAATTGCTTTAATATCTTCTTTCGTACATTTTGAGATATAACACTCTAAGTTAGAAATTTAGTGTAAATATTTTTTAAAATACATTAATGCACAATGATATATATTTTTATTCTTTTTCCTGAAACTTTAATAGGGAGCCAAATTGAGTCACCTCAGTAAAATACTGAATCATAGCATCAAGGTACGTTCATGGTAATGCATCAGTTGAATTCATTTGAAATTGGAAAATTTTTGTGTTCACTGGAGCATTTAAAATGATGCACAACACAGGCTAATTTATTAGCATAAAGTCAACCCAAATCTCAATTAGAGGAAACGATCACAATTAATCGTTTGTGGAGAGTTCTCAGGGTCAGCATAAAACAGACTCTATAATATTTACAGTCATATATCTCTATTCAAAATTTAAAGAAAAAATACTTTTGCTTGTTGAATCCAATCTCAGTGAATATTCTTAGTTTTATATACGTCCCCCATAAAATACGTTTTAACTTCTCAAATCACTACTAGATTTCAAGGTCATTATTTTAATAAGACACTACCTAAGACATTCTATTAATAATCATTTTCCACATCAGCTTTTATTCCTTATGCAGTGTTTCTCTATTTATGCAGCAGAACTCTAGCTCATTCCCCTGAAAGCTAAACAGTTTTAAAGTGAAACTGAAAAAAAATTTTAAATAGTATATGGGATCCTCTATAAATGCCTACCATATCTTATATAACTTTGTTTTAACATATTAAATTTAGGCTTTCCCAAGCACAAATGTGCCTTATTTATAACATTTTCTGATAATTAGAAAGAAACGTTCATAGTAATACCTTCGAATTTGCTCCATCTCAAATGACATTTTTGATTGAACAAAACCTCTTAGGAACTCCTATAAGCGTGTGGGTATTATTCAAAAAGAGGAAGTTTGTTAAGGGACTTGAAATTTGAATCAAATTGCTTTGGGGATGGAAATAAGAGAAGAAGGAGAAAAACATATTCAGTTCAAAGAATTTCAGTAATTATGGCAGCAATAGATAATACTTTAAGCTAAAGATAAAAAAAAATGGAACAAACTTTTTTTTTTTTGCTTTAGTTTCTACTGTTTAAAAAGTCAATGAATTTTGAAATCCCGGTAACAGTTATGTATTGGAATTATCTATGTACTAAATATTTTGAGGTTTATAAAGTATGTAGGTAAAAATATTGACATTGCTCCTCATCAGCAGCAGAAATGATTGAAAGTAAATACACGTTAGCATTATATATAATCAGACATATGCAAAAAGTTTAAGAATATAGACCTTACTCTTTTGAGGTCTTTTTAAAAAAATGTAAATCAGAGCAAATCTTTTGAAAATTATAGGAGTAATAATTTATTCTCATCTATGGCTTAAGAGCTGTCACTCACATATAAAATCTATACATTCTCATTTCATTACTTAATTCTAACTGGAATTATGTCCTTATTAAAGTGCACTTTTGTTGCAGATAAGTAGAAGTTCTCCCTCATTTAACATAGGGCCAGTTAGCTCTTCAATCTACAAGAACATGCTAGCCTCATTAATAAAATAACTAAATAATTATAGCACAGAAACAAAAATAAAAACATATACAATATATTAACCTTATACTCAGCATGGGCTTACGTAGGTAGATGTAAAATAAAATCTATAATCAATATTGAAAAAGCGGTTTGGTAATTTCATAGCACTTTGTATTTTGTTAAACTTTAACAAATAATTAGTTGAACCATATGTTATTAAGATTCTTTAAACAATATGTTTCTAACTATATAATTTTTGTTTAATTTAAAGCATCAATTTAAAAGAAAGAATTGTGTCACTTAAAAAAATCTTATTTTATAAACATTTAGGAACTTTCAAGTTGGTGAACCCAGAAGGAGGTGCTGGGAGAGCTGCCCAAAGAAGGCTGGCAAGTTCCATGTCTCTTCCCACACACCTGGCCTTACGCATCTCTTCCATCTGACTATTCCTGAGTTATACTCTTTTATAATAAACTGGTAATCTAGAACATTTAAAACCATATAGATGTCAGAGTTCTGATCCAGATGGCAGAGTAGGTAAACTCTGCGCTTGCCTCTTCCCATGATCATATCAAAATTACGTCAAATTATAGAACAATTAACCTGGAGAACAAACCAGCTGAACAGAAGTCCTATAACTAAGGATATACAAAAGAAACCATGTCCATAATGGTAGGATGAGTGGAGACATGGCATGGATTGGCCTCACACCCACGTGTGGCAGTTGAAAACTGGGAGGGATACCTGACTGTGGAGTTTCCCTCTCTGACGAACAAGGGGTCTCAGCTCCACATGAGGCCCCTCTCAGCCCAGAGCACCAGTGCTGGGCAGAGGCCCTCATAACACCTGGCTGTGAAAATCAGGAGGAATTTCATTCACTAGATGATATGAAAGGCTACTGGAAACCCAGGCATCTTCATAAAGGGCCCACACACAAACCCACTCTCTCACAGGTACTCACCCAGGCTCCAGCAGAGGGACAGCATCTCAGGAAGTGCCAAAGAGGTACAGGGAGGAATTGAGTTGTGTGGCTTCAGGACAAGGGCTGGACAGATGGCCACCATTGACCCTGTGCTGAGCTCTCTTCTTACGCAGCCAAATCTGAATCTGTATTGACCTGGTAAACTCCACTTGCTTCACCCTCATGACTACTTGAGACCCTGCCTCAACCAACTTGTTTACTGCCCAAGACTCTTTCAGTGGCTGAGCCTTATGGACCGCTGGCAGGTGGTGGCAGCAGGCCTCAGAATGTCTGAGTCTTTTTCTGAGCTGCCCCAGGCCTGGAACTGGTGGCAGCTGGTCTTGGTTAGCAGTGTGTGAAGCATTTCCCACATGCCTTCAGGTCCAGCACAGGCAGCTACCAAATGTGGATCACTTTCTAGCTCTTACCAGGTAGCCCTGGGCCAGTCACAGGCAGCAGCTAACCTTGGTCTGCAATGGAGTTTTGTCTCAAGAGGTTCCAGAAACAACATGTCCAGTGGCTGGCTTCAGATTACAACAGAACACCTCCCCGAACCCGCCCCCGCCCCCATTAGCCCAACAAACAACACACTGAAAGGGTTGTGTTGGCAAGAACCAGAGCACACTAGAGTGAATCCTGCTCAGTGGGGTCAGCCTCTGCATATGAGCTTCTAAGCCGTAATTGGGGCCAATATCACAACCAGTCAAGCTGAGGGTCACATCAACCTGCCAACAGCAACTGAGGCTCAACTACCATGGGAGGGCACACATAACACACATAAGAGAAACTCCTGGAGGACCCAGCTCAGGTGATCAGGGAGAGTGTACTACTGGGCCACACAGGACACCTACTGTGTAAGGCCACCTCTGTAATAGGTAGATATAGCTGACCTACCTAATATATAGAAACAATACACAGAGAGGCAGCTGAAATGAAGAGAAAAAGAAACATGTTTCAAAGAAAAAAGAAAAAAGAAGAAAACTCCATAAAAAGAACTAAACAAAACAAACACAAGCCATCTACTGGATATAGAGTTCAAAAGACAGGTTATAAGGATCCTCAAGGAACTAGGGAGAACATCAACAAAGTGATCGTAAACATAAAAAGGACATAAAAACTATTAAATATAACCAATCAGAAATAGAGAATGCAATAACTGAAATGAAGAATACAATAGAAGGAATCACAGCAGACTAGATGAAGCAGAGGATCAATCAGCAATTTGGAAGACATGGTAGCAGAAAATACCCGACTGGAACAGCAAAAAAAAAAAAAAAAAAGAATTAAATAAATGAGAATAGTTTAAGGCAACAGTCAGTCCCCAACTTTTGGCACCAGGAACCAGTACTCCAATGAGAATCTAAGGCCTAATGATCTGAGGTAGAGCTGAGGTGGTGATGCTAGCGCTGGGGAGCGGCTGCAAATATACGTGAAGCTCTCTTGCTAGCCAGCCCCTCACTACCTGCTGTGTGGCCTCATTCCTAACAGGACCCACACCAGTACCAGTTTGCGGCTAGGGATTGGAGACTCCTGGTTTAAGGACCTCTGGACAACATTAAGGATACATTCACGGCATAGGGGGACCAAAAGGAGAAGAAAGAGAACAAGGAATTGAGAACCTCTTTGAAGAAATAATGACTGAAAACTTCCCTAACCTGGTAAAGGAAATGACATTTAAGTCCAGGAAGTACATAAAGTCCCAAACAAGATGAACCCAGAGAAGCCCACACCAAGATATCACAATTGAAGACAAAGAGAGAATCTTAAAAGCAGCAAAAGAAAGGCAGTTAGTTACCTACAATGAAAGCTCTCATTAGACTGTAAGCTGATTTCTCAACAGAAACTTTGTAGGCCAGAAATGACTGTCCAAAATATTCGGCATGTTGAAAAGCAAGGACGTACAATCAAGATCACTAGATGAGGCAAGGCTATCATCTAAAACTGAAGGAAAGATAAAGAGCTTCCCAGACAGGAAACAGCTAAAAGGTTCATCACTACCAATATACCAAACTAGTTCATCACTACCAAACCAGTCTAATCAGAAATGTTGAAGGGACTCCTTTAAGAAAAAGAAGAGGAGGAGGAGGGAATACACACACACATATAAACGTATATGTGTATACATATAGTTATATATGTGAATACTAAATTGGCAATATCTATGAACAAATCAATAATCACTTTAAATGTAAACAAATCAAATCAAGAGGTATAGGGTAGCTGAATGGATAAGAAAACAAGACATAAATATGCTGTCTACAAGATACTCATTTCAGATTGAAAGACACACAGACTGAAAGTAAAGGGATGAAAAAAGGTATTTTATGCAACTTGAAATTAAAAAAAAAAGCTTGGGTAGCAATATTTATATCAGACAAAATAGACTTTAGAGAATGAAGGTCATAATAAGAGACAAAGGAGATCTTTCATAATGATAAAGGGATCAATCTAATAAGAGCTCAGCTTGTCAGTGAGACAGTATGAGAGATTCTGTTGTTTGGAAGAAGCCTAAACTATCAGTGTGGGTGAGCTGCAGATATATCAATCAGATATCTCAAAAAGTAGAAAGAAAGAAAACAATAAAGCAACAGGATTTTATAACTTCCAAAAGTATCATTTAAAAGTTATTTTCAGACCCTACAAGGACTCTGAACATAGACTGCTCAGTTACAATTCCACCTCTGTTACTTGCTAGCTTATGATCTTGGGAAAAATCATGTTTTCTGTATTTACCTCTGAACCTTCATGTATAAAATATTGTAATTAATTGAATTATTAAAGGTAAAACACTTAGGAAAATGCCAGGAAATGATAGCTAATATGTATATGTGCTATTCTTGTTGTAGTTTTTTAAAATGATGTTTCAAATATATCCAATATGCAGTAAGCCTGGAGAATACTGATGCCAGACTGGAGGAAGTGAAAAGGCTCGGAGGGATATTTCTTACAGAAGAGGTAATTACTAAAATAGCTAAGATATTTAGAGGCAATTGACTCAGCTGGGGAACCTATATGGTTAAGTACATAAAAAACTAATCAGTGGAAGAAATAAGAACATAGCTTATTCTATGATGGAGGTATCTTACACTAGAGCAGCATCCTACTGGATCCAATGGTGGAGAAAGAAAACATAGCCTCATATGGACTTGAAACTGTCATCTATATAGGTGGCCTCTTCCATGCTGAAGAACCAATAAAATAAGAATGTTAGTCTGGAATTTTCTTTTTGCTATAATACTGCTATGGACAGATTAGTCTCTTGAGACTTGTGCCCTATGAGGGCAGCTGGTGGAAGGGAAAAAAAGGACTGGAGATATTTATTTCCCAGCATTTAACAACTATATGTTCCCATGGGAATTCTTGGTAATCAAGGGCTTCGTCTTCACCCCAAAGTCTCATACTCTGGGATCCATAAGTTTTATATTAACTATCTAATAACAAAAGTTTCGCAATGTTGTTAATTTCTTGAAAAGATGTACAATATAGACATGTACGTATACCTCTATATGTCTTATACAAATTTTTGCACATAATAAATGATTCACAATTGTTTTTAAATGAAAGTTGATACATTTTTCTATTTAAATTTAACCTGATAATAAACTCATGGTGGCAGGGTCTGTTATGATTTCTTTCCATCCCCACAGATTATACAACATTTAATATAGTTTGTTTAGTCAGGACTTACAGTTTTAGTAAAAGAAAATAATCCTAACCAGTTCAAGCAAAAAAATTATATTTTGAAGCTTGCATAACTGAAATCAAAGGAAAACTTCTTGCTCAAGGCATTACTGGATCTTGGAGTTCAAAAGATGCCTTTATTTATCACTTTCTTCTTCACTTTGATCCATTCTTTCTATGTATCTATGTATGTATGTATCTATCTCTGTATTTATCTGTCTATCATCTATCATCTGTATATCTATATCTATCATCTATCATATTTTTAAATTCTTAAATTTAAAAAAATGGACTTCTCCACATGTTGGCCTTAATGTCCACTGGCAGCCCAAGGATCAACTGTTTCTCTGTCATAATTATTTCAATAAGAAGGTATCTTCTCCTTAAAATCAGTAATGATTTCATCAAAAGGATTTTTATTATCTAGTTTTATGTAACTTTTAATCCAATTACTACATATGGGGAGTTGGAGATTACTGGGTATCTTGGGTCTTTACCTACAAAAAGGAAAGAAGGACAATGATAAGGCTGACACCATCAGGTAGGGAAAAGGGCAGTTTATAAAGAGACAGATACTAAGCAGTCAAGAAATAATAAGAATAATTGAGCTATATTACGAAATCTAATTTTAATTGTTGACCTACTACTCCATTACTAATAGAACTTAATAACCTATATTTTCATTGTATTTTTATATTTCTTTCATGTGAGCATGAGTGTTTTGGATATCTTGTGCCACATTTCTAACTGGCCAAAATTTAGTGGTTTATAAAACAAACAAACAAAATATTTGCTCGAGATTTTGTGAAAGGGCCCAATTAAAAGTTCATGTCTGATCCACATGGAAGAAAATGGAGTGCCTAAAGCTGGTGGATTCATTTCTTACATGGTTTCCTCATTACACATCAGAGTGCTCTAACTCTCTTCCTCTCTCTATTTTTTCTCTTTCTTTTCTTTTTTTTAAATGGAATGTTTTGTCTTAGAGTAAGTTACCTCCTACAGGGTTTCTTGAAAATGTGACCTAACTGGGAAATTTAAACTATGCTCACTACTTGGTTCAGCATCGTTTCTGCAATATTTTATTGGTCAGGTTCAAGTGCATGAAGAAGAATAATGCTTCAGCTCTTGATGGAAGAGAGACAAGCTCATATTGCAGAATAACATGTAAGAAGAGATATCATTGTAATGTTTTATGAATAAAGATTGTTATAATGGGTAAATTAGGCATCTCATTCTTGATGCAAAACCATATAAATCCAATTCTATGAAAAATAAAATTATATGAATTCCATTTGGTTAAAAAAATCAGAAGTTGATATCTCATACATTATGACTAGCAAGGATTATAACCAATAATTATTAAAATTATTAATTGTGTATGTTCCCATAAATTTATTTTATTAAATAAATTATATAGTCAATAATATTGTGATAAGTTTTCAAGGTGACAGATAATCACATTGCAAGGTATAAAAATGTCAAATCACTATATTGTACACCTGAAACTAATCTATATGATATAAAATTGTGTAGCAACTACACTTAAATAAAAATAATAATAAAAAACTACAAAAATTTTTACATTGAAAGAAAAAAAAACAAATAATCAGTGCTCCGTGTTAAAAGTTGATTCTAATTAACACCATGATACAATACGAGTTTCTTGATTGCCTTTAAAAGCTGCTATTTTCAAAGGTTTCACATTGTGCAATTGGAGGGAGTTCCATTTTCCCTAATGACAATTCTTTAAAAACATTCACATCGCATAACACAAGCTCATGATTTATTTTAAAAGCATAATGTAAGTATAGCTATTCTTTCAATAATAAATACCGCAAGTATATAAATTTCACACTAGTTCCATTATTAATGTTACTATCAAATGACAGTATTTAATATATTTTTTGTAGAGGGATTAAAATGATTATATATGATATGCTATCAAATTCCAGTGTATTTTCTAAAGTAAGATTATTAGTTCTTCTGCCTCTTTTTTTCCCAGAACCTTTAAAATCTGAAGTAAAGATGTTACCTAAACAAACACTAAAATCCATGTTTAAAGTCTATAAATATTAAGGAATACAGGTTACTGTTTATTTCAGAGAAGCCATTTTTTATCATACATATAAATACTAAAACAATACATATTTTTTTTCTCAATTATACTTACCAGTTTCGAAAAATGATCGCATTATACAAATAGAGAAATCTAAGCACGTTCTCATAAAACATCAGAAATGTGCAGAACTTCTATGGTCCTAAGAAACCTGCAAGAAGCTTGAGTGGTAATAAAAGCAATTCTTTCAAGCATCCATTCATGTATTAAGTATATCATCACAAAATGTTATACAAATAAGTTTTTAAAACCTGTGCCAACTCAGAAAATCAAGAGAAAAAATATTGGTTTGAAAAAGTTAATGAAATGTAAGATACAAAAATGTATTAATGGCAGTCATTTTCATTTAAAAATTATCATCTCATATAAATTAAGAGTCTCTATCACTGACATTTCCATTACAAAAGTATTAAAAGTTACTGTAAATTATTTCAAGATTCTGGGTAACTGCATATTTAATTATTCTCTTGCTTGAAATCACCTTTCATATAGATGATAAGAAAATGGTGGGAGCTGAAGGAATATATTCTATAGGTTTGATACAGAGTCTTTCAAAACAGATATAAATATTAATTCTGAATATTCACCTCACTTAATTCCTCTCTTTAGTATATTTGAATTTATGAGTTACTTTAACAATGCTATAAGTTAAACAGTATAGTTATAGAATATTTTATTTTATGTGAGACTTTATGACTACTTCAAAATATTGTGAAATGTTCAATTGCATCAGAAAATTATAAAATAAAAATAAAATGAAAATGTAAGTATATTTCTTGATTATCAAATTGGAAAAACATTAAGATGATGGTATTCAGTGTATCAAAAGGTTAAGTTAAATTCAAAGTATGTACAATGCATCTGGAGAACAATATATACATATACATTTGCCAGAAGAAAAAATCAATGTGCTTTTGAAAACAGATAAGTCAAATATATTACATTTTTTAATCACTTGACTCAGAAATATTGCTGTTTTAATCTAAAATACATAAACAAAATTTGATGTTGCTTTAAGCAATGAAATAAGTATTTATAAAAGTAAAACAATATATTAAGTTACATCCATGAACATAAATATACAAATAAATGAAGTAAAAATATAAAGAATATTAATTTTATAAAATTGTTATCTTAAAAGTCTAGATAAATGCATCCATCAATCAATCTGTGTATCTCTCTGTGTGAACATGTGTATATATGTATGGGTGCATATGTTTAATTACTTGCTCATTTGAAGATGTCATTTTTGTCAGCAGATTGACATAATTCATTGGTGACATATAAAGGAATGAAAAATACTGGAAAGAAGTCTAGAGATAAATATATATACTCATTCTGGAAGTAATGGTGTGTTTAACTTAATTACAGATAGAGAAATTAGAGGAATGAGAGTGCTCAGGCAATATAATATAATTTTAGAATATTATAAATTAAGAAGAAAAACTAAAATTCACTTTTAAAAACATTAAATAAATAATGCAAATAAAATAATTAAATATTTAAATAAGGACAATTAGAAATCTGGAATAATCAGCTTCACAAATTTGTTAGAAGTTCAATGGTCTAAATTATTTTAATTTTTTCCTGTATATGCACTCAATAAAATTATTTACCACCAACATGTATTTCAGTAACTATGTCTTTATCCTTTGGAAAGAAGCTAGTTTCTCTGCTAGAGCATACCTGAGTTCTTGAACAAGTGGAAAGTGTTGCATGTGATTTCACATACCCTCTACACATACACACAAATGTTACTGACCCCTTAAAGAACAGCTCTGCTATTGTGTTTGACCAGAGAATAAGGAGAATCTTTACAAAATCAGGCAGTAAAGGTCCATGTATCCTCTTATGAGACTTCAGCCTCAGGCATTTTATTTTCATGCTCATTAATTCTGATTTGTCACAAATGGAAGAGATATTTTTGAAAGGTTATGATATTCAGAGCTTGCCACTGTGATTCATATCCACTTACAGTTTATTCCATTGAGTGTTTTAGAGTGAGAATAGGGAAGGGTAGAAAACCCTCAAACCAGTACATGAAATACAGGATGTATTTTGTGGACATTTATCCAGAGACTTAAATAGCTTTGCTTCTAAAACATAGGAAGGAGTACCTAGAATAATTATGAAGATTAACTATGACACATTATGCAGAAGTGCCTAATAAACTGAGGCACTATAGCTATGAATTATCAAAAATATTTTAGATATAATTAGACACTAATACAAAACATAGAGAACAAACTTTTAAAATATTTTCAACATATGAGGAAAGTTGTCACCCTCATATACATCTGTACATCACTAATTTTCCCTCTTAGATGCTTTTTTAAAAACTAGTTTCTAGTTACTTTCAGTCCTTGATTTGTGCAAGAAGTCATTCACATCTTTCATAAACTGATCTCCTTCATCAGTGAAGAAAAATTATTTACTATATCTGGAGAGAAATGCTGTGAAAAAACAAATACGTTGCAGAAATGTCTTCAGTATTCATACCCTTAAAACCCATGGTGAGAATAGTAAAATGGTCTCACTTGTACAAAAATGATTGTGCACTTTATACAGAGTGGTACTTCTTCCTACTTTCTTGTGTTCGTAGCTTTTCAAAATATGCCATTAATCAGAACAGGGAACAGTTATAACTAGAACAGGAGTTGAAAGCATCTTTATATCATATTAGATAAAAGCACCACAAAAGTAAGAAATGCTAAGTATGACTTATCATTACTTCCTCAAAATTATCTTTGCATCTACTGTATCATTTGCCAGGTGCAGAATCTGTGTTCCAAAACCTAATCTGTGCCAGACTTATACTACCATACTCGTGCTGTGTTTATATAACCCCCTAATTATAAATTATGTACTTACAAACGCAGCCAGACCTCAGATACCCCTTTCCAGTCTTATGCAAACACTAATCTATCTTCTGCCTTTATAGATCTACCTATTTTTGATATTTATAGATTAAAAAAATCATACAATATGTGATATTCTTTGGCTTCTTCACTTAGCATAATGTTTACCAGTTTCATCCATTTTGTAGTATGTATCAGTATTTCATTCTTTTTGATTGTCAAATAACCATTATATAGATATACCACATTGTGTTTATCCATTCATCATTCATGGATATTTTGTTATTTTCACCTTTTGACTGTTATGATTTCTTCTATGAATATTTATGCAAATGTCTTTGAATGTTTTCATACCTATTGTGAGTATATCACTAAGAATAGAATTCCTGAGCTATACTGTAACTTTATGTGTAATATTTTGAGGAACTGCCTAATTGTCAAAAAGTAGTTCAGAAAACCAGTTCTCATCATCCAATTTTAACATAAAATGCAGAGAAGCAGTAGTGAGAATGTGTTTGCTACATATCTTCCCCTAACACCATCATTGGGAGTTGGTTTCCACTCATGTTTTCCAAGTGATAAGGTCTTCTGGAAAAAAACAAAAAACTATGGAAAAGTTGGTCTACATCTTATAAAATGTGGAATGCTCAGAATTAGGTACCTTGTGTGTGTGTGTGTGTGTGTGTGTGTGTGTGTGTGTGTGTGTGTGTGACAGATACTGATTGACACATTAAGGAGAGGGGGGACCCAGCGGAAGTCAAGCATTAATAGGTAATTATAAGTAGTCAACCAGGAATGTGCCATCTATGCCAGAGGTCTGTATGTAAAAATCTGCAGAAAAGCAATGCCTGAGAAACCACAAATACACAAGACTTAGAATTTCACCATCTGCTAGACAGAGGCCCTGAAGAAGATACCCTTTTCTGCCTATTACTTTTCCTCTTATCAACTCTTCTCTCCTTCATATTTCATCCTAATCTGGGATTTATAAACACAGACAGACAAAGAAAGATAAACAAAGAAAAGGGGAAGGAGGCAAAGAAGAAAAGCTATTAAACGGAATTTCTTCTAAATTCCTTAAACTTTGTATCATTTCTTATATCCAAGATGTTTGCACAGGTCAGGAACATATGTTCTTTTCTGCCTTACTAACACCAAAGCTGCAGGTTTCACTTTACCTAAACTTCTTCCACCAATCTTCTCTAAAACATTCCACATTCTTACCTTTGAGACCAGCCCATATCACTGTTAGTTGGTTTTAACACATGCTGTTCTCCCATTAATGGTGTAACGTATTGTGGCATATCCTGAATTTTTCCTTGTCTCTCTACATAATGAGATAAAACTAGATGAAGCACAGGACATGGAAGAACATGGATATCCATTTCATAATTATTTCTACAAACTTACTACAGTGTCTATCACTTAATTGATGCTTAATAAATTTTCTATTCATTAATATTAGACAGTGCATTGACCTTAAAATCAGAAGACATATGTCCAAGTTAATTTTTTTTTCCTTCAATTGTTGATCATCTTATTTTGGGAAGGCACTTAACTGTGTTAGTCTCTTCATCAGCAAAATGACTATGTTGGACAAGATGAACATTAATGTTTTCCTGTCGACTCTGATTAAGCTCAGTTGTAGTGTGTCTATTTTTTAGGAAGTGCCCATTTTCATTTAAATGAGTTGGCAATGCCAGTGTCAATTACTGGATTCTCGGTCAGACATTATTAATGTGCATCATTTTAAATTTACTTATTCTATTTTGAATTATTGAAGAGTATTTTCTCCCACTATTTATAGTCACTCCAGTCGAGTTAAGTGCTTCCAAACAATTTTAAATATTTATGTAGTTAATGTTTTTTCTGAAAGGTTTCAATATTTTTTTCTTGATTTTATTACATGGAGTGAAAATATCAAATTTTAAAATGCCTATATTTGTCTATGACTATGCTACCCTGAACAAGCCCGATCCCATCTGATCTCGGAAGCTAAACAGGGTTGGGTCTGGTTAGTATTTGGATGGTACACCACCTAGGAAAACCAGGTGCTGTAGGCATAAAAAATTAAAAAATAAGGGATTGTAAGATGGCAAGGTCCTTGCAATCAAGGATTGCCTTACCAAAAAAAAAGTTTATATTTTTGATTTTTGCCCTCTCTCCAATATTTCTGATTTTTTTCTCTTTGGCATTATTAAATATATCATAATGAAATTAGAGATTTAAGAAGTATTCATTTGTCATGTGTGCTTTCCCATTTATTATTTTATAATAGATAACATGGGTTTATGAACTCGTGAATTTTTTTATTGAGACATTATTTTTTTGCTATGATGAGTAATTAATCTGATGAATGTTGATTTCAATATTACACAATGCAAGAAGATATGTAAACTTTTTATTATCATGATTAATTATATGAGACATTTCATTTTTATATAGTGTGGCTTCTAATTTTCTGACATATATCTTTAAAAACATCTACAGTGTGTTTAAATTTACCTGAGTATTATAAAATATTTGGCTTCTAAAAACATATTTATAAATATATAATAGCTGTTTATGATGTTTATAACAGTTTAAAGTTTACAATAAACTAAATTTCATTTACTTGACTTATTGGATAGATTAAATAATTATGTAAAACTCCTTATCAGATATATTACATATGGAAGTAAAATGATAAAAAGACATTCTAAAAGTCAGATAACATTCAATTAATTCTTTTCAAATATTTCAAAACTTGAAATATACTTCTTAATGTCTTATTTCAGAGAAATGAAATTTGGAAGCTTAATTTAAACTTTGCAAGAGAACAATTTGGGGAGGTGCTTAGGTGGAAAAAATAAATAAATGATCCAGATTTACTTGTGGTGAGTGGAGAGGCATCCTGATCTTCGAGTAACCCTGGGCACATTGGATTCCTCACCTTGAGAGTCAGGGGACTAAACATCCACCTTTCTCTTCCAGAGAAGTATATTGCTATTTGGTAATAAAAGAAAAAAAAATGTTTTCTCCAACAGACCTGTCCTCAAGGTGATGGAAAAGAAACAAATTTAACCCAATTTCTAAGTTAGGGCTATTTCTCACAAAGTGAATTTCTGGGGTTCTAGCTCCATTTAAGACCTCGGATATTACAATCTACTTGCTAATACCTGAAATACTAAAAACAGGCTTGAAAATAAAAGCAAAAAAGTCAATGAACACATTAAAAACTTGAAATTGTCTTGGAAAGCAGAATCTGTTAGCCTCATAAAAAAGAATAAATTATCACTGAAAGCAACAAAAGTATGTGGAAAGCAGATGCAAGGCAGTAGACATTTTTCTAGGATTGGCTTTGTATTCCTTTGCTTGAGCCAGAAACTGTGCACTGATATTTTTATCATACAACTGTAAAAAAAAAAAAAAAAAAAAGGAAAGAAAGAAAGAAAGAAAAAAAGCATGCCTGTTTCCCTTAGCTGTATGTACATGTATACACACACTCAACACTGCTTTTTTCTCCTTTAAATAAGTCTGATTGTGTGCAGAAGAGCCTTTTCTATATGAACTTGATTTATTAAAGTATCACTACCTTAATATCTCACTCTCATTTTTCTACTTTTTGGTACTAATTTTATAACTAGGTTTTCTGCTTGCTGTGGCAAGTGTGAAGAGATTATATATATCAATTGATACCTTCATGTTCTCCAAAGCTGAAAAACAATTAGTGGATCTGGTTCAGTAGTTAATTGGGATAAAACCGTATTTTCCTAGACCCCTTTTTCTCCTTTTAGGTGAAACTAAAATTCTTAAGGGAAAAGTCATCTCTCTTTTAGTTAAAGGTAGATAAAATGCGATGTTATAAATCTATGTATTCTATGAGTTAAACTTTACATATGTTCCTTTAGAGATCAGCAACATGATATTGAAGTAATAACCTGAAACACTGATCGAAGAAGTAACACTCCTTTAACTTTGTTGGTGTTATTTAGCTCTAATATAATATTGTTTGATATTTTGCAGTTGAAAACATACTATTTGCTGTCAGAAGCAGAAAAATGGGCAGAAAATGAAATTTCTGATATTCAAATATCTTCAGTCTGACGTTGAAAATATTCACCAACTTTATTATGCCAGATACTTGTAGCACTTGGAAAATTAATAATGTGATTTTCCTTGCATTTATATAGTGGTAACATCTTTAGATTTTGTCACTGCAACAGTCTCTTCTCAGGATATTTGTTGCTAAGGCTGTTGTGACATATTCTGCTTTGGCTCTGAAATATGTTCTATAATCCAATTTCCAAGTAGATGAATAAAAGCCAACATTTCTTGTCATTTTTAATTCATCAATTGATTGATTGATTGAGTATTTATTTGGCATTGTTTTCCATAGTGCAGAGCCCCAGTCATGTCCCCAGTAGGAAGTCATCAAGTATAGAAAGGCAATTTAACTCTTTCGGGTATTACATTTTTAGTACAACTTACTTTTACTTTCAAAAGTGAGATGTGCCTTGTGAAGCAATTGTAATTAATTATAGCCAGAATTATATCGTTAGAGTCAAATAGTGTAAAATCCAAAGGTGTTAAGAGGATATTGAAATGTCAAATACAAAGGAATAGTTGCAGGTTATACAGCGTAGATATTCTACATATTATATCACATGTAAAGTTATATCAACTAAATACCATATTCAAATGAATATTTTGATATTCACCCACATTTAAACAGAAAATTTTAAAAATAAATACTTTATTGTTTAAGATACCTCTTGAATCACAGCTTAAAATAATATTTTAAAATAGCAGTTACACAGTGAGTGCTATGTGTTAAGTGATATTCTAGGGTTTAAATATGTTATTTCGTTTATAGTTACACAGTTTTACTTCAGTACTATTAATAACAAAAATTTCCTTTTCTTGCATTTCAGTGAAAAAATATAACCCCTGCCTGTCAAATTGAGCCATGCACTTCTTGTTTTCCTAAGAGAACATATGTGTAAAATAAGATAAGAAATAAATGAAAAATAAAGCTAGAAATACACTTAATGAGACATCGTTATTACTAAATGGTTACAAATGCCTTTAAGTTTTGTAATGTGAGGGCATAATTCTCATCTTTTTGTATTTATTAAATGTAATGAAAGCAGAAAATGATACGAGTGTACACAAATGTATTAATTTATTTAAAATTTATCTTTTTTGTGTGTTTAATCCTTCAAAGATATTGATGTATTATCATCAGAAAGATGATATATCTTATATTTTAAATATTGTCATATAAAAGAATTCTCTTTACTCTTCTACCCCATCCAATGTTACTTTTCTACATTTTTTTTTATCTGAAAGAAAAATATAAGATTTTAGGAGGAAAATGAAATAGCGTGTGTATAGAAAAATACTTTTTGTAGTTTGAAACTCCTTGGAATGTCTTGGTATAATCTGAAACTGGCCCCCCAAACATGGAAAGCAGGGAGAAACAGGAAAAAGGAGAACCACTCTAGATTGGTAGGTGTGCGTTTAATAAACCAGAGAACTTACTTATGAGGTTTGTCTTGGGTGGCCGCAAGATGTGTAGACCTCTGCACTCACCAGTCAGATCTTAAATACAGGGGCCTTAACTGAGTTTGGTCAGGTACCTAGTCCAGATGGTCTCATCACCACATTTCTATCCCAAGATTGTATCCTCGAGGCACCACTGGGCGTGGAGACTTGGGAGAGTGTGTCCACATTCAGCTTAAGGGCCAGACTGGGAATCACACTTTCTTGTTAACCTATACCAACAACTTAAAAAAAAAAAAATGCATTATGCCTGAAAATTAGTTGGTGATGCTTCTAAATCAAAAGTTAGAATTATGTAATGGTGTCATTGAAGACAGGCAATATCCAATGTGCTGGCAAAGTAGACAAGAATAAACTGATAAGAGTTTGAATAGAAATTCTGTATAAAATGAAGTCTGTTTTGTTACCGAACAAAGGTCCCCTGGTATTTCAGTATATTAAACGTCTAATGAATAAAATAACTTTTCTATACATAAATATCAAAGCTGAGTAAATGTTTTTATGGCTAAAAGTCTCAATATCTATCCTTTAAATCACTGTAGGGATAAAAGAGTGTTTCATTTACATTTGATTATTTTAAAGGATTATGGCCATAGCTATTCTTCATAGAAATGCATTTTTTATAAGGCTTTGCTGTCTTGGACAAAATCAAAGGATAGCTTTAATAAGATGAATGCAAGTTGCCCAAGAATAATAGATTATAGAGACTTAAATGTAGTCATATTCTAAATTTCAGTACAATGGAACAACAAGTTGTGTAATTAATTTATCAAGCAAGTAAATTTAAAAAGTCATATTTGTATTTTTTTCTGTAAACAAAACAACTTGAACTCCCTTCCTCTATTTTTATTCAATTATTTAATAGGTAAAGTTAAACTAAATTAGAAATTGGTACAAATGAATTACCTCTCTCAAGCCTCCTTATACATCAGCAAATATACATTTACTTAATAAAATTTTAAAGAGCGTTCTGGCCTGATTTTAAAATCCATATATGTAACAAATGAAATATTCACTAATCTCTATACTTCTGCATTTTCTTTCATACGAATACGTAAGTATTGCCGGAAAATGTTGCAGATGTTAAATTAACTTATACCCTGGTATACTTCCCATTTCACAGCATCCTATAATGATCTGGTTCTGAATTTATTGTCATCATTATGATATAAAAAGAAAACAAACTACATTAAGATTACATGGATCTATATTAGCTAAAACTCTTATTTACAACTCTGTTAATAACAGAGCAGTCACTGTGCTTATATTATGTTTACCTTCATTTCTTTCTGTTGTTGCTCGAAAAAAAAAAAAAAAACTATGATATACACTTAATAATAGAAAAACATTTTAAAAGCCAAAGTAGACTATAATGAGTTTATCTGTGATCCTATTCATTTATTGCCAGAATTATAGGGCACTTTTCATAAAAAGAGCATTTTACATATATCTCTTAAATATTATGTTATAATAAAGTAAGTTCAGAACCTCATAAAACCAGTATTTTTATTGTTTTCTTATAGACTATCCATTTTGAGGGTCAAGCATTTGAAAATGTTCAAATTACTCCAGAAATAATGATAAAATGTTTTAAATGTCATGTAATGATACCTCATAAAGGTCACTCCTTTGAGTATTATTTATTAGATGTCTTTAAAGTATCCATTATACCTCACACATCCTGTAAACAGGAGGCATAACTCTTTGACCTTGAGATCACCAGGGGTAAAGCGGAGGTAAAACTGCTCATTTGTTTTCTTTTCTTACTGACGTATAATTTGCCTACAACAAATTTTAGTAAACCGTTGATTAAGTAACCATCAACCATAAACTAAGTTATGGAACATTCTGATTACTCCAGAAATTTCCTCTTATCCCTTTCCAGTAAGTTTTTTTCTTTGGCCTTACAGGTAATTTATTTTGCACAAAATACAAAGTTAAAACTATAATTTTAGTAAGTATATTAAGGAAGTTGACAATATACTTATGATTATTTCCAGGAATAATGACTACTTTATGTTTGCTATAATGTGTTTAAAAGATATGCTACTGTCTTTTAAATTGTCTAGGCTTTTTAAAATACCACAATTATGATGAGCATCTCTCACACGTATATTTACTGATACAATAATAGAAGGCATTGTAATCCTAACAAATTTTAATCAACTATATTGTATTTGTATAAATTAAACAAATATTAAGTAAAAATTGTGTTGCAAAATTTTAAGGAAAGCCTAGAACTGTACTGGAGTCTGATACATTTGTAATCATGTCTTTTTAAATCATCACTTTACCCATTCATTTTGAATGTAATCTTCTATTATCTAATTTTAAAAAGCCCATGTTTATTCAATTATATAGTAAGACATGAAAGATTTAATGCAAATAGGAAATAACTTCTAATTCATGTAAAGTATAAGATTGCTAGAACTTTAAGTTTTTTGTATTTGTAAGACACATATATTCACAATCTTGTAAGATATCTGAAGAGCTTTAAAAATACACCCTTTCCACTGTAGCCATTATATCTTGTAATATTATTAAAAAGAGAACATTGACAGACCCTTCAGATTGTTTTATGATTATATCTGGAGTATGAATATATATTTGACCATAATGTGTTATTCATCGCTTATTAATCTTTTCGGCAAATATTTATTGAGCACTTATAATATATTAGACACTATTCTAGGGACAAGGAATACAACAATAAAAACACAATAGATGAGACATAAATACATTAATATGTTAAGTAGTGATATGAGTTGTGATAAAAATTGAGCAAAGTCAGAGACATAGGGAAGGCTTGAGACAAAGGATGCTTTTGCTTCGTACAGGATGGTATAAACAGGCCTCTCCAAATAAGTGATACTTAAGCAAAGATATTTAATTAAAGAGAGGGACTGAGCCAATACACATGTAAGAAATAATTATCCAGGTAGATGATTTAACAAGTTCAAAGTCCTGTGGTAGAAACATGTTTGATATACTTGAGGACTGAAAGAAGTTGAATGAATGAGGAGCAGCCTGAGCAAGGAGATTATATATATATCATTTACCAGTACAAATGGAGTGAGAAATGTGGGACACCTTTCCACTAGCATTTGAGAAGCCAGCAGGAAGTTTCCCAAGTGGAGAGGGATAAATCAGTTAGTACAATAAGGTGATATGAACATAATAAAAAATAAAGCTTAGAGATTGTGCTTCTTACAGAGAGTGAATTCTAGAGACTATAATTGACAGGTTTTGTGGAGTTAATGAGGAGTAAAATATGAGGTAAAACATGGAATGTAGAGACTCAAATATAGATTAATACTGTCAGACTTGGAGCATCTTATAATGAATGACAAAAACAAAGATGCAGATCAAGAGAGATTTAGTGCAAATAATACTGGAGCCATTTGGTTAAGGTGAGGCTATGAGTTTGAGGATGAAGAGAGAGAACTCACCTTGTCGAGAATGTGTAATGATCTTGACTTTTCACATTAGTGTGGAGGCCTGGAGAGGTGGTATCTGATCAAGCAGTTAATTATGGGGACTTATTTATTAATATACTTGTGTGTGTATTCCTTTCATATTTTATAATTATTTCATATTGGCAAAATGAAAAAAAATAGTGTCAGACCATTTAGGGGTATTTTCCAAAAGATATTGATATTATTTGGGGTCATATTTTGAATGTTTTGCTTTGCAATGTTGTTAAATTGAAAATGTTTTTCACTACTTTGTGACTGTTTATTTAGCAGTGATTAAACATCATGACTTATTTACTGTGAGGAAATAATCTAGCACCTATTTCTGATACAACTGTTTTTGAAAAGAAGGAAAAGTCAGGAATAGACAGATTTCTCGTGGGTAAAAAATAATAGAAAGGAATCACTACAGCTGTGAGAGCCTTGGGCAAGCAGGGCCAGCTATCTGTCTCTTCGATGTTCTGAACCCCGAACAGACACTTTTAATTTTCTCAGAATAAGCCTAGGGAAAACCTAAGAGCAGTGAAGTCATGTCATGGACCAGGATAGCTCACCAAGATCCTATCTGTCACCAGCCATATCCATCCTCAGAAACAGATGCCAGGACAATGAAAATATATAGCCTGGGAATAGGGATAGGAATGTGGGAATGCAGATCATGCACACTGCTGTGGGGGAGAGAGAGGAGATGGTGGCAGGATGGGTAGTTGCAGCCATGTCATTTATGTTCACAAATAACAATAAACATTTTTTTCTAATATTGATGCATTATTTTTGAATTGTACAGGTTCACAAAAAAGATTTGGATAAAATAGTCTGAAATCCATTCTGCATCTGGCTATTTTCTGCTGATTCTCTGTTGCTTAAATAATTTTTGGAGGGAAAGGGGTAAATTTGAGACAGGGTGAGAGTTTAGATCACTGCTAATTGGATTTTTTTCTATCTGTAGATATATTATTGGAAGAGATGACTGTGGCACTTATATATTTACTCTGTGATTGTTCTTTTTCTTTCATTTTAATTCAACCCCAAGCTAATATGTGTTATGGTCTATCAACTAGGAAAATAAGTTAAGTAACCTCGGAACAATGCCTAGTCCACCCTTGCTGAAATGATTTGGGGTACTAAACATATTGATAAAAGAAAACACTAGATTTGACTGTATGTCTTTTATTAAAAAGTGAAGGTTTTTATATCATCTAATTTTATTATTATTATTATTATTATTATTATTATTATTATTATTATTATTAATGTCTCATCCTGAGAGAGCCAGGGCATCAAACATTCAGCATGTGACATAAGATCTACTCTCTTAGCACATTTTAGAGAACACAATACACCATTATTAACTATAAGCACCCTATAACTCCTCTCTATTTTCTCCTCTTTCCTGTCTCTGGCAACCATTACATTCTCTACTGTATTAGTTTAACTATTTTAGATTTATCATATAAGCAGTATATAATATTTGTCCTTCTATGTCTGGCTTATGCTCTTAACATAAAGTTCTCTAGTTTCATCCATCTTGTCACAAATGGCAAGATTTCTTTCTCTCTTTCTTTCCATTGTATGTATATACTACATTTTCTGGATTCATTCAACTGTTTTTGAACATTTAGGTTGCTTCCATGTCTTGGCTACTGTGAATAACGCCGCAATGACTGTGAGACTGAAGATCATATTTTAGTTAATGATGTCTCTTTTCATTTCTCATTTTCAGAAATGGAAATATCCCTTCCAATTCTCTTGCTCATCTGTCAACTATTTCTATGTTATGCTTCCCTAATCATAAATCTTTACCTTACATCAAATTAATTTTTTCTCTTTTTTGTTTGTTTTGTTTTGATGCCCTATTTAAGAAAGCTTTTCAGTACCTTGGTCACAGTTATATTTTCCTAAATTTTCTCTAGTGGACTTGACATTTTAGGCATTTCTTAATTAGCTTTTAATTATTGAATGAGATATACCCACTTTAGATTTAATGTGAAATAACCAATATTTCTTCAGATTAAAAAGAAAAAAGTTCTAACATGAGCTTCTTTCCTGCAATAATTTTTATCCTGAAAGCCATATCTGTTATAAACTAAGCCTTCAGGTAAAGAAGAGCAGAATTTTAATTGTATTTCATTGATATTTCTCCCTTCTACTGGAGTATTTTGTTTCACATATATAACTATTATTCTGAATTATTTCCTATTATCTACATAGAAAGCCTTGCTGTGTGTTCTTTTTCAAAATCGTCCTGGCTCCCTCTGAACTTTTTATTCTTCTATGCTTTCAGACCAGCTTGTCAAATTTCCAACATAACCTTACTGCCATTTTTATTAGATGTGTATTGATTAGTTTGAGAACCTACATGTATTATGTGATAAATTACATATCTCCTCCTTATGAATATACTGCATCCTCTCATTTATCAAATTCCTTCCATAAATGCCATAGGCTATTTGTTAACATAAAATACCACGTAATTTATAGTTTTTGTTGTTAAAGTAATAACTTGTTATCTTATAATATTTTTCCTAAGTGCTAATTCCTGGTATATAGAAAACCCATTGAATTTTGCATGTTGACAATATAAAATTGCTTAAAGCAATTTATACTTTCTTAAAATATGTATAAAGATTATCTTTGATTTATCACGTTGATAACTAAGTTGTATGAATCAGAGTTCTCCAGAACCAATAGAGTAGATAAATTGATTGATAGAGAATATATAAATATTAACATATTATAACTTAATCTTATATATGCACACTTATATAAGATTTATTTATATAAGTATATTAATATATTATAAAGCTATATCTTAATTATACATATATAACACACATATATAAGATACACATGCATACAGAAAAATCCTGGTTCTCATATTTGTGGTGCCTGGCAAGTATTAAATCTATACAGCAGGTTGAAAACTCAGAAAGGATTTCTCTATTGAAGTCTTAAAGCATAATATCTTCTTTGCCTGAGAAACTTGTTTGACACTGTTTAAACATTCTTTATTTGAACAATAACTTTCCCTTATAGTCCTTAGGCCTCCTATTTAGTTCATGTACTGCATTTTCCAGTTACTCAAAAATATTTTAAACATAAGTGGTAAAAGCAGGCATTGTTGTTTGAAGTTTTTTCATTGACTATATGTCTTATTCTTTTTTCTCAAGGTGTATTTATATTCATTAGCAAACTAAAGAAACTCTTATTTGTTCCTCATTTTCTAGAATTTTAATTATTTGTAGCTCTAATTTTTGAACATTAAAATTATTTTTTCATTCTATTGACGTTTTCTTAAAGATCTTATTGAGATGTCCATGTTGATTTTCCCCATTAATTGCTTCCTGGAATTTTCCAATGCCAGATAACGTGCTTTCATGAAATAAAACCTATGTAAAGACAATAAAGAATGTTTAACACATTTTGACATAAAGTTGGCTAATTATAACTGGATCATCAAACTATTTTCATGAGGATATTTTGCCTATACATTTTTCTTTTAATACATTTAATAATAATCTTTTAATATAAATAAAAATTTCTAAAATTTTGTTGTGAAAATATATTAGATTTATAAATTGAGTTGAATGAAATTCCCACATATTCTACTTCTTAGATAAATTTGCGAGAGTTAAAAATTGTCTACTTCTTAAAAATCTGACAGATCTTGCCTATAATGTGCTTGGTTCTGAGATTTTGGTCAGTGGGTAAAAAGTGGCGTATGGGTATTGATTTCCAGTTTTTAGGTGTTTATTCAAAGTAGTTTTCATTGTAATTTTTGCTGATTATAAACTTCATGAACTTTATCCATTTCAATTAGGGTTTTATATTTTGCTATTTAATGTTCATGGAATATATCATTACTTTTAAAAACTCTGAACGAATTAACTATTTCATGCTTTCTGGTTTTTTCTCTTTGTACTTCTCTCTTTAAAAAAATTAGTTTTGCTGTTTTTTTTCTATTATAGCACTTTCTTCAAATCAACTCTTTTTATTTTATTAATTTTATCTATTTACATCTATTTTAATTTTATTTATCTTCTTGATTTAATATCTTGCCTTTCTTATATCATTAGGTTTACTTTTTGGTTATTTTTTTAGCTTCTTGTTATTAATCCTTAACTCTGTGCTAGTTTTCTTTCATGTTCTGAAAAAAAATGTGTTTGAGTCTACAAAATCTCTTTAAATAATGCTCTAGGCTCAAATGGCATCAGAGGGTTCTAAGTTTCTTAGTATTTTCTTGTAAAACAATTATTTATTACTATGTCATTTTGTTTACAGTTATATGTTCTAATTCACTTTTTTTTGTAACGTGTCTTAATGTTTTGGATTATCGTTGGGGACTTGGTGTGCATCATGTTCATTCTCAGGAATTTCTTTATGATGTTTCTTGCAGCCTACTACACCGTTAGTTTGAGAGATAATTATCAGATCTCAAATTATCTCCATTGCGCTAAATCTAACGAGCAGTTTTTAACCTCATCTTTCTTGACAATAGGTAGAAGTGAAAGCTCAGCCTCTCTGAAGTACTTTCTTCACTTAGCTTCTAGTGCCCTCCACTCTCCTGGCTTTTCTCTGTTCTCACTCATAATTTTACTTGGTCTCCTTTGCTGGTCCTCAAATCTGTATATTCATACTAGAGTGAGTTTAGCTTTTCTTTTCTTCCTATTCTTTTCTTTCTATCTTTTCTTTTTTTTTCTCTCTCTCTCTCTCCACTTTCTTCCTCTCCTTTGTCCTCTTCTTCTCTACTAGTTATATCATAATTCTTTATGGTTTTAATTAAATTAATACTCATTATTCTGAGCCTTTCCCAAATCAGCATATTTCACATCAAGTTGCCTACTCTTCACCTACATTTAGATATCCCATAAATATCTAAAAATTACCAGGTCCAAAATTGAGCTGCTGATATTCTTTCCTGTCTCCTGTTCCTCTTACAGTATCTTCTAACTCATTGAATGAAATTATATTCTTATATTAGTTCAGAACAAAACCTTGGAGTCATCCTTAACTACTTTCATTTTCTTAAATATCACTGTAGCTAATACTGTTAGTTCAAATTTCAAAATACATATAAAGCACACCACTTTTTGTCATCTCCATAATTACCAACTTATGCAAAAACAGGAGTGGGGACAGATAACGAATGCTTAAGCTTGGCTAGCTTGTATCTGTCTACTCATTATCAAAGGTTCTTCAGACCCACTGCTTCTCTGATTTTTTTTTTTTTCTGTTGCTGATGAGACACTGTGGCTTTTATGCCCTGGTCATGGAGGCAGCAATTCATTACAAAGGAAAATGTGGGATATCTACTTCCTATAAATCGTTCTTCGCATTCTCCTTTTCTAGGCTGACACTTCTTAACAACATAGAGTGTTTTTGTTCTAGAACCCCATGTTTTTCCCTGCAGTTCTTTGATTGGTTTGGAAACATCCACATTCCTCTCAATTTCTTTGTCAACTTCAAACTTTACTTCAGGAAAGGGAGTAAACAGCCCATGCTAGCTGGCCATGGTATCTGAAACTATGAAATTTTAAAGGCTACAAATTACACTATATTGCTGAAACTCTTCTAAGAAATTCATTACGTTTTCATGAACTTACTAACAATGGTTACATATAGAGTAAATGACATAAAATAATGGCATTTTCTTACAAAGCTAATATTATTTCTTGTGTACTGAAGAAAGGAGAATAAACTCTATAGTCCAAAACCAAGCTATATATAGTTTTCTGTTTGGTTTTCACAAAGTGTAAAAATATTTAAAAGATTCTGGTTTTGAAGAAAGAGAGACAACATATTGCTTTCCTCTATGCTCTTGCATCCACCATAATGTTCAAACTTCATCTCTACCCCTCTACGGAAGCCCTTGTTCTGCCAGAACCTGTGGGGAACATCGCCTAGAGCAATGGCTAAAGAGTGCTTTTAAACTTTCAGAGATCTCAACTTTAAAAATACTCATGAGAATGGGGATTTTATGGTTTCTGCTAGAAATAGTAATACCTCATCTTATTCATTTGCTGTGAACGTTAAAGACAGCGTGCCTGTGAAGGATTTAGTGACGCATCAGGTACATAATGAGAACTCAATTGTGTTAGCATTTGTCATTATTGCATCATGATAATTTTGAAATAAAAATATTTTATTTAATTGAATTCATAACAAAATGAAAGTATAGGACTACACATAATGTAAGCTTCATGTTTGCATAAGTTGTTATATTATTACTTAGAAATTGGTTTCTTAAGGGAGTTGATCTTTGCCTTATATTTAATTCCCATGTATTTAAGGGAAGGAAAACAAAAATGCCTCCTAAAAGATGAGACTTCTGGTCTGTTAAAAAATATTTGAGACTCACAATTAAAATCTTTGAATTTTAAAAAATTTTTCTAATTTTATTCTATTATTCTCATTGTAAGCCATTTCTAGACGATCTTATTTATTTTCTTTCTTTTACCATAGTTCATACAATTGTTAGCTTATAAACTAATCACATAAAAATTTACTACTTCCTATATAGAAATACAATGTAAAACTCAGTGAAATCTCCAAAAAATTTCAGAAAAGCTCTTTCCTATTCAAACAGTATCTTTACTGCAGAGTCCTTCATGGAAAACACTAAAATGGAATTTGTTACACACACATACACACATAAAGAAACACACGATGAACAGAACTTAGACTATTTTGTAATTGTGCTTCCTTAGATTTCTTGGAATGTTGCAATGACACAAATACCACAGCCTAGGTAGCTTATACAACTGAAATTTATTTCTCACACTTCTACATGCTAAAAGTCCAAGATCAAGTGTCAGCACATTTAGTATCTGGTGAGAACCTGCTCCCTGGTTTCTTGCCTTCTTACTGCATACTCATGAGGTAAAGGGAGAGACAGAGAGAAAGACAGAGACAATGAGACAGAAACAGAGACAGAGAGGGGGTGAGCAATCTCTCTGGTATCTCCTTATAAGGCCACTAATTGCAACATAAAGATCCTACCCTTATTACTTCATCTAAACTCATTCACCTCCCAAAGGCCTCATCTCCTAATACCATCACTTTGTGGGGTAGAACTTTAACAAATGAACTTAGGGAGGGGGCATAAACATTCAGTACATAACAATGCTCATTCCCTCTCATTTCTCCAAACTTCTCCACAAGGCAAAAACATGTATACACCCCAAGGAACTTCAACTCTATGGAGGCCTCTTCTGAATATCTTCAGTACCTCACACTGATGTTAATGTTATCAAAATGGGTAATTACATAATTTCCAACTGCAGTTACAATTGAATAAAGACATGAGTTACTTTGCAAAAGTCTTCTTTATAAATGTGTGTTAATCTATATTTATCAATAGATATGGGGCATGTATCTATAAAAAATTCAAATATATTTATCTTTATTATTATTTATTAATATTGATATTTATATTGCATCACAAGCTTGTTCTTTAGATCTTTGACTATAATAGCTTTATATAAATTCCTGATGGAATGACTGACACCTTTGTCATTTAAATTCCATCAATATATTATTGATTAATTATGAAAACACAAATTTTAGAGCATACCTAAAAATATTAGTCTTTTAGTAAAATCAGGTAAATCTAGAAGTATGTAGGTTTCCTATGGCTGCTAAACATATGCTTATAGTTAAAGACTGCCTTTTCTAGCCTACTATTGTGATCAATGCTTTGAGTGCTCTTAATTGTAACCACTAATGAAATATACATGCCTCATTTATTGGGGTCATGAGCAGACTGATTTCTCTCACATCCAGCACACTTTTGGTGATGAATGTTATGTAGTGACTCATTTTATATCATCATTGTTTATACTGGCTCTGATTGTCAATGTTTTTTTAATGCAGGAACAAAAAAGAGGCTGAATTTTTTTCTAATAGTACCATCCGAATGATAAATCTATGTCCACTTTGGCAGTGTTGCCCTGTAAACATGGTCTTTCTTGAGAGTTTGTCCTACTCCTGCTCATTTTAAACCTTGATTATTTCATAGAGGTTCATTTCTCCTATTGCCTTATTTTCCATTAGGTTTTTAACATTTGAAATGTGCTCAAAAAAGTAAATATTGTTAGTTTACTTTTTTAAAATCTCGCATAGAGAAATAAAGATAAGATGAATCAAAAATATTTTTTTGCCACTTGGTCTTAATGGTTAATATAAGTTAATACCTAATTCACTTACTTAGAAGAGTGTATTTTGAACTAAAACATAATCAATGTGCATTTAATTATGTACATTTCCATAGTGAGATTAACAACAAACACTCTTCAGGAAATTCCCTATACAATACTTTATGGATTTCTAACAAATATTTAATTACTAATTTAATTTCACTTCCTGCTGAATCTACCCTTCTGGGTTATTAGGTTACATAATTTGGAGTATTCAGAGCCCTTTGCCAAAAATCCATTCTTTCCCATTTCCTCTACACCGTAGGCATAGAATTAATATTATTTCTTCAGATTTCTGAATAGCGGACTGAATAATCGGTTGATGTTCAGTGTCCCTCTGCAATGTTTTTAGTTTTTGAAGTTTAGACTTACAATATCATTTTTGTTTAATATTTGCTAAAATATTTTAACTTAAGGAAATCCAGATAATGGAAGTATTTGTTAAAAATAACTGACATCTTTTCTTTATAACTCTTTCATGTTAGATCTACATTTAAATATAGTTTAAATCTTTTTTTTTTTTCCTCAGCTAATTCAGAGACTATGAGAATAGTAAAAATTTGTTGTATAAGTCAAAGTGTATGCTGTGTTTTGAGGGGGAAAAAAAGGAGATTAATGAAGTCAAAGTCTTTGTGTATGACAGAAAATGAAGCCTACTGAAACGCTTCTAAATGGTGCATAACTGTTTTATGAATCAGGCAGAATGAGTTGGTATAGGGTTATAAAACAATTAATGTTATTCATTGGCCCTAGAGTAGTAAAATAAGAGTTCAATGCTAACAGCATTTCATCATTGGAAATAGCAGAGAACGAGAACCCATTTATCATTCAGCTCCAACTACAAGTACAATTTATGGCTGGAAGTTTTTGTTTCTATTATGTTGATAGAACAAATAAAATGTGTGAAGAATTAATTTTCTGGAAGTCAGGTCAACAAATGAAGACATTTAAAAAGGATAGGACAAAACCAAAAACAAAATAAATTGTTTTAATGCTTAGCTACATTGATGAACTGTATTATCAAATTAAGTTAATCATTTCAGTAGTAATTTAAACATCTCTTTTAATTTTCAATAAATAAATAGAATATAAGTCACTGGAGATAAAAAAAGATGTTTAAATATATATTCATCACTTTATAGTGTATAACATATAATGACTGACTTCATTTACAGTATGTAGTTTACTTGAGTAAATTACTAGAAGCATCAAAAGAAATTGAAGCACACACAACATTAAATGGATACACAGACACTACTAATTACTAGAACATTTTAATATTTACAAGACTTCATTATTCACTGGGCAGAGAATATAGGCAGATAGTCACACATTTTTTATGGCAGTACAGATATTTTAATATTAAAATCAGAAATGAGAACAACATCTTAGAAAAAAAGAAATTGAGAAAAAATCATAATGCATATTACCTCACTGAATAATGGTGTAAAGTTTATAACCTGAACTGTGAAGTGATTGCGTATTCAACTACCTGTCTAGATGTGATCGGCTGAAAAGCTTGAGCTTATAGTGGTAAGAGATTTTTGGAGCAAGATAAAAATGTGTTAAATGCTGCCAAATCTAGATTTCAGGTCTCTATAACTAGATTTTTTATATATAGTAGTATAATTTGACAAAGTGATAATAGACTTGAGTGAGAAGAGAACCAAATTATACTGGCCCTGAATAGAAAATCTCATTTGAAGATTCAACTACTCTCATGTTTAGTTAGCGTATTACACTTTAATGAGAAACAGGCACTCAGATGCCAATCAGCAAGTCTAGACACTATTTCAATATTGTATGACCAGATGAGAACTTTAAATTTGATTCTCATGTTTTGAGAATTAATATTCAACATTTATGGTGTAATAGACCTCTCTACATTTCCCATCCTGCTTCCAGGGAAAGGTAAAAATATTTCTTCCTCTGTTCTGTCACACTTTTACTCACAGATGCTTCAATACTGATATGTCTCTAATCTTGGAATTAACTTGCTTAAACTCCATCAGTGAATTCCAATTACTCTCAGAATGCAGTTAAAAATCCTTAACATTATCCATGAAGTCCTTCATTATCAGTTCCCAGTTTAATCCTCTATCCGAATGCAGTGATTGCATTGAAAATATTTAAACACAGGTAAAGCACAAGCAAGAAATTACCAGGAGAGTGCCAGCTGATGGCTCCAGGCTGTGTTAGACACCCTCTCTTTAGTTTTTAGACCTTTGGTGGCTGGAAGGTTTCTAGGTAAGGCTGGGAGTGTAAGAGAGGTTCAAGTGAGACTTATTATTCCTCTTTCCTAACCCATTCTCTTTTGGGATTCTAGTCATATGAATAATCTTTCTAAAATACAAGTGTGTTAAACTCTTCCAATCATCAGGATCTTAACACTTATAGTTCCACTTTCCTGAAAATGTCCCCTGCCCCCTGCAGTTTCATCTGCCTAGGTATGACACATTTTTCAGGTCTCTAAATAGTGTTACTTGATCTTCATCATAGTCTGGATAAAATTTTTCCAGTTGTTTTATCCTATACTATCCTGTACTTTGTTTGCATAAAACAAACTAATTTTATTACATATTAAGTAAATAATTAATTATTTAACATTATTCTCTGACCCCTAACTAATGTTTGTTGTATAGTGGACCTAGAACCACTTAAAATTGTAAATAAAAAGGCCAATGTGATTTGGATCTACCCTACAACTAATTTAACAGATTATTTTTGTTATGGCTCAAACACTGAAAGTTTAACAAGATTCTTGGTGATTCTTCTGTAAGTTACAATTTAAGAACTACTTTGTGAGGATGACACTTTGTTAACTGCATCCCTAGCACCCAGCACAGAGAATAGCATATTTTAAATATTGTTGAATGAATGAACACACATCATAACCACAAGTTTATTTTTAAGCAACAGCTTGTGAACTTAGTAAATATGAAATGAGCTGAGAATTTAGTTAAAGCTTGGTTATAATAAAACTTTTATGCTATATTGCAATAATCATCGATGCTGAATCCTTCAATAGAAGAGTTTTTCCTACCTGAGGTCCCCATGGAACAGATGCCATTGTATAAACTCTGAATCATTGGTCAGTATTAATCTGTCACTTCCCACATGTTCTTCCTTCTCTTCCTCCTCATTCTCCTCTGTCTTCTTCTTCTGCTTTATCTTTTTTTGCTTGTCTCTGTTTATGTTACTTTTTCCCCCTTATTTACTCAACCCGGATACTAGATTTCTCTAGTTCCAATTGATACCCAAGTGGATGGTTTCAAACTTCTGTAGGCTCTCAAGTCTAAAAGAATAATAAGGTAAAAAAAATGCATATGAAAAATGAAACACTGAAAATTTAAAGTTCTGTACCAATGATAATTACTCTTTTGATATGTAAATGAGAGGAATACATGTTTAGTACTAGTGATGACCTTTTTATACTTATAAATTTATACAAGTCAAATAAGACAACATCGATTCTTTAAACAATTTGTAGTAACGAGATCTGTATTTGCAGCTCATAGTATGTTTTAAAGTTCAGTTAGGTTACTGTATCAAGGCTTTATAAAATACCATGTATTTTGAAACATATAGTCTTATGCAGATAAACCCCCCAAATATTTTACTATATATTATTATTCAATAAACCCATACAAAATATTATGTATCTATCGGTAAAAGATGAGAAATTTATCTACTTCTGGGAATGTTAATATTAAAATAATAGGACATTAGATTATAAAGAATCTTCGAGACCTTCTAGTTTAAATGAGAATTGCCCAGATATATATGAGGAACTTAATGGTTTGGCCATGTTCATGCTTTGTTCAACTAAAAAGAAATGAAATGAGAAGCCAACTCCTGACTCCCAATGAATTTCCATTTCACCACATGATGAATTTATGCTAACATTACAGAACTATCAAAAGTGTCTGCAGCATATATCACTCATGGAAAATATGCATGGCTAAGTCTGTTTAGGTTTCAAGGCAAGGAACTTGTGATTATTATTATTATTTTTTTTATTACTAGAGTGAGCCAATTGACAGAATCTTTTCAAGAAATAGATTAACTTGGATATTGTATAATTCAGTTTTGAAGCTACAAATTAACAAACATAAACTACCTCACTTTCACATACAGGCAAGTTACCAGTAAAATAGATGATATTAATCTATTAGTATTTAGAGATGTGCTCCTTCCTTAAAAAAAGGATATGCCCTTCTTGACAAAAGTCAAGTCTTAAGAGTCATTAGCATTCTGTGGGGCTTATTTGAAATAGTTACAGTGGTCCTTTGAACAGTTTGGGGTTAGGGACATCAACCCTCACACAGTCAAAAATTCAAATATAACTTATGACTCCCCCAAAACTTAACTACCCTCTGTTTTTACAGGGATTGGTTCCAGGACTCCCCAACTCTGTGGATACCAAAATCCGTGGATACTCAAGTCCCTTATATAAAATGGCATAGATTAATGCATATAGTCGGCCCTCTACCTCCATGGATGCCCAACCACAGATGAAAAACAACACAGGTATTTACTGAAAAAAAAAATCCATGTATAAGTGCATTTGCGCAGGTCAAACTGTTGTATAAGGGTCCACTGTATATTTTAATTGAATTTGTAAAGACATGCCTTTAACCATTGTGCATGTGAACTGAGATAGTTTCATTTTTATTGATGTAAGAATTTGTCCTTGGCAAAAACTGATATATGCTCTTAGGGTGATTATTTTCACATCTGTTTTATTTAGGACCCTTACAAATAGAAGAGAATCTCACTATGGTTTCTGAGAAAGATTTCAAGATGGGGAAGGTGTACTAACTCACTAAGTCTTCAGTTCGAGGCCTTTACATTAGATGATAATCTAAGTGCCAAGAATATTGCAGAAAAAGTTCACAACAATTTTGTATATATTTTCCTTCTACAATATTTTTTTCTAGTTAAATTCTTTAGTTCAGTTAAACATTATTTGTGAGATGTTTTGACTACGATATTTTGATACACAGAAAGTGTAAATCCATCTCTAATGATGAAAAGAAAGCTATGGTGCTACAGTGTAAATATTTCTGAACTATGACGGGATGACAGATCACCCCCTGCATTTTATTGCTCCACATTTAACATGTTAATAGGGCATGTTATATTAATAAAAGAAGAACATAGATGTTCATTTTGAATGGATGTAAGTTGTTTTAGAAAATTTTAAAATACAATGTACTCTTATCTGAATGCCTCAGTGTGACGGTGATAAAAATAATCAAAAAGAATCTCTAATCATATTTATTAATTTAAATTCTAAATGCCTAGCTTATGTAGTCATATGACTTCAAGTGCTGTAATGGTTTGTATTTGTGTTTACTTACTTTCAGCACATTAATGCTAGATAGATGCTTCACTTAGTGGGCACTCCATTAAGTTCCCTAATTTGGGTGTGATTCTGACATGGCTGTTATGAAATTCAGCTTAAAACCAAACCAGACATTACTTTTGAGGTTAATGAAATCTTTAATTCATATTCTTGGTTTTAGTCATTTCTTATAGTCTCTAGTGAGAGATAAAGTGTTTTTGAGAATCAAGATGTCAAGAGAAGGGCACCCATTTTTAATTAATACCTGTCATGACTTAATGTATTACTGGAGTCTGCCAAGTGTGAGAAAGTTCATTTTATAAGAAATCATAAAATGGACAATTATGCACTCATCCGGAAGTCATTCACGGCTTTCCAGAATATGTGAACAAAGATTTTTGAGGATGGCCCCTGAGTCTTCATTATTTCTTTTTATAGTAGTTTAAGAGTGAAAATTTAGCTTTGGAATATCATCATTTACCTATCATAATTAACATTTTCCTTGAAATGAGAGTAAAGAAGCACATGATTTTCATACATTACATTTTATTAACACTTAAGAAGATGACTTAATATTGCATGTTTTTATTTTTATGTTGGTTGGACTAATTGTCATGTGATCATTGTCAAATTAGACAAGGATTAGATTTTTTAACATTTTTATCAAATAACAAATCTCTATTGATTTGTACTCCTTTAGTAAATTTTATAATTATTTAAATAATTATATTTACTACTTTAATATAAAATATTTTCATTTTAGTATTGAGGGAAATAAATCTCTATTGCAATATAATATATTCTTTCTAATATATGACATATGTGACATAACATTATATAATGTAATATGTAGTAATAGGTTTGTAGACAACATATCTTTTGAGTTTTAAAAAGTTACAGTCCCATATTAAGTATAGAAGTGCTCCAAAATACTATTTTCAATAAAAGTAATTAAAAAAAATCTTATGTGTCTCATCCCATGCAATATATTTTGTAAACTTTTTTTCTGGCTAATTTTCATCTTTTAGTTTTCCATTTTAAATCATATAACAATGATTCCAATTTGCTAATCTCTTTTCAGAAATTGGGTACATATGTGTATTCAGATGGAAAACCTTCACAGTAATCTAAAAAAAACCAAAAAACAAAAAAACAAACTATTTCACAATTATATAAGAGTGTTACTTTTAGATTAATTTTAAAAAGAGTTCTCTATAATAGTGCTATGGTGATTGTTGCATGGTGATGGAAAAGCCGTATTTATAAATTACATAGCTTACTCTGTCCCATACATCTGATTAGTTTTTCACACTGCAATGCACATTATCTTTTAAAAATGAAAACTTAAAAATACCATTACATTTATAAATCTATTTAATTTCCCACTATTCATAGGCCCAAAATACACATCTTCAACTTGGCCTACAAGATGCATTGTTTTCTATTCTTTGAAAAACTTTCCAGTTTTATCTCCTTCCTTTCCTTCCCTAGCTTGCCAGGCTCCAGTTTCTCTGGCTTGGTATGGGTTTCTCAAACATTCAATGGTCTTTTCTGCATTAAGGACTTTCATGTCTATTGTTCTGCTAGAAGGTTTCTCTGCAGATCTCTGCTTCCCAATCATTGAACTTTGTCTATGTAACTTCTAACAGTTCCTTATATTAATATTATAGCTAAGCCATTTGTGCAGTTAAGCTTTCCTTATCTTCCAAATTATTTGGAGGTATCGTCATAGACTCTGTAAGTAGTACTTTGTAGTTTTCTTTTTTACAAAAACTATTTGTATTTTGTAATTTTTAAAATTTACTTGGGTGACTTCGTCTTCTGCCATTAGGTTCTAAACTGGCAAAGGATAGAATGTGTCATTTTTTCTTACCTTTTTATGACCAATGTTTGGTCATAGTAAGTTCTCAATAAATGTATGCTAAAGGATGAATGAAGAGGTAGTGAACACCTTAGAAAATGCTTAAGTATATATTGAGGTATCAGAAAGATTCTTAACAAAATATCTTTGAATATGTAGTATCTATATATATGAGGTGCTCCCACTCAAAATTCCACTAAATTTAAACTGGTTTTGAGGTGAAAGTCTCATAACCTGAACTAAAATAAATACACAAATTGCACATAACTGTGTTAGAATATACCTATACTTGCCTGTCTCAAGCATACAGGAATAATAATTTTCCATTCGTAGTTTTTTTGTTGTTAGTAATTATTTATTTATTATATAGTAGCTTCTGATGACACAGATTTGAAAATACTAGTAAATCTTTAACGTGACATTCTGACAACATCTTAGGAGTATGAACCCACTGAAATTTCCATTCTTGACTTTCTGTTTTAAAAATGAAGAAAATTGGTGTTAGAATAGTTTTTATTTATTCTCAACCAAAATAACTGAGTTGAAGAATATATTAGTATATCAGAATATTTCCTATGGAGGAAAATTTTCAAAATGCATGCTTTTAAGCATCACTCCCCTGAAGGAATTTTGAAATGTAAAATAGCCTTTATGCAATGTGCCCCATCCCACCTCGAAATATCTAAGAAGATCATGCATAGTGCAGCCTTGCTGCTGCTACATGTGCATCAGACTCCCTACATGTTTGATGTCTGCAAATATGTTTAACACTATTGACTTAAATAGGAGACTAACGCCATAAGAGAAAGGCAAAGCATTATGGAAAACTCCACCACTTTTTCAGCTAGATATTTAATAAAAAGTCTTTGTCTTTTCATTCTGCTACAGCTATTATCATGTAAACCTTCAGATGATTAATATAGATAACTAATCCCCATCTCTCAAGCTTCCATGGTAACAGAAATTTATTTATTTTCAATCCTAACCTAGCACTACATTTTTTAGTTTTTTCTTATTTTAGAGAACAATGATTACTACATTCAGTACAAAAAAATAAGACTTTAAAACTCAAGAGACAGGGACAGTTATCTGTAGCTTTATTTCACTCTTAGTCAAATAGACTCTAAGGCAATACTGTTCAGAATATGTGTTCTTCTTTTCAACTAAAGAGCTTTAAACTAGAGATGAAAGTGATAGATGGGTAAAACATTTACATATTTATAGCATGCTGATTGGAACTAATTACAGAAGCATATAAATGTGGAATTTATTTTCAATAGAGCTGAAATCAAATTTATAGTACCATTTGCATTCAGTTGACTCTATGAGAATCTTTTTCCATTTTTAACTTTGAAAAAAATAAAATAATTTTTCCTGAACCAATTGCTAAATGGCAGTTTTGAATTCCAAATTCGATTTTGATGCTTAGTTGATATGAGAAATCGAGAAGGTAAATTAATTTTTCTAACCAGCAAGATACACAGAAATATTAATATTTACTTCAGAGTTTTGACATTTACACATTAAGTTTCAATGTCTTTTATTTTACAGGGAATCTAATAGACATTAGACTTTTTCATAAATTTGTTCACTCTTTTTCTTTTCAGTCATTCTGTTTGTTTGTATTTTCCTATCCTCTTGAAATTACATTTCTTTTATGATTATTTCTAGTGAAATGTGAAAAAAGTGATTTGTCTCATTTTCAGGTGGACAAATTAAAATCCAGATGATGCTTTTCTTTTCCCTCTTGAGGTAATGTTTCTAATGTGGCCACTTTGTGAGGATGACAATGACTCAGAACAGAGACTCTAAATGGACCTTCCAATTACTTGACTTAGGTGATAAATTAAGAAACAAACACAAAATAACCCAACAAACAAAGGCAACCTTTGTAATTTTAAGCCACTCCATGTTTGGGGTTCTCTGTTATTAAAACATAACCTAATCTTGCCTGACAGATTCATATCTCTTTCAACATTGGTTAAACTATGATAAAATGTGGCCGAAAAGATAAAACTGCTCAAAAATTCCCAACAAAATGCTTACATAAAACACCTCTATGTCATCCATTCCAAAGGTAATTTTAGAGAAAGTGTATAATTTTTTTAGTTCTTATTATTAAATTGGATTATAGAAACCTTTCAAGGGTAATTTTAACAAAATTTGGGGTTTACGTTGTGTTTTTATGATCATTGTATTTCTGTATATGTGTAATTGAAGACCTCATAATATAACTTTTAAAATGCCATACATTTATATTTTATTGTTTGTTGACCTTTTGTGATAAATGCAGCATATTTAAATACTCGATCTTTTCATCTCACATTGTCTCATTCATATTGCATTCTAACGTCTTTAGCTTCTATGTAATTCTCTTATGTATACTTTTAAAATCTATTGAATAAAATCATATAAATGTAATTAGTTTCTATCATTATAGTCAGTGACTTACAAATATCCTTAACTGTTTTCTGCCTTTCCTTTCTGAAATACCAACATAGAAATCCACAGCCCTGGTTATTTCCAGCCACCTTCCCTTCTCTGGCTTGGGGAGCTTTGTACTATGTCAACAGCCCAATAAGTAAAATATAAATCTCCAACTTCAACCGGGTGCTCAACAACTAAGGGAGATTTTGCAACATGTCTTTGGTTATTTCTTTTTTTATTTTTCCAAAATAACTCAGTCATATCTTCTCTATTCTCCTTACATATCATTTTTAAAAACCCTCTTTCCCCTCCAGTCTCACAAGACATAAAGATAATAAATCCTGAAGGAGAAACATTCTCTACTTCCAGACCTCCAGCTTATGATGCTACCTGCTTCCACACTTCTCTTTCCTTATGACTCAAAATAGTACATGTGATTTCATTTATCAAAGGTGACTCTTTCTTCATACACGAACCACTCCATCTGCTACTTTCTGTATCTGCCCTTCATTCCATTTGCTTCTGCCTAGACAAGATCCTCTTTTACCTGCTATCTCTTTCTCATGTGTGTACATTGTCCCTCAAACTATGTCCTTTTCAAAGCGTTCACACGTGACGTAGAGGGCACTAAAGAGTAAATAACGTAGTACGTAAAGTATGCCACATTTTTATTTCTGAAGAAAATTAAGACTTAATAAATATTACCTAAATAACTTGGAAAACACTTTCTCATTTGCTAAGCTAGAGATTTAGTCACAAAACACTTCATTTATAAACGGCAATGGAGATTTAAAATTAAGAATTAGAGAAAAGAGACAATCCATCTAAATCCTTTAAAATGCATTTTCTTAGCTAAATCATCAAGTACACAAAAATATTAACTTCTCTCTCTGCTATCCATATACTCCCATTAGTTCATCCATTCTATAGCACATTCTCCCATCGTTACATGGAACATTTCTTATACTTTACCCAAGCAAAGGACAGTTCCTCAAATATTGAAACACATCATGATCTTGAAAAAGGCAGAAGAGAAATTATAATTCCCCAGGGAGGTTAACAACAGTTCTCCTTTACACTGGCAAAATTCATTGAGATTACCCAGAAGAAGAAAAAAAATGTGACTAAGTTATATTAATTAAAAATTTTTTTTCCCAGTTTCTTCAGATATACTTACTCCACACGATGACCCCATCTGACTCCCCATGTACAACCAATGTCATAGTTTCAATTTACACCTCTCATTTGGAGACTTGATAACTTTTAAAAAATATTTTAACCTTGCATTAAAACAATCTCTTGACTCTTTTCCTATTACATTAGATCATTAAAGATTGAGAATTTATCATTTTAGTTTGTATATACAGATAGTAGGGATTTAATACATACTCTTAAAAATATTTTGTGCATTAATTTTATCCTACTTTACAATAGCTACAATAATGATCCTTGAAGAATATTTAGCAATTTAATGTTGTCTTCTGTAAATCATATAGATAATGTTACATTTTAATTTAATGCACTATTTCCAGCATATATTATTTTAAATGTCCTAAACACAGATGTTTCCTAATATAACATTGGAAACATCTTGCTACATTTTTCTAGAGAATTTTCTTTCTTTTAATTAATTAATTATTATTATTATTTTTAATTTAGAATTGTAATAATTTCAAAAACTGGAACCACTTGAATTCAGAACTTCTCTTTGTGAAGCTGGTAAAAATGCTAGTCCCTTTGGGGCAATAATAGCTTGTACACAAAATCTGTAATAGTTATTTTTGTCTAACACTTATGTGTCTTTGTAAACACTCTATGTGGCACAATATGAATAGCATTGGGAGTTACTAATAATAAACACAGCTTTGGAAGGAAGTAGGTTGACAAGAAAAGATGTGTGTTTACCAGCAAATCAAGGATGACTAGAAGAGAAAAAAAAAAACATAAGAAATGTGGCTATGAACTCAGTTATAAACAACCTGTTTTTGATCCTCTTGTAAGTAAAATTTTTGCATGTTACTTTCTGACTTTAAGATTTGTAACTTGGCTTTGTTCTCCTTTCTTCTGGGTCTTGACAAACAAACTCTTTCTGACATTGATGTCTTGTTCTGCATATATCATTCCTTATTATCCAGTTCTCAGTGTTGGCTGCAAATGTATTAATATGGAATTTAACTTGATTGTTTCTTTGAATTGCTTTTTGAGTTTGACATTCTTGACACTGAAATATATGATGATTACTCAATCTGCAAAAAAAGAGTATTCATTTATGAGACTCACAATTTATTTGATGGCATAGAACTGTTTAGGACCAAATTTGTATATTATATATCACAAATTCCACCAGGTAAATGAATATACAGTTTCTCAGAACATTTCAGTGCATATTGAATGGAAAATTGAGAATGGGTATTTGTATAATTGAAAATAAGAAGACAAAAAACAAGTTGGGCTTGCTTTTGAAAGAAAATTTCTCTTCTTTTAGCAATTTCCTGGTAGATTGATTACACCTCCATGTGGAAATCCTATCTACAAGATTCTGGAAGATGGACATTTATTTACCAAATCACTAAAAAACATTATTTCAGAAATTTATATTATATTTCAGAGATTTAAAATTTACTCTTATATATTAACAGTTTAAGGACTATTTTTCAAGGAAAACACTTTTTTTTCCTGCAGCTATATTAGCTATGCATTAAAAAATAATACTCCAAAAGTTCAGTGGCTTAATGCTGCAGTTTATACTTCATCTCATTTCAGTCAAATGAGAAATGTTGGAGCAGCGGGTAGATTTCCACCTGTGATCAAAGGTATCATAATTTTGTAAATAATCTCTTTCTCTTTCTTAGTGTATTTGGATCCTCTGCATTCAATAGCAGATTGGCAAAGAGAAGTTATAGAAGCATAACCCATTTCCTAAGTGACTCGACTTAGAAAGGTCAAATATCATTTCCACCTAAATTCCGTCAATAAACCTAGTCACATGGCCCCATTAGTTTCCAGAGGACTGGAAAGTATAATCCCAGCTGAAGAGCTGCCTCTCATCTAACACATCAAGTATTAATAATCTAAGTTACATTATTTACCATTTTCTTTTTAGGATAGTAAATGCTACTTTGGTTAAGTTTGGACATTATACCAAAGGTCTTTTTATCAGAAAAAAAAAAAAATTGTCCAAGTTTGCCGTAATACAAATTAAATTACTACCCTGGTTCCAGGTGAACAGAAATAATTATTGATATCTATCTGACTTTTGTCTGCATCTGACTCCTTTTCTTCAAAATTAAATGTGGAAATGAAAGCTTTGCTCTCAAGGGTTTATTTTTCCTCTTAAAATAAATGACATGAATTACTTCTCCTTTCAGAATTATCTTTCTCCAAGTGTGGCTGATGGCTTCGTTTTTAAATGCTTTGCATTAGCAAGTGCCATCCAGATGAAAAGCCCATTTTGACTTGACATTAATTTTACACTCAGTGCATAATACTCGACCTTGTCATTAGGTCAACTATAACTGCCACAACTGAAAAGCAATTTTTCTACTACATTGTTATTTGTCCTTCTCTTATTGTACCCTGAGGTATACAGGTGCCCTTTACTGTCATCTCTGTCCTCTTTTTATATTGCTCTTTTACTCATCAGATCTCAGCGCTAACATACCTTTTGTTTATAAAATATAAAGTTGCTTTGAGAATAAATATACTGTTGATTTATTGACAAAACAAACAAGCAAACAAAAAACAAACAAATTTTAGTAGTGAAAACACTCAGGAGTTTATGATTATAAAGGCCCATATCCAGTTATGTCCTGATACGCAGGCAAGTGGCATCCTGTGTGTTCTCTTTCCCTTTCCTGTGATCTGACCTTCAGGCTTTGTTCCTTTTGATATTGTAACATGCTATTTTGAAACCATCTCTGTATGAATAACTAAATATTTCCTTATGATTCATGCAAAATATGCTCTTGCACAACCTTTAAATTTCTCTGTCATTCTGATAATTTTCTCTCCAAAAACTGTAGACCTGTTAAAACACTTAATCCGTAAAAAACTATGAAAACTTTTCTATAGTACGAGCACACCTTTTTTTAAAGGCCCATATAAAATAATAATGAGAATTTATCATTAAGTAGAAATTATTGTAAGATGGCATAATATTTGGAAATAATTATGGAATCATATTTGCTATAATCCAAAGCAAGCAGAATTAAACCAAATTAAGACTCTATCATTAATACCAATATTATGTGTTATTCTTTTAAATTAAGTACAAAAATATTCTTTTTTTACCATCTCTTTGAAATAGTCAATAACCATCTACTTGCCATGTATGATTATTCCTCACTTGATATTCAGTCTAACCTTTTGAGACTGCATTTTCTTTGGAAAAGTTAAGTCATTTACCACCATTCGATATCTGTAATAAATGCACAGTGATAAAGCAAGAGAAAGAGGAGGAGGAGGAGGAAGAGAGAAAGGGAAGGAGAAGAGGAGAGGAATGAAGGAGAGGAAGGGAAAGAGGGGATGATAGAAAGACAGATTTAATATGTCCATTTAAATTTAGAAAATGGAGACTAACAACAGTGAAAAAATTGGAAGAGAATAAAAGAACAATCCTGGAAAATTATACCTAAAACTATGTATATATTTTTCAGAATAGAGACTATATGTGCAGCTATCCTCTCTAGGAAGTACAGAATAAAGTCACAGTTGTCCCTTGAACAATGCAGGTTTACTGAGTCAAAAACCTGAGTATAACTTTTTGTCTTCCCCCAAACTTATTTGTCCCTTGGAATTGCAGGTAACTGGTTCCTGGGCACCTGCGGAAACCAAAATCCATGGGTGCTCAACTCCCCTATATAAGATGGCATAGATTGATGCATATAGTTGTCTCTGCACCTGTGTACTCCCACCCACAGACTGAAAACAGTGTAGGTATTTATTGAAAAAATTCTGTATAAATGGACCCATGTAGTTCAAACCCATGAGGTTCAAAGGCCAACTGTATTTATTTATTTATGCATATGTTTTTGAATGCCCTTAGACTAAGTTCTGCTTTATCTCAGTTTTCTTATGATGAAAGTATATTACAATTTTGAATATAGTTTTGTAATTACTTTATCTAGTTGTTAATAAAAATAATGATAAAATTATGCAAATTATTTAGCATTTAAGGAATGATTTAAAAGTATAGAATTAAACCATATTGTAGTATTATTATTGCTGCTTTATTCCACATCTCTTCAGTAATTTCAGCATTCACAAAAAAGCTCAGTAAATGTATGTTAAATGTATGTCGAACAGATAATTGAATTTATATAGCTATATAAATGACATATTAATTATAAAATTTCTTCACTTACTTTTAGCAAAAATATTACACATAATTGGGAATATATGTAAACTATTGATAAAAATATTTTATATATCAGGGAGATCTTTTCCATAAAGGTTTCTATCAAATAATTTCTAAAGAACATGAGTATGCTGAAAATTGAAATAGAAAACTATAAATCAATAACAGCAGTAGAAAAAAAGGAAAAAGAGTAATGAGGATGCTGGAAAAAACTGCATAAAGTCTTAGAAGTTACTATTCCCCTTGACAAATAATTCCCTCTTACTTTCTTCATTTTCTCCCTCAGTCTTTAAAAGATTTAGCATCCTGTTCTAAACATGGAGATCCCTAAAGTGTTTGGTCTGCATTAAAAATAGTGCTCAAAAGAGTACAGTACTTGGCTTTTTTAAAAAGCTATCAAGTTAATGTGGATGTAAATTACTGGCCCAAACGCTGGATACAACTCAGAAAGAGGTTGCTAACTGGAAAGAAATACTGTGTTCTGGGGTCCTGGGCAGAGACAGGGTGAGAAAAGTAAGACTCAAAAAAAATTTTTTTTTAAAGTTAAAGTGTCAAAGAGCAAAACAAAATTAAATCTTTGTGGTGAGTTCACTGAAAGTGTCAATCTGAAGAGACCACGGCCAAGGTTGCAACATGACATGGATATGTACCACACTGTCAACATTACTGTTTTAAAGTGGCTGTGATATGAAGTAAACAGCAGCTGATCATTGATTGTAATGTGCTGAGAAGCAATAAAAAGTAGTGAGGACTGTGACCAAGAGGAGAGGAAGTGTATTTCCAGCTAACGGGTACAGCATTTAAGTAACCACAGTTGATTACTCCCACATGGGAATCCAGGGCAGTACAGACACATTTTCAGTTTTCTCAAAAGGAATTAAAGTAGAATTTTTTATAAAATTTATAAATGAGTTTCATAGAACAAGTATATATACATTTATATGTATATTTTCATACCTCTAGCTAGGCCTATAAAAATATTCTTTTGCTCATTTACGTGCAATATGGAATATTAAAGTGCTATAATGGCCCTTTTAAACCCTCTTTGCAAAGTTTCTGCCAAAGACAGTTGGTTTCTCTTTTTGCAATTTCTCTTTCTGTACCATGAGTCCCACACTACCTTTGAAATGATGACATGAAAAGAATGGATTGCATTGTAAATTCACCTTTCTGTAGTCAAAGTTATGTTTAGGCTGAGTACTTCATTCTCTTCAGCATTCTTAGGTTGCATCTTCAAAAATACCATGTTGACTACAGTGTTTTAAGGAGTAAAATTTAAAATTTTCACACTTTGATGTCAGTTAATAACTAAATTAAGTTTCATCACAAAATTTTTTGACTTTTGGAAGTGTACGAATATTTCTTCATGCTCACAAAATACCAGTGTTCATAGGTTGGTAGTAATTCCTCCAACATTATTTTGGGATTCAACTTTATTCCCGTCAAGGTCAGGAACCATACTGTCATTCCATGAAGGGAACCCATGCAAAGTTGTTTTCTGAACTGATTCCTTTCAGCTCTCTTTCAGGTCAAAGAAAGTGTTACCTATGTATCAGTTGTATTTTTATTCTACTTTAAACTGCTTAGAAGCTATTCTATAATTGGATTGGTTTTGTAGATTTACAATATAAAATAGAATAATAAAATTATAACATTTATGGCTGCAAGTTATAGAAAAATCCAAAAACAACAAGTCTGGAAGTAGAGCAATCACAGGTAAGGTTAATTCTGTGCTAACTAAGAGTGTCGTGGTTACCAGATGGAAACTGGGCGTGGGGCAGTAGAGAAGGATAAACAGGATCAAATACAAGGTGACAGAAAGAAACTTAATTTTAGGTGGTGAACATAAAATATAACATACATATGACGCATTAATGAACTGTACACTTGAAACCTATATAATTTTATTAACCAATGTCACGCCAATGGATTTAATAAAAAACGAATGTGGCCTACCGTTCTGCACTCTTCAGCATGTTGATTCTTTACAAGTAGTTCCAAGGTGGCAGTCCCATTTCAAGGTGCCGCATGCAGAGGAAAGGATCAAGAAGCAGATTAAAAAGTAAAACAACATCTCCTTCAGGAACAAGAAAATCCGTCATAGATTGCTCTCTGTGAACTTTTCTATATTTCTGAATTACCACAATTTTGTCAGATGTCCTTGCCTAAAACAATCATTCACCAAGAAAATTGAGATGGTTATTTTTTGTAACAAATGCTTTTAAGAGAGGCAGAGCACCTTTGAAAGACACGATGAATTGGCAGATTGTGAACCACATTGGAGTTTTAATAGCAAGTCAGACGTCTAGGAGACAGCTACGAATGCCAAAAACAAGGCAATTCTGGCTATTTTCCCTTGGGCTCCGTTGCCCCTTATTTGACAACTCTTATATAAAATATTGTTTACTATGTTCTAACAAATACTAGAGGCTAAGGATGCTCTTCATTCTTAACCACAATGTAAGATTTTTATCTATATTCCAATATAAATTAGTAATTTTCTGTTGAGTTATAATTAAGAAAAAAAAATTAAGATAGAATGTATCCAAGGGTATTTTGGCTTGCTCTGAATCTTACAGACGTAACAGAAGAAAATATCACTTTTAATAATATGAGCCAAGAATTATTTTCTCCAATTTCTCCCAAGCATGCCATTTTTGGAAGAATTCCTGGTGGAAGTAATATTAATAATCACACTGCTAATGTTATAGCAGGTTTGGAACCTGGGTATAATGACTCCAGGATAGATTAACACTTTTCCTGTGTGATTATACGTAGAAGGTGTAGAATTTCTTTTAAATGTGAGCATTAATTCCTCTTAATTCACTTTGTCCATCTATGGAAAGGATAATAATATATACTAAATTATTGTCAGATTAAGTGATATCCTTCCAGATAAAGAATAGTGCCTGCCACAGCTGGCACTCTATATATAATTTTTATTTTCCAACAGTCTCCAAAAACTAGGATCGAATTCCTTCTACTATTATTATGAATTTAATTCATTTCTTATAATTTCTATATATTAAAATAAATTACAGTGTAATGCTATGAAAATCATTGTTTTTATTTTTCAAGCATTCAGGAATGATGTAGTTATTATTCTTTGATCTGATACATAATGGTATCTCACACCATCATAACATTCTTATAAACCTGAAATTTTATATTTTATCAGTCTTTCTAAATAATACCATACTCTGAATAAAACACTAATGGGTAGGATGACAATAGAAGATGATGCCAATTTTCTTTTTTTTTTTTTTAACTAAATTGTATGCTTGACTAAAATGTTTATGTTTTTAATATAATATTATACTAGTGGAACAAGAAAACTAAGAATAAATGTAATTCACAATGGTACATTAATTTCTGTTTCATAAAATACAGTTTTATATATTTTACTTTGTTAGTCACAGAAGGAAAATATTTTCCAAATATCTAAAGCATTATTTTGTAATATGTATCTTAGAAGTAGGATATGCAAAGAAGGTCAGCTATTCTTATTTCAGTTTTTGGAGGTATCGCACACGGAAAGTCTGCATGTCCTTATTGTGTAGCTCCTATAACCACTACCCAGATCAAGACTGTGTAGTTACCATTCAGGAAGGCTTCCCCTTGCCATGTGCCAGTCAAGACCCCACCTGACTGTAACCACCAGTCTGACTTCCAACACCACAGCTCAGTTTTGTCTATTCTATACTTTACATAAATGGAGTCAGACTACATGAACTGTTTTTTTTTTTTAAATCTCACTTCATTCACCAACTTTATATCTGTGAGATTCATTTATGACATGTACTTACCAATAGTTAACCTTTTTCATTGCTGCACAAAATTCCAAAATAGGTATCATGATTTACCCATTGTACTGCTATTATACATTTGAGTTATTCTCAGTTTGGGGTTATTATAAATAAAACTTCTATGATCATACTTTCATATCTGTTTTGGTGCATTTCTATTGGGCATAGACTAAAGAACAGAATTGCTGATTCGAAGTATATGAACAGGCACTGTAATTTTTAAAAAATAAGTACTAGCAAAACATTTTCTTCATAACAGTTTTATAATTTTATTTTTTGCTGAAGGATTTCACTTTTATTTTTATTCTTAAATTAAATTTACTGAGGTGCTATTGGTTAATAAAATTATATAGGTTTCAAGTGTAAAATTCTATAATACATTATCTGTATACTGCACTGTGTGTTCACCATCCAAAGTCAAAGCTCTTTCCATCACTAATATTTGACCCTCTTTACAAATTTTTATTCTCACCAATAATACAGTAGACTCTGTTACTTCACATCTTCAACAACTGTTGGTATTTTTAGTCTCATTCATTTAGTTATTTTGATGAATATATAGTAAAACAATTCTACAAGTTTTTAAAAACTATTTGAATTCTTATTGTAAAGCGCACATTCAATTTATTTTTACCCTATCTTTTTCTACTAATTACAAGAATATCTGCACGTGGATGTTGATTTCTTATCACCACCCTCACCTTCACCCTAACCCCCTATAACGGACCCCCTTTACCCTGTCTACCTCTTCCCTCCTCCCCACCCCTTACCCTCTGATAACCACTAGTTCATTGTCCATGTCCCTGAGTTTCTGTTTCTCCTGTTCATTTGTGGCTTTTAGGTTTATATCCCACATATAAGTGATATCATGTGGTTTTCAACTTTTTCAGTCTGGCTTATTTCATTTAGCATGATTATCTCGAGGTCCATCCAGGTTGTCACAAATGGCAGTATTTCCTCTCTTCTTATGGCTGATAATATTCCATTGAATATAGGTACTACAGCTTCTTTAGCCAATCATCTATCATAGGACACTTCAGTTGCTTCCATGTCCTGTCCACTGTGAATAATGCTGCTTTGAACATTGGTGCACAAATATCTTTTTGGATATGGGTCTTCAAGTCTTTAGGGTGAAACCCCATAGAGGGATTGCTGAATAATATGGTAGATGAATTCTTAAGTTTTTTGAGGACGCTTCACATTGTTTTCCATAGTGGCTGTACCAATTTCCAGTCCCACCAGCATTATATGAGGGTTCCGTTTTTAGAGAATCTTTTTGTGCCTCGTGTTTTCTGATAGTTTCTTATTCAATTCATATATTTCCGCTTATTCTCAAAGATGAAATGGGTTTGTGTCAAATTTCCTTTTTCCTCTTGTGCATCTTCTCTTCTCATATAATTTTTCTCCACCTTTGTCACTGACTGTCTGAAAGGAAATAACAATTTCTGGTATGTGGATTTTAATATTAGTTGACTTTAAATAAACACTTTATCTTATTAATACTGCTTCCTTTTCAGTGTATATTACTTTACTTGGAAATGCAGAGTTTTAGATCTAGACTAAGTAACTGACATACTAAAACTCAGCAGTTTAAATACAAAAGCATTATAAAAGTGTCTTTGTTTTTAAGCAAATCATATAAATGTCATGAAAAGTTGAAGAGATTACCAGGAGAATAAAATTTCCTATGCCACGCTTAGGCATTTGAGTTGTGTTTTAAATGTAGTAGAAAACCATGAAAAACATTTTAAGAAATAAAACTGTAGCATATGTTTATTTTATAAAAATTACTGATAGCAGCCTGGAAAGAAATTGCAGGGGAGGGTCAAGGCTGGAGAAAAGGAGAAAGATTAGGATAATGAAGTAAATGAGAGGAGAAATGATATTAGCCTGATTATAGGCACAGATAGTAATGAGGTTGAAGAGGAGAAGGAGTCTAATGATACCCAAGAAGTAGAAGTAAGAGAACTTGACAACAAATAGGATGTGAGAAATAAAGTTAATGGAGGAAAAAGAATGATTTCAAGATTCTAGCTTTGGAAGCTAGGGATGAGAGATGAAAGTGTCAACTCATGTTCCTTTAAATGAATGCCTGAGGAACTGTAGTAAGCCTAGAAAGGCTGATTTGTTCTGTGATATACTGGGCCTTGTTGTCCCACATTGAAACTTTGGTTAGAAGTGAGTGTTTAAAAATAATTTAAGGCTATAGCTCTGTCCTTATAAAATCTATACCATTGCTGCTCCTCACTAATACCATACATTCACGGACAACTCTAAATTGACATAAAATCTAAATTTCTAACAGACATAGAAATTCAGTATGTTAAGACTATAACACCCTCATGTCGGGAGCCAGAACAACCCCTGCGGCATGACAGAGTCACCGGGGGGACAATCTCGGCTGCAGAGCAGCGGGATATGTGGGCTGGCTCCCCTATCTATCCTTGCATGTTTTGTAACCTTGCTATTAATGTCATTAATATGGAATAGTGAAGGAATGGAATTTTTTACAACGATGAAATAGGGGACTGGGAAAGAGGAACATTAGTAGAAATCACTTAGAAATCTTATAGGAATTAACCACATTCTGTTAATCATGAAACTTGTAACAATGAGCTCAGACGCTAACTGCCTGAGTGACTCTGCTTACCTATGTGGCATGAGAAGCAATCAATTGTGTATAAGCTGGAAATTATTGCTTAGTTACCGTTATGGAACATAGACTATTAACAATAAGCATTTTGCTTCTATACCCCCGCTTGCACCCCTGGCCAGTGGGTCGACAGGTAGTGAGTAGAAGAAAAATCGATCTTTGTGTTTAGACAGAATGAAAAAATAGGTGGAAGATAATTTTTAACAAGAACAAGAAAGAGAACAGGAGAATGATACCCTAGTGATATGGCTACCCACATATAGATACAATCAGTTCTGCTAGTATTGGCACATACCTAAAAACAATAAATTACCTAGGAAAATAGAAAAACAGTCAGTAAGTAAGGAAGTCATTGTCTATGCTTAAGAACAGCAAACGAAAGAGACATAGTCAATTAAACCCATAAATCAACCATTGTGGTTACTATGTTTGCCAAGTTACCCTGGGTGATAAAATTTTTACACTATATATTGGCTTTGAAAATTAAAGATTGTAGCATTCCTCATCAACTCGTCTGAATGCTCATCATTCTTTCGCCGCACCTGTACCTCCCTCCGGGACTCTGGTCGGCTGGAGCTGGACTCCGGCAAGTGGCGCCCGAACAGGGACCGGAAGGGTAAGCTTTCCTCGGACAGGTCGGACCCTGCCTGTATATAGGGTGCTGCAGACCCCCTGGTAGAAGGGAGAAGGCCAGGTAAGAAAGAGATTTAGGCAGGTAGTCAGAACTAAAGACATCTAAGCAATGGGCCACGTAGGGTCGAAAGAGAGACGACTCTTCGTTGATATTCTTAAAACTATGTTAAGGGCTAGAGGTGTAAAAGTGTCAGGAGCACAGATAACTAAGTTTATGTGTTTTGTGCAAGACTGTTGCCCTTGGTTCCCGGAAGAAGGGACTGTAAATTTAGAAACATGGCAGAAGGTAGGAAAGGCCTTAAAAAATTATTATACAGTGCATGGGCCTGAAAAGGTCCCCGCTGAGACTTTCTCATTTTGGAGCCTTATTAGAGATGCATTAGATCCTACCCACGAAATCCAAAAATTTGAAAATGAGTCACCTACTGAAAAGACGCCGTTATTAAGTTCCTCAACTTCCAATTTTGAGGTTTTAAATAGACCAGATTCTGATGATGAGGGGTCGGATAAAGAGAATGACAATGGTAATGACCCCGACATACTTTCTCCTCAAGACGAGGAAACTTTAGAAGAAGAAGCAGCACGCTATCATGGGGATGATTGGGCTTACCCCGCTTTACTCAGCGAAAAGTTAAAGAAAAGGTTACAGGTTTCAGAGGGTGAATATTCTCCAATAAAATCTACTGAAGAAATACAAAAACAGTCAGTTCATAAGGGTCAGAGAAAGGGGAGAAAAATGATGCCCCCGATTCCTCCAATAAAACCAGTAGAAAAGAATGAAGGGCCAAGGGTCGGGGTGCGGGCTGCATTTGAGGAGGCACAAGAACATGAGTGAACATATGAAGTTGTAAAAGAGAAAGAGAAAATCTTGTTTTATGCAGTCGATAATTTATTGTGCTTTATAGTCTTTATTTTGTCTTTGATTATTTTTAAAACAAATTCTTTCATTTGGAAAAACTGCTCTGGAAAAATATAGGCTCGAGATAGCTCCTGAGAATATACAAGATTCTGTTCAATATTTAGGATATAAAATTTTGCAACAAAATTACTCCTCAAAAAATAGAAATTAGGCGAGAAGCTCTCAATACTGTTAATAATTTTCAAAAATTATTGAGAGATATAATTGGCTCTGTCCTTCCCTTTATCCTCACATGTGCTTTAACTAATTTGTTCTCTATTTTAGAAGGGCCCACTGCATTGGATAGTCCTTGGAAACTAACACCGCTGGTGAAAAAGAATTTTAAATACTGTATTGTTGAAAGATATTCTTGTAGTCACAAACTTGCATTGCTCAGGTTTCATTATTGTGTGGTAAAGGGCCTTTCTCTAACTTGAAATTTAAAAACTTTAAAATTAGTCTAAAACTTAGGACATTTTAGCGTGGAATCAACAGTGAAGATAACTTGATTTTGTATTGGAAATGAGAAAAGTAATGACTAAATTACAAGTTTCAGTGCTTTTAAAGGTACCTTTATGTTCCTGTTTCTGTTGACCGGTCACCAGGGGTCCGTGGAGAGACTGGACGCAGTCATATATCTCCCAGACCATGGCCAGGCAGCGGGACGCCGCCTCCTGTGCCCTGTTGTCAAAGTCTGTTTATTGTCTTTAGTCTTGTCTAAGTGGTAGGTGGCAAATTTCTCTAGGCCCACCTACACCTCAGTAATTGTCCTTGTCTGAGTGTCTGTTTTGTGCTTTCTGTTTTGTGTTTTCTGCGCAAGCGTTAGAGGGGAAAAAACCAGAGTTCACAGAAGACATCCTTGGGGTGTCTCCTGCAACATTTTCTAAGAAGGATAAGCTTATAAAATAAAAAAGGGGGAATATGGTATACCCTGAGACAAAGGCTTAATAGAGCATTTATATACTTATTAAATTTTTTAAATCTAGATGAACAAGGTAGCACAGCAGCTCATCGGCATTGGGTGAAACAGACCAGTGAGCCTTTGCAGCAGTCAGTATACTACAAGGATCTAACAGGGAGAGTGATTAAGAACTATACCGTGGGAACGGAAGGGATGCCAATTTGCATGGGAGCTGGAGAACACTGTTTACAGCTAGGTGCTCAAGCATGGTTGACAATTTTGCAGACTTCTGAACAAATTGTTGGGGTAGGTCACTTGTTTTTGTTAAGTATGGAAGGATTTAAAAATGTTACTCACTTTGCTCTAGTCTGTGTTCGGCTCTCCTATATCGTTATGAAGGGCAAGGTGGGGTGGAATGAAGCTCTAGGTTATGTTTCATGTAAATACTGTGCTTTTTACACTTTTATTAACTCTTCTATTCCTTTTAACAAGTCATATGAAAGCTTATATATCCTTAGAGCTAGAACTGAAGTGTGGATGCCGGTTAGATTGTCTCGACCCTGGCAGGACTCTCCTGCCACTATGATTTTGCAGCAACTGATGGGCCATGTTAAAAGAAGAGCTAAAAGATTCCTTGGCATGCTGATGGCTGCTGTTGTGGGTATCATCGATGTTACTGCTGCTGCTACCACGGCTGGAGTGGCTCTGCATCAATCTGTACGGACCGCTGATCATGTTAGAACCTGGCATCGGGATGCTGAACAGTTATGGACTTCTCAAAGACAAATTGACTCTGTATTGCAAAGTCAAGTAGCAGATTTACAGCAAACGGTTATATTGTTAGGAGATCAAATTGTTAGTTTGCAGGAATGTGTGCAACTTAAATGTAATTGGACTGCTACTTCTTTTTGTATAACTCCTGTATTGTATCATGAAAGTATGTTTGAATGGGATAAAGTAAGACAGCATATTTTGGGGTATGGTAATGCTTCAGGTTTAATTGCAGATTTGGAAACACATATTGCTGACACTTTTCAAAAACAGCTTCCTGAATTCAGGGGATCGCAGTGCTACAAAGCATGATCAATAGTATTGAAGGCTTACGTTCTATTCCACAAATGCATGGTCTCAGGCTCCAGGCTCAGGTTTCAACTAATATACATCTCCCATTTGCAGAGGCTGGTAGTCAGAGACGGGTAAGAATCCTTCAGGGCTGGGACCAACCTAAGACAGGGCATGATTGCAAGACTTTCATGTGCCAATGACGGGTAAGGCCCAGACCTGCGGAGGGTCGCCTAAGACAGGCACAGTCTATCTGCGCCATAGCTGGGAAAGCTTTGGCATTTTAATAAATAAAAAAGGGGGAGATGTCGGGAGCCAGAACACCCCTGCGGCATGACAGAGTCACCGGGGGGACAATCTCGGCTGCAGAGCAGCGGGATATGTGGGCTGGCTCCCCTATCTATCCTTGCATGTTTTGTAACCTTGCTATTAATGTCATTAATATGGAATAGTGAAGGAATGGAATTTTTTACAACGATGAAATAGGGGACTGGGAAAGAGGAACATTAGTAGAAATCACTTAGAAATCTTATAGGAATTAACCACATTCTGTTAATCATGAAACTTGTAACAATGAGCTCAGACGCTAACTGCCTGAGTGACTCTGCTTACCTATGTGGCATGAGAAGCAATCAATTGTGTATAAGCTGGAAATTATTGCTTAGTTACCGTTATGGAACATAGACTATTAACAATAAGCATTTTGCTTCTATACCCCCGCTTGCACCCCTGGCCAGTGGGTCGACAGGTAGTGAGTAGAAGAAAAATCGATCTTTGTGTTTAGACAGAATGAAAAAATAGGTGGAAGATAATTTTTAACAAGAACAAGAAAGAGAACAGGAGAATGATACCCTAGTGATATGGCTACCCACATATAGATACAATCAGTTCTGCTAGTATTGGCACATACCTAAAAACAATAAATTACCTAGGAAAATAGAAAAACAGTCAGTAAGTAAGGAAGTCATTGTCTATGCTTAAGAACAGCAAACGAAAGAGACATAGTCAATTAAACCCATAAATCAACCATTGTGGTTACTATGTTTGCCAAGTTACCCTGGGTGATAAAATTTTTACACTATATATTGGCTTTGAAAATTAAAGATTGTAGCATTCCTCATCAACTCGTCTGAATGCTCATCATTCTTTCGCCGCACCTGTACCTCCCTCCGGGACTCTGGTCGGCTGGAGCTGGACTCCGGCACCCTCAAATTTTAAAAGAAACAGAGGACATACTGTAAAGGCTCAAAATTATCTTTGTTGTCTATGAAGCCTCATATTGTAAGAAAAGGTATAAGCACATGTTATAATGAAAAAGCTAGTTGGAAATCACTTTTAAAAAACACATTTTCCAGCTTCATCATGTCTAAAAGTATTCAAATAGAATAACTACACTTTAGCACATGGAAAATTCTCATGAACATCCTTACAAAATAATTCATATGTTATTTTCATTTCTGTCACTAATCTCTACTATATACATAACTAGGGCTCCTTGGAGAATACTTAATTTTGTGGCTTTGGGCAGAAAAAAGAAATAAGCTTGGTGTGAATTCTTGTCACTGCCTAATATTTAGGATATTCTCAAGGTTGTCAGGGGTGCTAAAGTCATTCTAAAAGGGCTCTCACTGGCCAAGTTGTAATAATAAAATAGATAATGAAATATTAAAAATTATTATGGTACTTTGTATCAAGTTGAATTTATTAAATTGATGAGTACAAATGAGAAAGTAGTATAAAGAACAGAATGATATATATATATATATATATATAATATATATATATATATATATATACACTTATATAAGATTAAAGGCTGACAGTAACAGGTTATAATTTTAAACTATTTTTATATAAAGGACCATTTTATCCTATAAATATGAAACATATAAACGTGTATCCATACACACATATATATACACATGCACATAAGCTTTTATAAACAGAAAAGTACAAAAACAAAGTGTTCAGAAAAAATAATGTCAAAAATTGAAGAAATGCACCAAGAGCAAAATGTTAGAAGTAAGTCCAAATTCTGGCTATCATGAGTGATACTACCAAAGGACCAATTAATAAAAATTCAAATAGTCACTATTTCAAAAACATAAATTAGCCTAATGTTTCAAAAAACAGTCCAGTGTAGACATGATTCCTTATTCAAAAATATTTTAAAAAACTTCTAAATTATAGATTTTGAAGAGATACTGTAAAGCTTTGTATAAGTTTTAATCATACAAAAAATCATGTTAATATATTACTATAACAGGACCATATGTTAGTTCCTGAACATAGAAAATATAATCAGTGCATTATTTTTAGATAAAGTACTAAATTTCACAACCTAACATTTATATCAAAGACAAACATAAAACCCCATGATATAAAAAGTAAAGCTTCATTACATTAGAAAAGAAAAAGGTGACTCAAGCGAATAATCAATGCTTTAATTTTAAACAATTTCCTTAGACTAAGCACCCATTTCTTGCGTTCACCCAAGGATCAACTCTCCAGCAATTATACATTTATAACTTTGGTATGGTAATCTCATTATGATGTCTTAAAAGAGAACTAGAGTAAATGTAAAAATAATATATAGTATAATAAATAAAACTATGGGAAAATGACAAGTAAATAAAGCTGTGGTTAAGATGCAAACAAGTTTGTGTAACAGCAGTTTGTAACTTCGAACTTTTATCTCTGTTTTCTTACTTCGATGTGGCCTGGCTCCACTTAGAATGTTTCCCTTCATTGCAGATTGGGAAGGGCCTCTAGGCACTGCCATATGCTGATGTCCAAAAAGTGATATCAGCTACTCTATCACATCTAATGGCAGATTTCTCTCCAATACAATTTTGCAAAATTATCTAATAGATTCCGTGCATAAGGTATGCCCTCCAAGGGTGGCTTTGTGTGTCTCTACCTGAGTTATGCTGTAATTTAGTTTTATTATAAACCTTCTCCCAAGTGGCTCCTGAAAATTTTATCTGTATGTGAAGCAAGTTCCCAGATAAAGTCATTTCGGTTTTTTATACAATGGAAAACTTCTTTATTCCTTTAATTTCCTTCTCTCCACCTTTGCACACTTGAAGACATTTTTGTATGAATGTCCTTCCTTTTTGAACATCTAGTGAGCATTGTCACTGACTTCTATTTTTTTTCTAGGCTATCTTTTCAAGGACGTTTGTATAGCAAATAGCTTGGAAGATAGAAAGGGTGCCTCCCTCCAGAGCAAATAAGAGGTATGATTACTGTCCACGTGAAAGATTTGGATCTCCTAAGAAAAAGGTTTATCTCCTTAATTTAACCCCTTGCATATGCAGAAGTCACTTGTCTCTTTTAGCATCACACTTTAGAAATATGGGCTTATAGAACCAGTGTAAGAAGAACTTAATACTACTAGTGAAGTGACTAATTCCTTTGTCTTTGTCTTAGGAGAATCATGTCTTCTGACAGCATCCATGAAATCCTAAGAGGCTAACTTTTAACTTGCATATAGGGTAATATCTAAGACCCTTCACAGTTCTTGACAGTTTTGGCAATGGGGGCGGGTGGGGGTGGGGATGCCGATAGAGGCACAGCTCTCTGGAAGAGAACTGATGCGGCCTGGTGAGCCGATTAACAGAATTTCAGGGAAGTCCATGGAAATTAATACTGCAATCATTGATCAAATTATATTAGTCAGGCGATAAATGGTCCTTCATTTAGGTGACTGTTAATGAGGAAGAATTAGGAAGGTAATTGTAAGTACTAGAAAGTAGATTCAAAGGCAGCTACCTGAATGGTACCCCGGTCGTTGCTAACCATCCACTAAATGGAGTTTGTCACAACTGTGGCAGTCAGCCTTAGGTCCTCCTGGATGGGTAGAAGTTTCTGATCACTTTCAGATAAAAGCTAGAGACATGCACCTACCCTAAGCAAGAAAAGGTGAAATTTGAAAGTGCTCTGTGCAAAACCAGGTGAATCGTTAAAACTTTGGGTAGTTCACTTGAGAAGGAAATGGGTGTGTAATGGTCAATAAGGAAAAAATGCATCAACTGGGTAGTTTTATAGCCCAACTCTTCCTGTAGTAGATCAAGCCAACCCTCGTATGTTTGAGGACAGGAAAATATCTCGGCGGTTTTTTAGTGGGGGCTGGCTGTTGTTATAAGGCTGCTGTTTGGACCTAGCAGGGAGATATCCCTGGGATAGACAAATTCCTTTAGGAAACAATAGATGAAACACTGATTAGTGTCCATGGTAAGGGCTTGTTCTTTGATGAGACCAACTGCTGATCAAGTCTGTACCACACAGATTGCAACTGTTGCTGGCTGGATCCATTATCAAATTAGACATAGAAACTCATCCACTATAATAGAGTGGGTATAAATAAAGGACAATTTTTCTAATGCAGAATCTACAACTGCATGCCAGATTTATGACTCTTACCAGAAGCTGAAACATTTGTATTTCATTCAGAGGTAAAATCATAGGAGGCAATGGCCCAAGTCTTCTGCCAGGAAATTAACTAAATGAAACCTGTTAACTAAATGGCCTACATTCAAGGTAAAGTTCTGCTACGGAACGGGATACACTGATTTTGTGGTATTGGAGGGAGAATAAAACCTCAAAACAGATGAGGTGTAGCGGAGGGAATCATACTTTAAATATAGATACAGGTGATATAGAGATAAGGATATACTATTTATGTTATGCTTTCAAAGCATCTCCTTAAAAACTTCTTCACAGATAAACATTATGGTGGGACTCTCACAAACTGTTACAGGCTCCTTAAATTTAACTGACCAATAGGGGTGCTATTCTCCCCCAGGTAGCTCCAATTATGATTTAATAATTACCGTTCTTCTTATCATTATCAAGAAGTCTATCAGAAAAAGCAGGAATGTACCCAGATTCTGTACTTCTTAGACAGAATACTGTACATATCCATATATCTGCCTCATTTTCATTCATTTTCCAAGGCTCAGTGACCCCTTACTGACATAGATGTTACTCAGGGAGCCCCACCAATTGTGAACAAGATGTTTTATCCAGAAAGGACTCAGTGGTGGTACCGTCAACCTGTATCCCTGATTGAAGTAGGTTGCAACTGAGACCCAGGCAGTTGTAAATATTTCCGTTGGAAAATCTAGAAACCCAGGATTCATCAGTATATCCTTTCTCACCACCACCACAACAACAACAATCCGAGTTCTGTCGATTTAGCTTTATATATGACCTTAGTTCATCCCCTCAATTTACCAAGCTCAGTTTAGGGTAGCCGCTACATAACTGGCCTACACATACCAGTATTATTGCCTGAAGTCTATTCCCTGTTCTTGAAAAAAAATATTCTTCCTAGCATAAATAGTCACAAAATTTTCTGCTTAATATTCATTAAGAACTCTAAATATTATGAAGAATAAAAAGCAAAATCCCTAGCATGGTCTGCAACATCCTTTATGATCTGGCATTGATCTTCTCCAGAATTATTCTTCCCACTCCCAATACCTTTTTTATATAGTCAAGTAGAGTAGACCATGCACTTAGCACTCATTTTTGCAGGTCCCTTATACATCATGCTCCCTCCTTTTCTTGCTTTCTTTCTGGTTGTCATTTCTGTAGAACTTTGTTTATTACATAATTTGTAATCAATCTTTAATGTTAAAATCCTTGTATTTTCTATGTTTCATTTCATTTCTGATTTAATTCCTTCTCGAGAATGTGATCAGATGCTCACTGGTGTGTTTCCACATTATCCCCTATGTGACTTTAATATAGTTGCTATCCTTTTATATGGCATTATTCTACTTTTTGTCATACTTCTAAATATACAATAAGCTCCATGCAGTCTGAAGCAACCTTTGCAAAACGTAAATCAATAAATTCCAAACTTGATGTGAATACAAATTAATGTATTCCAGATTATTATTTCAGCTATTAAAATTTATATAATGATATGGTCAGTTGAAGAGAAATTTAAAATAAAAATAGTTTTTAAAATAGTTATTTTGAGTGAAGATAATTGTTTTTATTTTATTTTATACTATTCTTGCTTTAATTTTTCTTCTGTAAAAAAATTATTTGTAAAAGCATAGCCCTAACTTTTAATGAGCATGTGAATAATAAATACTCCTTTTACACACAATTACCAATTAGGGTTTCAGATTAGTTAGCTGTCACATTGAAAAGAGCCCTGATCTCAAATTATGGGATGCTGAGCAGATAAGAATAAATGTTGGACAGATCTTCACAAAATATTAGAGATTCAGTGGGTTGTCCTGGAAACATAAGGAGAAACATAGAGCGAAAGAGGATGGAAACAAATAGGAGATTAAAACATAAATGATGGAAAACTACCTATTCTTCTATGTCACCTAATTCTGCTTTATGTCCTAGTACTTAAGAGAAGCACCACAATTAAAATGACAGAGACATTTCGGTTGTTTCTTTATCTTGGTTATTGTGAATGATGCTACAATGAACGTGAGAAAGCAGATATCTCTTTGAAGTCCTTATTTTATTTCATTTAAATAAAATGAATTGCTGGATTGGATTGGCTAGATAAATGGATAAAGAAGATATGTTTATATGTAATGGAACTATATAGTATATGTATTATATATAATAGAATATTTTTCAGCCGTAAGAAGAAGAAAATCCTACCATCTGCAACAACGTGGACAATATGCTATGTGAAACAAATCAGACTGAGAGAGACATGACAGTTTGATATCACTTACATGCGGAATCTAAAATAGGCTGAACTCATAGAAACTGAGAGTAAATAAACAGTAGCTACTTGGGGCTAAAGGGATGAGGAGATGTTGGCCAAATGGTACAGACTTCCAGTTATAGGATGAATATGTTCTGGAAATCTAACATACAGCATGGTGATTAGAGTTAGTAATATTGTATTATATACATAAAAGTTGCTAAGAGAGTAAAACTTAAATGTTCTCACCACAAGAAAAGGTAATTATGTGACTTAATAGAGGTGTTAGCTGATGTCACAATGGTAATCATTCATAGTATATAAATATATCGAAACACATTGTACACCTTAAACTTACACAATGTTATGTTAATTATATCTCGATAAATCTGCAAAATTATTTTAAACCCCAAAACAAAACAAAACAAAAGTAATGGAGAGTGGAAAAGTCACAGCACTTAATAACTGAAAAAGAAAGTCATAGGCTAATAGGGTGAATGAGTTGGAGCTTGGCAAAGAGCTTGTTGGAAGAATATGGAAGTGGGAAAATATTTAAAGCATGTTTAGTAAGTCAAGCCATATCACATGTAAATAAAGAAAAAATTCTGAAAAAAAACAAAATTTAAGTTTATATACAATGTGTTTTTAATAACTTACAGTTAAGTAATAAATTCACATGTCAATATTATTACATGGAGTAGTAATATTATGGGATAATTCTAGGGAAAAAATTAAAATGGCTGGCCCCTTGAAGCTAGAACAGGCAAAGGACCAATCAAAATCTTCAGACTCTGATCACAGGATGCAGCTTATGGCTGTTTTGCGGAGGTGATGAGATGAAGAAGAGTAAAACTCTAAAAAACATGATTTAAACGGTGAGAATCTCTAGTTCATAAGACTTTAAGGAGAGAAATTGCCATACATGGCAAATGAAACAAATAACTTTAATTTTTCACATGGTATAGCCTATAAAAAATATGAAGTCAAAAAAAGTAAATCCCAGGCATCCAAGGGTAAATATTTATGCCAGATATAATTTTAGAGAGTCTAGTTACTGAAATGCTGATTTTGTGTTAGCTCTAAGTCCACACTTAATTCCTGGACATGTCTTTGATCTATTGAGTTCAGCACTAAACACAGAGAAAATAAGAATCAGTAGACTACCTGTCCTTACTTCATTCGACAAAGGGAATACAATTTTGACAGTGTATGCTTTCTAGTGATATAATGTGAACACATTGATTGACATAACTTTTTTTTTATTGGAAACAGCATAATTATATTCTCGTTTTGTCTGTATATACAAAACGTGTTTCTCTACCATATATATATTTGATTACTTGTTGATAATTTTAAGAAAAAGGTGGCTACAATGTCCTTTCTGATAAACAAGAAAACAAACAAAAACAATGAAGAATTTCCTAGTAACTTCACTATAGCTAAACCCTATTATGGCATGTATGAATGTTTTCCTAAGGTGTTCTAGTGCAAAATACATTGACACTATTTAAGTTTTCTTTGGCCCTGCTGCAAAATTAAAAATCAATACTTAGAGTCTAACTATTTGCAGAAAGAACTTCTAAATTTCAAAGAAAATGACTGTTTACTCAGCACTTTTGTTGCAATATCCTCATAGAGTTCAAAGGTATCTTACAAGTATATGATATTCCTCCTTTTTAAATAGACTACTGTATATTACATATAATAAAGATACTTTAGATTGCTCTCTTTATGAATCAGAATATGGTACATTTGAAAGAGAACAGACAGACTTCTAGCAGACAGTTATTTCTCATGAATCACCTCCTTACTTTGCTTAGTTTTCCACAAGATCACATGGGGGAAATTATTCTATTGATTCTCATGCAACCAGTAAGGAGGGTATACCCAAAATCATGCGTACATTTTTCTAAGTTTCTACATTAAGACACATTGAAATGCTTTCAATCATATGTTTACAACACTTTTCTAATGTAATCATGAGGTAAAGAAGGTTCACAGATAAATTACTCCCAAATTAACTGTATACAACTACACCAGTTACTTTTATATTTTACATAATAAAATAGTTTCTCTATCATGCTTTACAGTTCTCATCTTTTCAAGATAGTAGAAAGCTAAAGCAGTCTAAATTGTTATAAAAGTGGTCCAGATAAAGTACCTCTTCTATCTTGCCTGTCTGTCTGCCTGGCTGGCTGGCTGGCTATCTATCTATCTATCTATCTATCTATCTATCTATCTATCTATCTATCATCTATCTATTTTCCTATCATCTATCACAGGAAAATTTCTGCAATGATCCCCGAGATCTGCCCCCATACACCTTCAGGGTACAAACCCTGTATAATCCTGAGGGTGTATAGAACCTCGTCTCTTGTAATCTGATAAAAGCTGCTCTGGAAAGAATTGCTCTGATAGTTTCAGAATGGTATTAAACCAAGGATCCTGAGCAAGAGGGACGAAAAAATGGGACACTCTTAGCTCTTCCAACCACAAATTTTGTGGCAGTTACAGATGAAGAAAACAAAGACCTGGGCTAGACCACAAGAACATGTATACCTCTTTTCTTCTTAATTTATAAATCTCTAATTCTGCTTTACCTTAGAGAGTAACTTGATCTTCAGATTTTCCCTGATGTGTGTCAACTGAATAAAAACTTTTACCTCTGTTTGAGCCACTTAAAGTATTTTTCTTTGGCGGGATCTATACAGCCTAATTTCCTATATTGAACAGCATAAAATGTAGTCTTTGCATAGATGAAGAATATAAGGCTTGTGAGTGACAGGAATAAGCTTAAAGACATAGGTATATTAAATTATGGACCACTTTTCCCACTGTTTCATGATGTTTTCTTGAGTTGTTTTTGAGGTTTCATACTGTTTATAGATCCTCAGTAAAGTAAGGATGAAAAGATGATATTCCAGTGTTCACAAGTCATCAAAACATAGACAGATTTAAGTTATATTTTCCTATCACCTGGGTTTCCCCAGAGCTGCTCATATCATCACTAAACTAAATAGGCATCATATGAATGCCTTGGTTTCCATTACTGAAATAAGAGTAAAATGCTTGTTTATTTCTGTATGCTTAGTAACTAGAATTGCACTGAGCGTACAAAAGACATTCAATACATTCCTGGAGAATAGTGTGCACACACACAAACCGTACGCATCCATATATAAAGGTTATCCTATACTGCACTTTTTAAAGAACTCCACATATCACTAGGTGGCATTTTTGTATAAAACTATAAAAAATACAAAATCTAGATTTTCTTCTATATAGTCCTTTCATCGGCTCTTTAAGTGGAAGACTTAAAATAAGTAACTTTTAAAAAAATTACATTACAGAAATATTTTTACACTGATTTAAGATGAAAGCAACTTGCTGAGTTTCAAAGAAATAAATTTTCCCTTAACAATAAATCTTAATTCTAAAGGCACTTCATATTAGAAAGTCAAAAAACTCATTCTCCTCTACAGTTCATGAGGTTGACGAAACACATGAATTACCTCTTCTCCTAGTGAGACACTGCTAAAGAAATTTTTGTACATACACACATGCACACATGCATATGTCTGTTCTAAGAAGGGGAAGAAAGAGAGAGTCATGTGGAAGAGAGACATTGTGGAGAAGAAAAAGTTAGTGGGTTATATAATATGTGAACCACAGTTAGAACAACAGATCATTAAAAGGTAGTATTAAAAATGGCAGCCATTCTTTCTTCAGCATCCTAAGAATTTCCAAACTTAGTCTTAGCAGTTTCAAAGATGGAGTAGCAAGTGAGACAGAAGTCAAGTTGATCTGAAGGACTGTTTATAGCTTTAAAGTCAGTCTCCTGCTTTTACATGACAAGTGAAATTTTAGCTCAATGAAAGCAAGGAGAAAATTTGAAATGTCTCCAAGAAAGGGGAAAATTATACCTATAATAAAATTAAGTTGGCATCAGAAAGCTTATTACTAACTCTTGATGTGAGAAAAACAAATTGAGAAATACCTTCAAACTTTTGGAGGGAAAATATCTTTAATCTGGAATTTTATTCCCAGTAAAACTATCAGCTAGGAGTGAAACCCAAACTAAAGACTCTGAAATTCTTTGAATGGATTGGTTGAATATATTCTCCTTCACTGCCCACAAAAAAGAAATTACATGTATTGTGTATAGTTATATATATATTATTATAAATTATATATAGTTATTAACATGTTAAAATGTAATATATAAGTATATAATATATTAATAGTATTTATTAATATTGGTAGTTTGGAAAAAATGATAATTAGAAAATATTAAAATATGTTAAATAAGATAATTCTCTAAAAATAATGTGATTAGGAAACTGGTTTCTTAAGGTGAATGCATATTATAATATTTATTATATATTGTTTCTCTTTCTGACCTAAGCAGCATTACATTTCACTAAAATAAATAATGAAAGAACAAGAGTTCTAAAGACAGAGACAGGTTACAATTGTCTCATGACCTTTATTCTCTACCAAATATAACACTGAAGCAATCTTTAAAACCTTCTTCATTGCATTAAGTCTTCCGCCAGAGAAAAGGCATTGGAGTAATAGGAATCTTTCAAGGTCTGGTAATCATAGAGGCATCTGTGGTTGATAACTGAGCCTACTTCTGCTGATTCAACCAAATACAATCTTTTCACAAAGAAAGGCACATCCTGACCCTTATTAATTAGACTTCCACGTCTGAAAGCCGGTCTTAAAAGGATGTCCACTTAAAACAAATTGTCTATTTAAAATTCAAAAGGATCTGTTTCTCTTCAGTAATGAAAACATACCAAGAAAATGTGATTCAAAAATAAAAATAGGTGTAATTTCAAATTTAGAGATATTTGTCAGTTTCCCTCAGTTCGGACACACAGCTACCTCGTGGTAATGGGTACAAGAAACAGCTATGGTTCCAACAAAACAACATATTCCAAGAAACCTACATATTTCAAGAGTATTGTGAGAAGGAAACCAAATCATATTCTTCTTCTTTTATGTGGGTGTGGGAAAATAACAGAGATTGTTTTATGTTTCTATTTCAAGAAATAAAGATTTAGATATAAATTATATTCAGAAATGGGATAATAACTACGATAAGGCCTAATATCTTAAATGATTAAAGAGTTTACTTCTGGGTGAACAGGAGTTATATGTAGGGGAAGAGGTAACTTTTTACTTTTTGTTTTAAACTCTTTTTTATTGTATGGATTTTTTAAATCACACATTTATATTGTTTTTTATGTTTGTCAATATTATTTTGGGGGGTATTATATCCTTACAGTTTATTTCCATATGCAAATACATATTTTTTCTTTCATAATTTTAGAGTCATCCTATTCTCTTTGCTTTGTAATATTTATTTTTCCCACTTAACATGTGAAAAAAATTCTAAACCATAAGGTAATCTTGTATAACATGATTTTTTTTCAGTTTTACTGAGATATAATTGACTATATACATAGATATATTTAAGATATACAACTTGATATTTTGATATATATATTCATATACATTGTGAAATGATCACCACAATCTAATTAATTAATATTCATCACATCAATAATTACTAACTACACTTTTTGTGTGTGTGGTTGAACACTTAAGATCTTTTATCAAATTCAAAGTATACAATATAAAATTGTTAACTGTAGTCACCATGCTGTACAAAAATTATTCATCTGTGTAACTGAAACAATGTTATTACAACTATTTGTCATTTGCAATATTTTCCATATTCTCTAAATATCTTCTATAATATAGTTTTATATTGGATTTGTTAAGGTTGCTCAATAATAATGCATAGTTTCATCTGGCAATCATTAACACTTGATTTCAATACATGTGTATACAAAATACAAAAAAAATAAAATGGAAGGAAAGAAAGGAGGAAGGAAGGAGGGAGGGAGGGAAGAAAAGTTGGAAGGAGGAAAAGAGGGAAGGAGGGAAGAGAGGAAGGGAGGAAGGAAAGAAGGGAGGGAGGACTTCTGACCCAAAGGCTTTGGAAATAAGAAATCAGTCAGTCTCAAAGTAGTGTCATATAAAGATACAGTTCTTAAAAATCATACCTAAAACACAACCACCAGGAGGATATTAATAAAATGTTTATTTTTAAAATGCCTAATAAGTTATTTTCATAAAGAAGAGTGTCCAAGATAATGTAAAATATTTTATGAACTTTGCTGTTTTTTTGGTAATGTTTACATACTGCAAAAAATGCAACTTATGATATATATATATATTTTTTTAATTTGTCACACCAGCATTAGGTATTATACATTGCACAGAGATTAACAGTGTATTCACCTGTAATAAAGTGTTTTTCTACAAGAAAAAAATCTTTTCATCATTTTTCAGAAATGTCAATGAAACATGTAAATCTTCATTTATTTCCTAGGAATAACCTACTATAGTTTTGGGAGAAGGGAAAATAATTTAAGGTTTAAGAGAATTACTTGTTATCAGCATCATAAGTTAGTTGACAATATTTTATTCATACAGCATATCTTCTCCATTAAAAGTATAGCATACCAACATAAAGGATACAAATGATCTAATATAAAACTCAAGTTGAAATATAGTATATTGCATTGTTATAAAATTCTTAAAACCAAGTGTATTCATTTTCTATTGCTGTCATGATAAATTACCACAAACTTAGTGGCTTAGCACAACACAAATTTCTGTGTGGAATAAATAATAAGTCCAACATAGATTCACTGGGCTAAAATCAAGATATTGAAGGAGTGTATTACATTCTGGAGGTTTGGAGAATTTGGTCCTTTGCTTATTCCAGCTTCCAGGGGCCACCTACTTTCCTTGGCTGTTGAACCCCTTCCTCCATCTATAAAATCCACCATGTCAGGGAATCTTTCTCATATGGCCATCTCTCTGGTTCTCTTTTCTACTTTTATGTATTCTTGTGATATTGGGCCCACTTGAATAACGTGGGATAATCTCTCAATTTTAAGATCTGCTGATTAGCAATTTTAATTCCATATGCAACCTTAAGTATCCTTTGCCACGTAATTGCAAAAACAGGTTCTGAGGATTAGGACGTGGACATTTTTGAGAGGCCCTTATTCTGCATACAAAACCATTATTCTGCCTACTAAGATATATAAGTACACGGTGAAAAGTATTAATTGCAAAGACTAATTATTTTATACTAGATTAGTTTATAGTTTTGCCAAAATTTGCCATCTTAAAAAAAGAGCCTCTAAGTTAATGCATTTAAATAAAATATGCAAATTATGTATATTTCTAGATATTGAAAAAAACTATTTAAAATTCACTAAAGCACACTTAGTAAAATCATTCCACGTTCTACGCTTTTCATTCCAGGTCTTATATTTAAAATTAACAATTTATTTTGGTCTACAGATTTACATACTATATAATTGAGTAAGGAATTTAACTAAGCCATTTGCAAATAAAACTGTCATCTTACAAAATTATTTAGTTTCATAGAATCTTTGATTTACAAAACATATATTAGTCTTGTATCACTTTGAAGAATTTTTGATGAAGTGTCAGGAAATTAAGCAAATAAGCAGTCATGAAACTCTTCAATACACCATAACTGGAAATGATTTTAATTACCAATAATCTCAATATTAGCCAAAAGACTAAAGTCATACATACACAGTGTTCAAATAAGTAAACATATTAAGTATAGGGAGTCAGGTTTTCCTCCCTATTGATGAAACAATTTGCAAATATGATGAAGAAAAATGTTATGGCATCAAAATTTGAAATATCAATTTTAAATAACTATACATTATATATTCAGGTGTATATATATACATATATATACATATATATACATACATATATACATACATATATATATGTCTCTCTCTATATATATGTTATGTACAGAGACAAGGCCTGGGAGCAGTGACACCATAAAAACAAAGAACACACTTAGTACTCAGATCTCCCATCCCCCTGTCCACTTTCTCTACACACATTGATGCGCCTTCCCCTGCCTGGAAATCTTCCTTACTGTGCTCAGATTTTAGCACAATGTGTTGGGATCCCCTCCTTAACCAGGTTGGTCTCGAACACTCCCCCCAGGTGTTCCCTCCCAGAATGCCCTTCTCAAAGTGCTTGATTTCTAAGATATATTAGACAGTGCCTAGATATGTAGGCCACACTCAGTCTCTGAATTCTCATGCTTGTCTGATGACCCTCTCCCACCCCTGAAACTGTCCTACCCAGCCTAGTCTTTGACAATCTACACTGTGCTGTGTCTTCTCTCATCCCTGCCCTGGTATGGGGACACCTTCCTAATCCTCCCTAGTTGGTCTGCCTATTCCTTGTAGAAAGACTCTTCATCCTGCTTTGGCTCTGGTACGATGTCCCAGATCCCCATCCTGCTCAGATGTCTTTCTCACATTAATTGCCTCCTCACCCCATACTAGGAATCTGTCCCCAAGCACTCTTCTCATCTCTCTCCCGCTGCCCTGACACCTCTTCTGGGACATTTCTAATTTAGATGTCTAGCTTGCTCTTCCACACCTAGGACAAAAGTAGCTGGAAAAAGAAGGAAAGAAAAGGAAAGGAGAAATGGAGTAATTGTGAAAGAAAAAGATGACAAGGAAGAGGATAGCCCGATATAATCTCAAATATCATCAACTATAATGTTTAATTCAGGTTTAAAATAATTAAAAATGAATTATCTTTACACTTTAATGAAGGCATATCTGAAGTACCGAGTCGAGGGTTTCATATAAAAAAAGGAAATATTAGTGATAAATAGCTATAAAATAGTGACTAGGAGGATCAAAGGTGAGAAAAATCATGTCATAAAAATTCCAAAAGCTACATGATTTGTCATAAAGAGGTAAAGATTTTTGGACCATGGTTGTTCAATCTAAGAATTTCAAGGACTGCCATATGTGAAGTGTTATATTTATTACCTATGGTTCCAGGGAGACAACTGGGATTAATAGATAAAGGATAAATTAAAGTTAATAAAAATGTATTTGATCCTCTAATAATATCAAAGAGTTCCAATAGTAGTTATCCAGTGCTGATGCTCAGTGAATTCTGGATTGCAATAAAAACACTTCATATACATTTATCATAGGAATTGATTTTATATAAGAGAAAACATGGTTTTAATTTATTTGTCCAAGGTCAAATTTATTTAACCGGTATATCCAGGAATTAAATCTCTGACAAAATGGTTTTATAGTCCATGTTCTTAAATAAAAATTTTAAAGATTGCTCTCATTATAAGAGCCATTTAAAATATAATGTTTCCTTAGAAATATGGTGATATGAGCCTATGCTTCCACTATTTTCTTCATTTGATATGCCCTGTATGCTTACCTATTAACATTTTTTGACTTGTGAAAAACATGAGCACATTGAACAAGTTGGATGCATGTTAAAGATTGGAAAGCTCTGTATTCAAATACAAATTCTTCTAGCTATTTTATATATGGAGCAAGATGAATGGAAGTAAATAAGGACCAGAATAAAAAACTTCATTTCCTGAAGTATTTCTTTAATGTCATGAGAATTAAAGAAAAGAAACATTAATAAACTACACTAGTAAATTCTGGGAGAGAAAACTAACTCCACTTGGCATTTACCTACTCCACAAGCAGATTTAGTTGGGTTTGGTATGCATCATGTAAAAAACCTGGAACATTCATCGTTGCCTCACTCATCAGAGCTTTCCCTGACGCAGTTTCTCTGTACTTCCTCACCCTTGTGAATTTGTAAATCCACTTAAATTTTGGAAATAATTGAAAGTAAATACCAAATTGGGTAAATAAACTGAATTGTCATTTTAAGCAATTGAAATGTTTAGTTAGCTGAATACTATGTATAATTAAAGCTAAAATAATTCCATTTATTTTCGATTTTCTAAATGCTCACCTATACCTTGACTTCTCAATCATTATTTAAACATTTAATTTTTGGCTTTTGATTTTTTCATTGTTGTTTGTTTTTGTCTGTCTTTGGCTCACAAATAGAAAAAGCAAAATAAGATGGTAGAGAGAGACCAACAAGGAATGAGAGAAAACTTGCTGTGTGGTAAGTGCAGGTGTAAGAGGTGAGCTGGGTACTAAGGAAAAAAATAGTGTTATTAATACAATACCCATATGATCTATTCTTTTATTAGCAGTTCTGGTTTGCAAAACACTCTCCTTATGACAGATATTCTTTTCAGCTTTTTATCCTACATCTAAGCCTACTAGTATTTTAGACTTTGAAACACTGATGTTTTAAAAGGTGTCATGTCCAAAAGCCCTAATGAGTTAACCTAATGAGTTTCTCTTCAGCTGGATAATGCTTTAACATGTGAAAAATTTTAAAGTGTTGTTAACAGAAATGTGTCAGACTGAGTTATGAGATGGTGCAGGTGCAGTCCTCTTTTGGTGGTTGATCTGGGGCAGGGCAAATAGGCATATGTATTTCTTCCTTATCTCTGTGATTATAGGGTATTGGCTGATGCCGGATTGGAAGGGTGAAAGAAAGAGAGAATTTAATATCTGCACTGGAAGTCATGACATGTAGAGTCGGAGGGAGAAATAGTATATATGTGATAACCTTATATCTATCTAAATATTTCTATTTGTTGAAAGGATGTGGGTGACTGAGAAAAAAACACAATGATTTATAGATTTTAAATAAAATGCTTTATAACTGAGGAAAGCTCATATGCTTTACATATTGTATTTATTTTTTTTGTCTAAACTGGGTTAATGTTATAGAAATTTAACTTAATGCATTTTAAAATACAAAACCTATTATTACCATTAAAAAATAGTTCTGATAGTTTCTAAATTTTCAGTCCCAGCAATGTACTTTTCCTAATTATATATATTTTCAAGAAAATTTATAGGGATATAACACCTTAAGATTTATTCACATGATATTTTAGATCCTTTGAATATATATTAAAAGCTAAATAAAAATGTAACAGATACTGTCATATAGCTAGATTAGGGCTTTTTGACATGACACCTTTTAAAACACCAGTGTTTCAAAGTCTAAAATACTAGTAGGCTTAGTTGTAGAAAAAAAAAGTTGAAAAGAATATCTAGCACAAGGAGAGTGTTTTGCAAACTGGAATTGCTAATAAAAGAATAGTTCACATAGGTATTATATTAATAATAATATCTCTCTTCAGCTTGAAATCCACTATGCATTGTTCACATTCTTTGATACACAGGCTTGAGTTCCCACAACCAGGTCCCTCTTGTTATCCCTTTGAGATAGTTAAATTGAATGCCAGGCAGTTTTCTCAGTGGGTGTCTTCAAATGAGACCTTAATAACTCAGTACCTGTATTTTGTCCATAAAGATGGAATTTGGATTTGTACACTACGTGAAGCATGTCACTATGCTGACATTTGTATGACACCGAACTAAATTTAACAGTAATTTTTCCCCCATAGTGGCAGACTTGCCAAAGGGGCATTCTGGTATTATATAAGCAATATCTTGAATACCTGTCTCAATCACTGGCACAACATATTCAGTATGTTTATGAATAAAAAATAGATGTTAGTTTCACTTCAGTTTTATACAAATATAATAATCAAAAGCAAAAATTTATTCCTTTTACTCTGTAGAAATTATAAGCCTAAAGGCAAATATTCATACAGCTAGAATATTTTTACTGAAGTAAAAGGTATTCATAAAACAAAAGGTAATGAAGGAAATAAATTATGCTGTTTTCCTCTTCTAATAATGCTAGGATGCTAAGAATTCAATGTAATTACAGAGATAAATTGGAGGTTCGGTATTAGAATTAAAAGGGGAAATAGATTTGTGACTCTTATAATACAAGAAAACTAATTTAGAGTAAAGAAGATAAGAATACATTTATAAACATTTCAGTTTTTCTAGAGTGGTAAAAAATAACATGGTGCATAATTATTTGTAACAATATAAGCTAGAAAAAAGCAAATAGAATATGAATAAAACATGCTAAAGAATACAATAATGTACTATATATAAATAAGAAGCATACATTTCTATTCAAGTTGAGCCGGTATACATTTTAAAATTTAAAAAAAAATTAAATTTTATTTTCATATGAATGGAAATGTACACAGTATGAACTATTTATTATTCCCTAATATGAGAATATTATACAATTACACAAACTTTGGGATAATACTTGGATGTTGGATATAGGCAGTGAAGAAAGAGGAACAAAGGGTGCACTCTGCCTTTTACGGAAGTAAACACAGTTCTTTGGTTGTATGGGTCTTGTGTGTTAACCCACAAGAATTTACTTACTTATAAATCTTTTCAACTGTTGCTCTTTGCATTTTGAAACAAAACTATCAACTATCGATAGACATGTTTTTGAGCCATTTTGAGTAATTTTCCTTCTTCATAATCATTTTGTTCTATTGTGGCCAAAGGGATACATTTGCAAGGTGAAGAGCTGATTATGAGATGCCATCTGTTATTCTACATAATATTCTTTTTGCTTGATGTGCTGTATAAGGATCATACCCTCAAACTTGACCTCATCAGCGTCATGATCTAGATAATGGATCTAGTTAGCACCAATATAACTCATTTGTATTCTATTGCTGAACACATTGCAGTCTCAACTCATATTTGATTAAATTTCCATTAATCATTATTAAAGATTCCTCTGTGCAAATGAAATGGCATTTAGTTCATTTAACATATAATTGAGTTCTAATTGAGCAGCAACTGTTTCATAGAATTGTTAAGTACTTTTGAATGTAAAATAACACAGGTACAAATTTTGCCAGTAAAGTTTTATGTACCACTCACTCTGTTTGCCCATTAACTTTAGTTTCTAGGTAGTAGATCAATAGTTACTGGTTTATCTTGATTGATATTCTCCTCATTATGAGTCTCATTTTTCATTCAATTATGGGATACCGTGCTTTAAGAGAAATAAGTTATAGCTTTGAATATCTTTTTTAAATGACATCTTTTAAAACTCAGTTCCTTATAGACAGATAAATACCATTATCGTAAAAGGAAAGTTGGCATGGGCTCTTCTGCTGGAAAAAAAAAAAAAAATTCTTAGATGATGCTATATCTGGCTTGTAAGCTGTGCCTTCCAATAGAAGAAAAAAGTATTTTATTTAACTTCTTCAAAATTATCAGTCAAATGTTTCTAAATTTTTTACTGTCCATTCCCATAGCATTGAAGTGCTGTTTAGTTTACCTAAGTGCAAAAAGGCTGTGCCTTATGAAGAAAATGCATGGGTTAGGTATCATTCAGGTACAAGTTACAGGTTTGTTGGCTGTACGTTCAATGTTAAGGAATTAATATACTTAATATAAATTAAATAAGGTGTCTTTAAACACACCTCACATACACATGCACAAAACAAGGTTATGTATTGACTGATGAAAATGCTGTGATCAGAGGCTCACAGGCATGTAACCCTGTACTCCTCCTAGGAGTAGCGGTTCAATATTTGTTAATTTGGTGTTTATGATAAATTTATAGAACCAAAAATAATGAAAATCAACTGGATCCATGGTAAGGATGCTCAGAGAGTCAGAGAAATAAAAATATTTCAGAAGAAGATCTGGTAAAATTAGGAAAGAATATACAGCATTGAAAACAAAGCTCTAGCAGTAACCTGAGAAGCATTTCAGCCAGGGACTCTGGAGCCAGGACACCTGAATTTCAATTCTAACACTACTACCAGCCCTGTGATTCTGATTATGTAATTAAAATCCCTGTGCCTTGGTTTCATCATTGGCAAAGAAGGGATAATAATGATTCTGACCATATAAAAGGAATGGTATTGATAGAAACTATTATTTGTAGTGCACTTAAGACTGTGTTTAGTAAATGAGTTGCTATGCAAACATTTGGAAATTATCCAACAATATTAAGGAAAAAAACATACTTAACCAAATGAAAATTCTTCTTTTCCCTAAATGGTTATAAATAAGAATTTATAATTTTAAAGGCCAAGGCCCCATTGAAGTGAAACAATTGTATGCAATGTAGAACAGCTAAGAGTATCTGGAATATAATATTTTCTTCTTATTTTACATTTCTTCCAATGTGAATCACTCACAGATTAAAGAGCCCCTCACCTAGGATTTCTTTAGGTCTGATTTTGGACACGTTAGAACTATTTTTAAAGCTGTAATGAAAGATGAGCAAATGAACCTAACAACTGACCTAAAAAGTCACTTGTCAGAAAAACGTAGGGTGAGGGATCGATATAACATTAATAGTCATATTATTACTAATTCTCAAAAAAGCTGACATATTTAAGAAAATAAAGACTATATTTAAACCATTTTCAATGCTTCCTATATTAATCCTATTTCCTGTTTGACCATTACCTAATAGCTAATATATACATCCTTCTAACAGTCCTCTTGTTTTTCTACTTTTCAATTATCTCAGATGTGTCATCATAAACATTCCAGTTTGCTGCTACGAGGTGGTGGTCAGGCTACAGCACAGGTTCTTTCTAGGTTCTTCCTAGCCTTGTTGAATTGAGAAGATAAGGGCATAAAGTTCAGGAAGGCAAAGGTGGCTAGAATTTGCTGGGCAGCCTGCCTGAGAGGAAGAAGCTGCATACAGAAAAGGAGCTCCAGGGATGAGCTGCCTGCCCATCCCCTTCTGTACCACCTGAGAGGAAACTCCCCAAGCAAAGGAAAAACACACCACAAGGCACCCAGTAGGCCAACAATTCCTAGAGCTCCAACGGAGCTAGGGGTTGTTTTGTGTTTCCACCAGCTAGTGTGGAGGGACCTTGTAATGCACAAGGCAGTGGGAAGAATTCTCAGAAGAGTCATGTCATAGCGGGGTTGAACTGGCACCAAATGAAGCAAGGTTGTTCTGATGTGTTAAGCAAAAGGATGGAAACAATGACATATCATAGCAAGACCTAGCAAAAGTAATCTTTCCTTTTTTCTCTTTGCTCTATATGCTCTTCTTTGAGAATCCTTGTGGGAGAAAGGTCCTATTTGGCATATAAATCCCAAACCTTAATACCTTTAGTAAGACTGCTGCACAGAACAGAGCTCCAGGATTGACAGTAATTCCACTTAGCACACAAATTCAGGATGCCTAAACAGGGCTGGCAGTTACTAGTATTGGGATTGATATTTTTGATATAAGAACTGATTGAAAGCCAAATTTCTAACAAGTTTTCTGAATTAAATTGTAGAGAAGAGCTGGACAATTGAACTGGGGAGACATAAAGACCTCAGGAGAAAACTTTTTTTTTTTTTAAATTATGCCTATAGCACCTGGTCTTCCTAGGTGGTCTCCCATCCAAGTATTCACCAGGCCCAATCCTGTTTAGCTTCCAAGATCAGACATTGGACTTTGGCTCCACTGGGGCGTGAACCCAGGACCTAAAGCAGACATGCTAACTGCTACACTATGGAACTACATCCAAAACTTTGCAGTCCTAATGTATTCCGACTGCAAGGTTATGAAATAGAGTGACTATATTCCAGATCAGCAAAATCATGTTATAATTTCATGCTAATAAATTCCTTATAGGAAAGGAATAGATATAATTCATCGTATTATCTTTAGTACCTTGCACAAGAGTTAAACTGAAATAGATATTAAGTAAACCTACTCCAGAATGAGTAAAAACATTATCAAAAGAAAGAATAAATGTTAGTTCATATTTATCAATATATATGTGCCAAATATTTTGCTAAGTGCAGGACATGCAAATTTAAAAAATCATTGCTCTTGACCTAAGTCTTCCGATTTTACTAGAAACAAGAATGGAGGAAGAAGAGAGGAGAATGTTTAATGAAGGTGATGTGGAAGTGAAAGAAAATACAAGACATAGAAAATGCCCAATAAAGAAAAATACCAATAAAATGATGAGAAAGAAAAAAGGAAGACAAAAAAGGAATGGCTACTGAAGAGATGAGAGGATGCTGCAAAGGGAGGATAAATAAATGCATGTGGGTAAGGAATGCATGAAGGAATAACGAAGAAAGCATTAAGGGCAATTTAGAATGGAAAGATGCACCAAAGGGAATAAAAAAAATGTTCCTACATCTGCGGTAATTAATTCACTGCAGTTGATAATATGTGCTTTTACTCTAACAGGTTTATTAGTAAATGACTTGAAATTAAGATTTCTTTTCAACACATTATATTGATGGCACTGATTGAAAAATGACCGCTGTGTAGAATGTAATGATCAAAATGTAAAGGTAAATACATGACAGAAACCTGCTGCAATGACAATTGCTATCTTATGTAACAAGCACAAAATTCCCATTAACTCCAATTTAAATCAAACTGACAGGTTTCACTAAGAATTTGTTATGAACACTAAATATTTTTGTAAAATTATGTAAGAAATAAAGCTTTCATTATAAAATATAAAACATATGGCTGAAATAAAACATAGATTCTAGGTTTTTTCCACTTGTGGTTTATAATTAGTCATAAAATATATGTACATGTGAAATAATGCAATTTGTATGTAGAGGCATACTCTCACACACACAGAGCTCTTCTATTTAAATAATTTTAATTGTTGTTGATACTCTTTTTAACTGTCATTACCATGTCATTTATTTTTCTCTGTGACTAATTGCTCTCTACTATTAGAATTTAATGAGATCTGATAACAAAAGGAAAAACATCCATGAGCTCTCTACCACTTTCTCCAAAATCAATCCTGAGTTTTTTTAATCTAAGAAAAAAATGATTAGAGACAACCTCTGTCTCCTGACTGCAGCAATCTGTGTTCATCTGCGTTGCACAGGAAACAATATGAGATTGGTCCAGCCCCTGGCATTGCTATTTGTACAGCCTACGCCTCCAGCATCGGGTACCCACTAGCTCCAGGTATGATCTTGTCCCAGACGGATCTAAGTACACCTGCTATGTTTTGCGAGATTCTAAAATGTAAAATTGTCTAGTGAATATGAAACACATACAATCTAGGTCATTACGTTTAGTACATTCTTATTTCAGAATATGTGAAAGCATGTGAAATGAGTTGTTCATTTATATGAGGGATTGACAAAGTCTGGAAATGTTCCCAGAAATCAAAATCTATCATAATGCCATTTTGAAAATAAGGATGAGCAATAATTGCTACTGTGTTGAGAAAAATAAATGTTTTTTAACATTTGCTGAATCTTCATTTGAAATATTTTATCATTATAAACTGATTGGCATGCAAACAATTCTCATTATTGTAGCATAAAATACACAATTAAATTATATTATTGCGACCTGAATAAAGACAGTGGAATAAACCAGTAAACATTCATAAATACATACATTGAGAGAAGTGTATTTTTTGTATTATAATATTTGACTGAGTTCTCTAAACAGCCAGTGGGTTGTTTTAGACTGGCAAAGAGGGACAATCTGGGGGTGTTCATTAAGTGGCAGCCTATATTAGGAGCCTATTCTACATAATCTTTGAATATTCTAGAAATGAATAAATCATTATCGTCACTATATATATCCTATGAGTTAGCCGTTTTCACAGATTTAGAATGTATAGTCAAGATGAATCATTCTAAAGTGTGTTTCTATGCCTAAAAATTAATCTCTGATATTCTGCTTCTCCACAATCTGGTAAAAATGCTTTTTCACATTTTCCCCCCTATTTTACTCCTCAATTACCTATGCTTTTCAACTAAATTACTCCGTTTTTCCTGATTATGCCACCACTTTATACCACTGAGTTTTTACCCATAGAGTTACAAAACCCTTAGAATAATTCATAGGTTTTCATGATATCTGAATACTTATTTCTCCAATGTCTTTGTCATTCAGTCTTTTTCAAAAATCCTACTTGCTTAAAATCTTATTGGACTAGATAATGCACTCTCAAAAGGGGTGATATTTTCCCCAAAGGGGCTAACATGGTTCTAGAAGACCAACTATTTTTAGATATGACATTGGTTGTGGGTCTCCAAAGCTTAAATGTACACAACAAATTTTTACCTTTAATATTTAACTTTGTGGTTTAGGGTGCTGATCAAGAAAAAAAAATCTAAAAGTCGCCTTGTGGAGAGGTGAGTGTTAATGAAAAGGAGATTGGAAAACAGACTGGAACATCTTCCCAGAACTCCCTATATATTTGTAAAGCTCTGTGTCATTATTCATTCTGATTTCTCTACCTGGATCAACTTTCTTTACCACTTGGTTAGTTCTTAGGAAATCATCCCATTAGCTCCTATCATCTTCCATGGACACATTCATTCATTCCACCTGCCTCAGGGAGAATTATTTTTTTCACTTGTGTTCCTATAACATTTAACAAGTATTTTGCATCTTTGTATATACTGTTTATTTATATATCACCCTTCCCTCATGAGAACATAAGAGCCTTAATCTTAGGGTCCATATTTTATCCATTTTTGTAATCCCAGCTCTAAGAGGCACGTCTGATATTTAGTAAAAATTTAACACAAATAACTATATTGTTTCTCCAGCCATATCAAACACTTAGGCTGGTGTCTTGTACATACAGCTGACTAGCAAACCCACATGTATTGAATTTAAAAATGCATGACACTTGATTAAAACACTCCTACTTTCTATAATTTATTTGTCAAAATATAACTCACCTTTTAAACTTTGTCTTTAAAATATTCAATTTAATGTTTTCTATATATCCTTTAATTGATATTAGATATGATTTATGTTATAATATTTTTGTCTTGTTCAATAGATTTTTACATATATTTCTCATTAACTTTAAACTCACAGAGTTTTTAAGAATTGTGTTGTATCTATGTCATTCACTCTTCCTCAACACATAATGCACCGAAGATTCACTATTCATTACATCATCTTGAATGTGTATTGTTATATCAGGATTAAAATGGACAAGTTTGTTGTTATAAATTAATAAAAGTATGTAGAAAAACTTCCTCATATAAAAATATGATATAAACAGCTCTTTAAACAAGCATGTAAGTATTGTATTTAGTGGAAAGAATTTCGTTTCTAACAGAGAAGAAAATATGAAAAGGCATGTGTATGAGTGAGAAACTAAGTAAATAAGTCTAACAAAAGTCATTAGCAAATTAGGTGAAATGGAAAATATTAGGAAAAAAATGTCCCTTTAATAGAGAAGTAACCATTAAAATTTGATCATTTTTGATGTAGAGAGGAATAGTAAATAAATAGCTCTGCTTAATTCTAGATAAATAATAGCCAATTTTGCTTTCCTAAGATGAAAACAAAGTATCAAAGTCAAATTTAGGTTCCTGGAACAGAGACACAAGCAGAGTCTGGGCTTTACAAATTATATCGACTCTTAGTGCTCTGTATAATAAGCATAAATATGAGAATGTGTAGATGACAAAAAAGTCCTGAGAAATAAATGTAACCTATTGTATATTTATTTGTAACTACCTATTGATACCTCTATCCATTGATCATTTTATTTACATATGCAGCATAGTAAATGTAAATTCACTATATATCTATAATGCATGTATTATATTTATTATACATCTATTTTTACATAGTATATATTTATATATACATTTAATAATGACTATAAAGAATTATTATAGGTTATATAATATAATAATTAATCTATTATATTTGTTAGTTATTAAAATATCTTCTAATTTTAGATGGGAATTTAACTTTAAAAAGATATTGCTTTATCTTCCAAATGTTAATGAAAACATGAACAGAACACAATCATAGTGAAGGTCAAATTATAAATCTAGTCTTCCTGTCAAGCTAATTTATAAGTGGCATTTTAAGAAAAAATCAAATACATCAACTAGATTATTAAAAATATTCAAAGAGAAAGTTTAAGATACCAGCAATGAAGAAAACCTTAACATATTTACTCAAATGACAAAGAACAGAAATGTAATTACAAAGGCCAATGGAGATATTTAATATTAGAACAAAATCATACAAAAGGTTAAAAGTAATTAAAATGACAAATGAATGTTAGATAAATGGAGGCCCTTTACAAACATTCTTCATATTTGCCTATTTTTCAGAATGGAAGGGATTATAAAACTACAAGGAATCAACATGTATGAAGGAAACAGGAGGTAATAAAGGGAAAAGATTGCAATTAAGCTTTATATCTGACATGGTATTGAGCATTTCTTATAATAATATATAGATTCTCCTATAATTCATTGTTCTTAGACTTCTAGGACAAGCATAAATGACACACACTTCTTAAGTAACAAAACTATAAAACATATCTTTGTCTAGTTGAAAATAATATAAATGTCCCATTCTAGGCTCAAAAAGAAAAGGTTCTTCACACACTTCAGCAGAGTAGAATTCTAAGTAGATTGGGTTTAAAGATCAAGTAAATATACTTAAAATAGTTAGTTCGATCAGTAATCTTAGTAGGCTGCATTCTTCCTTGATTAAAACTTTCAAAGATCACCTCCAATCTTTTCATTTGTTAAGAATTTCACTTATCCCACACATAAAATGTTCTCTAATACTGCTAATTAACACATTTCTTGGTAGCAGCCCAATAAGTAAAAACAGTTTCTTCCTTTATTGTGCTGTGGATTTAATCTCAACAGGATGCCCCTCTTTGCCCATCTTAATAAAGAAAATTGGCATTATGAATCTTTTTGCAAATGGAGTAATAGCAAGGTCTGCATAGATTTCCTTCATAGACTTAATAGTTCTACCAGCAGCCCATGTCACTGGAAAATTAGGGGTTCTGTCTATACTCCCTAGGCTTTCCTGAGCCTCCAAGCTTCTGGCCATGATTTATTCAAATTCCTTCAAGGTTCTCCAGAACACTCATATATATAATAAGGTTTTTTTTGATATTATTTTCTCTTTATTTTTTTCCCTGGCTCCCAAACTCTGTATTGATTCAGCCCAGAGATGATTCGTGCAGTCTTAATAGTAATGCATCAGAATTAGAGGCCCCTGGATTGAAGAAGGTAATGAGCAAAATGCAGTAACTTTTAGGTAAAAACAAATTCACTTGGTTTGCTTTAGTTTTTTCATCTTGGAGAGCAATTAGAATGCTTTTGTGTCTTATTGAGAATGAATGTATATATTATGTTTACATATTATATATTGTAATATATAATATTTTATATATGTGTACACACACACACACACACACACACACACACACACACACTTTGGCATCTTTTACCTGCAAAAGCTGATCCTGGCTTAGCTCTACCTAATTTCTTTTTGCTCCTATGGAGAAATAGCAAAAAAAAAAAAAAGAAAAAAAACCCGCAAATATCCCAATTTCATCCCAGCTGCTCCAATTTGGATATCTCACCCTACTTTATTTCTTTTTTTGGTGAAGACTTGACAATGCATTCCTTTTCTGGTTTTCTTATCTCCTCTTAGTGCTGGTTAAAGACATAGCCTGTTGTATAAATAGAGTTGACAAGTGTGCCATGCTGAGAACAAGTTCTTATTGCCTCTGTGGCACCTGGTCTTCACTTATAAGTTCTAATGTTAAGAGAGATGGAGTGCAACATACATGTAAAGACTGATTCCTATTATTCCTCATTTATGATTGAGTACTACTGACTTTGATGACCTAACATATCTAACATATCTAACATATCAGCTGATTTGTTTCCTCAGAAACTCCACTACGCAAATCTTGGTGATCTTCAACATTCCTCCATCACAACCCATAGCAAAGTTCCTATTACTTGGTACTCAAGATACGCTATATAGTTGTGTCACTTTCATTCAGTAGTTTCTGTACCAGGGTTGCTACCTAGGGTCCTCAGATATATTTGAATCTTACATTTTGTCAGGGTCCCCAGCCTCATATCATTTAAAATCCTCCTTCCTCAGGATGATAGACCCTAGGTACTCTTTGTTACTCTTATTTGAAATAAACTATTTTACATCATTTTTAGTGAAACATTGCTTCACTAAGGATTAGATGTAATTTAAAGGAGATATAAAGATTTTTAAAAATTTATTATAGAAATTTTAAAGCATATGCCGAAGTTAGAAATTAGTATAAGAAGCTCTGATCTAACAAGCAGGCAGGTCCAATGGTTAATTAATTCATCAACAATTTGGTTTCATGTTTATCTCTTTGGATTATTTGAAAATAAAGTACCAAAAATCATATAATTTATCCCTACATAATTCAGTGCATATTTCTACATAATTAGAATTTAAAAAAATATATATAACCATGATACCATTATCACACCAAAACATTAACAATAATGCCATCCATACTTACCTCGTTGGTATTTACATTTGCTCTTTTTTTTTCTTCCTTCCTTCCTTTCTTCCTTCCTTTGTTCCTTTCCTTCCTTCCTTCCTTCCTTCCTTCCTTCCTTCCTTCCTTCCTTCCTTCCTTCCTTCCTTCCTTCCTTCCTTCCTTCCTTTATCTCCCTCCCTCCCTCTCTCCCTCTCTTCCTTTCTGTTTCTTTTTTTCTTAAGTTGGTGTGATTGTATGAATATCCATAATATTGCATTATCCACATATTGCATTGGTCTGATATGTTTCTGAATACTATTGTAATCTATAGGTTTAACTACCTTTTATTTTTCATGTAATTAAAAAAAAATGTTTTGTTATTGCTGACAAAACCAGGTCATTTGTCCTTTACATGTCTCACTTTCTAAATTTTGAATCTTTAATGCCATTTAATTTCTCCTTCCACTTGTACTTCAAATAAATGAGAGATCTGTTGGTTTGATCCAAGTCAGATTTTACATTTTGGTCTGTCAGAATCACAGGTACTACTTACTCTTTCCTGTTAAAAAATATTGTCAGTATTCCTTATTTTTTATGTTAATTGACTAGTGGGTTCAAGTCTGTTTAGCTTAATCCTCTTTAACAGCTCTAATATCATAGGCAGTCAGTGATAATCATTTTCCATGTCAATAATTTCATTAGTGGTTGCAAAGTGCAACTCCATCGTACTTTTTTCCTTTAGTAGCTGGAATGCTTAATTTAAAAATAACTTCAATTATTTTTAGTTTGTACAAGAATGTTAGGATGAAGGCTTGAGTCATTCCCTTTATTTCCCAGTTTTCCCAATGCTTCGGTTATCTAGCATCCACTATATGTAACTAATGAGGTTTTAAAAATTATTATTATTAATATTATTAATTCACAAATTTATCATTTTATAAATTTTTAATTTCAATTATTTTTTCAGTTGGTTCTATTTGTTTTGCTGTTCAGATTGCCTTATCCCAACAATATAAGCCTCGTCAGATTGGATCATGAGTTCTTCTGATATGGTCCTGGTGGTTTTTGATAGATTCCTTGATTTGGGGGAATGTTTCTAACCAACTCTGCACATTTTTTGGACTGTATCGGGATTTAGCCATTTCTTTGAGGATCCTTAATTCATTTTAATGGAAAATACTGTTTAGAAGACCACAGTCTGTTTGCCAAGGTGTTCCTTGCTCCTAGGTTGGTCATTGTTTCTAGGCCATGATCTTGGAAAATATACATGGATACAAAGGAGAAAATGTGTGTGTGTGTGTGTGTAAAATAATATCTTTCCATTGATAAAACTGAACTAATAAAATTTTATCACCAATATAGATACTATAAATATTGAAATATTATTATGTGGTATAGAAATATTCTTTGTCCTTTTGACTACGTACTTTCATCAACTTTTAAGTCAATCTTTTGCATCTTGACCCACTCATTTATGAGTTATAAAATAAAGTTGTATTTCTTTTCATCTATATGACTGTATTATGACAACACATTTATAAAAACGCGCAAAAATAAAAATGCAGTCAGCTTCGATCATCATTAGGCAGTTTGCTCTTTGTTATATCCTCACTTTTGAAATTATTGGTAAGGGACTACTAAATGATTTATTTTACTGGCAAAACTTTCTGAAAATGACCCAGAAAAAAAAAAAAAGAACAATAACTGTAAGAGTAGTTAATAGCCAAGGAGTGTGGTTATAACAATCAAAAAGGATGAAATCACTGTTAAGCTGTTTGCCCAGGAGCAAAGGGAATAATTAAGGTACCTATTGAATTCCATTGTAAAAAAAGGCAGGATACTATTTGTGTTTCAGATGACAGCATAAGACTCAGGACCTATAAAGACTATTTCGAATAATGGGCCCTTCTGTAGAGGAGCATTTGATGACATTTTTTGAAGAATCTGTGATGAGATGGGTCATTCACCCAGACTTCAGCTATCTTTCTCTCCCTGGGGTTCAGCTGAGGAACTTTGAAGCAACCCAATGAATAGCTGCTATTGACATTTTCTAAAAATAAGACGTGAGAAAAGGAACTTTCAACAAACTTCTTCAATTATTTCAACTCAGTAAATATTTCGAAGACTCACTAATGTGCACTGTCTATGCTGCCCTTTGCATTTCTACTATTAAATGTTCTTCTTGCTTCAGACCCATCAGATCTATCCTTTACATTACTAAGACAATCATATTTTTCAAAATTCCCCACCTCAAATTCCCAGGATAAAATCCAACAACTTTATTTTTAGCAAATTACAAAATGCCATTAATGATTTGTCTCCTCTATCTCTCTCATATCTTTTACTATCCCCATGTCCCTGACATACAAAGTTATTTGTATTCCAGTGTTATGTTCATTTGGGTCTTTTGTGAAATGCTGATGCTATATCTGGTCATTCTGTCTTCATAGGACTATGTATGTACTAATTGGCCTTTAGATAACTGCATGTATTTTATACTCTTTAAGCTATGATTTTTCAAGCTTGCTTAAATGTTTCTGCGTTTTCTCCATTAGATATGAGCAATTGTAATGTGCAAAGCCAGGTTATATGTTTCTTTGTATAAGTGATCCTGACTTCTGCAATAGTATCAGTAAAAGCAATTTTTTTTAAGAAAATGAGTGATTTACTTAATTATTCAATCAGTCATATAATATATCAAATAGTTGCTTTCCCATCTGAGAAGCCCTTTGTTATCTCAACGACTTTACAGAATCTCTGTTTCAAGGGGATTTGAAAGAGAACCTTTCTTAGAAAAAAGGTTAAAAACTCTGAAAAGCAAACAATGAATTGTGAAGCATAAAATAGATTACACGGAGAAGTTTTATACTTGTCAGGAAAGAGATTGATTAGTTTTCTGGATCTTCAGAGTGTCAGTTCACCATTTCATTGGTTTCTAACATATGGAATATACAAAAATTTAAATCCAAAAGGATTTCATAAGCAAATACAAATTGCATTTGCATTGACAGGCCTCATTGCCTCTAATGGATGCCAAGACATCATCCAGGCAATATTTGCTGCTTATGCTACTGAAAAAGAAGAATTTGGGGGACTGGGGGACTTTCCAAGGTCAAACATCTAGGTCATGGCAGAAACTAAAATATCTCTCAGTTTCTGAACTCTCAATCCACTGTGTATTTTATTATAATGGGGCTATCACATATATACACACACACACACACACACACACACACACACACACACACACACACACACACACACACACATACCACAGTAAAAAACCTTCATTAGATATTAGATTTAAATTAAAAAAGAATAATTATTGACATTTATTTCTAGACTCAAAATTAATCAGAATTATTGTTTTACTTTTTCTCTGTTACATAGACATTTAGAAATCTACTTTTTTACATTTTTTTTCAAATTGAATGTTTTAGACCTTTATATAAACTGCTTTACAAATATTTTATAGCAGGTAGTCTGTTTGGTAGTATGTTAAAGAAATTGCATTGGTCTTACAGCACTTAAAAAGGTTAGCACATTCCAATTAATGAAGGGGAAATGGAGCAATCATTCTTTTGTATAAGAAAATAAAGATTATTTGAAAGGAGAAAAATAAAATGCAAATCAGCAAAAACATTAGAAGACTTGAGAAAGGTAAAAAAATAGAAATTAGGCATTATAATGTTTAATACTGTTAATAAACATTAAGTAGAAGGTATAGAAATACATGTGTTTTGATATAATTTAAAAATTGTTTATTTGAAGGCATAGTAAAAATAGTTCAGTGATATGTCAAGGCTGGCAGTTTCAAATAATATCAAATAATGCTAAATGTTATCACTGTGTACAAGAGGTAGATGTAGAACCTCTAAAGGATTTTAATAAATTTTAGATTAATACTCATCTGCCTGAAATGCAGAGATCAAAGTCAGTTTCAGCAAAAAAGGCAAAACAGAAAGACCTCTAGGATATACTGTTTAATATGTAGACACTGGGAAAGAAATCTGTACAATAATACAATATGATACGCAATAAATAATACAGTGAAAGTAATGGTTCCAACTTACAGAGGTATATGCTTGGTAATATAGATGACTTGACATAATATGAGAATAAAGCTAACACATATATTCTCTGAGGGTGTCCTTTAATGTTAACGCCTTCCTCTGCAAGTAGTTAAAGTTGCCTATTTGTGGGGGTTTTCTCCATTTGTATGATGCTAATTTGTGATTTAATTCTGTCATGAAAATAGCCTGTAAAATTAATATTTATTCTATATTATTTCCCATTTAGGATATTGTTTGACTCCCCTGTCTCTTCATCATGCAAAACAGTAAACTTAAAATCACTTTCTCTTTCATCATAGAATTTTCCCATCTGTGAAGGACTCATACAAGATGTCCTAAAGCAGCAATTCCCTTCCCAAAATCACAACTGGCCAATATTAAAAATTTTTATTCATTTGAACTATAATACCCTTTCATTAGTGTATGTTGGGAAATTAATGAAAACTAGATTTTTTAAATATTGAGCTCAATGTCATATACCTCATAATAAATTTCCCAAATTTAATGCATAAAATATGGAGAGTCCAAGGTGGACTTTAATATTTTGAATTTCTCTGGGCAAGATCTACTTCACTTTTAAGCCAGATTCTAAGTTTAAGCAGATGTAAAAATTCATGAATATTCAAATGTTTTGGGGGTAAACTTGCAGTACATATACTAGTAAGAAGCTTGCATTATTAGAATTCTAAAAAAGAATAAAAAAAACTAAAAGATACATTATTTTATATATACATATAAAATTATTTTTGCAGAGACAAATTCAGTATTAGTTGTATGGCTATAATTTTCCTTAACTTCTCTTATGCTTATTTTTCTGCATTGAAATTGATCAATGAATAAATTATAAATGATAAATTTATCAAGGCCATCATAAGAAATTGGTCTTTTTGGAGAAGAATATTTATCACTTCCAGTGAAAGTAGATTATAAATAGACTTTTTCAAAAAATTAAATTTAATATAAATATTATAAATGAGATGCATTATCTACTACATTTAAATAAGATAATCTAGTACAAAATTTGAACATGTTCATGTATGATATCTAAGAATTTTCTTCCTTTTTTAAATATTTGATTTATGTTGTATCAGCATTTACATGTTTATGTTATTAAGAGATTTTTCAAAAGTAAACTGACATTTCATCAGATGTGTAATCAATCATCTCTCATATTATGCAAATTCTGTAGTCCCCATCAGGACAGGGGTTTATAACATGTTCACTCACTGCCATATCACCAGCACCTAGAAGAGTGTCTAGCACATAACAGGAGTTCAATAAGTATTTGTAGAATGAATAAAAAAAGGTTAGTGAATAAATATTGATTTACAAACAAATTAATTTCAACATATAAGTTTTAAAAGTGTGTGTGTGTGTGTGTGTGTGTGTATGACAAGCAGAACGTATGTTTATTGAATTCCTTCAAAGACCTTACCTTAGAATGTTCTTTGAGTTTTAAAATCTTAAAATCCATAATCATGCATATACATGAAATTCCAATGGTTGGTTCACTAATAGTTACCAACGCTCAGTTGAGAGACTAAACAAAGCCTAAATCACATGATTCAGGCTATAGAATATAACCAATCACAGTTCTGATTACTACCAGATTGCTTTTATTGGAGTCTTCATAGCGATCGCACTATCTCCACAGTCCTGTCATCCTGCGTCACCCTGCAAGTGTCATTCCTCTATTTCCTCACACAAACACTGTTCTTATGTATGAAGGTTAATATTATGCGTCAACTTGATTGGGCTAAGTATACCCAGATAGCTGGTAAAACATTATTTCTGAGAGTGTCTGTGAGGGTGTTCCTGGAAGAGATGAGCATGTGATTTGGTAGACTGAATGAAGAATTTGACCCTCACCAATGTGGGCAGGCATCATCCAATTGGGCCTGAATGGAGCAAAGAGGTGGAGGAAGGTGAATTTCCTCTCTTTTCTTTAGCTGAGACAGCCATCTTTCCTGCCCTATGGCATCAGAATTCTGATTCTCAGGCTTTCAAACTCCAAATTTTTTCCCCGTGGGCATGTGGCTGTCAGGTCTTTGACGTCAGACTGGGAGGTATACCTTCAGTTCCCCAGGTTCTTAGGCCTTTGGACTTTTGAATTGTATCACCAACTTTCCTGGTTCTCTGCAGACTGAAGACTGCAGGACTCAGCCTCTGTAACACTGTGAGTCAATGCCTATAATAAATACATATATACATATATATACATATATTTTATTGTTTCTACATCTATGGAGAACTCTGACTAATAACATGTTATGTGTTATATCCTCAATTTCATATTATTTCTTCCCTCTTGAAATCCCTCCCCAACTCTCTGGAAACTTACTTTACGTTTAAATAAAATACTATGAATCACTTCTTTCTGAAACATGTCCCCTTTACCTGATTGCCTTCCAAGGTCACTGCAGCCCTTGGACCATTTATGTAGAGCAACCATAAATTTTAGAAAAGCTTATGCTATGTCATGTGACAAAAATAAGAGTTTGCTGCTAATAGGATCTTCTAAATTCACAACACTGAGTAGTGTACACCATATTTGGGTTACTATCGGACTGCAATAGAGGCACTAAAGGTACTTCAACACGCCCTTTCTCATTATTTATTGCGTCTTCAATTTTAGATTTTTATCAATTGACTATCTTAGAATATAACTCCTTCAGCCTGTTGCACAATTGGTAATCATTGCCCAGGGAACTCCTTTCCTTTTTTATTGGCTTATGTCTATATTACTCAGCGTCAGGTCAGAAGAAGTGAAATCACACTAATTATTTCAGTGAGAGTGACTTTAATACTGGGACCTGGATATATAAGGAAAAGAAATACCAGAAGCACAAGCAGCGGGAATGAGACAGTCAACATTTAGAAACATCTGAAAACTTCTGCCACTTCCTTTTGCTGATGAAACAATAAAAAAGGTAGTTTTACCTGTGCTCAGAGACCAAGGCATTCTAGAACCAGCTAGCACCTTGATGAGAGGGACAATAGGGAGCTTCCCTATAAAACTGTGATCACAGAGAAAGGAACTGTTATTGGCAATTTGGCACCACAGAGAGACGGACTTGCTGCTGGAGATACCACCTTAGAGAAAGCTGGAGAGAGGGAAAAATACCCTGGCTTCTTGAGTTTCCCGTCCTCCAACCTACTGCTAGAGCCTCACTGGCTACAACTATCAGGAAGCGAGTTTTCATGAAAATCTGGGAATTTGAGAACCCTGCTATACCGAGCAGGGCAGAAGAGATATGAGAGTAAACATGCAAATGAAAGTACAAGAGGCTTCTAGATAATAAATGTTTAATTTCTTCTTTTTCTTACCAAATCTTGTTACTTCATTTTTTTTGTACCCTAAATGCATTGGTCACACTCTCACTTCAATATTGGACAGAAATAGCAATAACGGACATTCACATTTATTTCTGATTTTATTTTAAACAGAATGATACAAAAACTGCTCCATTTTTAATGAGATGTTTTGTGGTGTATTTCTTGGGGAGTATGTATCCTTTATAAGTTTAAATGAGTTACCTTCAGTTTCTAGTTTGCTCTAATAGTTACCACAAATGGTTACTAACTGCACATATTCTTATAAGCTTTCTACTTACCAATAAAAATGATTCTGTAATTCTCCTTTTAGTCAGTAAAATCGACAAATATACCCATGTATATTTCTGTTGTTAAATCAACGTGGTATTGCTCAGGATAAATTCTATTTTTTCATATTACATCAGTTTTATGTGTTGCTGAATTTAATATTAATTACTAATACTCTTAAATTTTCATCTTTGTTCATTGGCTGTATTTTTTTGTACTTTTTTTCTGATATAGTATTAAGTTTAATGACTCAACAGAAAGAGTTTCAGAATATTCCTCATCTCTATTGCCTAGTTTCTGTAATACTGGAGTGACCGACACACTGAGAATTTGACAGAACTAGTCTAAACCTTCTGGTGCTAGTATTTGTTTTTTACTCCTTCAATTGCTTTAAAGTTATACGATTATTCAGGATGTTTATTTCTTCTTGACTTAGCACTAGTAAGTTATATTTTTCTAGATATATGTATATTTCTGCCTATGATTTAAATTTATTTAAACAATGCTATTAATTATGAACACTCATTTTCTTTCTAATCACTCTTATATCTGTCAGTAATTTTATATTCATTCTTACATTTATTTTCGAGGTGACATTTATTTTCCCCAGCAAGCTGGCATAGTATTTGATAAATTATTATTTTAAAAGAACAATTTTTTTTGATCCTTCATTGGCTATTTATCCATTTTATTTATTTATTTTCTTCTTATATGCTTAAAAACCATTGGCATTATTTTGTTGTTCTCTAACACAATAGAACTCAACGTTCTTCTTTGTTATGCCTTTGAAGCTATTCATTTTCCTTTATATGAAACATTTGCTGCATCTATCAAGTTTTGATATGTACTATTTTATTATTCCCAGTGCTAAAAAGCTTGCATATTTTCATTATATAGGGATGTTTAATAGATTTTCTACACAGATGGAAGTATATAATCAGTACTATCTAATGTTGATAGCTACTAGCCAGATGCAGTTACTGAATACTTGAATGTGCCCAGTGCAACTGAGAAACTGAACTTTTTATTATATTTACTTTAATTAATTTAAATTTAAATAGCCACATGCAGCTAATGCTTACCTCAATGGACAGCTCAGCATATAAAATGAGGCATTATATTATAGAGGATGGTTATAGAACAGAAACATTTAGAAGCAGGAGTTATACTAGAGGCATCACACTCCCTAATTTCAAACTATATTACAAAGCTATTAAAATCAAAACAGTATAATTTTGGAATAATGACAAACATAGATCATGGAACAGAATACAGAGCCCAGAAATAAGCCTACACATATATGGTCAATTAAATTATGACAAAGTAGCCAAGATATATGATGAGGAAAGAATAGTCTTTTCAAAAAATGGTGCTAGGAAAACTGAACAACTACATGCAAAAGAATGAAACTGGACCACTGTCTTATACCATATACAAAAAATAACTTAAAATGTATTAAAGACCCAAATGTAAGACTGAAACCATTAAACTCATAGAAGAAAACATAAGTGGTAATCTTCTTGACATTGGTTTTAGCAATCATTTTTGTTAATCTGACAACAAAAACAAAAGTGACACAAGTGAAATTGAACAAGTGGGACTACATCAAACTAAAAAGCTTCTGCACAGCAAAGGAAACCATCAACAAAATGAAAAGGTAATCTATTGAATGAAAGAAGTCACAAATCATATATCTGATAAAGAGTTAATATTGAAAATGTAAAGAACTCATACAACTGAACAGTAGAAAAACAAACAGTCTAATTAAAAAATAGGCAGATGATCTGAATAGACATTTTTCTAAAAAAAAGGACATACAGATGGCAACAGACATATGAAAAGATGCTCAATATCACTAATCATCCGGGAAATGCAAACCACAACCACAATGAGATACCATCTCCCATCTGTCAAAATAACTATTATTAAAAATAAAATAATAATGTCAAATGTGTTGGTGAGGATGTGAAGAAAAGGGAACCCTTCTGCACTATTGGTGGGAATGTAAACTGGGGCAGCTACTATTTAATTCTTAAAATATAATGAAATCTTGCCATTTGCAACAACATTGATCTCACCTACATGTAAAATTAAAACAAAAAGCAAAACAACAACAAAACACAAAGCTTATAGATACAGAGAACAGGTTGATGCTTGCCAGAGGTGGGGCAGGGGTGGGCAAAATAATGAAGAGGGTCAAAAGGTACAAAATTCCAGTTATAAAGTAAATAAGTCCTGGGGATGCCATGTACATCATGATAACTATAGTTGACAATACTGTATTGCATATTTGAAAGCTGCTGAGAGAGTAGATCTTAAAAGTTCTCATCACAAGAAAAAAAAATTTAACTATATATGGTGACAGATATTAACTAGAATTTTTGTGGCAATTATTTAGCACCGTATAAAAATATCAAAGCATTATATTGTAGACTTGAAACTAATATAATGTTATATGTCAATTATACCTTAAGAAAATAAATAATAAGAGTGACCATATACTGCAGACTGTAAAACACCAGGCTGGGAATAGGAAAAATGTGGCATATAGAAAAATCATAATAAAATATTGTAACATAAAAAAACAAATAAAGCTGGAGTTATTTTATAAGGATTGTATGTTTGTAGGCTGATATATATCATCTAGTAGAGAGGTAAATCTTGATTTAAAAGAGGGAAAATCACTGGTGTTATGTCCTTGAGTAGACCAAATGTGAATGTGGATGGGATTGAGTGCACAAAAGGGAAGACTTACCATCAGGAAATTGCTAACACATTAAAAAAAAAAATTATGGCAGCAGCAGATGAAGCAGAGTGTGTGATTACACATGTAGATGTGATGATAAGAGCATGTAGTCATACAACATATAATAATGTTTCAGTCAACCATGGAACACATACATGACAGTGGTCCCATTAGGTTATACTGGAGTTAAAAAATTCCATCACAGTTATCATAATATCATAACATTACTCACGTGTATGTGGTGATGCTGGTGTAAACAAACCTACTGTGCTGCCAGTCATATAGAAGTATAGAATATACAATTACAGACAGTACATAATACCTGACGATAATAATAGATGGTCATGTTACTGGTTTATGTATTTAGTATCCTATAATTTTTATCATTATTTTAGGATGTACTCTTTAAACTTACAAAAAAAGACAGTTTGCTGTAAAAAAGTATGTCATTTTATGCTGGTAGCAGCCTTATGCATCTTGTGTTTACTGTATTTCCTGCTTGCATTATTTTCTCTTGTACGTGATTTAATCTCATGTTGTTTAATACAATAATGTGCTATATAGGCTTGTAGCCTAGGAGCAGCAGGCTGTACCATACAGCCTAGGTGTGAAGTACGCTATACTATCTTTGTGTAAGTATACTTTGTGATATTTGCATGATGATAAAATCATCTAATAACACATTTCTCAGAACATGCCCATCATTATGTGGCACGTAACTTTAATTTTTTCAATATCCAATTTCCCCTTCTTAATTATTGAATAATCCTTGTATTACTGGAGTTGGGAAATATTTCTAGTTTAAAACTAAACGCCACAGCCACCCTTGTGATAGCTTTGGCCAGTGGAGAGTAAGCGTGACTGCCCGTGATCAGTAAAACATGCATTTTCTCACTTACCCATTCTCTGTGTACTTTAGAATGAGGAAAAAGTAGATTGAAGTTCCAACAGGAATCTTGTTTCTCTGATGTATTGAGAATGGAAGATATTTACTATTGGTCTCTAATAAATCTGAAGCCACCAGAAGCAGACATGGACTGCCTTCCTCTAGATGTGTTTTACCTGAAAGAAAAATAAACCTCAAACTTGCTAACACATTTTTTTAGTGTTTACCAAACACAATTATTGAAATAGACATATATTGGAAGTGAGGTGTTTATAGCAGCACAAAGTAAAACGTGGCTGAACAAGGGTGGTGAGGAAGCACCATACAAGTTTTATATGGTTAAAGATAGAGTCGTACTAAGAAATAATAAGCAATTAATAATAATTAACATTTGGTCAAACTACCACTTGATGTGTATTTGACAATAGACCATTTGCTTACTAAAACTGTAAAAATAAAGAGAAAAGTAAAAAATGTTTAGGGCATTCCTTGTCGTAGCTCGTTCTTACCGATTTCAGCACATTTCTGCAAGGAAAAAATGAATTCAGGGTGAAGTTATTGAGGCTACAAGCAAAAATGAAAGGAATACTGTTTTTGATAGTGGAAATGACTTTGCTGGTGCCCTGCAATCAAAATGCAATGGAAGTCCTATAATTTGGACCCCTGCACAGGCAGAAAAGCCAACCGACACTGCTCTGCAGCCCAAACTGAAGCTCTTAAAGCAGTTATTGCAGATGGGTAGTCTCATTAGAAGAGAAACTGTACTCGCCAGATTTTCAAGCATCTTTCCCTGATAATGTCTGCCATGTATTGAGATTAAGCCTGCTCTGATGATGTTAATTATAGTTCTTTCTGGTTTCAGGGTAACTGCCAATGTGAGGCATGGGCAGATAAATGGAACATAGTGGTCAGTAAATAAAACACAAGAATCTTTGTGCTTGAAAATTCTACCTAGGCAAGTTTTGTTTGTAAGTAGTCACACAAAGAATTGCTCCAAAGTAAAAAAAAACAAACAAACAAACAAAAAAAAACAGGTAAGTATAGAATTTTGAATGTTAATTACAAAAAAAAAAAAATCTAAAACCTGGCTGGTTATATATATTGTGCTTGTGACTATAGAGCCTTTAGAATAATACCCAGGCCCCTAAAACTGTACCAGTCTGTGAAGTGTTCTATGAAAACTCTCCTTCATTAATGCTCATTTCAGAGTGAGTCATAAAAGTAATAAATAATGACGAAACATTTGAAGAATGGTGAAGAGTCTCTCGCACATAGGAGAGAAGAAAGTAAAGGCCTTATTCTACCTGGGTAAGAAATGTTAGCTAGTCCTCGTAATGGGTTTTGATAGTTGTTCTGACTCAGTGCAGGTGTTTTCTGTTCTTTTTTTATAACTGGGAAGGTGGTGCTGGTGGTGATGGTGATGGTGGTGGTGTGTGTGTACAAAATTGGGTATGATGAGACCAGATATACTGTTTAGCAGTTTATATGCCCTTCCTCAAAAAGGAACAACATCCAAATCAGATGGAAATAATTAAACATTACTCAGAGAACTATTCTGAATCAAGATTTTGAGGAGCAGGAGAATGTCACAGAGATTACTAGTTACCTATCCAATACTCATTCTCCTTATATTCCTTAGACATAGAATCACTTTGTTATTAGTGCCACCTTGTGCCCAGACCTTGTGAGGATGGGGAGATAATAAAAATATAAGTAGAGGAAATAAGTTAGGGCTTCTTGCAAATACCTTTAGAAGCTGATTCAGTTGAAGATGAGAACATTTCCCATTGCACCATCTTTTTCTGCCTGGAATTCAAAAGTCACTATTAGAAGTCCTATCATCTTTTGGTGCCCATGAACCAAACTTGAGGGTAGAAGAAATTGGCCAATAATAGAAAGTAAAAAGGAGTGTAATTCTGTGATTACTAAGGAACTGCCATGGCATCCCTGGACTTTGTCCTCATAGGTTTTATGTGAGTTTAAAAAATAAAAGTAGGGGAGGAAAACAATCCATTTGTTCTAGTCACTGACTGAGGAGGTCTCTAGATTAGATGCCAGTTTTGTTTCCTAATTGATGTAAGGTAGTTCCCTCCTGATAGTTTTGTTTTATCAGTGAAATAAGAAACAAACTCTACAGCTGAGAGGGAGTAGGATATTTGAAGGAATGGGGATTTGGAAAGAGTGGAGATGAAAAATAGATTTTTAGGATAATGGGAGAATGAATTGACTAAGTCATACACACACACACACAATACAATGTCAAGTAGCCTAAAAGCCATCCGAGTTAAGTCATGAATTTAGCTTGAAACTAGTTAGCATATTTATGTTTTTCATGTGCCATCATTAGCTAGGAAAGACAGGATATAACCACTTGTGGCTTTGTCAGGCAGAAAGGGGCAAGAGTGTGACTCGTTGTTAATTGTTCACATTCCGTATGTATCACATGCAAAAACATCCCAGGAAGGTATATCTTGTTGGATGTTCACCATTATCACTATGGAACAAACCTACTATTCTATTATTCTGGCCTCTTGAGAGTTCACTGCTCCTCACAGCTACCCTTTCTAAGTCTAATTAACTCTATTAGAGTAATAATGCAACAAGTCAGTGGTTTATTTACTTTCTCTCAAAATGTATGTAGACATGGAAGGTTCTCAAGATGTAATTATATCCAATCTACCTATTCATGCACACATTATGCCTTATAAAATTCAGAGGTATCAATTACACTTATGTACAGAAACTGTCCTTTATGCTACTTTTATTAGAGCACTGAGAACTAGTTTACATTAAAATTTTGTTTGGAAACATTGATAAAAGACTTTTGTGAAAACAAGAATTCATCTACTTGCCCTCTCCCATTTTGCCTTAGTTAGTATGTAGGTTTTACCTCTTACATTCAAAATTATATAAATTCTAACTTGCCTTTACTCATCAATTCTTATATCCAAAATTAGTTTCATAGTGTTGAAATTAAGTGTGTTTAAGTTCTCCTATAATAAAAAGGAAAAAATGTGAAAAGTTTCCCTTAATTTAGAATAAGGCAGAATTGCACTTTTTAAGAAACTTATGTTAGTCTACTATGACTATAGTATTTAACTAGATTGAAGACATCTTTAAAAAAAAACCATGATTCTCAGGATTTTATTGCATAAGTAAGTGAATGTTCCAATAAATAGTGAGCTTGATTGCTCTTAGGTGTTAAGTTGTTGAAACAGAAATAAGAGAACAAACTAATGCATCTGTACCAGGAAGAAGTTACACATTGGCTATATGCTGGCTGTATATTTTCTTAATCATGTAACATAACTCAACATTTATTCATTTAAGTACATTTTTAATATAAAGAACACTTTTGAAAATGCATCTCAAAAATCAAGTGTTGAAAGTCTAAAATTACTGAACATATTTTTAAAAATTCAAAGCAGAAGTATACCTCTTTATATACTTAGTTGAGAATATTTTTTGTGTAGGTAATTAAAATTTTAAAAAATATATCTAAATATGATTTGACAATAGCTAAGGCTAAGAATGTCTGACTTCTGCAAAGTGGATAAATAAAGTAACATCTATAAATAATAGGCTAAATATTTGGCTAAAAGCTCTCTGAAGGGAATAATAGGGAGTTAAATTAATATCTAAAATGGTATTCATTAGCAATAATTATTTTAATAATCACTGCTTATCACTTAAAATTTAAGATCAGTGAGGATTAATGAGATCATAAATTCAAATTTGCAAGAGGTTTTGATAAAACTTCTTGACTTACTGGGTAAATATTATGCATGAAATTATAAATCTTATATTTAGTCAGGCAAAATCAAATGCTTGCATAATTTTTTTGTGTGTATGAAAAGGAGAAAGAAAATCAGACCTGGTAATAACCCAATTAGGCTGATGTTAATGGATTTTAGGCATCTGTAGTTTAGAAGATAACACTCAGGATTCAGAATTTGTAAATTAAAAAATAAAGGCCTAGGTTTAGGTTTATCTTGCCATTCAAATAAGTTAAATGTGCATATATACATATATATATATATATATATGTATATATATACACACACACACACACATACACACATACATACATACACACATATACCTATTCATATATCATTTACAATAAATATTCGATATAAATGAAAAAATGTGTAACTTCATTAAGTTAAAAGACAACAGTTTAAAACACAGAACATTACTGAAAACATATACCTTTAGCTTAATGAAACCTCATTTCATCATATTTGCTTTTCTCTTTTTACCTGGATATGTAAAATCTTTGTATGACTATGTACTGATCAAAAGTTTACCATTTGGGAATTTTGCAGAAACATGGCTGAGAGAGAGGCATCCCTAGATCTCTCCTTTCAAAACAATAAACTGAACATCTAAAACTCAACAAAAAACACTCAAACTACACACCAGCACATCTGAGTGTGGGATCTGTGCAGAAGAGCTAGCACAAGTCAGAACCCCAGGTGTTGAGTGGTGGACTGGGAGAAATAAAGCAGGAGGCGGGGAAGCGGAGAAGGTGTGGACTTCCCTGAACAGCCCTGCCTGGGAAAGCTGTGAGCTCCCAGTGGCCGGCCTGCAGCAAGGCCCAGTCATCAGGGCAGAAGGCAGAGAAGCAGGACAAGACTGAGAAAAACAACGGTTGATTTTTACTGGTTGCAGTTGCAAAATTGAGGCTGAGCCAAAGCCTCCAACCTCCAATCCAGAGGGCCCCTCCCCCCATACCCTTGGAGACTGATCACCACAGAGCCCCAGGGGAATCTGAGCAAAAACTGCTGAGACTGTCCCTGACACTGACAAGGACTGAAACTGAGGGTAGCAAGCACGATTAAATATTTACAAGAAAATAAAAAAAGGCATTTTTTAGGGCCTTATATAAAGCAGAGATCCAAGAGGCTTAGACACCATCTACTGGAAACTAAAAGAAAAGAGCCTTCTTTGCAACAGGGTAAAAAAGAGACCTTTAAATAATAAACCTTCTTTCTGGAAAAACAACAGAATACACTTCCTTTAATAACCAGGTGGAAAATAGTCCATTAAACACCATGAACATCCAAGAGGACAAGGCATCTCGAAAGAAAGAGAAAATCTCCAGAAAATAAGCTTACAATACAAATACGCAACTTAAATGACAGAGAATTCAGGATGGTACTTCTGAAAAAACTCAGTGAGTTCAAAAATGAGTCATATCAACAATTTCAGGAATTGAAAGAACACCTAGATAGATGAGCAGAACGAGGAGATTGAAGCCCTCAAAAAGAACCAAACAGAAACTTCTGGAGATGAAGAACACACTGCAAGACTTGAAAAATGAAATAGCAAGCTTGGGAAATAGAATCGATCAAATGGAGGAAAGGATCAGTGATATCGAAGACAGGAATCTAGAAACAAATCAGAAGGAAGAAGAGAGAACCAAAGAATGAAAAATAATGAAAGAGAAATTCAAGAACTAGGCAAGGAAAAGGAATAGGGACTAGAAAGCATTTTCAGACAAATAGTGGACAAGAATTTCTCAAATCTAAGGAATGAACTGGAGCTTGGAATTCGAGAAGTCAACAGAACACACAATTATCTCAACCCAAAAAGGCCTTCACCAAGACACATTGTATTAAAGTTATCAAAAATAATGACAAAGATAGACTTCTCAAAGGCAGCCAAGGAGAAGAAAAAAGTAACTTGTAAAGGTAAACCCATTAGGTTACCCTAGGAATTCTCAGTGCAAACCTTACAAGCCAGAAATGAATAGAATCAAATATTTAAACTATTAAGTGAAAGGAACTACCAGCCTAGAATAATATATCCAGCTAAGCTCTCCTTTAGATTTGAAGGAGAAATTAAGACCTTTCCAGACATACAAAATTGAGAGAATTCTCCACACAGGCCTGCACTACAGGAAAAACTGAAAGGGGTCAGCTCACCTAGAACAAAATGACAAACAAACAACAAACAAAAAACCTAATTAGGAGTAAAGCAAATTCCAATCTTTACTAAGAACAGGGCATTATAAGCTTAAATAATAATAAGAGATTTGCTATCGCAATATAGTAATGAATGTTCAGCATACATAGGGACAAATTGAGATAACAATGACTGAAAAGGGGAGGATTCAAAGATCCAAACTTGCAAAGGGGAAAGGAGATAAGGCACATGCAGAAGCAAATGGACTGTATATATATATATATATATATATATATATATATATATATATATATATATATATATATACATAACTATCCTTTATGTATTTGAAATGGTAACCAACACCAAAAATTCAGAACTGAAGTTTATAACATAGAACAAGAAGAATGAGAGGGAAACCCACAAAAACCAACCAAAATAAAGAAAACAGAAACACAAGGACAAGGGAGCAATGGAAACACCGAGCTACCAAATAGTAAAAGATAAAATGGCTATCAGCCTTCATATTTCAATAATCACCCTAAATGTAAATGGATTGAACTCACCAAATAAAAGATGCAGAGTTGCAAAATGGATTAACAAACAAACCCAACCGTACGCTGCCTCTAGGAGAAACGTCTCAGCTCTAAAGACAAATATAGACTCAGAGTGAAAAGATGGAAAATGATATTTCAAGCAAATGGCATTCAGAGAAAAGCAGGAGTACTAACATCAGATGAAATAGACTTCAAATAAAAAAAAAGATAAAGAAAGATACTGAGGGGCACTTCATAATGATAAAGGGAATCATGTACCAAGAAGACATAACACTTATTAATATCTAGCTCCCAATCAGGGAGCCCTGAAATATGTAAAGCAATTACTAACAGAACTAAAGGGAGAAACAGACCAAAACACTATCGTGGTAGGGGACCTAAATACCCCACTGTCAGATATGGACAGATCATCCAAATGGAAAATCAATAAGGAAATAACATCCTTATATGACACATTAGACAACTGGACATAACTGACATTTACAGAGCCTTCCATCCTAAAACAGCTGCCTATATATTTTTGTCTAGTGTACATGGAACATTCTCAAGAATCGTCCACATACTGGGACACGAGACAGCCTCAAAAATATAAGAGGATTGAAATTGTACCAACCATAGTCTCTGATCATAATGCTCTGAAACTAGAGATCAACTGCAAAAAGAAATGAGGAAGAACCACAAATACATGGAGATTAAGCAACATGCTACTGAAGAATAACTGGGCCAGAGAGAAATAAGAGAGAGATAAAGAGATACATAGAAAAATGATGATAATAGTAGTACAACATATTAAAAATTTGGGACACGGCCAAAGCAGTCATAAGAGGAAAGTTCATATCATTACAGGCCTCCTTCCCAAAACAAGAATGAGCCCAAATAAACAACCTAATGTTTCATCTTAAAAAATAGAAAAGGAGGAACGAATGAAGCCTAAAGTCAGCAGAAGGAAAGAAATAATCAAAATTAGAGCAGAAATTAATGAAATTGAAAACAACAAAAAGTAGAAAAAATAAATGCAACAAAGAGCTGGCTCTTTGAGAAGCTCAATAAAATTGACAAACCCTTGGCTAGATTCACTAAAGAAATAAGAGAAAGGACACAGATAAACAAATTCAGGGATGAAACAGGGGAAATTATGACTGACATCACAGAAATACAAAGGCTCACACAAGACTACTATGAAAAAATATATAACACCAACTTTAATAACCTAGAAGAAATGGATCAGTACTTAGGAAAATACAATCTTCCTAGACTGAATCAAGAACTAGAAAATCTAAATAGACTCATCAGCAGTATGGAAATTGAAACAATCATCCAGAACCTACAAAAAAGTAAAAGTCCAGGAAGAGATGGCTTCACCAGTGAATTCTACCAAACATTCAAAGAAGATTTAATACCTATTCTCCTCGAACTCTTCCAAATAATCGAAGAGGAGGCGATACTTCACACATTTTATGAGACCAATATTATTCTGATACCAAAACCTGGTAAGGAGAACCCCCCCCCCAAAAAAAAAGAAAAAAAAAAAAGAAAAAAAAAGAAAAAGAAAAAGAAAAAGAAAAACTACACACCAACAAATACAGATGCAAAAATCCTAAAGAAGATACTAGCGAACCGAAAACAGCAACATATTAAAAAGATTATACACCACGATCAAGTGGGCTTCATCCCAGGGTCAGGGATGATTCAACATATGCAAATCAATTAATGTGATACATTACATAAACAAATTAAAAAATAAGAATCATATGATCATATCAACAGATGCAGAAAAAGCCTTCGACAAAACACAGCATCCATTTATGATCAAAACACTTAACAAAATCGGTATAGAAGGAAAGTACTTTAACATAATAAAGGCCATCTATGACAAACCCTCAGCCAATATTATACTTAGTGGTGAAAAACTAAAAACCTTCCCTCTAAGATCAGGAACAAGGCAAGGCTGTCACTATTGCCACTCTTATTCAATATAACATTGAAGGTCCTCAGTAAGTGCAATCAGAAACGAGAAAGATATAAAAGGCATCGAATAGGAATGAAGAAGTCAAACTTCACTATTTGTGGATGACATGATTCTCTATATAGAAAACCCTAAAGACTCCACAAGAACACACTAGAAACAAAAAGCAAATACAGTAAAGTCTCTGGATACAAAATCAATGTTCAAAATCCATAGTGTTTCTATACTCTAATAACGAAGTGTCAGAAAAAGAAGTGGAAAAAATAATTCCTTTTGCAATTGCAACAAAAAGAATAAAATACCTAGAATAAATTTAACGCAACATGTGAAGGACCTATATAATGAAAAACTATAAGACCCTATTAAAAGAAATCAAAGAAGATACAAAAATGGAAAGATATTCTGTGTTCTTGGATTGGAAGAATAACATAGTTAAAAATGACCATATTACCTAAAGCATTATACAGATTTAATGCAATCCCCATCAAATCCCATCAGCATTTTTTAAAGAAATGGAAAAAAAAATTATCAGATTTGTATGGAAAGCACAAAAGACCCTGAATTGCCAAAGCCATCCTAAGAAAAAAGAATGAGCTGGAAGCATCACTCTGCCTGACTTCAAATTATACTACAAACAACAGTAATCAAAAACGGCATGGTATTGGCAGCAAAACAGACACACAGACCAGTGAAAAATTGAGAGTCCAGAAGTAAACCCATATTTATATGGCAAATAATTTTCGACAAAAAAGTCAAAAAATATACAGTGGAGAACGGGAAAGCCTCTTCAATAAATGGTGCTGGGAAAACGGGAAAGCCACTTGCAAAAGAATGAAATAAACTGTTGTGTATCACCACACATCAAAATTATCTCAAAATGGATGAAAGATCTTAATATAAGACCTGAAACAATAAAATTGCATAGAAGAAAACATAGGTACTGAACTCATGAACCTTGGACTTAAAGAGGATTTTATGAATTTGACCTCAAATGCAAGGGAATTAAAAGCAAAAATAAATGAATGGGACTACATCAAACTAAAAATCTTCTGCTCAGTGAAAGAAACCATCAGCAAGGTAAGGAGACAATCATCTAAATGGGAAAAATATATTTGCAAGCAATGCCTCCGATAAGAACTTAATATCTAAAGTATACAAAAGAACTCATATGACTCAATAATGACAACAAAAAAAATGATACAATCAAAAAAATGGGCAGAGGATCTAAACAGACACTTCTCTCTAGAGGACATACAAATGACCAACAAATACATGAAAAGATGCTCAACATCGCTAGCTATTAGGGAAATGCAATTCAATACCAAAATAAGATACCATCTCACATCTGTTAGAATAACTATAATCAACAGGACAATTAATAACATATGTTGGAGAGGATGTGGAGAAATAGGAACCCTCATGCACTGCTGGTGGGACTACAAATTGGTACAGTATAGAGGTTCCTCAAAAAACTAAGAATTGATCTACCATATGATCCAGCAATCCCTTTACTGGGTATTTACCCCAAAGACTCAAACTCATATCTGTAAAGATATATTTGCACCCCAATGTTTATAGCAGCATTATTCATAGTGGCCAGGACATGGAAGCAACTGAAGTTTCCTACAATAGATGATTGGCTAAGGAAGTGTTAGGACAATGTAATATATGCATGTAAAATATACTAAGCTTTAGTATAGAAGCTTTAGTAAAGTTCTTGGTACATATATTACTCAGTCATAAGAAAAGAGATGAAATACTGCCATTTGACAACATGGATGGACCTCATGGTAAACAAAATTAAGCCAAACAGAAAAAGTTGAAACTCACATATATGTTATATGTGGGATATAAACCAAAAGTAACAAAGGAACAGGACGAACAAACAGAGACTGATGAACATGGACTATAGACTAGTAGTTACTAGAGGGTAGGGTGTGGGGAGGAAGGGAGAGGTAGACAGTATAAAGTGGATAGGGTGAGGATGAAGTGGGTAAAGGGGGTCAAATATATGGTAGCTGAAGGAAACTGGACTCTAGTGGTAAACACAAAATAGAATATACAGATGTCAAATTATAATGCACGCCTATGTTACTCCAATGAACTTAATTAGAAAAAGAAGTTTATCATTTGGGAATATTACTTAGCCATTAAAAGAAATAAAATTCTACCATTTGCAACAACATGGATGGACCTAGAGTTTATTATGCTGAGCGAAATAAGTCAGACAGAGAAAGATAAATGCCATATGATTTCACTTAAATGTGGAATCTAAGGAACAAAAAGATCAAACTAATCAAAACAGACTCATAGATATAGTGGACAATTTTGTGATGGACAGAGAGAAGGAGGGTTGAGGGGCTGAGAAATGGGGTGAAGTGTTAAAGTAGTACAAAATTAGTAGATTGATAGATGGTCAGGGAGATGGGAGCATGCATAGGGAATGCAGTTAGTATTGTTTTTGCTAGGTAAGGGTCAGAGGAGGAAGGTAGCAACTGGGGGATCATTTTATAAACTATATAGATGCCTTACCAATGTACTGTATACTCAAAACTAATATAAATTAAAAAATAAAAATTTTAAAATGCTTACCATTTGGTATCCACTGGTACAATGGGCGGAATTTAGAAGAAAATCAGAAAACTAAATTTGAGTTAAACCTCTGCTATTTACTATTCTATTTCTTCCTGGGAGTCCTATTGTATTTAAAACAACATTTCCTTTTATGTTTAACAGAACAAAATCATTGTTTTAATTAAGAAACTGTATAAAAGAAATTTTCTGTGAAAGCATATTGTTAATTACACAGTTTAATACACTAGTTATCACTTTTTCCTAAATAGTGATTATAATGGTGAATCCCAATCTAGAAGAAACTCTCTAGTGCTAAAGCATCTAGGGTGTTACCTTAGGCCTAACATAGAAAAAGTATTGTTACTGGAAAGTACAACAGGACAAATGTGTGTTATATGAAATTGAGTCAGTTCCGACTCCTGGTGACACTATGAATGAATGAGTCCACAGTGTCCCATAGTCAACAGCCCTGCTCAGCTCCTGTAGACTCATGTTTACAGCTTCTTTCGTGGAGCTAATCTATTTCATATGTTGACTTCCTCTGTTCCTGCTGCCTTCTACGTTTCCCAGCATTATTGTTTTTTCCACAGAAAACTGCCTTCTCATTCGTACTCGAGCAGGACAGCCTCAGTTTTGTAATTTTTTGCCCTTAGCGATGCTTCCGGCTTAATTTGCTCTAGAAGTCACTTGTTACTCTTTCTGGTGGTCCAGGATATCTGTAGAGTTCTCCTTAACACCACGTATCATATATTGAATGAATCCATTTTTTTCTTACCAGTCTTCTTTGTCGTCCAACTTTTTGCATCTATATGTAGTAATTGGGAATTCAAGGGTGTGGAGGATTTTAGCTTTGGTCTCTAATGACACATCTTTGTTTCTTAATGATATCTCCTAATTCTTCCATTGTCGCTATTCTGAGTCTCAGTCTTCTCTTGATTACATGGTTGCAGTCTCCATTTGAATTGATGAGTGAACTAAAGTAAGTAAACTCTAAAAATTCGGTGTCTTCATTGTGTATTTTAAAGTATATTTCTTCCGTAGTCATGATTTTTGTCTTCTTGATGATCATGTGCAGCCCTGCTTTGACACCTTCTTCTTTCACTTTCATTAGTTATTCACATATGGGTCACAATTTCTTTATCAATAATATGGGTTCTAGATCTATGTACATGAAAAACAGTTCACAGTTGGTTTTACACACCTCCATAAATTGGGCAAAATTTTCTGAGGACACAAACTTCTTAAAATTTGGCAAAAAACTATCAATTTTCTGATGACATGGACACATTTTTTTTAAAATTAGGTGACATAATTTAAAATGAGATTTTTCCTATTATAGGTAAAAGCAAAACACATAACTTGGATATTGACACAAGCCATGTATTTGTCAAATATTTCTATGGTACAAAACAGAAATAAATTCATTAGATGACAAAATAAAGTTTCAAATATATATTTAATGTAATAATGAACAGAACTAAAGATGAAATTAAGTATAAATATACATTAAAACTCAGCAGAAATACATAAAAATACATTAAATTAAGTAATTATGGGATGTAAATTCATCTTTCAATATAAGAGAGTTTAAAAATAAAAGGCAACGACATAATAAATGAGGTATATCTTAGGGATATATATTGGATACTGAACACTTATAATAAAAAAAATATACTTTCTTTCCAAATATTAATGAAATTATCAGAAAACTGGAAATATTTTAAGGTACACAACCTCAGTAATCATAAGTACATTAAACTGTGGATATTTTTAAATGTGCAGTTAATATAGACAATAGTCTGATTACAAAATCTATACCTCCCACAAATTTGTACTGAAAAAGTTTACAAGGCAAATCACCAAACCTTCAAAACTAATGTTACTTAAATTGTTTGTTAAGTAAAGAAAAAGAAATGAAGTTCCAAAAACATTTTAAGTCAGTATGAAACAGACACTAAGACTTCATAAGCATAGGGCAGAAGAATGCCTAAAGATCAATTTTGCTATGAAGTATTAATAACTTTAAAAAGAATGCTAGTAAACAGATAAAGAATACTATATCTTGAATAAGATTAATTTATTCTAGAAAATACATATGTTGAGCGAGATATTCTATTATAACTCATCTTATAAATATAAAAATGTAATGTGTATGCATATTTTATTATAGTTACTATTTCAAGGGGAAAATACAAGTTACACAGCAAATTTTATAGTGTGGATTATTTATGCAAGGAGGCGAATAAGAACACATACATTTTGTAGTAAAATACTGGGATGACACACAAGGAATAATACAATTGGTTACATAGAGAGGACTAAATGAGGAGAGAATAGATAGAGATGAAAAAAGGATGGGATCAAGGCTTTTAATGTACACTGTTGTGTATTCTAACGTTTGGACCAACTGAATGAACCAACTATAAATTTAAATTTAAATTTAATGGTTTCTTGAAAATTTTTAAATTAAATATCTTTCTTATTTGGTTCCTTGGCTGAATTTTAGCCTATCATTATTAATTTGAACATTATGAAAATGACATATATTAATATGTAAGAATTGTAAAAATAACTCAAATACTGATATTATATTTCTTGTGCATTTTCTTAATTTCAAAAAAGAGTAGCTTTTTAAAATATTTTCCTGAAAATGTATTTATTTTGTTGCATATTTCATAATAATTCATTAATTTTATTTACTATTTCCTTAGTTTATTTATTTACTTATATTTTTGATATGTGTGCAGATAGAGAGAAAGAAGATTTGGGGCCCTTTCCAGGAAAGCGACCTCTTCATCCATTCTGCTCAAGACATGCTCTATTCTAGGTGAGGTGTATGAACACACAGTATATAATATCTTCAGATTTTCCTACTTCCAAAACTGCTGGCAGCAGGGGTGCAGGTGAACTATTATGCTAATGGACATGTAGTAAAGCAATGTGCCCTCATAAGGAATTCTCTTGGCGTATGTTTAGAACAAGCTACCCTAAAGGACTTCTCTCCCTAAAGTTAGATGTGGCACTATGGGGCTATGCACACATTAGCCAAAAACCTCACCTGGCCCACAGATGAAAACCTGCAGAGGTGTGGGGAAAGAAGGTGTTTTAATGTGAGTGAGGTTTAGAAAAATGGATAATTCATTTTAATTACATAAGAAACAATCTTTCTCGAGTAGAGATGTGGGTCCTTTTGCAACCTGTGCTAGAAAAATCTTTTCTACCTCTGCTTTTCTAAATGCCCTACCGTTTCCATAATAATCACTCATAAGTGTGTTGAGTTGTACTATCTAAGCTATTTGCTGCTTATACAGAGGGCTCAGCAATTCTCAGTATTTACTCTCCATACATTTTATTGAAAGTTCACCCCAGTCTGATAATGCCACTTGAAGAGTCTTTTTAAAAATTTATTTATTAAAAATATATTCAATCTGGTTTAAACTAAAAATATATATAATGTATATAATATACTATATTTTAAAGTTATTTTATTTCATAATTTAAAATTCTAAATGAACATCGAATGTTACTACATCAAATGTGTCTCCTAATAAGAATTTAAAATAATTAATTGAATCTTCAGACCACATCTGTTTTAGTAAGATTGGAGTTTAGTTTCCTTTATTGATAAGGGCATTGCATTTTTTTAATGTTCCTTAAGGCCAAGGTGAATTACTAAATATTACTTTAAAATGTCATTTATATTGCCTTAGTAAGGTATTAACTGAACAGTAAGATCAAGCTCATTAAATTACAATTGTTTCTGAGATGACATTAAATTATTTAAATGAACAATTCCCTTGCAACTTAGGTTACTAATGAAAACTTTTTGCTTTAATCTAAAATGTGGGGGAAAATAAAAGCATTAATCAATTTTTTCACATTTTCTGCACATATTATCTAAAACTTTTGAGAATGATTCACACAATGTCAATATAAAGCTGTATTTATGTTGAGAAAAACTTTTAATAGCAATTTTAGATAAACCAATAGAAATTAGAGATTACAATTGACTGTCATCAACTTTTGGAAATAATTATATTCCAATCTTAGAACTATATAATAATATTTACAAAGGAAGAGAGCATTTTTATTTGCTAATATTATAAAAATTTATATAACAAAGTATATATTCAAGTCTCTCCATCTACTTTTGAGTATAAAGCATATAATATCCTTTTACATATAGAGCCAGAGTATACAGTAATGGTATGTTTATTTTCTAATAAAAAGTAAACATCTTAGTTCAACAAAGATGAGAATTGGATAACACCTGAAGATTGGAAAACGCATGCTAAAAGCCAATGATTAGAATGTAAAAAATGTAATATTTCAGCTAAGACCAACATACTGAGACCAAGTTTGCAAATGATAATATGTTTAACAGCTGATATAAAAATTTGATATTTTGAAAATATAGGTGATGGAAGAGTATAGTTAAGGAAGGCTAAGAGGCAACTTTATTTGCTATAAAATGGAGAATCAATTTCAGCAATATAAATTGAATATATATATTTAAAAGATTATTACTTAAAGATGTTAATGTTTTACTTATTTTACTTATTTTTAGGGATTAATATATGAATTGATATTATCTATAAATTCAAGAAAATCCCAAGCAAAACACCAGCAGGGGTATGAATATGTGTGTGTATTTTAATGTTGGTGTGTGTGTGTTGTGTGTGTGTTGCACATGAAAAAATTAATATGAAAAGAAAACACAAAGATAGATGATTGCTCTAACAAATATCATTACTGGAAATAAACCTATAGCTGTTATTTTGTGTAGTATTACTAAAAGAATATATACAAAAGAACAAGAAAGGATATGCTTGCTTCTTCTAGACACACAGCCTTTAATGTGTAAGAAGGTGTTTTGCAACAGCTTAAGTCATTTGACACCATGAGACAAAATGGTAGAACAGTCAATTCTCAAAAATTTTTGTATTATAAAATCTTCAACAATGAAAAACTGTTAAAAACTCCAAAAAATTAAGTATATGTCTCTAATGTATCAATATTTTATATTGAAGGCTGAGCAACATTTTAAATATTTATTATCAGTTCATTTTAAATAGCAGTAATAAATTATGTAATAGTATAAGTTATTTTTATGAATAATAATATCACAATTTAATGAGGGATAGCATTGTTTTTACATTTTGCGAATCTCTTTTAAGTCCTGGTGTGTGTAAATAAAAAAAAGATTCATGTCAAATAAAAATACATTTTCATACCAATTAGGAGAGATTTTATTTATAAAAGCACCTGAGTTGATGACATTTAGATGAGATTTTATAATTAAGAGTTCATGTTAGAATGCGTTAAGCTTATGGGGATGTTGGAATAAGGTAAATATAATCTGTGTGTAAGACAGACTGGATTTTTGGGTATAGAGAGCAAAACTTTACTGGGTTAAATGGACTCCCTCCAAAATTCATGTCCACACAGAATTTCAGAATATGACCCTATTTGGAAATAGGAGGATTGTGGATATGATTAGATAAAGGAAGTCATACTGGGTTTGAATAGGACTGAAATCCTAGAGTTGGTGTCCACAAGAAGGTCATATGAAGACAGAGAACACAGAGAGGAGAGAAGGCCATGAAATAGAGACTTAAATGATGCAGTTACAAATGAAGGAAAGTAAAAAATTGTGGGCAATCACCAGGAGCTAGGAAGAAGCAAGAAAAAAACTCTTTTTAGACTTCAAAATGAGCATGGTCTTGAAACCTAGATTTTGGACTTCTAGCTTTCAGAAATGTGAGAAATAAAATTCAGTTATTTAAGCCATCTAGTCTGTTTACTTTGTTACAGAAACCCTAGGAAACTAATACATGACTTAATTTTTAGTTTTACTACTTTTCTAAGAAAATACACTTAGAAAACAGGGAATGGGAAAGTGGTCTCTTTGTCTTAATAAATGAAGAAAGTGATTTTCATTTACTCTTAGTTTAAAAAATTTGAGGATTCAAAGTGTTTTGGTTTACGTGAGTTTATATATATTTTTATGTATTGTGTTAGTAATTTAAATAGAAAATTTGTAAACATTTATTTATAATGCATTTAAACACATTAAAATAGGCACTAATAGAAAGGATGTTTAATGCACAATTTATGTATCACTTAAATATGTAAAATATAAATGCTAATGATGATAATAATTTTTGTATGAGTATGAGACAACCAGATAGCCAAAATAAGTAATTAACTTACTACTTAGACCAAGTTTAAGTAGATAGACTTGATGTGTAGCTTAAATATCTCATGTAATTTATTATGCATAGTACTTCTGCATCACCATACAGTTGAAAAATTACAAAGTTGAACATCATAAGTCAGACACATCTCTAGTTTTTCCTCCACTATAATTATGACATGCTCTACCCATGTAGAATGTCGAATTTCTGTTCCAGCTCTTCAGCTCTATGCTTTTATAAGTTGGACTTGCTAATCAAATGCACTGAACCTCATTTTAGATTGATGAAACTGAAGTGGATTTTATTGGCTACATGTTTCTCTACAAACACAATTTGAGTTGAGCCATGTACTTTCATCCTACTCCGTGTCTAATTCAGAAAAAAAACAATTAAGGAAAACATTTGATAAAAATTTTGACCTAAAACAACATATTTTATATTTATCCTCTTACGAATACTTCCATTGCCATGGAAACCCGTATAACCACAGGGACAAAAGAAAGATTTAAACTGAAAGCTAGTCAAGGTACTTGTTTTTTTTCTTTTGATATTTAGAGATTAACACTTTATCACTACATTTGTCTTGTGATTCAAAGATCATAAATTGCCAATTGGTACACATCCCTAAGGAATATCACATCAAAGGATTATATTAAATAACAGCCAATTTCTAAAACAATTATTTGAAGTAGCTAGAAAAAAATAAAAGAAACCACAGGAATGCTATTATATAAATGTATGACTGCTTAAAGCAATCTACTGCTTTTATGTATAAAGGAAAGGATTAAAATCCAAATGGCCTGCTTCTCCTTAATCATATCTAAGTTGATTTTATGTTATCACACCTAATCTTTGATTTCCTCATATTCATGTTCTAAATAAATTTTTTTGTATCTATTTACCTTCCTATAATTTCATCACTCATATAGAAAGAAATAATTTGTGACTTGCCAAACTATAAGAGATATTGAATGAAGTGTTTACTAAATTTGCAAAAGGTCAGGTCCCTTGAATCTTAGGCCAGTACAATATTTCATAAGTTATCCCTCAAATTTACTTACAACAAGTGAATATTAGACCCATTCTCTGTGAGATTAATTTGGTAAAAAATAATACTAGATCAATTCAGTTATCTCAATTAATCTAGATTTTGTTTTTCTTCCCAGGAAGGCAGGCCAAATGATGGTGGATTATTGGAGCCAAATAGCACCAGTTTCACTACTCAGCCTTTTATACACTAACAAATAGTGAAACCAAAGGTCCTGATTTGATTATGTTTTATTTAATATGTAGCCCAGCATTCTATTCAGTTTCTTCCCAACATTCCCTCTAAGCCTAGTATTTCCTTACTGGTCATTAAGTCCCTGAGGCAGCCAGAAACAATGGTCATACTTTGACTAAGGGTCTCAAGTATGGGTTTCTATGAAGCTAAAGATAACAACTTGGCTTGTGTTATGTCTCAGCTCCTGGGCCTAAGGTGGAATCAGTCCCTGGCTAATTTCCCCTAAGATAGGACAGAGGGACACCAGAGCAGAAATCAGTTGTCCTAAAGACCTGAAAAAATGATTTTATTACTCTTACCACACTTCTGACCAATCAGCTCCTAACAATCCCGAACCCTGAACCCATGATATCTTGTGATTTTGCCCTATATAATCTGTAACCTCCATGCCATAGAGGAGTCTCGGCTTTTGAGTATTAGCTTCCCGTTCTCCTGAGTAATGCCATTCATAATAAAAGAGCCAATCTTTCCCACTGCACTTATTCCTTTGGCTCTGCTAGCTGTGGGTGGATGAATTCTTTCTCTTCAATAATGCTAGAATAACAATTAAAATTAAGAGATTGAATTTACTGGTGAAATGCAATAAAATACAAAATCTTCTTCCAATCCAGAAATCCACTCCACAAAGTAGTAGAGAAAGACAATACTTTATTATTGAATAAGCATTAAACAAGAATGTGATGTACATCACAGGCAATTTGCTAAGACTGCAAAGACCTAAAAGAATTTCACCCTTTTATATAGCCAAGAAGCTATATAACCTATTTACATACATGTTCGCAAAATAAATTAATGCCTGTCCTCAAGTCAGGACTTAACATCAACATTGGTCACACATAATTCATCCTTTCTCTACCTGGTAATTGGGTGACCGTTTGCATTAGTTAATAGGAGTAAAAAAAAACTTCTCATAACTTTATGATAGAAGGGAGTTTTGCTGCCTGGGAGAAGGAGCCCACAGAAGTTAGGCTTCTTTCCTCTCACAGAAACTGGGAGATAGGGAGCAATCTCCCTTGATGTTTACATTTCAAAGGGATGGCTCCAACATCCTTGAGAAAAGAAATTTCGGAGTCCTAAAGCTGGCAAAGACCTATTGAGTTTTCAAAAGGATTCACATGTATATGTATAATGTATATGTATATGTATATGTATATGTATATGTATATGTATATGTATATATACACACATTTCAAAGAGAGAAGTACTTAAAGGTCAATTTTTTAAGAAAAAGAAGGAAGGAAAATCTTTTTCCTTATTTCAAAAGGAAGAATTTAGCCTTTTATTTTTAATTTATTCTGGCTCTTATAGATTATATCATTTTTAAGAAATCTAATATTTTGTGTTTTTGCTATAGTTTTCCTTTACATGCCAGAAAAAAACTCATATTTAATTAATTAATTTTATAGAAAAGGTAGTCTGTTGTTTAAAAGCTATCATGTTATTCAATACCTAGCAAAATATAAAGTGTGCTCTTTTTAATTTGAGTTTACTATCACATAACAGATAATGTAAACACATTGTTAAAGTTCTTTTACCAAAAACTTTCTTCCCAAATAATCATTAGAAAATCCTTTGATATGCACCTGTCCAATATAATTCAAAAGACAAACAGTATAATTTTTAGGAATTCAGATATATGTTATGTAACATCAGTAGAAACTGGTGAAGTTTTGATGTGACAGAGCAGAAACCTGGATTTTCCAAATAATTGTAACCAAGAAAGCTCAGTCCTCTCTGTTTTTCTTTTTCCCTTGTACCAAAAACTTCAATAAATAAAGCCTTCTACATTGCTGTAGTCAGAATACATAAGATGTACATATCTCTGAGGGTTTACTATGTAACAGATGAAGAGTATATACACAAAAAAGTTAGGGATGCACATACTACTACAAGATAGCAGAAAATACACTTATAAATAATTATATAAATAGTATATTATATGGTGATAAATTATATAAAAAATAGCAGAGAAAATGAGGTCTTGTAATAGAGAATGATAATTTAGGTAATGGAGCTAGAAAATCCTTTTTTGTGAAGACGCGAATAATAGAAGAGATCCAAATAAAGTGAAAAAACAAGCCATGTGAATATATACATGATTAAAGGAATGAAGAGAAAGTTATAAAGCATGAAATTAAGGTATATTTGGACATGTTATTGTAGTGCAGTTAGTGAAAGTAAGAAATGAAAACTGGAACTTAAATTACTTGACCAGATTACATAGATTTTTCAAGAAAATTTTGTTTAAAAATTTGATATTGTTCTAAAATTGTGATGAAAAGAAGTCATGAAGGATGTAGAACTTAGAGTTTACATTATATAACTAATATTTCAAAAGGTTGACAAAATTTACCTTTTAAAATTGGGCTAAAATTGGGCAGGGAAAACTAATTCAAACTGTCATCATAAAGCTGGGAATAGGTGTTTTGGTGAGAAATGATGTGGTTAGTGAATTATTTTGTGGTTTTAATCAAATGTTTTTGTCAAAGAATAAAATGGTTGGCAACAAAAAGAGCAAAATTTAACAAAGATTTTGTGGGTTTTATCAGAGCAAATAGATATATTTTGAACTCACTTATTGAGTTATGGATGCACCATAAGTAACAGGTTTGAGGTGAAAATCTGCAGTTGGACTTTAGCCATAAAATAACATGAAGTGTCTGTGAGATTGAACAGTTGTTAGCATTATTATAATTTTAACCTGGGTAATTTCATAGGATTCAGAAATGTAATTTTCCTAACCTGAAGAATTATAGGGGTGATTTTATCCCATTTTTTTTAATCTTCAAAATCAATCAAATGACTTTTAAATGAGAAGTAACTCTTTAGGGTCACATATCTACTTAGGGATAGGCCATATCTCCTAAGACTAGGACACTTCTTATTATATATAATGCCTACTTACTCTGTGAGAAACATCAATTATGAAAAGTGAGAAACCGAGAACAGAATTCATTGCGATAAATTCAGTTGTTGGATTAGAAGTTCTCACTTTTAGTTTTATTTAGGACTTGTTCTAAAGCACCCAAGATAAGACAATAGTATAATTAATCTCCTTATATTCATTTCCCAGTTTCAGCAGTTATTTCAAATGCTAAAAATTACTGATTGTCAGATATCTCAGTAAACACTTTCACATACAGTGCTTATTACTTTAGATTTATTTAAAATATAGTTAATATATGAGAAACTGTTATTCCTAGATCATAGAATTAACTGGTTTACTCAGACTCTAGTGTATATCTAATGCCAAAAGATAATGACTTTTCCTTTGTTAGGTTATAATATAATATGTCTGGAAGACATATAGGAATGTTTGCGTGTGTGTGTGTGTGTGTGTGTGTGTGTGTGTGTGGTGTGTGTGTGACTATAGAGAAAGTAGAGGAGCCAGAGAAGAAAGCAGGATGAGGAAGAGGAAGAAGTAAGAAAGACAATGCTGAGATATTAGTTTTAAAAATTTTACAAAGATTATATATTTGAAATAATTTTTCATTTGAAAAATGTATCTTCTAATTTTTCCATATATAAAAAAATTTATGAAAAAATATAAATATCTAATTAAATTTCCAAATAGTGTTTTTGAAGTGGGCAAATACCATTTTAAATTCCTCTAAAAAAAGAAAAAAATGTTAATTTTGCATAGGAACATAGAACTATAGTATAAACGAAATTAAAAAGAATTGCCTGTGTGTTCTTATTCCTTATTAAATTTGAAAATTAGTAAAAGTATCTTAAAGAATGTTTAAACAAGAATATAACTTGTACTTAGGGAGTCAATCAATTTAGTTTAAGTATTTTAGCTTAAAAAAACTTTAACCTCAAAAGAATATATTGAATATATAATCCTATGAAAATATAATTATTTATTAGACTAATTAATTACAGATTCAATGTTTTCTTGATCTAAAGTGGCTTCACACATATTACACACCTATGTATATGTAAAAAAAACCACATTTTTTTGTTCTTAATAAAGGAGACAAAACATCCTCTTCTATGATGAAAAAAAAATGCTGTTGTTCTGTGAGAACATGAAGATACTTTTTGGATATTTTTGAAATTTCCTTCTTTCCATTTTCATGTTGGTCTTCAAATTAGAAAAAATATAATGAATGTATCATTGGTAAAAATATCTAGTTTAAATAGACAAGAACCGATTTCTAAAGCACAAAATGGACATAAAATTTAAATTTTCACAACTACTAAAGTAATAATCATTTTAATTATAGGCTTCTATTTCTTCTTTGCAAAGCTCTTGAGAAAATGGTTCTCATGAAAATGCTATTAATAATTCCTAAAAGAATGATATATCATGTCAAAGCCTAGATTTAAAAAAAATAGTATAAACAGGAGCCCAATAAAAACTAAATTTGCTCTTATTGAGACTTTCTTTGAATAGTTGTCGAGAATTTGGAAGGCATCATCACTAGACAGGAAGAGAAACTATTTGGGATATGCTATAACGTGACTGAATGTGTTGTAGTTCCCCTGATCATTCATATGGACATTGAAGCCACATAAGCCCAGAAGATGTGTATATTTATTGAGGTGGAGCCTTTGGGGGTTAGTAAGTAGGTCTACATGAGAGGGTGGGGTCCTAGACACACAAGGTTAACATAGCAGACAGCTAGCTTGCGATCGCTCTCTCTCTCTTTCTCAATATCTCTTTTTCCCTTCTTTCTGTGTCAGGTGAGAACATGATTAGAAGGTGGCCATGTACATCTGGTAAGAGGGCTCTTGCCAGAAAATAACCATGCGTGTACCCTCATCTCAGACTTCCAGCCTCCAGAACTGTGAGAAAATAAATGTCTATTGTTTAAGCCACCCAGTCCATTATATTTTGTTATGGAAGCTCAAGCTGGCTGAGATAGATGTTAGCACCATCACACTGTGCTTTCTCCAGTTCTATCTCCATCCCTGAGAAATATTAGCAAATAGAAAGCCCGTACCTTTTTATTCAAAATACTCCAATGGAAGTGGGAAGCAAAGAATAAGATGTGCAGTTATATAATAAGTTTTGCTATCTCAGTCTTTTCTCTTTCTTATATTTTAGATAAGCATACTTTTTTTATATTGAATGATTCAAAATTTCTCATTATATTGTTTTTGATTTAATAATATATTTAAAACATAACTGACTTAATATGCTCAGATATTACCATAAAACCTTCAATTTATTAGGTTCTAATTATGTGCCAAGAACTAATAATGGAAAATACAAAAGATACAGCATTAATAGCATTTAATAGTCACATATGTCCTAAGATATTGTATATAATCAGTCTTGTTTTCTGATGATAAAAATTAAATCTTAGCAAAGTTAAGCAAATTTTTCAATGTTCTGTGACTAGTTAGTGGCAATACTGGGTGAGATTCAGTCTTTATTAGATTCCAAAGCTTTGCTAAAATTAAAATGTAAGGATGCTTCCTGGGGAATGCTAAGGAAGAACCCATTTACCCTATACTAAGCCTCTTCAGCAACATATAGCTCCTCCTGCCCTTCTCCCAAAGCTATAAATGGACTTCTTTAGGGGCATTCCCTACTCTCTCTGTTTCTTCCCCTGTATATAAAAATCAAAAACCAGTTTCTTCACCTTTACTTTCAATCTAGGCTAAACAGTTTACAATATTCAAGACAATCATCAGTTTTACATTAGTTTTTATTGCTATCAGCAATCTTACGTCACCTTGGCGCATGACATTTTTTTCTTTTTTTTTTTTATTGGAAACTTAAAACACTTTTCAATGCAAGTGGGAGAAAGCAAGCTACTCGGTTATTTTCATCGACTGTGTTCTCTCTTTATTTCTCCTATTTTTGATTTTCTAGACATATTTTCCAAATTTATGTTGTGTGTTTCATAGTTGTTTTATGCCATAAAATTATATGCATGCATACATAAATTATATTTAATAAGAACACGACCTAACGAATTAACTAGTATATATTTTAATTTCTCACTTTCGTTGCTTTTTAAATATTTAAACTCAGAAAATAACAGTTCCTGGTACTTCAAGTGGTCTTGAAGGTGAGTCTAAGAACGTCACAGAGCATATGGGCATGAGTCACAATCCATACGGTGAGCAGCTGGGAAACTGTCCCAACACAATCCGGGCAGAAGAAGGATTAGTTTTCTCCAGAAGGTAAATAAAAATGATTCTACACATGGAAAATAGAAAAGAGTAAGGGTAAAAGATGAGATAATTAAGATCTACAAACAGAGGTATGTAAGATCACCAGTCCTCTTCTACGATAGATTGTTTTATTATTCACATAAATGTATTGCCTCTTCCTGGGGAATGATCATTCTTTTTTGGCTATCAACAAAGTCTTACTTATATTCTTTGATTGGGCCTATGGAATGTAAAGGAAAAATGAGATGTTTAACTTCTGATTAGTAGAGTTAATAGCATTGCCACAGATAAGCTGATCCATTGTTTGGGCCCTGGAGTGAAGGAGATGCAGCTGACCCATAAAAAAAAAAAAAAAAAAACCAAAAACAAACAAAAAAAAAACCCAAAAAACAAATAATATGAGATCAAAATAAAAATTTGTATAAAACACTTATATGTTGGGATCATTTTTACTGCAATGTAAATTAGGTTTCTCTAATTGAGAGGCCTTCTTACACTTAAGTCCCAGAATTCTGGCAGTGATGCTTATTGTTTCCCGGAAGAAGATTATAACATATTACACTGGGGAATCTGACTAGTCAAGAAAAAAAACATGAAGATTGTGCCAGTCAGGAGTACTCTAGTACATCAGTAAAGTCAGTTGATGGATCTTATACTGTCTAGCCCGAGGCTTCTAGAATAAAATTCTAACCTTTCCCAAAGGAAAACCATCAACAGAGACCCAAAATAATTTACATATATAGAGTCCCAATAAACATAAGATTACACAAATATGTGCACACTAACCTGGAATTAACCCTAATAAGTGTGATTCAGCTAGAAATACTAGCTCGTTTGTGCCCTATTCATACATAGGAATAGGCAAGCAAGAATAACAAAGGGTTACAGGAAAGTCTTTCATGGAAGCAAAATCCAAAACTGAGAAAAATAAATTTGGTAAACATTTGTACTATTCTTTAAACATTTTTTTAAACCTAACATATTCAGAAGTGAAAGAAAAAGAGATCCACATATCACTGAATACTAACTACAAAAAGCAACATGTGAAGAATAAAATGAAGCTCTTAAAAATTATGATATAAATTCTGAAAAGCAATAAAATTACTAGAATGTAGCGTTGATGAAACAAAAAAATTAGAAGAGGTAGTTTACATAAATTAGAGAATAAATCTAGAGATACAATATTTCAATACTAGGAGTCTCAGACAAAGATCAAAAGGAATGAAGAAAATTTTCAAGGAAATAACAGAAGACATTTTCAAAAAATTTAAGGATCTGAATTTGTAAACAGAAAGGGTTAATAGAGTAACCAGTGCAAACACTACATAAACATGTACCAAAAAATATCTATTTGTGGCTTTACTATGGACTAGAAATATTGAAGGATTATTGCTATAAAGCATTAATAGTGATAAAGTAAAATATTAAAATTAAAGAGATTAAAGGAAAATAAGGGAAATCATTTCTGAATTCAGAAAAAGTGTGACCAAGAGCATTGGGAAGTAAATGAGAATTGTATACACAGGGTGTTCTCTGGTTATCTATGCATTATCTTTACTTAGACCTTTGGTTCATGGATGGATAATGGAAGAAAATCTTTGAAGCCAAACAAGGTAGAACACCTCACTGAAGATCATACTAAATGGAGAATAAGTTAGAATAAGTTAGATGGAAAGAGTGCAATAGAAAAAAACACATTAGTGGTAGGGTTCAATAAAGAAATTGTCTCAACCTTGATTCTGACTAGAAGTTAAAAATAATAATCCATAAGAATCCAGAGCAAATAGGTAGCTAACACATGGATTTCAAGTTTCAGTCTGGGGTGGGTGGCGGGGAGGAAAGACTACCATCTGGAAACCAGGAAGATGACTCTCAATAGATGCCATTGGATCTGCCAGTGCCTTAGTCACGCACTTTTCAGCCTCTAAAACTGTGAGAATAAATTTCTGTTGTATATAAGCCACATCTATGCTCCTTCGTTACAGCAGCCTGAGCTGACTAAAACAAATATCATTAAGCCCTCTGTCTGCTAAACAGTGCTTAGGCTCCTATTCTGCCACAAAGACAGGGAGAAGGGGACCCTATCTCTTCTTGATGATCACATTTCAAAGGAATGGTTCCCAAATCCTTGAAAAAGATATTTCTGGGTTGTGAAGATACATATACATCTCTAAGGGATAGAGAAAAAATTTACAATTACAAGCTTTCTAAAGTAAATGCTCTAAGAAAAGGGAGATCAGCCTTTATTCAGGTTATGACTAGACTAAACAGTAAATTATTTTGTCAGCTTTGATCTTTCCCTGGCAGAAACTTAAGAAGAACTGACTGGGTCATCCCAGAGACAAACCTTAGTCTGCTCTAAAAGCTTTCCTAGAATTCAGTCAAGTCTCGGTGCAGATAGTTTGATGGAGTCCTCTGTGTGGAGAGATTTGAAGTTCTCTACTGAGTTCTCTACTGAGAACTTTAAATTCCCAAGTCAAGAAAAGGTTTGAGAACCAAAACATAAGCCTCTAGTTATACCTTTAATGAATCCTTCATTTTCTTCAGGTTCAAGGCAAATTTTCTGAACAAACTCAGTTTTTGATTTTAGGTGGGTTAGTATAAAGTGAAAATTGAATTCAGAACATTTCCAGGTCCAGCATGTCAAATACACAGCAGAGTTTAGAAAAGACATGAAGTCAAAGAACTGAAGAAAAGACATTTGGTGAATTCTAATATTTATGAGTATGTTGAACCCCCAAATTCTATTGAGATTTCTTTCCAGTAGAAGCGGCCCTCCCTCCACATTCTGATGGGGTGTGGTAGATCCATGGGGCCAGTTAACGCCTTTTGTGTAGCTGCGTTCTTACAAACTTGTGGTGCACTCCCTCTCTGGCTCTGGTATCAACCATATGACTTGGTTTGGGAAATAGGATATTAGCCAATTTGATGCAATCAGAGGAAAGAAAAGTCCTTGCTCATTTCCTATTTGTTTTCTTGCTCCTCCGCATTTTCCATGAAAACATGTTCAGTCTTGTTTTCTTAAAGAAGAGCGTCCACGAAAAGCAGAACTGAGTTGTTTTAGTCAAGGCCATCTGTAATATTTTGATTTATAATAAGATGCATATATTGGTCTTCATCCCCTTTTCTGGTACAGAGCTCCTAAAACCCCTGGAACTTCCTAAGTGATAAGAGCCAAAAAGGTGTCTTTTGTTATGTTAATGAGGTGACTTTTGGGCCTCTCCTGAGGGTGAAGGCTGCTGCCAAGGGAACCGAACTAGGTAAGTAGAGGGTTGGCATTTTCAATCCCACTCCTTGACCTCCAAGAAGGGGAAAGGGACTGGAGGTTGAATCAATGGCAGGTGGTCAGTCATTTAATCAATCATACCTATGCAATAAAGGTTCCATAAAAAACAAAAGGAAGTGGTTCAGAAAGTTTCCAGGTGGATGAATGTAAGGCTATTCAGGGACAGCAGTGCATCCGGAGAGGGCATGGGGTGCAGAGCTCTGCACCCCTCCCCACACCCTGCTCTATGCATCTCTTCCTTCTGGCTGTTTCTGAGTCACATCGTTTTACATAAACTGGCCATCTAATAAGTAAAATGTTTTCCTGAGTTCTGTGAGCTGCTTTAGAAAATTGATCAAACCTAAGGTAGGGTGTGTGTGTGTGACAGGGGTAAAGGGAATGGAGGGGTACCTTTGGAATCTCCAATCTATAGCAAGTGGGTCAGAAGCACAGGTGATAGCCTAGACTTGGGATTGATGTCTGAAATAGGGGTGAGGGGGCAGTCCTGTAGAATTGGGCTTTTAACCTATGGAATTTAATGCTATCTCTAGGTAGACAGTCACAGAATTGAGTTGCTTGTTGGTGTACGGGGAACCCCCCTCAACAATGAAATTGGGTGAAGAACATCCAATTTGCCATCCTGAACTGTTATCTGTCAGCTGATGTGCTAGCTGACTGAGACACAGGAACAGGTCTAAATGAGGTTACTGTACAAAACTGCTCTCGGTGGTCCTAGGGAAAAAAGCTGGAATATGGGTAAAAAGCATATATTGGTGTATGATTTGAGATTAACCTTGCTAGCCTACTACTAAATGTGTCATCTCCTTGAGCTCATCAAGAGCCTTAGGCTTAGTGACAACGAGTATGTTAAATGCTGTGTCCAAGATAATATATTTAGTTTGCTTCATTCACATTTTGGGTACTAAAAACAACAAACAAAGCAAAAAAATAAATCTCCCATTTCTCTTTTTCCTTTTTTTCTTTATCTGTTATGTTCTTCTCTTCTTTCTTTCTTTTGTTCCCTAATTCTTTCTTTTTTCCTCCCTTCCAATTAATGTAATTTGGCCTCCACAGCATAAAAATTCTTTCAAAATTAGACCATAAAATCATGGTTGGAATCAAGTCTATTGTATAACAAGTTTCACACAAATTCTTCTATGGTATTGTTAACCTAAAAATAAAAGCCAAGTGAGAGGCAACAAACATTTATTTGAGATCCAGAAGAATAGCTATTCAGAAGCATTGATTTAGACAGAACCCCCAAACTGTTCTGATTAGGAGATGAAGACAAGGGTTATTTATGAGAAAAAGGGGGCAGGGTGGGCACAATGAATGGAAAATGTGGATAAGCTAACATAATAATGCTAATTCTAAAGAGTAACCTAAAATTTTTCAGTAGGAGTCATGTCTACTTTATTGGTATGTTTCCAGACAGTTGTTTGGGATACAATAACAAAGGTTATGTTTTCAGTTTTAACTTTCTACAGATTTGAGAAGTAAGATGGGCAAGGCAGACTGACCCCATTTTAAAGTGATTTTTATATTTTCTCACAGTATTATGCTTATATTTGAGGAAATAGTAAATGTCTTTAATTGTGAGAAGATAAACATAATGTTTTCATATACATAATAATACTTTAGATAAATTAGGAATACATTTTAAAATAATCATTTTCTTATGGGGCGTAATTAATACTGAGTAAATACATTTTGAGAGCATGTTCAATTAATTAAATTATTACTGAATAAAGAACTCTTACATTATAAACCACTCAGAAATTTACATTTTACTATTTTACATAATAATATATTTGCATCAGCAAGCAAGAACATAAGAAAAAAATTTATTCAGATCTTCAGATTTTGGTTTACATTTTTGAGAATTGAGCCTAATTGGTACACTGAGAAAAAGGTGACTGTCTTTATTTTTTCTTGTAAAATATTTTTTTATTTCCCCCTCAAAATTATATTTAATGAATTTAAAGCAGAAATGAAGCTGTTTTTTTCTTGCTATCATTTTAAAAATCCAAATTGTTTAAATTCTGTATGATGCTAGTTATTTTCTTTAGACCTACAGATGACTTTTAAGGTTATTTTATACACATGCACCAGCCTATAAAATAATGCATATATGATGTAATATATACATGTAATAATGTATATATTATATACACATATATACTGTTATTTTAAAAGAAGGTGCCATTAGACATTCCATTTAGCTATAAATTAAAGTATTCTTATAATATATCATCTTTATCCTAAAATGTATGTTATAAGTATCACCATTTATACACAATCCTTTTTGAGGTAAAGGGCAGCTCTGCTCCCAATTGCCCCTGGGGCCATACACCTGCTACAAAGAACAGTAGAAATAGAAAATAAGAAATCTCAAATAATTGTGATAATTTGTTTTGGATTTACACTTTCCCTTATAATCAGAGTGAAGATATTCATTGTTTCTGAGAATATAGAACCTGGGATATATCTTCCATAAAATTATGTTCTGAAAGAAATAATTAGCTAACTATATCCCCACTAGCCAAAGGATATATGAGTATCCTAAAGTACTTTTACTGCTGGTTAAAAGAAAATACTTAATAACTATAATATGACAGGAACTATGCTAGGTCCTGAAAATATAAAGGTGAAACACACAAAACATTCTTTCAGCAGGAGGGCACAGACTAGGGAGGAAGACAGACAAGCACCCATAGTTTTAATGGATGATACAATACGGATTATATTTGAAAAACTCAACATACTCTGCAGGAACTCTTCCCACCAAGAGAGATCTTACTAAGGCAATTAGTAACTTGGAATTGAGAGCGATAGAAGTCAAAGTACCATACAAGCCTGCTTCATTCCCAAATGTGAACTGAGCTCAAGCACAGACTTAATGTGAATTTTGATGAGGGAAATGACTTAGAACAGTGTCAAAGGGTCATTACTTCACATTATCTTTATGTGAGTACTTTTACTTATCCATAGAGAGTGCAAAGAACTATAAAGTGTGAAGAAGTAGAATTCTCTTTTAAATATCTTTAGTTTCTATCTTGGGTAAGCCAAATAGAGATGAAACACAAATAATAATAATAAAATAAATTTGTAAATTTATTTATAAATAATGCCATTTGGTAGTTTAGTGATATTATGCAGTACTATTTCATAGAATCATCACTTGGAAGAAGAAATTCATTGAATTTAATGGCTTCATATGTTAGAGATTAAGAAAGACACTTGAAAAATTAATAATTTGTCCAAGGTCAAGCAATGAGTACTCTTAGTTCGTAGTTCAATTTGTCCATTCTAGGACTCTAATGTAAGCTCAGAGGTAGAAGAGAAATAAACCTATTGCATCTGGAGAAAAAAATGAAGCAAATATTTTTTCAGAAGTCTTATTTGGCCTATAATTTTACTGCCTTCTCCATTATGCTTCAGAGAATCTGACACAGAAGCTTTGAAAGCAGTGAGTTCTGAACACAAAAATAGAATGTCTATGGTTTTATTCATATTTAGGAGCAGCAGTTCGAAGGAAGTGAAGCTGCAGCTGTACTTTTCCATGTTACTTAGCAACTGGTATGAGTCAAGAAAAATTACTGAAACTCATAAGCACTGGTGGGAGCATGACACATGGCATTTGAAAAAATCCTATAAGGTTGATATACCTGTCGATGATGAACATGCTATTAAGAAATAAAAAAGGGTCATTCCTACATCAATGATGTAAATTAAATTTTAAAAAGTGGCACTGACTGTGTAGGGAGCCTCCCATCGCAACTGGCACAGCGTCTGTCAGAATCCCCAGTCAGATTTACTGAACTAAACTATTACGCAAACGGATCTGGCCTGAGCCACTGATTTAGTTTACAGAAGGTGAGGATAAGTTTGCTTCCGTGCACTGACACAATTTTGGGGCAATTATTAATGGCATGTTTATAATTTGCCAAAATGAAAAACAATAAATACTTTGAGATATTTAAAATATTTCTAAAATCACCATAGCCAAATATGCACAATATATATATTTAAGCAAGACAAACCTTGGTTGACCTCACAGATTGCAAGAACCTTGTCAGTTTATAATCTTTTTTTATTTTTTATGCCGACAGCACCTAGTCTTCCTAGGTGGTTTCCCATCCAAGTACTAACCAGGCCCGACCCTGCTTAGCTTCCAAGATCAGATGGGATCAGGCTTGTTCAGGGTGGCACAGCTGTAACTAGAAGACTTTTAAGTAATAAGAAATGAAGATTAAAAAATGAGATACTGTATAGAACAAATCAGTAAAAGATGCTATATGAGAATAATATGAGTTACTGTATACTCAGAAAGTATTTTACTTTCAAAAGTAAGAAATGTTCTCTAAAATCATAGATAAAGTAATTATTTCCAAATAGAACACTATAATATTTAAAATTTGATAAAAATGTTGATAACATGAAAAAAATAAAAGCACACTATAAAATATTTTTTTTAAATCCTAGAAACGATATATCTTAGCAAAGATTGTAGGAACCCAATATATATTGAATATGTTTTAACTTTTCATATATACAGTTTACCTGAAAAAACAAATTCTAAAAAGTTAAAGAATATTATTTCAGTGATTATGGTTTATAAACATTTAAAATCAATAATCGTCAATAACTTGACCTAAGCTTTTTTTCTCCTAATGCAAATCAGACAGACCTGCCCAAAATCAGTCTCTGAGCTTCTCAGCACTCCTGCATCATCACTGCCTTCATCTTAACAGAGGCTCCTGTCGATTTTTATTTAAACTACAAAAATAGCCTTCATGATATTGCTATTCCAAATGTTCTTTTAAAAATCTTCAGAGTTAGAGTGATGTTTATAAAATATAATATTACTATATCAATTCAATTGTTTCAAATGTCTTGTATAACTTTCAACTTTATCTCATAAACCACTTACTAAGCTTAGTTATTCAACTTTTTTTTTTTTTTTTTCAAAATCCCTCAGGATATGGCTGCAGGTTTTTATTAACACACAAATAAGCTTGCTTCACTCAGCTTTTTTACCTGCTGTTCTCTCTTCTGGTATATTTCTTCCCCACATTTTGAAGATATGGTCTCAACTCCAATATGACTATAGAGATTTTTTTCTCCCAAAAAATGTTAAATAGGGTCTTCTACTAGATAGCCAATCTATATTAGTTTTAAATTTATTTTTATGAACATGCTGATATACTAAATTAAGTATTTAATCAATTTTTACTTGTTTATTATCTCTATGACTCCATTGGTTTACAAGGTTCTTGAGAACAGAGCCTTTTATAAATTGTTCAGTGTGTATTCTCAACACTGAGAACACATGGGTTGTATCTTTTGCACCCAATAAATACTAGTTAAATACATGGCAACATTCAATACAGACACTTATTGGTGAATGGAAATATATTATTATATACACACCTGGGTGAAGATGATCAAAGACAGGACGTATTGTAGATTGAAAGAAGTAGGCAAAAGAAATATGGTATGTGTAAAATACTGGTTTTCAAACTCCCTACCAGTGGAAGAGCCGGTCTCACTTACAAAGGAAGCTTTAGGGCTGGCGCACAATATAACCCATGCTCTATTCTCTATCACGGTAAATGCTGAAGTCTTTTGTTGAGATAATGGCATCACAGTATGTCAGTCTAGATTCACTAAATGACATAGCATAAAAAGAAATGAAGCTTTGACATGTTACAAAACTAGGTCATAGGCCCTAAATCTCACAGGAATTCTGTGGACAGACTTCAGAGTTAACACATCCATTTAAATGATAAATAAAATATTGAGTGTGTATATATTTATCTGAGAAAGAGGCTCATAGTTTCATGAGAACTGCAAAAGGATCCTTCATTTCTTGCTATTATCACAGCTTTCCACAAACCCACAAAATATCAAACCCAAAATCAAAAAAACAAGATAATTCGGTTTATATACAGGTAGAAAGATTTCACATCAAGTTGAAATGAGTGGAACTATATTAAAATCCAAGTCACATTACTAATCTTTACACTCTTTCTATAGTATTTTGTTTTTCATATTTTATCTATTCTGAAAAGAGAACATTTATGTATTTATTTATTTGTATCTAATGATATTAGTTAATGAGATCCTAAACAAATTCATTTCTTCATAGAAGGTTTAATATTACTTAACGAAAACCTGCAAAGAACAGGAAACCTCATATATCCGATAAATCAGAATTTCATTCATTCATTCAGAGTATTAGTGGTAAAAGAGGGTTCTAAGAGCACAGCCTCCAAAAGAAAAATCCTGGGTTTGAATCCTAATTACTGATAATGTTATAACCTTGGATAAATTACTTAACAGTTCTGTGCTGCAGTTTCTTCATCTGTACAGTTTGGACTGTAACAGTGCCTGCTTATGATTATTGTAAGAAGATTTGGTGTATGGGAATAAGGAAGTGTGGTATAGTAAGTATAAGAGTTCTCATTTTGCACGGTTCTGATATGTAGTATTTCTGTTTACCACGGTTTAGCTAATTAACATCATCCCTCAAAAACAAAGTTCAAATATCAGTTAGCATGCTATATTAACTGGGAGTACTTGTGTTAAGTACAATATTCACTGCTCACTCTCCAATACAAAAATGACTATAGAAACAAGAGATGTATGTCATAATTAATGGCCATTCACATCACTTCTTTCCAAGTCTGTTAGTGATTGATCACTGTATATCTGTTCACACAGTTCACACAGGCAGCAAAGCATGTAGTTGGGCCTCCTCCTTGTCTCACAGGAATAAACCAATGTGACATTTTGTAAAAATAGATAATTGAAAGAGGGAATGAGACAACAAAGATACAAGTGAAGCAAATAAGTGAAAAGAAATAACACTAAGTGAAATTAGAAGCATAAGATAAATGGAATTGATGGAAATAGTTATTAATATATATGAGTAAAATGATTGTGACAAAAAAGATGAAGATGTCCAAGAAGGAGTAATGCTGGCAAAAAACTTCAGGTTAAAGGAATTTAAATGCCTCTCAGAGGTATTTCACAACATTTCACAAAACCAAAGAGATGCAATGTTGCAAGCTGATCTCAACTTTGAAAAGTGAATGACAATTGTCAGCACATAGAGAAGATACTCACTCTTTATCATAAATTAAATAACATGAAGTAGCAGGCAAGCGATGTTGAAAGCGCTCCTCATAAGTTTAAAATAAATAAGAATCAACCTGATTCTCAAGGTTTCAATGTTTTAAACTGCAATGTACTAAATAAATGTTAATTTCATTAATTTTATTTTACTGTATATTTATAACCTAGTGTTTTTAATATTTGACAAAATAAAGATCATAGAATAATTGCAATCTTTCCCATTGATTTTGATTACTATGCATAAATTAAACAGTCATTTTTATCACGTGGCACTTCCATGGAAAGTGAGAACAGCCTGTATTAAATAAAAGTTAGCTACAAATTATTGACAGGATTTTATTTATATCATTATTATCTGCCTTGGACATTTTTGAGTTTTTTTCTATTGTTCAATTTCATCTTGCTTGTACAGATTTGTATAGATCCTTTACTAATTAAAGTGTCTAATCTTTTCTGCTAAAATGGTTAAAAAATATTCCACTTTCAGATTTTAGTTCTTGACTCTGAATATATTTTTATTATAGAAATTTAATATTTTTAATTAGTGACGTTGGTTTGCATTTGCTTTTTGTCCTAGTTCTTCTGTACTAGATGCACTAGTTAGATAGCCTTTGAGTAGTTGATTAAGTTCTAATCTTTCATTACCTGTAAACTAGAGACAACATTACTATCGACCTCATACACTTATTGTGAGAATTAAATGTGAATACATGTGTTAGGCCTTATACACAGGCTACCTCATACATAGAACTGTCTATATCAAATTTGTTTTTATTTTTAGCAAGTACAGGTAAGTCTATTAGAAGTCGAATTAGAGCAATACAAATATATGTCTGCTATCCTTAGAAGACTCATAGAAAGGTGCTTGAATAGCGATAAGGATTAGAATAGAGATGAAAAACAAAAGGGATTGAGAGAGCATACCTGAAAGTAAGCCAACCCATATTGTTGGCATCAAGGAATTGATTCCAGAAAAGATGACAATCATATTAAAATCAAAGTGAAGAAAGACAGTTAAAATGGTGGTGACCACATGATGTGCAAATAGAGAATGTAAAAAAAAGAATGCCAAATTTGGCAAATACATGTGACTCCGGATGACTGGGGAAAAAAGTAAAGAAAAGACATATTATAAAGTATTAAGTAAAGCATTATAGGAAAAATTGAAAGATACTGACAGAGGATGAACAAACATATTTGCAATATATAAAAATCAACCTGGAAGTGGAAAGAAGACTGGCTTGAGGAGAAACAAGGAAGAGCAAAAGTAGAAAGCAGTTGGAGGAATGACCCACAGGAGAGATGATGGGAACCTGAATAATGGCAGTAGTGGCAGCTATGTGGAAGAGGGAAGAATTTGGGAGGTACGAAGGAGATATTAAGGAAATATATCTATAGACTTGATACCAAAGAGATATCTTGGGCACGAAGAGGCTAAATTTAAAGGTGAATTCCTAAGAGAAAAAATTCTGAGTATGTAATTTAAAAGCATCAAATCTTATTATAGGTAACCCTTGCATTTTAAATATGACAATTTTAAAAGTTGGTTCAGCAATATCTCTTTCAACTATACAGGTACATATTTAACTACAGATAAAGATATTTTCCTATCCAAGAAGATAATCTGTAGGATTTTGTTTTATAAAGAGGTGAATTACATAACAGTGCTTTATCTCAAAAGGTTTAAGGTTTTGTAAAAAAATTCTCAGCTCTTCAGAGCAGAATGTGACATTCTGGGTATATCTGATTTATTTGTGTCTCTGTGTCCTTTTCCTGAGGACCCCCAGGAGAAACTGCTGTCTGATTTAAGCAGGAAGTATTGTGCACTTCTTCTTAGTAATTGTTTTGTTTGTATCTATGATCATTGTAAATTTTATAACTTATAAACTTTTTAAGTTAGATCTATTTTTGTGGTTTATCTACAGAAGACTTGTGGCTTACTATGATATTTTTCTTTTTTTTTTTTATTCCACTTTGTTCCTTTTTTCTTAAGTGGCAATTTTGTCTTTTCACTTTATGCATCCTTGTAAGATATCTTAAATCATTTTGGGAACAATATGTGACAAGAATACTGGGTCAAAATCATTCCACAGCATGATCCTTTCTGCATTGGGAAATGTGTTTTCCAGACATTAGAGGTTGAAGAGTCCTCTCTATCCCTTCTGTACATTCTGTAACATCCCTCTATGAAGACTCACTTTCCAAGGAGTTGATACTTTGGACATATACATACTTTTCATAAAATTATTTGAAGTATACAGTTACTACTTCTATGATTCTGAGCATCTATCCAGTCCCTGCCTGCAACTGTCCAAGAAAATGATGCCCTTTTGATAAATATAAAAAGATAACAGCCACTAGGGGTGCTCACTTACTGTAGAGACGGACATCCTTCCTCACTGTGTAATCAGACACTGGACTGCCCCCCTCTCCGTTAATGGTCAGGCTGCGGTATGAAGTGTAGTCTAGAGAAAAATCTCACTGATACCCAGTCTTTGACATTCTCTAACTCAGTATTGCTAAACGCTCCTTAGAAAATTCTACTAGGAATTTCAAATTCATTATAGTACGAAAGGATATCTAATTCAAAGGCATTTCTGCTTTGATAACTTATCTACCTTAAAAAAATCACATTTCTTATTTCTATTTTCTGAATCCATAGGAAGGAAAAGAGAACATTTTTGACAGCATTTTAAAGATAATTGATACTGATAGAGAAAATCATATAGCTTTGAACTAGAGCATAAAAATGACAAATCTATTACATGTTTTTTTTTCTTTCTCTCTCTCCAACTTTAGGCATTTGTCCTAAAATGAATCTAATGCATATAAAGGCAGCCTTGTAATATTTCAGGCTTACATTTTGATGCACCTGTTATTAGAGCTTAAAAGTCTGCTTCCAAAAAATGAAAACGTATGTTGTACAGATAGCAGAGGGGAGGAGGTCATCTTAAAGAGAATTGTGACATTTTCTTCCACTGTATTCTCTCTTTAGTGTAGAAGACATATTTTACCTTCTCTGGGTAAAAAGGTTGCTTGGAAATAGAATAAGCTGGAAATAATTCTATTCCTAGCAGTAGAGCTTGCTAAACTGATTTTCTTAATTAAGAATTTAGATCAATAAAATAATTTCCATTTTGGCATATTGCATTCTTTATGTCAAAATGTAATTCCTCATTTTTTTTTCTGATACAGGATGAAACCAATATATTAATTGATGTGATGTGTAAACAAGCTCTTCAGTTATAGAAAGAAAACCAAATAAAATAATAAACAAATCTCTGAAAATGAACATTGGTATTTTTATAGAAGTAGAGGAACACATTAACCTAAATGGTCTCTCTTGGTCAGGAATTAATATAATAAAAAATGCTTTTCAGTGGCTTGTATTATTTATATTATCATTAACATCTAGGGGAGTTACTAGATTTTATACCCTCAACTTCTTTGTATTTGATATATAAACCCTGATATTTCTTTCTAAAATAATGTTGATGAGATTAAATTGAAACAATGTACTTAAAAGCTTTTGACATGTGTATGGATTTTAGGATGTGATGTCCTGAACTTGGTTCCATTTTCCTCTGATCCCAACACTACGGTACTTTTCTTTCATCTTACAACAAATGCTGTGATCTTTGTGCGGCTCAGTGCATCTGAGGCATGGGTAAAACTTGGGGTGAATATCTTCATTACAGTGCTGGAAATGGGCTAGAGGACAGAGCGTCCAACAAACACTCTGACCTTTGGCTCCCCAGGCTGAAGCTGAGGAATACATGTAACTAATTCTTTCACCCTAACATCTCATTAAAAAAAAAAAAAAATAGTGCACTTGCTTGTGCGCTTGGTCTTCCCTGCTTTCCCACTGTGAGATATAGAGATTCTGCAGAGCAGCAAGGTCTCCTCAGCCTCAACAGAGTGCTCACAGCCTGCCCTCTAATACAAGGCTACAGTCACACTCCACTGTCTTTGTACTTTCAGGGTTCCCACAGAGATATGTGCTCTCACAAACAAACCTGAATTTCTAGGAGCCCAAAAGAAAAATAAGAGCCCACCAAAGGAGGCTGAACAACCAAAGAGATGATAATCAGACAGAATAACCACAATACACACTAAGTGAACTTCTTAATGAGAACTGAATAAAAATAAGAAAAAAAAATAGAAAGAGAACATATGGAGACCAGTGAGGAGCACACTGGTCCAAAATGAAAACTCTAAAACTGAAACCAGAAATCAAAAGCAAAACACACACACACACACACACAACACACACACACACACACACACACACACATGCTCACTCTCAATGATAACTAAAAATAACGAGTCACTCCCCCAAATAAAAAGTCATATGAAACTTAAAAAGTACAATTTCATTTGAATTTCACTTTAAGAATAGAAGGAGAAAGTAGTTTCTGTTTAGATATAAATTTGAGATCTAGAACAAGAGTTAGCAGTTTTTCTGCAAAGGGCCAGGTAATAAATATTTTGGCCTTGTAGTAGCTTGCAAGTAGGGTAAAGTCTCAAGTCCTCAAAGTAAGTAAAATACACCTAGACATTTTTTAAAAAGATATTTAATGAAAGAGTATTCATAATAGAGGGGAAAAAGTAAAATTAAAAGCCAAGAAATAAGTAGATGACTGAGTAGATTATAGTACGTTCACACCATGTTCTACAGTATATGTTATGTATAATTTTCCCAAGGGAAAGAGTGGTAGCTTTTTAATTTACAGGGAAGGCTCAGGAAAGGAGAGGTGCTAGTCATGGAAAAAAAAAAACAAAAAACAAAAAACAAAAGATTAATAAAGCCATATGTAAAAAGAAAATATATAAATCTTAATTTATAGTACTATTAGATTGTTTATAACCAGTGGGTTGTGTTTATCCTTCTCCTGCTAAACATATCATTATTTACACAAAACAGTCACATGAAGAATGGCACACCTGCATTCTAAGAAGATTGAAGGATGGATGTTAGAGCAAGAAAGGCCTCAGGAATCAGGAGTCAGTCACCTTGTTACACACATGAGGGAAATATAATGCTACAGACTGTACAGAATGTTCACAGATCTGAAATGTATTAATGGCCAACTCAAAATAATTTTACTTAGGATTTCTATAAACATTTTTTTAAAAACCAATCCCTGTGTCCTTATGCCAGTTCATTTTGTACATCACAACCCAGATTACTCAGGTTTGTTTTCACCTGGATCGCTGGGAAAAAATTCACACAAAAATCAAAACCACGGGAAACATCACTGATGGACACACACTTAGAAGACCTTGAAATCGTTCCTAGTTCTAAGATAATGCTCTAGCTGTTGCATCTACTCATGGCTCCTAAGGGTGCTTTTGGGTTATTCTTTTTTCTATTCTAGCATGTGTGGTTTAGGTTTTTTTTTTTTTTTCTCTATGACTTTGCTGAAAACAAAGATTAAAAAAGTACTACCTATTATTTAACAAAATGAGCCTTTTAGTATTGAAAAATTTTAAACTGTAAAAACAAGACTTTCATTACTATAAGAATAACATACATATCAGCATTTCATTGTCTCCTTTCCAACATAACACAGTCATGAATGGTCATGAATTTGACCCAAGTACAGAAGAGAAAGTAACTCAGGAGATTCTGATTTGAGGACGAAGTCATGTGTGCATGTGTGTGTGTGTGCGTGCGTGCGTGCATGCATGCGTGTACATGCATGCTTTTAGCATACTAACTTGTACATCTTTTCATTTGGTTTGCTGTTTTTGTTTTTTAATCACAAATGGAAGACTGTTAATAAACTTCTATTAAATCATTAATTATAAAATCAGTCTGTGCTACTATTCCTATTCCACTTAACAAAAAGAAAAAAAAATGCAGTGGTAAAATCAATTTTGCTGAAATTTTGGTAGGAGAGGCCATACCAATTGACATTACAAACGTGCTGGGGGAAAAGGTTGTTTATATTAAAGTAATAATCATAGAACAAAAGGTGTCTAGAGGGAAATAAAAAGACACCAATGTTCTTTATATTTTATAGAGATATTTCCTCAGCGTGCGTTTGGTTTAAGATCTTTGACTGCCCACCCCCCCCCCCCCCCCACTTTTCAAAGCATATTTCATCTCAGTCATCCATAATGGTGATTGTTAAGTTTTATTCATGAGTATGTATTTGTATCCTAAGAATTTCAGTCTCATGAAGGCCTGATACTAAACATTCAGAGGTATTTAGGACAAGTTGCTTTTATTGCTTCTTTTTGTTGAAGAGAATAACTGAATAATATAAATGTCTCCTTTGGTAAGTAGAAAGGAGACACAAACAGTGCATGATGACTCTTAATTAAACTGATTGAATTGCAATTACAACCCTACCTCTTGCTAGCTCTTTACATTTGGGCAAGTTTTAAAATAACTCTCCTACAGAATTTTCTCATCATAAAATGAGGATAATAATATAATTGAAGCAAAGTGTTATTGTAAGAACAATACATGTAAAGATCTTGAAAAAAACCCTTACACAAAGTAAGTGCTCAATAAATGCAATCTATTATCATTGTGACTTGGTAAATGTGTCTCTTTCTTAGAACATTTAGAGCGAGCAGCAAAATGTGAGAATCACTCTTAGTGTCATTTAGTTTTGCTGTTTCATTTCACACACACACACACACACACACACACACACACACACACACACAAACTCTTAATTCGAGTTGGCCAGAAACATGCTTTAATACTTTTAGAATAAAGCCAGAAATATTAGCAATAAGATTTAGATGGCAAGATGAGAGCTAAGAAAGGGTTAAGAAGTACAATTACGTTTAATTGAGTCCTTACACTTTCCTAAGTTACCAGTCTCAGAGCACCCACATTATGTGTTTCAAGTACTGTAAAACTGCTATCATTCTTATTTAAAAGATCAAGGTCACTGTAGATTTAGCCTTCAGTTAGTTTATTCTATCATTGAAAACCCAAATGAAGGTGCACCATATCAAGATGGCATATTTCTTTCAGGTATTATAACAGACTAAATTGTGTCCCCTAAACTTCACGTGTTGAAGCCCTAATCTTTAGTACTTTAGAATGTGACTATATTTAGAGATAGAACCTTTAAAGAGATAATTATAGTTAAATGACGTTATAACAGTTGGGTCCTAATCCAAAAGGAATGGTGTCCTTATCAGATAATGCAAAGGTGCCTGGGGACATGCACACACAGAGGAAAGTCCATGCGAGGACACAATGAAAAGGTGGCTGCAAGACAAGGGGAGGTCTTAGGAGTAACGAACCTGCCAGCACCTTGATCTTAGACTGCCAGCCTCCGGAACTCTGAGAATATTAATTTCTGTTTTTTAAGCCACCTAGTCTGTGGCATTCTATTATAAGAATCTAGCAAACTAATATAGGTATTGAACATGAATCGCCATCATAATAGTTCTTGTGCTACCATTATCATTCCTAAATCAATCATATATGGATGGGAAGATATTTGTGCAAATGCAGTAGTCTTTTACACACTATACAATGTTTCTCCAATTCATGGAGGAAACACTCTATGGATTTTGCTTTAACCATTCTTTCTATCCTCAGCCTCTAGTAAAAAGTTCAGGTAAAGGTACCCTCATCTCCCAATGTTTACCTTCTCATACAGGGTGTAGGGGGGCTAGGGGAGTGAGATTCAAGGACTGCTTCTTTTGTCTCCAAGCTTCTACATAAAGGTCATAAAACTTGGAGCTGAATTAAGCTAAATACTAATCTCTAGCCAGCTCAAGACAATACTAGATTAATATCACAAAAAGGCTTGGCTTTCAGGGCCTGAAGAACCTAGGAGACTAAAGTATTGCTTGCTACTTCCAGCACTTCTACAAATTTCTCTAGGAATTTTAGTCTATCCTCATAGTTCCTGTGTGTGTGTAGCTGTTTTTCTTGAGGCCCAATGCCATCAGATCTTTTATAGCTGATGTGTCACCCTTGCTCATACTAATCATAAGAATGAAAACCTTTTGAACCCCATATGGCATGGGTCTCTTTCTTTTGAACCTGTCATTTGCCTGTGTTCTGTTAAATTCTAGTTAAAGGGGCCTGAAGATTTGGGGTAGCAGTTGTGTGGATAAGACAAATAGTAGCCAGATGGTTTAGCCTTATAATCAGCCGAGCCTTGAAGCCTTGATAATTCCAAGAACTGCAGAACATCTACATCTCCTTCAATTCTACGAGTCATTGCTTAGCAGGATGTAGAGTGCATCGTGCATAAATGCCTAACAAATGTTGCAATCCTCCTCTCTTAAGGAAAACTCTTGGAGGACCTGATCCCTACTGCCTTTGTATGGTTGTTAAATCCATTCCAGGTACCTCTTTAAAGGTACCTCTGCATCACTTGCTGTGGAACAGACTTCTAGAGCTTACCCACATCCCTTTTCTGTTGTTCCTGGTCACAAAGAAGACTAAGATTTCTAGGCAGGCTTCAGTTCTCAAAATAACATTAGGATAAGGCTATCGATTTTATCTCCACATTACACATGAAGAAACTAAGGTTTAAGTAGATAAATGACTTGTTTCAGGTTAACAGCTGGTTGATGGAATGATATTCAAACACAAGAAGTGGTTTCCAGGCTTGTATCCTTAAGCACCAATTTATTACTTATTGCTCTTTTGCAAAAATTAATCTCTCAAATTCCTTTTCACCTTCATGTTGTATTCCACAAATTTGTTGTATGATTTTGACACTGGTAAAATTAGGTTTGTAAAATCACTGTTCAAAATGGTTGGAGGTAGGAAGAATGCGAAGGCTGCATAAAGAACTTATAAAAAATGAGGTAAATTAGTTTGATAGTAGGAAATCATATTGAAAACTCAGCTTCCTTACTAGATAAACTTATATTGCTATTGGACCTATCAAATGCTCAAATAAGAAACTAATTAGACATTTGATTTAAAGAGCAGTCAATAACTTTTAGTATATGCATGAACGAAATGGCCATTTACTTGATGATCGTCTTCCTTAACTAACCTCGGATCATTTCCTTAGCTTCTACACCTTGTAAAGTGCACCAAAGAAGTGAGCACGGGGTCAGTTAAACTACAGGCTATTAGAGATGATCTAAGTCTGGCATCTCCCTCTTAATATTACACTATCGTAGCTTGTCAGATTTTACCTTTGAATTCCTGAGCTTATGACCAGATCTTTTCCTGCCCAGCTTCTATTTTCAGTTCACACTCCATGCTTATTGAATCAGGAAGAACTTTTAAAGGAGATATTTATGTCTAACTAATCTGACATCTGACTTTTCTAGGGGTTCTTACTTCAAAGCCTCCTAACCAGTTTCCTTAATTCTATTCTTGACTCTATCTATCCATTATCTGAACTGTATCCATGGCAATTCAAAAGTGATAAATAAGCACTTAAGTAAAGAAACTAGATCATGCCATCTTTCGCTTAAATATCTTAAAGGGTTTTTCTTGATATTTAAAATAAAATTCCAACTCTTCATTACAATCTACAAAGCTCAGCTTTATCTGGCCTCTGACCATCTCACGGGAATTCGAGTTATTATAAAATTATGTTAATCAAGATAGTGTGGTATTGGCAAAAGGACAAACAAATAGACCAATGATACAGAATGAGAAGCCCATAAATAGACCTATGAAAACATCATCAACTGATCATCAGCCAAGGAGCAAAGGAAATTCAATGGAGAAAGAACTGTTTTCAACAGATGGTTCTGGAATGACTGTGCATGTACATGCAGAACAATAAACATAGACACAGATATTAAATTTTTCACACACACACACACACAAATAACTCAAAGTGGATTACAGACATAAATGTAAAGGAAAATTTAAAAATAAAAACTTCTAGAAGATAACACAGAAAAAAACCTAGATGCCCCTGGGTTTAGATGTAACACCAAATGCACTTTCCCTGGAAAAAAAAAAAGTTAGACTTCATTAAAATGAAAAACTTTTGCTTTGTGAAAGATACTGCTAAGAGAATAAAAAGACAAGCCACATGCTGGGAGAAAATATTAGAAAACACATATCCTATACAGAATTTGAATCCAGAGTATACAAAGAAGTCTTAAAACTCAAAAGTAAAAATATAAACAACTACTAAAAAATGAGAATATGATCAAAGTAAACATCAAGATATATGGATGACAAAGAACAAATAAAAAAAGACACTCAACATTTTGTTATTAAGTAACTACGAATTAAAACAATGAGGAACCATTGCACATCTATTAGAATGGCCAAAATACAAAACACTGACAACAGAAAATGCTGGTGAGGATGTGTAGAAATAAGAATTCTCATTCTTTGTTGGTAAAAATGCAAAATGGCATAGTCATTTTGGAAAAATAGTCTTGCAGTTTCTTAGCTAAACATAATCTTACTGTATGGTCCAGCACTCATGTTTTTACCCAAAGGAACTGAAAACTTATATCCATACAAAAACCTGCACACAAATGTTTATGGTAGCATTATTAGTAATTGCTGAAATTTGGAAGGAACCGGGATTCCTTCAGTAGATGAATGAACAAAGTGGTACATCTATGCAATAGAATATTCGTCAGTGGTAAAAAAAAATGAGCTATCAAGCCTTGAAGAGACACCAAGAAACCGTAAATACATACTATAAAAGGAAAGAAGCTGATCTGAAAACTACATAGTAGATGATTCCAACTATATGATATTTTGGGAAAGTCAAAACTATAGAAACAATAAAAAGATCAATGGTTGCAAGGATTGGGTAGAGGAAGGAAGGGCATGAATATATGGAAAATGGAAATTTTAAGATAGTGAAACTATTCTACATAATACTGTAATGGTGAATATAAAACAGTACTCATTTGTGAAGACTCAACGGTCTATGCAACACTAAGTATGAATCCTTAATATAAACTATGGGCTTTAGTTAATAATGTATCAATATCAGTTCCTCCATTGGAACAAATGTTCCGCACTGACAGAAGATGTTAATAATAAGGGAATCTGTTGGGAAGGAGGTGGAAGGCACAGCGTACAGAAATTCTGTCCTTTCTGCCCAGCTTTTCCATAAACTAAACTTGATCTAAAAAAATGAAGTCTATTAATTCAAAATATATGACAAGTGGCTAAATAGTAATGTATTGATAAGTTTCATTAGAGGTCAGAGAAGAAGCATACGATGGTATTCTGGGAAAATTTGCCCTGCGATGAAGGTGAGGGTTTGGACTAGGCCTCCACATTTCTTAGAATGTGGACAGGTAGAAAAGAAGAAATAGAGAATCCCAGATGAGGAAGACAAATATACGAAAAACTGGTAAAAAAAATTCTTGAAATGTTATCTAAGCTATGAAAATGATCACTGAGGTCACTTGCTGCTATGGTCTGAATGTTTTTGAGCCCCAAATCCATATGTTAAAGTCCTAATATCCAATATGGTATGAGAAAGTGTAGCCTTTGGGCTTTGCCCTCATGATTAGGATTAATGCTCTTATGAAAGGGATCCCACAGAACTCCCTAGTCCTTTCCCCCCATGAGGGCCCTCACCTGACCAGGCCCTGCACCATGACCTTAGACTTCCTGTCTCCAGAACTGTGAGGAATAAACTTTTGTTGTTCATAAGCCACACAGTCTCTGGTATAAAGTTACAGCAGCCTGGTGGACTAAGACAGATGTTTTATTTTATTATTAGTAGTATTTTTTAAATACCCAGTATTGGTGTTTGTCAAGGTTAAATGGGATAAGCTTTTTCCTTCCAAGTAGTGAGGATGGACATGTGTATTCATTCAGTTATGCAGCATGGAAAGACTGAAGTTAACTGGTCTGCGGGAGCTGAAACTGCCTTGGGGAGCTGAAACTGGCCTTGCGTTGTTTCTATCTTATCTCTGTAAGCAATAGTCAACTGTGTAATTACCAAAGAAATTTCTTGAACAGAAGGTAGGCCATGTTTACTCAACCAGAAGCATGGGTGCTTTATAAAAGGACTTACTAATTGATAAACTTTTCAAAGTCTTAGGAGCATCTATTTCTGTTTAATTCCAACTACATCCCACCTACTAAACCAGAGGTTACAGCTTTTTATATGTATTTTCTTAAACGACCAAATGTAAGAGCTTTTACCAATAAGCTAATGAGCTCCTATGTATACCCCATTCTGATTTATACCAAATCACACAAGCATCCTCCTTATTAAGAAAATACATTATAATACATGTGTTGGAGGTTTAAAATAACTGTAAAATTCTCAAACTTGATAAAATGGGCAAGTTTCTGGCACCTGGATTATTGATCTCTTAGATCCTTCCAGAATAATGCCATTATCTGGGTTTCCTGCCTCTGCAATGAGTCTCCAGCCTGGATTTCCTTGCCTTCGAATTTTTTTCTGCAACTAAGATGCTGCCTTTATTATCGGCTGCCCTTTCCCTGAAACCTGCTTCCACCAATAGCCCCTCTTAGGAGACCATATAGATTTCCTTAGTAGCCAGCCCACTACGGTTCAGAGCCCTGTAGACATTGCTCTCCTGAGCCAGATAGATTTGTTTGTCCTTTACACGGAGGAATACGTGAAATACTAGGTGCGTTTATTATCATGAAATCATCTAAGCACTTAAACGTTCCAGATTCACTGACTAAATGATTAGTTTGTATAATTCTAAAAGCTCCGTGAGGTGGGTACTAATATTACCTCTACATCTTAGGAGAGGAAAATGAGGCACAGAAAGGTTAAATAATTTGACCAGTCCCACAGTTAATTCAGACGGTATGAATCCAGGTGGTCTGAGTCCACTCCGCATTTACCTGCACTTGGGTTGGTGTCGGTCAAACTTGGGATGCAAATCGGGTTGGGGGGTGGGGAAGAGGTTGGGAAGTGAAATACTTGCCCCTGGCTATTTGCTCTAACGGGGCTCAGAGGCACCTGCAGGGCAGATCTGCCCCTGCCCTTAGCCCCAGTTGGCGCGCTTACCTGGCTGCCCCAGGCAACGACCTCCGGAGCGTGCAGGCGCTCGGCGTGCGGCCCCGGCCCGGGGCGGGGCCTGGCGGGAGTCCATCTTCGCAGCCCGTGAATTGTCGGCGTGGCGGGGGCCCTGACCTCACAGCAGTCTGAGGAGTTGGCGATAGGGTAGCCATAGCCCGGACCACCGTGCGGGAGGCGGCGGCCACCCTGAGGCTCTCGGCTTTCCGCAGCTGGCTCGGCCCAGAGGCATGCGGGTAGGTGCTCATGACCCCCTCCAGGGCCTGGGCTGGGTGGGACACGCTGGCCGCGGCGCTCGCGCGGGAGGGGTGGGCGGCCGAGTTTGGGGACCCCACCCGGGTCCGCGCTCCTGCGTCAATAGTCGGCTCCATGACCTGTTGAATCTGGTACAGCAGCGGCCACTCGGGCGCCCCCGCGGTATCGGAGGACAGTTTTTTTTTTTTTTTTTTTTTTTTTTTTTTTCCCTCCAGCAGGTGGATTGCTCGCACAGCCCAGCTTTGGCTAAGTTATTCAAAACTTTAACTTCACCTTCACTGCACATTTGTCTATGCGCGCTCTACGTGCCAGGCAATGGAATAGGTCCCCAGCATGTGCTCCACAGCATTATTTGTGACAAGTAAGATGATATTTAGAATTTGTAGAGCTCTTTGCCCCCGTCTCAGCCATAAACCTTGACTCCACCATATGGCCAGGGACCAAGTACCTCTCTTATCAACCTTGTTCTGCAGACTGATGGGATTCTCCTTAGACTCTTCCTGGGAGAGATGAGAGGTCTCTGTTATATAAATTCTAGTGGCAGGACTTCGTATAAAATACATTTTCTAGTTGCAGTTACTGTGGATAAGCAATATTTCAATGAATACAAGTTTTGACTTTTTGTTTTAACACTAACAGGACATTAGGAAAGAAGTTAGTAGGTTTTGCCAACCAGCTAAATCTTTTGGGCCATTTTGCCTAGGAGCTTGGTTTCTTCAGATGTGCAAACCGATGAATGGAATCAGATAATCAGTTCTGAAATCTTGTTTCTAGAATACTGGTGTGATTTTTATGATATACAAATAATAATTGGCTCTTTTTCTTTTAGATTGTAACTCTTCACTGCCTTTTACTGGAGCTGCAGTTTGGGGGTAATCTAGGACTTGTATTCTCAATCAGATAAAAGTCTTTCATTTGTAAAATGCCAACCAGTAAAACTCCAACTCTGTCCTCAAGGAGACAATAGTAAAAGGCTTAGGTCAAGCGGATGCATCTTCTTGGCCCCAGGCTTGCATTTGAGTTGCTCATGCTCTTTTTAACCTTCAAAATGATAATGATAAATTGCTAAAGAGAACCACTTTTCATTTGTGCTTATCTAAGAAGGATCTTAATATTGACCTTACTCTTTTCATATTTGAAAGATTCCGAAAAACATATGGCAAAATTCTGAATTTTGCCTTGTTTTATATTGTGAAATGAAGGAAATAATGGATATTTAATAATTTAAAAACCTTTCAAATGATTATTGGAAACAGTTTTGAGAAATTTTTAGGTTCACTTTGAGTGAAGAATATTACCAGATTTTACCTGATGAAAGATATGGCCCCTGTCCTCACAGCTGAAATACCACTTCTGGGCTGCAGTCATTTGTGAATAAGTTCCTATGTGCTCTAAGGGATTTGTATTCAGAAATCAAGTTGATGGCTCTCAAAGGGAAGAGTGGAAGTGCTGAATAGTGGATCTGAACCCAAGGAAAAGACCACTAGCCTCTGAACTTCAAGTGCAGGGGACAGAGAGGCCGCACTGTATGGCCTCACTGGTTTTGCTGACTATAGTTGGATTCCCTAAAGCTAGTATTTGTTAATCCCTCTTCCCATATTTAGCTGCCTTGTTAGTCCTAGTGACACAGAAAGGGGAGCCAATGTTTCTGGGTTCCTTACTGTATTAGTTTTTTTATGGTTGCCCTAGTAAAATGCTACAAGCTAGGTGGATTAAAACAATAGCTTATTGCCATATAGTGCTGGCTGCTTGGTGTCTATAATTAAGGAGTCAGCAGGTCTCCATTTCCTCTGAAGTCTATAGGAAAGAATCCTTCCTTGTGTCTTCCTAGTTTCTGTGTATGGTTAATGATTGGTATTCTTTCACTTGTAGAAATGTTTCAATCTCTGCTTCTATTGTCATGTAATTCTCTTCTCCCTGTGTGTATATGTCTGCTCCACTTAATAAGGACACCGGTCATACTGGATTAGGGCCCATCATAATGACCTCATTGTAAAGTGATCACCTCTGCAAAGGCTTTATTTCCCTCTTAAATAAGATTGCATTTACAGGGACCTGGATTAGGACTTCAACATATTAGGGGGCAAACACAACTCAGAACATTGCTCCTTTTCTGTGTGCTCTGGCAAGTCACTTTTTAGTTTTGTTTCTTTATAATTATTCTGTACTGTAAAGGATATGTAAAGACCAGGGACCTGACTTCAGTATGAGAACTAAGAAATAAGGTCCATATGGCAATCTTTAGCCAGTGCTATGTTATTCTGTTATCTCTTTATATCATAATCTAATTCTTTGAATTTGCTTGGTATCACTTTTCCAGGGAGTTCAAAGTATATCCCACGTGCTATCTCAATCTGCGGATTTAAAACAGGTGCCTGTACTTATTTTTGTTGATACAGGCATACTTAATTTTATTGGGTGTAGCTTTATTGTGCTTTATGGATGTTGTGTTTTCTGCATATTGAAGGTAACATCCTTCACCAGCTAAAATATTACAACTCACTTTACTGCAGTACTCTATTGGGGTGGTCTGGAATCTCCGAGGTATGCCTATATTTCTCTTAACGTTTAAACATTGTGTTTATTAGTAAAGATTATCTGACCAGTTTGCAGCCTTGTGTTTAGAGGCAATCTCAGTCTTCAGTATGAAGTCTCTAATGTCTAGAGGAGGAAAAGTAAACTCTGAACTAGCAAAACCACTCTCCAGTGAATGGGTTGCAATCTTGGGATCAAGTATAAGAAGTTTCTGCTCCATCACAGTGCCTGATTTCAACAGAAAACACTTCTTTTTACATTTCTGTATTTTCACGCAGTTTTGGGTACTGTGCAATAAATTTGGTCTTTTTCCTTTATCTTGACAATTCTATAATTTTAAAAAATATCCCCCGAAAGAAAAAAATTTAAAATTATCATCGTAAATGTTCTAGAATTTACATAAATAGAGTTAAATCCTATGGTATGTGTTGCATCTCATCTCATCTCATCTAAGTCTTCAGTTGATTGTTATTTGGAGTTTGACATCATCCAGTAGAATAAGTCAAAGGAACATTCCTGGAGGGTGGGACCATCTAGATGAGTTCAGAGGAAGAAAGAAGAAAAATAATACCTCCTTTTTAATAACTTAAATTTTAGAATAGATTTAGATTTACAAGAGTCATGCATTAGTACTTATTTTTCACATTATGTCACACTCAGTTTATCTTACTAATATCTTACATTAATATGGTATCTGTCACAATGAACTAAAGTTGATATATTAATATTAAATAAAGTCCATACTTTATTCAGATTTCCTTAGTTTTTAACATATTGTCTTTTTCTTTCCAAGAACCCATACTGAGTTGTCTTATCTTCTTAGACTCCTTTATACTGTGACTGTTTCCCTTTATTTTTAGTTCTACATCTGTTGATTCCTGGTCACTGTCCTAGCCATTTTGCATATATTATTTCATATTCTCATCACAATTACTGAGAAGTAGAATTAACTCTTTTTCAACAGAACAGCTAGGCAGTTTGCCTGAGGCTGCATTAATAGTAAACAACAGAAAGATGGAACCCAGGGCCCAGAAGTTTAAAATCCGTGCTCTTTTCTAATTCTTTGTGTTTGTATCAACTAGCACTGTGCCTGCTGCTGAAACACAGTTTCCATGTCCGGATATTATTTAAAGGTTTGTTATCCTCAGCACTGCTGGCATTCTCTCTGTCGTAGGGTTGTTCTGTGTATTGTAGGATGTTTACCAACAGTCCTTCACCCTACCTGTGAGATGCTAGCTGCACTTCCACCTTTCTCACCTTCTATCAGCAACATAGTTGTGACAACCAAAAATGTCCTCATGTACTGCCATTTATCCCATGGGGAAAAGTGCCCACTGGGAACCAATAGGTTAGCGCTTCTTAAATTTGCAGTAGGTGGTAATAATCTAGACCTAACAAGTGTTGAATAAGCTATTACACTATGTTGAGATATGAGGCAGTTAATTAATTGGAACTTTTAAACTATAAGGACAATTTAAATAATGCATTAACTTACTGTTTCTTAAAATTTTGTGGGAAAACATGGGCTATGTGATATATTTTTAGTCCAGTCTCAGAATGAAAATCAAATTGTTAATTATTCATTTTGAGTGTTTGTGTTTAGTAAGTCTGTGTGTATGTTTACATTGGGTCCAGTTTAATGATGTGTATATTGATCTCAAGAATTTTAATTTAATCATACTATTTGAAATGATTGCAGAAACTTTTTTCTCCCCTTAAGTAGTTTTCACAGCAGGGCCATGGTTGATGCTTTGTGGCTCATGATTGGTGCTGGCTGTCTGCTTGTCACTTTTGAGCAAATGTAATTTTCTTGATGAGTGTAATTTATGGCTTGATTAAAAAAAAAAGAAATTATAATTTGATTATTTAGTGTACATTCTTAAAGCAAAGATGATTCTTAGTCTTACAAAAGTTACATTGGTATTCAATATTTTAGATGTTTAACCCTTTCATTAACCTTTTTGGTCAGATCCAAACATGTAGGAAGGACATACCTTTGCTTTTGAAAAAATAGCTATTGTTTTCAAACAAATAAAAATGAAGACTGCTTGAAAAATGTTAACTGGCCTAGAATTATGTGGTGCTTAAGAGCATGCGTGGGGTGCTGTAGATATAGCTTAAAATTTCTGAGCCTCCTGTTAGGCTTTATAAAAGCTTTGTATCTGACAATCACATATGTCCCTAATCTTCATTCCTTATAGATCTCTTCTATTTTGTTTAGTGTTTAATGCCCATATCTAAATGGAAGGAGATAAAATTTCAATCTCTGAACCATTAATCTCATTAATTTCCACCCAAAGTAAACTTAAACATAGTATTCAATATTTGTATCAGTAGGTGAAGAAACCAACCTACAGAAATTGTCTCTTATTCATGGTTATTACAGCTGGTCAATAGACTCTTAGATTTCTTTGGTCACAATGCTTTTAGAAAATACTTGACCAGATATAAAAGCATCAAGATGTGGGTAGTGATGAATTTTAAAGAGTTTTCTAGGTCATGTGAAAGCGAGATTTGAGGACAAGCTGAAGCTTAAATTCTGATGAGTAGACTTAACAAAATATTCATTGAATGTTTCTAGCCTCTTGAATTCTGTTTAAAAATCACAGTAACTCACCTTACTGAACTATAGTCTGCTATACCAATATTTATTTCAACTGTTACTTTGTCTTAGACACTGTAGTTTCCAGTCGGCATGTAGGGTGTCTGTATTTGAAAAAGTCAGTGTTAAAAAACAAAAAACAAGTTAGCCTAGTGTGAGTTTTGGCATGTGTACTTGACTTTAATGAACCTGATCTAGTTTGGTCTGTGGTGGTAATGCCTGAGGAAAATCTTAAAGTGCAATTGTTGGTAATTGATGGTGAGTGAAAACAGAAGACCTGAAAGTGCTGAGTCGAATCCTTCTGGAGGAATCATGAAACCGTGGCTCACAGGTGCATACTCTCCTGCTCTAGCCTGCTCTTAAGTCTTTACACAGTGTTGTTCAACCTGCAGAACTTCCCAATTTCCCATATTTAAGCAGCAGGTCATAAGGGGAAATGTAATTTTATACCAACTGATCCCCACCCTGCTCCTAGGCTATAAATTCCCACTCGTTCTTGCTGCATTCGAATTGAGCCCAGTTCTATGCTAAGCTATTTTCTCCTATTGCAATAGTTTTTGAGTAAAATCTATTTTTACTGCTTTAAAAAACTGGAAATTTACTCTTTACCTCTTAATTTCCCTCAGTAGATCCTCCTATTCCATGTTGTGTAGGTTTATATTCCCTTCCTCTCACCACTTTTACTCCCTTCACTTGTCTTACTGATCTCAAATTATCAAGTGACTCAGCCTTACCTTTTATAACTTTTATCTAACTTACTTCTAGTTCAAGTGTTAGGGTTTATGTGTTTTTTCTTTATTATTACTTATCCAAAGTCTGTTTTATTGTTACTTGAAATACAGTCTGATCTCTACAAGTTTTAATTTTGCCTGTTTTCCTTTCATGGTTACCTCTTGTGCTTGTGTCCTATGTATAGTCTCTATTATAGCAATTTTTGCTACACTACCTCATTTTAGAAGTGATTAAGCATTTTTAAATACGTTTGGTTAGGGGTTCAGAAATCTTAGAGTTATTTCTTCTAATCTGTGTGGCTCTTTTAAAACTATTTCACTTAATCCAAGTCTCCAATGAAAGATTAACATTAAAATTATCTGGTAACTGACTTTTCATAATATTTAAGGATAACATTAAAAGATAGTATATATTTAGTAGTTATGTAACTGAGGCTTATGGACTAAATGTTTATGATCCACCCCAAATTTGTATTTTGAAGTCATATCTCCCAGTGTAGCCATATTTACAAGTGTCTAAGGAAGTGTTTAAGTTTTAATGAGGTCATAGGGTGGCATCCTGATTTGATAGAATTAGTGTTCTTCACCCCTCTGTTCATGGCAGTGCTATTCACAATAGCCAAGATAGAGAAACAACCTAAGAGCCCATCAGCAGATGATTGGATAAAAGATGTAATGGCGCGCGCGCGCGCGCGCACACACACACACACACACACACACACACACACACACACACAGGAATATTATTCAGCCATGAAAAATGAAATTTATCATTTGTAAAGACATGGATGGACCTAGAAGGTATTATGCTGAGTGAAGTAAGTGAGATAGAGAAAGATAAATGCCATATGATTTCTCTTATATGCAGAAACTAAGGGGAAAAAATGAACAAACTAAATGAAAACAGACTCACAGGTGCAGAGAACGAACAGAAGGGGTGGGGGATTGGAGGTGTGGTTGAAAGGGTGAAGAGATGAAGAAAGATAAATTAGCTACAAAATAGTCACAGGGATATAGAGAACAGGAAACAAACAAACAAAAAATTAGTGTTCTCATAAGAATCATGAGAGCTCTCCCAGCTCCTCAACATGAACCGAAAAAAGGTCATGTGAAGACATAGAATGTAGCCCTCTTCCAGCCCGCATTCTGGACACTAGGGATGACCTGGGTTTTTAAAAAAATTCTGTCAAATGCCTGCTGCTATCTCTTTTCAGTAGACACTGACTGCTGTACCAGTGGGGAATCTAGTTCCAGCTTAATTTTCCAGTTAATTCTCCATAATTCAATTCTTGAAACTGCTTGCAGGCTACCTGGAAGCCTGGCAACAATTACTTTTTGTTTAGTACTTGATTATGAAGTATCTTCAGTTAGATATTTTAAAAAATTAAAAACAATCGCTAATTATTTTAAACCAATAGAGTAATGGGTAAGTGGTAGATTACAGTTTTTGGTAGTGGAAAGATAAAAATATACAGTAAATTACTTTATTACTTTATATTCGTACTTTTCATGATAAAAATGTTAAAATTGCTAGTAGCTATGTAACAATTGTGCTATAAGTGGACACAGTGTAGACACAGTGTACTACTTTATTTATTACAAAACAAAAATGAATTCCAAATGATCCACTTAAAATTTGTGACTAGTGCTTTGAAGTTTTAATATCCTTCAAGAACATGTGCTTTTATGTTACACCTTCTTTTTTACCTAAAAAGTTAGGAAGGTAATTTCAAGCAGCAGTTTCTTTAATTATAATTTCCTTTAATTCCTTACTATTGAACAGGTACATATTGCATTTCTTTTAAGATTATTTAAAGGCAATACTAGCTTCTCAATTTCTCGGCCAAACTATCTTAAAAATAAAGGAAGGGATATACTCAACACAAATTCAATCCTAAAAAAATTACCACCACTGACTTTTTAGAGGCTCACTGAAAAGTGTAACACATAAAAGGGCAAATAATGTATGTATGCATTAAAAAATATATATGGTCAGCAAGCTCATGATTAAGCCCTGTTCTATTGACTTAATAAAAGCTAGTTATTTTTTTATTGCTAGTTTTTTCTTTGTGATTTTGCCAAATATCAGCTTATTACCATGGAAATAGTGATAGGAAGTCCTAAATTCCTCCTCAGTAAAGATCACATAGTTAATTTGCACTTTTTAAAAAGTGCTCAACTGACAAGCCTACATAATAAGAAACTTTAAATATTAGTTTATTCCTGAAAATATACATATGCACATATTCAAAAGATGTTTATATCTCTGATAAATACCCTGAAGTCATGTAGACCGTTAGGCCAAATCCCAGTAGCAACCCTCAAAATTTAAAGTTTGGAACTTGTGTGTGAATCTGTTGAATTTTTTTTTTTTTCTTGAATAGAGATGCTACCTACGTCTGAAGATTGCACTGAAGATTAATTTATGTAAGACAGTAGAGTGTCTTGCTGTAACTGTTCCCTACTACACGCCCTTCCTGATCACAGTGCAGCTGCACTCCCTGATGATCACGCCTGCTCTTCTCTCGCGTGCGCACGCCACCCAGGCCATGCGGGCCCCTCGCTGCTCTCCTAGCAGAGCAGACTCCCACTTTGCTCTCTCTCTTGGCCTCCTCCCTTTTCACAGGTTAAAAGGAGACCTTCTCAGAGAGGGCTTTTCTGACATCCCATCTAAAATTTTGTCTTCCTTACCCTGCTCTACTTTTCTCGGTACTGATCCGATGGATATTTATTGATGTGTCGTCTGTATCTTCCCACAAAGTATGAGTCCATGGGACAGGAACTTGCTTTTCTTCACTGCTGTGTCTTGGCACATAGTAGTAGGTACTACATTTCTTAATGAATTTCTTTTGCTATTAAATCTTAGAAAAAGACAGAAAACCCTACATTGCAAAGTAGGAAATTCACAAGAATACCTTTATCATGATAGTTTAGACAAAGGGAACAAACTCTATTCATCTTTTAGTTTAGTATATAAAATATTAGGGATATTGGTAGGATTTTGTCTACATTTTTTGAAATAGTAAATTAGGCTAAGATCTGAGTCTGGATAAATTTGATAAAATACAGTGAACTTTTGTTTACTGGTTATTTCCTATAATTTTTTGTTCATATTATATATTTAACAGACAATTAACAAACCGTTTCCTTCAACTTAGAGTATAAAAAATGTTACAGTTTCTATAAAGTGGCATGGGAACAGAAGGGGAAGGCAGACAGGCAGGCGAGAACCAGGATGCAGTGTGCTTCATGTGACATATTAAGGCATATAGACTGGATCCTGCAAGTGTTGGGAGACCACAGAAAGATTGTAAGCGAGGAATTATTTTTCAGAAGTCATCCTGGCAGCTTTCTGGACAGCCTTTTGGGGAAAGTCAGTTAGAAGTCTATTGCCATATTGTAGGTTACAGAAGATGAGGGCTGAACTAATAAATCAGTATACGGCTTGACAATAATTGGATGCTTATGCTATACAAATTTATATTTTTAGAGTGAAATGTAACCTGAAGACTATTTGTAATTACCTGTATTCTACAATAGAACATCAGAATTTGTGCTAAAAGTTACCTTAAGAATCATGTAGCCCTGTCTAATTATGCACTTGATGAAACTGATATCCAGGTAGATGAAGTGAGCTGGTTAAGTTAAGATAATGCAACTTGGTCAGGGCACAGTTAGTTGTCATGATTCTGTGATGGAGGAGTATATGATTATTCTTTTTAAACTATGGAAATTAACAAATATAAAAATGTAGCCATTTCCTGAAGTGTAGAATGATCGTTGTTGTTGTTTTGAAGTTGTACAATTATTTTGGAACTTCAGCTTGTTTTTCTCTATTTCCTAGCTAAAGTCCTCTATAATAGATCACATATAGAGTTTTGAAATAAGAAATAGCATGTTGGAAAAATAATAGTCTAGGGTTGAGATCTGAAGTCTAGTCCTGACTGTGACCCTAAACAAGTCAATTAGGTTCCTGAGTCTTCATTCTGAATTTTAAACAGTAGAGTTTGGATTATGGTGTTTTATTCAGATCTCTATATAGCTTGTTTCTAGTTAAAAAAAGCAAAGTGCTCATTAAAACATGCAAAGTTCAATTTTTTATTGGTGATACATCACCCAACTATATATTTAAAAAATTACATATATATGTATCTGAGTGTGTAGAAATTTTAGCTGCTTGCAAACATGAAGTAACAGATTTGGTACTATGCTTATGTTTATTTTTTCTTTGTTTTTAAAAATAATTCCTCATAGGGAAGGTGAGGAGCTCTCTGCAGCAATTGACTCCTTGGAATACCTTCCAGAGCAGATGGTGTTGGACATAAGCAGACATTTACTTAGTGAAAGAACTTCTGTTTGATGTCCTTAGCAAATATTATAGTAGTAGGGAAGCTCTGCTAGATTACTTATCTGAAGTTCATAATGGAATTTCAGAGCTCTTAGGTAAAGATCTTACTGAATACTAGAACCTGTCTTCTAGGGGAATGGGAAAATGTTAATTGTCCTCAGTGGAATCAAAATATTCAAGCTAGGTGGGGATATAGGTTAATCTTGATCAAATATGTGGTCAGTGTTCAAATTTTCTCATCTCATGATTTTGACTGGTTTTTTTCAAATAAGGATACAAATGTGGTCCATGAATTGCAATTGATAAATTTGCTCCTCAAGTTTCTTAATTTATAGATCTTTTCTCTATATATGTACTTTTATACTTTTATTGTGTGTGTGTGTGTGTTTATTGAAAAAACTCACTGGTTGGTTTTGAGATTCTCACAGTCTGCATTTTGCTGATTGTAAGCCTCTACCATGTGTTCCTTTCTGCCTTGTATTATAAGTTGGTCATTAAAACTTTAACAACTTTTTAACCACGTTAATGATTATTTTGGAACTGCTCCACTGTTAAGATATATTTGGTAAATAGACAATTGTATAATTTGGCAAGTTGTATAATTATAATACAGTTTTATTGTAAGGATGAATTATTTCATACCTAATAGTTAAAAAGTGATTACATTTGATCTGTCTTTTAATGTAGACTTTTAATGACAGGTGGGAAAACTTAAATGATGCCTTAGTATGCTCGTATGTCATAATTTTTCTTTCTCTAAGATAACTGATACCGGCTATTCTTTAAAATCAAAAAGGTTGAGGATTCACATTTACAGTATAATGTATTGAAACAGGAAATAACTTTATATAACAAGTTAGAACTCGAATATAACTGTTTACATACCGTAGGTAAGGGAATGCACCTCTTTTAACAGATGAAAGAGATTGTTCATGATTTAAAAATGAGGAAATTTTTCAGAAATAAACTACTGAAATTTTGGTGAAAGAGTTGTTAGAGCCACCAGTGTACTTTCGATTTGCAATCTTTATTTTGCACATAATTGAATAACATGTTTATTTGACAGACAAAATTCACACGTCTCAGGTGTAGACCAAACTTATTTTCATGCTTCTAAAATAAGCAAAGTTCTTGTAGATGTGATCACTTCATAGAAAATATTCTAGTAAAACCATACTCTTACGAATTAAGGAAGTTGGCCATGTTTACTGCAAGCATTGGCAGACTTTTAAAGTGAACCTTCAGTGCTACCCTGAATGCCTTAGACAACTCTCTTGTGTTTACTAGAACTGCCGTTTGCTTTGTGTTCTCATTCATCCAACCATGATGCCTTCTAGGGGAACCTTCTCTACTTATGCACATGAAATCTAGGTGATGGTGAGCCTTGCCGCAACCCCATTTGGGTAAACTGGAGCTGAGCACGTGATCCAGGAGCTGCTCACCTGTAGTCTGAGACTGACCTAGTACAGGACTGACCTAGCTTGTCCAATTTAATTATATATTTGGGTAAATTAAATTATGAGAGAATAGCAACTGAGAAAATAGACCATTCTGCAGTGAAGAAAGGGAAGAGTAGAATAGTCTTCAGTAAGAAATGGATGTAATGGGAGAGATCCTGTGTGGGTGGCCTGAGGAGGTGACAGAGTAGTAGCTGATCGCTGGAGTAACTGCTGGGTTTCCTTCCAAACCCTGTGTACTTTTTCTTTTCTTTTTTTTTTTTTTTAAAACTTGAGGTAATTTGTGTTTCCAGTCCTGTGGCCTCAAATCAAACCACAACATGTATCAATGTACTTCAGTATTTACAGAAAAGAATTCAAAATATATGAACAAATTACAGATAAACCATTTCAAATCAAAACTGGTATTGTCACAATGTCCTCTCCATAAATGAAGACTGATATTCAAATAAAGTACGGAACTCATACTTGGAAGGTGGGGAGTGGGAATGAGCGTTAAAACTCAGAAGTGGTTCTAATCCGGTTGCACATTGGGATCAATTGGATAGCTTTTACAAAGCCTGGCCTGGCATCAAACCCAGAGCTTTTATGTAGTAATGTTAGAACTTAGCCCCTAGGAAGCTCTAAGATATAGGTAGGGTTGAGAAGCACTAATCTAGAGATGTTTGAGTACGTTCATCTTGACGCAAGTGACAATGGAATGTTTTACTTGTGAATCTTAACAGTTTCAGTTAGTCAGTATCTTGAGTATTTCTATCCTAAAGTGAATCCTCGTCTGATAGCTTCCTTTTTTTTAAGTAAAAATAATTGCATTCAGCCTTCAATATTTTAGAAATACATGCTGACATGTATTTAGAAGTAGTGTTTGAAGCATTAATTCCATACTATCTTGTTCTGGTTACTTAAATTTAACAAATTTCATAGACTAGAGTTAAGAGACTTGATTATTACCTTCATGAATCTAATTTATATACCATTTATGCTATTTAAAGCATGTTACAAGTAAACAATGTCTTAATATTTTGAAGCTTCAAACTCAGAAGTAACCCTTGAATAATATTAGTGTTTCTTTTAATTATTTTTTTAAATTTTGTATGTTTATATGTTCATGAGAAGTGGTTGAATTGGAAGAAGAGTGTGTTTGGTACTACTGCGTGTTAACACATATATATGTCCATATATATCTAGCTTTCTTTCATTTGATATTAGATAACTGAGCATTAAACGTTTTGAAAAAATAAGTTTATAACCACCTAGTATTTAAAAAGAGCATGTTTATTTGTGCATTTTTTGAAATTATTTTCAATTTCTTTATCAGGGTATGTAAGATAATTTATAATTAACTTTTAAGTGCATCTCTAATTATACCCCATAAATTCCTAGAACTAGTTCTATAAACCGGTACATATTTAAGGCTCTAATGCATGTTTTCTATTATAACAATTATCTTTGAGAAGTTAATATATTAAATATGTACTTCAATGTATATAGAAGGAGTAATACATATGGCTCAGTAAAATACTCAGCATGATTATTTAAAAAAATTTTAGAGGAAAACTATATGGAAACATTTTCTATTTTAGCATTAATTTAAAAGCAATATGCTTAAAATATTGAAACATTTTAGAAGTAATAGTTAATAGGCAATACTTTGGTCTCCTAGCCTCACTTTTGATCTAACCAGAGGATTATAGAACTCCCTAATAGTTTGTTGCCATTTTTGTATATTTCTCTCCATAATAACTTCATCAGTTTTTTATATAGATTCCAAATACTTCTCACCAATTATTACTATTTAATTCCTATTGCTTTTAAATGTAGGACTATAATTTATTACATTTTTTGCATTGACAAAGTTATTGCTATTTGTAAATTAATTTTGTAACCACTCATCTAAGTGCATGCTATTATTTCCTATTTATTTATTGACTTATTTCTTTAGAGTATGTACACACTAATTTTATCTGCAAATAGTTATAATTTTGTCTTGTTTTCCACCCTAACACCTTTTTATATAATTTTCTTTTCTAGATACTTTGATATTCTTTCTTTGCAGAATGATATTAAGTCAGAAAAATAATAACACATCCTAATATCCCTGAAGCTGACAGTTATTCCTCTAGCCTTTAATCTGTTTTTAAAGATGAATATTTGTAGATATATACATACATATTTTCAACTATCTGCATAAATCTAGTTTTTTTCACATTAAATAGAAAACCAGTTTTCTCTGAAGTGATGCCAACCAGGTCTGAGACATGAGATGTTCATAAGACTTATTTTAATACCTGAGTCTCACTTTATTCTTTCACTCATAGTGTCTGTTGACCATCGGGACTTCTGATATGACAAAATAGTTCTTTCATTTGTTTTAAATCCACACTCTGGAAGCTCTTGTTATGAATGTTTGCCAGATTACTGTTTTAGTGTATGGCATCGATCGATCACCTGTATATAATTAATGGGAATAAAAACATCTCAGAGTCTATATAATGCTGATGATTGGTCAGTAAAAGTAGCAAGTCAAGCCATATATATATAGATAGATAGATATCTATCTATCTATATATATAATATATTGTATATATAATATATATATATCAGCTCTTAAGCTAGTTTTTGTGACATGCAGATAATACAAAGTAATAATCTTTATTAAATGTTGAATTTATCAGTTCAAATTGCATTTCTCTACAGCCAGTCTTTGTAGAAATTTGGCGTGCACTGGATACCTGACATTATGCTAATTTTGTAGCCTGTTGGCCTTTTCATTGTTGGGGTTCATTTCCTTTTGTCTTTGATATATAGCACAGAAAAAGTGTTACTGCATGCATGATTTTTATTTTACATGGCTTAAGTCATGTGGTGGGGAGAATAGATCCTTAAAGTAATTATAATTAAATTATGAGTTAGTAACTGTAAAAAGTGTACCTAACTGTTTGCGTCTACAAAAAACCGGTACAATAAGGTGTAAAGTATAAATTTTTAACTTTAACTAAATTTAACAAACATTAATTTTGTGGTTTTTTGGTACTTTATAGTACAAAGATCAGTAAAATATAATTCCTGCCCACTAGCAACTCAAATTTTTCTATTGATATATATTGATTTAGTTCTTAACAATTATAAATTCCTTTCTATATGATTGTAAGGTTCAACTGAGTTTGAGAACGAACATATTTTCATTCAGAGGACTTCGATATAAGTCACTTTAATTGAACTGTTTCATTTACGGAGAGAAGCTTAAGCTTGTTCACCAAAAATTGTTTAAATATTCAAACCCTTGAGACCTTGGACTTGGTATATATTCCACTTACACTGCTCCTCTCATATCAAGATTCATAGCACCTTTAACGTGCTGTCTGTTACTTAGCAGAGAGATTGTACCTTATCCAGTTAGCTCTGCAGTTCTCTGGACATAGTGCTGTCATTTTCTGGCTTTGACAGGTGAACCTGACATTTTACACAAAGTGAGTTTCTTATATAAGCTTTAAAATACATAGACATGTATGTCCAGCATTTAGGTGTTTGCCCTTATCGTTTATATGTATTATAGCAATGCTTATATTTTGTGTTATATAATTTCCTATACATAGTTCTTTAGAGTCATTGTCTAGTATCCAGTCTCTGAAGAATCTTTTAAGTCAGTTAATTTGTTTAAATAGTATTATGATTTCTATGGTCTAGTAATTCAATTATTCATTGTCTTAATTGCTTTAAATACTTTAGAGCATAGATGAATTCCATTTCAAACCAGTTAATTTCATTGGTCGTATTGCCTCTTTTTACATGTTTTTAGTATGAAGCATTACATATTCCTCATTTCTATTAGCACTCTCTTTCAAATGCTAATCTCATGAGAGCATTTATTCTTTGTACTCCTTGAGAAAATGAAATGTAGGGGAAAAATCGAAACTAGCAAAAGCGTGATTCTTAACACATTTAGAAAAATGGTAAAATTATATGGCGGTGAGGTCAAGTGATTGAAAAGAGACATGCAAAGACTACAAAATCTTCCTTAGTATTTTAACTTGCCATGTTCCCAGAAAAATAACGTGTCTAATATAGAATGTTATTAATAAAATCAGGGCAATAGAAAATGTTATACTGAAAAGTGATGTTTGCAACATGCATAATTACTCTTTGAAATACTATTAGTACCAAGGCATTAATTCAGAACTTGAAATATTAAATTAAAAAAGTAACCCTTTCCCAATGGGATTACCTCATTGCAAAGGCCGTAACTTGGATTGAAATGGCAATAGACTGAAAACTGCTATATATGATTTGTGTTAGGGTTTTGTTTCTCAATTATTTTTTTTCTTACTACAGTTTGAGATGATTTAAGGTGGGCTTAATTTAGAAGGAGTTTGTTAAATTCTGTAATGAAGCTTTGTCTATAATTCTGTGCATATGTATTTACTTGAAAAGATTTTAGATTAATTTGAGATTTTTAAATACCTTCTGTTCATAACTCTAATTAACACATAACATTGCAAAGTGAAGGCACTACTATTCTTAGAAGAAAACTTGATGTCAACCAATAAAGTTAAGAGTTAATTAAAAATTTCAAGATACTCAATACTAGAATGTATATTGTAGAGGATATTATCAAAAATTTAAGATTAGATGATGCCTCTAAGAGTATAATTAAATCAAGAGGAGAGATTAATGCAATATACTTTTGGGGCAACTTATAGGACAGCATATAATCAAATATATCTGAATATATACAGTAAATACTCATTATTGGAAGTTTATTTTTCTGAGTGTCCTTAATGTTTAAGGAAAACAGATTATTTTTAATTAATTATAATGTAAATTAGTGTGAACTTAGAATTTCAGATCACTTCATTATTTTCATCCAGATAAGGATATGTAACTTCTCATATCATCTAGCAGATTAATGCTACTCACCTGAACGTTCAGTCATTGATACTGTCAAGCAGTCTTCTGTAAATAGGAATACTTGAACACTTTGCACATTTTCTCTATACTTTCTAGACACTTGAAAAGCATTTTCACTGTATCTAGAATTCCTTTGAATAGGTGTCAGTTGGACATGGAAAATGGTTTTCTAAATCACTATTTCTGTCTTGTGCTTTCCTTAAAAATACTACCACTATCTTAATCCATAACTATAATAATTTTTAACGTATGTGGAAAACTGATCTTAAAGTAGATTATTTTGATTTGCCTTCCAAATCTTCTCTAAAATCACGACTTAAAATATAATTTTATAAAATCCATTTATTTTTACCTTTAACTGTGTAATATGAGTAATTACATTTCATCAGTTACATAGTCAATATGATGATTCATTAAATATGAGGCACAGAACCATTCATAAGCTTCATTAAATATCTAAAATTTTCTCAAATATCTATATTCAATAGTTTATTTTTAAATAAACTGTGATTATGAACTTAGTGTTGCAAGTGCTCTTAGATATCTTCCATTTCAATCCCTGAAATCATAGATGAAAGAAATGTTTCTGGGAGAAATTAAATGACCTTCCCAAATTCTTCAGCTAAGATCTGAACTAGATTTCTGGACTTATAATTCATGAGTATTTCATTTGGTTTACGATTTGCATTTATAACCTCTGTGACAATCCATAACATTAATACATATAAATTTTACAACATGTAAGAACACATATACACTCATATTTACACCCATATATTTTTGTGCATGTGTTTTTGCTGTTATTTAAAATGAAAACTCTCCTTAGAAGAGTTCTTTTAATATCTTTGGATACTGGTGCATTTAGAGCAAATAATGTTTTAATAGTGATGCATAAGAAGTAAGTGTGGTCCTACGACTTCAGATTTCAGAAGGGGGAAGTTACTTATCTAACCAAAACCAAATGCATACATGAAGAAAAAGCCCAGTGCACTGTGGAGCATTTCTGGGTGTATTAAGTCAAGGTATCCATACAGATCTTATGGACTGCAGCTGTGGGGAAAAAAATAAAGCCTCATCTATAATTTGGTAGCATGGATGTAACAATTGAAGTGGTCTTTGTGTATGTAAGGCTAAGAACTTGCAGAAATATTAATAAGGCTTAACAAAAGCTGTAGTATGGCATTACAGCTAGGCCAGAATTGACCAATATTATTGTGATCACAGAGAAGATTAGTATTGCTTGGTCTGTGAGAAAAGTTATATTGGTCTGAATAAACAAAGGTTATCTTCCTAACTGAGGCTTGTTATTATCAGTTGTGTTTCTGAGAAAGTCCAAGTGCCTAATTATATTGTCTAGGGTTCTTTGTTCCAAAAAAAAAAGAAAAAAGAAAAAAAAAAAGAAACTGATTCTAGCTAACTTAAGCAGAAAAAGTAATTTTTTTTGACAATATATTGACTACCCACAGATTCAATAGGAAGGCTCAAAAACCAAGGTTTGGAAAGGAGAAGCAGAGGCTGGAAGAAACAGAAATGTCGGCAGTACCCTCAGGTGAGGGCACTTATTTAATCAATGCTGCTGGGTCCTCCCCATCATAGGAAATTTGTTCTGACAAGGATGACCTGAGTACAGAAAATTTGGGGAACCCAGTTCCTGATCCACTTACAAGGAGGTGGTAAAATAAAACTCAGCTCTCATAATGCATAAACCCATAACAACAATATTTACATTTTAATGCTCACACTACTCAGTTCTTTTCTGAGAACATTATTCTTTAAGTAGCTAAAAATCCAGTGGAGTTACTTATCTTTCTCTTCATAGTTGTCAGGAGGCTGTGATTTATGAAAAGAGCAACCAAACTGTCTCACTGTAGAATGTACAAGGAGTGAGATGTGAAGGAATATGTGCTTCTGTATTTACAAATAGAAGTATTAGGATGTAAATAAGTGCAAAGTCTTTTTCTTTAAATTCAAAAATATAGTTCTGTAATTTCAATTTCCCTGTGAATCTTCAAGTGTGAGGATTTTCTCAAAAAACACTGTTATTCAAAAAGGGCTTAATTGAGTCATTAGTTTTTGAGTTTTTCCAATTATACTGTAAATACACATTATATATTTACAGTGATAAAAAATACTCTTCAGCTCAGTGACTTAAGACTCAAAGTATTAGTTCTGGTCTCAGGTTAGTTCACTCACGTATCTGTACTTTGCTGTGTGTTGGGCATACATTCCCAAATCTGGCTGAGTGCTCTTCTGTAATTGTGAGTCAACTGGCCAGGAGGCTGGTATAAGATAGTATGGGCTGGGACAGTTGTGTTTAACCCACTGTGGGCTACTTTGTGCTTGTTCATATGGCAATAGCAGATTTCAGGAGTAGTATTGGAAGACTCTTGAGGCCTAGGCTCAAAACTGCCAAACTGTCTTTCCACTGAGAGCATGAATATCACAACCAACATGGTCAGACTATATACAGAAATAGAACTCTTACAATCTGCAGTACCTTGTCCAGAATGCCAATCTGTTATTTGCAGTAACCAGTCCAGGGGCCAAACTATCTCTTTCAGCTAGCACACGAAGTCAAACAATGACCCCAGAACAGTCAGACCTAGGTGGCTAGGGCTTGATTAATAACTGACAGTTCCCCTAATTTTTCACTTCTAACTTCAGACCAAATGGAGACAGCCAATTATGTAGCCCTAATCAATCACATAGGATGTCCCACTTCTTGCTAGCCTGCCTAAATCTTCCCCATGCCAACAGCCTCTCATCAGGGTGTACTTGAAACCTTCCCTTTCCCCACACCGTAAAGCTTTCCCACTCTTCTCCCTACCCGCGAGTCTTTGCCAAAGCACACGTGAAGATGGCTGACTCCCTGTTACAGCAAACTCTGAAGACACAGCTCTTTTTTGTTCTCATTTAGGTGGTCTTCATTTACGTTTACATCATTATGGTCTCTTGGCCAAAGAAAGTCCTAAAGCTAGCCAGACTCAAGGGGGGAAAAGAGGAACTCCTTCTTGATGGGAAAAGCTGCAAAGTCACATTATAGAAAAGACGTGGTGTGTTGAGGGGTTGTTTTTGCAATTATTCTATCAAACTTACCACTGTGGGCAAAGAACTTTTATTCAAGCAATACGAAATTCTTTATGTTCAGTTTTAATAGTTATACCAATGAAAGGAAGGCAAAAGTAACTGCTTCTAATTTTAGTATTTTAAGAATTAGCTTCGCATTAATAGTTCAGTAAACTTTATAGTACACCCTCCCCACTTTTCCTGAATAGGTCCCTTAAATTTACTGATTTTGAGAAAATAATTCTCTGCAAAAGTCATTCTTGGTGCATTTAAAGCAGTGAAGGACATGCATTAAAAAGTAACGTCGGGATGTTGTCAGGGTTATTGCTAATTCTTGAGAGGCATCACTCCAATCTTCATTTCAGGACCATCTAACATATTCCCTAATAGACTGCCCTTTCCTGTTTGTAACACTGGCTTTCATACCATTGAACTGACAGCATCTTATAATGAACTTTGATTCTGAGCTTTGGAAAAAAAAAATAACAAGAACTAAAACCTTCACTGAGCAATTTTCTTTCTGGGTAACATGCAGCACTTACTGCCAGAACCAGTGAGACAATTTTCTGACTGATTTGAAAAGCTATGAGAAAGAAAAAATCTGAAGAAATAGCACATCTGCACAAATTCCTCCCTAATTGTCTATGTACAGTAAAACTTCAATAAAATAACTGAATCTTTCAAAAATTCTATGCCTCAGTAGAGCCATTTGTCAATTTTTCTCTGGCAAACTGAGATGCTGCTTGCCTAAACTAATCAAATTACATTGTTTATATACAGGCATACAGGCATAGTATATTCTCAAAAGACTCAAAGTGTCTGGTATTTTGGTTAAAATAATAATTAACAGAAGACACTTTATGCATAAAGCATTTTTCTGAGGGAGGATCAGAACAAATCTGCAAGCAGAATGTAAATGAAAATACAGAATTGCAAAATTACCTATAAATTTTGAGAATCAGATAAGGCATGAGTTTTGTGTGTTATATATACTCTGAAAGTGTGAAGTTAACTAGGAAGGAAAAGCAATTACCTCAACCCTTTATTGTGTTATAAGACAACTTTTCTTATAACTTGTATTGTGACTATTTAACACATTAAAAGATAAAAATCCTATCTGAATTTTAAAATATTTTATTTCTTTGTCCAAGGCAAAATATTTTCAAAGAAAAATATAATATATTGAAAAGAAAATTATAAATGCAACTTTAAAATCACCTGAAATAATAGCCATCCTAATAGAATAGGTGATAACTCCTGGTTTTGATTTGTATTTCCCTGATGATTAATGATGTCGAGCAATTTTTCTCGTATCTGTTGGTCATCTGTGTGTTGTCTTTGGAAAAATGTCTATAGAGAAACTTTGCCTATATTTTAATTGTATTTTTTTTTTTTTTTTACTATGAGAGTTCTTTCTTTTTATTTATTTTGGATATTAACCCCTTATCAGATATGCAAGTATTTCTCCCATTGCTGGATTGCCTTTTCATTTTTTGTTGGTTTTCTTTGCTGTGCAGATGCTTATTTTTATAATGACTTAAAAAAAAAAACTTTTATTATATTAGTTTCCAGTATATAGTATATCGGTTAGACATTTATACAGTTTATTAAACAATCTTCCTAATTGTCTTCCCTCTGGCTCTGTACCTAGCCATTACATTACCACTGACTGCATTCACTATGCCGAGCTCCCCATCCCCATGACCATCTATCAACTACTAATTTGTACTTTAACTGCTCACCCCTTTCTCCCAGCCGCACAACCTCCCTCCCCTCTGGCCAACACCAGATGGTGCAGATGCTTTGTAGTTTGATGTAGTCCCGCTTGTTTGTTTTTGCTTTCGTTGCCTTTGCTTTTGGTGTCAAATCCAAAAAATCATCTGTAATACCTATGTAAAGGAGCTTACCGCCTGTGTTTTCTTCCAGTTTTATGGTTTCAAGTCTTATGTTCAAGTCTTTAATTCATTACGAGTTGATGGTTGTATATGATATGAGATAAGATAGTGGTCCTGTTTCATTCTTTGGCAGGTGGCTGTCCAGTTTCCCCGCACCATTTATTGAAGAGACTGTCCTTTCCCCCATTGTATATTCTTCTTTGTAATAAACTGACCATGTATGCATGGGTTTATTCCTGGGCTATTCTTTTCCACTGGTCCGTGTGTCTGTTTTGATAGCATACTGTAGTTTTGATTACTATAACTTTGTAATGTAGTTTGAAATCAGAGAGTGTGATACCTACAGTTCTTTCTCAAGAAAGCTTTGGATATTTGGATTCTTTTGCGGTGCCATCCAAACTTTTGGATTGTTCTGTTTCTGTGAAATGTGTGATATTGTGACTTATAAGAAATACATGTTTGGTTATTCAGATCAAAATATATTTCTCATATATTTGGTCTTTATCCAAAATTTCTGGCCCATAGTTCCTGGAAGTCTTGAGATTTTTTAAGTGTTGAGATTGAAAATTGTTTCTATTGTGTTAATGAGGTGACTTTTAGCACTCTGGATGGGGTTTAGTCTCCAGTGGAACCAACCATATGATTAGAGGTTTGGAACTTTCAGTTTTACCCCCTACCCTCCAACTTTACAGAACTGGAGTTTGAATCATTGGCCAGCAACTTAATCAGTCATGACTCTTAAAGAAACTTGCATAAAAACACAAGAGGATAGGGTTAGGAGAGCTTCCTGATTGGTAAACATACAGAGATATGGGAAGAGTAGCTTGCCTGAAGTGGGCATGGAAAGCTCCATGGCCCTTCCCACATGCCTTGCTCTGTGCATCTCTTCCATCTAGCTATTCCTGAATTACATTCTTTTACAACAAACTAGTGGCCTAGTAACATATTTCTCTGAGGTCTTTGAGCTTTTCTAGCAAAACAGTTGAACCCAAGGAGGGGGGTTGTGGGAACCTCTAATTTAGAGCCAGTATGTCAGAAATATAGGCAACAGTTGGAACTTCTGATGAGTATTCTGAGTTGGAAGGGATCCCTTAGAAGCACAGAACCTGGGCTTATAGCTAGTATCTAAAGTGTATATGTGTGTCTGTGTGTGTTGTGGGGAACTCATGTAGGACCAAACCCTTTCCCTGTAGGATCTGTGTTATCTCTAGGGTGATAGTATCAAAACTGAGTTTAATTCTTGAACACCCTACTGGTGTCTGATGACTGCTGGTGTAGGGTGACTCCCCATCCCACCTCCACAGTGGAATTGGGTCCAGAAACCCAATTTAAATGCCCCTGGAATTTTTTTTTTTTTTTTGAGAAAATCATTAAAAAATTTTTTTTAATTCACTTGATGTAATTTATATAACTTCCAGTTTTACATATTTTACCACTTTTACCTCATCTAACCTCCCCTCTCCCCCCCCACCCTCTGGTAACCACTAGTGTGTCACTGTATCTGTGAGTCTCTGCTTGTTTGTCCTGTTTGTTTGTTGCATTTAGGTTTATATTCTACATATAAGTGATATCTTGTGGTTTTTAATTTTTTTATGTCTGGTTTATTTTACTTAGCATGATTATCTCAAGGTCCATCTATGTGGGAAGCAACTGAAGTATCCTACAATAGATGATTAGATAAAGAAGCTGTGGTACATAGATATAATGGGATATTACTCAGTCACATGAAGAGATGCGATACTGCCATTTGTGACAACATGCATGGCCACTGGAATTTTGATAGGATTACATTATCCTGTAGATTGCTTTGGGTAGTATGGACATTTTCACAGTATTCTTCCAATGCACAAGAATATCTTTGCATTTATTTGTATTGTCTTCAGTTTCTATCATCAATGTCATAGTTTTCAATGTATAGGTCTTTAACTTCTTGGTTAAATTTATTTCTAGGTATTGTATTCTTTTGATGCAAATGTAATGGGATTGTTTTCTTAATTTTTCTCTCTAATAATTATTAGTGTATAGAAATGCAGCACATTTTTGTGTATTGATTTGTATCCTGCAACTTGACTGAATTTGTTTATTCTAACAGACTTTTAGTGGAGTCTTGGGTTTTCTGTAAATAATACAGCTGCCCCTGGGTTTCCAAAGGGAATGGTCCAGGACTCCTGAGGATACCAAAATCTGCAGATGTTGAAGTTCAATATAAAATGGTATAACATTTGCATATAACTTATGTATATCCTCCTATATACTTTATATCATCTCCTAAATATTTATAATACCTAATACAATGTAAATGCTATGTAAATAGCGGTTATGCTGCATTGTTTAGGTAATAAGGACAAGAAAAAAGTCTGTACTTGTCTGGTATAGATACAACTATTACAGGCCAAATTACATGTACACATAACCCAATATTTTTGATTTAAGGTTGGTTGAATTTGTGGGTGTGCAATCCAGCAAATATGGAGGACCAGCTTTATGTTATCTGCAAATAAGGACAGTTTTACTTCTTCCTGGAGATTATTTCTTAAGTTATTTTTTAATTGAATCATTTATATATTAAGGATACTCTTTTCATAGTCATCACAAATTTTTATTTTTAAATGTATTTACTCCCCCTCCTCCCCAGAGAGTAAATATAGAAATCAATTTCTATAGATTGCTCTTTTGGGGGTATCTTATGATTTACTGGCACAAACAAAAATCATATATCTTCTCTTTTCCTTAATTTTAGAATTTACTTTATATACTTAAATTTTTAATAGTCTAGAATTTATCCTTCGTATTTCCTTCTTTCAGATATATGCTAAATTTCTTTAATTCCCCCCCTATTCCAGTTGCTATTACTAATAATATACTAAATATTCAAAAGCAAAAAATTTGGTAACATTCAGGCATGACTAATTGATACAAGTTAGTACACATCCAAGAAGTGCACTGAATGATAGTCATCCTTCCCCAACCCACACTAAAGCATAACCTCTGAGGAAAGAAAGAGCTGGGTTCATAATGTGTGAAGCATGAGCTATTATGTCATCCACAGTTGAAACATTGAATTACTTCCAGTGAAATATATTGCAATTTTATTATGCCAACTAGATGGAGCCTCAATTTGAAATGAGAGTAGAAACAGTAACACGATAAAGATGTTCAATATGAAAGCAGTTATTTCTACAAATTTACACAAAGTTTAAATTTAGAAAAGAGTCGGAGTATGTTTATCCTTTTGAAATTTTGTGAGCATCTGAGTGATGGAGACTTTATTTTAACATAGTCATTCCAAATAGGTCCATTGCCTTAGGCACCTGGCAAAACAGCATATTACCTACTTAGATGTTCATTAATGTCACACAGTTTTATGTAGGCTTAAACAAAACAAGTAGGCAACAACAACAGAAACAGCAAAACTTTATCCTTGGTGGTTATATCTTCACTATTCTTGAGTAATGCTATTGACCATATACTTGATATAGTTATTTCCATAATATCATTCTTTCGGCCATCCTTTAATTATGTGGCTGTTTTTTTTCTATCCTATTTGCACCCTACTGGATAAATAAACCTCAACATTGCCAGGATTGTAGCTTCTATGTATCACCTCTTTCAGTTTACATACTCTGCTTGAACAACTTAAACACATTTTAAATATTGAAAGAAATTAAATTCATATGTATACTAGTAGCTTTAGATCTTGCATGATCACTGTCAGAATCTTGAACTGATTTCCACTCATTTAAATAGGAAAACGTGTACCTATCTACTAAACGGTATAAATACATTGCAAATCTGAGGACATTCCACAAATCCAACCTGCTCTAGCCTCTAGGAAACTGGGGAATACAAAACAGTGAATGATCCTGGCCTGGATCTTTCGTGTTTTTCGTGCCTGTTTTGCCTTGAGTTAGGCCATATATCTGCTTTCAAAGATAAGCAATTTCAGGTCTCACTGTGGCCAAAGGCTTCTGTTCTTTGGTGTATAAATGAGCATAAGATATCTGAAAGGTGAACAGCCTCCATCAAGTGGAACTGTTGGCAAACTGCTCCTTCTGCATAGATGATGCTCTTACATTTGGACAGCTATATTTGGGAACTACAGAGTATGAACAGATTTGTATCCAATGATTTTTTGATTTATACAGAAAAGAAAACTAGTAGAGGCTGGAATTAATTCTCACTCCCACTAACTTTAAATTCTGTTCACCAACTAAAATGCTCTTTGCATGTTTCAAGCCCTGGAATTTTGGGGTACCTGTATCCTAGCAGTGTTCAAGTGAGGACCATGGTACAGTCCTACCTAATCAGCCTTCCTCAAAGTGCTCATGATTTGGGGAATGCAAAAAGACTGCATCCTGTGAAATTACTAGTCTCTTCCCTATTCACACCACAATGTTCTATGGGCACTCTCTCAATTTCCATAAAATTGGTCTCTGTCTAGTTTCTAGAATCCATTTAGAGGCCTAGTTTTAAAAAATGTGACTTCATCAGAGATATCATAATAAAAGAAGAAAAGGTCCAGGCTTTGAGGTAAATCACTGAATTCTTATCCAAATCCCACAGATTATTACCTTGGGTAAATCATCTAATTTCTTTGAACCAGTTTCCTCGTGGTGAAATGGTGATTGCAATACCATAACGACTACTGTGTGTCTTAACAAGAGTACACATGGGAACTCTGGCTCAGATGAGGTCCTCAATAAACAGTCCATTTTGGGAGCCTATTTTAGAAGCAGGCACTAATCTGGTAAGGAATAAAAGCAGCAGGACAGCTTTAAAATGAAAGAGACCCTAAGGGAACTGCACTGCCTCAGAAGTGGTCACTATCTGCAAGATCACCTTGCTCTCAGGGACTTTGCACTTGCAGTTCCCTCTGCTAGGAACGTTTACCATTGGCATTGTTACATAGTGCAGTAGGTCTTCAAATAATGGCATTTCATTCAGCATTTTTAATTGTCACATTGCTGAGATACTGTTGGAACTTATATCTTGTTCATCTGAATCAGCCTGGTAACATTGGTTTTGGTGTAGGTCATTTTTTTTTTTTTTTTACAAGTCACAGAACCTGTCAACTGCATAAATAAGGACTTACTGTTCTCTATTCAGGTCTCTGCTCAAAAAGTCACGTCCTCAGAGACGACCCTCCATCTCTCCTAGTTCTCTTACTCTGCCTTATTTTCCCCTCATCATTATATAACATGTTGAACATTTGTGTGTCATAGAATGTAATTCTCTGAGCATAGGCACCATGTTGTTTGTAAACTGAAAATATCTTAATTCTCTTTATAACCTTTTTTGCCTCATACACCGGGCCTCCCTGTAATCCTATGTCTGTTTTAAATTTATAATTGTATTTTCTCTCTTTTCAGGTCAGACTAATTCGAAGAACAAATTAACTCATACCTTGCATACTGTAATAGTTATATATTCTTTGAATAACCTCAACTATAAAGCACTACTTTTCTTTGGTATATTTTTCCACCACTTTCATGTCCAAATGATTCTTTTTATTCTAGAAAATATTTTTTTTTTTACATGGTTAACCCATCAAGACGCTTGCTGGGCATGGGAGATCTGAAATGGAGGCATGCATTAACAATGAAAACAGCGTTTTACCAGGATGACCTTTTCATCAGTTCTCTTGGTAATTCTTCACTGAAGGTTATAATTTTGCTTTTACAGACCTGTCAATTACTTCATGTTTTCTCTATATTACAGATATTCAGGTCATGTCCTACCTCCCTGTGAGCCTATAAACTCCTTGAAGGCAAAATCTAAGTCAGGTTATTACTGCTCTTTTATAATTAGTTTTACACACTGCCATTTATAGAGTAGCTATTCAAAATGTGCTGAATGATTAATGAATGAATAAACAAGCACATTTTAATGAGAAAAGACTGTTAACTGATGCTATAACATTGGCTTAAATGCTGCCTACACAATTTATTACTCTTGTGATTTTAGGCAGGTTGCTTCAACTTACTGTGTCTTGATTCTTTATCTATATAAAGGGGCTGAAATATTTTGTCAAACGATTTTGAGAACTTAATAAAGATGCCCCTGGTAAATACAAAGTAAATGTTGGTTCCTTTCTCCAGGCTCAGAATCCACTCTCTTGGAAATACCTACGCTCTTCCTGATAACGTTGGAAGTGGGCAAACGGCCTATGCCTTCCCTGGGGACTGTACTTTCTTGTCTCTTTCTAAAGTTGATTAGAGGCCCAAGAGTCATTTTAAGGCTTTAAACATCACAATTAATTTTAAAGACAGGTTTCTTGTTTCCTTTGATAGCATTTGTATCTAAAACCTGGTATGCTGCATACTTTATAGCTGTTGATTTACCTACCAATAGCCACTTCTGTATATATTTTTAAAGACATATTTCTCAGAACAACAATATATTCGGTTTCTCATCTGCTGTTCCTCTCTTGTTTTCTAAATCTGTAGTTCTCACATTTTGAGTTTATGAACCCTTTTCCCTCTTAAAAACCTTTAAAATTTCAAAGACCTTCTGTTTATTTGAGTTATATCTATCCATATAAAATTAAATATTTATTTAAGTGTTTGTTTTAAATCCACTTAAAAATGTCAGTCCATTGTATGTTAATAGAAATAACTTATTTTCATAGAATATGTATTTTCTTCCAAAATGAATGTTGTATTAAATTTATTGAGTGACATTGGTTAATAAGATTATATAAATTTCAAGTGTACAGTTCTGTAATATATCATCTGTAGATTGCATTGTGTGCTCACCAGCCGAAGTTTAGCCTTCTCTTGTCACCATGTTTGACCCCTTTTACCTTTTCCAACCTCTCCCCAACCCCTCTTCCACTCTAGTAACCACTATACTATCATCTGTGTCAGAGTTTTGTGTTTTGTTTAAAATGAGTGTTTCGTATGTTTTGCAAGCCTCTCTGATGACTAGGCTTAAGGGAACACAACTGGATTTTCATATTTGCTTCTGCCTCAGCTTTTTTGTAATATACTATCTTGGTCGAAGTACACATGTGGAGAAAATTCAGCCTCACATGATACATTGTTGGGAGGGAGGAGTATTTGTAATGGTTGTATTTTTAGCATATTTTGATACTGTGCCATACTGAATAAGTGGTAGTTTCCTAAAGTTTACTTGTTAATTGAAATTAATAACTTTAGAAAGCAAATTGAATTGTTACAAAAATCCATTATAATATTTTACACTGTGAATGGATGTTTTCCTCATACATAATTTTAAAAAACGTATTGGGTTGACATTGGTTAATAAAATTATATAAGTTTCAAGTGTACATTTCAGTAAGTACATCATCTGTATATTGCATTATGTGTTCACCACCCAAAGTCAAATCTTTTTCTCACACAAAATTTTATGCCATATTGGTCATTTAGAATGTATGGGTTCACCAAGTCATTATTTTTTTTAATGTCAGCACACTTTATGATACAATATTGAAAAATTGCACTTATAATTAACCACTGGTATCATCCTGCATAAGCCTTTAAGTATCATGTCAAGCTAATGACGGCAGATAGAAGTTTTGAGTGAAAACTTGAATTGTATCATTGGCAACAACTACTCTCAATGATTTTCCTTCATGTGACTGGCTCACGTAACTCATTTTGAAAAGAATATTTGAAAATGCCCAAGTTGTCTTAACCATGGTTTGTTAATTAGTCCTTGGAGTGAAAATGATATTCCATGAAAAAAGCTTCTGGTTAGATGTGTGTCTCAATTGTACAAGGGCTTTACCTTGAAACAACCATTGTTCTTTCAGTGTGAGTAAGAGCAAACACAAATTAAAAATAATTATCCCTGTGCAAAATAAGGGAGACTTCTTCCGCCTCTCTTTTTTCTTAGAACATTTACGTTAGAAATCTTGTAACTTTAAGTTCCTCCTCCATCTCTTGAGTTATATTTAAATCTCTTTAAATAAGCCTCTTGTTACCTTAACATCATAGGATGGCTTTTCTCAAGGACCTGGAAATCATATCTTTGGAATATAAATATTCAAGGACAGTTGTGCCCCATCTTTCAGTTTCTCTAAAGAGGGTCTGAGACAGAGTAATAGCTTAACTTTTGGTTGATGCCTTGCTCCCTGTTGTAAAACTACTTCCTGTCATAAAAGCAGTTTATTTTTCCATTATAGAAAACCAGTGGACTAACACAGATGTTCATCCCCATTACCAGGTGAATTTCACACAATTGTGTAATAGGTGGTGCTGTCAAGGCCTCTTGCTTGTATGTGATGGGCTATATCTATTTGTCTATGTAAAAGGGCGATATTTCTTTTTTTACAGTCTTAATGGATTGCCTTTGATGTGCGTCTCATTCTGGTTTAATGCTTATTCAAAAACAAAACTTTTTTTTTCTTTCTTTTACTACTTTTGTGGAGAGGTTTACTAGGTTGGGAGAAGATTTTGCTTCCAATTATATTTTCTCAACTGATTCAGACGTGTTTTATGTGTACTTTCTGTTTTGTCACACAGGAAATTAAAAATGTGTGAGCACAAGATTCAAGATTTAATTAAAATGATAATTTTTAATGCTTTGTCAAGGATATTAAATGAAAAAAAATTTTTTCTAAGACTGCTCAGCAGTGAGGAATTCAACTATTAGCACAGGTTTGTGACTATGCCTTTACTATTGGTTTTGTAACATTACTAAAATGTATATAAACAAAATGGAAAAGGCAGGTAATATCTTAGCATCACTAGAAACATGGTTTTGAACTCAACTCCTAAAACAGTGTTGTTATCCCCAGGGGTCCCCAGACTCAACTAGAAATTTAATTCAAAGTACATTAAACCTATCAATCTTAGGCGGGAGAGTCACAGATTTAAGTTTTTTCCCCCTGAACCATAAGATCTAGTTGAAGAAGTGACTGGGCATCACACCCTTAATTTTGCATGTTAGCCAGAGACAAAACCCTTTTGAGATTTTTAATAATGGGGAAAAGGCCATACTCCGGCTCATGGAAGCATCTTAAGAGACCTTTTAATTTAAAATTTTTCTTAGTTTTAAGAATTGTCCATGTCTTCTGGTGACTACAAATACCCGGCTTCCTCTAATTCCTTTTGATTTTGCTTGTAGGCGGTCATTACCCCCTGCACCCTGAGTTTATCTATTTTTTCTAATACCTTGCAAAATGTACCTAGCAGCAATCAACCTGTACTACTAATGTTCTTACAGTCATTAAATATTAAAGTTCATTAGGTATATTATCTACCTCTTGAACGCTGCAGTAATTACCAAATATTTAGAAACCGTAACATGTAATAATACTATTATTTCAGCCTCCAGTATTGGCTTCCTCAGCAGTTAAAGATTTATAGCAATGACCCTCGTTTGATACTAATTTCTGTAATAGCAAGGATAGGATTATTCTGCAGAATAACTAACCTTTAACCCATAGTGTTTTTAGTACCATCATCTTTTAGTGTAACAAACTGAAGTATATCTTGATAAATGTGGCAGAGAAAGAGATATTTGAGGTTTTTAACATTCATAGTTAAGTACCGCACTCTGGAAACCATCACCGACTGGACAGAACTAGTCACAATAGCCTTACTCAACTGTAAGAATTATGGGGAAGTTTGGCTGCCAAAAATCTAGTCTAATAAGTTACTAAATATGACTTTTTCCCTCAACAACTTTTTTTAAAAAGTAGCCGTTGATACAGCTGAATAGGTTATGAATGTCACAATTAAGGAGAAAAAAATTATGATCATCACTACCAAAATTACTAATAATACTTATTCCCTGGAATCTCTTTGAGAATGAACATATCCATTTAAATAAATGGAATTATTTTCTTGATCTTAAAAATTACAATTAAGTATCCTGAAATAGAGACAGTGTGTCATATTTAGTTCATATCTGTTATTCTAACATAATAACATTAGCTTAGTGTCAGTCTAAAAAAAACCTTAATATTGGTATGAGTTTTAAAAAAAGTCACTGCAGTGGTTAGGTTAAAAGCAACTTTTTTAGAAGTATATGTCCTGGTTTATTCAAATAGACACTTTATGGAGAGGTTCAAGTTTAATTAAATATTTACTATTGTAGTTAAATTACTGGAATAGAGTTGTAAACCCATTTATTATATATTTAGCCCTGAATCCTAGAAAAAGTTCCAGTTTTTAATACAGATTCCAGCCTGAAGATAGCAGTTAGAATAGATCACTTGAAAAGAATGTGCTGGCTTTTCATAAAATTACTGATTATAAAAATAGACCTCACGACCTACAAATAATCAAAACTTTTTTCAGAGTTTGAGTTTGTTTAACAATAGAAGCAAGTAGAATTAATTGTAGCAATGACTCTCTTAAAAATTATTTTTAAATTTGTAATATTTGTAATGGTAGCATGACATTTTGATTGAGAATTTCAAATGTGCTTTTATTTTAGGGAACTTAAGAGCCTGGACGATATTGGTTGCACAATATGCTACCATGTGTTAATTAAGTTGAATTTCTCAGGTTTTTTTATTCTAACATCTAACTGATAAGGCTAATATGATGTTATTATTAAATCCTTCAATAATAATAGAATGCATTTTAAAACACCTCTATATAAACCTGATATATAGAAGATTACACACCAAATCTGCATTTAATTATAGACATTATAAACCTCAAGATAGAATGGCATCCTTGAACAGAACATAAAAACAAAAGCATTACCAAGCCGATTGAAATTCAGATGAGAACTTTAACTCCATTCAAGAGCTAACATGATACCGTCTGGGAATTCATTTAAAAGTTTACCTTGTACAAGTTAATAATTCTGAAAGTGCTGTGCATGTATAATGGTATTGAACAAATAATTAAAAAGGCAGATGGTAGGAACCAAGTTTCTCACTATTGGAGGAGGAAGCTACAAATAAGAAAGAGAGAAGGCTAGAATAAACCATATGTTGCTGGATTAGAGACAGACTCATCAGCATGAACTCACGGATAATGTAATTACAGATGAGTCGATAGGGAAACAATTATAAATATTTTTATACATGGATTAGTGCAAATCCTTTCAAATTCAGAAATAAAATTGACCCCCCAAATTAGTAAAGTAATATTAGTAAGAGTTTATTATGCATGTAAGAACTCTTGGTGAACTGGAAGTTCTCAAACCAACAATGGGACGAGGCTCAGAGGTACACTGTTATAAGACAACTTATTTAGTAAGAATACAGACACTTTATTCTTTATGGTTGATTAAAGCATTAATTTTCCTGGTGATAAGAGATTGGTTAAAAGTGGCTACTTCATGCCAATTTTGAGAAACAGCTTAACTTTCATTATGATTTTCAGAGCTATAAAGTGGCACAAGTTAAGTTTTGCTTGTGCAAAATTAAGTTATATTTATGTGCCTTATATAGTTTTGTCATTCAGAGTATTTTCAAGGTTGGTCTCCATTTTGAATGTGTGCATGTTTGCACACACATCACATACACATACACATATATACATACACACACACATATACACACACATATACATACACATCTAACTTCCTAATTCTGTTCATGGGGAGAACTTAGAAGTAACAATGCCCAGTGGCACTAAGTACATCCAATACCTACATCTTGGTTTCAGTACCATTCTTCTTGGAGAAATAGTAGATACTAGGCAGGAATATGGAATATAAAAGGTGAGCCTTTAGTATCTTGTAGTATCAGAAAGTAAAGAAATGTATGGCGAAGGTATATCACATGGACAGGAACTGAAAGAGCTCCTGTGGCCAAAGCTGGAAAAAATCGAGTGATAAAATAATGCAGTGTTAGACTATAACCCAAACTATAAAATCAAGAGCCATGAGTCCATGTTGATAGAAATAATCAACTGATTATATAAATCAGGGAGAAGTGACATGTTTTCTATATAAAAGATTTTTGTATATATTTTTGTATACACCTCAAGGTGTAGGAAACTAACTCTGTCTCTTAATTATGTCCTCTGCTTAGTGACTTGCTTCCAAAGATTCCAGAAAGGAAGGACGGTAGTGACCTGGCTAACACTCTGTCAGCCTGGTGACCAAGGCTAACATTATCAAAGGAAAATCATGTTAATAGCTCACCCCCTTGATATGTATTGATGATAGTGGCTCTTCACTTATGTGGTCATCTTGCCAAAAGCCCTCTTACTGTGATAAAAATCTCAGACTAACCCAAATTGAGTTATGTTTTACAGAATATCTGAATAGTACTCCTCAAAACTTGTCGAAGTCATCAAAAACATGGAAACCCGGAGAAATTGTCACAACATAGAAGAGCCTAAGACGACAGTGATTTAATGCAACGTCATATCCTGAATGTGACTTTGAAACAGAAAAAAATAAAATGAAATTCAAGTAAAATATAGTTCAGTTTTAAAAAGCCCAGCACACACCCTAAGTTATTTAAAATTACTATGAGTATCATAGCTCCCTTAGAGTTAAAAGAAGTTGAATACCCTCAGAGACCTTCTTCTTTGATGAGGCTGAACATGTAGCTCATATCATTGAATATTCTAAAAATCTTAAACTACAAGAAGTTTTGCTGAAATAGCTTTGCTATAGCTTGCTTATCATTTTATACTTGTCTTTGTTTAGTAGTTATTTTGATTTGTAAAATTACATTAAATTTAAAGTTAGATTTCAAAAGTATACATGGTCATTTCTTAATATGCTTGTTTATGAAAATATGAAATTGTTACATTTGTCCATCATCTAATATGTTTTTGGCACACAAAGAAAATAAAAAATATCAAACGCAGAACACAAGATTGAACTCGAAATACTAGATTATTGTTATAAGTATCAACTACAGTGTTATACTTAAAGCATTTGTGTGATCAATTAAGCTGGCAAAGAAAATTATCTCTAGTATTATGATCTATTTTCTGCCTGTCTTATGGGTGCTAATATTTATGATACTCAGATTCAAATGGTAGATTTTTCCAAATTGACTGTCAGTTTTTTTTTAAACTGGTGAACTATAGTTCTCACTGGTTTTGTAAATTATTATCAGGTTTTTATGTTTTATTCTTTGGCAGTGTATCTTTCAGGAAGAATAGATTAAATGTGCTGAAACCAAAAGTAATGAAAACTAAAGAAGTCTCTTAATAGGAAAGAATAAGATTGATATAAAATGCCTATCTTATTTCAAGGCTATATTACCTAGTTTATGAACCATTCCTGGGCCCAAATTTTGGTCAGGTACTCTATACTCTATACTATGAAAATGATTAGGGAAATGATGTCCTTAACCTACAATATATTTTTATTTTTCATACTGGCTTTTGAATAACTTATCCTTCATGCCACATAACCAACTCATTTACATTTTTTTTTGTATTCCAGTGTTAAGGGTGCCAACTTATTTCTTCTTTTTATCCCATATTTATACTCCATAGTAATCAAAATGCTTTCATTGAGTGTTATGCTTTTACATCATTTTGCAAGCACTTCTATAGCCTAGATAGAATAAATACTGTGCATGCAACTTAGCCAGTTATATAAGTGGTAATTTTGATAAATACCACACATTTAATGCCTAATTTAGACATTTGCTTATTTTTGTGAGATGGAGGATTGTAATCCAACATATTTTTCTTCCCAATAAATAACTAGGTGCAGAATAGAAACTGTGAATTCGAGAAATTACATTTTTACATAGAGTACTCAGATTGAAATACAATTGTCAGTGATATAAAAATGGCAAAGTATGTTTTTATGCGATGCTTAGGAAACTTAAAAGGAGTTATATTTTAGGTGTGTTTTTGATGTTATTTAATGAAGAGGTATAATTCCCATAATTTTGGATTACTTTAATTGGTATAGGATTCTGAGAAGGTGGAGCATGAATGAGCCTTGCTGTCTTTGCCACTATTTCTTTCCATTCCAGTCAATTGCTGACTCCTCATTGGGGCCAGGTATTTTCAAGACATTGAAGGTGTCAGGCTCCTAGCTACACACACTGATGGCTACACCCACTCCTGAGGTTCTGAGGAAGAAGCTGATCAGGAATGGTTTTAAGCGAACCCCAAAGAATCTTGGGAATTGGCAGAGGTCTAGTGGAATGGATGTATTATGGATAAATCCAAAGCAAAATGCCTGGAGTGGGAGTCAGATTGCAAAAACAGATACTCCCTAAATCTTGGGAGAGAAGGGGAGCATCATCTGTGTACCATGGAGTTTTCTTGCAAGACCAGCTAGCATCACAGGGTCCTAAGAAACTGCAGGGAGTCTCTGTTTCCTAAGGCTAGTTACTTCTTATCTCAGTCAAGTTTTGTAGCACAGGGGGGCTAGGGAAGGGGCTGTCATGAGTGATTGATACCCATCTAAATAACAAAGGGGCTGCTGTGCTTGTTATCTGTGAAAGATTGTCCTTGTTCAAAGCCCTCTAAAGCTGGACTTGAGCTCTATCAAACAAGCAAATGGAAAAAAAAATTTTTTTCCAGGAAGACTTTGCAATAGCAAATAGGAAAAAAAAAAATGTCTTAATCCCTAAAATTGATCTCAATAAAAATGGGAATATAATGTATACAAATAATGCTAGTGGTAAAGGATGTAATAACTTATACACAGTGGAACTACAGAATGTCCATTTGGAAAGAAAGAAATTTAAAAGCTTACATAACATTCAGGTAGACTAGAGTTGAATGGTAAAAATGAAAAATGAACAATTTAGAAAATCTAGAATACATAAATGGGCGGTTTTAAAAAATTATGCATGTTTAATGTTTTTGTATGTAAAATCAAAAAGTCAGTATCTGAATTGTAAAACAAAAAAAAATGTTTAAAATATAGGTAAGAGATGATAACCATAATATATACAGTTTTTCAGATTGATAATGGAAAGAATGGTAAGAGATCTGTTACCAAATTCACATTATCTTGCGTATGAAGTGTAAGCTGGATGTTGAAGTTGCCCTCCTTCTCCAGAGGGTATCAGACTGTAATTAACAGTTAAAAAGGCTCACCTTTTACCACTGAAGGACTTAGTGCCTTTGTAAAAATTCTGTTTCTGTAAAAATTTTTGTAAGAATTCCCATATGTGAGAATCTTGATCTCTATGCCAACCCATCTATCTTTGTTTATGTTTAAGCCAATACCACACTGTTCTGATAACTGTAGATTGAGAGTAAGTTTTGAAGTCACGTGGTAAGAGCCATAAACTTTGATTCCTTTTCAAAATTGTTTCGTAATCAACTTGTTGATGTCTACAAAAAAACAAAAAACAAAAAACTGGGATGTTGATCATTGCTGCATCGACTTGATAGATAAATCTAGGTAAAAAATACTACTGTATCAATGTTCATTCTTTTAATTCAGAAACTGTCTCTCCTTTTATTTAGATCTTTCTCTCAGCAATGTTTTGCTGTTTTAAATATACAAGTCTTGCATATATTTTATGTTTATTCTTCTATAGTGTTTTCCTGTTACTTTAACTTTTATTTCATTTTCCATTTGTTCTATTATATGCTTATGCGTTCCATACACATGTACTCCCTTGTGTAATGTGGCTTTGCTTAACTCAGTAGTTCTAGTAGCTTTTTTCAGTAATTTGTGCCAAAGGACAGGATATTTTCTTTCTTGTTGTTATGACATATATTTTTATTCTGCTACCCTGGCTAGGGCAGGCAAAACAATATTGAGTAGGTGTTGAGAGTGGACATCTTTGCCTTGTTTTTAACTGAGGGTGAAAGCGATGGAAAGAATTTAATCTTGCTATAGTAAACATAATATTAGACATGAGTTTGCTGTGATGCCCTTTCAAGTAAAATTCCCTGCTGTGTGCAGTTTACTGATTTTATATCCTTTTAAATCATGAATGCATGGTGAAGTGTGTCAACATTTTTCTGTAACTATTGAGATCACATTTTCACTAATACCATTAATTATATTTATTGCTTTTCAAATGTTTCAAATGTTAATTCGGCCTTTTATTTCTGAAAAAAATCCAACTTTTTTTTTATATTGGTGGATGTTGTCTAAATTTTATCAAAGATTATTGCATCAAATTTATATTGGCTGTTGGTCTGTAGTTTTGGGTTTTGCATTCTTTTTATTATCACCACGTACTAAACTAAAAAAAAAAAAAATTACCCGAAAGTATTCTCTTATTTTCTGATTCTTTGAAGAATTGTCATTATTTCTTCCTTAACTCTTTGTTAGATTTCACCAGTGAAGTCAACTGGGCTTAGATTTTTTTTTAATTTTTAAATTTTTTTCTTTTGTGAGTTTTCTAATTGTTCAGATTATTTCCTCTTGAGTGAGATTTAGTAGTTTGTCTTCTGAAGAATCTTTCCCTGCCATTTAGGTTGCCTAATACAATGGACTAGAGCAATAGGGTACTCCATGTTATTCCCTTGTGATTCTTTGTATATCTTTAGAGACATCCTCTCTTTTATTCTGGTTATTGATACTTTATGATTTATATTTAATTTTTGTCTTTCCATCTCTGTCTCTCTTTTTATTAGCCTGGCTAGGATTTTATTTTCTTTTGCTCTTTTGAAACATAACAGTTTTGGTTGCATTGATTTTTATCTTTTTTTTTTTTTCCCATTTACCATTTTATTGATTTCTGCTTTTAATTTGATTGTTTCTTTTTTTCTGTTTAATGGAATTTGAAGCTCTGCCATTAGGTATCTATATTGTCAGGATTGTCATGTCTTCTTTATTATTATGAAATCTCTCTCTATGCCTGGCAGTTGTCCTTGTCCAGAAGTCTGCATTTTTATGTTAGTTTTTATAGTGTTCACATGGTGTAACTATCCATCCTCTTGATTTAACCTATGTGTATTTATATTGAAAGTGGGTTCTTTGTAAAAAATATAAACTTGAGTCTTGTTTTCTGGTTCAACTTGACATTTTAATCTTTATTTGGCATGTTTATATTTATATCACTTACGTTTAATGTACTTTTTTTTATATGATTAGGTTTAAACCCATTACTTTGCTGTTCATTTTCTATATTTTCCCATCTGTTTCTTCCCCTCTCCTCCTCCCCACCTCTCCTACCTCCCCTTTTTTCCCCTTCTCTTACCCTCCCCTTCTTCTGCCCCTATCCTTTCTCCTTTCCCTCCATTCTCTCCTTCTCTCTTTCTCCTCTGCCTCTCCTCTCTCTTCTTGCTTTCTTTTGGAACAACACTATTTTCTAATATTCCATTTACCTTTACTATTCATTTATTAGCAATATCTCTTGTTTATATATATATTTTCGCTCTAAGGCAGTAATTTTTAAGTGGAGGGAGATATTGCCCTATGATACATTTGTCAGTGTCTGGCGCTATATTTGATTGTTCCATTTGGGAGAGGTGTGTGTGTGTGTGTGTGAGAGAGAGAGAGAGAGAGAGAGAGAGAGAGAGAGAGAGAGAGAGAGAGAGAGAGTGTGTGTGTGTGTGTGTGTGTGTGTGTGTGTGTGTGTTACTGGCATTTAGTGGATATGGACAAGTGATTCTGCTAAAGATCCTACAGTGCTCAAGACAGTCCCCCATAACAAAGAATTACCTACTCCACAATGTCTTTAGTGCCAAGACCAAGAAACTCTGACCTGAGATGTATAACATACCATCAAATATTAGAGCAAGTCTGTTGAACTGTGAGACTCAACTTGGTGTACTTCTCTCTGCACTCACACCATGTGTGCTGCTGTTTTGCATTTTACTTCTGCATCTATTATAAGCCTTATGAAACATTGGTGATTTTGTTTTAGTCACCTGTTTTAAAGAGGTTTTAAAATGGGAAAAATTATTTTAATTTACCTACATAATTTTCCAGAACCTTTCATTCCTTTAGATCCTAATTCCCTTATAATATCATTTCACTTTACCCTGAAGCATCTGTTGGCAATAAATTCTCTCATTCAGAGAGGTTTTAATTTGCCTTTATTTTTAAGATATATTTTCAGTTATGGAATTTAGTATTTTTCTTTTAGTGCTTTCATGATGTTGTTCTGTTCTCAATCTTGAGTAATTACCAACACAGAGTTGGCTGTTATCCTTATCACTGTTTCTCTCTGTCTTGAGTCTTTTTTTTTCTTGGGATGCTATTAAGGTTGTTCCTTTATTACTTTATTCATTGATTTTATGATATGCCTTTATATGGTTTTCTTTATTATGCTTGAGTACATTAAACTTCTTGGGTTTTTGGATTCATACTTTTCATCAAATTCTGACAGTTCTCTGTCATTTTTTCTTCAAATAATATTTTCTGCTCCCCACCCCTTTGCTTCTCCTAGGATGCTAATTAAATATCTATTAGACTACTAGGTTTTGTCCCTCAGGTTACTGAGGCTCTGCAGATTTTTTGTCTTTTTGGATAGTTTTCATTATCATGTCTTCCAGTTCACTCACATTTTTCTTCATTGTATCTGCTGTTACTCTCACCTAGTGTGATATCATTCTAGATATTTTAATGTTTATTATATATATCAATACTTATATTTATTTTAGAGTACTTATAATGTAACAACATATTGTAATTTAAGTTACTTATTATCAGTTTGCTTCCAAGCTTTTGTAAAGACAGGTACAGAGCAGCCTGTGCTGCAGTGCTAACATCGCACCACTACTGCCACACAGTCATTCAATAGATCCATCTGGTGCCCTGTGCTTTTGAGGTCTCTACCTTCTGCTGGTGGGAATGAAACAGTCCCAGCACTGTGGGAATTCCAGGAATTGTTTGATGGACTGCTTACCAATGATTCTTTCTTTCTTGGGAGATTTACCCCATGCATGTACAGATCGATACTCTGCCAGAGACCTAAGGGGAGAATCCTTGTGCAGTTTTACAGATCTTCCTCTGTGCAGTTACCTGATTTCCAATTTTCTGCTATAAAAGTTATGGCAAGTTAGCCTTTCTGAAATCTAGTATCTGATGCCTCTTCAACTCCAAGATTATTAGACTGGTTTGACATAGCCTTTGCTGGGGCTTGACAAAAGACTTCTTTAGTGATACCAGACAATTTTAAGATTTACCTCATTTATTTTTCCCTATAGGTATCAATCCTGCAAGGTCTGTTATCTAATATCAGAAAACAGCTTTTTCGTATATATTTTGTTGTGCTTTTCCAGGTGTTTATAGTGGGATTACAATTTATGAGTCAGGTTTTTTTCAAGCAGTTGGGTAAACTTTAAAATATATAAGCTCTCATATTTTTTAAACTTTTTAAACAAATAACTGATTTCTATTTTTTTTCATTAAAATAAATTTGCTTTTCAGATCTTATGAAGTATTTATATAAATAATGTTTCTTTCCTCAGTCTCGCCTACCTCCTGCCACAAACACACAACTCCCTCAACATACACACACAAAATAATTCACACAGTAAGTGACCTCTTTGGGAGATCCCACATTTCCCTATTTCCAAATCACTTGAGTTAGTTACATTTTACACCATTAATTACTCCTTGAAACACCACTTTCATTTTGCTTTTAGAACACCATCATGTCTGATCTTTAAAAATTTTTCTCAGATTTATTGGTGTGATGTTGGTTAATAAATTATGTAGGTTACAAATGTACAATCTATAATACATCATCTTGTGTGTTCACCACCCAAGGTATTCATCTCTTATAGTTTGCTTCAACTCAGATTTCTTTGTTTTTCCTTGTGTTCCCTCAGAGATGTTAACATGGACTGTTAGCCCTGATCTTCTCTATCCATTGTTACTTCTTTGATGATCAACATCCAGTTTTATGTGTCATTTATAAGTCAACAGCTACAAAATTGATATCTCCAGCCAGACTTTTTATCTGAACTATAAATTTACATATGCAAATATTTGCTGAACATTTCTACTTGAAACTCCACTAAATATCTAAATTATAACCTATGTGAAACAAATTTTCTTTCACCCCAAACCAGCTCCACGCGCATTTCCTTCTATCTAACATGATAGCATCAGCATCCTTCCTGCTTTTTCTTAGCTTTTTACTTCTTTGTCAGCCAATATTCAGTGTGTCAGGAATTAATAATGGTGTTGCTTTCAAGTTATATCCAGAGTTTAGTGACTTCTATTGCTTCTGTTGCTGCTACCTGATACTACACAACCACCATAATTTCTTTACTATAATATGTATTTATTAAATAAGCATATAAGTAAATTATAAGCATAGGTACTTGAGTAATTATTGAAAAATATAAATTACACACTACTATAAAATAAACCTATACATTGCGTGTTATTAGATTAATATAGTTTTATTGCAAGGGAGAATGAAATTTTCAATTAAGTTTAAGGTCAGAAAGGATAATTATGTTGAAACAATTTAGTTGTATCTCATGGAACAGAAAAATAGGAAACATGCATCAACACATGTAGAAGTAAGTACATAAGGGAATGGTAAATCACAAAGAGCATACTTTCCATATTAATGGGGTACAGGAATTTCTGCCTTATTCTCTTTCTTGGCATGGCATCTTTTACTGTAACTTGACCACCCTCTCTAGATATAGATGTTCACCCTGGCTCAGAACACAATATCTCAATGTTAAGTTTAATATTATGATTGCTCAAGACTTGTATGGACCTTTCATAGTTGGGGATGTTCACTTAGGTTTTTTACATAAGGTGTTAGAACATAAGGATGACACTTTCAGTGCTAATAATGACTCTAAGAAGTTGGGAACGGTTTATAGAGATTCAATGGAAATTTTAATACAGTAATTTTTACCTAATGTCTTGCTAAGAAAAACAAAATCTTTAGAAGTCTAAGGATTTTGCCAAGATCACACACCTAATAAGTTGTGAACCTGTGACTTACCTCCAAATTATGTATTTGATTGTTGGAATGAATCACTTCACATAAAACTCTTTTAGAAAAATTACTATCTTAATCCAGTATCAGTACTCAGGTTATGCTGTCTCATAGGATGATTTGAGTAGTTTGCTATCTTTTAGATAGGTTATAGAACGTTATACATAATTATTTTAAGTAAAACTTACCTGTTAATTGAAGCTTTTAAATCTTACTCTACCCAACTGAAATGATTAACCAAATGTATGTAATGTATATATCTATGTAGACATACATTGTTTACCAATTTTGCTTCAGATAATTTAAAATGATCTTAAGGGTCCCCCCTCCAAAAAAAAAACAACACAACAGTCTTAGAGACTTTTATACATCCCTTTCAGAAATCAGTAGAGCAAGGGGATACTAAGTAGAAAAGCTCATAGAATTTTAACAACACCGACATATACATAAATCTTGGAAAACTAGAAGACTTTCTCAGAGAATACAAATTAGTAAAATTTACTCAAATACAAAGGTTTTTTTAGCCCAGTTATTATAAAGTATTTAGAACAGTTAGAAAAGTCAGTACAGTTCTATTCCAAAATAAAGTTCCTGTGTGTGTTGTAAGAATAAAAAATTTTCTATTTATCTAAAAAAAATTAAAATATTTAAAAATATATTTTAAAAATATATCAGTGAGTTTAGAAAAGGAGAAAATAAAGTAAGTATGCTAAAACTGGCAGGTACCCTACATGTAATGAAAATATATGTGTTTTTATAATATTATATAATGCGAAAAATGGCTAAAAATTATGATTAAATATATTTTTATTTCAACAAAAAAATGTTAAGCAGTGGTCATCCTTTCTGAAAACAGAACCAAACCACATCAGATTTTCTGTTTCATCCATTTCTCTGTGCTGTCACCTCTAAAATTGCAATTTGAGACTTTTGTCCAATATTTATGTGTCAATCATTTATTTTATTATCTAGTTCTATTTAATATTGTCCCCTCTTTAATTTATTGAATACATCCTTGAATACTTATTTGAGTTGATCAGGGTGATATTTTTCTGTTGATTCTTTGCTTCTTCCTCAAATGTCTTGATTTGAAAGCTATACTCGAACTGATTTTCTTTCTCAAAGCAGAAATTTCAGCTTAGGCATTTCCTCCAATTTTTGTGCTCATATAATTGGCCAGTTGACATTCTTCTTGGATCAGACTCAGCTACTTATGTCAGTTACTTACTTAATGGAATTTTTATCCATCATCCCGTCACCCTCAGTGTTCCTTCATTAAATATTCCCATTTCAGTTTACAGTGCCATGGTGTAGCTAGTTAATTTCACCAGAAACTTGGTGCCATCATCGCTGGCTCATTTTCCCATATTGTCTTCATCTGAAGTGTCAGCAAGCACTATTTACTTCTTCCAGATATGTACCTTGCATGTCTGTCTTGAAACCTTGTGTACGGGTCTACTACAGTTTGAATCCCCAAGAAAATATTTTAGATATAGTTGCTAAAATAGACATCTAAATGATCTTCCTGTGCCCCATCTTGCTCTGAATAAGATTAATATCTGTAGTCCTGGACTTTATAAGTCTTATATTTTAACAAATGAAACCAAAAAAGTAAGCAAATAAATGAAAAAAAGTAACTACAGATTAAAATAGATCCATTAAAAATCGATAGGATATAGTGAAAGAATTTACAGCTTGGAGGCACATTTGGTGATAATTGGTGTAGCAGAAATCTGCATAAAGAAAATATAAGTTTTAGTTCACTTGACAATAAGTATGAAATAATAGCGTGATGTGTTTTCTCATAGAATTCTTTAGCATGGGATGTGTAGCTGAAAAGAAACAATAGCACTTTTTTTGTGCTACTGAAGTTCAATAGATTGTGCCTGATGTTGGGATGGATAGCCCCATACCTCAAGGATGTAAGCTAGACAGGACACAGTCCCTGTTCTCATAACTCTTAAGGTCTTACATAAGACTGCCAATTGTCATTCAGTTTGATAAATGCTAGGATAGAGAATATGACAAGATGATGTGGGTGCAAAAAAGGCACCTGCTGTAGTCTTTAAAGTTCTGAGAGAAACTAGAACTCTAGGAAGAGGGAATAGCTTGTACAGAATCTTGGAGGCAGAGAGAATTGCTTATTTAAATTCAGTGTACAGTTTGGAGAGAACAGAGATGATGAGATAGGCAGCTGAAATGTATGCCCATTTTCTAAAGGCAAGTGATCTCTCTGCTGCAGTAAAACATTGAAGTATGGGTTTCACTTTTATGACATTTTATTATGGCTTTAATGTAGCATTGAATTTAAATCAGGTCCTCTTCCTCATACTATAAAAAGAACCATTTTGGATTTCCTCAGACAGGAGCTGTATCCATTGACTAACTTCTATCTAGACAAAGGCAGTATACCTCCTGATTTTGTATTGGATTCGTTCTTCCTCTCTCTGTCCTTCCTTCATACCATTCCTTCCTTCTTTATGCCACTACAGTGATCTAATTTTTTTTCCTTTTTATTTTGAATTCATTTTACAGGAAGCATGATTTCTAATTAACCATCTCCAGAGCACTCTCTCCTCTTTTACATATTGTCATTGCTCTTGAAGATTTACTTTGGGCCCTAGCTGTAAATAGAAATAATAATAAAAAACGATAAAACTTTTGGGGTCCTTGTCTCAGGAAATTAAATGTATTTGACTAGCATAATTGTTTTGTGTCCTCATATAGAAAAATTAAAATATCACGAAGGCAGGGTTACATCTTTAGGTTCTTCCTATCTTAAGTGGTACACTTATAGGTCTTTAATTAAAATAATTGAATACAAGTATGATTTTAAAATATTAGAAGTACAGCTGTTAAATTCAAAGAACTTTAAATATCTCCAATTATTAATGGTCAGATAACTTTTAATAAAAGCCCAAAACATAATTATTCTAAAAAAAAATGTACTTTAACTGATAATTTATACATATGAATTGTTATTTTTTTCAGCTGCTGTAACAAAGTACTACAACATGAGTAGCTTATAAATAAATTTATTTCTCACAGTTCTGTAGGCTGGAAATTTGCGATTAGGGTGCCATCATGGTCAGGCGAGGTCCTTTTCTGGGTGTAATGCTTCTCTGTATCGTCACATGGTAGAAAGGACAAGTTGCTTTCTTGGGCCTTTTATAAAGGCATTAATTTTATTCATGAGGGCATAGCCCTCATGACCTAGTCACCTCCCAAAGACGTGCCCCCTCATACCCATAGTACCATCACACTGGGCATTAGGATTTCAATAAATGAATTTTGGGGACACAAATATTCAGATCTAATGTTAATTTCCTTCCCTGTCTTAAAATATATAAACAATGGGATTAGATGATGCTACAGATCCTTAATATGAGAGAGAAATTTTAGCAAGGCAGGACAGTATTTGGAGACTAGGAGAGTGAATATCTTTAGTGCAGTGGTGAATTTATAGGAGCCCTACAAATGTTGGAAGATGAGAAATCCTTTCATCCTTTGTGTTCCAAGAAATGGCTCACTTGAAGAACAGCCTTCTTCCTATGACTTAAATAAGATTCACAGGTGCTCCCCTCATTGACCTATGATGTGGCCAGACACGAATCCTCCAAATTCCTGTTCTTTGGCTCATAAATGATTAGCTGAACTGCTTGTCCTCACTGATCAATGAAAACAACCAAACTTTGGTTAAGATTCTCTCCTTCCTTCAAGACCTTTAACCCTTAACTTTGGCCTGCTTACAGCCTGAGCTAGTAAACAATCCCTTCAGAGTAGAGGCTTGACTCAGGGTGAAACTTTCTCCAAATTTAGGAGACCACCCTTTCATTTCATTTCACCACATGGGGTTCTTTCTAACTTTCTCCACTCCTGTCTATAAAAGACAACCCCTTTTTGCCTGATATTTGAGTCATTTGCAGATTTTATGTTCATAGTGTTCTCCTTTTTGCAACAGTCTCTTTTTTCCCTCAGAGTAATCAGTTTTAGTAAAGTCTTTCTTTACTAAGTCTGGGTTTATTTTTATTTATTTTTATTTATTGTTTAAAATTTAACTATTGGACCCATATATGACCTATGGTATCATGAGGTGAAATTGATTAATAGCACAGAGGGGCAGCCTTTCCACAGTTCCCTATGCCATAGTCATACTTGGCACAACAAAATAGACCTGACTAGAACATTAGCTCTATCCAGATAAACCTATGCAGACAGAGGATCTGAAAACCGATCATGACTGATATGTTTGCAGTCTAGGAACACTGGGAAGTTCAGAGTTATAATTGTTTATTTAATTGATTAATTTTGATTCTTCAGGTGAAGAAAGTTCATCGAACTGCTTAGTATCTAATCAGCAGCATATATAGAGTTTTCTTTGTTTCTTTTTTATTCCCATACCAATTCCTTAGCTGCAGCTGAATTAGCATGTTCAGATGTAGGTTTATGCAGGTCTATTTGTTTTTAATTTACATTAATTTTGCATATTTGATTTAAATTTCATTCTAATTCTTATTTTTTCTTCAAGATTGTTTTTTATGACCTTTTAGCTTTTCGGTATATCCATTTAATCCATAGCTTATAAATTCTGCATAGTGTTTATTAAGAATTTACTGCTTTTCATTTAGCTGTTTCCCTAGATAGGAAGTTGCCTTTCTTCAAGCCTGTATTAAAAACAATGTTAAAGCAAGCATAGTTGGTGAAAAATCTCTGGTACAAAAACATAGGAATGGGATCACTGTTTAATTAGGCAACTCTATTTTAGTTGTTTACTAAATGAGACTGATTAATTTTCAGAATAGCTGAAATTATTTTTTGTCTCACCACAAGTGCATAGGAGATTGTCATGAAATCCTCTCAAATTCATGGTATATATAAAATTTTATTCCATTGTATTTAAAATAGTATTATAATCATTATATTAATTTGTGCTTTTAGGATTACTAATGATTTTAAGTATCTCTTTATATTAGCTAATGTGATTTATTTTCCCTACAAATTATTTTCATTTAAGTTTTCCAAATATTTTTTTTTGCTTTGTAGATTTCTTTTATATACCCTAAATATCAATTTCTTGTGGTTTAAGATGTGTCAAATATATTTCTTGATTTACATTATTTTTAATATAAATCCTTATTTTGAGGTAGTCAAATTTGGCAATTAAAAAACATCTTTTGTACATTTTAGGCATTTTAAGAGAAGTTCACTCTAATGCAAAGGTTTTCCAATTGTGCCTATTAGGTTACAATATGTCATTTTATATTCAGATCTTTATTCATTTTAACTCACTTTTCTGTGTTTCAGAAAACAGGATCTTTATTTTTGACCATGTAGTGATCCTGTTTTCTCAAATCTATCCAATTTATGTTTCTTATCACATTCGTTTTTTTAAGTTCACATATATTATTCCTTGAGCTCTGTGTTTTGTTATAGAAACTTATTTCTGTCTAAACTGAGACTGTAGTTTTCATAACAATGACTTTTAGAATGTCACAGTATCTGGTAGGTTCAGATCTTTTCTCCCTGATGCTTTTTCGAAAATTCATGCAGTTATTTTTTACTTTTTTCATGTAGATTTTAGAATTTTATGATTTTAGAACCAAATTATAACATGCAGATTAATTTATGAATTCTTGAAAATGGATAATAAAACAAATATCATAGTTTTCCTTTTATTAAGGTCTTTTAGATTATAATCGAGTATTAAAATTTTCTCCTTTAGTTTCTGCTAAATTCTTGATACTTTTTATTTTCCCCAAAAAAGGGTAGTTCTGTTATTTCCAGGATAGATTAATTATTACAATACTTCTCTAAAATGAAAACCTTCTGCATCGCAATTTATAGATGCTTTTTTCCTTGTCAGCCACTGGTCTCTCTTGTTTTAACAACTTAAAAATATTTTTATGGTTTGTTTCATGTTACAAAATGATAGTGCTCATCTAAACATGAGAATTAGAGAAAAATCTAAGCGTAAATTCTACTACCCTAGAAAATTACCTTTAACATTTGAATTTCATTCATTTTTTTCTTCCCCGTGTTTTTTCGGTGATTAGATGGTACATCTTCTTGCATTTGTTTTTTATAAAACCCACAACTTTAAAATTTTCAAGCAATCTAGCAATCTATATTTCTTTAATTATCAAGATAAAATAGTATCTTTTTAACTTTCTCATATATCTAAATTACACAAAATATTATGAGTAGTTTTCAGGTGAATAGACACATGAATTTCTACTTAGGGTCTTTGTTGTATTTATAAAAGACAGTTCTTTGGAGCAAGTGTAAGAACCTCAGGTTAGGTTGAAAGAAAATATGCAATATAAACACCTTTCTGGGGCTTAATTTATCATTTTTGCACTTTCCACATTATCTTAATAAACCAAAAAACTTATTTTTCTGCTTTCCTACTATCCATGTAAGCATTGAGTTCAAACCAGTGCAAATCCTCTCATATTGATAAGAGATTATCTGATTATGTTATTTGCAGTGGATCCAGTAGCATTAAAGGAAGGCAATTTATCTCTGTGATCTTAGGCAAATTATATTTACTCAAGGATATATAACAAAATTGATAAGGGGGTATTACAAGAGATTTTGTCACCAAAAAAACCCTCTCTTAGTAAATGTAAACATTGTTATGTGCCTACAATGTAAATATTTATATTTTCAATGTTACTGTAATGGAAACCTTATAGAGTACTGTATTTTGTCATTTTTCTTTATTTTATAATATATTTAAAGTTAGTTTTTATTCATATAAGTTTATATTGAATGCACCATCTGAAGAAATATTGTCAATAGCCTGAAATGAGTTGTAATTGAATTCAATGTGAACCGCTTAGGTTTGACACACTTTATGAGACTAACCTGTGGTTTCCAAGATATCAGTAATGCCAAATCTAAATCTTTCAGCATGCAATCTACATTAATTTATTATTAGAAATTTTAGTCAAGAAAAATTAATAAAATGTTAAAGTATTTTGTTCTTTTTCAGCTTTCATGTTCCCATTTCTATGTTGTAACAAACGAAATGGTCTATAAGAGAAAAATATCATGAAAACATACATAGGAAGTCTAACGATAGTAACTATAAGTATAATGAAAAACATCTTAACTAAGTGTTACTTATCTAAGACATGACATGTTATAAGTTGAATCCCCTCATTCATATATTGAAGCCCTAGACCCCAGTTCCTCATAATATCTTATTTAGAAATAGGGTCATTACAGATGTTATTAGTTAAGGCGAGGTGGTACTGGAGTTGGGTGGGGCTCTATTCCAGTGTGACTGTTATAAGAAGACATTTAGAATAAACACATAGGGGAAACCAGGTGAAGTTTGGAGTTATAAGGCCAAAAGTCAAGTAATTATTGGAAGCTCGGAGGGAAGACTAGAGCCGATGCTTCCCTAATGCCTTTATAGGTACTTTCACACTTGAATTTTGATTCAAGTCTTCAAAACTGTGAGACAATAAATTTCTGTTCTTTAAGCCACCTAGTTTATAGTACTTTGTTACCCGAGCCCTAGCAACACAGAGTTAAAAATATCTAAGTAGTTTTGGAATTGGCTATTGGATAGAAGATAGAAGAGTTTTGATGTACATGACTGAAAAAGCTTAGATTTCCTTGAAGAGAGTATTGCTGGAAATATAAATGTCAGAGGTGCATCTCATGAGGTCTCAAAAGTGAGAAACAATGTTATTGGGAACTGAATGAAAGGTAATCTTTGCTATAAAGTGGCAGAGAACTTAGCAGAATTGTGTTCTACTGTTTATGGAAAGTAGAACTTATAAGTGATTAACTGGTTTTTCCTTACTGCTTATAATAAATGCAAAAGGGAAGAAATAGGCTAAGGAAGTAATTGTTAAGAAAAAGGAACCAGAACCTGATGATTTGGAAAATACTTTACCTGTCCACCTGCAAAACAAATATGAATGCATGCCCTGGAGAGAATGTCAAGGGAATAGTACAACTATTTGCTAAAGCAATTAGGCATTTGACATGTGGGTTTAGGTCAACCATCTCAGTAGAAAAACTGCCAGCCTGGATTGAGGAGGACAGTGATAGGATGAAATGAAGGAAGGCTGTTGGACTTCTGGGATTCTAGAACCATAAAATGGGCCCATAGAGCTATTCATCTGTGAATAATATGTGTTAATAACCTTCAAGAAAAGGGAAGAATGACCCCAAAGTTGCATCTGGCACTGGATCCTCTTTGGTTACCAAAGGCGGAGCTACCTCATGGGGCACATGGACTACATTGCAACAGTCAGTGACATCTCGGTGTCTTATAATAGTTGTTTTTAAGAAATTACGTACGCATGGACTTTTTATTCAGAACATTGAGTGCCTTTGTATAGATACAGGTTAAGAGGAAACATTTTAGTCTTTCATGCAGTTAATTCCTCTATCAGCAGATGGAAAATGTCTTTTCTTAGGGCCCAGCACTAGAATTCTATTAGATAGCACACAAAGAGAGTTAATAGAGTTAAGCTTAAGATGACTTAAATTTATGATACTGAAAAGATAAAGTAGGGTGAGTGTTTTAACAAATACAATGTGAAGGTAGAAATGTTGTGAATAAAGAATATTTTCTAAGGTTGGGGTAGCTAACATAATTGATGTCAAGTTACATTATTTTATTGTGTTGGTCTAAAATCAAAATTCAGAAGTAATGCTTTGGTTTGCTTGATAGATTAAAACATCGTTTACCATTTTCCTTCATATCTAAAATAACAATAACTAAAAGTTTGTTCCAATTAAATATATAGAGAAGATGATACCGAAAATATCTATCATTCAATACAATATTAGGCTATGAACTAAACTTTGCGTAGAGGGTCCATACGAGAGGAAGTAAAAATAATTCCTGAATGGCATAAAGCCTGGACTAGATTTTTGCAGCATATTGAGTAATTTCTCAAGACTCAGGGCTGCATTTCCACAGAGCTTTGAGAGTTTCTCTAGCTAATAGGGTGTGTCTGGATGGTTTAGTGATTTTTGTGTGTGTGTGTTAGTTTCTAAGGATTATGAACCAATTTATACTAGAGTGAAGCTTCTCATCTTCTGAAGGACTTTTGTGAAATTTAAAGGGACCATCAATTCTAGAAATACAGCTTTGAAATACTCACTTTATTTGTCTATATTACTGACACGCTTATTACAGAAAGTTAACTCTTCAAAGTCAACAGACATTACCACTTATGCCAAATACTTTGTAGGCATAAGTTTCATAAAATGCTAACACAGTTTAGCTAATTTAGCAAAGGCCTTTGGAGCTTTTATTCACTCTTCCTCCGTTGTGAGGTTCTAATTAAATGTTTTATCTCACCAGGTTTAACTGTGATAAATTCCTGCTTCGAAATTAATCTTTTGTCTTGGTTTCATTCTTATTTTCAGTTTAAGGAACATCATTCTAAATTAGGCACTGGCCTAAATAAAACATATAAACTTTGTTTAATAAATACAAGAAGTACATGTGTGTAAAATGTTGAACGTAAATTATTGTCCTATATATTAATTGCTGACACAAATAACCTTTGACAACTTACTAATGGAAAATAGTCATATGATGTATCTGCATTTTTGTTTGTAAGTCATTGTGAACCCCGAGAAGGAGTTTTATCAAAATGGATTTCCTGTGATTAACTGGGCCTGAGTTCAAAAGAGAGTCTAGGGGTCATTTGTGACAAAGGCCTGCCTGTACTCTGAATTCCAGGAAGAACCACAGATTGAACTTTCAACTGTTCCCTGCCTAATTACAATGTGTAAGTCAACAACTGCAGGGAAGTTCCTTACTCTGTCATCACTATACCACCACTCAACTAGTAGGCTGCGACCTGCTCTGACCAATCAGAACTGCACAAATTATACCCCTCATTGGCATCTATATTGACCTTTCGGAACTAATCAGACTTGGAATCCTCATTTGCATATTGCACCTAAATGGGAACCTGGGTGGGAACTTTATGAAAGATGGCCTTTCCTTTGTCTCAGTGGAGCACACTTTCAATGTTCAACTGAGGCTGCCTCTCCCCAGTTTTCAATCTACTAGGTTGAATAAAGTCTCATTTTTATACCTTTTTGGGAATTTTTGCTGACATCATTAACCATGAGATACCAAAAAATATATGTCCTAAATATTGTAAAAGGTTTCAAACTTTTATGCAGATGTTAAAAAAATATTTCAATAAATGTATTTTTATTCTGTAAAAATTATCACATTATATATGTAGGTATTTCCTGTATTATCATATAAGTAGGTATTTCATTTAGTCTTAAATTTTAAAGATTTTCTGTACATCATGATCATTACCATAATAAAGACGGCCTAATTATAACTTTTTGCTCTTGTGATTGAAACAACTAATTTTTTTCCTGCTAAAGAAAATTTGTAATATCATTTGTGCCCATTCAAAATTATTTTTTGCAGATCTTTTAGAGATAAATAGAAGTATGTACTAGTTCTACAATTCTCAGGTTCCAAAGTTAATTAAAGCCTTAAAATGTTTAAATTCTGAATATCTCAGACCTAAATTATTAATTGACTTACTCCAACTTTCAGTATCAAATGTAGTCTTTTATTCCAAATATTGGTAGTTTGTTTTAAATGGTTTTGGAATTTTTAGCTAGTATTGAAACGTTCCAGGATTACCATATTTGAACTGAGCTATTGAACTACTGGAAAATAAATGAGTCATTTACATCATACATATTACAGTTTTTAGTGATTAAGAGCATTTTAGTTAAAATACTATTTTTGCAGTCATTTTGTTAAATTTATGACAGAGATAGTTTACACAAGGTTTGGCTAAATTTTTTTGCAAAGATATGCAGATAGTAAGATATTAAGTTTTCTGGACCATATGGTCTCTGTCATACTGCTCAACTCTGCGGTTCTGTATGAAAGCAGCCACAGATAATACATAAATGAATTAGTGTGGCAGAGTTCCAATAAAACTTTATTTACAAAAACTGGCACCAGCCCAGACTGGGCATATGGGCCCATTTTCAGATGCCACTTTATACCATTTAAAGGACACAATGTATATTTTCAGTTTTCTGCTGTACATTTCCTGCTTGTTGCTACTTTTATTCAAAATATCTAAAATTGAAATACTATTTTGTATTTTATTTCTCTGCTTTACCACCATTCTCATAGTCCTCCAGGCACAAAATCTTTTTTAAACTGTTCCTTCCTTTGGATTCTCATGTTCAATCAGTTATATATATTTTTATAGGTTTTAGTACCACAGTATCTCAACTTTTATCTTTGCATTTTGTTTTTTTCATGACACTACTTAAATTTAATATTTAATACTCTTGCCTTGAACATTGTTAAAAAAATTCTAAATCATTTTCATCTTGTTTTTTTTTTTTTTTCTCTCCAGTGTATTCATTCAATAAAACATATACTGGGCATTTGTTCAACCTCACATAACAACTCCATTTATTTTCTCGAACCCACTCCAGTCAGTGTTTTGTCTATTCATTATATCACATTGCCCTTATTTTGGTCAACAGTACTCACCAAATTGGTAAACCCAGAGGTTGATTTTCAGTTTTCATTAAACTTGATTATTTGGTGGTATTTGACAGAGTGCTCATTCATTCCTCCTTGAAATATTTCTTCTCTTGGCTTTCAGCACTCAATCTTCCTTGATTTTATCTCCAGTGTCAGTAGCTACTGTTTTTCTCTTTGCTCCTCAATTCTCTGACCTCTTTCTGTTGAAATTCCCCAGAGCTGAGACCTTCCTTATTCAATAAAAGTCTGTACATATTTTTCTTTTATGATGTGGAAGGCTTAACTACTCTCTTTCCCTTTATGTACAGGTGGCCCATTAAAATGTTTTCAAAGGAATTGGAGGTTATTTTTTGTCATGAAACAAAGAGGGAGTTCAATAAAAGTGAATAATTTATTACGTATTTAATAAGAGATTTCAGCATTATAAAATAGGTAGCAATTGCTTTTGTAATAGGTAGCAATAAAACTTTTTCCTTGAGGTAGTTATTACTTACAAGGAATATGGTATCTTTAAAAGCAGCATAGTCTTTCTTGGAAGTCTTACCTATTCCATTGTATAAGGCAGGCAGTCAATTATACAATTTTGACATGAAAGAAATTATGTATATTATTGAATATTACCATGAAGTCATCAATAGTTGTCAAAAATTAATAAACTAGTATCTCTGATAATGAGGCTTTAAATCTTTAAAAATAAATGGCTGACATTTATTTTTAAGCTATACAATTCTATGATTTGAATTTTTTAAATGTTAATTATGTAGTCACTTGTGCCAAATATAAGGTCTTTTATTTAAATCCAATAAATGACTTTGATAATTGTGCATTTTTTTCCAAAAAAGGCATGAAAAAGATGTGGTCATATGAATACTAAATAATTTATTCTTTGAAAAAATATGTGGTATGTTGTGTAGTCAAATAGTTTGACAACAAGCACATATTAAAGGGTGTGATAGATTATTTCCAAAGATGGCTGTCAACAATTTTTCCCATATACATTGGATCTAGACCAAACCCTTCTATCTGGGAAGACCCTGCATTGAGACCAATAGGATGTGACAGAAGTGAAACTATTTCAGATCTGGGCTTAGATTGTAAACACCTGGTACCATCCACTTACTCTCTTCGAATTCTGAGGTACCATGCTGGAGTGATCACACGGAGAGAGAGAGTTGTCGGATCCACACAACACTGAGGTGCCAGACATCTGATGGAATACTTTTGTATTCTTTGGTCATATTTGAACCTCTAGAAGACTATAGACCAATGAAAGATCCTCAACAGGAAATCAGAGCAACCAATTAGCTCAACTCAGCCTAGACTGCTGAAAAAGTAAGATGTTATTATTTTAGCCACTGAGTTTTTGACAGTTATGCAGTAGTAGATAGCATGATAGAATTGATGGCTGATACAAATGGGTGACTTTACTGGAAGACTTCTTTGAGTCTTTAGTCTGCCAAATATATTCTGATTCCTTAGAATGGGGTCTTTGCAGCAAATCTCTAGTCAGTTTGAGACATACTATATAGAGTGTTAAAAATATTCAGTATTTTCCAAATATTTCTGATGTCCTAAAGCAGTACTACCCAAAAGAAATATAAAGTGAGCCACAGTTGTAACTTAAAAAGGCTATAGTCTTATTTTTAAAACTATGAAGAAACAAATAAAAATTATTTTTGAGTATATTTTATTTAACCAAATATATTAAAATGTTATCTTCTCAACGAGTAATGAAAAACATTTATATGATATATTTTGCATGATTTTCTCTGCCAGCCTTCCATATCCACTGTGATTTTATAAATAGAGCACATTTTATTTTGGACTACTCACATTTCAAATGCTCAGTTACTAAATGTGACTAGTAGGTACAATATTGGACAGCATAGCTCTAAAATGTTTCCTTTGTGCCTGCTATTTTCTACCACACTGACCTTATCCATTCAAAGCTATCTGTAAGAGAATGATCAGGTAAATATCACGTTTTAGTTCTCTTCCTGGAGTTCACTAACTGGTAAGGGTATGCAAATTACTTATTTTTCTATTGTCAGGTTATTTCACTATGTTGTAGTTTTTATTCAATAACATCAGAATTTGCATGGAATCAACATGTATATTTGTTCTTGTTTTACTAGGTTTATGTTTTCTCTATCTACACCTTTATTATGTTGCCATATTTTTATATTTGATTGTTCCTCTCTAAAATACTCTTTCAAAGTTCTTTCAGTCCATTATTTTTATTATTCCTTGGTCTTCCTTGATAAAGTCAAAAGCTAATACAAGAAAATATAATCTATTAAAAGTATGGTATGTTTGAAAAAATATTAGGCATTAGTAGATTTCAGTGTTTTACATGATTACCAAGCCAGTGGTCAATTCATAATGAAAACTTAGGCTTCTTAAATATAAATAAAACTACAACAATCAGTTATTTGTTGGATTAACAATAGACCTTTAATAAATAAACATTGTAGATTTTTATTTTAGGAATTTTTTAAACTAATTTTTTAAGAGCAGTTTTTATTTTACAGACAAAAGTTGCAAAGATAGTATAGAGAGTTCCCATATGTCCTACACCTTATTTTCCCTGTTAGTAACATCTTGCATTAATATGGTATTTGTCACTACTAAGAACCAAGATTGATATATTATTAATTAAAGTCTGTACCTTATTCAGATTTCTTTAGTTTTTTTCTAATGTCCTTTTTCTGTTCTAGGATTCCATTCAGATAACATATTATATTTAGTCATTGTGGTCTCCTTAGGCTCCTCTAGACTGTGACACTGATGACCTTGTTAATTTCGAGGAGTGCATCAGGTATTTTAGAAAATATTCTTCAAGTGCCAGTTGTTTAATATTGTCCTCATGACAAGTATGAGGTGATAAGTTTTGGAAGAAAGCTATAGAGGTAAAGTGAATTCTCATCACATTAAAGACACATGAAGTTAACAAAACTTACCACTTCTGGTGTTAATCTTGACCACCTCACTGAAGTAGTGTTTGTCAAGTTTATGTTTTCTCCTTCCGTTCCTTATTCTTCAGGAAGTGGTCATTAGATTCAGCCTGCATTATGGAGTGGGAGAGAGATGCTCCACCTCCTTGAGGAGGGTGTACTTACATAAATTATATATATTCTATACAGGAGATTTACCTGTTCTCCCCTATTTATTCAGTTATTTATACTAATATGAACTTAGATTCACTTTATACTTAGGTTTATAATCCAATATTATTTTATTTTGTTGCTCACATTTTTCCAGTTTGACCATTGGGAGCTCTTTTAGTTGGTTGATGTATCTTTTAGATAGAGCTTCCCACCTGTTATTGTTTGATTTCTTTTGTTGTTTTATTTCATTACTTTCTGGCACGTGAGATACTTCAGGCTTACCTTGTATATTTCCTGCTTGGCTCTAGAATTGGCCATTTCTCTAATGGGTCCTTATTCATCTTATGAAACCATTATGCAGGGGTTAGGTATGCTTATTGATACTGGAGTGTCACTGCTTCTAGGAACTGAGTTGATAGAGCAAGGAAATCTCTTTGTTTATACTAACCCATGTATACACACATGTCTACAAGTATTTCTGTGTGTACTTATCTGTATTTGTGTTAGTTTACAAGGGCTGCCATAAAAAATACTATAGACTGGATGGCTTAAACAATAAAAACAACAAAAAATTATTTTCTAATAATTCTGGAGACTAAAAGTTGAAGATAAAGATTTTGGCAGATTTGATTTTTTCTGAGACCCCTGCACTTGGCTGTCTTACTGTGTAGTCTTTTTTTTTTTTTTTTTTTTTTTTTTAATGCACGTTTGGGTGAGATACCACCCAAATGGAATCATTTTTACTTTATGAGCTCTTTAAATGCCCTATATCTAAACTACATGCTGTCACATTTTGAGGTACTGGGAGTTAGGGCTTCAAGATACAAATTTTAAAGGGACACAATTCTGCCCATAACATTAGATGTGATTCATATTGTTGTTTCACTCTAATCCATTAATACTTGGATCATTCTCTCCTTGCTTATTTTTAGCTTCCCACTCTTAAAGTTAGCAGCCTAGCTTTCTGTATCTGTCATCCATTCACTTAGATGTTTAATTCCAGTGTACATCTGTAACATTATCAGAATTGATAACTTGTACCCCTGAATGGAACAACATTATCAACTAGAGTATAATGTGTGTATGTACAATCTCCTTTGCTTTTAGTCTTGAAATCTCCATGTGTCTAAAGTTACTTAGGTCAACATCTTTCCTTCCACTCCCTTCAAAGAGGTTATTTTATACTTTTCTTACAATTTTAATTATGTCGTTTGTTTCCTGAACTCCTTTTTTTTTAAAAAAAAAAAATTGCATTATTAAACATTACTCTTTGAGCGATAAAGTCTATGGGATTTAACCTAAGTATAGTATCATTTTTCCATCGTTACAGTACCATACAGAATTTTTTCACTGTCTTTAAAATTCCTGTGCCTCACCTTTTAGACTTTCCCAGAACCCTTGGAAAACATTTTATCTCTTTGCTGTTTCTATAGTTTTGTATTTTCCAAAATGTCATATAAATGCAGTCGGTCATACATAATGTAGCATTTTACTTAACTTCCTTTTACTTAAGAATATATACTTAAGGAATCATCCAGGGTTTTACATAATTTGATAGCTCATTCCTTTCTGTTGATGAATGGTGTTCCATTGTATGTATATGCCACAGTTTGTTTATCCATTTATGATAGCTTTAGGCCAACAGTAGATGAATTCCTTGTGATTCTTGTTCTTGAGCTAGTACTAACGAAATATGGCTTACTGTTATGAAAAATGCTTTTCGTTAAAGTAAATGGTATGCAATAGCTAAATGGAGCAACTTTAAGATAGAAAAACATAGTCAATATGATTTTGAACCTCATTGCATCATATGTAGGTACATAATTTTAACTCCATCCATGATAATCCTATACAGCATCTAGAAAAACATAACTTTTTTATGTCTTTTTCTTCTTCTAAGCAGATATTAAATCTTCTAAGACTTTTATTTCAACTGAGTTTCCTTGTTGCACCCAGACACAGAACTCTACCATCAATTTTACCTATGTTCTCTCTCCCATTAGTTTTAGTTTTTTAAATGTCACTATGATTATTAATTTTAAAATTTGGAGAAGAGAGATACCATAAAGTGTAGTTTTTAGGAAACTTTCTTAGAAATGGTGAAATTTCATTTCGGCCTCCAAGAATGATTAATGCTGTGGAAGACAAAAAGAAGCGGGGGTGGGGGACTTGTCATCAATAATATTCGAAATTAGGGTCTACACACACATAGTACTAATTATAATATACCCATATTGAGAGTAAAGAAATTGACTTTCATGTATAGGATAGTATTAAAAATTATGAGAAATAAGTGAAAATAATTTAAATGATATCGGCGTCACTTGCAGTAGCCAAGATTTCTTGTAGGACATTTGGTTCTGTCCAAAATGTCCACCAGCATATTTGGTCCATGGGATTAATACATAGAAAATACTATCATGTTTTATTGATCCAGTAATTGTGTTGTGACTATATTGCCAATTATAACCCTTCTTGTGTTAATAGCCTAGCTGGCACTGGGCTTTTGGCGTAGAACTTATGTCTCTGTGGACATTTTGGACAGGACCAAATGTCTGCTCATCCCGAGAGTGAGCTATTATTAGGTCATGACTGAATCTGAGAGTGGAAAAGGTCTCCATAAAATCCTTATATATCAAATCTAGTCTCAATAATTTGCTAAAAAGAAGAAAAGTACCTAGTCTCTGAAAAGGATAATCTCTATCTCTAGCATTTACAGCTTAAGCTATGTACAAAAGATCTCTGATAAGCTCTGACAACCTCTTTGCCTTTCTTTATTCCAAAAAATTTAAGACTTTCTAATCAAAGAGGAAGAACATATTTCTGAGAACAGAGCCAATGGGTGTTTTGTGGTTGGTTGAGTTTTCTATTGTGTGTTGTTTCTACTGTTTCCAAGTCCTTTTCCATTAGTTGGTTGCATACAGCCGTATCGACTTTAGGGCATGAGCATTATGTTGAAGGACCATGTGTAAATATATATTGTTAGATATCTAGAGTATTTATGATGTGATAATGATACTTATTTTTATGTAAATGTTATAACATTAAATTTATATATAATAGTCTCTGTCTTTCAGTGCCTTATATTTCATCTAATTATAGGTCTTTTGATCAGCTGGTCTCTGGCAGAGAAAATTCCTTTGCGTAATTAGCCCCAAACCCAACTCTCCTGTATATGTTGGCTTAGTCTCATATATTCTATTTCATGTATTTTCTGACTTCTTTTTGGGAAAAAATTAAAAGTTTTTAAATGTATACCTAAATCATTTGAATTCGTCAGCAATTAAGACAGACCACGCTCTCTCCCTCCCCTCCGTGTGTATATGTGTATGTGCATGTGCCTGTGCATGTGTGTGTATAGAATGACTCACTCAGAAATAAACATTACCAACTACAATTTAGAAACTTCTCAGGAAGTTAGAGGTAATGCTATGTGTATTAGAGTTCTTTAGAGAAATAGTCAATTAGGGTGAATCTGCAAACTGGAGACTGGGGAGCAGGTGTTGTAGTTCCTGTCTGAAGGCTGGCAGGCTTGACAGCCTTGAAGAGCCAATGTTTCACTTCAAGTCAAAAAGCGAGAAAAAGCTGATGTCCTGCTTTGAAGGCAGTTGTGCAAGAGGAATTCTTTCCTACTCACAGGAGGGTCAGGCCTTCAGCTGATGAATGAGGCCCCCCTATATTAGGGAGGGCAGTCTGCTATACATATCCTAACAGTATTGTAAAGCTTCCTCTTACCCAAATATACCCTGATAGACATACCCAAAATAATATCTGGCCACATATTGGAGCATCTTGTGGCCTAGTCAAATTGACACATAAAATTAGGCATCATTCTATATTTTGAATTGATACTACAAATGAGTATTAGATTAATGATGAAATACGGAGGACTATCTTAGCACATCCTTTATATTAAGCTGTGAATATTAATTAGGTAGTAAATAGAGATTGTCTACTGAGAAGAAAAACCCTACCAGGTTTTCTACCAAGTAGGGGAAAAATGCAGTTCTTCCCTGCTGTGTCTCCTTTACTTTTATAGTATCACACAGAATACTTCACTTCTGACACTTCTGGTCACCAAATGTTTGTTTGTTTTTTGTTTGTTTTTTACAAAAACAAGAAGCAAATCTCAGACACCAGCTGTGTGCCCTACAATTTAACTATTCTGATGCTGTTTACCCAGAGATAGCATCAAATCTCACTGGTTAATGCCTAAATCTCACAAAACAGCCCCCTTCCAACACTCACTGGAGATGCCAGTTGCAAGCCCAAGTTATTACCTGTGATTCTGACTGACCAGCTATAGATCGGAGGTACCAATGACTCCTTCCTTGGTTTTGTTAATTTTCTTGAGAGTGGCTCACAGAACTCAGAGAAACACTTGTCTTTGCCAGTATATTGAAGGATATGATAAAGGATACAGATGAACATCTGGATGGAGGAGATACATTGGACAAGGTCTGGGAGGGTCTTGAGCATAGGACGTAATGTCACCATGAAGTTGAGTTGTGTCATTCTTCCAGTGTGGATGTATTTGTCAACCTGGAAGGTCTCCAGACCCCATACTTTTAGGATTTTATGGAGGCTTTATCATGTGGGTGTGATCAATTATTAACTCTTGTTTTCATCTTTGTTCCTTCTCAAAAGGATATGGGGATGGGGCTGAAAAGGCCAATCTTCTAATTATAGTTTTGTCTTTCCCAAGACAAGCCCTCAGACAAAAATCGTTCAAGAACCCACTCTGAACCGCCTCATTAAAAAAAAAAAAAGATACCCCTGTTACCCAGGGAATTATACGTTTCAGGAGTTCCATGTTAAGAACTAGGGTCAAAGACAAAATATCATTTAGGAAATTACAAGGGTTTCAGGAGCTCTGTGCCAGGAACTGAGAGCAGAAACTTATTATATTTTCTATTATCTCATATTTTTCATAAAATGAACCCATTAAGTGCTAGGGTATAGATTTTTAGACTGCCAGTTTCAGTGCATTACATCTTTAGCTATATATTATACCAGCTTAGGTTGAGTTTTATATACTGCACTCCTATGTCCACATTCTATTGGAAGACAGTGATTATTGGACACGGAACGATAGCACTTGAATAGGAAGACACTGGAGGCCAGTGCTGCCCTTTATATTCTGGACAACAGGCCCAGAATATCAAAATTACTCAAAAGATCATTTTGTAGTTATTTAAGGAATTTTTTGAAAGTTAATCTTAGCAATTGAACAAAATGGAGTTACAGGTGAGGGAAACACAAACCACGGTGGTAGACATGCTGGCTAGCGGACGAGGTTCTGAACACTGTAGGGGCGATGGCCTCCAAGTTCGTTTCAGGTTAGCTCTCCAACTCCCTAATGTAATGTCTAGGGACAGGTTGGTTTCCCAAACCACTGTGCTTTGTGCCGTTTTCTCTTCTTGTGTGCAGTAGTTCTGGAGCTATATGGAATTGCCTGGCAATTCTGAATTGAAGCAGGTGACGTGAGGGAGAACTAGTCTGACTCCATGGGCAGCTTAACCTGTCCGTCCTCATCCAAGTTTCAGGTCCAGTCACTTCCTGAGTTTGAGATCTGAGCTCATTCTTCTCCTGTGCTCTACCTTGAACATCCATATTATCACTCAAATGGCAGGGCTGACCCTGGCAATGATAGTATTTATTATGTATTAAATACTTTTAGCTTCTCATTCTTAGTGAAAACTGAGAAGCAGATGCCTGCCCCACCATGGAAACACAACGGGGGACAAAGGCTTAATTTGTAACTTTAAAATAATTAAAATAAGTGGGGCCTACATTTGCACTCTTGGCTTGTGCAAATGGTCAAGGCTGTGTGACAGCATGGCTTACACAAAGTCATTTTTAAAGAGGAGGGCCAAGCCCCTTGCATCATATTCTTGAAACAGGAATGGAAACTGTAGAAGTGATTGTAAAGTTAGTGGGCAGGAACGTTGAAAACAAGGTAGTGATACATGTAAAAGTGTGGAGGATTAGTTTGGGGATTTGGGGGTCATCAATGAGTAGAAAAGTACTGGGTGCTAAGTCAAAGTGGGCAAAAGTGTCTTCAGGGTTTCCCCTGCCTCCCAAGACTCCCATAAGTAGTCCTCAGCAGTGGTGCCTGATAACATCTTTGTCCAATGCCTCAGATAAGGAGACCTAGGAACTAAGGTGTTCAATGCCTCACATAAGGAGACCTAGGAAGGAAGGCAAGGTATGCAAATATGTGAAGAACATTGTGGACCAGGGGTGGTCTGAGTTGTTGACTATAGCTACTTTCAGAAATGGCAATGCATTGTCTGTGCAGTGGGTCTGATGTGGAAGGACAGCTTTCATCCATGAGGTATGACAGATGAAGCCTTTATAATAGCCAATGGTCAGAATCAAAAAAATCACACAGGTTTTTAACCAGGAGCTGGACTCAATATATAGGCAGGCTGAGCTGCCTCAGTATGTAAGCTGGCTAGGATTTTTTTTTTTTTCTGAGACAGTGACAAGTGACCTTTATATGACAAATGGGCATCAACCTAACAATGTAAAGAAAGTAATCTGAGTAAAGTTGGCAACATGGACTTGGATTTCAGATGTTGTACGGAACAATCCATGTTAAAGTATGTTAAGGCTGAAATAGACAAGGGAAAGGGGATTTAAACAAGAAGAGGCTAGATAAGAGGCATGAATATTTCTGGAAATACCCACCTTTAGTCATTTTAAATTTGAGATACATTATCCTACAATAGAATATAACACTGAAAACAAACAGATAAATGGAATGGGGAAATAGTTATATCAGAACAACAGAAACTAGAAGGGAATAATAGTAACCTAACAATGGTTAAAGGTACGGCCGTGAATTCTGTCAACTCTCTTTTCAAATCTCTAATTGCCTCAATTTTGAGTTTTTTAAAAAAATAATTTGCATTCTCTTCTTTTATACTATCTCTCCTTGTATTGATTCACTGTTTTCTTTAGGAACATTGGTTTACCATTCTCTTCAGCTTTGTGGGAACATCTTTTAGAGGTTTTATTTTCAGTGGAGACATTCTTCTTTTTATATTTTAACTTTAAGACTCAGCATTATTATTTTTTTTTCTGTGCTCACATTTAAGAAATGTGACATTTTCCCCTGGACTCCAGAAAGAAGAGAATAAATAAGTCAGAGTGGTTCCTAAATTGCCTCATAATTTCTGATACCTGCTTGTTCTGTTCACTCTCTTAGCTCGGACTTTTTTCCTTTGCTGTTATTTTTCCGGTTCTGTTCTATTTGAATTCACTCTCAAAAGTTTGTTCTTGGTGTGAAACTTTGTCTAAGGTGGAGATTTCATTGGCTAGTTGTATTAGATCCCAGATAATCCACTGCTGTTCACTCATTCGACACCTGTTTGTAGCTACATGTGTGAGCTCCAGGTTAGGTGATGCTCACATATACACTCCCACTTTTCTTCCTGAAGTACTCAAATTGACTATTCAGGTTTTCCAGTTGGCAGTCAGGATGTTTTCCAACTCTCAGGACTTTCAGAATGTTTTTTGCTTTTTTCCTGTTTTCCAATGTTGCTGCTACCATGCAGATTTTATGTGTGTTTAGGTGTCTTCTCAACCTATTAGCATTTTGGAGAATCAAGTGGAAACCTTATCCTTGAAGTCTGTTTTATATGTTATACTGAAGTTTTTGACCTATTAGCTAGTTGCTCTCTCTATTTTTTAGAGGTATATGGGAAGATTTGAAATTGACAGTCACTATCTCAGAATTTTTAGGTTTAAAAATTGTATTAAATTGATCAATGTTTACTGAGTTATAAGTGGCAGATGGTGTTATATTATATCATCTCATGATAATAGACAACAAACAGGAATCATGGTGTTAGTTTTGGTACAAAAGAAAGGGAGGTATGCAAGCACATAGGAAGAGCCAGTTCAGATTGATATGTGTGTGTGTCTCCCCTTGAAAAAAAAAGAGATGCTATTCAGGAAGGAAATATTTTCAAATAAGTGGTATAGAAAAATGCTTGAGAGAGAAATCATGAGAGAGAAAATCATGAGAAATCATGAGAGAGAAAAATACATTTTCTAGTAATTATACTTTACTATAACTGATACATACATAATATACATACATGTTTATATATGTAAAGTATATATACTGATATATACTTTAATATGACTGATATATACATATATATACATATACACATATATATCAGTCATATAAATATGTATGTATATATACATTTATGTGTGTGTGTATAATGTGTGTGTGTGTATGCCATCTGTGTGTGTGTGTATATATATATATATATATATATATATATATATATATATGCCATCTAAAGAGTTTATACTTTGGAGGGAAATGAAATACTACTTAATGATATTTAGAATGGGATTGATATAATATTTTATAACTATTATGTATCTTTAAATATAGCAAACTGAATAGAAAGCTTTTATTAATTCTGTTTTGGACCTAATAGTGGTTTACTCAAATATGTTTAATACAAAATAAAAATAAGAATGACTCTAAACAAAATACATTGGCATTAAAAATACAGTACCTTGAGAACATTGCCTTACAAGATCTTGCAATCAATACAAGGTAATGTAAATGGCAAAGTTAAATAGAAATAAACTTAAGTGATCAAAGAGTCCTCTGTGGAGCAGGTAACTCAAGAATTAAGCAGATATTAAACATTTTAATTTTAATTTTTATGTTAAAAATTTGTTGATTGGCACATCCCAGGCAGTATCACCACAGAATTTTGATGTCTAAAATATTAAGGAATGTTTTTTGAATACGCTTATATAACTTGTATATTTTGGCTTCTGCCACTTATTAATTTCTCAAACCATGCAGGTTATTTTGTATCTACAAGCAATTTTCATTTATACAAACTAGAGTCTTAGTAAATAATATTGATTCTTCAATTTTTTTAGCCACCGAACTTAATGTGAAACTATATTCTACAAATCTTATTTATTATACATCCTCATTATCACTTGATTAATTTCATTCCTACCATACTGACTGCTACCACCTTAGTTTAGTCCTTAGCATCCTTTTATAATATGACCTCTGATATTTTCAGTTTCATCTTTTAATATCTCTATCCCAGCTCTAAACCCAAGTAGATGGCTTTTCATAGCTATTAAAAACTGAGGATTTTTTTCTCTCTTAATTGTTTAGCTTTTAAAAGGAAAAGATATTAAATGTTAAAAAATGATGTTATTCTCATTCTGTTAAGCAACTGAGAAACAGTAAAGGAGATTGCTTGGGAAGATTGTTGAATTTTAACTTCCAGTATGACCGATTACATCTAATTTCACTGAGCTACTGATTTTATTATTTGAAAAGTGAAGATAAATAGCATGTTCAAGGCCACTTTGTTTAAAACATGAATTTGAGATTCAAAATTTGATTGGCTAACCCAGACACAAACTAGTAAAAAAGTATTTGCAAGTTAACTTAAATAAGCTCAACAAATATATATATGTAGGGTAATTTTGCAAAAATGTTTTATTACTTGGTTTATTTGGGTTTCAACATATAAAGAATTTTGAGGACTGAGCAGAGCTCAATCTTGGCTTTGCCAATGAAAGCTCTGTTATTTTGACAAGATAGTTGATGTATCTGAACCAGTTTCCTATCTTGACATGAGATTAGTCAGGAAATGTAAAGAAGAAATGCAAATGGCTTAATATTTGTCTAGCTTACTACTTGGCTCATGTACCATGAAAATACTGTTTTGGCTTTGCATGAAATTTTAAGAAACCTGAAAGAACACATATTTTATTCTTCCAATTCTAAAATAAAGACATATAATCAATCCATTCCCACCTCCCTTTCTTTAAACACATGAAAGGTATGCAAAGAGGCATTGTGAGTGAGACAGTTTGGGATTTTGTGTTGAGGGAATATGGTGTGAGTGTAAGTTAACTGCAAATGAAGAGGACCAGGTTCCCTATATTTCTTTCTTCTGTCTTGGTTTATAGTAATTGATCTTATTGTCAGTATTTTATCAGGCTGATTTCTGTGTTTTCAAACAGTATGTGTATATCTTTAAAATTTAGCCTGGCTTTGATTTTGTACAAAACACACAGACATACATACACATGTCTCCTGGGAAAACTTACTATCTAACTGAGCATTAATAAAGAGAAGCTACCTTGAATGAAAAAATTCAGTTTGAGTATGAAAAACATTTTGTTATGTTTTGAGTCTAAATGTTTTGAATCTTAAGCATAGTCTTCTAAATTTTGGAAACAATTATGAGAAAAAAAATATATTTTGGTTTAAACATTCAAAATCAGTGTGGAGGTAAAGAGTATATATCAGAAAACGGACTGGCAAGTAAATAGCAGCTGGTTATTAAAAAGACAATTAATCCTTTGATCTAAACAATTACCTACATGAATATATGCCAGTCCTTATGAACCTAGCCCTTGTTTTTGTTTTCTGTGGCAGCTGGTCATGCCACTTGGGTCATGGTCAGAAGAAAAATCAATCTCAGTGAAATGATTAATTTCTCATAAATCCAAGCTTTTGTTTTTTTTTTTTTACCTTGTTGCTTATTTGGCTGATTGTTTAAGTCATCTTTCATATAATTAGAATCCAAAACAAAACTTTCTACCAGAATCTTTAAATTCAATTCAATATAGCAAGTCATATATCACAATATATACAAAAATATTAGTATATAGGTGGTTTGTGTTCATAATTTATAATTTGCCTAATTTACAGAAGGTTTTCAGCCAATATTTCAGTTTTCTATGACCATTCTGTTTGCAACTTGACATTTTTGGAAGGATGGGTTCTTTGCTATATATTTGGATGTAAATTCATACAAAAACATGATTGTTAAATATATTTACAAGGATATGTTAGAAAATGTCTCTGAAATGCTTGGTGGATACTCATACTTTTTTTATTTTGACCATCAGTCAAGACCTTCAAAATACCTTTACCCAATCTTTGCTGAGACGATAGTGGATTAGAGAGCCATCAAACTTAAAGGACATCAGATGACAGATTGGGGTTTTATTAGTGAGTGCACACATCAGGGCTTCCTTAGGTCAGAGAGATTATCTACTAGAGGAAAGAATTATAAGGAATAACAGGAATTAAAGTGAAGGTATATTTTGGGGGAATGGAAAGAATAGTAGGTCAAAAAAAATGAGATTGATCTGATTTTAGTTAACAAAAGAGAAACTGCATGACATCTTCCTGTTACATTTACACAACCTCTCTGATCAAATAGAATACAATGGCTATTCCTAATACTTTGTCTGGTTACTGCTATTATAGCTCTTCCCTAGTAGAATTTGTCTGCTTTTTTATGTAGTTATAGTTAACTCCTGGTACTAAAACTATTTGTCACTAGCGTCAATAATATCTAAAAATCACTAGGTATCTGGATATCTGTGTTATCAGTCCTATATTCATGGAGGAGTTCAGTTATGAGCTTCAATTTTCCCAAGTGCAAAAATACAAAAGTAATATATGCACACTGTACTACATTGACCATGTGAATATCAAATGTATTTCAAATTACTTGGAAAAATTATCAAAAACCTGGAGTTTGATGTAGTTCCACTTTATCTTTGCTTTTGGTGTTGGTGTCACATAAAAAAAAAAAAAAAAAAAAAAAAAGATGTTTTCCAGACCATGTCAAGGATGTTTTCCCCTATATTTCCTTCTAAGAGTTTTATGGTTTCGGTTTTACCATTTAAATCTTTAATCCATGTGAGTGGTGTGAGATAGGGGTCAAATTTGATGTTTGTATATTTACATCCAGTTTTCCCAACACGATTTATGGAAAAGAGCGTCCTTTTCCCATTGAATATCCTTGGCTCTCTTCTCGATATTAGTTGACCATATATGCATCGGTTTATTTCTGGGCTTGAATTCTATTCTGTTGGTCTTTGTGTCTGTTTTTATGCTGACACTATATGATTTGATTTTACCATAGCTTTATTCCAATTGAAATCAGGAAGTGTGATGACTTCAGCTTTGTTCTTTTTCAAGATTATAGGCATATTTTGGAGATATTGTGTGTTTAGTTTCAGACCACTGCATAAAGTGAGTTGTAATTTTTTTCTCTTAGAACGTCTTGCCTTCAATTTGTAAAAAACACAACATGTATGAAGCTCAATAAAGCAAAGCACAGTGAAACTAGATATGTATGCTTCCACTTTGGCTCTTTAGGGTCTTTGTGGTTCCATGCAAATTTTAGGATTTTTTTTCTATTTCTGTGGGGAAAAAAATACTGTTGGAATTTCGACAGGAATTGCATTCAATCTATAGATGGCTTTGGATAGTGTGGACATTTTAATAATATTTTAACCTATGAGCATGGGATATCTTTCCATTTATTTTCATCTTCAGTTTCTTTTATCAATGTCATATTGTTTGCAGTGTACAGCTCTTCTCTTTGGTTAAATGCTATTGTATATTAAACTAAAAAGCTTCCACCCAGAAGAATAAATAAAAAAGCAACCTATGAAATGGGAGAAAATATTTGTATACCATATCAGATAAGGGATTAATATCTACAATACATAAGCAACTCATGTAACTCAATAGCAAAAAAAAAAAAAAAAAAAAAAAGAAAAAAAAAGAAAAAAACAGGCAGAGGATCTGAATAAACATTTTCCCAAATAAAACATACAGATGAACAACAGGTACATTAAAAGATGCTTAATATCACTAATTATCAGGGAAATGCAAATCAAAACTACAATGAGATATCACCTCACAGCTCTTAATATGGCTATTATCAAAAGAACAAGAGAGAACAAGTATTGGTCCGAGGGTGTGAAGAAAAGAGACCCCTGGTACATTGTTGATAGGAATGTAAATTGGCACAGCCATTGTGGAAGACAGTACGAAGGTTTCTTCAAGCCTTTAAAATAGAACTACCATATGATTCAGCATTTTTCTTCTGGAGATGCTATTTTCTTATTAGCATTAACTTAATGAAACTTTTGCAATCCATTTCGATAGGAAAAGTAAATTTGAAACATAATCAACTAAAATGTAAACTCCCCCAATTTTTTTCTCCTTAATGTTCTATTAAAATTTATACTCAATTATTATACTTATGTTTTCATAAAATATGCAAATGAAGTATAACAGTCTGTACAAGTTTTATTATTATATAAATACCTACGTAAAATCTAAATTTTACTTTTGTTTCACAAAGCCTAAAATATTTACTGTCTGGCCCTTTATAGAAAGTAATTCTTATTCTGGCATTGACATATTACTATTATAGAGGTTGGATCGCTGGGGAAAATGATAAGGCTTGATAAGTGAAAACTAAAAGACAAGGTTACCTTTTTTCCATGTTGTGGGGAGCACCAGGACGAACACTAGAACACTCTTTGAATATGGTTTTTTTTAGAGAGGGCTCTTGCTTGAAGCTCTTGCTTCTGCTCACTGCCTCTATAAGGTAAGAAGAACATGGGTATAAATAGAGGAAGAATGTCCTCCTGAAACTTACATTTCTCACGCGGTAGAGTGGTATGTTGATTATGAGGCTTGATCTCAGGCCTTTTAGTTTGTTTTTATCACAAGCATCTATCTGCTCACATTGGCCCTTGGGAACTCAGGAAGTCTCTTTTTTTTTTTGCTCAGTTCCTGGATGGTAGGAGACTTGAACTTGTCAGGAGAAGAAAGACCTATTTCAGCAGAAGTTATTTAAATAATAAACTAGTAATTTTATTGTGCCTTTGTTACTGAAATGCAGGATAACTTTTTAGAAACTCAAGGGTATGGATTAGAAGATTAGAAGGTGTATGATTCACATATTCTTAAATGTTGATTTATTTTGTTCATACCATAAGTTTTATCTCAATAAAACTATTACATTTGTTAGATCTAACATTTGCAGGTGATTTCATAGGGGGTCTAGGATACCGACCTTTGACAAATGGTAAAGATCCTGCTACTGTACCATTTATATCCTCATAAAGTTGAAATTCGCATGAAGCCCTTTAATTCTGAAATCATTTTTTTTTTAATTATGGAGGTGGCGAATTATGTTCTATTATATGAATTTACCTGAGAATTTTGCTTTTTTACCATTACTTAAAAAATGAAAATTCCAACTCCTTAATCCATCACAATTCAAGTCCAGATGCAGAGAAATGATGCTATTTCCTCAACTTCATTAAATAGTCTCAGAGACTTAGGGCTAAGTGCCTACAGTTATTTACCCATCACATTATTTTTAGTAGCTGCTATCAGGCCTGCAAACACTAAAATCAGCTTACTTCTGATGATTGTGGTTTGTCATGATATATTTATATTTCTACTATAAATTTAGATACAGAAGACATGTTAATGGTTTATAAGGCATATGAATAATTCTGAGTACCAGGTCAGAGGAACACTATTTATTGTAGACAGCAAAGCATAGGACAACTTTCAGGCTACTCTTTTGCAGGAGCTTTGAAGTTTTCAAAATATGATTTTCTCCTATTTGCATTGTTTTTCACTTTTGAATACAAAACAGGACAAAAAGGGCATTTAGCTATTTTTTAAGACATTGCCATGATATGGAACTATTTATTCCAAAATTATTTTTGAAGTTGAAAATTATATTTCATTTAGCTTTTAGTATTAACAAAACTATAATACCAAATGTAAGAATCAGTGGAGATAATTAAAACTGGATATAATTAAAGAAGACTAAGATTGATAAGCTCATACTGATATTTATAATTATCTATTAATTAAGATAGGGACAATACAGTAATAAAACATCCTTAGAAACTGCACTTTGGGATTTCTGTGTGAAAACATGCATGAGAAGTTACAGGACCTGCTTCCTGACAAATTTATGATAGGATTTAGTTCTAGATTTTTTTGTACTTGAAGATGAAGATTCATTAAAATATCTTAATAACTAAGCCTTTCAGTTTTTAGAACAGATGTTTACATGCATGCTTCGCTGCATTGTGAATAATATGACAAATGCAATTACCTTTCAAAATGCTGAAATGCTTGCTATGCAGAAATATGAACATACAATAAGAATTCCTTAAATTTACAAAGTATTGTCTGATCTGCATATAATGCATCTATATCTCTATGTATTTTTGCATATCACTTGCAGTACTGTGTCTCATCAAATTAATTGGATAACTAGCAGCTGCTTTTATACTGATGACTTCCTATGAGCCCTATATTCATCTTACTACTTTCTAATCTCTGGAAATGTTAATATTAAGTTAGATGATGATAGCTATGATGTTTGATGAAAGATAAGAAATAAAATTATTTCAATTTCTGAAGTTCAGAGGAGTATGAGATTGCATAAACTTTAATAGAACAAGTTATTGTGATTTAAAGCCCAGATATTTTCAGCTTTTTGTGTGTGTGGTATTTACTATGTGCTATGTGAAATAATGGTAACATCATGGTAAATTGGCTTTACCATTGATATCATAATTCAAACTTTGTATACCAGACAATTTATTTAATTTTTTTTTGTATATTGTAGGCTAAGAAAAGTAACCTAAGATTTGAATTTTATAATTTGAATACTTTTCCTGAAATATGTTCTGTAGCCTCCATCATATCTCCTTCATTGTATTGGCACTTGAAGATGAGTTCTTTCTGGATGCTAAGATGGATAGTCGGTTTTCTTTGAATGAATATTTATGCTCGGATTATTATTTTCTTATTGTCTCTAATCCTGTGATTTTTAAATATGACAAGGTTTTATTCTCAGCTCAAATCCTCCTCTAACACTAGAGCAGAGCCAGGTAAGTACCATAATGCCTTGATTACTGACTCTTGGTGGTAGCTTTTGAAATCTAGAATTGACTTTGAACATAGCTTTGTTCTTTATTTTCTTCCTTTTTGTTCCTTAAAGCAGATAATGTCATTTGACTTATTCATATTTTCAGTTCTTTCTCTGCCTGCTCAAATCTGTTTTTTATTTCTATTATTATAATTTTTAAATATAGAATTTTATTTGGATGATTTTTATAATTTCTATTTATTGGTATTCTATATTTGGTGAAATATCAATCTTATACTTTCCTTTAATTTTTTTAGACATAGTATTTTTAGCTCCTTAGCACACTTAAAATAACTGATTGCTTAACACTTTGAACACATTTAAAATAGCTAGTTTAAAGTCTTTGGTTAGTAAGTTTATATTTTGGGTTTCTTCCTGGTTAATTTGTATTGAGTGCATTTTTCTCTATGACTCATACTTTCTTTTTCCTTTATACTTTTTGTAATTTTTTGTTTGGTGAAATCTGGATATTTCAAATAATGTGTAAACTCTGGAAATTAGGTTCCCACCTCCCTTTATGGTCTATTGTTGTTATGCTTGTTTGTAGTAGTTGTTTGTTTATTGACATTTCTGAACTAATTTCATTAAATCTGCATCTTTGATATGTGTGACCACTAACATCTGGTTAGTGTCATGGTCAGTTAATGATTGGATAGAGATTCCCTTGGCACCTCTCAGTTTGTGCTGTGGGACTCTGAGTTTGGCAAATGGGTTTAATAGACTGGCACATTAAAGCCATTGTGATTCCCAGGAATATGTCAGACCTTTTTCAAACCTCTATGCACATCTCATTCCTTAGTTTATCCTTTTAAGCTTGTTTGTTAGTCTGTATTTGGCTCATCTTTTACCCTCACCTCAGGAAGTTGTGCTGGTAAATATTTGATAAGTGCCTCCTGCAGAGAAGTCCAGTATTGGGCAATTTTTTTGAGTTCAAAAAAAGATAAGCCTTTTGAGTGGATTCTTCCAGGATATCACCAGGCAGGTCAAATAAAGTCTCTTCTTTGTGAATAAAGCTTTGTAAAAGCTCAAGTTCCAATCTGATTTCCAATTATGAAAACCATATTTTCCAGTTACAAAAAATTTTCACAATTATTTTTTTATTACTTTTTTGGAGAGGAAAAATTTTATACATACTTATTTTGACATTTTGGCTGATGTCTGATTACTTAAGAATATTTTAACCAAAAATTCTAACAGACACAACCATATTCATAGTTTAGTTCAAAAAAAGTTAGAGTCATATATATTTACTTTGTAGTGAATGTAGTTGTTCAAACTTAGCTTTACACAGTATACCACTTGAAGAGTTCTCCAGCCACTGTGTTAAAGTGCATAGCTTTCTTTGTACGAAGAACATGATACAACTGAAAATCATATTTAAAATATGTTCAAAACCTTCTACATACTACTTTTACTTAATGAATACACATTTCATTCAAGAAATTGTGAATGTAATTAATAGATCTTTACATATATTAATAAATTCTTACCTAATAAAGTTACAAAAATATACAAAACTATTGAGATTTTTCATTGCAGGCTGTTGAATGGTTTCCTTTATGGAAATCAGTCACTTTACAAAGAGGTGATAAGTTGTAAAATCATAAGTTTGCAAGATATTCCAAGATTTAACTTTTATACTTTCATAAGGAGAAAAAAAAAATGCCATACTTAGAAACATTCTTCTTAAAAAGGATGACTCTTATAGAAATCTCATGAAATATTTTCAATGCCTTTTACACTCTAACTGGAAATGGGCCAACCAATAAGATGAATTCTCAAAAGATCATCCATTTTTTTCTCAAGCATTGATTCTCCTGACATAAGACATGAACTACTTTTATAGCTGTAGGGACCTTTCAAAGGAGAAATATATTAAGGATAATATGTAATGCCATTTAAAGGTTTAATCGAATATAAATAGAATCACTGACGTAAGAGATAATTTAAATGTTTTGAATATATATTGTTGAATTCTGTTGAAAAGAATTGAAAAATTGATAGTGTATTGCCTGTGGTGGTGCTATAAAAACTGTAGTAGATTTAAAAAAAAAAATTGATGACAACTCTTTAGATTGTGACATATTTCACATTTAGAAAGCTAGAGTTTAGAGATAGAGACAAAGGTATATAACAAAATTAAGGAGTTATAAATTTAGATTCTCAAAGTAAAATACACAGAAAAGAACAATAATAGTAATAATAGCTATTATAACAAATGTTGAGTTTGGAAGTAATTTTTATAATTTTTGAATCATTAAAATACGTGAATTTAAAATGTTGGCTATTGATTGCTAATCTCATATCTAAGTTATTTTGGAAGAACTTCTGTGGTATAATTTTAGGAAAAGTTGTTTTAGAAAAGGATTTTTCTAACTAAAGTTATTTTCCATCCCTTGTGTCGGTCATTTTCATGCCATTGTATTATTAATATAAAGCTTGTGTGCAGTTGTAATTCTGATTTGAATAAGTAGGAAATGAAAAGTTCATTCATTGTCAATAAACCTTTCAGATTAAATTAGTTTATCAGTTTCTACAGTACAATAATACTGTGCAGATATGGAACATCACAAAGGACTCTAAATTAATAGACTTTTTGAAGAGGAGCTCTAGAATTAAAATCTGGATTTTGTTGTAGGGGTCAGGAATCACTTCATGGGGCTGACTGAGTTGCCTAACCATTGGCATGTCATGCTAAAATACAGGGGGTAGAAGCAAGAATAAAGACGATCACAGCTGTGCAGGCTGTGCTCTCTGTGCTCTTTTGACTTATTTGTTTATGTTATTGTGGTCTGGTGATTTCATTTTGGAGCATTGTCCAGGGTTTGTGAGATGTTGTCATGATAAGTAAATTTAAGCAATCCGTTTGGAAAGTCAAGCCATTCTTAGACATGCTCACTGAAAACTTTTATTTATTGTTTCAACTCCAAAGTCAGGTGGTTCTTAATTAAATTGAGGATTTTTATTTCAATTATGTTTTTCTAAGCCTGTATTCCAGATGAAATCATTATCACTGTCAAAACTCTTGCTTATGAGTACTGTGGCTTCAGAGAAAAAATTATTTAAAAATTGAAAATAAGACAAAAAGATGAGTAACCTTTTAATATCATGGTAGGATAAAAGATATCCTAGAGGAATGTATTTAGTTCAAATTACTATTATTGATTAAAGGTCTTACAGTTAGGTTACATGTTAAATTGTAGAATTTTGGTGAAATGTAGATTTTGTTGAAATGCATATAATTCCTATCCAGTGGAAAAAATAACCGAAAGAGTTACGACTTATGATACCATTGTACATCACTCAGGCTTGTAGCTAGGCTAGTGGGTTTATCCTAACATTGCCTAAAAACAATCAGTTTCTTAAAGGCTCTTTGACTCTGCTTGATCATCTTACAGATTCCTTTATTAGTTGAATTCAACAAAATATTTGACATTTTCCATTTTATATATGTGTGAAAACATTTTTAAACATTTAAAATTATTTTAGTTTATTTTAATAACTATTGTTAGAGCAAAATGATATTTTCTTCCACAAACTTCCGGCTACTATAGACATCATTCATATGGAGATAGTATATGTTAGCACTTATGAATTGAAACATAATAATATCTGTGTACTGTTCTGTGTGATCTATTAAGACAATTCTGTTTTAGTAGGAATGGCATATTCAACTGTAAAAAAATAGTGGAGAAGCATTATTAAGGTCAAATGGTTTATACATAACTAATCTGTTAACAGGTATAAGAGAACTAGTTAAATTATCCTGGGTGCTTTTTTTCTCATTCTAGGAATGTCATGTCATTAGGAACAACTTAAACATATAAAGCCCCATGCCTGAATCTAGACTTATTAAATCACTATATGTAGGAATGATGCTGTCTATTATGTTCTTTTTGAAAAAATAACCCAGTTGATTAAGATACAAAATTTGCTCTTGAATTATAGATCTAGTTTCACGAGAGAGCTTTTGAGTAATGGCTTCTAAAAATTAATCTCAGATTATGAGTGCTGTAGAGATAAGAATAGCAAACTGATGGAAAATATGTATGATAAAATACTCCTTCCAGAGGCAATGTTGATCTATGTAGCAAAATGTACGGAGTTTTAATGTAATCTTTTATGTTCATGTTTAATTCAATAATACAGACATTCTGTTTTGTATATTGGAGATAGAAGAAAAGAAAACACATCTGCTACCTTCAAAGGATGACTTTTAATGACATTTTTGGTAATCATAAAGTATTCATATAGGCCAGCATTCAAGAAATCACCCCCAGAGAAGAAATCAAAGCCCTGAAAACTTTATTATTAGCTTTGAAAGAGACACATTAGAGGACAATGGGGCAGTGGAAGCTGTGGCACTTGGGGATCATGTTGGAAGCCTAACTTCAGTCTGAGAAGTAAAAGGGCAATTGTGTGAAGTCGGCCTTGTGAAAAGAAAAAAATTCTGTAATGAGGTCATCAAGGAGCTCATTTATTAGAGAGCTAACTGCACACAACTAAATCCAAGTGTTTTTAATTAATTCATATTTTTCTCAGAGTCATCTCAGTAACATTTACAAAATTTGTCAATCCCAGTGTTCCGTTCAATTACCAGAAACACTCAGATAAAGTAGGGCAACCAATAAGCGAAATAAAAGTGATAATAAAATTTAATTCTATTTAAAATTCTATATAATGTTGCAAGTCATCTCACCAGCATTAAAGCTGGTTGGAACTACCCTGAGAGAAATTTTACTGTCATGTTGAGGTTTGATTTGCCAATCAAAAACAACTGATAAAATGTTAAGTATACAGCATCTGTGTTTCTCTCAAAGTTCACTCTCATTTACAGATCCAATATTTACTTTTCAGGAAATCCAAATATCGTATTCACACAATGCTTCCAAACTTATAGATGCATCTTTATGTATTTTTTAAATTTAGAAGTACATATAAATTAGTTAACAGCGTGAGTGAGAGAGAGAGTGTGTGTGTGCGTGTGTGTGTGTGTGTGTCCATCCGTGTCCATGCAAGAACATCTGAAGGTGTTGGCATGAATGAGATTGTGAATGTGTGAGTGTGCATTTGTTTTTGTATGTGTGCGATCATGTATGTCATTGTATTATGGAATTTTTGTTGTAGCATCCCGATGGAAAGAAGATATCTGGCATTACTGAAACTTTATATCCATTGAATAACAGCTCCCCATACCCCCACTGAGCACCTCATAGTAACCACTATTGTAGTCTCTGCTTCTGTGGGTTTAACTATTTCAGATACAGCATATGAATGGAATCATGCAGAATTTGTCTTTCTATGACTGTCATATTTCATTTAGGATAATGCCTTCTAAGTTCACCCATGCTGTTTCATGTTAAATGCCATTTTATATTCTCTTTCTTATAGCTTCACACGTGATAGTCTCTGAATAAAGTTCTATTAATTGTTTTGTCTCTTAGCAGACAGTTTTTATTCTTGCCTTATTTTGTATTTGAAAATTTTAAGCGATTACTGAACATTGTGTCTAGAACATTAGAGGCTGAGCTGTAAAAGTTTATGCCTTGAAACAATACATACCTTTTATCTGCAAGGATGTTAGTGTGTGGAGTTGGATCAATCCTGTCATGAGTTGAGCTGCATTTGGGTTTTGTTGTTACTATGGTTACATGCAGTGCACTACAGGCTTCCTATTCTTTTGGTGTTAGCTTAGGGTAGACTTGATATGCTGGAGGTTTTCTCTCAATATTCCATCTCTACCATCGGTTTTATATCTTCCCTATCTGTCTGCGCCTTAGAAAGGATCTCACTCCAACCTCCTGTCTTTCTGTCAGGGATAGACTGCTAGTTGGTGCTTACTTGCCTGCTGGTTGTCCCAGTTGGGGCTTTCCTCACCAGTGAGCCTGCTCCTCACCCAGCATAGGAGTCTTAAATAGGCTGAGTGCAGGACAGTTTTGTGCAGTGGTTTTCTTTCTTTTAACCTTTCCTCAGAGGGTGAAAAGGTTAGCTGCCTACTATTTTTAAAAAATTAAATGAAAATTATTCTTCATTAATTATAAAATGTCAACTAGTATTTGGTTTCTCTCTATATAACATGAAATATAGGAGACCAAACCACTTTTCTTTACTGATGCTCTGTCTTCCCGTTTCTTGTAGTACAGCTGCTAATTATCAATGATCTTACTAAGTTGTGATTTTTCTTTAAGGAATTACAGGCACCTCTTTTTATTGAGCTTTACTTTATTTCACTCCGCAATTTTTTTTTTTTTTAAATAACCAAATGAAGGTAGGACTCAACACCAGGAAAAAGATTACAACTCATTTTATTGCTTTATTGACTTGCTTTAATACTATGGTGCGGAATCAAATCTGCGGTATCTCCTATGCTTGTTTTCATAACCGTGTCATTTTATTTTACTAGTTATATACTAAAGATATGCAAAAATATTTCTCTAGTTCTAGGATTAACTACCAAACTTGTTTTGTAAAATTTCTTATTCTCAATTTTGTTCTTTCTGTTTTCATCTATTTATTTTACCTATTTTCATTTGAACATTTATCTTTTGCTTACTATATGCCAAACATATTGTGATACTTAGAACTTCACATAAATTATTTTTAGTTCTCATAGTCTGCTATGATGATATTATTAATTATACAGAAGGTTAAATAAATTTGTCCAAATTACTTAGCTAGTAAAAAGAGAATCTGCAGCTGAGCAGACTGGCTTTAGTCTAATCTTCTTAACCATTATAAATTATCGTCTGCCCCTAAGTTAATTTGAGCTCTCATACAACTGTGTTGTATCTTTCAGTGTGTTGTACAAACATGCAGACTTTTGTTTTCAGAAAGGACATGTAGTTCCACAGATTTTTTTTTTTGATGTATGCAGACATGAATGCCAGATTTATTTGAAAAAAAATATTTATTCTGTATACTTTCATTCTTCTGCAAATTTGGCTCTTTACATTTATTTTCTAAATTTAATGGTTTGAGTCTAAAACTTGTTTTTTTCTTATTTTGTATTGAAACTGATTTTTGCCTCATTGATTTTCTCTTATATTTTTGACATTGAAAAGGCTATACCTCAAGGTTGACTCTTTTCCCCTTAATTTTAGCTGATATGGTCACTTTTATATCTGTAGGATTATGTTGTCCCTCACTTTAGTGACGGTTCATTTTAATTTTTCAAATGAAGTCCTTGTAAGTTTATCTTTGGGACTCTTTACTGAACATTAATTATCTATATTTGAGATCCATATGTGCTGTCATCTGTATCTGTCCTAATCTCTATTTTTACCTCTTTCTTACAGAGGGCTATATTTAAGAGGTCTTTACCACTATTTTCTTTAGTGTTGGTTGTGCCTATACTTTTTCTAATGCAGATTTTTATATTCCTCATTTCACATTTAAGGTTCACAAATGATTTAATTCCTTTAACAAGCTCCACCTTATTTGGTTTGATAACAAATTCTTTACTCTTTCAAGATTTTTCTCTCGGATTCTATGCATTTTAAAATGTGACTGGGAATTCAAGACAGGCGATACCTAATGCATATTTAGGTATTCTGTTGTATAGTTTTTAAAAGTTTTATGTGCTTCTCTTAACATTTTATATATAGTATAGGCAGCAAAATTTTATCCCCTCTTTTTCACACTTGAATGTAGAAAGATCAATCTAGGCCTGGATTTTGCTGGGGAAGTGTAGATTTGTCTAAAACACTCTAACTATCCAATTGGTTTCCATTAGCATCATCCTCTAAAATGCTAAGAAGGAAGTATGGTTGATGTAAATTGAGAGCCAGTTCAATTATCCAACAGTCAGAGCAAATTGGCAGGGAGCCAGAGCCCTAGGAAGTCATTTAGATAAATTTCATATTCATATAATTTATTCTCTGGTGAAGATGCTGTGCCAGAGGCCATGTTTTCTGTGAACCAATTTCAGTTTGGACCAATTACTACCCCAATTACTCCCTTCTGCCTCTGTCCTTTTAAAGCATCACACTTTGTTTGGAAGAAGCCATCCCTCATCAAGAAGTAGTTATCCACTTTTGTGGTTTTTGCTTGAGGGTGCTGATATGAAAAACTAGAAGCTTCATAACTTAGCACTATGAAAATCATTGAATCATAGCTATGAAAGACATACCATTGAGAATTCTTCTAGTTTGTTCTTTGTATCTCAAATCCAGATGTATATTTGGGGTTGTTCTCCCATGATGCTATGCAATGTTCTTAGGAAGAACAGTTGTAAGTTAAGTGCATGCTCATTTCTCTAAGGCTTGCTCATCTCTTTAAAGCTGATCCTTTCTGAACTGTGCTGACTTTGTAGTATTGATGTAGGCCTTCACATTCTTATAACATTGCCTTCTTTAATTTATCATTATAATCATACATGCACTTTCTCAAATTTGAACTTTACATCTTTTGGTCTTTTTGCCACATCTATTATATTCTATAATCTTTTCTTCCTGCATTTCTGGATATTTCTTCCCATTTTCTTTTTAAGTCATCTTTTCTGGCTTCTTTGTTGCACTATAGTATCCCATTCTTTTTTTGAGTCTCTGCTGTTAGTCTCTACACATTACTTCTAGGAACATATTTTGTAAAAATGATTCAAAACACACACACATAACTCTTAAATGATGCTTTCAGACCACATATGTCTCTTCCAAGGTCTAGTGATTTACACTCATCTATCTGTGAAATCATTATTTGGATATCCAACAGGCACTTCAAATGCAATGTATACCAAACTTTTCCTGAGCATTTAGGATACCTGCTTTAGTCCTTTTTGTCTTGAATGGCATCACTTTCAAAATTAAACCCTAAGTTTTAGAACAGTACTTAATTATGTGCTTTTGATGTTCCCAGTAGCAAAATAAAACCAGTTGCCTAATGGTCTGTCGTTATCTTCATTGATTATATCTGAGTTTCACTGATGCTAGTAACTTTGAACCTCACACTTACTCCTTTTCTTTTTAATTGGCCTGCTGCAGCTGTAGCCTGTATGACTTCTTGTTTCATCATGCACGTTGACAGCCTCTGTTGATTTTTCATGAGTACTGATTTTGTTTTTTTTTAATACAGAGGAAATATAAATATATTCTTAAAATACCAATACACCTGTTAAAAGAAACATTTTAAACAGGAATGCATAGTTAGAATATATGCTAAATGCAATTATACAGGTATTATAATGGATATTTTGATGCTTTCTTCATTACCATTGTTCTTATTGAAAGCTTATTGTATAACATTTTATAACTTAATATATCATAAATTTTGTAATATGTATTTTCTGAAATATTAAGACTTCTATTTTTAAAAAAAGTTTTTGGCTATCATTGTGATTGTCAAGTTTCTTAGTATCATCTGTATGTACATGTTTTCTCCATTGGACTTTGAGATTCCTGAAATCAGAAATTGTATTTTAGTCATTATCAGAGTGAATCTCAGAAATATCCTTAAACATTTCCAAGTTGCCTGCGCAGCTAGGCTTTTTCTTCCCATTACAGTATTTATTGTTTTTTTTTTTTTCCTTTGAAGTAAGAGTAATTAATAGGCCTAAAGTAATGGGACAACCAAAGCCATAATGCCTTATGGGTATGTCTCTTAGTTTTTTTATTTTTTCAATAAAATTTCAGAGGAAAGAAAATAATTTGATTTACTAGTGATTTATTAGTCAAGTTGCAAAATTTTAAAAGTTTCTGAACACTGCTATGATATTCACTCTAAATTATCTGTATATTAAAACAATATATACCATTGATACTGTGGATAAACAGCCTACTGAAAAAACTAGAAAAAACTTTGAGTATGTAATAAAAAGGTTGACTTTCAGTAATTAGAAATCACGCTAGAAATTATCTAGATAAGATGACATATAGATGCTTAAATCTGATGTAAAAACTGTTATGAGTCCTGTGATAATTTTCTATCCTAAATTAATTTTTAAATTTATCAATATTAATTTGAGAAAAGAAGTGTTCACTGAGAAAGATAAACATTTCAAAATTAATGGTCAACATTTATAATATGTTAAGTCTAATTTACTTTTAAATTTTGGCCCATATAAGGGTAGTAAAACATTTATCATGGGAATACTTGCTAGTTTTACTTTAAAACAGGAAAATTTACAGATTAAATGAAAATGAAATGTAAATGACCTTTTGATAGGAAGAGAATGACAGATTGATTTTGCTCAGACCATTGAAAATCAGGGGATGAAAACTGAAAGTGAGGAAAACAGTGATCTTAAAAAGATCAAAAGATTTGATTGTTGCATTTAACTGGTTAGAGGAATTTGTACTCAAACATAGACCTGATTAGTCCCACAGCATCTATTTGCCCATCCTACTAACTAGACTCTACAAACATGTAACATTGTGGCAAAAAAATGATATGGATGAAATGTGTCTAACTTCTAGAGTAAAGTAATTAAAAAACTTTTTTTAGTATAGCCCTAGGTTTCAACTATAAATTAAAAAGGATGAAATTCCTGCATTATATGAAAGTTTAACTTAGCACATGGAGTGCTTTGAGAGTGCCCTATAACAGTGGTCCCCACCCTTTTTGGCACCAAGGACAGATGTTCCTATAAGAACCTAATGCCTAATGATCTGAGGTGGAGCTGAGGCGGTGATGCTAGTGCTGGGGAGTGGCTGCAAATACAGATGATGTTTTACATGCTCGGTTTCTCACCTCCTGCTGTACAACTTGATTCCTAACAGCCCACTGACATGGGTTTGGGTACCTCTGCTCTGGAATATCTAATTTAAAAAAGGTAAGAGAATCACAGTATACAATCAGGGTACTACTTCAACCTAGTGATTAAGAAACAAACAAAAATAAGCATTAACAACAGACAGAAATGATGGACTCTTGAGTTGGCATAAATAAATGAATTTAACAGTGATAATTTATGTTACCTTGGGTTAATTTTTACAACTGTTTTATATCTGGTTTTGATTAGGTAATAAGCAAAACAATGCAAAAACAAAAATAGGATTCTTGGTAGGCACAACTGAACTTGTCCAATCACAAAATACTGAGAAAATAAGTGTTTTAGGAACTTAAAGTAGTTGAATAGGCTGCTAATTTGTAGTAACTCATGTCCTCATGTAAAGGTAATGTTTTTGTACTTAGTAGTGAATGCACCATTGTGTTTCTAAAATTATCACAAAGACAAATAGCAAAATCTATGTAAATAGATGGCAGGTAATAATTCAAATGATGTAAGACACAGGGCATTCAATAAATGGCCTTCAGTGGAATTGTGTTGCCTGCAGTCAGGAAATTGGGTGTTTGATATTTCCAGTTTGCTTCAGTGTTAGACACATTGGTCATTGAAATAAGATTTTATTTAAACATGCCAATAAATAAAATTTATTTCTGTATAATTACAGTGAAATGTTTGTATGTTTGTACATTTCCATTAAGTTTTCTAAAAATGGAAATTCAAAATGTGAGGTTATTTCCTAGTATAATTGATCAGTAATAAATTCAAATGCTTACACTACTGTATAAAATGTGCTTGTGTTTTCTTTCAGAGCTCTGCTGTATAGTGCACTGCAGTTTCTGCCAGCAAAGCTAGGTATCTAAAGTGCGGTGAAAGTGAGAAGTAAGTGAATTTTTCTGTGATTGGTAGAGTTTATATGTGGATGTTTTTGTGGACCACTGCTTTTTAAAATGAGAGAAATTAGCCTAGACAGAAACAACAATAAATTAAAATGTGCTTTTAAGAAATAGGTATGTTTATTCTTACTCAATTTTAATTAGACTTACTCATAACTGAATGATTCAGAGCACAGATTTTGAATCAGATGTTTCTAATTGGAACTATTAACTTAAAATGCTATTATAAAGTAATGCTGTATTTAAAGGAAAAAAGTTTGAGTCATCCCATTGAAAGTATAGAAGTTATTTTTTTCATATTTTCTATGAGTCTTTTACATACTAATATATGAACATAATTTCTTGATTTTCAAGAAAATTCTGGATCATTGTACAAAGGTCCTTATACCTAAAATTGAGAGAGAATAAAAAATATTAAAGTTCTTTGTAGTGTATAAGACTGAATGACAAAAGTTAATATATTAAATAAAATCTTGTAAAGAATAAATTTTCAGTCTTAGATGTGTCTGAGGCCACATTAGCATTTAGACGTATTCCTAATCAATTCTGATCAATTATACTAGGGTATAACCTCACATTAGGAATTTCGATTTTTAGAAAACTGTTAATGGAAATCTACTAACAGTTATAAAGATAGAATTATAGTATTATCAATGACCATATATCAATCACCAATTTCAACAATCTTTAATTCTGGTTCAGTTTTATTTCATTGATATCCTCACCTTATCCTGTATCTCAGCTATACTTGCTTACTTTGAAGCTAATCCCAAATACCATGACTTATTTATTCAGGTTTCATAATGTATTCTAATAGGCTGTATTATAATCCAAAATAAAATTAATGTAATCTGTTAATATGTATAAATTCTTTTTTTAATATGATGATCTAACATTTATCTTTCTTCATTGTCCTTGCAATTTATTTGTTGAAGAAACTGAGTCCTTTTTCATGTAGAGCTTATTACATTCTGAAGTTTATTGATTGCACCTCTGTTAAAATGCTGAATCCGCTTTAAATATTTTTGCAAGAATACATCATAAGTAGACTTGTATACTCTCATTATGAAGAATATGATACCCTTTGTCTTCATTTTCTTGATTTTGGTAATCTTTAATTTTCATTGCAAGATCAATTAATTTATTATCAGTGAAAAATTGGTGATATTCTAATTGTTATTGCTGCTTTATTTAATGGTCGTTGTTGTATAAAAAGAGACTTTCCCTCATCATGTGTAATTTGATTACCTTGTGAAGAAAGGTGAGTCAAATACTTAATTTTTTTTTCTTATAATGATTAGTTTCATAATGAGTTGATATTCCAGATTCCCCAAGTTGGTGTATGTATTTTTATTTCTTAATATTATTATTGGACTCATTGATTTCAACATACTTTATGTGTTTCAATCTTTTGTGGCTATTACTTCTAATGCTTAAATTGTCCTGCCATCGATTTTTAGGAATCGAGTTGTTCCTTAAGTCCTCTTGAGAAAACACAAGTAGCGATGAGATTTTTTTCCCCTGATCCTAGAGTGTCTTCTAGGTTCATCTTGGACATGTGCTGCCCCCAAAGAGAAATCTAACACAATCACCAAGATGTTTTGGTCACATTAAGGAGAAAATGGCAACTAGCAACTCAGATGTGTATACTAGAAGTTCTTGTTTCCACTGGGTTTGTCATTATTTCAAATTGTAAATGTTAGAACGAGAAAACACAGTCTTTGCATTTCTAATTTTAGCATTGAAGAAAGTCAATTTCTTAAGTTATTATTTCTGTCACTTTTTTTGCATGATGAAAATTTTGCTTCCAAGTAATTACTAATTTACTTACTTTATAAACAGGGTTAAAGAGTTCAGATTTGGCTAACATTGACAGACTAAGATACTGCCATATGTTTTTTTTTATTTATTTTTATTTTTTATTTTTGCCAAATCTGCTTCAATAATGAGGGTTGTTAGATTACAGTTTCATCTATTTTTGCTATAGAAGTTACCTTTCAGATTTCTGTGTTTTAACATAGTTGCTCTAATGTTTTAGGGAGAGGAAATCTGGAAATATAAAACATGTTTCTGCCATTTTCTTGAACTTCTGATATTTTTAATGAATATCACAGAGGTAAAAAGCCAAGAGGGTTTGAGTTTGATTATATCTATTGTTTTTTAAAATCTTATAATGAGTAGTAATTGAGTGTTAACTACAGATGATGAAATGAATTAAATATTTTTATAAATTGCAAGCAATATTAATTTTCTAAGGTTGAAAATAAAGCAGATTCCAGGTTCTGATTATAATGAGGTAACCATACTTCATTCTACTGTCCCACTGAATTCAACTAAAAATTCTGAATGAATGCATGGACCAACTCTTTAGAAACTATGAGAACTAAATAGTAAGCAGATGAAGGAAGAAAACTGAAATTTGAACAATGAATGAACCATGGCGAATTTCATGGATGTTTTCCCTCCCTTCTGGCCTAGACATAATGTCAGTACAAATCCTTAAGCTGCACGTTGAGCAGAGACAGAAAAATCTTCAAAAGAAAAACTTTTAAAATTTTTTTCTGATTCAGGGAGTGTGAAATGGGGCTACTGTGGCACATAGCAAGAGGGAAAAATCCTTAGTTTTATTATTTTTTTAAAATCTCTGTGCCTTCAAGCGGCATTTCTGAACTTGACATCCAGTGGCAAAAAGAGTGAAACGGTGACTTTCCCAACCTCTAAAAGGAATTTTTCTTTCTTACCAAAGGAACTGAGCTCCAAAGAGGGCGAAGAAAATTCCCATTATATTTTCTTCTTTATCCTCTTGCCTTTTAGCCCTAAAGACAAATATAGTCATGGAAAATGTGCAACAGAGGGATATTAAGTTCTAGCTATCTAGCAAGGAGACCAGAAAGGGTTGCCATTGGCAATAGGAAAGCAGTGAGCAGAGAATAGAAAGGAGGGATTGTGAGAATGGGGGGGCATAAAATTCTCTGTGAGTGCTTGGGCTTGCCCCTGATTTGCACATTTTAGGGCCTGATTTTAATCAGCATTCTAAACTACTTGAGGACCTGAACTCACAATTAGTCTGGCTAAGGTCTGTTTGTCTCCTGGATGAAGCACATGAAGGATAGATCTAAGTAAGACTGAAAGGTCGTTAAATTGAACTGACATTAGAACGAGAGCGCACAGGAGGTAGGTTGGAACTTGTGAAATAAAACCTAAGGGATTGATTTTTTTTTTGCTAAAACAAGAAAATAAACAAAAATCAAAAGCATACTATTCTCAGGATTTAAACAAGAGCCATATTCTGATAATATTCGAAATGCCCAATACACAATCCAATATCACTAAGCAGACAGAAACAAGAAAACTTGAAAAATTCTCTAGGGAAGCATAATCAACAGATGCTAAACCCAAGATGAACATGATGTTGGAATTATCAAAGAATCTAAAAGCTATATCATAGACATGCAAAAGAGGTAAAGCAAAACACTCCTAGAATAATTCAGAGATAGAAAATCTTAAGTGTAAAATAGAACACTTAATACAGTACCGAATAAAATTGTAGAACTGAAAAATACAACCACTAAAATAAAAAATTCAGTTGATGGGCCTAACAATAGAATGGAGGTTACTAGGGAGATTAGTAAATTTGAGAATGGAACAATACAAATTACCTAATTTGAACAATAGAGGCACAAGTATATGGAAAAAGAATGAACCATTGAGGGTTCTGCAGCACAATATTAAATGACCTAACATTCTCGTGATGGAAGTTCTCGAAGCAGAGAATGAGTATGCAGGATAAAAATTTTGAAGATCGTGTGTCTGAAAACTGGAAATAGAGAAAGTATTTTCTGCATGGTTAAGGCTTCTGATCAAAAGAAAACTGGAATGTGGTTTAAAAGAAAACTGTTGAAAGTTAAAAGGTTATTGAATAGAGATTTATAGATTTATATGTTTACATTTCAGAGGGGGATAAAACCTAGAACTACATTGTACATACCAAATAATTTGATTATGTTTAAGAAATAAGGTTTCATTTTCTCAAGAGAGAAGAGTAATTTAATAGCAGCTTTTAGATAACTTCTAAGTTTGTAAATTTGGTCTTCCTCTTCTGACAGTAGACTCACTCAAGGAAAAAATATAACTTGAATAGGCCTATAATAATTAAAATAGATTGAATGGGCACATTAAGACTTTCATAAGAAAAATTGCAATTCTATATGGCTTCACTGGCAAATCTATTACCTAGTTTAAAAAATTACAAAGTTTATAAAAAATTATAAACCAATTATAAAATTTTTAATGAAAAATTTATCTTTATGAACATTACTTTAAGGATAAAACTACAGTATTGGTGTTTTGATTTCCAAATCAGTTTATTACACCATATTAATAAAAATGAAAAACATATCAGTTGATATAGAAAAAGAATTTGGAAAAAAATGAAAACTCATTCATGATTAAAAAGCTAGTCACCTTTGATAGAAGTGAACTTCTTTAACTAATGAGGTCATCTAAAAAGATCATGCAACTAACATAATATTTAGTGGTGAAAACTTGATGTTTCCCCCTAAAAATTAGGAATATGCAAGAGTACTCTCACCACTCTTATTCTTCATTTTCATGAAAGTCATACTAAGAGCAATAAAGCAATAAAGAGCAATAAAGCAATAAAGAAAGAAAAAAACACTGGTGTAAAATTTGGAAAGGAAGGAATAAAACTGTTTTTATAAAGAAATTGCATAAATAGCTAATTAAAAACTCCAAAATATCTGCATAGAATCTCCTAGAAGAAATACATGAATCTCCTAGAAGAAATAAATAAGTCATTTTATCAAAAATCATGTGCACCTCTATATGCGAACAAGTAAAACTCAAATGAAGAACAGTAACACCTGCAAATATACCAATATTATTTATAGCCTTTCTCCCCAAAAGTAAATACTTTGTGGTAAATGTAACTAAAATATGCAGGACATGTGTGCTAAACAATACAAAATAATGATGAAAAGAATAAAAAGTCCTCAGTAAATGGAGTATCTTGTGCTTAAGAATTTGAATACTTGTTTAGTTTATGTTTGTTCCTCATATTAATTTATAGATTCAATGAAATTTCAATCAGTATCCCATAGGGAAATTTGTAGATAAAAACAGTCTGACTCTTTATATGGGAAGGTAAAAGAATCAGACTAAGCAAAATAATACTAAAAAATGTGAATAAAGTGGGAAGACTCAAGCAATCTGCTTTTAAGACTCTCCATTAAGTTACATTAATCAAGAAAATCAGCAAAATAATATCCACACAGATTAATGTTACCCAATGGAGAGTTCATAAATAGAACCACTCAGAAACCGTTAACTGATTTCCTAAAAAAAAAAAACAAAGGCATTTAAATGGAGAAAGCAGTCTTTTCAACAAAGTATGTATCATTTGCGCATCCAAAATTGAACTTTTCTCTATGTTTCACTTATCAAAAATTCATTCAAATGTATTTAAATGTAATATATAGAACTGATATTTTATAGGAAAACACAGAACATAATCATTATGGCCCTAGGTTAGGAAATAGGTTCTTTGGTATGAAATCAAAAGTGCAATTCATAAAATATTGATTAATTGGACTTCATGAAAATTAAAACTTTTACCCCAGGGAACTATTAATAGAATGAAGGCAAAAGGTAAAGACTGGGATAATGTATTTGCAAATCACATATCCAACAAAATACTTATATTTAGACTATAAAAACAAAAAATAAAATACAATAAAATTTTAGGCAAAATATTAGAACAGACCTTTCATCAAAGAAGATATATGGACAGCAGTTAAGCACATAATTATCCATTAGGAAATGTAAATGAAAACAACAGGAAATATATACTACTATACATCTGTTAAAACAGCTAAAATAATTGAAGCTTTCATACATTACTGGTTATAATACAAAATTATTCAGCCACTCTTAAAAATGTTTGGAAGTTTCTTAAATATCTTTTTTATATGATCCAGCAATTCTGCTCGTAGATATTTTCTCTAAGGAAATCAAAGCTTATTTTCACATAGAAAACTAAACATTAATGGTTATAGAGTAGGTTTTTCCCATAATTGTGCAAATTAAGTAATAATTTAATATTCAGCTGATTAACATAAACAAATTATGATATATCATTCAGTAAAATACTATTGATAAACATGATTGAAATGTACATGTATGACCCTAAATAGAATTATAATATGTAAAATAAAAATCTGAAAATATTGTATTTTATATTATTCATATGACATTCTTGATAAGGCACATTTAGAGGGATAAAAAACAGATTAATTTCCAGGAAGTGAAGTAAAATGAAATTTGGATTAGAAGTCAAGCTTGAGAGAAATGGTTTGTGTTGAGGGAGGGATGAATTTCATCTCTATTTTAAAGATGATTACATGAATCTGTGTGGTAAAACTTAAAAAACTGTAAATCTTGAGAAGAATGTTGTTTTATAATGCTTTTCAGTTAATAGAAATCACTATTATACTAAAAGAATAAAGATTTTTATTAAGCATTGTAAATTGCATTCAGTAGCCTTCAATATACCACACCACAACCCCTGTGTAATCAGTCAAACTCAACAGCAATTCATTCGTGCACAATTTATGAATTAGGGCAAAACTCCCTTCAACATACAGTAAGTTCTTGCTCGGGTCTTGTGGGCAGGCACTGGGGAGCTCCATCTCATTTCTGATCACAAATGTGTGATGAAAAGCATCAGGAAAATTACATGAAAATGAATAAGAAATGATTCTGATTTCAAAGTACATTGTTTGAAAACATCATAAAAAACAACAAAATGATATAAGTATACCTGCTTCTACTAAATTCTTGATGGGAAAGTTCTTGAAAACAAATAATTCGTTTCCTGCTATGGAAGGGTTATTTTGTTGTGTGTGTGTGTATGTGTTGTTTTTAAGATCAAAGGGATTTTTTTCCACAAAATTTTATATTTTGCTAATATAAAGGCATAAAATAGCAACAAAGAACAATAATACATCAGTGAATAACTTAAGGTAATGTTGATATTTGAAACATCGTGTGGGGGTTTAAATAAATGCAACAGGTCAATAATCACAGAATTTTAAGGTTAAAGCAAGATCAGTCAGTGACTAAACAGTTAACATCTTTTATATGACTGTTATTATTATTGGCATTTTTGTTTTACAAATGGACACATACTGGTAAGAACAGAAGAAAGGACAATAACATGCACAATATTAACTACACACTTAAAAAATGATGAACCATGCAGAAGTTTAGCTCAAGTACTAGCACTAATGGTCTACATGTGATTCAAAACCGACAGTTCATTGATCACAGATGCATGGTGCTTAGTCACAAAAACTTTCAGAATACTTTGTGTTGATTTGAAAGGTCATTTGCATTTTCTGTGATTTCAAATTTATCTCCATTTAACTTGTAAAGTATGTGATATGCTATGTATTTAAAATTAGAACAGCAATATTACTCTATAATTTTTTAGTAGTTGTAATTTTTTTAACAAAAGCACCACCTCATCAGTGATGAAATTTAAGAAAGAAAACCTAGTTGTGCCTTATTGTTTTCATACTCATAAAACCAAAGCCTTAAAGCTTTCTTGTGAACAGTAATGCAAAATCAAAGATAAGGACATGCACATGGTTGCCAAATGCTAAAAGTGATAAGTCAGAGGCTCTCAAACTTTTTGGCACCGGGGACTGGTGCTGATATGAGAATCGCATGCCCCATGATCTGAGGTGGAGCTGAGGGGGTGATGCCAGTGCTGGGAGCAGCTGCAAATACAGATGATGCTTCACTAGCCTGCCAGCTTCCCACCTCCTGCTGTGCGGCCCAGTTCCTAACAGGCTACGGGTGGGTATTGGTCCACAGCCTAGGGGTTAAGAACTCCTTTCTAAGCTATGTATTTGTATAGACTGCCAAAATTTATTTTCTCTATCGTTGAAGAAACACAACTATAGGCTTTTGTCACAACCAGTTTAAACTTTGTACTTCATTTTAAGTATGGGAGTCAAATGCTCTTTATTTATTTATTTATTTTTTGTTTTATTGTAGCATTTGGACTACAGCTGGTTAAAACTAAAAAGGTATGTTTTACATATCTGATGCCAAAATGGGATTAGAATTTCTGAAGTTCTTATTTTTCTCTTATGGAAAGGGAAAATGTGTATAACTATAGGCTCACTCTCATGTATTCCTCAATCCTTATCCTTCCAGGATTCTTCACCTTCTATTAAAAAAACTTAGTTTATTCTTCTTGCTTTAAGACAGACACCTCCAAGCATCAGCTCCACAGCAGGCACTTTCTGCGCTTAGTGCATTTAAGTGAGGATTTGCATTTCCTGTCTTAGAGCCGCTGTTCAAGGTACTCTCCGTGTGGCTGGGAGCCCTGGCGTCACCCGAACTCCTGTTCATCTGGGAAGCCAGCTTCTCAGTCACCACTGTGTCAGCCAGGGACCCGTCTGAAGACATGGCAGAGGACTTGGATTCCCCGGGTTTTGACTTCAGTTCTTTGGTTACTTCTGCCGAATCACACCCTGGTTTTTGTAACCTCTGCCACAGTACCTTCTCCCTCTGCCAGATGTTCTATTACTGGGGTGAAAAGTCCTCTCTGATGCCCTCTTGCTGGTCCTTCAACAGAAACAGCCTGTAGGGAAAAGGGCCACGACCCATCTGTTTTCAGCCCAGTGGCCAACCACAGTGCCAGCTGTTTCTAGCTTCCCTCTCTAAGAAGGTGTAGGTTGTTTTCCACTCTGTCACTTGCTAGTCCTGCTGCCTTCATTTTGCAGAAGGCACAGTCAGCACCTTTTGCTACAGTGTCCCCATAGGAGCCTCCACAGACCCTTGCAAAGCGTCGCCCCTGTCCCTGGGAGGTGGGAAATGGACAGGCCCAAAGTTCCCAGGGTGCACAGAAGTAGGGTATTAAGACAGTGCCAAGGGCAGTGGGAAGGGGAGTGGAAGGCTCTGCTGGGAGAGGTTCAGCCCTTCTTGGATACTCTGCCATGTCTTTTCTACCTTGGCATTTTGCTCAGCCTGACTGTCACAGAGGTCCATTAGTGGGGTCTTTTCCTGGCTTTCTTTGAGGAGTTTGAACTGGAAAAGCTTCCTATTAGAATACATCCAAGGACAGCAGTTTTCCCAGGGCATGGGCTGGCCACATGCTTGTTTGTAAACAGAACCATGTCCATGCCACTCATTAAGAGCTAACAGCTGAATGTCTCCAGGGTTGAGGTTCTCAATCTTGAGCTCCTGCAGCTGATCAGGTTCATAGAATTTGGGAGACATTGCCCACGCCAGGAAAGCATCCAGCTCCTGACAACTCAGTAGCCATTCTCTGGGCCTCAGCACCTTATACTGTGGGACAGAGCTCAATACCATGAGATGAGTGGGCATTCTGGCCGGGTTGAGCATGGCTGGGTGTCTGACCTCATGCAGCCCGGGAAAGCTCTCATCCTGCGGTTCTTGTCCTCCATCGCCTTTCCCAACCACAGCATCTTCAGGTTGGGTCAGGCCCACTTCCTGAAGGCAAGAGCTTCTGCGAGTTCTGGGGTTTGCAGAGATTTTTCTTTGTAAGCTGCCACTCCTTAATGATCTCTGGTGAAAGTTCTGGTAGAAGTCTCTTTTACAAACACATCTATTCTCTTTCTGCTTTCTGCAAGCTAAACAGTACTCCATTAAACATACTGACAAACTGGCCTGTGGAGCAGGGCGGCGGGAGGCAGGTCTTGCTGGCTTCATCTTCAATAAAAACAGCAATTTTGATTTCAACCTTTGTCAGGATGTCAAGTTATATGGGTGATATCAGCTCCTTCTTATGCCGGTAGTTGGCCGCTCTTGGCACCTCTGGCTTCACGGGGGTGGTGATATCCATGTGGTTTCTGGTGTGCATGGACAGGAGGCATGGAGTTGGATAGACAGTGCCAATCTGGCTCCCCTTCCCTGCAGGGAGCTGGCTGACTGAACAGGTAGTGGTTGAACTTACCTTTGGTTTCCTGGGTCTCTCCATGCTTGAGGCTACAAGTGGCTTCCAGTTTTTTCCCAGGCAATTTTGTTCCTTCTAATATAGCTCTCAGCAACTCCATTGCCTTCAACATTGTCTGAAGATAATGATGTAGAAGAACCAGGAAAGTAGCTGAGTCTGCAGGATTTGGGGCTGCTGCTTGAAGCTGAGTCGATCTGAGAGGACCACTCATACAGTATATTTTCCTTCATGAGGAATGTTGCTATAGTTGTCCCCCAGATTCTTCCAGCTTGCTTCCAAAGTGAGGGCCTGCTCTGCGAGGTTGTATGGGTGGGGACTCTGCAAAACTGTGGGCTTGGCTTGTGGAGAGGTCTGTGGGATGTTGAGCATGGGGAGGAGACCGGGAACGTGTGATGGCACTACCTTAGGCATTCCAGATGGATTTGGTCTGGCTGAGTAGTGTGGGTGAAATGCCACAGGCTTCCTAGTTGCTGAATAATATCCAGTTGCTCTCTTAAATAACTGCCATCCTTTCTAGACATGAGAATGCTGAAAGACATCTTTAACCATGGCATCCAAGACTGAGGTGTCTGGGATGATGCAGACATAGTCAGCCACAGCCCTTGATCACGATGTCACATGGTGGCAAGACCATCTGGTGGGCCTGGACCTTAAGTGAGGCTAGTGGGTGTTCTGGACCAAGTAAGCTCCAATGAAAGGAAGCCAGGTCTCGTTAGGAAGAATGCAGTTTTCTAACAGAGTGGCAAAGGTGGGGAAGTGGTTTGGGTTTAGGTGCAGCTTCATGGCCACCTCATGCAGCAGGTATTGCCTTATGGCAAGACTTTTCCTATTCCCACTCAGTTTTAGGGCATGGACACTTATGTATAGGGGATGTTGCACAGTGTGTAATCAGAGTCCTATGCAACCAAGCTATGGAAGCCATTTACTCTGCAGAAACCAATCATTTCTTGACGATGATCTTCCACTCTCTGTGTAACCTTGCAGTGGAAGTTAATGAGTTAATGAGTGCCCTCCAGAAGCACGGCAGGAACCAGACCTTGGGCAGCAGGGTGCCTTTGTTCCTGTTGTGGCTGACAGTCTGCAGTGTCATCCTACGCTTGGTTGCCCATTGCTCTACCACTTGACCCACTCTTGCAGCCGTGCCTTCCCGAGCACGCTGTTGAAGACGAAGAGCTGGATGTTGCCCTAAAGCAGATCTTGGCCAGCACTGCCAGGTATCCAGCATGTGGTTCGTCTGGCTGTCGCTCACCCAGTGGGTGCAGCAACTGCTCTCGAGGCTGTGCAGGCAGTTGTCGGCATCCACCAACAGGCACGACAGCGTATGTGGGGGCGGCTGCTACCCACCGCCCACTAGGCTGCCCTGGCCAGCTTCTGTAGCGCCACTGGCACCATGGTGCTCAGGCAGTGCTTCTTGATGTAGTCCTGAAAGCCCTGCATGGCTGTGGCGGCAGGTACGGAGTGACGGGTGCAGCCCCTGCGGGCTCTAGGCAGGGCTGGAGTGGGCCACAGCGCTCATGGCACTGCAGCCACCGTGGAATCAATATTGTGTTTAGATTCAATTAGGTATGTTTGTTAGAACGATGTAACTGTTTTATTCTAAAATTGAAATACTTATAATATGCAGGAAAATACGGTATTTCAACTTTTAAAAATATTGAGCAAATGCAAAGTAATAATGGAATGTATCTTAGTTGTGTTTTCCATCTAAGGAGGACTGGGATATAGGCAGTTCTTTTTGGAGGTGGTCATGGGCAGCACACGGGAGAAAATGGGAAAGTGAAACAGTAAGGACATAGTTTATTACAGAGTCCATTAATTAATTGGCTATTATGGAGGACAAAAATAGAGCTTAATTTTGCAGTCTGTCTCCTGAGTTATCATGTGGATAATGCCTTAAAATTGGCCAGCTGAATTTCAGGAAGATCGGGGTTGCCACCAGGGACATTATCCATATCACACTGTACAGTACTTATCAGGTCAAGCTCACTGGTACAGAAAAAAGTCATCACACTTATCCTAAAATAAATATATATATCGTTTATTGGAATTTTGAATTAAATAGACCTTTTGTATTTCATCTTGCATCTACAGCAGGTAGAGCCCTCCCTTATGGTGGCCAAGGCTGGATTTACCTCCTACATTATCTGTTATGTCTTGACTTTGTTATGGTGTTTTTGGAAAAAAAATATGTAGTCAAATTTATGAATATTTTTTTGATTAGCCTTGCAATTTAAATCAGAATAGACATTCTCTGCTTACACTAAACTTAAAATATTTTTGCATGGTTTTATTTCTTTACATTTGAAGCTCATTTGTAGTTAATTTCATGTCAGTAAGAATGGATCTAAATTTTATGTCTTTTGACATAGCTTCCCAGTTACCCAAGTACTGCTTATTTCAAAGATCATATTTGCCGTAGTGATTTGTGATGTCACCTTTATCATAAATTCCCATATGCGCCTGGATATATTTCTGCTTTCCAATGGGGACTTGCTCCCCTCATCCTGTTTTCTTTCTCCTCATCAGTTTTATTTGCTGTTTCTGTATGTTTCTTTCTCTGTATAAACTTTAATATCAACTTGTCTAAAAAAATAAAAACACCGTAAGTACGTTTTATTGTGAGTGAATTAACTTTATAAATTGATTTAGGAAAAAAAAAACTGATGTCTTTATAATGTCATAGTATTCAAGACAAGGCATATTCTGAGCTTCGTGTCACTGCCTCTTGGCTCTCTTCATGTTAATAGTGTTTTTTTTTTCTTTTGCTCACCAACTTACAAGTTAATTTCTTTAAGTTACGCTTCTTTTCATTTTTTAATTGTTATCTGTATATATATATATTTTTTTTTTTTTTTTTTTTTTTTTTGCTGGTATTCTTTATCTGTTTCACTGGTCACTGTGGGAGAAAAATATTTGCTGTATATTTACTCTGCCAAAACAACTTAGAAATCTCTCACAATATCATAGATATTATCTAAAACTCTCCCAAATGTAGTAATATGCTTGGCAAAATACTGAGAGTCACAGAATCTGTTTTGTCAGCACTGAAGCATCAGACAGGTATATTATGTAAAAATATGATAGATTGAGTTAAACTAATCACTGTCAGTTCTCCAGTAACTTGAACTTTAAGCTTCTATGATTCCAATCCTAAAAGTCTGTGATATTATCCTCTATGGAATCCCTGTGAATCAAGAAAGTCTTGGTGACCCACTTTAATATTTAGTGTCAAACATCTGGTAACTATTTTACAGATTTTGTCTGTCAAGACCATTTCCTAGCTGATCTAAGACAGCTGCCTGATTGAATGTCTGCCATACATAACGTCACTCTTTTGGAACCACTTCCAGTGACAGCCATGTCCTATCATTTTCAACCCTCTATGTGACATTATAGTTGATGTCTTCTGAATCTCCATGAAGATTTGTTTCTGCCAAACTGGAAATATTTTCCAGATGAAACAAGTCTTACACTAAAGTTTATGAAACAGTCATCTAAGCTTGATTAAATGCAGATCAATATGTGCTGTTTCACAGAAAATAAGTTAATGGAATAATAAAATATTAGGTATATACACACAACATATAAACACAACAAACATTGTTTAATATACAGATATTTTAAAGCACTTCTACATATTTTAAATATATATTTTTTAAATATGCCATGTTTGGGTAGGGTTCATTATCTTAGTTATAAAGGAAAATAAAAATTAGAAAGGCCACCGACTCTCAAATGATACAGTCATTTTGTTACAGAATTTAAGTAGAGCCCCAAATTTGTGACTCTTATCCCAGGAAAGTTTTCATAATATTTTGCCTCTCAGTACAGCTAGCATCAATAACTGAAGTCTATTTCTACTTGCTTTAGTTAAAATAGTGGCAGGCAAATCCCAGAAATGATCATCAATATCATATTTCATACCTCCCTCATCCCTAATACAAACAGTAATGCTACCTACCCAGAAATTGATATTTCTGATATTTCTCACCACCTTATATATCCTACCCTTTTCATCTAATATAATCTAATGGGGTTCAGTTTAGTCTTGACAGTTTAGTCTTGACTATGCTAAAAGCAATTCATGCTCAATGCAAAATCAGCTCCACCTCTTGTTTTGTCTAAAACACACTCTCTTGAGATAATCAGATAAATCTAGAAAAGCATCCCCAAACTATCATCTGTCTAAATGAGTTTTCTATATAGTGAGAGAATAGTTAGAGCATCCCCATCATCATTATAATTAAAAGTGTACTTGTTAAGTTAGCATCATATAGAACAAGAATGCTGCTGGTTTAAAAATGTTTCTAGAGATATTTGATATTTCCTGGGTATAAGTTAAATAAGGCAGTTTTGATACAGCCTTTATAACGTCATTGTTATGAAATGGAGATACTTTTGTTTTCCATCTTGTTAGAAGATGGCTTTATTATTTTTGCTGCTTTGAAATTGTGGGTATGCACACGTGGGTGGGTAGGGATTAAACTCTAATTCCTTTATGAAGACATTTCATGCCCAATTGTTGAAAGTACTACTGTTCTGCACAAAAACAGGGGAAGTATTTCTACGTTTGTGATATAAAGGAAAAAGAAAATGAAAATAGTGTGGACTCAGGAACTAGAAGAATCATCAAAACTTTTGTAAAGTATTTACTTCATTGCTTGAGTGTGAATGAATTATTTTTCACAGAAACCAATCAGTGTATTGGATTTCATAACCAAGGAATCACAGAAAAAAGGATCAGGAATTTAATTTTGAATTTTGAATTATTTTTATAATTTTATACGTTCGTAAAATAGTGATTGGGATCAAATTTAATTTGATATTTGACCAAGTGCCCAGCTTACAAATTACAATAGTGTAGTAATTATCACAAAATTTAAATTTGCTAACAAGTCATACATATTCAGAAAGAAAAAAAAGTTTTATCAGTAAATTGAAAGAAAATTATATAGGAGCTATCACTTATATGAACTTCTAAGTTAAAGAGGGATATTGATGTGCAAATTGTATATTTTAACTGATGTATCATACTTAACATCAAAATCTTTGGGAATATTTTGCATCATAACCTATAAATGCTTGAACTGGACATGAGAGTAGAATGGGGAATTTTTATCTAGCTATGTAACTATTATTTATCTAAAATCCAGTAGAAATTTGTAAGTGAGAACATGGCATCATACTATAGGTTTGAAATTCAGATCCCTACATATCTGCTGGAAACCTTGGGAAGGTCATTAACCTTCTGTTTCTCAGTTTTCTTGTCTATGTGATGGAGATCATAATATGTTTTTATAGGATCATTATGATGATTAATTATCATAAATGAGTTAAAAAGGGCTAGAATTTTAGAAATGTAGCAAAGGCAAAACACCCACTGTTATCATTGTCACTTGTAACCTTTAAGTTAAACACATTCTCTTAGTATTTCTGAAGCACATTTAGCATGTTTCTACCTCAGCAACTTTGAACATAAGGTCTGCTTGGAGTTCACATTTTTCATTCGTTTTCATAGCTTACTACCTCAGTTGATCCAGGTTTTAAAAACAGTGACCTAATCAGAGATGACTGTTTTTAACTACACAATCAAAAATTGTCCTTTTCTTTCATTGCTTTTACTCAATTTGTTGGGGCAACATTGGTTAATAAAATTATATAGGTTTCAAGTGTACTGTTTAGTATTATATCATCTCTTTATTACATTGTGTGTTCACTAAGTCAAATCTTCCATCACTATATATTTGACCCTCTTTACCCTTATCTACCTCCCCTTCCCACTTTCTGTCTGATAACCACTAACCTGTTGTCTGTGTCTAAGAGTTTTTGTTTGTCTTGTTCATTTGTTGCTTTCTGTCTTATATCCCATATATGAGTGAAATCACATGGCTCTCTACTTTTTCTGTCTGACTTGTTTCACAAGAAGTGTCCTTTTTCCTTATAGTTTTTCTTTCTATCAGTCACCATTTGGTATATTTATTAAACTTATTTACAGTTCACATCCCACCTCCTGCACTAACATGGAAGGAAACTCCATGAGAAGAGAGACACACAGAGCTCTCCTCACTTTCCCAGTGAAGACATTTTCACTGAAACTGAAACAGTTCATTCTTTTATGGAAATGTGGTCAGAGTGCATAGGGTAATTCACACTTAACAGAGTAGCATATTCTTTTAAAACTCTTAGGTAACACTCAACTTAAGGGCGACAAACTAAGCATGTCCATAAATAGTTGATAAAATTGCCATAAATGGAAGAAAAAAGAAAGAAATACAAAGTACTGGAATATTCCTAGTTGTCATATATAGTTAACTTTCATAGATGCAATTTTTTTAAATTTTTAAATGGTCCATATTAACCATAACTAAATTATATTAACTGAAGAAATATATAAATGTTATTTAAAACATTGACTATTAAATTTTGAGAGGTGTTTAATGGACACACAGATTTGGAGGTGGAGCTGTATAATTTCAAAGTATATTAGCAGGAACTAAATGAACGTCAGTCGTGAAGTGAAAATCATCTGTGTTAGAAAGCTGCCCCATTCCTTTATCTTTCATATGCCTAAATCAATCCCCAACCATAAACAGACACACATTGGTGGACACATAATCCAGATTATCTATTTACTTTTTTCCATGTGATTTCTAGATTTGGAAATAGAAAAATTGACCTGCTAGGAAAAAAAAAAGTGATAAAATTATATTGGGAGAGCTGGAAGCCAACAGGAAGCAAAGATCTATCCATGTATTTGTATGAGGGCAGAATGAAGCCTTTCATTGATATGTAGAGAGACTGATTCATAGTTGTATTCCTGTATCTAGTGACAAACACATGATTCCTGCAATTCATTCTTTAATTCTCTGAGCTGTTTTATATCTTTTCACATATGTGAGACCGAATGTTCACTTTTTTAGAATGTTTGCTCAACACATTTTTAGAAAATTCTGTTAACAAAAATTTAAAGATCTCTATAAAGATCAGTTACCCACAAGAAGCACAGAGTGTTTAGATTTTCACAAATGTATTTAATTACACAAGACATTTTTTATGACTATTACCTGCAAAACACTTTGAGATCAAAGTTCACCATAGAATTACTTTAGAATTTAAAAGTATTTCTCATATCTGATCTCATACTGAGTCCTTTGTTCTATTACATGAGCTTTTCTTCAGAAATGAACACAGAAGCCATATCAGACCATTAAATTTTTAGCAAATATTCCAAATACTTTAACAACTATTACAGGATACATGCTTTGCTCTATTTAATAATTTATTCATTCAAGATATCTCTTTTAATATCTCTGTCCGTAGACAAATTTCCACTCACACGTTGTTACAGAGTTCAGTTTTCATTAGCTTTGTGTGGCCTTTTTTTATGTTTGCCATTTCACTTACTTTTCTACTGTCTCTGCCAAACACTGAGTTATGTATTTGTTTCTTGCCTAGAGTGTGATATTTTTACTTTCAGAGACAGCGTTTTATTCATTCTTGTGTACTCACCACTATATAATAATAACAATTAGAGAACAACAATATATTGACTTGAGTTAAAAATATTAGTCTCAATTTACAACAGATTATTAGATGTGTATAAAGAATGATATTTCTCAGTTCATCTCTCTGTTGCTCCATAAATGTCTTTCTTCCTCTACTTTTAAAATGTAACTTCGTACATAGAGTACAAGGACAGACAGTGAAATAAGAGGTTGAACAACAAAAAAGAATGGTGATTAGTAACTAACTTCTCATTACACTGACCCTGGGCATGAGATCACACTTGCAACTCATTGCTGCTTTGAGATCTTTCATCCCTCCTTGTCCCAAAACTTATTTGATTCTCATATCATGTACTCTATCTTCTGCTATTACCTTTAATTTTAACAGTACTGTGGAGACCTAAATCACTCCAAGCATCCTATAAAGATTGTAATTATTGGTCTACTATCATCCTCTTCACTGGAATTTGATAGGGGACTGTATTATTCCTGTATATTGCTTTGTGTAGTATGGACATTTTAGAAGTATTATTCTAATCAATGAACATGGAATTTCTTTCCATCTATATCGTCTTAAACTTCTTTCATCAATATTTTGTAATTTTCAGTGTATAGATGTTCACCACTTCGCTTAAATCCATTCCTATTTTATTATTTTTAATGCTGTTGTAAATGGGATTAAGAATTATTTCAGGTAAGTAGTTCATTGTAGTGAATAGTTAAGAGCACCTGATTTTTGTATGCTGACATTTTTATCCTGCAATTTTATTGAATCTTTAAAATTAGTACTAACAGGTTTTTTGGTGGAGTCTTTAGGGTTTTCTATATGTGATATGTCATTTGCAGAGACTAGTTTATTTCTTTTATTGCCTACTTGTACTGGTTCAGACTGTCAGTACTTTCTTGGATAGAAATGGTGAGAATGGGCAACCATGTCAGTGTGTTTTGGTTGGAGAATTTAATCTTTTTTCATTTCAAATAATTATTGATATGTAAAGATCAATAATTTTGTTAATTTTTTTCTGACCAATCCATAGTTCTTTTCCTCCTTTCTTCCTATTTTGTGTCTTTGTGATTTGTTGATTATTTTGTAGCAGTATCCTTTGATTTTTTTTATTTTGCATATCAATTAATTTTTACTATATGACAGCCATGTGGTTTATATATAACATCTTGTAGTTGTAATGCTCTATTTTAAGCTGATACAACTTAACTTTGATTACATCCCAAAACTCTACATTTATTGTCCCCTTTCACATTTTGTGCTATTGATATCACAAATTATGTCTTTTTGTATTGTGTATCCATTAACAAATTATCGTAGCTATAGTTAATTTTAATACTTTTGTCTTTTAACTTCTATAGTAGAGTTAAATTGCTTATACACCAGCATTATAATGTTAGAGTATAGAGTATTCTGGATTTGACTATGCATTTACCTTTTCCAGTGAATCTTATACTTTCATATTTGTTCATGTTCCTAATTAGGATCCTTGTGTTTTACCTGGAAGAACTCTCTTTAGAATTTCTTTTAAGGCAAGTAATGATGAATCTCCTCAGCTTTTGCTTATGTGGGAAAGTTTTTCTCTCCCCTCAATTTCTGAAGGACAGCTTTGCTGTATATATATGGTATTCTTGGTTTGCAGTTTTTTTTTTTTTTAATTCAGTACTTTTGAGTAGATCATCTCACTCTCTCCTGGTATGAAAAGTTTCTACTGAGAAATAAGCTTATAGTCTTAAGAAAGTTCCTTTGTATATGATGAGTATCTTTTCTCTTGCTATTTTCAAACTTCTCTTGTCCTTAATTTTTGGAAGTTTGATTAAAAAGTGGTTCAATGAAAGTCCTTTGTATTTGATTTATTTGGAGTTCTTTAGGGTTCATGGATCTTATTCATTTTCCTCATATTTGAGGTTATCTGTCATTATTCCTTTAAATTCATTTTCTGGCCATTTCTGATTTTCTGCTCCTTCTCAAATCAAAATACATATATTGATTTGCCCATTATGGTATCATAAGTTCCATAATTTTTTTTTTACTCCTTTTCATCCTTTTATTTTTTTGTTTCTCTGATTGAGTAATTTCAAATAATCTATCTTAAAGCTCACTAATTCTTTATTTTGAAGCTCTTAATTTTCAGTGTAGTTGTGTTGTGTTAGCTCTGAAATTCTGTTTAATTTTTTTTTTTTTACAGTTTTTATCTTTTTGTTGAACTCATTTATTGTTTTGGTAATTTATATTAGTTACTTCCTTAAGATAATTTGAATTTTTGGTCAGGTAGTTCATGGATCTATAATTCTTTAGGCCAATTACTGGCACTTTGGTTTTATTTTGGTGGTATCATGTTGTTACCATCTTTTGAGATCTTGTTGCATTTTGGTGGTTTCTGTGATTTTGAAGAAGTCTTCGTTCTTAACAAACTGGCTTCAGCAGGGAGAATTTTTCACTAGTCAACCTGGCCAGAGTTTCTGTGAGGTTTTGCAGGTGAGAACTGTGAGCAGGCCTGCTGCCATGGTCCATGGGTGGTCAAGCCTGTTCATTTGGTCCACAAGGGCTGGCCTGGAACCTGGGTTCACCTGAACTAGCCTGCACTGGGGTCCACGGGAGAAGTTCTGGAGCCAGAGTTTGAAGGATTGTACCTGCAGCCACGGTTTACTGGATCTGGGCTGAGCCTGGCATTGGAGCAGGTCTGGCACATCTGGCTTGACCCTGGAAATCTCTGGGATGGGACTGGAAACTGGGTTTTCACAGCAAAGTCACATGCCACTTCACTCTTTTTGCTTCATGAGAAGGCTCTGGGGTGGAGGGAATCTCTCTCAGCCCTATGCTGCATGTGCTTAGGGGAGGGATGACTTGGGCAGGGTTAGGCAAGGGTTGACTTGGACAGGGTTAAACTCTTCTCTCTACCTTTTTCAATTTGTCTTTTGTTTCTGTGCTCTACTTTGGTATATAATCTCTCACCTGAAAGTGAAGGTATTGTCACATGTGGATGGTTGTTTATATCAGTTTTTCTAGGAGGGGGCATAGGCTAGAGTCACCTATTTCACTATCTTGATGATGTCCCATCATCAAGTGTCCTTCGATAGTTTTATTTTATTTTTTTTGATCCTCCAGAGAATAGTGAAGATTCATACCAATTTTTAAAATGGGAAAACTCTCAGTAAATATTATTGCTCTTACATTATTATATGTAATCTTTTGGAGTAAGAATGAGTATCAAGGTTTTTATACTTCACATTTTCATTCCATTACTTCTTATTAATTCTAAGAGATGAAAGAATTTGGGAGAAAAAAAACAGATTAGGGAGAAATTGTGATTGATATAGCTAAGAAACATTATGCAGCTACAGTAATGCTGTCGGTAGGGCTCTCTGTTTACTCTAAATTGCTTCTATCATAGCAAATAGTGATTGAATGGAAACATCTATAATAGGATATGTGGTAATTTCAATACAGTGATTATATATAGTCTAATGTTTAAAATTGTCATGTTATTACTCTAAAGTATGAAATGAGAAAACTAAATGTTATAGACTCTTTGCATTTATAATATTTGTGGTGGCTATAATGAAACTATATTCATCACATCTACATAATAAAATTGGGAAAATATATTGAAAAATTCATTTATAAAATGAGCTATAAAAATAAATATGTAATTACATGTTTATAAACTAGAAATATTATGAAAAAAATGTTTTCACATCTAGTAATTTATCAGATTATAGAATATCAACTTCAAAATTCAATTAAAGTGTGTGAAAACCATGATATTGACCCACAAAGAAAAAAAATCATATTTTCTGGGGCTCTCTTAATAGCAATTTAATTATTAAAGTAAAATAAAATGTACTTATGTAATGTCGAAATAGTTTTCTATGTTAATACAAAAGTATGGAAATGTAGACAAAACAACACAGTTATATATTATTCTGTATGCCTTAAAAAATACAATTGCTTTTATCATTGCCCTGAGGACAACTGGAGACTGAAAGGGATGAGAATTACTCTGAACTTTCAAGATCTGGCACACGATTTTCCCATGTTTTCAAAATACCTTCAGGGTAAGGTAATAAAAAGTCAAAAATTCAACACCTCAGTTACATTGACAGATGATAGAAAAATTTCACTATTTCTGCTCAATTAAAAATAGCACCTGACTTGCACCATTATTAAATGTTAGAAAAGCTAAGCACTAAAGTTGAATGATTTTCTTTCTTTTTCCATTAATATCAGGAACATTATAATTTTGTAAGTCACTTCCATTTAAAGAACTCAAAATGATTTTAGACCATTTTACTAATAGACAACAACAATAACATTTTAAAAAATGTCTGTCTTGTGACTATATTCTAATATTCTATTACACTATAAAATGGACTGACTGGAAAATGACTACATTTGATATTTAAAGTAGTGATAGATATAGTAACAATTATAAGATCAGATTCATTGTTAATAAACTTGTAAGGAATTATCAAATGCTTACATGTTTTATTTTAAATTTCACATTTAATACATTCACATTTTTATGTATATAAAGGATACTCTATACTTCATACGTTGTGTTTAAAATGTAAGTATTTGTTACTTTGGTTATAGAATTTGAACCAGCAGAATTCAATTACACTATGCTTTCAAGTTGTTTTTTTGACAGCTTTCTTGAGGTATGATTGATATGTATATATTAAATAAGTGCAGCTCTTTTTATTAATTTATGAGTTTGGGCATGTACAAACACTTGTAACACTATCACCACACAAAGAAATATCCAACACTTTCCAGAGTCACTTTGTGTCCTTTTGTGTGTGTGTGTGTTAACACTTAATATGAGATTTACCCTCTCAACAAATTTTGAAATGCAGGATCCCATATTGTTAACTATAGGTAGTGTGTTGTATGGCTTTCTAGACCTTATTCATCTAGCATGATTGAACCCTTATACCTATAGAATAATGAGGTCTCAATTCTTCTACCTTTCACCACCTGGCATTACTGCATTCTCTGCTTCTATGAGTTGACTATTTTATACTCCTAATATAGGTGGATCATACAGTATTTGTCCTTCTGTGTCTGGCTTATTTCATTTAGTATAGTGTCCTCTAGGCTCATCTGAATAAGATTCCATTGTATGTTATCCCACATTTTCTTCGGCTGCCAGTGGACGCATGGGGGTCGGTTCTATATGTAGGCTATTGTGTGACTAGTGCTTCAATAAACATGGGAGTGTGGATATCTCATTCAGATCCTTATTTCAATCCTTTTGGATATATAGCCAAAACCAGATTGCCTGGATCATATAGTAGTTAAATTTTTAATTTTCTGAGGAATCTCAATACTGTTTTCCATAGCTGCTGTAATATTTTACATTCCTACCAATGGTGTACAAGGGTTCCCATTTCTCTACAACTCCACCAACATTTATCTTTTTTTTTTTTTTTAAATAACATCCAAACAGGTATGAGATGATATCTCATTATAGTTTTGATTTGTATTTTCCTGATTATTAACATGTTTAGTACTGTTTTATATACATGTTTGCCATTTGTATGTTGTCTTTGGAGAAATGGCTGTTCAAGTTCTTTGTCCATTTTTAAATTTTTTTAGCTCTCATATTGTAGTAGTTTTTTATATATATTTTTGATATTAAACCCTCATCACATAATATGGTTTTCAAATGTTTTCTCTCATTTTGTAGGTTGTCTTTTGATTCTGTTAATTTTTCCATTATTATGCAGAAGCTTTAGGCTTTATGTAACCCTATTTGTTATATTTACTTTTGTTGCCTGTGCTTATGGTGTCAAATTCAAGAAATTTAGCCAAGACCAATGTCCAGAGGCTTTTCTCATTTTTTTCTTCTAGCGGTTTTACAGTTCAAGTCTTACGTTTAAGTCTGTAATTCATTTTGAGTTAATTTTGGTATGATGCAAAGTAAGGAGTTCAATTTCATTTTTTTTTTTTGCATGTGAATATCCAGTTTTCCCAGCTCTTTTGTTGAAGATGTGATTCTTTCCATATTGTATATTCTTGGCACCTTTGTAAAAGATCAGTTGCCTGTATACAAATGGCTTTTTTCTGGGCTCTTTCTTTTATTTAATTTATACACACACACACACACACACACACGTATACACACACACACACACACACACATATTTTATGCCAGTACCATGCTGTTTTAATTATTGTAGCTTTTTAATATTTTGGAATAAGGAAGTGCAATTCCTCTAGATTTGCTTTTTCTAAAATCATTTTGGCTATTCTGGGTCTTTCATAGTTTCATATGAATTTTATGGTTGTATTGACAACAAAATAGTGTATTTGTTTATATTTACTTGCAGATTGACTCAGGATTTTCTATTTTTATGTATTAACATGTTATAAATAATAAATGTGATATTACACAGAATTAATGAATTTTCTCCTTTTAAATGAAATAATTATATCCTGTTGATGTCCATTATTTAAAGATCACTGTGAACACACCTGTAGTAAAATAATGTTAAATTTATTAAACATCATGAAGCTGGGAAGACAACAAACCAGTGAGAGCCTTGGGGGAATCTTACTACGTGTTGTTGTTAGCCGGGGGTTATTATAGGATTCATACTTGTTGTAGGTTATTTAGGGAAGATTCAAGGAAGTAGTTGTTTGCTTTGGAGTTGGTGCTGTCGTATTAAATTGAGGATGATTTCGTGATTTACCTAGGAGAGAAGAGGAATTGAATGAGTCTAATGTCGATAGCGAAGTAGCAGCAGTTATAAGTATGATGTTTGGTCATTTTTATAGTTACATAGATTTTTTTTTGTTGCTGGTCTGTGCTCAGATGCGATTAGAAAATGGTGTTATGTTTTTGTCTCATTCTATCATAGTCCCAGAGTGACTTCACTTCATTTGATGTTTGAGTTCTGTGAAATTGTTTATGTTCTGCACAATAACAGCAGGCTTAGCTGGTAGCAACAAGCCTTCTACTAGCTGACAGTTGTTAGGGATTTCTTTTTTTGATCAATACCAATAGAAAAATTTTAACTACATATTATTTTAAAATATTAATACTTGCTCTGTAATAAGCACAAGTATTATTATACTTCTGAAATATTTTCTTATAAATTTTACAAGTATAATTCTGATTATTCTAGTATTTCTCAAATACCAATTATTTAGTCTTTAAGTTTTTAAAATAATTTACTTTAACTTTCTTTTAGTGTCTTAGACAAATTAATTTTTTGACTTCTCTTCCCTCATTCTCTACTCATTTTTATGCATTTTATCTTTTATTTTAAATGTCCCTTCATCCTCCTAACTTCACACTATCACTGAAAGATTTATTCAAAGATGGATCAGAAGACACCAGCCACTTGAAACTATAGCTTTGATCAAGGAATTTGACGTGTAATGTAATAAGTTTATCAGTGATATTTAAACATGGGGACACATTAGTCTGAACAGTATATCAGATAGTACATCATTAGGTCAAATTGAAATATATCGTAGAACATAACTTCATCACAAAGGTTCAAGCAGATTCCCATTTAGAGAAGATAAAGACAAGTGATTAGCCAGCATCAGGTAATACAATGATTGTGGTACCTGTTTGAAGCCCTTGTGTTTTGGAGTTATTTATTATCCTTCAATAGATGAGTTATGCAAATTCATGTAGGTGGATGAGGCACAATTAAGTGTATGCTTAACAGATTAAAGTCCTGAAATGATTAATATGTGTGTGTATGTATGTATGTATATACATACACACACACACACATATATGTATATACATACACACACATAATGTATGTATGTATGTATTTAGTTGAAGAGATAACTGTAGGCCACTGGAAAAATCAAGAAACAGAATTAGGATGGGACATATGTCAGTATTGCAGTATTTGAAAATGAACTTGAGAGGAACAGGAAAGACAAGAGTGGACTCTTTCCTCAAGTTATTGTTGCCTTAAGGTTTGTCATTCAGAACTCTCTTATGTGACTGTGGAGTCGATCAACTATTTTCCAAAACACGATAATAATTTTTGTGCCTCAGATGCTTATGGTGATTTTAATAGAGCTATAATTTGTTTTTAATGGTTCTAAGTAGATAGTCCTGAATGGATATAAGGAATTTTGAATCTCATGCTGCCATTTCTGGTCAGTTATCTGTAAACTTCACCAAGAGACATTTATGCAGTTATATCTTTGTAAAATCTTATGTATTAGTTGATGAATTTTATATTTATTTGTAAATTATTTTGACATCTGACATCTATTTGAATCATTGAAATCCAAATATTTTTTGTTTTTAATATTTAATACAGAGTAAATTTCCCAGCACCTTTAAGTGTGTATTGGTGACTAACTCTGATTTTGACACTTAGAAAAGTAATTCATGACTAAATGTAGTATAATAATTGTAATGTGAAGAAAGAAGTTCATGAGCATGGGATAATTTAAGACACAATATAAAATAAAATATAGAGTTGGAAAAATTAAATGTCCTCCACTAACAAAACAAAATCTGAGGATCAATAAACCATTTCCACCATAAGACTTTATAATACAAGAATAGTATATTTTCATTTCCATCTTTCTATTCTTCATGCCATTGTCATATTTTATTAAAACTATACTATACTACCCATGTAAAAATGCTATTGTTTTGAATTAATAGGTAAATATTTTTTAAAAAGTAAGGAAAATATAATATATATATACAACAGCTTAGCCCTCTCAACTCAGATGACAAAAAGAAAACCACCAGATGTCCTGAACAATGGAATGGAGAAGAAGAGTAACTAGTTAGTTAAATTGTACATAAATGAATAGAAATTATGTAATGTGAAGAACACAGAGAAAAATATTTTTTAAAAATAGTATCTCATGGACCTGTGGGACAATATCATAAAGTCTAGCATGCAATATCTAGGTCTTCTCCTAGAGACCTAGGAGAAGAGAGAATAAGGCAGAATAAAGTATTTGAAAAAAGATGGCCAAAAATGGGAATCAAGTTCCCAAATACGATGAAAGATAGATTTAAAAATTCAGGAAGCTTGCTGGACCCCAAGCAGGACAAATATAAAGAAAACTTTGCCAATTACAATATTTTTCTAGAGCCAGCGAAATATCTTTCAGGAATGAAGATAAAATAAAGACATTATGAAAAAAAATAGGAGACTCCATCACCTGCAGACCTGCATTATAAGACATGCTGAAGGAAATTCTTCAGGCTAAAGGGAATGATGCTAGATGAAAACTCAAATCTGTGGGAAAGAATAAAGAACATCAGAAATGTTCTGGAGGCTAGGAAGTCCTAGATCAAGGTGGGGCAAATTTAGTGTCTGTCCTGCAGACCTTCCTGGGAATGCCTAGCAGGTGTCTCATAGACGCTCTCTCTTCTGAGGATGACTTTCTCTTAGGAAGTCCTCTATCCTTTTTGCAAATGAACTCTTAAGAATCTTCTGCTTTAGTCTGACAGGCCTAAATCCTAGAGTAAAATCAGCCTAGGCAGTAATAATAGCCAATATCCATTCATTCAACAAATATTTATTGGGTTTCTACTTTGTACCAGACAGTGTTCTAGGTGCTAGAGATAGAGCAGTGAGCGAAGAAAGACAAAAGACATAATTCCTGCTTTCATAAACAACACGAAAAAATGTTTTAATGTTAATTTAGGATAAACCAACAATTTAAAAGTTGACATTACATCCTCTAGAGTGACCTCTAAAGAATAACACAATTATAGATGGTACTTCAAAGGATAATAGAAGAAAAAATAATCCAAAATATGTCAAGAAAGAGTGTCAAAGATAAAATGAAGAGAGGAAACAGAAAACAAGATGATTGACTTAACCTCAACCATGTCAGTGACCACACTACGTGTAGATGGGTTATTAATTCCATTTTAAAAAGTAAATATTATCAGAATAAGTGAAGACACAATGATACACTTTAAAAGAGATAAACACTAAATGTAAAGACAAATAGATTATAATCAAATGGTAGAAAAAAATAAACCATGCAATTGTAATAATAAGAAACCTGATATGTTATAGTTCCAGGAGACAGAATAGAGAGCATTACCAGATATAAAGAGATATGTAAACACTATAACATTCACATCATGTGTTTGCACCCAATAATAGAGCTTCACAAATATATATGACATAACAATTGAAAATGTATACATACTTAACAGTAAAAACAACTGACAGATTAAAAAAAATAATATAGGCACATTTGAAGCTTAATACTTCTCTGTTAGTACTTGCAGGAAATAGACAAACAATAGGTATATATACTATTTGAGCAATTTTATCAACCAATTCAAACAAATAGAAAGATAAGAACTCTACAGCCAACAGATGGAGTACACATGCTATTTTGAAGTCAGTGACCCTTCCCTCTTATGGAATGCATGTACGTATACCCCCAAAAGTCATGTGTTGAAACCTTAACTCTCAATGACATGGTATTTGGAAATGGGGTCAGAAACAATTAGCTTAGACGAGGTCATGAGAACACAGCCTGTATGATGAGATTAGTGTGTGTGTAATAAGTGGAAGAGACATCAGCGCTGTCTTTCTGCCATGTGAAGATATATGGAGGGGGCAGCTATCTATCTACGAGCCAGAAGACGGCTCTCACCAGAATGCAGCCATACTGGCATCCTGACCGCAGACTTCCAGCCACCAGAACTGTGAGAACTTTCTGTTAAGTCACCTAGACCAAGGGTCTCCAACCCCAGGTTGCAGACCAGTACTGGTCTGTGGCCTGTTAGGAACAGGGCCGCACAGCAGGAGGGGGGCGGCAGGTTAGTGAACGATGTTTCATCTGCATTTGCGGCTGCTCCCCAGCACGAGCATCACTGCCTCAGTTCCACCTCAGATCACCAGGCATTGGATTCTCATAGCACTGGTCCATAGTGCCAAAAGTTTGAGGAGCGCTGATGGACTATGGCGGCCCTAGCAGACTGACATTCCCCAATGCAGACAATATATTGTTTTATAACACAAGCTACAATTGTTTTGAAAAGTTGAAATATTTTAAAGTATGCTCTATAATGACAATATTATTAAAATTTATTTACTAAAACAGGTAGACAACCTCATGTTATTTGGGGATGAATCAGTGTTTTTCCAAACCCACCAGTCAGTGAAGAGAAATCAGAAAATATTTTGAACTAAATGCTAATGAAAACATGTCAGATTTTATGGGCTGCAGCTAAAGTGGTGCTATCAGAAAAAATTCATAATTATCAATGTTTATATTAGAAAAGGTGACATCTAAATATTTTAAGCTGTTAGCTTTAGAATCTGAAAGAAATGCAAAGCAAAACCCAACATGAATGGGGAAAAAAAAAAACATTCTATGGATACAAAGCTGTAGAACTTGCAAAACGAATCTATTACAATTGGAATAGTGTTTGCCTCTGTGGTAGAGACAGGCAGGTGAAAGGGGCATGAGAGGAGATTCTCGGTCGATGACAGTGCTCTATATTTTGATCGAGGTTTGATTTCATGGATATATTGATTGGTCAAAACTCAGTGCAATGTACAATTAAAATTTGTATTTTCTGTATATAATTGGCACTTAGTTAAAACAAAAACCTCAATAAAAATGTACATAAATGTGTTAGCATATTCAAAGCAAAAAATCAAGCAATATACTCATCCTTAACACTTGGAATGCACTCCGATAATTTATATTCTATTTTTAAATCTATTTTTTATATTTCATACAACCAGTTCCAAACCTTTATATTGATTTTATCACTCTAAAATCACTACTTGTTAGATAATGAGCAATGTGCTTTATCTTAGAATCCAGAATGCTTTTGCTTTACTCTTTATGGTAAGACAGTGTGATCATTGGGTATATAAGATAATATTTGAAACTTTATTTCTATATTTGAAATACTAACTAAATGTAAAAAAAAAATTAAATGCCTATATTACTAATTCATTCAGCGTTTATGACCTTCCTCTTGAAAAAAAAAAAAAAGAAGTTTGAATTCTTCGCTCAGCAGCTGTAATATGATGTTGGACTAAAATGGGACCAATGTTGTTTATCTGAAATATAATCTTCACAGCTGGCAAGCGTCAGACATTATCTCCTAGATCTGATGTAAAATCTGTAGCAAATTCTCTTAACAACTTCAAGAAATCTACTGAATTTTTATTTCATTTGTTTTATTTGTTTTTTTTTTAAGTTGAAAATCATATACATGCATACTTACATACATGTTCAAGTGCTTGAAAAATTGACTGGATAAAAATAAGGGTTATGAAGTAAAGTGGAATTGTCAGAAATGAAGAGCATTATAAAGATCATATAAGCACACAGTCTTTCAAATTCAACAGAGAAGGTCTGTGTGGATGGTTAGAAGGAGAACCATTAAGTACAGATACATTATTTTGAAAATGTAGTTTCTACGTCAAATGTAGATTTTTTTTTTTTTTATGTTTGGCTGGTATAGGTATCCGCATGATTGTGTATATTAAAGCGAGATGGGAAATAAACTAAGGAGTAATTTATTTTTAAGAGACACCAATAAAATAAATGCATCTGTGTGATTACTAGGCTTTTGTTCAGAGCATGGTAAGGATTGAGAATTGAAAGGAACTCAGACTGATTCGTCTATTACCTTGGAGAATTCAGTGTTGTTTCTTAGACGGGGAACGTCTATGCCCCCCAAAAGAGTGGAAGTGCCCCTTTAAAAGGACAGAATTAGGTCGAATTTGAGGCACTCTGGGGAATGTTGGAAGGAGAAACATTTGGAGATCACACAGTATCGTGCTTGAGGCTTTCAAAAAATAATTGGGTGACAAGTACTTTAAGAAATTTTCCGCAGGTGTTATTGCAGAACCTTTGATATTTTTCAAAAGACTGTTGTTAAAGAATTAAATTGCTTTGTCATCGCTTTTGGATGTTCATCGGAATTCAACAACATGCTGAAGTAGCCATAAAGAGACCCCTACTTTTACTGACTTACTGCATAATAGGTTCAGAGCTTATATTTGTTTAAAGCATATATCCTAGCTATTTTGTTTTCAAAATTAAACTAGCTCATTATTGTGTGTGCATGGCATTTCCTTTTCCTTTTATTTAAAAGTATGTATAATCCGTGATGAAATCATAATAATCATTTGCCTAACTAATTTGCTTTCAGTTTCTATATTTTAGTTTCCTTTTTTCTGTTTTTTTTTTCTCCACGACTTTACCACTTTATGCACTACTTTGTTCAATCTATAGCTGAACCAAATCTTTCTTTTCACCCATTAATCGTCCTTTCAGTCCTCCCATTGTTCTCAGTTTTGTCTCAAATTGATAGTTTTTTTTTTGGTACTAATAAATCGTACTAATAAATTTATTGTTTCTTTGAATAATTACGTAGCTAAGAATGGGTTAAATCTACTCCTGTAATTGTGATTTTTTTCAGTATTTCTTGACAGTTTTGGCCATTGATTGTTAGGTAACCAAACCTACCTTGTTTCACCTGTCTTCGCCTTTCCTTTATCTCTGTGGCAGTATCTTTTGTGAAGTGCCATCTTTCGGTCCAATTCTGTCTGTGTTTCTAAGGCAGGACTACCAGCAACTGTACACATGTCAACAGACTTTTTGCTCTTTTAGTGAGGACTCATCCAGAAGTGCAGAAGGACTAAGGTGACTCATATGAGATCAGGAAGCCAGAAGTCCAATTCTTTATATCCTTTTCTTTTAATGAGAACCACAATTTGATTAATCAGAATGAACAAAGACTCATGCCATGCTCAGTAGTAGAACTTCATGATCTGCCTTCCCAATACTCAGCCCATTTATAGCATTGGACTTCTGCCTTGGCATGTTCTCCTAATTTTCAAAATTGAACCACTGCCTAGGATGTCTTGTTTCTATCTTTTACTTATTAGTTGGAACTCTGGAGGCCAAAAATTACCTGAATAGTGTCCAAATTACTAATTTTTTAGACAGTATTCATTTGACCACTTGGCTATCTCTATTGGGACCAACCTTTGCAATTTCGATAGTTCCAATATCCCTATTAGATAGCTGCCTAAGAATCCTGGCTTTCCAAAGCCCTAGTAGCACATAGCTCATGAATGGTTTGTACATGAGCTCATCAGTAAATATTTTTCCAAAGAGTATACATTTAACCTCTGAGATTGTATTAATACTCAATTCTATATCTGATGCTAATTAGAATACACAGGGACTCCAGAATCTTGCTGAGTAATCAAGGCCTTAATTTTTACTGTATTATAAGCTGTTATGATTAAAATAGAAACTAAATGGAAGAAAACTTTCTTTAGATCTGAATGTGTATATTAAGGCATATATGACTATGAAACTATGAAAGTAATTATTAAACCTGTTTATTTTATTACCATATAACTGACTTAACTATTTCATATCCAGCTTAACTATATAGAGGGGAAATAATGGCTTTTCTAACTTGGAATTCTATGTTTTTAAATTCCCAGATCCAATTGATAATTAAAACATACCTTCGTAAATTCTTTAATGTTTGCTATTAAATTATTTGTATGGCCTGAACACAGAAGCACTGAAATGAATATATCTTTGTATATTAAGCACATTAAAATTTTTTTTTTGCAGTAGGAAAACAATAGCTTCAAAATTTAAAGCTAATATATGTTACTAAAATGGGAAGATTTCCTCAGTTCAAACTAACTTTTTCAGCTTACTGGAACTGCTATAATTGAGGCTCTTAAAATTTCTCTCCTAAATTAATGCAATGGTCACTTAAATGTCTTCTGTTAATTCCAACCTGCTACCTGTTTACTCTTCACACTAATGCCAAGTGATTTTTGTGAAGTATTATTTGATTATTTTATCCCTGACTATCAAGCATTTTATGCTTCTTCACTTGCTCTTAGTATAAAAATTTAAACCCCTTTACAAAATGCATAAATGATAAATTCTGGTTACTTATCTATTTCTTAATTCTTAGTTTGTCTTTTATACTCAATTTGTTTCCTTAGGCTTTGACTCTGCAATGATGCTTCCCAGTTTCTCTAACCAGCTGGCTTTCTGTGAGGGCTACAAATAGGAACCATTAGTGGAAGATTAGAAGATGAGAAGAATAAATGAGAAGCTATATATTTCCAAGTCCCTGCCGGTTTTCGTTCGATGATCATGGTCATTTGCTATCTCTTTCAGTGGTATTCCATGCACAGCACCACTGGGCTTATGTAAAAGTACCCAGAGCAAACAAGCACTGTCCTATAGTCAGGCAGAGTGCCAGCCATGCTACTCTCCTAACTTACTGAGAAACCAATTCTGACTTATCTGATGCCATAACAGGCTGTTTCCCACATGGCAGAGTGAGCGCTCTCCAGGGCATGTTTCTTTCTCTTTAGTCTGGATAACTTAGAGGTCTAGGAGTGCAGCATCCCTCCAGGAACCCACATTATTGCACTGCTTCTTTAGTCACTAAGTTCTCATAATAGCATCTCTCTTAGTTTCCTACCCATAGGGGTTAGAACTTATTCCTGTAATTATTGATTTCTAGATAACCACAAGGACACCATTTTGCTCTTAGCTCTTCAGTGCATGCTTAATCAATTCCCTCTATTAAACTTCTTTAAATACGTACGTGCAGTGGTATGAAGGTAATGTTTAACATCTGATTCCCGGGTAGAGGTGGGACAAAGGGATTTGTGTAAGTTTCTCATTTCTAATGTGTGATTATGTCCATCATGGCAATTTCAAACTGGAGTTAGGAAGACAGGTACACAATTGACTCACTGTTATGGTTTCACTTTAGCACAAATTGTGTTTTTGTGTGTGTATATTCTGACTGGATGGACCATGAATGAAACAATAATGGATGCAATGAGTTTTCAGGAAATGGACCCCCACAGATGGAATCCTGAGGTTGGCCTTGGTGCTACTGAAATTATTTACAATGTAAAAGGTCTACTGAGACTATGGCATTCCTTGGCATCTGAATTCATTAAATTACCATCACGGGTGCTTAGGGTAAAGCCCGTAAGGGAGATACAGTTTTGGTAAGACATGTGACTGCTGTACCCAACTGTTAGAGTGACAACAAATATTAGTGGGTTAGGATGCTTATATGTAACTGAACTTCAAAGTTTACAGAAGGAAAGTGACAAACTCAGGAAATAAAACTTTTAACTTTTAAGTCACAGTGAGAGAAAGAGATATCTACTGTGACAGACCTCTTGTAGCTATAAAGTAAATGCTACTAAAAATCATACTCATAAGTATGTTGTAGAATTATAATATAAGTAGAATCCAGAGATTTATCAAGTATCTAATGTAAAAACTAGGACCCCTTTTGGAACAAAGTGGATTCATGACTTTAGTAGGCTCAAATGAAACTGAGAATCTTGATTTTCCAAGACATCCTGATTTCCATTGTCAGTGGAAGCAACTAATTTTTATTTTACTTAAAATCATTATTATAACCTGTCCTTAGGAAGTCCTTCACAAGGCAATGTTTAATCTTCTGAAGATCCACTATTTTCAGTTTGTTATTTCCATTTATAACTAGAATCATAATATGCTTCAGAGATTCAAATGTGGCATATAACACAGGAAGAGATAATATATTCTTAAGAAGTACTGCAATTTTTGCTAATTTGTGTTTATGAAGCTTCAGAGAAAATGTGTAAAATTCTAAATATGTTAGAGTTAGGAGGAAAAATTATAACAATGAAAAAATTTATCTTTATAGGTAACTTATTGGAGAGCCTGGATTCTGTATGTTCAAGTCATTGGAAGTAGTTCAAATAATTTGTATGGTAGACTATTGAAAGCTGCACTGTCAGTAGTGGGTATTATTTAATGAGTTTAAGATGTTAAAAATTCCCTGATATAATGTAAAGGAATGAATCAAATGTTCAGGTAATGGAAAATTTTTAGTGCATCCTTTATGAAAGATCTGCACATATATACGCATCCCCTAGGCTGTCTTCATTAAGTAGTCTGGTCACTCACCATAACTTTACTAGTGCAAAATAAGTATTTGATATTTTAGTGGACACGGGTTTTGAGTAGATGTAACTCTCTGGGCATTCACATCTGTACATGGGTAAGCCATTGAGTCCACGGAACCAATATGTCATTAAGTCTCTAGATTCTGGATATATAATTGAAATAAACTTACTAGAAGTCAGAATTCCCATGTTGAGTCCCTAAACAGCGGTCTGAGGCAGATAGTAATATGTTGAAGCCCCTTGATAGTCTAAACTGGTATAGTAAATATAAGATGATACTATGTAGCTGAACGAATTCAGTAAATTAATCTTATTAAAATTTCCTTTTGCAAAAGTCAGTGGTTTCTATCACATTTTTTATTTATCTTACATATTTATCTACTCAGGTTTAGTAATCTATAAGAATGGCTATCCATTACAGAGAAATTTTAGTTGGTCCTTATTTCAATTGCACTACAATTTCAAATGTGATTTCTTTCCCTGAGCAAGGCCTGCATTACTTAACATAAAGCCCCTGATAAGGCGATTGCTCTTTTCACCATAAAAATTAAGGAGGACAGAACTTTATAATTTTGTCTCAGGTCTATATTAATTTTTATCCTTTCTTAAGAGAATAGTGCAAAAGTCTTGATTTCCTTGATATAACAAAGACTGTAGTACAGGTTATCTATTACATCGGTAACGGCATGCCTGATTAGGCTTGGGGAAGAGGTGGGAGCAAATACGTTAGCAAATATGTATGGCATGTAGGCTAAAAGGCTAAGAAACAAACCAGGGAAATTTAGAGTCCTTCCACTTCAGTGACATTTCCAGGGATCTAATAATCTAAAAAGTTGTCACAGTATCATCTTTAAATTGGAACACAAGTTGCTATTATACAATCTGTCACTAAAAAAGACATACAAAACTTGGTTGGGCCTCTTCAATTTTAGAGGTGCCATACATGACATTCAGATCATTCATAAGGTTGTGGCTTCCAGTGGGACCCTGCCTCAAGAAAAGGTTCTGCAACAATTCCAGGGTGGAATGAAAGATTTCTTCTTTATTGGTCTTTTTAACCCAGCAGATCCAACTGTACTTTACCATTCTACTTTAGACAGATACGCCATATTAAACTTCTGAAAAGCCCTGTAGGATACTCACAGGAGATTTAGGGATTTGGGCTCCTCTTCATACGCCTGAGATACTTCTTAGAGCTTGCTACTAGGCTTTAGAAACTTAATACATGTCCTTGGCACCAAAGGTGCCTATATAACCTTAAGGTGCCATTATAAATGATAACTAACATATCACATTATAGGCTTTGGTGTAGCAGGAGTACATCTTGAAATCAAAAATGGTATATGTGCTTGACTCAGCAAGACCATTTTCTCAGGCACAAGTAAATTTTATTGTTTTCCTATTGCAACTAAGGTTGTTGGTAAACTGACCTTAAATAGGGAGATGCATTTAAAATTACATAAAAGTATATATATTTGTGTTTATACACATTTGCATTTATAGGTTTCCATGTGTATATATTTGTGCATATGTAATATATAAAACAATATGATATGGAATATATGTGTATAGAAATGTATAGGAAATAAACACTCTAATAACATCTTTGTAGTTCACTTATTTTATTCCAGCTTGACTTCCTTGTGAAAACTTTTCCCTTGTGAAAACTATCATCCCCCTTCCCCTGCATTACTTAACCTGCATTAATTTATTCATATGGATCATATCACATAGTTATTCCTTTATTTTCTATTTTCTGTAGTCATCTACCAACTATGAGTTTTACAGCTACAGTTTATGGTTCTTTTTCTAGTACATAAGAGAGTGCTTGCTTCAAAATCTTAGTTGGATGAATTTAGAAGAGAGGGAGATCATTACATTTTGAATAGTCACAGATATGGTTACTGATTCTCTTGTCACTAGTCATTAGCCTTCTAGCATGTTTTACAATTTCAGTATGTGTCAGTTTTATCACCAGCAAATGGGGATAATAAAAATATCTTTCCAGAGAGATCATTTGTATCAGGTGACATACTGTGGAAGGAAATACTTATATAAATGCTTATTATTTGCTTATTGACTCTGACAAAATTTTTTTATTCCTAGTTACTTTAAACATTGAATGACAGTGCTAATTTGAATGTTTACTCTAACTGATGAACATTCACTTAAGAATACTTTTCATTTAGAATTCACTAAAAATGTTTTTAACAAGCCACTTGCAAGATGTGTTTAGAGCAGTGTTCTTTCACTGAATGAAAGTCATACCCATTCTGTAAAGTATGTAATGAAGTGTTTGAGGAAGACTTGTAATGAAGATGTTCTAAAGAATTCATTATGTTATCAATATCTAAACATTGTATGTTTAGAGATATTTGAAGGTGATAAAACAACTATAATTTTGAATTCTTTTTATTTCACCAATTTATGTACATCCAAGCATTACTGTAACTTATTTATTTATTATTTTTCTGTACATCAGATCTCGGTATTTAAACTGCATGGAACATCAAACTGTGTTTTCAATTAACTCCAAAAAAAAAAATCTCCTTTCGTTTGCAACAGCGAGGAGTCCCATCACAGAGGGTAATATCAGCAATCTGTTTTCATCGTATAATTACACAAGAAATTTCCTAACAATGGAATGCTCACAAGAGACACAATCCACTATAATCACACATAGATGCAGATCAGCTAAAATGTCTTTCTTTGTGTTATCTTCATTTTTAAAAAAGTTCTAGCTATTTTTGTAGATTCAACTCAAAGGCAAATACACATTTAAGTACCATATGCACTGGTTCTTCATCTTGTGAAGTTGTGCTTTTATTTTTCCTTAACTGATGATTTTCTTTTCTGTTAAATGTTCTTTATGTAATGTAGTAGTTATGCGCTCTATATCTTGGAGCCTAAATTTGCATTCTATAGTCATTTATTATCAACGGTATATATCCTTAAGCAAATAACTGCAACATTTCTGGCCTATATTTTGTCACTATTAAAATTGAATAATAATAGTAACACTTCATTGATTCTCTTACCAGAATGATGAAAATCTGATCAATTCACTTAAAGGCTTTTTGTAGTCTAAAGCAAGCTCTGTACCTTGACTAGACGATTGTTCATCATCTGTATATTACCTTTCTGTCTACCTGCCTTGCATAGTCTTCTTCCTTTGGTAATTTTTGTTGCAGCAAGGTCAAAAGACTCAGTTTCCCCAGAATTCTATTTTGAGACATCTATGATGTTCTGTATAGGATGAACTACAAAGTCTTGTTTGGAAAACTATATTTCTTCAAGCTTCAATAACACCACGATGTCCTCTGATTAAGGCATTAAATAAGAGCCTCCCATACCTTTTTTTTTTTTTTTTGCAATCATGTCATTTAACTGTATTGTAATATCTACACGTATTTCATTTACTTGTCTCTTTTACTAAATAGGGATAGTGATTTTTTTATTTACATATCTCCAGTTTTTACAGTAGTGATAAACTTATTTGGTAGGTATTTTTTAAACGGAAAATGTGGAATTTTGTAACTCAATTCTTAGATTTTGGGACAGATGTGTGAGAGAAAATAGTGGAATTTTACACATATGCCACCAATCTCTTGATTGGTGGCATATGTGTAAAATTAACTTTCAGTCTATGAAATCTCTTTAGTGTGTATGTAAAAGTTTTACTCTTTATAGCGTTTTCACTAACATATAATAAAAGCAACAAAATAAGTTTGAAATGCTTAGCAATCATAAACATACTCCAAAAGTCACGCAATAAAGGGAAGAGGAAGAAAAAAATTCAAACAACTTTGTTTTGTGCTCAAACTAAAAACAACAGTAGCAACAACAAATGAAAGGTTTAGTCAAAATGGAAGAAGGCTTCAATGAAAGTAGATTTCAATATGAAAACTATAAAACTTTAAAAATAAGTCAAAGAAAAATAGGGTTTTTTTAGCTTTGTCTTTGAGTCAGACTTAGATTTGTGAAAAGGGACCAGAATGAAATACATTGAAAGTTTATAACTAACCATAAGAATCTTACAATTTTAAATGAAACTGGCAGATATGTGTTTATCTTATAGATTCTTGCTCCTTGCCTCCCTCCCTCCTTTCCATCTTTTGTTAAATTATTCAACATACATACTGCATAACATAGAATATGTAAAACACTAGATATACAAAGTGTATTAGAAAGGCAAAGTCTTTTAACTTTGGACCTGGAATATGAATGTGGAACATGAGTTAATAGTGGATATTCAGTATTGTGGATATGAATATACCGGGTGAAGAACATTATGGACAAAGGCATAGTTTAGAGAGAACATGGAATGTATGTAAATGTGAAATAAGTTTAGTATGGCTAGTCATAAACAGATGAAGAAGGGGCTAGAAATTAGTCTATAGAGAAGAGGTGAAATTGAGATGTGCAATCACTTGTAGAATTTTTATTGTTTGGTTATTATCTGAAGGGGGGTGGCTAACTGTCAAAGGGTTTTCATTACGACTTTTGAAATACGGGTCTTAGGGAGAGAAAACTCACTCATCCTACAGGAATGCAGGAATATGATTAAAGGCTGGGAAAGGAGTTACGACATTATTGCAAAAATGGTGAGCAGAAATGATAGTTACCTGAAACTAATATAAGACAGTAAAGGTGGAGAGAATAGAGTTATACAAAATGTTATTTCCAGGGTTCTGTGATTAAAACAGGATCAGGCAATAAAAACTTAAAGATGATGCTATAGATTCAAGCATTTTCAAATGGGTGAATTTTGATGTGTTTTATTAAACTAGAGACTATAGGGTTTCTTATAAACAGATTTGAGAGAAAAATCCAATTTTAGACACACTGAAGTAAAAATCTTATAAATATGCAAGTGGACATGTGTAGCAGCCAATTGCTGCCATAATTTGAGAGAGATGTGGCCTGAAGTTATAAATTTGAAAAATATCAGTTAATTCAATTTTCTATAGTGAGGAGATTAAGAATACAGTGGATCAGAGGCAGACTTAGAGAAAATTCAACATGTAAAATTGATGGGCAAAGAATAAGAGATTGAAAAGTTTGGGGTGGACATAAAATATAAACAAGCAGAAATCTAGGTCAATAAGAAGAGCAATTGAAGAAGAGATTTAGAGGAGTTTGGAGTTGTCAACATTGCTAGATATTTCCAAGTAGTCAAGAAAGCAAGAGAGATTTTTTATTTTTGTTTGCTTGCTTGTTTTCATTTTAGAAAAAAGGAGGAATTAGTGTTTCTTGAGAGCATGTTTTCACTGGAGTGGTAAGGAGAAAGGCTATATAGGTTACAAAGGGAGGATTGTAGGAAATGACAACAGTCAACAATTGCAAATGCCAATTTTATCAAATATCTGAGTGGAGAGGTTTTTTTGAAATACACAAGATCACTATTTGTCTATTTTAAGTATGCGAATACTCAATCATATTAAAATGTTCAAAAAGAGTAACTGATAGTGAGGAAAAAATGAAAATGTAAAATCAAAAAAGAAAGAAATTAAATGGATTTAATTAATGAGCTATCAGGTTTATTAGTTACATATTTGAACTTATATTGCTGAAACTAGCTATCTCCAAATCTCAGCAGCTGAACACGTGGAAATTTACTTATTGTTCTTAAGGCTTTCAACTGATTGATGAAAGCCCATTCCAATTGCTCAGAGTCACTTTTTTTTTTTTTTTTAATTTAAAGTTAACTGATTATGGACTTTAATCACTTCTGCAAATATCTTCACAGTAGTACCTAGATTAGTATTGAGTAACTAAAGACTGTGGCCTGGCCAAGTTAACACATCGTTAGATCGTGAAATTTTATTAAGTGCAATAGTTAAAATAATGTACTGGACTTCCATTTGTGGCTAAGTTGGAGTGAGCATACCCCATCGTATCTTTCAAACCGATGGTACTAAAAAACACTGAGACAAATGAAGTGTATGCTTTTGAAAATTAAAAGATTACTGAGTAATTGAGTAGGAAAATAGAAAATGAAAGACCATCCATTATTACCATGAGGCTTGCTTGTTTGTTTTTTCACCTTGAATTATCTTCTCCAAGTACATATGCAAATCAGTATTCCAAAACTGTGAATCAGGTGTGTATATCAAAATACTCCAAGAGAAATCTTTCTCTCCATAAATGATCAAGGGTGCATCTCTGTTCACCATGGGATGCAGATTTTTGGGGAAACTGCTTCCCCAGTTTTTCTTTTTACTTTCTCTGTCATATCAACATAACTTTGACCTTGCAGCATAGGTGTGATATCTATGCTGATATCTAAAGCTGTGAGATAATATCTTCTTGACAGAGGAACTGAGAAAAGCAGACTTTGATACCAAGAATGTGAAGAGACTCATTTTTTTCTCCATTTTTTCCTTGATGATTAGTTTCCAAAGCAATGGTATTAGCAGGAAGTGTGATAGTATATGACAATTAGAAGAATATCAGAAAAAGGGATCTGTGGCAAATGAAGAATATAAAGAGAAACATAGAGAGTACAGAGCTGGAGAAAGAGACCCCCTAAATCTGTGTATAATGTCTTGAGTTCAACCCTGAGTGGTGCATCTCTGAAACAGACCTAATGCTAGTATAGCAATGCCTTTAAAACTAAACTATGATACACAACACTGCTCAGTCTCCAGTCTGGGATACACTCAAAATAGCACTGTGGGGTACATCCAAATAGCACTGCAGAATCTTTGAAGACTCAACTGACATCAGAGATAAAGCCACAGAAAGTCTTGTGATGTGAGCCTAACCAAGTTGATTTCCTGCTTTTTATTTTTAAATCAAAATTCTCCTAAAGATAAAACTGAAGGTTATAAAACAAAATACAGAAAATGTCCAGCATATAATCCAAAATCCCTTGAAAAAAATGGAAACAGGATAATCATAACAACTCTCAAGGGAAAAGTTAATTAAGAAATGTTGGGAAGTCTTTGAAATTATCACAGACTTTATAGAAGTTGTTATAGCCATGCTCTATTAAATATAGACTGAAATTCACTGGCTTTCAGGGTAATACAAATCAAAACCACAATGAGATACCATCTCACACCTGTAAAGATGGCTATCATCAATAAGGCAATAAGTGTTGGAGAGGTTGTGGGGAAAAAAGAACCCTCATATGCTGCTGGTGGGAATGTAAACTGGAACAGCTTCAATGGATACAGTATGAAGGTTGCTCAAAAATTTTAAAATAGAGTTGCCATACAGCCCAGCAATCCTTCTTCTGGTATACATCTCAAAATTATGAAAACATTTTTTCATAAAGATTTCATAAATATTATTCATAAATAGCGCTATGTTCATTGCAGCATTATTCACCATAGCTGAGACATGGAAATGACTGAAGTGTCCTTTGATAATGATTAGGTGCAGAAGATGTAGTAGACATATACAATGGAATACTACTCAGCTATAAGAATAGATGAAATACTGACATTTGCGACAGCATCCCATGGAAAGCGAAATAAATTAGAAAAAGTTGAGAACTTTGTGATTTCACTCATATGTGGGATATAAAACTGAAAGCAACAGATGAATAAGACAAATAAAAATTCATAGACACACAAGTTTAGTGGTTAGCAGAGGGAAAGTGGGGAGAAGGGACGGAGAAAAGGTAAAGGGTGATAAATATTGGTGATGGAAGGATTTTGACTTTGGGTAGTTAACACACATACAGTATGCAGGTGATGTGTTATAGAATTGTACACTTGAAACTTACGTAAGGATTTTAGCCAATGTCACCTCAGCAAATTTAACTTAAAAAAATAGGCACATAACACTTGAGTAGAAAGACAAGAGGCTTACTCAGGAACTGAAAAATCTAATAACAAATAAAAATTTACTGGATAGTTTTGGAATGAAAATGACAGAATAAAAAGACAGTAAACTTTTAGAACAATACAATCTAATTTAAAAAGGAACAAAAAATAAGTAAAAATGAAAAATATCTCAGGGATTGGTAGGACAATATCAATGGGCTTTACATTCAGATTTTGGAATCTCAGAAGTACAGGGGACTATTAGTAAGATGAAAATATTTGAATGTGATTATGGCTGAAAACTTTCTAAATATAAGTAAAAAATAATTTACAGATAGAAGAATCTTAGAGGATTCCAAACAGTATAAATTCAAAGAATGCCATCACCAGCTATATTATAACAAAACAGGTTAAAAACGGTCAAAATAATACTTGAAAGCAAACCAAGAATAATTACATTATAAATAGAGAAACCCCAAATAAATAACTGCATATTTCTCACCAGAAAAACAAAACAAAACAAATCAGTATATATTATAATATCTTGGGACCATAAGTTTCTCTTTTTGTCCTCAGCACACATTTTATTGAACAAACGAAGTGAAGACTGTATTTTTGCTATTCCAAAGTGTAGGAGGATTCCAGAAATGGTTGCATGATTTTGTACATTATGAACTTGAGGATGTTTTGCCTCTCTTGTCCAGGACATACTTTGATCTTTTCTTATGCAATGAAATTGAATTTTCAGATGATAGTGATGGTTGCAAATATTTTACAGTATGTTGACTTTTACAACTGTCCATTTCCTAAACAATATAAAGAAAGATCTACATTCCTTTTGGATCACTGAATGAAAGTAAATGACATTAATTACCTGAACTGTTCCTATGTCCAAGATATTATAAGCTTGCTCACTGAGATTGGGGCAGGTTAGAGAATGAGTGACAGTGACTTTAGCGAAGCTACTCTGCTGAAATAATATGCATTACCATTTATTAATTTCCTGGCTAAAATGATCACACCATTATAAAATGTAATTATAATCTGAAACTATTGTGAAATTCTAATTTATTTTGGATTCATTGGGTCATATTTCTTGATTCTTTAAGGAAATACATATCCTTAAAGAATCAAGAAAGGGTCCAGACTAAGGTTTGCATCATACAGTCATTAAACCTGACTTGAAGAGAACCATCTGAGATACCAACTTCAAACATGCTGCAAGTACAACTAGTGAAACTCATTAAAAGACACTTTGAACTTTGTCTTAAATCTTCAGATGCATGAAGCCATCAGTGTTACAGCTCTATAAAGCATAAAAAATTATTTCTCGTGAGAGTTATTATATTAGATAGTCATTATAATTTTGTCTTAAACTTACCAATGAACAAAGTAAGCAAAACAAAAGCAGTATCCTTTTGCTTAATTTTGGTAATATAAACAGATACAGGTTCTTGAGAAACAAACACTTTTATTATTGAGTTTCTGTAATGGGAAATAGTAAGTAATTTTATTTAAATTAAGTCACTGTAATTTATTTATTGTAATAAAATATGATTCTTCTAGCGCATACTGCCTTGCATCTTGTGTTACTCTGTCCTCTTTGTTGATTTTATTTTTAATTTACGTTCTTATCACCAACTAGTGAGAGCTTCCTCTTCTTCTGCCTCCTCACCAGCATTTGGTATTGCCATTTTCGGAATTATAGCCAGTTTACTAAATGTTTTAATTTGCATTTCCCTAATGACAAAAGATGTGGAGCATTTTTCATATGCTTATTTGTCATCTATATATCTTCTTTGGTTCCTGTTTAGTCAAGTGGTTTTAAGGAAACTCGTTTTTGTTTTCTCAGGGTATCAAATTCCCACTTAAAATTCTACCAACCGTCCTTCAAATTACCATAATTTTTCAATTGGCAAGCATCCTAGGATAATCTCTAGCCAGAGTGCTCAAAGGAGACATGACCAAAAACATGTTACCATTCTATTTGTCCTAAAGCAGATGTTTACTTCGCTGAAATACTGATACAGATATTTCTGTTGGAAAATGTTTGCCAAAACAATGAACATTTTATTTTGACCACTAAACTGTGATTGTTACCAAATAAAGTGTTTGTTGAGAGTAACATATGTTCAATTTGGGAAAATAAACCAATCTCTTAAAAGGATGTTGTGCTATTACATTGGTTGCCTGAAATGAAACTAATATGTATTACATATTTACATAAGTGATAATTTATAATAATTTTTTTTATTTTAGGAGTTCAAAACTATACTTATTAATTATTAGAATGTGTTACATATAAAATGTAATAAGATGTATTTTATATATAATCTTTAAATATAAGAGGCAGTACAATTTTTCTGAACTGAATCTACTTTCTAAGTCATTTGATCTTTATGACTTAAATATAGTTGATTGTAAATAAATATTTCATAATAACAAAATTACATATGCAGTATCTGTCCCAAGGTATGTCCCATTTAATCAAGTATTAATATGTAATTTATAACCTTTTTAGAATTTCTTATGTATGTGGCAGTTTGTACTTTAAATATTTACTGTATTCTGAGATTTAGATATTTTCCCACAAATCTGTATTATTTCAGCTCTTTCACATAATCACCACTAACATAAAGTATCTTATCTTATTGTGTGAATGAATGATGCTACTTCCAAAAATAAACCCAAATCTACGTAGTTTATTCTTAATAAAGATCAATGTTTATTTGATTTATTACATTCACTTTCCTCTTTGTAGTTAATATTTGGCACCTGACAAGATTTATTTTAATATTTTTAAAATTTCATTTATTGTCAGTTTCAAGTATATATAGTACATTGTTTAGACATTTATATAGTGTATAAAATCATCCCACTGATTGCTCTTTCTTTCCTCTGACTCTACACATGACCATCTACCAACTACTAATTTGTAGTTCTTTAACCCTTCCCCCCATTCTCCCAGTCCCCCAAACCCCCTCCCTTCTGGCCATCACTAGATTGTCCTCTATATTTGTGAATCCATTTTTGATTAGTTTGTTATTTTTGCCCCTTAGATTCCACATGTAAATGAAATCATGTTATATTTATCTTTCTCTGTCTGACTTATTTCACTGAGCATAATAACCTCTAGGTCCATCCATGTTGGTGCAAATGATAGGATTTCATTTTTTTTTTAATGGCTGAGTAATATTCCATTGTATATATGAACCATGACTTCTTTATCCAATTGTCTGTTGTTGGGCATTTGGTTTGCTTGTATATCTGGGCTAGTTGTAAATTATACTGCCATAAACATAGGAGTGCATAGATCTTTATGAATTATTGTTTTGTTTTTGTTTTCTTTGTATAAATACTCAGAAGTGCAATTGCTGGGTTAAACTGTTGCCTAAAGATACAGATGGAAAAAACAAGATGACCACCCTAATTAAATGGCAGTATTCAATGTATCTAATTATTACAGATTTAATAGTTTAAAAAAACTATTTTCTCAGTTTTCATAGGTCAGGATTCTGGGCACAATATGGCAGAACTGGTTCTTGGTTCTAGCTTCACAGGATCAAAATCAAGGTGTCAGCAAGGCTAGATTCCTTTCTCTAGGCTCAGAAGAAGGTACTTCCTAGCTTGTTTAGGCTGTTGGCAGATTTTGGCTACTTGTGGGTGTAGGACTGAGGTACTTGTTTCCCTTCTGGATCTCAGCCAGAAGCACTGTGACCTAGAGGCCTCTCTCTTAGATCCATGCATGTGGCACATTCACATCTCAGAACCAGCAGTGGGTGTGTCAGACTTTTCTTATTCATGGAATCATTTTGGCTTCCTCTTCTGTAGCCTCTCCCCTGCCTCTTGTACTGCATGTCTCTGACTCCTGCCCGAGAAAGTGCTCTCTTCTTAAGATCTCATGTTATTAGACTGTAACCACCTAAATAATTCATAATCACCACAATTTAAGAGCCTTCAAATTAATATCGTCTTCAAAGTCCCTTTTGTTATGAAACATATTAAAAGTTCCATGGAATAAGAGGTAAATATCTGGATAATCATTCAACCTACTATTCTTGGGCACTAGACTAAGGTTACTGAAATGCAATGGATGCCAAATGTTAAAGATTTTGAATGCTTTCATCTAAATTTTGCTTCTTATCCATGAAAGAAAACCTAATTGAATAATTCATTAAGTACCTAGTTATACTTGAATTGACTGAACAGAAAATTAAAAGCATTATATATTGTGAGATATATATTTAACATGATAAATGGCTTAAAGCAATTAAATTATAACTGAATACAGTCTGCAAATACAAAAAAAATGCGTTTAGAAGACAACCTACAGTCGGGTAAATTTAATAAAATGTATTAATTTAATAAAATATGTATTTTTTCCTTCAAAATCTATATACATTATAAGTAAATGGGGTAGATACTATCATTGTAATATATAAATTTTATTGCTGGTGTTAGATCAAAGATACTAATTGCTTTAGCAATAATTTTAAATCATTTCAGTGAGTAAAATTAAGCTGCTAGTTTTTCTAAAAGTCCAAATTTTATCTGTAGTAAAAAGCAAAAGTGAATTAAGAGGAGACATCCCGGTGCTTTATTTGGACCAAACCCGAATGCACATTCAGTCTGCAGCCAAGTCATTGAGGTGGTCCAATGATGTTCATGATGAAAATCATGGAAAATCTGTCATCCATAGTGGAAACAATTTGATTGCAATTAAGTTTCTAAACAAATGTATTGAAAATTAAATATATTTGGTATTATCTGTGATATGTTATTTCCATTTCTCCTTCTAAATTACATCTTACAAGTTACTTAAAAGAAAGTCCTTCAAGAATCAAGGGAAGAGGCATGATTTTAAAATTTATCTGAAAACCTTTTTTTGTGAGTTTCGTTCATACAATTCTTTGTACTTAACTCTCATTCCCTCCATCATCTTGGCAGTCTGACAGTGGAAAATGTTTTTGGCTTGGGTTTGTATGGCTAATCAATCTGAAAATAATCACACTGAGAATGGAGGGAAATGGGGGTAGCTTTCTACTTAATTAGTTGATGTACAATTTACGGGTTCACATTGGGATAAATGAGGTAACTAAATCATAAAAAAGAATAAACAAGTATACTGGTAGAATATTTATCTTCTAATGATACATATGGAGTGAGTAGAAATGCAGAAAGGTATGACAATAAATATAAGACTGCTGGAAAACATCTCACTCAAGGCTTCTGTGTGGTTGTTTATAGACCAAGAGCAGAATATTCTGGTTATTCTAGGTTTGTTCCCCACGTATTGATTATCTGACGTTCCCTGTAAGAATTCTGTGTCCGGAAGATTCATGTTTGTGGTCGCCAGTTGGTTTAACCTCTGAGTGCTCCTGGCAGACAACTGGGGGCATGAAGAAAGAGGACTCCTTCCTTCAAGGTAATGTCTCTTAGTGGTGCCTCCGTCTAAGGTTCTTGTGATTGTAGCTTCCCTGGATTAGGTCGTTATCCATGGTTATAGCTCTCTGGCCATTGGTAGCCCTTTCCTCCCCCTTTCATTTAGTTCTGGAGGTGGGAATAATAGCTTCCTACTGCTGTTAATATTGGAATCTTTTACCATATCCTGTTTCTTCTGTAATTCTACCTGGACCCATGTAAATAATCTTTGCATTAAAATTTCTTATTTAAAATCTTGGGCCAGTTTGTTTCCTCCTATGTTCACATTCCAATACTATTTGAAAATTGATTTTGCTCCAGTGAGTTCCAAAGGATCATCCAGGGGATGTGTGTGTGTGTGTGTGTGTGTGTGTGTGTGTGTATATACACACACACACACACACGCATATTTAATGTATTTATACACACACACACACACGCACACACACACATATATATAATTGTTGAACTAAATTTTAACATGGTTCACATATGTAATTTGATAGGAACAGCTATAGATTTTTCTCAACAAATGTTTTTATGTCTACATGCCAATACAAATTACTGTTCTGTTACTACTACAAATATAGTTTTATGAGAGCACTTGAAGATAGCTAGGTATATGAAGGACTAGAAGAATATTTCTTAGAGCATTCTTACTCAAGAAAATTCTAGGCTTCTAATTCGAGTATAACCAAACATGATTTTCCTATGTGTATCAATATTTATCCATCCATTCTTTTATCATTAACAGGGTTTTCAAAGACACAGAAGAACCAATACAAAAGACCATTCATATACTATCTCTGTATACATATACATGTGTGCATATGTACAAATACAGATTTTATGGAATTAGTGCAGATAAATGTGGGGTTGAAAGGCTGAAATCTGCCGGGCAGATGGGCAGGATGGACACCAGTGTTGTATTCAGGAGTCTGGAGGCAGGCTTCTTTCTTTTTTAGGGGATCTCTGTATTTGTCTCTATGGCCTTCAGGTAACTGGATGAGGCCCACTCACATTTGAGATAATTTGCTTTATTCAGGGTCTGCTTACTTAGTCTTATCTAAAACCTGCCTTCACAGAAACATATTGTCTGGTGTTTGACCAAATATCCAGGTACCATAGCCTAGTCAAATTGACACATAAAATTAGTCATCTCTCTGTCTTTCCATCTATATATCTATCTGACTATCTATATTAGTTTTCCTATGCTAATAACAAATTACCACAAACTTAGTAGCTTAACATATATCGTCTCACATTTCAAGAGGTCAGAAGACTGAAGTGGGTCTTGCTGGTCAAAATTGAAGTTTTTGACTGTGTGCCATAGGAAAAATGCCTATGTTCTTTTGTCTATGGAAACTTAGTTTCTTTGCCTGTCCTAGCGTCTAGAGGCCACTTGCATTCTATGGGTCTTGGCTTCGTTTTTTCCATCTTTAAATTTAGAAACATTAGGCAGTGTCACATCTCCATCTTCCTTTCTTTCTGATTCTGAGTCCTTTTTTTTGCCTTCTTATTTAACTTATATTGGTCCTTGTGATTATATTTGGCCTGCCCTATACTCTAGGATCATCTGCCTATTTAAGGTCAGTTTACCAACAACCTTAGTTGTGTTGGCCACCTCAGTTCACCTTTGTCACATAATGTATTCACAGATTCTGGGTATTAAGAATGGGCATTTGGGGAGTCAGTATTTTGCTTACCATGCTCTCTATTTCTATATAATCTTTAACCTTCATTAATTTTACAGTATTGTTATACATTTATTAAACATAAATTGCAGAGTTACATAGCGTAGAATATTTAATGATATTCCACAAAAATTCAGTAAAACTGAATAAACAGAAAAGCGATTCTCTGTTCATTCTTCAATGAAGCAATAACACTGCCAATCAGAAAAAGGATTTTAAATGTTCCTTCAGTTAATTAAGCCTCAAGCTTGCTTATCTAAGCCTTAATAGAACATATAAACAGCATACCAGGATTACTCTACCTAGAGCAGCTGTCATTATGTTCATCACAAAGCAGAAAGCCAGTATTTTGTAGTGCTCATTGGAGTGAAGCAAAATTTTCATTAAATAACAATGGATAAATATTAAGTACTTAAAGGTATTCTCAGTGTATGATATTAGTTACTATTGAGAGTACTGCAACATGAAATACGAAGATGTAGGAAACAACAGAATAGTTAGTATCACTGGGATGTTTACAAATTTGGTTTGGAAGTAATACAGGCCTGGACTGGAATTTAAACCGTAATCCTTTCTAGTTACTTAATTATTTCTTCATTTTTGTGGGCTTTTTGAGAGCTTAAAATAAGATCATTAAAAGTAAAAACCTACACACAAATTTTTAAAGCTGCTTGTATTTGTAATAGCCTAAAACTGAAAACAATCCATATGTCCTCCATGGGCAAATAGTTAAAGCTCTGCACATTGATACAGTGGAATAATGCTGAGCAATAAAGAAAGGGGAAGCAAACTATGGTTGCATGCTACAACAGGAGTAGACCTCAGGGCATTTAGCTTAGAGTAAAACTCAAAATATGGTAAACTATATGATTTTATTTACATGACATTCTCAACCCTATGCAGAAGGAGAACAAATTAATGGTTGCTAGCAGTGAAGAACTCAGACAAATTGTAAATATAAAGAATAGCTAGAGAGAATTCTTTTGTAGTAATAGAAGAGGTTTGCTCCACCTCAATTGAGATAATGGTTACCCAATGTATATCTAGGGAAAAATTGCTTAAAACTGCACACAGACATACAACCCCCGTGCAGACACACTTGAGTGTATATAATCAAGTTAACAGTATTGTTCTAATGTTGGTCCCTTGGTTTCAATATTGTATTACAATTATATAAGATGCCATTTGGAAGGGGCATGAAAGTCTCATGGGACTGTGGGTATTATTTTTGCACCTTCTTGTAAGTCTTGATCATCCCAAAATTAAAAGGAAAAAAATAAGATCAATCATGTGAACCACTTTGTAACAGACCTGCTACATAAGGCTTAGTAAGTGATGGCAATCAGTATCTCTAGTATTAATAATAAAATCAGAAGAGAGAAAAGAGAAGTAACAGAATTCTCAAATTTAAGAAAAACTTCTAAATTATAAGTTTCTTTATGAGAAAGTTCTAGAGTTTGGAATTGTTTTCAGAACCCATTTTATGTAATTCTGTATTGTGGATTCAGTGATTTCCAGCACATTGATTTTGGTATATTCATAAACAAATTAAAAATTTAACAGCAACATATATCTCGTTATTTAGATATAAGTGACTTAGAATTGATTTTTATTCAGATTTTAAACAATATTAAATACTGATGTATCATAGCTCCAGATCTTCATATAATTGCCTGTAGTTCTTAAGTTGTATTTAATTAGATAATTTTATTCATGAAATAGAATATACTATATTAAAATTACAAATTCACTACTATATATTCCACTCTATATATGGTGCTGCCACAGATGTCGTTTCAATGTAATTGGCTTTGAACACATTTATACGGTTCTGTAGAGAGGGCAGGGGTGAGGAGGGAACAACAACATGGAAACTTCTTGTTTTTGACAAATGACTGGTTCATGATTGCATAAGGTTAATGTGTATTTGATGTAGAGAAAGTTGTAAGATGCCAGTAGAAGATAATACTATTGTTGTGTTCTCCTATATGTCTTATTTGTACTTATGTGCTCAAATAAAACTGGTGATTTTAAAATAGCTACAGTGTTAATATATACAGTTTCATTTTCAGTTTCATTTTTATATTGATTTAGTGATCTATTTTATGACATTCTCCATAAAAATGCTACACTGCTAGATCAAGTCTAATGTTGTCTTTTGTCACTGCTCCAATTACAAATTCTATTTGCTAAACAAGTTAATCAACGTTAACATTGAGCAATTTTCATCAGCAATGCAATCTTTTCTTCTCTTTTTTCCCCTCCATCTTTTCTGATTTACTGATTACTAATTCTGCAGTATGTCAAATGCATCTTCTCAGATATCTTTGATGATAAAATTGTAGACTGCATTGTCTATTCTACTTTGTTTTTCAAGTCTAAGTTACAAATCTAAACATTACTGAAAGTATAAAATAACTCAGTGAAATTTACACACATATATATGTTAGATGATAAATAATTTTCTCAAAAAACATATTTGAGAAAGTACTAACAGTGAAGTATAAAAAGAACACAAAATATATCCTTGAATTTATCAGTATATATTTCTTAAAATAAAATAATTGAGTATTTTTCTTTTGCATTTCTAAATTTCTTGTCAGATTTCAAAAATAGTGATTATAAATATTGGAATTACTTTCAAATGTGGAGAGAAAATAAAAAAATAATCTGTTCTTTATATTTTATTTTTGTTAAATTTTTCAGTGATTTAGAATTATTTTAAATTCTAAGTAACCAGAGAAATAGTATCAGTATAATCTCTCTATTTAATAACAAAGAAAGATTACAACAAATTAAGCTCTTTCAATATTCCAGTGGTATTGAATAATAATAAAACTATGAGTAAGTCAGTCATAATATAACCAGATTAGGAATGTTCAATCAATTGATATGAATTAAAACTAAAAATAATTATAGCCTTAGTGATTATGATTATAGCTATAATGGGTGTAGGATCATAAAATATAGCTTCACCCCCCGGTAGAATTAGAAATATGTCTGCCGTATGTTGCATGACATAAATGCATATTTCTAATCCAAGTACTCATCACATTTTCTTATAATTAATATTTTATTATCAGTTTTGTTAGGCTGTGGTCTCCTTGAGGTCACAGACTATCATTTTTTTTAACCCAAATAAATACTTTAGTTTCAAGTTATTCTACAAGTATTCATTAAATGATTAGAAATATAAGCTAATTTTTGCCTTTTTAATGTAACTTTATTGGAGGTAGTGAACATTTCAATCTCAGATGATCCACTGCAATTCCTGTTTAAATTTTATCTCTTGTAATAGTTGACTAAATTTATTTGCCTTTGAGTCACGTGCACTTGTGTTGAATCTCAGTTCACTCACTTAACAGTTATACCAAACTGCACTCATGGTTTATGTAGCCTTATAAGTAATATGAATTTTAAAGGAAAGACTATCCCTCCTTCACTCTGCATAGCGCCTAGACAAAATAGGCAGCTTTTCATTCTTATTTCCTTCTCCAGGGAGTTCTTTAATTTGCTAAGTATTCACTATAAACTCTTTCTTTGTGCTTAACAATATATATACACACACACACACACATACATATATACATACATATGTATATATACACACACACATAAATATGTATATATTTTTTTAAAAGAAACATGAAGGCATGTTTCTGATCTTGAAAAATTTTGCAATATTATTGTGATAACAAAATATCAATACACAGGTGAGGGAGAGAGATTGAGAGATTGAGATTCATTTGAAAGTTTCTACACCACTTCTAAAACATTGAAGAGCACTATCAGTCTTTATTAAAGTTCAGCGAAAGAGTGATTGGTAAATACTCCACGGAGAAAATAGCTGAACAAGGAATCTTGAAGAGAATGTTGACTATGATAAGTAAACCTGTTCTATAGTAGGTGTTCTAGAAACACACATTAGATGACTTTTTGTGTACAAGTGATTTATTAAAAACATGGTTCCAGAAGTATGAGGGGGAAGGGCAGAACAGGGGATTTTGTTTTGGATAAAACTATGCAATAGGTACTTTCAGGCTGCCCCTGAAGAGCTCTGGAGTGTTTGATTGTAACCTGGAGTTGCCTGAACTAGAACAGCGGAGCACAGGGGCATTCAGAGTCTCTTACTCATCTTAGGGTGTATGTGTACATGTAGTGAGAAGGAAGGGGAGATGACAAGAATTTTAAGGTATTTCTTGCCTCTAGTCATGAGGGAGGTATGGGCTCCCACAGTGTGAGGGCCAGGGCCACTGTTGCTAAAAAGAGCCACCACTACTGTTATTTGAAGACAAATATACGCAAGCCGAGACACTCAAAAATGGAAAAGGTTGAACTGACACATCTTCATGGAGTGCAGTTATTATCTATTCCTGTGTGCCTGTCAGGTAGCAGAGGGGCTGCTGACAGCTTATAGGAGGAAAGAAATAACTCTAACATGAGGTAAGAAGACTCTTCCTTGAAGCATGATGCCATTGACCTATAATTCTTTTCATGCAACTGTTCTTTCAGGGCAGAACTGAAATTCTATTTACAATGTTTTTGGAAAGTTATTCTTCAGCCTTTGCTTTAACATTTCCAGAAAGAAAGAACTCTGTTTCTCAGGTCAGCCACTGTTAAAATGAATTCACCTCCTCCTCGTTTGTTCAAATTATTGGGCTCTTATTCATTCCTTGGCTCACAAGCCACAAGGAATTCCAATTACCAGTTAGAATGCCATCTATTTTTTTTTTCTTTTTCTTTTTCTTTTTCTATTCAGAGGAGAAACTCCTATAGTTGTGCTTCTTTATGCTCCCCCGAAGTCAAGCCACAAGCTATTACAATCTTACTAGCTTGCATTTTTATTACAGATCACTTATTCTTCCAGTCAGATACTCCAGATACCTTTATGGACTTTTTTTTTAAGTCTCTTTTAGCCCATGCATTTCAAAGATAAGACTATTTCATGAGTTTACGTTATTTTTGCCAGTTTCTGTCTCCTAAAACATTTTTTTTTTGGCATATCTAGAGTCTCACAGCTGTGAACCTAACCAAGTCAGGGATATGTAATAGAATTCTCTATTCTTCCCGTTGACCTTTTGCTATGAGTGTTTTCCTTTAGTCATATGCAAGGCAGAAGGTGGGGGAATGGAAAGAGAACTTGGGAAATGTTGAATTCTTCAGAAAAAAGAATAGCATCTCTTAGTTATTTTAATTGTTATATTTACATATAATGGAAAAGGAATTGGGAAAACCTTGGATTCTTCATAAAAAGATACAGTGTCCCTGACTTAGTTTATATATAAAATTTTCAAATGCTAAATATTGACATTAGTTTCTCTTTACATATTCCAGTGAAAATTGAGTTCTAAAAGATTTAGATGCAGTGACTTTGGAAAATATTTGATATTCTATAGATTTTCAAATCATATTTTCCCTGAGATTTCTTTTCCTTGACTAGTTCTTCAAAAAGATATTTAATGAATATTGAGGATATGTATACTTGTTTTTGATCTTTTTAATATCACATTTCTGAATTTCTCTTTGATTATTTAACTGCTTATTCACTTTCCAAGAAACACATGCAGATTTTACCTCCCTAAAGTTTACTAGTCTTGACCCTTGCCACAAACCCAGTGTCTGTAGTCTGCACTTAATGTTTTAATTTTCCAGCTAATGGGTAACAATTCTGAAAAATTTTACTCATGGTAATCCCTGGAAGCAGAAGCACTTGTAATCAAGAGAAAAAACAGTTTGTTTTAGGGGCTCCTGAAAAAGTTTCCACAGTGTGATGGATATTTACTAATCCGATAATAGTATACTTTATGAAAATAACGCATTTCCTGTTCTTCTCCTAATAGACCATGATTCCAAGATGCCGAGAGCAAGGCTATAGTCACTAATATATTATGCCTAGTGTCTGCCAAGTATATAATAGTCAATAGTTATGTAGTAAATGAAGGAATTAATGTTATTCAAGACAGTGATAAAGGAGAGTTTTCTGACAGCTACATATTTATAGCAACTTTCTTGATTCTTCTTGTATTAATTCATTTTCTAATATATCTACTTAATTATATGTATTTTTGACATTGTCTTAAAGTTGTTTCATTGATTATACATTACAGTTGCTTAAAATATTTTAATTCATGCCAAATCATTCCCTAAATTCTACTTTAAATGGTGGTGCTTGAATGGTTTTGTTTATATCCTGTTCCCATAATTAGTAGTAATGGTAGCCTGGGACTCTTTTCAACCCAAAGAGTACCCACATTTCTTTATTACTATATTTAAATTAATCTTTGGGAAATAAGTTATAATGGGATATTACATATGACTTAAGTTTGACTAGACCCAAAAACACATGCTTAGAATTTGAAATTTACTCATGTTAAATTTTCACAGCCAAAAAACTTTTTTAAAAAAGAAAATTTTATTGAACTAAATTCTAGCCATAAAAGAACCAGTCCTGGGATATGAAGTCTAAACCACCAGTATTATGGCTACGTGGAAGAGGCAAGCATATCCACCATCCTGGAGTTGATGGACTTTTCTACATAATTTTTAAGGGAAGAAAGTTATAAATTGTTTTGAAAGAATTTATGTGACCACAGATAAGGGGAATAGGAAAATTTGAAGTGGGATAGTTCTATGATAGGTACACAGTTTGTAAGGAAGAAATATTTGCTACTCTTGATTGATTATAGGCAACAGTATTGAAAGTTCATGCATATAGACACCTTGAGGTTGATTCAGGAATGTGAGTAGTGTTTTGTTAGCTGCCCTACAGCTATTAACTGAATAATTTTCTTGTCTCTTTCTTTTACTCTCCACCCTCTGTAATTTAATTGAGAACATCTCAGAATTTTTTTCTTGTCACTAATAAATCAGTTTCTAAGAGCCTGTGTTGTTTCCTTGCTCCATTTTTGTTTAATGATAATTTGAGTGTCAAAGAACCACTTGAATCTTTTATGGCCTTGCAGTAAAGATTCTTATATAAAGCAAAGAAAGAAAGGTAATAATGATGCTAAAAGACAGAAATATAGTCCAAAATTGGTCAAAATCAGATTAAATTTAATACATTGGTTCAAATGGAGGCTAGAGCCTATAATGAGCCTAAATACTTTTTATCCTCCTCTAGGGAAACGTACAGTAAAATGCAAATACTTTGTTAGTTTTCTGTTTCATTTCTGTTGTCATCAAATATTTTGCTTATACTGTATTTTTATTAAAGATGAAAATTATGGGACCTTTATAATCTCTAGGAGTTGAAAGATGCATGGTTATTATGTTTAAAATTGAAATATTTATAAGTTTTCATCCCATGATATTATTTTAAATGTTTTCATTTTTATAGGATAAAAAATTGAGTTGGGAACATAGAGTACTTTGCCCAGTACTCTTTTTCATCCTGGAATATTTCCACAGACATGGTGATAGATACATATGCACTGAATGAATAAATGAATAAATGAACTATTTGAAGATGTGATATCTTACATTTATTTTTGTGTAAAACTGGGATCCAAACTATGTGTATCCAGCTCTGAATAGCTCAAATATATAAATTTCTTATTTGCTGTGGGGGAGTTCCAGGGAGAAGAAAGGGCATTGGTGACCATCTTCTTGCTAGAACGATCAGAATTATTCTTTATTGAGGGGCCTTTTTCTGCTTTGTTGAAACCATAGTGGTTAGTACCATGCATGACTCAGAGCAATTGTTTAATATATACTTTTTGAACGAATGAATGTGCATGCCCTGTTGAGCATTTCCTTAGGTTTCACGAATGGAGTCAGCATGCAAACATTATGAAACAAGATTCTAAAGCAAAGGCCTCATGATATCGGCAATGTGTAACATTGAAGTTTTCTTTACTTTCACGTTAGTATTAAGTCATAAACCATTAAATGGTAAAGTACATTCCTAATTTTTCCAGACATTTCAAAAACCGAGTATTTCAAGAGATAATAGGTAGTCCAGTTGGAAACAACATGTTTGACGTAAAATATTCAGTTATTTATCAAAAGAAAGAGGAGATTGAATATCTGAACACTTGCTTCAGGTATGAAAGTAGTAAAGTGTCACATGATGCAGCCCTGGAACCTCACTTAACGGAGTAAACGTCTCTGTACATGATGAAGTGAATTTAAAATTGTGTTTATAATGATTTTTATTCTCTTTAATTCAACAGATATTAACTCTGAGCCTATCCTATGCAGGAACATTTGCTAGGCATAATGGGAAATATCTTTTAATAGAATAGGAAAGGTAAAGCATGTAGGAGATAATATTCCCATTAACATCATTGTAAGAAACATGGGGTTGCTTTATGAATATTTTAGCTTCTACATCATGCATTATCTAATAAAGAAACCTAACATCTGTCCCAATACTTTATTAGAAGCTTTCAAAAACAAAGCAAGGAGAGCCCCAACAGTAATAACAGCAGAGTTGCTTGAAGGAATATCTTGGCTATTTATTGAAATCTAGTTTAAATTATTAAAGGATTGAAAATGTTTGACAGAGCCAATATACCAGATATAGTTTTAAAAATAGTAGAGTGTACTAAAAACGTGAGACCCTTAAATTCAATGTTTGTGACAGGTGCAGCTTTAATGAAATACATCAGCATGTTAAAATACACAAAGCTAAACATAGATGTCTAATGATCAACATCTTTATTTACTGAATTCCACAGCAAAGATATCAGAGAAATCTACCTTTAAAATGAGATGTGTGATCTCAGAGAATCTATTTTAGCTTTTGCAGATTTTAAAACATAGTGGCTCTATTTATTCTGTCTGCACAGTTAGAACATAAAGAGCTGGTAAAGTTATTTATATACATCAAAAAATAAATTTTCAAGTCACTAAATAATTACTCAACATCCCACTTATCGTATAGAACTGCATAGAATCACAAACATACAGACAGAAGTATTCTTGTGAAGTTTCTAAAGGATAACCCAATGAAACCTGTTTTCCAAGTCCAATTTCATGTCTTCCAACCAGTTTTGATATAAAGAACATTAGGATTTTTTTTTTCCCTAGGAAGACTGTTTTAGACATATATAGTATATCAGTGTTCAGAGAACCCTGAGTGAATTCTCTATCTTGAAAGTTCTTGGAGAAAAGTGAATGTTCAGGAAGATTGTAATTATCTGACAATGGTATGGAATGAAAGATGTTGAAATTGGAATGTTTTGAAAAGTGAGACCGAGAGCTCTAGTGGATTATTTGAAGCCATGTGTTTGGAGCTTGTATAGCCTTAAGACAATATAAGGGGACTGGAAACTTTGATAATGGGACAAAAGTGAGTATCTTTCTTTCCCAAGTTACTTGCTTGGATTAGGCAAAAATCAATTACATTCTGGAATGACAAAAGGGATATGCTGACCTGTGTGTTCTCAGAAGACTAATAATAGTGGTTTTTTTATTTTGTTTTGTTTTGTTTTTTATGACCAATTTTAGTACTATCAATGTACATTCTTAGAGTTTGTTCCTTTGTTATGCTGGTGAGGCCAAATGAATTCTTACCATTACCAGACTTAAGTATTTCTGTGATTTAGGGGGTAAAGACCTTTTGTCTTTTAGGGTGGATTGTTGTAAAAATAAGTAACTTCATTGGCAAATGAGAATAACAAAACTGAAGGAACAGACATGAAGTAGTTAATTTATAAACTCAGATATTTTAGAATCCTACCTATGTATAAAAGCTTCAAATTTTGGCAACAATAAGGAGGAACAAAAGTCAGGTAAAAGTAAGGTTTCACTTTGAAGAAATACATATCTCCAAGTTTCTTTTACAGACAAAACATTGCAGATTTCTGGAAAACACAGGACATTTTTTTTTTATTGTTTCCATGTGTTCTTTAAAAGGATTTTCAATAACATTGTACTATTTCCATCATGACACTTCTTCAAAATATATACACAAGTCAAATTTAGTAAGAAAACTGTGGCATAAATTTTCATACATTAGAAAATATGCATCACTGCAAATTTTTCTAGACTTTTTCTTGGCATTAGATCAGTGCCAAGAAGCTACACAATCTTTCCTAGAACAAAGAAAAACAATACATATTTTAGATCTTTTTTTTTCCTCATTTCCATATTCACTATTTCAGATATTTTATTGTATGAAACACCTAGTTTAAGAAACTTATAATTTTTAAATGTGAAGGAAGATAAGTAAAAAATATATTGCAACATAACACAATATCTCCAAGAATTGAGAACCAAAAGAAAAGTTTCACGGTGAGAAGCTGCAGTTTGTTCTAGCAATCCACCAAGTCTTATTCACCACTTATCCTTCTTTCTCTTTGAAAAGCATTGCTACACACATCTTCCCCCATGGTTAAATTCTTATTTTTACTCAACTCTAACCTAATTATAGAAAAAAGGAGGTAGAAAAATAAATTAAAAAAAAAAAGAAAAACAAACAAAAAAACCCTCTTGATACAGAGAAAATATTTGGAACAACCAGTAATATTGGAATATATTTTAATTTAAAGGAAAGCAAAGGGAAAATACACAAAACTAAATAATGTTTTTAGCAATGCAGTGCTGAACAGGTTTCCGTTCCCCTGCAATGTGCATATTCTCAGTACTTAATTTCTCTATCCAGCTCAGGATCTGAGAAGACAAATGATACAGAAGTAAAACAAGTACACTGCTGACTAATGAAGAACATGTACCTTAAGGGAAAAATTGTGTTAATTCAGTGATATATCAGAGTTGCTTTTTCCGCAGCATTATGCAGCCAATCTTACATAATGTTATCTACGCAGCCTTTTACACTCCTAACCAGTGTGTATGCATATCTGTAAGCAGCAGTTTGATTTTCAGTAAGATATCAGTTACGCTTTTTCCCCCTCTCTCCTTTGACCAACTCTCTAGCAGATAGTTTCATATACTCCATCCCCTGCGTCTTCATCGGAAAAAGAAGGCAGACTAGGAATTGGAGTTTTAGTATTCCTGCACCGCATAACAAGTGCAGTGTCTCCCCTCAGTGCAAAGCCTCAGAATATAATACTCCGAGGTCAGAACGCCTCAAAGTTTTATTCCTCCCAAAACTCTGATTTTATTCATGTCCCATTGCCATTTAATAATTGTTTGTTTATTTTGATATTTTACCCAGAGTTTGTAGTTACCTGGGCTTATAACACAATTTCAGAAGCAGAATCTGGGCATGTATTTTATAATCCCGAATAGTCAAAGTGTGTTTATACTACAGCCAACTCAGAGTTTACAGGAGATGTAAGGATTAGAATGTATGCTTAGATGTGTAAGTCCTCTGTTTCCCTATTGATACTTAGGCATAACTCAATATATTGTCACTTCAGTTCCTTTTATTGATAAGGTATGGATGCTTTATTCACTCTGTAAGTTCAGAAAATTTACAAGCAAGAGAAACTATTAAGCTAGCATTACAAGAATATCCTTAGGCAGTTGAGTAGAATGGATGTTCTATGAGAACAGAAATATTTTTTCTCTTATTTTGGCATATATATTCGCAACACTAAAATTACTAAGTTAAACAAAACTGGAATATATTTTTGAATAAGTGAATGAGGAGGGGGAGAAGTCTTGATAGTGAAACATTAGGCTCATACAAATACAGAACAAAATAGATCCAAGTTTTGTAAACTAAACATTTTATGGCCTAGAGAAAGAGATAACAAGACCAAAAACAAAACAAAAATGTCTGTGTATGATAGTGATCAGAGAATGTATCACTTCTGTGCAAAGACAGGAGTAGTAGAAGAAATATTTTTGCTTCTGTTCATTTGTCCTCACTGACTTTCACATGATTTTGCTTTTGTATTTCTTATATAAATGTGACAAATAGAAAATGCCATAACAACTATTATACATTTGGATTCCTCAATTCAAACTTTGACTTTTTTTTTTTTTTTGGCAACTCTTAGTAGCCAAAATTCTAGAACAAATAGTTGCCAGTGTGAACAACCAGTTAAAAATATTTATTAAAGTATATATATTTATTAAAAAAACTAATATCTGATAGGATACCAATGATTTATATCATTGATAATAATGCAGACTGTGACAGCATGCAAAGCTCAGCAGTTTAATTAGCTAATTGTAAAACTATAATATTGATGTGATAATTGCACAATTTTCAGTAATGTAAGTTTCAATGTATAAAGTATTATAAATTTACATTTTAGTGTAAGAAATAAGGTAAGATAAATAATAACTAAAGTAAGAACTGTAATGAGTGCTATTATAGAGGAGTATAAAGAGAGCTTTGGGAGTTCAGAAATGGATACAATTGCTTTTTAGTATGATGGAAGCGTATTAGGCGAGAAAATTAGGAATCAAGGAAAGCTGCATTAGAGAAATAATATTTGAAAGAAACAAGAAAAATACAATAATTTCGTATTTATTATTCTAAAATGTTCTCCATCACTTAGCTCCTCTTTTGACATTATATTCACTTAACTCTTTCCTGTTGCCCTTTCCCATGGAACAGATTAAGAAGCCGAAATAGCTAGATAAAATATTCTTACTTAAAATAGCTATCTTTCTTTAGCAACTGCTTTATCTTTTCTTCTTCCCCTTGACTTATTATTTTTTCTTCACAGTACAGCTCAGTATCAGTTTTCAACAAGTTTTAGGAAGTTTAAACTCCTTCTTATGCTTCTTTAAATCTAGCCTCTATTTTTGCTTTGAATATTAGCTAAGATATCTCTTCTTCTAGAATGCCTTTCTTTTAAAACCACCACCAGATTGGGTCAGATCACTTTCTAGATATAGGATATATATATATATATATATATATATATATATATATATATATATATATATATATATATATATATATATATTCCCCTGGGATTCCTCCACACTTAACCTTTAACTTAAGGTTAAGGAATAGGGGCAAAATATATGTCTGTGTATGTTCTTAATACATATGTACATATGGGCCTGTGTGCATGTGATTATTTTGAAGATAAGAATTTATTGACTACACAGTGAATTTTCTATACCTGATATCTTTATTATACGTGTGCTAAACGTATGGTGAGTGAATGAATGAATTCATAACCTATGAAATAGAAAATGTGAATGCATAAGAAACTACTATAATGAAGTAAGTACACTACCATGAGTATAGTGTTTGAACGTATTGTTCAGCTGTGATAAACAATTGTTCAGATCGAGTCAGATTGGGGCAGATTGGGTCCAAAATAGTTTTCTTTTAGATTATGAGGAAAATGTCTCAGATGGATGATGACCTGTTCTCTAAAGTTTATGCTACATTTAAAAGTGTGTTTCTTAAAAAAAAAAAAAAAAGGCTTAGAAGCACATACAAAAATGCGCATATTTAATATGTACAATTTGATGTTTTGAACATAGGAAAATGCCCATAATTTCATCACCACAGTTGAGGAAATAGACACATTAAACCCTACTCAAAGTTTCCTTATGCACCCCACTCTTGTGGTAGAACACTTAACATGATATCGACACTTAAATTTTGAACTATATAATACCATGTTAACTATGGGCACTATGTTGTATAGCAGATATCTAGAATTTATTCACCTAGAATAACTGAAACTTTATGTTAATGGAATGAGTTCCCATTTACTTATTCAGCCAGCCCTTGGTAACCTCTACTGTATTCTCTGCTTTTATGTGTTTGACTGTTCGATACTGTTATGAGTGGAATCATAGAGTATTTGTGACTGGCTAATTTCACATAGCATCATGTTCTCCAGGATCATCCGTGTATTGCAGATACCAGGATTGCCTTCATTTTTAAGGCTGTATAGTATTCCACTGTGTGTGTATATATATATATATATATATATATATATATATATATATATATATATATATATATATATTAAAGAAATATACACACCACATTTCTTTAATCCATTCACCTGTCGATGGATGCTTGGTCTTTTTCCATAACTTGGCTATTGTGAATAATCCTGCAATGAACATGTTTCCATGCACTTCTGCAGATATCTCTTTTAGACACTGATTTTGGTCCCTTCAGCTATATACCTAGAAGATAAATTGCTAGATATTATGGTAGTTCTGTTTTTAATTTTTGAGGAATCTCAATTCTGTTCTTCATAATGACTGTACCAATTTATGTTTTTACCAACAGTGTAGTAGGGTTGCTTACTCTTCACATCCTCACCAACACTTCCTAACAGATGTGAAATGATACACCATTGTGGTTTTGATTTGCCCAGTGATTGAGTATCATTTTATGTACAATCATCAGCTTATGCTGGTTTAACTTATTTTTTGGCTTTACGATAGTGTAAAAGTGATACATATTTAGTAGTAACCGTAGTTCTAATTTTGAATTTTGATCTTTTCTAACTAGTGATATTTGGTATGATACTCTCTGTGATACTGGGCAGTGGCAGCGAGATGATTTTGCCCAATCGTAGGCAAGCATGTTTAAGGTAGGCTAGGCTCAACTATAAAGTACAGTAAGTTAGGTGTATTAAATATATTTTTGAGTCACGATATTTTTTACTTATGATGGGTTGATTGGAACATAACTCACTCATAATCAAGAAGGATCTGTACTTATCAGACATTTGTATATTTTTTCTAGAGAAAATATATATTAAGATCTTTTTCTATTCTTTAATTGGAATTCTTTTTTCCTATTCAGTTGTACAAATTCCTTATATGCTTTGGAAATTAACCCCTTCTCAAGTATATAGTTTGAAAATGTTTTCTCCCAATCCAGAGGATTTTGCTAGTTCTATTGATTACTTACTCTATAGAAGATTTTTAGTATGATATAATTCCACTTGTCTATTTTTGTTTTTTGTTCCCATGTTTCTGGTATCATAGACATGAAATCATTGCCAAGACCAATAAAAAGAAGCTTTCCTTCTGGCAGTTTTATAGTTTCAGGTCTTATGTTTAATTCTTCAATCGATTTTTAGTTTTTTGTGTATGGTGTCAGATAAAGTGCAAATGAAGATGCAACCTAATTTTTTTTGCATGTGGATATCCAGTTTTTCAACACCATTTGTTGAAGAGGCAATCTTTCCTTCATTGTGTATTCTTGAACCCTTGTCAAAAATCACATTCACATGATCATATATATATATATAAATATTATATTTATATAAATATAAATATAAATATGTATATATAAAAATGTGGGTTTATTTCTGAACTCTTTAGTCTGTTCCATTTGTCTGTCTTTATGCCAGTACCTTACTGTTTTGATTACGGTAGCTTTGTAATGTATTACAAAATCAGGAAGAGTGATATCTTCGGACTCTTTGTTTTTTCTTGAGATTGCTTTAGCTATTCTGAGTCTTTTGTGGTTTTACATCAAGTTTAGGATTCTTTTGTTTTTCTAGTTCTATAAAAATGACATTGGGATGTTCATGGGGATGACAATCTTTTGATCATTTTGGGTAGCATGAACATTTTAACAATATTAATTATCCTAATTGTGCTTTAATTGTATTCATCAATGTTTCATGGTTGTCATTGTAAAGTCTTTCATCTCCTTGGTTAAGTTTATTTCTAAACTTATTTTCTTGGTTTCGATATTATTATAAATGGGATTATTTTCTTAATTTTGGATGATGTGTGTTTAGTATTTGTATTTAGATTCATGAAGTAGAAGAATACCAAAAATGAGGAAAGGTAACAAAACAAAGAGATTTTTGTGTGTTTACTTTGTATCCTGCAACTTTACTTAATTTATTAATTCTAACATTTATTTGGTGGTGTCTTTAGGATTATTTTTAAAATATAGGATTCCATCATCTGTAAACATAGATAATTTTTTACTTTCTTTCTGATTTAGATTTAAATTATTTTTCTTGCCTAATGCAGAGATTTCAAGTATTATGTTGAGCTTCACAGCGAGTATCCTAATTTTGTTATTTATCTTAAAGGAAAAGCTTTTATTTTTCACAGTTCAGTATGATTTTAGCTTTAAACTTTTCATACATGGTCTTTGTTATGTTGAGACAAATTTATTCTATACCTAGTGTGTTGAGCATTTTTATCAAGAAAGGGTGGTGAATTTTGCTTTTTTATGCATATTAAGTTCATGGATTTTTATCCTTTATTCTGTTAATGGGATGTTTTACACATTTTTATTTGCAGAAGTTGAACCATCCTTGTATCCCAGGGATAAATTTCACTTTTAAATTACAGGTATTAAATTTAAAATTTAAATTCGAATTATGTAATTTAATGTAGCATAAAGAAATAAATAATAAAAATCAATTGTTTATTTAAGCTTTACATAAGTTCAAAATAAGTATAAACAGACAGTAATTGAAGAATGCATGTTAAAATGTCTACTTGGGTTAAGGAAACTAATAAGAATTAATAACCTAGATAATTTCCTTTGTGAATGTGATTCAGTGGTGACCATAGTGTTTTTATCAATATAAATTTATATATTCAAAAATATTTTAGTAGGGTCTTGAGGTAGAGGAATGCCAAAAATGAGGAAAAGTAACAAAATAAAATAGATCATACTCGCATTAAGAAAAAGTATAGTACCAATTGATAGTTTCTGGAAATATGTAACAAAATGTATTAAAGTATTTTATACATAAACACATATATGTATATTTTCATGATTTTAGTTTTGTATTTGTATTTGCTACTTTAGCTATAATATTTAATAAGATCTCAAATTATCTTGTATTTTTTAATCTAAAAGAAAAAAACAAATTTAATTACTCTAAACAATTTTTAAATTATGAATAAAATTTGTGGCATGTAAAAATTTGGCAAAAAGAGAAACATTGAAACTAACTTTCCAATTTCATAAAGGATAAAGAAAAACATAAAATAATATACTTGAAAGATGTACTATTTCAATGATGATATGGAATTCTGGGTGAAGTAGCTCTGTTATTTGGAAGAATTATCACTATACAGTGAAAATGGAAAGATAAATAAAAATACAATGTATGCCTTATCCCATTAGTTAAGAGAGAAGTTCAGGAGACATTGCTGTCTTCAGTGACTACAGGTTCATTTTTTGCCACATTCTCTAAAATATAGTTAGGAGAAACATACCACATGGAAATCTGGGACACTTAATGAATTTAGCTATATTTTAATTACACATTTAGATTAACATAATACCTAATGTAACTTTGGACTATGTTCATTTTTTTTTTCACTTTGTATTAGCAATATTTAAATTGCTTTGATTATGTACTTGCTTCCCCTTGTTTATCATTGTCAAAAATATATATAATAAACAATAAACAATATTATTAGTTACAGTCATGTGCTTGCTATTCTTAAATGTTTATTGCCTGGAGAGTACAAATGTGATAAGTCGATTTTGTCATTTTTAAATGAAAATCATAGGAAGCTAGAAAGACACATAAATGAATTAGAGGTATAATGAATAGTTTACCTCAAATTTATATGACTCTGACTCTGATTTTTGTAGAGAATGTTTCATTTCATTTTAATTAGTTTCATTATTTTATCAAGTGGTACTATTTGGGTGATTGACAAATATGCAAATATGAAATGACTTCAATAATATTCAATTATGTCTTTAGTTAATATTTTTAAGCTCTCTACCTATCATAAAAATAAACTTTCATGAAATGTAAGCTGTATGATGCCTACATAAATTAAAATGTTTTTCAAACTTTGAGAAAATTTATATGTAATGCTATCATTAAGACGCCCCCATCCCCAGGAAAAAGTGTACCTAGACTCATCATTTAGGACAATATAATCTTTGAATATTTTTAGCGAAGTATAAGTCAAAAGCTATGTGTTAAGAAACATGTAACTATAGGAAGTCATCATGTTTTCCTCCATTGATATATGCTGAAATATTTTTATAATAACTGAGACACATAATCAAGAAGTAAGTAGGAAAAAAAAATAAGTAGACAGCTGTTTTAGTTTACACATAACCTCTTGCACCAGGGAAATATACTTTCTAAAAGTAGTTAGACAAATACAAAATATCACACATTGGTTTAAAATTATATTGTATTAGCTAATTATAATTTTAAAAAGTGATTGCATTTCTCTAATGAAAAACAAATATCCTCAATAGAATATTTATCCCAAATAACCTGTTAGGTGATTTATTTTTTATCTTTTTTTTAGGCAAGTTAACCCTTGATTGACCTCACGGATTGCAAGGACCTTGTCAGCTTACAATCCCTATTTTTTATTATTTATACTTACAACACCTGGTCTTCCTAGGTGGTCTCCCATCCAAATACTAACTAGGCCCAACCCTGCTTAGCTTCCTAGATCAGACAGGATGGGGTTTGTTCAGGATAGCATGGCTGTAGACCTAAATTAGGTTATCTAGAAAGAGAATTTTAGTTACAAAAACAGCAAACAAATAAAAACAAATATTTACTTCTTAAATTGCCTTTAACAATTTAGAGTTTTGTTTTTCATGGTTGCAGAGTTCAGCAAAAAGAATTTTAAAACAACATTTTAGAATAGTACTTTAGGACATTTTTACTCAATATTTTCCAAAGATTCTTTTGTTCAGTGAGGAAACCTGAGATTTCACAGATGAAGGTAGGCATTTTAGACATACTTGGAAGTTTTTCCACCTGGATATTTGTAGTTCGGTTAGCAAGCCATATGTTGAATATACAGTATGAGGAGAGTGCTGCACTTGGTAAGTACTGTGAGGATACTAAGCTGGATCAAAAATCCCTGCTCACCAGAAGCTCAGAACAAAGTTGGAGAGCTCGAAGACCATAAGCATTGTAAAAACTACACATATATGCAAGCCTGATTCTTTAAAGAGATGGAAAAGAGACTGATTTAAGCTAAGAAAAGTGTATTTGAGGGAATGAGTTTGAATTGTGTCTCGGCTGTTAATAAAACTTTTAGAAGCAATACTTTCTATGCTTTATAGTTCTAAATGAGTTCTGGAAGAGGGAATAAAAGGGAGTTATAAGAATAGTAAGCTGATCAGTGTGTAGGGACGGTGGAGGAACAGGGTAGTGTAGCATGATTTCAGAATCGTAGCTCCTTAGGGAATATTTCCACATTTGAATCTTCCACTACTAGCTACAATATTATTAAAGGCAATCACAGAAACACTCAAAATGAGATATATTAAAATTATAAGTATGTAAATTTTGGCATGTAAATAGATATATTAAAGATAATATAATCATGCTTCTCTATATCTTTTGAGTTTCTAGTTTTATAAACCCATACCCCTTACCTTATTTAATGGGTATTGTGGGGAAATCGCCTCTGTATGAAGTCTTGAGAACTGAGAATAAGAGAGTTCTCTTCTTATTTGTTCCTTATGCTCACAAAGAAACCAGGTTCAAGGGTTTAAATATGATTTGTCCTTTTATAGCTAGAGATAATGACCTTCCTGCTTATAAAAAGTATAATAAAAATGTTCTGAGGAGTGTGTTTTTTTGTTTTTTGAATCAAAACACAGATTATATTTTACTGTATGAAATACAAAATACACCCAAAAGTGAAATGTTACATTCAATTTTGTTTTTATTATCTACGGAGTAAATATATAATAGAAAGAATATAACAAAAGCTTAAAAAATGCCTCTGTGTTTATGAGGAAGTTATATTTTAATTTTTTAAATATATTGTAAATTTGATATGGCTGGCTGCTGTTTACCTCTCTGTTGTATTTTTTTCTCCTTTAATTTGCTAATACCATCAATGTTAAATTTTACATGTGATTTTAATGAGATGGATCTTTGTTTCTCTTTATGAATTTATTTAAATGTATGATTTTTTAGGTGTAGACAGCCAATGAAATAAAAAACTATGGATACAGTATTTAATACTAAGTGAGCCCATCTTCCAAATCTGTTCTTTTTATTTGAAACTAAGACACTGTTTTCATCATGACAACAGTCATGCCATATTACTTTCATATAAATAAAAATATGCAATCTAATGTGGGATTCAACTTGATATGTGATTCCATTCAAAGGTGAAACTGTCTCAACTTCCTGCTTTGTTGTAGTCTATCTTTAAAAAATTGTTTCTAGTCTTATAGTTTGTTTTTTTCTTATATTTAGTATTAGAGAAAATGACTACATTTGTTTTTTCACTTTGCGCATCTGCTTAAATAGTACGTTTTACATATTTTGGCCTTTTGCCACCCTCACCGAAATGTTTCTATTTTATAAATTATGTATCAGATAATAATTGAAATTATTGTGTAAAATGCATTTCCTAAGAAAAGTTCTAGCAGTTTATGATATGCAATTCTTACCACAGGCATTGCAAAGCATCAGACCAAAAAAATAAATAAAAGAAAGATCAATACAAGAAAGGATAGTATTTATATTATATAGACTAAGATCGAAAGTGAGTTTTAGAGATCAGAGGGAAGGTTGAAAACACATTTATGGAGAGAATTATCACTTTTTCTCTCTGAATAAGCCTGGGTAAATTCTGCTAGGGGAAAAAAAAATTACCAGTAGACAAATTGTTAGCCATGGAAGATCATTTTTATTCTTCACAGTACACATGAAAGAGTACAGAATTATATATATATATATATATATATATATATAATATATATATATATATAAATATATATATATATATATTATAATATATAATATATATATATAATAATATATAAATATATACATAAGATATATAAATATAAATATATAAATATAAATAAATACACACACACACACACACACACACACACACACACATACATCTTATGTACTTTTAGGATATTCTAAAATAAAGAATGTGGACCGAAGAGGAGGGGTTAGTAGATGGCCTGAAAGGTATTTTCCCTCCCCTGTGATGCTCATGAAGAAATATAAACAATAACGTGGTCAGACCTCCTTGTAAAGAAGCTAATTTGATCACCTGATAGTATTTACTAGTGGAAATGTAATGATTGTTTTTATCTGTTAAATACTTTAACAGTGTATTCCTTGTCTGTCAAAATGACTTATAAACCTCAAAATTATGCATTTATAGACTTCTAGAAAATGTCAGTGACCTCCTATAATTATCAGAGTAAAAATGAAGATATTGCATGACGAAAATGACTCCATGTGTGCCCTGATGCATCTCTTGGAAGTCATATGCTAAATTTAAATAAGAGCTTGGCCTAATATGTGAAGAAAGGATCTGAAGAGCTACAGTGCTCTTCTGCAACTTTGTAAACCTGTGGCTTGTGATTGTTTGCATACTTTGAACTATTAGTAAGACTTTTTTGAGGGTAACAGGTATGCTTTTTGTGAGCTGGCCTTTGTGTTATCTTACTATACCAAGTTCATTTTTTATTTGTATTTATGGATTACCCAAAGACACTAACACCATGCTCAAGTATTTTGCAATTCAAGAAAACACTTTCTTTTGGCAATTGGTAGAGTTAGTTTAAAAATGATAATTCTTTACAATAAACATACAACACAGCAGTTGCACTTTTTGCCACTTATTCCAGAACACTGTAAACATGTGGTCACACAAAAACTTCTATATGAATTATATGAATGTTCATAGCAGTGTTTTTTTTTTTTTATGTTAGGCTTAAATTAAGAACCCAGATATCCCTTCAAGTAGTGAATATATAAATGGGTTATTTAACCATTTAACACATACATACACATGGACACACACGCGCGCACACACACACACACACACACACACACACTTGGAATACCACTAATAAAAAATAATGAACTATTGTGGGAATAATCAACTGTACCATCTTTTAAAAATTTTTATGGCATTGTTAGGGTGTTTAGTGTAAGGCCTGGGAAAATCAAATTGTTGAGTTCTTCCAGAATTGGAATTCTTACAGAGAGCGTGTGGCAATTGCTGCTTGTTATTCTGCAAAGTCTGTATTCTCTTCTTGGGTACAAAACTTGGTTACTTATTTCATCTTCCCTTTCATTCAGATATGACAAGTAGTTGATTTCCAGCCAAAGGAATGTGAGCAAAATGTAGCTTACATATGTTCAGGCTTGACCTATGAAATCTCCCCATCTATTCCTCTGTGATATCTTTCTTTATTTGACTGAGGTAAAAATATCAAGGTAATCTTGGAAACCACATGTTGTAGATGGCAGAGCAACTACCAAACAAGTTTCCTTAAATGATCACATGAAAGAGTGATACCTAGGGAAACTTATGATTGCCTAGGACTTTTTTTTTTTGTGAACAGAAAATAAATTTCAATTGTGTTAAGCCAGTAGTAAGAACTCTTTTTTTTTTCCTGTAAAAAGCCAGACAGTAAATAATTTATGTTTTGTGTGGGCCTTAGGGTCTCTGTCATAACTGCTCAACTGTGCAACTATAATGCAAGACAGATGTGGGCAATAAATAAACACGCATTTCTGTATTTAATAAAACTTTATTTTTAAAGCAGGCCATAGGCCAAATCAACAACTGGGGTGTGCTGACATTAGTATTAAACATTTGTTACCTTAAACTAGCCTGTTAGTCCAAACTAATATGCATGTGTTAAGAAAACAGGCATAGAAAGATAATATATTTTACAGTGTACTTTTACAGTAACAATGTAGAAATGAATCTAAATATGAAATGAAGAGGAGGATAATGATGTAGTAAGTATAATTAATGAAGTCAGATATTGGACATCACAACAAAATTGAAGAATTTTACTGGTGGAATTGATTTAACAGTCAAGCTGGAAGTAATTTTGAGTTAATCACATGGGAGTTGATGACAGGTTCTACAGTGAATATTGGGAGTAGGTGATAAGAAAGCTAATCTAAATAAGTTTGCACATTTATGGTAACTGCAGAATAGCAAGGTGAAAAGCCAAAGTTCAATTACGATTCAGTGTTATGTAATGATGATTTAAATGCCGATACTCTAAAACTATATCATATATGATATGTAATGTTAGAGATGTATGTATAGATAGACACATAGGTATTTCTTATTGATATGACACCAACACAGACACTGATATACTTACATACACATTATTTATTGCATATGTATCTATATACATATGCACACAAATCACATATGTAGAGATACATATGTAGATACAAATATGAGTATATATATATATATATATATATATATATATATATATAGGTATACATGCCTGATTATACAATCTTTGCTACTGAGATGCCAAACAGATCATACATTTTAGATGTGCATAATGCCAGAGTTTCTCAATTCGTTACTTATGAATGTATTATAAAACAAAGTAAAACATAATTATAATTAAATGGCTTCTGTATGAGAAAGACCACCTTTCTTTGTAATATAGTTGACTTCTCTGAAGTCGTCTAGAATAGTGTAAGGAGAATAGGAGGAAATCTATTTTATCATCATTCTAAATAGCTAAAAAGCAGCTTTGAAAGAAAACATAACAGAAAAATTGTATTTTAAATAATTATAGTCATAAAATACAATTTAAGTGTAAAATGTCTTAATTATACTTAGATTTTCTGACATGAAAATTTGTGGCAGGTTAAGAGGACACATCATACAACTACACTTGATAACACTGTGCATTATATTGTGTCATTGAAAAATGTAAAATTAATTTACATTACCACAAAATGGTAAAATGTTTCTCTCTTCCCCACAAAGTAATCTCTCAAAAAGTAATTTATTATGCCCAGACTCCTTTTAGCCAAGTTCATTAACCGATGTTACATTTGCTGAGGTGCCAAAACTATGAAAATTACTTAAAATATTTTGACCAAACAAGGGTGGAATAATCACAGCATTATTTTCTTAATTACTAAGCAACCGAGTCACAAACTTTGCTTATATTTATGACGCATTGAAAATTTGTTTAGTGCTTAGGGTACAAACTAAATGTTTCGATTAAAATATGACTCAAGGAGAAGTGGATGATGCACAGCTGTATTCTGATGGCTCTCAGCAAATACTGGCCAATGCTAATATATCAATTGCAGAAACAGATTTTATCCTTATTATTTACTGTTAAAACTTTTGTTACCAAATAATGAATACTTTTATTTTTTATAGATAATACAAATTACTACCATGTGATACGTCCTTACTTGAAATGCCATTTATATATTGTTTAAGTATAAAAATTGTCTTTATTTGACTTCACTCAGCGCAATACCCTTTAGGTCCATCCATGTTGTTGCATAGGTAAAGATTTCATTCGTTCATTTGTTCAATCATTCATTCATTCATTCATTTATTTTTATGGCTGTGAAATATTCCATTGTGTATGTGTATATATATATATGTGTGTGTGTATATATGTGTGTGTGTGTGTGTGTGTGTATACACACACACACACACACACACATATATACACCTCCTCTTTTTTTTTATTCGCCTATCGATGGACATCAAGATTGCCTGCATTCCTTCTTGGCTATTGTAAATAATGCTGCAATGTACATATGGATTTTCTTGTTCCTTCAAAGTATGTTTTGGGTTCTTTAGATAAATACCCAGAAGTAGGATTACTAGGTCCTTCTTTGTCTCTTGTTATAGCCTCTGTTTTAAAGTCTATTTTGTCTGGTATAGTATTGCCACCCCAGATTTTTTTCCCCACTTTTATGAAATATCTTTTTGCATCTTTGTACTTTCAACCTGTGTGTGTCTTTTGCTCCAAAGTCAGACTCTTGTAGGCAGCATTTGTAAAGCTCTTGTTTTCTTATCCAGTCTGCCACCCTATCTTTTGACTGGAACATTTAATTCTTTTTCATTTGAAGCACTCATTTATAATTAGTTATGGCCATTTTATTATTCATATTTTTGATATATATATATTTTTTTTTATTTTCTTAAAGAAGTCCCTTCAACATTTTCTGTAATACTGGTTTGGTGGTAATGAACTCCTTTAGCTTTTTCTTGTGTGGTAAGCTCTTTATCTGTCCTTCAATTCTAAATAACTTTGCTAGGTAGAGTAATCTGGTTATAGACCTTGCTTTTCATCGTTTTGAATATTTCCTGCCAAGCCCTTCTGGCCTGAAAACTTTCTGTTGAGAAATAGGCTGATAGTCTTATGGCAGCTCCCTTGTAGGTAGCTAATTGATTTTCTCTTGCTGTTTTTAAGGTTTTCTCTTTGTCTTTAACCTTTGGCATTTTAATTATAATGTATCTTGGTGTAGGTTCATTTGGGTTCATCTTTTTTGAGACTCTCTGACCTTCTTAGAGTTATATATCTCTTTCCTTCACCAAGTTAAGGGAGTTTTCAGTCATTTTTCAAATAGGTTATCAATTTCTAATTCTCTCTCTTTTTTTCTGGTACCCCTATAATGGTGTTGTTATGCTTAATGTTGCCTCAGAGGCTATCCTCATTTATGTGGATACTTTTTTCTTTTTGCTGTTCTGACTGAATGTCCTCCCCTACCCTATCTTCTGTACAGGTGATTCAATCCTCAGCTTCCACTCTTTTGATTCCCTCTAATGTACTCTTCATCTCAGATATTCTATTCTTCATTTCTGACTGGTTTCTTTTTGTTTCCATCTTCATTTTTGTTTTCTATCTCTTTGTTTAAGTTCTCACTGAGTTCATCTACTCTTCCCCTAAGTTCATTGAGCATCTTTATAATGAGTGTTTTGAACTCTGTTTCCGGTAGGTTGCGTATCTCCATTTCATTTAGTTCTTTTCCTGGAGCTTTGTTCTGTTCTTTCATGTGGGACATGTTTCTTTGACTCCCCATTTTGGCCACCTGCCTGTGTTTGTTTCTATTTTTTCGGTAGGGTTCCCAAGTCTCCCAGTCTTAGTTAAGTGGCTTTATGTAGTAGGTGTTTTGTGGGGCTCAGGAGGCAGTCCTCCCTGGTCACCCGAGCTACGTGCTCAAGGTGTGTCCCGTGTATGAGTTGTGTGGGCCCTCCTGTTGTAGTTCAGCATTGGTTGCTGTTAACACATTAACAGGAGAGAGTAACACTTGAATTGATTGGCTGTGAGGGTTGGCTGGTGAGGAGCCAACCTTACAGAGAAGGATTCATTTTAATAGGGCTCTGAAACCTGCCCAGTCTGCCCTTCGGGTGTGTCCTCCTCAGGTGCAGTCCTGGATGGTGCTCCGGCTCTGGCGCTGGTTGAAACAGGCCGCTGGGTATGCCATCCCCAGAGCCTCCTGAGAGGGGTCCAGCTACAGGCCAAGTTTAGTCGCAGCCTGTGCACTTCTGGAGCTACCTGGTAAGAATCACCAGGCAATCTGCAGAATGCCCGTCACCCATTGATGGGATTATAGGTACCTGGAGAGGCCAAGCCAGGAACTGAGACTGCTGGCTGCTCAGCAGTTATGGGGCACGCTGAGGTCAAATTCTGTTTCTTTGGATTTTGTGAGCCTTTGAGAGATATTTAGGGAAGTCTGCAGGATGAGCCAAAGTAGACAATTTGTATGGAAGAAAATACTGGCGGCAGCTTGGGTGGGCCCACAACTTGGGAGAAAAGAGGTCTCAGGGAATCACCTGGGTGGAGCAGCTTGTGTTAACCAGGTTGTTGGCAACTCAGATATGGTGCCTACCTGTGTCTGCATACTGGGAAGGGGGAGGTCATAACAAAGAAACAAAAGACTCTGCCAATACTTCTGTCTGGGGGAAAGCTGCCCCTCCAGCCCTTGCCTGAAGCCAACAACTTAGTTCCTCCCCATATGTCCCTGGCACCTTTCAAGCTGCTGCCCCAGTGCTGGAGCTCAGAGCAAGTGAGGCCATCACCAAGTAAGTCCTTTTGCCCGCTGTTTAAGAAATCGTCTGCAACTCCCACAGCCCTCTGTTTCACTTAGCTACAATCGTTGCTGGTTTTCACAGCCATGGATTGTGGGATCTTCTCCTCTTGGCACTGCAACCCTGGGCTAGGGATCCCAGTATGGGGCCAGAAGGGGAGCCCAGTCTGGAACTGGGACCCCTCACTCCTTGGGAAGGGGGGATTCTGCAGCAAAGATAACTGTCCTGATCCTCATCTGCCACACACAGTTCTTGTACTTGTACTTGTTTCACATCTACCCCTCCTTCTACCAGTCTCCAGGTGACCTCTTATGTACGTCCCCAGTTGTAGGACTTCTGTTTAGCCAGGAATCAGGCAGCTCCCACTGATGGCTGTTCCGTAGTTTCATTGTAATTTTGATGTAGTCGAGAGAGGAGGTGAGTAGTGTCTACCTTCTATATTATCTTGACCAGATGACACTCCTCTTCTTCCTTCTTCCTCCTTCCTTCTTCCTTCTCCCTCCCCGCTCTCTCCTCCCTCCTCCTTCCCTTCCTCCTCTCTCCTCCCTCCTTCTTCGTCCTTCCTTCCTTCCTTCCTCCCTCCTTCTTCGTCCTTCCTTCCTTCCTTCCTTCCTTCCTCCTCCTCCTCCTCCTCCTCCTCCTCCTCCTCCTCCTCCTTCTCCTCTTCCTCTTCTCTTCTTCTTCTTCATCTTCTCATTATTATTTTAATTTAAAGGATTCAAGTATAATCATGTAGTAAACTGGCTACAGAACTATGTCAGGTAAAGGGCTTGGCAATTAAAATTCATTTCCTAGAATTTCACTTATTTTTACTAACTGGTAAGGGAAAAGGAACTGTCCTTCCCTAGTCTTACCTTACATATTCTGAGTGTTCAGAGAACATTCCCAAGGATTTCATACTGAACAGAAGCAGTAGCCTAAACACTTACTTCTGGACCACATTGAATACTTATAGGTCATCAGTCTCAGAGGTGAGAGGTCCTACAGAAGGTACTTGATCTTACTTCTACCCAGGCTAACTTGTCCAATTTGTGGCAAAACCAAAATCTCAGTTGCAGAGGATCTTATTCTGCCATATCAACACTCAAAGATGGTTTATCCACACTTACTCACACATTTTGATTCTTAGGTAAATAAATCCAAACTCTCCATCAACAGTTGATTGTTAGTTTCACAAAGAGCTAAGAGAGTCTTTTATAATTAATAGTTATAAGGACAAAAAGAAAGGAGAGGCAGTAAGCTCTGTGCCTGTTTTCCTCATCTTAAAACTGGGAATGATATTTGCTAGATTGAATTTTGTAAAAATGTATGTCACATTGCTTAAACATTAAGAGATATTTAATACTTAATTAAAGAAGAAATAAAACAATGCATGATGATTTAGATTGCCTTTAGGCTGTCATCATTACTCTCCAAATAGATTGGCAATGCAGATTTTTCTATTTGTCTAACTTATTAAGCTGCTTTAATACATAGAATTTTATTCTGTGGGCCTAAAAAAAAGTCACAGCAGCTTCCAAAGTCCCTTTTCATTAAAGAGTTTATGTACTAGGTATGGACAGTTTAATCTGCATAATATGGTTGTTTAGAATAAAATCATGTACTATGCTAGCACAATGGCTGTATTGACAGGTATATTCTGTTTATACTCTACCCTTCTGTTTATATGGCTTGATGCCCATTCATAAGATAATCAAACCTTTCTTGAAAGTGGCTGCCAGAGACATTGCTTTGGAAGGGCAACTAGCAAATTTTGGAAAAGTGAAGGCAATATAAGGAAGCCAATTTAAATTAATATGTTGAATAATTACCAAAAGCCTGAACATTATATGATCATTTCTAAAGAAAAGTGAGATTTTGGACCAAAAAAAAAAAAAAAACCTTATGTAGACTACATAATTTCCTTAAGAATACACACTTAAAAATTGAGAAAACTAGTAAAATAGTTTAGAAACCTTGAAATAAATCAAATAAACAACTCCAGATAAAAATAAAGCCATTCAAATGATACATTTAAATATTTCTAATTAACTTTTTCTCCTTTTAAAAAAGGCTGAGTCTAAAAAAAAAAAATGGAAAGGAAATTAGCAAGATATTTATTCTTTTTTTCTTTGTCAAAGAAAACTTTCCATGAATTTATGACAGCTTTTCCCTTCTCTTAGGAAAACATATGACTAAGTGATGTTTTTCTCACTTTGTAATAAGGAATTACATTTTGGAACTGTATATTTTAAAAGGGACAGTGATTTGTATTTTTTTCCCTTTATCTCTGTTACTTTTTTAGTCATAGTACTTTCTATTATTGTCTAATTTCTAATATCTAGTATTTTTCTGTTATCATTTTTATTCATCTGCATTCTTTACTGGAGAGTCTAGTTCTTGAGCTCAAAGATGTCTAAAACTGCTCATGTAGAAGAAATTGGGTTTCAGTTTACAATGGACCCATTACATATCTTGCTAATGATATTAATCAAGGCCCCTCACATGATAAATAATTCTATATACATGTAGAAATTTTCCATAAAATCCATGATTTTACATTAAATATAATTTTTATCCTATATTAAAATACAGGTGCGACTATCACATTATGTGTTTAACACCTCAGGTTTTACTAATAACTAAATTTGGTAATGATAGCTTTTGGAAAAGCTTCAGGAAAGCTCTAACTTTTTCACTAGACTTTGAGAAATGAATAGGCATTAAGCCAATTTGTGCTGTATAGCATCAGTGTGTTAAATAGGAAGCACTTGGCCCTTTCTATTGCCAAAAAAGATTTATAGAGTCAGGAATTCAGAATAAGAAAGATGTGTAATGCTATGACGTATATAAAAGGAAATTATTGAAGCCCTAATATTTTCATGTTTTAATTTTAAATATTCCTTGGAAATAATTTCAATTTAACACTGTTATAATGTTTGTAATTAATGAAGTTGTCTTTCTCCATTTAATTCTTATGTATAATTATCATTAATGCTAGTAAAACTCATTAATCTTATGTATCTTATATTCATGCTAATAGAGAATCCAATATGATTTTATAATATATATATTCATGTAAGTCACTTTCTAGTCAAATCACCAAACATCAGAATGTGTCTGATGCTAACATCATAAATATAATTTTGAAAATCTAAAAAAATAAGAAAAATATGAATTGAATCTCTATGTGGTAAAAGTCTAATTACAATGAATCATTAAAATAACATTTGTTGTTAAGTTGAAAAGAAACCAGAAGTGGCATTAGTTCTGATCTTGATTCACCAGATTTCATTATGACAAAAGATACTCAATCTTTGCCAAGAAATTTGACAGAAATGAATAATTATTAGGAACAAAGAATAGAATGGAAACACATTTTGAATTTATTTTTTAAGGAGAAAACATTTAAGTGCTAAAAAGTTGCAAATAAAAATACTTCAATTAACTCAGGTTTTTTTTTTTAATTGAATATATTGGGAGACATTGGTGAGTAAGATTGTATAAGTTTGAAGTGTGCGATTCTATAGTTCATCATCTGTATATTGCATTGTGTATTTAGCACCCAAAGTCAAGTCTTCTTCCTTCACACATATTTGACCCCCTTTACCATCTTATACCTTCCTTCCCCCACCCTCTTTCCCTTCTGGTAACCACCATATTGTCTGTGTTTACGTAACTCAGTTATTTTTAACCACATAGTGAAATTTCTAGTTGTTCGTGTTCAGCAAGATAAACCTAACTTTTAAGTATCCAGAGATTAATATGAGTATTCATTATACTACCGACTCTTCTGTAACTCCAGCTTTAGAAAGAAATCGTATTGTCATTTAAGCAAGTTTCAAAATCCTAATTTACATCGTATTAATAGTTTATTAAGTCATAGAATTGACCTTTTAGCTTTAAAATAAATGTTGAAACTATGTACAAATATAAAAAGAAAGACAAAACTGTAATCAATTTTTGAATGAGTTGAAATATTCACATAAAAAGGTTTTCTGAAAAATAATTTAGGACATCTGTTGTTAATTCCCTAAATTTTTATTAGAGTCATAAAATAATAGTTTATATTGCTACTGTTATATTTAAACACTGAATTAGACACATATCTTAAGATATATATGAATGTACATTGTGTGGGTGGAGTAACTAGAATAACTACTTATGCAATTAACTGATTTGCCCATATTCCTTCATGCCCAGTGTATGAATATTAACATATAGAATATAGATTTTTTAAGTATTGAATATAACTTTAATTTTATGTTAAGATAAGCAACTAAACTTTTGTAGCAAAAGTAAATATATTTTAATTTTAGTGATAATCCTTGAAATATTAAATTTAAAAAATCTTAAAAGAGTCTAGTTTAATGAATAAATAATATATAGGAATTTGTTTTCATAGATTACATTATTATGGTTAATCGAACCCAACAGCTATTGTACTGTATTTTTTCACATTAATTAGACATTAAATGAAGAATTAAGCACTAGTTTAAAAATCTGATCTTTTTCAGCTGATAGAGCAGATTTATTTTTCATAGTAGAGGGAGTACATGAATTGAAAAGCATAACAAAATACAAATTTCAGGAGGGAAAGAGAGGAATTTAAGAGTAAGTTAATGAGGCTGCAAAATTCTTGTATATTATGATGAAACAAATAATTGTGTAATTCCATGGTAGCTACTTAAATCTTTTTTAAAAATCTCTTTTATTTTCTACTCTTGGATAAAGAATCATAACTGTAATCAGAGAGTGGAGAGTATTTCAAGAACAAAAAACTTGCATATTTTCAAAAGGATGCAGTCAAAATTCCAAAAGAGATTTATAGAACTTGACAAACACATCAATATTGTAAGGAAGAACAAAGGGTCACAAATAGCCAAGAAGAAAATGAGAACAAACGAAATATTTGCCTTACAACGTATTGAGACTTATGACCATATTAATATGTTGCAGGTACAGGAATAGGAAAAAACAAAACTAATAAGCCAAATGACCTCAAAATAGGACATTTGATTTATTTGAGAGCTGGCTTTACAGATGACTGAAAAAAATTATCACATATTCACTAAATGTTTTTAGGACCGTTAACAGTTTACATTGGGAAAAAGATACATTCAGATTTGATTTTTACTGTATGTCACTTGCAAAAATTAACTTTATATGGAAAAAATCAAACAAAATTATATATATGAATTTAGGAATTTTAAGGATGTACTAAATATGACACAAAACATGCCAATGACATAGGAAACATTTACTATGTTTAAATTAAGGCATTTGTCCATGGAAAGAAAGAAAAACAACAAACCAAACATTGAGAAAACAGTATTTGTAATTTGAGAATAGCAACCAGAACATATAAAGTATATCTGTAACTCAGAAAGTAAAATATAAAACAAAAATAGTGATTACATATAGAAAAAAGCTCAAGAGGTATTTCACAGAAGATCAGTAAGCGGCCAGCATACATATTGGAAGAGCAATTGACCGTGATAAGACCAAATGTTAATATAATGTACTGCCATGGCATTTGGTAAGATCTCAAGCCATGGCCTAACCATACTTTCCCCTCCTCGTGCTATCATGGCTTACTCGTGAAGCAGCCCTTGTTACCAAATGAACAAAGTGCATATCCTGCTTATCCTTGAGTAGCAGTTCCCCACGAGCCCTCAGAAATATACGAACATAACCACTCGCATCCTCCAGCAGAACCCAAAGGTCATCTCGTCCTATTGATACTATAAAGTCTGCCTCACAGCCCTTGGTTTTTCACTCTGTTGCCCACCCAAGTGGCCTGTACAGCACGGAGTGTCCCCTCCCCTCGGCTCTGAGTGTATGTGACTAACAAAGTAGTCTTGATCTCATCTTTCTAATATTCAGTGTTCTGAGTTAGGCTATCCCATAACTCCACAGTGGAATCCCTCCTCTCCAACAGGGTAAATAAAGATGTTGGAAACAATGACATATAAAACTACAATAAATACCGTATGAACTAACCATTTTTGATGAACCTGGAAAAATGAGATAAAAGTGAAATAGGTGAGAAATGGTGATCTCCTACTACAGGTACTGGCTTATATCACTGGTCTTCCTGGTTCTCCAGCTCATAGACAGCAGATCGTGGGACTTCTTGATTTCCAGAATCAAATGAGCAATTCTTATAATAAATCTCTTTATTTCCATATCTATATCATCTATCTATATTCTTTTGGTTTTATTCCTCTTGAGAACTCTGACTGCTACACAAGGCTTAGAAAACTGTGAAGAAATAAATTATATTCACTGCCTAAACAACATAAATTTAATATTTTAAAGCATGATGACAGATAAAACAAATTTGTTTGCAGCGTATGTCAGGTGTTGGTTTATAAACCATTTTGTGTTCTATGTTCTGGTTTACTCTTCAAAATAGCAATTCTGCCTAGCAGTTTGATCAAAGGAATGTAATATTGACTTTTTTTGGAGATACTTTTTATTTATTTATTTTTTTAATGAGTAGATAATTTCTAAGCAGTTGTAAGTTTACAGAAAAATTGAGCAGAAAGTACAGAGTTACCATATGCCCCCCATTTCCTCCTGTAATTAACATCTTGCATTAATATGGTATGTATTCTAAAATTTATGAGCCAACATGGTGCATTATTTTTAATTAAAGTCTATAGTTTACCTTAGGATTCACGCTATATTGTACATTCTGATTGTTTTGACAAATGTATAAATGACAGCTATCCAGCTTTATAGCATCATACAGAATAATTTAACTAACTTAAAAATCCCCTATGCTCCATCTACTCACCCATCCCCCTCCCTCAACATCTGTCAATCACTAACTTTTTTACTATCTCTATAGATTTGCCTTTTCCAGAATGCCATATAATTAGAATTTTATAATATGTAGCCTTTTTAGATAGGCTTTTTTCACCTAGCCAGCTGCATTTAAGGTGTCTTCATGCCTTTTTATGGCTTGATAGCTCATGTTATCAGTGCATAATATTCCATCATGCGGATATACCACAGAATATTCATCCATTCACTTATTGAGAGACATCATTGTTTCAAAGTTTTGGCAATTACAAGTAAAGCTTATATAACATTTACGAGTAGGTTTTTGTGTGTATGTAAGTCTTCAACTCTTTTGGGTAAATATCAAGGAGTGTGATTATTGCATTGTATGGTAAGAGTATGATGATTTTTATAAAATAGAGCCAAACTGTACCCCAAGGTGATTGTGCCATTTTATGTTTCTACCAGCAATGAATGAGAGTTTCCGTTGCTATACATCATTGCCAGCATTTGGTGTTGTCATTGTTTTAGATTTCAGCCACTGTAATAGCTACATAGAGGAATTTCAGTGTTCTAATTTGCAGTTTTTTAATGACATCGAACTGATTTTTTAAAAATTTGATCTTCCTTCTTTTATTATTCGTTCAGGGGGCCTTGGTCTGGTATAGAATGTTTATTATAGCTACAAGTGCAAGTCTGTCTATTATAGTGTAAGAGCCATCTTGCTGCTTTTTGGAGCTGCTTTTAGGACCCTCAATATTTCTAAAATACCTATTCTATTCTCATTGCGTTAGATAGATTATGCAGTAAGATTAACCTTTCAAATCACATAGGTTAAGTTAGATTTATTTTGGATCTTGCAAGACTTTCTGATAATTTTCTCTAAGATAAACATTAGAAACAATAAGATTCATTATACTTGTTAACGTCATTGTTAAATTTGTAGTAATTATAGTACTATTTGTTCTTTTAATTGGCAACTTAAGACAATAGTTATCTGTACTAATTGATGATGAGACTTCTGTGAAAATAATGCAAGTTAATGAGATTTTTACAATCTCGCAATTTGAATTTTGTGCCCTTTATAATTTTTAGTAAGAAGAACTGAAGTTGTATAACAATAGATTTTTCCCCCCATGGTAAAACTAAGAATATATTTTGCATAAAGTCTCTATAGAAATTATATTATTTTTATAACTGAAGTAGAGGAAGAGAGAATATTTGAGAAAAAATTCTTAGAGGTTTTGGCATCAAACGATGAAGAGTAAAATTTACCCAGAAAAAAAAAATATCATTGGCCTTTAAAAGATTAGAATTTAAAGATACATATTTAACAGAAAATCAGACACATTAATTTTTTTCCTTAGGGAAAATTATATTTTTCTGCTCCAAATCGAACGTAAGTATAAAGTAGAGAAGCTAGAGAAATATTTGAAAACCGTCTTCACCATCAGCAATTAAATTGGGCTGTTAATGTTATTGTAATTGTTGATTACTAAAGTCTGATGTATATCAGATCCTAACCATATCAGCGTATTATTACCTTTGAACTTTGGCCTTGAAAAGAAAAACACCATTTAAATATGGGTGACAATTTAAGCTCTGAATGAAAACTGAAAACTAATGTTTAGGTCTTTCAGGTTAGCTATAGTATCAGGTTTAAATTGAAGCTAAAAATACCACTTAGAATAAAACACACTCTGTAAGCTATACTGTTTTTCTTTAGTAATATGTAAATTAAAAAGAATTATCAATGTATTTTTTAGGCTCTGTTTCATGAAAACATTTGAAATGTCACTGGTGTTATATATCAAGCATGTCCCTTAGGTATTTTCATGAAGATTTGCAGACACATGTGCATTCTCTAAAAAGGGTTTTGGGTATTTTTAAGTGATTTGACACTAGGACTGTATGATTTCTTTTCAGCAAATATCTGATTCAAATGTGTTTCTTTGAGAGGTTGCAAAAGATGAAACTCAAAAGTAGATATCAGACCTTGATGAAAACACAAAGACACAACCACAGTAGTCAGTGAAGACTGAACCCACCTACCTCCAGGTAAAACCAGTGGCACAGAAGGAATTAGTGCAAGTGAGTATTCAAGAAACATGCTTACCTGCTGAGAAAAGCCTGGAGATACCATTACACTTCTCTACCTCCAACTGATGTATCTACAGAAATGTGGCTTATAAAGGGTAAAGAGGCTTAAACTGTTTTATGAGCAGTGGTTTGAATTTTAATAGCATCATTAGGCCATGGTGTGTGACTTACTGTCACTCTAAAATGTGCATTATAAAAAAAAAATAAAATAAAAGGCTAATAAAAGTGTTAGGAGATAACTTCACCCATAGAAGGTCAGATGTAAGAGTATAGCAAATTGACTGGTTAATTGTTCTTATTAAGCACATAGGTTACCTTAAATTTGTATTATTCACATGACCTTCAGAGAAAAGATGTCCTGAGCATCTTAACAGCAGCCCACTTTTGTTATTGTTGTTTAGTCCTTTACACTATCTTGTGAAGAAACCAGGAAGAAAATGAGGTTGATGTTTTATTCAATTGTTCTATAGTATAAAATAATTGTAAGTTCTCTGGTTAAAACACAGCACTAGTAATGTTTACGTAGCCAAGGATTTACATAAAACACATAAAACTCTAAGGAATTGCAGGATTGAGAACCAAGGATGAACAGAAAATAATGGTTAATTGCGATAAATTTAACATCAAAAGATTGCTATTCTTTTTTGGAATAAAACAATCATAAGAGTATGGATACATAATTCACTTCATATATTTAATAGAGTCAGAGTACTAGTCTTTGATGCACAGTGCTAATGAGATGTGTTTTGTAAGTACTACAACAAGAGGTGGTTTGGAATGTGCAACGGACTACAAGGAGATATTTGAAAAATGGCTATTTGAATGATGGATACTAGATCTAAATTAAATACTAGAATATGCTTCTGTCTTGTGGAGTCTATTTCCTATTTTTACAGCCCAGATGAGTTGTTTGTTGTGTTTGTTGACAAGGCCTGTGGATTTGAGTAAGCTAGCATCCCTCTGGCCAACTTACAATGCCTGTATTAGTCATTCAGAGAGGTTTGGAAATATCACAGTAATAGAAAGGAATAAAAAAGTTTTTCCAACACTCTCTTTTAGTGGAAACAGACATTGAGTTATACCTTTTTTATAAGCCCGTTTGTTGTCTCATGTTACAAAAAAAGAATAGGATCATGCTAAAGGCCTTGGAAGAAAAAATCCCAGTCATGTAGACAGAGATACAAGAAAGTGTTAAATAAAAGGATGTTAAAATATATTTTAAGAAAGGTATTAAAATATACTTTAAGGAACAAAAATGTGTCTCAAAGATAGTAAGTGAAGTCTTTGGTCTGAGATGTAATACTCTAAGAGCTTGTTATAAGTTATCAGTGAAATAAAAATTTAATGAATACTTTTGAATAAATGGAAAATAACAATATAAAAATGTATCTTGGTGTTTCTAATTTTTTTTCAGAGTATCTTACATATAAAAGTAGGAGTTTAATGGAATATTACATAGATATAGATTGTCTCATTAATGCATCAATGTTACCCGCACAAAGTAAATAGATGTTTTCTCCTTATTTTGTATGCAGTGAAGTTAAAATCATAAAGTTTATTAGAAGAGTACCAGAAGTGAATTAGGAGGTCTGGTTTTAGCTCAGGGAATCTGGGCTAAATATTTTTGATAACATAGATTTAGTTAAGTCTCTGATCCTGTATCTGCATTTGCAAAATAAAGAGATAAGAGTCTGAGATCTACTGAATACATACAATATCTAGGTACATTCCATTTTATTTCATTATTTAATATAATTTTTGATCAACATTATGAGGTAAGCCATGTTAGTTTTAATGATACAAGTTAGATTCAAAGGAGTTAAATAATTTGTATACTTCAAGTATAACTCCACTCTGACTACCAATAATACTTCTTTGGTCCAAATAATATTTTGAACGAACTGTAATATTTTATGTCATGTTAGATCAATTATAGAATCTTTTCTAGTTCATAATTTCCAAATAGTAATATATCTAGCTATGTTCAATTGTGACTGATGACTAAATATGATTTACATTTGTTAGCGAGTCCAGGATTCTTTTAACTTACTTGATGTAACATGTTAAATCCAGAAGTTATTTTCTGGAAATGCAAATGTTTAAGTTGGTTAAATGCTACAACCAGCTTAGCTAAAAAATGACTGTCAAGGTCAAGGTTTTGGTAGGATGAGGAGTAACTAACACTGATGACATTGCCAATTCAAGTTGAACATATGTATAATATGCTATGCAATAACTCCATGTGCTCCAAAGAACAAATGAGAGAATGTTCAAAGGAATGTTATTTTAATTTGTACAAAATTATATGCACAAAAATTCACTCAAGATGGAAAGTAGATTTAAATATATAGCCATAACAAAAGGACAATTTTAAACCACAAAGCTGAAGATATTTTAAGTACAAAATGGACAAAGTTGAAACAGCTATCAGAAATAGAATGGATCGATAATGTGGACTATATCCATGCTACATATTAGTATAATTCAATTAAATGTAATGTACTACAGTTGTATGCAACAGTAAACAGTCTCAATGTTGGACGTGAGAAGTCATATATAAAGAAATCTATATAATTCTGCTTAAATGGAAAATCAGGCAATTTTGAAGTATAGTTTCAGAAATTAAGATAGTAGTTACCCTTGGGGACTAGGAAATATATATTAATGGGAAAGTCAAAAAGGAGGCTTCTCGGTCCCTGGCAATGTGCTCTTTCTTTCTTGAGCAGTGGCTAAACATGTGTTCACTTTGTGATAATTCATTGAAATCAATATTTATGAATCATTTGCTTTATAAATTAAAAAAAAGTAAAGAAATGTTATTCGAAATAAGTCAAAAAAAACGTTAAATGAAACAATGACAGTTACTTAGTAAACCTGTAAACCTGTAATATAGATATTCAAACAGTATTAATTAGCACTAAAATCCTTCGTAAATTATTTGACTCCCCTAATACCACCTGACTCGTCTAGAGTAATTTTGGCAAAGGACAATTGCTCATGGATCCCCTCAGGCAATGGCTCATTGATCTTTAAGTGGAGAGTTTTTATTTACTTCATAAACCTAGGCTATTGTGGTAGAGCATACCTGGAGATCTCTCTCTCTCTCTCTCTCTCTCTCTCTCTCTCTCTCTCTCTCTCTCTCTCTCTCTCTCTCTCTCTCTTCACATTAAGTATGTATGCATTTTTGCTCTAATTCCTTTATTTGAAGGAGGACCATATATATTATATATATATATATATATATATATATATATATATATATATATATATATATATATATTTTTTTTTTTTTTTACTGTGCCTTGAAGAAAGTTTAAGTTCAGGTTTCTGTGATTGCAGGTCACCAAAACATTGCTTTCATTTGAAAAGTATACCAGAAAAAGAAAAAAAAAAATCATGTTTTCCAACCTCTTCTTTAAAGTTTAGTTTTAAGTATTACATTCTTTGCCCAAAGTTTACCCTTTTATATTTCTTGCTTCATCACAATACACCCTCACTCAGGTATCTTTGAACTGATACCCCTACTGTTCCTTTATATTTTTTTAATCATTAGTTTTCTATCTTTACTCACCTTTCCCCAGTTTCTTTTCTCTATAATCCCTTTACCAACAACTTTTACTTTTTCCCATTGTCCTTCACTGTCATTCATTCACCCAACAAATTAACCTCTTTTGTCTCCCTCCTACTGACCTCTTAAATACCAGAATCTGACTCCTGCCTACACATGCCACAGAAATGATCAATGTACTGAAAACAATGGGCGATTTTTAGTCATTAAAATACTTCACATTTCTGAAATTGTTGGCACTGTTATTATTTCCTGCCATCCTTGCTGCCTTTTAGTTCATTGATAGCAAATTCTCACAATTCTGTTTTTTGACTGATTTTTCCTAGAACTGTTGTAGACATTTTTCTTTCTTCCTCAAATGGTGGTGATTCTTATAGATCTCTCTTTGACCTTCTATGATTCACAAAGTCTCCATTAGGAATTTTTTTCAAGTTCATGAACCAGTGTAATCACATGCTGATGTCATCTATCTTAGAGTTCCCAGATATGATGATTTGACTGCTAGCAGTTTACATGTGACATACATATATTTTGCATTGTATGTTCACTGCCCATAGTTAAATTTTTCTGTCAAAACCACAATGAAAACATAGTCTTTTTAAATTAGACAGAACCCAACCAAACACAGAATCCCTTAGCATTTAAGGAATGGAGATGAGGGGCAGATACAGATGATTTGATAAAGGATTTGTGGCAGATAGAATTCATTTCCTGGACCAATGTTCATTTTAAAGCCTTCTCTGTTGCTCCATTCTATTAAAGATAGCAAAAGCTAAATATAGGCAACTCCCACTTAACACCAGCAATCCTGTATGGAAATCAGACATTCTGCTTAAAATGTAAAACCTATATTTATTATTATAAATGTACAACATTGTAACATGTTACATTCTATATTTCAACTCAGAATCCCCAACCAACCTCTCAAAAGTGTGAGAATAACAATCTCACATTTGTAAAAGCCATAAAAAATCAAGCTTGCTCTTTAAGGCAAGGGGAATTCTAAGTGATATAGGCTATTTTAGTAGAAAACTACCAGAATGTAGTATTCAGACCCAGATGCATGGAAATACAATCCAGCAAAAATTAGGCACAAAACAAGAAAGGCTTTTCTTCCTCCACTAACTTTATTAATTAGAAACCAAATCTAACATAAGCAAAAATAACTTACTAGGAAGAAACCTAACAGTTCACATAATTGAAGGGGACCTTAAAGCAAATAACATTAAAATTACAAAATAAGATAGCTTTGAGGCTATTGGAGCTTGCGGAGGTTGCTTTGAACTATTTCTTTGGATAATTCAGCTCAGGTTTCCTTCAGATATGGTGTCTGCTCAATATTCATATTTCCAGAAGGATGAGCCTCTTTTGTGCTATGTCATATATTCACCCTTCAGGAGATAGGAACAGTTCCTTAATCGGTTAAGTGCCAAAGAGATAAAATTACAATTAAAAAAAAATTCCCTACATCCACCCCTTGTCTGTCAAAAAATGCACATGTACCTACACACTTTTTGCTACATAGATAATTTAAAAATGCTCATGGTGGTTATGGAATATCTCCCTATTGGGAGAGAATACAAAGTTACGTATCCAGAGACATTTTTATTAGTTCTCTGACCTCTGATGACACAATCTTCAATTGGCCTCAGTCCTCTAATTTCATAACAATTGTGGGGAAGAGAAAAAGGAAGAAGGAAGATAGTGTATACATCATATATAATAAATCCTTGGTGTGTGCGTGTGTCTAGCAAGTAAGGAAATATAAAGAAAGGCTATACTCTTTCTACAACTGGTATTTGTGATTCCATTGCTTCCTTTCATATAACCTTTTTTTTTTCCTGCCTTCAAATGAACCTTCAGCTGGATGGGACACTTTGCTACACTGAATGAACCAAAATCTTTATTCTGAGAATTGTTTAAGGTCAATTAACTTAGCCAACACTTCATATTTTGCCAGTTTGCCTCATTTATGCTAGATGGCAGTATCTGCTTCTAATTGAGTGCAAATATTAAAATTTTCTGGCTAAAAATGTTCCTATCAGTGCTAAAATTTTATGTATGATTAGAAATATTCTCATCAGTAACAAAAATTAAAAGCAATTATTGCATGTGTACTGTAATCACAGATTGTCGGTAGGGGACAGTGGGAGCCAAGTATGGTTCAACTCCTACCTCAACTTCTTGGTTCTAAGACCAGTATATTATTGTTTTGCTTTGAAAAGTTTATATAAAATAACACAGAATATTACAGCACACTAGTTTTCACTAGACTGGCCTTAGCCAAATGTTAGTGGGCCATTCGAACTTTTGCTTATAAGGCCTACCTCTTCTATGTAAATCAAATATAGAATTAGAATAGCGAACTGTAATTGTTAAAGAACAATCTGTGGAATATCACAATGTAGTACAGGTGTTTTAGAGAATTCTCGGACTGGATTGAGATCAGAGACGTAAGAAGGAGGAATGGACCATATCCATAATAAGTAAATTTCTAGTGAAAAATAACTACTGTTCTATTGACGGTAGAAAGAAATAAATTTAATTTCTGTTGAGTATGAGAATCTTAAAAACCAGGAAAATGCAGGAGCAAGTTACTTATCATCCAAAGGCATAGGCTCCACCACATTACCAACTTCTTCAGCCCAAGGCTTTTTTTAAACTAGGAGTTGTTTATAATGAGTTCAGGCATCTAAGTCACAGATGGCTCTGCACGATATGCAGGGGCGTGCTACTTTAGTAGCAGATGCCTGTATTCTGATAGGATGTTTTTCCCATTATGTAGGAAAACATGTGACTTACATCTTTGGTACTTACTGCCTTCTGTTTGCAGGTTCACTCAAGATTGCATCATGAATATGATGGAAAAAAAGATTTTTTAATGATGTTTTGATGTAGGTCCCTGTAACTAGAATGTAGCATAGCCCTGGAAATTTGACTTATAACTAAGGCAATAAAATTAAGGGTGTTATGATACACTTGCCAGGCAAAAATAATTGCTCTTCAGGCTCCAAGTTTAATGGAAAACATACAAATGAATTCCCTAACAGTAGGTGCCTCATGCCAGGAATGTACTGCACTGGCAACCAGATCTTTCCTGGCATTCCATACGACCTATTATTTATCCATGACCAATCAGGAATTGAATGGTAGGCAAATGTAAACCATACCTACATGATTACGTGGTAAACATCTGCATTTATCCAAGGGATGCTGTTTTAAAATGTATTTATGTTTTAATAGAATGGAGGAACTCCAGTGGTCTCATATGGAACCCTTAACTCATGATAGATTTTACTTCAAAAATAAGAGAAATAGTGATGGCATTTACAGTGTTTTTAAGGATATCCATTTAAACTAGATTTTGAACAATTTCGAAAATAAGCCTAGACTATATTAAAAATCACACAGCACCTGATATGAAATGAACTTGGGTCAAAACTTAATTGGTTTTGCTTTAGTAATGATTTATAATTATGCTTACTATAATAATTAATTTAATGATTAGCTCTATAAATGAGATTCCCTTTTCAATGATATCTCCAAATTTATATGATTCATGACTTCTGAAATGATTGTCCCATTGAATTTCATAATTCCTACCACAGCTTTTACTTAACTACAGTTAACCTGAGTGGCATTAGTTGTTCTTTATCTCAAATGATTGTCCAATTTTAAAAGGTTACATGGAAAAAGGTAACTTAAATTTGCACATTGCTTAATACATGTAAGTACTTGATACATTGTTAATCATCATATTTCATCAGATAAGTTTAATAATATAGTAAACATAACATAGTGAGTGGCTTAGGAAGAATTCATTTGAATACTGTCTAGACTTCTACATTTAAATCTTGGCTTCATAAACTTAGACATCTCTTTAACTAAGATGGCTACTCACCACATATAGATCTGTTATATCTGCCTTAGCCTGAGTCTCTAGATGAATCTTAGTTCTCTACAACCAGGCTAAATAGCATGAACAACAATTTTTCCCCCAAAATGAGAAGATTGTTTGGTATGTCAACTTAATGTGTCTTGGTACCACTGAGAAGCTGGGGTAATTGTTAACTAATTATAAATATTAAATAATCAGTTATTAATATGTACTAAGTTTTACAAAGCAAGAAACAAAGTTATATCTCAGTTTTGGCTTTCAAAATTTAGCATGATGCAGTTGAATTCACTTGTCAATTACAGAGTAATATCATTGTGGAATTAACTGTTATTATTGAACCTTGATTGTCACAATCTAGTTGAGAAAACTGTTGGGCTTATTTCCAATAATAATTAATGTCATGTTCGAATCTGTAGGAGTTTTCTATTCAGCCTTCTATCCCATTAAAATGTTTACCCAATTTTGCATACATAGTATTAATTTCCCAGCAAAATAAACTTGAAGAGAATGCATTGTATGTTAGTATAATCTTAAACAACCCTCAGTTGCCAAGTTTACCACATTTACTAATATATTCTATTTCTTCTTGAAATAATGTCCATATAAAATTTTCTAATAGCTCTATTTAGGTATAATTGATATGCAAAGAAATCTAATGTGTACAATTGAATGACTTTGAACATACAGAAATACCCATGATACCATCACCAAGGTATCACAATCAAGGTCATGATGTAAACTAACTTGAGGTTTTTTTCTTTCTTCTGAGGTTTTAAAATTAATGTTCTCTATTGTGGATGTACAATTCTGTTCCCTTTTTTGACTGATTTGCCTAACAGAAGTAACTAGCAACCCAGTTCTATTAATTTCCAGCTGTATGTGTCATTATAAACCTATTATTGAATCAGTGTACAAACTAGTGGGAAGAGGACATGAAGAAAGAATGCCTTTATCTGAAAAGTTAGTTAAATACTATGGAAAGATCCAATTACAGCATAGTCACTAATATAAATTACAACTGACTTATAAATTATATATGCACAATAAAATTTAACAAGATAGGCAAAAGCACCAAAACTGAGATGTAGTCTATTCTAGTTTATTCTAAATAATGCATTTTGTTTCCATTTCATTTTAGAGTCCAAAGTGGAAATCATGATAAAGGCATTGGTTTGTGCAAGAAATAATGCAGAACTCCAATAAAAAATTATATTTACCTATTAATATAAGTATAATATCTCTTCTAACTGACTTTTTGGTTAACTAGTTAACTTGTTTACATGACTTTTTGAATTAACCAGTTAACCACTGATACTCATTTAATTACATTAAAGGGCTTTTAAAATGTTATGCTTTATAACCCATTACCATATATTGTACCAGTGAGATCTGTTTTTTTCTTGATTTTAAAGTAACAGATTTATTGATATGTAATTCATGTACCATACAATTCATCTATTTAAAGTGTACAATTCAAGGGCTTTAATATATTCAGAGTTCTACATATATCTCTATAATCAATTTTAGATTTCTGTCACCCCCATACCCATACCCATTAGTAGTCACTCTTCATTCCCTATTCCTCCCAGCCCCTGACAACCACAAATCAACTTTCTGTCTCTATATATTTAACTGTACAGAAATTTCATATAAATGGGATCATAACTTATATGGTCTTTTCTGACTACCTTTAATTTAGCATACTGTTCTCAAGGTTCATTCATCAGCACCTCATATATTCTTTTTGACAAATATTATTACATTGTATGGATGTAAACTATGAATTCATTGTTGATGGACATTTAGGTTGGTTAAATGTTGGCTGTTAAGAATACTGCTGTGAACATCCATGTACAAGTTTTGTGTGTATATGTATTTTCCCTTCTCCTGGGTACCTTATCTACAAGTGAGTTTTCTGGGTACTATGGTAACTCTATTTTGAAGCATTTGAGGAAGTGAGGAACTGTTTTACATAACAGGTGCATCATTTTATATTCCACTAGCAGTGTTTGAGGACTAACTTATCTACATATATATTTTTTTATTCCTGTGTTTTTTGGCACTGGATCTGAGAAACCAGTTCCTAATCCAAGGCCACAAAGATTTCTGCCTTTGTTTTAAGAGTTTTGTAATTCTAACTCTTACATTTCATTTTTAAATATATTTTGAATTAATTTGTATACCATGTAGAGGAGGTGTTCAAACTCTATTCTTTTGCCTGTGGGTATCCTGTTCTCCAGCACTGTGTTTTGAAAAGGCAATTGTTTGTTCATCAAATTGTTTTGGTGCCTTATTGAAAATCAGTTGACTCTAAATGTGAGGGTTTATTTTGGGACTCAATTCTATTTCATCGACCTATATGTCTAATCATTGGCCACTACTCTATTTGATTATGGTAGCTTTTTAACATATTTTAAAATAAGGTAGTGTGAGTCCTTTAACTTTGTGGTTATTCTAGGTTCCTTGAATTTGCATACAAAATTTAGCATCAGCTTTTCAATTTATAAAAAAAAAAATACCCTGGACTTTTGATAAGATTTACATTGCACTTGTAGATCAATTAGGGGAGTATTGCATCTGAGCACTATTAAGTCTTTTGATCTATGTTATCTTGCCATTAACTTGGGTCATCTTTAATTTCTTTCAATAATGCTTTGCAGTTTTCAAAGTATAAATTTTGCACTCCTGTAGTTAAATGTATCCAAAGTGTTTTATTCTTTTTGATGCTGAATTTCTAAATTTTAGTTTGTTTATTGCAAGTCTATAAAAATACACTTGATTTTTATATAGTGATCTTATTCCCACAAACATGCTGAACTTGTTTTCTAGTTAAAATAGTTCTTTAGTGGATTTCTCAAAAATTTCTGTATACAAGATCATGCAATCTTTAATTGAAGATTGTTTTACTTCCTTTCCAATCTGAATGACTTTTGCATCATTTTCCCCCACTGCTCTTCCTTGCTAGAGTTTATAGTACAGTGTTGAAGAGAAATTGCACAAGTCATCATCTTTGTGTTTTTCCTGGTATTAGGGGGAGAGTATTTGGTCTTTCACCATTAAGTGTGATGTGAGTTGTGGTTTTTATTTTTAGATGTCCTATATCAAATTGGGTATGTCCTTTTTTATTCCTTATTGAGTGTTTTTATCGTAAAGAGATGTTCCAATTTTTTTTTGTCAAATGCTTTTTTCTACATCTATTGAGATGAATGTATGTTTATTGCCTATTGTTAATATGGTGATTGATAGGATTTTCAAATGTTAAATCAATTTTATATTCCTTGGATAAACATCATTTGCTCATGGTGTATAATCTTTTTTTATACATTGCTGGTTTAATTTTGCTAGTATTTTGTTGAAAATATTGGAATTGTTGTTTAAAGAAATATTGGTCTGTGTTGTAGCCATTAGCCCCCGATAGACACACAAACCAACAGAAATCAGTGAGTTATAGGAAACACACTTTTTATTCAGCCAGCTGGGTCTGCGAGGGGTATGCAGACCCCAAATTAAGCATCCCCAAAATGTAGGGGTACAGGGTTTTTAAGCTCTAAATCCCATTCTTCATCCTGTTTAAACACACAAGTCTATTTTTCTTCTTTTTACTAACTGTCAACCCACAGGTCAGTTGTGCAAGCAGGGGATACAGAAGCAGAAAGCATAAAAGCGTATGTTCCCATGGGCGATAGCCAAGCAGTAATTTTTTAGCCAGCATATCTGCAGTTTCATTCTTTTGATATCTTTGTTTAGTTTTGGTATCACGGTAACACTAGCTTCATAGAATAAGTTGAGTAGTGTTCCCTGTTCTGTATTTTTTTTGTTTTTTTTTTTGTCTGTTTGTTTTTTTACTAATTCAACATATTTTACTTGCTATACATCTGTTTAGATTTTTTTCTTCCTAAATCAGTTTCTACAGTTTGTGTTCTTCTAGAATTTTATCTATTTCATCTAAGTCATCTATCTTTTTAAGTTTCATTCAGCGTGTTTTCTTAGAATCCTTATTTCTGTAAGGTTTATAGTAAATTCCCTCCCTATATTTTCAATATTAGTAATTTGAATCTTGTCTCTTTTTCTCTCGGTCAGTCTAGCTAAAGATTTGTCAATTTTGTTAATGTTTTCAAGAACTAACCTTAGTTTTGTTGATTTTCACTATCTCATTAATTTTTGCTTCTGAAACAACATTGATCAAGTAAGTAAATTGCTCTCATTTAGGCTATCTCCAAAGGATGAATACCCCAGATCTAAACATCAAAGTGTCTGGTCAGGGTTGTTTTGCTTTATACTTTCTACTGCACATAGAGAAGTAAACAAGTTATAACTGGGCAATTTACATTGGGGCTTTTTCTGTGACTATGGGAGTCTAAGTCAATCAGCTGATGGGAAATGTGAATCTCTTTGTTTAGCTTGTTTCCTAGGGGGCAAATAGTTAAACTACTTGTTCACAAGATGTAAAACAAGGGGTTGGTGGTTCCATGTCAGGCCCTGTCAGCATGTTTAGGTAAAGGGGAAATATCTGTCTGTGCCAGTGTTACAAGTAAACAGATGAGTCATCCCAGAGTCTAATGGAAATCATGAGAAAGGGTGGACAGCAGTCTTATCTAAGTCATAATGAGCAGGTCTGTCCCTTACGGTAAGCCATTAACCAGACACAAAAAGACAGAGGGACTTTTTAACCTTTGCTGTGTTTGAGGACCACATGGCTCAGGTTAAGTACATCACCACCCTAATCTTTATTTTATTTATTTTTAAATTTAATTTATGGGGATGACATTGGTTAATGGTATTATGTAGATTTCAAGTGTACAATTCAATAATAGATCATATGTATATTGCATTGTATATTCACCACCCAAAGTTAAATTTTCTTCCATCACCATATATTTGACCCTCTTTACTCTTATCTACCTCTCCTCTCCCCCCTTTCCCTCTGGTAACCGCTGAACTATTGTCGGTCTCCATGAGTCTCTGTCTGTCTTGTGTGTTTGTTGCTTTCAGTTTTATAACCCACAGTGAATGGAATCATGGTTCTCAGCTTTTTCTGTCTGACATATTTACTTAGCATGATAATCTCAAGATCCATCCATGTTGTCACAAATGGTAGTATTTCATCTATTCGTATAGCTGAGTCATATTCCATTGTAAATATGTACCACAGCTTTTTTTATCCAATATTCTAATGAAGGGCGTTTCAGTTGTTTCATGTGTTGGCCACCATGAATTATGCTGCTGTGAACACTGGGGTGCATATATCTTTATTTAAAAATGTTTTCAAATTTTGGGGGTAGACATCCAGAAGAGATCATTACTTTCTGTTAAAGACAAAGCACTCTGTTGTAGTTGATTTGCATGTGCTTTCAAGGAAGCATGAGGGTAAAATAGCTATTTGTAGATGATAAAAATTACCTAAAATCACTGTGGTTAACTTAACTAATGATGAATTTTAGAAGTGATCGATCTGATGAGAACTCATTGCAGGAATGATGTAACTGACAAGAAAAATTTGTCATTTCTATGGCATGAAAAAGAAACCAAAGTCAATCAAAAACTTGTAGACAAGGTATCTATAAACATAATGAATATCTCTATTTTCAAAGAACAGCGGATATTATATCTAATTTATTAAAACATTGAACATAATCTCTTTACAGAAAAAATCTTCAGATGTAAAATGATACAGAGATATAATGTATCATGAATATATGAAGCATATATCAAGAATATATCAAAGTCATTAAGACTGGCAAGAATATACCAAGACTGTATCAAGATTATGAAGTAAAATGATTCATTACGTCTGAAGGTTCTAAAAATCTGTTAAAACCTCAAAAGTAAGTGATATGGATTTCTAATTGAAAACCACTAGAATATACTAAATTCTATTAAATAAGTAAAATTGTGACCAAATTGATATTTTAAATTCAACTGAAATTTTGATCGCACTGCACACTTGCTTAATATCAGACAAAGTAAAATCAAGACTCTCATAAAAATAGAAACGCGCCATAGACAGCCAGTGCAGTGACAAGTTTCTAGATGATTTCTGCAATATTTATATTAATAACATTTTTTCTCGTACACATTTAAGCCAGGGAAGGATAATCTCCTCTTCTGACTTGACAGCACTTCCCCTCAATCAAGAAAAAAAAACTTTCTAGCATCTCTTTTTTTACAAGGTGAAAGAACAAAATCTTTGTGATATTTCTGGCGTTTCCTGGGAACTCTGAAAGTGTAAAAGATATGATTCAGGGCTGGATTTGAGGAGATATCCAAAGTTGTCAGGAGTTTCAACATTTGATAAAATAGGATCATGAATTAGTAAGAACATACTTGGCTACCTATTAAAGCAAGTGCCAATAAAAGAATTTAAAAGTAACATGACTGTAAAAAACCTTAGCTCTTTTAAAAGTTAGACTTTGTTCTTGTACATAATAACATGAGAAAAGTCAACATAAATGCAGAAAATAATTCTGAAAAGACAGAATCTTTGCTAGCTTTTTAATCAGAGGAAAATGCCTTTTTATAAACTCTTAATGAGAATATAATAATTATTCAATAATATTTTGTTTTGTTTTTTTAAACAGGGAAAAATGAATTTTAATTTTTTACAATTACAATATTTAAACCGAAAGGTTTATTTAAAAAACATAAATTTTAGCTAGCTTTGAACATTACAAAGAGAATTCCCTTTCCATGAACTTTTTCTAAAGCTTTCTATATCCATTGAGGTTTGTTTTACACATTCCTGCTTCTCCTTTGGAAAACAATCAGCCCTTTTGCTTTAGGACAAAACTATTTTTTTTTTCCTTAACAAAACACACCCTGTGTATCTTACATGAAATGTTGTTCTTTGCCACTATTGTTCTAGCAAGGGCTTATTCACATATATTGATTATAACTTTTAACTATATGGAGTTCAAATCTAGAGAAAACTAGGATGTGGATAATTTCAGCTGTTTTACACCAGCTTTTTACACAGACCAACAGAGCTTATGAACATATATATCACAACTTTTTATAGTCATATATTTCCATAGAATACAACTTCTCAATGCGGCAAAAATGAACATTTTTATTAACAGTCTCAAACATATATGTGGCCTAAGTGTACTCTATAAAAATAAGAAACATAAGTATGTAAACTTAATATTATGCTTGGTAATTAATATGTCAGTATTGTATCATATAATTATCTACATACTTAAGAATATTTACTAACTTAATTTAGCTTGTCTAAGATTTTAAGTTATGTAAAGATTTTGAAACTATCTTTAAGCTGATGTGCTACAAAACATAATAAATGAACAAACTGTAATAATGTTTGTCACAATGAGTCAATTTAGTTAAACTAAATTTACATTTTTCATAATGTTTTACATCTAGTGCATATAACGCAGCTTTTTGGATCAATATACCCATGAAAATTGGGAAGAACAATCACATATAGAATAAAAATGTATGTTCATATACTTAACACTGATAACTCAGAAATATAGCTTTTTATTAAATTGCTATTTTGAACTAGTCTTGTTTGCCAAAGATTTGTTTAAATTATCTGAAAATGAAATTTTAAACCTTTTTGGTTAGTTTTTATAAGAACAATTTAGTTTTTTTTGTTTTTTTTTTTGTTTTTGGCACATGCAAAGTATTGGAAGGTTAATTTCTTAAGTATTTGAAAAATTTAGAAATATTTAATTTATATAATCACTTATATATCTTGCTCTTCTCCCAAATGAAATTGGTCTAGCCTCTGTAGTGACTTTGTTTTATTTCACTTGTTCTTTTTAACTCCAAAATTTCCATTTGTCTCTTTATTATAAGTGCTGTGGCCTTATTTATTTATTTTTATTTGATGAGGTATTGTCATCATGCCTGCCTTTACTTTTATAACCAAACTTTCTTTTAGTTCATCGAACAAATTTATGGGTGCTTTGATGGCTTTATCTCTTAAATCTAACATCTGATCCCTCTCATAAGCAGTTCCTCAAGCCCATTTTGTTTTCTGTATATAATGATGTATCTAATAACTTAAGATACGGATTCCTATCCTGCACTGCACTACAGTTCTTGCTGCTGTTTGCGTGTTTGTGTAGTGTCATTATGGGAAAGGTTGACCTCTCTTCAAGGGTTAATTTTCTTTTTTTGTTTTTAACCTCCTTAGAATATAGGTATTGATAGCTAACATAAAATTATCTAATCAATCCTAGCATTTTGGCTAGATTATTTAATATTTGCAAACTAATTAACTAAATATAATTTCACACTATTGGGCATTTTCGACCTGCAGAAGACTATTATTATGCATTTCATGTGGTTTTATGTTTATCATGGTAACCAGAGATAAGCTCCTCTCACTGTGAGAGTGAATGCCTCCTGAAACCAAGAAGTCATCTCCGTGGCAGATTCACAGCTGTCCATTATAATTTACATGAATTCATGTCTAGTTTCCACCTTCCTGTTTTTTCCCAATGTGCAGCAATGATATCAGACCAAAGAATATTCTGAGCACACTCTAGGCATTTATGACAATAGCAGTCTACTTTTTAATTTATATTTGACTAGAGTTCAGAAGCCTGGAAATCCTGTGTTTCTGTCTGCCCTTGTCTCATAAATACAGACTTTAGAGATAAACCATAATGTGGCTGATAAATCGGGACAATTAAGAAAACTATAAGATGTATATATTACCTAATCATTCTGCTCATGTTCCATTATTTTTTCTGTACGTGAAACATTACTTGTGAAACATTCTACTTCAGTTCTCAGTAATATAGTCTTGTAATGGTGGACATCTCTTCTTTAATGAGAAAAATCTCATAGTTTCTTTCATAGCTTCATGTTGTAGAATTACCTTTTATCTTCTTTTTGCCAAGTATGTTTTGGTTCATCTGTATATTGTGTGCTGTACATACATGGTGTGGTAGCTAAAAAAAAATAATAACAACAATACTCCCCCCACCTCCTAAATTCTTCTAACTAGGCTAATAATCAAATTAACAGAGACAGTTTAACAGGAGAAAATCAAGATTTTAATACATGTGCATGAGGAATTCACATAGTAATGAAAGTTTCAAAGGTAATGAGGCAGCATAGGCTGTATAAGACATGTTAGGACAAAGGAGAAAAGCAGGGAAGAATTTTAGATTTCAGAAGTGAGAATGGGTGATTTATAGGAAACAGGAAGAGCAGAACATGGCATGAACATTCTTCTAGGCAACTAAGAATCAATGGGACACAGAGGATATCTAGCTAACAGTCTTAGACTAATCCTGACTAATGCTGGGGTGAAGATTCTTAAAGTGATTAATCCCAGGCTTTCTTAAATAAGGAGGTTTTTCTGAATTTCTTGGGCCTGAAAGAGAGAGAAGTTAAAAGGTTTGAGTCTTGTTTCTTATTAAAGGGATTTAAAAAGTCAGTGTCCCAAAGGCAGCTCCAGAGTGGCAAAATTTTGGTTCCCTTCACTTTCATTGTTCTCCAAAGCCATGAATAATACGATTCTAGAAGCTTTGTTTATAAATGTGGACCAAAAAAGGGGGGTTCTATGGAAAGTAATCTCACAGGGTGATCTGATCATAAATTCCTAGCTGTGCAGATTATGGTGGGTAGTCATGCCCTAGGCATATAACTTTTTAGTAAAGGTTTATCTTGGCCTTAAGCTTGCCCTGTCCATTGTTTCTGTGCATTCAGGTTAAAAACCTTTGAAATGACAGAAGTAATCCTTTTTCCAGATCCCTGGAAAGGTAACCACCCTCAAGGGCCCACATAATCTTGTTAACTATGCTGTAATCCAACCCCTGACTTGCTTTCTCCCATCTCCATGTAATCTTCCTATGTTTCCTCCCTAATTTCAAATGCATAAAAGAAACAGCAAAAACTGTTATTCTCTGGAGCATTTGAGATTTTGATCCCTTGCATATGTCATCAGTTTGACTCTAGCACACTCATAAAAATTCTATACAGGTTGGGACATTTCTTATGTCAACATAAATAACGAAAATCTTAAAACAATAGTAAGGTCTATCAGCAGGAGAATGTAAAAATGTGTCATCCATTACTAAGACATTGGGATCCTATTTAATCATGAAAAGGATTAAACCAAAGCTAAGACCTGAATTGATAAATATTACAAATCTAAAATCTTAAGTATAATGTCAAATGTAAAGACAAATTGCTGAAAAAATACACACAGTAGAATTCCCTTTATATAAAGAAATATCTATATATTTGCTTAAAAAAAGAAAAGGTGTACAAACAAGCATAAATTCAGAATAAGAGAAGCCTCTTAGGGGACATGGGGAGTTTGAAATTAAAGATTTGTACACAGGGATTATAAAGGTTTGGTGTGGTTCTATTTTGTAACCTAATTTGACATTAGGCATATTTTCATTTTAGTTGTAAACCTCACATAAATATTACATGTCTTATTTTCTGTATTTGATTTATTTCATAATAAAATAGTATAGTATATAAGACGTTTTAATGAGAAGAAAAGTAATGGTTTAATAATATCAGAAGCTGATAGGCATTTGGAGAAATGTGAGCATTTATTCACTTTTAGTATGAAAGCAAATTCATTTTGGAACATAATTTGAAATTTATGTGAAGGTGAAACTATTCAGTTAGTTCTCTGAGTCTTCTTCTCTATGCTTAAGGAATTATTCATGTAGATTACCACAAACACTGCTGTGTTACTTCCTAAACAAGTTGTCAGGGAAACATATTTTTAATATATTGAAATGTTATAGTTAGGCTTCTGTCAATGGCTTTGCTTCTAGCTAAAGTAAATTGATATTAGGTTAACTTTTTTTGATCAAGATTTCTACATGTCCTTTTATGCCTCTTTTTCTTTGACCACTTTTGTTTCCTGCTGTGAGTTTGTGCCCTATATAAGTAAGATCTTATTATTTATGTTACAATACTAAGCCTTCAATGGTTGGTGACATTTTGCTAAAGTAAAATACAACAACGAAAGGCCCAAATGCTTCTTGACATCCATTTGGAAAAATTTTGTCTTTCCTTTTTTAATCAATGAAAGTAGAGATATTGGATTTTCATCTTTGAAATTTTGTTTAGAAATTTTAGAAGCATATCAGTGTTCCATAGATGTTTCCCTTTTGTATTTGTAGATATCGGTTATTAAAGATCCTAGTAAATGTGTTATATGACAAAATCAATTTGTATTATAAAGACATTTATGAAATCATATTAAAATATGAATCTTAAAGGTGTTTGTTAGGCCACCAGGCACAATCATTTGCCAAGACAATGAATAGCTAACTAAGCTAAGGTTTGGACTTTATGCTGGAAATTACCACCCCCACTACCCAAATCATGTGATGAGAAAAGTGAACTAGCTATTTCAGTCAGTATTATTCTTATTTTAACACATTGCTGGAATGTGAACTACTGGATAAAATTTAAAAAGACAAGCAACGTAACTAGGTTTGAAAAGAAATGTAATCTATGAAAAACAATGGAGTAGAGTAGCAGAACATTGAATTGTGGTGAACAAATTAGTACCTAAGTAAATATTTGGAGAATCAACATTTAGAGAAGAATAGAGACAGTTATCCAAATAACTAATGAAAAACAAATTGTTTCTCTTAAAGATGGAGAATTTATAAAGAATCTTCCTATATTGATTAAAGTCACTAGATAAATGCTCAACCGTCCATTTCACTTTGCTTGTGTAGACAGAACCTACGAATAGGTCATGTTATCTGGTTGAGAAGAATTGAATTTGACAGAGGACAGGGAATGGGGTCATTATATAGTAAATTGCCTCTTCAAGTGCAATTATCTATTCATGACATAAATCCAATACAATTCTACCAGTTCTTGGTTTTATTCCATATACCTCTTCTTTTCTTCATTGTCTTGTTGACAATAAATGTTTTATTAGTTTGTACCAAAATGCTCTTATGTTCAATCCTAGTAGATGTTTTCATTGAAAACTGACAGACTTTCTCTAGCAGATACCAAATGACTGGAGAAACACACTATTTTCTTATGCAGTATCAACCCTTATACCATGAAACTTTGTCTTTGCAAAGTGAAAAGTATATTATAAGAAATAGTACATAACTGGAAATTGATACTTTTAAATTACTTATTGTTTTAGTAGCCACTTGAAGAAACCCCTAAAAAAAAAAATACTTCTACATTTTCAGCTCCCTTAAATTAAAGCCAGACCCATTCCCTAGCCCAATGACAAACACATGCAAAAATGAAGCAAGTCAATACAGTCATCATTATAATTGTAGGGAAGTTGTTTTAAATATAACTGTGGCAGGACAGGTAGTGCAGAACCATGTAGTCTAAATTATAAACTTTTTTACCAAAATTTTTTTTTATTGTAAGCCTTATACCTATGTAATAAAATAAATCTTCTTGAGTTTGAATCCACCCAAAAGTATACTATTATATTATTGATTATGGATACAAATATAGGATTTAGCAAAAGGGTCTTTCTTATGTACCACCTAACATCAATTTTGGGGGAAAATAATATTTCAATATTTCAGGGTTACTTGAATTAAACAATGTTATTACATTGGCAAAGGCAACATTAAAAACAAGCAAAAAATAATATCAGACTATTTCAAGTTATGTGAAATTTCAAGTACGTAAGCTGTTCCCTGTGCTAACTTTATAAAAATAATCTTATCTCAAAGCACTAAAAACAATCATGAATAAGTTGAAGAAGCCACCAAAAATATCGTTATATTCTATCGAGACTGTTAGAGTTTTGAAAAATTTAGAAATTTCTGAAGAACTTTTGATATCATGTTAGCATATGGTATCAATGCTCCATCTGTGATTTCTTCTGATGCCTTTACCATTTCATATACTTGGGCTTTGGGTGTGCTTTCCCTCTCAATAGCCAACTCCTGTACCTCAGAAACCTTTGCTAGCTTCCCAGAAATCATTGTGTCCATGTGTACCAAGAGCCTTTAGTGACAGGGAGTTTCATGTTCTCTAGCAGATATTCCTTAATAATGACTGGGGAAATTTTAGCTTCCTTGCTCCTGATTAGCACAATTTATGAAATGTGATAGATGTTTATGTCTCTTGATATTTAGTGCCTCCTTTGCAATGGACGATCTAGATTATGCATTCTTGCAAGATCCAGTCTTGCTCACAATATTGTCTCACTCCTATTGGTCCATCCACCTGCCCTTTCCCCAAACCTTATCTCATTCCTCCATTATTGCTCCTTCTAGACCCCTAACTAGCTAAGCCATCAGCCACTGTCTATAAGGTACCATGTATTCTTACCTCAGGTTCTTTCTCTCTTTACCCACAGTGGATGGTCAGGTATACTCCAAAGCTCTGCCAATAGGTAGACTTCTACTCACCCCTGTCTTTCAGGGACCTCTACACATGGGGTTGCTATTTTCTGGAAGCATTTTCAGCTCCCCAAAACATATTGAGCCAAACTATCCACAAACAAGGACCTGATTTTACTTCCATCTTAAAGAAACTCGATTAGAACATAAATGTAAGATGAGGAAACTGTATTAGTCTAAATTATGTAAGTTACTCAAAGCCTTGGCTACCTATTCACATGACTTTTTTTGCCTTCTGGATCTGATTGTCTCTACCTTGGATTTACATTGATATTACCTGGAGGATGGCTGCTGTGCATGCTCAAACCTTACAAATGATATATATATATAATTATTTGCTGCAGACAGCATGGCCTTGATCTTGAATTCTAGGAACCTCAGCTCCTACAGCTCCCTATTGAGGCTTTCAGTTTCCAAATTGTCTGGTGTTTACTAATATCTCTGGCATCATCACTGAATATATTAGGTCTCATGGCCAAAGGAAAGGTACAATTGTACTCACACAAAACAGACAGTCTTAAAATTACCCCATAAATACTCAGAGCACTATTCCCAAATAGCTCAAAATCCAAAATGGCCTACCAAGCACAGAGTGGTAGGATTTGCAATGTATAAAAAGATCTCTTCTTTCAACTTAGACAATACACCTCTTGCCATACTCCTCAAAACGAGAATCCTAAAAAGTTTCTACAATATAGAAGGCCCTAAATCTTTGTAAAGTTTATTTGCCATCCTTTGAACTTTATATATCTTATAAAAAAGCATCAAGTACTTACCACTTTCCATTCTTCAGGTCCAATTAACATGATACCCACTAATACGCTTCTGTGGGATGCCTGGATTTTTAGGTCCCTTTGAAATACATTACAGAAGGGGGCAGAAGAGTAAGTACAGACATAGAGAAAGAATTTACATTTGTAGTATTGTCCATTCTGAGCATTTTTTTTGTCCTAATGTTTTGAAAAGAATGCACATGATGATGCTTACTCATATTACGTATCACAACAGAGGCTGTCTTGTTTTCTTTTAGTAAAAATACCACATCGGGAAGAGGAAACAGTTAAACATTGTTTAAATTTGTAGTGATGTACTATCATCTACCATGAACTGTTTTTTACAGGGGCTAACCTATGAAATAAATAGGGGCATAACAGGGTTAACCAACTCTTCATCTTTTATAGCTTTGAAAGTGGCAATAATCTCTGGCTCTTACTCAATATAAGACACTACTTCTGATTTACAATCTCAGGTAAAGGAGGTGCTTTCAAGAGGCCTTACTCCAATGTTCAAGGAAATAATTCAAGTTTTTCCAGGTGTTAAATTTTATCTATTTAAAGTATACACTCAGTGACTGGGTAATGGCTACCTTAAAACATTGTAACCACTGAAAGAGATACTCTGTCATGCCTTCATTTTACTTTCTGGATTTCATATATTTCCATGTAGATGGTGGCCCCTGGAATCAATGTTAGCTTAGACCAACGTTAAAAATCTCTTATAAAATTGGGTGTTTCTCCCTTCACTCCCTGTGTACAATTATGCAGGAGACTGACCATACATCCTTCAGAGAAAAACTAGAGAGATTGCTGATGCATACACTCTATGTCATGTCATGATTCTTAAGGGATTTAGCCTCTTCAATTGATTGACTCTGGCCTAAGAAATATCTCAGACATAGCAATGTGTGAAAGACTGTGATTTTCCACTGGAACAGCTACTATCATCAGCTTTCTAATCATCTACTTTTAAAAAATCAAATGTATCAATTGTTTTGGCTGTTAATTCTTATTTTCCCAAGAAACACTATGATCAATTGGCTTGATATATTTTGTGGTCATGGCCCATGATTTCCATCTCATCCTAGAGTCTGTTATGATATTTACATCTGTTCTATTATGTCTGTGGTCAAGTACTGCCACCTGACCATTTTTCCAGAATTCTATCTCCTTCACTGACAGAGAGCCCATGTACATAGCAGCATCTGTTAACCTATCCCAGGGTGTACTGAGTCCTGATCTAGGCACGAGTGATTTGCTAAAGCTTCAAGTTAGTCTTCTCTCCTATTTGCTAACCTGAAAGGTGTCCTATTGCTGGAGATAAAGTTCTTTTGCAAAGCTTTCATAAAAGCATTCTGACATGCTCATTATGTCCTAACTTTGTAATAAACTGACTTGAGTGCTTAGTTTTCCTTATTCAGGGTACCAATTGAACTTGTCAAAAATCAACAGACAACATCATCTTTTTTAATTACTATTTTCTCCTATTTATCCAATGCAAGCAATGTTTCACAAGCCAGGATAGGATCCCTTGAACATGAATCCTATCTGAACTATGTTTAGGCAGTCTTAGTAACATAGTATAATGCTACAGCACAGCAGGAGTAAACAGTACTCTATTTACTGTGGACAATATGGCCCAATTATAATCTGGCCTGAGAGGAATACAACTGTAAGATCTTTTCTGAGAGTCTGCTACCTGCAAGCACTTCTGGAACCAGCTGTCTCAGTTTGGGTTCCTCAGAAACAAATGCTGAAACAAGGATTTATGTGGCAGTAAATAGGAAATGTTCCAGGAGGGGTCCAGGGTACTATGAGAGTGGGGAAATGAGACTTAAAAACTAAGGAGCTCAAACGAAGGTGCAACAGCAAGCAAAGTGCTACAAGTGGCCGCTTCAATTCTACATTAGAATTTTGGAGACAATGTAGAGCTTCAGGAATTATCTGTCCTCAGTGATTGGGCAGTAGTAGGTCTACACATTGAATAAACATGGGACTATACATGGGCCCAGAAACATATTCTTCCTCTCACCAAAGCTAATCACTAATCTGGTCATTGCCATTACTGAATATCCAACCTGTTGTCTTCAGATGAGCCTCAAATCTATAGAAATTGTCAAGTTGATTACATTAGAACTTCAACTTTTTAAAAAAGATAGTAATTCATTCTGAACAGGACCAACATGTATTTTGTGTAAGGATTTGCCTTTCCACTGCAGTGCCTTGCAATAACACCACTTTCTAGAGACTAAGAAAATATCTCAGTTACTAACATGAGATTTCACATAACATTGCCACTGTATTATCCAAGCAACCTGCTTTTCAATGTGGAAGGTGACAGTGAGAATGATCATGGGATCCACTGGTCGTACCTTATAGTGAACCACTTAAAGCTATTATTTTGATGGAACATTAAAAAGACTTCTTAAGGGCACAACTGTAATAGCCACTTGGAGATGGAACCCCGTAAGATTAGGATACTGTTTTTTTAAGATGCAATACATGCCAGAATTCAATGGCCATTATGTGGTTCTATGTTTATGAGAGAAGAAATAAAATTGTTTGGAAATCCAGGGTCGAAGTAAGAGTGTCTTATCTTCAGCCATGTAGAATGTGTGTTTCTTGTTCTCACCATTTTAAATTCAGTATGTCTAAAGATGCTAGGAAACATCAGGGGGAAAATTAAGACTTCCATTAAAAAATAGATGTATCACTGCCATGTCATCATTTTTTAGACACTTGGTAAAGTAAACAAGTAGGCAAGAAATGAAATACATATCTAATCATGATAATAGGAGAAGATAGTAGGATATTAGATATTTAATTTCAGTAAGAAATAGTAAGTCTAAAAACCCAGAAAATACACTAGGTATCTCTTAATGCTTCCAGATATGACTGAACTGTGAATAGGCAATTTAACAGACAAGGGAATGGTAACCAAGGGTCAGCAGTGAAAGTTACTCAGAAGAGCATCGTCGACTACAGAAGTATAGTTCCAGTGTTGGGGTGAAATACAGTGGGTAGTAAAGGCAGTCCTTTCACCTTGCAAGTGCAGTGAGATCTCCTGACCAAGGCTCAAATATGCTATGCCAGTTACAGCCTTGGCACCGACTTCAGCAGCATGGGTGGGGCTGCAGCACATCAGTGATTTTAGTGTTTTCCTTTATGGAATAATGACTAGTAACCGTTCTGAAGAATCAGAGTAGGATATCCAAAGTTAGGTGTGAGTGTGTCTGAAGCTGCTGAGGATGCTGATGTTGCTTTTTCTATGCCCTCTCGTACCCATTCATCAGTTTTGTACACACTACTCTCCGATGAGCTTGGTTATTACCAACAGCCAACACTGAATGCCTTTGTGAAAGAGCTTTCCTTAGTTTCCTGGAGTCTGCTTCTGGAGAATCCAATCTATGAAAATGAAAAACACATCATATATTCTGTTGAAATCAGCTAATTGTAAAAATAATATTCCAAATTTTTATTGGGGGACTAATGATAGGTTAGAGTAAAATAAGTTTAAAGATAGTAAGAAAGGGTAAGATAATAGCATACCAGAAGTGGATCAGTATGTTTTCATTAATGATTATACATCTATTTATCTTTCTCCACCCCTTCCCACAACAATGCTTACATAAATAATGATGTATTAATAAAAGCCTCTAAAAAAGTTTCTGACCATATTAGTGAATGAAAAAAAAAATGGTTTCTCTTGATTGTTTCCTTTGATCTGACTATAACATACAGAAAACATCCACTTTACAAAACTGCAAATGAAGCTGGTTATGTAATTGAAGTGAGTGGCTTTCACATATTTTCCACAAATCTTTTAAATACATTTATACAGAGACTAAATGTCTGACTTTCCTTTGTATATTTAAAATTTCACTATAGAATTTTAATACATACACAAAGGTGAAAAGAATAATTCAAACTATGACCCACAGAAAAATTAAATATTACTGACACATTATAAGTATAATTGAAATACCACCAAAGCACTTTCCTTCCTGTATTTTACCTTATCAATTTTATTGGGGAAAAATTGACATGTATGTGAATTCTCTGCATGTATTCAGAGTTCACTGGTTTGTTTTACGAGTTGCATAAATCTGTGAAACCACAACCACAATCAAGATTTCAGTCACCCCAAGAAGTTCTCTCATAAAGCTTTGCAGTCCGTGTCTCCCTGCCCCTGGCCCATGTAGCCACTGATCTGCTTTCTCTGACTATAATTAGTTCACCTTTTTATATAAATGTAATCATACGATATGCAGTCTTTTGTGACTTCTTTCCTTCAACATGGTGTTGAAAATCATCCACATTGTTTCGTGTAACAGTAATCTGTATTACCTAGAGTCATGCGAATGCTTCTTCATTTAGCTTCTACAGGTAGGTGATAACATATGACTGTAGCAGGATATCAAACCAATGACATGATACATTTACCTAAGCTACATAGGTTATTCAGTTTTCATTGTTTCTTTACATGGATTTGCATAAGTGAGCGGACATAGTTCTGTGCAGTCTTGTCCTGTGTATATAGGTTTGTGTAACCACCTACAAAATCAAGATACAGAATTATTATGTCACTATAAATAAATCTCATATGCTATTCCTTCATATTCTCATCCCCCTTCCCCGATACCTCTTTTTTGGTAACCACTATTTTATTCTCTCTCTAGTTTTGTCATTTCAATAATGTTATATAAGTGGAATCATAGAATATACAATCTCTCAGGATTGAGTCTCTTACACTGAACCGGATACCTTTCAGATCTATCCTGTTCTTGCAGGGATCAACAGTCCATTCCCTTTTACTATTGACTAGTATTGCATTGTATAGATATAGTACATTTTGTTTATTTATTGATGGACATTTGTGTTATTTGAAAATATTGTCATTATGATTAAAACTATTATGAATATCCATGTACAAGGATTTCAGTAAAATATATTTACATTTCCCTTTGTTAAATACCTAGGAGTAGGATTTCTGGCTTTTTTAAGTGTTTACTAACTACAAGGAACTGCCAAACTGTTCCAAAGTGGTAGTGCTGGAACCAGCTGTGGTTTGTTGATCTTATCACTAAGTTGGATTGAGTTGCCAGATTTTCTTCCTTGGTGTGGTTTGTCTTTTCATTTTGTTAATAATAACATTCAAAGAGTAAATTTTTTACTTCGAGAAATCAAATAGTTTATTTTTCTTATATTAAGATTACTTTGTGCCCTATGTAAGAAATACAGGTATCACATAGACATCTATGTTTCTATATTTTCTTCTAAGAGATTTTAGTTTTAGCTTTTATATTTAGGGTTATAATATCTGGGAAAAAGAAAAGTATGTTTATATTGTAAACTAAATGTTGATGTTCCCTTTTTTTCCATAATACTCTATTTAGAAAGATTTTTTCTCATGTTGAATTGTGTGAAAACTGTCAAAAGCAAGGTAATTTTAGCTAGAAAGTATTGAGCATAAATATGACTATTTCTGGACTCTCTCACCAATTTCATTCATCTATATATCTTTCATTTTACCAGTTACTTAATTTTTGTTGCTTTATAAGTCTTGAATTAGGTAGTTAGTTTTATTTTAATTTCTTATATTTGTGTTGGCAGTTATATTTTCATATAAATTGCAACTTCAACTTTCCATTTAATCCCACATGCCTACTGGATTATATGGAGTTTTCCTGTTTCTATGGGTCATTTTGCAAAATTGAAATCTTAATATATCAATCTATGGCTATTGTATGTCTCAATTATTCAGGTCTTTAATGTATGTCAGCATTCTGTAGTTTTCAGTGTGTGTGTATTTTAAAAATTATTCATACATATTTCATGTTTGACAGTGTTGTGAATCAAAGTGTTCTTTTTTATTTCATTTACCTAATTTTTGATGATTTTATATAAGAATACAATTAAGTTTTGTATGTGAACCTTGTAACCTTTGACTTTGCAAAATTTGTTTATTAAGTCTGTTAGTTTTGTAGAATTTTATTCAGAAGCAGACAACAGATACAAATAGAAAGTTTTATGTTTTACTTTTCGGTCACTATAGCCTGCTCACACATGTGTGCACTCGCTCGTCCTCCCTCCCTCTCTCCCTCCCTCTCTCTCTCTGTCTTGTCTTATGTACATTAATTTTGTTAAACTTTCAAAGACCTGGACCTCTCTCCTATAGAATCATAAGACAATATTATTTTTAATACAAACATTTAAAGCTATAAATTTTCCTATAAGCACTTCTTTAGCTGCTTCCCCCAGTTTTTCTGGTGTATTTTAATTGTTTTATTTGAAATATTTTCCAATTTTTTTTAGACTTAGAGATAAATGAAGGAGGATCTCATAAAGTTAAAGGAAATAAACCATAGCTGTTGCTTGTGCTTCTGTACCACTAAGGAAGCAAAACCATTTTTCTTCAACAAGTGAATGTGGCAGTGGATAATATACTCCCTGCAAATTGTTTCTTTGACCCATGCATTATTTCAAAGTATGAGGAATAATTTCCCAATATTTGAAATTTTACTGGATTCCTTATTATTTACTACTTCTGTATAATATCAAACATTTTTATTTTCAAACTCTTTTTTAATGATCCATCATGTTGTTTGTTTTGGTGAGTGTACCATGTGCACCTTATAAAAATACACTGCCATCGTTATTTAGAGTGTCCTGTTTGTATTAATTAGGCCAAGAAAGTTGATAGCATTGCTCAAATCCTCTCTATTTTTTCAATTCTTTGACTAGTCATGCTTTCAAATGTTATGAAAGGAATATTAAAATTTACACTATGGTTGTGCACTTATTTATTTCTCCCATTGTTTTTGTCAGTTTTGCCTTTCCAAAATATTCATTCTAAGTGCATACACATTTGTGTTACTTAAGTCTTTCTGAGAATTGATCCTTTTCTCATTATGAAATTGTTCTCTTTATATCTTTTTAATACACTCTGTTGTCAGGTTCATTTCATCTGATGTTATTAATAGCCACACAAACCTTTCTGTGCTTATGTGTTTTTTTTTTTCATTGTAGGTACATGTTTTCTTCATTCTGATATTCTAACTTACTTATATCTCCATTATTAAAATGAATTACTTATAGATAGTGTATAATTGGGTCTTAAATTTTTATCTGTTTTATAACTGCCTTTTAATTGTAGTGTTTAGTTCATTAACATTTAATGTAATTATTGACATAATTGAATTTATATTACTCATTTATCATTTGTTCACCGCTTTCTTTTTTCAGATTTATTTCCATTGCTAAATAATATAAATCCAATTTAGTTTATATATTGGCATGTTGAGCTCTACACATTTACTTTTTTTACAATTATTCAGGCAATATTATTATATGAATTGTTTACAAGCTGTGGAGAGATATGTAATATAGAATATAGAAAACTTGCAACTATGTAGGTCCTTCTCCCTTCTATCCTCTGTAGTACATATGCGTTATATCTCCATATGTCCCATTCCCACAAAAATTTTATAATTTTTGCTTTAGATAGTCATATCTGTTAAACAAATTAAGAAATATTTTTATTTTATCCTCATATTTACCATTTCCAATATTTTCATTCAATCCTAAAGATTTAGTTTCTTTCTGGTTTCCTTTCACTTCAGACCAAACAAACTTCTTTTAGAGTTTCTTGTACTACCAGTATAAAAACAACTTACTTTTATTTTACATAGATATAACTTTCATTGTCCTTATCTTGAGGTATATTTTTGCTATATCTAGAACAAGCATAGACATTTTTTTCTTCTTTCAGCATCTCAAAAATTTTGTTCTGCAGACTTTTGTTCTCTACTGTTTTTGATCAGAATCTTAGTTATATTTACCATTTTATCATTTTATTTTTTGTGGCTTCTCTCAAGATTTTCTTTATATCTTTGGTTTTCAGATGTTAGTTTTGATGTATCTATATAATATCTTTTTCAGTTTTTTTTTTTTTTATTAAGTATTGCTGAGCTTTTGAATGTATAAAGCCATGTCTTTCTAAACTTTGGGGAAGTTTTCTTGTTATTCTATCACATATATTTTACTTCATTTTCACTCTGCTCTATAGGATTAAAAATTAACTGTATGTTAGATGTGATATTCTCTCAAATTCAGTGAAGTCATGTTTATTTTATATCAAGCTTTTTATCTTTTTATACAAATTTAAAAGATAATTTTAACCTTTATTTTATGTAACTTTTTTCATTTTCTATTTTGTTATGTATTTTTGAGTTCTACAATTTCCTTTATCATATCTATTTGCTCAGATTCTTAGTTTTTCATTTACTAAAAATGTACATTACTGCACTGAACATAGTTATTATAGTTACTTTAAATATATTTTCTTCTCTGTATTATCTCAGGAAAACATCTGTTGATAGCCTTGAAACTTAAGAATGGATAAAAGTTCTTGAGTTTTTATATTTTGAGTCATATTATATGTCATGAATATTACAAATGCTATATTGTGGTGATTCACAGTTGTCTTAATTGCTCCAAATATTATTGATTTAAAAAAATTGTTAGTGAAACTTAACTTGTGTACACTCAAATTCAGATGTGGTGCCTGATTTGGAAAGCAGCTTAGCATTCACTTTAGTTTTTAGTTTTATTTGCAAGTTAAAATCTTCTTCACACATTGTATGTCAATATTTTATTTGTCCATTTAATTTATTTTAGCTATATTTAGTAGTTTTGAGAGCATAAACCTTATAACCATTTCTCAGCAATATCTCTAATTAATTTATATTTTGATGCTGTTTTATATGGCATTTTAAAATATTCAATTTCCATTTGTTTGTTGCTAGTATAGATAAGCAGTTAAATTTTCATAGTGATCTTGTACCCTGTATTCATTATAAACTTACTTAATAGTGCTTTTTTTTGTGGAGCCTATTAGATTTTTAACATAGACAGTCATGCCATTTACTAATAAAGACTTTAACTTCTTTACAATAGAGATGACTTTTACTTACTTATTTCTCTTACTTTACTACGGTGACTGGAAATTTTAACAGAAATATAAAATGGTAAAAACAGACATCCTTGCTTTGTTCTTGATATTAGAGGCAAAAATTATAACTTTTCAATATTAGGTATGATGCTTGCTCTAGGACTTTGTAGATCATCTTCATATCACATTGATGGTGTTTTCTTCCAGTGCCAGTTTGCTAAGTTTTATCAGGAATGTATGTTAGATTTTGTCAGATGCTTTTTATGCATTTACTGAGATGCAATCCTTTTCTTGGTTATTATTATGGTAAATTATACTAGCTCAGCCACTTACTAGCTGTTCAAGCTTTAGAAACTTATTTGTTTTTTATTTGTCAAATGGTAATAAAATGTATTAATGCAAAGAGTTTTGGGGACTAGAAAAAGAGGCATGTCTCACATATATGTCCTTTTGCTTTACACTATAATGTAAAGTTTAGTTAATCATATTCTACACTATCGTAAAGTCTTTTCAATCTCATAATATATTGGAGATATATTATTTTATACCTGTAATTCAGGTAATAAAATTGAAGTACAATAAGATTAATGACTTGCCTAAGGTTAGGTAGTTTCTAAGAAATGATTAATAGAACTCAGAATTTTGACTGCAACATTTATTTTAGCTGAAACTTGTCTATATAAAAATATTAAACTCTTCAGTTAAGAAAGGTAAATAATTCATATATTTGTGTGTTTTAAAAATTAGCTAGATGTAGATTTAGAGATAAATAAAAATAGTGACACTAGGGCTCTTGTTAAGTCACAATGACCAGTCAAGCCATGCCAGTTGTTAAATTGTTGAAATTTATTCTCATGCAGGCTGGGAAATATCTGCTGCTCCGGCTTCCATACTGTGCTCATCTCATCAATTTATCCCCTCTCTGAGGATCCCCAGGAGGTCCTTGCTAATACTTGATATCACAAAAGACTTCCATGAGCCTATTTCAGTGTATGGGCAACAATGGGCAACATTATTTGTCTCTTTCTGCCCGTTAACTATCTGTTGTTAAACTCAATTTACAAATGACTATTTGGAACAGGCAGATAGATACCTTTTTGTGATATCATGCAGAAATTCCTGCAGAATAAGCTGGTTCAGGTGGAGGTTTTCCTAGCCATTACTGAGTAATTAACATTTGCCAGACAATTTACTAGGTGTTTTAATAGCATATTCATGGGGAAAATGATGACTAATAATTTTCCGGTGCCAGAGGGGGAATTTATTAAATAGTAGTTTAATTCCCCCCTTTCTTAAAGATGTTGATTAACTCTGTCATTAAATCTCCTGATTTAGAAAGTCAACTCAGGAAATATATGCACAATTGTACATTGCTATTCATTTACAACTGCAATATAAAAATAAGAATTTCTGATTCTACTTCTAGAAATAGCACAACCTTCTCCAGCAGTCAATACGCTGTACCTTCACATAACATTTTGATAATAAAGGAAACCATATGCTTAAACTTGTAGTTATTGAGGGAAAAATTAAATATATAAACAGATATTGTAGATATATAGGGAGCTAGGAAGGACTTTTTCTCTCTACTTTTTTCTTTTCTTAATTTTTCAATTACAATTGACATTCGATATTACTCCCTTCTTACTTTTTTCTTCATGTCACCTTAGACACATGATCACAGATATGGTCATATTAAGAGACGGCATGAGGAAGGCGAGTGTTAGTGTGTATACGGACTACTCTACATGCTGCTCCAGCTGAGATTGCTACTGCTACAGCATCGCTCCCATGTTTTAGGCAAACCCAGATGTAGAAAATACCTTTATCTAATTGGAAGTTGTATACTTCATTAGTCAGGGAAGATATCTTTATCTTTCTCATCGTCCACCACACAGTCATTTGTTAATTGAAGAGAGAAGGGTTAGTTTTAGATAAAGTTATAGATTAAAAAGTAGGATTTGGAGAGGAAGCCCCTAGAACAAACATGAGTTGAACATCTAAAAGTCATATAGGAGAAAATATACAAAGTCTCTTCTCTCTCTCGACCTCTCTCTCTTTTTTAAATACCGGTCTTCATTTCCGCCAGTTCTGAATGTCAATATCAGGTGTAACTTGTAACTCTACAAATGATTTTTCGAAAGTCTTTAATCCTAGAAATAAAAAAAGTATTAATTATAAATAACTTGAAAACTCTGTCAGTTCTTTCAACAAAGAGAACAGTATGCTTTGAGAGAAAATTACATGTCCACACTTCAGAGGACTGCTTCTAGGCAGAACTGTATCTTGGGTAACACACGAAAGTGTAACACAGCAATGCACATCATTTGCGTGCTTCAGATTTGTACTTTACCTTTAGCATTTTTGTCATTTACTTCAGTTCCCAATAATGTAGTCTAAATAGCTCTAGCTTTTCTAAATATTTTTTATTAGTTACTAATTCAAGTTTTATTTTCTTTTGTACTTTCTAACATGAATGTGTTTTCCAAATAAATGTAATTGTTTTTCTTAACCCATTTGCCCCGAGAATACTCGCCAGTGGCGCTTGTGGCTGCAGTCTTTATCCCAAAGTAACTCACAGATGATAGTCCTAACCTTATCCACAAAGTTTGCCACAAAACATCTCACTTTTATTATTATTTTTGCAGCACTCTCGTATATCAATAGTCTTTGGAAACAAATTACACCATTCTATTGATAGCATTCTGCTTTTAGTAGTGGTATTTCCATTTACAAAATATAGGAATTCTCATCACTGAACATGTCACATCCTAGAAAATGTAGCATTCTTACACATGATGTTAACATCGTTCTCAAACACTTGTTAGCCAAAAATTCATTTGACGAATCTGATTTATATATACATTTCTGTTACATTAGGGTTAGAGACAAGTTCTGTTTAAAAATAACTTCAAGAATAATTTTTATATTTTATTTTCACATGGAAACCCAGTCAGATTTGCTTCAGCCTCAGAGCATGTTTATGTAAAATTAAATTAACACTGGCAGTGAGCTGCACATTTTTTTTTTCTAAATGGGAAATGGGTTAATGGATTTCCTGTCAGAACAACTGAATCCTAAATTAATTTTGGCAACTTTATTTTACTAAGGAAAACTATCACTATCAAATATCTTAGCCTTAAAATACTGCAGAATTTATTTTATAAATGTGCGAATAAGGTATCTTTAAATCTAAGACTTTTTAGCCATCCAGTAAGCAGTGATCATGGAAAAGGCCAAATTAATTTTTATTTTGGACAAGTAAATTGAAATCTTAAAATTGGGAGTTAAGAAAAAAGAAATGTGAGAATTGGCATGAAAATACAGGATAGCTGAATATATATTATGTTCTTTCCAAAATGTTTGTTGTATTTTTTATCCATAATTTTTGGCAAAGAAGAGAGTCATGAGAATAAAAAAAAAACAAACATTTAAAAATACCTGCAGCCTAAAACTCGATGGATGTGAAAAACTTTTTATTTCAGTTGTAGCCTTGCCTGAGATAGATGAACTCATATGAGCCATTTTCAGTAGGAATCTGTTCACATTGTGAACCCAGAATTGCTCTATTAAAAGTGTATAACAGCTCCAGGACTGCTACTGACAGAGGTTGTCTTTAATTACTAGTTTGTGGGGACCTTTTGACAGGATGTTGATCTGGGTGGCTGTGACACCTCGTTGATCCATTTATAGTCTTCCCCTGGTTCTTCTGTAACAGCTTGGTTTCCTTCTCATGTCTTCTAATAATCAGGCTAGGGATTTTCTGAGAGTGTTTGGGCTTGTTTTTTTTTATTAAATTGGATAAACAACTTCTGTTGTTAATTTAGTCATGTATTTTGCAAATATAAAGTTAACAGAGGTTACTAAAATTTTAGAGAAAATTAGTATTTGCCTGAAATATAATTTATTGTTTATACATAAAATCGAATTTTTGAAACCATGATTTCATGTCTCAATTGTATCTGGGAAACACGAGAAGCAACATCAGTATTATCCTTAGGATGTGTTTTTTGAAAACAATTATTAAATTATTAGTAAATATCCAGAATAAACATGATAATATAAATATTCAAGTAGATAGCAATAGCTAGATATGTATTGTTGTGACTCTAAACAAGAACCTTTATTATTATTAAGCCTGAATATTATGCATAGTTCTTAGTTAATTGCTTCTTGTGGTCCAAAATTTGTTATCAGATCAGTTCTGTTTTTGCTACATAGGTTACAAAAACATGTTTGAATTTAGATATTGTATACTCCAGATTATGGAACAAAAACTATTTTAATGATTTGTAACCATTATGAATTTTGTGAATAGGTTTTTTTTCCAAAAACTTATTATTTATGAGGTCATTTGCAGAATACAAATAGATATTGAACAATTTCAATTTTAAGAATCGATTGAGTTTTATTTTATGTAAGGGTTAAAACATTCTTGGGAGGGAGATAGGTAATGCTCTTTCTAGAAGTAGACAGAATCAGAAATTCTGATTTTTATATTGCAGTAGTAAATGAATAGCAATGTCAACTGTGCACATTTTTCCTAAGTTGACTTTCTAAATCAGGAGATTTAATGACAGAGTTAATCAACATCTTTAAGAAAGGAGGAATTAAACTACTATTTAATAAATTCCCCCTCTGGCACCGGAAAATATTAGTCATCATTTTCCTCATAAATGTACTATTAAAACACCTAGTAAATTGACTTATCTTCCTATGGTGCTGCATTATAATTTAAGATTGGTGTATTTCATCCTTTATATAACCAACAATTATCTTTCAAACAACAGAACCTTTATATTATTTTGCTAATTGGCCATAAGAATTCAAAGAAATAATAGCACCTGAATGGTTACTTCATTCTAATGTATCGATCTAGCCTGTGACCTGAATCGTTCTGCTATTAGCTAATGTTCATTTTCAGAGTTTCTGTATTCAATACAAAACTGGTTAATGTCCTACAGGACAATACAATTATAACTCTTGGAGTTATCTTTTCTATTGGATAGAAATCTCTAGGTTAACACATAACTTTATATTATCAGGGCTCTAATCACATAATAAATAAAATCAAACATGGGTAAATTCTCAGAAGAATTGAATCATCTGTGGGTGGGCTCGTTAAATAATTTCCCAGTTTGACATTGAAAGGTTATTCTATAGTCTTGATTTTCAAGTGAGATCAATATTATTAATTCATAGAAACCACAATTATTGAGCCTCTGCTCTATGTCAAACATCTAATACTAAGCCAAGCAAAGGCCTATATCTTTACTTTCCAAGCACTTACAGAAAAGATGTGATATAAGCCCTGCAAATAAACAATTGTGATAGATGTTATTTTCCATTTAAGAATTATGTTCTAACAGTTATGGAGGAACATATAATTGAGCTGCAAACATTGCTTCATCCTCTTAAGGGATTCATAGGGTAGGAGGAACCCTCGATTAGATTTTTAAAGGAGGAACAGGAGACACCAAAAGTAGAAGAGAGCATTACAGGCTAAAGAAAACCCCGAGTAAAAGAGTGTAAGGTCGGAAGGGGTACATTTCATTCAGTGCAGTGCACATAGTTTAGAATGCTTGAAACACTTTTTCCCCCCTTGTTGTTACTGATATGAGACAAAACATGCAGAGTAACTGAATCATGGAGTACTTACAAACTTTTCTAAGGAATTAATTTCTAGCCCGTAAGAAATGGGAAAAGGAGCAATTTAAGTAGGACAGTGACAGAATCAGATCTGTGTTTAGTGAAAAGGCTTGACAGAATTGTGGAGGATTGACAAGGCAGTGGACAGACTGGAGGCTGAAGACCAGTCGCATGTCATCATAATTTGCTAGAGATGGTATGATCATAAGATAGTCTCAGTGCAATTGTAGAAAATCAGCGACAGGAGACTTATGTTTGAAAAGGAGAGAGAAAAAATATGGAACGATTCCCAATAAATTGCCTTGGGCAACTGGAAGAGTGACAGTGTTATTAAATAATATAGAAGATATATTAGGTTGAAGCGAAAAAAGTAATGATTAATGTTTTGGACAAAATGAAATCAAGATGCTTATGGGATACCCAATGGATAGTTTCCAGTAGGCATTAGAAATATGGGCGTGAAACCTAGGAAATGGGTCTGAAATATATATATTTGAAGGTCATTAATATATTAGTGATTCTCATATAAACCACAGGAAATACAAAGTGGATAAGAAACTTTTGGGACTTGCATCCTTGAAGCTATGACTGTGATTAAACAGTCATCCCAAGTGTATAGAGAAAAAGAGATTTTGGACTGAAATTTAAGATACTCAGATTAAAGGAAAAGGATAAAGGAATAATTCTCCTTTTGTATTCAGACTGTATCACTGTAGAACCATATACTACAACCAGAATTAATTGTCAAATATCTCATCTTACTCCTTGTGGAATATGCAGGTAGTTGGCAAATCACTAAGCACTTAATATGCCATAGGCACTGTGTACACTTCATGACATACAGTATTGATTTGTAAAATTAAAAATATGCTAGCCAATATATAAAATCACATAGGAAAAGAGAACTCTTGGTTTCATAACAGTTTACTTTATAAATGATGTATATAACATTATTATTTGGGGAAAGCCAAGAAGTCTTCAGAGGCTCAGAAAAGAGACTAAAGTTAGAAAGATGAGATTGCCTGATGTGGTACCTGATTCAGAGACCCTATTTTTAAAAATTTTACTTAGTTTTTTAAGAATGCCTTAATCCAGGAGTTAAAGCAGAACTCCTAATTTATTTTTCTCATTTTTTGTTCAATCATTTAATTTACTGTATGTGAGGCATTCCTCTGTGTACTTCATACAATGTTAACTCATTTCCTTCTCATAGAGATCCTTTGGGCAGGTACATCATTATGCCTAATTTATAGAAAGAAAATGGGAATTGTTTTTTGGAAAAGGAGAAAATGTCCTCGATGGTATAGAAATTATGTTTATATTTCTTATTTTCGTTCATAGGACATAATCTTGGTCTTGATGTTTACTCATCTTAGGCTTAGAACCAAATTCTCCATTAACATACAAGCATATGCAAAGCATAACTTTTTCCTATTTGAGTCCTTAGTACATAGTTGCCTGATGCACAGTAGATGCGACTAGATGCTAATGGCTACTAATAGTACATATAAATGTAGACATTCTGAGCAGGGCCCAGGTATTCAGAGTGCAGCACGCATACAGAAGCCTGTCTCAGGGACAGAACATGTAAGTCAGGTTTTAACAGAATATGGTGACTAGATACATGGGAGAAAATCAACATTTATTGAACAGTTGCCTTTGTGCTAAACATTCTGTTAGGAAGCTTAAAGAAAACTCTCACCTAAGCTTTAGAAGGGAAAGTAAATCAACCTTGATTAATGGATGAAGAAATGATGCCTCACATTTATTATATAACTTATTCAATATTAAAAATGTTCTCATGGATCCAAATCTCATTCTCTTTCCACTGGACTTTGTGACACTGTCAAACAAAATGTATTCTCTTGAAAGCAGATGTCTATTAGAAGTTAAAATCTATTGACAACAAATAGTAGAGATATAATTTGACTTTCTTGATTAAAAAAAGTTTTCTTGGTAATTATCACTGTATATGTTATTAGCAGGACACCTCTCCGTTCTTTCTACTTGCGAGATTAGGCCATGTGCCTACAGTTCACTTAAATCACCACTGGATGATGAATGTGATTTAGGATGGATGGATAGATAGGTAGATGATAGATGATAGATGATATATAGATAGATAGATCGATAGATATCCAGACAGATATTTGTGGAAAAAAAAATAGCTTTTCATTCATAATGTGTTTATACACACAAGTACTATATACGTATAAGTATAAAAGCACACACACACATACATCCCCAAGATAAAGAATGAGAGAGAGAGACAGAGAGAGAGAGAGAGAGGACAGAGAGAGAGAGAGACAGAGAGAGGAGGAGAGAGACAGAGAGACAGAGACAGAGACAGAGAGAGACAGAGAGAGAGACAGAGAGAGACAGAGAGAGACAGACAGACAGTCAGGATGGCTGTGGCAGAAACTTGCTTACCTTGCCTATCACTGAAAAGAAAGTTGCATCTCTTTCTAATTTAGCAATAATGAAAAAGAACAATTCAGTCATGTGTAAATACTGCAAACATTTTGCTAGGGTCAGTCAGCCCTGAGGTGATTTTCTAAGAAAGTGCTGATCATATAAGTTAATACTGCTTGTTGGAAGTTTTTACTCATGTATTTAATTTATTTTCAAGTTAAAAGCATGTGTCCAAATGATCTGGATGTCAAAACCCAGCACATAGAGTAAACACCATTTCAGGGGTTGTGAGGGTAGCACCAATTTTGACCTCTTTATCTGTACTATAGTGTTTTAATAGTGGTGTCATCAGTTCAGGACTGGAAAAATGCAAACTTCCAATCTAGTCAGGGCTAATATAAGACAGTGTACTGAAAGTCACAATTCCTCAGCAACACTTCTACTCATATCCATCCTAATTGTCAACACCAGAGAAACCAATCTAGTTAGGGAAATGTATTTCTGAGGTAGCTTCAATTCATAAATCTTACCTTTCTATAAATGAGGCTCATTACATTGATTTTCTATGTATATATTAATAAACACATTACAGCATGATCACAGCATACTCCAAGAGTTATAATGGCAGGCTTCAACAGGTGAGCACAAAATTTGAGCTACTTATGAAATATAGAGAAAGATCATTGAGTAAAGTTCTTTCTCATTATTTAATTCATTTAAAGAGTAAGAATAATTCTGAAGAGAAAAAATCTCGGGATAGAATTCTGAAAGGATTGACTAGGTGAACTAGTAGGTATTTTATCTGTAACTTAGATTTTTTATGACAAATGTATAATTAAAATTATGTGTAATTACATAATGTACGGTATACTTAAAATAATGTATAATTACAATTTTATGTGTATAATTAAAATTGTGTATAATTACCTAATTAAAATAACACTCATTTCTGAGACACATCAGTGAAACTATATCAAATACTGTTTTCTTCCATAGAAAAAGAGAAATGTATCTTAATTAATTTAAGGTTACTTTCCATGCATTATATTTGTTGAGTTAGTAATAGGAAGTGAAAGTTTAGATATGGATTTGGGAAGTGTGATAAGTGTGTCCAAAAATTAAGCAAACTCCCTCCATTTGTGGAATTAAAATGAAATATCTTTCTTAATATATCCTAACTCTAATTCTTAGTGTTTTCCTGAAAATATGTTTCAATATTTTCATGGTATATTTATAGAAAATATTAAAGACATATGTTCACCATACATGCTTTTTATTTAATTTCATAAAAGTAGAATTATCTTTGTTTTTCATCTCTTACTTCCTGTATCTGACTTCCCTATTTCCACAAACATGATTCAAATTATTGTCATGTTTTATGGCTCAAGTCTACCAAGGATTTGAAAGAAAAAGAGAAAATGTCTATTAATAAGTGCCACCTTTCAAGATTTTGGGCAAAATGTGTGGCCTCGTTGCCTGTACCTTGCTACCCAGGCTCACAGAGCCAACACAATTCACTTTATTCTCATGTGTAACAGCCTTTAAAGTTCACTATGCAAATGTGTAATCTTGGAAAGTAAGAATGCTAAACAGCTTTTACCCTGGTCTTGGAAATGTTCTCACCCCTCAAAACTGTGTTTGAATGTGCAAGAAAAGATATGTGTATTTGTAGTTGAATTGTATTTAATACATCCAAATAGGAAATATTTTCAAAGTCCACATAGAGTAGAATACATAAATAAATAAGTGATTCATAAAATAGGATACTATTAAGCATGGATAATAAATCAGTTACAATATGGCATAATTGGAAAACAAATGTTGAGTGGAAGAAGCTAGGAACAAATAATATATGTGGCATGACTTTATTTTCACAGTGTTCAAACAAGCGAGCCATAGTTATGGCATATAAATCAGCATGGTGGTTACCTTTGGGGAGATGAGAACAGGAACATTTGGGTGGCAGCATGGGGTGATTTGGCTTTCTGAGGTGCTAATTGTATGACTTTTTTCCTTTTTTTGTCTTTTTTTTTTTTTTTTTTTTTACTCCAGGTGTGGTTTCAGAGTTTTGTTTATTTTTGTTATAATTTCCTGAGCAGTACACTATGATGTGTGAGTTCTTTAGAAGGTGGATTCTATTTTCATAAAAAGTTAAAAATGCCAAAACAATTTGAAATCCACTGGATAATAATCAACAATTAAAGTTAAGTGTCTGAACATCAACCAGTCATACCCCGAAAATTTTTATTTTATGTTCCTAGAAAGAAATGGAATATTTGGGTAAAAATTTGCTTATTTAAAAAAAAATGATGAAATTTATTTTCCTATGTACTTTGTAAGTCTGGATATGGGGTGCTCTAAAAGAGTATTATGGTTAAAATATTCAAATATATCTTTTATGAGTGTCAAAATGAGATGATTAAAAACAAAATGATTTCAAAGTATTTGGATAATTTTTTATAAGGAAAAAATGATAACATAAAGGCCAACTTATATCTTTGCTCAAAATTTATATATGCTCAGATTTTCTTAACCATTGCTTTTATTTTCTGTTTTACCATAGCATAATCTCATTGAAAGATTTATTTCTTATTTTTATTAAAGGCATTCCACTTTTTCATACTATTACAGTTGTGGAGTCCAACTGGGGTTAGCTCTCAGAAATTTTTTTTTATTTTTTAAAAAATTTATTTTGTTATTAGCTTCAAGTATACAGTGCATTGGTTAGACATTTATATAGTTTATGAAACGATCTCCCTGATTGCTTTCTCTCCTCTGGCTCTACACCTAGCTATTACATTAATGCTGACTGCATTCACTATGCTGTGCTCCCCATCCCTATAAAGAATATGTGTTTAACATTCTCTTTGTTTGAGTGGTGGGTTTCAGAGATGTGCCAGATTTCCAGGAACTCAACTCTTTATTTCTTTCACTACTACTAAACAATGGAAAGAGGGTAAGAAGCAAAGACATGAACCCAGACTGAGCCCACCAAGTCCTGTGCCCTCAGCCCTCAAGTAGAGGGCTACCTTCTGCTAATTTAAACAAAGACAGCCTAAAGCTCAGCTCTGCCCTTGCCCATCCTGTTGCTTTGATCAGGCAGAGAAGTACCTAAAACTCAGGGGCAGTTCCATCATTTCTATGATAAACTATCTGCCACTCTCTTTTTGCAATGATGATTTGATGTCTTTTCTCAACATCCTGCCAATCTTTTCACTCTGAACTAATCACCTAGTAGTGTGCAGGCTCTCATATTGGAATTACACTATCTCCCCATGTCCCCATCTTAAATTCTGTCTCAATTTGGGTAACTTTGTGTCTTCTCTGTCAGTAAAACAAGAGAAAATGGTTCTCTTCAATAAAAAGCTAATATTTTTACACACGCTTTATATCTCATTCCACTGAATTCTTTCATGGACCCCTTTTGGTTAACTTCTCTTTGACCATGTTTTCAGCTTCTTCCTCTCTACCAGATTCTTACCCGTCACATTCAAACATGCCTTAGAATATATCTATGTATATTTTAAAAATAAGCACTGATGAAAATTTTTCTCTGACTCATATTTCTTTTTCATCCTGTGCTCACTTTTTTTTTTTTCTTTTCACTCTCCTTCACAGTAAATTTCCTCAAAAAGCTATATTACAGTTCATTACAATCTGGCTTTACCCTCAAAATCTTTACTCAGAGATATTTTGCTATGATAGCAATGACTTCCATGTCAAAACCAAAAAACATCTTTAATCCACATCATGTTTTAATCCACATTCTCATTTTACCTATGTGAGAAATCCCTGTTTTCTCTTGGCTTTAATAGCACCATAATCAGCACATAATTTATGGAGCCCAGTATGAAATTAAAATGTGGAGTGCCTTGTTCCTAAGTTATTAAAATTTTGCAAATGGTGATAACAAAGAGATAAACCAAAAGTGTGGTCCTGTGTGACTGCACAGATTACAAGTTCATGAAGCCAGCCTTAATTGGCATCCAATTCTCTGAGTTTTCTCATATTTAACTGAATACATGTTAGTCTAAATTTACAGTAAACCTTCCTCTAGGTGACTTTTAAATTACTGAGGTATTTATGTCCAGAATCTGGACTTCCTCTCCACAGTAACTTCTTCTTTTCTTGTGTTTCATATAACTGTATGCTAGTTACTCCAAACTTTATAACACTTACCTGGACTTTATTTTACATACATGTATCCTACACACTATAGGATATACCTTTTTTTTTTCACTGAATAATTCAAAAAATAAGACAAATAAAAGAAATAATGCACCTCAGTGTTCCCCCAGTCATTCTACCATTTGTGAGTAAAAGTCGAGTTCATTAAGTCAGTCGCCCAAGGCAGAAATTTGTGCATATAATTCAACCCTCCTTTTTGTTTAGGTTTGAATTTTAAAAGGAGGTATAAAGTAAGAAGAAAATTGACCCATGGTCATCTCTATCCTCACTCTGTAATCACAAATATATGAACAAGTTTATAAATTTTTAGGGAAAAAAATAGATAAGAATGTATGTGAAACAAATTTGAGATGTAAAATGATTCTGTAGAATTTTGGGGGGAAATAATAACAGTTCAGCTGGGATAAACCTGACACATGAAACAATATCCAGAATACTGGACATTTACTCCTCTTCCAGGGACCTGCTCCCCAAATAGTGTGTATTTTCTCTCTGTGTGACCATAGATATATCCTATCTTCCTTCTCTTGGCTATGAAACTTCAGCTTGGAAAGATACATACTATTGCAAATGACTTCTCTCAGGACTATCTCGGCCTCCAAAATATTCTTCACACCTTAGCTTAACATTATTTATTGTCATGATCTTAGTGCTTATTGAGTCTACTTATGAAATATTGACAGACACATTACTATGTGTAACACATATATATTACTAGATACAGTAAGTTCCTATTTTGTTTGAATATCTCACAACACCAATAGCTATATCAAGCGGATTTTTCACATCACTATCTGATGTAGTCAATACAATTTTACTTAAGGATATGAGGGACATTCACAATTTAGAGCTATTCCCTAGTTTCTTCTTACTATCTTTAAGTATGTACTTCTAGCATCAATCCCATCAACTCCCTAGAATAGGGAATATCTTTTTGTAGAATATAAATCATTTTTCCTTTTTTCTTCTCTTTTACCTCCATCCTAGCAAAATCTATCTCTAGCATAACCATGTAATGTCCTCTTAACTAATGTTCTGCTTTAAAGTCTTCCACATAGCTGCCGTTTTCTGTAGGTAATAAGGAGGACACTACATTTATTAAGTCACATTACACATTTCTTTTTGACAAAATCTTTATAGGTGGTTTGTGATTGACTGTAGAAAAATGCAGGCCTCAACTCAAATCTCATTTTGACAGAGTTGTTCTCATCTAATTTGGATGCTTTCCTTTTTTTTTTTTTTCACTGTCATTACATTGTTATTTATTTATTTATTTCACAATACTATACAGTTTAAAGTGTATGTAGCAATTTTACATTTTTCCAATCACTATCCTCAGTAATGCATGGTAGATCCTCAATAAATTGTAGAATGAATAAATTAATGAACAAAGTATATATCAAAATTTAAGTTTTAGTAATGTCCCTTCTGTCTGCTGGTGGGGCAAAGTTGTAATGGCCACCATAACAAGAAGGTCTCTTCAGACTAAAGAATGATGCAGGCAATTCCATAGACTGTAAGAGAACTTATCATAGCATAATTTGCTTATAGTAATATTGGGTGGGAGCGGGCAGAGAACCCAGAGGTTTTATGCAGATTATTCTCTGCTAACAGACCCCTGTTACAGCATCTACATTATAATATAAGTGTATATTAATAATTGACAAGAGAAAGGGACAAAGAATGCAGTACAAACCTGGTGGCCTTGTGGTAGATGATTGTTTATAATCGATACTATCACTGGTTTGATATTTATCTCAGTTGTCAGACCATTCTGGTCATTATTAAAAAAATACTTATGCTACCCTTTATGGAACACAGATAATTATCAACTGCAAGGCTTTGACATGCTTGCTAAGCACAGTGAGGTTGGTCAACGGTCACAGCATGGAAGAAGTACGGGATGCAAAGATGGAGTTAGTTTATGGTTCACAGCCAGATCTGTACAACTTCAAATGAGGGGGAAAAAATTTTTTTTCTTATTTTGATGGACATACTCTAAGACAACCTTAAATGAGTCACACCTTTTGATAATATCTTCCTCTTTATTGCAGATGGGGCCTGTGGCTTGCTTCTATCCAATAAAATATGACAAAGGTGATGATGGGATGTCACTACATTTATTAAGCCACATTACACGACAAAAGCAATAGGATGTCACTCCCGCGATTATGATACACTCTATTAGGCTCTGTCTTAGCAGACTGTGGAGAAAGACCATCTGACCTTGAAAAGGGGATAAATAGTTATCTTATGAATTGCTTGTGGAAATTCAAATGGCAGGTAACTGCACTAAGACTATAGGACCAGTTCTCAACTTATGTTTGACAGATGTTTAAAAGCTGGCCTCGGAGTTATATAGCCAAAGGTAATGAATTCTGCCAACAACTGGAATGAGCTTTGAAGTGGATTTGTCTTCAGAACTTCTCAAGAACCCAGTCTAGTCAATAACTTGATTGCAACCTGGAAACACCCTGAGTAGAGGCCCCAGCTTTGACATGCTCAGATTCCTGATGAAGGAAATCATGAGACAATTAATGTGGGCTGATTTAAACCACTACACTTGTTTGTTACACAGCAATAGAAAGCTAACATATTTATGTATGTCTAAAAACAAATTGTGTTCTCATATTACTTAGTAGAAACTGCTAATACATATTGGCTGTGATATTTCTAACAGGAAATAGAGAATTATAGTCCATGGGGTGATCTGGCAATTGAGGTAGACAAAATAGCATCACTGGATACTCTTAATCAACCACTTCTATTAAGCAAGCATTTGGGTGACTGTGTGTATGGAACATATGAATATTTTTTATAAACTTACAAATGTAATAATGTCTAGTTGCTCCTAATGTCACTAAACAAAGTGCTAAAAGAAACGAATGAGCTCAGGGATTTGAAATTTCCATTCAAGTGCTGTATAAAAGGCCTGGAAGCTTCGGTGTGTGCCCTGAAGGAGACTCTTATTTTCTGCAGCAGCAGGGCCAAGATTGCTGAAAATCAAACTCATAATCTTATCTTGCAACTGGCTGATATACAATGCAAGTTGAAATGCCAGCTTCTCAGGGTGTCTACTGTTAAACTGGGTACACTGATTGGTAAGGAATGGGATCCTCAAAGCTGAAATGTGTACATGTTGGAAGACCTTGATGAAGCTGGGAACAGTGAGCTCCTAATTCTGATGTGTCTACTTTGACAGTGGAAACAGCTTCTTCATGCCGAGTGGAAGTGGCCTCTCCACCCCTTCTAAGGGGATTAACCCTGCATCAACCAAGGAAAATGGAATAGCGCCCTTTGAGGTAGCCACTGTTCAAGACAATGCTTATTCTTTGCAGGACCCACCCCACCATCCCTTTTTAGATTTAGACCTATAACTAGGGTTAAGTCCTCACAGACCCCTACAGATGACGTACAAATGTCACCCATGTGGAGGTGCTCTTACACTCCAAAAGAACTACTTGAGTTTTCTGATTTATTCAGAAAGGAATCCAGGGAGTATTCCTGGGAATAGCTTTTAAGGATGTGGGATAGTGAAAGAAACATAATTGAGTCAGGCTGGATTCATTGGTGGGCTCACTAAACAGAGATTCTGTGTTAATGTTGCAGCTTGAGGTGAGGTGGTAGAAATGACTCAAATGCTTGGTTGGTTGATTGGTTAGTTGGTTGGTTGGTTAGTTGTTTGGTTGACTGATTCAAACATGGACCAAAAGTTGCCCTCAGCTGATGAACTGAAAATGCCAGACCTGCCTTGGTTTAAACTGGAGGAATGGGACTCAAAAGCTTAGGGAGATTGGAATGTTAGAGTAAATGTGTCAGGTAAGATTTACTCACTCATAGTTGGAGAGTTTAGAGATATACCTTTCACTGATTCTGTGAGAAATAATTTTCTAAGGGGAGCTATATCATCTTTGAAGAGCTCAGCAATCTACCTCTTCTCTGGAATCCTGGCCTTGCAGTGGGAGCTGGAGTCACCACATCAGGAAAATGAAATGCAGTTTGAGTAATTGCATCTCAGGGTGGCAAAGACCAAATGACAGCTCTCCACCACCAAAGATGAGGTGGGCATAATTACTCTGATAGCCAGCAGAGTCAAAGCAAAGAGCAGGATAGTATGCCTTGCACAGATTATTTAGGTAGTTGATCATGGTATTCCTAGTAGCCTATTAAATTTTGCTTGGTTTGCACAAGCAGAAAAGTTCTAGGTCAAGTAAACAAAAATCGAACCCTGAATCATAAAAACAAAGTCATTGTTCCTCAGCAATTTTCAGATTTGAGCCAGTTTATAGTCTTAGGACCCCCGAATTAAGGGGAGACCAGGTTCCCTTGAAGAAGGACTCCAATATCCTGCCAAAAATTGAGTCTGTTAATCTTTTTCCTGTCCTTCCTTAGAGGGACACATGACTTTTCACCAGGTAACTGTGCATTGGAGAAAATAATAAGAACCTTTGAGGACTACAGGGCACTGGTTCTGAATCGATACTAATTCTAGGAAACATGAAATGTGACTGGGGTTCAGTCAATGAAGGGCTGTGGAGGTCAGGTGACCAATGGGTTCTAGCCTAGTTCTGTTTCACAGTGGGCCCACTGAGTCCCTGAACCCATCTTGTGGTTATTACCCCAGTTCTGGAATGCATATTTTGCATAGACATACTCAGTAACTGGCGGAATGCCCAGATAGGCTCCCTGATCTGTAGAGTGAGGGCTATTATGGCCAAGTGGAAAGCCTTAGAACTTCCTCTATCTGGAAAATAGTAAACTGAGGCAATATCACATTCCTGGAAGGATTGCTGATATTTGTGCCACAATCTAGGATTTGAAGTATGTACAGGTGGTGATTTTCGCCACATCCTCATTCAGTTCATCTACTTGTCCTTTGCAGAGGACAGATGGTCTGTGGAGAATTCCAGTAGATTATCATAGGCTTAACTAGGTAGTGACTTCAATTACAACTACTGTACCACTGTGGTTTCAATGCTTAAGCTAATCAACACATCCCCTTGTGTCCTGATCATAGATATAAAAAATAAAAATGCTGTTGCTTGCTGGACACAACTTTGTACATCATGCCACAATTGTACCTAGGCTTCACTTCAGAATGGCATATTATGATAAATGCATGTTTTGTTTTGTTTTGTTTTGTTTTTGTCAGATGAACTAGGGCAAAGAGAATCCATTCTTTAGATAGAGCCTTCTACTACAATATCGTTGAGAAGTTTTTATGTATATTTATTGCTTTGTGCTTATGGTAGAATTACTTTCTCCTTGTGAAAATTTATTGCTACATTTCTCCACCTAAGGCAAAAGAATCTTTGCAGAAGATTTTAAAATACAATTCTATGTGTATGACCCTTGTATGTGTTTTATATCAGTTACAGTTATAAACATTACACTATTTACAATGTTCTATTTTGCTGATTTTGCCCTTAGAGTCAGAATAGTTCCTGACTTTGCTGTTTATGCAATGTTCTATTTAAAGAAGTACTTCACTCTGAGATTTTTAAAACTCATCTGCTCTTTTTTTTTTTATCACCACTTCCATAAAATGACTGATTAAAATTAGTCATTGCTATAAGTAGCATTACTATTTGGAATACTCCAGTATACTTCAAAATAAAAGTTCAATATAATTACTAAACTCAGATTTCTGGTTTCCTATTGATTAATCATAAGACATGGGAGGACAATAATAGCCAAAAGTGATTCTCTAGTATTTCAGTCTCTATACACCTACCTAAAATTGTCTGCTGTTTCAAAGGTTGGAAATAATAATCAGCATGATATGCTCATGCACTTGAATGGGATAAATTCATCTACAATTGAACTTTTTTGTTAAATTTAATTTATTTAGATTGATTTATATTAAACACTTACCCATGTTCATGCATATACCATTCTTGCTTGCACCCTCAACAAGCAAATACCAATACAAAGTTACAGGTTTTTTGAAGAGGATATTTATTCATTTACTTGACTGTTAAGACAATAGTCCAACTTAGATATTTTTACAAAATAACACCTGGAAAATTAAAGCATGGAGGATTGATCTTAAGTGGTACACATAGTATTGTATGCTGAAAAAACTATTTCTAACGGTGAAAATTATTTTGCTCGATTGCAATAAATTAATACATAAAAGTCAGTTATATTCTGGAATAATGTAAAATAGTGATTATTGTGGCACAGGAACATAGCAAATGGCTTATTCCTTTTGCTTCAAAACTATGACTGTAAACATTAACATTCACAAAGATGTGTTATGTTCACTTACAAACAAAATAAGTATCCTTGAAATCATATATCCTTCACTGTTTAACTTACTTGGCATACTGCTAACATATCAGGTAATCAAATGGAAACATAAGTACCAAATGTTTAAAGCAACTTTGTGTCATAGATTCATTGAGTATATACAAAACACCAAGTTCATGAAGTAGAAAATAAACATGTACTTCAAGGAGAGGAAGGAGAATATGTGAAACATACGGTGCTATCTGCCAAATAATCTGCATTTCGTAGTCAGTTGTCATTATGATTAATTGTGAATCTAGGGGACAGCCAGTACACCGTGGCCTTCATTGGATCCAGAATTTTTTTTGTGCACTTCACTAATAGCTAGGATGAACCTTACATATTTGACTTCTGCGTTGCATATAGATTAAAAATCTCATACACGGATACAATGAATGTCGTGATCTTTCCCCTGGGAAAGAAAAAAAAAAAAGTAGAACTAGGAGCAGGGTTTGGCGAACAACCATTCTCATCTCCAGTAATCTCAAAATTATTTTTCAGAAGAGATAATTTCAAATTGATTAAGTAGTTTAAAAGAATATGTACCATGAAGCATTTATTTTTGTTTCTGGACAAAGTGTACAAAAAAGCAGGCTACGATGAGATGGAGTGCAAGTGCTAAAAGAATTAGAAAAACATCGGAAGAAAACCTGTTACTAAAGCATAAAGCATGCCCTTTATAAATAATACTATTTGTCAGGCAGTTTCATTGTATGTCAATATGTATTCCTGGGTATTCTCTAAGATTTTATGCACAGTTTAGCAGCATGTGCTTTAACACTCTCCTATGATATTTGATAATTTTCATTTCTTAATCAAAAGTATTTTAAAATCACAACTGTGAAATACTGCTGGGCAATCTGTGGGTATATGTGCTTATATTTTATCTTTTAATTGAAATAAGATAAAGATTGTAGTTCTTTGCATTTACATATTTAAATATTTGAATCTCTTGGAAAAATCATAAAATGGGATAGTGTCTAAATCAAGCATTGGTTTGAGGCATAAATATAGGTTTTGTACAGTGGTTAGCACAATATTACTTATTCCAATTGTAATATTGTTATTATTGCTATTATTTTAGTCTTTCCATTTTATTAGGAAATTTCTGAGAGTACGTTTCTTAGATTTTCAGTAGCTTTTTATTTTCCTTCTAATAAATGTAATGAGAAGTTTTCAAGAACAAGGTCAGAAAATGTTTTCTTATCGATTCATACATGAGAAGTTAGAGGGATGAATTCTTTACTTATAGATCCATCACTAATAACTCCACAGTCAGCACATTTTGCACATTGAGAACATGCCAAAATTCCAGAGAGAGATGTGCCAGGCATCTCTCTACTTTTTTCTACCAGGCATACATTGCCCGTCATCCATCACAATTAGCAGGATCCCCTGTTCCCTAGGTTCCAATCATCTCATGAGAGCCCTAGTAGAAGATCAAATACAGAGGGCGCGTGACATTGGTAGCATATTTATTCCCCTATCTCTCATCTTTCAGGGTCACTTTTATGTGCCTTAATTCCTGCAGAGAAAGTCACTACTTTTTCCAAGGTGACTGGTACCTTGCAAACTCAGTCCCTATGGGTTCTGGTAATTTCTCTCTTCCTGTGTCCTTCAGACTCTGGGTTGCCACCCTTGGAGTTCCCCTACATGCACCTGATACAGAATTCTATATTAGTTCCCTATTGCTATGTAACAAATTACCATAAACCATTAGGATTTAAATAACACAGATTTATTATTTTATAGTTCTATTGGTCAGAAGTCCTAAAATTTGGGTGTTGAGAGGACTGCTTTCTCATGTATGTTCTAGGGGAGAGTCTGTTTCCTTGCCTGTCCAGCTTGTGGAGGCTGCCTGCATTCGTTGGCCCATGCCCCCTGCACTCTGACATCTGCTTCTCTCATCACATCTCCTTCTCTGACTCTGACCTTCCTGCCTCCCTCTTTCATTTTTAAAAACTTGTGTAATTGCATTTAACCCTTCTGGACAATTCGAAATATTTTCCCTATTTATAATCCTTGACTTAGTCACATTTTCACATTTTCAAAGTCCCTCTTGCCATGTAAGGTCACACATTCACTGAATCTGGGGATTAAAACATGGATATCTTTGTGGGAGACGTTATTCTGCTTATCATAAGGTTCTTTGTAAGCTGTTCTCAAATTTTCTAATTTTGAGTGTGATATTTGTTTTTGGTGGGATCCTCAATGATATTTGGAGACCAATTTATCTACTATTTTCTTAGATTCCTTTTCCAGTAGTATTCCGTGTAAGTGGGAGACCTTAAAGGCACCGACCAATACTAATTTCTTACTTGTTTCCACTGTCACCGGTATGGCTTAAGGTATTGCTGCATTCTTATTGTTATATCCTCCTACATCAGGGCTTGCTTTTTCTAGTCATACTGCATATGTCCGTAAGAATAATATTCCCAGAGTAAAGCTATTTGCTAAAACTAAACCTAAAATCCAATATCTTGGATGATATTCTAAGCCAACTCATTCTAAGCGATTATTTCAACACTATATATCAGTACTTTTAATACTAAATTCTATTATTCAGAAATTTGGATATTTTAATTTTATTGGATGAGCATAAGGCCTCCTCTCTCTACAGTTTTGCTTATATTTGTTAAAAAATAACATTGCTAAGATTCATCATCTCACATCAATTTAGATAGAAGTGAATCTATTGAATTTTATGCAATGAATTCTCAATAGAAGCATTAAACTAGGAGTTATTTTTCTAATTCATTTCCTACAGTTCATCAATTGAGTCTTGGTTTGTAGCTGATAGCATAAGAAATCATACAAAAAGGTGAAATTCATATTATGTCTGTCTAGTGGCTCTTATCTATCATATGGAAGAAGCTTAACTGAAAAAGAGTGTTTTGAGAAAAACAAAAAGTCTTGAAGTGGCCAGGCTTGGGTGTTTACTCTGGTTTTGCTACCTAGTACAGTAACATCTCTGAGCTTCAGTGTATTCTTTTATTTATTATTTACACAAAGAATTTTAAAGGATTGAATTACTCATAGGTTTGTTAGAAAGCAATATGTGTAAAACAGCTATTTCAGTGTTTACTAAATTTATGTTTAAAAATATCTTAAAAGCAGGAGATGATTATTTGTCTTAGGACTATATACAAAACCTGATGCCAGCACCCAGGAAATAAAGACTGAGAAGTCGGTGATTTCACTTATAATGTGAGAAAAATATTTTTATGAGATTCTAGATTTGTTGCTGTTTTGGTTTTGTGTCTGGTTGGACTGAAGTCTGTTTTTGCCTGCTTAGAACCAACAAGGAAAATCACATAATTATATTGGGAGAACTTTCTTCCCCATCAAGAGAACCTGTTAACTACATTAAATTTCTCTGGTTAGGCCTGAACCACTCTCTCTCCTCCATTTACCTCCTTCTGTTCATGAAAATGCTGTCATCATTTCCCTACCTTGTCTTTCCCCCCCTTGAATATCTGAAAAAGGTTACTTTCAGTGAAGTTGTGAGTGCATGGGCAGCTTCCAACAATCATTTACTTTAGTTCAAGCATTGGTAGTCTAAAGGCAAACCCTGTATGTCATCTACATTTCTATACATTCCTGCAGGTATTACTGCAGGTAAAATGAGGTAGACCTCAAAGAAATAAGATTTCATCTGAAGCAGAATAAATGCTGTAAGAAATTTGATTATTTTTAGAGGAGATCGGCTTCTCATAGTAAATGATGTCAGTAGGAAACAGAAAATACCATATTGTACAAACCCCCTGTTTTTCTGCTTTTAAACATTAAAATCTTATAGAACAGTGAATTATAGGAGCTTCTGTCACAAGACAAATGTTCCATTTTATACACATTGGAACTTGACTACTTGTTGAGTAATTAGTCATTGACAATATAGCATGTACTGAAAGAAAGCTACTCTTTAGATGTATGCTATGATGAAAAAAAATGCAACTATTTAACAAGAGAAGAATTAAAATTTGAGCAGCAGTGCTCTGGGGAGAGTTTTAGAATTGCTTGTGAAAGATAGTCAGGGAGACAGCAATAAGAACACAACAAGTCAACTCAAGTTTGTAAATTAATTTAGCAATTGCTATAACAAAACAACAGGCATAGAACTAGCTAATAAAATGCGTCAATCATGTAGCCTTTAAATAAAGGTATAAGGGAGCAGTTATTTTAGACTTTAATAGTGCTGCAATATATAATCTTTTCTTCCAGGCATGACCTTGTATCATAAATCCCAGATTGTTTTTATGAAAAAGGAGCAGTTATTTTAACTAAAAAATCATCATATTTCTAATGATTTTTTTCTCTTTTACCTTTATGCTGGATATTTTCAATTTTTTAAAGCTAATATGATGGAAGTATACATATTTAGGCAGAAGATATCAACAAAATCTTAAATTATCCACAAACTATATCAAGTATATTTCTTTTGGATACAGACAAGAAACAGATATACACTTAATATGATTAACCTCAAAGAAAAAATGGATTAAATTCCTCGAAATGTAGATTTAATAATTTAACAAAAAACATACAATTTCTTTGTTTCTACTTCAGTAAATTTGTAGAAGTAAGAATTAAGTTATGATCTTATATTTTCTTTAAATCTAAATTAAGTTTTTATATTTCCTACAATAAATATTATAATAACACAAAAGCAAGATAAATACACTGCCACCTACAAACCATTATGCTTTAAAAGAGTTCTATCAAAATACAAATAAAATATTAGGGTAGTTTTAAAGGAAACATAGGAACCTTAGGAACAATCTTAGAAAATTTTGATTAGCAGAAAGAATTAATTGACTTACAGATTTTTTTTTTTTTTAATACCAGAAGCTATGTCATATCCTTTAGAAACAGTTTTATTTTTCAACTCTGAATCTCAGAATTTTAGGGTTTGGAAAGTAAATGACATGAATGCATTTATAAGTAAAGGTGTTTTATCCAGTTTCATACCTAGTGCTTGAGTCTCTATCGTAGTCACATCAGAGATCGGTCTGTTTTCCTGGTCCAGCGCATCGCATCCCAGGGCCACATGCTTCACCCTTGTATAGTTCCGAGTGCTGGGCAGATTTCCCTGGAAGTGTGCCTCCTCCTCTACATTCTTTATATTAATTAGATCACCATCTGGTCAAAGCTGCTGTCGAATGGCCATCTTCTTTATAACAGTCATTAAGCTAAAGATATTTAATACATATCCTGAATTATAGAGCCAGAAAGGAGGACTACTATCTGTTCTCTGCTCGATTATCACCCATATGCCACTTCAGTAGCTATGATTGAAAAGTATAAATGACACACACCTATCTGGTTTGTTGGATTGCAACATAATTCGTATATGCCTGTGTGTATATATCTGTATGTATACACATATATATTATATGTAATATATGTGTGTGTGTATATGTGTGTGTGTGTGTGTGTGTATCAGCTCTTCTCCCCAATATTTATTTTATATTTTTATTTATTTTAGTTTTAAGGATGTGGGTGTAGTAAGAAAATATGTAAATGGCAATCAGCAGAGGAAGGAATTTTTATCATCTAATGTCTAATGGCCTTAAAACTCTCATTAGTGTTCCCTGTTTGTACTGTATGTTTCTGATTCATACTTACACAGGTAAGTGTGTATAGCTAAAGACTACCAACTTAAGGTATCATTCAACTTTTTTTTTTTAAAGGTATTCAATTTAACAGAAAACAAAGACTCTCATTCCCCTTTATTTATGTTTTATTATTTGCCTGGGAAGGTTCATCGTCTCCGCATGCCTTATAGTGAATACCCACCATATCCAACGAAGGGATGAAACGTAAACTCTGACCCACAAATGTTGCTGCTGCTTTTTTTTTTTTTTTTTCTCATAGAGAACAGTATGGAGTTGTGGTTGAGCTCTCGACCTCAAAAGTCAAACTGTCTGCATTCAAATCCTGATTCTTAAGACATATTATTCTGAACCACACTCTGCCTCAGTTTCTTTAACTATATAAAAAAGTAATGCTATTGATAGTTAACTCAGGGAACAATATACTAATATATGACAATGACTCTCAGTATAATATCTGGTACGTGATAATCTCTCAGTAGATATTAGGTCTTATCCTCCCTTAATTTATCCTATATTGATATTTTCCTTTGTGATGTTCAAAGCATTTTGTCACATACCATCACTTGTGATATAGGCAGACAGGAGTTATTTTCCCTACTTAAAATATGATGAAATATTACTTTCTGAAGATGTGTTCTGTTTCTTCTTCAAATAAGATCTGTAAATCATTGGAGGTAAAGGTAGAGAGTGACTGAAGAAGACTTCTCTAGGAATGAATTTACATTTCATGTCAAGAAAACACAGGAATGCGCCAGCTTACAATTAAGAAAACATGTCTGCTTCCCAGGAGGAATAATAACATCTCCTAAAGACCCACATCTAGCAAGTTGGACAAAAACCTATACATTTAATAATGTAAGGTCTCTAGTCATAAAATAGCACAATGGAAGGGAAAAAACGGGAGGGGTTCTGAAGCCACTTACCCATTGTCTGGGTGTGTACTGGTTACCCTAGCTCTCTGTGGGCAGGTTACTTGCTTCCCCCTTCCTCCCCCCGACTGTATTTACTACGTAGTGAGAAGAATAATAAACATCTATGAGAATTAAGTTAACACTTGTAAAGTACCTAGAACAGCAGCTGGCATATAGTAAGTGCTATTTATGTTTTTGTTAAATAAAGTGAAGAGGAAACTGGTAAATAAAAAAGTGTTGGGATTAGTTCCATTTATTTTACCATTTGAGCCAAGAAACTTGGACTTGTAAACAATTGAGAAGTTTTTGGACACAAATTCTCAATAAGTAGTGTGAATAAACATAAATTATAGGATGTATTAAATGATATACATGCCCACACTCTACTCCACAGATATTCTAATGCAAAGGAAGGTGGTCTGATCCAGGAACTGCATATTAGCAAACACTATGTAGTCTCATTCAGGAGGTGGATGTGATGATATTTTGCTAAAACCTGCTATGAGACGGTGTGAACCAAATTATACAAGTTTAAGTCACTGTTGTATTTCTTTAGTGTCCTCTCCTTCACAACAACTGGGATTTATTTTTCCAACAAAGGAGAGGGAAATTGAACCATTGTGGTTGCTACGCGAAACATCTCTTCTTTCTCTCTTATTGTGGTCAAGGAGCTTTCAACTCTGTGGATTTGCCTACTGTGTTTAGCAGAGGGGAAAGCTGACCATGAAAAAAAGCACGAAATACTTAGCAGTGTAGAATCCCTCTTCCACTCAAACAGATATATAAATGTGACCTCTTCCAATTACAAGTGAAGTGGAAAGTGGCTTTATAGCTTCATAACTGACAAAGAGCAAAAGGAAGTACAACCGTATGTGCTGCTGGAGAAACTGGAAGCCCCTAATCATTAGCAGCACAGCTACCCCAAGCCTGGCAGATCCACAAACAGTAGGCAATTCTTCGAAAAAGAGTTGTTGACTATGAGTAGCGGAAATCTGCTTCTTCGCACCTAAGCCAAGCAATTTCTGCAAAATCTCCTAAGAAATATCTTTACTTCTTGAACAACACTTCTAGAATTATTTGAAACATAGGACAGATTTGTGGCACAAAATTTGAAGGGTCTTTGTTGCCCACAGATATTATAAAACACCTGCAACATTAAATTTTAAATGCACATAGAATTTGGAAATTTATGTCTCCAAAACACGTACCTTCTCTGTATGCTTAATCTGGAATTCAGTGTTTTTCATGATTCAGTTCTTACAGATTTCTTGTTGCGAGCCCGCTACTAAATATGCTCATTTGTCTCTCTCCAGGGAGCTATAATTTTCTACAATGGCCAGTGTCCTACATACTTTCATTTTGATCTAAGGAGTATGTAGTCGACACAGTGCATCACATGCAAGTTATCAAGTTCCTGTGCATTTGCATACATATCATGGTTTTTCCTAAACAAGATCTTCGTCATTCCAAAAAAAAGAATGGGGAGAGATTGAATTCATTTTATTTTCTAGAGCTCATGTGCTGGCTCACTCCTCTCTTTCTCATTCTCTCTCAATAACATTTCTTTCCTTTTCTTTCCCTCTCATTTTCTTCAGAACTTTTGTTGATTTCACCACGAATGTATGATACCATTGCCATGTGCCATTCACTGATGTAGAAAATGGGACTTGTATGTAGAAGTTCATTTTCCAGTGTCACTTCATCCATCAGTGCCTAGCTGCTTGGGACTCCAGCCCTTCCAGTTGTCAGTGTCTTATCCCTTTAGAGGTATTAATGCCAAAAAAACTGGATTCTGTTAATTTCTGCCTGTCAAAACCCTACCCATCCTCGATTATCGTGTTTTTTATTCTTCAACACTTGGATCACTGGGCCTCTTTCTAACTTTACAAAGTATTGTCATTATAATAGTCATCTGTTTCTTTTGTTACCTCTTCTATACTCTATGTGGAATTACTTATCATCTCCTTTTTGTCCCCATTTTGTCTATGTGCACACATAAGCAGTAAGTACATGTTTATTGAAATGGCTTCCATTTACATTCATATGTCTCATTTTATTTGTAGAAACTTTAGTTGTGCCCTCACAGAGCAAAATATATCTTGTACTTAAAAATAAACTATAAGTGCATATAGAAACAAAAAAAAAAAAAACAAAAAGAAAAACAAGATAAATAAACTATGAAAAGTTAGATAGGAAAAAATATCCTTTATCATTAAGAGCAGCTATCCAGTCATCCTGGATCACCATTAACAAGTTTTATTTCACTTTTGTGAATGAATTAAAAAGATTTCTCAGGTTATTAGCTTTTGATTTCACAGTTACATATTTTCTGCTATTAACAGTGGTATATGAATTATGGAAGAAAAAGATCCCAGTGTAGTTTATTATAGTAATAATTCCACTTTGTTTAACTCCCATCGAGCCACCTGTATGGTATGTAACGTAGGGCAAGTTACTTAACTTCTTAGGGCCTAAATGTCCTCCTGGTAAAAAAGAAGATAAAATAAAATCTGGCTCATGAGAGTATCTTGAGTGTTAACTATTTTATTCTATGTAAAACTCTTAAACACTGCATGGTGTACTCAGAGCCTGATAAATATTAAGCTAGTTACGGAAGGCCTATATACCAGTCATTAGCCAGTATGCAAACATGAGTGTCCAAACAGTTTTGAAAATGGTATTGACTGCTTAGTAGATGTTTAAATGTCCATTCTTTTTTTCACTCATTATTCAAGAAATATTTCTTGAGTAGCCACTGTGTTCCTTATGGTGTCATAGGTGTAATGTTGACAGGTGAATCCCCTGCCATTATACAGCTTACATTCTACAGATTGGGAGAGAGATAAATGACTGCACCAATAATGTAGTGCCCTAATGTTTGGTAAAGAAACACTGTAACACAATCAAAGGGATAAAGGTGACCACAGACATCCAGTACACCAGGAACAACCTGATTAGAAATTTGGATAATAAGAGGGAGACAGTCACGAGGAGATTTAGGCTCAGATATTTCTCTAGGAAGGGGAAACAACAACAAATTCAAAAAATACAAAAATGAATAAAAGCCTTGGTGTGTGTGAGGTTCAGAGAGTGGCCCATGGGCTGCAGTGTAGTGTGTGAGGAACAGAGTTAGTGGGCTAGGTGGGAGGATGAGGCAGGGGCCCTCTCTGTACTGCCTTCAGGCTGTGGGAATAAGTTTGGATTTTATTTCAAGGTAATGGAATGCCACTGGAGGGTTTTTAAGAAAGAAAATAACATAATCTGATTTATGTGGTAAAATTTCACACTGACTGCTGTGTGGAGAATGGATTATAGGAGTGGAAATGAGAAGGCAAAGACAAGCGTTAAGAAGTGGTTCCAATATCCACGTGTAAGGGAATGCTGGCTTGGTTAGAAAATCAGAGGATATATTTGGGAGCATCGATTTACTTAGAAATTTCACTTCAAAGAAGATCTCATGCTTGGTAATTTAATTAATGCATGGTGCTAATTAATGAATTGCAATGTGGTCCTACTGCACAGAATGAAAGGTTACAAGGATGAGCAGGGTTTAAAATAGTATTTGACAACTGTGTTAGTATATTAGACCATGGCTGTATGACACTATGTCAACTATCTAATATCTGAAAGGCATAATATACAATACTTTTTACATTTTTTCTCACATACATTTATTTTCACTGTTTAGATGCACAATTGGCAGTTGCAACAAGTTTGAAAGTTTAGCAAACCTCAGAGAATGGGAAAGCAGAACTTTTGGAAAATAAACTGAAATATTTTTAATACTCTCACAGTATTAGGAAGTTACAGGGAAATAAACAGCCATTTCTTATAGAAATGCTGGTTTGGTTACTGATGTTTAAATTACAAGTTTCCAAGTGATACGTATTAAAATTCTGTTGGTTATATTGATTTGGATACACCATTTATAACTATAGTTGATATTATCATAGGTGAAAATAATATCATTTACCCATATGTTACTTAGAAATAACCAGAATCGATAGTTCAGTTTGTTTCCATACACATGAGCATGTATTAAATAACAGCACTTGACTATGGTCTCAAGGGTTTTACAGTTCTCTGGGGGTACCTAGGCATATCACAGGATTATTTGAATACAATGTGGAAGGTGATTTAAAAAAAAAAAAAAAACAGAGGAAGACACAAAGAGTACCGCATCACAGCAAAAGGTCATTGTTCGATCCTCCACGTTCAGGGAGATCTTGGTAGAATAGACAGTGCCTGAGGTGTTTCGAATGAGCAAGAGTGTAGCAGGTACAGAAAAGCAATAAGGGCATTTAAGTTGCTTTTATGTCTTGGCTATTGGATGTCAGGTGGCATGATACCTTCAACTTTTCTTCCCCCCCTCAGGATTGCTGTGGCTATTGGCATCTTTTAACATTATTTGTTCTAGTTCTGTAAAAACTGCCATTGGTATTTTGATAGGGATTGCATTGAATCTCTAGCTTGCTTTGGGTAATATTAATTCTTCCTTTTTATGAGCATAGTATATGCTTGTATTTATTTGTATCTTCAATTTCTTTCTTCAGTGTCTTATGATTTTCTGAGTACAGTCCTTTTACCTCCTTTACAAAATTTATTCCTAGATATTTATTGTTTTTTATGTAATTGTAATTTTTTTCTTAATTTTTTAATTCTCTTTCTGATAGTTTATTATTGGTGTATAAAAATGTAACTAATTTCTGAATACTAATTTTCTACCCTGCTACTTCACTGAATTCATTTATCAGTTCTAATAGTTTTTTGGTGGAATCTTTAGGGTTCTCTCTATATAGTATCAGGTCATCTGCAAATAATGACAGTTTTTCTTCTTCCTTTCCAATATGGATGCCTTTAATTTCTGTTTATTCTCTGATTGCTATTGCTAGGACTTCTAATACTGTGTTGAATAAAAGTGGTTAAAGTGAATATCAATAGACAATTGGATAAAGAAGTTGTGATACATATATGCACAAAAAAGAATGAAATCTTACCAACATTAATGGACCTAAAGGTCTTATGTAAAGACAAGTAAATTAGACAAAGACAAACACCATATTATCTCACTTATTTGTGGAATCTAAAGAACAAAATAAACCAACTTAAAAAAAAAAAAAAACAGAAACAGACTCATAGATACAGAGAACAAAATGATTGTTTTCCAGATGAGAGATGGGTTGGGAGTGGGGGCTGAAAAAGGTGGAGATTAAGAAGTACAAATTGGTAGTTATAAAATAGTCATGGGAAGGTAAAGTACAGCATAAGGAATATAGTCAATAATATTTTTAAAGATAAATATAATGCTAAATGGGTATTAGACTAATAGTAAGCTCCCTTCATAAGTCATATAAATGTCTAACCACTATGCTGTTCACCTTAAACTAATATAAAATAATATTGAATGTTGACTGTAATTGAAAAATAGAAGAATTAAAAAAAAAAGTGGTAATGGCTTACTAGCAAGGGGATAATGTAAGTGAAAGAAGGGTGACCTGAAAAAATATGATGTGTGAAATAAAATTCTGAGAGCACGGTGGGGAGCTGTGAGATTTGATACTATAGAAATATCTAAGGAAGAACTTTTAATCATTGACTTTATCTGTGCTAGGGATTCTCTGAAGAGTTATAAGTGAGTGAGGTCTCAAGACACTTTAATATCTACTCAACAAAATGAAAATGAAAACTTCAGATTATCATTCAGCAGTGCTTTTAAATTTATATAATATTAATCACAGCTGTATCTACATAAAAACTTGGAATATTTATATTAAATAATGACTAAAATATGTGTACACATGTATAAACTTAGGTTCATATATGTATGTACATATACATATATACATGCATACATACAAATACATTTATTGAAATTATAAATAGATGCTAAACTCTGTCCTAAATACTTAACATATCTTATTTATGTCTCCATATAACATTGTAGTTGATGGTCTTTCTATTTATAGCTGCCAAAGCTATTTCTTATTTATGTTTAAACTATAGCTAAGTATAATTAGCTACAAAATTTAATTAGCTACAGAATTTTGGAACTAGGACTCCTGCTCTAAGCTCATTCTTTCTAAATCTAGCATTTGAGCTCTTCGCCTTATTAATTTACCAGATGTTAATAGACAGTATTTAGTGTATTACTTTGCTAGGGTTTCTGTAACAAAGTACTGCAAGCTAGGTGGGTTTGTCAATGAAAAATTACATCAGACAGAGTTAAACAAGCAAGTAAGAATTTACTCAAGATGTTGAAACATGGACAAGAAATTGTGCTCAACTCTGTTGAAACAAAAGGCAGGAGAGATTTTAGCGCTGTAGTGAGCCAGAGGAAAAGTACTGGAGGACAATAGAAGAGAGGTTGGTCAATGTGATCAGGACTTTGCTGTTTGCCAGTTGATGCTTTCTAAAGTCTGGCTCTTTTTCTCCTGCAGAGACTGGGGATACTGGGACCCTATCTTTCTTGACACTAACCTTTCAAAGAGATGGCTCTCAGGTCCTTGAGAAAGACATTCCTGGTCTGTTTAACAGACAAGAGGGGAGAAGAGTTACATCTCAGAGGGGTAGAGAAAAATTGATAATTTCAGGTTTTCTAAAGTAAACGTGCTAGTTAAGGAAATGGGCCTGTAGTCAGGAAGAAACCTGTTTAAAGCTAGTCAAGCCGAGGGGAACATTAAGACCCTCTTGGTCAGCCTAACAACAGAACTGCATTGTCTCACAGTACTAGAGGCTAGAGGTCTGAGATCGAGGTGTCAGCAGAGCTGGTTCCTTCTGATGACTTTGAAGGAGAATTGGTTCCCGGCATCTCTCTTAGCTTCCAGTGGTTTGCTAGCAATGTTTGGCATCCCTTGCTCCTTGCAGTGTCACCTTGATGTCTGCCTTCATCTTCACATGATGTTCTTCCTGTGTGCCTGTCTATGTCTGAATATCCTTTTTTAATAAGGACACTGGTCTTATTGGTTATGGTCACTGCCCTACTCCAGTCTAAATCATGTTAACTAATGATACCTGCAACAATCCTCTTTTCAAATAATGTGTCATTCTGAGGTACTGAGGGTTAGGACTTCAATATGTGAAATGATTCAACCCATAACTTTTAGTATTTATGAGTAAAATAAAGGGCACACTTAATAACTCAAATGGTTTGTGATATATTAGAATTAACACTTGAATAGATTCCACTGCAATCTTAAGACTGAATCATTTGATTTCATTTATAATGAAATGTAATATTTATGTAACTAATCTTTTAAACATTTATATATATATATATAATATTTGAATAATAAACTCTAAGTTTATTTTTGAGAGACTGCCTACCACTAAATATTCAGTATTAACCACTATAGTAAAAATTTCCTAGCTATGCCTAAAATTGGAGAGTAATTAGTTTTCTCCTGCCATATATTTAATATTTGCATATTGAATATATTAATATTAGGTGCCATAAGAACTCTGTGACTGGATTTTTACAGGATTTTGGCTTATTAAATTAAATCTCAATTAATTCATGAGGTAGATTCCCAATTAAAAATGTAAAGTAAATAAAAAATGTGTATGATTTTTCTAGATAGTTTTCTTAGTTTAATCTAAATAAAATTGATCAGTAAGGTGATGCCTGTGTTATTTCAGTGTAAATAATTGTATGCCCATGTAAATATTTTGTGTTTTCTTGCTAGTTTGTGTTCACACAGGTTTATATAAAAATAAGGTGTGATTTGTTCTATTATATTTAACTACAATGAAAAGCTGTTACTTAAACCTATTTTATTTTTCTGTTCATTGTCTCTAATGGATACTCAGATCTAACAGGAGATGAGAGAGGAACAAGGAGATGATAGAGCAATGGGAGGCGGAACAGGAGATTGTGATTGATTATTTCAACAACAAGAAGAAGCTAAGGACAGAGCAAAGCAGTTAAAGTTGTCTCATACAACCTGGTGAGTGAAAACCATCTTTACACAGGATCAAACTGAGTGGGAAGAAAGGAAGTTTTTGATAACAATGAAAATAATTCTCTCAAATCTCTTAGAAATAAGAAAGGAAGGTAAAATATTTTTGGAAGCAATTTGTGATATAATGGTAACTGAATACTTTTAAAAATAGAAAGTAATAGTGATGTCATAACCTTTTTTTTTTCCACATGGGATAATATGGTTATACTTAAATAAAGTTTCCTATAAATAATTTAATTTAAAATTACTGGAGTGAAACTTAGAATCTTGGCTGAAAAACAGTTGATATTGAAATGAAAAAAGTGTTTAATCCTAGACTACTACAAACCACTAGTAGACGTAAATGGAAGAATCTTCTAGAAGGAGGAAATGTTTAGGCCAAAAAGAAGGCCAGTGATTTTGTTCACTCTCTTAGTATTGGTTTCAAAGTTTGTAACTGAAGTCTTTTGCTAAAAGGAAAATAAAATGTAGGAAAAGTAAAACAAAAAGCTGATTCTTGGCCATAGCCTAACATGAACTTTCCTTAGGCTGTTTTTTTTTTTAGCAATATGGTTCCACAGCACTTTTCTAATTGTGGTTATTTAATAATACTTATGATATACTACTCTTTATTTTTAAAGAGTTACGTGGATTGTTTATACCACATTAGCTCCTGTTTTGTTTCTCTAGTCTTTGATATTTCTGAATTTTGTAAAATTATTTTAGAAAAAATGATAAAATTGTTCTGTCATTTGTCATGGGTTTTGTGAATAAAAAAGAGATTTCTTTCTCTCATTTAACGCAAATCAATATAACTTTAGTGCTATAAATATGCAATTATATATTTTAGATCGGACTTGCTATTGTGATACGAGGTAGATATTCTTCACTTTTAATGACATCCCTTGTTACTCCACTTTAGTACACATCTAAAGGTATACCCTATGTCAAATCAGACTCAAGTTTTTTCTAGTTTCCATTATTTTACTTAGGTCTTCTAATTATTAAAATAAATTTATCTAAAAATATGCTTTGAATGTTTATATTTGTGTGTGTGATAACAGGTGTATGTTCTCCAAGATGTATTGTTATATGGCATAGTACAGAGCTAAATTCACACAAATTTACTATAGATCGATACAAAATCCTCATATAAAAGCAGTAGCTAGCATCAGTAATGACTAAATTAACTTCTGGTTTCTTAAAAAGACATACACACACAATGTACGTGTATATATGTATATATAAAATTAGATGATGTAATTGAGTAAACATTCTCTAAATTTGTGAAATATTTCACAATTAAAAGCAAAACAAAACAAAGAACTTTATATCTATACTGCTAAAGTCCGAGATGTCAGATTACAACTGAATGTGTTTCTATTTTAGTTATTTACAGCAAAGTAAACAAGCAAAAACTGAAAATGGAATCATATTGAATGTAAATTCAATATTGTAGGTTTCATCTTTATGGAGCTGCTCACTAATCCTATCTTCAGTGTTATGGTGTACCATGAGTTCTGTCTAGATTTCATTACCTATAACACTATTTTATATTGATATATTACATTGTCTGTGCCTTAGGCACTGTTTTTATTTTCATGACACTGTTACTGAAGCCATTCTGTTTTTGAAAAACAGATTTTACCTCTATATTTTACCATACAATATAATTTATTTTACTTTGGATCATTTTATATTCTTTAGAAAATTCAATTATAGTTTGTTCTTCATGTTATAATGTTATCAAAACCTTTATTAAATATGAATATATTAACTCCTATCATTGGCAGAAATAGGTTGTTTTACATTGGGTGTAATGGAATGCATTTCCCAGAAGGCTTGAGATAGAACTTAATTTTTTTTTGCCACATTTATCTTGGCATCATGTTGGCAGTTAATAAATTATATTAGAAACAAATAATCCAGTAAATCAATTTTTATAGGGGTTATTCTAAATTTAGATTGTTTCTTTCATGTTTCTGACCATAATAGAGGGTTTCCTTAGATTTTTTTATTATGACAACATGTTAATATATCTAAGCCTTCCATGCTAAACTAACTATGATATTTTTGCCTGGGTCTGGCACTTGTCATATGTACTTTCTCTATAGTTAATATTTAGTCTCCTAATTTGGTTAATAGACTGTATAGTTATTATTCATAACTGCCTTATTCAACTTTGTAATGTCAGTAAAATTATCTTAAGTCTTATGTAGTTGGTGCTCAATAGATGCAAGTTATGTTGAATTAAGTTTGATGAATGATCTGAGCATCAAACAAATCTAAATTATGGCTGTTTCAAAATTTCTATAGCATGTGTGACCACTACAAGAAAGACCGAGTGCCAAAGTATATATTATAATGATTTGAGATAGGCCTAAGAGGAGCAAGAAAGTAAAAATGTCTGAAAGTACCACATTGATGACAAACTGCAAGGAAGGGGGGTTATTAAATCATCCAAATTCCAAAGGAACATATAAATGTTCAGTGTTTTGGGGATCCCAAAGAATAAGTTGCTAAACAAAGAATAACAAAGATTAGAATTTAAATGGCATATGGCTTAACAAAATATTTGCATAGAGAATTAACTTCCTTAAGATTTGTAAGATATTAGATTTTAGAGAATGATCACATCTCAGAATTTTACCCTAATATAACTAAGAGTGGTGGATGTTCTAAACCCTCTGGAAAAAATCCTGGAGGAAATGACAGAAAAATAATATCAATAGAGTGTACAGTGAAGCTTTTTTGGTTTTAAATAATTTTTCAATAATTCAATATAACGATGAAATTGCATGCTTTCAGAAATGCTTCTATGCATCAACATATTAGGGTAGGAGTTTTAGTAAGAAGATAAAGTCCAAATACAAAAAGTAACTTATCTTTGACACAGAAAACCTATCTATTCTATGTATATTATTCTGTTTACAAAAACCTTCATGATTTATGTATTTGCACATCAGTGACTAGGAAACTATGTTTTTAGTGTGCCCCAGGGATTTCAAGGTTCAGAGCAAGATTTATAGCCTTGTTATCCCCAAATTAATCTTATTCTTTATTTAAACTCTCTTTAGAGTGCAATTCATAGTACCTTGAAAGGTAACTTTGCACTACTGTGTGAAATAATGGTCCATTGGGGAATTTTGCATATCAACACCATTTTATATATATATATATATATATATATATATATATATATATATATATATAGTCAATTTGTGATTATACATGAGTGGGTAATACAGTTTGAAGGTTTCTTTAGATTTTAAATGGTCTCATTCTTTGTTGTTATTGTTATTTTTGTCATGGATGTTGTTCTTTGTCGCTAGTGAGCCACAGAAAGATAGGATGCCACAAAAAACTTCTATCCTTCTTCTGAACCCCTAAATAAGTCCCATATTAACTAATAAATATATTTCATTGCAAGTTACTTTTTTTGATGTATAACAACTGATTTTAAAACTAATTTTATTCATAAAACATTTTTAAATCTATATTTTAAATACTATGAATTATAAGAAAAGATCGACAGACCATAGAAAATTGGACAAAAACTGCAGATAGCATATCACAGGAAGATAAATAAAATGTACTATACAAATGAGAAGAGGTGATAAATGGGAATCTATGGGAAAAATAAAGTGACTAAATGCTATATATGGAGATTTTCTCATTACTAAGAAGTTGATAAATGCAAATTAAAACAAGATGGTGCCTCAAAACTACCAATTGTAAGACTTTGTATGTTGGATAATAATACACATGTTGGTGATGATGTGGGTAGAGAGGTAGTGTTATCCACTGCTGGTAAGCACTGCAACTGGTCATGTATTATGAGAAATAATGGTATATGGGGAATAATCTGGTATTATTCAATTGAACTATTATGCCCATATTCCAAGTTTCCAATTCTGTCACTTGATTTATTCTCTAGATGTTTTCCACAAGTAACATTATGGTCAAAGAACACAACTTTAATAATAACGTTTGTGCCGGAGGATATTTGGATGTGATCTAAATGTCTATTACTAGGAAAATGGATATAGACATAGCTAAATGTCTTACAGAAAGGGAAAAAAAAAAAAGAATGTGTGTTACAAAAAAATAGAAAACAGATAGATAGTAATTTATAGTACCCTATCATTTATGAAAATTAAAAACAGAGAACAGATACATCAAATAATACATATTAAGTCCACTTGTGTTTCATGTTTTAATGGGTTCATCAAAATATATGATGAACTAAGGAGATCTGAAGAGAAAGGTTACAATTAAATGAAAATTGTTGTAAGGACATTAGGCAACAATAATCTGTGATGTGAGGAATCTGCTTTTTTATCTCCTTTGCGGACCCGAAATAAAAATAGAATGAAAAAGCAGAATTATCCTCATAAGCACTGTAAGTGAAAATATTAAAATGCTTATGACATATAACAAAGTATAGAATTTGTACAAAGGAAAACTGAAAGTGAGTTGAGCTTGAGAGAACTGCACAGAATGTAGAGGAAATGTATGTATGTATGTATCTATCTGTCTGTCTGTCTATCTATCTATCTACCTATCATCTATCTATCATCTATCTATCTATCATCTATCTATCTATCTATCTATCTATCTATCTATCTATCTATCTATCTATCATCTATCTATCTATCTATCTATCTATCATCTATCTATCTATCTATCTATCTATCTATCTATCTATCTAACATCTATCTATCTATCTATCTATCTATCTATCTATAAATATATGCAGTAAAATAATAAAGATTGTAAAAAAGAACAGTCAATAAAAATCGAACATTGATAACTGACTCCCTTAAATTAGAGAGCCATTTAAAATTGTAAAGATGGCTGGCTTGAATCAGTAGATTAATATGTATCACCATGTTTCAGGAAAATTTAATAAAGTCAAATCAAATCAAAATATACTCTGGTAATATACAAAACCTCCAAGATGAAGAAAAAATATTATGGATATTAAGGCAGGAAGACAAAGTTATATGAAGAGAGTAAAATCCTCAATACCCTCACAGCTCTTCATAGCTATTTTTAATATCAGAAAATACAAATTTTTCTGGGAAATATTTCCAAGGGAATAATGCAAACTGCCAGAAGTAATGTAATTAAAATTTATATTTTTTTAATTAAAAGATAACAGCAAACAGATAAATCATGTAAATCATATAAAGATATCACTAGGGTTCACAATTACAAACTAAATATAGTTATAATTTAATAAAGGTAGTTATGTGTTGCAGATCATTGTAGTACATTTGCAATGTGAATAATTGAATTCAGAATAAAATTCATACAATTTAAAATTAATTTTAGGTAATTTAAAATGCTTTAAGTTCTTAAGCCCCTCAAATATCTTGAGGGTAAGTCAAGTCATGCTTACTTAGTTCTGCTGTGGATTGTTAGTTCAGGCACAAGAAGCATGTTCCCAGTAAATTTATTTGATACCACAAAGTAATCAAGAAGTGTTCTGGAGAGGGAATCAAGCTACTTATTTGGTTAATATCAAAAGTATGCAAAATCTTTGTTCATCAGCGTGGGGCTACATAACCTGAAAGATTATTTTTTTCAATTTTTCTATTCATTCACTATTCTTTTAGTAAATGTGCTTAGATCATTATTTTCTTGTCAGAAGTGTCCTAGATAAGGCTGTTTATGTATGTTTATTAAACAGTGTTGGTATATTAGGAAAAAGACGTTGATTAAAGAGGGAGATAAAATGAAAAAAAGAAGCTACATAATTGTCAGCTGAAGAGATTGATAGTAAGTTTTATTTTAAAGAAGATTTTGTTTGGATTTTATGTTAATCATATTGCTAACCTTCTTTATAAAACAATTTTCATTTGGAAACCTCAAATTTACAGCAGAGTTAAAAAATATAAAAAGATATATCCTCTGTATCTATTTGCCAAAATTTATTTATTGATGAAATTTTAATATTCTGTCTCTGTGTGGGTGAGTATTTTCTCTCACAATCTTTCATGACCTCTCTCTCTCTCTCTCTCTCTCTTTCACACACACACAAACACACACACATACACACACACATTTTTTCCTGAATTACTTGAAGCTTTTTTGGGTATACCATGCCTGATATTAACTAAAAATAAGAATTATTTTATACAACCATAAAATTTAACATTGTTATTATTCTTTAATCTTCACCTTAATTCTATTTTGTTAATTTATTTAATAATCAATAATGCTCTAACAGCATTTTCTTCTCTTCACTACTGCACTTGGTTGTCATATAATATTCCCTTTAAGCTGAAACAAATTAATTATGCTTAGACTCCAATTCTGCATTTCAGGTCAGAGTATCACATAAGTAATTTGTGTGTTTTTCAGGTCCCATTTGTTTTTCATTCATGACTTTAAGTTTGTTCACACAGTCAAGTGCTCTGTGGGGTCTCCACTATATGTTCTCTTTGCAAATGATAAGCAGTCCGTGGAAGACATTTAAGACAATGAAAATAACCTGCTCCTCATACCTTCTGTCTGCCCTCCCCACTCATTTAATACTCATTGATTATTCTTGCTTGAAGCAGTCTTGCTATGATGTTTGCCAAATGATGATTTTTCAACTTCAGCATTTTGTTTTTATAAATTTATCAGTTACCTTTCTCTTATAAGGAATCTACCTTCATCATAAATTTATGTATAGCTTGCTTGCTTGCCTTCTTTAATTCTTTCCTCCCTTCCTTCCTTCCTTCCTTCCTTCCTTCCTTCCTTCTTCCTTCCTTCCTTCCTTCCTTCCCTTCTTCCTTCCTTCCTCCTTCTCTTCTTCTTTCTTTTCTCTTTCTTCTTTCTTTCTTTCTTTCTTTTTCTTTCTTTCTTTCTTTCTTTCTTTCTTTCTTTCTTTCTCTCTTTCTCTTTCTTTCTTTTCTTCTCTTTCTTCTTTCTCTCTTTCTCTCTCTCTTCTCTTCTACTGCCTTCCTTCCTTCCTTCCTTCCTTCCTCCTTCCTTCCTTCCTTCCTTCCTTCCTTCCTTCCTTCCTTCCTTCTTTCTTTCCTTCCTCCCTTCCCTCCTTCCCTCTTCCCTTCTTCCTTCCTTCCCTCCTTCCCTCTCTTCCTTCCTTCCTTCCTTCCTTCCTTCCTTCCTTCCTTCCTTCCTTCCTTCCTTCCTTTTCTTCTCTCTCTCTTTCTCTCTCTCTCTCTCTCTACCTGCCTTCCTTCCTTCCTTCCTTCCTTCCTTCCTTCCTTCCTTCCTTCCTTCTTTCCTTCTTTTTTCTTTTTTTTTTCTCTCTGTCTCTCTCCCTTTCTCTCTTTCTCTCTCATTTATAATGCGTTGCTGTTCTTAATTAGAGCAATATTCAAATTGTCTCATATTTGGCGAGAGGAGGCCCTTCAACAGCTTCCTGTGTCCTTTTTACATGCCCATTTAAAATTTTTTTAAAATTATTTTTGGCATAGGAGCACGTTTCTACTCTCAGGTTCAGTGAGATGCTGCAGGATCATCTTAGCTCTTTTCTGCCCTACCCTTGAGTCAGCTCCTTCCAAGAAACCCAGTTTCTTTAGTGGGAAATGAAATTTGCATGTCAGATGCGCTTATTGTGATCAGAGTGGCTTTGCTTCTAGGCTCTCTCCTTGTACTATATATAGAAAATATGTATTCATAATTATCCTTCAACTTTTATTCTATACCCACAGGATTTGTTGTCTCCACACATTTCACATTTGTATCTCCCTTCTCCCACAACACAGTCTCAAAAATATCATCACATTTTCTTATTTTTCTATTATTTATTTCCATTATCTCTATACAGTGATGGTGTTTTAAAGCAATTAATGCAGTTCCAAAATTGTTTTTGCCTGATTGGAAGTAGATTAAAGGACCCACTAGGACATTTGTACACAGTAACCTGTATTCTTCCTTTATGTATTTCTGGGTATATATGCTATGTTTGTAATAAATAAAATTTAATAAAATTGACTGTGGTAATTGTTGCAAATGCATGTAAATATATTATAAAACATTGAATTGTATACCATAAATAGGTGAGTTGGATATTATGTTAATTATATCTTTAACTTTTTTTTTAAATGAGCAAAGGACTAAAATTGACATTTCTCCAAACGTAATATACAAGCAGCCAGAAAGCACATTAAAAAAAGATGCTAAATATCCTTCCTTTTTATGGAAACACAGTTCAGAAATACAATAAGAAACCACTTCACACCTCCTTAGATAACAAAAACAAAACAAAAGTCAAAAAAAGTGACAAATACATGGAAAAATTAATACCCTCATATGTTCCTGGTGGGAATGTAAAATGGTACAGCTGCTATGGAAAAATAAATTTGGCAGTTTCTCAATAAGTTAATATATAATTAGTAATGACACAGCGATTTTATTTAGATTCATACCCGTAACACTAGAAGACAGGTGTTCAAACAGAAACTTGTGCACTAAATGCTAAATATTTATAGCATCATTATTTTCCTCACAATAGCCAAAAGTTGGAAACAGTCACATGTCTATCACATGATGAATCAGCAAACCAAATATGGTATAGTCATAGAATGAAATAGTATTCATCTATAAATAACAGATGAACTGCTGATATATGTTAGGGCGTGGATGATCTTTGATAGCATGTTATTTGAAAGAACCCAGACACAGAGCCCACATGTAATATTTTTTGATTTATATGAACTATCCACAATTGACAAATACCTAAAGACAGAAAGGAGATTAGTCATTGCCAGGGTTTGGGAGGAGAGAGAATTGGTATAACAACTTTATGGATATGAGTGTTCTTTTTGGGTGAAGAAAAATTCTGGAACTAGATAATGGTAATGCATGTGAATATACTAAATGCCACTGAGTTGTACATATCAAAATGTTTAAATGGTGAATTTTGTCATGTGAATTTTGCTACAAAAATCATTGCATGAAATAACAGTAAGTAAAATTTTCATATTTATTTTATGCATTATAATGTTTTCTAAGAAAATGCTAACATGAGCAAAATGATTTAATTCATTGTTTTAACTGAACTTGCATTCAAATATATAATGTAGGTAATGTTAAAAGATCTCTAGTGTTTGAGTTTTGTCTTTCATTTATTCAAATCTGTTTATTTTCTTGAAAAGGAAACAATTCCACCTATTTGTTTTTTGCTCAATCATTATCTTATTTAACATGAAGATTTTTATTTAAATGTATGTCTTTTTCATATTTGTCAAGGTGTTTTATCCATTCTAATATGATTTATTGAAATAAAAGCTTTGGATAATTTTTCAGTGCCAGGATTCTAAATAGTCTTTTGTTTGGTTTTGATTTATGTTTAAGGTAAATGTAAATTGTTGATAGTGTTTTTCTGTATGTCTGTCAAGTATACTTAAAAGATTAAATTAAAACAGAAGGGAAATATTCCTGGTTTGTGAGGCAGAACCATTTAAACTATTCCCATTGGGATAGTGATCTGTGACAGTGAGATAGTGTCTATGTTATGCAAATGATATTAAATTATGACAACAAAGAATTCAAGTCATGTAAAAGTTTAACTTTAGAGAGTTGTGTCAGCAAGATGGTGGGCCAGAAAGCTTGAGGGCCTCCTTCTGTCACATAGGGACCATGATAACAATGATATAATAACCATAATACCTTTGTGAGACTTCTAGAGTCCAGATGAGAAGCTACATTTCCCAGAGCAATGTAAAACCAAGAAAAGATTCTGTCAGGAAAAAAAAAAAATATATATATATTATATATATTATAGATATGTATATATATGTATATCTACACATATATATGTGTACATATCTATACATATATATCTATACATATATATGTGTGTATATATACACATGTATGTCTATACATATATGTATATATATACACATATATATAGATATATATGTATATCTATATACGTATATCTACAATAATAACCACAAAGAAAATATCTACCTGTTATCAGTCATAGCTCCATGAATAGGCTAGTCACTATCTTGGCATTCATTTCCTCAGATTGGATAAGATTCTTGAACTACCTGTAGATGAAGTATTTCTGAATTAAGATTTAGAGGCCCAGAAGAAGTGATAAGACAGCTGTTTAACATGACGTTGATACTCAAGTTAATGTATAAATGCAACGCAATTATCTTCAAAATATCAGCAGTTTTTTCTTTGTTTTTCATGAGGTTTAATAGACAGGTTCTGCATTTTATGGGGAAAAACAGAAAAGGTCTTTTACCATCATAAACAAGTCATACCAGATATCAAGTATTATAAAGCTAGAATAATTAAGATTGTGATATTGATACAAGAGAAAACAGAGTGACAAAAGGAAATAAAAGAAAACCCAGAAAGCATATGTACATATGTAGAAATTTGTTGTAACATGTAAGTGGCAACACTGAAGAGTTGTGGGTAAATTTTCGAACTACTTAATAAATACTTCTGGAAATTAAGAAAAAAAAACAGCTGAATTTATTGGGGATAATACTGGTGGAAGTTTTTGCATGTCAATTCAAAGTCAAGGCTGTGAAATATATTTTGTTTAATTCCTTTCCCTGTAAATTCTAGGTTGGTTTAGAAAATAACTACATTGCCATTTTGAAGACCGAATTACAATAGAAGCAATTATTTGCGAGATGTCATGGCAATCAGATAGGTGGCTTTACCAGGTATCATAACACCATCAGATGGGGCCTCTTTGAAAGATTAATTGCCTTTGCAGAACTCTCCCCTGCCTTCCACTTCACAGCTGGCATGGTGGAACAAATGCAGGTGCTTCACAAATGTCCCCCAAAATTCCAGCTGCACCACTGGAGCCTGTGCATCAGGTTGAAGTGTTGGTGACTCATTCTCTCATCTTCTTACTCTCCTCTACTAGATCTTCACCCACTCATATTATGCCTTATTCCGTTACACTTAATCCCTAATTTCTTTTGTTAGATCTCTCATGCCTATAATACTTACAGTGGCTTTAGTTTCCTGACCAAATCCAGAGTGATAACATGTGAGTTTTATTTTTTTTATGCACACTTACAATAATTCAATATGTATTATAGATTTAAAATATATAAAACAAATCTTAAAATTAGAAAAATATGAGAATATATTTTAGATTTAAAATAGGTAATATACTTCAAAAATGATAGATGCCTAACAACTAAAAGAAAAATTATAATATGTGACAAATTGAAATGTCTAATTCCTGTGTTTCAAAATATAACAAAATTAAAGAGAGAGTTAGAGTCCTAAATCTATAAAACACCTAAGAAGTAAAAAGAAAACCACAGTAGAACAATGGATGGAGGTGGGAAAAACAGGACTTTCACCAGAGAAAAAAGCTGAAACATCAATGAATAATGAATATGGAAATTGTGTTATAAATCACTATTTTAATGGAAATCCAAATTAAGTCCACAAAGACAAACATATTACACACTGGTCAGATTGGCAGCAACCAAAAAAAAAAAAAAAAAAAAAGCATTGACAAAACTGAGTATTGACAATGATTTGTACCAGTGATAAGGATGTAAAACAAGTACTGTTCATTTATAAAATAAATTGACATTATTTAATAAAGATTAAAAACATTCTCCCTGACCTTGTAAATGAACCTGTGTATGTATTGTGTGTTTGCATACACATATATACATGTATATATATGTGTATATATATGAAATCTCAATGTTTCATTTCTCCTTGTTAAAAAAAGAGATTAGTGCCATTACGGTAAATTCATTGACGTCAAGAATTTATAAGCTAGACAAGATCTATTTATAATCATTTAGACTCTTATCATTATTATAGACATTACAAGTGTCAAATTTTAATTCACTCTCTCTTATTCAATTCTTAAAATTAAGATCTTTAATTGTCATTTATTATTACACCTTTGAATGAAATATAAAACAAAATAGACTTAGAACAGCCCCCTTTCTAGGGGTAAACACACAAAATTAAGCAATAGATACAAAATGCAGTATATTCTAATAATAAAGATTGCTATGTGACCACATACTACTATAGCAATATTGCTTTGTCTCCAAATGCACATATAGAAGAAGTAAGTATCACTTTATTTCTGTAATTAATGTAAGTATCCTATAAGACTTCAATGCCTCCAGGCCCTGAGAATTAATATTCTCATTAATTCTAGGAATATTTGGTCTGGGTTTATTCTCTGTACAAATCATCAGTCAAGAAACATTCTTGATATGTATAATGAGCATTATTACAGTTCTGCAGCTTCTTAAGCCCAAAAACATTTCAGGACATTAGCTGTCTTGAGTGTTGGTCTAACTGGCCATGCAAAGAACAAGCAGGCCATGAGAGCCTGGGGATCCACATCTTCTTGTGATTTCCCTTTCTGGTGTAAATTTTCATAATTATTGCAGGCTCATTTTCTTCTTTCTACTCTTTCTAATATACTTTTTTTTTTTTAATTTACTGAAAACCCATTCTTCCTCAATGATTTTAAAATTTTGGAGACAAAAGTCCAGAAGTCCTGCTGACATGACTAGTTTTTTAGTTTCCCTGTGGACAACTCCCTGAGGCAGAAGGCATGAACCAGCATTCCAAGAATTATGAAGAAAAAAAATGCGGTTGAGCAAGAAGAAAAAAGCTTCCCAAAGTGTATCTAAAAAACTATCTGCCGCAAAAGTCTAGGATGGTAAGGAAAGATTATATTTAATCTGATAGCTGAAGTAGGTGGGCAAAAATTGAGACAGAGAAAAATGCTGTTTGAGAATCTGTAGGCTTAGAGTAGACATTTACGCTTGTAGCTGGGAGATTTTCAAAATAACCAAAGCTTAGAATATGAGGAGGTAAAAGAGATGGAGAAAAATAAGACAGGCAAATAAAGAGCTTTGGCTTCTTTGGGAAATGTTTAAGCAAGGAAAAGACAAGGTTGATTTGCATTTTAGTAGTCTCACCTGATTTCAAGCCAGAGGAAATCTGTCACACCTCTCACTTCTAAAATGCTTCTTTTCTTCCACAGCTTTTATTGGGCTAGTAATCTTTCCACCTGCTATTTATTTTATAATACAGGTGGCAATTCAACCAAAAAAATATCTTCGCAACATTTGGAAATATAAACTAATTTTTTCTATCCTCGGTACTTCTAGTTCATACTTGTTCCAGAGTTTTGTATCAAAGTCCATGCCTGATAAATTCTGATGAAAGTTTATTAGATACTGAAGAAAAAAATATATTTATTATTCATCTTGAGAATTTCAAGCATGAAAACAAATATTTGAATAAATTAACTATAAAATCCTTGAGTTTATTTAAAAACAACTTTAAGAATGTTCCTTTTATTTAAGGATTACCATATCCTAAAGGGGGCATTTTAAAATATCCTCCTTTTTCATTTTAATTGCAAGAGCCCTTACTGTAAGGAAATGCATCTATGCTTTTGCTATCAAACTTAATTCAAGTCTACCTGCTTTTGTGTCCACTCCTATGAGTATAATTTTCAGTAACCACTCAACGAATACTCCTGAGGATTAATATGAAATGAAAGCTGGTTATAACAATCCCTTCAGAACAGCTTTTAGTCATTTATATATTTCTTCTTGATCTTACTTTTTTAGGGCTGAAGAAATTTTACCAGGTTTTTTTAAAGTTCCTGCAAGGCCAGAAGGCATTTCTATATTATCAGCTCCCTCCTCTCAACACTTAAGTCTCTGATCTCATGTATCCTCACTCAGCACCTCCTCACCTCTACCCTCACAGAACCTCCCCAGATATTCAAGAAAATGCCCCCACACTCCTGGCTCAGGGCCTTCGAGCTTGCTGCCTATGCCTGTAGCAATGCTTGCCTTCAATTATAGCCACACAGCTTGCTCCCTGTGTTTGTTCAATCTCAGTTCGAAAGGTCTTTTCTCAGATGCATTTTCTAACCACTCAGTATATCATTACAACAGTCTCTAGTTCACTTCTGTAATTCTTATAACCTTTTCATAATTTTCTAAGTATTTATAACTCAAATATACTATATCATTGTTTTTAATTCTTATTTTTGCTCTGCATTGAAATGTAAATTGAGATAAAAAAATTTACTGCTCTATTCACTGCTCTATCTTAGGGCTTAGAAAGTGCTTGGAAATAATATGGTGAAGAAATATTTGTTGAATGAATGAATGAACCTTTATATACATCAAAATTTCTTGTACTTAATATCTATTGGGGCTAAATTTATGTTTATCTTAACTATATATGCAACCAAATTTTATTGTACGTATACTTTATGTACAATTGTGTATCATATACATGATTTGCTTCATAATTTAAGAGTAAGGGATAATACATGAAAAATGCTGAATTAATGTACATCAAGCTTTTATCTTACAGATGTATGCATAAAATTGAAAAGCCTTTAACAAGTAATAATTAGTCCCCTCGGTTACATACAAACACATACATACCACATGTGCATGTGCTGTGTTATTCTGGATATCAACCATTGATTAATGTTATTATGGCATTAACATAAAAGATCAAATAATTCTTAAAGAACAGAATATTTATTTTTATTTTTTATTATTTTATTATTAAACTCGTAAACAGACTCAAACTTGTACACACACACACACAGGATTTAACTTCATCCAACCAATTTTAATATGCTGCATTTCATTTTATTCAATTTAGTTGTCTTAAAATATCTTGAAAGTTTCTCTTTGATCTAATGGTTGTTAGAAATGTTGAAAATTTTCAGATTTTAGATAAAATCTAGGTATGTTTTTGTTATTAACTGCCAACTTAATTTTGTTATGTGTCAAAGAACATCATTTTATTTTATTTGACCTTTAAAAAAACAATGTCTTAGAGTATCATCTTGTGGATTTGTCTGTTTCTCCTTTCATTTCTAACAGCTTTTTGCATCCTAAATTTCGATAATCTATTTCAGATGTGTACAAATTTAAGATTATATGTCTTCTTAGAACTATAATCCCTTTTATCATTATGCAGTATTCTTGTTTACCACTGATAGTATTTGTTATTAATCCTAATTCTTTGGATATTAATATTACTATTCCAGTTCTTTTAATTTGTGTTTGCATGGTATATCTTTCTCCATCTTTTAATTTTAATTTTAAATTTAAGTGAGTTTCTTTTAGGTAACGCAGTTATCTCTTCTTTTTTAATCAAGTGTGATAATGTTAGCATTTTACACAAATGTTGAACTCGTGTTTTTACATTTTATTTTATTGTCATAACATTTCATATGAGATCTACCTTCTTAAAAATTTAAGTGCATAATACAAAAAATTGTTATGAACTCTACATACAATGTTGTACAGCAGATCGATCTCTAAAACTTATTCGCTTTAGTTAGCTGAAACATTATGAATATTAATTTGTTTTTCATCATTTCTTTCTTCTTGCCCCTGGAAACCACCATTCCACTTTTTGATTCTTGAATTTGAGTGTATCTTATATAATTATAATCGAGATCATAAAAGAAATATCAGCATCCCGTGTTCATTGCAGCTTTATTCTCAACAGACAAAATGTGCAATAACCTAAATATTTATCAACAAATTAACAGATAAAAAAATGTGGTCTGTATACACAATGGAATACTACTCAGCCTTAATGAAGAAGATTCTGCAATATGGGCAACATGGATGGAACTTGAGAACACTTCATAGGACATAAGCCTGTCACAGAAAGGAATCATTTCTTTGTAATTTAATTCATAATTGGTAGACTAAATCTGCTAATTTGTTGGCTGCTCATACTTGTTCCATCTATTTTTTTTAATTTTTATGCATTTTTCAGTTATTTGGATATTATCCCTTTCTGTTCTCTGTTGACTTAATTTTAGTGGTTGTCTTAGTATTTACAATATATATCTTCATAAGATGAAACTCTACCCTTGATATTTATATGTGCGCTTGATATTTTGTGAAAGAACCCTCTATAGTGTATCACTGATTCTTTCACATCACTTTGATATATTTGTCACAGCCTTGCCTTTTATATGTCCTAAAAACAAGCAATGCAGTTAAGCAAATAGTTATATTAACAGTATTTAAAAGTAAGAACAATAAATTTTAGCCTTCATCGATTCATCGATTCTATTCCAGAGCTCTAATCTTTTTTTTTTTTTTGTAGATCAACATCTTAATTTGACATATTTTCCGAAAAACAATTTTAATATTTTTGTAGAGACAATGTACTGGTAGTGAATTCTGAGATTTTTCTCTGTGTAAGGCTTTCTTGCCCTTTCATTTTTAAAAGGTCTTTTATCTGAGTATAGATTTCTGGTTTGAAAGTATAGGTTTCTGGGTAGGAACATTTAATTGTTTTCTTTCAGCATTTAAAAATATTCCTCTAAGATATCGTTTGCATAATTTCTGACATTTTAAAATATTTTTTTCTTGTTTGTTTATGCTTCTTTTTTCCTCTGGCTACTTTTAAAATTTTCTTATTGTTTTGGTTGTCAGCATTTGAGCATGATATGCCTAAAATATGTATTTTTCCCTGCTTAGCATTCTCTGAGCTTACTGCTATGTTGTCTACCATTAATTTTGGAATGTTTTATGATTTTTTAAATATTCCTTCTCCTTTAGTCCCTTTTCTCCTTTCAAGATTTCAATCACATTTAAGTTAGAACATTTAATATTTTTTTACAGCTCTTGAATTTTCTGTTGTTTATCCTCTTTGTTTCAATTTGTATAATTTCTATTGACCTCTTTAAATTCACTGATTCTTTCCCTGACTGCATCAAAGTTTTGATGACCCTATCAAAGGTATGCTTCATCTCAGTTGCTGTATTTTTATTTCTATTCTTTTCTGTTTGATTCTTTTTTATAGTTTCCACCTCTTTGCTGAAACCATATATTTAACATGGCACACATCTTTTTAATTAGAACCTTATTTTCCCACTGCAAATAGCTTATTAAAACAAAGCAGTAGACAGTGTAAAGCATCCTAATTTTTTTTTTTTTTAACTTTTTTGGGAGTAGGGTAGGTCATGGAAAGAGTAGGGACAGATGGAGACAGCTCAGAAGTCAAGACAGCTGTATTTACCCTTGTTTTCCTGAGCCAGCTGAGTTAAAGGCCCCTCAATTACATTTCATCGTGCCGCTGTAAATGCCCATTGTAACTACGAAGAGTCCATTTGGCCTTTTGATGTTGTGATTTATGAGGAATAGGGACTTAGTCATTCTGATGAGCAAAATATATTTCTTATATATGTGGTCTTTATTCATAGTTCTTCACTCACAGCTCCCAAAACCCTTGAGATTAGGTATTGAGGGTGATAAAGGTGGCTTTTGTTAAGTAAATGAGGTGACCTTTAAATCACCTAAGATGGGAGTTGGTGACCCAACCATGTGATCTGAGGGTTGAAACTTTCAGTCCCACAACCCCCACTACCTACCCTCCTCCTGAGGGGAAAGGAGAGGGACCAGAGCTTGAAACAGTCTCCAGTGATTTCATCTATCATGCCTATGTAATGAAGCCTCCATGAAAACAAAGAACCAGGTCCAGAGAGCTTCCATTAGTGAACACATGGAGATGCTGGGAGAAAGGTGTGCCTGGAGAGGGCATGGCAGCTCCACACCCCTTCCCATGCATGTACCTTCCATATGGCTGTTCCTGAGTCATATCCTTATATAATAAACAAGTTGTCTAGTAAGTAAAATGTTTCTCTGAGTTCTGAGCTATTCTCGTAAATTAATTGAGTCCAAGGAAGAAACCTCTGATTTATAGCCAATTGGTCGGTTGTATGGGTAATAATTTGGGCTTCTGGCTGAGGTCTAAAGATAGGACTGGGGGCAGTCCTGTAGGACTGAACCCTCAACCTGTGGAATTTGATGCTGTGTCTGGGTAGGTAGTGTCAGAATTGAGGTGAAGTGAGTTGAATTTTGGACACTCTGCTGGTACCCTGAGAATTGTTTGTTGGTTTTTGGGAACCTCCCTCCCCCAGATTGGAATTTGTACCAGAACCTATTTAGGCCCCCACAGAGAGAGGACAAGAACCTAGAAGGAGCTATAAGGGCTACTAAGAACTTGACACTATTCTTTAGTACTCAGTACAAAATAGAGCAGCCAGGTTCAGTCTGGAAGAGTGGAGTCTCCTGACCAGCCATGAAAGTCCAATAATGGTTGAAGAGGCTACCCTGAGCTTAGAGGGCAGCTGACCCTAATTTGGGAGAATTTAGTGGGAAGAAAATCCAAGGAGTGAATTCATGGTAGAATTTATTTTTATTCTCTGGATCATGACACAGCAGGGAAGAAATGAGTCAAGAATATTTAATTCCTGGTTTCGCTGTAAAGTTTCTGCCAGCCAATTCTCTCCTCCCACCTGACATATTTATTAACATATAATTTATTAGAGTGATTTAAAATTTCCTGTGAGACAATTCCACCATCTGTGTCCTATCTGAATCTTGATCACATTATTACTTCATCTATTCTTAGTGTGTTTACTCTTGCCTGTACATATGTGTCATATTTCATTTTAATGCTGACATCATATGTAGGAAAGAAGAGACTGAGATAGATAATATGTATATTTGGGGATAGGCACACTTGTCACAATGCAAAAGTATGTGTCAACATAGTTAAGATTTGGGCTAGTTTTGTAGTGATGAGCTATGGTTATCATCAGTGTACCACATCCTTCAAATTTCTGTAGAAATACTTTGTATTTAGATGGGGGTTGATATTCTAGAGCAGTGTCTCTCCAGTGCTGAGTTCTAGGTCTTCCCTTGTGGCATGCCTCACAGAGTCTCTCCATGCTCTTTTTCTTCTCCTCTTCGTTAATAGTATCCTCATTTTCTTGGTATTTGAAGCTTTTTCACTTCATGGTGTGATATGGTCTTAGAAGTGCATTCTCTAGTTCTAATTAAGCCTTGGTATTAACACTAAATCATATCCGTAGGTTTGGAAGTTATTGTTTGCTTCCTTGTTCCTATTGCCCCTCTCTTGACTGTAATGGTGGGTCTAATGCATAACCCAACTGCTTTCCATGGAATAGTTTTTGTTTTGTTTTGTTTTTTAACCCTGATCTATCCCATCAGTTGTAATGAGTTTTCACCAGTACCCTAAGGACTTCAGTTCTTAGTTGCCATTCAGTCCCAGGAGTAAGGGTTTGTTCAACAGTGGGTAGAAGGGAGGGTCTGTGCGGAGTGTCTTGTCCTACCTGCACAGCTACTTTTTTCTAGCTGAGGCTTGCACCACGTGGATGCTTCTGGGTACCTGCCCCAATTGTTTCTTCACGTACCCAGGGGTGTTCATGGTAAAATTATGCAAGAAGACATAGACTCCAAATTCTTCAGCTCACAGTGGTTTCATACTGCCCTGCGGCCTACATCAGCTTTTATCAATTTACAACTATTCTAACTAAACTCTTCCCTTTGCATCTACTGCAGGTGAACGAGTCCCTACATCTCTTCTTCCACTGCATATGTTATCTCTCAAAGATTTTGTATTATTTGTTTGCTCTGTGACATCATCCCTTCAATGGGTTCAGAAAGGTTGTGAATTAAAGTTAGCTTAGCTTCAAACATCTTAATGAGTTAGGATGATGTGCCTTCCAAGTCTCTATAATCTACATTGAAAGCTGTAAAAATGATAGGAATTTGAAGGCATAAATATCCCTAGAGTGTCTTCCAGAATAAAATGAAAAACCAAATTCATGCTTTCATTACATTATTTCCCAATCATGTTAAATCATATTAGTAATATAACAATTATTAATAAGCATGATTTTATAATATTTAAAAAGAGCATCTTAATATATGAGAAATTTTAGCCAATTTCTTGAATTTGAAAAATGAATGATAGACTATTTACTGATGAAGTGAAGCAGAGAAAAATCACAGCCTGTATATACGTGGAGGTTTCTGAAAAGAACAAAGATGCCGAGCTGCTTTTGGAGCAGAGGTACTCTGGACTTGGAGACAGCAAGTATGTGAGGGAAGGAGTGAGAGGTGGAGGCAGAAATCAGAAGTACTAACTGAAGACTTGAATGTCATTTACATAACAGTGTATTATGGATTCACACTTCCCACCCCTGGCTTTATTTAGAGATTACAGGACAGCTAGGAATTTGCCTACCATAAGAATTAAAAAAAAAAAAAAAAAAAAAAAAAAAAAAAAAAAAAAGAAAAGAAAAGGATTCTCTTCTGATGCATTATGCAATCTGTGGAAAAAGTGAACAGTTAGTATGGGTGCAGCTGACTTTAAGAATAGTCTTCCTTCTTCTGACATTTGGATACCCCCTATAATATATAAGGTTGTTCTTCTCATACTTACTGTAAAGGGAAATCTCTTTGTAACCAACCTTTTCTTATTATTACTATAAAAATAAGAATTTTAAAGGCATCTTTACTATTTACTATGTGCCAGTACTTTTCTAAGGTAAGAGCCATGAAAAGACAAAACATTTATCGGATATTTGAAAAGGCCAGAAATAGAAGGCAAAATACCAAGGTTAAAAAGGCAGAAAAGTTGACTGAAAATAAAAATAGGTATGTGATGAGTTAGAAGCAAATATGTATTTTTTTAATTTAAGAACTCCAATTATTAGAAAGTTTACAAAGATCTTGGATTCATAGTGAAAATATATGAAAATGGAATGATGTGAGAAGGAAATTATTTTGGAAATATTAAAGCATGATTTCCAGAATTAAAATATAATAATATATTTGGAAAATAGTTTTGGTAAAATACCCTAAAATATTTGAAAATAATAAAACCACTTAAATTTGTGTAAAAAATGAGACAGAGACTCAATCCAAGAGATAGGAAATAAAAAATTAAAATGTATAAATAATATTTTTGTCTTTCAAGTTTAATTTTTCCTACATTATAACTTCCAATGAAATGCATTTGTCTTTCCATTAAAAATGTTGCCACATCTCACACCCACATGTATATCTATCTATGTCTCTCTGTATATATATATGTATATATGTATATACACACATATACATAGCTATACAGATGCAAATATACATACATCATGTGTGAAAGTGTTAAAGTAAACATCAGCACTGCAGAAAATTAACCCATGTACTCAATTGCCTCTGGAGAGTCCTATGTATGCAGAGGTATGGATATAAATTTTTTTCCTTATTATTAAAACCCTGCTGTGTTAATTTTTATCATTTTAATATATTACTTTGACCAATACATTAAGAAAACCCAGAACACTCAGTACACTTATTTATATTCTGGCACAAGTTCTTATCTCTTCACCAGTAATATTTTGTGGATCACAATATGATAAACACTGTCTCACTATCATCTTGAGCAACTTTCACAATCTTCTGATTACATTTGATTATAGTATCTCAGTATAGATCATTTAGTATCTGGTTCAGAATTTCAATCTCATATTCGGATTTTCACTTGCCACTGGTCAGGCTTCAGTATGAGGATTTAAAATGAGGATAGAGAGGTTTTTTTTTTTTTTTTTAAATGACTTCAGCTTCACCTTGGAATAGGAGATTCACTCTGTCTTATTGGCTCTGTATTGTCTGATGGGTCTGGTCAAGGTAGTAAAGAGAAAACATCCCAATTAGTTCCCTGACCTTGAGGAGCATCTCTTAGCTTTGTAAAAGAAAAACGAGGGACTGCTGGACAAAGCTAGGGGACTTCCTACTACATTCTTGACACACATCCAGAGCACGTGCACCCCCCCCCAACACACACATATGCACACAGCCACATATACACTTCTGAATTTATAATTTCTCCTATGTAGGCATTACCTATAAAATCTGAAACAGTATAAATTGATATAATTCTTAATTATTTTTAATGGAAATGTCTGGGCTGCACATGTTTATGGTTCTGTTTTTAGCATGAGATCTTGAAGTCTCTATCTCTGTGTGGAATCCCAGCAACCAACAGAACCCAACTGGCCACGTTGCTTGTATGACCTGCTCATTTTGAGACTGTCTTCCTGTTGCCATGATACCTCTCAGTCATTTACTGCTTTATGATTGTTAAAAAAAAAAAAAAAAAATATATATATATATATATTTCATCTCTTAGGGCCTCCTTCTCCTCATCTCTGAAATAAGAACATAAAAAATTATTATTTTTTTGTTTTGCAAGAATTAAATAAAATCAAACATAGAAAGTATATAGTGCAAAGCATGGCACATAGTGTTTGATAAATATTATGATTATTGTTGTTATAATCTCAGTCTTCACAGCTTGCATAGATGTGAGTTATTTCCCCGCAGCTCCAAAAAAAAAAAAAAAATAGTTTGCTGGAAAAATCACATTATAAATAAAAAATAAACAAATAGGGAATTTAGTTGAAATTCTATTTGTCTAACAATGTGACCTTAAAAAAGCTATTTACAATTTAGTTTTCAGTTATCTCATCTGAAACTGAGAGGTGTCTATGATATCTTAATATCTAATGTGTTTTCTAATTTATAAATTATTTTATTGTATTTGAATATTGTCCTATTTCATTAAGATTACTTTTTTTCTTTACATTAAGAAATTCTCCTAATTTCTCCTCTAAATGAATCTAGTAATAGGAGCACTCCACCAGCAAGCTGCCTGAGTTAGTAGTTCCCTGCATAACCTGACAGCAGTGACAGGTCATTTCCAAAGAACTGATAGTCATTTAATCCAGGAAGGTAAGGTCAGGTTAAGAGACCTGGCAGCCAAAAAGGAAAATCACCTTAACTGGCAGTTTCAATAAAACTATATGCTCACAGGGAATAGATTAATTGAGCTTCACCTCCCTTTCTCTCAATCTGTGCAGTGAGTATTCCAAGAGTGGAGGAGGTGACATGTCTTCTATTCTACACAATAGAAAACAGTGTGATTGGAGGAAGGGATGATTTTTACTCTCTGATTGGAATGATGTTAAGCCCACTTGACTCTAGCATACTAAAGCTTTTATTTTCCATCCTTAATGTAGAAATAAGTATAAAATGTCCACAGTGTCTCCAGGACTTCATTAGTTTATAAACTTTGGTCTAAATATGTAAAATAACTTTTCATCCAATATCACAGTTTAGATTAGACAGGATACTTTAATATGTCTTTGTGAGACTAAAGAAATGTTTAGTAAACATATAGATATAGATTGAAGCCCAGAAGTGTGTCCAGGCTGCAGATGTGCATTTGGTGGTTAGCCATGTACATGGTATGTAAAGTAGGAATTGATGAGATTAATTAAATGAGCGTGTGTAGAAAGAGATGAGGGCATAGACTGAGGCCTTAAAGGCATTTTACTTGAAGATTTATAGTAAGTAAACTGAAGAATTCCAGGAGAATGTGGTGTCATGACAAATGATGAAATAGTGTTTTGGTAATAAAAACATGTTTCTCTGGTTTTTCTTCTGGATAGTCAAGAAAGATGAGGATGTAAAAGTATACATTGAATTTCTACCTTGGAGGAGCCAGAGCTAGAATTCTTACTAAGTGAATGAAAACCTGATCGGATTTATTAATTTGTTAGTTATTTCAAACACTATTTCAGGAGCTCACATGCACTAAATAATATTTAAGATTATTGGAATAAAACTGAAAATTAAAAAAAAATAAAAAAATAAGTAAAGAGACAGGAATTCCTGCCTAGTAATAATACATGAAGTGAATAATTAAACATAGTGTGATAAAAGTATAAGTGCTATGAGAAACATAAGACAGACAAAATGAATATAAGTTCTTATAGGGAGATTACACTTTTAGATAGCATGACTCATAGTTTTCTATTGTTCTTCTAACAAACTACAAAAACAGTAACATAAATACCAAATTATTATGTTATACACCTGAAAGTAATATAATATTGCATGTCAATTATATTAATTTTAAAAAATTGTGGCTTAAAACACCACAAATTTATTGTCTTATAGTTCTTCATATCAGAAGTCCGATGTCTCACTGAGCTAAAATCCAGGTGTGGCTGCATTACTTTGTGTGGGCTCTAGGAGAGAATCCATTTCCTTGTCTTTTTCATCTTCCCTCAGCCTTCTCCACCTCAATTAATGGTTTCACCAGCCAGTTTTCTCAGGATCAAGAATTGTGAATCAACCTTTCTGAACTGTTCCACTCCTCATACTGCCCTGCAGTTTCCTCTCTTCAGTGCAAACTGGGTAACAATTTTATAGCACAAATCAGATCGTATCACTTACATGCTTAAAATTCAACAATAGATTTTCATTGCAATTGTAATGAAGCACAAATCCCTTTCTGTGACAGACGAGACCTTACCTCCTTCTCTACCTTCATATAACCATACTGTCACCTGGTTCCCTATCTGCAGCAGCATTAATTACTTTATTTTTCTGGTCATCAAACATTCCAAACTTAGATCATTTAATTATGCTCAGAATGCCTTTCCCTGGATCTTCCTATTGCTAGGTCCTCTCAGATGAACTGAACTGGCTCTCTGCGAATCTTTAGATAAAGCACACTTCTTTCCACATACTCACTAGTTGTTCCACTGACTTTTAATTTTCATTTTTGTTGAGTTAGTCATTCTCTGAAGTTATTTATTTGATGTATATTTGATACCCTACAAGATTTAATATCCATGTTGCAGGGATTGTTGCGTAGTTCTGGTATGAGATATTTCTATGTTATTTATATGTGAACTGTGTATTCTGGCAGTGGACATTGTGAGTTACTTCCAGAATGGAAGTGTAATATCTGTCTTATACTTTACTCTATTTTTAATTAGGCCTTAGACTTTGTTGGCACATGGTAGGTCAGATGTTGACTGATATGAATGCACAAGAGTTTCTAAAGAAACATTACTTTTTTTCCCTTAGGTACAATGTGATAATTGTGATAGCATTACATCTGTAGGTTGAGAATCAACAAATAAAATTTTGATTTAACCTAAATATTCATTGACTTATCACATTTATCTGTAGACTCAAATGATTTACTTGGCTTGTGCTTATGTGTTATTGGAAATATCTCTATTGGAAATCAATTGTGACTGTAGTTAAGAGAATTCCTAAAATTTTATTGGAGGAAAGGATTTGATAAAAAGTATTTATGTATTTATTTATATATTCATTTATTTATTTTTACCACAGTATATCTAGTAACCATCTGTCACTAAACATAGTCATTATGATATTATTGACTCTATTCTCGATGCTAAATATTTATTACATCTCCATGACTTATTTTATAACTGGAAATTTGTAATTTTTAATTCCATTCACCTTTTATGCCCAACCCACAATCCCTCTCCTCTCTGGCAACCATTCATTTTTTTCTCTATGAGTCTATTTCTGTTTTCTTTTTTTTGTTGTTTTTTAAATCCCACATGTAAATGAAAACATACAGTGTTTGTTCATCTCTGTCTCACTTATTTCACTTAACACGAGACTCTCTAGATCCATTCATATTGTCAAAAGTGACAAGATTCATTGTTTTTTATCACTGACATTCCATTGTATATATGGACCACATCTTCTTTATCCACTCATCTGTGGTGAACACCAGGTTTGCTTCCATATCTTGGCTATTATAAGCAATGCTGCTAAGAACATAGGGGTGCATTTATCTTTTTGAATTATTATACTTTTATTTTCTTTTATACCCCAAAGTGGAATTTTGTGTTGTATGGTAGTCCTCATTTTAATTTTTTGAGGAATCTCCATGCTGTTTTCTATAGCAGCTGAACTAATTTAAATTTCACCAGCAGTACACAAGAGTTCCCTTTTCTCCGCATTCTTATACAAAAGTCTTTTAATAAGTTGAGTAGTTCTGAAAGACAATCCAAGAATGGTTCATTTATTCACAGAAAACAAACAAACAAAAAATACCATGTTGACTGTGTCTTAGTCTCTTTTCCCTGGAAAACAAACATTGTGAGGCTTGGCTTTGATTCAGAACCTTAGGAGTCTTCAATTTGTGATGAAGTATTTCAAAGGCATTATGCATCATCACTCTCCTCTAGAGCACCGTCCAGTATCCTCCCACATAACACAAGTTGTACAGCAACCTGCACAGCAGCTTGACCCTTACCTCTCTTCTTCTTTACCATTGTGTTACCCCAACCTAAACTCTACAGGTTTCCCTTTGCCTGCCACTATCTATTTACTAGCTCCTGAAATTCCTTTGTTTTTTTGGCTATTTTCTTTTTTTGATCAGGGCTTGCACTTTCTGCTCAGTCTTTGATGACACTTGATCCTTTTAAACCTGGAGGCTAATGTTTAGTGGCAGCAAATGTGGAGAACAGCATCACCTTGTCAGGTGCTTGTTACAGACCAGGTCATTACATGAGGCCATTCTTAGCACAGAAGGAAAGGGCTGCTTCTCCTATCCAGCAGGGTATAGGTAAGTCTGGGTGTTCAATATTAATCCCATTTATACAAATATCTCTTTAGATCTCAAAGTTACACTCTTCATTAAGAGAGTCATGACATATCAAGGCTGCACATTTAGTCTTCACTGCAGCATTCACCAAGACTGACTTTCAACACAGTCTTTCTTATAGCTGAAATAGTTAAAAATTGCTTCTAATATTGTTAAAGAATTCTTGAGGGTTTTCATAGCATGCTTAAGGATAGAGATAATTCGTGCTGAGCCTCCGGCACGCACACGCGCGCACGCGCGCGCGCGCGCGCGTGTGTGTGTGTGTGTAAGGTCTCCTAAGTCTGGAAAAAGCAGACACCTCACATAATACTTTTTATAATTACCATTACTTCTATACTAATCAAGTGCAGTCACTTCCGACTTCTTACCTTGCATCTGAGCTCCTTCCTAATTAAATACTGCTGAAAGCCTTAGTAAATATGATGCCAATGCATGCCAGGGATTATTGCTCATCCTAATTATTCACATAAAAAATATCTCTATTGACTTCAGATCAGTAAAAATGGAAGCTGAAATCTCATTCTGAAGATTGGTTTGTAGAGTCACTTTTAACCAGTTGTCTTAGCCTAAATTTTCTTGAAAATTCAGCCAGGGGTATAGCATATATGGTAAAGCCTGTTTTGGGGTGGTGGTGCTTGAGGGGTGGTTGCTGCATTACCAGGGTAACAAGACTGAGGAAACAAATATAAAGGATGTTCTGGGTATGGAGAGGAAGAAATGCATTTGTAAATAACCATGCTGACCACAAATTCACAAGGGAATGCAGGCAAAAAGTATATCTTTGAAAGAGTATGAGGAGTACTGTCCATTGGGCTGGAACAGAAGGAAGGTCATATTTTTCTGGCCATTCTTTCATTGTTCAAAGTTTACGACATAGGTTTTAAAATCCCTGCATTTCTGGACTCTGTTAACTGGCCCTACCTGGCAGCTACTGGGGAAACCAGAACCTGCATCGTTCTAATTGAACTGGACCAGAGTGCTAGAGCTGCCTCAGCGGCACCTTAGTAAATATGCTGGTGACCATGACAAAACTCAATCTTTATTCTGAGGAGTGGCTGAGACAACCATTTGAGGCTGGGGAAGATGGTGGAGTTGAACAGATAAGGGAAGGAGAGTAACCTGGATGCTCAGACTATTAATATTATATCACAATTTTAATTAAAAATATTTTGATTAAAGAGTATCTTTGGAGAAATACACCAGTAATATGTACATTATTCAAAATAAAAAAAAAATACTTGTTTCTTTTCCATTTCCTCCTGAACCATTATCAACTATCATTCTTTTATTTTTCTTTAAGAAAAAGTGTTTTTTGTAGTTTGATCAGAATTAGCATAGCAGGCTTGGGATTTTTTGCACTTTATATTTTGCATGTAGCAGAATTCTCCCAGAGTTGACCAGGCAATTGTGCTACTATGATTTCTTTCACAAGGGTAACTGACATTCCTGGGTCCATGCCTCCAACTGCATAATTCAAGAATTTTAAATCTGCCCAAAAGTCCAGAAGTCTCATTCAGTTGTTGATAATATCTATTCAGTGTGGCTTCACAAACAGTCTTCCTTCAATCAGTAGTATCTTATGCACAGATTTCTAGTACACAACTCCTAGTTCCCTTGAAGTTATTAAACTTGCCTTTGAAATTGGGACTGCCAGTGTGAAAATTATGTCTATGCCAAGATTACAAGCTGTGGATTACTTAGTTGTCTACATTGCAACAGAACCTCTGTTTTAGCGAAAATGTACTGAGTTTCAAATGGAAGTGGAGAAAATATTTCACTATCTATTTTTACTTTGCTGTTTAAGCAGATACTTTGTTCTTCTGTCTCAGTGATTGCATTGAAGGAATTCTTAAACTTAAGCCAACAAATTTTTAACTCTGCACTGAGTCAAGAAGTCATAGCTTAATAATACTTCTAAGGTATGCATCAAGTTGTGTTTTTTTCTCAGAAGATATTTTCAAACTCTTACTCCTTTTTAAAGCAAAACCAGCTCAATGGACTGAATGCATCCACCTCAAATCTACCTGTTGAAGCTCTACTCCCAAAGCGATGGTATTTGGAGACAGGGCCATTCTTTGGGAAATGATTAAGATTAAATGAGATCATGAGGGCTGGCCCTGCTTAATGGATTTCAAGTCTTTATAAGAAGAGGAGATAGAGATACTGTGCCTGCTGTGTAAGGACACAGGGATAAGACACAGATAGGCTTGACTCATGTTTAGGCACAAATTTATGTTACTGCTTCCTACAGTTCCTTAAACTTACTTATACAGTAATTTTTACCTCTTCTGCTGAAAGAGCTGTGTGGCCCAGCCACATCACAATAAACTGACAACAACTTTAGTGGAAAATCAATTCTGTAAGTATAGATCCAGGCAATTAATAATATAAATCCCCAACATAAAAAAAAAAAAAAAGTCAAGATTAGATTGCTCTCTACTTCCTATATAATATGCTTCAAAAGGATTTTGATTTAAAACTGACATAATCAGTTTACTCTTGTTTACTATTTTTTAAAAAACTTTATTATGAAAAAATTCAAAGGTATATAACAATAGTTAGAAGCATATAATAAAACCTCATATTTGAATCACCTGGTTTAAAACTTATGGCTAATCATACTTCATCTATACTCTACCTGACTTCCCCTCTAGTTCCATTGCATCTTTAAAATTTGTAGAATATTTTGCTAAAAGATAATGTTCCTGTTTTAGAAACATAAGCACAATATCATTAGCACACTTCAAGATTAACAGAATTTTCATATCAAATATCAAGTCAGTGTTCAAAATGGTAAGTGAAAACCTTGATCAAGTGACTACACAGTGATTTGTAATTTATAAAAAGTGAAATAATTTTATTTGCTTTACTTTTTCTTAGTAGTCACAATCTTTAACTTACATCCAAATGAGTTAGCTTCTTTGCATAATAAAATGTTCCATAATATATTTATTTATCTACAAATGTACCTGAATGTTGTGAATTGAAGCTACTGAATCTAACTTATTTTAACATGTCATTGAGAGAAAAGTGTTAATAAATTATAACTTTTCTTCATAAAAATGCTGAGAATTATAGAATATCGGTTTGGGGGATAATTTTATTTGCATGAAATAGTATGCTAATTCTAATTTTATGTATTGGAAATTGAACATATAGTCAGTAGTACAATTTACAAAGTTAAACATATATTGTGTAATGACATTTTTAAAACTTTTATATATTCTATAATATTAGTAGATAATACATAAATATCTAGTGATCTGTTATCAACTAATATTTCATTCTTGGAGGGGAGGCCGTTGTATCACTCATAGTGGAATTTAAGAAAATCAATCTCTCCTTCTCTCCCTCAACCCCTAACACATGCTTTATTTTTCTGAGGCTCTTCTCTGCCTTTTTTATGCATTTTGTCTTCTATAGCTGCCTTTGCATGATGGTTAGATCTGTCATAAGAAAGTAGAGAAGAATGAAGAATAACTATGTGATGCTTAATTAATGCATAGATTTATATTAAAAATTGATAACAAGATGATATTTTATTTCTTAATATTCACTGTTTGTTAGATATCCTTTACAACTTTATAAAATGTATAAATTGACAGCAAAATAAGTAATTATTAAGGAATAATGTTAGCAATTTAAGAGAACACTGAAGTATAATTTCCCCAACTATTGTTCTTTAACCTTTGGATCAGAAAGTAGAAATTACACACAGAGAAGTAACTAATTTACAATATTTTCATCTTTAGAAAATTACAACAGTTCTGCCTATAGAAATAAATATTATCTGTAGATAAATTTACATATATGATGTAATATGTTATCAATAAATTATATAATTGAAATAATGGAGAAGAGATATCTCAGAGATTAAATACATAACCAAAATTATGATTAGTATATATAAGTTTGTGATTATCACTACAATCCTTCAAAAGCAATGACTACGTGAGGTTGGAAGTTGACTCAGCTAGTAAAATATATTGCATATCAGCTGTAAAACCTGGATCAGAGAAGATGTATTTTTTTAATATGTCTTTCATCTTCAAGTATATATATAATTAGGTACATACTGATACATTCATGTGTGTATTTACATATAGTCCTAGTAAGTACACACAAAAATTGTGGTAATTCATAAACAAGTTAATTGTGGCCTCATGCACACTCTTGGAAAATGATTGGGATTCCAGGGCCATATATTTGTTTGTGTTTTTATATGCCTTCCAAAAAGCACTTTTATGTTATTGAGAATACCAACTACTTCATTCAACAAACTTTTTTCATTTGCCTAATATATGACAAGCACTAAGTTATGTTTTCGGATTTAATAGTGAAATAAGAAGGTTGTATTATATAAAAACTAGGGGCTATGCCACATCTAATTGTTTTTTAGTATTCTATAACTTTCTAAAAATTAAGAACTGATCTCTCAGTCCCGTTAAATAGTGATGCAATAAATTGAAAATAAGTCTGGCTTCTCATCATCCCTTTAACAGAAGGGTATTCTAATGCACAGACATATACAATATAGAAACAATTTCTTTATGGATCAGGATTTTATCACTATCTTGTAATAACAATGAGTATGATTTGTAGTAACTCATGATGAATGCATTTTGTATTTCAGTGTTATATTATGAACATTTAAAAATAGATCACAGTTAAATATGTTTTTATCAAACATAGTTATAAAAACTGCATTAATACTTAAAGTCTGCATTGTTATCTTAAAAAAAACTTGGAATCATTCTGCTTTTTGAGAAACTTCACAAAACATTTTTCTAAGTGTCAAATTTAATTGCCTATGATTCATTTTTGACAAATCATGTACTTAAATCAATGAGTCTTAGTCTTTTCTTTTTAATTGTTGGCAGCCAAAAGCCTCATATTACTCATATCCTTATAGATAAAATTTCCACATCCACTGCTGTTGAAACCACATCCTGAAGATATGGTAGATTTCATCAATCTACATACAAAGATAAGGTGATGGAGCTGCTAACTGCACCAAAAAGATCACCTTTGGATGAATATTGAGAAAAGGTGAAAGTGGGTTTAAAATGAATGTTTAACATTCATGACATGAATGGTGGATATGTAAAAGAGGTTCCAAATACTGTTCTTTCAATATAGAAGTAAACGATATGACAGAAATTAACTGTTAACTAATTCAGAGTTTAAAAATTTTTCAGTATACAAATATTGACCTGAATAAATGCAAATAAGTTTTTAAATATCTAATCCATTTGCTAATAAAAAGGATACTTTATGACAAGTAAATTGACTTCTGCATACACATAGAACTACATGGTTTACTGAAATTGTAAAGTTTGAAAGTAACAGAGTGTTAAATTAGCTCCCAAATGTGACTAATTTATACACTGAGAGTACGATTTACATTTCTGAATTTCAGACACATCATAATCGTAAATAGTCATCACATTGAGGTAACTGGATAATTATTTTCTTTCTCAATATATACATATAGCTATTAAGAGGTCATATTTCCTTAGTGTGGATAGCTTTCAGATATATTTCAAAGCAGAGACATTTATAAAAGCAGAGCTCATATTTCCTACATTTGGCAATGACTATTTAATAGTACAAACACACACAAAAAGCAATGATAGCTGACTTTTATTTTTATTTTGTACTATGTGCTAGGCAGTATTTTAACGAATGGCACTCATTTAATCCTTACAACAGTGTTATGAAGTTGGTTCTCAATGTGGAGGTGAGATGACTAAGACATTGAGATGACTAACTCTTGGCAGGGTGGAGGGTAAGGATTTGTCTTTGAATAGTTTGAGTCCAGAGAGGACAGTTAACGCCTGCTTTTAGCCGCTCCTCAAAATAACATCAGGAAGTTTTGGTTGAAAGGCAGCCTGATGATCACAAACTACAGAGTCATTTTAACTACTTAAAAAAAGAAATGATGTTTCTTTCTAAAACTTAAATTTCGGAGATGAGGCGAACAATGTACAGATTTAAAAGCAAACAAAAAAACTACAAGTATCATTTTTAAGACAAAATGAAATGTTGAAACATTATAATTCTTAGAGAACTTCAGTGGATATCTCAAGAATGCTAAGATTATTCACAAATGCAAATTATTCATGAGTCTACAAAAGTATATTTAGTTCAAGATTTTAAGCTTAGTGGTTGAGGCTAAAAATCCACCAGTGGTAATAGTTCATTCAATGAAGAAACAGAAATAATACATACATATTTTTAATTTTAGTTAACTCACTGTCCATTTGTCCCATTAGAATATAGACGTAAGTCATAACATCAAAATATGCATCTTTTGAAATATCTGTGTCTTACATTTAGGTACTAGTTTGTTGACTACAGATATCAACATATTTTCTGTACCAACAATTTGGAAATAAGCTCTACTGCTGTTTCCTTGTTACAATTCTGGGGTCAAGACAAGCAGATAATATAGTGGAAAATTAGCTCACAGCCAAAATCTCTAGAGGATAATTTTAGTAAAAATATAGTGTAATAAGGTACTTTGCCTAATTAAAATAAATTAGACCAAGATGGACTAGAAGCTGCATAATATATCGTGGAAGTATGTGTATATGAAGATTATACCAATATATATGTACCATAAATGGAATATAATGTGCAAATATTTTATTTTAATTTTTCAGTTTTATTAAACTGACATTATTTTGCTTATATGTTCTGTGAATTTCAATAAATTCAGTGGACTTTAGTTATTTTTAACATATTCTATAGTGTACATAGCCATGGTTACTTGAATATATTTCCTTGATAAGAACAAAACTGTAAATAGAAATGAAATGTAAATTTATAGTTAAAATATTTTATTCTAAAGTCAAGCATACAAAACGTGAGCATGCATTTATTTTTGTGTTTATTTTTTAAAATAAGTATAGTAAGCAAGCATGAAATAGAAAAGTGGATAATATGTACATCTATATTACCTACACTTGCATTTTATCACTTATTTTTAAATGAATTTCAAAATAACTTATTCCTGCCATTTTTAAATAAATAAATTGAAGTTATAGCACATAAACATTTCCTCAAATTTGTATTGCTAGAATAGTTACTATATTAGTGATAATAATATTAATAGCCTACATAGAGTACTTTTATACAAAGAACTGTTTTATGTCTTTACTTTTATCCTCATAGCACTTTAAATCTTTTATTATTATTATTTTTATTATTCCCTAGTTTTATTTCTACAATGATAATAATAATCATTCCTATTATTTTTATGTTTTTATCAATGATAAAGACTAGAAAAATATATTCAAGCATAATATAAATTTTTAATATGTATTTTGGATAACATTTTCATAGAAAAGTTATCCCCTACTTGTTAAGTGGTGATAATAATTGGTTATTTATCTGAAGGAGAATAGGTATATTGGTGTATTAAGCACCTAAAAGAAAGATTTAAATAGCTATTAGTTAAAATTTTCCACAATCTACTGATAAAAAATGCAAAATTGAATTTAGGATAATAGGATCCTATTAATACAAAGGAAACAATAACAAATTCCATTTGGAAGTGTATGTGTGCATGCATATATAGTACATATATTACTTTAATGGTCCAAATTATTTACCCATTCCCATGTCTATTTCCTCTGCAATGTTGCTGCTTATCCCCTCTAATCAAGAGGAAGAGCATGACCTCCTTGATTCTCAGCACATCCATATGACTTGCTTTGGTCAATGTTAGTAGAGTATTGAACATACACTTATATATTTCATCTTCCTCTCTTACTTTTCTTCCTTTGCCATGACAGTATTCCTGAGCTAGCCTTCTAGAGGAAGAAATACATGGACCAGAGTTGTTTCACTCTAGTGTCCCATCTCAGCCCAGGCCATAATAGACTGACAGACAGCCAGTTGGCCCTGAGATATGTGAGACAGCCCAGCCAAGATCATCAGCACTGCCTCGCCAACCTGTAGTTGTTGCAGATGCACAAATGAGCCAGGCCAAACAGAAACATCCCTGATAAAAGTACAGACTCATGAACCCAGTAATTATTTTTTCATAATTAATTTTGGTGTGTTTTGTTATGCAGCATTCTTATGTCAATAGAGAAACAGCATAGTGTGTTAGAAACATATGAGGTAGAAAAAATATGGAAATAAAGGTACCATGTTTCTATTATTGATTACCTAACAGAAAGTGATAGCATCAGAGATAAATCTAGAGGGCAAGTGAATTTAAGGGGTAGGGGGAAGGTCATTACTGATATTTTGGCCATGGCAATTTTTGTTGAGTAGGACTATTTAGAGGTGTAGAACATTTAGAATTATTAATTTCTGACAAATGCTAGGAGTCCGGACCTCTTAATATGGTGACAATCTAAAGTGATGTTATATGTTCGTGGTACTTACATGTGTTCAAGATCAAAACAGATGCTCTTATATATTCTTACTAACTATATGTACTCAAGATTAAAAAAAAACATGAATATAATACAAGCTATGATATGGAATTCATGAAAAAAAATCAACTTATTGTTTTTATTCTCAGTATGATAAGTTTAAGAACTGAGTATTTGTGTCCCCTCCAAATTCATAGGTTGAATCTCTAACCTCAAATCTGGCCATATTTGGAGCAAGGATATAATGAAATATAATTAAGGTTAGATGAGGTCATAAGAGTGGGGACTAATCTGATAGGATTAGTGTCCTTATAAAAAGAGATACCAGAGAGCATGCTCCCCACGAACACCCATTTGCACTCGCAGAGGAAAGGCTACTTGAGGACATGGCAAGAAAGTGATTGTCTCCAAGCTAGGAAGATCCCTCATCAGAAAGTCAACCTTTCAGACCTTGATTTGGGACTTGTAGCTTCCAGAATTGTGAAAAAATAAATTCCAGTCTGTGGTATTTTGTTATGACAGCCCAAGCTACTAATAAAGTAATTTTGAGCTGATTTTCATTTTAATTTGTATTTTATAATATCACTTATGTATTTGGAATAACCAGTAACGTGGGAAAACATTTGCAGTCTCTTTTTAACAAAGACTTATTATCTTTCAAAATAAGATAATACAACTGTGAACACTTGGCTTTATGCCTCCTGCATAATGCCATACTCATGCAATAGTCAAATATATCAAATTATATTTTTCATTTTTTAGTTTTATTTTCTTAATTTTGTTAAATTTATTGGGTGATTTTGATCAATAATATTATATAGATTTCAAGTGTAAAATTATATGATGTATCATTTGTATATTGTATTGTGTGTTCACTACCCAAAGTCAAATCTCCTTCCATCACCATTTATTTAACCCCCTTTACCCTTATTTTTCTGCCCCAATTCCCCTTTCCCACTGGCAACCACCATACTGTTGTCTGTGTCTATAAGTCTCAAAGTATATTTTTCAGCATTAACATTTTTTTCATTATAGTATTTAGTGTTTAATTGCCTAAATTTGTACATATGGCAGTTAAAAAGATTCATTTCATAAACATGGATGTGCAAGAAATATTATTTTGTCTTTCAGTGAATGAATCTGAATTCTATTTAGAATCTTCTCTCCCTCTGTCTTAGAAATTTACCCTTAATGAATACAGGTTCTTTCCTCATATTATTCTTGACGGGCATAATAATCTAGGGCTCCTTAAGAAAAATAAAGTTATACTTTTTGGTTTGGTTGGGTTCCCCCACCCCCTTTTTTTTGAAGGTGTGGGTTGGGGTAGGGGAGGGAAGGATCTTTGTCCTGTTTGTCATCTAATGATACTAGTGGGAAATCCTTTTGTTAATATTCATTGCCTTTGCAGAGTACTGTACATCATCCTCACCCCAAGTACTCCCCTAATGCATTCACTCTCCTCCCAGAAAAAAAGCTACTCTCATAGGAGGACATCTTTACCATCTCAGCACTACTGCTTCTGCTGTTTGATTCATAATGAGTGCACAGCCACACTGCTTCATTATAATCTGCCCAGGATTGAAGCACTATTCCAATATGCATTTCCTCCCAATTTCTTGTTTTGTTTTGCTCTGATACACATTTTCCCAGACTCCTCTCTGCATGCTATAAGCATTACCTTTGGAGCAGGTGGAGGTGAAGGAATGATGGGAAGTTTCTGCTGTTTTTATCAAGAACATACACCTGTTTCCCACCAAGATATTCATTTGATTTTATTACAGTCTATAATGTATTCCCTGTTATGTTTGGCATGAAAATTATTTAGAGGCATACATTGTTTTATTGTGCTTCACAAATACTGTGATTTTTATAAATTGAAAGTTTGTGATAACCCTGCGTCAAGCAAGTCTATTGATGCCATTTTTCCAGCGGCATTTGCTCACTTTGTATGTCTCTCTCATATTTTGATAATTCTGCAATATTTCAAACTTTTTCATCATTATATTTGTTATGGTGATCTGTGATCAATGATATATGATGTTACTAGGGCAAAACCCTCCACTAGCAAAAAGATTACAACTTGCTGAAGGCTCACATAATAGCATTTCTTAGCAATAAAGTATTGTTTAATTAAAGTATATACATTGGTTATTTTTTAGACATAGTGCTATCACAGACTTTAAATAGACTACAACATAGTGTAAGTATTTTAAATGCATCTAGAAACCCCAGAATCTGTGTTACTTGCTTTGTTGTGATATTCACTTTGTTGTGGTGGTCTGGAACTGAACCCACAAAATCTCCAAGATACTTTTAGATCAGTATGTTGGTTTTGATATTGAGAAAACATTCTTTTTTTTAAAATTTTTTTACCAAACTATTCTTTCAAAAAAACAATCCAGAATGAACCCTTTGTATTTTATCATGCTATCCATTCACTGATCTATTGAGAGAGAAAAAGATACAAGCTAAACTGAATATGGAAGAGGAAATGAAAAGGGTATTCAAAGGAAAATAATCAGTTATATGGCAAATATTATCCTGCTAAAAATCAGCGCTTTGTTATCAGCCAGTGAAGTAATCTGAAGAGTACGGATTAATTTTGTGCAGTGGAATTGTGGTAAGAGTGAAATAAAGACCGATACCAAGGTAAATGATTATTTTTAAAATTGTCTAGAGGATTAATTTCAAATCTAAGGTGAATCGGACTCATCCTTCATAGGAAGTGTAATTTCAAACTGAGGCGATCAATGTATGTGTGCAATCAGATAGGATTTTTGCCGTATGCTTTTAACGTGCTGTCTCAAAGTTGGAAATATGGTGCAATTGAAACTGCTCCTTTTGTGCCTCTTTACAAATTTGCTTTGGAAAAGACAGCTGCGCCTAACTTACTATAAAGAATCTTCCTGTGAACAGGGTAGAGGTGTGTAGCACAAAGCTAGGATAAAGAGAAAATGTGTGATAAGACAAGGATTTGAGGTTTGTATCAATGCCTTAAATATAGGAAAGGAAGAATATAGGACTTGTGTCATTTTGAATGATAGTTCCACTTTACCTCAATTGTGAGAATACTTTTAAATGTTGATTTCATAAGTTTTAAGCGATTGTAATTTTATGTTTTAGTATTTAAAACGATAGTACTCATCTTTTATATCGTTTTCTGTTTTCAGCTAATATATTATATCTGAGTTTGTGACTATGGGGGTGATACATACAGTGGAAATAATAGATAAAAATATGTAAAAATATGACAGATTTTGGATATACATCTGTCACATAGTGATCCTTTCTGCTATTTATGCACATATCTTTCCATACATTAATTTCTGTTCATTAATTCTAAATGAATTTGCCTTTTAGTTTTTGAAAATGTTACCATCAGATAGTTTAAATTTAGTTGAGTTTAACGTAAAATTGAATACCATAAAAAATGGTGTTATTTGTGATTTTTTCCCTGCAAAAAATTTCCCCAAACTTATGTAAATAAACAAAAATGAAATTTTGAAGTTAAAAGTATAAAATCATGTAAGGCAAATATAAACAATATAACTAAAAGAATTTTTTAGGTTTTCCCTGTTTTCATATTCATCTTAACTATCTAAAATGTATTTCCTAACACAAATATTTAGATCATTATCTCTGTATGCATTGAATATGAGTAAGCCGTTGATCTACTTAAGAATATGACCTCATGTATAGTTCCCCTTGATGTATGATTCCTATAAGTACAGTCAGGTTCAGAGCCTTTCTTTCTTCTCACAATATTACTTACATGACAAAGGAGGTGAAGGATTTAGAATAAAGTTAATTAAAGGAATTGGGATACCACCAATTATACTTTATCTCTTTACAATCCATAGAATTTTTCTTTGTAAAACCTACCATTCTTTCTAATTGTATTTTAATATAAATTAAAAGAATAAAATCTAAATCTTCCAAGTCTATTTTCCATAAACATAAAATACCTACTAAGATACGAGTGTTCCTGTTAGCATATCTGAAAAAGAACATAAAGCAAAATTTGTACATTTGGGATTCTTATTTATTTTTTTTAAAAAAATATCCTATCAAGATGCAAATTAATGAATTAACTAGGATGAATCAGACTAAATGTTAAATTATGAACATTACCTTTTATTTTTTATTTTATTTTTTTTTTTGCTCTTGATTTTTTTTGGGGGGGTGGAGTGAGAGATCATTTTTTTTTTAATGTAAATTCAAAGTTATCCAAAGTTAATTACAAAATGTCCTTGTCTACAAGGAATTCATACAGAGTTTGTCTGAAAATAAGTGGCATAAAACAGCATTTTACACTTCTGTGTAAATAGGACAATTGAATATCTTTGCACACATAATATCTATCCATACATTTATATCTTTACTTATTTCTACATCTATCTATCATCTATCTATCTATCTATCTATCTATCTATCTATCTTCTATCATCTATCTATCTTCATCTGTCATCTATCTACTTACCTGCCTATATATCTACCACTCTTATACCCAGGATGGCATTAGAATATCATCAACCAAATAAGAATTATACAAAACTAAGAGAAGGAGCAGATAATCATGAATAAGAGTTGTCAAACAAAATAATGGAAGGTTATCTTTGGTTCTCCTAGGCAGAGTCTGAGACAAAGGCTTGCATGCAGGTAGTTTATTGGGAAAGTTGATCTCAGGAAGTAGATATAAGGGGAAAGCAAATGAATCATGGAATGAGGAAAAGTCTAAATTAGGATGTATTATTGATTTTGCCACTGCAATAGGTGACTGGCATTTGATCCCATCAGAAAATTATAAGGTGTGTTTTGAAATACATGTCAACATTCTTAGCCTGGAGGATTAAGAAGGGATAATTTATACATCATAAACTCCTGTTCATCAAGAATGGCAACATAGTTGGTAATAATTCTGATCTAGAGTTAAGCATGTATTGATGTAGAATATTTTCTTGCTAGCAATCTACATTCTAAGGATAGAAAATCACCAGAACAAAAATCATGAGGTACAGAGCAATAATGCCAGAGAAAATGTGGTCAGTACAACCCTGCCTAATATGATGAGGAAGAGGAGAGCAAAGAGGATTTTAAAGTGTTACATAATAGGAGTCAATACAATCCTATTCCTTGAATCATTGAAATCAACTTTTGCCCATCAGTAAGCTAATTCTCAGGCGTGATTTCTATCTGGAACTAATAAAAAAGATCTAACAGTACATGAAGGAGTTCTGATTACAGTAGTTTGTCTTGGAGAAGTCATCGATAATCATCTTCTTCCACCTTAAATGCATAGTTTGATTTTCTTAACTAAGAAGCTGACATGCCTAGAATCTTTGCTGATAGGTCCACTTGAATATTCATCTGAGCCCTTAGTTACTCTACTTGTGATGCTCCATAATCACTGATGTTGGTCATTTATCATCATCGCAAACCTGGAAGCACCTAGAGGTACCACAATGAATTTACTGCTTTCCAAACATACTACTACTTACTACACAGTGCATAAAAGTATCTTAGCCCTCATGCTTATCAGGATCCATATGGGTATTAGTAGAATACTTTTTTTTTTTTTTTGCTTTTTTTTCCTGCTCGCTCACTTCCATGAGGAACCAAAATGACTAGGAATTATTCATAGCTTTAAGTCCATAGTAATCCTTACAATTTCATTTATTAGATGTGTACTTAGATGCTTCACATTTGCGGACCCAAAAGTTGAGAGTACCAGAAGCACACATTCCAGTGGTGACTCACAGGGATGATCCTGAGAGGGGTCAATGTTATTTTTGCTCCTTATTGCCTGGACCTATGTATTTTAGCTATTTGTTACACAACATTATATATCAGCTTATAAACAGCAACTTGGAGAAAATGTCCCCAACTCACAGAGTGTTTTCCTTAGCTGACACATTAACTCAGTCTTTATAAATCATTCTGTTAGGTTGGCAACTTCTGAAAGGTGAGATACATACAAAAACAAGTCTCAAGATCATAACTCCATACTCATACCTCCTCTGCCAAGGGGCTGAATTCATCTAAATCTTTTCCCCATTGATATCTGGTGGCTGTTGCTGGCTTTCAGTTTTAAAGTTTCTCTCCACTTGGGATTCTCCGTGTTTCTCTCCCTATAACCTAATCTTGGATTTCTCATAGTTTGTTGATTGTGTTCTAAAAGTATGTGTCCTAAGAGAAAGTAAGCCAATCAAACTCTGTACTGTTTATAGGACCTTGCTTTGGACACTGCTACTTCTATTGTAGTCTACTCATTAGAAATGAGAAACTAAGACTGGACTCTATTTTTGAGGAGAGAAAAATCATCTTCAAATATTTGTTGAATAATTGACTTTAAAAAAAAAAAGGTTTAGACATGTTTTAAAAACATTACTCTCTGACCTCTGGCCGCACAAAGTTGACTGTTCCCCACCCACTCCCGCACGGCTCCAGTAGCACTGTGCTTATTCCAAGCTCCGGGCTCCACTCAGCGAGCACCGCAGTACCTTCAGGTGCCATTGTGACCATCTACCAGGACTTCATCAGCTATGGTGAGATATTCTCTGACATCTTTACAAGATCTGGGAGACTGTGGGAGACTTGGAGGTGGAGAAGCAGATGGTCAATAGGACAGAGGGTAACATTGATGACAGGCTCATTGGTGGAAATGCCTCTGTTGAAGGCCCCAAGGGCGAAGGTACCTATAGCACAGTAATCACTGGTGTCAGTATTGTCATGAACCATCATTTGAAGGAAAACAGTTTCACAAAAGAAGCCCAGAAGAAGTACATCAAAGATTGCATGAAGTCAGTCAAAGGAAACTTGAAGAACAGACCAGTAGCAACGCAATTTATGACAGAAGCTGCTGAGTACATCAAGCACAACCTTGCTGTTTCATAAACTACCAGTTCTTTATTAGTGAAAACATGGCATGATTGCTCTGCTGAACTACCCTGAGGGTGGTAGAATTTTAACAAATTTGGCAATTGGGATTTACTATTGTCATAACTGGCTGCTGCTTTTCATCTACACACCAGGACTAGGATAAGTGGGATTGATTTTATCTTGAGCACTTTATTTTGACTTTGATTTATTTGAAGTGGAGGCATTGTTTTTAAGAAAAAAAAAAAAAAAACATGTCATGTAGGTTGTCTAAAAAAATGCATTTAAACAAAAAAAAGAAAGAAAAGAAAAAAATGTGCTTACCACTTCCTAGGACACATCCTCATAGAATCTATGAAGCAATAAATATTTTTAGTATTGTAGGACATATGCTCTCTGTCCATACTATTCAACTCTGCCATGATAGCTTGAAAGCACTTACAGACAATGTGTAAATGAGCACACATAGCTGTGTTCTAACATACTTTCTTTACAAAACCATGTTAGCAATAATTGTCTTTCTGCCTCTAGTGTGTTGACCTTTCATCTACTGTACCACACTCATGTTTGAGGTCATGAATCAGATCCTCAGAAGAGGTTCCTTTTGTAAAACTTTACGTATTTTGTTTTTTTCTCAGTCTTACAATCCTAGACCTAAAGAGAGAAGTTCTCTGACTGTCATAACTCAAATACAATGCTGCAATAGAATAATCACTATTGCCACTCTCAGTCCAAAGAGGGGGAAATGGGAGGCCTCTCTGAGACACAAATTGTTAGTGATTCTGAAACGCAGCTGGGCAGAGGTCACCAGCTGAGTAACTTTGTTAGCCCACTGCTGTCTTTAAGATGCTGGAGGGTCAAAAGTTCTCTTTTCATTTGGCACTGTCTCTATCTCTTTTAGTTCAAGCTGAAATAACTGTAAAATTTTGTGGATTTTCTATAAATAAATTGGTAGTCCACTCTATTATACAAAAGCCACATTAAATTGTTTTCTCAAACATAGGAACTTTCTGCTCTGGGATTCCCGCAAGGCCGATGAAAGACAGCTTTCCTAAGTGGTTCAGAAGCCCTAAAGTTTAGTGAAAAGTGTGAGGCACGTCTGCAGCATCATTTGTGTGTCTTTTGTCTAATTGAACAGTTTTCTGAGGCAATTCTTTAGCTGTTTCTCAGGTCTTTACCAATGATTTTCTATTTATACACTGAGTTTAATTTTTGCTCTGAAGTCCTTTATTTGAACAACTTGAGTAGGTGGGAATGAGAAATAATTCAAGTTTCAAATTCAGAAATTCCTGTCACCTTTCTATTTTCTTGACTTATGTATGAATACTGATTCAGATTTTATTATTTTTTTTTAAATTTAAACTCCTGCCTCTCCTTCTTAATTTTACTTTGGGCAGTTAGATGACACAAGGTGGCAACTCCACTGCTCTGCCTGGACCTATGTGAAACATCTTACATTAGTATCATGCATTTGTCACAGGTAATGAACCAATATCAATGTTATTATTAACTCATCGTTATTGGTATACAACCTAAATTTTGGTAGTATACGTCCCTCTGTATGATCCTAAGATGTCAGACAAAAAAAATTAGGTGGTACATGCCTGATTATGTGTTTATTTTGCCATCATATTTGATTTATAGATTTTCTGGGTACAGAATTTTAGGTTGGTAATCGTTTTTACTCAGAAATTTGAATATATTTGCACATTATCTTTAAAACTATGAATGAGTTTTATGCTATTCAGATCCTTAAAGTTTTTAAGTGACATTCAGATCTTTTGTAATTTACTGAAATTCCTCTCTATCATTTCCCAAAATATCCTTTTATACCATTTTCTAAGTTTGTAGAACGCGCCCGTGCATGTGTGTGTGTGTGTGTGTGTGTGTGTGTGTGTGTGTGTGTTGTGGTGTGACTTTATCAGACATCGAATCTTTTATTTTTTAATTAAAAATTTTTTTTTATTTAGCTTTAAGTTGGCAAGCTCTCCAGGGATACAGGGCAGGGAACACAACATCCCTAATATCAACATTATTAGTGATGGTGAACATACAAGAGAAGTCTGAAAGAAATAGAAGACATTCTTGGTAAGTATTCAGATCACCCTTAGGCCATAATGTGCCATTGAAGGCTTTATAAAGTGATATATGTATTAAGATGCCATTTCTAATATAACTCATAAATAATATGGAAAAAACCATATTATTAGAAACTATTATCAGAATGTTTAGAAGATTGCTTGTCTTGAAAATATGTGCTCTTTCTTCTTCGGTAAGGGAAATACGATTCTTGGTCAGATGCATAGACATGAAAAACAGATTGGATGTCCCAGAGACACTTGTTAGTAGTTCTGATTATGTGATCAAATTCTTACTGGTAGGATGCAAAAAATAGTTTTGATAAGTATTCTTAAAGGGAAAGGACCTGTATCTCTTGTCTCATTTTTCTTGCTGTTTGAAATGTAAACCAAAAGGCTGAATTTTCAGCTTTTATTTTGTACTATGTGGTGATCTTGCAAATAGAAACCAGGGAAAGTAGGGACCATCAGAAAAAGTAATTTTATTCATCTCAATATCAAGTGGATCATTAGAAGCCTGAATTCACTATTTCTATACATGTTGACCATAAGTAATAAATATCCTCATATTATATTTATAACAGTGCTGTGCTGAGTATTCCCATAATTCACACCCAAACCTAAGACTTACTAGTACATCAATTTTTAAAGTGAGTATAACCAGAGAAAGAGATAAGTTCAATAAGTAAATATGAACTTGTACAAGCACAGTATAGTTGCCTCCTTCAGTTCTATGTTTAAGATCTAAGTAGTAAATTTACTTCTTTAATAATTATTCCATAATAATATTTCTTTCTGCTAGTGCCTCCTTTACTCTTCTATACTGATTGTACACTAAATATATACACATCTATAGACAATGTGTGTATGTGTATGTATATAATTTTATAATTTACCTCTTTTGATGCTTTTTAAATAATGGCATTGGAAATAGTCATATTTTATAAATTTACAATTAGTGAAAGTCTAACAATTTTTACCTTAATTTTACTTATTATATCAGGGCCATTGAATAAATTATATACTGTTTATTTTTTTAAAAATTAGAGTGAAGTAATAGTGAACTTACCATCAGTTCTCTAGGGAGTAATTTTCTGCATGTTGGGAATAGAAACTTCTTAAAATATGTACTTTATAATATTCTCTGGCATCCATTCTACTAAGCTCCAACAAAAAACACCTTATTTAAAACTCTCTGCTTGTATGGCTGCTGACTTTGACAGTTGTCAACATGTCTTTTATGCAGCAGTTCTTACCTTCAGGAGATTGCCCTTCTATCTAGATCTAAGGAATGAAGTCAGGTAGCTATACACACAGATGTGCGCTACTTCAGCGAGATGATAAATTATGTTAACAGGACACCCACATTCTTCCTCACTGGCCCATGTAACTTTGCCAACATTTTTTAATGGCCTGTTATTGAATTCATTGGTTATAAACTTGAGAGCATTAAAATACAATATGAGAAATATGTTTTATAGTTCTGTAATAATTCTTATTGTATTATCTTCTCTCTACTGTGAGTTGTTGAGGAAATGTATATCTATTTTTTCCCTACAGTTCTTATTTAGTCATATGCTAAAAATACCAGAAACCATATTCAGATTACCAGATAGTTTTTGTTCTCATTCCCATTCCAAGCATTACATGTTTTCTTTTCTAATGTTTTACATTATATTTTGATTTTGATGTTTAAAATGCTTGACCTTTTCTATATTCTGCACTATCTCCTTCCATTTATTGAGAGTTTCATCTAGCTTTCTCTTGGAGAATTTCCAAGTTAAAGATATGTCATTTTCCAAGTGAGTAAGACTTAAATTCCTTCTTTTGCTCTCCTGAACTATGTTGACACATTATGCTTTGGGGATAAACTTGCCTCTTTTCCATTTTAAGGTGTAATCATACATTGATTCTGAGATATCTGCAGCTTTTAAACCAAATTAAGTAATCAGTGTGTTCCAAAAAGAAGATAAGATGGGAAATGATAAATGTCTTATGCTTTACAGTTTTCCAGTAATGGATAATGAATTGACCCAAAGTGACATAATTAGATCAGAGACATTTGTTTCCAATGTGATCCTGCTTTTGGTCTCACCTGCCCGCTCCACTTGAAAGCCTTTGGCCCTCTCAGTGTGTATAACAGTATCCAGTGCTATTTACCTCACTGTGCACATTTTACTCATAAACTGCTTTTAGCTAATGCAACTAGAAAGATGAGATTAAAGAATAAGTTACAGTGGCCAATATCAATCACACCCAAGCTTTATCCCTACCAATCATCTATATTTTGACAGGAAAAATGACCAAAGTAAATGAAGCTGCATTACAAAAGATAACACAGTTATTAGAACCACATTGGAAAAAATGTTTTTCTTCAAATGTGTTTTTTTTTCCTAAAAAAAAAAAAAATAGAGAAAGGGAACTTTTCTTCCATATCCTTCACCAGTATACATCTATTTCCTCTTAAAGGATAGCAGCCCTGTGGGAGAAAGTTCAAAATCTCATTCTCCTAGCAATGCAGGCTTGACCAACCCCAGAAAACTGTGAATACTCTGGCCTTTTTAGTAAAATATTTATACAGGTGCTCTACCTAGGCTTCTGCTTATCTGTATAATATGGTAGCATTGTCTACAAAATGCAAAAAAAAAAAAAAAAAAAAAATCTTATTACAAAGAAATTCAAAAAAACAAAAGAATAGTTATTCCCTTTGTCCATTAGCAATAGATTCCTGATTTTATCAGCAACTATTTCACCATATATTTTCTATTTTTGTTTATTTTGAAAATGCATGAAATCTATTGGCAGTGTGTCAATGCAAATGATAACACTAGGCAAAATCAATAGGAAAAATTGCTTAAAATACATTTTAGCTTATCTAAATTAAGTATAATTAAGTACCTTACTATTCTACAGTTTAGTCAGATTCTGAAAATAATGGAATTATTTTGTTTGTGAAAATGGTTCCAAAAAGAAAATGTTTCTTTTTATATTCAATAATGTGTTGTACATAAATTAAAGATGCATTATTTCATTATTTTGTTTTCATTAACTTCTTCAATATAATTAATTAATGCATTACATAGTAGAGAGTGAACTCAGTTAAAATTGTTTGCTTAAAAAAAACAATTGATTCTAAGAAAATAGATAACAATATGATTTACCTATAGATTTAACATATAAAGTTTCAAAACCTAATTTATAACAGAAGTCTAGATAAAAGAATTTTGGGATCAAAAACAGAAGTTACAAAACTATATAACAACAGCCCCAAGACTCACACCACCATCTTTTAATTCCTGGTCCATTGTTATTTTTTTTACTATTCAGCTTTCATGTTTAAAATTAAAATGACATATTATAAATTCACACTTACTATTGATTTTTCCAAAATCTGACAATCATTTATTTCTCAAAGAAAATTTAATTCTCTGTTAATAAACTATGAAAAATATAATGTCTTTGAAAATTTTAAGTTTTGAGGAATATAATGTCAGCATTATCCATATTTATAAAGAATGTAATCAGATTAAGATGATATCATACTTAATTGACATGGGCTGTAAATTCTATGATTGGTGTTCTTACATTTGGAGAGAGACAGATACACAGAGGAAAGATAGACAGAGGGAAGAACATCATATGATGACGAAGACAGAGATTGGAGTGATGCAAATATAAACCAAGAATACCAAGAGTTATTTACAAACACCAAAGACAAAGAAAAAAGTATCTCTAGTAAAATAAGCTAATACAGAAACCGATGTGGATTTATTTTATGTAAGAAATCAACATAGAATGTCTGTGATTTTTCTAAAAATTCTACAGTTATTTTAACAGGAATAAAGGCAATCTATACTATACACTTTTCAAAGATGCACTCCCTGCCTTAGTGAATATATTATACAAGTTATTTTATATTATAATTTTCATTTGAAAAGAGAAGCTGTTATTTTCTTTAGTTCTAACCTTTATTTAAATATATAACAAAAACAAAGATATTTAACTGCTGTCTTCGAAAGATTTTCATGTAAAGATACATAAGTAATATAGCAGGAATAGTTAGTTATATAATTTGGTAATCACTGATAATCCAATGTAAAGACACTTAAAGTAGTATTAAATGTAGATTAAACATGAATAGAAATAGTTTTAATCTATGCCTACATGACATCAAAAAAACTCATTGAAAAAATGAAATACTTATTGAAATGGTTATTTTAAAGTCTCCAATGGTTATTTGAATTCTCTTGAACAAATTAGATGTTTTTCATACTACACTGGGCTTGTAGATATGATTTCAATATTTTAAATATTGTAAATATTGAAATATTTGTAAATATTGCCCATTGGTTTGTATATAGGGAGCTTCTTCTTCATTTAAATATGCATTATCTTCTACATTCTAGTGTTAATTTTTCCATGAGTATTAGATTGGAAAACTTTCATGGGCCTGATATCTCTGCTGCTCAGCAGATGGTGCATAAACTTTCACTCTTTAGCTGTATGAACCTCCAACAATTGACTCATCCTTTAGAAAACATAAAGGAAGATTGCAGACTTAAAATAGAGATGATAGTCTTCCTGAATCCCTAAAATGCTAACCATTATTTTATGGAAAAATGTGAAAAACATTGCAAAAAACATCTTATAAGGCATCAAAACTGAGTCAGTGTTTTTGACATTTTAATCAACCTAATCAACCTAATCAAACTGATTCATACTAGTTTATTAAATACATGCCGTTCTCACCAGAGGAAAATTGATGTTTGTTTGAGTAAAATAACAATCATAACTAAATGGAAATATGTTTATTAACTGAAGTAGTTTGTTGATCTCTATATATACTTCTTAAGTTTTTTTTTTTTTCTTTTTTTGCTGTGTCCCCATGATGTCACTGCTCAAGCCCAAGTATGCATTTTTCTTCAACAGGCTTGGTGTCTTTAACAGTATCTAGCACTTGGTTAGCCAATAATAGTATAAATGGATAAACTCAGGCTTAGAGTTGCAATGTTTTTATAATACCTTACACATATAACAAACCAAGAAAGTCCTGGAATAATAACTATTGCAATACCTTTTGCAGCAAACATGAAACGAGAACAGAAGTTTAAAACTTGTCAAGGAAATGAGAACATACTAAAGAGTGTGTTAAACCATAATTCAAGTAAGTTCCAATAATAATGTTTAAGAAAAAAAAAGTCGATAACTTGTTATATCTAAAGTTACAATATCATTATTTAGTATTAAAAAGAGGGCAAATAAATAGTGGCCTCTGAGCTTCAATGCAAAAAGCTTAAAATTTGAAGTTGTTCCAATAATAAGACAAGTTTTGTGCTGATATTAATATTCACTGGCAGTAATTTAATAACAAAAAATACAAAATTAAGCTGCAATTAAAAATCTCATAGAAAAATGAATAAAATACCTGTCTAATAAATGTTTGAAAATAGAAATTGTTAAACAAAATTCGAGTCCCCAGCTGAATATGTCTTCATTATTCAGTTGTTCAATGGATATTAAAGATTATTTCCAAGTATAAAATAACATACATACATTGTTTAAGAAAACAAATAAAAAGTGCATTTTAAAGTTTAACAAATCATTATGAAGTTATTACGGAAAAGAAAGAACTGTTTTGGCCTTTTAATGTCACTTAATCATATAATGCATTCCTGTAATACACCAACAACTTTTTATTTGCTTCTAAATAATATCTCACCTGTTCTAAATATAAATTGCTTATTTCAGATACAAATTTCCTGACACGTTAATTTCTTTAAAATAATAAAGTGAAGTATATTTAGATAATGCTATAGCATTATTCACATTTTGAGACCATTTCTTTCCATAGTTCTATTAAGAAAGGAGAAGATAACGACAAAAAAAAATACAGAATAGTAAATTTTAGAAATTACATGTGTTTTAAAGACACGTTGAATCATAGAATCGTATTACATATTCCTATATTGACAATTGACCCATTTTATAGCAAGATACAAAATACATAAATACATCTTATGGCAATTATACTAACATTATGTGTGAATTTTAAAAGGGTTTATATTAGTCTATGTCAAAACAACTATCGAAATGGTAATCATCATAGAGTGAATATGAGACTCATGCAGAAACATATCTTATAGGAACCATTGTTGATCAATTGACCAAATCAAAAATATATTTCTAATGACATATCACTGAGCTATATTATTTTTAAGCTCAATTCAACATAACAGTCATCATAAAACACCTACTATATATAATGTAAAGCATTTTGTTGCATGAATAGTAATGCGAAATATAGAATTTAGCTTTTCACAAATTGAATATTCCAGTGGAACTACAAATAGTCACAATAAAATATAATAAATGTATTTTAATGTTTTATTATATAGAATTTCACTGACTCGCTTTTAGTAAGATGAGAGATATCTTGACAATCTTCTGCTATTTTGCATATAAATATGCTAAATAAAATAATATTTAGCATATATATGTGTGTGTGTATATATACGTGTGTGTATGTGTGTATACGTGTGTGTGTGTCTGTGTGTATACACATACATACATTAGAGAACTGTAAGACAATAAGGAAAATCTATAGACAGGAAGAAAAGTTTTAGGTCCAGAGAGTGGCAAGTGCTGACGCTGATGGATACCAAGGGTCATATGTAGATGATGGTGGCCTAGAAATTTAGCTTTGCAGGACATTTGGTCTTGTCCAAAATGCCCATGGATGTTTGGTCTAAGGTGAAACATCTACGTAATCCCATGTGCCATTACCAGCTAGGCTATCAAGGCAAGAAGGGTTATAATTAGCAATACAGTTACAACACAATTATTGTTCCAGTAAAACATAATAGTATATTTGTGTATTAATCCTCTAAACCAAAAGTAGAAATAAACCTTATGTGCTAGCTGAACCCAGGGATGTTTTCTAAGCATGGACGTTTTTGACAGGACCAAATATAGACCTTTTAGTGTGAACCAAATGTCCCAGTGGGTGTTGGGATAGGACCAGTTGTCTGCTAACGAAATTTAGTACTATTTCCTGGGTGGGAATTTGGATCTAGGACCACCTTATACATGTTGAATTTGAAAGAAAACTTACTTCCCAGTAAAAGAACGAATATATATATATAAAATCACCACACAGGTAAAAAACAAGGGAAATTTTCTGTTGTATCTCTGGCTCTAAGTATAGATTAAAACAAATAAAACAAAGTAGCTCTCTTGAGAATTCATTAATTTGATCTAGTCCTCATTTGGTAATTTGATTGTTGATGCTCAAGTAATTACAAATTCCTCCAGGAGAAATGCTTCTTCAACATGGCACTCAAAACATTTCAGATGAGCATGCTAAGCGAAATAATCCAGACAGAAAAAGTTGAAAACCATGTAATATCACTTATATGTGGGATATAACGCTAAAAGCAACACAAAACAGGACAAACAAACAGAATCTCATGGACGTGGACAATAGACTAGTGGTTACCAGAGGGTGGAGGGAGAGGGAAAGGGAGAGGTAGGTGAGGAAAAAGGGGCAGTGAGCACACGATACAACATGTATGCCTTGTTGTTGAATTGTACACCTAAACTTATTAATTTCATTAACCATGATAAAAATGTAATTAATTAATTAACTTAAAAATATAGATTAAATTTCAGGAAATGTGAGGTCATAATAATAACTTTTAAAAACCTCACAAAAGCAGAAATGAACAAGTGAGGAAGAATTTAAGAAAGAACAAACAGAACGAGATAAATAAGCATCTTATCTATAAATTATCTAATATACATGTATTCAGGATACTTATTATGTCTGTAGTAATTAAAAAGGCATTGAAAAATTCAAAAGAGGTGAAAGATATTGAGGTTTAAAACAATTGCAAAGTTAAACAGCATAATAGGCATTATGTGAGAATAAACAATCTAATTGTCATGTAGTTAGACAAATTGTTGAGGGGTTAACAAAGAAACACAAAAGTTTATTTTTATATGTAAGAAGTTTAGCATAGAGATGAGATGAAATGTCCAAAATGTGTAACTCTTAAGAATTCTAGAAATTAGTAATAATAAGCATAACAAATAAACAATAGATAATGGCCCAGAAATTATCATTGTGGATGAAATAATCAATTTAAAAAGAGGAAGAAGCTCATGCAGATAATTATAAAAAGAAATGCACACCTAGACACATATATATAAAACTACAGGTTACTCAAAGAAAAGAGAAGCCCTTAAAAATAACTGTAGGGTAAACACTCATTAAAACATGAAAATAGACGAACAGCTGATTTCTCACTAGCAGTAAGAAAACCATGGAATAATACTTTCAAATTATTAATAGAAAATAATTTTTGTCCTAAAATTGTATACCAGCAAAACTCACCAGAGGACGACCTAAATAAAGACATTTTGTGATATACATTGAGAGTTATTACTACCAAACCTTCGCTAAAGGCGAATGAATTTCAAAAAGAAAAAAAATGATGCTACAAGAAAGTTGGTGACGCCCAAAGAGGTTATGTGTCAATAAAATGGTAAATAGGTCTCAGATTCAGCAAAATCTGAACTAACATGGACAATATGAAACAAAAATAACAAATTCTAATTGATAGAGTTAAAAAAAAAGTAAGATCAAAATAAGATAGATGAACAATTTTATATGAACTCGAATAGGTCTGCCTGCAATTAATGCATTCTAGATTTATTTATGATTCAGGAGAAGAGTAAACCATTTGTTTATATTAGTACATAATAAATTGACTACACATATTAAAGTGTTAAGGGTAAACACTAAACAGAAACAGATTGTATATCTTCTAAGTCAATGGGTGTAGAAAAAGTATATGAAATGAGGAAAATAACAAAACAATTTTAAAATGAAGAAAACATGCATTGGGGAAAAAAAACAAAAATGGAATAAATAAAAAGTAGTAAGACCCACATGGTAGGAAAAAAATACAGATATATTCACAAGATAAATAAATGTGTTGAAGTAGACTTAGATCGGATTAAAAATACTAAATGCTGTTTACAGGGGAAACTCCAGTGCATAAAGTGAAAGAAAAAGGATGGTGTATTAGCCTGCTTGGGCTACCATAATAAAATGCCACAGATTGGGTGTCTTAGATAAAAAATATATATATATATATTTTCTCACAATTAAAAAGCCTAGAAGTCTGAGATCAAGGTGCTCTTTTATATTGATCTTTTTATGCTACTATTTAACTTGATAATTTAAATATTCAAAGTGTATGTGCATCTGTTATTATAATTGCTTGTCAAGTTATTTTTCCTCTCTGTGCACCTTATTTCTTTGTGTGCTGTTTACTGTGCAAGAAAAATATACTTTTGAAATGCTTTGTGTTTGCATTCCTTGGGGTACAACCAGACAGAATCCAGTAAAATACAAATTTCTGTCTTGAGGTTTCCTGATCAACACAGGCCAATGTGTATCTAGGGTTGGGATTCATATGTTGGTAGTCTGTGGCCACAGTTTATCAGGAATCCCTCCCATCTCTCAGCTTTATTTTTGTTATTGTTGTTCTGGCCTGATCAGCACTACCTCAATTTTATCGTGGGTAAGGTAGGACGGATTATTTCTCCTTTGTGACCTACCATGACATTACCATAGCTTCTACTATTTGAAAAATTATATTTCATTGGTATTGTGCCATATTTGAAAAGAAGACAATAGCAATCTGGACTAGGATAAAGCATTGTTTTTATGAAGCCTAAGAACTATATCACAATCTGTGCATAGTAATGCTAACCAATATGACCAAACTAATGTGGGTCACAGCCAGTATTTTTACCCACACATTTAACAAATTGTCTTAATTTCCTTTGCTTTACAATGTAACACCATAAGCGTCTATATTACATAAATATAGGAAGGGTGATACTTTACTAGAAGAAATTTTTGAATGGCTTTACAATGTACTTTTAGTCCCTTAGTTTGTATCTTCTCTTTGTTGGTCTTGATATGTTGTAATGTTACGAATAATTATAGCATAACTGGGCTTTAGTAGATTTAGTGAAGCTTCAGTGTCTTCAGATGTTTAACGTTAACAGCTTAGCAGTGAATACACTGAATTACATAAATCTTACATTGTGTAATAAGGAAAAAGTGGGACATTTCAAAACAAAGATAGTACTCAATATTATCATTTTACATGCAAGTTCATAGAAGTTAGAGGGTTTGTGACCAAAACAACTCCAATTTGTTTGTGGAGGAGATGGAACTAGAAAAAGACAAATATTCATTCTGAAATTCTCATCTAAAATAGAGAAGGTTATGACTTATAAAGAAACTAATCTTAAGGATTATTCTAGGGAGTCTTAGAAAATCAGGGGAGTTCAGTGTGAAAGCTTTAAGTAGAACACTTGGAGTGGAAAATGTTGGTATGAGAATATTTATATATAAAGTTAGAAAGGGAGCTTGGAAACTGAATGAATATATAATGAAAATTATTTTTATTATTAGAGATAATGAAATTTGACAACTATAATGTTTTGGCCAGTGTTATAACATGATGAAAGTGAAATTCTGGAAAATTATATAGCAGCAGTTAAAATGATTGATTTTGTTAGGGGATAAACTGGAAGCAAAGGGATTGATAATGGGCTTATTGCCTTTGGTTTATGCTGCTAATACTACTGCTTCTTGCTTAGATGCTGTTTAATATGAACTTCAAAATGGAAATTCACTTATCATAGCATATGCCAGAAGAATATTGAATATAAGTGAAGATGTATATCCCAGTCCCGATTTAGGGTTCTTTCTTTGAAATAAACAGCTTGAGATGAATTTCTTGTTTTTACATGAAGCACATTCAGAATAATGACATACTCTTCTGTGGTATTGCTAACTACTGCAAAATCGAATATAGCAGAACAAACAAGGATGTCAACCTTATCTCTATTACATTTTAAACGCTGCATAGGGCAGTTGAAGAAAGTACAGACATTGATGCACTTTGAGAGAACATAATAGTGTTTCTACAGAAGGAAGAAGAAAATATGAGCATGAGGTGACTGACAATATTGTAGTGAGATTTGAAATAGATATAAAATTTGCTATTGTATCCTTATAGATGTTTACAGATAAGTAGATTGAAAGATTTAGAAACTGTGAAATTTCAGAGCACTTGCAAAAAAGGATCGAAGTAAACATATTTAATGCAGTTCAGGTTTTCTGTTAAATTGTAGGTCAAAAATATCTCATCATAAGAAAATCCATATCAGCACTCAAAACTTAAGAAGTATTTTTTAAATTAACCACTTTACCAGTTGAATAAGATTAAAAATCTGCATGGATAAGCAATCATCCTTTAAACCTAATTCAGGCAATTAGTTATCTTTTGATGATTTTTAAATGATCCATGCAAAATAATTCATTTAGACATGGAAACCAGTCAGATTATGGAATTTGTACCAAAGGAAGTTTGTCTGCAGAGAGGAAGCTAGGAGAAAATGCTGAGAGAAGCAGAGATGAGAGATTCGAGGGAAAAAGAAAGAAAAAGGGAGTGAGAAAGCAACAGCATGACAACAAATATGAACACCAGAGACTTCGAAAAATGACTGCCTGATAATTTATTCCTTCCAATTGTGATAAGGCACATTTACTATAATCATATTCTATAGCAATCTCCAATTGTATGGTGATTATAAGCACACGAAAACGTCTGCCAACTACTCATTGGCTGTTATAACATAAGCTAATTACTAAAATGTCTGAATCTTAGTTATCCTGAGTGTAAAATGAGCAAGGCAATAGGATTTTTGTAAGAATTCAGAAAGATAACTCTTGAAAAATTATCAGCTCAGTGGCTAGTCTTTGGTTAGTGCTAAAAATAATGACTTTTAACTGTATTGATATTATTTATTATGTATACACATATAGATTATACATATTTAATACATATATGTGTGAAAATAATTACCTTTTGAGCTAGTTTGGAATGAGTTTTCTTTTAAAAACAGTCTTGCCTAGGATATAATTAAGTCTTGGATAAAGTCACTAGCAGCCAATTCTTATTGACTGTGAAGTCATGGCATGGCAGCTAGTAATTCAGCTTCTTACACTGTGCAGTGAGTAGGTGGTAGACCACAGCATTATGAAGTATTGCAGTTGATCTGACTGTTGCTTGTAGTACCTTTATAATTACTCCACATGCTCACTAGGGCATGGCTTTGGAGAACTTGTAGCCCAGTGTGTGTACACCAGCACATGTTCATTAGATTTAAAGAAAGTTAAACAAAAATACATAAGTCAGGTTTATCTATCCTCCCTAGAGAGAGACATGGATAAGCATAGTGATTACATTCCTCAGAGGTGAATTTCCTGTCTTTTGTTAGTTCTCTAAGATTTCTAAAATATGATTGAGACTTAAAACATTAATGTTGCCAAAATCAGCCACTACTTTTTCAGCATTACCTATAGTTTCACAAATAAGTCAATATTCTTATTGCCAAATATAAGGATTCTAATGTCTAAATTGAAGTATTTGTAAAATTAGGAAATCTAATTACAAATAAATCTGAATTCTGGAAAGAAGTTCTTTACCAGGCACTTATGAAGGCAGATTGAGAAAAAAAGACTTCTTACTCACTAGTCATTAAGTTTTGGTTTTCCCTTTAGTCGTGCGTGTATGGTTTAGGAAGACGACTATGAGTGACTCGGGTAATCAGATGCCTTCACTATCTTCCAAGCCTAGAAGAAATAAAAGTCAACTAGTAAATGCATTAATGAGATAGTTAGTAGGACTGGTATGAATCTGTGTGTTGAGAACCAAAACAAAACTGAAATTTAGCCCCTAAATTTTTTATAGAATTTTTATCATTAAAAAAAGTTTGTTGAGTAGAAAGCATTTCATGCTTGACTCAAACCAAAAGTTCAGAAAGGAATTTTGCTTCTTCAGCAAGCTCCATACTTGAGCTAAAAATAAATAAATAAATAAAAATAAAAACTAGTGCCAGCTTAATATTTATAAGCCTCGTCTGTCCTAAAATAGGTGGGTTTCATGAAATGAAAGAATTACAAATACTTTCCAGACCACAGATGTATTTATTTAGAGAAGAGAAATCTATTGTACATAAAGATTGATGGGACTTTCATACAGATAAAAATCCGAAATAACTTGCTATCTGGTTTTAACCATTTTAGAACTAATATTTGGTTCAAGTAGCTAATATATAATATTGTTAACATTTATATACCCATACCAGTTGAGCTTCTTTTACTAGAAATTATGAAGATAACAAACCTCCTCTCTATAATAACTGTATAAAATACATATTGACTGTTTTTCTAAACATTAAGTTATATTAAATATGCAATATGTTGTTAAACCGGTAGCCAGTTGTAAGTCTCTAGAGAAGTTACATTCTCATTCAGTGAAGCTAGAACAATCAACTTGATGTTGTTACTATGACTTCTTGTATTCTATATTTTTTACCAGATTCTAGTTTAGGATGAAATTTTATCTTTAGCCTTCTGGTTACATATTACTAATTTTTTCATCTTTATTTTATTTCAGTTGCTTCAAGTGCATTCTTTGGACGAGTGCTTTGATAACTTGGAACAATATTTGAATTTAAGTTTTTTTTTTTCTTTCTAAAATATGATTGAGACTTAAAACATTAATGTTGCCAAAATCAGCCACTACTTTTTCAGCATTAAGCCTACTGAATCTTCATTATCTTTGTGGAGATCTGAGTTGTACCCCACTTACAGAATAATCTATTAAGATGATAGGAAAGAATGTTCATTTTTTTTCTAGCCAAACTCAAATGTTATCCAGTCTATGTACAATGAGTCTGTAAAGCTTTAACTTGTCAATAAGTGAACACAATTGATTTTTATGGATTTTGTGGAAAAATGAATTATGAAATGGTTGGTATAAATCATTCATGAGACAAGACATTTTTCAGTGAATTGAAAACTTTTTCTGTTTGACCAATTTAAAGAACAAGAAAGCAAAATAAAGGAGAGCAAAAAATATATATGGTAAGTAGAGAAGGGAAGGAGAGAGAAGGGAGGGGAGGGGAGAGAGAAGGAAGGAAAAAAGAGGAGAAGGGAGAAGGGAAAAAGAAGAAAGGAAAAGAAGACAAAATGGTAAAAGGAAGAAATAGTATTTATTTGGGTGCAATGGACAAACTAGATACTCCAGTTACGTGTCTGTTCTAATATTCTTAATCTCATTTATGATATTTTTGTAAACCAGGAATTTCTGTTCAGATTAGGATGGCAAATGAAGTAAATGTTCTTTCTTGCCCCACAATTTGAGTGCAGCCTGAAGCAGCACCTGCATTTTTTCTGTCATTTTCTTTCTTTTTTTCTTCTTTTTTTCTTTCCTTTCTTTTTTTTCTTCTCTGTTGAGTTTTTTTTTTTTTTTTTTTTTGGCAATTCTGATATTAGCAAACTTATTATTCAATACCACATTTTATTCCTTGAGTCAGGCATTTGAATATCCCTCCTTTTTCCATCTGCCAGCACGTTCTTATTCAGATAGCCAGGGCTTTTTCTAATAGCTCTCTCACCGAATTTTTACATCAAAGAAGGAAGCTTATCTCTCTTCAGATTCTTTTATTCTCCTAAAACCCTCTCAGAGTGCTATGCCATGTAATTGCCATTAGATCACATGTTTTATCTTACTAAAGAAAAGAGTTTGGTACACTTAGGATTCAAAATATTTTGGTCAATAGGTCTTGCAGATGATTAGAGACTTATCTACTACTCCTAAGTGCTCTCCTTAATTTCTTCTCTGTTATGATGTTTGGGCATGCCAGTACTCACTTTATCATTTGACACCCTATTCACTTTGTATTTATTAGAAAATTGGACATGTTTAATTTCAAATTATTTTTCAGATCTGATATGGATTTTCTTCACATTTTATTTGATGAATATAGTATAATTGTCATGAGAATGAGGAGAAAATAACCTATTAATGCAGAAAAGAGTGAACTTTATAAAACAAGCTTTTACTTGAAAGACTGGACATTGCTTGTTTCTGTTACATCATTTGGTACCAATATGAGTCTCAGAAAATGTAGAGGTGAAAATAAGTTAATGTTAATGTCATGAATCGAAGGCTAAGTTAGCTGTAGTCCAAACCCATTCTTTAAGTTTGGAAGGCCATGATGCAGTGAATACTATCAAGGGTCTCTGAGCAGCCATCTAGGAAAGGAGAAAACTCTTTGCATGTAACTCCTTCCTGTCTCAACTGAGGGTGGAGGCCTATCCAAAAATAAACAGGTCTGTAGGTCAAAGCCCAGAATACCAGGTCCACTGAAAGACTGCTAATTATTTGGAAGAATACAGAATGGATCCATTCCCCAGCACCTACTATCACACCAACAAGACTCCAGAAAATAATAGTGTATTGGAGCTGAAAGAATTTCAATACAAGCTCCCTAAGAGGAACACTTATGGTACCCAAAGTCAAGAGGAGAGAAACAAATGCACTAGAATTTTGAAGGCTCTAGTATCTATAGCAACAGCAAACATTAAGCAAAGTCTAACTACTTAGTAGTTTAACATAAATCCTCGAACTATAGGTTTATTTCTATATTCATGGATCAGAAGATTCTATATTGTTAAGATGTCAGTTCTTTCCAACTTGATCAAAAGAGTTGACACAGTCTCAGTCAAAATCACAGTAAGCTATTTTGTGGATATAAACAACTGTTTCAGATAATTAACTATGATATTCAACACAGTATTAAAGAAGAACAAAGTTAGACTTACATTGCCTGATTTCAAGTCTTATTGTAAGGCAACAGTAATCAAAATAGCATGATACTGAAAAAGAACAAATAGATCCATGGAATAGACACACAAAAATGCATTCAACTGATCTTTGACAAAGGAGCAAAGCAAAGGCAATTTAATGGGGAAAGAAAGTTCTTGTTTTGTTTTTGTTTTTTAAAGAAATGGTGCTGGAACAAATGGGCATCAAAATAAAAGATAAAATAAAATAAACCTTGACACAGACCTGCTACCTTTCACAAAATGTAATAGTATTGATTGTAAATCTAGATGTAAATTCCTAAATTCTTAAATATTTTTTGGAGAACATCTACATGAGCATGGATTTTATGATGAACTTTTAAATACAACACCAAATCATGATCAATTCAAAGACGGTATTACAAATATAACCTTATTAAAGTTAAAAATCCTTTACTCTGTGAAAGGCACTGTTAAGAGAATTAAAAGAACATGCCATAAACTGCAAAATTTTATTTAGAAAACATATCTGCAAAGCACTCGTCCAAAAAACAAAAATTTAATAAAATAAACAATCACGTTTTAAAAATGAGCCAAAAACCTAAATAGACATCTCACCAAAAAAGATACAGATGGCAGATATTCATATGAAAATATGCTCAAAATTCTGTCATCTGGGAATTTCACATTGAAACAACAATTCTAATATCTATTAGAATGGCTAAAACCTCAAAAAACTAACACTACAAATTAGTGGAAAGATTTTGGAATAATAACTCCTACTTATTGATGGTGGTAGCCAGCATGAAGAAAGTTTAACAGTTTTTATAAGACAAACTAAAATTTATTCATCATCTGGCACTTGCATTTCTAACTACACAGCTGATTTGAAATTTGTATTCAAAATCTGTCTGTGACTGTTAATAGGAACTTCGCTCATATTTTCCCAAACCTGGAAGCAACTAAAGTATACTTAAATAGGAGAATGGACAAATAAACTTGATGTGTGCATTAATGGAATTAATATTATTGAGTTATAGAAAAGAAATGAGCAAACAAGACTTGAAAAGATATAGATATATTTAAATGCATATTTCTAAGTGACAGAGGCTATATGAAAAAGCTACCTAGTATATGATTTCTTTGCATGACATGAAAAAAGCAGAATTATAGAGATGTTAAGCAGATCAGAGGTTACTATGTGTTTGTCAGAGTTCCTTTGAGAAATGACTAATTCTAAAGCAGGGCAGGAGATACACAAGAAGAGTCTAAAGCATCTTAGACCTGTAAATCTGAATATCAGTTCTGTCCATTAATAAACTGCAAAGTTTCATCTGAAGTCAGAAAACATTAAAATGGATTATCTTCCAAAGAAATTTTAAATAAAGGAATATAGTCACAAACATTTAAATTTCAAAGAGGACGTGTAGGTTTTCCAAACCACATGATGTTTATTTAATATGTATGACAATTTACTAAAATTCATTCATAGTTATACTGTTACATACAATATGACATATAGTGTTTTATGTGTTTGTTTACTCTTTCCTTCTCCATCTAGAAAGTAAACTCGAGGAGAGTAGATATTTTTTCTGTTTTGTTTTGTTTTGTTTTTCACTGCTGATACTTAGCACCTAGAACAGTGTCTCATATGTAAAAAGCGTTTAGAAAATACTGGTTGTAGGAATAACTTAATTAATGAATAAATCCTAACTTGTTAGCCTGTTTCCTTTTCAAGACATTCTTATCGCATTGGGTTAGTTAATATTTTAAAAGTGTAATTTTAAAAATTTGGTGAGTTAGAGTTTCCTAGTCAGGAAAATAGACAATAAGCAATCACTTTACTATTATACATTCACATTTATTATTTATGAGTTGACAAGGAAACAACATTTGAAAATGCTGAAATGGGATTATTCACAAGTAATTTATCATGTCTTGATTCACATTTAATTTACTTTACTGCACTTTGTTTCTAAACTGTCAAAAATGTAAATATGGATTGATTATCCATCATCAAAACCATATTAAGGAAACAAATGCATATCAATGCTTCAAAGCTCTCATTGATGGTACAAAACTATGAAACAATGTTCTTGAAGTGATACTTTACATTTTCTGCACCCAAAATAACTGAGAAGGAACTCGAAAAAGGGAATGAAAAGGATGTTGTTTAATTTCATTTGGTGTTAATATTATAGTTGACTTATTATGAGCTTTATTGTATGATTGTACCTCCTTCAGGAAGCTTTTTCTAAAGTTCACAGTTTGCTAAGGTACTCCACAGCATTCTCCACAGCATTCTATACATAAAGCTATGACTGTCCTTCGATATAATAACTATATTACATTGAAAAAGTTCAATAAGGTCTACTTGCCTAAAACCTAGGAACTAACTTAAGGATGGAGATTATGATTATCGTCAGGGTATGAAAACTGTAATCACTCAGCAACACTGGTTCATTTGAAGTGATGGAAGAAAACAAAAGCATTAAGTTTTTCAGTCTCTAAACATATGCAAATTCTAAAGAGGAAAAATCAGAATTTGTTAATGCAAAAAGAAGAATTTAAAATACTCCTATTTGATAATAGACATATGATTCTAGAAGCAGCATCAGAGGTGATGAACAAAGTTGATTCTTTCTATAGTGGTGGATTCAAAAGTATGATTTGCCACTTTGGAGACATAACCAATGCTGTCCTTTTAGCAATAACTCTTAATTATCATTTTAACTGGAAAATATCTGTCATTAAGCACAATACTTTAAAAGGAGAAGTTGCTATTCATATTTGTCAATAAGGAGAATATATATTTCATTAAGAATTTGTTTAGGTTGAATGGAAGTGTGTAATATTAACTTAGTAGGATATGAATTCCAATATAACAACTTTAAAGTACTTATTTCTAAAGTTAGATATTTATATTTTCATTTTATGTGTCTGATTACTATTTTTCATATTCTGAATGCCAGTGTAGGAAGAAAGAATATCTGATTCTCATCACTGAAAACATAGTATATCATAAAAAAGTATATAGATTAGAGAAAATTCATTTCAATGAAAAATTTACATATTAAGTGTAATGGATTCAGCTCATTTAATTTTTAGGAGAGAGTATCAAGTGTTACCAAACTAGTGGGATATAGAAGTTAGATAATCAGAAATGGGTCATATAAATCCCATGGCAACTCTTCCTATGAAGACTGTAGCATAGTTGGGATCTTTGGCAACTCAGTTATCTCTTTGATCCCTCAAACAACTTAATCTTTCAAATACTATAATGAGTCAGCTCATCTTTGTTACTATAGTTGCTACCACTATATATGCATTGTACTATGCCATTTTGCCATTTTATATGAAACCTGAGCATTTGTGCATTTTGGTGTCTGTGGGGATCCTGAAACTAATCTATTGATACTGAGGGAGGACAGAAATTTTTAGGGATTCAAAGGTTATATGTGTATTTTTGACTGTGCAGTCATTGGCTTCCCTAACCCTCATGTTGCTCAAAGATCAACTGTACTAATATTACATTTGATTCAATTCTACCTATAACTATAATTACTGTAACTCTATTTATACATAACACATTTACTAGCATATATATGGAATATAGAATATATACATATATATAGAAAATGAAATGTATCAACATATATATATGCATATACACATATATATGATATAATATTTCATCTTAGTCTTCTGTTCCATTTTTCTTTCTAAATGACTTATTTTTTCTTTCTAAGTAACATTTAAAAAATTTCTAAATGACATGATTATTTTTTTTCTTTCTAAATGACTTAGATATAAAATATGATATTCTATTTCCTGTGCTGCATGTTTGTGTTCACCAGAATCATATATTGAAATCTGATTTCCAATGATGGTATTTGGAGGTGGGGCCTTTGTAAGATAATTAGACCATGAAGATGGATTTCTCATGAATGGGACTAGTCCCTTATAAGAGACATGACAGAGGTGATCTCTCCCTCTCTCTGCCATGTGGGGACACAGAAAGAAAACAGCTGTCCAAACATCAGGAAGAGGGCTCTCACCAGAAGCTGACTGTACCGGCACGCTGATGTCAGACCTCCTAACCTCCAGAACCACGCGTAATAAATTCCTGTGTTTATGGTTTTATGTTAAAGCAGCCTGAACTGACTAAGACATTTTCTTCAAAACTCTTATTTTCAGATAATCAGTATTGTGCAGAGATTTGTTCTTTCATACAGAAGCCATAGCCATATTTGGCTATTTGAATATATATTCAAACTAATTAAATTAAGTAAGTTAAAAATTAAGGTTTTCAATCACACTAGCCATATTTCCAGTGCTCAGTAGCCACACATGGTCAGGGGCTATAATATTAGTCAATATATATTATGAATATTTCCATCATCAGAGAAAGTTCTGTTGGTCAGCACTTCTATACAGATTAAGAATAATATATTAGCACATTCAAATCATATCACACTCACGTCTAAGCTGAGTGTTTCAAGAAAAAACTTTCTTAACTTTTTTAGGTTTTAATTTCCTTATTTTAAGAGTAAGAACAATAGTAGTACCTGTACCTTAGGATTTTCATCAGAATAAGCTACTACACTGAAGTATGAAAATACATTGCAGACTGATTAATAAATTGAGAAAATAATTGATGTTTAAATGGAGCATAACGGATCATATATAAAAATAGAACTCTCACCCACAATCTGTAACAATCAGTCCAAGAAGCCAACCCACCATCTGCAGTAACCAGTCCAGGAAATCAAACTATTATCTTTAACAACCAGTTCAGGAAGCCAAACAATAAAACTTTATAACAATTGGCCTCAAATGACCAGGACGTCTTAATAACTTATAGCTTCCCTAACTTTTGCTCTCATCCACTTTTAAAAATTTTTTTCCCACTTCCAACTTAGGACCAAATGAAGGGAAATAATTATGCACCCATAACCAATTGCATAGGATGCCCTGCTCCAGGCATCCCTCTTACAGCTTCCTCATGTAAACAGCTTCCAAAACAGGTGTATCTTAAGCTTTCCCTTTTCTCCATTATACAGCTTTTCCACTTCTCTTTGTTTCTTTGAGCCTTTGCCAAAATGCAATGATAAACCTGCCTTTATTTAGCATTGAATAAAACCTCTGGATTATTGTACTCTGTCGAAGATATCCTGCTGAAGGGATTCAGAGTATATAGACATCCCAGAGGCTATACCAGAAATTCAACCTTTACAAAGTACAATACCGCCTAGTTTCTGCATGTGACTTTCAGATTTAAGAAAGAAGGTATGGTGATGTACAGTAACACATATATCATTTATGGACTTACCAGTGTTTGGGCTGCCATTAAGTCCAGCAACACTCATGACTTTGTAATAAAGCACTGACTTTAGGCAAATAACACTCTCCTTTATGGCATTACAGTCTATTTGAGAAATCAAATAGCCAATGTTTTAGAATAGGTCAAAAATACAGGATCCTGTTTCTCCATAGGCTAAATCTTCTTATAACTATAATAATTTCTATTGGAACTATGGACTTATAGAATTGAATGGCTTTATTTTCTTCACCTTTCAGAGCGAAGGAAAGAGTGAGTTGCCCTCTTTAGCAAAGAATACTATTTCTGTTTACGAATATGTTCATGAATTTTTAAACAACATCCAAGAATAAGATTCTACATTTTATAAGATGGCTATCCAGAATGATTAACATTGGTATGTCATCTTTACAGGAACTTAGTAAAATTGTACAATGTATATTAGTGATGCTGGAAATAATGATTAATATAAACCAGTAACTCTTCTATAATGTACCCTAAATTGAAACCTTAAAAATGCCTCACATATAACTTATCTGGATATTAATTGAGTAAGGTACACTAAGAATATACTTTAAATTATCAGAAAAACAAGAGACAAAGAATCTTAAAAAGATGGACATTTAAGGGAAATATTGCTTAATAAACAGCAGAGAACAAAAGTAGAAACGAGTCTCATAACCCATTTGTTAAAGTTATTTCCCTAATTTTCTCCTGCATATTACATGTTTAGAGGACTTCAGGCTTTTTCCTCACTTTTGGAGCTAAGTAAAATAATTTCAATATCCAGCTTGAATTGTAAACTATTCTAACCACTAGTAAAGGGATCTCAGTAAGATTAGAAAGAGAAAATTCCCTTTTCCCCTACAGTAGCAAAAAAGCAGGTATTATTATGAATTTAAAAAAGTAATCTAACGAAAGTTATTTCTAATAGCAGTCTTCACTGAAAAGTAAAATTATTCTCCTAAGTTAAAGAATTTAGATTGATTTGCTTATATTGTAATTATTACACTGGTAATATTTATACCGGCATCTCTGTTTTCTAAAAGGCATGTATAAACTTTTGTTTCTAGAGCTGAAAGGAATGACTATACTTCATTCAGCCCTACAGGCACTTAGAAGAGAAAAAAAAAAATCTGCTGGATTTATTATTTAAGCAACCATTTTGCTTTTGACATTTACGTCATCACTTTTACAACATTTTAATGGCTACATTTATTTTGTTGCAAGAATAAACAAGTAGTGCTTTAAAATCTCTTATTTGGGGCACTTCCATGCATTCATTTATAGAATTAGCATATAAATTTGTAGTATTGTCAAAAGATTTTGAGTTTGTCTTTATATTGTCCTTTAATCAAATGGTTATAAAGTTTAGGGTGTGTGTGTGTGAGAGAGAGAGAGAGAGAGAGAGAGAGAGAAGAGAGAGAGAGAGAGAGAGAGAGATTAATGAAACTGTGAGCAGTTTATTTCCTGTGTTTTTACTTATATGAAAATGTATTTCTACTACTTACCCAGATAAATTAAAAATTGAAATCAATTAAAATCCTTTGGCTTTTGCTGCCTCTTCTGGAAATCATTGCTTAAATTTTTGTTTGGTTTGATTTTGTTATTTACTGTCACAGGTGAAATCTCGATGAGCATAAATTATTTTATTTTAATTTCATATTTGCAGTTAACTTGTCTCAATTGTAATGATGCTCATAAGAATTATTATTTATGCTTGTTCATGTTTACTTTATAATTTTAAACATTCTCTGAGATAAATAAGAAATTGATCTTTTCATTCATTTGCAGACTCATTCTTAATTCATTAAAGTTTCTTTTCATAATCTTAAAAACGATTCCCATATTTTGATTATTTCTGTATTTAATTCTTATTGATATGAACTGGGATTCGTTTCTATTTTTTCCTCTCATTTCATCATTTCCTCTTATGTTCTATAAGAAATTAAAGTCTGTTTCAGTTTTCTAAACAACTCCTGAATCCAGTCTGTTTTTATTATTTATACTACTTTATTAAATACAGTTTGTTTTTCATTTTGAACAATTTATCCCAGTTTACCCTCCTCTCTCACCTAGCTTAATAGTTGTATAATCTTTTACGTAATTTTTCATGCACAAAAATATATACATTTCTTTCAGATTATCTTTGGCCTAGTTTCTTACATTGATTCTACTTTTTAAAAAGAAATTTATAAGCCCACAGACCTGTTCACCTGTTGGCACTATTATATTTTATGCTCAGTGCTTATGACTTTTCCCTCTGCTTATATTCATGGAGAGAGTCTTTCTTTCTTTCTTTCTTTCTTTCTTTCTTTCTTTCTTTCTTTCTTTCTTTCTTTCTTTCTTTCTTTCTTTCTTCCTTCCTTCCTTCCTTCCTTCCTTCCTTCCTTCCTTCCTTCCTTCCTTCCTTCCTTCCTTTTCTTCTTCTTTTTCTTTCTTTCTTTCTTTCCTTCTTTGTCTACAGTTAGAAGTGGAACTTTGATTTAGAGAACTGTGTGGGCTTCCTTGTCTGAATGTTTTAAAACCTGACAAAAGCTTATATTCACTAGTTCAGAAAATTTTCTATGGAGAACCAGGAGAAAGCCAGATCTAGAAAATGTTTTGGTAGGGAGATTTAACTTTGTGATTACTAGAGCTTCTTCCTGGTTGCCCTGGCATAGAGGAGATAATTTTGCACACTTACTCTGCTTTTCTCATTGCTTCTTAATCTGGCAAATGATTCTCTGATGATGGGCCTGGAAGCGTTCTGTGTTTTTCCAATTTGTTCTTATCAGTGATTTTTCTGGCCCATATCTTACCTTCTTGTGAATCATTAAGTAGGAATTCTGGATGAACTTAAACGTTTGGGACCGGTATTTTAAATTGAACCCATTGAAATTGTATTTTAATCCAAGCCTGTTTTTTGTTCAGCTTTTCCCTTACACACAGTTTTAAAATCCAGAATATTTGAATTCTCATATTTTTTACAACAGATATCTAAAGCCATTGCCACATTTCTTTGGCTTCTGCCAGGAACATCTTGATGTTGCAGCTTGGAACATCTTTAGGACTCTTCGACACTCATACATATGCATCCTCCAAGTACAGCAGAGCCATGGCCGCGGGGAAGCCTCCAACCAGTCAGAATACAAACAAAATGATTAAGGCTTCTCTATTTCCTCCCTCAGTGGACTATGTTGACACACATTTATAGGATTCCTCAGTAGTTTCTGGAGGATGAAAACATCAGTATGCCATAGGGATTGCTAAGGAAAAAAAAAAATGCATCCTTGTATGGCCTTTTTGCCTTCCTTATTTTACTCAGGCTCTGATAGGAAAATAGTGAGATTTGAAGATCTGTGATTGTAACATGTGAGCACATGATTGTGAGGCTCTTGAAACTCCAGATTTCCATGAGTCCCCCAGACAGGGTGGAAGACTTAACCTCTCTTACTTGTTAGAGGAGAGCAGTGCTAGAGGATGCTTGTCTTCATCAAGATCCTTTTCCACCTCTGCTTATTGCCTCCTGGGCCAGTAAATAGAGTCAGATCTCAACACACACCAGAGGGAAAATAGAGTTACTGCTTTCAGGAAAAGCCTTACATGTGGAAGAATTGAAGTTCCTAGTTAATACAAACCAGAAGGAAAACAGGAACACGTGGGGAAGTAGATCTTGTTGCTATTGAACTGGAGTGGGGGTGCAGAATGAAAGACTCAGCAAGGAGGAATTTACTGATGTGAGCACACATCTTTCTTACCCAGGACTCCTGGAGCTAGTTATAACACTCAGCCTGGATGGTTCCTGAATTGTGAACATAATGATGGCCTATTGTAAATGAGATGAAGTGATATCATTGTTACAGTGGAGTATTGAGGAAGGATTCAGAAAGCTACAGAAATGATGGGAATACTAAAATGGATTTAGTCTGTAAGCATGAAGAATGCTTCTTACTTCCACGTGACACATTTTCACTAAGGCAATGAGATGTACTGATGATGGAGTCTTGAAATCTTTAATTGATGTTTGATGTAATATGTAGGCTGAGATTGACTTTAATAGATGCTGCCATGGGGCTAGATTCCTTGGTATTAATTATATTCTTTTACATAGTAGAGACTATATAATAACACTTTAGGTTTTAATTATTTGTAATGAACAGAAGATCTACAGTAGCAAACAGGGTACTTGAATCTGTGGATTTTCCATGGACAAAATAGTGTGGTAGATTAAACATTGACCAAGATTTGACGTTCATCCCAATGAAAGGTAGGGTCTAACCCTCTTCACCTTGTATCTGGTGTCCTGTATGACTTCCTTGAGCAACATAATAAGGTAGATGTCTCACTGTGCCAGTTTCCAGGTCCAGACCTGAAGTGACTGACAGCTTCTATTCCTATATCTTGGAAGATTTGCTATAAAATATTTGTTGGAGGGGAGTGAATAAGAGGTGTGTGTCATAATCATCATATAAATATAATCATATAAAAAATCTTCATGAGTATTGGATGTAAGAGGTCTAACCATGTAGAGAGGCCAAGAAATGAGATACCATGTAGAAAAAGAGAAATAGAGAGCAGAGAGACATAGAGAAACCAGTGAGCCACATGCACTAGAAATGTGAGTAAAAACCATCTTGGCTACCAATTTTTCAGGCCCAGATGGCATGTGGATCAGAGACAGCTAAACCAGCTGAGCCTTTCCTGAATTTCTGACCTGCAATATTGTGAGCAAAATTAAAACATTTGTTTTATGCCAGTAAGTGTTGGACTGTTTTGTTAAACAGAAATAGATAATTAGAACAGATGAGTGAACAAATATAGTTTAACTTATGGTACTTGGTATTTGTACTTTACTGTAAATATATTTATTTTCTGAAAATATCAAGAAGTAGCATACAAAAGCAAAAAAATGTCTGATGCTACAATGGAAAATTCTGGTCCTTCACTTTGTTTCTAGGTCCTTTCACAGATAGAAGGGGACACTCTGTCTTCTTGGGGAAGGTCACTACAGTGTCGCCTCAATTACATGAAATACATATTTCTCCAATCTTTCCCTGAACTACAAGTAGGCATTTACCAGGGCTCTGTGTATTGAAGGAAGAAAAATTGGAAAATCGTGCAAAGACAATTACATATAGGATCTGAAATACCAAATGGTATCACAGTCCTCCCAGAAAGAAGATTTATTTAGGAAAAGGAAATTTTATCTATCTAGCATCTATCTATCTATCTATCTATCTATCTATCTATCTATCTATCTATCCACCTACCTATCAATCTAGCATCTATCTATCTATCTATCTATATATGTATCTATCATCTAAAATCATCTCTCTACCCTATGAATTCCTGGTACAAGTTCATCTTGCCTGGGGATAGTGTATTTGTGGGCCCACACTGCAGTTATTTCTTTAGTTCTAGAGTATATAGTTAGGGGCAGATAGATATAGATACTAGCCAACAGAATTCCCGTACTTGTTTTCTGTGGACTAAGAACCATCATCATAGGTAGGAAGGGGCTAAACAAGTATGAATTGGACCAAGAAATTATAACTTTTCATACTTACTAGGCCAGTTGTGGTATTTTTGTTAATAAGAATATAAAGCATGTTATGGGTTACTGATCTGATAATTGTTGTCTTTTCAATCCCTTCATTAGGGATGAAATGGGAGTTCACATTCACTGTTTTGCTCTATAGCTCTCCATGTTTCAGTTACTGTATAGACCATAGGGAACTAAATTATCTGAACTTAGTAGTCTTAACTCTATTGATGTCATTTTGCTAACTGGACCTGGCAAACATTCTCGATACTCTTAATACAATGATTTTACCCAAGTTTGAAAGAAAAAAAATCTATGAAGATTTAAAGGTCTGCTCTACACATGAAGCTCTTAGGTCCAGTGATTTGAGAATTTCCAAGACGTCTCTCCTAAAGTGAAGGTCACGTTATTACCAGTTTCCTTTTTTCCTACAACTCCCTCCCTTCCCCTCAGTGAATAGGAGGCACAGCACTCGGTACATCATTTGGAATTTTTAAGCACTATATGTCACACTTTGTTTGCTGGTATTGGAAACATCCGTGGTGAGAATGGATGGTGCTGTGTGGAGTCTCTGCAAAGACTCAGGAGGTGATTTTAAGGTCAGGCTTTTAGGATCCCAAAGCAAGCTATCTATGCTTTCTGTGGCAGGAAAAGCATCCTATAGTATGCTATTGAAAACTAATAGGGATTAGTACCTGACAATGAGCAAATGACTATGTAATGACAGATGTCTATTATGAATTGAGAGTTTTCAGATCTACAAAATAGTAAGGGTTGAGAAGGCACTTCAGCGATAAAACATTATACAATGAGAATGATACATTTAGAGTCAGGATCAACCAAATAAATGTTATATAGTGAAAATAGCACATTCAGATTAGGCCTAAGAAGAGTCCAGAAGGCCTTGAACTATCCTACCCTTGCAAAGCCTTTGGGGCAGAAGCCATTCCCTAATATCAGGCTGCCCTCTAGGGCTGGGTGCGAGAGTACTATGACTCTGGGGTGGGGATTTCCAGGTGGGCTGAGGGTTGTGTGATAAGCTGGTGTGAGCTAGACTCCTTAGGGATGAGTCTGGGAGGAGCAGCCTCCAGCACCCAGGTGTTTCTCATCTCAGTACTTCCTTGCCACCCGGTAGAACTCCCCAAATGGGGCATCCTCTGGAAAAAGTGGTTGTGGCAGCAGAACGACAACAAAATGTTCATGAAAAACCTCTTCTGTGCTAGTCAAATGGCACAAGCTATAGGAACAGTTGGCCAGACTCCCGCATGTCACATGCATCTCTTACAACACCTCTCCTTCAACATGTGCCTAGTCTCCTATAATACTTCTTATGATTTGCTTATGGAGGAGGAAATAATCTTCTTTCATTCATACATGTAGCAAAATATGATATGTTTGGGTAAGCTGAAGTGGCCTACTGATGCTCTACAAATCCACTCAGTGGTGCCTCTACAACTAGTGATAAAGTGAGATTCTTCCCCAGGAAGACCTGGGAGGAGTAAATCTAGTCATTCACTTTGTACACAAAGGCAGTTGAGACTTCAAATGCATATAAGCACTTCTAGACAGAGCTAAAGCTTTGATTAATTGGACAGGAACTAGAGACAATTGAGAATGGAATGTTGAAAACAAACAAGTATGGAAAAGAGACATGTGAATTTACCTTTGGGAGTGAGCACAAAGCATATGAATTTTAGTTTCTCACATTATTACCTACCAGAGAATATCAATTCCTTACAAAGAAGGCATTCAGTACAGACTGGATAGAATGGCTAACTTCTCAGTTATCCAGACTCTCTCTACTAACACCCCAATGTTTAATCAAAAGATTGAAAAAGGGGAAGGTGATAATAGCCAGGAGAGAGGGCGTGCATGAACAGGGGCTCCCTCTTTTCAAACCTGGTCTAAATATTGCCATCGTTGAAAGTCCACTTTGCCAGACTAGCAGTGACTAGCACTGAACCACAGATATGCAGTCTCTCAATAAGTCCTGCTAACAACTTGGTGCTACATTGAAGGATATGAACTCCTTGCACCCGGAAGTACAGCAATTTACCTTTACAGAAATTTACACATACTCTGGATCCAAATGAGGTTTCTGTGCTATTATTGCCTCCACCAACACCACAGTCTGAGAGCATACAATATACCTGACTTATCAGTGTGAAACCTGGTGAAATATCACATCAGATCCTGAAAGCACATTTACAGCAATTGAAATATAGGATGATGATATAGTCTATTAAAGATTTAACTAAAGCCCCTGCTTGGGAAACACTCTGTGAGCTGATGGAGCTTTCACTCAGGATGAAATAAATATATGCTCTATACCAATAGTAAGTATGTGATCCTACTCTCCTAACCTAGAACCAGACTATGGAGTGAAAGTAATATTAGTTCCTCTTACACTATTTTCACAAGATACTCCTTGCAGAGTATGTGCATCCTGTTCCTACTGAGCAGACTCTGTGAAGTCTGAGGCCATGGTTTGAAGGGGAGGGGCAGCACCTAGCCGATGTAGAATCTTCCTAACTAAGTTCAGAGGTAAATAGAAGATTTACTGCACTGGCTGGAATTATTAATCCTGATATCCTTTGAAAGCTGGCAAATAATGTCAAGGATGTGAGTTTCTCTAGAGGGCCTCTTGATGCTTGATGCCTGGTGATACCTGAAAATAGAGCATTATAGTCATGCTAGCCCAACAAAGGCAAGGCCACAAGAGACTCAGACTTTACAGGGATGAAAGTCTGTCACTCCAGCGGGCAAGAATCCCCGTCCAGTCTAAGTGCAGGCTGAGGGTGAAGGAAATCTAGAATTAGAAATATATGAGGAAGCTGATACATATCATATCAAACTTTTGTTTTCTTTTTCTGTCAGAGGAATACCTACACACTGTAAACCATATCTTATATTTTCCATAAAATATCATCCCATTTTCCTTGCTTACATGGTGTGATGGAAACCAAGCATGCATTATAATTGTTTCATCCGTCATGGAGTATTCTGAAAATTTTGAAAAATTAACAGTGAAATTCTGGGTTATATTAATTTTTGAGAACGTTATATAGAAATTACATATAATACCAGAAAGCATAGCATATAATTGCTATTTAATTTTAGCATAATGTTTTTAGAAGGATAAGTTTTGGTATATGTTAATTATCACTAAATTCTTGTACTAAAGCAGGCTTGGGGTAATTTGTACCTTGTTTCTCAATTAATAAATTATTCGCTTGTATTGTTTTTTTCCACTAGCATTTGCATTTACATCAAATAGCATTTCCTTTGTGATTTTGTGATTAGTAATTTTGTGATTTTTATGCTACAGTTTTCATATTTTAAAAATATATAGTCTTTATATTTAATATATGCTATTTTAAATTGACCTTATTTATCAGTTATTATTTTACTAAAACTATTATCTTTCAACCTTTTTGAGCTATTGAATGTTTAATATTTTTCACATGCATGCTGTCATTTTACTTTGGATTTTACTAAAACGAGTTACTCATAAAATCTCGTTTAGGAAATATTGAATGTACAATGAGCTTTCTGATTTTCCAGTTCACTGGCTTAATCCTCCCTCCCTCTGTGGTTAAAAACATTCAAATTTTACATTAGATATAAAAAAAAATACTATGTCAAATTCTTATAAAAATAATTCACTGCAGTTTTGTTGGTAAATTCTAATTGCATACTGGCAAATGCTTGAAAATTCTTTGGGTATTCATTGTTCTTTTGTTTCTCGTTGAGCATATGGTTATCTTGTGCAAGAATTCTGTATGAGTTTTTCTTTTTTAAATACACTAAGATTCTATGATGTCCATGACCTTAGGCAAATTATCAAACATGTTATAATAAGAGTGTTCATTATGCACTCTGTCAGAAATATGTTGGAGAGTTAAGGTAATAATGTATAAAAATATTTTGTCATTATGTACGAATATGTTTGAAAAATAACCCAGCTCTGCAAAATTTAGCTAATCTATCTACATTTTTATAGTAGTTTGAATAGGGAAAAATTTTGTGCATGGAAGAGTACTAGGCTTAGAGTGAGAAGAACCTCAGCTCCCTGGAATGACCCAGGGGGAATAAATATCTGTAAATATCTGAACTTTAATTTCATACTCAGATGCAAAATAGAGATGCAAAATATGCATTTGAAAGAACAGTATATGTGAAATTATATGTAAAATGCTATATAAGCAGTAAATTCCTACCATTAATGTAGCCATGGGTAGATTCAGGTTTTGTGGGCCTTGAAACTTACACAATGTAAAATAATAGATACATATTATAAATAATATTGGCTATACACATTCATGTTTATTTAGAATGAAGGAAAATTACAATAAATTACAAAGCTAATAAAACTGGAAATTGCCACAAAGATCACAAAATTCGGAGAAAATGCCATTATACTCTTTATAATTTACTCCCTGACAGCTCTATAAAATTTTTCCCTATGTATTATTTGGGCGAATACTCCATGATCACCTCTTCTTATGAAAATAACTTGAAATATTTTCTATAGAGATGAAATAGAGATAATTTAGTCTTTGAAAGATCTTTTCTTCTTTGCATCTACATATTTCCACTGCTACCTGCTATTGCCTACATTCAAATAGTGAAAACCTTTGTGCCTAGACTTAGGTCATGGTGCCAGGAAAGTTATCACAGTGCTCCTAGAATGAGACCAGGGAAAAATATTCATAAATGTACAGCAAAATGAGCAATGAGCAAAGATACTGTCAGTGTTGGATTATGTCTCTTGTACATCATTATATTCTTAGTTCCTAGCACAGTTCCTGACTCACAATAAGTATTCAATAAATAAGTGTTAAATGAATTAAAAAGTTAATGAAACTTTCTGGAAATACTCCATTCTTGTTCTTAGAAGCCATTTCCAAACTGGGGATTCTAGAAATAACTGTGAGTGGACAGGACTATAACTGTTTGGACATATCTCATAGAAATTAAGTTAAATGTACTCCCAACTTCCCTTCACTATATATTTATTCCAAAAATACCTACATTTACACTTATGCAAGTAAACTCCAGACTAAGTCTGATGGAGGGGCAGGGGCAAGGTAAAAACAGACACCTTCCTAATTTTACAAATTTTAACAAAAGTATTATAAAAAGCAAAGTGAGCACACTGCTAAAGCCCTTTAAAGAGATCTATTTAATGAAGAGTTGTGACTTGTTATTAGCTTCATGGTAAATTCATCTCTTAATGTATACTCTCATGAAAAAGATTTTTCTTCTCAAGTAGAATATCAGAATTTTTTTATGCAACTAAGTAAGTAGTGATATTTGGGGGAAACTCTGACCTTCATTCACTTTTAGTAGATAGCACCTCCCTTAATGTGTAGGCAGTGACTGACTGATCCTTTTCAGATTCAGTAACGTGATATTAATTAAGTAGACTCAACACTCTGTTTGGTGAAAATTCTTCATGAAATGCTCTTAGTCACAGCGAGCTTCATATCGACTTTCTTTATTGAGCCATTTAGGCCTAGGTGTACTTCTACATATTGGACTTATTTTGTAACGTCAGATTCCCTCCATCCACTGCAGAATTGTGTCCAATTCATTTTTGTATTCTTAATGTCTAGCACATTCTTTGACCAAGTATAATCTTGATAAGCATTTGTAGGATTAATTAATAAAATAGTACATGTATAGGTACATAGATTTTAATTTAGTGTAAAAAAGTCTAACAGTACACATAGTTAACCTGAATGCTACAACAGCTTTGCGACTAAACACTCTGCTTTCTTTTATTTATTTTTTTCCTCAGGCTTTCCATTTTCTATGCAGCATTTATATATTATGTGCATATAAACCACAAAATGTCACTTCTCTTCTTAAATCTGTCTGTTGTCTTTTACTCCACATCTAAAATCTCAATAAGAGCCATGCCCCTTTTTCTTGATAGCACAGTCCTGCAGATCTCCTGCCTCTCCCTTTAAGTTCCTTTCTATCCATCTTTACCTTACTCAGTCTATTCAACTTTTGTTGACTATCTTGCTCTTCTATACACTTAGCATGTGCATTATCACATTCACTTGCTTTACCCTCTTTCTGGCTTACATTGACATCATATGAACCTAACTGTTCTTTGTCTTCAGGATTTAGCAAGTAAGACATTCTTTTTTTCATGGGGACATTTTCTGAAAATAATATCTGAGGTGTTTTTTTACCTCTGTAGTCATTTTATTTATTCCCTTTTTATTATAGCATTTTTCTTTCTCTGAAATTATCTTCTTCATTGAAACATTGTCAGATATTTTTCAAACCCTTTTGGAAATCAGCCCCTTCAGTGCAGGAACCATTTCATTTTTATTTTGTGCCTAATGTCCCCATTATTTAGAAGAATGCTTACAAAGAATGCTTCACAATGAATATTTGTAGAATGATTCAGTGGCCAAATAGCCAAGAACATTCAATGTATTTTCAGGTAGAATGTTATTCTGAGGCAGATTTCCATTTCAATCTTAAATTCTAAATTTACTTTCTAAATTTTGATTATACTACCTAAGATACTGTGTTGATAAAGAGTTTAAAATTAAAAATTCTGAATTCTGCAATTGTACAGTGATATTATTTTAAATTGATATACTTTATAAAAATTATTGAGTAATATTTTAATTATTTTATCTTATATAATTTATTTAAAGAGAATCATAGGGATGCAAATGAGCTTAGTATTAAATTAGGCTAGAGCACCATTTGTCTGCCACAAAAAAGAGATAATAGACCTTTCCTGTAATATGATTGAAAGCTCCATATTGTTTTGCTGTCACAGGAATTAAAAAAAAAAAAAAACATAAAAAGAAATGATGAAACTATAACCCTATTACTGTTTGACAACTGCTACTAAGTACAAAATAAATAAATAATTAACTTTAAAATTATAACCAAATCATTAAAAGTATTAGGTGTATGCATGTAGAAAAACAAGATATATTTATTTTGTTTTTACTTCTTTTTAAAAATCATCAAGCATTAAGGTGAATGACAATTTTTTTCCCAGTTTTAAAAACAATTTTTAATGAAACCTTAGTTTTCAAAGACCATAGACTATTTATATAAAGAACAACATTTTTAAAATTATTGAGAAATTTAAGTCAAGAAATATATCTCCAACATTCTCTTAAACCTTCTGTCACTGGTCGAGGGCAGTTAAATGCAAATTTTACATTTTTCTCTCAATTGACATTGGGCTTAATTGTATTGTGAGCCATATAAAAATGAGGTTAGTGAAAAATTACAAGTTCACATTATCAAAGGGTGATGATAATGGTAAAGTTTACACAGAGATAATACTTAAGTCCCTCTCCTTTATTTTTGTTAGAAGTAAATATATATCTTATAAATCTGAATATATAGAGGTAATTTTAAAATTTATTTTATTTTATAACACTTTTCTGTTGTCTTCAAAATACTGATATTGAGCTCATATGTACTGAGTACTACTATTGGCTATTCAAAATACTAAATGTTTTCTACTTAGTTCAACATAGATTTATTAGGCTAGTCACTATTACTTAGGTTTATAAATCTGAAGATTTTTGCCCTCAAAAATTTTACAATCACCATGAAGAGCCAGGCATGTTAAAATATCAACAATGGGGTTTGGATTAGCACTTCAGAAGATCAACATGTAATCTAGTCCTTCATGTTTTTGGTGAAGGCAGATTAATGTTAAATGGTTTTATCAGGAGAGATTTTCTACAGGCATGATAGCCGAGGTCCCTTAAACAATTTGAATAATTAGATTGCTGGTAACTAGAGATAGAAAACCCCTCCCCTCCACACACACATATATGCCACAGAATGAGGAACATAAAGACACTGGTGTGAGAGGGCCGAAACAGATACTGGTGTAAGTGGAAAGGCACGGATGTGAGATGACTCATGGAATTTTTTAACATTCTAATTCCTCCAATATTTGAGTGAAAGCCCTAAGTAAGTAATCATTGCTGGGATATTAAGATGAATTATGGTGTAATCACCTTTACATTTTGGTAGACTGTTTTAGTAGCATTAAGGTAGATCTACAATCCATAAGACAAACAATAGGTCTAGTTAGGGAAGATTTAAAGGGTATAGGAGCATAAAAGAGCCTGGCAATTTAAACATTGTCATTTAATCCTCACAATAACCTCTTGAAATTAAAAAAAAAAAATCTTTCCACATTTTACAGATGAAGATATTTAGATTCAGAGTGATTTCATTATTTTGTTTGATCCAGTTATGCCAGGTATACATGAATAACTGAATTCAACTGCCCTTTTCCAGGAAGCTAAAATAATACTTCTCCAGCAATGATACAGGTCCTCAACCAGGGCTGATTCCACATTTTCTGTTTGGCAGATGCCAACACCCTATATCTAAGAATTGCTAAGAAGCTATGAGAGCATGCTGTCTTATGTGCCTCAGATGACTTAATTCGTAAGTTGAAAATAGTTCACTATAAATTGTCCAGACCACCCATTCCAAGAGGTGGCAGAACCAGGCATCTTGGTAAGTGTTTACTGTGTACTGAATAAATAATAGCACCTCATTTGTCTTTTCCTCCTTAGCTTACTCCCTTTGAAATAACTTTGCAAAGACACTTTGTCCCTAAATATGCATATATCCTTATGTTAACCTCATGCAATAATAAACACTAAGTCACAATTTTAAAAACAAGGAAAAAAAAATTTTCAAGCTCTCCAGAGAAAATGTTCTATTCTCCCTTTTCTTCAATCAGACCACTTCTGCCTTCATCACAAATTTGTCAAACCACTATTACACCATCAGGATCCTTGGCTGCCCATACGCATGCTCTCCTTATCTGACTCTGCAGTGGAAAGTTAAGGAAACATTTCAAGAGTGAATATTTAAATACCATATTACAGTTTAGTCTTCATTTTTTAGGAGAGAAAAATCAATCATTCTATATATATTATCCACTTTTAGCAGAGAAATACATAAAAGCTCAGAAGAATATAATACCTATTTTATTTAAATGTATTTATCCAAATGCTTATGACCCTTGCAACATAAAAATAAAGTTCTAATTATATATACTATAAGTCTTATACATATTAAGTCTTGGAAGCTTTCCTTGTTCAACTATTATATAAATAAGTCACATAATGAATTTATTGTAAATCATTTTCAGGGAGAGTGATAATTAAATCTATGCCAAGAGTCAGAAAAGATTTAGAAGCCCTGTGAAGATTGGAAATTAGAAATAGAACATATAGATCCTGCTTGGAACATTAACTTTATCTAATTATACTTCTCTTAGAATATGGTTCAATTTCAACCATTTTTTTCCACTCCAGAGAAATCAATTCATGATTTCTTATTCTAACAATTCTATGGGCAAAAATAAACTGCATGATTATTTTTCCTTTCATACTTTAAAAGATAAAGATACATGTTAAATTTGAATTGCCTCACCTTTTGAATTTATTTTATATAGGCAAACTAGTCATCCTTATATGTAATGAAACAAATGAAGGATAGTAATTTGCTTTAAAAAGAGAGAGAAAGGGAAAACAGTTTTACGAAACTGGAATTATGAAGAGAGAAAAAAATGTAGGGCATGTTGATATTTATGGAATACTTTCTAGATACTTGGATATAGTCACATAAATTTCCACATTCATTATTTCACTTGCTTTTTTGACAAGCTATCTCAATTAAGAGAGGGGTTTTTTTTGTTTTTTCTTTTTTAATATTTGACCATGTTTTATATTTATGTATTTTTTAAAGAGAGTATATGAGTGGCCAACAGACACATGAAAAGGTATTCAACATTACTAATGATCAGAGAAATGCAATTCAAAGCCACAGTGAGATATCACCTCACACCTGTCAGAATGGCTATTATCAAAAAGACAACAAAGAGTGACCGTTGATGAGGATATGGAGGAAAAAAAATCCTATTCACAGTTGGTGAAATTATAAACTGGTGCAGTCTCTATGGAAAACAGTATGTAGATTCCTTAAAAATTTTAAAAAGAACTAACGTATGACCCAGTAATTCCACTTCTGAAAATTTATCCCAAGAAATTGAAAACACTAATTCAACAACATATATACACCCCTGTGTTTATTGCAACATTATTTATAATAACCAATATATGGAAGCAACCTAGGTGTCCCTTAACAGATGAATAGATAAAGCAGATGTGGTATATAATAAACATTTAATATAAGAATATTACTCAGCCGCAAAAAAGGAATGAAATCTTGCCATTTGTGACAACATGATGGATTTAGAGTGTATTATGATCAGTACAATAAGTCAGAGAAAGACAAACACTGTATGATCGCACTTTATGTGGAATCTAATAAATAAACAAAACAAAAATAAATGAACTCACAGCTACAGCAAACAAACTTTTTTCTGATAGTTACCAGGGAGGAGAGTGGGGGGTTAGAGGGTGGGTGAAAAAGGCTAAGGGGACTAAGAAGTACAAACTGCCAATGATAAACTTAAAGGGATATAAAGTACAGTGTAGGAAACGCAGTCAATAATGTTGCAATAATCATGCATGGTGTCAGATAGTACTAGATGTACCATGGTGATCACTTCGTAAGCTATGTAAATGTCTAATCACTATGTTGTTCACCTGAAACTAATATAATATTGTTTGTCAACTATAATTAAATATAAATTTATAAAAAAGAAAGGTAATAGTTTGTGCTAATTATTTTTTTATAATTGATCATCACTAATTTGTCTTCAATAGATTTTCAGTTCATGAAGATATCATGAAAATGTTATTTGTGTTTCCTTAAATAAAGGCTTAGAAAACTTTTGTCAGCCAAGTAGTAAATAATTTAGGATTTGTGTACTGTATAGTCCATGAATTTCTATTAGAACTATTGAACTGTCTGTTACAGTATGGAAGCAGCCACAGGAAAAGTAAATTAATGTATTTTGTGTTTCAATAAAACTTACTTACACAAATAGATGGCAGGCCACATTTGACTCATGGGCCATAGTTTTCCAACACCTTCCTTAAACTATTTCATTGTAAACACAGTGAAAACATACAAAACAGAAGGAAATCTCACCAATAAATTAAATAAGTAAAGATAACTATCACTTTTTTGAGTCAAAGTACATTTAAATTGGACTTAGAAAATTTACACTTACATTCACTTTGTCCTTTGTAACAGAAAAGCGTACGTAGCACAAAATTAGTATGAAGTGGACAAGGACTAGTTTATCAATCTCGTGAATTCAAAACCTTCTGCAATTAACCACTATACTGTAAAAGGTCTTTAATTTTAGAAGCCTTAAGGCCATGAGTTTTCTTTGAGCACAAATTTGACTAATCTCTAATATTAATATTTAACATTCTTATAATAATATAAATTAGAATTCAAATTTTTGAGCCAACATGAAAATATATAATAAAATTGACACTTAAAGTTTCGGTTTTACTAATTTTTTGCTGATTTTTTGTCATATAAAATAGTACAAAACAATATTTTTTAAAATATATATATAACATATAAATACTAGTGTATTTGTTTTTTTGTTGCTGCCTTAACAAGTTACCACACATTCAGTGGTTTAAAATAATACCATATATTATCTCATAGTTCTGTAGGTCAGAAGTGTTATCACAGTATCTCACAAGCTCAAAAATCATGGTAATGGCTGAACTGTGTTCCTTTTTGGGAGGCTCTGGGGATGAATCTGGTGCCAATGCCATTCAGTCATCTGGTCAAATTTAGGGATGCAGAGAATATCTTCTGTGCAGATCTGATTATAGAATCATGTTAACATTACAAATAGTCAAATAAATAATTTAGTAAGTGAAAAGGATGAAGGAAAACAAGAAATGGATTTTAAAAGTAATTATCCCTCTCACTTTACATTCACAAAGCTATTCTTTATGTTTTTTTTTTCTGTTAATTTTATAACTTTGCTTTGAATATTTAAAAAAAATATTCTTTTTGGGTTCCATCTTTTTTGTTATAAGAAGTATCCAGTTGTACTTTTCTTCATAAAGGGGGCCAGTTGTCTAACTTCGTCTACTAAAGAAATGAGTTTGCCCTATTGCTTATTTTTACCTGTGGCAGTCCTGGAGCTCTCTGTTCTTTCTTTGTTGCTCTGTCTGTTCCTGCGACAACATGCCATTTCATTACTTTGCTTTTGAAGTGCAGGCAGCCCTCACTTTGTGTGGTTCTGATTTGCATGAAGTTTAGTTACCTTGGTTTAGTTAAGTAACACCAGTCCTCCAACAACACAATTCAAACTTTACTTGCCTGGGCAAATTAATTGTGAGCGATTGCATACAGCAAACACGTCACTGCTAGCTTTTCATTTCACTTATACTGAGTAAATAAAAGGTCACATCAGAATCAGAGACCAATCATGTCACTTCTTTCAAGGCTGTTGGTAACTGGTCACTGTGCATCTGTTATTCATTTAACACGGAGACAGTGAAACATGTAATTGTGTTATCTCCTAGTGTCCCACTGATACACTCATATTGTATAAAAAAAAATGGCTAATCAAAATAAGAAATTACCCCCCAAAATGAAAGTACCATAAAGAAATGAAAAATGCTAATATTGTAAGTTAACCAAATGTAAATAGAGTTATAGAAGAAATAACTGACCATAAGAACAGTGACACTGCTGCTGTTGGAGAGACCAAAGGAAATTAGTGAAGGTGAGTTGAATTTATCAGCATAAATGAGAAAAGTAGTTTCAATCAATAAATGAATATTTCCAGAGGCGATGACTCCAGCCAAAATGTTCATCTGAAAGGAACTCGTAGAGGTAGTCCAGGACATTGGAAGTGCAAAGGATAAAATGTTAGAAGCTGATCCAAACCTAGAAAGGAGTATAATGATCTTTTAATGCATAGAAAAGATGCTCACTCCATATCACAAGTTATGTAATAGAAGGGAAAGGCAAACAACACTCAAAGTACTCTTGGTAATTTTTTACAATTAATTAGAACACTGTCTCAACATATCTAATGTTTTAAATTACAGTGCACTGAATATTTTATTTTTTATGTGTATACATTTGTAACCAATACTAGGAGAATTTAATGTTTTGAGATAAAAAATATAAAGGTTCTGGAACAATAGTAATTTTCCCATTGATTATATAGATTTTTATGTATGATTTTGGCCTTCATGGACATTTGTGTGTGTGTGTGTGTGTGTGTGTGTGTGTGTGTGTGTGTGTGTGCATGTATAGGTGTGTGGTTTCACACCATGGTAAAACTTGAGGACTGCCTGCACATACTAATATTTGTTAGGACAAATTTCTGACTTTTTTTTTAAAGAAAAGTGACTAGTTTGTATAGTCCATTATTTTTACATTTGAATTTTAATTCAGGTTTTTGACTTTTTAAAAAACTCCATATGGTTAGATTTAGGATCACATCAACTAGATTAATTTAGGGAGAATTATATAATATTAAGTCATGTCATCTAAAAGAATTTAATACACCTATTCAAGTCATCTTCTGTATTCTTTACCATGATTCATTGAATTGAATATGTTATCGATTGGAAGATATACCATTATTTTATGGATAATTTAAAAAGAAAAGAAATTTTGTTAACTAAATTATGACAATGTTTTTATACCTTATCAATTATAAGATATTCTAAATTTGAAGATGTTATAAAGTGGGAAAATTTAGAATAGACAGAATAATCTTTAGAGTTTTAAATATTTTTCCTTAGCAATCTTAATAACTCTCAGTTATGTTAATTCTATTATATTTTATATGTTATATGTTATAACATAACTCTTGCGAATGGTATTTTATTTTTAGTAAATTTTATAGTTATTTAGTGCTTTGTTAAGAAATGCTATTAATTTTTACATTTGATTTTAAAGTGGCAAATATATGAAAGCCTCTTATTTCAATAGTTTGTATTTTTGATTGTATCGTGATTTTCAATAGATGATATAATCCCTAACTAATGACTTATTTATTTATTCCTACCTAATCTTTACCTTCTTATTTCTTAAATTTTCTCCCATTTATAGTATAGACCGTAGTGCCATAAATATATTAAACACAATTGTGATATATGTGATACTTGTAATAACATTAGCAGTAGCATTTGGCTGCAATTAAAACCAGCTCCTTGAAAGAGGGAAGGCTATCTAGATTTCTACTTGGTCCTGAAATTATGAGTTTGTAACAAATGGAAACAAGGAAGGCTAGAAAGTTATAAAATAACTTCCTAATAGTTTTCAAGGAGTTTATAATATTTGTGTAGGATTTCCTCAGTTAACCTCATCTGTCATAGAGGAATTTAATCTTTATGTCTGGCTTATTAAGTGGTCCAGAAATTACGATTTTAATTACATTGTGATTTGTGTTTCTTTCATTGTTCTGTATCTTATTTTTATTAGCACCTTTTTTTGCTTGAAAACTAAATATTGAATATGCCAATTTTTGTTAAATTTATTTATATATTAAATAGAATTTAATCCCAGTGACAGGGTTGAGGCTATACAATTTAACAAAATATGCTAGATAATTCTCTAGGAGAAAAAATAATTTAAAAATAAACCAAAAGTGTGTTAACAGAGGATTGTTACATAACAAAAATGTTGTCCAATATATAAATTTATATAACAATAAACACTGTGTATTTCCATGATACCACATGCTCACCAAAATTAATATTTCACTTATTTTTTAAAATATGCAGAGATAATAGAGTATGTGATAAATACAGATGAAATGGAGGTCAATGCATTAATATAAAAATATTAAAAAGAAGACTATACTAGAGAAGAAAATCCAAAACATAAAATAAAGGAAAAAAATAGAATTATCGGGTTATGTAAAATACAACTTTGTACACCAAATACCATCATAAATTAAACTTAACATAAAAATTTGCATCACACTAATATTTATAACACTAATGTGGGTTAAAATCTAAATATCTACAACATTTGCAGCGATATATCACAACATATCCACATACTAAGGAAACTGTTAAGAGTTATGATTACAGACTCCGCAACCACCACTCAGCAGATCGGATTCACTCCTCACCGCCTCGCTCTGCTTCCTCTGCAACCATGTCTGACAAACAGATATGGCTGATTGAAAAACTCGATAAGTCGAAATTGAAGACAGAAACGCAAGAGAAAATCCCACTGCTATCAAAAGAAACGATTGAACAGAAGCAAGCAGGCGAATCGTAATGAGGCGCCCACCGCCAGTATGCACTGTACATTCCACAAGCATTGCCTTATTTTGCTTCTTTTAGGTGTTTTAACTTTGTAAGATGCAGGAGGTTGGATCAAGTTTAAATGATTGTGCTGCCCCCTTTTCACATCCAAAAACTACTGCCAATAAAGGCCTCACCTGCCTCTCCCACCTGCCTGTCTGACTGGCAGGGAAGAAAAAGAACTTGCGTGTGGTGAAGGAGACAGTGAAATCTAGAGTGAAACCAAGCTGGTCCAAGGTGTCCTGCAGGTTGTGAAATGCAGTATAATCACAGTGCCATTTTTTTATTCAAATGATTTAAATTATTGCAATGCATAATTTGTAAATATGCAAATAAAATTTTTAAACTCAAAAAAAGTTATGATTACATAAAATTAGTAATATGGAAAATAGTGAAAAATATAGAATATCAAGATACACATACTCTATAATCTCAGCTATATAAAAATATACCCTAACGATTAAATCAAATAAATAATCATGTTAATCATTGTTGTTACTCTTTGGTAAATATCTCCATCTGTTTATTTTCAAATTTTTAAATTTTAATGCAATTTCTACAATTAATATATATTCTTTTATAATTAAAAGGTTAGTCAAATTAGTAAAAGGAAATATAAAGATCATCTGTATTCCTAGTTTGCCTTTTCCAATTGTCTTTAATTAATATTAGCCTATACCTTTAACTTTTGGAGTTTTTTTCCTCTCCGCTATTATTAATTCTCATTAATTCAGTCACCTCATTTCTATTTTCTGATTATTATCATTGTTAGTTTTTGTTGTTTGTATTCAGCATACTGCTAATAATACATGTTCCACAACCAGAAGAACAGTCTAGCATTTTTAATCATCTAGACTTTTTAAATGAGGACATCAAGATTAATTTAAAAAATTAAATTCATGTAATTTTCACTGAACTGTATATTTTCTGAGATAAAAATAAACAAACTGAATAATTCAGTGATATATTTTTCACAATGCCAGACTCTACTCCTCAATTAAAATTAAAGAACCCAGACACATTAATATCTACCATAGTCCCAACTGCCCTAACAACCAATGTAGACATGCCAAATCTTATTTTGATCTATGTAATGTAAATGGAAACAATGGTTATGATTTTTAAAAACTAATTTATTAAGTTTATGATTTATTAGCTTTGTTAATTTGAAAAACTCGCTCATATTTTTATAGTGTTATGATAGTGTCAATAATTAACAATCAACTAATAGAAAGTTCTTAAGTGACACTGTCATTCAAGTAAAAACATATTTTTAAATGTGAACAAATATAAACTTTCACATTTTAATATTACCTTATTATAATTATAATGGTTTTAACAACAGGCACAAAATAGGCATAAAATGGAGAATAAAGAAATTTATTGATTTTAAGTATTGATTGTTAGATTCATCAACGTAAATTGTGACTACAATCATACAACACAGTTTAAAAAGTACTTTGCTAAAACTTTTCACTCAAGGTATATTTTAATTTTCTAATTTTTGAATTTTTCAAACTGAAGAAAACATTATCATGATTGCACATTTGTACTTCATTACTCCCAACATCTACAACCACATGATGCTTTACTGTATCTTGATTATTTCAGTTTTCCATCAAAGTATCATTTTTGCATCTTCTAAGATTTTGTTTTATGGAAAATACCAAGGCTTTACTACATATTCTGTATTAGTACCAAAATATCTTTTTCAGTCTGGATAAATAATCTTCACACACAACTGTAAATTACACGGGGCTATATACCGTGATTTTTACTTGGAGCATAACTAAAATTTGAAACAAGTGAATAAACAAAAATTCAGAATCCTTGACAAGAGTGCCCTTTTTATATTTGGATGTTTATTTATTTATGTACAATAATATTTTGATTGCCTATTATAATCATTATACATATCCCCAGATATTGTTAATAAATCAATTAATGTATTTATATGTGTTAATTGTGTTATATTTTATAATATAAAATGGCGTTAAAACAGTGTAACTTCTAGTTACAGTGTAACTTTCTAAAATGAAGACATCTAAGATTAGTTAAAAAGTGAAATTCATTGTTTCAACAGCATACAACAAAACATTTTTAAAACAAAGGAAAAATAGAACATAATACAAAATATATTAGAACATAATATGACATATTAATATATGAAATTAAAGGAGCAAAATATAACATATAACTAATGCTACCTTAAATGTATTTCTATTTTGCTTCTTGCTATCTAAATCACAGAATACCACTGAAATCTAATTATTGTCATAATCTTTTGAATAAGAATCCTCCCTTGAATACGTTTATTGTATCATTTACCATTTTGTTTTAGACAAATAAAACAGTGGAATTCTTATAAAGCTTCCATAAAGGTAATAGTGTCAATCACATAAGCAGTCTTTATATTGTATGTTTTGCTATTTTTATGAAGATGTACCTGGGTGGGGATTTTGGTCATACTCTCATATTTTTAGTTAGGAATTAATTGTTCAAACATCCATTGTTTATTATAAATTTTCTAAAATTAAAATGTGGAACAATTTGAAAATAAAAAAACAAGGGTATTAAATTACAGTCCCATAACTTATTAGCAGCGGGGTTATATTGCTTAAAATCTGTTAAATTCCATCCTCCTCAATATTAACTTAATAATTATAACCTAGACTATAGTTAATACTTTAGTCAGTTTTTAAAAGAAAACAGTTGCCAAAAAACATTATCAACCTTGAGATTTATTAGTTGAATATCTTGAATACTATAAATTATTTTAGAATATTCTTACTGAGTTAAAACAGAAAAAATACAGCCAGTACAATGAATTTGAGTGAATATTTCTGAAGTCTGAGTTAGGACATAATATAAATTATCTTTGCACATATTGAATAACATCCAAAAATAATTTCACGTCACTACTGCTAAATTGAGAAGGTTTCCATTTGCTTAAAGAAACACTGAGTACTCCAATAAAGTCATCTCATTTCATTCAAAATGATGAATATATCTAAAAACATAAAATGTAATATATTAATGAAAGTCACAAGGTTTGTGATATTTTTAAGTGGCTGAACCATTTATATATTCACCAAAATTATATGCCTTTCCAAATATGGGTATACCAAGCATACATTTTTTATGCATTGGCATTTAATTATCTTCTCACAAACCTCTAAAAATCTGGAACTTAATGGATGGCATTATTATTACTTTGAATTACATATGCATCTTCCAATTTGCTATAAATTTTCTCTGTCTTGAGTGATTAAACAAGCAAGTTATTGATAAATCTGCCAAATAGTGTCAAAGCCTTTCAACAATATTTATTCTGTTTTTCAATTAGTTAAGTTGTGTGTGTATGTAGTATGTATGTAGGTATGTAGTTTGACTAGAGCCTAAAAAAGCAGTATTAGAAAACACTATAAAATATTGTGTATATTAACTTGGAATAGGGAAGCCTGATAAAAATGGGCTAAAATTGAATGTTGATTAATTAATTTTTCTCTATCAAAATATTTAAAGCATTGTTAAACAAAGTACAATTAACTAAGCTAAAACACATGGAATAGTCATGAGAAAATGTTTTTAATATGCATATTTTAGGATTAAGTAAGGTTGAGAGTGACAGATATAAAATAAACAGATACGTAAACAAGATAGAAGTTTATTTCTCTTTCACATACATTATGTCCAGAACTAATCAGTCCAGCACTGACTTGGATGATCAGACCTTTATATGGGATCTAGCTTCTTCTACATTCACTGTTGCTCTGACTTCCTTATTTCAAAACATCTCATCATCCAGCAATCGTGCCACATTTCAGCCAGCAGGAAAGAGGGGTGACAAAGAAGGGCGTACCTCTTCCTTTTGAGGACTATTTCAGATGTCCTGCCTGACATTTCCCCTTACAACTCATTGGGCAGAATTTAGTCTTATGGTCATACTTAGAAGACAGAAATGCCATGATTATATCTACAACTGGAAAGAATTATATTAAGGGAAGGGCAGAAAAAGGACATCAAAATTATTAGTAAATCAAATTTTCGAACATATTGGTGATCATTTTATTTTCTTTTACACTTTTTAAAAACTATTTTTGTATGTGAAGCATATTTTTCAGGAGATTTATTAGAAAGAAAATTGGATGCCTTTATAAAAAACTTTGTTTAAACCCTTTTTCCTAAAAAATATTTTTTCTAGTTATTTCACTTTTCTTTTCTAGAAGGTATTTAGTCTTCATATAATTTCATTCTGCCCTGTGAAAATAATGTAATAAAAATATTTGCATTATATTTAATTCTAATATGTGACATGTTAACCTTAGTTGCACTAATAGTCACTGTTATGGAATTAGTATTTCAGGCAATAAGAAATGACTTTATTGTAACCAAAAAAAGTAAGTAGTCATTATAAAGTGAGCAATCATATATCGAGGATTATGCAAATATTTGACAAATCTGTTCTTTAATAGATTCAAGATCTAATAGAAACTTATTCTGCTTTTACTGGAAATAGTTATTTAAATAGGGCATTAACAGTGGAGGATATTAAAACAAAGGTAATCTTTTTTTTTTAATTTACTTATATGGCATAATTCAGATAACCAAGGTATTAAGAGTTTGTTTGGTTTTACTTAATAATTGAATCACTTTAGTTTGGGTTTTCACCTCCCTTGACTTCGGAAAGCCTCTCTTTCCCATGTTTTCTTGTCAAAATATTTTCCTTTTCATTTCTTTCTTTATTTCCAAATAATGCTTATATATTTTCTGATCCTGGTGGCTGGAATATGAGGGAAAAAAACTCTACTTGGCTTAGTCAGTGGAACAATTTTTCCGCAAATTATGTTTCTCCTATTGGAATCTTCTACCTTGGCTCTTGTATTGCTTCACCCAAAGTTGATACACTTACTTAATACCCCCCCCCGCCCCCCCGGGAAGAGGTTACTTCAAAATGGAAACTTTAACAGTAACCAAAAATAATTTTAATGTTGAATATCTTAAATATGAGCCTAAATATATTTTCTCCTAATGTTACAATAAAAAGTTTCTGAATGAAGCCCTCATTGGGATTTCTCTCCTTAACCCTGTTCTTGATACCAAATAAAACTCAAGAGACCTTAGGATCAAGAAGTCCTTATGCACTTATATAAGTTTTCTGTCTTCTACTTGTGCAAGATTCAGGCAGAGTACATGTCAGTCTTAATAGAGTCCTGCACTCTTCTGTTAACTGTGCATCTAGAGTCTTAACTTTATTAGTAGATGTCCAAAGACTGTAGGGAGGGCATGCACATGAGCACTACGCATTTGGCTTTTATAATTCTCTGTCTTGAAAGACTGTCCAATAAATAAAATTACAGATAAATTGTTAGATGGTGTGGGCTAACCCCCAGGTCAGAAAATGCTACCCATCATCAGTTCTTCCTTCCTAAAACATTGTATTTCCTTTGGGAGTTTCTATTCCTCTGTTGAGAGGAGACTTTGAAAGGCTTAATTGCAGTTAAAGAGATTTCCTCAGCTGATGTCTATCAGGAAGCACCAGAGGTCACGTGATTCCCTAATTAAAATGCGTTTGGGTTTTGTAGGATAGCAGAAGGTTCCGCATGCGTTCTTCTAGTGTTGGCTCAGGCAGCAGTTTTTGTCTTTAACTGAAACTTGAGACTGAAGGTTGTTCCTGCGTTTGTGCCTCCTGCTCTCATTGGTGTCATCCTGCCTGATAACCATTAAAACAGCACTTTCTGTTTCTGAAAGGCTTGTGGTTGAGTCAAGGTTCACCAAAAGGAAGAGGTAAGAAAGGAGGCTAAGGCAGAAGGCAAAGGGAAAATGAGATTTTTCTCCTATGTTTGCTTTAGACCTTTCACACCTATAAAGATTCGACTTGTTTGATAGAACAATTCAATTCAAAAAGTATCTTTTCTTTGGTGAAAATTGCTATAAGGATGTTTTTGAGGAAAAAATGAAACTTTCTATGATACTGGAGGCTGCATTTTGACATCTTTGTTGTTTATATCTTTCTACCTCATGTAAGTGGTTCAAAGGACAGCAAAATTTATCAATGGTCTTGTCTCTCCTCCTCAACAAATATCAATAGAAATTAATGTAAACATAGAATAAAATAATTTACCCAGCACATTTATAAAAGAAGAGGAGGGACAAGTAGAACCATCTGGAATTTACAGGTTATGTAGCAAGACGTCCACAGTTGCAAAGTTTTTAATAACCTTTGGAATTGAAAATGGATAATTATTGAGGATCAATTTTATGAACCTGATTAAAGCTTTTAGACTACTGTAGAATTAGGTAATATTTTAAATGATAATAATGAATAAATGAAGCTGAGTAGAGAACAGAAATGTAGTCAGAAAATAATATTTTAAGTGGTAAAATATAGCAGTTTCCTAACAAATTACTTTAGGCAATATCGTCTATTTTATGTCATGCTTATGAAAGGGCTAAATTTTATATTAAAGATTTTATCTTTTTAAATTTTTTTATTTTATTTAATTACAGCTGAAATACAATATTGTATTAATTTCAGGTGTACAACATAATGATTAGACTTTTCCATAGCTTATGAAGTAATCACCTTGATAAGTCTAGTAGCCATCTGACACCACACATAGTTATTAAAATATTATTAACTATATTCCTTATGCTATACTTTACATCCCCATGACTGTTTCGTAACTACCAATTTGCACTTGTTAATCCTAACCCCCTCCCATCTGGCAACCCTCAAAATGTTCTCTATATCTATTAACATGTTTCTGTTTCATTGGTTTCTTTATGTCTTTAAATTCTATATGCAAGTGAGTGTGGCATTTATCTTCTCTGTCTGAGTTGCTCCACTCGGCATAATACCCTTTAGGTCCATCCATGTTGTTGTAGGTGGAAAGCTTTTAGTCTTTTTCATGTGAGTAATATTCCATTGTATATATTTACTACTTCTTCTTCTTCATTCATTGATGGATACCCAGGTTATTTCCATATCTTAGATATTGTAAATAATGCTGCAGTTAACATATGGAAGCACATGTCTCTTCCAAGTAATATTTTAGGTTTCCTTGGATGAAAACCGAGGAGTGGGATTACTGGGGTCCTTCTCTGTCTTTTGTATTAGCCTTTGTTTTAAAGTCTATTTTGTCTGGTATAAGTATCGCTACCCTAGCTTTGTTTTGTTTGTTTGTTTATTTGTTTTTGTTTTTTGCTTTTGTTTGTTCCATTTTCATGAAACATTTCATTCCATCCTTTTACTTTCAATCTGTTATGTCTTTCAACCTGAAGCGAGTGTCTTATAGGCAGCATATGTAGGGGTCTTGTTTTTTATCCATTCAGCAGCCCCATGTCTTTTAATTAGGACATATAATTCACTTATATTTAGAGTAATTTTTGATATATATGTAGTTATTGCCATTTTATTATTCATATTGTTTTCAGTTTTTTGTTTTTTGTTTTTTTTGTTTTTTTTTTTCTTAAAGAAGTCCCTCTAACATTCCTCATAATACCGGTTTTGTAGTGATGATCTCCTTTAGCTTTTTCTTGTCTGGGAAGTTCTTTGTCTGTTACTTGATTCTAAATGATAGCTTTACTAGGTAATCTTGGTTGTAGGTCCTTGCCTTTAATCATTTTGCATATTTTGTTCAATTCCTTCTGGCCTGAAGTTTCTATTTCGAAATCAGCTGACAGTCCTATGGGAGCTCCCTTGTAGGTAACTAGCTGCTGTTTCCTTGCTTCTTTTGATTCTCTGTCTTTAAACTTTGCAAATTAATTATGATGTGTCTTGGTGTGAGCCTGATTGGATTTTTCATGTTTGGGCTCTCTGACCTTCCTGGGCTTGTACATCTATTTCCTTCACCAGGTTAGTGAAGTTTTTCATCATTATTTCTTCAAACAGGTTTTTAATCGCTTGTTCTCTGTCTTCTACTTCTGGTATCCCAACAATGCAAATGTTGGTACTCTATGTCTCAGAGGCCCCTTAAACTATCTTCATTTTTGTTTTCTTTTTTCTTTTTGCTGTTCTGATTGGGTGTTTTCTGCTATCTTATCTTCCAAATCGCTCATTTGACCCTCTGCTTCATCTTCTGTTGATTCCCTCTAATGTATCCTTTATTTCAGTTATTATATTTTTCATTATGTTTTCTCTCTCCATTTTTGTTTCCTTTCTCTTTGTTGAAGTTTTCACTGAAATCATTGGGCATCCTTATAACTAGTGTTTTGAACTCTGCATCTGCTAGATTGCTTGTCTCCATTTTGTTTAGTTCTTTTTCTGGAACTTTATTCTGCTCTTTTATTTGGGACATAAAAGTTTTATTTTTTATATGATTTAAAATAATTTCACTCATTTGGACAAATTTCTAATGTATGTATATTATTTATTTATATATACATATTAAATGTATATTATTTCATTGATTATAATATGACATGCATTTTATGATATAATGAAAGACATTATATAGTCTAACTTTCAGATGCTTGAGAGAGTTTGTATAAGTCGAAATTCTATATATTCTGTACTACAGTTCTATTTAATTTTAATGAATAACTAATTTAATGTTTAATTTTTATTAATTTTAAAGATGTGAAAGTCTGTTTTTGTAACATGCGGAGCCAAGGTGATCAGATCTTTCATGTTACTAGGAAACAAGATTACCTTTGTGAGTTTGTGGTAATTCTTCACACTTAGAGAGTAATGTTAATCAAATGGTATCAAAAGGCAGACTATTGTTTAGATAATGATGTTTAAGTGTTAATTTCCTTCACACATAATTCCCTTTCAGGGTCCTGAGAAGGGACCTAGGGAATAGGAAGATTCGTGGAATATCCTGATATTGCATGCATTTCTTTATCTACCATTTCTGGAGAAGTTCAAGATTAATTACTCAGTCACATTAAACAACTTTATTAAATAGCTACTCTGTGACAGTTAAGGGCAATCTGTCACATACCTTGTGAAACCAAGCAGAAGTAGTCATGTAGAGATGAGCAATTTAAAAGGAAATATGCAAACAAATGTATGCTTATCAATTTTGACAATCCTACAAAGGAAAGAAGCAGGGTAATATAAAACAATAATAATGGTGACTTACTTTAGAATGTATAAATAAGAGAGTCACAATATGTTTTTAAAATAAAATCTTTATTTTTAGAGAATTTATTGCATAGTGTAAGAATGTAGAAATAGAAAATTGAGAAAAAAAAGTATACTAACACTGGAAACATCCATTATTAAAGAGAAGGTAGAGATGCAGGTGCCTTTAAATTTGCATATTAAATCATTCTAAAGTCTTGCCTAAAACTACATTTTCACCACACGTATTATTATGCCTGTGCTTCAGTTGATCCCACTGCCTCAACCATAGTATATGTATTAGTTATCTATTCCTATGCAACAAATTACTCAACAATTAGAAACTTAAAATATAAGATTTATTATCTCACATTTTACATAAGTCAGAAATCTGGATATGGCTTAATGGAGCAATGCTGGCTTAGCCTCTCTCACAAGGTTGAAACCAAGGTGTCGTCCCAGGCTATGATCTTAGCGGAAGCATTGGCTGAGGGAGGATCCACTTCAGGCTTAATCAGGGATTGTTGGGAGGCTTCTTTTCCTTGCCTGCTCTTAGCTGGAGGCCTCCCTTATGTCCTTACTTTGTTGGCTTCTCAGTAGGTCAGCACACAATATGGTGGCTGGCTTCCCTCAGAGTAAGAGGAAAAGATGATAAATAAGAAGGAAACCAGAGATTTTTTTGTGAACTTATCTCAGAAGTAATATCTCATCACTTTTACTGTCTTCTATTTGTTAGAGTCAATTTATTAGTTCCAGCCCACACAAAAGAGTCAAGATTATACAAGGGAGTGAAAACAGGGGTTGGAATCACTGGTAACTCTATTTAGAGGCAGCCCTACCACATCATGATATACCTTTTTTGCCCTAAATAATAACTCAGTTTTAAGGTGAACAATAGTTTTGGTTTGACTGTGAATGTCCCAGTTTTAGTTCTAAAATCACATATACTAGAAAACCCTTCAGTCCTGGGCCATCAGGGACAGTTGGTTAACTACTTACACTTTCAAAATTCAGGATTCTGTGTAGAGACTTCTACTTGCCTTGTCTCAATAGCCCTTTTTTCTACTAGCATAAAACTACTGAAACTCATGATGCTCCTAAATATTTTCTCCTCAGAAAATTCTCTCTATCTTCAATTCAGTGTTTGAGGTTCCTTCCCAACTAACCAAACAAGACAAAACAAAACAAAACAAAAATGAAAAAAAGAGGGCGGTGGTTTGTAATGCTATACTTACTCCTCTTCATTCCCTTCTATCAAGACATGGGTCTTTTTCCTCTCCCTGCCAAGAGTAGAATGAAGGAAGAGAGAGACAGTGGTTGATTCACCTATGTATTTATGATATGTAGCTCGGTGATTGCTAATTTTGTGGACAGAATCTGAAATTTATGGAAGAGAAAATATGACCTCATGAGGGTGAAAAAAAAAAGTCCAAATTCATTCAGCCAATAAACAGAGGAAAGAAAACCTGGAATTGTGCTGGTATTGATGATAAGTTATGGTATTGATGACAAGTTTATGAGTAAAACTCTCCCATTATAAACAGTGACCTATACAAAATTGTATAGTAAACAATAAAAAGTCTATATATTTTTACACCAAAAACAGAATACCTGAAGAATTTTTTTTTCAGAAAATGCAGACATCTCATAATTAATATTGTCACACTATATTTGGAGAACTTGAGCTACAAAGATGATGCTAATAGAGCATCCTGAGCTCTCTGCATGAGCACTGGGAGATTAGAATTATAAGTGCTTTAAAATTCAGTAAAATAGCTTTCAAAACTATATAATCTAATCCAAGGAACAGGAGCCATCTGGAGTTACACTTTTCTTCCAGGTTATTATATTTTTTTTTGATTTTTGAGAAACTTTTTCTACCTAATGATACTGGGCCTGGAGTAGGAGTATAGCTTACATGTAAGGATAAACAATAATTGTTTGACTTTTATAGATAGATAACAAGGATTAAATAATGTTAGATCATGAATGAAGAGAGGAGACAATTTCCCAAAGTGAACAGATTTTAAACTTAATAATTCTGAAATATATTAACAAAGGCTAGGACCTTGGAGGTGATTAGAGGTCAGTATTTATTAAGTTATGTTACCGTATTTACATCACCATTTCTTGACCTGATCTGTGACACATACTTTTGGTTGCCTATTCACATGTATATACTTTATTTTTGTTATTTGAATACCAGTAAATAAATCATGAGTAATATAAACTGCTATGGTCTTCATATTTCCTTTTGCCAGATAGTATATTGGCTTGTTCATCTGACCTATAGTGAAACAATGATATTTCTAAGAAAAATTTTGTTCCCCATTTGAAAGAGAGAACTAAGTGATTACAATGCAATGTTATCATATCGTTAAATATCAAGAATATGATATTCAAATTTATGGCAACAGTCTTTTCTATTATGACCAGGGACATCAATAATATACTGCGTAAGAAGGGAAAAATGGGAAGGAAGGCTTGGATCCATGAGTTCTTCAGTAAATCAAATGAATTAGTGCCCCGAATCTAAATCTAAATTCCTACAGCCTCTAAAGTGTTTTCTTTATAATTTCAAGCTGCTAGTATTTGGATATTCTGATCTAGCAACTGAATATGTCCTAACTAAATAAAATAATTATATAGTAAAATTATTAGTGACTTATGTAGCAAAAAGCTTGGAATAAGATTGAAAATGAATTTACTTATATGACCATATTTTTGAAGACCAATCAACTTAAAAAACAACAGTTCAGATTTCCTAGTAATTTAGAATTTAAAATATGAACAAGTATAATTTTAATGGCAAAAAAAATAAGCCAAGATAGGTTAATTATGAGAAATCTTTCATCCTGATAAACCAATGTTGGTACACATACACACACACATACTTCTGCATAATATCCCTTTTATGTATGTGTTTCTACTAATATTTTATTGTAATTGAAAGTACAATACAAGTATTTAACAACTAGTAGAGGCCTATTGGCTTCTGATTTTAGGTAAAAAAATGCCACTAGATGTTAATATTAATAGTTTTATGTGATAATGGAGTAAGAGAGTAATTTTCTCTTTGTCATCTCATCAACAATAAAAATGACATTTATCAAACTATATGTATATATTTTTCCTAAATAGTCTCACTTTGCCATTGGTAAGATCAACATAATAGGAAATCAAGACAGCACCTTCACTCACTAATTTTCACTGTGGTTAATCGTTGAAACCATGGATGAAACCCCTTGTGCTTTTCCGGCTATCTAACTTGAACTTGTTCAGCAAATTTTGTCTGAATTAGTAGCCATGGTAACTTCAGTTTAAATATTGAGTGCTGGCCTTCCAACTGTTAAAACCCTCTTAGTCTTCTTTAAGTCCATAGTATATCTCCACAGAGACATAAGCATGCAAAACAATAGAAACTTTTATCCAGTTCCAAGGAAAAATGTAAAATGTCATGATCAATCTATTTTTTATAAAGTTAAATAGAAGATAAAGTGCAAATATTAACAAAACTTTTTCCCCCTAAGGTAGTAAAACAAATGGCAAATTTTATAGCAATTATATAAAGCTTTTATGTAAACATCGTTAGCACAGTTACATGCTTAGCTACTCAAGGAACTATTGAAGAAAGGGTGGAAAAACAGGGTAGCTCAAATATAATATAAAAACTTTATTGTCCCATTTAAGTGCATATTTATAATATATGGTTTTATGAAATGGCCTCTTAATTGAGACTAAAAAACACTGCATAAACACTTTTTAAATTTTTTTATTTTATTAATTTCAGGCATACAGTACATTGGTTAGACATGTATACAGTTTATAAAATATCCCCTCATTACTCTTTCTCTTGTCTGGCTCTCCACCTAGCCATTACAATACCGACTGCATCCCTTATTCCGTGCTCCCTATCTCCATGACCATCTATCAACTGCTAATTTGTACTCCTTTAAACCCCAGTCTCCTTCCCCTCTGGCCCTCACTAGATTGTCCTCTATATTTGTGAGTCTGTTTTTGATTAGTTTGTTCTTTTTGTTCCTTACATTCCACGTATAAGTGAATTCATATGGTATTTATCTTTCTCTGACTTATTTCACTCAGCATAATAACCTCTAGGTCCATCCATGTCATTACACGTGGTAGGATTTCACTTGTTTTTAATGACTGAGCAATATTCCATTGTATATATGAACCATAACTTCTTTATCCAACCATCTGTTAATGGGCATTTAGGCTGCTTCCATTTCTTGGGTATTGTGAATGGCTGCCATGAACATAGGGATGCATAGATCTTTACAAATTATTGTTTTGGTTTTCTTTGGATAAATACCCAGAAGTGCAATTGCTGGGCCAAAAGGTATATCCATTTTTAATTTTTTGAGAAACCTCCAGACTTTTCCATAGTGGCTGTACCAATTTGCGATCCCACCAGCAGTGTATGAGAGTTCCCTTTTCTCTACGTTCCTCACCAATGCTTGTTTTTTTGGTTTATTGATGATAGGCATTCTGAAAGGTGTGCGGTGATAGATATCTCATTGTGATTTTAATTGGCATTTCTCTGATGATTAGTGACCTTGAGCATCTTTTCCTATGTCTATTGGCCATCTGTGTTTCCTCGTTGGAGAAATACCTGTTCAGTTCTTCTACCCATTTTTTAATTGGTTTGCTTGTTTTTTTTTTTTTTTTGTAGTTGAGTTGTATGAGTTCTTTATATATTTTGTATATTAACCTCTTTTCAGATGTATTATAAGCAAATATCTTCTCCCATTCAGGCAATTGTCTTTTGTTGATGTTTTCCTTTGCTGTACATTTTTTTTTAATTTGATATCACCCCATTTATTTTTTTTTCTTTTATTTTTCTTCCCTGAGGAGATATATCCAAAAAGAAATTACTGTTAACAATATTGGAGAGCTTACTACCAATGTTTTCTTCTAGATGTTTTGTGGGTTTGGGTCTTACATTTAAGTATTTAAACCATTTTGAGTCTGTTCTTGCATATGGTGTAAAAAGATGGTCCAGTTTTCTTTTCTTTTTCCTTTCCTTTCCTTTCCTTTCCTTTCCTTTCCTTTCCTTTCCTTTCCTTTCCTTTCCTTTCCTTTCCTTTCCTTTCCTTTCCTTTCCTTTCCTTTCTCTCTCTCTCTCTCTCTCTCTCTCTCTCTCTCTCTCTCTCTCTCTCTCTCTCTCTTCTCTCTCTTTCTCTCTTTCTCTCTTTCTCTCTTTCTCTCTTTCTTTTGCATGTATCTGTCCAATTTTCTGAGCAAAACTCTCTGAAAGGAAGCTTGGCACCAAAATTGTAGCCATAGAGAGATTTTTATTCCACTCTATCTAAAAGTATTGCTTAGAAGTTTGAGTTACAGAAACTCACTTTTCAAAAGCATCTGGGTTTTTTTTTTTCTTTTAAGTTTCTGTTTTAGAGTAAATTATGGAAAGAACCTACAAATCTATGTGTGTTGTTGAAGATACTGGATTTGCTTTTTGTTTAAGTATGCTGCTTGTCCTCATTTATCAGGAACCAGCCTTAACTAAGATTTCCTTGATCACGTTTCAGCCATGCTATGATCACCTTATCTGCAACCTTATCTTTTCTTGAAATTCTTTTTATAAATGGCTTCAGGTAATTTCTGAAATTTTCTCATACAAAAAAAATCTACTTAATTATAGAAGTATGAACTGTGATTATTACCCATGTAGAAGTCTCCTTCTGAAGTAGAGAATCCATTTATGAAAAAAGAAAAGTGAGTTGTGTTCACGCTGCAGCAAGGGAGACTGGCACTTGCAATTCTGAGAGGAAATCTTGTTGGGAAAAGTGAGCACGAGGATTCAAGGGTATGTGGGCGGGGCCCACGTGTTCTCATGGTGGCGTATCGGAAGGGAGTTGACTCTTCATTCATATATTTTTTAAGGAAGGTGAGAGTCTGGGTGAAGATGAAAGCGTAGTATGAGTCAGCAGACATTCTTCAGTCCTTACTGTGTAAATAATGAGGGTGACAGTTCTCGTCCTTAGGAGCTACCTTAGGTGATAACAGAGAAAAAGAGAGTGCTGACTTTTTAAATGATTTATCTTAAATCACTCATTCTCACTGAATAAGTCAGTAATTCTTTCAAGTTATCTCTGAAGCCACCCCTTAGTTTATGGTAAATCAATAGAAGATGCATAGATTTGTCTGTAGGTATTTGAAAATCATAAACGTGTACAACACATATGCAGAGAGAGTGATAGACCTTAGAATAGTGAACATTTACAGAGTACCTCTTTAGTATGTCTCTGTTCCGAGCATTTTATAAGGATTAACTGACTTAATTTTGCAATGATCCTGTGAGCAGGTATTAATAGAATCCTCATATTACATAAAGGAAACAGAGTCACATTAAGTTTAAAAAACTTGCCCACATTCACATGCGTGCTAAGTTCCTGAGTCAGACTTCAAACCAAGTCAGTCTAGCTCCAGAGCATGTGGTCCATAGAAACAGGAGGGAAGGAAACAAAGAGAGAAACACAGAAACATATCCTAACTTAAGGTCAAGAAAAGAAGAGCGTGGGTAGAAAAGTTGAGAGTCCATGAGGCCCAGCTTTGATGGGGAGCTTGGGAATGTTAGATAGAAGGAAGATAAAAACGATGGTCATTGCAGTTGTCTTCTATATCCGTTGAAAGAGAGATGAAGAAAGCAGCTTTCAAGACTATTTCGTACGCTACAAACAAGCTTTCATTTTGACTTTTTGGGAAAGACTTCAGTAAAGATTTAACTCGTCTTCATTACTTTTGGTTTTAGAATTATATTTCTTTGAATGAAAATGATTCTTTGGGGCTGATCTTGAGTAAAGAGAGGAAGAGTCAGTTCAAGGTGGAATTTTAGAAGGGTGGTTTTTGGATTTCTTTTCCCGTGATTTAGTACCTGACAACTACTAAATCATCTCCAGGTACTAAGCTAATCACAGGAGGAAACTGGGTAGTAATTTCAGAAACCATGGGTACAGACTATTTGAGACTTGAAACAGCCATATGAAACACTTAATACTAACATGATTTTATAAGACATGGTAGTTTTCTTGTAAAATTATTGTGTGAAACAGTGTTATATAAAGTGGACTATAGACCAACAGTATGGGCTACTCTCCCCTGAGAGTTTGTTAGACATGCAAATTATCTGACTCTATGCCTCTGAGGTCAGAAATTTCTAGGAACACAGTCCAGTATTTTTCATTCTAACAAGATAATTATTGTGAACATTAAAGTTTGAGAATCATAGATGTGAGAATCACTGTTGTTTACATGTAGGCCACAATGATATTTGGATTACCAGCAAAATTCAAGGATAAAATGTTGGTGATTGCTTGGAAATATGAAATAATAGCCTGGAGAAATTGCATTGTATGAGTTGGGTTTCCTACAGAGAATGAAATGTATGCAACATTATGTTAAATTTTTTCATCACAGAATGTAAAATTCAAACAAATAATGATTCATATGCATGTGACCACAGAAAGCCCTATCAATCCACTAAGGGATTTAAAGAAAATTTAAAATTATTATAATAGATATTTAACAAAACTGGTAACAAAATTATATTGGATTAACTCATCATGTACTACCAGTAATTATAACTCGATTCCAAAGAGCTTTTTTAAAACTTAGACACTTGTGTTCATAGAATACTGAAATAATTTTCACTTTATATATATATTTTATTCAATATCATTTGAACATGATTACTAATGAAGGAGTTTAATGCACGAATGTGTATTACTTAAGCACATCAGTCTGTGATGGAAATGGAATGGACTTGCATGGTGAGGAGTAAAAAGGATGATGTAATAATGTCTAAGTGTGAAAGAAGCATGTGTCATGTATTTTTTTTTTAAGTGAAAGGCAGTGGTGTCAAACTTCTAAAGTGTTTAGATTTGATTAAATATATTTAAATGATGTGATTTAATTTTTAATGCTAATATTAAAGGTCTAGATTTGAACCTAAAAATGACCAGGGGACATAGATTTACAACACATTTTTGGAGGGTTGATATGGGAACAAAAATGCATGTTTTCAGTCTGTGATGTTTAACTTAAAACCGTGTAACTGAAGCAAACAGCATTCGGAAATAAAATGTATATTCCTTATTTAAAATTTGAAGTTAACTAGGTATTTTGTACTTATATTTGCAACTCTAGTTTCTGTTAGGGAACGTATATATTTTTCATAACCAATACACAGACAGTATCTGTGTCTTTTCAAGTTAATAATGTAGAGATATTTTCATATCTGCCAACACAATTGTGCATTATTACTTAACTGTTGAATATCATGCTATACTATTTATATAACTCTGTTTATTTAAAACTTTTTCTAGTAAAAGCCACTTCAAATTTGCAGATATTATACTATTACACAGTAAGAAAAATCTGCAAGTATGTTCTTGCACATGTTCACTTGGATGCACATGACAAATATCTTCCCAAAGAAAATATAAAAAGGGAAATTTTAGTGAAAATTCAAACCTGTTTCATTTGAATAAATACTGACTTCTTTTCAGAATGTTTAACCAATATATATTAATTACAGATTCAATCTATTTTCATTTTAGACTTTGATGTTAAAAAAAACACCAATTTATTTTAATTCGCATTATTTTGACTTATCTTTATGGATTTTGCATGCTATTTTGAGAAGATGCCTGTGGCAGGCTGAATAATGATGCCCAAATTCCAAAGAAACTGTGAATGTGTTACCTTAAATGGCCAAAGGTATTTTGCTGATGTGATTTAGTTAAAGATCAGAGTTGTAAAGAACACCCTGGATTATCTGGGTGGGTCTAATGTAATCACAAGGGTCTTTATAAGAGAGAAGGCAGATGAAACAATGCAGAGAGGTTTGAAGATGTTACCTTGCTGGTTTTGAAGGTAGCAATAGAAAAGGAATGCAGTTCTAAGGGCTGAAAAAAGGCAAAGAAAGGGATTCCCCGTCCCAGAGCCTCTGGAGAGAGTGCACTCAGTCTGCAGGCAACTAAAGCACGATTTGGACTTTGACATCTAGAATAGAAAAATAATAAATTTGTATTTTTTCAGCCACTAAATTTGTGATAATTTGTTATAGCAGCGATTGGAAACTAATACAACAAAGTGAAAACATTTCCAAATTTATTTCTTATTCCAAAGTGAAAACATTTTCCTATATTGTTAACAGTTCTGTATTTTTTAAATCAACTTAACATAGGTGTTAGTTTTGTAAACAATATTTTTATAACCTACATTTTCACAAATAAATAGCCATTGTTCATTAATTATTGGAAATACGTTTTCTTCTCTAAATATACTTTTCTCTATTTAATTAACATGTAATCATCAGGTTGTTCAAATTCTCTGCTACTCCTTGAGTCTGTTTATACATTATTGTGATAGAAGGACATTTTAAATATGTTTATATCTTTATATACTATTTGTTATCTGGTAAGACAAAATCCCCTCATTGTTTTTTTTTTTTGATAAATGCTCTTAATTTCATATAATTATTTCAGGAAAAAAATCAATTATGTATAAATTCCTATTAGAATTCTAATCATTTTAACTCCCTCTTTCAAAGGGAGGACATTTGTCTTTTAATTTTGCCATCAGTACTTCAAATACTTCCTCTTCTTTTTCTGTTTTTTAGAACTATGAACTCATCATGAGAGGCCTGGTCATAACTGCCAGTCCTCTGAATTTTATTGAACACTTTTAGCTTCTTAAAGTTTTATACTATGTTTTTAAAGACTTTATGAGATCAATTTGTCATTTTAAAAATCTGACTTTTTTAGAACATATATTTATGGCAATCTCAGATGGAACACATTTGTGGCTTCCAGTGTCAGCCCTGACCAAGCCGAGAGCACAGGAACCTGCACTCAGACTGTCCCTGGAAGAGTCATCCTCACTGGTAAGTCTTTTTTTTTTTTTCTCTTTTCCCAGTACATTAAACAGTTTCAACAGTTTCTGATACACAGAGGAGTCCCTTAATCAACTTACATTGAGACTATATATGGACTTTTATATTTGTAGCATAATTTTACTTTAGTATATCTTTTTTTTTCTTTCTATGAATGATGTCTGACTATAAATTTCACCAGGTTCTCAATCTGTGATTTTTAAACTGGAATTAATATTTCATAAAATGCTAGTTTTGACGTTTGGGGATCATTCTTACTTAGACATTATATATGATGTAGTATTTTTTAAGTGTTCTGCTTTTTTATTAAGTGACAGTTTTCATTTTTATAATGTCATTCTTGTTTAATTTTGAAGCCACATTAACCTAAGTTTACAAAATAAATTAATGAGTTAAACAAGTCATGTGAACCCAGTGGATTTTAGGATTTGAACTTGTACTGCTTTTGATTTTTTTTTAGGTCTATTTTCTATTGTCTTCATTATGCTTGATTTCATTATTCTAAATTATAATTTAGTAGACAATAATCCATGTAATACACATTCATGAATGTATTGAAGCACAAATATACACACTGTTATTTTACATTTAAAACGTATGCCTTACAAATTTATATGTGTGTGTGTGTATGTTTATGAGTGTGAGTTATATATTTTCTCAAATTGTTAAATTAGTATATATTTTTATCTTTTCAAAAAGCCAATTTCAGTTTTAAGTAATAAATTACAATTTTGTTTGGCTGTGTATCCCTTAATTTGTAATCTTTGCAAATTTGTTATTTCTACTTTTCAGTTTGTTTTATTTTATTGACTTTTTTATAGGTTTCTAATATTGAAGTTACACTTTAGTTTGCTTTGTGGTCACATTTTTATAGTATGTACTGGAATTTTATTAGGTACATGTTCTATTTTCTAATTTTATTTTTACTTTTTCTATTTTTATTTATATTTTTATCATTCACAGATTAAATACTAGTATAAAAAGTTTTAAAATGTTCTCAGGTATATGTGGATAGTTTATTTTATTATTTTCTATTTATATTGCATTGATGCATTTAGGGTGTTGGTTGTGACCTAATTTATCTTATTTTGAATTCTTGACCTGATTTCTGTAGTCTGAACGTATCATGTAGTATTTTTGAGGGTGGATATGATCATAGGCCTCACACTTAAAAGATAGTCCAACTTGGTATAGAATTCTTTCATGCCATTTCATTGTCTTATATATATTTGTCAATGCACATTCTGATGATAATTATTCTTGTTCATTTCAAGATGACCATTTCTGCTCTTTGAAAATTTTCAATTTTCACTTTGTTTTTGATGTTCTTCCCATTATGATTCAACTTCCTGTTTTTCTCTTGACAAAGTAGATTGTGGGGAGGTTGCTGAATCTTTTTTCCCCTATAAAGAAAGGCATCAGATTCCACTGCTTAACTTGGTATGTTCTCATAGCTCTTGGCTGACTGACTGTCTGTGTTGCCAGTCTTCGGGATGAAAACAAGATGGTGCCAAGGACTCTTCTCAAGGACATTCATCTATCTCAGTATTTTGCTTCTATTCCAATTCTATATGTAAGAGAAGTTTTACCCTTTCAGAAGTAAAGACTATAGACTCAAGAAATATTTTAAATTTATTGATTTGGGGCATATATTTTATACATCTTATATCTTTGTGTTTTAAAACTCAAAGCTTCTGCCTTTTATGTGATATCTTAACGGTTTCTTTATTTTTCTCAGTTCTTCACTAGAAAAGATGTAACTGCACACAAAGTTAAGGACTGATAATTTCAAATGTCTGTTTAGCACTGAAAGGTTTGCTAACACAGTGTATTAAACCATGTATGTCCAAAATGTTTGAATGTATTAGAGTCTACTATATCTGTCTGAGGATGAGAGTGTTTTCTTTGAATTTTCTATTTCTCAACTAATAGCTATAAAGTCAAATAATGTTATATATTGAGCCTGGTAAACGGATTCATTTTTATCAATTCTATTATAGTATAGTCTTAGAATCTTAAACTTGCAATTCAATGATTTTATAAATCTCCATTTCTGTCTGGAATCAACATAATGTAAGTTGTAGACCTGTGTTTGTTAGAGTGGAGAAAGCCAGTCTACAGAGAGAATGAAGCAAACAAACAAAGTGGTATAGAGATGAGAGGTTATGTGGCTCCAAGGGAGGACAGAGAGAGACTAAGGATGCAGAAGCTTTGATTCTCAATAGAATTCCGCATCTCAATTCTCAGCCCTCAGGAGGTCTGAATGTACTGCCTGCCCTTGTGTCCCATGCAATACTGCTGCATCCTTTACTTATAGTCTTTTAATAAATTTATTTCTTTTCTGTTCTTTTATTCTGGTTTCCTTTCTTTTCTTTTCTTTTTTTCTTTTTTTTTTTTCTTTTTTCTTTTTTTTTTGGCTTAAAGCATTTTAAATTCAGTTCTCTAATGAATCAAGTTTAACTTTGACTAACATAAATATTATTTACAGTTTACATTGTAGAATGATTAATTTAAGAGGTCGTGTATAACACACCACACAGATTTAAGAAACAAATGATATCTTAGGCAAAAATAGCAGATTTTCACTGTGTCTTTCAGGCCCTTGCTGTATCAACTTTACTTTTAGTTCTACCTCTTTAATTGTATTTTTAATTTCTACTGAGTCAAAAAGACTAACAATAGTATTTTCTAAAATCATTCATTACTGATGGCAGGATAATCTGTTACTATTGGAAGAAAAACAAATATACTAAAAAAAAAAAAAAAAACCTGAAGGCTGATATTTCTGAATCAGGTAAATATTATGGTAATACCTTTATAATGCCAGCATATATTCTAATATTTTAATCACATTTGCTATCAAAATACATTGAAATGAAAATGCTTGCTCTAAGGGCATAAAGATGCAATTAATTTTATTTAAAGGTGTACAATTTCATATTTTATACTAAACAAAGTCCTAGTGACATGTTGAAAAAATAAACCTCTGTAAATATATATACAATTGTATAATATATAATCTGATGAAGGAACACAAGAGATATTAGAGAATTTTTAAAATATGAATCCATTTTTTATATATCAGCATGTCAATTTGTATCATATATATGAATATGCCATACATTATAATTAATTTATTCCATTTATAAGAGCATAAAACATTTTAGAGGATTCAGTATCTCTGAATTATTCAGTCAAAGCACAGATATTATGTCATAGCTTCAAGTTATTATTCCACTTTTACTAGTTCGTGGTTCTGAGCAACTTAATCCTCTAAGTCTCAATTTCTACACTGAGTTCTTGGAGTTATCATGGTTGCTTTTATAGAATGTTTTTAAAATATAGCACAATGTCTAGCATACAATAAAAAATTGGTAACTGATTATCAATACTATAAATTAAGAAAAATATTTGTTTAAATTAATATATACATAAATGGATAATACCATTACTTCCTTAGGTACAAGGTCTCATGTGGGATTTCTCTCAGGTTTTCTATCCTGTCTCAACACACATTTACCTTACACTTGGGAGAGCTGCCACTGGCTTGGAGAAGGTGGGCCTCCATTTTTTGTTTTGAGCTCCATCCTTTGGCATAGGCCCTCAATCAGCTGGACAGTCCTAAGAAAATTTTACCTGCTTGGTACAACTCACTCTTTGGCTGAGAACCTTGGAATTTTGTCATACATACATGCAGCCATTAAAAGTTCAACCATGTGTCTCTGATTTCTTATTATACCCAATTGATTGATTTCTCATCGTTCGACCAGGGTTGAGGAGAAGTCATCACTGTGCTCTCTCATGTAGGGCTTCTCATTTCTAGCGCTTAGTTCTCTTAAACTTCTTTTTTGTTGCCAGCTCTCTGACTGAGAAATAAACAATGCTTCTGTAGCTAGAAAACATGATTTGGTTTTTTAAATGGGAATGATGGCCTCTTGTGACTGTATTTTCTGTATAGCCTATACTTCCTGTATCTTAACTGTAGAAATGTCCTAATTTAAGGTAATTTTGGTAAAATTAATCAGCCCATGGACCTTAAGTTATAATTATTTCTGTGTACGATATTATGCTGAAGGAACATAGAAGTTGATGAGAGAATTTAGATTCAAGTTTCATATTTGATTTTCACTAGCTGTACCACACAACTGCATTTTTGCATTTTTTAGCAAGGACATATGCCTTGTAAATATCCCTTGCCTTGAAAACACTATAAAATGAACCTATTTGGATAGAAGAGTGAAGCTGTTAGGCAAATTATTACACTTCTTCAATTCTAACTTCTTTACCAATGAAGAAGGAATAAGATTTTAACTTTATAAAATTAAAATAGATGGATTAAGAAATAGCAGTAATTTGTATTACAATCTTTGCATGTTAAGTAAGGCCATGTTTGTTTTTTTGTTTTTTTTTTTTTTGCTCTACAGCTGTGAGAGGTTTGGAAAGATATTTTGGAACTAAAGAGTATTAAAAAAGACTTCAATGATTGAGAATACTGGTGTCTAGGAAAATTGTCTTATTGGTGACAGAGTGATAGCTCCTTTTTGCCTATAATTTAGGCAGGATAAATAGGCCCTCTCAGCACTTTGAAACTATAAAGCAGATAGTTTAGTAAGACCTGCCAGATGGAAGAGATGTGACAGACCAAAGGGTACAAGATCCTATTGCTGCCTGCCTGTACCATCAAATAAATATATCTGTCCTGTCTCAGCCAAGCCGTAATTTATCATTTGTTTTGTTTCCTTTTTTTAAATAATTAATTTTTTTTTTTCAATTATGGTTGGCCTACAATATGTTTTGTTCTAAGAATCTACCCTGCTCCCTATGGCTGCAATCCTTCAGGGAAGTGGGATTTAGTCTGTAAAATAAAATCCTTTTATACTAAATTAAGTATGATGGTCCTGTTACTCATCACAGATTGGTTTAGGAATTAAACTATTACATAATTCCCACTGACAGTATAGGAAGAACACAATTGGCAAACTTCTATAGAGTGTTTCTTTGCTGATAAGATGATACAAAGACTTTGAAAGAGTATTCTGCTCCCTTGCCCCCTTTTCAGCCCCATGAACATTGACCTGGCACACGGTAACCGTGTTTAGAACTTAATAGCAGCAAAGCTTCTGACAGATGACGGAAACCGAGACTTTAATGTTGTCATTGAGGAGTTAAGAACTCTGGTAACACCTACCTCGGAACTTCTTGCCATGCTAGAGAAAATGCTTCCTTACTTTTAAAATTCATTAGCTATACCTGAAAGCATTTCAATGATGAATATAAAGATGAATGCGGTAGGAGCCATGAAGTTCCATCTGCCACGTGGTAATTGGTTAGTGAGTTCAACGTGTGATAATTTAAAACGGAAAATATGAAAATTGATGCCAGTGCTCTATAAACAATGAGATTCTTTGTTAGGAAAAACATTGTCAAAAGTAAAATTACTTAGAGCATTTTCTTCTAAATTAGATATCATTCATTAGAGATATTAGAAATTAGTAATCTTGCTTAGTTTTCTACATTCAGCACATACCACAAAAAAAAAACCCTAAGTATTCAATAACTATTTGCTGAATCACAATAAAATAATAATTACTTTGAAATAATCACTTTAAAAATATTTTATATCTGCTATACAAAGAACTAGAAAAGGTATAATTATAATTGGTGGAAGAAGAAATGATTATTGAAACACATTGCTAAATTAATATCTATAGTTGAGAGAAGATGCTATAAGACTCAAAGTGATTTAATAAGAAATAAGAAATTAATAATAAATAACAAATAACAGATTAATGATATGGTATGTATAAGGAAAAGAGGAATCTGGAAGATTATAATTTATGATAACCTTTTATTGTCTTAATTAATTTAACATTTTAAGTGGCAGATTTATATATTAAAAATTATAGGTCTTAATGAAAATTTGATTTTACTGAATATATATATATATGTATGTGTATATATGTATACACACACACACACACACACACACACACACATATATATATATATATATATATATATATATATATAAAGTGAGAGGTGCAGAAAGATCCCTACTACAAATAAAAGTGGTATATATATATATATATATATATATATATATGTATTTCATATATATATGAAATACAAGTGAAATAACTAAGAAGTGAAGATTTCATTTTAAAAGGTAAAGACACATTGGAAAACTTTAAATTTTCTTTTTATCTTGTCCTACTTTACTTTTCCTCTTTTTTCTTTACTAGCTATTCTCTCACTACTCAGGGCCTTCTATTTTATGGTCGTTTCTAACATGCCTCCTAGGGCAGTATTCCGTTTTTTAGGCTAATCTCTCTAGTCTACTCTTGAAGCTATACTTGCTCCCAGCAACCTAGTTTTGTGGGAGAGAGTTCATAAACTATTTCACCTTGGAGTGGAGTTGAAACATATATTACCTAAAGGCAGAATGTAAGACATTCTTTGGAGATATTTAGGAGCTATTTGAATTGCACTATATAGATGGACCTGTGGGTATGTTCGATATGAGCCAATAGGGGAAATGGGGAATTAAACTAGTCATTCAGATCAGCAGAATCACTTGAGATAGGTTGGATAACAAAACTCCCAAACAGTCCTCAAGCCATTCTATGTCGACAGATAACTAACTACTTTATTTTTCTATAAGACTTTATCTGAGAAAATTAATCACAAATAGGAGATAAAATAAAAATAATAGGGGAAATACACTTTCCTACTATAAATTATGCTAAGAAATCAAATGGCAATTTTCTAGTAAAAAAATATTAAGTATATTTGTGTGTGTGTGTGTGTGTGTGTGTCTGTGTGTGTTGAGCTGGGTGCATTCCTTAGAACTAAATGTAGCCTATGTTTTATATGAGACTAAATGATCACTGCAGTATATTATCCATTACTGAAAGCTATATTTAGATATTTCTGGAATGTAAAATATGTGCACACTGCTGCTTGAACAATTTAATGCAAATTTAACAAATTTTCCATGAGTAGATAGTTATATATTAAAAAATGTGGATCCAGAATAATGTCTAGATGTAGTCTTCTATTTTTAAAATGATTTGGGAGATGTTTGCTATAAATAATAAGAAATGTTAATATTCAATTTTCTTTTAGTTCTGTTTCTCATATTTGAATGCTGATATATTTGGAAATCAACAGCTGGGGACACAAACAATTTTAGAAGTCATGAATTCTTTCACAAAACTGCATCTAAACTCGGATTTATAATATTTTATCTATATTCTAGAATTAGTAATTGATTTATGTAAGTTAACTTATTTTGAGAAATCACACATATAATGTACGTATTTGTGCATGTGCATGTAATTTTTGATGTTTTATGCTTTGCAAATACCCTCGATTATATTCAATATTATTAATTGCACAGAGCTCTCTCATATTCACAGTGTTTTCAGGAATATTGAGCTGTAGAATATATGGGAATATATGCAAGTATGAAAATTAAATTGATATGTTTTTCTAATGTTTTCAAATATATTTTCCATTAAATACTGTTGTAGCAATTAATAATTTCTTAATTATTTCCCACATTGGCAGTAATTTAGTTGGTTAGACTAATGCATATTAGAGCTGTCATGACCTTGAACAGTGCTATCCAAGAGAATTATCTCTTCAATAACAGTAACTTTTAATAACCGCATTGTCCATTGTGGTGGTCACTGACCACATGTAGTCACTGAGTGCTCGATATGTGGCTAGTGTGACTGAGGGAAAAATATTTATTTTCTAGCATTTTGATTAATTTAAACATAAATTTAAATAACCATAAGTGGCTAGTGGCTACTATATTGTATAGATATATAATATTGGGAATAACATATATATGTTCAAATTTTTTTCTGTTATCTCAAAATAGGGTACACAGAGCCTTCAATACTGGGGAGAGAAGGGGAGAGACGGAGATGGAGACAGAGACAGAAGAAGAAGGAGAGAGAGAAAGAAATACTTTCTCTGATATTATTAATTAAAAAAATAATTCCATACAACGTATAACCTGATGAAGTGTAGGTGTAACGTAGAAATGGAGAGTAGTAGTATATATATAAGATTAAATGAAGATAGATTCTAAAAATGTTTTGTCTTCACAGTGACTTATTTTAAAGACTTTGAATGACTTTTCTGGAGGGAAAGCCATTGGTTGGCATTAATAAATGAATACTCCGCCCTGTCCTTCTTCTCTCTGTTTTCTACCCTGGATAGATTCCCATGTTCACAATTACAAATCTAGGCTGTAATAATTAGGATCTGTTTTTATTGACTGTATCCTCCATTAAAGAAAGTTTTTTTTCCTTTCTTTCTTTCTATTTAAAGGTTTAGGAAAAGATTGAGAAAACCTTTTTCTTTTAAAACATTAGGGAAAACATTTCAGGTTTTTCTTTCTCTTTTTTTTTTTCTGAGTAATGTGTGCATTACAGATCAAATAATAACCATGTGTACTATATCACCAAGCCACCGAAGGCAAATATTAGTACTAATGAATAAGGAAATTACAATGAATATAATTTCTGCAATACTGCCTTCTCCAGTGGTCGGACTCTTTAAGAATAATTGCTTTATACACACTTCTGTAGCAATTTTCTCTATATCTCTTACCTAACACATTCTTTCTCTGCTGCAACTGATTTTTTTTTTTTAATATTGGCAACTATAGTCACTTTCCAAGGTGACATGCTTAAGAACTTGGACATGATAAATGAGAAAGTGTCAAAAAAAAAAAAAAATTTTGAGGCCAAGCAGACCAGACTCCTCCTAGCTCTGGTATGAATTGAAGGAGTGGAGGAGTTGTTGAAAATTAGGAAGATGTTTCTTGTTGAGCTGAGTTCCACCCCTCCCATGTAAGAAAGGAGTGCTTCCTTTTCCTTACAAGAGTAATAAGAGAAGCACAAGAATACCATTTTATAAGTTTCCACTTAAGTCCATTGAAGTTTGTGGAATATATTGGGATGATGGCCACCGTAACAAAGAAAAAAAAATTTATAGACTATAGAAATAGATGATTATTTTATTTGTGGCATAGTATGTATAGAAGTGTGTATAAATCAATACTCCTTAAAGGGTTCTATGATTCTTAAATGTATTTCCACTGACACTTCCAGATGTTTGTTATTCATCAAGCTTATTAAGGGGAGAATTCATCTCTGATTTGTTCAGTTCTACAATTCCACCATCTAGAACATTGCCTAGAAAAGATCAAGTTGACAATAGATATTTTGAATGAATTAATAATATGTAGGATAGAATAAGTGATGACACCTGGGTGTATGGATATATCATTTGTCATTTATCAGGCTGGAGAACACTGAAAAAATAGTATACTTTGAGGAGTGGAATAAGGATGGGTATTTGGGAAAGTAAGTTTTAGGTTTGTAATACATTCAAGTGTGGATGTCCGATAGGTGCTTGGATATGCGGGTCTAGATTTCATTAGAGTCATTTAGACTGTAGATTAAAAAAAAAAATTGGGTGTCAAAATGACTGAATACTACTGTTGAGCAAATAATGTCAGATGACATCATAATAAACATACTCGGCTTTCAGAAAGAATATAGCAACTCTGAGATTTCCTCATAACCAATTGCATTCTGGGGCAAGGCAGATATAATAGCAGATCTAGATGTCAGATTTTGGATGTGGGGTTATAGAAGGCATGATTCAGGAACTATCAGTTTCTCTTCTGGCATGACCAAGGCCTCTGGCTGGTACCCAGTGTTACTTGTTGCAGCAGTATCAATTTGCAGAGTGAAGATGATCTGACAAGAAGTTGCAAAGATATGTGGTAGTAGCTGGCAAGAGAAGTTCTTTTTTTTCAGTTTTGTTTTTAAGATGGCAGTAAAATCAGCATATTTGCATATTGATGGGGATTATCCTATCTAATGCAAAATAATGATTATGTAGAAGACAGGGAGGAAGGTACTATTTGTAGGTAAGAGAAGATGTGGCCTGGTTCAGCCATCAAGGGATTGGGTTGAGCACTATGCCTGGATGACTGATCTTGGGGAATGAGAAGAAAGACATACTATATGGGTGCAGAATCTGTAACATCTAAGATTTGTTGCTTCTATTTCTAAAATTTGACGACTTCTTTTAATCCCTCAGAGATCCTGTGATAACCTGATTCCTATTTTATCCCTCCATTTCCATCAGTACCACTCACACATTCATTGAATATGCATTTAAGGCTGAATTTCATGCTGCTTCTCGACTTTGCTCTGTTGCATCTATTATCCTTGGTTGATACTATGTCATCCTCTTAGAACATTCCTCCTTCAGCCCTCAGTTCAAACTTGGTAACACAGATATGTCCTTCAGATAGCCACTTAAAGAACTTTTGCTTTGTCTCTCCTGTGATTCTAGGCACTAACTTTCAAAGCCTCATTTGAGTGTCTCTATATGTGACTGCTCATTGACCCCCTCACTTATCACTGTCAAAGTACTTATTACACTGTATAGTAATTCATCCATTACCTAGATGTGTGCTCCACTAACTGCATAGTAATGCACCTATTATGTAGTTGCATGCTCCACTGGACCATTAGCTTCTTAAGGGCACCACGTCACAACCTGGCATATTTTAGGAGCTCAGTAAACTTCTATTGAATGAATTCTCAAATTCCTATTTTCCAACTTCCAGGACAGAGTCTTTTCAAAGGTTTATAAAAGAATCAGTAGAAAAAATAAATTGCCTTTTATTAGTTTATGATCTATGTACTGGGATGTAAAAATGTGTGTCATAAAGAATCGGCGATGTTACAATATATTGTGATTCTGATTTCTGGATATATGTGTGTGTGTGTGTGTGTGTGTGTGTTTAAACCAAATAATAGTGGTCAATGACAATCCCAGTAATAGTCAAAATAATTATAGAGCTTTATTCAGGTATATACTGGAGTGTGTCTACACCAACTACCTAATGTCACAACAATTTTCCCAAACACAGGAAGTACAGAGAGGTTGGTTATTCAGATCACAAAACTCATTTGATCTCCTTTGGCATTTGGCTCAACTGGAAATATTGAAAAAAATATTAAGAGTTGTGTAAAATCCTTAAGTTGATTGTAAAGATTTAAAATCTATATTATCTTAAAGGGAGATCTTGACACAAGTTAGATTCATCTGGCAGATTTTTAATTGTCAAATGTTGTAGATAGACAAGTCATTATTTAATAAAAAGTTGTTAAGTAATTTTATTTCTAAGTTAGAGAAACTGTTTGTATGCTTGTTTTTGTCTATATATTAGAATGTATCATCAAATCTTATTCTTTTTCCATTTTTGCTTCAGATATTATTTTAGAAATTAAATATTTCAGATGCCATTCCAGCCAATGTATTTCCCTCTTTAGCTGTATTCTCCTCATCTTTTCTGAAGGTATTGACTAATGTATTTTTCAGTAATCCACATAATTATTTTTATAATCATGAAATGTGTTTATATCCATAAAAATTTATAATAAAGTGTGATTTTTTAAATATTTTATAAATCATATTTATATCTTGCTTTTTTAAAAAACTGCTTTTGAGATGTTTATACTGATACATTTAGTTCTAATTTATTCATTTTAAGTTATATGTTTTGAAATTTTATAATTATACTCCGATTTATTTTACCAATTTCAAATTTATGATGAGTAGTTATTTCCTTTTTAAAATATCTTGTATTACAAAATTCATCAGTGGACATTCGTATGTTTCCTGTGAATACATACAAAAACGTTACAAAGACAGAATAGGTAGAAGTAGAATTTCAAAGTTCTGGGACTTGCACATTTTCAAATGTTATCCATTGCAAAATTTCTTTCTAAAGTGGTTATAATAATTTGCACATGTTCCAGCAGTGCAAGAATATTTCTGTTTTGCAAATACTTTCTACAATTTTGCATTATCAGTCTTTTAAAATGTAGTTAATCAAATGGAAATGAAATTGCCTACTATTACAAGTTTTGCAATCAATCAAATATAAATTTTCTTAAATTACATTAAATGTACAGAATAAGGTACAGAGCCTAGTGGACAGTTTGATGAATTTTCCTAAACTGAAATCATGCTTGTAACTGGCCCTTAGATAAAAATAATAGAATATTGCCACACTGCCTGACATCCCAAAGCCCTGTGTTCAACCTTCTAGTCACTTCCTCTTCCCAAGAGTAATTGATATCCTGACTTTTAACGTCCCAGATTAGTGTTACCTGTTTTGGAATAATACCTTATTGAAATCAAATGGTATGCACTGTTTTAAGTCTGGCTTCTTTTGTTCAACATTATGGTCATGCATTTCTCTCAGTGTTGTACATGGTTATATTTATCAACTTTCATATCTTATTGAGTTACTGTATGACAGTTTGTTTATACCTTCTACCATGAGTGGATATGTAAGTATTATTGCTGCATATGTTCCCCAAATTTGGTGCCTTAAAACAACTATTTTATCATGTCTTACAATCTGTGTATAGACTCAGCTCTCCTGAGGCTTCCTTGCCACTTTCAACAATGACTAGGGCTGCCGTCTCCTGCAGATATCATCAGTGCGCTGATACGTGCAGGGAGGTTTATTCAAACACCTAGGAACTGTTTCTGGTGTTCCTTTAGCAGCTCTGCTTGCTCTGTTGGTGACACTGCCTCTGTTTCCCTCTATGTTCAAATGGTGTCATTCCAAAAGGAACCTCCCAAGATAAAATTTTCCAGATGAAAATAAGCAGGTTCTGCCTATCCATTTAAGGCCTGAAATCTGAAGTGTGTACATATCACTTTTGTCACAATCTCTTAATCAGATTGTCATGGGACCGTCTTGAATCCAGAGGGCTATGCAGGAAAGGAAGGACTTTGGGGATATTATTTTTAAAAACTAGATATCATTGTTTTTCCTCTTGTCACAATAATTTATTTCCATATAAAAATGGATCCCTCCCATCCCCCTCTTCTAATTATGTTATCATTTAAAAGCTCAATATTTTATCATTTAAATCAGGTCAAGGTGTAGATGGGCTCATTGGGTTCAGCATTTCAGGTGCATTTGCTTGGACTCAAAGACTCGTGGACTTAAAAGTATCCAATGTATGTTGAGAAAAAAAAAAAAGGAAAAAAAGAATAACTGCAATAAATACCTTTCTTTAAAGGATGATGTGTAAGAGAGACTAATTCTTAGCAATTCAGGTATTCAGCTAGCCATATTTCATCAATACTCATGCTTCCTAGATGAGGTTTTCTTCAACTCTTTTACTCTGCCCTCTGAGTCGTTCTTCCTTTACCTTGAAAATGCTGTTAGCAGTTGAGTAGCTTTCTAAGCCTTCAAAATTAATGGGTTAAATTGAGAACCGAGAGACCCCATTTTATTATTTTTAAAATTTAATTGTTTTTATTATGTTAAGAACACGATATCTAAGACCTGCTTTTTTTATTTTTTAAGTACACAGTAAAGTATTGTTGACTATAGGACAGTGTTGTATGTCAGATTTTTAAAACTTAACTACCACTTTTTCTTAACAGGTATAAGTTATTTGAAAACTGGATGAGTTTTATGTATAACAAATTATTATACATTCAATTAGACAAAGGCTGTACCCACATAACTCTTCAGCACTGGTCCTTCTATACTAAGGCTGAAAGTCAGGTTTTTTGAGGGAAAACCACTCAAGAATCCTACAACACTTCATGTTTAACTAGAAGATTGAAGCAAGATTTGAAGTGGTATATGCTAAAAATCTCTGAATTTATTTTTTTTCCTGAATTGTTTTATGAACTAAAACCTTCTGTTTTATGAGATATTTTTAAAAAGGTTATATGACATCTTGAAACAGATTATTTTTATTTCTGGCAGCACTCTAAGTTTTATTTTTTTAAATATATTTATTTTTAAAAAAACTTTTGTTAACTGGAAAGACTCTTTAGTATCCTTAATATGTCTAAATTCTTCTATAAACCTTTAAAATGTCTTCTTATTTTATGTCTCTTTTCTTATATATTACCTTAGACAGCTAGAAAAAAACCAATTAACACCTTCTAGGTTGATGGTGCTAATACATCTAAATATCTCTAAAAATATTTAGCCACAATGACAAGTTCATTATATGAACTCTTTATTTAGCATATTACTGTAGACAGGTGTTGTCAGACTTCTCCCTCAGTATAGATCACTTTTTCCCCCAGCTTCTAACAACACCTTTTAAAAAAACACTTCCTGCCTCCAGAAGCCATATTTTCAGGCCTCTTCAGGACTCAGCATATTGCCCAGTTTTTATATACATTATTTTAGATGAAATTTATAAGATGCTTGTTTTAAATAAAATTAACATAAAGCTCGCTATTTTAATCATTTTAAAGTATATAGTTCAGTGAGGTTTGAGTATATTTATAATGTTGTGCATTGTTACAACTTTCTAATTGAAGAATTATTCCATCATTCTGAAAAGGTAGTCCAGAGTTTCCAGTCTCCCCCTCACTTTATCCCAAGGCAGCTACTAATCTACTTTCCACCTCTATGGATTTTCCCATTCTAAACATTTTATCTTTCATTTTAGGAGAGTAAAGGGGTATTAAAATATGTATTTTTAGAATGAACTTTGAGTCTGGTTTAACTTACAATAATTGTTGGGAAGTCAGAAGCATAGAAGGCCTGGAAAAGAACATCTACAAATATGAAAATAACAATATAAACAGAGAAAAGAACCCACTCTCATGGTTGAGACAGTAACATTATAGGAAAATCACAGATACTAAGGGGATTAGTAGTGAAAAAATAAATTAAAACAGCCATGGGTAAATTTATCTAGAGAACAAATAATGCTAGGATTTAAAATAATGTTCACTTAACAGAGTGAAGGAATCATCTGCTATCACAATGACAACAGTTTTTGTGCAATGCACTGGGCGGAATTGAAATTCTGTGGGCTCAAGAATGAGTATGTCACCCTCAGCATCAAATGTTTTAGATTCATGATTATGAAAAGGAAAATGTCTGGTTCCTTGCTTTTAAAGTTATTTTATGAAGGTGAAACCCTAAGGAAATTAGCAAATGCTTAACATTGAACACTTTGTATTCTGTATCCTTTAGCATCACTGGGTGTTTGTTGCTCTTCACCTTCTGAAATTTATTTGAAATAAGGAAGTCAATGTCTGATCAAAAATGGTTTATTCTAACCAAAGTTGTTTATGGATAGTAATAACAATGTACTATCACCTGCTGAAAATATTTGTATGTTGAGGATATTTTAATATCTGAAAAAATATGTACATCTAATACACAAATACCAAAATCTTTGAAATGGGTAGATATTTTAGGGGATTTTTACATTCCTCAAATTTTGCTCTGTATCTTAGATTACCATCACAGAATAGATAAAATCCCTGCATTGCAGGAAATTGGCTTTATTATGAAACATATCCATTCCAAAACAAGTCTAAGAGGGTGACTCATTTAGATGATTATATTAGACACTGAATTTTGTAGATGTGGAAAATATTGCCAATGGAAATTAAATGTAATGTGGTCAAGGACACAGTGAAGCAGTTCATTAACCAGTTTTCTGATTAATGATATAGTGTTCTATCAAACACAATATAATCCCTCCGTGACAGATCAGGACTAATCCTTTGGAAGCCCACCTGGCTTCTGATGTGATCATTAACCCAACCTTGTCTATTCCTATGTGTACATTTATAAATTCCCTGTAACCATTACCTTTACCTTTGTCTTACTATTCCAGCATGTATAGTCTGTGACTGAGGTTTTAATCCTGGCAGTCAAATCACTGTGACATATAGATAAATAATGTAACTTCTATAAAACGGTTTGGCCCATTGTGAAATGAAGATAATAAATACATCCACCCAGAGTTGTTGTGATCACAAAATTAAATGTATTAGGAAGTATTCTATAAGTTGTAAACACATACAGTTATGAGTTGTGATTCTTCCCTTTAGTCTGGAAAATCGTTGATGCATATTTATTTCACTTTAGCCATCCATATATGCATTGTTTGTGAACACCATAGTCTCACCCTGATGCAAAAACAGAAAAGTTAATTTCTTCAAAGATGAAAAACATTAATGATGAAAAGAAAATACTCAAGTATTGATTGACTTTCTACAATACTGTATTGCCTAGAAAATAACTATTTAAAAATAATTTTGAAGATATGATAGAAGTCATATAAATTGAATATTACTTATAATTACAGGTGGCAAAATTTCAAGCTCAGGACCATAGAAACAGTGTACTCCATGTAATCAAGTGAATCTTGAAATTGTAATTAATTCTGATAATTTTTTTATTGAAGTCTTTCATTAAATATACCAAGATAAACTAATATATAAAAAACAATTTCAGGGAACACATTCCCTACCTCTCAAATAAATTATAACAAGTTGTGTTTAAAATGTGTGAATAAATAAAATAAATGTTTTCTTGCAAGTCACTAGAACTCCTTTCCTTCTAATATGTAGATCTCAAAGTAAGAGTTTGGTGATTCTAGCTATGTTGAAGGAACAGAAATAAGATAGATTTGTATGTATTTTTTAAACTTTATAGTTGTTAAAGTAATTATTATGCAGTAATATATATTCTTATTGAATATCACAATATAAATGTGACATTTATTTAAATTAAGACCTAAATGTGAAAGATACAGCAAGTAGAAAAAAAAAAAAAGAGTAGAATGACAATGTATAAACTTGAAATGGGAAAAAAAAACAGTTTAACAAGAACTTGGAAAGCAAAAGCGTACATAATGTAGAGATGGAGGAAAAAATGAGAGATTTTAATGTATTAAAATTAAGGTTTTTACTTCATGAAGACATACTTTTCAAAAATAACCATTGGATAACTGAGTAAGATAGTTGCAACAGTCAAACATAACATAGGATTTTATCTAAAAAAGGAAGGAATATCTGTAAATAAGATAATCAGAAGAATAATAGACAAATTTTATAGATAAAAGACAATGAAAAAATTGAATAGTTAATAAATGCAGTAAAGAACAGTCAGTTCATTTGTAATCAGAGAAATAAAAATTAAAACAAGAATTTGTTTTAGATTGTATCTATTTCACAGAAAAATATTGGAAATCTATCTCCAAAGGTATTAATGTAAATGTGAGGAAGTGGCAAAATTTGCTGCTACTAGAGTCAAAAACATCCAGATATTTAGGAGCATGTAGTTAGTAGCAATACTTAGTGAAATTAAGTATCTTTATATCTAATGATGCAATATTTCATTTATGGGATATAGAAGTTTTCTATTTAATTATCTTAAAAAAAATACTCCAAAAATGAATAATTTAAAACAGTGATAATATTGGGCAAATCGTGCAGGTTCGGGGGGGTTGATATATATCAGCTTTTCTACTCAGCACCACCTGGGGGGGCCTCAAAGGCCGGAAATTAAATGAACTGAAGGCTCTGTCTCTCACTGTCTATCTGTTGTTTCTGACCATCCAGTGGGAAATTAGCTACAGCCTCAAAGCAAGCCAGAGGCCTATATGTGGCTCTCCATATAACTTGACCTCTCTCACCACATGACCTGAGTTCTCTCACCACATGACAGCTGCTTTCTAAGAGTATCCCACAAGGGAGAAGAAGGTGGAATAGCATTACCTCTTTAACCTGGCCTCAGAAATCAAGTTGCATCACTCCATTATATTCAACTCATCACAAGTAAATGGTGCATGACTCATATATATATCCGAGGATATGTACAAATACATCTATTCGAAAATATTTTTTTATTAGAATAGAATCACCCTGCAACATTTCTTAATGGATGATTTACAATTGAGATCCATATTAATTGTATCTATCTATCTATCTATCTATCATCTTTTTAAGCATTTATTGAGGTGACATTGCTTAATAAAATGTAAAAATTATTAGCAAATTATTAAAGACGAGCAAGCAATCTTATTGTAGTTTTATTTTTTGCCAGAGTGAACTGTAAACATATTTAATATCAACTAACATTTTCTTTACAATGTTGAATGTAAACATTTTTAATATAATTTATAGTCATTTGAATTTGTTCTTATGTAAATTGCTCTTTAAGAAAAGGGGATTTTTTTTTTCTGTTTTGACCATTTGTAAGGGTTTTGTAGTAGTGTAGATGTTAATCATTGTGTCAAGCATAGTGCAATTTTTTTCTAAATCTATTGCCAATTTTTGAAAGTATGTGTACATTAGGCCAAGATATGTTTATGCTTATATGTGTTTATGATTATATATGTGCTTTTATTTTTATATACTCTTGATATTCTGTGATTATAAGGAAGGTATTTCCTACTTTTAGACTTTATACGTAGGAACTATTATTTATTTATTTTAAATTGGTTTTGCATGTGAATTTTTTCTCCATCTGGAATTCATTTTGTGTATGTAGTGAAATAGAGATCTAACTTTATGTTCTTATGTTCTTAGCTGTGGTAAAGTAAAATTGTAAAAATCCTATTTTTTGGAAAGAATAATTTTGCAAATATTAAGGTAAAACAATATTTTATATTACTAATATAATATTATATATAATATAATTTTTGAGAGACATTAGGTCCGGTTGAGCTTCAATCATTGCTGAGAAGTCAGAAATATAGAAAGCCTGGGAAATAATACCTGGAAAGATCAAAATGCACAAAATGAACAGAAAGGACCTCATACACATGGTTGAAATAGAGTAATCACTAATGTTATAAGTAAATCATAGAGGCTAAGGGAGACTAGTAGTTTAGAAAAGGGAGTTGACATATTTATCTATGAGAGAACAGATAACAGTGGGATTTAAAATAATGTTTTCACTTTAACAAACAGTGGAGGAATCATCTGCTCTCACTAGTGTTTGATCTTCTATTTTTACTCTAATATTTTTTAAAACATAATGACTTCTTTGTAGGTGCTAATATTTAGTAATACAAATCCTTATCACTATTCTTTTGTATGCTTTTAAAAATATTTGACATAAATTTCGTTTTACAGACTAAAGAATTTTTTTAAGTTGCAAATGCGCGTGTATTAGTAAGTATTTGAAAGATCTTGCATTAAGTTTATGAATTTATTTTAGGAGAACTAATCTCATCTATGAATATGGTATATCATTCTGTTTGTTCCAAATTTTTTCTATGCCCTTCAATAATAGTTTAGCTTTCATTTGTGGTTTTTCTCATCAAAGTTTTAATATGTTGGATTAAATTCTTAAATATGTTGAATGGAATATTTTTCTTATTTTTATCTCTAAGTTTTTATAAGTTTTGCCTATATTATCTCTTAAAATTTTACTGATTATGTATCTCTGAAAACATTACTGATTCACTTCATTTAAATATAGTCAGGCTTATGCATGAGATTTCCAGTTCCACATCACATAGAAGTAGCTTCTTTTTAAAGGTGTGGCATGAACTTTTGAAGATGTGATGACAGAGACAACTCAGATAATATAGTTCTGTTATGTTGGGTTCTTATCTGACTGTATGCCATATACATTCAAAACCAGTGACCAGTGTATGTTTCTGTTTTTGCCATAGCATGTGTGACAGCTTCAAGAATCAACCATTGGCTGTCAAGTGGTACCTTTTACGAAAATACCTAACAAGTCACTTGGGATTTTCATTGTCATTGACTTTGTCTTGCATTATTTTGTCTGCTTATTGTCTCTACATCTCTGAGCTCTGCTGGACTAAAGTTTTTAATGTACAAGGGGAGGTGTTTCTTAAGAGAAACAGTGATTCTATTTGAATTTGAAGCAGAGACTGTAATGTGGGGCTCCTCATGTCACAGGGTGCATCTGCAAAATAGGATCAAGATGATGCCTAGTGAAATTGTTCTTATCCATCAATAGTTGGGTAGGGAGAAGTATGAAGAGAGCCAAAAATTCCATGGAAACTTTATTATATCAAAATTAGATATAGAAATTAATGGTAAAGTACTCTAGCTTTATGTAAGAAGAACTAACAAAATTTCAAATTGCTCAGGAGTAAAATTTAGGTGAAAAGATAAGGAAGCCTAATTTCCCCAAATCCTACCTGAAGACAAAGAAAAAATTTTTGGATTGGTAACTTGAAATAGCTATAATAACTAGCCAGCCAACATTAAAAAAAAAAATAAAAACAAAAATACTACTTTAGACTGTGACTATTTGTATTATAAAATTATGAGTCTGAAATGGTATTACAGTAGAAGTAGGAATTATATAAATATCCTAACTTGTGAACCTAATGCCGAATTAATAATATTTGGGTTACTTCTCCTTGAGAATAAATGAAAGTTTGATATCTACTATGGAAGAATTATTGTTTTATGCTATTTTGGAGCTTATTAGGGCAAAGAGAGATGTAAAATGGAAAACCCTTTGCAAAAAATGAAATTTTGCTAAAGTATATTTAGCTGAGGCTCCAGCTGTTAGATTTTCAGGACCTCCTCAGTTTTCAGACAAGGCCCTACTCTTCTCCAAGAGGCTCCAGCCAATTAATGAGCATGGAGGGTAAGCCAGGGCCTAGCTGTGTTAGTCAGATGAGGTTCCTCTATGATGGGCAGGCTTTGCCCTGGACCTCCCAATTGCACTGGCAGGCTTTTTCAGGTTGCTACACTGGTCTAACTAATGCCTTCATCTGTCCAGTCCTTCTCTCTTCTCTGTTTTCTTCAGAGTTGTTATTCCCTATGAACCTTTTATAGTTCTACTTCATTGTAATATCTACTTTACTGGGAATACATTTGACACAATTATTTATGTATGTTGTTTAGGATTCAGAAGGATGAGATATGTGGTTACTGGATGGCAAAAGGAACAGACAACAATGTATACATAATACATCTTTATATAATATCTGTGTATTTTATATAAATATATCTATATAATTTAAATTCATAAAATAGATTTTTAAATATATATTTATATAGTTATTTATTTTTGCATGTGCATTTTTAAAGGGCTGAAGATAATCTAACTCCACAACTACTTTGGGGGAAATTTTTAAAATATGCATTGTTTTTAATATTTCTGCAATTAAAGAACCAACCTTCTGTAACACAAATTAAAAAGGGAAAGGTTATCACTCTATCTCTATCCAACTTCCAGGGGGCAGGGTACGAGCATAGGACCCAGGCTTAGAAAATTCAGTGTTCCTGGAGAGCATAAAATTGAATCTGCAGTAGGTAACACATAGAAAGAATTTATTAGAACTCATTAAGTGCAACTACAACACTGTTGGGTGGCAAGTGCATTTCCAGCTGTGATACTGTCCACCAGGAGTGACAATAGCAGCCAAGCTTGCCTCTTCTGGCTAACACATGCTTGTTGGATATATTTTTCTTCTTCTTCAGAAGTTACCTCGATAGCTACCCATTTTTCAGACTCCTGTTCCCCTGATTCCATGTACCCCTGATAGTCTTCCAATAATTTTTTAAATGTTTATCAGTATTGGTTTCTGTAGCATGCAAATAAGAGATCAGATTGATACAAATGTGAACATCAATATATTCTCTCTTTATCAATTCCCAAAGAGAAATTTAAGTTTAAACACTGTATATATCCTCCTTTTGTGGTACAATAAAGCAAATGAGTATTAGGTTCAAAATGCTTTAATTCTCATTCGGCTTTTTTCCTCAGTTGCTGCAGCCTGAAGTATCTACTGTGACTATGAGACAGCTTATTTAAGTTGAAATTCTTTGGTACCCAGACTCTTAAAAGCTCCATGCTTTAGATTCCAAAATAAAACTATCAAAGCATCACCCACACCTATGATATGCAGGAAACTCAAAGAAGAGTGACTAGAGCCATTGTTTCAAAGAAGATGATGTTTTTAGAATGAGGACATAGAAAAACAGAGATGCTTCTTTTTAGAAGTTGATAACAGACTCAGTGAAATCTCATAAAAGCAATAGATATTAAAGAAGCTAAAAAAAAAAATCCTCCTGTCCATAGCAGTTCTTGCTATTTGATATATTTATGTTTTCTTAAAAAATTTGTATATGCAAGGGTGAACTTGAGTATTATTCTCCACTTTGTACATTTAAAACTAATTCACCATTTCTACTTGAATCTGCTTCAGGTACTTCAGTGCTAAATCATGTGAATTCTGTCAGGTGGCATTTTTTTTCTCGCTCCACTATACCAAGTAAATTGCACCTGTAGCAGCCAATTCTCCATTCAAATCCTGTATCTCAAATCCTGTATTTTCTTCTGTTTTTCTCCTTTCTCCAAGATTAAATGCATTTTTGACTCTGTGCTACACTATCAACTCCCTTGTATTTTTGGAGTGGAGTTTCTTAGGTATATAATATATGTATGATGGGGAAGTCCTCCCTTGAGAATCTGCGTTTGATTCAGCAAGAGACTTATTCTTACTGCATTTTTGAAATGGAGTTGTTGTCAGTGCCTGTGCCTACAGAACCAAGGACCTAGTGGGAATCGCCACTTCTGCCAGATGCTCTTCCTTGATACTTTGCTTTTCTTTCATTTTTGATTACCCCAAGCCTTTAGAAACTTTCGGTAATTCAGAAACAGTGGAAAGATTCCTGTCTGCCTTATAATTTTCTGTGGCTGTGAAACACACTTTCTACGTTCCATTTTCACTCATTTTTTCCTCTTTGTAGTTAGGCATAACTGAGTTTTAAAAATCTATCTTTTTTTTCAGCTGGTCACATTTTTGTTCCGCCTTGTTTGTTGGGTCAATTGCAGTACTTTTATTACTCTTCCTTTTATATTTGTTTTCTGGTCCTGAGATTCTTCTCCTTCTTGCTAGTGCACGCTCTCTCTCTCCTCCCTCCCTGTCTTAACTAAGCAATTTTGTTTTTCTACTCTAGCAGTCTTGGATTGGATTTTACCTATTTTGTGGTCTGTAGTGTTTTTCTTCTTGCAATTCTTTAATGTATTCTAGGCAAGGTCTCTAGAAACAAAATAAATAACTGTTATCACCATCTAACAGTAACCTCCTAATGCTAGAAATATTGTACATACATTTTTCTGATATTGTTAACTACAAATAATCTTACTCCTTTTTTCCCATAATCTTCTAGTATGCTGTTTTTAAATGTTCTTATTATGGATTATTATTATGCTTTATCAGAAGCTTTCAGAGAGTTCTTTTCAATAATTTCCTGGAACTCAAGCTGTCTTTGAGAAAATTAGCCCAACTTTTTTTTTTTTTCCTTTCCGTTACCTTTCTTGTGTTAGATATACTCAGGCAATAGTCACTGTCCCTAACCAGTAAAAGAAAAAACTCCTCTTTTTCAAGTCTTACTTTCCAAACATATATATTAGCATTGCTGTTTAATGCATAAATGCAATTACTATTAAGGAAACATACTTTAGAAAAAATTTCTGAACTATCAAGTTTTTATCTAGCCTTCTCTTATAGCTTACCATATCTAAAACGTATTTTTTAAAATGTAAAGGCTTAAACAGTCAAGGCAGACACCAATAGACATTTGGCAGCTGCTTTGCCTCTTTCTCTTGCTTCTGCTCCTCTCCCCTTCCTAGTACTAGTTTATACATTGAAAGTGTCATTTTTTCTGCACTGGCTATTTGAAGAGCATCTGTAATTCAGTATCTATTATTAATCAGGTTCTTGGCTTGTCTCTTGATCCCTGCATGGAACTAATAAAACTAAACTTGTAGGCCTTGGGGCACTGGTAGGGCATCTCTGGCTGCAGGGTTAAAAGCTCTGCACACATGAGTTCTCTTCATTTTTAAGGATTTCTGTTATTTTATAGGTCTCTCAGTTAGGCATTTATCGTAGCTGTTTCTCCAAATGTATTTTTCATGAACTTAAGTTGTTCATTAACTTACTAAGGGCAATTATTAGTATATAAAATATGTTAATTAAAAAATGCAAGAGAATAATATGATTTAATTGTTTTTTTACAAAGTGTATGGAAGTAATTAAATGCTTTATAGACTTGAGTTTTCTAAAGCAGATAAGAAGATAGAAGTCATTCTCAGAAATAATGACAGTATACTACAGGGATATACGAATTAAATTGCTTAAGGTAGCTATGAAGAGGTTAATATGACTTGATTGAATTTGTTTCTGAGTTGTGGATAAAATCTTGGATAATTATGAAATAGGCAATAGCTAGAAAGATTTTAAGGTCAAGTAGAGAAGTATGAAAGTAATTTGCTAAGCTAAAAGGTAACCAGGGACAGATGAAATATTATTTTATAAGGAAGCAATAGCAGGTAGATAATACAAATGCATTAGAGTAACTTTGCAGGAAATGTTAAGAATGTGGGTTTTTAATTGGCAATAGCAGTGAAGTGATATGTTAATAGATGTGAGATTATTTTATTGAGATAAAATTTGTATACTAAAAATTCATCATTGAAATCACTTTAAAGAGCACAATTCATTAATTTTTAGTGTATTTACAAATTCGTAGATCTATCACCATTATCTAATTGAGAACTTTTCCCAAAAAAAGTTTTCAGAGAATTCCTGTGGGATAGCTTTTAACTGTCACTGACCATTGGCCTCCTCCCCTCTGCCCCTGCCAACTGCTAATCTACTTTCTCCTGATATAAAGGTGTTCATTCTAGACCTTTCATCAAAATGGAATCGTCATACTCTATGCGGCCTTTTGTATCTGGTTTCTTTCATATAATAATTGTTTTCAAGATTCATTCATGTTGTGGCATGTATGAATACCTCATTCTTTTTTATAGCTGGATAATATTCCATTTATTTTTTGCTTATGCATTTATCAGTTGATGGACATTTAAATTGCTTCCATTTGACCACTATAGTCATGCCTTGTTTTATTGTGCTCTGCTTTATTGTGCTTCAAAGATACTGGGATTTTTACAAATTAGGTTTGTGGCACCTTTGCATTGAGCAAATCTGTCGGAACCATTTTTCCAGCAGCATTTGTGCACTTTGTCTCCATGTCACATTTTGGTGATTCTCACAATATTTTAAACTTTTCTTATTCTATTTGTTATGGTGATCTGTGATCAGTGATCTTTGATTAGTGATCTGTTGTAATTGTTTTGGAGTGCCGTGAATCACGTCCGCATAAGATGGTGAGTTTAGTTGGCAAATGTGTATGCTCTCATTGTTCTGCCAACTAGTCATCCCCCATCTCTTCCCCTCTCCTCAGGCCTCCCTGTTCCCTGAGACACAACGATATTGAAATTAGGTCAGTTGATAACCCTACAATGGCCTCTATGTATGCAAGTAAAAGGAAGGTTTGTAGATTGTATCCTTCTAGAACTTTTTCGATGTATTCTAGATTTTCTAATTTGTTGATGTGCAGTTGTTCATGATATTCCTTTGTAATCCTTTTTATTACTGTCAGAGTTTTATATAGTCACTTATAATGCTCTTGTTTTATTCCACATTTTTAAGTATTAGAGTTTTCTCTTTTTGTCAGCAGTCTAGCTAGCAATTTTTCAATGTTGTTGATCTTTTCAGAGAAATCACTTTTGGTTTTCTTGATTCTTTCTATTGTACATTTTGTTTGTGTCTGTTCTCATCATCATTGCTGCCTTCCTTCTGCTTGCCTCAGGTTAAGTTTGCACTTTTTCTAGTAACAGGTGAAAATGTAGGTTATTGACATGAGATATATTTTTTTTATTATTTTTAATGTTCACTTTGACGCTACGAGTTTCCTTTCAGCATTACTTTTAGGGATTCCCATAAGTTTTGTTAAGATGCATTTTTTTGTTTTGATAACTTTAAAGTATTTTCTAATTTCCTAATTTCACTCCTGATTATATGACTCATTCATTATAATAACATGTACTGTTGACCTTCCACATATTTGTGAAAATACAACATGTCTTTCTTTTACTGATGTCTAGATTTTATTCCATCATGATCAAAGATGTGGTCTATCTTGGAAATTGTTCCATGTGCTTTTTAAAAGTATATGTGTTCTGCTATTGGTGTGTGGAGTGTTCTTTGTATGTCTGCTAGAGTTAATTGATTTATATTGCTCTTCATGCCTTCTTTTTTTTTTTCTAATCTTTGCTTTATGAGCATTATTGTAAGTGGGATTTTGAAGTCTCCGGCTTTTATTTTTGAAAGGATGCACCTCTGCAATTCTCTCAGTCCTTGCTTCATGGATTTATGGGCTCTGTTGTTACCTGTATATATTTTTATATTTTTTTGATAGATTGACACCTGTATCATTATATAATGTCCTTGTTTGATCATTAAGATTTTTAAAAAAATTGCCTTAAAGTCTATTTTGTCTGATATCAGTGTTAACAATGCATCTATTTTGGTTATACCTTTGTGCAGAGTATGTATTTTTTTCTATTCTTTCCTTTTAACTTATTTGTGTTTTGAATCTAAAGTGTTCTTTAGACAGCTTATAATTAGATCATGGTTTTTATCTGTTCTGCCAATCCGAGTTTTAATTGGAAAGTTGAATCCAGTTAAAGCTAATGTAATTATTGCTTAGGAAGATTTACACCCGCCATTTGTTATGTATTTTGTACATGTCTTATGTTTTTTGTTGTTGTTGTTCTTTCATTTTCTATTAATGCATTCCTTTGTATGAAATAGATATTTTCTGCTATACCAGTTTAATTCCTTGTAGTTGTTTAACCTTATGTTTTTGAGTTATTTAATTACATTAAGTACATAGGTAGTGCAATTAACTTTGTTCACTAGTCCATTGGGAAATAGCATAAGTGGCTGGGGAAAGAGACTGACTGGTACTACAAAATGGGTCACACTATTCACTTGATTATCAACATAATCTTCTTTGAAGTTCACCTTTTGTTTAGCATTCATATAGAGCACACATTTCTTCAGTTTTGTACCTCATCAGTGAGGTCTGTCCACATATGTTTCCCAGATCTCTTTGTCACCAATTTTCCAACTATATTCTTTTTAAGTCCCTGACCATTCAGTCAAACCATTGGCCACAGCCCAGGAATCAGTATGCAATCTCATGTCTGGCCACTTTTTTTTTTTTTTTTTTTTTTTTTTTAATCTAAGTAAAATGAACAACCGGGTGAACTGCTTAAAGTTCTGCTTACTGTGAAGACATCTCTTTACCAATTTTCTCAGGGATGTCCCAGAAAGAGACTGTTATGTTGCAGCTGTCCATTTTTAGGTGATGTCTGCATATAGTGCAAATTTGTATTTAAACCAAGCCCTAGTTTTCTCTTTCTCTGTGAACTGGAGTTAGGAGACTCCCATGAAGCCACAAGTGCAGGCTCGGAGGGAAGGTAACGTAGCAGGATTGGGGACCATAAGAGTTTAGGCTACCTATTCAAGGAACTAACTTATGCCTTCAGGGCCTGCTTGAGCTCCATCTCATATATACCACTCTCATTTCATGATGGAGTGCTGCTGTACATGTTCAACTTCATAGTTTAATGAGTAAGAAAACACTGAGTTCACAGTGGGCATATGCATTTGGGCATATCTAAATACTCAATCTCTACTAAGACCCAGTGATAAGCAAAAAGCTATTTCTCAAAAGGAGAGGAGTTATCTACAGAGGATGGCAAGGCTTTGTTCTAAAATTCTTAGTGTCTGAGCTGTGAGCCACCTATAGGGGTCCTCCAAAGCTCCAAATAGTAAGCATCTCTGTTTGCTACTGACATATTAAGCACCATTGAATATGCTGGATCATGTGGCCAGTGTAGCATGGCAGCTTGCAAGGTGGTGTGGACCTGCTACACAACCTTCTTTTGTCCTAACCTTTACTCAAATCTAGTAAATGGCCTAGAATAGTACACTCAGGTGAGGAATACATTACCTCCAGAATTTGAAGGGGACAACTAAGATCTCTCTCTCTCACTCATACTCTCTCTTGCTCACACGCACGCATGCACGCTCTCTCTCTCTCTCGCTCTCTCTCTCTCTCGCTCTCTCTCTCTCGCTCTCTCTCTCTCTTTCTCTCTCTCTCTCTCTCTCTCTCTCTCTCTCTCTCTCTCAGGGGCTGGGTTCTAGGAGTGACTCAATGTAATAACTTATGCTTTGCTTTTGAAGGTGTATCTCAATATGCCCCATACCACTGGATCCCTAGAAATATCACTGTGATAGAAAATCCCTGAATTTTTTTTGATTTATTTCCCACATTCTGCCATGAAACTATCATATCAATCTAGAGTAGTTTCTCTTTCTTTCCCATAAGTTCAGTCAGCATAATGTCACTCACTCATAATGGACCAATATTATGGCTTAAGGAAGGGAATGGTTACCAAGTTCCCTGTGGACTAAATTATGGCATAGGACTGGATAGTTGTTATACCCCTGAGGTAGGACTGTAAAGATGTATTGCTGGCCTTGCCAGCTGAAAGCATACTGCTTCTGGTGGTCTTTAATAAAAGGTGTGGAGGAAAAAAAGCATCTGTCAGATCAATAGCTGCATACCAGGTACTAGAGGATGTGTTAATTTGTCAATCAGTGAAATTATATCTGGCGCAGTAGCTGCTAATACAGCCATCACCTAGTTTGGCTTACGATAATTCACTATCATTTTCTGAGGTCCATAGTTTTCTGCACAGGTGTGGAAAGAGGATGAGGTAGAAATTATCACCCTGCATCCTTCAAGTCCTTGCTTGTGGCACTAATTTCTTCAATCCCTCTGGAAGTGTGGTAGTGCCTTTGGCTTATACTTCTTAGGTAGAGGCGGTTCTAGGATCTTCCACTCAGGCTCTTTCAACATAAAGCCCTCATGGGTCAGGGAAGCAACGTGAAGGTTCTGCCAGCTACTAAGGATGCCTATTTTAGTTATAAATTTTAGAACTGAGGAAATAAGCACAGGATCAATTTGGGGACCCACTGGACTCACTGTGAGATGAATCTGAACTAAAACCGCATTGGTCACCTGACCTCCATAAATTGCTACTCTGATTACTGGACCACAGTGATGTTTTGAGTTTCCTGGAATTCATGTCAGTTCAGGCCAGTGTCCAGTAATCTTCAAAAAGTCTTGATTATTTTCTTTTCCCCAGTGCACCATCACTCTGGTAAAGGCTATAGGTCCTTTTGGAGAAAGTTTGGAAAATATAAACAGTTTATAAATTTTTGGCAGTGTGACAGAATACTTCTTCAGGGATACTTGACCTTCCTGCATCCATGTGATTCTGGGTCTATAAAGTGGCTCAAGTCTAGGAATTGATCAAGAATCCATGACCCTTTGTTTTTATGATTCAAATAAAAGTTTTTCACTCAATTTAGGACTTTTCCACTTATATTGATTGCACAATGTATTGTACTTTCTATCTATTTAACATCTAGGAACAGCACAATCAACTAGCCAATGTGATACTATTCTGATTACTTCTTAGACTCAGCTGTTCGTTACAGTCATCATGCCCTTCTTTCCCTTGGAGATTATGTGCCACCATGTGGTCCTTTCTGCTTAAGGTTCTAATTATTTCTTTTGCATTTAAGTTTCCCAATTCACTGGCAGCGATTCCCACTGTAATTTCTTACCTGCAGAGAAGAGTGATCACAGAACTCATCAAGGATACTGGGTTTAAATTCTTACAAACTTATTTCTCACAGTCATAGTAAAAGTGTGTCCCTTGGACCCTCTTGGGTGACCAAGTCTTAAATGCTAAGACCACTTGAACATTCTAATCTCCCTCAGCTTTTGGATTCCTGTCTCTATAGTATACCAAGGCTGTTCAATTTCAGTATACCAGGAATTTAAACTTCATTCAGCGAAGGCCAGTTGTCTGTTCACGTTTCAGGCAACCCACCACAGAAATTGTTAAAGCCCTTTCTAACTCTGAGCTGTAACATTAAATCCAGAAGCTCTACTTAGTGGGTATGTATCAACGTATTTGGCCCGGTCCAACTTTATGTTCCTTCTACCAGTGTCCTCCATCCTCCATATCTATTCCCAGACATATGTTCCAGATTTCTGCCTGTTTAAATTGGAATTATCATGTAATTCTTTTAGAGTGTAATGCACATCCTCAGTCATATTTTGTACCTCACCTTTTAGGACCTGTGGTATTCGTGTCTAGCTAAAGGTACAGAAGCGAAGGGGATTTGTTGGGGTGGCAGCTGAGGAAAATCGGTGGTGTCTTTCCTGGAGCTGTCTCAGAAATGTCCTTTTGCAGTTTCCTCAGACAAGGGGAGGGGTGGAACAGGGGTGGAACTACTATTACCACAGGCAAAAAAGACAGTAGAATATAGGGGTTTAATATACTCAGCTTCATCAGGATCTTCCCAACTGTCCCATTCCAATTTGCAGGATCCCATTCCTCCCCATTTGATGCCTTCACTCTAACAGCAGACAATTAGCAGGTTGAGAAAGCAATTTGTGTTTTAATTCCACCACTACAGGATGAGACTCTGCACTTGCTTTTCAGCAATTTCAGCTCTGTAGCTATACAGGAGATTAGGATTTCTTTTGTGGCAGACATAGATGCCTTCAGGTGGTTTACGAGGCACTTAATGTTGAGAGTTTGAGTTTCTGAGCTCACCCCACTTTGTCCAGTGCAATTAGGAGCAAGAAGCCAATCTCATTATACCTGCTAATTTGACAAAAAGTGTTCTAATATATTAAATAAATATGAGAGGTTACCCAAAACCTCTTAAAATTATTTAATTTGTAGTATCCAACGGTGCTAGTCTATGCATATTTATTGTCACATCATGCCATAGATTGTCCGTGTTCTCTTTGCTACTAGAAAAAGAGAAAGAGTTATTGGAGCCTTTAAATCTAGTCAGATTGGAAAACCTGTTCCAGAAACCTTAGAACTAATTCACAAAATGCATCCTTAAGGATTCTTTTTTTTTTTCTTTTTTTTTTCTTTTCTTTTCTTTTTTTTTGGAACAACTCTTTATATTAAAATCTATGCTGAGAGGGAGAGGAACAGGACAGCAGTCCGAGTTGATGTTGCGGTCTTGAGCCAAAGGTAGCTCAAAGACAATTCCTTCTATTTCAGTTGACCTTGGTCTTTTCTCTGAACGCCTTCAACATACTGGAAGGGACCCCTTTATGTTACATAGGGTAAACCGTTTCACTCAAAGTCACTAATTTCAATATTAATCTCATCCAAAAAACACCTTGATGGCAATATCTAGACTGATGTTTAACCAAAATATTAGGCACCACTGCCTACTCAAGTTGACACTTTAATAAAATTATCACATCTAGACACAGAATTGTATGCAGAAGGTTTTTTGTGGAAAGAACTTAGGGGAAATCTGTAAAGGAGTAAAGTCAGCAAGACAGGGTAGAAGAAGCTGAAAGGCAATCTAGTTGTAATACTAGCAACTGTCAATCTCACAGAGAATTCTAGAGCTGGAAGGCCCCATTAAATGTGTCTCAAATTGAAGCACAGGGTCTAGTCCTTGTATCCTTCTATTGATCAATCATTTGCCACAGGCTTCCCCAAAAAAACTTTGAGTGAGATAGATTTTCCTATAGCCAAAGGCAATTCACAATGATGGATATAGTTGTAAACATGAATGAAAGCCTTTCTCAGCGCATAGTGCATAAGTTTGTTAACTATTAATAGGAGATCAAGATGATGCAACACAGTATACACTATAAAAAGAAAAGACAAAAAATGGTTAATAAGCATAGGCTTATATTAAATAGCACTTAATGAAGAGTGAAGAAGATAATTTTAATGAATATATTTTTAGTCAAGATCAGTAAAATTAATATTTTAATTTGTTATATGATAGTCTTCCTATGACAAGTTATTTGAAAATATTTAGTCCATGATGCATGGCATTTTTTTGCATATTATTTCATACATTGTACTTGTACTTAACCTATTGTTTTATCATTTTGCTATTTTAATATTGGTTTGGCTAGTCCATCTCTGTCTACACTAGGAATGAGAGAGGCGTATTAAGTGAGATAGACTACAATGAAAATTCTTTTGGAAATAACGTTACAATTGATTACAGCTATATTCCTTTAATATAATGTTTATGTTGCAGCTGCTGAATATAATAGCAAGTTGGACAGATTCCTTGTCATCTCACATATTTTAGTTCTTTTAGAAAATAAATAGCAATGATATTTTCTGTTCCTTAGAAACAGAATATGGCACTGCTATATTCTTAAATCACACTTGCCTTTAATCAACATTGCAACACAGGGAAAAATGTGGTGAGAGATCAATGAATGATGTCCAGTTAGAGAAAAAAATTGAAATCTACAAATAATCCGTTCAATGAGTGTCCTTGAGTAAATTCACTTTACAAGTATTTGTTAGATAGAATCGATATTGCAGAATTATCATATAATTCTGGCATTTAGAGTAGCCACACATGACTTCTGGCCCGAAGTGAACAGTCGCAATGGAGAGCATTCGAAAGTTGTTTAGAAGAACTCTGAGTTCTTTATGCAACCATTTTCTTTTTTTTTTTTAATAGCCAGATTCCTCACATGGAACTCTTAGAAAAAGTAAGATACTTTCTAGAAAGGCAGTTTGGTCATAGTGTTTTAACATAACTAATTTTCTTGCATGTGGATTTGCTTTCTAGGCGTACACTATGGGTAAAGCATGTTGTAACAAACATAAAATTCTTATCGATTTATCTTCAGTTTTCTTTGTTTGCTCCTGCCCTTCCACTGTACCTCCTTTTCACAAACTATCCAATAAGCATTTGCATATTTATTGAAAATGTGAATGAATGGAAGATATAAATAATATATTTAAAATCATAAGTACTGTTCAATTACTTTTCTGAATCTTTAAATTTCAATAGGGCACACGATATTTGGCTTAATGGAAAAAAATAGTTAATCGTGAATGCCACTCATTAGTACAGTGAGGAATTACATTAGGAACATGCCTCTTCTGCACTCCACATATTTCTTCAATCAAATGCATAAGCAACTGCTCTATTAAGAAGTGAGTTATTCACTTATGTACCAGAATATTTCTCCTGTTTTTATCTTTATGATTTTGTTGGACTTCTAAGCATAAACCATAATGTCTAGAATTTTCTCTTTTGATTTCAATTATATTTATTTTCAAATTAAGGAACAGTAATTAATCTAAAACACAAGTATTTGTCTTACTTTTATTTATTTATTTATTTATTTTTAATTAGTTAATTAATTAATTAATTTGCATAGAGAGACAACTACACTTATCATTTACTGAAGAGGAGAAACAAACCTTTTAATAAAGAGCTAGACCATATAAGAAATTTTTACTATGACATAGAAATATCATTACTAAGCATTGGTTATATTTTATTTCTTCTTTAAAACTAATTGTATCATTTTAACATTTAATTTTTCCAAAATATTTGAGAACATACAATCATAATTTTAGAATTATGTATTTCTCTATCTGGTATATGTGGTGATTAATTAACATTCAAGTAAACATTTACTATAAATGATATATTATAGAACTTGTATTACTATTGGTATGTTCTCTAAATTGGCCTGAAATATCTATTTGCTTAATGACTGATTACACACACACATATGCATACACACAATACACTTAAAGATATTTTTAAATTGTAATACTCTTTTGAACACAATCAGTGCTCTGGTTTAAGACTGGGTCGACTGAGATATACACAAACTCTGTTCCCCGAATCCTCTTCAGTGTGTGACTCCTGTTTAGTTTTGATTATAAGATAAATGTGCATGAGAAAGTAGCAATCTTGCTTTTCTAAAAGTTTCCCTCTAAAGCATTCTATTTCAGTGTATATTTTCACCATTTCTTTTGTAATTACTCAATTCTGACACTGTTGTGTGGGAAATGGCCATAAGCCATACCTAACTTTCTTAATACAACTTTAAGAATTAGCTGTATAAATCAACATTAATAACAAGAATCAGTTTCATTTGCTACAACTTTAAGAGATAGCTATTATGATTGATGGCCTTGGCCAGGTTTGGCTTCCGCAGACTCCTGTTCTAAAAGATTATTGAAGAGGTTCAAATTTTTTAGTCTTAAAACCAACATTATAAATGTTTTCATAAATTTCCATTGTCTAACCATCTAGTGACATTCAAATATTCATAGAATGTAGAGGCCAACAATATGATCACATTTATAGAAAACATAGAATAAGCCAAACTGTAGAACTTGTTTTCTTGATAGTGTGAAGACTAAAATGCCTGAGATGAGGCCTTCAGATGGGCATATTAAAAATGAGGAAAAACAAAATGCATGTGTCAAATCTATTTCATTCACATTAACCAATGAAAGGCCAAAATTGTTTTTAAATTTCTTGTTTGTCCACAAAATATATTCAGCTGAAAAGACATAAAGCACAAATTAAGAAGTATGTTAAATGGTTACTGGGATTCTGGAGAAAAACAAAAGAAATCAGTGATTACAGTCCTCTGATTCAGTTACTTGAACATAACTTTTTGAAACTTATATCAGCTACAAATTCCAAGGTAGTGTAGAGATATCATTTAATTTTATGCCAATGCCCTGCTTATTGGCTTTGCTTACATATATTGCTGAAAACAATTTTTTTCATACTCCAGTCTTTGCCTTTTTTTAACTCATTTATGTATTTATTTGTTTATCTATCTAGCTATTTATTTATTTATTTAAGAGAAGTTTTAAGTTCACAGCAAAATTGAAGGGAAAGTAGAAAAGATTTCCCATATACTACTCACTTATCACTTCTCCAGCTGCGCCATCACGCGTTTATCAACATCTTCCACCAAAGTGGTACTTTATTACAATCCGTGAACCTACATTGATGCATCACAATTACTCAAAGTCCATAATTTACGCTATGGTTCACTTTTTTTGGTATTATGCCACTGACTTTTAAAATTTGAAGATTTCTTTAACTTATTTAAGATTCTGGGTTTTATTATTATTATTGTTGTTGAATCACTTGTGAATAGTTATTTGATTAAGTTTTGTGAGTATTAAGTAAATAAATGTCTACTGTTTTTACTTCCATAGTGACCATGTTGCAAATAATGCTCTTTTTTTGGATTATTAATAAAGACTTTAAAGATCAAATTTCTATATAATTTAAGAATCCATTTTATATAATGTAACTTTAAGAAATAGTTATTCAGGCATCATTTTTAATACTTTAAGTATGAACAATTCATTATTTGGCTTTTTCTATATGTGAGAGATGGAGAGACACTGAGCAAGATACCCCTCTTTTTATATTTGTGCTTCCTATTATTTCTACTTATTTTCCTAGATCTGTTCTTTGGAATAAAGTAACATTAATCTTATCCTATTCACAACTTTTACGCAGCTATCCATCTGTCTTTCCTATCATCTTTTAATTAGCGTATCAATCTGTTATAATTTCCATGACAAAAGACATTTTCCATGATAATTTTTACCATCCTACCTCTTTTCTTTCTTTGATATTTATATCTTTGGAAAGCAGCACTTATAATTCCTTATCTATGTGAGCAGACCTCTTTTCCTAAATGCTCTAAATGGACATTCTTTAGTGATATATTCCTAAAATTCAATAAAACTCTCTAAGATTCTTAATCTTGACAAAGATACCTGATTGTAAAACTTAGCTTAAGAAGATAACAAGTTGTTCTATACTGTGGTCAGGGATCACAGACAAGGAATTGTACAAAAAATCTTGATTGCGGATGCTTTTCTTGGTTTTCTTTAAAAAAAAAAAAAAAAAAAAAAAAAAAAAAAAAAAAAGAGGTTTCATGATCCTCCTATACTGCCAAGATCCCTGAAACTTTTGTGCTAATTCTGGACTTATTTCATTCTTTTATACTGACTGCTGTGTGTGTGTGTGTGTGTGTGTGTGTGTGTGTGTATGCTTGTCGATAATTTATTGAATGAGAGCATACTTTTAGAAATGCATCAGTTATCAGACAAAAGTTTGAAACTTTTAAAAACATTCTGAGTTAAACTATTCCTCTGTTATCATTATGTGATTTACTTTTGCATTGATCTACTTTTCATATTAAATTAGTCATGATCAATTTTGATTTTTTTTTTAAATCGGGGGTATCCCTGAAATAATTTAACCGAATACTTTGAAATGCTGCCTTAAATCATTAATTTCTCAAAGAAGACCTTCACTCCTGTCCAACTTTCTTAAATCTCAATAATCGTTCACGGAGTATCTTCTGCTATTCAACATATTGTTGAAATGATGTCCATTCTGCTAAACAATGAAATGAGGTAACATATCTTGGCAAAATTTAAAAGGAAAAAGAGCTCCAAAAATGTGTAAATGTGTTTTATTATTTGATAGTACTTGGCACCTGTCATTTTTGTGTTATTTCCTTTCTTGTAGGAAAAAAGAAATTCCTTTCATGTTCGCCAGCTTTCTCAAGGTCAATGGAATGATTCTTTTTACAGTAAAACTTCACATATTATGGTTACCAAGGCAGGAAAAAAATTGAGCCTCAGTGTATATACACAGTATTCTTTTATAATGACTGCCTTGCCATGCCTCCACCTAAATGCCACACCCATGGCTTAGTCATTTAATGCAATTATTCCTACATTCTTATGGATCATTAAAAAAATGCTGGAATCATATAAATAAACTGTGCCTATTAAGGAATTATATGTATCCACAGAGATTTGCTGTCAGGTTTATTGTCTGGCCCCACTTCTTAGAGCTCCTTAACTCTGCTGGCCCTGATTTACCAAAGACAATGTTACCAGTAAACAGAACTGGGGTGAAGGGAATTGAACAAGTCTTGTAATTAATAAAATTGGCTCCAGCTGGAATTGCAACAGTAACGAATGGATCAAAATGTTTGAAGTGAGAGCAAATATTAAGGTCAGGACAAGGCCTCTACAGAATGGCTTTGCCCTGGGAGGTTATAAAAAATTTCTAAGAATAAGGATCAGTGTATGAATTTTTAGATGTTTGAGGTAGTGATGTGCGAAGAAATTATAATTCATGAACTATTTTCAGACCAGAGAAATATAGGACTTAAAATGTACAAATGTAAGTATGTGGAAGTAATTTCATTTGATGTGAAATTTTGAGAGATTATTTTATGGTTTGACCTTAATTTAAGTATACAATGTGTATATTTAAACTCATAGTCATTCATTGTCTAACACTACAGGATACGTTCTTAGAAATGTGTCGTTTGGTGATTTTGATATTGTGTGAATTTTGTAGAGTGCACTTACACAAACCTTAATGGTATGGCCTGCTACATACCTTGAGTATACTGTGTAGCCTCTTGCTCTTAGGCTGCAAGCCTATATAGCAGGTTACTGTACAAAACAATATGAAATGAAATTAAACAACAGAGGAAATGATGCAATTAAGGGATGCAGTAAATATGAGATGTGTGAGGCTGCTGCCAGCATAACACGGCATACTGTTTGATAGCAAATGTTTTCCTTATAAATAGAAAAAAGTATACACTAAAATAACAATAAAAATATTGCATAGTAAATATATAAATCAGTAACATAGTTAATTATCATTATCAATTATTGTGTATTGTGCATAATTGTATGTGCTATAGTTTATACAACTAGCAGTGCAGTGGGTTTGTTTATACCAGTATCACCATAAGCACATGAGTAATGCTTTGCACTACACGACCTTATGAAGGCTACGAAGTCCCTAGCTGATAGGAACTTTTTAGCTTTGTTATAGTCTCGTGGAGCCAGTGTCCTATATTTGGTCCATTGTTGGCCAAAACATTGCTATTCTGCACAGGACTGTATTAAGAGTGTCACTAGCCTATACTTTGGATTTTCATTTTAGTAATTCTTGGCTATGATTAAATTAGGTTAACAGGCTTTGTGTTATTTCTTCTCAAATGACATATCTGTAACAATGTAGAATCAGATGAATAAACTACAAGAATGATGAATATTCATTTATCAAGTTTTTTTTTATAATTATGTTAATAAAAATCCAAATTTTCCACCACATGGAATATTATTGTTCCTCACTAAAACCGTTATGCTCAAAATTCATTACGTTTTAAATGATGGTACCTATGTGGTACTTTTGACATATTAGAGAATGTTTAATGTCCTCAAGATAGTTTCAAATTATCAAAACACAATACATTTTAATTTCCGTAAACACTAAATGAATAGGCAGGAAAAAAATGGAGTAAATGCAAAGAAATAAGTTCAATGAAAAACGACCTAAAAATGATGTTATTTCATATGATACCTTTAATCTGGTTAGTTTGAATACACCTTTATCTCTTATTGTTTCTTAAAAGCTTATTAGTGCAAACATCATAAAAGGATAATGACTCTAGAAAATTCCAATAGTAGAAGCACACATGTTATATATGGAATTGTTTTTATTGCTTCGGAAGTCTGTGATTAAGGACTAACCCAGTATTGTGCTGAAACCAGCTCAGATCAGATGAGCATGACAATTATGTTCTTCTTTTCCAAACTACATATTTAGAGATGTCTGATTGTAGCTTGAAAGTAGCCACTATGGGCACACCAAAGAAATTGGCAGATGATAAAAAATCAGAGCTTTATTATTTTAAAAATTTTCTTATTTTTGTTGAAAGTTAGCTATTAAACATTTTTCAACACACTGACTAGAGTGCATTGTGATAAAAAATGTTAAAATTCCATAGAATTAATTAAACGTTTGTCTTATTTGCTGCTACATATGGGGATAAGGTTGCTTTCAATTAATTATATAAAGTTATCTATTAAAAGAGAAAGCATCAAGCTTACCAACTAAAGCATAGTATCAATAATGAGGTGCTCCCCACCCCAGGCTTTAAAGCTTCTTATTTGCATATTTAAATAATTGTGCATTTCAATAATTAAAATAATTTGAACAACAACAACAAAATGGCACTCTGATTAAACTGCATTTTGCAGCATACAGGGCACCTTGGAGCAACTTGGTTCTTACTCTATTTGTTAAGTTTTAAGGGAATTAAACAGTAGAAAACTTCTGCCTTCACCAACAGCAAGTTCTTTTCCTTCTGTGCCAGCCAGACAGGCTGGGGGAGAGGAAGGTGTGGCTTTCCTTGTTAGAAGCTCTTGGATGTGAAAAGGGGGCAGCACAATCATTTGCATCTTACAAAGTTAAACAGCTAAAAGATGTGAAATAAGAAGGCAATGCTTGTGGAACGCACAGTGCATATTGGTGGTGGGCGCCTCATTACGATTTGCCTGCTGGCTTCTCCTGTTCAGTCGCTTCTTTTGAAGGTAGTAGAGTTTTCTCTTGCATCGCTATCTTCTTCAATTTCGACTTATCGAATTTCTCAGTCTCAGCAGTATCAGGTTTGTCAGACATGATTGCAGAGGAAGCAGAGCGAGGCACGGGAATGAGTGAGTCGGGTCTGTCTGGTGGCGGTCACGGAGTCCAATGATGAGATGCCTTTAAAGCACTGCTTACAATTTCCTCATGACAAGGTATGTGTATACTTTAAGAAAACAAATGTAAAAGGCAAATGATGTATATGCTTTGAAGAGAAATCAGAGTATTTGATAGATGATTACGGGGATGGGAACACCACGTAGGGAATGAAGTTAGCAGTAATACAGCGGTTAGGTGGAGAGCCAGAGGAGAGAAAGAGCAATCAGGGGGATCATTTCATAAACTGTATAAATGTCTAACCAATGCACTGTATACTTAAACTAATAATAAAATATAACTTAAAAAGAAAAAAAAGGAAATAAATGTGAATTAGTTCTTTCATAAAGGTCTCTTTGGGGAAAATAAGTTATCAGACTTCTGTTTAATTCCCTTAAGTTAAATTTTATTTAACGAAAGGGTAGTCTTTGGAGGCTTGTATTTTTTTTGAGTCTGTCAGGCTCATCGGTGAATAGAATAATGGTATAAACTGCAGTGATAAAAAAGATAAAAAGTAGTCTGAAACTTAAGGGAAGTTAAATATAGGAAAGTCAATCTATATTATGCTTCTTTTTCTCTCAATAGTATATCATTTATATTACTAAAGGGCCATGAGTATTCTGTTTCAATTTAATGCTTGAAGTATTTCTGCTTAAAACCTTGCTATTTTTCTTATTAAAATAATCTTCAATTTTTAATTCAAGACATAACATTTCTAATTTTTCTTATTTAACATTTTATTTATCTTTCGATCTAAACACATTGTTTTCTATTAAATTAAACCTATATTTTCAGTGACATGTAGGTTACATACCATTGGGGAATATATTGCTTATTTTAAACATAATGATCTATACATTCTTTATACTTTCTCCAGGAGTTTTCAGTCCTTGTAAATAAACTCTTAAAAAAGTGTTTGCTGCTAGTATTGTGATTATGTTTATGTGACTCTATTTCATACAGATTCTGTATTGAACTAAGAAATCATTTTAAATGATTTAAATAAACAATGCATACAATGATAACATATATTAAGTAGTTGTAATCTTTTACTTATATAGACAAACTTAGATTTTAACCTGCCAGAAAAAAAAAGAATTAAATACAAGTTAGGAAAAAATACCTAAAATCAATAGAGTGATGAAGAGCAGTCTTCACTGACTTGGAAGAGAGTTGGTATAACTATAGAGAAGGAGGTAGAAGAAGGGTTCTACCACTGAAATGGTGGATTTTAACCTCAATTAAATTAAAGATTCAAACATAGACTCTCTCCTTGGGTTGAGGATCCTTCCTTAATAGTCTATACATTTTTAAAATCTGAGATTATGACTAGGATAAAAATTTAATATTAATCTTTTAGATAAAACCTCAGATTTCCCAAATTCTGTGAAAAGCCATTATGAAGTACCTACCTAGTAAAAATGGGTTGGTCTTAGAATTCAGAGGACCGATCATTTGGCTAACAACAATGTAATAAAGATTAGTGTTAATGGGAAGACAATAATTAAGTAAGAACAGTCATCATTAGCTGCTTTCTTGATTTTCCCAGAATTTGTGATATAATGGTACATTTTCACATATATTCATTATTACTACTTCTTAAATGCTATATCAATATTATATTTATTTTAGATTCTGCTATCTAGAGTTAGGCAAACTCTTAGTAAGTTTGGATAAGAAAAGTGTAATGGAGAATTTCTCTGCAGCACTCAGGCTCATTTCCGACAACCTTTGCTTTTCTTTTCCTGGCCTTATTGTCAGTTCATCCCTTCTCAGCTCTGCCTGATAAATTAGAAACACTTTTATCTGAAACTGTCAGCCCAGAGTTTCAAAGATTATTTCAAATTGGTCAGCTTTATCTATAGGGAGGGGCAGGGAGTGGCCTGGAGCTCTAATATGTTTTTCAAAGGTTTCTCTGAACACAATGATAGTATTAGTCTATAATGAGAAGAAGAGAGTCTTGTCAAATGTGCTCCAATTAAATGTTAACAGACTTCCCCCAGGAACAGCTTCTTTCTGTTGGGAATTTAGTAATGTTTGGTAACTACTCCTCAGGCGAACACTGGGTTTTTCAGACATGCCAGAAGAGAGTAGATCCAAAGGGAGATATTCTTTCCTGTCATGTCAGGATTCAGAAATTCACTGCCAACACAAGTCAGTTTGTGCTCAGACAGGCTTTCTTAGTAAATGATCCTAAGAAAAGAGAAAGCTTAAGCTTTTGTGTCAGCCTCAAGAGAACCAAAGTTATTACACTGACCTAACCATTTTCTTTGATTTAGTAGACCCCTCAATAGTGAGGGATTGCAGTTGAATTTATTCAGCATTGACCATTTTTTTTACTACTGACTAAACTATTTAAACATGCATAGAATTTCTCATTTCTAATGCAAAACACACACACACACACACACACACACACACACACACACACACACACACACACACAATGCTCCTGGAATTGATTAGACTTCCCCCAACTTAGTGGATTTCTACTGACACAGTTGTAATTTATTTTAAAATGTATCTTAAATATGTGACTGTGCCTTTTCATTTGTGCAGGATTGTTGCAGGAAAAGCTGGTTTTGATTAGCATTTTACTCTCTCCTTTTCTTTAGGCAACTAGAGGTCACTTATAAATTGCTGTAATATTTATAATAATATTCCAATCACTTTTTTTAAATCTAAAAATACAGCTGAAATGAAATATATCCTATTTTCTCAACTTTATGTGTTGGCCTTAATAGAGGTTATTGACTAATTTTTATTCCTAATTATATAATTTGATAATGTGCTTATAATACCAAGAATTTGAACAGTAAGGAGTTCAGATAAGAAATATCACAGTTCCAGTAATGTTAGAACATTAAAAAACAAATGTTTAAAATATTTTAATTCATAAAAGAATAATTTTGAAATACCTTTTAAAGTTATGAAATACCTGAAATATAGTCCTGCTTTTAAAATATCAGTATAAATTTCTTATTTGTTATGTTAAAGTCATATTTTATTTAATTGTATTAAAATATGCAGCTGAGTGTTTTACTATTTTGTTCTGTGTTTTGTTTTGTTTTGCTTTCCCCGTCAGTGGGGTTGAGGGGCTTGAAACAATAATTATTTGTTGTGGCTCCTGATTCTTAAATTTAAGGGTTGTGTTGGTCCCAGTCTATTGACAGTGATGCTATCTGGGCCCAAGTCAGTGTAACTTATAATGAGCCCACAAGGATATTTCCTTCACTGAGGCCAGTGTTCTGGCTGGACCAATCCTAGAGGTTCTTATGATTGCAAGACACACTGTAGCAGAAACCATCATGGAACTCTGAGGAACAAGGTTTATTACCCACAAGTCTTGGAGGGCACATGGCATCCCTGAGAGTCACACAGTAAGTTTGAGTGAAGAGAGAGAAAGAGAAGGGGGTAGAAAAAAGGGGGGCGGGAGAGAGAGAAAACACACTTGGGGTTCAGCTTTTATTAGAGTCTAAGGCTGTAGTATCTAGGGTTTTGGAACTTTACTCTGTATTTGCTAATTTAAAGCATAAAAATGGGAATTAAGGCATGGGAAGAGAGATATGGGGTCACTCATGCAATCAGTTATCTAGGTTTCCCAGGACTTTCTGAAAAAAAGACATTGTAGGGTGAAGACGGTGTTAGTCCACATAGACCCAGGGAAAACCCCTGAGACTGGAAATCTACCTACTTAAGCAGAGGGCAGGGAAAGATCAAAGAAAGAGGCAGGACACTCTAGTCTGGCAACTAACATCTTATTAAAGGAAACTTACATAGGAGATGCATCTAGGGCAGCTGCATGACAAAGTGGATATCTCTGTGCTGCGTGACAGGCGCCAGAGAATTGTATTGGATTAAGTTATATGAGATAAAACGTGGAGATAGTCACAGGTTACTAGTACACAAATACTACAAGGTGTGGAAATAACTTTACAGGCTTGGCCAGGTTAGGATAACAATCTGTTCCAGAAACCAGCTCACAGCAGGAGGCAAGGAAGGGATGCTGATTTATGTCACAATGAACATCAATTATGATAGTGTCTAAGGGGGTTTTGCAGTAAGCAATCTCAGTTCTGGCCTGGGTCCAGCTCATGAACCAGACAGTGGTCATTTCATAGAATAGTCTCTCCTCTACAGGAACCCTAATTCCTTATATTGTGGTTTTGCTGGTAGCTGTGTCATACAGCTGGCAATATATTTATTTAAGATGGATGTATTTTGAAATAGATGCCTCAGCAATCAAAAGCTTAATGTTGGGCACTTATACAATTTGGTGGTGATCACTAGGGATAGCTTTTCTTTATTCCACATGGGTTGACACTGTGTTGACACAGTGACCTGAAATTTTCAAGATGGTTTCTTTCTCATGTATCTTCAATTCAGTTGAAATGAACTGGAATGTAGTTGAGGGCTGGTTAGTTATCTCTTTCTCTCACTCCACGTGGCCTCTATGTAGCTAGTTTGGATTTCCTCAGTATGGTGGTTTCACAATTTCGTACATGTTGGAATGCTTCCTCTGGAGCACAAAGATGGACACTGCCATGCATTCCTAGTGCTTGTCTTAAAAGTCCCATTATGCCAATTCCTTTTCATTCTTTTGGTCATAGTAGTCAGGCAGGAGGCTTAGATTCAAAAGAAGATCATCACAAAAGATCACATGGAACGTGAGTTAAATCGGTGTGTTATTTAGGAAATACGATCTACAAAACTCTTTAAAATATATTATCATGGAAGTTGAGAAGTCACAAAAACCAAGAATTAAGAAGATAAACATGGCTCACTGACAAAATCTACAGTATTGAAAAATTCAGAGTGCAGTATGGAGTTTATCGTTAAGATTTCTCTGAGTTCTATATCTATCTTTTCTTTAATTCATATCTATATTGTGGAGTAAGGGGGTCAAATTTAATATTACCACTTCATTAAAAATCCTTTAAGGCATACAATCACATGTAGTACACTTTGGTGTTCCTGTGGAAAAACATTAATACTAGAGGACAGGTGTCATTCTCTCGTCTGGAGGAATACAGTGCAATTCTACAATGCAGGAATCGCTGACATTTAGGTAATACTGAGGCTTTAACTGGTGTGTGGTAGAGATGAATAATCTTGTGGACATGTGGACGTGGAGAATGGCACTCAACATTCACATTCTTTCTACTATGACATACCTTTCAAAACTGCATAGACTAAATTATATTTCCTAGAAATTTAGAGGTAAATCAGATATCAACAAATATAAACTTCATAAGACCAGGAAGGCAGAAATGAGGCAGAGGCCATCTAGCTGCACTTTTTTTATCCCCCTTGCTCATTGGGAAACTGAAGGTATTAAGGGTGTTTGCAACAGCCTCACAGTACACAATCACTGGCTTTTCGATTTTGAGTTGGTGCAGACAGTGTCTGTCTGATCTACGGATCATGCCTGCATGCATACAATAACATGATGGAAGTAAGGCGTTCCAGTGATAGTCTTCTGAATCCCACCTCCCTGGATAGGTTTAATCTAGAATCACTCATGTTGCCCTTCTAATAATGCTGTCAGTGTCTAATGCCTTGGTGGTAAATTCTTTCCTGCTTAAAATAGCTGAAATGGTTTCTCCTTCCTGTAGCCAAATCCTGCCTGAGATAGTCAACAGGGGAGAGGGGTCTTTTCACTGGAGGTGCAGTACCATAGGAGAGAAGCATAGCACCCACCAAGGGCAGCTATTCTTATGCCTCACAGAGTGAAACAGTCAAGGGAAAACTACTAAAACCTTTGTAAGGTAGCTGACTAGATTTATTCTTGGGCACCCGTGAGATATCTTAAAGAGATTTTCAAAGACAGTTTTTAAGAGAGGGCTATGTAACCTGTGTAATGTCTTAAAAATAAGTTGTATAAAGATTCTCTCTTTCTTGAATAAGTACTCTTGGTATAATTTTTTCTGAGATGTGAATGAAAAGGTGTGGTATTTGGGGTTGGTTTTATAATTCTTTTTTTTTTTTTTACAACTTTATTGTGTTGTTGACATGTAATAAACTGCATATACTTAGAATATACACTTAGAATATACACAATGTACTAGGAAACAAAGAGTTCGTTACTTAAAATGTACTACTTAAAATGGAAAATTTTCATTTTTTCAGTTTTACCATATTGGTACTTCCTTCTCTTTATAGACACTTTTAATAATTTTAGATAAAGATAAAAACTCAATACATTACACTTTCTTTTATAATTTTTTCCAATCTCTGAAAATTTTAATGCACCATTATTTAATACACTGCATAAGTTAATATACTATGAGGATGTCATTATATTTCAGTTTTAGGCCTTTTCCTTGTTGTGGCCATGTAGTTTGATTTAAACAAAATAAAAATAAATAAAAAGAAAAAAGGATGGGAGGAAAAATAAAAGAAAACTAGTAAACATTGTTTCTTATAACTAAAAATAACCACATTATCCATTATTCTTAGTGAAAAAAATTTTACGAAAATCATAACAAAAGTAACAATACTCCAAAAAATGTAGTTATAGTAGTTATAACATTTAACCCTGATCATATCAGAAAGCATTCTGGCTTTCAACGTGATTTCTCATCTAGGATTTCCTTGCTAAATCCAAATCGATAGTGTAACAGTACATTTACTTTGTTGATTAGTTGTAGAGTTCTGCTAAAATAACATGCATTCCTGTTATTAGAGTCACTCTATTGTGGTCTGCTTATTAGACAGACCCCTGCAAAATGTGCCTGAAATCACAGTACACTTGAGCAGTTTGTTGTTTTGTAATGTAAGGCATACAGTGACTGCAAGGCTTCTTTTTCTCATCTTTGTTATAGAAATGAGTCTCTGAGGATTTAATAAATTTCTAAAGTCCGGGTCTCTCATTTGTACAAATGATAATAATGCCTCCATTTGTCTACAGTACAAACATAATCAGAAAATCAAATCAAATGAGATCATTGAAGTAAAAGTACTTGGTTAACTTCAAACCACTATAAAAATATGTTATGATTTAGGTACAATGTCAGGGTTTATGTATAGTTTTCTGCTTTAAAGAAGGCTAGAGTAAGGTTACAATTCAATTTTTGGAATTAAATTATGTGTACAGATAGAGATATAGAGTGACATTCTCAATACATCTCTTATATTAGCTCTTTATTATAGTTGTCAGTTTTATCATGATGGTTGGTAATAAATGTAATTTTTAAAAGTAATGCATATGAAGAAACTTTTTTGTTACTGAGAATTAGCCTCGCCATTTAAGCTAATATTATACTTGCTATAACTAATTTGGGGCTTTGGGTAGTGTCATTTAATTACAAATACTCCAAACATAAAGGATATTGTCTTCTTTCTTAAATTAAGGTCATTTTATAAGAACAGCATTGTATTTTATGATGAATGCAAAGACAAATAAAATTTAAAATTCGAGTTATCAGAAGATTGTTGAAAAGAGGTCATGGTTGAAATGCCTGAGACATTAAAAAGAATCAACTCTACCTTTTCACCTTTTCCTCAGGTTATGAAATTAAATAGGTTTTTATTTACATTTGAATATCAGAGATGTGTCAAATACATAATTTTAACAGAATGGACAAAATGTTTGCATTTTGCTAAGTTTTTATTGTTGTTGTTCTTCTGAGAGACCAGGTACCTAAACATGTCTCTTGATTTCCTTTCTTTCTAATAGTGTGGTAAATTAGATATCCTTAAAATTCTGCAATAAAATAATACCAATAATTGTTGATAAAATATGTTTTAAAATGTTTTCTTAAATGAATGACTGAGCTCAGAGAAAGTAGCAAATTTCAGGGGTTTAAAACAAGAGGAGGAAAGGAAGGAAAAGAGAAAGGAAGGAAAGTTATGCTCACTTAGAACAGGCTTTGCTTATATATGAGAAAAATTGACTTTAGATAACAATTTAAACAGGGATGGAATAATAGGCTTTGTGACTGTGTTATCGGGGGAGTACAATCTGGAATGCCTCTCAAACCCAGGACTTTAGAAGGTTACAACTTTATTGAAATGATGGATCTGGGAAACAAATGAACTTGCCAAAAAAAAAAGAGAAGAAGAAGAAGAAGAAGAATAAGAAAAGGAGGAAGAACAATTCTTATGGGGTTAGCTAATTATTGAGGAAAGGAAAAAGAATTCTCATGAATGTGAATAATAAGAACTCTACTTTTCGATAGACAAGAGGTTGGTTTTAATATTACCTTCATAATCTAGAGCATCCCGAATCAAGAAAACTATAAACAAATTAAAAATATTCCAAGTGCGTAGTGTGTCTGGAATATCAGGAAACAACAAATTCAATGCCTCTTGGGAGAGCTATACAATCAAGATCACACCTGATTTCAACAAAGTCTCGTGCTTGCAAAAAAAGATTTAATAAACACTGGGAAATATTCTAACAAAGATAAGCATTAACAACAATAACAACAAAAACAACTTGAAAAGGCCCACCAGAAAATTAAAATGATAGAATTAACAGACAAATAAAATAAATACTTATAAATGAATAAAATTATAAAAAGGATTTGAAAATAGGAGGAAAATAAAAACTATTAACTTTTAAGCTGAGGGTGATAACTTAAGAGGGAAGATTTGAAAATCTCACCATAATTTAAAAGATAGAATTAGAAATGATAGTCTTAAGTCATTTAAACAGAAAATGATGGAAATTTAAGAAATAATGAAAGAATTATAAATAAGAACATTTCTACTTTTTTGAAAGCACATATAAAAACATGCATAAACATGTTTATTTCTGTCTCTATGTGTGTATATATAATAATTATATGTCTACATTATATAAGCTATTATCTATACCTGTCTATATAGAGAGAAGATTTTAAGCAGCAGTTAAGACAAAGCTGGAAAAATAATTAGTAAATTAGAATGTAAATTTGAAGAATTAGCCATAAATTGTAATAGAGAGATAACTTAAAAATACAAAAGTGATTTAAAGGTATAAAATGTAGAAACAGATAACAGTATTAGGTATTATTCTAAAATAGGTTCTGAATTTGAGGAACTAGGAAATAAGCAATATTCGAAAAAGATAATTAAGAATTTTTCATAGTATAAAAAATACATAAATCATCAGAGTCAGTGAGCCTAACAAAGTTATATGAATAGTACGAATGCACAGATAGATATATCACATTAAACTACAGAGCATCAAAACAAATAGAAGGTCTTAAAAGCAGTCAGAAATGAAATAGATATTATCCACAAAGAAATCCAGTTACATTACACAGATGTTTCCAGGTCACAAATGGAAGCGCTAAGAGATTGCAATATATTCTGTGTTGTAAGAAAAAAATAACTTGACTAAAAACTTTTTACCGGGTGAATGTTATTTTCAATATGATGTTTTTATAACCTAAACAATGAAAGATTATATTGCCAATATATTCACACTTAAAGTCGCTTTAAAAAATATTTGTTAAAATAAGGAAATTGAAATCAGATTTTAAATCTAAGATGCAGAAAGAAATATGAAGCATAGGAACTTATGTAAGTGTGGAAAATATAAATTTGCATTAGCTGTATAAACAATGATAATATTAATGATTAATTTAGCAGGAAACGCTCAAACTAAAATATTGAACATCAATAATACATAAAACCCAAATAGGTTATTGATGTGGAAAACTTCAAAGATCCTTGAAATATTTATAAGCAGGGCAAAGATACTGATATATTTAGCCTTTTAAATAACTACAGCCTTATAAGATTTAAGGTTAATCAACAAAATAAAAAAAAATTGAATGCATAATTTCTAAGACTGTAATGCAGGAAAAAACATATAAAAATTAGTAGATGCAAGACATTAAAAAGTGATCATAGAAAATCCAAATAAATAGAGAACACAAAATAAACTGGGAAATACTTTCAAATAGTTTGATAGTCTAATTGTAAAAAGCTTTCCAATTAAAAAACTAAACTTTAAAGACTATAATTTTTAAAAATGATTTTTATTGTTTGTATGAGATCACTACAATGATAAAATATACTTTAGACAAATACTAGACATATATGAAAACCTAATATAGCCATATTAACATTAAGAAAAATAAAATTATACTCTAAAAAATCTGAATTAGTAATAAAGAGCATGTAGCATGAAAACATATCTTTAGTCCACAAGGAAAGTATAAAGCGTCTAAGGTGGTGTTATTAACTTAAAATATAACTTGCATTATGCAAAAACAACAATATAAATAAAATTTTCAAATGTAACCATAATGGATTTTTTCCCATACTCTTTTGACAGAATTCTAAAATGTCAGACATATTAAAGAATGTCTTTTGTTATGGCAAGGTTTGGAATGTTTGGAATGATTTCTTAATCAGATTGGATGTATAAACTATAAATAATCACTAATAAATCTGTTGAAATTAATATTTTTTGTATAACAGTCATTGTTATGCAAGTTGAATAACAAATTATATTTAACAAAAGGTTAGTATTAATATATAGTTTATTTAATTTAGACAAGCATAATGTGAGTACATGAAAAACAAAGGGCTAACAGCTGTGTTTTTCAATTAAGTTCTTCTGAAGTGACCTACAATAAGGATGCTTGAGCAAGTGATTTTTCAAGAAAGTATGCCAAGGAGAAACTAGTAAGTGCAAAGAAAGCAGGACAAGGACAAGGAGTGAGCAAGACAGTGATTTTTGACAGAGTACCATAATGAATCAATTTAGACTGGTTCTGTAGGAAAACTCTGGAGAAAACTAACTCATAGTTGTATCATTCCTAGACAATGGATCTGGTTTTTTGTACTTCTGTACTATTGACTTATTGACTCTTTCTGGCTTCCTGTATGTGGATAATACTGGGTTCCAATAGTACAATAATACTTGGAACTGAAAGTTTATCCAAGCTTATGAGCTATAAAAAGTTTTTAAAAATTGCCAAATTTTTAAAAAATAATTTTTAAGAAGAAGATGGGAGGCTTTTCTGATAGTTATCAAGAATTATAAAAATAGTGCAATTAATATGCAATATTTATGCAGGAAGAGAAAAATAGACCAGAGGGTCGAAGCAAATCAATAAATATTTAATTACTTTATCTATTAGAAAGATGGCTTTGAAAAATCACGGGGAACATAATGGATTAAGTGGTGTTGAACAAATGTTTTCTGTATAGATAAAAATAAAATATTTCCCTTATTTATTATTTAATTACTATTCATCATTTTAGAAGAAAATGTAGCACAAAAGATTTTGAAGACCTTGAGTTAGGAAACATGTCTTAAACAAGATCCTAAAGCAAAAACCATACAAAAATCTGATAAACTACATTGTTATGATTTTATTTTAGTTTTCCGAGCCTTAAAAGTCAAAAGGCAAGCCAAAAATAAAAGTGAAGAACTTTGCAATATACCAACTAAATGATTTCTAAAATATATTGAAAACTCTTATAAATCAATGAGAAAAAATAAACCAATGAAGAAATCGATAAAGAAATAAAATGAATAGATAACTCACTGGTAATCAGAGAGCAGCAACAAGCCTTCTCAAAAATTTTTTTTAAAATGCATAAAAATGGTTAAGCAATTACGAACTCATTATTTTGGCCTATAATACCAAGAAGATTTAAAAATAAAGCATTTTCCTATATGTCCTGAAAAAATTAAATTTAGCACATTTCAGTCAATATAAAATAGTAGATTAAAAAATGAGTATACCTGTGATGCAATGGTATCACTTCTAGTAGCATAGTTCAAGTATAGCATTTCTAGAGTATAATTCTTAGTACACTTCCAAATACCATCGTCACTAGCTATATGAGACTGTTTAAATTTATATTTATCTAAATTAAATTAAATTAAAAATTTAATTACCTGCCACACTATTTTAATTGCTCAGTGGCCACACATGGCTAGTGGATACTGTTTTGAACAACAAAATACAGAACATTTTATTATCACAGAAACTTTTATTGGTCAGCACTGCCATGGAGCAAGCCTCATACATGTGCACAGCGGTAGGAGAAATATTGATTGTAGCATTATGACAGCAAATAATTGGAAGCAAATACTATCAGGAGGAAAATAATTTTTATATCTATATAATATAGCAGTAGATTAAAAATATTTCAAGAACTCTTTTTGCTTTATTTAAATAACAAATTGATTTATTAAAAGTAAATTCAAAGAGTGATATAAGCATGATTTTTCAAATCTTATTTGTAATTTATAATAAAACACGCAGCTAAATATAAATTTTTATTTAATTTACTTAATTTGCTCATAAGAGATTTTTTGTTCTAGAACACGAAAAGCTTCTTTAGCAATTGATCAAAATGCGCTTATCTTTCATGGCTTATTTTTCAAAATAAATGATAATGATTTTTAAAGAATTCCTTCATTTAATTTACTCTCTAATTTGTTCATCTTTGTTCCGAGAGGCGAAGTCCCTTCCCTAATGCTAGAGATATAGACAAAGAAGATAAATAATTTTAAAAATGTAAAATACAAGTAAATAAATACCATAACAATGTGATATTAGGTAAATAGAGTAAGGAGAAAGAGAGAGAATGATAGACTTGGAGAATGGTCTGGAAAAGTCCTTTGGAGGCAGTGACATGAGCAGAGGCCTGAGTAATCTGTAGGGATGTGTCTTGTGAAATTCTAGGCACCTAAATGTTTATGAAAGAAACATTGAGTCCATACATTGAGTTTGCTAAGTTCTAGGACCAGCAAGAACATCACTGTAGCCAGCACCAAGGTAGCAAAGGAGAGACAGAGCAGATGAGGCCTGAGAAGTAATGGCCGGAAGACGGTACATAGAGCTAAGGCAGAGAAGAGAAAAATAATTTGTCTTTTCTTTTTGATTAAAAGTCATCTTTCGTTTTATAATATTTCTTTATTACTTAAGAAACAAAAAGATTTTCAAGTGTTTTGTTCTGCCTACTAGCTAGAGTACTAATGAAAATGATTTATCAAAATAACTTCACAGTGAATATTTTTCTCATATTCTTTCATACAGTAAAAAACAGGGTTTTTATGAACTCAATATATCCTAATATAAAGTTAACTAGATAATATTCAAAACAGTTAAAATTAAAAGAAAAATTGTTGTAGCAGACATTTTTTCTAAATATTTCTATATCTTCATGTTAATTGAGGATCTATTTATTTACTTTTCTTGAGAATATTGACGATATTTTGATAATCTTAAGATTTGTACTGTAATTCTTGATTTTTTGCAAGTCTACACACATATTTTTACTGGGTTAAATAATATCTCCCTAAATATATGTTCACTTTGAACCTTTGAATGTGACCTCATTTGAAAATAGTGCTATATAGATATAAAGTTAAGAAAGGTCATTCTGAATTAAGGTGGGCCCTAAATCCAATATGCTGTTCTTTAAGAAGAACAATATTGGGTCACTGAGACAAAGGAAGAATAGTCCCATGTGAAGAGGGAGAGAGAAATTGGAGTGATGCAGCTGGAAGGAACTTAGGAACACCAAGGATTGTCAGCAAACCCCAGAAGTTAGGAAGAGGCAAGAAAGGATTCTTCAGGGTAGGCAATGCTCAACAGATTCAGACTTCTAGACCACTGAGTTGTGAGTAATACATTCTCTGTTATTTTAATTCATCCAGTTTTGGTGATTTACTACTGCCCTAGGAAACGAATACAGTCTTTATACAAAGGAGAATTGGAAAATACCCATGTTTTTGTTTTTCTGAATATAATTTGCAATTTTTCTGTCCTCAACTGACTTTGGATTAAAATAAGAAATAGTATTGTTTGGAGAAAGATGTTTCTTCTATCCTAGCCTATAAACTAGTTACTTTTTTCCAAAGTTATTAAAACCATTGCTTATACAATTAACCTGATATCTATATTCTTTCATATCTCACATGTATCACCCACTTTCCCTTGCCTCTTAATTATCTCTTGTACAGTCCCTTTAATTTCATTATACAAGTGTGGAACAATTATTACATCTTATGTATTTCACCTTAGGGAACATATAAGCTTTTAGAATGCATCATTTAAGTGGTAGGATTTTTTTTTTTTTTAATTTAAGATATCTGTTCTTCCCTGCCACAGATATTTTTTTTCTTTCTCTCTCTCAGGCTTGAAGGAAGAGGTAGAAAATTCCATGATTTCATGTTTATTTACTAGTAATATGTGCACTTATAGAAGTGGCCATAGCCAAGATGTGCAAATAAGTAATGTTTTCAAAAGCTGGTTTCATAAACCTCATTATTGCTACTTTTCCTGAGGTTACAAAATACTTGATTTGCCAAGTAAAGTTTTGTCAGTTTTTAATAGTTTATCATGAGTAAAATGTGTTATTACTAGTCTTTCTGGGTAATTTCTCCTGTTCTAATTGTTCTTTCCTTACATTACTTCTTCCCACAATATTTTGGTTGCTGAGCAAAGCTTACATAAATTTAAATCAGCCAGTCAGTGACAGACAGAGCTGCTTCACCTCAGCCTTGCCCCCCACCCCTACTGAGGCTCTCTTCAAAGCATAGCAGAGGACAGAGCTAAGATAGGTTCCTGCAGGTGGTATAGCTTTTCCCCAGTCATCAGTATGTATGTCTATTGAGTGAGAGTAGGGTCCAAGCTGTCCCTGAAGTTGATATTGACAGCTCCTGTTGCTGACAGCAAGCCTCCTGTCATTGCCTCTTATCCTGCTGGCCCTATGATCTGGCATCATTCAGTACTACCTCCTCTATTAGCAGATTTCTCATCCTCTGCCCAGTTGGAGCTCTAAGAACACTTGGCTTCATTATTTGAACAAATCTGGAATGTTTATGACCCAACTGCTTACCTAAATTAGCTTTTTCTGCTTTACTGTCACTAATATTTTCAGGATAGGATGCCATTCCAAGGACAAGGCTTCTCTGAGAAGCTTGCAGACTACCAGTCCAGTAGCAGGACTCTTTACTATCACTCTAGTAAAGTAAGACATGGCTTTCTTCTTCAAAAATTATTTAAAACCTATTCTAATATATCTCTACCTCTCACTTGATTTTAATCCCCAATTAGGGATTCAATATATATATATACATTAATTTTTGCTTTATCCTCCCTTCTCCTCTGTCATCATTTTTATTTCCATGGGAAAGATCACCAAAGATCTTCCCTTTACTCAGCATAATTTAGTCATTTAAAATATAGGTACCACCAGGGCTCTTTGGGCTCCTTGTGTCTGGTAACCAGCACGTAAGAAGAGGAACCAACATAATGTCTGTGGTAATTGACCCTGACCAGCAGTCTAAGGTAGGGTAACTTTTACCTGGTGGAGACCTACGGGAACCCCTGTGGGACTCAGGCAGTCCTCTGGCACACCTCCTGATGACCCCTTATCCTGGCATAACTAGGAATGGACATATGCAACAACCCTGTACTGAGAAGGTATTATTGACTTTCTGGAATGAAGGTCTATGTCACACTACCAGGTAAACTACCAGACCTGCCTCCCTTGGTGATAGCTAAACCTGGGGGGAATTTAGGACAGATGGCGAATGTGGGAGAGGATGTGTTGCTGAAATCCACTGCAGTGGTGGGGCTATTGTTTGTTCCTCTAATCTCCTTCTTAAGATCTTTCCCTTAGAAGAAAAACCCATGGGAATTTTGTAGAAGCTGCTATCTAGACTTGTTTGAAGTGGATCTGTGCAAAACTAAGTCAAATGTGGTGGTTAGGAGAATTTCCTCACATCGATAGTTAACTGAAGACCCCAGCCGCTGTGCTCTGAAATTCATCACTGAGCTTCCCTGTATAGATCCCAACCAGTGCTGGAGTCCAAAAAAGGATACTGAGGCAGACGCAGTCCTGGGAAATCCGGACACACTTTGACAGCCCACTCAAGGTTCAGGGATTTCTTAGAGATATGGGGGAACCTCCCTGAGATTGCAAAGTGACACTTCTACACAACCTTCTCTTCCTCATTCCTTTACCTGTGGTCAGACTTGGATCATGGTCTGACAGCTCTCTCAACACTTCCCAGCTCCATCTTGATTTTCTTTCACACAGGTATTTCTTTTAAAGTCTTTGCATGTTGGACCTCATTGTGGCATCTGTCTGTGGAGAACCAGACAATCAGCCAATCTGGTATTTCTGGGATCTGGTTTCTGTATGATTTTCCCTGGACATTTTTCTCTATGGTCTTTTTTAGGATTAGATTTATCCAGATTTCTCATTCTGGTTCTTGTACATTATTATCTTGTACTTTCTGTCAGTCTGAGTTTGGAGTCAGAATTACCTCAGAGCTTTAAACATCATCAACCTGGGAATTCAATTTGTTTTCTTGGATATTTATGACATATCTATTTTAGATCATGCATCTAAATATATCTGTTAAGGGTTATATTTTAATCTCTCATAGGATGACAGTTTTTAAAAAAATATAAATCAAATTACTAGAAAAATCAAATTTAAAAAATTGAGTGTGGCAGCAATGTTAAAATGTTATGATGGTTTCTAAACATTTTAATTTCTATAAGCAAACTTGTAATAAACAATTCAGGAGTTCACACCAGTCTCTGAACCACATTTACAAAAATAATTATTTAGATCAATTTCATAGCGTGAAAACTACTTAAAGAAGTTTTCTAGAAATGGATTCTGATTCATGGAATTTCTATTTCTTCAGTCTTATTCATGTTTTCATTCTGATCTGAACGAAAAGTCTCTGAACTGGATATTTGAAATTATACCCTTGACTATGGAGGTAACTGCTTAGAATGCCTTTCTGGAGCATTTAAACAGTGAGCATGTTTGACTTGGTTTTTGGATTTTTTTTGGATGTGTGTGTGTGTGTGTGTGTGTGTGTGTGTGTGTGTGTGTGTGTGTAAAGAGGGCAACCATTGGAGAAACCAAGGTGATCAGGCTTAATTTTTACTTCATTACATTTTCTCCTTTTCTTACTTTTCTGTATGTTCTAGTACCTTTATTATTGGGCTAGAAAATTTGCTTTACTTTGTTACATATGGAATGCTATATTATCAAATTTAAAACATTTTTATTTTAGTCTAGAAAACTGACTTTCTAAGAAAAAACATACTTCCTCTAACTTTTGCCTTCAAGTATCCTTTACATATAGTGACATATTGAATGTCTCAAGAAATACCTAACAATATTTTTATTTAGTTATTTATTACCAAGTCTCCTACTGCTATACCATTAGTAAATACGAAACACCAGGAAACAAACACCAGGCCATTTTTTAAACAACAATTTCCCAATGGGCCAGGAGTTTAAAGAAAAATGCTGACAACTTTGTCATTACATCAAGTTCATGAAAATAACTTACAAATGAGGTTCATCTCGGGTAGTGGCAACACAACATGGATATATTCAGTTATGTGGCAGGGATAACAGGTTATATTGAACAGGGTAGGATGGAGAGGAGTAGTGGGGCATGACCCACCCCAAATAAGGGGAAAATGCCTTACATACTTGCCCAGAGCAGGTCAATGGTCTGTTCCGGGAACCAGCACATCTAGGGCATAGGGATGGAGTCAGATAGTCTGTGGGGATTATGGGAAGCGATCTCTGTTCTGACTGGGATCTAGCTGGATCTAGCATGAGGATCCAGCAGCGGTCAGGCAGCAATCAGGCAGTGGTCACATTATGGAACAGTTTCCTCCACAATGGCATAACAAATATTAACATCTTAGTTTGGATAGGTAAGGGCCTCATTACTTTCTGCCCTATCTCCTCCATTTATTCTGACTGAGGTGATCTTAATGTTCTCCTATGCCTTAGTCCATTCTGATTCCTATAACAAAAATAGCATAGTCGGGGTAGCTTATAAACAACAGAAATTTATTTCTCACAGGCTGGGAAGAAGGAAGCTGAGAAGTCTAAGATCCAGAGGCTGACACTTTGGTATCTGGTGAGGACCCACAGACTGATTCAGAACAGCCTTTTTTTTTTTTTTTTTTTTTTTTTTGCCATAGCCTCACCTGGTAGAAAGAAGCAAGGAAGCTCTCTGGTCTTTTTTTTAAATAAGAGCATTGATCCCATTCATGAGGACTCTACTTTCATGACCAGATCACCTCCCAAAGACCCCCACCTCCTAAAATCATCACCTTAAGTGGTAAGTTTCAACAGAGGAATCTTGAGGGACACAAACATTTCGTCTATATCACTAGATCAAACTTTAGTCAGGTTTCTTCCTGACTCTAGGATCATTACCTCTCTTTTCTTAAAGTAGTTACTTTAGAAAACTTGGAATTGTAAAGTCTTTCTTTGCTACTTGAGATGTAAATCTTTTTTAAAAGCTTCTTCTATTTTCCCAGCCCATTAAAAACAACAACAATAACAACAATAACAACAATAACAACACAAACCTTTCTCAAGGGAATCATCCCTTTGAAATGCAATTATCAAGAAATATAGTACCCCTATCTACTAGTTTCTGTGATAGTGTAGGAGCCTAACTTCTGTGGGAGCCTTGCTCCAAGTTATAAAACTACTTCTTGTCATGAAGGTATAAAGAGTTTTATTTTCCTTTGAGTGAGCCAATCAGCAAATACAGTTTCCCCACTCCAGCCCTTAATTTCAACAGAGTTGAGCTCAGACTGAATTCTGGATTTAATAACCCCCTATAGCAATTGCTTTCAATAATGTCTCCCTTACCTGCTTAACTTTTTATGGTGTGATTTTTGTTTTGACAAGCTCATTCCATTGTATATTCATTGCAATACTGTTTTTTCCTGATCCCAAATCCTTATCAGTCAGAAAACTGATAGTCTCTTTAACAAAGTAATAGTGAAATCAAAGTGACCCAAACACTGAGCAAGTATATTCTCACTTATAAAGTACAGAAGAGAAGTGCTATTCAGGTTGATCCAACAGTTTAATGATATAATCAAAGCGCACAGCTGTTTCTGAGTCTCAATATGCTTTCCACAGTATTGGATCAGTGCTGAGGCTCTTTAATCTTTTTATAATAGGATGACTGCCAAAAAAAAAAAAAAAAAAAAGTAAGGCTAAATGCTTTTCTTTTAAAGGGTGAGTAAAGAAAAGAGAGAGGAGAAAGATTGATTTCCATATATCTGACTTGAAAGTTGGGAACAATTATTATCAAGATTTCCAGCAACTTTCTGATTATCCTTTTTGCTTATGTTTGGCCAGAATTCGATTATATTCATGAGGCAAACACTGGCAGCCACATTAACACTACGTTAAGAATATGGGTGAAATGGCTATTAGCATTCAACAGTCTACTACAGTATAATATCCCTAGAGTTCATGGAACTCAATTTTTAAGTTTAAGTACCTTTAAGTATAAAATTGTAGTTTTTTTTTTAAACTGAAAACTAAGCACAGCTTTTAAACATCAGTCTCTTCTCTAAGGTTCATATATTTTATTCTGAAACACGAATATCTGAATAATAATATTGGCTAAGACATTGATACTTGTCTTTTAGTTGAAGTTCTTTACTTTTATTAGTTTGCAAGAAGTATTGATTTTGTATTATATTTGCTGTGCTTTTAACATAATTGAAGAAGTGCATAAGATTTTTTTTATATATAAAGTAAATGCTTTCTACCATTCTTCTGCAAGTATGAAATTAATTCAAATGATTGTCATAATCATAACCTTTAATGTCATTGCTGTATATGCAAGAAAAGTAAGTGGATATTTAACGTTGAATTCAGTGTTATAAATCAATAAGTACAAGGAAACAAGAACCAAAGATGTAAGAAAATCTTAACAATATACTATGAAATCACATTATACTGACAATACATGTATTTGAGTTGAGATATTAACATTAGTTAAAACTCAATTTGTATTGTGAATAATTCTTTGTTACATTAAAGCAAACGGCATGCAATAGGCTTAATATTTGAAGTTTTATTTTTGTTCCTTTTTGTCATTGGATAATTGTAAATGTGTGTTGAGCCTCAGAAAATATATATTTTCGCTCTTAGTAACTGTGTAACTTAGTAGCATCAAGTCACGTTGATTCCAAAGAATATCTGAGTAAATCCTATGAACACATGGGTTTCATCATTTGCATTAAAATAGCATGATGCTGCTCTCTTATTTTTCTAAATTTAGAAAAAAATATATGTTTCAGTTTCTTAAATAGAGCATTACCAAGTACAAATGTGTCCTCCAAATTTGTTCTCTTACAATTTCTCAAGCAATCATCTCAGCAACTTTTTAAACTATTAGAAGATTTGATCTATTACAGATATTATTGACCTCTGAGAAGTCTCTTGTGGCTCTTAGTTCACCTGCCAACTTGGAGTTAGATTCCAGTGGGTGTAAAACAAATCTGTAGGTGAAATAGGTAAAAGATAATGCGGTGGTATTCATTCAGTCTTATTGAGTCTATGAATTTTGGGATTCATCCATGCTGTGCCATGTGTCAATATCCAATCCTTTTATTGCTGAATAGTGTACCACTATAGGGATATACTGTGATTTGTTTATCCATTTATCTGCTCATAGGCTTTGGAGCTTTTCCAGAATTTTGCTATTTTAAATAATGGTATGAACATTGGTGAATAAGTCTTTTTGTGAATATGTATGCTCATGTATCTTAGGTAATTACCTAAAAGTAGAATTCATTTTAAAAAAACATTGCAATACAGTTTTCAAAGTAGTGGTTCCCAGCCTTTCTATTTTCCCAGTGCTATACACACATACACGTACATACATATGACTATATGACTATATATGAGAACTGTTCGTCTACCCATCTTTCTATCATCTATCTAACTACCCATCTATGAAAACTGATATCCAATGAGGCTCACTGTTGGGATGGTATGGAATATACTAGTAAGTACTACACAGAAATATTTATACATAAATATTATAGTTCACAGGCTATCTGATAATCACTGTTATTTATACAATTTATGCAATATTTGTCTATTCCTGTGTAATCAAATGTTTTGCAAGATTATTCTTATGAATTTTAGAGAATTAACATAGGTTGTTTAATCAGCCTTTTACATTGATTTTATTTATTTATTTAATATTTATTATTTTTTATTTTTTATTATGGTAACATGGTTAATGAAATCCAATAAATTTCAGGTGTACAATTTAGCAGTAAGGCACATAAATATTACGTACACACACAACACACACACACACATGTATGTATGTATGTATGTATGTATTGCATTGCGTGTTCACCGCCTATAGTTAGATTTCTTTCTTACCACATATTTGACCCCTTTTACTCCATCTACCTCCCACCTCCCCACCTACATCTGGTAACCACTAGTCTATTGTCCATGTCCATGAATCTCTTTGTTTGCCCTGTTCATTTATTGCTTATAGGTTTATATCACACATATAAATGATATCATGTGATTTTCAACTTTTTCTGTCTGGCTTATTTCACTTAGCATTATCTCAAGGTCCGCACATTGTCACAAATGGCAGTATTTCATCTCTTTGTATGGCTGTAATTATTTAGCATTGTATATACATACCACAGCTTCTTTATCCAATCATCTATCATAGGACACTTTGGTTACTTCCATTTCCTGGCCAGCTTGAATAATGCTGCTGTGAACATCAGTGTGAATATAGCCTTTTGGATAAGAGTTTTCAAGTCTTTGAGGTAAATACCCAGTAGAGGAATTGCTGCATCATATGATAGATCAATTCTTAGTTTTCTGAGGAACCTCTGTACAGTTTCTCACAGTGGCTGCACCAATTTGTAGTCCCATCAGCAGTGTATGAGGGTTCATTTTTCTCTGCATCCCTCCAACACTTGTTATTGTTTGTTCTGCTGATAACAGCAGTTCTAACAGGTGTGAGATGGTATCTCATTGTAGCTTTGATTTGCATTTCTCTAATACCTAATGAAGTTGAGTATCCTTTCATATGTTTGTTGACCGTTTGTATGTCTTCTCTGGAGAAGTGTTCAGGTCCTCTGCCCATTTTTGGATTGAATTATTTTGTTGTTGTTGTTGTTGTTGTTATTGTTGTTGTTGAGTTGTATGAGTTCTTTGTATATTTTGGATATTAGGCCCTTATCAGAGGCATTGCTTACAAATATCCTCTTCCATTTCATGGTTATCTTGTTGACAGTTTCTTTGCTGTGCAAAAGCTTTTAGTTTGATATAGTCCCATTCATTTATTTTTGCTTTTACTTCCCTCACCTTTGAGATCAAAATCATAAAATCCTCTTAAGTCCAAGGTCCTTGAGTTTAGTTCATATGTTTTCTTCTATGTAATTTGTTTTAGGTCTTATTTTCAGGTTCTTAATCCATTTTGAATTAATTTTGGTGTGTGGTGATAGACAACAGTCTATTTTCATTCTTTTGCAGGTGGCTTCCAATTTTCCCAAGGACCACTTATTGAAGAGGCTTTTCTTTCTCCACTGTATGTTTTTGGCTCTTTTGTTGAAAATTATTTGCCCATATAAATATGAGTTTACTTCTAGACTCTCGATTCTGTTCCAGGGGTCTATGTGTCTGTTTTTCTGTCAATACCATGCCATTTTGATTATTGTTACTTTGTAGTATAATTTGAAGTTGGGCAGAGTGATGCCTCTAGACTTGCCCCTTTGTCTCAGGGTGGCTTTGACAATTTGGGGTGTTTTATGCTTCCATAGAAATCCGATGATTTTTTTGTTCTATTTCTTTAAAAAATACCAATGAGATTTTAATGAGAATTGCATTAAATCTGTATGAGGCTTACGTAATAAGATATATTTTAACTATTTTGATTCTTCCAATCCATGAACATGGAATATCTTTCCATTTCTTTGTACCTTCTTCGATTTCTTTTAATAGGACCTTATTGCTTTCATTATATAGGTCCTTCACGTGTTTTGTATATTTATTCTTAGGTATTTTATTTTTGTTGTTGTTGTTGAAATCGTAAAAGGAATTATTTTTCCCACTTCTTTTTTGACAATTCATTGTAGAGTATAGGAACACTATGAGTTTTTAAATATTGGGTTTTTTTTTTATTATTAATCCAGAAACTTACTACTATATTGCTTATTATTTCTAGTAGTATTTGCTTATTGTTTCTTCTGGAGTCATTAGGGTTTCTATATAGAGAATCATGTTATCTGCTAATAGTGACAGTTTGACTTCTTCATTTCCTATTTGGATGCCTTTTATATCTTTCTCTTGCCTGATTGCACTTGCTAGGACCTCCAATGTTATATTGAATAACAGTGGTGATAGTGGACAGCCTTGCCTTATTCCTGATCTTAGATGGATGGCTTTTAATTTTTCACCATTAAGTATAATGTTGGCTGAAGGTTTGTTGTGTGTGGCCTTTACTATGTTAAGGTATTTTCTACACTGAATTATTTTAGTTAAAAATGTTATAGTAAGTATTTTTGTGCTTAATCCCGATGTACATTTCTAACTAAATCCTTCATGCAAATGTCTAACTGTAATGTTATCGGTTAGATAAAATACACAGTTCTTAAAAATTCTATACAAAAATTCCAAAGTGTGCTGCAGGAGCTTTGGGCTCTATTCATTTTCCACAAGTGGTTAATGTAATAGTTCATAGATTGGCTCTTTCGCCTACAATTTGAAAAGAAAACCAAACTGTGTTTTAAAAGCCCTACAATATTCTTGTTTTATTTTACATTCATTTAGCTAATTAAGGGCCTAAAATAAATATATATATATATATTATTTCTAATGTGTATTTTTTTGACTTTATATTTTTCCTTCACTCTATTTTATTTTCTGCATAAGGTATTTATATTCAACCATTTGAATTTATATTAATCTTATAAAAAAAATTAACTCTCTCCCATCATATGACTTGAACATTTTTATTCAATTTAAATGCCTGAATTTTTATGAATTTATATCAATTATTTTTTTCCATTTATGTATAATATTTAATAAACAAATTGTTCCATTATCTTTACTAAAATAATCTATATGTATTGCCTTATAATAGAAAACTGCATTAATAATCAAAACTTTATAAACTTTGTGTAGGTTATTTTAGTCTATTGTATTGAGCCTTTTATTTTATAGCAGAACTGTACAGCCTACAATGTATTTTTATTTAGAAGTACATATTTCCACCATACTTTTTTCCAAAATTTTATTGACTAATTACAAATATTTATTTTATAATATATGTTAATCTATAATTTTTATGAGTCAAAAATTTCATTAAATAAGAAAGATGTTAAAACCAATTTTAAGTACATTTAAAGAGTTACCTATTTATAGAACATTTAATAACAAAGTTTTAGGAAAAGAATGTGACATTAGATTCAAAACTGGTTTATAACAACAGAGAAACAAAGTATGACTTTTGGGGTTTTTCTTTCTCAGTAGACAGAAATCACTGACATTTATAACAGATAAATATCTACTTGTTAACCTTTGCTTCTACAAAGTTGTAACAAAGCTAAGGACATAAAAAAATCAATTAAAAGTGCAAACCCAGTGCAGCATTGAAGGGAAAAACAGAAATCTCTTTATCCTACCCCCAGGTCCTGCTAATTATTTTTCAGTCTAAACCTATGCAGTCATAAATAACCTCTAAGGGTTGTTTACAGTAACAACAGCACTGCCCTCATTAGTTTTGGCCTATTCTTTTTGTAGTACAGAAAGAGTATTAACCATTATTAAAAGACACACTAAGTCATTTAAAAATTTTAAGTGTTTATTGAGCAAAAATCTATTCAGTGCCAAACTGGAAGGGTTGGGAACACTCCACCCCGGTGCCAGAGGAAAGACTTAAAGAGAAGAGGTGGAAGCAAAGCAAGGAAATTGTTTGATTGGCTACAGATTAAGCAGCTGCCTTATTTGGAAAACCTAGTTGATTGAGGTTGGTTGTCCTTAGGTTTGATTTTCTTAACCTTGAAGCATCACAGGCTTAGATTTCAGTTTGCTTAGGTAGACTACTAAGTCATTAAAGCCACCTCAAGTCTTAATGTCCTCCTTGTTTAATTAGTTTAACACTACATAAGCTTTTGTTTGTTTTAATATATAGTATTGAGCAAGTAAGGCCAGATTTTATTAACTTCTGTTTGTCATTATTCATATGAAATCTTAGATTGTTTTTTTAAAAGTTTCGACTTCTATCCTGACACAGGAAAAATAAGCCCAAGGCATTTCTTCATTTGATTTACATGTAGTTTCTATAAGTGTGGGTAAATTCCCCTTACTGCAGTTTCAAAAAGATGGCTAAGGTCCATGGCCTGCCAGTGGCTTTCCAAGTGCGATTGAAGACCTAGAAGCCAGATATGGAGATAGTTTTCTGAGAGGGCGTTCGTTATATAGGGCATTAGTTCCACAAATAAAGTAAATTTGTGTCCCTTATTAGTGTTCTTGTCAAACTGATTAAATGAGAGTCATTCTCAAATATGACACCTTAGATAAAAAAAGAAAAAAAATGAATTAGGACTTTTTCTAGAAGCTAGGAAAAATGTACATGCTCAAGCAGCCTGTGATATAGAGTTTATTGTCTATCTCAGGTGATTTACAAAGCTATTAAAGTATAGTTTTCAAAAAAAGTAAAATTCCAATTCTAATAAAATATAAAATGATGCATGTCCAAGATTATATTAATATTTTAAAAAATCCTTGCTTCCTCTTGCAGCTTTTTCTTTGAATATCTCCAATTTGGTGTTTCTTCTCCTTCAATGGAGATTTACCTCTTATCTTTAAAAAGGGGGGAAAATCATTTAATCTTACAAAGGTGACTTTCTCAGACATTGACCGGGAGTTAAAGGAGGTCCTCTTATCTCTGTTTCTAGACTGAAAAGGAAAGGTGTGTGTCCTGTCCCATTGTTTATGCTGGAATGCCAGTGTGGTGTCCTGTGCAGTATATGCAGCTCTAATGCTTCCCCACTAGTTATTTAAAAAGCAATACATGTTTGCAAATGTGAAGGTTAATTTTATTACTTAGTTATTTTATTTGTTATATTTTTCTGAAGATAATTCTATCTTTATGCAAACACAAAAACAGCGTATTTTTCTTGTTAATAAGAACCCTGACACTGTTTTTAAAACATAACAGCACTAGAATTTTATGCTAGAGCACATTTGGCTCTTTCTACAACCTGCCTTCCATTAAATTTGTCACCACTTTTACAGTGAATAATTTTGTTTTAGCCATACACTATAGATGATATCAGTTCTAGTTAATTTTTTTTTTTTTCCTGGTACCTCAAACTAGTCCCTGGGCAATCACCGTTAAGCCAATTTGTAGGAAAATAATATTTCTGCAGTATTAGGAGAGTTATAAAATGTCTCAATTCTCCTTACGTTACAGTTAGTACATTGAACATTCTGTATGATAAGGAGAAACATCTCTTAGGACGTTGTGGATAGAAATAATAAGACACATGAAAATTCTATGCCAAATAGTCCATGTTCCTGCATCATTTTTCACTGCATATATCCTTTGAGGTTTCATTTTAGGTTGCATTCTTCCATTAGTTTCATTTTTCACCCTCAAAGGGGAAAAAAAAAATGGAGAGACAGAGTGTTCTCTGAGAATTGTATACCCTTAGCATATCTCTTGAACATAGGAGCAGAAAAAAAAATAAATAATAAGTCAAGGATTTCATTTGAATAAGAATGATTTATCTACTGAATGCTGAAGGACATGAATACATTATGGGTATCATTTTGCATTTGACTTTTATTTCTTTCTTAGTAAGTACATGGTTTCAGAGAGTGCTTAAAAAACAATTCCAAAAATGGTATGATGAGACATTTATTTTTTTTTAATGACATAGACTTTCATAAGAATTATATTGAGCTATACATGGGATTTTAGACTACTATATAGTTCACATAATTACTTCTGCATTTCCAAAGTTCACTGTATGGTTCTGTGCATTTTCACATGTTAATATATCTCAATATAAATGATTGACAATTGTTTTCCTTTTGATATAATTGTGAAGTAAACATCGGTAAAGATTCAGGAATTAATTTTTTGAAAATGAGCTTTCCTTAGTTAATAAAACCACATATAATTAACTAGAGAAATTAAATCTGAGATAGAACTTTATAAACAAGTTTTATGCTTATAGGATGTTATATCACTTTTCTTGTTCACATATAGAAATTGCTTTGTTTTGTGCTATATACAGGTTTCTGTGTTTTAAATAACCAAATAATTTATACGTATACACGATAACAAAAAGGTTATTTAGTTTAGGTTATTTTTGGAGAATGCAACATTTAACATAATTTTTAACTGACTTATCTTTTTAGTGGATTTGATATTTTAAGTGCTTTAGATATTCCTGAGGCTGAGGTTTAGGCAGTTTAAAATTCCCAGATCCTGGAAAAGAAAATCACTCTAAATTCCTTAGGATAGAATAATATAATGATTAGAGAAAAGAGACAGGGTTCCTCTTTCTTCTGATCTGAATTCCTGGTTAAACAATTTAAAAGTAGCAGATATTCCCTTCTATTGTTATTTTCCTGATACTTAGCACAGTTTTGCCATATAGAAACCCCATCATTTATGTTGTGATACGTTATAAGAAACCACTTTATTATGTTCTGAGTTTTAAAGCTGAAGGATTATATATTTATGTTATCAGTGGACTAATTCAGTAAAATAATATAGAAACTATACCTAGGGATTCTAGGCTAATGAGTGTATGAGAAATCAGTTAAGTGACATTTTGAAAGTTAATTTTAAAATTGATAAAATTTACACCCCTTGTCATAGTCAATGAGACAGTCTAGGAAATTTCTCTTGGATGGAATTATAACTTCAGCAGCTGTATGTTTTCCCTCATATTTATTCTACGGTCAGACATATTTGCCTTACACTCCACGAAGGCAAGGGTCACGTATAATTTTGCTCACTCCTCTTAGCTTGCCTGTGTTATGATTTTTTTCATCAGACTCTTTCTCTTCACTTTTTCCTCCTATGTCTTCTTTCCAATTCTAATACAATGCACAGTACCACGTTAAATTTACAAAATGTCTTACATGTTTCTCACATCAGGCTTATGGAATATGATTATTTGAAACAATAGTCATTTTTTAAAATTTCTTTATATTTTTGTAGTGCTTTAACTCAGGTCATTTAGTAAATACTCAATACATTACCTTTTATTGGATAATTGGCTGTGTTTGCAACTCTCTCTGCTTATTCTTTCCTTGACAAGCATCAGTGATGTTGGGTTTGGATTAGAAGTCAAATTTATGAGAAAAAATAATCTTCACCCAAAACTAAGTTAACTTAGCTCGAAGAATAAATAAATATGAGCCACAATCATAGCATGAGGGCCAGTAATATAGTAAATATCATATAACTCATGGGAACAGATTATAATATCGTTTCCCCCCCCCCCCACTGGGAACATGATGTTCACAAATGATGAGACTGGGTGGGTGCAGACTAGTGTTAAAGAAACAAATATTTAATGATACATGTTAAAGATGCTAAGGTAGACTTTATTCAGGATCATTGCAATAGGTACAGGGACCATTGCAATGGGATTTTACAGTGGGGGAGAGATTTGGCTAAACTTAGAATACAGCATGGACAAGTGGGAATTTATAGCCAAGGATCAAGGTGGAGTCAGTGGGTGGAAAATTATTAAGAAGAAACATCAAGAGTGAGGGAGGAGGGAGTTTGGCTAAGCTAACCTAACAAGATTCTTGCTGAAGACAACCCAGGCTGATCAGACATTATCTGCTGAATGGTGAAGGATGAAAAACCTGATCAGATATCAAGCAAAATCAGACGTGGGAAATGGGGTGGGGGTCAGTTAAACTGACCTGGCAGGGTTCTTGCTAAAACTAGATTTTATAAGGAAGTGTACAGATGGATCTAGGAGAAGTTTAAAGAGCCTGACTAACATTTGGTCAAACAAACAATCTTTGTCACTACCTCAGTTCAAGGAAGCCCTCAGGGTCCCTTCTACTTTGATAACCTACTAATCACGTAGGCCCTCTAGGTACATGCCTATTTCCCATTGTCTGGTGCACTTGCATTGGATTAATCCTTATTATTTATTATTCAGTAAAAATTTCAAAAGAGAGTAGATTTGTTTGTCCTGATACAAGGGAAATATGAGCAAATAATCATATCTCTTGGATGCAGTGGTATAAATCTATATATTTCTTGATCTGGTGTTGTAAGGAAAAGTCTAATTAAGTTCATATGTTCATAATTACCTGAACCTAGAGAAAAGGCAATGGAATTCGATAGTAGCATTTTTTCTATCAACTAAATTAATTGGAAAACTACTGACCACTATTTTTTTAATATGACCATTTAAATGAATATATTTGAAAGTATATTTAATTTGTATTTTTAATATGCTCTTTATATTCAGTCTTATAAACTGTTTTTTTAAAAAAAACAAAATTATAATAATCCATCAAAAAGTAAATATTTTAAATGGATATTTATATTTGTTTATTTTATAAAATTTTACATTTTTTCTACATATGTTTTTTTTAAAAAACCTTATCAGTTAAGATACTTAAGAAGCTCCCTCAAGAATCATGTTTATCCAAGTTCAAAATTTAAAAAACAGGTAAAACATCCTGGCTCCACTGAAATCCAAGGAGGAAAAACTTCAATGTATATAGCATCTGTACATAGATATTTCTACATATTGATAGATATCTTACCTTCACGGCTTTTATAATCACTCTTGAATAAGTTCTTATTTGTACAAATTGGTTTGGAGATCCTGTTTCACTAATGCTAGAAATGACCATAGGTGCATTTTTGAATTGTAAGAATAACATGTGACTAAATATTCTTCATATCATTTATTTTTGGATAAGCAGTAATTCAGTGTCAGTTTCAATAACAAAGGAACTCCGCATAGCCCTTTTGCGTTCTCATAGATGCTCCACCCAAAGGCAGTGGGAAGGGAAATCCTCCCAGTAGGTGAAATATTAAGGGGCATATTTGTGCATCGTGCCTTGACGGGGATATAGAGTCAGAAGACTTGGTTGATACTGACTCATGACCAATTTGGTATGATTGAACCAGTTTGGCAGGATAATGGGAAGAACAAGACTGAAATGTTTTTGTTTGTTTGTTTATTTGTTTATAAGGAAGTTGAAAAGAATATAGATGGACTTCCAGTAAGGATATTTGTATCTGATGTAAGTGCTCAACACAGACATCCATTACACAGGATGATTTAGATAATTTGTTAGCGATTTCATTTGTAGCTGCTTTTCAAGCTGTGATCTCATCATTGGAACAAATTAACAGAGCAAGGCACTTAATATTCAGCTACTGATGTGAGCAACTGAAAAATACTCTTCCTTCCCCTACTTTTCCCCATACATCAATTAGGAAAGACCACAAGAAGTAGTAGGTACTTTCCAATTACTAGAACAGCTTTTTACTTTCACTGTCTTAAATCAAAGCTTTATGAATACTCTGACTCTCTTCCATAATTATTACTCATGAGCCTTAAATTTTTCTATATCACGCAGAAAATCATGCTGTTCAACTACATCGTTGGCATGGTGAGCTGATGTAGCAAGTATCCTAGTTACCTTTGTAAGATCCATGCATAGAAGTAAACTACTTTCCTGGCACCAAGAAAACAGACTTTATTCACCTTATTTCAAGAGATGTCCATACAGGAAACTGGTTACAAAGTTACTTGAAGGCCTAAGTCAGCAAAACAGTAAGGGTGGAACTGGAAATTAAAAAATGAGAGAAATGGAAAAAATATACGTATACATATTTCTGGCCCTGGCTCCTACAATTGTCACTTTTTTTCCTGGCAGAAGTGATGGGTTTACCCTGGTGCACAGTGACCATAAAAAGAGGCAGCATGGTTTCAATGGTTCTAGCTTTGGTTGGAGTGGCAACTTTAAAGCACATAGAGAATTAAATGCAGAACTATCTTCCATCTTCAATTCGTATATGCCAGCCTTGGAGCATTAGCTATTATATCTGGGTTTTCTATTCTTTCTGTTTGCTTCTCTAGAACCCCACTTCATGCTTCCCTAAAGATTGTTCTGCTGATTTTTACAACAGATTTGCTGTTCCCATTCCCTTTGATTAAAACATATATACTGCTTTGTGTTTTTCTGCCCCAAACCTAGCTGAAATATTAATAATTGAATAATCAAACCAATAATGATATATAATTTTAATAAGAAATTATTAACACTGACCACATGTTCTGCTGTTTTACCGCTTTGCAAATAGGCCAATGCGACATGAGCAGTAGCATGAAGTTAAACTCCCCTTTGGTGATCTTACCTAGCTGAGCAGGATACCCATGCCTCAACAAGAATTCTTGCAATTCGTTGTAGTAACTACATGAAAAAAAAAAATCATTATTAGTTGGAAAAATAATGTGCTGAATCTGATGTGATATTAGTATACTCTCAAAGAAAAAAAAAAAATACTTTAAGAAGTACCGAGATCACAATATGTATCCTTCAGTGCTTTACTTTTTTAGCTTCATAAACATCGTTCTTAACTGAGACTAACAATCAGATTTTTAGCCCAATTTAACAGTGATTCAGAAATATTCACCTTTTCAATTTTGTTATTTGTTGTAAGTGTAATTTATAATTTTAAACTAAACAAGATGAAATGATTATTTAAACTAGAACTTCAGTGCCCCTGAACTGAAATTACAATAAGAAATAAATCAAGCATGTAAATTTTCTTCTATGAAAGCAAGGGTGATATAGGTACTGCATATCCTTGATAAGAGGAGATGAGAAAATAAAAACTGCTGCTTTAAGCACAGCAATAACCTTTAATTTATGTAAAAAAGACTAAAAGGTAAATGATCTATGACTCTTCATAATATGCTTATTATATAATTCTTTTCACAAACTAATTTTATTATATGTTGCTATCTTTGAGATTCTAACATATGACAGGAAAACAAGATGGAAAATTTATTCCAGAAGAGCAGATGTTATTGATTTAGAATCATTCATTTGAAAATGTTAAAATGTCAAGTTTTAAGATTTTAATTATATTTTTTTGTCATTTGATTTCATAAGCATACAAACCAGGTCAGGGCAAAATTAAATGTGCATTAGACTTCATTTCTATATAGAGAGAAAATATTTAAATTCAGACTTCAATACAATTTTTCCCCCAACTCTGCACATGTTCTACTAAGCCTTTCCATGGCAAACAGAAAGTTCTGCTTCCGTGGGGTGGTAGAGATAGCTGGATGATAATTAAGTATGTTTACTCTTCTTCCTAGTTACAAGTATGAATTATAGATGCCAACCTTACTTGCAGATAAGTATGGTCATGTGATATAGGTGGAAGTGATATGCACCACTTACAGTCTGAGTCTAAAGCTCAATTCTCACTATTTTTTTCCTCCTGTGGAGCCATGAGATAGAAATCTTGTGTCCCTGAATCACCTCTTCCAAAGCAGCAACCATTTAAAATTTAATGCATGAGAAATAAGCTTTACTACATCAAGATATTGAGAAACTTTACTTTATTATGTTTTCTAATGTCACTCTAAACAATAAAAGGATTCAGACAACATGTGTTTAACCCATTTATAAGTTTTTTCAGCCAAAAATACAGTAATGCTTTTAATGTTTTTATATGTTTTATGTAAAGTGACATTTTAAAGTTTTCTATTCTTAATTTTTTTATTATGGTGACATTAATTAACAAAAATCCAATAAGTTTCATGTATGCAATTCAAATTAACTCATATATACGTTGCATTGTGTATTCACTGCCCATAGTTAGATTTATTTCTGTCACCACATATTTGACCCCCTTCACCCCATCTACCTCAACCCACCCTCCCACCCTCTGATAACCACTAGTCTACTGTCCACACCCATGAGTCTGTGTTTGTTATGTTTGTTGCTTTTAATTTATGTCCTACATGTATAAGAGATACCATATGATTCAACTTTTTCTGTCTGGCTTATTTCATTTAGCGTGATTATCTCAAGGTCCATCCATGTTTGTTGTAAATGGCAGTGTTTTGTCTTTTATTATGCCTAATACTCCATTGTGTATATGCACCACACCTTTGTAGGACACTGGTTTCTTCCATGTCCTGGCCACCATGAATAATGCTGCTATGAACATTGGTGTGCATATAGCTTTTTGGGTAAGTATTTTCAAATCTTTTTGGGTAATTACGGCAGGAGGGATTACTAGATCATATGATAGATCAATTCTTATGTTTTTGAGGAACCTCTATACTGTTTTCCATAATGGTTGTATCAATTTGCAGTCCCACCAGCAGTGCATGAGGGTTCCTTTTTCTCCTCATCCTTTCCAACACTTATTATTGCTTGTTATGTTGGTAACAGCCATTGTAACAGGTGTGAGATGTATCTCATTGTGGTTTTATTTCCCTAATAGCTAGTGAAGTTGAGCATCCTTTCATATGTTGCTGGACATTGGTATGTCTTCTTGGGAGAAATGTCTGTTCAGGTCTTCTGCCCATTTTTAATTGGATTATTTTTTTTTGATTGTTATTGAGTCGTATAAGTTCTTCGTGTATTCTGGATATTAGGCCCTTATTGGAGGCATTGCTTGCAAATATATTTTCCCATTTGGATGGTTGTCTCTTTGACTTGTTGACAGTTTATTTTTCTGTGCAAAGCATTTTAGTTTAATATAGTTTCATTTATTTATTTTTGCTTTTATTTCCCTTCCCTTGGAAGTCAAATTCATAAAATCCTCTTTAAGTTCAAGGTCCTTGAGTTTAATACCTATGTTTTCTTCTATGCAATATATTATTCCGGGTCTTATATTCAGGTTCTTAATATTTTGAGTTAATTTTGTTGTGAAGTGATAGACAACAGCCTAGTTTCAACTTGTGCAGGTGGTTTTCCAATTTTTCCCAGTACTATTTATTGAAGAGGCTTTCCTTTCTCTATTGTGTGTTTTTGGCTCCTTTGTCAAAAATTATTTGCTGTGTAAACAAGGGTTTACTTCTGGACTCTTCATTCTGTTCCACTCATCTGTGTGTCTGTTTTTGTGCTAATACTATGCTATTTTGATTATTGTCACTTTAATATAATTTGAAGTTGGTAGCGTGATACCTCCAGACTTGTTCTTTTTTTTTCAGGATGGTTTTGGCGATTTGAGTCTTTTGTACTTACATACAAATCTGATTTTTTTTTTTTTGTCCTATTTCTTTAAAAGTATTGATGAGATTTTGATCTGGACTGCATTAAATCTGTATAATACTTTAGATAATAAGGTCATTTTAACTATGTTGATTCTTCCAAGAACATGGAATATCTTCCCATTTCTTTGTGTTATCTTCAGTTTTTTAAAAATATGTTCTTATAGTTTTTCATTATACAGGTCCTTCATTTTTTTTATTAGGTTTATTCCTAGGTTTTTTTTTTTTTGTTGCAATTACAAAAGTAGGGTTTTTTTTTTTTCATTTCTTTTTCTGACAATTAATTATTACAATAGGAATGCTATGAATTTTTGAACATTTATTAATTAAAAAATTTGCAAGTAATTTGAAGGCCTGCAATACAAAGTGACCTGTAATTACTGCCATGAATTTACATCATGGACTGTCAAAGATAGAAAGTAAGCCAAATTCAACTAATTACTCAATCTGGATGTCCACCTAGCATCTTGCATTTTGGAACTGGTTTTCTTGTTCCCAAGTGATTTCCCCTATCTAGTAACACTCAAGGGATGATGAAAACTTATGGTTTTATTCAGTTTATAACCCAGTAAAGAAAGTTACTAGCTTTTAAAAATACCTTTAATTTATAAGAAAATATTTCTTATTAAGGGAATATCTTCTCCAAAGGAGTCCTTATGCATATGTAGTATCAACAGGTCTTTAAATGGCAACTACAAAAACTTACCATGTTTTAAAGAATTGATCAGAAAGATCATGCTTTCAAATCAGTGTTGTTCAAGGGCTTTGTTGAAACAGAATGCACAAAATTACTGAAAACATTTTTTATGATACATGGTCATTCACACACATTTTGATTATTCTGTATTTAGAATTGAGAGATACAAACAACATTTGATTCAATCTTGTGCTTTTCAGGGCAAAATAGCATATTTGACTTTATATTCTGAAGAATGATATATTTGTTATAAGATCTTAGAGTTAACTGAATTTGATTTTATTGAGTATACTATCTTTTTTATTTAATTGAATATTTTTCTTTTTACATAAAAAAAAAAAATAAGCATAAGATATTCCACTGAGAAATAAAAACTCACACAACTTCAAATACAAGTAATAGACTACCACTGGGAAAATTTTTCATAGAGGCTATGCATTACTTATCTATTCACTTTTACTTGGTCAGAACTTTCAAGGTTTACTTTGAACAGATGCTGGAGGTCTCAGTATTAAATAAACTACTCAGAAATCAGCTCTGTGATGTATTAAAAGAGGTTTGACTTTCAGTAATATTTAGCATTTTAGTTTATCTCTGAACATTAAAAAGACACTATTGGATAAAATTGAAAAGAATCTGATTAAATTTGAGGAGAGATTCCCCGTAGATGAAACAATATTTACTAAGGAAAAAAAAAAAAATCACTGTATGGTATGCAGAAATGGTATATATAGTTATGTGGACTTGCCAGCTGTTGTTTTGACTTTTACCAGTTTGATTCAGTTGAACAAAATTATTGTGTTAATATTCCAATAATTTGTTTAACTAAATTCAATAGTGAAGTATAGGTTTTACTATCATAGTCATATTTTCTTAAATCTGTTATCAAATTATTAAAGGTAAAAATAGATACAATTCATATTTGAAGGTTCCGACAAAAATGATTTTTTACTTACATATTTTATGATTCCGAAATAAAAAATGAAATAATTTTCCTTAGAAAAAAACACTATCAGGAGCCTTTACTCAGCTGGATATTATCAAAAAGTGAGTCAAAGTATCACACATAAATTCATGGGTGGATCTTTTGAGCATGTTTTAACCAATTAAATCTGTGTAGTTTGAAGACTACTGCTCGTTGTTGTTAGAGAAAGACATAAACAGGAATAAATATAAATTAATACAAAGAAGAGGTATAACTTCCATTAGCAGTTGCCGTTCAAAGTATGCCATTCTCTATTTCAAATGCAGTCTGATTTTTAGAAACTACTGAAGAGAAAACAGCAGCTCCATATGTCTTTTCCGTAATAAGAAATAGTTCAAATAAAAGAAAGCACAAGGTGAATACTCTTTACTTTTTATAAAGACGTAGAAGAAAAACAATTTTCTAAACTTTCTTTTTTTACAGTAAGTTAAGAAAGATTAAAAAAATGATATCAGGTAAATAGTTACAGATCAAGATTATGATGTAATGAAAAGTTTTCCATTTCTCCTATTGAAGTATACTAATATGGAATAGATTTATTATTTAAAAGAGAAATTTCGATAACCCTGCTCAGGTTTATGAAGTTTTGTATGTAATACATGCAGAAAATTGTAAACGCATATACACATGTGTTTTTCGTCATAATCTTACTGTAGCATTTAGTATATTCCGAGAAGCTTTGTCAATGGGTAAAAATGTTTGGGAGAATGAAACAAAAGAATCAATCATGCTGTATTTAAAGTGCCATTCTGGAAAATCCACTTATAATCCTTTACAGTAATTCTGATACAATCTATAAACAATGTAATATAATTTGGTTTAACAATAAAAGAGTGGGCCCTTTCTATGGAATGACTATTACTTAGAGTATCTGATAGCAAAGCCCTCAAGGGTTATCAGGAAGTGCACTGGTTTTTGTTCTGTTTCTGTCCAGACGGAATTACTGTTAGTACTTTCAGACACTTGGTTTCCTTTTCTGCCATATTATATTAGAGTTTGTTTGAAACATATTTGAGCCTAAGTAGTGAGACCGGAATCTTAAAGAAATTATTTCCTCTGATAATTTTTAAAACTAATACAACTAGTTTCTTGGGTTTTACAAGGGTTTCAGAAAATAGTTTTCTCTGGACTTTCTAGAACTTGGTATGGTAAATTTCTGGCTTAAGAAGAATGAACAACAAAAACTTAATTCTTTATTCTTTTAAAATGATCTATTATGGAACTTTTCAAAGATATTAAAAAGTAGAGGGAATCTCATGACTTTGATCCATCCAGATCTCAGCTTCAACAAATATCAATTTTTGTGTTGCCCCCACATTACTAGTTTGTATCAAATATAAACTTAACGTTATTATCATGCTATTAATTATAATTTCTTTATATTATCATATGTCTTTGTCAGTGTTCAACATTTACATTGTACTTGTTAGGTTTGGAATTCAATAAGGCTATTATACTGCATTATATAAAGTCTTTTTAAAATCTAGGTTACCACTACTTTTTTTTTTTCTTTTTCTTTTTTTTTAAATCCTTCCTGCATTTGGAAGAAACAGTTTTAGTGCTACTGTGATTTATATGTCTCCTGGGAGATAAATCTCCCTCTCCCCATATATACTACATAGGAAAATTAAAAATCTCTCTGGTTAAAGAAATGCTGTCACTGATAGAAGTAGTCTCTTCTAGATACTTACTCAGTGGAGAGGAAAAATGGTGAACAACCATTGACCCTACCTACTATTTTATGCATCTAAAAATAGAGGAAAATATATCTACAACTTGACATAATTCAGTCAGCCCAACATAAATTTCAGAAATGTTTCCCTGATCTAGGTGTAATCATTTAGTGTCAGCAGGTTAGGCAGTAATAAAAATGCCATGATTTGAGGTATTTTAAGGGGTTATCTCACTGCCAAAAATATATACCTATTTATACATGATACAAGATGAGGAAAAATTTTAATAATGATGGAAATTGTTGAATTGTTGTTATGTGTTATGTTATATATTTTTAAATATTGCAGATCCACAAGACCAAAAATAGTATGTCAGCTAGAGAACCAATACATTTAGAAACATGCGGAACAGATATTTTAAATCTAATAATTTAACTATTAATGTATACAATTATTTTTTTTCTCAGTTGAATAGGGTTAATTTTTAGCAGGCTATGTGAGTCTTGACAATTCAATTAAAACAGGACAATCAATCCGTACTCAAAGTTCTACCTAAGAAGATATTGTCTTTCACTACTGTGTATCAAGAACATTTCAACTAGAATGTTAATACTACACCACGTTTTTCATTGATGCCAGCATATTTAATCAACACCATCTGTAATTATTTTTTTTTCCCTTCCTAAATACATTGGTTTCAGAAATTGTCCATGAGCCCATTGCTGGGAATGAAGTAAAGGAGATATATAGTAAGATCAGATGCACTGGGAACCTTAGCCGTATGCTAAGTAACATGCTATGTAATTTATTTTTGTCGTGATTACCTACTCAAAACCTGGTTGTGTATATGCTATTTCTACTTGAAGAGGGATTAGCTTGTGCATGGACCAATTTTATAGCATATTGGATCAGATTGGATCCAAATTAAAATCAGAAGTTTATTTGATTCTATGAAAAAATATATCTAGTACTAGTAAATTCAATAATAAGACAGGACCTAGTTTTTTGAAACTGTAGTAAAAGAACATGGACTTTCTCTAAATCTAGAAAGTCTGTTTAGTGCTTCTCTTATTTAGGCTTTACAGTGGTTCAAGGATACATAGATTTTTTTGAATCTCTTTCATCATGAAGGAAAGTTACCAATAGCTTTTGTAGCAGCCATTAAGTTTATACAGAGCCTTCTCTTGCCCTGAGCACTACTCAAAATGAAGGCTAATACTTTTGCTCATTAATGAGCCCATAGAAATCACTAATATATGATTTTTATTACCTCTAAAATTAAAAAATAATTTCATTAAGAATCATTTCCTTTTTTAGTCATAATCACTGCAATATGTAAAAAACTGTCTTTCATTTTAGAGTGTCCATCTTGTCAGGTTAAGTCCTCTGGACAGGATTTTCACCAGGTCACCCATGAATAGCAATGTCTTTCTCTCCTGTTATCTGACATGTATGTGTCATACCAGACATCTCATAGACCTTTTTTTTTTAAAAAAAAAAGAAGCTCCAATAAAATGATTTTAAAAATTAAATTGACCTCTGTGATTGTCCTCCAGTTATAATTAAGATCTTGGTGAACCTGATCAGTGGAACTCAAACTAAGTCCAAGGTCTAACACTGTTTTGAAAACTGTTACTGGCCCACAATGAGATAAGTATAACATTGAAAGTAAGCTTTTATTTATGCCAGTACAGACTGATATAAATTCCACAGATTAGGCATCAATGTAACACTGGAGAGATTCTGGATGAGGGGAGTTCTCATGGCTCTGATGCAAGACCATGAAATTGCACTGTCTTGCTAGCCAGATGATAGCAAACAACTTATGGCAATGCATGTAAATTGGTATAGGGAGTATTTGCCAGATCAATAGCTGCAAAACCAAGTTCTGTGTAAAATTAGTTCCACATAAGATAACATATCTGGAATTAGTGTTTGCAATTGGGCCTACTATCTGATTAAGATTATTATAATCCACAAATTTACTGTTAGAATTTATTATTATAATTCATCCACCTTTGTATAAGAAATACACTAAGTTAAATAGAAATGTGGTAAGGATCCTCATCTTTGCATTTTCCAAGTTTTTAATTATATTAATTTCTGCATTCTCTAAACTATATGCTATCATTCAGTTCATTTTCTTGATAAGAGTAATTTATAGAATTTAATACAATAAAGCTAGGATGAACATTTAATTTGTTGTACACACCTGCAAAACTTTCTCTGAGTAAAAAGGTTTGTGGTAATCCATCTAGACACTAGGGTAAACTGAGTTTGGCCATATTGTATGAAAAATGAAAAATGTCCTTTAATCCACAGGTCTAGGAACCAATGTTAGGATTCTAGCAGCATAACTTATACCTGTTCCAACTATGCATTTAAGGACTTACGAGAAAATTACCCGTGGGTCTGCAAGTCCACTGTACCGCTTTGAGATAGCCCTCATGTCTAAACATTTTTATCTTTTGACTATCATAGGCAGTGTTATTTTTGAAAAAATTTCACTTTATTAATATCTATAAATCCTCAAAAGTTCTGAATAATTCCCATTTGCTAATAGTATGTCACCTTTAGAAATCGTCTCAGCCCCTTTAGAAATAGCCTTGGAATCACAAATATGGTTTGTGTTGTCAATGTTGGTGGGTCTTTCTAAGGTAAAACCTAGCCTCTCATTGAATCAAGGGATTACAGAATTTTGAGTAAACTAAGATATAGAAATTTCTTAAGAGTTGATTACTCTTCAGTGTGACAATATATAACATTTCTCTCAAGCCAAAGATATTTTCTATAATTATATCAAATAATATTTTAATATACTGACTTCATATTTTATTGCTAGTAATACATTCATCATTAGTCGCCTATTACAAAGATGGTATCAACTGAAGTATTTTGATTGCTACTTAATTCTTGCTGCCTATTTTATTTATGCTTTTTTTTTTTCTTATTTTTAAGTACTAATTTTTGGTGTCTGTTTCTCCGGATATAATTATACTAATGTAAAATCATGTCAGCCATCTCAGTAATGCCTTTCTCATCGTCCTTTATGATCTTTACACCATCTATGGCAGAGTTATGTGGATGGTGTCACAACCCTCATTAATGCATCTTAAGCTATGCTGAAGTGAGTATACTCTTGACCTGTTAGAGGATATATCAGGCATATGCATGTGCCAATAGCTCACAATAAATACGCTTCAGCATTTCTACCTTCCTAAACTTTGGGGATTTTTCTTTTCATTATTCTAGAACATTTTTACTATTCCATCCTAATTGGATCAAGTCAACACAATTTAAGATCAAGTTTCAATCAATTTTCAAACAGTTCGAGTCATCTCCAACTATACAAGCTAGCCTTTTCAATCTCAAACCATTAAGTATCCCAAATCAATAGGATTCAACCTGTATAATATATTATTTTATTATTAGACTAACATGTTTAGAATTCATTCATGAAATGTATCCAGGTTTCTGCTGATATAAATTAACTAAATGTTTCAATATTTTGCAGCCTTAGCTCTCTCTACAGGTTTAGACATGGGGCTTATTCTCTAGACCTCACTGGAATTGACTCTAGTTTATGTGTATAAGCAGCAAGTTGATGAGGAGGCAGGTCTTACAAAACCAGGCACCCCTTTTTTTTTTAAATCAAATTTGGGAAGTTTTCAGTCATTTTCAATTTATTTTGTATTTTTCTCTCTTTTTTTTCTCTTTCTGCTACTCTCACAGATCTTAGGCTTTGTTCATTTTTTCACTCCTTTTCTTTCTGTTTTCAGATTGGATGTTTCTCTTAGTATATATTTGTTATTGTTTTGCCTGTCTTATAACTTTGCCATCGATGTAGTGATGAAAACCAGACATTTTAGATCATACATTAAGCAATTCTGAATTATGGGCCACTGATTTGTTGGTATTTGTGCATTCGTTAATTTTTTCAGTGATTTGTGTGGGCTAATTCAATAGAATCTTTTTTCCTGCAGTGAGGCCAATTATGTTGCTACTAATCTCTTTTTGTTTTTATTTCTTGTTTTAATTTTTAAAGTCTGGCTTCCTAAAGGCCACTTCTGGAGCAGCATAACTTAGTGACTTCCTAACAATTGGTCGCAGGTTGTACTTTATAACCTTGAGCCAGTAAGGCACTCATTATTTGTGATGCTCTGTGTGTGGTTTGGGGAATTCATTTAAGTTTAGTCACTTTAGAAGTCTTCTCAGTTTTCACATTCTTCTCTTGAAGCTGTCATGTTCATCCAGTCTTATAGGTAGTTGGAGCCTCTCCAGTCTCTCCTGAACATGTGTGCTGCCTTGTACCTGTGCTCAGACTTCCAGAGCACTAGGAACATCTTGGAGCTTATCAAGGCCCACTGTGTCTCATTATCCAGTTTTCCTGTTGTGTTTTTGTGGCTTGGCTAAGCTTTTGCTTTTACATTTACAAATACTTGACCTAACTAGTATCACAATTTTAGGCAGATGATGTTGGCCTTCCCTGATTGTTTGCACTGAGATTGTCAATTATTTTTGACATTCCTGTTCTCCCCATCCGGCCAGCCCTTCAAGCAGGATTATGGAATCTGATGGCCTGCACATCCCTGGTATAACTAATGTACTGTTATGCTTAGTGGTGAATAGCTGCGGACTCTGGCTAAAATATCATGAGATCCCACTATTTCCATCAGGGTTCAGTAATTCCTTTTTCACTCACCCTGCCCTAAGCGTGAAGGGATTTTGCTCCAATATTTGTGGGATACTAATGGTACTCCTAGAGGTAAATCTCACAGTATTGTAGGGGCTAGTTTTTTAATTCACAGACTTGTCCATGGAGCCTCTAGCAATTCATTAATTGCGGTTCGCAGCACTGGTTCTGGAGGTGACTCTCGTGCTGGTAAGCCATGAGTATATTCACAGGGCAGCTGTTTTTCCTGTGTCTTTCCCTTCCTTGTGGATCTAAGGAAGAGTTATTGGTTTGTCAGTATGTTTTGTTTTCCACTTTGTTAGGACAGAATGGTGACTTCCGAGATTCTCACATTTGAACAGGAAACTGGAAGCTTCCAATAGTATTCCTTGGATAAAGAACAATCAATATGTTCCATGCTGTATGCTTTTGTTCAGTTTATAGGTTCCAGCAATGGTTATTTTTTTTTTTTTTTAATTTACTGTTCTTATTAAGGTAATGATATACTAGTGTTCCAGAGAATATTTTCTCTCATGCAATATATATTTCAACCTTAGAATTCTGATTCAGGTCTAATGTACATTTTCTGTTTCTACTAAACATTTTGACATAGAGGATAAAGTTCTAATAAATGTTTTAATTAAGTTCTAATAAGCCTTGTCTCATAATTTAAGTTTGAGGTTGAGTTTATTGATTTATATTTTTCCTATTACCTTTTCCTATTCTTTGCATGGCTAATAGATTTTATTGGATGCCAGACTTTGTGCATATTACCTTCATATGTGCTGGAGCATTTTTAATCTTATATTCTGAACATTCTTTCTGCTATGTAGTTAAGGCACTTGTAAATAGTTTGGTACGTCTAGGTCTTACTTTTAATATTTGGTAGGTGAGACGGCCATGCTTAGTCTAGGGCTAGTTATTTCTCACTCCTGAGGTACAGTATTACTTTGTATAGTCTATCCAGTATTCTCTAAATCAGATTTATTTCTGGCTCTGAGTGTCAGACACTATTACCACTAATTTTGGAGTGCTTTCTTTTTTTTTCTTCCTTTTCTCTTGATATTCCACCTTGTTGCATGGGTCTCCCCAGACTCTCAGATTTCTCCCTTCACCTCTGGGAGTTCACCAGGCATCGCACAACTCCTCTGCCTTGAACCATGGACTAGAACCTCTCAAGAGAATTATCTGGGAAAACACATGGCTCAGCTAATTTGTTTCCTGTCTCTTAGAGTTTCGTAGTTCTTTGTTGCCTTCTGTTTCAGTGTTTTGAAAAGTATTTCATTTATTTTTTCTCTTTGCTGCTTATATCCAGAAAGGGAGGAAGTTCCTATAGTCATTTTTCAAATCCAAGTAACTTTTGCTAAGTAAATTAAAGTTGATTTTACTTGATAAGGAATCTAATAAACACTCATATAAGCAATGAATAATAAAACTGACAACAAAAATTTTATCTGTTATTCTTTTACATTAAGCAGATAAAACAATTTATTTCACAGACTCACAATAGTTCAGGACCAACTTATCCATTAGGCCAGAGTGGTTAGGCCTATGATAATTTTAGGGCCCACAGAAATGCTTTAATATCTGTTAAAATCAAAGGAAACAAATGAAATTTCAGGTTGAAAAAAACATCTCAATATGTAATCTTAATGTATTTGTCATTAAACTAGTAAAGCTAAAAAATATAAATTTATCTGTGTGTGTTTTCTTTTAATGGAAAAAGGAGATCATAAAGACAAAAATGCCCATGGCCCATGAAAGCCACAATGAAGACCTCTACTACTTCTTGCTCTTCTCCATTGTTTATCCTAGAACTTGGCACTTTATGCACTTTCTTTCTACTCAGAGACAACTTATTTACATTGATTTCTACAGTCAAGTGGATAAACTATTCAACATCCTGATCTTTCATTTGCCTGATTTTTTTTTTTTTTCAATACTAGTGGTATCCAATTTTAATGTACCTCCGGAACCCATTCTCATAATCATAACTTGTCCCTTGGAATTATTCAGAAACACTCCACAGTTCTTCATTCTTAGATATTATTTCCAATTACTCTATTAATGTAATTTTGTTATTTACACTGTTCTTCAACCACTACTTCCTTAATTTTAGTCATTAATCTCAATTAATTTTGTTTTCATTTCTTTCTTTCGTTAGACTATTTTCTGTTTCTTCAACTATTTTTCTACAAATGTGTTCAAGTATTATATATATATTTCTAAATCACTGTAATTATTTGCCTACTTTTATCTTTTGCCAAAGCCCGTGAGTGCTGTTAGAAAAAATAACTCATATAATTGATGTCAGCACACATTTTTGGTGTCCAATTTTAACTGATCCTTCAAAATTATCTTAAATTTGTCTACAGCCATGCTACCCTAAACAAGCCTGATCCCATCTGATCTCTGAAGCTAAGCAAGGTTGGGCCTGCTTAGTACTTGGATGGGAAACAACCTAGGAATACCAGGTGATGTAGGCATAAAAAATAAAAAATGAAAAATAAGGGATTGTAAACTGACAATGTCCTTGCAATACGTGAGGTCAACCAATGGTTGCCTTACCTGAAACAAAACCAAAACTATCTTAAAGTCATACTATTTCTCTAATCTCATCTGACATTTACTCTATGGGGCTTTAGAAAGTTTCTCCAATCTAGATACTAAAACTCTGCCACACCCATTTTCACATTCAGCAAATGAGGAAGGTGATTTAAATGATCAAGTAGAAGCTCCTCAGCTTCTTGATCCACCATCTGTTACAGCATTTGCACATTCCTGTAAACTTTCCTGTAAACATAGAAGCCATACCCTTTCTCTTACATAAAATCAGTGCCTCCATGAGTAAACTTAATGAAGTTTTGAAGAACATAAGTACTGCTTATGAAATTTAGTATACATACAAATCACTGTGGATCTTGCAAAGAATATAGATTGGGTGACACTTCAGATTCTGTGTCTCTAATGAGCTTTAGGATGATGCCTATGCTTCTCGTCCACAGAACACATATGTAAAAATAGCTTAAGATTTTTGTCCTACTAATTACCCTTCTTAAAACTCTCTCACTGTTTTTTTCTACTTTACTTTTATATATGAATTGAAACGCAAGCTGTCATCTTACAATTAGAAAAATACTTCACTCATGACAACTCTACTTAAGTATTATCTATTTTATCCTTTTTCCAGTAAACTTCATATAAGTGGAATCTATAATTTTCCTTCATATTTCTTGCTTCTTAGTTATTTTCATTATATTACAGTCTGATTTCTATTTGAATGATTCTACTGAAACTGGTATTGATCTAATTTCTAAAGAACTTAAAAATTCTAACGTAATGGATAATTTCCATCATTTTCTTATTTTCATTGTTACTATATTTTATTGTTGATATTATTGCCCAGTCTTCCTTTCTGGGTATTTTCTATGTTTCCTCTAATTCTATTTGAACATGCTACTATTTTATTTATCTTTTGGGCACTACCATTCTGCTGATTTTCCTGTTTTTAGCTTTTAATTAACCCTTGTCTTCACATTTGAACATTGTTCCAAGGTGACAATCATATGTATTTTAGTTACTATCTGTATGTTTAATTTTTCTCATATTTTTATCTTTAGTTAATATATATTTTCTTTACTGTAAATCCATAAATTAAACTACCTACTAAAAAATACATTTGAACAGTTCCTGATGGACTTCATCTTAACAAGCCCCAAATCTGTTTTTTTTTATTTTTTTGTGCTTCCCATCTCAGGGAATGCCTTTGTGTGTGTGTGTGTGTGTGTGTGTGTGTGTGTGTGTGTGTGCTTTTCATCTCAGAGAATACACAAACTGGCAATTCAAATCTCACCATCTACAACTCTAGGTATCATTATTACAAAGACAGCCAATTGGTTATGAAGTTCCATTGATTCTTTCTCCTAATTATTTGTTAAATGCATTCACATTTGTGCATGCCACCAGCCATTTATTCATTTGCATCACCATTATTATTTTTTTTCACTTGGCTTCCCATAACCATTTCAAATTCTTTTTACTGCTGTCCTTTTGTCCCACAATATATATACTTAGTGAAGACATAAAAATGTTTCTAAAATGCAAATATCTCCATTTCGCTTGTCTGCCTAATAGTGCTTAAGAGCTTCTGTTACCCTCCAGAAAAAGTGCAAACATTTTAATGTGGTAGATATATATTCTTTTACAAACTTGCTCATGTGTATCTTCACAGTCTTTTATAGACTACTATTACTTTGTGTTAAATTTACTGTGACTTTTCTACTACTCTCCAAATGCGTCACTCTTTATCTTTCTTTCTAGTGACTACTGTGCTACTCTCCTTTCCAGTAACTCTCTTTTATTCTTTTACTTATAAGACAAATTCCTCTCATCCTTAAGAGCGTCTGAAATACCAACACCCGTATTGTGCTGTCTTCTTCCTCTGTTTCCCCATATTCCCAATAATACATTTATTATAACATGTTTTACATAGTGATGCTAATTTACTTGGTTGTAGCTCTTCTGTAAACTTTTTGAGAACAGGGAATATGCTGTAACATTATAATCATGGCTAGCATATAAACCCATAAAAAGTATGAGTTAAATTCCTCTGGTAAAGAAAGATAAAGGAAAGAAGTTCTCCAATAAAATGTTATCTCTCATGAGTGTTTATGTGGTTTTGTTATATCCACTGAGTCTGGAGCTGTTTTCTCTATTCACCAAATCAGTATTGGAATACATAGATACAAATTATTGCTGATAGTTCTGAATTGATTCTCTTACATATCACCTACAGCATTACTATATATATTCAGCAAAAATTAGATTGGGAAATTTTTTTAAAATAATAGCCTAGAATTAAGATTAAAATATATTTTTGGAATAACATATAGAAAAATATGAAAAGATACTATTTGTCAGCTTTATTAATAATCAAACATTCGTCATTAATTGATTATACACAGCCATTTACCAGTGCTTTGATATCACAGTTAACCTATGGTTCTTTTTAAACTTTATACAAATAGAAACACAGAATGTGCTGTTTTATACCTGGCTTCTCATTCAGCATTATATCTATGGCTCATCCATTAGGTGTATATCACAATTTTTAGTTTATTTTCATACTATACAGTACTGTAAGGATTATTCTATAAACATAACACATTTTCTTTAGCCATTATACTATTCTTTAACTTCTTTTTATTTGTTTTTTCCTAGATATTGACTATAACAACAATACTATTATGAACATGCTAGTATATGTGTTCACATGTTCATAATAGTATTGTTTCATAATAGTATGTTGTTAAATATGTATATATGTACACATATATACACACACACACACATATATATATATATACACATATATATTCATACACATATACATATATATTTTAGATGAGTAATGTACACATTTTAGGGGGAGTGTAAATAGGAAATGAAATTATTGGTCATAGAATATGGTATGTTCAAACTTGGTAAAAATACCATGACATTTTGTAAAGAGGTATCTCTTTTCATATTTGCAGCCTAGAGTCACCATTGCTCCACATTGTCGCTATGCTTGATGTTTTTAGTCTTTGTATAATAGTATTAATTGTTAAGTTTATTATATATCTTTCCGGTATATAATTAGATTGATAATCTTTTCAAATGCCTGTTAGTCATTTGCATACCCCCTTTGTCAAGTGCTATGTAAGTCCTCAATTTCTATTAGTATTCTGTCTTTTCTATCCTGATTTGTGAAAGATCTTTATAATATATTTATTAAACTTTGGTTATATTAACTTTTCTATCTAGATTCGTGGCAATCATTGATCTTTTTACCATCACTATAGTTTTGCTTTTTCCAGAATATCATATAATCATAATCATATAGGGTGAATTCTTTTCAAACTGGCATCTTTCACTTAGCAACATGAATTTAAGATTCTTCCATGTCTTTTCATGATTGATATCTTCTTTTTATTTCATCATATGAATCTGTAAAAGAACACCTTGGTTGCTTTTAGCTTGATGATTATAAATAAAATCATTGTAAACATTCACATACAGGTTTTTGTGTGGACATAAATTTACAAAATGATTTGTGTAAATGTTAAAGTGTGTGATTGCTGGATTATATTGTAAAACTACTTAGCTTTCCAAGAAATTGTCAAATGTTCTTCAAAGTGGTTCTACCATTTTTAATTCCTATGAGCATGAATGAGACTTCTTACCACTACATATCCAGCAATTGGTATTTTCACTTTTGGGGATTTTATCCATTCTAATTCAGAGATATTGTTAAGAATGTGATAATGTGTTTTTTTTTTTTTTTTGCATACAACAAACTGGCTAAATTCAATTATCATTTAATGCATCTATTAGATTAGTTGTTAATGTCTCTTTTTATTTATGTTATCCTGAAAACAAACATGAGTTTTCTAAATATGGAATCAGACTTATTATTACTTGTAGTAATAATCTCATTAGTTCCCTAAACACTATTCTTTCCTTTAGGGCAACCCAATGAGAGCCAGAGGGTTAATAGTGCATATTGCAAAAAGGGATTTCTGATACCACCCATCAGAAATCCTCAAAATTTGAATCTAGGACTTTATATAGAAATTTGTATACATATGCTCACCTTTCCTCCAGGGAAGGGAAATCTAAATTTTCCAATATAAAGGAATCTTCTGAAGGAAGAAAAAGGGAGGGTCCCTAGTTTACAAATCTTTGGAATGTACAGGAATTGCTCTGAGTTTCATCCCCCTTTTAAATGTAAACACATATCTGTGGGAGAGATAAATCTTTTATCTTTCCAGACAATGACTCTTTAACTTCCTAGGCTTGTCTCTTAAACTAGGTACCAGATTTCTTTCCTTAGAATACAACAGCTTAACTGTGCAGAAACAAGAAAATATTCATACTACATTTTTATCACATTGCCTTTTTATGTCATTAGATTATTTTTTATTTTCTCTTTGTATTAACTGAGAACATTTACAGTTTTATTTAGTCTAACATTCCTATTTATTTTATGTAGTTTTCTTGTTATAAGAAACTGACTAGGCTGTTTAATACAATATGGGGTATAATGGGTGGTAGGGCTCCATCTTGGTTCATTATGTTTTCAGACGAAAATACCTCAGCTTTTGTCTGTTAAGTAGTATAACATTAGAGGTGATTCATTTTTGTAGAAACCATTTATTAGAAGTGTCCTCTTATTCCTAGTTTGCTATGAGTTTTTAACATATATAGATGTTAAATATTATCAAATGCATTTCTGCATGTATTAGATTACCATATATTTTTCATTTTTATTGAGATGAATTATATTAATTTTTCAAATGTGAAATCAATTCTAGACTGAGAAATCAATGCCATAACTCTCTTTGAATGATGGTAGATATATTTTGCTATATTTTGTTTAGGAATATTTATGTTCATGAGAATTATTGTCTTGCAATTTTTCATTTTTTATAAAGTCTTTGTCAGTGTTTAGGAACAAGATTATACTGAATTCAGATAACGCTATTGGAAATGGCTTTTCCTTTTATGTCCACGGAAGAGTAAGTAACATTTTTAAAATAGTACAAATCTTCAGCAAGATTGTATAGCTTGGGAGATTTCTGTGAATAAATATTAATTGAATCTTTAATTACTTAAATAGACATAGGGACATTTTGATTTAATATTTCTTCATGTTGGCTTTGCAATTAATTTCTCTAGAGATCTATATCTTTTATCAAAATGATAAAAATTATTAGCATAATTTTTAAATTATAAATCATATATAGATTTAATATATGTAAAATTTGTAGGGTGTGAGTTTCTTATAACTATGTATGTCTCTCTTTCTCTCATTATTTCTTCATTATAACTTCTATATTTATAAATATTTTGATTAGAATTGTCATTTCTATTATCTTCTATTTTATTTTATTACTTTGTAAACTTGTGAATCGTTTCAAATAGAAAAATACAGAAAACGGCAAAACTTTATGTTTTTAAAACATTTTCTATTTGGAGATCTTGAGTGTGTTAATATGATTTTCTGTCTTAATTACAGAGAATATATTGGGGAGGACCAGAGAGGTGTAGGAGTCGAATTAGGATGCAAAAAGTAATATTTATTAAATGACTTTGACAATACTCTGTAACTGATCGTTCATGGGGGATCTAATTGTATACTTGCTGAAAAGGGGAAATTGAAAAAGCATAGAATTTTAAATGACTTAGAGATAATGATTTTATAGGGAACATGCCAAATTGATACTTTATTGTGATATCCATGACATTGATATCAAATAGGTAGTCAATAGGGAGAAATACAAGTTTGTGTTACAGAGGAGACATTAATTTGGTAGACAGTACCTGAGTTGAAGACTGGCTTCACTTCTTACTACATATAAAATATTGGACAAATGTTTAGTTCTTTGAGTCTAAATACCCTTTTACAATGATAGAGAATAAATGACACACATTTCAAATATTTACCATAAAAAAATACATAGAGAACAAGAACTTGCTTAGAGTTAATAAAAGTGCAATAAATGTTAGTTCTTAATATGTCAGCATAATGATTTTGATGATTATGGAATGCACATTTCATTTTTGCTAAAAATGTAAAATTCATGTCAAAATTTGCAGTAAATATTAAGTTTTCATGAAGAGAAACAGTATAATATTAATCTTTTCAAATTCTATCAATTATGTTGATATGATATTAATCATATTAATCTATTAGCTACTGTTACTCATAAGACCTTACTGTTTCTTCTAACAGTTATTAACTTTTAACCTAGTTTGAAATGATTTAAAAAAAGTAACTTTAAAAAGAATAGTAATATAATGACCTCAGTGATGTTGCTATTGTGCAGACATTCTTCACTGATTTTATATGTAGCATATACAATGGTGTTTGTGCAACAAATAAATAGATTTTGCATGTAGAGATAGCTAAATAAGTTAATAGACACTGTAAATTAAATTCAGAACAAGTCTAACCAATAAACAAGATCTGCTGCCATTCCAGGTAAAGTCCTGCTGACAGTCACTTAGTTAGTGACTTGTGAATCAAACTAAAACAAATACCCTCATTAAAGTCATTGATAAACAATGGCTTAAAGAGTACTAACATATATAAAAGCTTCTACTGAAGGGTTCAAAAGGGTTGGACATATTGAATTTTAATTGATTAGACATCAGTTTTTTCTTAAGGACTCACACCTTTAAGTCTTCAGTGGTAGAACTATCCGAGGCCACTCTGTGTTCTTTTCTATTTTGCTGAAAAACTTACCTTACACGCATTTCTGTTCCTTCCAGAAAATGTGGTAAAATAATATAATAAAATTTTTATTTTTTGATATTTTGTGTTACTTTTCTATAGGAGTAAATATGCCTGTTATATTTTTATGGATTTCTGATATTGTCATGTACTTGGGAAATAAACTTTATAACAGTTAAGACAATTATTAATATTTGTGCCAGTCATATGTAAGAATGTCATTTATTTTAAAGGAATGTACTCTACATATCCATGAAGTAATTATTCTCCATATCTCCTTATATTTAAGTTATTTAATGTAAGTGCTATAAAGAAATAAAATTAATTCTGTGACATAGTGTGTAGATCATAGAGTGAGAAGTAGTCAATTGCCCAGAATACTTTTAAGAGCAGTCACACATATTAAAAATGCAAAGGGCTTTGACTTCCAATCTCAGTGAAACTGCATGTGTTACCGATTTAAGTTTAGTTTTAGATACCTTGGATGTAACATCTTCAAATGGGATGATAAATGTGCATATACCTTTAACATTCACATAAATTAAATTTTCTTTGTCCCTAGAGATAACTTACTATTTTTAAAAATACATTATTACTCTAAATGTGAATATTTTCATCCCATGCCCGTGATGTTTTAATGAAACAAATTGCTGGACATGTTCAGAGTTAAATTAAGAATACTCAGTTTTAGAGTCAAATTAAGAGTACTCTTGAGCATATTGTGCCTGTTCGGCCATCACATATTTCACTTATTTGTTCTTTCATGATGATACTTGTTGGTTACACTCCTCCCCTCCTTAAGAATGACACATAATGGACAACCTTGGATATGTAATCCTATAAATGTTTTGATGACTTTTTTGAGATGCACACTCAGGAGTAGGCTATTTGGATCAGGGATCAACACATATTTATTTCCACTAAATACTGTATTTTTTCTTAAAATTCCACATTGTTCACAGTGCTACCTACAGTTATAAAAATTCTTGTTTTCCCACATTCTTAGAAATTTTTGTTTTATTGCTTTCTTAATAACACATTTTAATATGTATTTTTTACCTTTGTCATTTTATTGACATAGTGGTATTCTAATTTTTAAATATCTCATAGACACAGTTGCCTATCTGTATATGTCTGTTTCAGAGTTTAATTTGCCGTTACATACATACTTTCATGTGAATTATAGAATGAATTTGAAGAATTTCTTAGAAAATAAAACCAGAATTTTAATTGGGATTTTATTGAATTGGTGGATTTGGAGGGAGAAGCTAAATATTCATTTAATATCTTTCTGTTGCTAAACATTGAATATTCAAATATTATTTAATTTCATTATACACACTGAAAAATTTTTGACATGAAAACCATGGCATTCTTTTAGTTTGATTTCTGCGTATTTTATAGATTAAACCACTACACTGAATAGCAGTTTTTTTTTTTTCTGTAGCTTACAGTTGTTGATATTTTTGCTATTGATTTTTTTAATGTATTTTTATATCTGGCCATCATGTTGAATTCAATTAATTTTGATAACTTGTCTGTTTTTCATGGCATTTCTATGTATGGTGGTATTAATTCGCAAATATTGGTATTTTGATTCCTTCTCTTCTGATTTCTCTTTTACTTACCTTTGACATTGGGTGATCCAATCATATGTAATTTCCAAGCCTTTTCTTTTGGAATGGTAAGTTTATTCAGAACAAGATTATGCAGTCTTCTGTCTATAAAAACAAACACAGAAACAAACACATGCACACATAAGCTGACAGCTGAGATCATCAAATTTCAGTATATGTACTGTCAGACAATCCATTTATTTTCAATAAGTGATGGCACCTCATGTTTTATTACTGTTTATCTTTTACTATTTGTCTACCCACTATTCTCTTATCAAGGGAGCTGTTATTATCTAATTCCTAAGACTTTTTGAAGTTCTTCCAAGTGGATAATTTGTTTCTGGGCTTCCTCCATTGACAGTTAAAATTTTGGGTTTAATTTAAATACTTGAACATTTTCTACTTGTCTCTTGGCTTGTAACTTGTATACACACACATATACGCATATATATGGGTTATATATTTTATTAAATTTATTGAAGTGACTTTGATTAATAAAATTTTATAGGTTTCAAGTGTACAGTTCAGTAATACATCATCTCTATATTGCATTGTGTGTTCACCATCTGAAGTCATGTCTCCTTCTTTAACTATGTAGCTCACCCCCTTACCCTTTCTACATGCCCCTCCCCATTTTCTCTTTGGTAACCACCATACTGTTGTCCGTGGCTATATGTTTTAATGTGTTTGTCTTGTTTGTTCATTTGTTGCTTTCAGTTTTACATCCCACATGTGAATGAAATTATATGGTTCTTGACTTATTCTATCTGAATTATTTTACTTAGTATGGTATTCTCAAAATTTATCCATGTTGTCAGCAATGTCAGTATTTCATCTTTTTATATGTATACACACACATTACACACGCACACACACGCACACACACACACACACATCACATCTTCTTTATTGAATCACCTATGGAAGGCCACTCAGTTGTTTCCATCTCAGGACCACCATAAAAAATGTGCAATGAACACAGGGGTACCTGTATCTTTATGAGTAAATGTTTCCATTTTTTCTGGAAGATACCTGGAAGAGGGATTGCTAGGTTATGTGGTAATTCTAAATTTTTTGAGGAGCCTCCATAGTGCTTTCCTTGGTAGATGTACCAGTTTGCATTCCTATAAGCAGTAAATGAGTGTTTCTTTTACTTTACAAGCTCTTCAACACTTGTCATTTCTAGTCTTGTTGATAATAGCCTTTCTAACCAGTATGAGGTAGTATATCATTGTAATTTTGATTTGCATTTACCTAATAGCAGTGAAGTTGAGCATCTTTTTACATATCTGTTGGCCATTTGTATGTCTTCTTGGGGGAAGTATCAATTCAGATCCTTTGCACGTTTTTTGAGTTCTTTACATATTTTGGATATTAGTACCTTATCATAGGTGTTGTTTACAAATATCTTCTCCCGTTTGGTTGGTTGGTTTTCTTCATTATTTCTTTTACTGCACAGGCTTCCTTTCAGTTTGATGCAGTACAATTTTTTTTTAGTTGTTTTGGTTTTTTTTGTTTTGTTTTGTTTTTACTTTCCTCGATTTTGAAGTCAAATTCATAAAATTCATTCTAAGTTCAAGGCCCACAAGTTTATGGTTTATTCTATGTATTTTATTGGTTTAAGTCCTAGATTTAGGTCTTTACTATATTTTGAATTTTTGCATGGTGACAAATAACAATCTAGTTTTATTCTTTTGAATGCGGCTTTCTAATTTTCCCAGTACCATGTATTAAGCATGCTTTTTTCCCCTATTGTATGGTTGCTGCTCCTTTGACAAAAATTATTTACCCATATATATGTGTGCTTATTGCTGAGTTCTCAATCTGTTCCATTGGTCTATGTGTCTGTCTCTCCCCTCCAACCCCGCAATGCCATGTTGTTTTGATTATTGTCACTTTGTACTATAATTTGAAGTCAGGGAGTATGATATCACCAGCTTTCTTCTTTTAGTCTCAGGATTATTTTGGCTATTTGTGTTTTTTTGTGTGTGTGTGGTTTCATGCAAATCTGATGAAGTTTTTATTCTATTTGCCATTGGGATTTTGATAGGGATTGCATTAAATCTATATATTGCTTTAGGTAATATGGTTGTTTTAACTATGTTGATTTTTTTCAGTCCATGAACAGAATGCTTTCCACTTATTTGTGTCTTCTTCAATTTCTTTTAATAATGTCTTATAGTTTTCAGTGTATAGTTTCTTCACATCTCTTGCATTTATTCTTAGATAATTTTTAAAATTTTGTTTTAATTACAAAAAGGAATTTTTATTTATTTATTTATCTCTGAAATTTAATTGTTAATGTATAGGAATACAATAGGTTTTTGTACATTGATTATGTATCCTGAAACTTTATTGTTTCTAATAAATTTTTGGTGGAGCCTTTGAAAAGATTAATAAAATTGACAAACCTCTGGCTAGACTCACTATGAAAAAAAAGAGTAAAGAGAAACAAAATTAGAAATAAAAGAGATGCTATAACGGACACCACAACACAACAAAGGGTCATACCAGAATACTGTGAAAGGCTATATGCCATCAAATTCAATAACCTAGAGTATATGGATAAGTTCTTAGAAATATATAACTTTCCCATACTGAATCAAAAAGAACTGAAAATCTAAATAGACCTATCAACACTAAGGAAATTGAAACAGTCCTCAAAAACTTCCCAAAAAGTAAAAGTCCAGGACCATATGGTTTCACTAATGAATTCTACCGGACATTAAAATAAGATTTAATACATATCCTTTTCAAACTCTTCCAAAAACTGAAGAAGATTTTTGAGGCCATTCCCCTGATATCAGCATTCCCCTGATACCAAAACCTGCCAAGGATGGCCCCCAAAAAGAAAACTACAGACCAATATCTCTGATGAATACAGATGCAAAAGTCCTAAACTAAATACTAGAAATTGAATACAACAATGAATTAAAAAGATAATACATCATGATCAAGTGGAGTCCATTCCAGGAATAGAAAAATGGTTCACCACATACAAATTGATCAATGGGATACACAAGGTTAACAAAATAAAGAATAAAAATCGTATCATATTATTGGATGCAAAAACAAAGCATTTGACAAGATACAACAACCACTTATGATTAAAACACTCAATAAAATGGATAGATAAAGAGAAAACCTCAACATAATAAAGGCCATATATGACATACCCTCACCTAATATCATCACATTCAATAGTGAAATACTGAAAGCTTTTTCTCTAAGATCAGGAGAAGGCAATGATTCCTACTCTCACTATTCTTATTCAATACAGTACTGAAAGTCCTAGTCAGAGCAATCTGGCAAGAGAATGAAATAAAAGGCATCCAAAATGGGAATGAATATGTCGAATTTTCACTTTTTGCAGAAGACAGGATTCTTTATCTAGAAAACCCTAAAGACTCCATTGAAATATATTTACCATCTTCTATTGTTTTTGACCTTGAAGGTAAAAACAGAGACGTTATTGTCATTTAATATTCATAATTGAATAGAATTAACTGGTTTTTAATCCACCATTTAGATAAGAATTTACTAGACCTCTTAGGCCTTGTTTTTCCTCCATCACCAGAATCATTAATTAATCAGAAAAATTATTGCAGAGACCCCACATATTATTGTGGAAATCAAGGTATGGCCCTTAAAATGAGGACTACTATAATTACAGGGTAGTTATTTTAAGTATATAAACAAATACATGTTAGAGATTTATAATTTTGCTTACTCTATATTTCTACTCTGAAACTTAAAGGGAACCTCAGAATATTCTCTAAATTCTAATAAAAATACTTTAAAATTATTAGTTTTATAAATAATGTCAAAGGGAGCAAATAATGACCATATTAACCATAGTACATTTAAGTCTTTATTGTAGTTGGCATAAAATATTCCTGAATCAATGTTTCTTGAGACTTTTTTACATTTTTAATTATAAAAGTAATATATTTTCACTTAACAAATCAAAAATATAAAACTACATATTGAAAAGTAATAATCTCCCTTTATGTGTCATTACTCTTGATTATCTAATGTTTAGAATTTGCTCCACATTTTCACTATATCATCTAAACGTATGCAAATATATATGAGCAAAAATATAAATATGTTTAAGCATATGAAAAATTCAAAATACAAAGCAATATATAGTTTTACATACACATTATATATGTATACTCGTAAATATAAATACATTAAAATAAATTAAGAAAAATAACTGCGAATGTGTAGAGCCTGGATTCAAGAGTATCATATAATTTAGACAGGCCATTTTTTTCTAAAAAATATTTGATATATAAAGTGGCTTCCTCAAAGCCTTTAATGCCCAGTTCCTGTTAATGATAGCACTTAACTCTGAAACTGCATTGAAGGACAATACAATTGCTGTTTGAGAGAGCAATACTTACTTCAGTTCTGAGTTTAAGCTAATATAATATTCTTATGCAATAAATTTATGTTCTTTTACACTACTATTTTGAAAGAAAATAGAACATGAAAATTTTATAACCTATAAATATCTATTTATTTGAGAACTCTTTTTTAAATTTTAATTCTCCACCTAATAATTCAACTGAGAATATTATTTTATTTTTTTGCATTTCCATTTAGTAGTGCCTCTGTACTACATGTCTTTGCAATTGAATTCATTGTTAAGCTCATACATTCAGGATTGAATCATGTGCTATAGTTGCTTATTACAAGTGCCAGTCTTTCCTGAAATTTATTTAAATCGAAATTATCTAATCTTTTGGGAATCGCTATGGTGTTTAGTTGTTCCTGTTTTGTTTGAAATTTTTGATTTATGTCATTGTTCTCTCTGAATTTCTACATATTTTACTGGAAAAATGCACAAAACCATAAGAAGGAAGATTCCTGGTTTGCTTAGCGACAAGCTAATTTACAATACTAGTATCAGTGCTTGCATATAAAAACATAACAATAGCAGTTATACTGTATATTTTTAAAATAGCATGTAGCTCTTTAACATAGAGCACATATTTCTTTTACTCTTCATCAGAAACACAGTATATTTTTATCTATGGTAAAAATATATTATTATTGGCAACTCATAGCATTAATAAGTATTGCTCTCTCAAACAGCAATTCAACTTTTGTATTGTCTTCAATGCAGAATTTCATAGTTAAGTGCTATCATTAATAGGTACTGGTACATTACAAGTATCACAAAGAACAGCATTCTCAATTATATTTCTATTATGTTTTTAACAGAGATCTACTTCCTAAAATGGAAGTAGATACCTAGGTTTATTTAATTCATTTTCTACATATAACAAGATAGTTCTTTTCAAAATCAATTTAAAATTTGTTCTCAGAATACAGTGGTCATGGTTTAGATTTGTCATTAAAGTGACTGAATCAAAGTTGACTTTATAAGCAAAATATAATGATTTTAATGTTTCTATTGAAGACAAATTTAGTATTTGAATGTCACTAATATTTCCTGTCATACACTGTTATATCAGAGAAGAAAAACACTTACCTGAAATAATTTCTACACAGAAGCATTTGGAAAACTGACTTTCTCTCCTAAAATTTAATAGTAAAAAAGACAACACTGTTGGAAAAATGACTCATTGGAAAACAATCAGAAGTTGCTGTTTAATTTTTATATCTTGACTCTAGTTTACTTGTAATGGTTTAGTTTTTGCCTATATGAGTATAATACAAATTTGCTAATAATTCAAGAATACTTGATTTTGATTCAACAGGAAAATTTTCTGATGTGTTCTGATATGTTGTAAGGCATTTTTACCTTAGTCCACCCATCTATAACTATGAGCACATTTTTACTTGAAAAATTATCTTAACAATTTTTTATGATAACAGATGTAAGTAATAATAAACATTTCCTTCCTCAAACCTACCCAAGGAAGGGAATGATGATGAAAATACATACAGGCAGAAATAATTATACACTGATTTGTCTATTTAGAGATGCTTAGGAAAAATAGGATTAAGGGAATATAAGCAAATGCTCAAGAATAGAGGACCCGGCTAATGAGTGATAAAATTTATTTCCTTTGATACTATTGCTGCCTTTGGTCATAGCCATTCAGTTCATCATATCAGTATTTTTCTGTGAGTCTAGATAATGTAGCCCTGAAGTTTCCTGTGGCCTCTCAAATTCAAGATGTACAACATACCCTTTGGAATCAAAAAGAAAAATGAAAAGACATAAACACTTTCTGAGTAGTATAATCTTTTGAGACAACAACTGAATGCTATCTTCTATCTGAGGACTAGCAGGATTTGCATCATATGGGTGACTAAAATTATGCCACCATATAATCCAATCCAATCCACTTATAATTACTACTCAAAATATGTCTGCTGTGTTCTATCTTGAGTTCTTATTCTTTTCCACATCTTTCCATTTGACATATGAAAATTCTGCTGCAGTGTTAACAAACTTAGTTGCCTCCACATTTTCATTTACATACTAAATGAAACTCTCGCACTCTAGAGATGCCACTTCTTTAGCAGTCTTCTTAGTGTTTAGAGTCCATTCCCTTGATGCGATGAGTTTGGGATGATTTACTCCCATTGCACTTCTAAATCACTACTCTTCCATTTCTCACATAAAACCAGTATTCTTTTTAGTCACATGAAATTTTACTTTATAATCCTCTGTACAGATATTAATATCTAGAAAACTATCAAATCTTTAACAATCCACTAACACTGTTATTCTCTAAATCCAAATCATGCCATTAACATAAAAATGGACATTTTTGTTACAGCATGAAATTTGGCTGAAAATAGTCATTCTATGCTTGCTTCATGTTTCGCCTTTCAAAGTTCTTTTCCTCACTTGCCTTGACAAGCAATCATTGTTGGTCTGGCATGGGGTGAGGGGAGGGGACCCAGGTTTACCCCTGGTTCTTGCTTCTATGACGAGTGTAGTCTTTATATCCCGGCATGTTTAGACGCATTTTCCTGAATGAACTATCAGTTTTTCTTCCTGTCCATTGTATGCTAAGAGATAGATCATGTAGTGCAACCATACCAAAGTAACGAAACATTCTCAAGCAAAAGCAACTTTATTACTTATTTTATCAATCTGTGTTCTCATCTTCAGTTAGAATTTGTTCATAATTTTTTTCATGCTTTTAGAAATATGTTTTGTCATCTTTCCCCAACATTTTTATATATTATCCTAACAGATACCTAGCATGTCGTATTCCAAGAATGAAGAATACATGTATTTTATCATTACTATTTTTTCAGATAGTTCATTTTGGTAGGTACTTTGAATTATGTGGCTTTTAATCATATTTCACATGGTTATGTTACTTAGGTTTATCTAACTTTTTCGAATATACATACCAAGATATTATGTTTTATGTATTGCATTATGTAGTATGACTGCTTTGACTAGTTATTATAGTAAAGCTTTCAAAACTTATTTTTAAGAGAAAATTCCGATATAGCTCCCAAAGCAATGATAATATTCAATTTTAAGAAGAAATTAAATTATTTTACACTAGAATAGTTAAGCTGTGATCTGCCTGTCTAATTTTCAGTTTCTCCTTTGCATTAATTTTTGTGTTTAGCTGCCATTTCTTTATAAATTTAGACCTTAGTTTGCAAAATTCTAGACTAAAATGATAATAGTTCCTATCCTGCCAAGAAGTATCATATTGGAGCATTCTTTTAAATTTTATGATAGGCGGGCTGGATTTTGCAGGAACCATAAGGGAAACTGCATATCTTTGAAAACTTATTGGCAGGGACTGGACACAAATATAAGTTGACAAGTGATTTGTGGGGGGAAAACTGGTGGCATTGCAAAAACAAAAATAATTTACAAGTCATAGGAATTCACTGCATATGACTTGAGATCAATGTAAATCCAACTTTAACATGTTAAAAATACTTCACCACATACTGAGCACGTTCTAAAAAGAAAAGTTAAATTTTCTGAAATAATATAAAAATTGTTTTCAAGTAGTTGATTTGAAAGGATTATCAATGTTCTATGGATTATATATTGTAAATTTGCTAAGTGTAGGTGGATACCTATATCAGAAAAAAAAAAAAAGAAATGGATACATTTTGAGTACATCTGTATTTACCAGAAGTTAATTATACTTTTTGTTCTTATTCTTTTGGGACATGGACATTTTTTTTTTCCATATTTAGTTGTCTTACAAAATAACAAAGCTAAAATTTAAGTAAAAAATAATTTAAACAAATATATAAAATGTTACCACTTTTTTTTTTTTTATTTCACATTTATATAAGATGGACCTAAATGATATATTTTAGCTTATGGTAAAGGGGAATCAGCTGCTATAACTTAATTAGTTTGTCCTTCGCACTGTCAGCCTTAATTAGGACTCCACTAATTGATGTAGTATTCTTCCAGAGGGCTAAATAGAATTAACTTCTTTGAACTTGACCTGAAAGAATATACCATGAATTCTACAACTTTGGGAATTTAAGAGGCTCAAATTTTTAAATTAAGCATTTTTAAAAACATTTGGAAAAAATATAAATGAAAATTATTTAGTTTACAGAATATGATGCTTTCCCTTAATAACTCATCTTCTTTAACAAATATATTCTCATTAACTGTAAATTTTCTAGTATTTGCAAAATGTAGTGTATGTGAATATATTGATATAAGCTGATACGGACTATAATGCATACATTAAATTATATAAATCTACTAAATAAAGAAATTTGAGTACATCAGAACCTGGAATGACTTGTAATTAATCTCGCTGGTGTAAGATGTTTGTTGTTGTAAGGATATAATTATTGTCTCCCTTAGCTGAAAATAGAGAGTAAAGGACTAAATGGCAATGGCTAGATTCTTAACGAAGGTCACATTGCCTCACTAGCATCTTCTTTGATATTTATTTATGACTGAATCCACTCGAAAGTCAGAGAGCAAGGAAGGCACTTTATGTAATCCATAAAGGTCTTGGAGCAGAGTAAAGAGTGGAAAATGGTAAGATAGAAGATTTTGTAAAAATGGAGAATATCCCAATACAACCCTGCATCGGTTGATTATTCTCAAAATATTTACATACTCGATTTTTTAAAATTTTCAAATCTCAAAATCAAACATGTATAAATTAGTAGTTATGCTATGAACCTTACTCTATTTGTTGGTCAATATGTTAGTTTGCTGTACAAGCAGCATGCTGTTTTAATTACTATAGCTTTATGATAAAATCTTTTATCTGATGTGATTATTTCTCCTCTCTGTGCTCTTTCTTTCAGATGGATCCTGATTTTTTCCCATTTGTTTACACTTTTGAGGTGATATTTATTATAGGATTTGCATGCATGCTTTTTATAAAGTTGAGGGATTCCCTTCTATTACTAATTTACTAAGTTAATTACTACAGATTTCTGCCATGAAGTAGGGTGGAGAAGCTTGTGGCAGTACTGTATTCCCTATAAGGAACAGCAAAGTAAGATAAAGCATCAAATAGCTATCGAAGCTATAAGGACTAGCTAGACCAGCTAAGTTTCTATAGAAGAGAACTCTGCAGTAGTGACCTGTATCTGCTGGGGTGTCTCTCTCTCTCTCTCTTCTCTCTCTCTCTCTCTCTCTCTCTCTCTCTCTCCCTCCCTCCCTCCCTCCCTTCTCCCTCCCTCCCTCCCTCTCCCTCCCTCCCTCTCTCTCTCTTAGAGCCACCTATTCGTGTGCTGTGCTTAAGTTTAAACTTTAAAGTTTAATTTAATGTTCTTCATTTTTCCTTAGAGGAGCTTGTTACTGTCAAGAACGTAAAGGATCTGAGATTGTATCCTGTTTGAAAAGCTACCTGATTAGCCTGCCATACTTTCATAGATGCTTGCAGAAGACACAAGATACTTGGGTCAGAGACATTTTAATCATGGTACAGCAGGCAGCATGAGTGAGCTTCTTGATCATATTAGTTTCCCTTGCTCTCCTCCCCCAAGTTGAATGGGAGTGATTTAGAACTAGACCAGGTAGATGCTGTTGTCACAGTGGATTTGTGTGTCAGCCAAGAAACACTGAGCCTAAGGAACTTCTGAACATATAAGTGAGCTAGCTGTTGGCAATTCTTCCTATCCTTCCTTTCTGGAGAGAGATGTTATTTTTATTACTCTGGAAAGTAAGCAAATGGTCTCTAGTGAGAGAACAGAGTGGTCTTGATCTTTACTACTGAGCAAACTGGCTGTTAATGCATTAACATAAAGAATGGAAGAGATACATGAAGACATCTTCTAATAGTCACCCTTCGACATTCTATTTACCTATTTACCATGCAAACTCAACTCTTTTTGAACTTGAGGAGAGTTATGATTTTGAAAATGATTTTTTTCCCTTCATTTCTTAGAATGGAGGTTATGTTTCTTCAGCTTTCTGCATCCTAGGCTAAAACAAAACATTATAATCAGACTTTTTAAAGTTTAGCCTTTAGAGGAATAAGTATCCTCATGACAAGTACCCAACATGTACTTCCACTTATATGTGTGTTTACATGTGCATATGAATATGCACTTACACATGTATGTTTTTGTTTTCATTAGCATGTATTTTAATATTTTGAAATATAAAATTGAAACATATTATAGATATGAAAATTCTTTCCTTAATATTTTCAAATATAATGTGACCCTAATAAAAATGCCATCTGCATATATTTGGTGGTAGAACTCCATTTACAGCTCACAAGGAAATGGAAAAATATAGATATATCTTTACCTTTTCTTAATTTTTCTTAGGGCCATAAAACTATCCGAAGAAAATATAAGAAAATGCCTTGTAAATAAAATTTCTTTATGTTTTTAAAATCATTTCAAAATATTATAAACTACATATTTTCATATAAATTAAAATTTTCTCTTTTGGCATAGTTCCTATACAGAAAGCTAAATGGCAAGCAATAAACGAGGAAAATATTTGATAGCTGTGAAAAAATGCTCGATGTGAATAATATCTGCTAAGTACTACAAATTGATAAAAAAAATAAATAGTTCTATAGATATTGGCAAAAATATAAGAAGGCACACATATAAGATATATTGATGATCAATAATAAAATTTGTCAACTTTTCTATCATGTTAATGCATATCAGATATAATTTTTATCTTATATTGTCAAAATATAAAAGTGAATATATTTGTGATTTTAAAGCTAAGACAAATAAGTACTGTCATATACATTCTGAGCGAATATGAATTGGTAAGTCTTTTTTGAAGAGGAATTTTCTCAACATTTATCAAAATTTCAAATTTGTATTAAATATTGACTGAAATTCAGCTTGAAGCCCAAATAAGTTATAAGTGCATTTCCTCCAGATTTGCAAAAAAGATAAATTAAAATCTAACACAACCAAACTATGGCACATACATAATGCAGTAGGACTGTTCCTATATTGTTGTTAAAGCGTAATGTATAATCATTTTGTTTAACAGCTTTTCATTGTATAGTAAAAGTTGAGCTACTAATACCCTAAGACTCAGCAATTCCATTCTTTGGAATATATCATAAATTATACACCAAGATGTCCAAGAATATTTAGAACATTATCATAAGAAACTAAATCATAAATGTATAATTGAATTGTGGCAGCAGTATGCAATGGATTACTGTAAAGTAACTGCAACTATACACAATCAGATGCATGATTCTTAAAAATGACATATCGTTAAAGATGTAAGGCACCATATGATTCTACGTATGTAAATTTAAAAAACTGAACTAAGTGAACAATATTGATATGTTGAATAGACATGAATATAATTAATAGGTGGTAAAGCTCTAAAAAGGCATAATTATCACTAATATTAGGATGAGAGCAAACTTGGGAGGACAAAAATATGCCTTGGTGGAAAAGGTTACAGAGATAGTTTCTAAAGAGATACTAGTCTCGAAAAACCACACTATTTTAGACTCTCTTAACTGTGATCGATGTACTACTTTCAAATAAGATTAAAAGATGAAAAAATGTGGGGAAAATGCTGTTGTTAAATAGATAGAAGATGATGAGGCTATATTTTGTACTGCTCCAGATGGTAGATATAATCACTGGATGAAATTTGGAAGGAACATTTTTTTATTTTTTATTTTTTTCTTAGAAATAGGGGAAGTAGGGATGTAGTAACAGTTAGTTTTTTTTTTTTTTTTTTCCTGGCAGTATTTCATAGAAACTTTACAATACTACTTTTCTAAAAAAATTGAAATTCATGCCTCATCCATACTTCCCATAGTTCTGGCCTGGACTACTGCAAAAGCTTTCTCATTGGTCTCCTTGCCACTGTTCTTTCACTTAATATGATCCTTACTTTACTCATGTTTGCGGGATCTTAAAAACAATATCTCGGGTATTGTAACCACTACTAATATAATAAATATGTTACTATTACAAAAATAAAATTTTTAAAATTCTTTCTAGTGCCTAAAAAGATGGGCCACCATGATTTGTTTCTTTTGGAGAGTGTGAGGAAGGGAGAGAGAGAGAATAAGAGGAAGAGGAAGAGTGGAATGGGCAGGGGAGTTGGGAAGCAGAGAGAAATGAGAAGACTTAAATCTTTATGAGTTTTTTATATATTGTATTATGAGCATTATGTTTATAAACAGAAAAATTGGATACCATTTAGTCAACCACAAAAATATTTTGGAAGTCATGGGAATTTGACAGCAAACTGAATGGAGAAATATGAGTGTTTTTTAAATACTCATTTCAATTTATATACATCAGTAGTTATTTAGATATACTGAAAATATGCCCTTTTCTATAAGAAGTCAAACATTAAGCATGCTATTAGCCACACTGTGTTGATAATATGGCCATTCTCTCATAATAAAGGATGGCTTTTAGAAACAATGGAGCATGTTGGACAATTATTGACAGAATGAACAGTTCTATACCAATTATTTTAGAATCAGAATTGTTGATATTGGCAGTCTTTTTTGTATCCAGATGGATAATACTAAACTTGTCTATCAGATTAATTCATTTCATGATTTGAGGTAACATTTTATAGTTTTTCATCCTGACAAATATATTAAAATGTAGTTTAACTGAAAAATAATTTTCAAAAGTAATTTTTAATTATTGTATGTTTGTATGTGTTTTTGTTTTTTTATATTTATTAATGATTGAGCTCTACAACCTTCAGGCCTTTTTTCATTGGAATATGATTTTTCTGTCAAATTATGGTGATAGAATATGAGGTTTTAATTTGGAACTGGTCCCAACATTTTTAGCAGCAAAGCCTGAATATTCTGGCCTAGCTTAACCTCATTTGGCATATGCAGGCCAACTCTGTATAATCGAGATGATCTATACCTCCTTCTATTTATAACTGTGTATTATCGTAATATATCTTGCATACCTCATTTATCTCTCTAGTTCCATCATCATAATTTATTACTTGACTTTTGTTCCTATGTCTTTAATTACTTTATTTTACCAGTATATTATTATTAAAAATTCACGATAAAACTTATTTGGATGTAGCTTAAAATTTATTAGGTTTCACTTTTTCAAATATCCTTGTCAATGAAAGGCACAGGTAAAAAAAAAAAAAACTGGAAAAACATGAGGCTGTGAAAACGTGGTATTTTCTTTGAGAAATGAGGCTGTATTTGTATGTAACACATTATTGACACTAAAAAAAATTAAATAGTGTTGTTACATGGAACAGTCTTAAGTAAGCGGAATCAACATTTTCAAAGCACTATGTGTACATTAGTTGAAATATTGACAAATTTTACTAAATGGACTAATACAGTTCTAAAGAACTGACTTTTTTCCCTGTGTCTAATTCATTCGTATGGGAATATTTACTCCCAGAATGTAAATTCCTTTAAGGTGAGAGTCTATTCTAATTCATCTCCTTATCCACTTTAAAATCTAGCATGTCAGCCTATAAATCATGCAAACTAAACTAGTATTCTAAGAACTATCATTATTAGCGATAATAATGCAAATAAATTATAGCTATTGAGCTCTACAATGTGCTAGACACACGTTTTGCATGTCCTAATTAATTTAAAAGTCATAGTAACTTTATTAAGTAGATATCATTATCAATATTATTGTACTAAGTATGTTATGTAACATGTTGAAGTTGTATAGTTGAAATCTCAGTAAATTGTATGCTCATGCAATAAATGTAAAAAAAAAAAAAAAAAGAGTGAGAGAGAGAGAAGAGAACTCTTTGTAATTTGAGTTTCCAAAAGAGATTTAGAGGAGTTTGAACAATGGTAAATTGACTGTGTCAACTGGGCAAAAACTGGGCAAAGATGAGCTATCATTATCCTTCATTAAATTATATTTATTGACCTTGGCCAAAGTCAGAATAATAAGGAAGTAATAAAAAACTTGCTCTGACCTTTTTCTTGTTTGTAATTTCTTCTGAAAGTTTAATATTATTCTTCCTATAAAAACCTGTTTATAATTGGATTGATTTTTTTCAAAACCAATGCAGGTAATTATTTTTTGTTGTTTTTGTTCGTTTGATGAACTATAATTTTACTTAAATGAATAGGTGTTTCATCAGGTACATTGATTTCTTCAGTACATGAACACAGGAAATGATGAGATTTTTCAAGAAGGATGGCAAAACTACATGACAGTACTCAGCCAGAAGCTCATTGCTGTTTTCAAAGGAGTAAGAATTAAGATGCAGTTTTGAATAAAATTGATGTTGAAAAAAACTAAGATACTGTCTTTGACATTACTTCATATGTAAGTTAGCAAAAATAATTGAAGTGATCCTGAATGTGCTTATTAAATACTTGCATTTTTATTTCACAGTGACAGACTTGATCGAAAATAGAGGTATTCTGAATATCAACTTTTGAGTCTTTGTTATTATATAACTGAAAACAGTTATCTATTTTTAGCTATTATATCAATTATGCATTTTTAATCAGCTTATTGAAAGCAGATATTTAATTAAACTTACCTTAGGTTACCCTTATCCTGGAGCTATATAGCCCAGCGCACTGAAAAGCACATAATACTTGTTAATATTTACAGAAATGCTAAACTCTATTTGTTATTAGTAATTTGGTCTTTGTTAAACATTCAGTTTTTTTGTTTGTTTGTTTGTTTTGTTTTGTTTTGTTTTGCATATACAATTCAGGGATGAGATTTTAAGCATTCAATAAAAAAATATTGAGAGTAGATTTTTCTTCAAATTTATTTATTATACATATCACACACACTTCCCGCAGATAGATCTTGGTTTCCTGGTTTTATAATCCATTGAGAGTAGACATCTCTGATATCTAGTAGATATCTAATATACATAGGCCTCGATTAGTCTTTGTGGTTTCCTTCTATTCTCAATTAGCATTTGACATGGCATGACATTGTTTAATCTTAGGGCTTGGATTTATTTAGCAATTGTTTTAGCAGGCTAGTTTGATTTATAAGGTTTAGTTTTCTTCTAATATCAAATAACCATTCAATTAACTAATATTTCTTTTTATCCTCTTGGTTAAATATTGACATTCATTGAACTTGTTCCAAGTTAAAATTATTATTATTATACTTCACCTTCATGTTTGAAGTAAGGCATATTTTTAGCTCTACAGTTTCGATATACATTAACATTGAGCGATTACTTCGTAGAGCTTTATTAAACTTGAAGGGGGTTTGAGCCTTTAACAAACACTACTAAAATTTAGATGCAGACTTGTAATCTTTTTTCTCATTTATTTATTTTTGGTACATCCATACATGCAGACATTTTAAAGTATAGTTTGTTGGTCAACATGTTCCTTCACAATTTTTTTGATAGCTTGATTCTATTCAAAGTTTCATAGAATTACAAATCAATTCTGTAGGTCCTTACCTCCTTTTAACAGTTTTTATGAATTTAAACTTTCAAACTGTCAAGCAAGCAATATTGTGCATATAAATTACAAGTGAAATCAATGTACTTCTGATAGTGAAATGAAAATTAACAGTTAAAATTAACTTGAAAGTTAACCATCATTATGCTTTGCACTATCTAAATTTAAAGAATACATGTAAATGTAAATTATTATTGTTCATCTCTGTCTGTACAATTGCCTCATTTTAGTCTTCAATACAGAAACCTGAGTATTCTTATATTAAGACTTTAATTCAGATCATGGTATCCATCATGTTATCCTTCTGTATCAAATCCTTCCCGCACTCCCATCTCATTTTGTCTCATAAACATGTACAAGATTTTACACAATTTGGTTTCCTACACCTCTTTGAACCTACCTACTCTTGTTCCGGCCACATTTATTCCTTGTCATTTCCCCTTAAAAACATCTAGCAAACTCCCCACTTGGGGCATTTGCACTTTTTCTTTCCTCTGTCTGGAATACTCTTCCCTTCAATGTCTCCTTGGCTCATTTCTTCATATACTTCCAATAATAGCTATCAACTTCTCAGTGATCAGTTTCTACACTCGAAATAATACCCCGGCAATACACCAACTCTTCTTGTTAACTTTCCTACCTTATTTTTCATTGCAGAAATTACCATCTTCTAATGTACTAGACATCAGTTTTTGGGGAAACAAGCCTTTTATTTTTTTACATAGGTTTCTAATTACTATCTTATTTTGGGAGTTGTAAAACATAAAGTGAAATTAACCACTTCAGTTATCATCAGTTGTGGAAAATAAAATATATATGGCACAGATTTGTCCCTTGAACATTCAAATTCATTCATCCATTCATTGTGTTCATGAACACCAATTTGACAGTGTTAGAGCGTCCCTTCTAAACCTTCCTCAACTGGAGAAAGCGTTAGTATTTGGTGAAATAAGTCAATCATGTAAATATTTTTTAAACATTTACTGGGCAAGCTTGCTTCACTATTTTTAAAAAGGACAGATAATGATCGAATAAAATATTGAAAATATTTCCCATTATTATAACTTTTACTATAATTCTAGTGCTGTCCATAATAGTAGACCCATTATTACTGAGAATTTTGCTAACAACCTCAAGGTTTTTAGTAGAACATTCAAGTCAATTTTAAAAAGACATATTTGAAAGCATCTGTATAATTTCCTTTAAAGTTAGAAAAGCTATACTCATCTTTAATATCAGAAATTATTCAGCTAGGTACAGGCATACCTCATTTTATCGCACTTTGCTTTATTAACATTTGCTGACTTTTTTTTTTTTTTTTTTTTTTTTTTTTTACAAATTGAAGATTTGTGGCAACATCTCCTTGAACAAGCCAATCGACACCATTTTTCCAGCAGCATTTACTCACTTAGTGTCTCTATGTCACATTTTGGTGATTCTTTCAATATTTCAAACTTTTTCATTATTATCATATTTGTTATGGTGATTGGCAATCAGTGATATTTTATGTTACTATTGTCATTGTTTTAGGGCACTATGAATCATGCCAACATAAGATGGCAAACTAAATCAATAAGTTTGCGTGTTCTGACTGCTCCATCAACTGTTCCTCTATCTCTCTCCTCTCTTTGGTCTTTCCTATTTCCTGACACACATTAATATTGAAATTAGATCAAATAATAACCCTACAATGGTCCTTCAGAGTTCAAGTGAAAGGAAGAATTGCATATCTCTCACTTCAAATCAAAAATGAAAATGATTAAGTTTAGTAAGAAAGCACATCTGAAGCTAAGATAGGCCTAACACTAGGCCTTTTGAGCAAAAAACAGTTAGCCAAGTTGTGAATTTAAAAAGAAAAGTTTTTGATGGAAATTAAAAGTGCTACTTCAGTGAACACATGAATGACAGGAAAGTGAAACCTCTTTATTACTAATCTGTGGTCTGGATAAAAGGTCACACCAGCCACAACATTCCCTTAACTCAAAGCCTAACCCAGACCAAGGCTCTAACTGTTCAGTTCTATGAAGGCTGAGGCAGGTAAGGAAGCTGTAGAAGAAAAGTTTGAAGCTAAGCAGAGGTTTGTTCATAAGGCTTAAGGAAAGATGCTGTCTCCGAATATAATAGTGATGATGTAGAAGCTTCAGCGAGTCATCCAGAAGATCTAGCTAAAATAATTAATAAATGTTACTATGCTCAACAATTGATTAGTAGATGACTTAATGGACAATGTAAACAGAATAGTCTTTCATTGGAAGAAGTCATATAGGACGTTTGTAGCTAAAGAGAAGTCAATGGTCAGCTTCAAAGTTTAAAAGGACAGTTTGACTTTTTTGTTAGGAGCTCATACAACTGGTGACTTTAAGTTGGAGCTAATACAACTGGTGACTTTAATGGTTATTTACTGTTCACAAAAATCCTAGGGGTCTTAAGAATTATGCTTAATCTATTCTGTGTGTGCTCTATAAATGGAATAACAATGCCTGAATGTAGCAGACCTGTTTATAACATGGTTAACTTAGTATATTAAACCCAATCTGAAGACCTACTGCTTAGAAAAAAAGATTTATTTCAGAATATTACTGCTCGTTGATAATACATCTGGTTACCTAAGGGCTTTGATAGAGATATATAATGAGATTGATGTTATTTTTATGGCTGCTGACACAATATTCATTCTGCTATGCATAGATTACGGATTTTAACTTTTAAGTCTTATTTAAAAAATATAATTTGTAAGTCAATAGCTGCCATAGAAAATGATTCCTCGGATGGATCTGACCAAGTAAATTGAAAACCTCTGGAAAAGATTCACCATTTTCGATGCTATTAAAAATATTGTTGATTCATGGGAAGTGGTCAAAATGTCAACATTAACAGGATTTTTGGAAGAAGTTGATTCCAACCCTCATGGATGACTTTGAGAGGTTCAAGACTTCAGCAGAAGTAACTGCAGGAGTGGTAGAAATAGCAAGAGAACTAGGATTAGAAGCAGAACCTGAAGGTATGAGTGAATTGCTACAATCTCATGATAAAACTTTAATGGATGAGGAGTTGCTTCTCATCCATTAGCAAAGAAAGTGGTTTCTTGAGTTAGAATCTACTACAGGTGAAGATATGAAGATTGTAAAAATGATAAGATAAGATTTAGAATATTACATAAACTTAGGTGAAAAAGTAGAAGCAGGATTTGAGAGGATTGACTCCAACTGTGAATGAAGTTCTACTGTGGATAAAATGCTATCAAACAGCATCACATGCTACAGAGAAATCGTTAATGAAAGGAAGAATCGATATGATGAACTTCACTGTTGTGTTATTTTAAGAAATTGCTATAGCCTCCTCAACCTTCAGTCATTAGCCATGGACATTGAGGCAAGACCCTTCAGCAGCAAAAGGATTACAACTCTACTACAAGCAATTATATGCCAACAAATTGGACAATCTGGAAGAAATAGATACATTCCTAGAAACACACAATCTCCCAAGGCTGAGTCAAGAAGAAACAGAAAACCTGAACTGACCAATTACCACTATTAAATAGAATCAGTAATCAAAAACTTCTCAAAAAACAAGTCCTGGACACGATGGCTTTATAGTGAATTTTCCCAAACATTCAAAGAAGAATTAACACCTATTCTTCTCAAACTATTCAAAAAAATTCAAGAAGGGGAAAGGCTTTCTAACTCCTTTTATGAGGCCACAATTACCTTGATTCCAAAAAGACAAAGGCATTACCAAAAGAAAAACAAAACAAAACAAAAAACAAAAACAAAAACAAAAACAAACAAAAAAACTAGAGGCTGATATCTTTTGTAAACATTAATACAAAAATCCTCAATAAAATGTTAGCGAGCCAAATTCAGCAACACATTAAAAATATCACACACCATGATCAAGTTGGATTTATTCCTGGGATGAAAAGTTGGTAAAATATCCACAAGTCAATTAATGTGATACGTCACATTAACAAATCAAAAGTTGCAAATCATATGATCATATCATAGATGCAGAAAAAGCATTCAACAAAATCCATTGTCCACTTACAATAAAATCTCTTAGCAAAGTGGGAATAGAGGGAACATACCTCAACATAATAAAGGCCATATATGAAAAACCTACAGCTAACATCATTCTCAATGGGGAAAGGCTAAAAGCGTTTTCCTTAAGATCAGGAACAAGATGGGATGCCCACTTTTACCACTCCTCTTCAACACTGTCTTGGAAGTCTTAGCCACAGCAATAAAATGAGAAAGAGATATAAAACGCATTTGAATTGGAAAGAAAGTAGAACTCTGTTATTTGCTGATGACATGATACTAAATATAGAGAACCCTAAAGATTCCACCAAAAAAACTGTTAGAACTAATCAATGCATTCAATAAAGTAACAGGTTACAAAATAAATACTCAGAAGTCAGTGGCATTTTCATACACCAATAATGAATTTTTGGAAAGAGAAAGTAAGAAAATAATCTCATTTACAATTGCATCAAAAGCTATAAAATATCTGGAATCAAATTAACCAAGGAGATAAAAGACTTGTTCTCAGAAAATTATGTCATTGAAAGAAGAAATTGAAGAAATACAAATAAATGGAAGCATATATCATGCTAATGAGTAAGAAAAATCAACATCATTAAAATGGTCATACTACTCAAAACAATCTATAGATTCATTGCAATTCCTATCAAAATATTTTTCAGAGAGCTAGAACAAATAATCCTAAAATTTATATGGAACCATAAAAGACCCCAAATAGCCACTGGAATCTTGAGAAAAAATAAACAAGATTGTGGCTCCTTATCGTCATACAACTACACTATATGATATTTTGAACTATAATACAAGGCTACAAAACTCAAACACAAAAACAACATGATACTTGGCATAAAAACATTGATCAATGGAATAGAATAGAGAGTCCAAAAATAAATCCATGCCTATAAGTTCATTTAGTATATGACAAAAGATGCAAGAATACACAATAGGGTAAAGATGGTCTCTTTAATAAATGGTGTTGGGAAAACTGGACAGATACATGCAAAAAAAAAAAAAAGAGAGAGAGAGAAAGAAACTGGACCACCTTCTTACACCATATAACAAGGACAGACTCAAAATGGGTTAAAGACTTAAATGTAAGACCTGAATTTATAAAGCATGTAGAAGAAAACATAGGTAGTAAACTCTCTGATATTACCAGCAGTAATTTCTTTTCGGATTTATCTCCCCAGGCAAGGGAAACAAAAGAAAAAATAAATAAATGGGACTACATCAAACCTAAAAATTTTGTGCAGCAAAGGAAACCACCAACAAAACAAAAAGGCAACCAACTGATTGGGAGAAGATATTTGCTAATGATACATCTAATAAGAGTTTAATATCCAAAATATATAAAGAACTCATAAAACTCAACAACAAAAATGAACAATCTAATTAAAAAATGGACAAAAGACCTGAACATATAATTCTCAAAGAGGAAATACAGATAGTGAATAGACATGTGAAAAGATACTCAAGGTCACTAATCATCAGAGAAATGCAAATTAAAACCCACCTCATACCTGTCAGAATAGCTGTCATCAATAAATCAAAGAACAAGTGTTGGCAAGGATGCACAGAAAAGGGAACCCTCATACATTGTTGGTGGATTGCAAATTGGATGCAGCTACTATGGAAAAGTCTGGAGGTTTCTCAAAAAATTAAAAATGGATATGCCCTTTTGAACTTCTGGGTTTTTATACAAAGAAAATCAAAACAATAATTTGTAAGGATCTAAGCACCCCAATATTAATGATAACAAAATGTACAATAGCCAGACATAATGCTATTGCACAATGAATACACTACAGTATAATGCAATCATAAATTTTATATGCACTGGGAAACCAAAAATTTTGTGTAACTCACATTATTATGACATTTACTTTATTGAGGTGGCCTGCAGCTGAACCTGCAGTTTCCCTGATGCATGGTTGTGTTTCGATGTGATCATTGCAAGTGGCAGAAACTTGCAATTAAAGCATTATATTTTCTTATAAAAAAAAAAAAACTGGTTTCAAAGCACTCCTTCCACACATCAGGGAAACTTTTAAATTTAATAACGGGCTGATTACCCCCTTGGGTATTCTAAATGGTTCCAAACAATGGAGGGAAAAAATACATACTGCTTGCTTTCTGTGGGCCCTCTAACTAAAAATTAATACAGTTGTGTTTTTTCATCGTTGTGCTAATTATAAATAAGTTGCAGTCTTAAACCATTATTAAACAATATTTTAAGCCTTTCCTAAATTTTTCAACAACGTATTTTAAATTATTAAGTAGATATTTTAAATCAGTCTAAAAATTTATCAGCTAAAAATATTATATAAAACTAATTACTCATTAAAAGAAATAGGTTATTTAAAAATAATAAGTTATGGTTATGAGATAATATGTATGTGTATACATATATAATTTCTATTTTATTTATATATCTAACATACATAAATGATTGAGTTGTCTTACCTTACAAATTATAAACTACAAAGATGAGACAATTTTTAAAAATGGTTGTTAGAGAATTGCAATGTTGATGAATTCCAATCTTGTCTTACATGAAAAAGTCAGCATTTTAAAAATTTAATTTAAATGGAGAGCATTATTCTGCGATCATTAAACCATATTAAATTATAATTATAAATTGCAATTAAATTAATGAGGTCAATTTTAATTCTTAACTATTTGTTTCAAGTTATTTCTCTTTGTAAGTGAATTGCTACCTCAATTACTTTTAATTTTTCATCAAGTGAAAAAAATAAGTAATTTCAGTATGATATTTGGTCTGATGATGCATAATGTTTTGAAGAAGTTTCATGTAAGTTTTGAGCTTGATTAATTACTTTTTTCTACTATAGTCTTAATTTGAATTTTAAAAAATAAACATCAGAATTTATTATTTATAACAGTAAATCAGGACTTTACAAAAATATTGAGAACCTTGAAAAATAAAAATTACCTCACTAGATTCATGCATTCATTCATTTTCTTTCTGTACATGTGTACATGTATATGCATGGGTGATTGTGGCAACTGGCATTCTCCTGTACACAAAAATGAAAGTATAGTCCATGATTTCAAGGAGCCACATCAAATGGCAGATAGAAAAATATTCTTTGTTACATTCTGGGTGATTACATTATAAGATGCTATGGTAGAATATAGAATGAAGGAGAACAAAAACCAAACTGCACTAGAAATATAATAGCATAAATAGTAGGAGAAATCTGAAGAAGCATAAGTTATATTAGGATGAGATATATTGTCCACTTACACTGTGCCAGATTGAGAAGAGTCATGTTCTAAGAGCTAAGTACATAAAAAATCCTAAACTATCTCTACAGTCATAATATATATAAAATGTTAAAGTCACCTGAGTAATAGTTGTAAATACGTTTGCATTTTAGGACATCGATGAAAAATTAGAATGTGTTTTATTTGAAAAGAAATGGGAGTCAATGATATTAGATTAACTGAGTATATCATTTTTTTTTCAAACCATGTACCTGATTTCATGAGATTGCTTAACCTCTTAACTCCATATCTTTTATGCTGCACCTAGTTGTCAATTCTAAACACACAGAGAAACAAAAAAAAGTAGAAAGGAAGAATTAATATAACATCTTTGCTCTTGCTTAAAAGGAGTCAGTCTAAACATTATGTCCATTTAGACCTGGTTTACAGTGGTCAAGTGTTTGAAGCATTCAAAGATACATCTTTAGTTGCATCGGAGATGATCTCTCTGCCCCTCCAGGCCCAATCTAAGAATTCTGTATTTTCTCCTCCTTTCCACATCAGACCTCATCAGATTGTTTGCCTTTCTTGCAGGGACATTGGTATGTTTAATGCAACTATTCATGTATTAAAAGAATTGTAGTGTACCTAAACTATATCAGGCTACATAGTAGGTGTAAGGATACAAGTATTTGCTCTACATTGGCAGATTCTAAGAATGCTACTGATATACAAATAGCTCCCAAGTGTTCCAGCTTCACTCTAATAAAATATCATGTAAAGGCTAATTATTTGGATATAATACTAACAACCACATTTGAAAGTCACACTACTGGATATTTACCCCAAAGACTTGAAAACATGTGTGAAAATATAATCATAGCAGCATTATTCACAGTGGCCAGGACATGGAAGCAAATGAAGTCTCCTACAAGATGACTGGATAAAGAAGCTGGCACATATACAGTGGAATATTGCTCAGCCATAAGAAGAGATGAAATACTTCCATTTGTGACAACATGGATGGACCTCGAGATAATCAGGCTAAGAGAAATAAGCCAGACAGAAAAAGTTGAAAACACATGATATCACTTCTATGTGGGATATAAACCTAAAAGCAACAAATGAACAGGAGAAACAACCGAGGCTCATGGACATGGTCTATAGACTAGTGGTTACCGGAGGATAGGGGAGAGAGTAAAAGGGGAGATAGGGGGAAAAGGGGTCAAATATGCAGTGACAGAAATCTAACTATGGGAGGTGAATACACAATGTAAATATATAGATGCCTTAGTGTTAAAATGTATAGCAGAAACTTACTGGATTTCATTAACCAATGTCACCCCCCAAAAAAATTTTGATTTAAAAAAAAGTGTCACATTCTATTACCCCTTCAGAAACACACTTTAAAAAAATGTTTTATTTACATCTGAATCAGATAGCAAGGCACATATTTTGAAATAGCAATTGTGGCTGAGATAAGAATGAAAGCAAAGGCGCACTACTGGGCGCTATTATACGCAGGAGAGGATAGAGGCTGGAGCACGATAATAGCAGTGGAGCCAGTAAGAGATATGTAGAGTCATCATATGTTTTGAATGGAAGAGATATGTAGAGTCATCATATGTTTCGAATGGAAAATGGGAATCGCTAATAGTTTGAATGTGAGAAATGAGAGAATAGGAAAAGTCAGGTTAAGTTTTTTTGTTGTTGAGTTGTATGAGTTCTTTATACATTTTGATTATTAGCCCCATATTGGAGATATTGTTTGCAAATATCTTCCATTTGGTTGGTTACCTTTCTGTCTTGTTGATTTTTTTTTTCCCTCTTTCTATCTGCTTTTTTAGTTTGGTAGCATTCATGATTTTCCCCCCTCTGTGTTTTATGTTTTGTTTTGTTTGTGCATGTATCTCACTTATAGATTTTTCTTTTATGGTTACCATTATGTTTATACAAAAAAGAAAAGGTTTGTACATATAATAGTCCTATTTCTTCAGATTGCATCTAATCTGCATTCACCTGTACACATTTAGTCCTTTTGCCCCCTCCCCTTTTATGTTGTTGTCACAAATTATTCCTTTTCATGCTGCGTGTTCATTTCCAAATTTACAGTTGCTATGGTCTTTTTTATCAATGCTTTAACCCCGTTTAAACTTTGTTATATTTCAGTGTTTAATACTCTTTTCTGAAAAAGAGTTACAATTTCCTGCTTCCATATGTCTGTTATCTTACTTAGAGTTGTTTATCCTCTTGTGTTTTTGTGTTAGGTAGAAGAGCTCCTTTTAATTTTTCTTATAATGCAGGGCTTATAGTGGTAAATTCTATCAGCATTTGTTTGTCTGGAAAAGCCTTTATTTTATTTTTTTCTTGATATTTAAGAAATATTTAACTTTGCTGGATATATTGTTCTTGGCTTATGATTTCTCTCTCAACATTTTGAATATTTGATTTCCTAACATATAGGATTTTGCTGCAAAATTCAATGATAATTTGATGGTGTTTCCATTATAGGTTTCCATCTTCTTTTTCCCTGGCTGTTTTGAGAATTCTTTGTGTTTGTATTAACTTTTATAGCTTTAATATAATTTTCCTTAGAGACCATCCCCCCCCCCCCCGAGATAATTGGGTTTTCGGTGGGCTTCTTTCATTCAAGGGCCCATCTCTTTCCATAGTTTGGGAATTCTTATCAGTTATTTGTTTGAACAGGCTTTCTGTTTCCTTCTCCCTCACATTTCCGTCAGTTATAATCATTATTCTTATATTGCTCTTCCTAGTGGAATCAGATACTTCTAGTAAAATTATTTCATTTTTTCTCTAAATTTTCTTCTTCTACCTTCTTTTTCTCTTGATTTCTGTCTTCAGCATCACTAATTCTTTCCTCCATCAGGTCTCCTCTATTTCCTGAGCTCTCTAATTCATTTTTTATCTATTTATTTAGTTCTTCAGCTCCAAAATTTCTGGTTTTTTTTATAGTTTTTATATTTAGTATTTTTTGTTCATTGCTTTTATTCCTGAACTCATTGAACTGCCTTTCTAAGTTTTCTTGTATATTGTTGAGTTTTTTTTTTTAAGAACTGCAATCTTAAATTCTGTCTTTTAAATCACAACCTTCCATGTAAGTTTATTTTTTAGAGATTTTTCTTTCTTCTTCTTTTTTTTTTCCCCCTGAACTATACTTTTACCTTGGTTATTTATGGCACTTGATAGATTACTTCTTTGTCTGGGTATTTGAGGAAATCGATCCCCCCCCTTTTTTTTTTTTTTAAGTGTTGATTTCTTTTAACTGTTTAACAGGTCAATTAGAGGTCTTTATTTTGTTTTCCAGTAGGTGGTGCTATAGCGCATATTTTTACTTTAACTTACCTGCACTGCTGGGACTTCCAGGATCTCTGTGGGGTTGTTTTGCATCAGCCATGGGAAATGCGCCTTATCCCCCAAGGACGTGGGCATCCTCATTCTGACCGGGTCACCTCGATCTCATGGCTCCACCCCATAGTGGGACATAGGGGGAGATTAGAATAATAGCCTGTGTGTTCTAGAGTCTGCCTTTCTGTAGTCAGAAGCCGCTAGCTGCAGCACTCTTTGAGTTGTCCCAGTTCTTCTACCAGATTTTGCCTGCAATGGGTAAGGAAGAGGGGAGAGTGGGTTTTCTTGTTTTTTCTTGTCCCCCCACCTCTATTGTTTTTAACTGAAGTGAATACAGACCTGTTAGGCAGAAACATTCCATCTGCCCCTTCGTGCTCTGTTGAGTGAGGGTTGTAACGTGGAGGGGAGAGGGTTGGGGGTTACAGGAGGTTGAGGGGACATATTCCATGCCTGAGGATTTGATCCCCTGGTAGTGGCAGTTGATCAACCACTGCCACCCTTTGGACCACTTCTCTGCCCCTGACCCTGGACTCAACCTCATTGTGTACTGAACACTCAGGTAGGATTGCTGCCTCTGCTTGTATGGTCTGCCCATTGGAGGTTGTACCCCGCCCTCCACTGCTTTTGGGTTGCTGGGGCTTTGGTGAGTGCTGGACTGCATTTGGGACTCCTGTCTCTGTCCTGCCCCACTCCTGCCTCCTCTACGAGCTTCAAAAACACATCTTCAGATGTCTCAATGCATATATCTCTCAGAAGTGTGTGTGTTGAATGGGGGATCTTTTGATGAATTATAGTTGTCCAACCTATTATAACTTTAAGTAGAGTAACCAGGAGGTGTCTTATGCCGGCACGATGCTAACATTACCCTGTTGCTTTGTATCAAACATATTTTCCTTATTATTAGGAAAAAGACAAGGATGTCTGTTTTAACAATTTTAATAATCATTATCCTGAGCAATAAGAATAAAGGATAATTGAAAGCTTAATTGAAAAGGAAAAAATAGAAACTATTTCAATTTAAAGATAGCACAGTTAAGTAGAAAATTCTAAAAATCTACCAATTAACTATGTAAATGAAGAGTGTAGCAAAATCTCAGGATGCAATATCAGTAAACAAAAATACAATGTATTTTTATAAACTAACAGCAAATAATTGGAAATATTTTAAATACATTTCCTATAGGTCTAAAACCGTAAAAATATGTATGGGTGTTTTAAATAAAATATCTACAAGGCCTGTACATTGAAAAGTAGAAGCAATCTTGAGAGAAATTAAGCAAAATTTAAATAAATGGAGAAATATAATGTGTCCATGGATTCAAAGATACAGTCATTTTGAGTTATTAAATGCCACATTAATTAATACAATACATTATGAATTATAATCACAGGAGACTTTTTTTGCCAGAAATTTACAAACATTTTTTATAATTTTAATAGAAATACGGAGTACCTAGAGGAGTCAAAACAATCCTGTAAACATAGTGCTTATTTGGAGGACATGCACTAACTGATTTTGACATTTACTTAAATAATATAATATTTTTAAAAATGTGATATTAGCCTAAGGATAAATATGAATGAAACAAAATGAAGAATTCAGAAATAGATCCACACTTCCACGTTAAGTTGATATGAGACAAAGAGAAAAAAGAAATTCAATGGCAAAAAAGGATCTTTTCAACAAATGACACTGGAACCATGACAATCTTTTTAATTTCTTTTTTATCTGTGACATCCTCTAGATGCTATCTGTGCCTTTCAGCCTTTTCTGTGTAAGTCTTTTTCCCCACGGTTTTTTGTCACATTCATTTAAATACTTAGAAATTCCATCATTCTTGATAACCACAAGTGACATAAAATCAAAATAAAACAGCAAGCATAGTGTAATGGATAATAGCAATGGAATTATGTTAAAGAGTATGGCTGGGATTTAAGGGTCCAAAAGTGAGACTTATAAATTTAATCATGGAGTGTTGGTGACAGGGTAGCTTCAAACAAAATTTTGAAAACAAAAATACATGTTTAATTGTTCTTGTTTCTATTGTCATTGCTCTTATTTTGTTTTTCTTTGGTAACTATTGTCTTCTAAAATTGTAAATACAAAACATAATAGCAGTGTCTAATGTCGAGGTGCTGGTGAACACCAACCAGTGGGCTCTATGAAATACACCCTGACAATAGCGGCTCTGTTCATATACACCTTCATGTATTACAAGGCGAGCTCTGAGCCACCAAGCAGAAATAAAGAGACAAACAAGAATCTTTCCTATCATCCAGGAAGTCATCCTGTAGATTTACATACAGGAAAATAAACCAACAATTTACATCTACTGGGTGAGGGGAATGGCATGATAGATTAGGACTCAGGATTTATGGCAGCTCAGACAAAGAACATCTAACTCATGTGAGGAGCGGAAGTTGATTGTAAAGAATACCGTATACTATGCTAAAAGGTCTGCAGTAAAAATAAGACTTCTAAGCACAAGTGCTCCTGAATTGATTCTTTAACCCATTTCTTGTTTAGAAAAAAAGCACAGCTCACTGCCAACATTAATTTAATTTTACATAAACATGCTCTTTGAGGCTGAAGCAAATGTGACTGGTTTTCAATATGAAAATAAAATATACAAAACTGTTCTTGGAGTTTTATCTAAACAGAACTTGTCTCTAATCCTAATGTAACAGCAATGTATATGATGATCAGTATTTAATAATTATTTTTTTCGTATGGTAAATTTCAAAGTACAGAACAATGCAGAGTAGAACATCTGGGATTTGGCATTTTCAGTGATTGAGAATTACTATATTTTATAAATGGCAATAACACTACTGAAAACAAAATGATATGAATAGAATGATGCCATTTGTTTCCAAAGACTGTCGATGCACTAGAGTGATGCGAAAACAGTAATAAAAGTGAGATATTTTGTGGCAAACTTTGGAGGTAAGGTTAGGGCTATAATCTACAAGGTTTTTCGGCATAAACGCAATAGCCACGAGCATCTCTGGTGAGTATTTTCAGGGCGAACAGGAAATGGATCAAGAAAAGTGGACTGAATTGTGTGTAGTGCCAGATGAGTACTAGAGTAATGGGAAGGATCACTTCATGAATTGTATAAATGTCTAACATTTTCGAACTTAATAAAAAAGGAAGTGGCCTGAGGTCAAATGTTAAAAGAATTAAGGAGTACCACTATTTTTCAGGCAGTGGACAGACTAATATATGTGTACTGTATATTGTTTTTTTAACTCGTGCAGCAAATAAGTGAAGTATTTTTATTAAATGAAGTCTAGAGAAGTTAACTGATTTGCCCAGATGAATTTATAGCAAAATAAAGATTTAAATTCAGTTTAAAAAAAAAAAACACCAAAGGCCGACTTTTTCCATGACAGCAGTGATTCTTAACTGTATGATTTTGTTCCCTGAAGTATATTCAGCCCTGCTGGAGACATTTTTAGTTGTCACAACCAGGAGAGAGGTGCTACTAGCATGTAGGGAATAGAGAGACCAGGAATGCTACTAAACATTCTGCAATATATAGTCTAGTCCCTGCAACAAAGAATGATCCATCTCAAAATGCCAGTATTGCTGAAGTTGAGAAACTCTGCATTATAGCATGGCAAGTAGAGATGGCCAAAAGTGTTTTCTTCAGGCAGAAGGGATAGTATGTTCTAAAGAGATGCAAGAGAATATCAGTTTGAATAGCTATAGTCGAATGCCATGATAAACTGAGATGTATTCTAATACTAGTATTGTACTTGAGAAAAATGCCAAAATATATTATACTTAAAAAAAAAAATCTGTTACAAACCTAGAGGGTACATTCATATGCTGTTATTGAATTGTTCTCCTCTCTTTCTCTTCAAGAGAAAAAAAAATCAGAAATTATGAACACATACAGAGACTCACACGTATCACACCAACATAAAAATAAATGTCAATATGATTAAGAACTGTATTTTGGACATAAGATTGTATATAATTCTCCAAAATAGTATTACATATGTTTTATAAAAATTTTAAGAATACTTGGTCATGTTCAGAGCACAGTATGCCAAGTTCTGTTCATCTAATGCAAAATCCTACCAAGAATTCCATTTACAGAAAATGTTCTGGATTTCCACACCAGGTGGAATTTACAGAAGGAGCATTGATCTGAGAAAAAGCTTACCAACTCATTTCAATGCTCCGAGTACACACAGAGGAGATGGGGAAAAGGAGAAAAAAGAAACAAGGAAAGTAAAGATGGTAAAAAGCTCATTCCAATTATTATAGGTTGAATCTACAAAGCTAGACAATGCGTGATGTTTTATGGTACATAGATGGATCTGTAATAAGCTGTCAACTGCAGCACATTACCATCTAGGAAGCTAAGACAGTTTAGGGTTTGTGAGCAAAATGAAAGCAGGTAAATGTAAATATAATTAGCAATCATTATTTTCCAGAGGCAACTATTAGTGGTCCCATAAAGAGTATTATATTTTTGATTCTTATATCATGTAGTAACAATGGCTATTATGATATTATACAATTGTCCACATAATAGTTCTTCCTAGCTTTTCTCTTAAAATAAACGGCTTGGCTTAAAGCAAAAGTATGAAATCACAAAGTCTCCAATACTTTAAGAGATCTTAAATTTAAAACAAGCCAATTACTCAATTGCCCAGTTAATTAAAATTTTCTTCTTCTTCTTTTTTTTTCCTCTTCCTCTCCTTTCTCATTCTCACTCAGAACCTGAAAAGGCTATTGGTGACAAAAACAAGTTGTTGGAAATTGAGATATTATCCATTAACAATTTCATTTATTGTAATGGTGATAGATACATTTATACTTCAGAAATATATATTTTATTTCCATTCAGGATTTTAACTGGTCCATTTAAAAATAATGTAAATTCTTAATGGTAAGTTGATTTTCATTCAGGCTGGGAAGAGTTAATCCTTCTAATGAATTTTTGAGTGAGAAAAATTATGTCTATATGCTCTACATTTTTTCTCATTGTGAAAATTTGCCTTAGGTAATTTTTCTACATCATGCATGTAAGTTAAGCATTTTCCCATTAATTGTGCATCTTTGTCTATTTAAAGATTTCGGTGAACTCTGACTACCAGAAAAAAATGTCAGATTATTATTTTTTAGAATAGTTTGTTTCTCATGCATATAACAATAATAATTATTATATAAAACGGTTACAAGATTCTTATTTTAACAATGATCTCATGATTATACTACATGCCATTTTCAAAAAAAATACAAAATCCTCTAAAATATTAAACAAAAATTCTGAAAATATAACTAGTAAAAATGTGTCTGTTTAAACTTAATATTTTAATAAAGTACAACTTCACAACTAAATAGAGTGATAAGGAGTGTTATAATAAAATTTCCACTGTTAGTGGACATATGAGGCAAAAAATAATGTTTAAAATATTTACGTGGGACAGTAAAAGGATGAGGTTTTTAACACTTGTGAAAACACCTGGGAAAAGGAGCTGGAAAAAAACAAAGAAACTTCTATTTATTAGGAAAGGGCAGACCACTTTCTGAGCCCAGAATTACACCAGGCGGGGGTCGTAAGAGCACTGAGAAGGCTATTCGCCAAATATCCAGGGATAAGTGTGAGCCTACTACAAGGCTTAATCAGAGAAGAAACTCTAACATTCATCACAGTGGAAATAGCTGTGAGTGATACAAAAGGGTAGTGAGAAAAGCTCGCTGTAAAGAGAAGGCCTAACGCAAACAAGAGAGCAGACAGTAAGAAAAATATTTTGCCAACCAGCTCTACCCTAAGCACAAGGTTCTGCTAGAGAAATTTGAAGCCTCTTGTGCACTGAGGGTAAAGATAGTAAAAACAAATGCTGTCAAGTTTAAAAATATAAAATGGTATATCTGTGATCCTTTTTGTAGCAATCATATCAATTCCTAGGAATGCATCATATTTACTTTCCTTTTTGCTAGTCAAATCTCAAACTATCTTAACTTCCTATATGATAACATGCTGCAGTTGACAACTCATTATGTATCAGTCAAGGTGCCATGAGAAGCTCACTCACATGCTGACCTGTTTGATTCAGTCTTAATCAGGAGAGCTCTTGGCTGCCTTCATTTTTTTTTTTCCTCATCTCCTTAATGTGTATTGGTAGCACTGAAATGGGATTGATCTTCTTGGATAATTCACTGCTCCTGTATATTCCACCTGGGATGGAATTCCAGGACATTTATATATACATATATAATCACTACCAGAATTTTTCATTCATTGTGAATGGAGTTTTTCAAAATTAAAAACTCTTTTAAAAACATACTAAGTTAGTGAAAGAAAAGTAAAAAACAGGGATAATATATTTGAAAATAACCTATTAATGAAAGTCTTGCATCTATAGTGACTTTTTATTTTGTCATTTCTCTAAATTTCTAGGTGAAAGTTTAGATTATTAACTGGGATTTTTCTTTATGCATATTATAAATTTCTCAGCACTGCATTAGCTGTGTCTCACAGATTTTGAAATGTTGTATGTTATTTTCATTTAGTTCAATCTAATTTTTAAATCTATTTTGAAACTTTTTCTTTTTCTCCTAGGTTATAAATGTATTGTTTTGTTTCCAAGTATTTGAAGATTTTCCTATTATCTTTCTATTCATGTCTAGTTTGATTCCACTGTAGTTGGACAATACATTCAGTATGCTTTCCATTCTTGTACATTTGTGCAGATTTTATTTATGGCTCAATATTTGGTTTATTATTGTGAATGTTCCTTGAACATTGAAAAAAATGTGCATTCTGCTCTTATTGAGTGAACTAGTCTATAAATGTCAATCGAAGCATGTTGGTTGATATTGGTGTTTTTTCCTACATCAATTCTGGGGTTTTTTTTTTTTTTTTTTGGTAGTTCTATTAGTTGTTGAGAGACAGGAGTTGAAGTCTTCAACCATAATTGTGGATTTGTCTATTTCTCTTTTGTTCTATGGTTTTACTTTCACATATTTCGCAGTTCTGTTTTTTGGTGCATGCACATTTAGAATTGCTATCCTTGTGGACCGATCTCACATGGCAGAAGGAGAGTAGGAGAACTTTCTGGAGTCCCTTTTATAAGGCATTAATTCAAATCAGGGCTCCACCCTAATTACCTGTCAATGGTCCCACTTGCTAATACCATCATATTAGAGATCAGATTTAAACACATGACCTTTGTGGGGACACAAACCTTCAGTCCATTGCAATGTCCCCTTGTCTTCAGATTTCGACAGAGATCTCACTTCTTCAGAAAGGACACTTCTGGCCTATATAAAAAAATACATTCCATTATTTACTTTCATAAATGACTAAATTTTCTTCATATGACTTGTTACAATCTGCAGTAATTATACACTTATATTACAGATGTAGTGGTTTTCTTTTTAATTTAAAAGTATGCTTTACAAGGTCAGGAACCATGCTTGCATTATTTGTATCTGTATTCTCAATGCTGAGCATAATACCTGGTTCCCAATAAATATCCATTGATTAAATTAACATTTACTTCCAATAATATAAAGATATATACATAGTTTGCCTTACATATTTTATTTTATACTCTATAAACTTTTTAAAATAAAAATGAATATAAACATGAATTTTATGGATATGAAAGATAGAGTTTGTTGATTTTGCTTGTACACGTAAGTAACAGGATCATTTAGTCACACAAAAATTCTGCCAAAAAGTTCATATGTAATATGGATGCCATTGCAACATTAACCTATGGACTTATACAACAACATATAATATCACTTGTTTCCTAGAGTACTGAATGAATCACAATCCATTAGGGAATCATAATATTAAACTAATAGCCAAGTGGATCATAGAATTTATTTTATCTAGTATTAAATTTATCCTATATCTCTGATGTGCTGACAAAAAAATAATCTACTATAAACTTTTTTTTTTCACTCATAGCCATGTCAATGCTTCATTGTGAACACATTTATACCATGTAATAGTAACAATAACAATGGACTAAAGACAAAAAGAAAAAGATGAAGAGGAGAAGCAGGTGTGCAAGTGACAAAGAAGAGAGAATGCATTTCTTAATGACAATCTTCCTAGCTTAGAGCCCACAAAATAGTTTGATTTAATATTTGTTGCATTCACCTGAGGTCGCAAAAGTTGAGAAGGGAAGATGCAGTAAGTGCAGTATGAGAAAGAACCCTGGCAAGGTAGATGTCAGGGAATGAAAAATTAAAATAGTTATGAGTGAAAGAATAAAAAAAAAATAACATCAGTGGAGGAATGCATTGTATAATTTATACTCTAAATTATAAATCCCTCAAAGAAATTATTATGTCACATTCTTACATTATTCCTAGGTTACCTTAACACAATGAATTTATATTCTATTATAAGAACAATTTGGCCAAAGTCTTTAAGCAACAGGAATGTTTCTATGTAATTTTTAATTATATGGAATAGTTAATAGGAGGGTAGCTTTATTCCTTTATTGAAATAGAGAGAGTCATCATTTATCAGTCATCATATATTTATACGATTTTGATATCAATTATTGCAAAACACTTCAAACACTGTTTACACGTTTTCCTACAGAGTTTATTTTGAATAAGTGAAATTAGTGTTTTTAATCTACATTAGCTAAGAGATTTCTAGATTTGAATATTAACTTCATCTTTTCTGTCTTATAAGGTTGAATCAATAAAAAAATATTTTGTACCTGCACAAGTTGGAACAATTTCAGAAAAAGGTTTTTTTTTTGTTTTTGTTGTTGTTGTTGTTTTTGTTTTGTTTTTTTGTTTTTTCCCTCATCCTTTCATTGCTGCTAACACTGTGATAGAAACTACTGGTAACAGCAGAAAAAACACATTTTCAGCATTCAGACCCTGGATCTGTGAGAGAGATAATGTATCAGCAAGATCCCTTCTCTGTCTCAACTCAAATAGTTAAACAGGTGCAACAGTTATCCCTTCTTATAAATAAAGATGCTAGCAGCCCCCAACTGTTAATGCAATTGTAAATTCATTCCTCTCCAAAATGTGTAGATTTCCTTGAATCCCTATGGAGCCTCCCAGCTTGGCTTGTGAAAGGCAGTTGAAATAGTATTTGTTTAGAGACTTCTGCTCAGTACTAATAGTTCAAGCACCTTCAATTATAGTATAATTCTATTACATGTACACACAGATATACATGTGTTCATGTGCATGCACATGCATACGATGATCTTTTCTAAAATCTTGTTCAACTTAGATATTAGTTTAAGTATAATGATCAGTAGCCTTGAGATAAATTCATGAGGAATTCTGTTTCATCTTAGAAATATACTTAAATAAGATATACCAGTAACAAGTCAGTTTGATCTAATCAATTGCTTTAAGAATTTTTATAGATAAAGTATATTGTTCCTAAATCAACAGAAAAAAAAAAAAAAACTAGAAGATTACTTGTAATTAAAGATGACCTGTGTACTTAATTCCCAGATCTGAAGTACTGAATATGTATGGATAGGTGTGAAGAAATATTATACAGAGTCTGAATAAAAAAGAATTATAAACATTCATTGTATTCGGTCATCTATATCATAGATACCAAGGGTGAAATCTAGTTTTATATGCAAATAGGTATTTTATAGAGTTTAATAATATAATGTACCAAAAACCATTAATATATTACTTAAAAGTTCATAAGATTTAAAATTTTTTGAAATTTTATGCAAAAATTTGTTTTGAGGGAAATATGTATAATATTCTGAGTAGTATATTTATAATCTTAATCAGATTCTTTGTGTCCATAAAGCCTCAATCCCAATGTTGAAGAATCTAAGACTGAATCAAATATTTGGGATTCAGAAAGACTGTCATAGTGAAAAATTAAAGGGGAAGGATTGTGAATTAACAAGAATTTAGTCAGTGAGAAACATTAGTACTCAAAAGAAAATATTTGTAAAATGGAGTGTCATCCAGGAAACCAACATGGCTCTTGTGCAATACAAGAGGAGGAAAAATATTAACAAAATTGACAAAACATTGATAGTCATAACAGTGACTTCTTTCGTTATACTATTTGACATTGCTAGTATAATAATATCATGTGATAAATGTATTTATAAACAATTTTGTGATTTATTCTGAAAAGAGACTTAGATGGACTTGGTTTTCCTAACTATGAGCATGAGCATCCACCCACTACACAGTCTGTTAAGCGTAAGAACTTGACTAGCATTCTCCTAACATACATATATGTACTCATGACATACACACACAAGCACACACTCATCTGTATTATGCACTTTATAGCATTGCTGACATTTAGCAAGCATGTGGCCCCATATTAGTCATTCATTAAATTATGGTGAGTTAAATTGATACATTAAAGGAAAGTGTCAGCATGCTTAGTTCACAGACACACATTATTTTACCAAATCTAGACAGATAATGATTCTTTGGGACTGTTGCTACAATTAAGATACCCAAACTCCTGGTAAAATTTAGGATTAATGCTTAAATTAATATTAGTGTTGACCATATCTTTTAAACACAAGCATGAGATACATCTGGTAATATCTTCAGATGCATATTCTATGATGAAAATTATGCTAAAGTATTTTATGGGACAGTAGTGCCTGTTTTTGTTCACAAATTAAATAGATGAAACACGCCTATGTTCTGGTTCTAAACAGAAGATGTGAGGCTATACAGATTAAACATTAAATAAATAGTATTTGTTCTGTCAAACTAAGTTGAAATAAATGTTAAAATAATTCCAGATGTGTTTTTCTTGCATGTGCGGATGCTCCTCAACTTACAATGGGGTGACATCCTGATAAACTTATCATAAATTGAAAACATCACAAGCCTAAAATGCATTCAATACACCCTGAATATCAAAGCTTAGCCTGACCTACCTTAAACATGCTCAGAACCCCACTGTAAGTCAAAAAGCATCTGTAATTGCCCTCCTCTTCTCACCAGAAGCAGGAGAAACAGATGGCATTTTGTTGACACAATGTTATGTGAAAACACAAAACACATTATCCAAAAACACTGGCAACACAATACACTGTTAGAATACCCATTGCTCACCCTTGTTATCACATGGCTGAGTGGGAGCTGCAGCTGGCTGCTGCTGTCCAGCACCATAAGAAACAATCGCTACCCTGGGAAAAGATCAAAATTCAAAATTTGAAGTACAGTTTCTACTGTGTGCATATTGCTTTCGCACCATCATAAAGTAGACCCATGGGAAGCATGAGTCTCCTAAAAAGGAGACCCTATTTGGCCTCAGTGCATGCTTTATACTAGAAAAGTTATTTGACATGTATCATTTTATCTAACTCTATCAGGCAATGCAGAATTTTTTTTTAGCAATCTGGGTTCAGTTACAGAACTGTAGCCAATGCAAAAATTCTGAGAAGACAAACAACCATTTATTATAGGAATTATGTTCTACAGATATTAAAATGCTCAGAATAAAAAAGGGAAAATGCTTCCAATGTCTGGGGACCTGCAGCTGGAAAGACAGGGTATTAAATTTCAATGCCTCACTATAAAAAGGGAGCCATTTCCCAAAATTAAACCCGAAAAGTCTGCAATTCTCCAGAATCGCTGAAAAAAATCCACACTATTTCAGGATTCTGCTACAAAATATGTGAAAAACAAACACTCAATGAAAATTCTCTGTGAATCTCACATCTGAAGGAATTGCCTCTGCTCAAGTTACTCTCACACAAACCACTATAACTTGGTGATGGAGTATGGCTCCACCACCCAATTTCACGCCTTGGTGTGTTAGATCGCATCCAGTTCGTGATGGGCATCTCTAAATGCTGTGGGTGCGTTGAGGGCTATGGGCAAGTATTCAGTCTCTGCCGGGCCCAACACCAAGCTTTAGCTGTTAATCACAAGGTAGACATCTGCAGAAAAAACATGGCTTTGTTCCAAATTACCTATTTGTCACATACATTTAAAACACTATTGGATCTGCTGGGTCATACAGAGTGAGGGCAGAAGAGTTAACACAGAAGCCTAGAACTGTTACTTACAATTTGCTTGGCAAATGAATCAGAGTCGTAAATCCAAATAAGGAATAGTTTTGCTGTTAAAATTAAGAGACCCATTAGTTACATGTCTTTTTTTGTGAATTTATAAATAAGGCATTCATCTTGAAGATAATATATCAACATGCCTCACACCACTGAACCCATAGAGTCCTCAAGGCCTCTTAATAATCATATGATATATTTCTGAGCCTCTGGCACACATTTATCTTCATGGGGCTCTATTCTATTTGCTAACAGCAACTCAGCAGGTTTAATCAGAAAGGTTTTGTAAATACAGTGGACTAGCACAATTCCTTTGGGATAGAGAGATGAAAAGTTGGTATAGACCTGACATAAGACACTGAAGCTTTGATTCTGTCCCTGCTGGGTAAAGGCAAACTGCTTTTCAGAGTCTTTACTAATATATATGAAGAAAAGAGCATTCTCAAGATCAACAGCAACATGCTATGTACTTAGAACTATTTCTTTGCTTTGGAACAGTATTTGTCAGTTGAGTCACCAATCGTTTTATTTTTGAATTTTATAGAAAAAAAAACATTTAAAAAATGTAATTCACCTGTTGATAGACATTAGTTTGTTTCCAGTTTTGCTCTATTATGGATAAATCTATATAAACAATTATCTATCAGGCCTTAGGGAACATATGTTCTCACATTTCTTGGATAAATATCTAGGAGTAGAATCAATGGGTCATAAGATATATGCCAGTTAAACTTTATAAGAAAACTTTGAGACTATTTTCCAAAGGGGTTGTGCTATTTACACTCTCTAACCAGGGATGCTTATTTACACTTATATATCTTATTTTGTGATATACTATTCAACTTACTATCCATTTGGGGTTTATTTTTTAACTCAAGTTGTAAGAGTTTTATTGTTCCTCCAACATTGAGACATGACGTTTTGTTTTCTTGTTTCTTTTGAAAAAAATATATTATCATTCATAGTGGGAAACTAGTGGTTGTACAACACAGATAAAATAACCTGTAGAACGTGTGAGGCAATATTGAGAGCAGGTCTGAGACAAGGTAAGTTAGTGCTGGTTCCTAGACAAACAAAAATGTACATGCTCTGACGTTTGCAGAACAAGTTTGCAGCCTTGTGAAGGCACTGCTTTTCTAGAAGAAAGCCATTGTGGAATTGACCGGCATTTTCTGGAAGTATAGTTATGAAGAGAATTCGCAAAGCAAACAGTAGAAATTAAGAGTACAACAAAAATAAAAGAGAATTACTAAGTCAGAAGACCATTAGCCTCTTCTCTCCATGCAGTACATCATCCTGCCTATATAACTTCAGATATTACCCATGGTCAAATCAAAAATAAGACATTTCAAAATGAAAATAGGCAACATTAAAACAAAGCTATGAAATAAATAAAACAGAAAATAATAATCCATCTATTTTATCTGGTTTAATTTCCTTGAGGTTGGATTTCTTATTTCAAATCTATGTTCATCTTAAAATTCCTACCTAAAATATTGCTCCAATTCAATCTCCCAACAACCCAGGAAACTGCTAATATGAGAGGGGTGAGGGGCGGAGAAGGGGAGCAGTAGGGAGAGAAGAGAGGGAGCGGGAGGAAAGGGAGAGTTGTGGAAGGGTATATACTAGAGGATGGCAAGGGATGTTTTCATGTGAATTTGTGTTTACAAGCCTGCGTGATTCAATATGGGGAGGAAGGAATGAGAAAAAGATGAAGAAAAGTCTGATATAGGAGTAATATTGATGGATGAGTGCTACCCTTCACTATTAGTGGAGAATAAGAAAACTGTCAGAGACAGAGAGAAGGAGTGGAATGCAGAGATGGAGGGTAGAGGAGTCAGAGAAAGATTGGTAAACCAAAATGTAGTTTTAAGTCTGAGTGAATGAGTGTGTGTGAAATAGGATGGGAATATGAGTATGTAATACTCATGAGAATGTCTGTGTCTCTGTGACTATGTGAAAAGTGTGAGGTACGAGGGTCCATCTGAGTGACTGTGAGGTAGTGTCAGTGGCTGAGTTTGTAAATATCTGTAAGTCTGAGCATGAATATGAGTGAGGGAGAATGACTGAGGGCGAAGACACATGGTTAGAGGTAAACAGGTAAGAGGTGATTCCCTAACTACTGTCTGTGGGATTGAAAGGAAATTCTCTTTTGAATTACAGTTTTAATTTAAAAATTTGAAAAAAGATTTTCCAGCTAGAAATTCAGGAAAGAATTCTCTCAAGTGATCTGAGATACTCAAAAATGAGAAAGGAAGTAAACTAATATCAAATACAAAAAATATTATAGACAGACTGAAAGTAACTATTTTCAAGTTATCTTCCTGTTTTTTCCAAAATCAAATTGATTAATTAAACAACTTTTCTTAAGTGCCTACTCAGATTTTTGTTCTGAAGTGACGATGATGAACTAGGCTCACTTGGTGCCTACCCTCATGGAGTATGTATTCTACTGAGGAGAAAGAAATGAACAAAACATACAAATAAGCTCTAATGATTTCTGAGAAAGTTAACGAAAGAGATTTTAATAATATGTAAGGAGTAGAAAAAAGGGAACCATATGTAAGAGTAACCAGGAAGGTTATTTGAAGTGGTAATATACTGAGACCAAAAAAAAAAAAAAAAAAAAAAACCCTCAGTGTTTTTTTGTTTTGTTTTGTTTTGTTTTGTTTTGTTTTTGTCTTTTGGTGATTGTTCATACTAGCTTGCCTTCAAGAGTTTCTCAGAAAAAAATAAAAATAAAAACATATATTTCTGCTGTTCCTTACATTACAATATCAACATTAAATATAAAAAGTCATCAAATTGTCAGTTCTTATATGTTTATTAAATTTATTGGGTGACATTAGTTAATAAAAGTATATTAGTTTCAAGCATACAATTCTGTAATACATCATCTGTATACTGCATTATGTGTTCACCACGCAAAGTTCAATTTCCTTTTGTCATAATATATTTGACCCCTTTACCCTTGTCTACCTCCCCCATATATTCCTTCCCTCTGGTCACCACTAACATGTTGTCCATGTCCATGAGCCTCTGTTTGTCTGTCTTGTACATTTATTGCTTTCAGTTTTATATCGCACATATGGGTAAAATGCTATAGTTCTCAACCTTTTCTGTCTGATTTCGCTTAACATGATAATCTCAAAATTCATCCATGTTATCACACATGATATTATTTCATCTTTTCTTATGGCTGAGTAACATTTCATTATATGTATGTACCACATCTTTATCCAGTCATCTATTGAAGGACACTGTATTTTTCTGTGTCTTGGCCACTGTGAATAATGCCAGTGAACATAGAGGTGCGTACATCTTTATAGGTAAATGCTTTCAATTTTGGGGGGTAAGTACCAAAAAGAGGGATTGCTGGGTCATATGGTAATACTAGTCTTAATTTTTTGAGAAACCTCCATATTGTTTTCCATATTGGTTGTACCACTTTGCAGTTCCACCAGCAGTGTGTGAGGGTTCCTTTCCTCCACAACTTCTCCAACACTTGTTATTACTGTCCTATTGATGATAGCCATTCATACAGGTGTAAGTTGCTATCTCATTGTGCTTTTGATTTGCATTTCTCTAATAGCTAGTGAAATCAAGAATCTTTTCATATGTCTGTTGGCCAATTGTATGTCTTGGGGAAAATGTCTGTTCAGATCCTCTGCCCATTTTTTGGATTATTTTTTTAATTGTTGGGTTGTATAAGTTCTTTGTATATTTTGAATATTTGGCCTATATTGGAGGAGTTGTTTGCAAATATCTTCTCCCATTCTGAAGGTTGCCTTTTTGTCTCGTTAATGGTTTCTTTTGCTGTATAGAATCTTTTTTAGTTTGATGTAGTCCCATCAATTTATTTATGCTTTTACTTCCCTTGTCTTTGAGATCAAATTAATAATTTTTTTCCTAAATCCAAGGTCCATGAGTTTAGTACCTATGTTTTCTTCTATGCAATTTATTGTTTCAGATCTTTTATTGAAGTCTTTGATCCATTTTGAGTTAATTTTGTTGTACGTGACAGATAGCAGTATAGTTTCATTCTCTTGCATTTTGCTTTCCAATTTCCCCAGCAACATTTATTGAAGAAAATTTTCTTTCTGTAGTGTATGTTTTGGGCTTTTTTGTCAAAAATAATTTGACCATGTATTCGGGGGTTTATTTCTGGACTCTTAATTCTGTTCCATTGGTCTGTGTGTCTGTTTTTCTGCCAAAATCATATTGTTCTGATTATTGTCACTGTGTAGTATAATTTGAAGTCAGGCAGAGTGATACCTCCAGCCTTGTTCTTTTTCCTCAGGATTAATTTGGTTATTTGGAGTCTTTTGTGGTTCTGTACAAATCTGATGATTTTTCATTCTATTTCTCTAAAAAAATGCTATTGGGATTTTGAAGATGATTTCATTAAATCTGTATATTACTTTGACTATAAGATCATTTTAAGTATGTTTATTCTTTCCCTTCATGAACACAGAGCATTTTTCCATTTCTTTGTGTCTTGTTCAATTTCTTTTAATAGTATCTGATAGCAGTGGCCCCTAACCTTTTGGCATCAGGAACTAGTGCTCCTATAAGAATTTAATGCCTGATGATCTGAGGTAGAGCTAAGGAGGTGATGCAAACACAGGTGAAGCTCTGCTCATTCACCTGCTGCTCACCTCCTTGGTGCGAGCAGGTTCCTAACAGGTCAGAGACAAGTACCACTCCATGGCGGGACTGGGGACTCCTATCTTATAGTTTTCAGTAAATCAGTCCTTCAGATGCTTTCTTAGGTTTATTCCTAGATATTTTATTATTTTTGTTGCAATTACACAGGAATGATTTTCATTTTTTGAAAATTTATTGTTAATGTATAGGAACACTATGGATTTTTGTAAGTTAACTTTGTATTTTGAAACTTTGTTTATTGCTTCCAATAGTTCTTTAGTGAAGTCTTTAAGGTTTTCTGTATAAAGAATCATGCCATCTGCAAAGAGTGACAAATTGACTTCTTCATTTCCTATTTGGATAACTTTTATTTCTTTCTCTTGCCTGATTGCTCTAGCTAGGACTTCCAACACTATATTGAATAACAGTGATGATAGTGAACAGCCTTGTTTTGTTCCTGATCTTAAAGGGAAGGTTTTTAGTTTTTCACCATTAAGAATGATGTTAGCTGAGGGTTTGTTATATATAGATTTTATTATGTTAAGGTACTTTCTTTCTATACCCATTTTATTAAGTGTTTTAATTATAAATGGATATTGTATCTTGTCTAATGCCTTTTCTGCATCTATTGATATGATCATATGGTTTTTATTTATTTTGTTTATGTGGTTTATCACATTAATCAATTTGCATGTGTTAAAGCATCCTTGTAGCCCTGGAATGAAACCCACTTGATCATGATGTATAATCGTTTTAGTGTATTGTTATGCTAGGTTTGCTAGTATTTTGTTGAGGATTTTTGCATCTGCATTAATCAGAGTTATTGGTCTATAGTTTTCACTTTTTATGTTATCTTTATCAGGTTTTGGTATCAGGATAATATTGGTCTCATAAAATGTGTTAAGAAGTGTTGCCTCTTCAATGTTTTGGGAAAGTTTAAGAAGAGCAGGTATTAAATTGACTTTGAATGTTTGATGGAATTCACTAGTGAAGCCATCTGGTCCTGGAATTTTACTTTTGGGAGGTTTTTGGTGTTTTTTTTTTTCAATTTCCTTACTATTTAGATTTTCCAGTTCTTTGTGATTCAGTCTAGGAAGGTTGTATATTTCTAAGACTTTTATCCCAGTTCCCATATTTTAAAGCATCTCCCTTTTCTATGTATGTAGTAAATATCAGGATTGCCATGGGCTGGGACCTTGTTAAAAATGGAGACTCTCAGACCTTTTCCTAGACCTAAAAAAATCAAGAAAACTGCATTTTAATAAGATCACTCTGAGATTTTAAGCACCTTGAAGTTGAAGAAATACGATTAGGATATATGTGAGAAATCATAATTTGTTTTCTGCTTCTAAGACAACTTAATACAATTAGAACAATAGTGTTCAATGGAAATATAATTTGACACAGGTAAATTTACATTTTCTAGCAGCCACATTAAAAAAAAAGTTGAAAGTAAAAATTCCTCTTAATATTATATTAATTTAACTCATTTAAAATATATAATCTAGATATCTATTCAATATAAAAATATTAATAAAATACTTTACATTCTTCTTAATACTACTAAGACTTTGAACTCCAGTGTATATTTTATTGTTACAGAAACATCTCGAATAGAATGTTCTATTTTCATGGGAAGTAGTTGATCTGCATTATATACTGCCCAGTTTTTTTAAATTTGTTATTTATTGTTAAAGAAAATTAAATTAGTTCCTCCCTTTCACTAAAAGTATATCAAGTGCTCAAGGGTCACATGTGGCCGGTGTCTACCATATTGGATAATGCAGCCCTAGAATATTTCTCTACAGGTCTGTTATAGCATGTCTGCTCAGTCAGTTCACTGACTGATAATGCTTTATTTTTTTTTAAGTTACAACCCAAAGTGTGAGTGTGTGTGTGTGTGTGTGTGTGTGTGTGTGTGTAATGTATAGTTTGTTTGTTTATGGGAATTTTGTTTAATTTTATGGGAATATTAGCTATATTTTAATTTATGGAATGTGCCTTTCAAAATTATTTTTAAATCTTTTCAGTTTTCTGACAAATTGACAGAAAACTGCATACAGATGGATTTTTCAGATGTAGATATTTTAACTGTGTGAAATAATGCAGTTTATAATTTGTTAGAATTATTGCATTTTAGCAAAGTTCAGGCCATAAAACAATTTTTATGAGTTAACATGAGATTAATTTAAAAGAATAAAAGTGCTTATTATATAAGCCTGGATACATATATACACAGAAGGTATGTATATTAATATGCATATGTTTTATTAAACCTTTATAGTATATAAGTCTCCACACTAGTGTTTCAAACACCCATTTTGATTGTAATTCAATGATAGCAACTTTCCCTGAGTTTTCTTGTCACTGTAAACTCTGTTCACTTTCTTGTTAAATTTATAAATAAAGTAAATATTAATCAAGTAACTATTAATCCTCAAACAATCTGGATGAATCAATCATGGTCTTTTGTCTTCATTTGCATTTTTATTCATCTGTCACATTCAATATCAGTTATGATCTTATCTGGTAAGAAAATAAGCTGTCATCTAATAAGAGAGATAACTTCAACCTCAAAACATCCATAAAGTTTAAGAACATCAACTTAAATGTGTAATTGTGTTCACTTCAATTATAATAGCTCTAAGAGAGGAAAATATCTATTTAGCTTATTATGGAAATATATTGTTTGAAAGAGTTTAAACATCCTTACTAGGGATAAAACTGCCAGGATTCTACTACCACTTTAAATATAAAAATAGCTAAGATAGACAGATATAATTAAAAAACACATTAAGACAAAATTTAGCTTTGTTTTGTTTGTTCACTGTAGTACAAATATACATTTTTGGATAATTTAGACTCAGTGCTCAGGATCATTTATTTCAATATATTTAAGTATTTAGTCTAGTAGAAAGAAATACCATAGCCTGATTTATTCATTCTTATATATTATCTGTACTTTGGTCTCAAAAATAATAAAGGGAATTTATATCATTCTAAAATTATATTTGCTGATTTTGGAAAGGGACTTAAGCATGGTGGTATATAAAAGAAAAACATGTAAATTTTTCTTTGTGGAACTTTTCCAGATAAGTTTGCAATGCCATTTAAAAAAATAGAAAATAGTTTTTGAGGGAAAAAAAGTCAGTAAAAATTAAATTAGCTCAGTTTCCAGGAATTTAGGGTAAAATGCTTTCTATATTTTTCCCCTTAAGTAAAACTAAAAACTCTAGACACCGTGTATAAAATCAATACTAAGAAAAAAAGAAGAAGAAAAAAAAAAACACTTTGAAAGTGAGAGAACGTGAGTGAAAAGGTATGTCAGGATCCAAGGAAGACACAGGGCGATAACTTTCCTGGGTTTTCTTACTGCCTTATATTCATTGACTTGAAGCTGAAGAAGCCAGTGCCTAGAAATGTCAACAGGTGCAGACAAAAGTAGCCCAGCCTTGTCAAAGGAACAGGAAAGGGCAACCTAACAAGACAGAAATATTTTATACAAGTGCTCTACTCTAACGAAATACCATTTTTAAAAAGAAAACTGTGGCTCCCACATCAGTCCCACAATCAAAGGCCAAGCGGGTAGCCTAAACTTCTTTCACAGTGCAGAGCTCCATCCGTGCCTGCTGCTGAGTGGCCGATTTCTGCTCCTTTTAAACATGGTAGCAACTTAACCAGGAATGATCATTTCCAGTGATACCTACCACCAATCAAGGATTCTCTTTCTCTTTCACAAACATTAATTTTATTAAAGTTAAATGCCATTTATTTATTCAAAATAATTAGATGTATAATAATCCCTTGATTTATTTTATCTATTTGAAGATGTATGTTTTTAAATAAATATGAATATATTTGTCTTATAAGAATTTATATAGATATCAAATCTTTCCTAGAATTTGAAAAAGTATGATCAAGTTTAATTTAGCCATTCATTCATTCATTCATTTAAAAATATTTTTGTGTGTCTATTATGTGCTAGTCACTGTTCTAGGTTGTTGGACTTGAGCAAAACAGATTTTTTTTAAATCTGCTTTACTAGCCCTGCAATTAAAAATTATAATAAATTATATAGGGTAATAGAAGGCAATAAGAGCCATATGAAAAATAATAGAGCATTGGAGAGGCATAGGAGGTAATTTTAAACAGGGTTGTCAAAAAATCTTATTGAGTATATGACATTTAAGCAAAAATGTTTGAGTTATGCAAAAAATCTTGAAATATAGAAAAAATTTTAGTGAAATTTCTGATATATATTGAACCATGGAATTATAAAAGTTTTTTCTCAGTATTGAAATGATAACTTGCCTTACACACATATATGCAATATGTATTTTTATATATACATATATATGTGCATATGTACTACATATATTTATATATATTTAAACTTTCTGGATATAATGCAAATATCATTGTGTGAGGAAAAAATTAGCAAATCATGAACAGAGTGATCATACTATGCAAGTAGAATTTGATTTCACCTAACTTGAACTGATGTTGAATATTTATCATATATTTTATGATGTAACTGTCAAATGGAAGCCAAAGCATCCAAACCAAAGCTTTAGAATCTTAGACTTGTGTAGTAACTGATGTGTTAACTGATGTGAAGCAGATTGAAAGTTCTCCAGTTTAAAAAAGTAAAGTTTATCAGAGGATATAGGTGGGGGAAGAGGGTGTAGGTAGCTGGGGTAAAGGGGATTAAATATAAGGGAGTAGGGGGGGAGTGAAGTGGGTAAAGGGGATCAAATATTTGGTAGCTGAAGGAAACTGGACTTTGAGTGGTAAATACACAATAGAATATACAGATGTCAAATTAAAATATACACCTGAAAATTATATAATTGTATTAACCAAAGTTACTCCAATAAACTTATTTTAAGTAATATTTAAAGTACCTAAAGACTTTTTTTAAAACATGTCATGTTTGAAAAATCTTTTTGTTTAACTAATTAAGATATTTTGCAAAATATTAATACATTCAAAATTTATAGAGGTAATATAATTAAAAGGCTGGTTTACAACTTAGAGACAATATTTCATACTGGGTTTGGAAGTATACTCTCACAAATGTTAAAGACTATTTCAACAGATTTTAAGCTTAAAAAAAGAAAAATACAACGTTTTTAATGGAAAGTTTTTTGGACTAATGTTAACTTACAGCAGTTTGTTTCAGGCTGAATCAGAGATGGCACATGAATTAATTTTTAAGTGCACTTGTGATCTAAATATTGCTAGAATATATATTACCTATATAACACACTCATCAATGAAACACTGTATAGTCAAAGAAGATAGTAAAACATACTAACAAGGTGTGATTAAAAATTAAAAAAAAAAAAAAAGAGAGAGAAATGAGCCACTTGTACACCATTTAGCCCATAGCTTAACTAAATTTTCAAAGCAATTCTGTTTTTGGTTCAAGGCCTTAGGTATGCTGTATCAAGCTGTTACAGCCAAATTACAGAGCTATGCATTTCATATTATATCATCTAGCAAAAGAAATATCCATAGTCTCATTCCCAATCTATCAGCATTTAGCCACTTTGTTTAATTCATTACAAACCCTGGTGATCTCATTTATTCAAATATAACATTTCTTTGAAAATCTCCCCAATTTTATCATCAATCTGACATTTCTTTTGATTTTTAGAATCTACCAACTGCTGGGCACTTCTACTTTGCCTTCCAATCTTCTCAAATGGAATTTATTTAAAAAACATCCACCTATATAAATTCTTATACTGCAAGACCCAAACTACTAACCCTTCAAATTATGTCTATTTTAATTGCCACCCACCCTTCTTTATTTTTGCTGCTGCAAGGTGAAAGAATAACATTTTTACCTACTTTCGAATTTCTGATTATCAAAAGAAGCTGTAGCTTCTTTTGTATACGTAGCTTTTCCCCAATCTAAATAATTCACTGTTCTGCAGACTGATCAATTTTTGTAAATTTCCACAGCATGATTTTCTGACTATTACCTTTTAGTTTGCCTTCACCAAACTCCTTGCATCTGCTGAGAGTTCTGTGCCCCCTTTTTGCCTATTACACAAATAACTTATTTAAGACTCATCTTAAATTAAACTTTTTTATTATATCTTTTACTGACTACCAAATGTGAAAGAGATTTTCTTTATCCAGAATGATACAGAATGAAAAATAGCTCATTTTACTTGCACTGTTTACAACATTGAAATTGGCAAGATTTAAACAGAACATATGGAAGGAAGACTGCTTATCACACTGTTCAATCTAGTCTCTGTCATAGAAGATGCAAAATCAGGTAGATTTTGTGTCTCTCTGAATTTTAAAAGAATCTGAACATCCAACTACAGAGCAAATTAGACCTAGGTATATGGACCCTGGAGAGACTAAAAGATGGCCAACAGTTAAACCAATAATCCTCAAATAATTATTTTCATGAGAGCAGGTAAACATAGTTTTCTATTAATAATATTTATTTTGTTCCTTTTATGTCTAAATTAGCCATTATAAGTGCATTTATTATGTAATTTTTCTGAAGCAGGCATTTTGTTGGAGAAAAGTCATATTAAGCAATTTTAACATTTATATAATAAATTTAAATCAACAATTACAAGTGGTATCATACTAATTTATCATAATCAGATTCAGAATTTGTCATTGTATTTGGGTTGTGATGATAGAATTTTAAAACATTAGTAGACTATGTATTTTAGTCTTGCAGTTTAAAGCTTGGAGAAAAATTGAGCACTAAGTGCAGAAAGTTCTCATATATCTCCTCTGCCCTGACCCTCACACCTGTTATTAACACCTTGCATTATTAGTATGGTATCAATTACTGGATTCGACAAAGGAATAATGTCATATATCAACCTTTACAGTATCATACAGAATTCTTTCTCTGTATTAAAAAATCTCCTGTGCTCCTTTTTTTATTCATTCTTCCCTCCCTGCCTTCCCATGAATCCTGGCCACCTCTGTTATTTTTAGTATCTCTTTATTATTGCCTTTTCCAGTATGTCTATGGCTAGAATCATACAATATGTAGACTTTTCAGTCTGGCTTGCTTAGTTTACAATCTATACATTTAAGATATTCCTGTGTCTTTTCCTGCCTTTATACCTAATTTCTCTTATGGTTTGATAGTATTCCATTGTGTGGATGTGCCACAGTTTAACCATTCACTTATTGAAAAACATCTGATTGGTTTCAGTTTTTGACAATTATGAATAATGGTGCTGTAAACATTCTTGTGAAAGTTTTGGAGTGGACAGACGTTTTCATCTCATAAATATCTTGAGTGTGATTGATGAATTCTATTGTATGACAATGTTTAGCTTTATCTTTGTAAGAAACTGCCAAACCATCTAACAAAGCAACTGTAATATTTTGCATTCTCACCAGCAGTGAATGAGAGTTTCTATTGTTTCATATCCTTACCAGCATTTGGTGTTATCTGTGTTTTGGATTTTAGCTAGTCAAGTAGGTGTGTAGTGGTATCTTGTTTTAATTTGGCATTCCCTAATAGCATGTGTTAAGTACATGTAATATGCTATTTGCCATCTATATTTCTTTGATAAGATTTCTGGTCAGATCTCTTTTTGGTTGAACTTTTTGTTTTGTTTTCTTGTTGAGTTTTAGAAACTCTTTATTTTGTTATGGAAAATATATTTGTTTTTATTTATTCTCATTTCTTAACAGTTCATTTTACATATTCTGTCTATAAGGCTTTTCTATTTGTTTAAATGTCTTGTTATATTAATGTTTACACAAGTCATTGTGTCTTTCAAAGAAAAAATTAAATATGAATTTGCTATAGGTAATGTTGATTAGTACTTACATTTGATATTTTGAAAATGCAATACCAAATAATGAAACAAAAATGCAGAAAAGACTCACTGCAAGAACATTTTCTGCTGTATCAATTTCCATTTGGTAATAGCATTTAAGATGTGTATTTAATCTCCTGAACTATAGTGTAAGCAGCCTGAGAGGAGAAATGCAAAAGGAGTCACTTTTTATTATTATTAGTTTATTTTTTTTTTTACAAATTTTGTACATAGGACAACAATAAATCAGATCTACCCTTGGATTCAGTGTAGGGCAATTTACTTACTTAAAAGGTTGTTCATTGTTCTTTTTACATCTACATTATTTAACATTTCTTCAGTAGGAGCACTTTTATCTCCTTGTCCCTTTCATTTATTTTAAGTGTCATATATTGTAGCCTAAAATTACACGAATATGCTCATTTAGATGAGTTTTGTATCGTTATACTAGAAAATTCATAGTAATTTGACAGAAATTTATATCTATTGAGTATAATAATGCAGTTTAAATGAGGATTATGGTTTGTATATCATTGTTTTTTATTTTATTTTTCTAGAAATTTGTTTCGATATATTTTTAAACTATTTAATGAATTTGGGAAACAAATTTTAAAAACATGTTATTGTATCAACATAATCTGAAGAGCAATGTTCTAGACTTCTTTGTTTGAGAACACTTGTCTGGGTCTCATACATGTTTACCGAATCTGCAAATATTTCTAACCCTTTTTATCTGACATACAGTTCCACCCTCTATACATTTTCATATGAAAATCATGACACTAAGCTAAGAAAATATTTGTATTTGTTTCTTGGCAACGCATATTAAAGAAAGTTACTTTCAGCTATACATATACATGAAAAGCTAGAAAGATAAATGAGCATGGTTCTTACATCATTTCATCTTTATTTGAAAACTATTTATTGTGGGAGATGTTAGAAAGCATATATGATGTTTGTACAGTACAGAGTTGCAGTACTAATCAAGAGGAATTAAAACATAACGAACAATAGCAACAATACAATGTTGGCCTGTGATATAGATCAATCTACTTTTATCTACTTGATAATCTCTCTCCAGCTATAACAGTCATCCTTGACACACAGATATGCCTTTGAATCACACTCACTGGCATGTGTAAACTTACACTCTTTGAACCCTGATTCATTGTTTGGTTATATTTATAAGGCTACCTTTTTTTGTTTGTTTTTTAATAAGGCTTCAATGAATCCCTGGAACTCTCCAAATTTTTTTACTCATGTAGTCTATTTGACATGTAGGTATGCATGTAACATGAAACCCTGAAGTGAAAATCCAGGCTCTCAGCAATTAGCATCCCTGGATGACTTCTTTGGCCTTGTCACCTAGGTCTATGTCAAGTCTATGTCCTAATGTCCAAGATTTTTCGCTGTTATTCAAAGTATATTGTGTTTTAATGAAGGAATCTCAATATCCTTTTTTTCATTTTACGAACATACTCATTGGTTAAAGCTGTGGCTTCCTAATTAAACTAAAATCAAATGCATCATTAAATATTATTTTATTTATTACTATTTAACACATTCAAAATTTAGGATATTTCTTACACTAGTCAGGCATCCATGAGCTTTTGATATGTGATACACATTGAGATCATTTTTGCTATTTTTCCCAAAAAAAAAAAAATCAAAAAACCATTCCAAAAAAAGACAATAGCTTTTCTCTCTTAAAACACTTTGTACTACTAAATACTTTAAATACTAAATTGTATCTTGTTTATTTCTCCATCTTCACTAGCCTCAAAAAGGGGCTCTAGATCTTTGTAAAGAAGTTTCAAGGTATATTTGCAAATCCATTGTTTATACAGCTCAGATGAAATCTTGACAGTAACTTCTATTAATTCGTTCATGTTTATATAAAATGACTATAAAAACACTTTATACACTTCTAAAGAGTGACATTAACAAACTTTTTCCTATGAAATGCTAAGTATTAAAATTCATTGTATTGACAAAGAAAATATTTATTTTCTTGATAGAATCACTGTTTTTAGAAATCTTGACAACCAATAAAATTTTCCGAAAGATGAACCCACTCAGCTTTTAACTTTTTAGAGTGAATTAATCACATAGAAATACTATGGAAAAATGATTTCATAGTAAAAAAAGAATCCTGCCATGGGCATTTATCCAGCTGCTCTGTATATAATTCACAGACACTATTTTTCTTATCTCTGCATATACATTTGAAAACGTTTATTCAACAATGAAAAACATTTAAAACTTCTGATTAAGAGGAAAAATATAATTTTTAAAATTGTAACTTTTCCTATCTGAAGATAAAAAAGACATATGTGTGCATTAGCCACAAATTCACAGAATCTAGTAAGAGAGACATAAACAATGTAATTAAAATAATATGTGTTAAGTGTAAATATATCCATCGTTTTATGATCCCCTACAGCTTCTATGGATAGGAATTCAAGAAGGATTTAGTAGGGCCGTTCTAGCTCAGAGTCTCTTATGGGATTGCAGACAGCCATTGGAGCTGAAAGAGTTCAGGGCGGGCCATCACCTCTTTCTCTCTTAGTGTAGCCTGAGGGATTGCCATCTGCTCTCTCTTCTGGGGCGAGTTTTGACTTTCTGATCTCATGGTGGTTTCAGAGCAGTAGACTTACATTCCAGTTCAGTGTTTCAAATAAAAACGTTCAGTGAACAAGGTGACTATGGAACCTCTTTTTCTAGCTAAACCTTGTACGTATGTACACATGTGTTTGTATGTTTGTAAACATATGTATGTATCTGTATATACACACAAACACACCAGAAAGAAAGAGTAGATTGAACAGCACATACGTATTTAAATTTATTCAATTGAGGGAAAATGTTTTAGAGAAAATAAAGCCTAATTAAATCTTATTTTTTAGTGGTTCAATTACAGTCAATACTCAATGTTATATTATTCACGTGTAACCAAACTAAGAATTATCATACTAATTTTCTTTTTTAAAATTATTGAAAATATTTTAGGTGATCATAAATTCACACACACTTGTAAAAAATAATAGAGATCCCATGTACTCTAACCCACTGATACCCTTCAGTAACAGTAACTTCTTGCAAATGGTAACACAATTTTACAACCAGAGTATTGGCATTAATACAGTCAAAATATACAACACTTTAATAATTCAAGGATCGATCATATCGCCCTTTTATAGTCATACTAACATCTTTCCTGTCCTCACTTCCTTCTTCACTTCTGATAACCACTAATCTGTTCTTCATTTCTGTTTCTTTAAAAATGATAGAGTAAATAGAATTATATGTTTTGTATTTAGCTTAGTGTAATTCCCTGGAAATTTATCCATGCTGTTATGTGTATCAATAATTTATTTATTTTAATTGCTGAGTAGTGTTTTTTGGTATAGCTATATTGCAGTTTGTTTAACTATTAAAGGCCATTTGGGTTGTTTCCAGTCTTTGGCTATTAGAAATAAAGCTGCTATAAACATTCAATAGAGGTTTTTGAGTAAAAATAAGTCTTAGTTTCTCTGGGATCAATGCCCAGGATGAAATTTTCTGTACATATTTTGTTAAACTTGTACCTAATATTTTGTCTTTTTTTTTTGAGTGATTGCAAATTGTGCTGTATTTATAATTTAATAGTTCAAATATTTCTTGCTAGAATATAGAAATGCATTTTCTGATATTTGTATATTACCTTGTAGTCTCTCACCTTAATTAAACTCACATACTAGTTTTAGAAGTTGTTTTTGTACATCACTTAGTGTCTTCTATGTAGAGAAATGTTTAATTGATAAACAGGGTCTAATTTTTTCCTTACTTTCCAATATCTACAAATTTTGTTTTCTGTCTTGCCTTATTGCACTAACTAGAACTCCCAAACTTATGTTAAATAAGAATAGTAAGATTGGATGATTTGCCTTATTCCTGACCTTAGCAGAATATATTCAGTCACTTATCATTAAATATGATATAAGCTGTAAGTTTATAAAGATCTGTTTTATCAAGATGAGGATATTCGATTTTCCTCTTTTCTGAGAGGTTTATTATTATTATTATTATTATTATTATCATCATGGATTGGTATTGAGTTTTGTCTATTTGCATTTAGGTGTAGATTAGTATGAAAATATGAATTTTCTCCTTTAACCTGTTAATATGGTGGATTGCATTGATTGATTTTAGACTATTGGAACTGCTTCTCATACATAGTATAAAAAATCTCTCTTGATATGACAAATAATTAATGTATATTATATATATATATACACGTGTGTGTGTGTGTGTGTGTGTGTGTGTGTGTGTGTATTGCTCCCATTTGATAAAGTAGCATAACTTTGGGTTACTGAAGTGATATTTCAAGTATGGATGTAGTTGCTTTGCATCCAAAAACAGTGCCACATTTAAGTAGATATCACTGGGTTTTACATTTGGTACAGTATGTTCCAAAAAGAAAGCCAAACTTAATAAATTTATATACTTAACACATTCTTGAAAGTCTTAGTTGGTTTGCTTAGTTAAATACTGTTTTTGGTTAATTTATTTAAATTCAAAAATGATTTCCAAACTTGTAAAGATAAAATTGATCAGCATTAAACATTATTAGCATTAAACATTTTTTTCATTTCTGCCATATTATAACATTTTCTTAAGATCATTGAGAAAGAATGAAATTTTACAAAGAACTCTAGTTTTGCTGATTTGCTCCATTTATTTCATTTTAAAGAGCATGTGTGGTCAGATGCAAATTTATTTCCTTGTAGGTACTATGTATTTTTCATTCTAAAATTCTTATTTACAATAGAGATAAATTTTTAATTTCAGTGCAGTAAGACCATTGGCAAAAATTTAATAGTAATATATTGGCAAGATCAGTTTTGTAATTTTAAAATAAATTATACTAGCTAATTAATTTGTAATTGTTATTTATTCACCTGATATTGGTAAATCATCTCTACTTTGCTAAGTTCTTATTATGGACTTTATTATTAATCTATTTTTAATGTATAAGTTTAATTTAAAAAGTGATAAATTTAATGTAGCTATTAAATAAATTATAGTTAACACACACATTTACACAGGTTGTCTTCTATACTGAATGCTAAGAATTAGGTTAAGGTGTTTACACACTCATTTGCACAGAAAAATATAAAATTACTATTGATGTTTTTATAATAATGATCACATTTGGAAAGGTAATTATAATGATTGTAATGTAATATCTTTATAATGTAATTATAGTAATTATAATACTATCACATATAGAAAGATAATGTTGAGGTTTTAATAAAACCATGCACAGTTTTATTGATTTGATAGTTATTAAAATTGCCCTACATCAATCCCTTTCCATAGACTTTTATATTACAAAATATCAATGAGATTATACGCATTTATTATTTTGAATTTTTAATTTTCATTCCAAAAAATATTTACAACGAGAATAGATGAGGAGGGCTTAGGACATTCCGATTCCATGCATCTTTTATTTGCTAAAAGAAAGGCTACAACTGGATGTGAGAAAACCCAAAAATATGGGAAGGAAATTTTTCCCTTTAGACTTTCTTCATGGAGGAATATTTCGACTACTGAATCTGGGTTTTGCTAATACCCAAGCTGGAGGAGTCCTGCAAGTCTTCAGTGCTAAAAACATGCAGTCATGTTCTTTCCAAATACAACGTATACCACAGACATTTGGGGGATAGAAATAAAGCAGCTTGTATTGAGATGAAAGTTATATATTCATTAAATACATTAACCTATTTCCCTATGATTTCTTATTATTAACTTGGCACTGTAAATTAATGCCATTAAAGACTTTGCTATGCTTTGCTGCTTAATTCACATGTGTCTCAAATTATCTGTTTCTCATTGGGAATGCAGCATTTTCGATTCAAGTTTGAAATATAAATCTGAACTTTTCGCTGAATTTCTCTGGTAAAAAGTCATGAAAAAAATCATGTGTGAGGGAGGCATGTGACATTCACTATGATTTCAATGATTATAAAGCAAAATCTATTTTTTTATTTTGTTTTTGGTGTGCCAACTCAATTTCTAGAAAATTTCCTCTAAGAAATCGTGTGATATATAGTTATATTTATGGCAAAGGTGATGAGGTTTGATTTTCTTTTTCACATTTTTGACATTTATTTTAAATCACCAATTTTATAGAATATACTAATTCACGAAATTACTTCCTTCCTTTGACTATAATGCTAAATTGAAGACTAAAGTAATTTGAATTTGTTATAACAGTGATTCTGAGACTCTGAAATATTTTCTTTTTCTATGTAGTATGCATTTTATTTTCTGTGGATAAATTCAAAAATAATATAATTAACATGAATTTGGTTACCTATTGTTTTTAATAGCTCTGATTTGGAAAATAAACATATTAATTTTTATTTATAAATAATCAATGTATGCATTATCCTATTGGTAATATAGTTAACAAGAGCAATAGCCCACTGATCCTGTTTTCTCCATAATAACTGTCCTGTATAATTCTATTTCCTTCTCTTCAGAGCCTAGTATTAAGTAGGTGTCCATTTTGTGTATGGGAATGTGTTTAATGGAAATTAATTCAATCTGATATGCACAGGTGGAACTTGTTGAACATTTGGGGAAGAGATTATGAATATCTGACAACATACATCTATATAAATTATATTAATTTATTTGATAAATATTTACTTCACACAGTGTCAGGCATTATGTTCACTATAAGAGTGTAATGGTGACCAAAGCTTCTAATATACTGACAAAATATTATTCAGATAATTCACTAAATAAACTTGGAGGTAATGTTAAGCTATCTATAGAGCATAGTGCTCTACCAGCAAGTAACACTTGAAATTTGAAAGCATATAAAGACTTGTAGGTAAACAGAAGGATGATACAGGCAGAGGCCATAGAATGTGCAAAGTCCTTGCTGTTGGAAGAGAAAATGGTGCATTTCAAGTTGCTTGAAAAGTCCTGTGTTACTGAAGCCTAGAAAGTGAGGGTGATAGTAAGAGAGGCTTGAGATGAAATTGAATAGGAAGTCAGGGATTATGTCACTTCCTATAGGACGATAATTTCTAAAGGTAAAGAGAAAAAAAATAAGGCATTATAAAAAGGTAGGTAACATTAAGAGAATTTTATTTGAAAATAAATAACTCTTTTGATCAGTAATGACTACAGTGGATGTTGAGAGCCTATTTAAGAGCCACTGAAGTAGTCCTGGCATTGATGATGATGTACAGGAGGGAGCATATTGGCAGTGGGAATGGAGGAGCCACATGAATAGATCATGGATTGAATATTGTATAAGTAGAAAGTGGTGAGGAAGAGGAAGGTCATGGGATGTCTGCTGTTTTTCTGGCTTGCTCGGTTGCACAAATGGTGTTGCATTTAGTTGAAAGGGTTCCAATTTGATAAGGTAGGGGGAAATGGAATTCAATGTAAAGAGAAGCCTCCAAATATATTGTTAGTATATGAATATGGAGATAGAGCAGAAGTCTGAGCAGCAGATCTAAGATCAGATTACATACAAATATGTAATCTTCAATGGCATGGTTGTGGATGAGATTCTTTAGTGAATACACTCAATGTAAAGTGATAATTGGGTACAGATGTGGGCCTGATGAAATTCAAAATTCATGGGGAAGAAAAGGAGAATGAGCCAAAGAGACAAAGGACATCCAGAGAAAAGTAAGAAAACCTGGAGAATCGGGTTCACAGAAATTAATATAAGAAAGTGTTTCAAGAGAAGAGTTGGCAACAGTGATTAAACTTGGCAGAAGGTTATATAGATTAAGAAATTAATACATATCATTAAATTTGGTGACTCGGAGGTCATTGGTGACATTGAGAAAGCATTTATGTGGGAGGTAGAATTCAAGTTACTTTTTTCCTTGGTCACATGTAATTCAGCAAAAAATTTCTGTTAACTCTACTTTCAAAATCAATCTAAAGTCTGAGTATATCTTACTTTTCCATTGCTACTACCATGGTCCAAAATTCATCATTTCTTGCAAGGACAACTTCCTCCCAGTCTTCTCTTAGAAACTGTCCCCAGCACAGTAGCATGAGTAATCCTTTAAAAATGTAAATCAGATTGTGTTACTCTTCTCCTCAAGACCCTGAAATGACTTCTTATTTTAATCAAAGTAAAAGGCAAATTATTTACAATTTACAAGGCTCTGCATGAACTGGCTCTTGTTAACCTCCCTGATACCAGCTCCTGTGTTAAAGTGTAATTCATATGTTTAGATTGTAACTCCAGGGCCAGAATTTATTTATTTATTTTTTTAAATCCAATAAATGTGTTCCCGTGTTTGCTTTGAATAGCAAAACATCACTGTATAAAATGATGAAAATTTATAAACTTCAATTTGCTAATAAAAATTCAAGTTTTATCAATCATATTGAGTTTTCCTTTGGCAGACAGCTGCAGTAGGATTAAGCTCCTCTTGGTGCCAGAAGAGCTCATCCCAAGCAGACAGAAGAGAGGAGGCAACATTTTAGCTCTCCAAAAAAGATTCTTCCTACAGAAGCATAAGTAGAAAAATAATTCTTGAAAAGCCATGTTGTAAATTAATCAAGTTAGTATAGTAGTCCCTGCTTGAAACTTATTTATTTTTTAACTATACAAGTAAAGGATACATTTTACAAAAACTGAAAAACAAAAGTCATAGTTGGCACTAAATAAAAAAGGAACGTCTCTGCAAACCAGACATGGGACAGAAATACCTATAAGCGAACTGGGTTGAAGCCATGAGCTTTCTATTTTCCATGTCCAGAACAACCAGTGGAGGTTGGGAGTGTGGTTCCTGAGGTATAAAAAGAATTAACCAAAAGAATTAACACTCATGGTTATGTGATGCTAGGTAGACTTAGTTAAAATAGAAGTTTGGAAGAGCTCAGGAAAGGCGAAGAATGCAAGAAGGAGTACATCTGTGCACCTGCCAAATGAGATATGTCCTTATCTAAAGCTCAGGCAAAGGGAAGCAGGAGATAACACAATATGACTTGCAAGGACTAAGTCACGAACACACTGAATTCATGATGAACTCTGACACATCCTTGGTGTTGCTACTGAGCAATAATGCTGAAGGAAGTGCTCTGGTGTGGGCCCAGAGTGGGAGGCAGAAAACCCATTAGACAGTGAGGATTGATCCTAGGAGAGAAAAAAAAAAAAAAAAAAAGGAAGCAAAGAAACAAACTCTCACCTCTCAAAGAAAAAAACTGCCCAGCAAAATGAACTTGCAAAATGAATGCAAAAGGTCATTAAGAAATCCAATGCTAAAAAAATAACAAAACAAAACAAAAAACCAAAACACACACACCAATATAATCAGCACTCAGAAGAGTAATTTATGATCTTAGGGGAAACTTATTTTATATATAAATCTAACCAAGAGTTTAAAATATACATGTTAAGGATGTTCGAAGAGTAAAAGAAGATACATTTTTTTTAAAGGCAACATGTATTTATAAAAAACAAAAGTGAAGAGTTTAACAAAATCTTATAAATAGTAAACAAACTTATTGACATTGCTGGGGATTTCCGGTTGATGAGTTCTGGGGCAGAAAGTCTCATCATCCTGGATTACTGCCCTCCCCATTCTACACCAGAGATTCAGTTGCCCTGGTTTATGAGTATCTACACCGCAGTGGGCATTCCATTTCCCTGACCTGTGCAAGTTCATAAAACAAATAAGATGCATGATGGAATGGAAGCAAAAAGTCTATTTTAAGAGCCTAGTCTTTTAATCACCATATTCTGTAGACAGGTATTTCATTCTCAAGTTTATCATATGATCTATATCAAGAGGCATGGGGTACATTTGTTTTACTGATTATTGTATCCTTACATCAGGAATTTATAATATTCACTAAATATTTGTAAAATATATTGTGAAATGCTTAACAATGTGTGTTCTGGAGATAGGCAGCCTAGATTAGAAACCTAGTTTTATCATTGCACTTTTAGTAGCTGCGTGAGTTTGCATAAGTACTCTAATCACTCTAAACCTTGTATTCTTCATTTGAAATGGGATTAATAACAGTATGCACAGAAGTCAGTTGTTGCAAGGGTTAAATGAAACAATAAATGGGAAGGTATTTGTCATGAAATTAGTTAATAAATTTATCAATTTTTATTTATTTTACTTATCATATGTAGATATGTTTATCTAGAGGATGAAAAGACCAGAGGATATTAGACATATATAATGCCTTCCCAATTTATTTGTCAAAAATGAAATTTATCACATCAATTCCACATTTGATAGAGATTGACCAAATTATTGTTTGTTAATCTTGAGTCTATGAGATTAATTTTTTGAAAGTCACTTTTAGAGTGGATTATTTATTCGTAACTAGAGAATTTTAAATAGCAATTTGTTGTGAAACAACATAATGATGAAAAAACATTTCTGACATGTGACTAAATAATGACTTCACTTTTCTATACTTGTATGGTAGTAGAGAAGACATAGCCTTTATATTTAAATTGAAGTAATTTAAAGCAAAAATAGATGATATAGTTTATATTTCTGTTTGATCCATTGGTCAAAGACTAACGATTCAAGTGTACACATCATGAAGTCTTATATTATTAACTGTACTTTATAAAACTTCTGATAGTAAAATAAAATGTTCCATTCTGAGAATAAATATTTTGAGATTATTATTGAGAAAAAAAACATGGAAATAAAAAATAGCTAAAAACTTTTTTTTAGGACTAGAAAGAAGCTTAAATTGATAAAGGTCATCTACAATATCTTATATCAGAGATCATACTCAGTGGTAAATTTTTTTAATTCTTTAAATTTCTTATTACCAGCATTTCTATTCGAAAAAAGAAAAACAGAATAAAATAAAATTTAAAAGAATCATAAAGAAACAAACCTTCATTATTCTGAGGTGGGATGTTTGTATGTGTAGAAAATTCAGGTAACTCTTTAAAAGAGGTTTAATGTCGCTGATAAAAGCTAAATATAAAAGGTTAGGTTATTTTTTAATAGGTTGAAACATGTTAGAAAATAAAGTTAATTAAAAGATAAAATTTTGTGGCAGCAAGAAATGATAAGGTACTCAGGAATGTAGCTTTCTATAAGGTGTGCAAAAACATTTATATCATCTTGAAATATGTATTTTAGTTGTTATAGAGTACCTTAATAAATAGATTAAATGACCAAACAGCATTAAACTGTCAATGCTGTCCAAATTGAGTTTCAAGGCAATTCCAACCAAAATCCCAACTGGATTTCTTTTTTTAATTTTAATAAGTTTGACAAGATGTTTCTAGAATACATATGAAAGTGAGGGGACAAACATAACCAAGTTTCCTCTAAAACTGGGAGGAAAAACTATCAAATTGTAAGCATTATTTCAAATGCAATTTTAGACCAAATGAGATAAAATTCCCCGCATCCCCAGAGTGGTCAGAACAAACTAGAAACCAAACCAAACCAAAACAAACAAATAAACCAGAAATGATCAAATGTTGCAATAGGTGGAGCCCTAGGCGATATTACACTATTCGACTTATTTCTCTGTATTTGCCTCTCTCTTATTGCGGCTTACTATTCTTTCTCTTCAGACTTCCGGATTCATATGTGCCATGTCCTACATAATATATTCATGTATTCCTAATTAATTTTAATTTACTCAAACTTGAATTCATGATCTCACCCATGCATTCTTTTTACCTCTGTAGTCTGCATTTCAGTTAATGGCAAGTCTGTGTTGCCAGTAATTCAGGCCAAAGCTTGACTTTTGATTTTCTGATACACTCCACTTGCAATTTCTCAGAAAATCTTAACCTTCAAAATACATGCATAAAATCATGTCATATCATACCACCTACACTGCCATCTTTCTATCATAAACCACTTTTGGATCTGGAATACAGCAGCGGCCTCCTATTTAATCTCTTAATATTATTTTTGCTGTCCACTAAAATTCATTCTGAACAAAACAGATTGATCCTTTAAGAAAACAAAACAAATTGTATCTTATCTGTTGATGATTATTCAACTATTTGCCATTTTCCTGAAAATGATTGGCAAACTCACCCCAAACCCTGTATGATCTGAACCTTATTTCTTCTCTGAGCTCAATTCATACTACTCTTTACACACATGCGCTCTCTCTCTCTCTCTCTCTCTCTCTCTCTCTCTCTCTCTCTCTCTCTCTCTCTCTCTCTCGCTCTGTCCCTCCACCCACCATCCCGCCCATTCCTATGGCATAGCATGCATGTGGTAGATCTTCTTACGGACTTTGCTTAGTATACTCTTCTCAAAATCTGTTAAAATATATTTGTACAGTGTGGGCTATCTAGACCACTTTACTCTCTCCCAACCCCATTTACCCTGGAGCATTGATTATCCCATGTAATTTATCACATTCTAGTATTCTAAAAAATAACTCGAGTTTAGTGTATTTATTATTTAGCTTCATTCTCTAGAATGTAAATTCCTGAAGGGTGTGGTTGTTTTTGCTCACTGAAGATACTGCAAATTTTAGAATCTATGTAGTGTATAAGAGTAGTAGATATAAAAAAATATTAACAGTAATCAAGAACAGCTAATCAGTAGTTATATTAATAATAAATTATTAATGTGTATTATTAAGACATAGTAAGAAATATTGACTTATTGAATTGAATTTTACATGTAGAACCAGAGAGATTATGTGATTTATGCAATGATGGGCAGATGGTCAGTCTGAAATTGGATTAGACAATTTTCTATTTGTAGATTAACTCTCTGGTCTGCAAACTTTAGGATATGTAAGCATCATCTAGGTACTTTTTAGATGGAAATATTCAGCCCCAATTTTCAGAGATTTTGATATTGTATAGCAGGTTTCATCCTGTTAATCTGTCCTCTAACTAAAACTTTATGTTCTTTAGATACAGCTCAATTCCACTTTGAAAATCATTGAATTGTTGAATTGCAACGAGCCTAATTTCTCATTTTTTCTCCTTTAATTCACTTGTTTGCATAAGTTTTGATGCCCTAGAACTGAATTTCTCAATCCTGCTTTCATATTGAGTGTAAGGAATATTACAAGGGTTATGATCCCAGCTAAAATGAATAAGCACACTCTGCCTATCTCACCCACAGTAGATTACAGCTATTAAACCTCAAACAGTAAATATTGGAAGTTATACAAGGTATCTGAAAAGTAACTAATAGCAAATAGATTAGGGAAGAGACTAGAATATGAAAATGAGATTGAGTTTATCTTTTTTTTTTCTCCTGAGTGAAAGAAGTTTGCTTTAAAGGTTGCAATACTTCATGATTGCATTTATATAGCATTCTTGAAAAGCTAGAACTATAGTGAGAAAAAATAATTCAGTGGTTGCCAGCAATTAAGAATAGAAATTGCTACAAGGGGATACCACATAGTTGTGGTTTTGGGGCATGAGAGAAGTGTTTTGTATCCAGACTGTAGCTGTGGTTTAATAATCTGTGCATATATTATAATTCATAGGACTATACACACAGAAAAGTTTTTTTTACTGTATTATATAACAGTTAACATAAAATAAAATAATACTGAAGTTCAGTCTACATGTTAAATAATTATTAGATTTGATATAGGAACCAGGTAATTTTTGAAAGCACCACATGCAATTTCAATATGGAGTCCCTGCACTAAATCCTGTTGTAATTACCAGATACATTAGTATATATTAATTTTACATGTTTGTCAAGTGTTTCTCTAAAAGTAGGCTAAACTTTTCTGGAAAGCAATTACTTTGTTCAATATTTATTTATTCCCCTAAGAAACTACATTCTACAATATTTGAAGATTTCCTTTTTCGAAAGTAACTCCAAATCTAAAATTTGAGGCTTTCTCTTTCTCTGCCTTTTTCAATTTGATCCCAGATTCTTAACATTTGTATTAATTGGCATGCTTGTTACTAATGTGTTAGCATTATTCACCTCAATTCAGTCCTCGGGCTCTTTGCCATAAGATGCCTGATCCGTGCAATTAGAATAGTAAGACCCTTAAATTCTCGTACACCTTCTATTTGGTCTTCTCTTTGTTAAGCCTAAGCAAAGTGTAAAAGTGAGTTTAAATGCAAAGCTAAGTGTAAGCTTTCTGAAGAAAAATGAAGGAATTCATTCTTCAGTTTTCAGCATAAATATTATGAAGTCATTCAAAAATTTTAATAGACAGTTCAAGTGAGGTCATTGTAAGAAGAACATTTCAGTGACCCTACAATTCAGAAAGTCCCACATTTATTTACATGTTAGTATCTACTGGGGAGCTTTTTAAAATTTCAGGGTTATGAACTTAGATTTCTTTGGTTTGAGGCAACAGCACCCACAGTGATGTTGATTGATGCCAATTTGAGGAGTTAATGGTTCATACACCTTCATTCAAAATCCTGTTAGAGCTGTCAATTTTATCATTTTAATCCAATCACCCACAAAATTAGACATAATTATAATCCATTGTGTTTGCTCATGCTGTTTGTACCAACTTATTATTAATTGCATATTATGTGCCAGGCACTAGGCAACAATAGCACATTATAAAAAGTGTTTTGTTATACTATTACACTATCATTATTAAAGTCTTGTTACCCTTTTTAAAAAGAATGATGAAACTGAATTTGACAGGTTTCATGTGATGTACTCAAGATCTCAGAGATAGTAATTATCTTGTCTTGACTCTAAAGTCTTCGGCTTAACCCACAATATCTATTTTTCCCATGGATCATTACATTCTACCTGCCATCACAAAATGGGCTTATGCAACAAATTGGCAATATCTTCTGCCAATTATTTCATTAAGTATAGATCTAAAGTGTTGTGTGTGTGTGTGTATATATATCTCTATATATCTGTATCTATAATACATGTTATCAATCAGACCACTTTTTAGCCATTAATAATGTAAAACTCATTTCGTCTTTCTTCACGTAAATTATTGTGATTCAATCATAATTTAAAATTAAGTATAACAAATTAGTCTTATGGTTAGGTGATAATGGACAAATATTTTCTAGCATGATAGGTGATAAATATAAGTGTATAAGATTAATGAACTGATAGCTTTTAAAACTTTGATATTTTCAATATTGAAAATGGTATTGAAAATATTTAGTTATAAGGAGTAAATACCACAATATCAAAAATAAAATGGCAACATAATGCTATATCTGAGGACTGAAGAAATGCTATAAACTCCTTTTTTTCAGACATTAATAAAAAATACAAAAGCACTGTCATAGATAGCATAAGAATTTTCTCAATTCAACTGTAATATTCCACACAATTTTTCATCTTTGAATTAACTGAATGAGTTATGATCCTTTCAACTATGGAGGGTCAAGTTTCTTTAAATAATGAATATGATCCTAAAAAGCTTACAAAAATGATGACAAATTATTTTACTTTAAAAAAATGATTTATCAAGTTATTTTGTCCTTGTAACAGGAATATTGAACCTAAACAGCAAGATATTTGAAGTTGAACAGTTTCTCAATATTTTAACATCAGATTCTATCACTCTGCTTAATATATATAATCACAAGAGTGGTAAAATAAAAATCTTTTTCCAACAAATTCACATCTGTGTCAAAGGAATTTAAATCTCAGAAATTTTATCCCAACGTGAATATTGCTTTTATTGCAATAATAACTAACAGTGTTCACAGGCCTAGTAGCATAGAAAATATATATTCGGAAATATCATAAATTGAATTAGACCAATATATGTTCAAGACCAAAAGAATTGTCTAAAGATCTTGAGAATTCAACAATAAAACCACCTGCACCTAAGTATATTTCACTGGTGCATCTTGAAATTAAATTGGGTGAAGAATCTTTTGTTGATAAAGCAAATGCAAAACCAATTTGCTGTTCTAGAATACTCTTTCACTTTCTTCTTTTTTTTCTTTGTGTCACATTATAAAAGTATAATCAGTAACTTTCAAGAGTGTTTGTAATTACATGGTGAAGCATAAATATGACTTGTTTGAGATAACCATTCTTAATACCAAAGCTGGTTCCAGTCTAGACATTCTATATATCTATAGGTTAAAATATATTCTTTAAGAAATATAAAGTTAACTCTTTAACTCGAACATTGCTAGAGTCCTATAGTGGAATAGCAATTATAGTTTTCTATATAGTTATTTTAGTTATAGTATTATTATAAAACTTTATATATTACATATATAAATATATGTAATATATATTACATATATAAAATATGTAATATATATTACATATATAAATATATGTAATATATAGTAATATAAATATATGTAATATATAGTAATATTCTAGTGTACAAGTTTAAGGAGTCATTCAGAATTGGTAATATAAAAATATAAATGAGTGCACTTCACTTTATTCTATACTGGGCAACTTATTTGCTCTTGCATAAATTCTTATGGCTAGTTTTCTTAGAGCTCAATGTTTGTGGGAAGTGTGTTGTTAATGCTTATGCAGTAAGTGAAATGTGTTTTAGGTATAAACCTCACAATGATGTAAAAATAATTATATTGGTTTAAAAATTCATGCTCCTAATAATGTATGTTCTCTATCAATTTTGACTTTTTAAATGATGTTTTCATTTTGTATTTTTCTTCCCCTCTCTCTCGCTCCTCTTCCAACTCTTCCTCCTACTTTTTCTTTGCTTTATGTGCGAGGATAGCCTGCAGAAGAAATATTACACTCTGTTTTTTGGAAATATACAGTGCATTACTAATTATCTATAATGGATGGAAAACAATACACTGATCTTTTCCAAGTAACACTATGAATGTTCTCTCTGCTCTAGGAGCTGCGGATTTGGCTTTTAAAATACTTTTATCATTAACATGCTGATAATATATGGACAACTTAGTACAATTTTTGAAGAAATGTATCTCTTAATGCAATTTTAATACATTGTTTTCCCATTCTTAAACACTTATAATCTCTTGTATGTGAAAGTATTTGTTTTTAAATTTTACATATATTTTATATGGTAACAATTGTAATAAATTTATACCAATGAAATATCCCTATCGACTATTTTAAATTATTTCTCTTTTTTTCCCTGATTGAAATAGTATTTTTTTTTTTTATGGTGACATTGTTTAATGAAATCCAGTAAGTTTCAGCTGTACACTTTAACAGTAAGGCATATATGTATTTACACTGTGTGTTCACCTCCCATAGTTCGATTTATTTCTGTCACCACATTGAAATAGTATTTATGTGACATTTTATACAAGACACCTTTCCCTGAAAGTAGCAGAAATTCCTAAATATTTGGACTAAATCTTTTTTTTTTTTCCAGAACCATCTTTCCAAGATTCTTTTTTCTTTCCATTTGATTGTGGCAACCAAATAATGGCTAGACATAGAAATAAAAAATTAATAATAATTAATAATTAGTAATTCAGGTTAAAACTCCAGACTTTAATTTTGTTGAGTTTTCCTAATTAATAGTGGCTTGCTTCCAACGATAAGTAACCATTAAACTTAAAGAACACAGAGCTGACATGGATTTTGCTCAGACCATGTTAAGTTCAAAAACAAAATGGCCACTGCTGATGACAAGATATCTCAGTACAGCTATTAGGCATGCCAATGTTTTATAAATTCTTGAATGTATTTCATGACTACTTTGGGATGAAATACCTTGGTAAAGAATTCATAGCACCTGTTATATTATTAGTTTCAGTTTAATCAATGTGGTCAGGACTTATGATCACTATTTTTTTACTAAATGCATGTGTTATATAGTTATGGTAAAATTTACATAGTTGTTTCATCTTTGACATTTATTCAATTGTTGAGAATGTCCATATATATAAAGCAGCATAAGAATAGTAAGAATAACTTTATAAACTTTTAAGCACTAATAATAAGTAACTTTTTAAAGTGCCAGTGACAATTTTTTCACTGTTTTTTTTTCTCTTTCAAACTGGATTTCAAGGTACAGTCCCCATAAATGCCTTTCTGTATTTAAGGACACAAATCCATAGTCTCTCAGTTTCTTTCTTTCTCTCTTCTTCTCTTCCTCAATCCTTCCCTTCTTCCTCCTTCCCTTTTTCTGCTCCTCCCCATCTCCTGCACTCTCTTCCTCTCTGTCTCTCTTTCTAGCTTCATATTGAATACTTTTCTCTGAGGATCTCCTAGTCTTAAAGGTCATTTCCTTTGCCTTTTTTCCTTTGTAAAAAGTCAAAACTTATTTCTTGATCTTTAGGTTAAGTTCACCCTAATCTTGAAAATAAGTAAATTCATATGATGAATTGAAATTTCCAGCAAGGACTTTCTTATGACTTTGCATTCACAAAGTCAATGGCATTTGCTGCTTAAATAGAATTAATCTGTAAGATATACATCTAAGTTTGCATGATAATACTGAAAGGTAAATGCTTTTAAGTAAGAAGTTTTGGTATTCTCTTTTCATTATACATCACATTGCTTTTAAGAGAATTATGTGTATATTAAATTTTTTCATATTTAACCAAGAACTTGTTATAGCATTATATCTTGCAGACTCCCTGAAATTAAATAAAATAAAAAAACTCAAATTGAGATATTGCATATATGGGGTGGAAAGAGAAAAGTTATATCATTACTTTTCTGTTTCAGATAAGGTACCATCAGACTAATTTCAGATTTTTAACTTAACATTTGCTGTATTTGAAATTCAATTTTTATCATTGTTATAACTTTTAAATAATGGTATTTAATATGTTACTTATAAAAGTAATATTAGATCTATATGCTTGTATCTTTCTCTAAATAGCATATTCTTTTCAATAATTAATTTGGAGTTAGAAAATGTTCAAATTATTCAATTTCACTTGAATAATGCACTCTTACTCCTGCAATTTAAATAAGACCCTCGGAAAAATTAAATTACAAAAATACATAGTGTGTGCAGTATAGAGAGACATGATTGAAACAGCCAAGATGACTACCAAAGAAAGAGAATATATTAAAAAAATTTTAGAAGAAATATATGCAGATATTTGGAGAATTGTAACCAGTGTTTCATGTAAAGATATCTGCATTCTAAGGAAGGTTGTTTGGCTTCTAAAGTAGTCCTCCCTTATTTGTGGTCTTGCTTTCCATGGTTTTCAGTTATTGTCTGTCAACCAAAGGTTGAAACTATTATATGGAAAATTCCGGAAAGAAATAATTTATAAGTTTTCAGTTGTGCACCTTACTGAGTAGCATGACAAAATCTGCTATCGAGCTCCATCCCACCTGGGACATGTATCATCTCTGCCCAGTGTCTCCATGCTATGTACACTACACTACCCACCTATTAGGCACTTAGTAGCAGTCTTGGTTATTCAGATAAACTGCCATAATATTGAATTGCATGTGTTCATTTTACTCAATAATAGCCCCAAAGTGCAAAAGTAGTAATGCTGGTGATTGTGATATGCCAAAGAGAAGACATAAAATTCTTCTTTACATGAAAAGATGAGTACTATATAGTATTTTGAGAGAGACCACACTCATGTAACTTTTATTATAGTATATAATTATATTTTTTTAAATTTTAATATTAGTTAATGTCATTAATCTCTACTGTATCTAATTTATATCTTAAGCCGTATCATAGGTATGTATGTATATATAGAAAGAATAGTATATGGTATCTATACTAAAATAGTATATATTGGATGAGATACTATCATGGTTTCAGGCATCCACTCTATGTCTTGAAACTATCCCCCACAGATAAGGGGCACTACTGTATAAGTGAGAATGAAATATGGATGGAATGGAAAGGATTAATCCTGGCTTTATTTTATTTACTGCTTTTCTGGATGCCCTTTTACTTACCATCCAGAAAAATGAAACCTTTTAGGTATAGTTTTCTTTTTGTTGTTTGTTGTTGTTGTTGTTGTTGTTGTTGTTATTTTATAATTTGTTTTTCTCACAAAGTATATGTGGAAATCCCATGGTGATATACCCATGACTTGTCTGTATAGAAGAGCTGAAAATTGTTGTGTGCTGACAGTATACACATTGAATGAGGACCTAATTCAACCCCCATTTTGATTTTAAGTGATAATATTCTGTCAGGTATGTAATAAAGAGAACATCATAATGTTCCCTATATATAAACATAAGCAAAATCATATATATATATATATATATATATATATATATATATAATATATATTATATATATATACACACACACACACACACACACAACACACACATATATGGACAAAAGCTAACTGTCCACCACTAGAAAAAAAGTTTAAAAAGTAAAATATACTCTATGTAGTAAAATAAAGGAATCAATATACTATTATCTATGTGAGGAAATTCAGAACTTATCAATAATTATATTTATACAACATTTTAAATAAGAAAATTATACCCTTTACATGATTATAAATTTAAGTGATAAATTGCAGAGAAGTGGGGTTTTTTTGTTGTTTTTTTGTTTTGTTTTGTTTTTGTTTTTGTTTTTTGCTTTATAATAGTAGGTTTTAATATACGACTAAGGTACTTCTTAAATGATACAGAACATGCCTATGGCCATGCCACCCTGAACAAGCCCAATCTTGTCTGACCTCTGAAGCTAAGAAGGGTCATGCCTGGTTAGTGCTTGGATGGGAAACCACCTAGGAAGACCAAATGCTATAGGTGTAAAAAATAAAAAAAATAAGAGATTGTAAACTGACAAGGTCTTTGCAATCTGTGAGGTCAACCAAGGGTTTCCTAGCCTAAAAAACAAAATAAAATAAATAAAATAAATGAATTAAACGATACAGAACATGCCTACTAACAAGAGTAGCCTAGAGTGATGAACTATATGACTTTGGGACTAAGATAAAAGAGATATTTTAAATATTTTTGATATTATTTCAAACTTACAGAAGAGAATATATGTGGTTGAATTATGAAGTCATACCATGCACCCACATTAATAATAAATTTTTTAAAATGTATTTTCTGTCTTCTTTGTAACCCTGTCAAATTACTTACCCACCTTCTCACCTAGATGTACTTATTTACTTGGAATTTAACACATATTTAACACATATTTGCCTCACTTTATAGTTTTAGCACATGTATAAGAATACCTAAACATTATAGTGTACAATATTATATTTTTAAAATTAAATGGAAATATACTGTATAAATTAATTAGCAAATTGATTTGTACTTTCAATACTATTATTTTACCTTAATTAATGTCATTGTGTGCAGTTAAATTTTGTCCAAAATCATTTAATTTTGTGTTGTTGCTATTGCTATTGCAGTTTATATTATCACTACTTTAGTTGTTGTTTTGAACATCCTTGTACACATCTTTTAAGAAACATCTTTAGAAAGCATTTTTGGAATAGATTTGCTGGATCCCAATTTATAACCAGGCTTACATAGACCAGTATATTAAATGATTTTCCCAATGTAATTGTATCTATTTATGGTCCATCTGCAGTTTATGAATTACCATTTGCTAAACAACCTAACAAAACCTATAATCGCTAATTTTTTAATATTTTGTCAACATGGTGGCTCTAAAATACTGAAGGATTTAATTTTCTCAATCATTGATTATTTAGAAGTTGAACAGGTTTTCATGTGTAATGGCCACTTATGTTATCTCCTATGTGAAATAGCTGGTGATATATTTTGCTTTCTTACCATTAAGTTGTTTTTCTTTTTATTGATTTTTGTGAGCACTGCTTCAAAGATTAAATATATTGTAAATGTCTTCTGAAGTTTTTGATTTGTCTTTTAAATTTATGGTGTATTTTTATAAACAAAAGTTCTCAGTTTTAATTAGTTCGATTTAAACAATATTTTCTACAGTGGCTTGTATTGCTTGTATCAGAATTTCACTTTAAAATAAAATTGCACACCCAGAAAATACAGAGCCATTAAGAACCATTTCAGATAAATAATACTTGAGATTATTTACTAGTGACAGAACTTCGTTAAAGAGTTTTTTAAAGATATACTTCATAAGGAATAAGTCCTGAAAGTGTGAAAACAGGGAGCCAAGAAAATATAAAACACATAGATAAATCCAAGTAATTAGTAACTTTTTAAAATTATGAAAGTTTTTACATAAGATCCTGATGGAAAAATTGTTGATCTAGATATACAGATTTCCACACCTTATGAAAAGCATCTTCTGTTTATGGCATTATCTAAGAGGAGATAAAAAATCATAGTGTATCATGTTTTGATAGTTTAAATATGAAAACTAAAATTTATAGGGTAATGATTGAGGTATAAAAAACATTCCAAACTTGGAGAGATAAATAAAGAATAATTAGGAAAATTTTTCTGCCCTAAGAAAATCACACAGAAAGAAAGAAAAAAAAAACACTATAAATGTGACAATTAGTTAATGCAAATATATCATAAATAAATCCAAATAACATTTTATATATAAAGGAATTATTTGAATTTCATGGCTTAAATATTCATCTCTCAGTTACTCATTTTTGACAGCTTAGCTCTAAGAAAGAAGTCACTGAACCAATTCTGTGGCAAGTCATTGGGTAATGCTTAACATAAAAAATAATAAACCACCATATTACAGTGTTTAGCGACTTCTCCACATTCTCAGCAGAGCAATCAAGGACTGAATAAGCATTAATTCTGAATAACACAGATACTCCTCAAATTGGTCCCTCAGGTTTAGTATTGACTGAGCTTTAAATTACCTGTATTCTACTGACTACTAAATTCTCTCCACCAATTGATAAATAAAATACTTGTCATCAGAGTTGTTAATCCACTTTCATGACATTTGCTTTTTTGAAACATTAGATTAGCTTTTTTTTTGTTTTTTGAATTTAATATTCAGGTCAAGTTAAATGGAATTTATGTCATTACAAGTTATCAGGCATAACTTCTCCTGGGAAATCTAAGGATTTTTGTGGAATAAACAGTTTTCATAAAATTGACAGAGAGCAATATGATTTAATGTCAGGATGCTGAAATAGCTGTTTTCTTCTATAGACAATAATTATATCAGATACAATATTTGAAAATTTCCATTTCATAAACTATCAGAATTTACCAAGTCTGGACCATTTATTTATAGTGACTATAAGCATATGTATTTATACCATATTTACATTTAATATAGGTAACTTTATTGTTTTTAAAATGTAAAGATATATTTTTGAGGTTTCATTTTACTTTGTTTTGTTTTAAATGTTGGTTATTGTATCTTTCATTTATAAATTTTACATTGATTTCTTCTATATATTTTCCATTTCTTTGCTGAAAGTCTTTATTTGTTTGTTTATTTATTTGAACATGATTGTTGAATCAGGTTAATGATTCCCGCTCTAAACTGTGTGTAGGTAATTCGAACTTTTTTGCGATCATCCTGTTGACGTCTCTTAATTGTCTTTTTATTTGTTTTGAGAATTTCCTAGTTCTTGGTAGGCTGAGTGATTTTAGATTGAAACTTGAACTCATATGACTCAATAACAACAACAAAAAAAACAAACAATCCAATCAAAAAATGGGCAGATGACCTGAACAGACACTTCTCCCTAGAGGACATACAAGTGGCCAACAAATATTTGAAAAGGTGCTCAACATCACTAGCTATTAGGGAAATGAAAATCAAAACCACAATGAGATACCATCTCACACCTGTTAGAATGGCTATAATCAATAGCACAAGTAATAACAAATGTTGGAGAGGATGTGGAAGGAATAGGAACCTTCATACACTGCTGGTGGGACTGCAAATTGGTGCAGCCACTATGAAAAGCGGTATGGAAGTTCCTCAAAAAACTAAGAATTTATCTACCATATGATCCAGCAATCCCTCTACTGGGTATTTACCCCAAAGACTTGAAAACTCATATCTGAAAAGGTATTTGCATACCGGTATTCATAGCAGCATTATTCACAGTGGCCAGAAATGGAAGCAACCTAAGTGTCCTATGATAGATGACTGGATAAAGAAGCTGTGGAACATATATTCAATGGAATATTACTCAGCCACAAGAAGAGATGAAATACTTCCATTTGCAAGAACATGGATGGACCTTCAAATAATCATACTAAACGAAATAAGCTAGACAGAAAAGGTTGAAAGTCACATGATATCGCATATGTGGAATATAAACCTAAAAGCAACAAATGAACAGGGCAAACAAAGAGACTAATGGACATGGACAATGGACTAGTGGTTACCAGAAGGGAGGGGGGAGAGAGGAGGGGGAAAATAAGAAAATAAAAAAAGAAAATGTTAAAAATTGCATGTATATATAATATGAACAAAATAAATAAACTGGCATTAAGAAAAAAAAAAAAAAACCTGGCCATTTTGTTGTTATATGGTAAGATTCTGAAAGTTAAAATTTTTGTTTTAGCTTGCTTTCTTCTGACATTGTTCCAGTGGGTTCAGGACCTCACTGTTTCTTTGCAAGTGTGGAAGTTTAAACTTACCACCCAGCCATTGTGGTCATGTATGGAGGCAGTGCTATAATTTTATTTTGTGACTCTCCTGTTTTTGTTTTGTTTTGTTTTGTTTTGTTTGTTTTGTTTGTTTGTTTGTTGTTTGTTTTATGACTGCAAAGGACAAGATTCTGTTGGGGCTTTTGCTGTCTGTACATATTAGCATTACTAGGTTGCTGGATCTTCTAGCACCCATCTAGGATATAGGAGGCAATAAGAAAACTTTGGGAGTGACTACCAGGTTGTATTTCAGGTCATATAAGCCTAGGTGGTCCACCTTCTTCTCTCCAAATTCCAGAGTTCTCTTATGTTAGCTTTATATAGAATGTGCACAATTTATTGTTATACTTTGGGGAGAAATATAAAAGCACACATTCTCTGTTTTCCTGGAAGTGGAAGCTCCTTTGTTTCTTTTTTCTAACTTCTTTTTCTTTGGTGCAGTTTTCTCTTTTTTTGTTATTAGGTTCAAGAAAACATGAAATAAATTAATTTCTGAAGCATTTTATGCTGACTAATATTCTTTATCAAGTAATACTCATATTATTCTCAGTTTTGGTGTCAATTTATTGACTTTCTCATTCAAGTCGATGTTTTCTTGGCTCTTCCATGACAAGTGATTTTCATCGTACCTTGGATTTTTTTATTCTGTTGGGAACATCTTGATCCTATCTGAATCTTCTACTTTAGCAGGCAGTTTCCCTCTTTAGGTTCAGCATGTAGGTTCTGGCTGGTTTTGTAGCTATAGTTCTACTGACTGCTTAGTTATTCTCCCCTGGCAGTAGTGCTGTTCTGCTCTGGTTCATATGTCTGCTGCTCCAGAGACTTCTGCTCAATTTCTTCTGGTGCCATCTGCAAAGACAGAAGGAACTCCCATGAGTGTCCTGCTGTCACTAGGCAAACTTTGGAGGGAGGTGGGCAAAGCCACTGGGCCTGCGTGTACTTCTGCCACTGTGTAGAGATGTAGAGCTTTGCTGCTGCCACCACTGTCAACAGATTGGGGTGCCTGCTGGTACTCGAGCTGTTAAGTCCGGCCTGGGATGGCCCACTAGGCAGCTGCTGAGAGGTTGATCTACCCACTGGGTCTGGGTTATGAAGCATGAGCTGGGATAGCCAGAGCTTCACCGTGACTGCTGCTGGCAGGTCAGATTGCCCAGTAATGCCTTGAATTTTGAGCAGGGATGGAATGGATTCAGTCTTTGCTATTACCACTGCTACCAGTGTATCAGGTCACCAGCAGCAGCCAGGTCAGTCAGAGTCGGGGGTCCCCACTTGGTCTCTGTTAAGCTTCTGCTTTCCAAGTCCCTTAACTATTAAGGACAGGCCAACTATTCTTATTTATTTGCTCATTGTACTGTTGTAGTTTTGGTATGCCTGTTGGTGGTTTGATGTTGCAGGCCCCTCCATCATCCAGTCTAGAGATATTCAAAGATAAAAGAAAACCTGAGGAACTCACCACACTGTCGTTTCTCATGTCCTAAGTTCCAATCCAGCCGCCAGCTTTCAGAGTTCTTTTATAATTGTCAGTCAAGTACTTTCCAAAGTATTTAGTTGTCTTTGGGTTGAAGGAGACAGGGGTAAATAAGTTTTTACTATCTCATTCAGCACTTAAAGTAGACAAAATTGTATTTTAATATACCTTTGTGAGCATAACTTTCATTTTTGTAAAATGTTTGCTCTGACCTTATGACTAACACTAATTTCTCCCTGGCCTGCTCTTTATTCCAGATAAGTCAGGTATATCTTATTTTATTTTTCCTTTCCTTGTTTCATATAGGTTTGCCCTTAGTACTTAAAGTCGATTGTTTCATATGGGTGATAAAGGAACTCTGAAGAACCTTAGTCCATTAGCTTCATTTATTCATTCCATGATGTTTTGAAATTCTTGTACTTGAAGTAGAATATTGTCCTGTACTGTGATGAAGGCCTTCTCCATTTTAATCCCAAATTTCAGAGATAGGATAGTCACTTGGTATGAAAACAGGTAACTGTGAAAAACAATTATAATTTATTTAATAGGTTATATTATGCTTTTCTCTATGCAAGGTTCTCTTTTTCATTTGATTGATGACTATCTCATTATTTCAACATCACTGTTCAGAAAATGGAATCGGAGAGAGAGAAAAAAAAAAGACTGTGACTGACCAGAAGTTGTTTGACCCAGTATCTCCTCCCCATTTCTAGCAACAGCTTCTATTCCATGATAAATCTGTCCGTTGTCACTTAGCCATCAACTCCTTCATTATCGTGTGTTTTCCTTTAAATTGGGCAGTGGAGATGAGGCCCTTTGAAAGTTCTTTCACTTGGTCCTTGCAGCCATACACTCTTATCGCAAACTGGAAAGCATTTGTTTTTGAGCACATGGGATATCTTTTTTTTTGGTGTTGACATATATACGTTATCTTCTATTATTTTAGATATTTACAATATTTATTTAAACTTTTCCCCTTTACCATATGAGCAGATTTTTATTTTATATGTTCTTGTCTTTTCTTTATGTTAGGTTGTCAAGATGCTCATTTTTGTGAACATGTGCAATGGTGCAGTATTGTATTCAACATTCACTTTGCAATAAGTATTTATTGAGCACCTTTGAGTTCATCACTAATTTATGATTAGAGTGAAAAAAAATAAACAGTCCTTTGAGAGAGATATACAATAACTAAGCAATTAAAAATTTCTAATTCTAGCACTCCTAAGGACTTTTTAGGCTAGGACGATAAATGATAATGGAGAAAGAGACCTGTTTCAATGTGAATGGTCTGGAAAGACCTTTCTGGGAGGATGATGTCTTAGTAGGAAATATATGAGTCATGTGAAGACTGGGTGGAAGGGTCCCCGGTAGTGGATACACTATGTGAAAAGTCTTTATGTTAGAGGACAACTGGTGCCAGGACCCCCAGGAGATGAGTAAGGAGGAAGCCTGTGGAGCAGTCAGGGGATATAGTTTCAAAGATGGCCAGGCACATAGAACCACATCGACCATAATAAAGATTTGAGAATTAGTTTACCAGAATTCCTTCTATGTTTATTTTATGCATTTTGTCTTCTACTTTATGCATTAATAGATCACATTAAAATTTTTCCTTAAAGAAAGCAGAATTTTAAAAACTGTTAGTGCATTAACTAAATCACTATCTAAAATAGATATGAACCAATATTTCTTTTATTACGTTTGCCTGCATACAGGTGGGTTTTCCCCAGGTTGACATTTCCACAGAGCCAGTTATGCAATATTTCAGATACTAGCACACTGCTGATATACATGGTCAATACACAGTAAAATTTAGGTGTGTTCAAAATCACCAACAAAAAATTAGCAAAAAATTCAGTACATTTTTGGCATTTAGACACTGTTGTAGATGAAACATGTAAAAGATATGATATAATCTACACAAAAATCTGACATATTAGACACAGTATCCTTATGCAAGCGCTGTGGTTCAAATTGCTGTTGAAACAAATATAGATGCCAAAAGAAATATTAAGAATTTTTAAATGCATCTGTGAACTTTCTTCACATGATAAGATGTGAATCCGACATTCACCTTGAGGGCATTTGTCAAATTTGGTGACTAGAGTAGTTTTTCACAATACCTCAGAGGTTAGCAGACAGAGTCCAGGACTCAGTCACTGTCTGGGAAACCTAACAGGAAATTCTGAAACTCTGGGACTTCAAAGACTGCTTCTTCAATAATCGTGAAGTAATTCTTAGGCAAACCCTTTGTCTCCACTCCCCAGCTATTAATAGATCCCTATATTCTATCTTTGGCACTGGTGGTGAAACAAAAGAAAGAAATGGTAAAAATATCTCATAAGAAATCTTTAACACAAACTAGTTATACCCTGTGTTGTTACACTAAATCCGTAAATTTATGTTGTTCAAAAAAAAAAAAAAACAAAAAAAACAGCCCAAGTACATATTTTTTAATATAACCCACACTGCTGGTACTAAATTCTCGATAATAGCAAACACAAACCAATTTTGTAAGATATCATTTTCAAATCAGCTCTCAAAAAATAAAATAGAATAACTAGACATAGACATACAAAATAACCTAAATAGTTTATGGATGAATAGTAATTCAGTTCATAAGGAAAAAATTGTAATAAAAAGAAGTCTTTTTTTTTTTTTGGCTTTGTTTTAAAGTATATAATGTGATGATTTAATACACAGTTACATTGGGAAATAATTAGCACAATGAAATAATCAGTTGTGGTAATCCATAGGTTGTTATTGTGTTTGTGGTGAGAACACTTGTGGTCTACTCATTTAGCAAATTTCAAGGATACAATACAATATTATTAACTACAGTTACCATGCTGTAGAGTAGTTCCCTGAAATTTATTCCTTAAAAATGAAGGAGCTCTTGCCAGTTGCAACAGTGTGGATGACCTTGGAGGACATTTTGCTACGTGAAATAAGCCAGACAGAGAGAGATGAATATTGCATGATGCCACTTATATGTGAAATCTATATAAAGGATTAATGTAGAGGAACAGAGTAGAATTGTGGTTGCTAGTGGCTGAGAGATGAGGGAAATGGTCAAAGTGTACAAACTTTCAGTTATAAAATGAATAATTTCTAGAAATCTAATGTACAGATGGTAACTATAATAATGACAAAGTATTGTATACTTGAGAGAAAAATAAAAGTATAGTCTTATTTAATACATGAAGTCATAGACAAATCCATCATCAAAATGAGATATTTATTATATCTCTCAGTAATCAAGTCGACCTAATAAAAAGAACAGCAGCAGAGGTATATAGCAAATTTATGAATGGAATTGAAATTTTTAATTTCTTAGTACATATAAAACTCTAATTTGTTAAATAATATGTAAAACCAACAATTAAAGAAGAACATATGGAACATTTGTGAAAATTATCTGAGCAATATTTAGGATTTATATGTTATAGAACCTGTTTCTTACCATAATGCAATTAAGGTATATTTGTAAAAATGTAATAAGAAATGTGCGTACAGTATTTATTATCCTTTTTTTTAACCCACGAGTCAAATAGAAAATCATGATAGAAATTAAAAAGTATTTAAAACTGAACAACCATGAAAATATTACATATTGCAACTTATGAAACCCAGCAAAATAATCTAATACCTGCCGTCTTAAGTGCTTGTATTAACAAAAGAAAAAGAAAGGCTAAAAATTAGTTGGCAAAACATTTACTTCAAGAAGTCAGGGAATGAAACAGTAAAATAAATTTTACAGGCGATATAATTTGGGTATCTGGCACTTGGCTCTTGATAGGTGTTCCTGGGTGTAGGATGGCTCCTTGACAATTAGTGGCTCCAGAATTCCCTTGGTCCAGTTGTCACCTGCATCCAGCCAATGGAGAAAAAAAAAAAAAAAAGAATATGCAAGGAAAGGAGAGCCTCTTCTTAAGGACCTTAGCCCAAAGTGGACACAGAAACATTCTTTTCACATCTTTCTGACAAATAGTTACATGTTCCTGCCTGGCCAGCTGCTTAAAAGTGTTAACTCTGTTCGTTGGTATGTGTTTACCAGGTATGCCACATTCTGAGAAGTCAACATTGGTTTCTCAATATAAAATCAGTTAAGAGAAATCAAATATTAGCATAATACAGGTGATTTTTTATTATAAATTCAGGGTTACTCTGGCAATAATTTGGAAGCTTAGGGAGAAGAAATGACTGACCCAGACTCATAATAAGTGACAGATGCTCATGCAGAGATGCCACTATGCTGAGATTTAATAGGAGTGTCTGCTCTACCTAGACAGCAAATTGCAGGAGATTCTGATATTTGATAAAGAAAATAGTGGAATGGGAAGAAATCCAGCAATATTTTGTTGAAATATGCAAGTTTATTTACATTGGTGGTGCTTTTGAAGAATTAAAATGGGAAGTTTACACGACTGGATATTGGAATTTACTGTTATGGTTTTTAAAGTTAACAAAGCTAATGCAATGTTGGCTCCAAAAGAGACAAATAGAAGAATGGAATAAAATAGAGTACAAACCAACCTACGCATGTGAAGACCTTGGCTATATAACAGAGGTGAACAGCGAAGCAAAAAGAATTAACTTTTCAGTGAAAATTGCTATATCATTTGGATGTCCATATCGGTAAAAAACAAACAAACAACACAAAAACAGTATTGACTCCTGGATTACACCATATGCAAAAAATTAATTCTAGTGAGACCGAGAACTAAGTAAGAAAAGTAAAACAGTACATCATTAGGAAATGATTTGTAGATTATCTTCATGACCTCAGAGTAGAGAAAGATTACTTAACAACAAGACCCAAAAAGACCAACCACCAAAAAATGAAAATTAGATTCTTTAAAAATGATGAACACAGTTTTTCATAGGACAACTTAATAAAAAAGTAAACACAAAACCACAGAGAGATAATACATTTGTGAGATATATATATATATATGTATGTGTGTATGTATATATATGTATATGTATTGTATATGCATATGTGTATGTGTGTGTGTGTGTGTGTGTGTGTGTAGACATCAACAGGTAGACAGTGGGATAGATGGATATACATTGATCCATCATAGTCAGAAATCGAATATACAATGAAAATAAATGGATTACTGCTACTTATGGATGACACTTATAGTATAATTTTAACAGAAAGAAACTGAACATGAATGTGAGTGTATGAGTTTAAACATTTACAGTTCAGAAAGAGGCAAAACCATTCACTCGTGTGAAGATCCAGCATGTTGTTTGTCTCTGTATAGAAAGTAAAGGATAATGACTGACAGTGGATATCAATGCATTTTGAGGGTGTTGATAACATTATATTTCTTGACTGGATAGTGTTCCTGCAGATGATAACTTATTGTGCTACACATTTATGTTTTATATACTTTTACATATGTGTATCTCAATAAAAAAATATGGTTGTCTTATTTTATTCAATTGAAAATTAGAGAGGTAAAGTCTGACAGCTGGCAACTTTTGATTATTAAATCAATACTGTTAAGAGAGAACATGTTTTTTTTTGTCTTATTCTAACTCCACATATTAATTACTATATATCCTAAAAACTCATCATTCCAGTATTTCTGTTAATGGCTCACAGAAGTACATACTTCAATATTCACGTTTGAGAGATTGAGAATATCTTTGTCCTAGTATACACAGAACAAATCCTGATTAATTTATTTCACATGCCCACCAGTGAACCAAAAGATGTGGCAAAAGAGAAACATGAAGTGATTGGCTTCACCTACCTCTAAATCGGGTGGTGTAATCAGCTTTATCACTGTCACTTAATGCCTTGATAGGACTAGAGAGCTGAGAAGGGGTACTGAGAAATAATAAGAAAACAAATTAGCTGTAGATTACACCAATTACATACTCAAAGCCAGAGTGGGCCAAATAATGATTTTTATAATATATGAAATATATGATTCACCGACTTAAGCAAAACAAAATTGTAAGACAAAGTAGAAAGTGGAGTATACTGACACTTGCTAGACATGATTCCATTCTGTTCTCATAATGACTCTTAGAGAACATATCAGTGTTTATCCAAGCACAATGCCATTAAATGGATAACTATCGCTATGGAAAAATTAAATGTGAGGTTAACAAAGTTAATTCGCATCAGGAACATTTAAACTATGCCAAATTAATGTAAGATTCAACGTTCGGTGGAAAAAGTAACCACATTAGTGGCATTAATGAACTGTGGGTAACTAAGCTCTCCTTTCACACTAGAAAGTACTTCTAATTTATTGATGTCTTTGGGAATTAACCAGGAGTCACATGCTGAGTCAATATGCCAAAAAAAAAAAAAAAAAAAAAAAAAAAAAAAAAACACAAAAGCTGGCAGTGCTGTTAGATTTCAGATTCTGGCCATGTTGTCGTCGTTATTAATTTCTACCTTATGAAAATAATTATTACATGTACCAAGGTCAAAAGAGCTTTTAAAGACTTGTCTGAAAAGCATATTTGAATACACTTGTGAATTTAAAAATGTTCTTTTAAGTAGCAGTTGAGAATAGAGACAATCTACAGTTTCCATGTAATTGCATGTTCTAGGTGTTTTTAGATCAACACGTCTTGAGCCAGAATGTGTTTCCTTTTTTCTTACTTTTGATCTTAAGAGAAATTAACTTGATACAGCTGTAGCAACTAAGAACATTAATAATTTTCTAATCAGTCAATATATTGAGAATAAACTTAATTTAAACAAGGTGGTCATTTATGACTAATTTTCTAATAGGTTTTCAGAACAAACCTTTAGGTGTAGGGTGAAGAAAGCAACTCACTATAATTAAATTCTGCTATAAAATTTGATTAGAAAGGAAAAATATAAACTTATTTTTTAGATAAATTAGATAACTGTGGAGAGTTAATCTGTTGTCTCAGAATTTAACACTTCTATTATATATGTTATGTTTTTCTTTCTTCTTTAGATATTATTTTCCCTGTGTTTGAACCTAATATAATTATTCTTATCCACCAATATTACAGTCTTACTGTCCTCTTAAGTGTCATTTTGATTGTAGTATTATTTATATTTACTTAATTACACAGCTATTTTAAGTGGCTTTATTAATTATGCCAAAGAAAATAAAATATAGTCTTTTATAAGCATAGTCTTATAAAATCCTATTTCTAGCAATATAAGCAAAATCGTTTGACCAACCATCCAATTGAAAATAATTAAATAGACTGGATTTAACTATTGAAGAACTGGGAGAATAATAAGAACTCAGAGAAATTATTGGTAAAATTTCTGAGAAGACAAAACTCCAGATAAGTAAACTGAGTCTCAGTGGCTACACACATACATCCATACATGTACACACTCACATGTAGGAAAGGGAGAATAGAGCAATTAGACAAAAGGCAAACAATTGTCTTAGTAAAAAAGTGTAAGAGAGTGTCTCAAGTTGTTCTCACAACTCATAAAAATTATATTAAAAATAAATTTAAAAAGTTATATTTCTAACGCAACAAAACAAAACCGAACCGAAACAAACACTGTTTTAACATGGTCTCTGTGTTGGAGAAAATTCAGTTGGCCTTAGTATACTCTAAGAAAGATTATGTTTTAGGTAATATTTAAGCTACTTGCTTGAATAACAACAACAACAAAAAAATCAGATAGTAATTTTAGACTATATAAAAAGTTTTAACAGCAATGCAGTAATGCCTAGAAAAATATGTAAAATATTTTAGATATAATATCTTTTCATAGAAAACATTAATGGATAATATGATGGGAGATTATATGTAGAGAGAGAGAGAGTTTAAATATTCTAAGGTCCTTTATTTTACAGGACAGCAGGATCAAACTGTACATGAAGGTAAGATAGAAACATCTCTCACAGTGTATTCTATTAAATCACAATTCCAAAAACTGTCTCTCTGCCTGAATCTGTAAGGATCACCTTGATATTTTTCACTTCCTTATGTAGCACAATTTCTCTCTGTCCTTTTCTATGCCAACTATACCTTATATTTATTTGTGTTTCCTCTAGAATATGGGAATGAGTCTACTGTCCATCACATCTTAACTATTAACTATTGGAGAATATGACCCTTCTACAGTTCTGAAGGGGATTTTTGCCTCTCCTGGAAGAATTTCTTCTTTAGTATCCAGCCTTCCCCACCCCCTCACCCCGTGCTATTGCTGCTTCTCGTTTTATTGTAGGACATGATGTGAAAAACCTGCCTGGCTGGACCTCTCTGAGGTCCTGATGACTGGCCCTGCTGCCGTCTGCGTGGAACTCACAGCACTCCCACGCAGGGCTGTTCAGGAAACCCGCCACCCCTTCGTCCCTCTCCCTTCTGCAGGGAGCTCCTTCAGCTGGGAGAGGCAGCGTCTTTATTGCTCCCAGTCCATCACCCAACACTCAGGGGTCTGACCTGTGGTAGTTCCTATGTGCAGATCCCACGCTCAGACGTGCTGGTGAGCAGTTTGGATGTTTTTGTTGAGTTTTAGATGTTCAGCTTATTGTTGTTTCAAGGAGAGAGATCTGAGGACATCTCTTACTCAGCCATTATTTTCTAACTCTGCAAGCTACTCTGTTTGATGGTCAATGAATGTAATGAGTGTTTCTTTTTAAAAAGAAGTTGAATCATAATAGGAGAAAGCTGCTAAGGGCTATGTTAAATTCTGCTCAATATGCCCACCTGGAAAGCAAGAGAACTCAAACGTTTAGTAGTATGCAGAGTGGCAGGCTGGAAATCTAGGAGTAAGGAAAAAGCGGCAGGCTGAATAAGTCATCCATCACTCATGTTATTTGTAGCCAAAGTACTCAGCATAGAAATAGTAATATCCCCACAAGAATGACACAGTCAACAAGTATACATAGTCCGGCATTATATGACAGCTATGTCCTTCTTGTGAGACTAAGCTTTCTTCTTAATTGGTTGTCGCATTGGACCCCACTCCGAAGGGGTTAGCAACAATAACTAGCAAATGAGTGAGATCTGAGGAAAAGTAGGACAATGATGATCATAAATGCCAAAGGTAGGAAAAACAGTCATCTGTTAAACTTTAGATTTTCATTATTGTTAGTAAATGGACATTTAAACTGAGAGTCTATATGAGACCTGAAATGACAGTAGCACTTTAGATGGATGATCAGAAAAGTCATTGACTTGCTTTCTTTTGATTTCATTTTCCTTTTTTTTTTTTTTTTTCTGGTGGAAGAGGAGAGAGAATTGATGTCAAAATGAAGAGTGAAAAATAAAAATAAACTATGTATATATTTTTACATCATGAAAGAGCATCAATTCAACATAATGATTACATCTATTATTTATAGAGATTTTTTTGATTCATGAATTTGCCTATCTTGTTTCTCTGTATATTATATTTTAAATAGCTTTTTGTCTCTAATTTATTATGTAGCTTTCTAAATATAAGTATTCAAAATTTCCCTGTGCAGCTCTTGTTTTCCTCTTTGAGCTCCCATTTGTGATCTCTGTCAGTAACATTGCTTTATTTATTACCATTATGTAAAGTATGCACATGTAAAAGTGCCCATATCTGTATCTCTTAATATGAACTTGGATACTTTCCCTTCAATACTAAGTAGCTATCTACTTATCTGATGGGGTTATGGAGTGCAACAATAGAATATACATCCAGTTTTTTATGCATTGGTTTTTTTTTTTTGGCTTTGAAAAATTAGTCAAATTTGATTATTTACACCATTGCCTCTTAATTTCTCTTTTTCACTTTTCTCCTTGTGCTACCCAGTTGATCTATCTTTCTGTATAATGCTCATTTACCACGTACAGCATTATCACGATGTTTATTGTTCCTCTGTTCAAATATATTCAAGTAATATGTTCCTAAATCCTTCTACTGATTATACACCTAACTCACTAGCGTAATTTTGCATTTTAGCTTGCAGCAGTTTGAAAATAGAGAAAACATCACAACGTTGACCATTACTTGGGAAAATCCAATTGAATAAAATAACAATGCATTAAGAAAGTCAGTTTAGATATAGACTATTTCTCTCAGCCCAGGAAGCCATGACAGTCTCAAAGTCTGCTTATGAAGCCATCGCTACCAGAGACTTTTAATGAATTCATTTAAAAAAAAAAAAGATAAATAAAAAAATCTACATTATTTATAATAATGAATGAGCAAATGAAAGGTAGATGTAAAAATTGTTTTTCATGTATATATGTATATGTAGTATCAAATATATTTATACCGCATGTATACATGCTTTCAAAGGAAAGTATCAGAAAGTAGCACAGGAATAAGAGATAGGGAAAAAGGGACCAGAGAGCAAGCCCTGCTTGGAGGCTTATTTTATGGTGAGATAGAAAAAGCACTGTGTCAAAGGTCAGCTGGTTAACTAACAGACTATTCAACTGTTGGAGATAAACCACTGCCTTTTCTTCTGCGTATAGTTACGTGAGAAGAAATGTGGCTGACCACTTCCTATGTTTGTATAAAGCAAAAGCTAAAGCCAACCTCAGCTCTTCTACTGATTTGACCACTGAACAAATCAGTCGAGTTTTGATTACCTGGCCCGTATTCTTGGATCAGTCCCAAAAATGAATGTGAGAGTCATCCTTGATGTTGCCTCAAAGTCCTCCTTCAGCCTCTGGACCAGACTGGGATGCCAGAGAAGTGTATCGCTCAATACATGCTACATGCAACTCCTCAGGTCCTGTACCTCCTCCATACTCAGGCGCTGAAGTAGGGTACACTGTGTACCCAGGTTGACACTACTACATATGCGTTAGTGAAACGTGCCAGTTCCTTCCTACCTAAAAAACAAACAAACAAACAAAACAAAACAAAATAAACAAACAAAAAACCCTTAAAATAAATAAGGTACTCTTTTTTACATGTGAATAAATCACAGTAAATTAAGGGGGAATTTAAGAAAAATTTCAAATGAATAATCATGCATACCAAGGCTACTGGTTCCTCTACAGGCCCCAAAGTGAGAGATCAATGCCCTGGTTTATTTAAAATTCTTCACTGGTACATATTGCAGAACTATGGGTACTGTTTGCTGTTGCATTGAATCCTGGGCAGCAGTTTTGTCCCGCATATTTATTGTGCTGCAAAGACACATAGCCATATTGAGGAATGCTTAAGTGCTATAGCCAAAACACAATGGTTCTGAGATTTATCAACAGCCCTGAAAACACCATCATAAACAAAAGACATGGTCATGAGAAGTATTGCTATGGATACCACACTCTGACCTGCTGCTATGGCCAGTGACATGTCACCATAAGTGAATCAATTCTGAAACATAAATGAGTTGCTTAAGTCATAAAAATATATTTGGAAGAAAAAGTACCTGAGAAGGATAAACAAATTCTAAAAAATTAAAGCATACTTTATAGACTAAGTGGATTTTAAATATGCACTGATACAACTAACAAAGCTAATTAAATATTAAAATACTTACCAACATAATCATTTCAGCAGGGACTGTATTGTATGGATCTAATATGCTAGTGTAAATACTGGTTGTTTCAGTAACACTATTAACTGTAGAGGCTTTCGAACCTTTGTTTAGTTTTTTTTTCCTCCAGTTTTATTGAGAAATAATTGACATGCCTCACTGTGTAAGATGTACAGCATGATGATTTTGTTTTACATATATTGTTTAGTTAACTAATTTACATATAAGTTTAGTTAACACCATCATCTCATACAGATATAATAAAAAGAAAAAAAAATGTTTCTCCATGAGGATTCTTAGGATCTGGAGATATTTAACAATTATTTAGTTTAATTAATAATTTTTAAAAAACATTGTGCCAAACCACTGCATGAGCAATACTTGTTAGGGTAGGCAGTGATTGTCATATAATTGGACTTGAACCAAACGTGAATTTTTATCCCATTTCTTCTAACAAGAGTCACTATGTATGCCCTATTTTCTTCCTTATATAAAAACACTGGTATCAGGTGAAAATTCACATTAAGATGTCACCCAAAAATATTTTTTGGAATAAAGTGACAAACAGAAATGTGGCCAGTCTTTTTTTTTTTTTTTTTTTTTTTAATCCAGTGTTTGAGTTGCATGAAAGTTAGGCAGTTTGGAAAGCTCATTAAGCATTTTAAAAACTAAGGGTCCCATCCTAATGCTGCAGTGTGCCAAACAGCACTTCAGCGACCTGGAGTAATTGCTTTGACTGCCCAAATTGGGATAGGTTACTCACAGGCTTGGCAGAAGTTGTTTTCTTAATTTGACTTTTTGAACTATGTGAAATTTTTTGCATAATTTTCTATTTTGAGTAGAGACAGATATGAAGGCAATTTAGTAGAAGTACTACGAGTAGTTGGTGTTGATAGGGAAAAGCAGAGTTTTAATTTCGAGTCAATACATTTTTTAGTGTAACATTTTTCTTTTTCTTATAGTTATCACTCATAAATGATGTTATTGTACATATAGTTTGCTCAGTATTTTTTCTAGAAATCAATAATATATTTAATAAGATGTAGAAGTATTCTGATTTATATTGATTCTACTTAATATATATTATCTGTTTTATACTTATTTCAAAGAATGTACGTATGGCATACAGATTTGAAGATCAAAATTAATGGTTAAGACATGTTTTAAAATTTTAATTTATTTATTTATATCTATAGTTATATAGTTACTTAAACACAATAAACTTGGGCAATTAAAATTTAAATTGGTTACATTATTGTTATTTAAACAAACTACTATCTCTCTAGTTGTTTTGAAATGGTAACCCTTTATTCAATAGGCCAATATTATTTTTGTCACTAGTAATAAATTGAGTAAATACCAAATAGGTAGGTAACACATGATTTATTAGTCTATTATATGCTTTAGAAATACCTATCTATAAATTTGTTACAACCATACATCATCACTCAATAAACTGAAGGCATTCTAAGTAATATCATATATAAATTAATTCTGTGCATAGGTCATATTACTGGAAATTTGTTTGAAAATCACTCACATACTTCAAAATTTTTAAAACATTAATATTAAGACTTTAGTATCCACAAAAGTGATAGTCCCAGCAGCTAGGGGATAAGTATGTCACACTGAAGAGGCAATCAGGTTTTGTCACTATTGTCCCTGCTACACTTCTGTTTCTTACTCTTCTAAGAACCTCACATTCATGAAGTCTTTTAATATCACATGGATTTGTAAGCTTTATTATTATCATCTTATTGAAAAGGAAAGCACATGAAGATTTCACACTGAGTAGAGTTCTGTATATAAATCATGGGCAATAAAATAAGCATAATAAATCTTTGGCAACCAAAGTTTTATCCATAAAAAGACAATATTGCAATAGGCAAGCTTAACGTAATATATAATTCTCATTACTGGAAGTAGTGACTAGCTGACAAATTTATGGAATATTGTAATGAATATTTGTGGGTGGAGTAGATAATCTCTCTAAAGTCATTGTGATGAAGCAAAGAAACACTATGTAAAATGTTCTCTATGCTGCTACATTCTTCCCTGCTTCACTCATTCTAGCAAAAAAGAGAAGAATTCTATAATTTTACTTAGCTAGATGAAAGGGATGGAATAAAATGTCAACAGCTATTTTGAAATAAGTAAGTCAATCATTTCAAAATTATTCAATAACGAAGTTGTAGTGGTTTATATGAACATGTAATTACATTTTACTTTTACTTTCTTAGAGCATGATTATTATTTCAGATTTTAGATTTTATGGTCTATTTACATATTTAAATATTTACTAGGCTTTTTATTTACTTTGAGGAAATTCAAGTTAATCTAACCTATTAGTCAAGTCATCAGAATCTTTTAGATCTTCTAAACAAATCATGAATGTGAAGTTTTTAAATATTAAGTTACATATGATTAAAGTATTATCAGAAATACTTATACATCATAAACAGATTTTTTAACATAAATATTTCAAATACTGTTTTACTCTGTAAAATATAAAAAGTTATACATGGCTTGCATGTTGTTTGTCAAAAATATAACATGAGACATAATTGTAGTGATAGGGAAATAAATATAAACTGAAATGACTAAAATAATTATAATACATATTATCCTTGCTTTTAAAGATAATTTTGAAAATCAAAATAATATATGGAATGTATAGTTAATTATATATTTCTAAATAACATATTAGTGACAAGAATATGAAACATTAAAATAGAATATCATAAATGAGAGTAAGAATGAAGCAACTACGCAAAATTAATGTCCGTCATTGTTAATAAAGTGTTAAAAAATTCTCAAAATTGCAAGCAAAATACAAATAAACTGATTGATAAGTAAACAAGTGGTTCCGAGAAAAAATTATAAAAAATGGCCAAAAAGCTAACCATTCAAAGTTTATCAATAATCAGTGAATAACAAAAATAAGCAAATTGCATTGAAGATGTTGCAATATATTTATAATAAAGAAAAATATAATGAACTAACTACTCTAATGTGTTATATAATATAAATTGAGGTGAAAGATATGATAGTAGAGATATAAGATAGTAAGAGCAAAAATTTTAAGAATTAGACACAGTTTACTAAAGAGAGGAAACAGATGAAAGCAGTCCTCTAGTGACTTTATTTCATGTTGATATATAAACAATGTAGATGTATGTACAGCTCAGCTATGTAAACTATTTAGACACACTAAATATGTATGTATTTGCTGTGAAGTGAATATATCAATCATAATTAAGTTTACTTTATTGTCAATTTATTTTCAATTTCACATTATCACAATGTAAGATGCTCATCTTTTAGGGAAAAAATGTATATTTCCATTTTTTAAAACAGACTAATGTAAGATTTATTTAAATTTTGAAACCTCTTACTTGTAATTTTTTTAGAAAAAATGCTAAAATAAATATCAAATCTCTATAACTTAATAGCAAAAATACTAAAGATCTCATTTTAAAAATGGGCTAAGGACTTAGACATTTATACAGAGAAGACATACAAATGTCCAACGGATATAGAAAAAAATGTTCAATGTCACTAATCATTATTTCATAAGTAACAATTAAAAATCAGAACCTCAATAAAATATCACCTCATACTCATCAGGATGGCTGTTATTCAAAAAACAAAAGACAACCAGTATAGGCAAGAATACGGAGAAATTGGAATCTTTGCACACTGTAAGCAGGAAAGCAAAATTGTGCAGCCTCAAAAAATTAAAAATATAACTACCATATTATCTAGAATCTCCACTTCTAGGTATTTTCCCCATAGAATTGAATCAGTATCTTGAGGTGACATTAGCCCTCCCATGTTCATTGCAGCACTATTTACACTAGCTTATAATTTGTAGAAACTATTTAAAAGGCTTATTTACAGATGAGTGGATAAAGAAAATATGGTGCATACGTACAATGGAAAACTTTCAGACTCAAAAACAAAATGATAGCCTTCAGTATATGACAACATGGGTAAACCTTGAGGACATTATGCTAACTATAATAAGCCAGTCACAGAAAGGCAAATACTGTGTAATTTCATTTCTATGAGTAATGTAAATAGTCAAATTCATGGAACCAAAGAGTGGAATGACGATTGCCAGAGCTTGGTGGAGGAGGTAATGGGCAATTATTAATCAATGGGTATAATGTTTCAATTAAGCAAGATGAATAAGTTCTAGGGATCTGCTATACAACATTACACCTACTGTCAGCAATAAGGTACTATACATTTAAAATGCGGTTAAGAAGATAGGTCTCATGTTGTGTTCTTATCACAATAAAATAAAATTTTACAAGTAAGTAACTATCAAGCTTTAGTTTAAATTACCTAAACAAGAACTAACGGTAAATCTTCATTGCCACTTATAATATATGGTGATGAAAGGATGGATTTCTCCTCAGAAATCTTAAATGAGTTTAAATGTTGTATTCCTTTTAAGATCTTAGTCAATTAATTTATAATAAGCCCTTGATCTATTCCAATATTGCAAACCTTGATGCAGTCTGCAAATATTTCCAAAGCCGTGTATCATTTACAGAATTTCCTCATGGTTTTAATGACGAGAGATAAGCCTGCCTTTATTAAATATGAATATATTTCATATTACTTCCATACGTGAAAATGTAAACATGTGCAGCTTTTTCTGACATATGAAGCAGGCTTCTAGGAAAAGAAAAGGAAAAGAAAGATGTATTATATTTTTAAATTATGTACCAATCACTTTATTTTCTTTGGGAAGAAACATTTTGGAGTGAAAGTGAAAAGAGATGTATGACTTTGTAGAATGCTTGTATTTCCCTTTAGGATTTTCCTTGTTCCTTCACTTCCTTCCTTCCTTCCTTTCTTCTTTCTTCCTTCCTTCCTTCTTCTTCCTTCCTTCCTTCCTTCCTTCCTTCCTCCTCCTTCCTTCCTTCCTTCCTTCCTTCCTTCCTTCCTTCCTTCCTTCTTTCCTTCCTTCCTTGCCAGAGCTTATAATTGTTTCCCATATTTCTGTCTACTTTTTAAATTTTGCTTTTCTTCCCATTAAGAAGGAAATAGAAGTAAGGGATGTGTGACGGAATAAAATGCTCTCTGGAGTCTGAAAGAAACATTTTTGCCCCATTACTAGAAAGGAATTGGAATCTGTGAGAATTTAAAAAACAAAAAGAGAAACTGGCTTTATATTTATTACTGTGTATTTTCTAGTTGAAATACCTCCATTGTTTTAATACTATGTACTATACCTCATCTGAGTATTTTATATGACAGCTTCCAATTAATAATAATAAAGTTACTTTATAATAATAAAATTAACTTTATAATAATAACTTTAGTTCTTATTGCAAATATGTTTATTCTAAACAATGTTCAAAGAAATAAAAATGAAAATTATGTTCATGCTCTAATAATACCTAATTTATATACATCAACACAAGTAAAGTAAATACAAACTAGTCAACATTTGTTCTGATAAGGCAGAGAAAATTTTTATATGTTGGCTTTTCAGTTGCTTCAAGAGTTGAAATTATAAAGTTATAACCTCCTGATAAGTAATAAATAATTCTATTAATTTTTGTATTTTGAAAAGAATTGGAACTCAGAACAGCTAATTATGTGTTTTTTCATTCTTTTTACACTTTAATAATATATTCATCAAGAGTAAGTCTTAATCACTGTTTAAAAAAAATATTAATCTTGTTTACTTCCTGGCTGTCAGCTGGGGACTACTTTCAGCATCTAGGGGCCACTCTTAGGTCCTTGTCTGTGGTATCTCAGCAAGAGAGAACCTTCATCACGTTAAATTCTTCTCGTTGTTTGACTTTCTCTGATATCCTCTGATACAACCAGCGAAAGAAAATTCTGCATGTTATGTTAGGCCCGTCCAGATAATCTTTCTATCTTAAAATCAACTAAATAGTAACTTGAATTTCATCTAAAAAATTTCTGTCATTATATTAGTTTACATAATCATGGGAATAATATTAGGGAGCAAAGATTATGGGGACACCTTAGAATTCTACCTACTATAGGAAGCAAACTAAGAGGGAAAGCATAATGTTTACTCCTGAAAGTTTATCGTTGATTTCTGAATGTTGATCAATACTATTGTGCTTGAGAACAAAACTGTGTGTTTGAATATGTGATGATTAATAGTGATTTGAATAAATTCAATTTGCAAAGAAATCCAAAACATAAAAGATTAAAATAATGTAATTTGCAACCTATCTACTAATTTGCAATCTATCGACTAATCTCAATATATCTAGCCTATAATTCAAGTAGTGCAAATTTGTACGTGGTAATCATGTTAATCCAGTGGTCTATATGCTAGATAAGAACACTTATAACACATTAGTCAACTTGCATTCAGATACAAATGGAGAATGACAACCCTAAAAAGCCCTATAGATTTGCAACAGCATTTCCTACTTAGTTCCAGCATTCGTATTTGTGGAAGGCAGCATTTATAATTTAAGAGAAGGGAAAATGGGAAATAAGTTTATTTGTGTATTTCAAAGTAAAATGCATTATTAATTTCATTACATAAGTAGATTAATTTGCTTGGAGGACAAATTTCCTCTCTTTGGAATTACATAATTTTTTTTTATTTGCCCTTAGGGGGAAAACATTAAAAACATTATACTTGTAAATATATATTAAAACTTAATCAGAACAGATTAAGTGTAGAAGTTAAGTAGGCTCCATATTTACTTAGTAAACTATTGCATTAAATAGGAAATTTTCTTCTGACAAAATAAATATGAATATGTTGATACTGAGTTTTTTGGACTAATTTTATTTCTATTTTTAAATGCCTTTACTGAGAATTAGTTTCTTCACTGAAACACACATCTTTAATAACCCATTTGCTTTTTTAGGATCAATTTGGGGCTTAGTCATATATTTTATGAATATGTTTTATTATTTAATTCATCTTTGTGTTGTCTTCAAAGAATGATTAACATTCACTTGTCTACATATTATAGAGTATAGCAATAGAGATAGTCAGCTGAAGTATTTTAAATACAATATATAATGAGTAAATGCAATATAAAAATCAAATATACCAGATTTTTTATTATAATCTAGGTAGATGCAATTGATTAATAGTAGTATCTTTTTGTTTTTGTCTAAACAGTAAACATGTAAATGATAATGAAAGTATTATACTCATTCAAGGTCACTTTTATCTATTTATCTACAATTATAAATAAATAGTATTCATTTAAAATATTTATCATTTAACTTAACTAACCCCATTATTCAAAATGCATGATGATTTCTTTAACAAATTTAAAAATTTCACATTGTAAGCATTTTAGAAAATGTCCATAGATTTGAACAACTTTCATAGCAAGGCCATCTCATGCCTATTTTCCTAGTAAGTATAATACTTTATTTGATTGAAGTAATAACTGAAATATATATATATACACATATATGTGTATATATATATATATATATATATAACTTCTGACAAGATTTCCAAGGGAAGCTGCATATTTTATTTAATTTTTATTTAGGATCTCTGCTGCATGACATCTTCTGAGTTACCCATTGTGAAGCCCCACCTCTAATTCTTCCTTAGCAATTACTCCTTTCATGTAAAGTATATACTTTATAAAACAATCCTAATATTTTATATTTATTTGTATGCCTCATTTTCCAATGTCAAAAGCTGTGTTTAAAGATAAAATGAAGATTACTGCAATGACATTAGAAAAATGGTGGAGGAGGTAGCTCCAGACTCACTTCCCCATGGACACAATGGGAAAAAATGAAGAAACTAAAAGAACCAACACTGTCAGAACTCTATAAAAGAGTAAAAGGTTTACAGCAACTAAGACAATGCCAAATCAATAAAAATGCAACTTGGAAATGGTAGGAAAGACTTTAGCCATTTTTAATTGACATTCCCTCTTTATTGCAGTGTCAGTCTTGAATAAGCAGCAGCCTGTGTTCCCAGTTTGGGACACTGGTTTTCAGTTTTAGAGAGGCCAGAACACAATTATTCACAAATTAATGTGTGTCTATATAACTACTCTGGGTGCTCTCTGACTGACAAACTGACACCAGGCTCTCATCTCTCTTTTGCCTACCTCAGAATTCAGGCAGGAAAAGTAGCAAGCATTGTTCAGAACTGTCAGAGGTAAACTAACAACCCACATATGCCTGAGAGAAAAGTCTGATGAAAGCATAAACAATCAAGAGCCAAGAAGAAAAACTAGGGGAGGTTATTTGGAAAATTAGGATCTTCGAAAGTACCTATGTATACAGAGAGTTTAGAAACATGCTCATAAAAGTTCTCATAAGGCCCTTAGCTAACACCTTAGATTTACCCCTTTGTCCTTTACAAGCCTAAATAAATGTTAGATACCTCAGCATTGAGCCAGTATTCAAAAACAGGAAGAGGTGTTTATTTTATTGTTTTAATATTTTGGATTTTAAAAAAAATTAGTTCTTTTTATCAAAACATGAGCTAAAGAAACAGACTTCAGACCACAGACAAGAAGAATACAATCTTTACAAAAAAAGTTTGAAAAATTCCTGTGTGTGTGTGTGTATGTGTGTGTGTGTGTGTGTGTGTGTGTGTGTGTGTGTATTACCAAGGGGAAAAGAAGAATATATTTCCAGAGTTATCACATTATAATATAGAAATGTGCATTTTTCAACAACAACAACAACAACAAAACAGACATAAACGGAAAGAACAACATGGCTTATTCAAAGGAAAATATATTCATAGGAGACCTAGACATTTAACCTACTAGACAAAGATTTTAAAATAATTTTTAAATATGCTCAAAAAACTAGAGAAAAGATATGAACAAGGGGGGAAAGGAAATTAGCAAAATGATATATGAGGGAAATAAAAATATCATTTAAAAAATCATAAAAAGAAACCAAAGAAAAATTCTGAACCTCAAAAGTACAATAAGTAAATTGAAAAATTCTCTAGAGGCGTTTAATGTAGATTTGAATAGGCAGAATAAAAAATCAGGAATCTTGAAGATAGGATAATTTCTGAATAGCAGAAAGCAAAAAAGAATGAAGAAAAGTCTCATGAAAGGAAAACAGACTAAATATCAAGTGGAACAATGTATACATTCTAGGTGTTACAGAAAAAGATGGGGCAGAGAGAGAGAATAGGAGAGAAACAAAGGAACAGAGAAAACATCTGAATAAATAACAGCCAAAATTTATCAAATTTGGTGAAAGATACAAAGCTAGAAATCCAAGAAGTTTAAAAAATATATATAGAATAAACTTAAAGAAACCCACACCCAAACATATTATAATTAAACTATTGAAAGTCAAACATAAAGAGAATTTTGTAATCAGCAGGAGGACAGACTCGACATATATAAAGGATCCACAATAAGGTTGACAGCAGATTTCTCATATGAAACTGTGGAGGCCAGAAAACAGTGGTATAACATTTAAAATGCTGAAAGAAATACAAAACCTTTCAAACAAGAATTCTGTAGCTAGAAAAGTGTTCTTCAAAAATGAGGGAAATATTAACACATTCACAGATAAACATAAGCTGAGAGCTCATTATCACTAGACTTTCCCAAAAGAGATGCAAAATGAAGTTTTACAGGTAAAATGAAAGAACACTAAACAGTCAAAGTCATATGAAGAAGTAAATATCACCTGTAAAGTAACTACATGGCCAAATATGAAAGCATGTATAATTGTATTTTTGGTTTGGAACTCCATGTTTTATTTCCTATGCAATTTAGACAGTGCATGAAAATAATTATAAATCTAGGGTTGGGAGCACACCATGCATAAAGATGTAATTTGTGAAAACAATATAAAAGAGGCAGGTTTGTATAAGAGTAGAGCTTTTGTATGCTATTAAAGTATGTTTATTTTAATTCAAATTAGAATCTTATAAATTTAGAGTGCTAAATGCAATCCACAATTCAAATATCTAGACTATGCAGAAAGGAAATGGGAAAGAAATCAAAATAGCTCAGTACAAAAAAGATCAACTAAATACAAATTAAGTCACGAATATAACATATGAGGAAGAACAAAGCTATAACATACAAACCACACATAGCAAATTAGCAGAAGTAAGGCTTTCCTTGTAAGTATTATTTTATATGTAACATATTAAATTCTCCAATCAAAAGGTAGATATTACAGAATGCATTAAAAACAACTAGGATCCAATGTTATAATTTCTTAAGAGATTCACTTTAGACCCAAAGATGCAACTAAGTTCATAGTGAATGTATGAAAAAAAGTTATTTGATGCATGGATTAACCAAAAAAGTACTGGATAAACATTAAATTAAAAAAAAAAAAACTACCAATTTTTTAACTGAAAAACTATTAATTCCAAATATTTTAAATTGAAAGAGACCAAGAAAGACATTCAATTTTGATAAAAGGGTTAAGTCATCAGAAAGATATACCAGTTATAAAGAAAACTTTGCAAAATATAAGAAGCAAACATTGACAGAATTAAAAGGAGAAATAACAGTTCTACATAATAGTTGGAGACTTCATTGTTCCACTTTCAATATAGGTTAGGACATCTAGACAGGAGATAACTTATTATTTTTATTATTTATCATTTATAAAATGTTTAATAATACAGGCTTATGTGGTGCTTATGATGGAATGCATATTGTCTAAAGTGTCTACAGTTTCAAAATTTCTGCTGAATTATGCTTTTTTTCCTTTGGCTTTAATTATCCTTTTTGAATGTTTATTGTCAGCACTTTCAGTTTATTGTCAAAACTGGTAAACCATCATGACTCAAAGTCTACATGGCAACATTAAAGAATTTTTAAAAAATAGAAGCCAAATAAATAATATAAGCTTGTTGTTTTGATTTTAATCATTGCCTAAATTATCTTAAGAAAACTAGAATTTCAGCTTCTAAATTTGTTTTTTGATGTATTATAATGTTTACCCTCGGTTTATACCTTCAGTGATCATTTGTGTTTATTACTTATGGATTTTTAATTCAAATATTTTATACATCTGTGATATCTCAGAATCTATACTTGGTTGCAGCGAGTTGTTTATTTAGAAAGGGAAGTATGTATTCTATAATATATATGTACTGATTATACGTTGCCTCTCAGTAACTATGATGGGAAATTGAAAAGTCGCATATGGGAGATGTGGAGTCAAGAAAGTCTTTTTTTTTTCCTGGATTTTGATTGTTTTGTTTAATGTTTAAGATAGATAAGATGAGAACATATTTAGAAGTGGTAGGGTAGGGAAATTTGAAGTTGGTGGGAAGAAAAATTGCACAAGTTTTGATAAAGAAGTGCTAATGTTTCTGTAATTTAACAGAGGTATTGGTGTATTTCAGCAAAAAGAAAGAAATTAAAGTTGAAAAATTTTCCTGAGTAAAGAAATAGGCTGTGTCATATGTTCTTTTATAATCTTCTGTTTTCATTATGTCTAGTTAATGTGTGATTAAATTTTTGATTTTCACTGTCATCTTTTTGAAGACTAGACACATTCTTATTTTTTTCACACAAAGATTCCAGTATACCCTTAGAAGTGTACACAAACCCAAAATGTGAGAATATGAATTTAGAATAGAACATATATCTTTAAGGATGATATTAGAAAATTGTTTCATTTGAGGATATATTGAAATACAGATATCTGTAGGATGTAAAAGTGACAAGGTGTGCTACCAAAAAAAATTCCATCTTATGTTTCTATCTAAACTTTGTATGACAGGTTCAATAATTTGTGTGAGACCTTTCTCTGAACAAACATTACTCTTCATATGTTGTTTTGCTGTTTTCATAGAACATTTTAATTTCTAAACAGATTTTTTTCCTCACCTAGATATACTTGTTTGCTGACTCATTTCATTTTAGGTTGTGGATGCAAACTAATTTAAATATCATCCTAAGCAAATTGTAATAGAATGATAATTCTGCTGCAGAATGCAGTTTACGTAATAAATTCTAAAATCAAATATAAATGACTTATAGATTACCTACTGTTCCTGATTATTTGTGCCACTTTTCTATTAACACAGATAAAGCTAGTCTTATTTTGCATTTTCATAAGTAATCCTGAATAAGAAAGGCACATTAAATCTGTGATGCATGCAGATTATAAGAAGTTCCCTTGGATGGTGAGATGCTATGTCCATGTGGGATTGACTGTTAAAAGTACTCACAAATTTTGGGTCGATGAAAAGATAGAATTTTAAAAGATAAGTTATAAAATTTCCAGCCTGGGTCCATTTAAGATGGAAATAAATTAATGTGCAAAAAGATTTAACAGTATTCCTATTTGATATATTTTTTATTCTTTCTGCTGGTTAACTTTAAAGATACTTGTTGTTCTCAACTCTCTATACCACCTCCCTTTCCTAAATCCAAGCAATTCTATAATATATATAAGAATATTTACAATTCATACTAAAATAAATTCTTAGTTATTATAGTTCTAGTTTTCATACCCAATTATTTTGTTTCTCTTGCTGTCAGTAGTTTTAAAATACTGGTCTGTATAATTCAGTCTATGAATATTGGATTTTCAGTAAGTTATCTGGTAAAACAATATACAGAATAAATATTTCTGACAATGGAACATTAGACATAATCAAAATAATAAAGCTACTTTAACATAAACCAGGACCTAAGAATGTATGTATACAAATTCATATGTAACTTGAAGGTCCAAAGGCAGCAGTGAAAATGTATAGAGCTCTCACCTTTCAAATATTAAAGAAACACAAATGTGAGAAATTACGAGTTTCCTGTTTAATATCATAATCTCCAGAGTAGGAAAACAGTGTTTATTGAAGTAGACAGATATAATCCCACCATACTCTAAATCCTCTGGTGCCTTAAATCATACAACGAATAATAAAACAAATATCCCTGGTGACTTTTAAAGATTTTCCATATAAAGTTTTGGTAGAGATATAAAACATTTCTTCAGGTGTGATAATTACCTATATGATAACTTTTTAATGTGCATTATAACCAAATTTAACCATAATGAATTTGTTTGCAATATATTTTATATAACTTTAAGAGCTCCACATCATATGTAAAGGCAATCTGATACTTGATCAAACTGCACTAGAATTTATTATGGAAAGCATGTCAACTTTTTTGCTAATTAAATTTTTGCTAAATCCCCATATTTGAAGTACAAAATGGTATTCCTTGAGTAATTTATTTTATTCATTTATGAAAAACAATAACATGAAAATATTTTCCAAAAGTTATAAACAATAAGCTCTATTTATAAAAAAAATGTTTTGGTTTTGAAATTAGCCTTGATAATTCTTGTTTTCCACATAATTTTCTGTAGGATAGTAGCTAGGCAAACTAAACTGAAATATACATAGTTGAAAAGAGAGACTACAAATAAATCACATTTTTCAGTACTTCAGTTTCTTTACTTAATACAGTATTTCTCTCCTGTGAGAAACAGAAGTAGAAACTACAATGAGCTAGTTAAGTCTTCCCTATCTCAGAGACCTCAGTGGTAAAATAGTATAATTTCTAAAGGCCAGGGAACAAAATTAGAAAAGGTTACTAAATATCTTTTATTTTAATGACCACTTACTTGTAATGTGCATGGGTGTTTAATTCAGACTAAACATACTTTAAGTCTTTGTACTTTCATTGTGAACTCTGTAATCTAGGCAATTTGCCTAAACTCATAAACTTTCTGTTTATTCATCAAACTTTAGGAGGAATTATATTCTCTTCATTTGATCATTAGAAATAACCAATTCGATTATGTCTCAAGTATTTACTGTGCACATACTAAGTACTAAATTAAAAAAATAATAAATAAGTGTTTCTAATACTATATGAACAGGATATATGTTAATATACATGCAGAAGGGAAAACTGAAAATGTTGACTCGTGAAAGAAAATTTAGGCCCATTTAGTAGTGACTTCAATAAAACAAAAGCAGTTATATAATGCAATACAACACCCTCTGACCAATATCTCCGTATTTCCCCGAACCCCAAGCCCCAGGTAAAATGATTCTGCCCTCTGCTTCTATGAGCTCATTGTTTTTAAACATCATGCATAAGTGACATTATTACAAAATTTGTCTTTGTCTGACTTATTTCACTAATAATGCCTTCAAGATCCACCCATGTTATTGCAAATGGAAGTATTTTCTTCCTTTATTGTGGCTAAATAATATCCCCTTATGTATATAATTATATATCACATTTTCTTCATCCATTCATCCATTGATGGACTCTGAGGCCATTTCCATGTCTTGGCTAATGTGAATAATTCTGCAATAAACATGGGAATACAGATAAGTCTTCAAGATAGTGATTTTCTTTGGATATATAACTCTCTGATTTTTTCCTGATAATTCTGTTTAAAGGGTTGTCAATTTTCTTTATCTTTTCAACAAATTAACTCAATTTTATTGAGGTCAGCCTCATGTCGAAGCTGGCATCACTCATGCAGTCTCAGAGGCTCGGGCTGCCTGGCAATATGGATTCCAGCTATGGATGGGAATAAGGCATTGAGGAGGGACTCAGGAGGTTCCTGTCTCTGAACAGGAACACCTATGGGAAGGAAGCCTTAGCAGTGGAGCCTGTAGGGGTTTCACAATGGCTGTACGCATCCTTGTTTTTTTTCCATGGTGAAAGCTGCTAGGGTCCTATGCAGAGCAAGCCACTGAGTGGCACTTTTGCTCCTGCTGTGTAACTGTGTGTGGTATCCTTTGCCCCTTTTCCTTATTTCTAGCCATCTCTATATGTCTTAGCTTTGCTGGTCTCTGGATGGGTTGAGACCAAAGTGGATCCTTCATACGGTGTTCCAAAATGCTAGGGAATCCGTTTCCACATGTTGCCCTCCCTTTCTTGGCAAGGAACTCTTTTGAGCTGAGGTGTTCCCTCTTGGTGTTGTGCAATGTCTGCCTCGAGAATGGGATGAGGCAGGCAAAATGAAGTTGTTCTTCCTTCCTTTTTCATATGGTTTTCAGGTTTTTTTGTCCTCCTGTGTTGCTGAAGTTTCTTAAGTGGACTCCTGAGTTCTCCCAGTGCTATTTTTGTTTGTGAAGAGCTATCTAATTGTTGATCTTTGTGGGAGGGCAGAGGCTAAAGTTTCCTAACTTTGCCATGATGGTGACATTCTCTAAATCGCACTTTTAATTTTTGCAACTGTAGGTGTGAAATGGTAACTCACTGTGGGATTGTGTAATTAACATTTTCCAGAAGCATTATATCAAAAAGTACAAAAATCACAAGTATACATCTATATTAATTCTAACAAAGCGAACACGCCCAGGAAACCAGCAATGATGTCAATTAATGGAAAATATCAAGCTTCTGAAAGTTCTCTTATACCTGCTTTCCCTTAGTACATTCCAGCCAAGAATAACATCTGTAATAGCTTCTAGCACAATAAATAAATATTGGTTTTAAATTAATATTAACTTTATATAAATGGAGTGATACATTTTGTACTCTTTAGTGTCTGTCTTCTTTTATTAAATGTTATGCTTGTGATGACTGTAATTCAATTACAAATGATTTTTTTCTTATTTATTTTTCTTTACAGATATTCTTGGTAATTTTTTAAAATTTCCATATGCAAAATAGGTTACATTCTTAATACTGACTAGAAAATAAATCCCTAACTCTCACATGTTTTTGTTTTAATGTTCCATCACCTTATTCAACATGGATCTGATTTTTAATTGTCTCCTGTCTTATTTTTTTTGATTTACATGAGAAAAGCCATTATTTATATAATGCATAATGTTCCACTATGTAAAATATCTATTGCCATTATTCTTTTTTCCAAAATATGATATCCTCTTGTTATTTCTAAATGCTTCATCTAGAAACATCTCTTGATCACCTTAGAAGACTTTAAACTGCCTCATTAATTAATTATTCTAAATGGATTATCCATGCTGCTTTCTACCAATTTTAAATTACTGTGCCATCTCTTCTAAATTTAAAGTATTCTTTGTTTGTTTTTTTGATTGTTATCATTTGTCAGTCTCTAAGACAAATGTCAAATTATCTTGACTCCATTGTATATCCACTTATTCTAAAACAGCTATAGTAAATGTTTGACAGTGATAAAGGATCTTTCACCAGTGAGTAGGTACCTGAAAAACCTTTGGATGCATTAACTGCTGACTTATTTAATGTCCTCTTAAATTTTAATTGTATACTGTCCTTAAAACAAGTGCCAATTGATTTCCCATATACTACATCATTATTTTCATTCCTCTTATAATTATGCTGATCACACTTACACATTGGTCCCTATAGTCTCAATATAGCATTTGATCTGAGATAGTGAAGTTCTTGTTACATGCGGTAAACTGTGGTACTACTTACTACAGCCTCATATCTATATACCAATAATTTCACAAGCCTGGTTATAAGAACTAAATTCCCATTTAGTGTTCCAGAAATAGTAAAACACCTAGATCTGAAGGTTCAGTTTCAATAAAAACTCTAAGGACCCAAACCACGTAAGTTCAAAATTGCAATGTATAGTAAGGAAATAAAGTTGGAAAATGCTAACAAATTGTTATAGGAAATTGTAGCACTCGAATTTGTTTAGTCCAGAAACATGTCATTGATTATTACATTAATGGTCCCAGTTTTTTGATCTCTATAACCATGTCCTTTGCCATGTCACTTCACAGGCTATTTCAATGGAGAGACAGAGTCTCTTTTTCCACCTTTTGAATTGGAGAAATCCAAATTCAGATATTTGGCTCATTTTTGGCCAATGCTATAAAAGTCAATTTTATATAAATAGAGGTTTCTGCTTCTACTTTTGAAGCTATGTTACTGCCAGATAACATGTCTGGGCCCACTGATAGAGGATGAGAAACAGAAGGCAAAATCATCCTGTCACCCACTTTGACAACAAACTGACTATCTGACAGATGTAAGAGTGGGCCAAGCTCACAATAAGGAGAATGCACACCCAAACACAAGCTGACTTTTTAACCTACACACTTTGAGGATGAAATACATGCTTATTATTTTAAGCCACTGATATTTGAGGTGGTTTGCTATATAGCATAAGTGTGGTCAAAGAAATCTGGGATGAATCTCAGTATTTAAAAGTAGAGTATTGCCATATTAAAATAAACTATAATAAAAGCTGTTATGTGGGTTAGCAGAGGCTTACAAAATAACCGTGATGTCCTGTAAATCCAGGAAAACTAATTACCTGTTGTGATATTGCTAGATAACAAGAAGTATGTATATTTGGTCTTCATCCCTTGTTTCTGTCACATGAGTGTCTAAAATGCTTGGAATTTTCTAAGTGATAAGTATGAGAGGTACATCTTTTGTTATTTACTTTTAGCTCCTTTAAAACATATCTGAGTTTATGCTAATGATATGATCCTAGATCAGCCACTAGATAGCTTCAGAATGGGGGCTCGTTGCCAAAGGAACCAATCATCGATTAAAGGGTTAGAACTTGCAGCCCCACATCCCAACCTAAGGAGAGGGAGGAGGGGGCTAGAAATTGAGTTAATCACCAGTGGCCAAAGATGTAATTAATCATGACTACCTAATGGAATTTGCATAAGAACTCTGAATGATGGAGTCGAATAGCTTTGGGTTGGTGAACACATCAAGGTGTTGGGAGTGTGGCATGCCTGCAGAGGGTACGGAGGCTCCACACCCTTTCTCTTATGCCTTTCCCTATGCATGCCTTTCATCTGACTGTTTCTGAGTTGCATCCTTTATAATGAAGCAGTAAATGTAAGTAAAATGTTTTCCTGAGTTTTATGAGCAGTTCTAGCAAATTATCAAATCCAAGGGGGTGTTATGGGAAGCTAACAGACAGTTGGTCAGAAGTATGAGTTGCCCTGACTTCAGACTGTTTGTGAAGTGGTGGCAGTCTTGTGAGGCTGAGTCCTTAACCTGCTAGGTCTTCACTAAAACCAAGTAGTTAGTATCAGGACTGACTTAACTTGTAGGACACCCTGTCAGTGTCTGGAGAGTTGAATGATTAGTTGATTGGTGTGGGAAAACACACACATGCATGTGTGCACACACACACACTTTTGGTGTTAGAAGTTTGGTGATGTAAAAACACAGGCGGAAGTACCTGTGTTATGTAGTGGGTGTAGTATTTCATAAATTATCCCTTTATAATTTAGTGGATGAAAAAAATCATGTAATAAACTTTAGGGTTTAAATAAAAAGTCTCCAGGCTAACTATTGAAAGTGGCAGCTTATCCCTTTTAACTGAATATTATAAGGAAGAGATGTGCTTAAAGGAAAAATAAATAGGGTGCAGTTTGCAAGAGGGTCCAGAACTTTCTAGGTTAGAAAAATAACAGTGTTTCTTACCCTCGGCTGCTGTCATACTCTTAAATAAGAGTACATATATCATAAAATATAGCGTTGTGAGACTCTTTGTCATGACCTTTTTAAAAATTAGGGCAGTGATTCCTAGATGCTTCCAGCTCTCTCAAAAGAATTTCTCATAATCTTTTGTTAACAGGACACAGAAACCTAGCCTCAAAATAGTAGAATACAAATCCAGAAATGAAGGAATAGCAGGAAAGCAGTTAGGAGTATGGCTTTTGTTATATGGGTTGGATCATAACAAGTTGGTAATACAACTAACAAAGATTTTCAGGAAATAATAATGAAGAAAGTTTCTACAGCCCGAGGGAGTGAGTCTATTATTTTTATAAAACAAATCTCTAACTTCCAAAATTTTACCAGAAAACAGGCTGAGGAAATTCTGAAATATTTTCTAATGCCTTTTACAGAAGTGCCTAAGGAGTTTATTTAAAAACAAATGAAGTTCATGAAGGTAAAGTCAAGTGAAATGGAGGAAAATAGACTCAGGATCTATTCTCGTGGAATAGAATCAATTTCTATTGAAGGGATACTTTCTAACCCCAGAGTATGCATCTCAGATGGCATTAACCCAGCAGGATTTGGAAATTGCTGTGGCCAAACTACTGCTCTATCCCTCCCATTATTTGTCTCTATTAAGAATGAAAGTATCCATTATGATTATTCTGCCTCTTTCTCACCATTGCACCCTTTGCATTTATGGGTTTTTCTTTTTTCTTTTCTTTCTTTTTTTTTTTTTTTTTTTTTTTTTTTTGGTGCATAGCTCCCCAGTTTAAGATGAGACTCATTTGGATTTGATGTTGGTTATGAGCTCCTATACTTTGAGCTTGATCTGATTAAATAGACCGTTGTTGATCTTGGTAGGGAATGAGAGGGTTTTTTTTGTTTTGTTTTGTTTTGTTTTGTTTTGTTTTGCAAAAAGGATGTGAATAATTATAGCCAGATTATGGTTGCATTAATTTCATTGGTAATTATAGTTGTTTATTTATTCCTATATCTATGTCCTTTGATTACATTGTATTACAGGTCATCTCACTAGAGTGGTAGAGTCTAATTCCTCCCTCTATTGTTTGATTCTGTGTTGGACTATTTGATCTTTTGACCAGTGGAATCTCAGCACTTAAGACACGAGCAAAAGCTTTCACTTATGTTTTTCATCTTCAGCTCCCACCATGAGAGTATTGCTTAGGCCAGCCAGCCTAGAAGATGAAAGACCCATGGCCCTATACATCTAGTTGAAAGTTAGATAATCAATAAATATGTGACTGAGCCCAACAAGAAATGAAGAACTATCCAGCTGAGTCCAGCATTATTCAGTGGTCTATGGACTCATGAGCTAAATAAATGTTTTTTAAGCCACTGAGCACTGGATGATTTATTATACAGCAAGTTGCAATAGACGACTGATATATAAGGCCTATGTCAGGATATGACATTTTGAGTTGAGACCTGAATGATTGTAAGGGAACAACCAAAGAGAACATTCTGGTAAAGGAAAACAGGCTCATAAGAAGACAATGTGAACATTCTGAGAATGTAAAACAGAGTGAGTGTATCCGGAGGAAGAGGATTAAAGACAACCAGTAAAACAATAGGTTGGTAAACTAGACGGGAGCCACATCACATCATGTGGTGTTTTTCAAACCGGGGAAATTGCTCCTATTTTCTTTTAAGTATAATGGGGCATTTTCAGAATATTTTAAGCAGAGTTTAATATGGTTTAAATTTTAATTATAAGCTTACTCTGCTTTTCTATTAAGAATGAATTTCATGGGAATAAGAAAAGAAGTAGAGAAGCTAGTTATGAAGTCAGGAACCAAATGATTGTAACTTTGACTCTTCAGGTTGTTGTACAGTTTGTGGGCATGCCTTCAGGAATGTGGAAGCCAAAAAAAAATCAAAAAATAAAGCATAACAATATTTCTGGAAAGTATTATTTTTGTATTATATTTATTTATATCCACCATCTAAGAAAGAATCATTGGTTGGAAGAATAAATATTTATGATCTTGTTTTGACATTTTTGGATCTTAACCAGACCAGAGTTTAAAGTATCACAGACATAATTTCCTGAATCATTACATTTATTTTTTAATATTACTTATAAATATTTAATAGCATTTCTTGCTTACCTATCTCATATCTATTCTATCTCTTTGTGCCAGAGACACACTGGAATAAAGTCTACAACATTGCTGCTTCTATGATTGAACATTGTATATTTTATAACCTTCCCATTGAGTACATACAAACTGATTTAGATCCTCTTTTATGCCATTAAATATAAATTCTAAATTATTGATTACATATGACTTTATTAAATTAGTTTTAATGTTAATATTAAATTAGGATAAAATCATCATGTATCCCCTTAAATAACAAAAACAATTTCTTCATGGTATCATTTGAAGTTGTTACTGATCTCGTCAGAAGTGTTTAACTGGAGGCTGTCTGTAGAAACTTAGAAGGTTGCTGAAATGCATAGACTTTGCACATACTAGATCGTTCATTTTATATGTAAATATTGCCAATAATTACAATCACATTACTGGACTATACATTTAAAGTTAATTAGTTTATTCTTTCTTCAGTGTTATGATCTTGTCAAAACATAAATCATATACAACTTTTCACTTTCAAGAAAAAAAAAATTAAACTGCCCTTAGTGACCATAAGACTCTGCATCCTCTTGTTTCTGCCTATCTCTTTAATTTAATATCTTCCTCACTTCCTCTAATCATCATGAGTCAGGATGGTTTTACACATGCTAGTCCCTCTACTCACAACATCCTTACCTCTTACACTTTTTGAATTTTGCATTCTTTCTGGTTCCTTTTTAATTGTCACTACCTTAGAGATCATCCTATGTGTTAGTTCAAGTTCTGAGAAGTAGGGGACAAGATAGGGTTAGATGTTCAAGAGGTTTATTTGGGGAAAAGACCTGTGAGAAAAATAAAAGGAAGGGAGGTGGATGGTTTGGGTTATCAGCCAGATCTCAAGGCAGGCTTACTCCACCACCTTTGTGAAAGCTTAGGGGAAGATGGTGACAAGTCACAACTGTAGCATGTATCCATCACAGGACTTAGCCCAACCTTCTCACTTGCACATCCTACTTGACATTTTAAGTGCCAGAGTCCCTCTAATAAGATTGGTCCTTTCCCCTAATGCAGCTCCCTCAATGATGTAGTGTCATTTTTCTTTTCTTTTTTTTTTTTTTTCATATGTTACAGATTTTCTAGAAATATATGTAGGGATATTTCATCTTTTGAGCTATCCACTGTGGTTTCTGTTGTATAATAAATTCCATTATTATTTCTTAATCCTCATTCTACTAGAATTAATTGTTCATCAATTTTTATATAATCTAAAAACCTCTGAATATTGGCAGGAGAAAAGGAAATATTCACTTTTTTTGTGCGCTATTTCTTAAAAGTGTGTAATATTTCTGTCATACACTTTTACTTAATTTCATGGATTTAATCTTTTATATTTTCTACTTTCTAAACAATCTTAATGTCCTCTACATTTTGTAAATTTTATTTGTTTAATGTTCTAAATTGCTATTTAAAATATAAACTTATATTTTAATTCTAACAGTTATCCCTACATTTTCAACTGCATATTAAACCATTACTTTTTTCTCATTTTCTAGAATAAATATTCTAGAAAACCTACATATTTGATCTGCTTTTACTTTTACCCCATATTCTTTCACATCTCTCATGTTGAAATTATCTGTGTCGTGAAGAAGAGAGACTCATGGCAAGGACTTGAGAGTGGTCTGTAGGAGCTGCATGTGATCCCTGGCTGACAGCTTGCGAGAAAATGGGGACCTCAATCATAAGGTGGTAGGAGATGAATTCTGTCATTAATGGTAAGCTGGAAGAAGAAGAAGAGCTTGAGCCTTAGATGAGATTCTATTCTTGGACAATTATTTGATTTCAGCTTGATGAAACCTGAGCAGTATACCCAGCTAAACTGTACCTGGAGTCCTGACACAGAGAAACAGTAAGATAATGAATTTATTTCATGTTCAGCTACAAAATTTGTTGTAATTTATACATAGCAATAGAAAACTAATCCACCATCATCTCTTGCGTGGTTTATTACAATAGCTTTCTATACCTGTTCTCTTTACTGTTACCATTGCTTACCCATCATCTAAGCAGGCAGAACAAAACTTTAAAAACAAACCACAAATATTGTACTATTCTGTTGAAACCATCCAATGATTTCTAATTTCAGTTGGTGTGAAAGCTGCAGTCTTTACAGTTGTATCTGAAATACTTTCTTGTGTCCTAGAAAACATTCTGTCTCACCCACGTTTCTGCCTGTTCATGCTTCACCAATCATTTTGTCTGTACTTTTAACAATTTAAGCCTATCTCTGCTTCCGGCACTTGCTTTTTCTCTTTGTTTTGTTCAGTTTTCCACCCCTAAAAATATGCAAGTCTAATTGCCTCAGTAAGGCTTCATGAACTCTATGGAAAATAACATATTTCTTTACTTCAGTAGTCTATTTTTGGTTCCCTGATCTGTTTTTATGCATAATTTACATCAGTGTTTTACATGATGTGTATTTTCTTGTTTATTACTCATTATTTGTCACATTCAAGAGTATATAAGTTCCGTGTAGATGGGAACTTTGCTGTGCTCATTGCTAAATCACTAGTACCTAGAATACTGCTTGAAAAATAGTAAGTGTTGTATAAATATTTGTTAAATAAATGAATAAGAAAGGAAAGTTTTGTCAATAACTTTGTGTCTTATTTCTAATTTCTTTCGTTATCTTTTTAGAGTTGGATTTTGGACTCTGTTCTCCATGGTCTAAGATTATCGTGTACAGAAAATAGTCATAGGTCTTATACATAGGTCTTACATTAAACTTCCCTTATCGTCACTCTGCACTACATGTGTCAAGGGACCAGATCTTCTGATGTGGCACTTTTTGTTTGATCGGTTTGTTTCCTAATTATCATAATGTTATTCCCTGATCATCTATTGCTCTACTACTTCTGAATCTAAGATTTGTGTTTGGCGTTTTTAGTTTTCCCTGGGGCTTTATAGAGATGATATTTCTTCTTTTTTTTATGTTAATTGATCTCTCTCCCTCTCTCCTTTCTAAGTTCATTTTTTTTTTTCACTTCGAAGACTCTGAGCCCCAGAAACACAGTGGCCCTAGTCTCAATACATTTTGTTTCTTACTGCCTCAAGATTTGACAATTTTTAGTTTCACAAGTAGTACTCATTTACATTTTTGCAGTTGAAAGTATGTTGTTTGGGATTTATTTTTTGTCATTTCTATCAGGGCTATATTATTCTTTTCTGGATTCTTTAGCCTTTAAGCATTCCTTTCTCTATAAAAATATTAAAAAGAATAGTTTCCAATCATGTTGATATAAAGATGGATATATTGACATTATATATTAAAATATTTAGCCAATTTTTTTTTGATTTAAAAGAAATTTTTAAAGAATGTGTGGCCATTAAAAGTATTCTAGACCCTAAACACTTTATGTAGGGTCTAATATATGTCAAACCTAACATCAGTATGTTTTCAATAGGAAGAATATAAATTCCTTTCATGTGATATTCTTATAAAATATTTTCTGTAATGTTTTTCTAAGTATGAAAAATAATGTTGATGATTATAAATTTACATTAACTGCTATCAGAAGAGAAATTAATAATTTAATTAAATATCTCAGTAGAACACTACTGGCACTATATGCTTAGCCGATATTATGCAGACTCTCACTAAATTTTTTAAATGACTTTATTGAGGTATGATTGATATATAAAAAACTTTATATATTTAATGTATGCAATTTGGTGAATTTGTCAATAATTATACACCCATGAAACAAACCATCACCATAATCTATGTCATTCACATATATATTTACATCCACAATTTTCCTCCTGCCCTCTTTATTTATTATTATTTTTTGTGATAAGAACTCCTACCATGAGACCTAGTCTCTTAGAAGAATTTTAAATGTACATTAGAGATTTGTCAGCAATTTTAAAATACTATATTTTCAATTTGTTCATTTTTCTATGTGATTTAAAATGATTAATTGTTTTAAATGTTATCTTCACCAATATAGTGAGAATTCTACATGTATTTTTTGAGTTTATGAATAAAATATAAAGTAATGCCACAGTTGCCCCATCAACATCTTAATGTCTTCACTAGACTTTCTTCATAATTTCTTTACTTGGCATATTGCAGTCACTATTTATAGTTCAACCATCTGATTCAGCCAGAAATCTGGCAGTACATATTTTCCTCATAAATTCTTCACTTTCTTCATTCCTTCCTCACCGAGCATTGCTTATTTCACCCGCAGAAAAGTTCTTAAATTGACATTTCTACGTTTGCTCCATTGGGTTGGTAAAACAGCCTCCAAACTTGCAATTCTGCTTATAATCTTATTCCCTTTCAAGATGCTCTTCGGTTTTTCGATGAAATGATATGGTTTGTTTATCATTTGTTTATGTAGTTCATTCATATAGTCTCTGTGTGTGTATATATATATACACATATGTATATAACAAATAGACACTTTATGTGTTTTTACATGATATATATAGTATATAGAATGATGAATTTATGTGTATATATGTATATTTGCACAATGAATAGATGTTCAGTGAAATAATCCTAAAGCAGAAAATACTGTTTAAAAATAAGCAGTGTGTTGTATAGAAAAGTTAAATTCACTTTGTAAGAATTATTTTTATATAAGCATCTTGGAGCTGAAAATAACTCCATGATTCAGTGGTTATTATTTTATAGTCATGACTTAGCAGAAAATTAATATTGGTTATGGTTATGAAAATGTAAAATTGAGATCTTGGATTTCTCCAATAACTATTATACTCAAATATATATCAGCAAAACTTTTTTCTGTTTATTGTTTTCCTGCTAGTTGAAAACATTTCTGTCTAAAGGAATATCTACTTCCATAGAAAACTTTCATTTTAAAGATGAACAGTTAGACAAATAATTGTTATTACATGTTTTTGGTGTTTATGTCTGTTTATAACCACACTCCCCTAAGTACTGTAAATTTACCACTTGCATTATGAAAGAATATATTTAAGCAATTTTCTTGATTATTTCATTCAATATCATGTTTTTTCACAATATAATACAAAACATACATTGACTTACTCCATTACATGCTACATTTATATAGATTTTATTCAAACTAACAAGAAAATTTATGATTTACGGATTGAATTTTTAAGGATCTATTTTAAAACAATGCTAGGGAATATTAAGTATCTTATAAATTACTTCATTTACATTTACCTAAAGCTATCAAAGGCTCTCTGTCTCTTTATATAAAAAGAAGAGTAATAAAATTCAAGAGAGGTTTATCTGAAGCTACTTAAGGCATTGGGGCATCGTAAACACCCCAGTATAATGTTTAAAATACCTTCCTGTTTGACAATAGTAATTCTGAATATAGACAGTTTAAAAATAGCTCATTTCTTACTTAAATTATTTACTATATATTGATTGTAATTGAAAGCCTTTTAATTACTTGAATTGCAATTTAATTCCTATCTTAATACTCATATTTTAATACTTTTTAAAGAATTGCATTTTTTTACAGACCTATGAAAGAAAACTTTGTGATGCTGTATGTAGGGTCATCTCATTTGCTACACATTAGATCTTGTAATGCCTGACTTACTTCTGACATTAAGAAAAAAAAAGTTTAGCTCTCCACTAACATCAGGTACTCAGAAATACACACTAACATGTGGCTTATGATGTAAATAAAGACATAAAAGCTGCAAAATAATGGTAAGAGTAGAATACAAATATACTTATAAAATAGATCGACATTATCCATATATTTAAGTTTTAAACTATTATTAAAATTGTGATAAACTCAGTTTAAGACATAACAGCCAGTTGCCTTCAAATGAATGAGAGGCGTTCAAATCCTTATTTCCATTGTTCATATTGCTGAAATAAACATGTACTAAAGTCACTAAATAGGAAATCTAAATATAATTTCCTTTTTTATTTTGTTGTGGTAAAATATAAATATAACATAAAATTAGGCCATTTTAATCATTTTAAGATGATTAAGTAGCATTAATTATATTCATGCTTCAAATTTTTATTTAAACTTCAGAAAAACGTTACCTTTGAATGCATTATTAATCAACACATACACAACACACACAAACATGAGACATAATGATTTTTTTTTCATAGATAATTGGGAGTATTTTCTACTACATCATGTGCTAAGATCAGTGAGCAATAACAATGAAGTCATGAATCTTATGAATCTCTGTATGAGGAAAGAACATTTTTGGTATTAATTTTAAAATGAGAGAATAAAAATGAGTATCATTAAAAGTTCTTAATATTAGAATTTATCAAAGCTTTTTCTCTATACTACCATCTCTTCTATTCTTACATTAGTGCTGAGCAGTGGACGTTTACTACATATTTCTCACTTAATAGCTGTATTTCTGATATACCACAGTGGTCACACTAGCTTTCTTCCTTGTACAATGTTTCTCCATCAATGGAGAACCTTTCATTTCACTACCCAAAATGTGCTTACTTATTTTCTCACTAACTTGTATGTAGCCAAAGTCTCTGGGTTAATAACATCCCTCCCTGCTTCAACATAGTTCTTATGCAGATTGTCATCACCACCTTCTTGATATCTGCCACTATCTATTAGACTGAATTTGAAAGGAAAAATTAAAAGAAGAATGGAAGTGAGGGAAGGAGGAAGGGATGGAGGAATAAAGGATAAGAATGGAAGTTTTATTTTATAAATAAATATATAAATAATATAAATATAAATAAATATATATATGTGTGTGTGTGTATATATATATATATATATATATATATATATATATATATATATATATATATATGTATTCTAAAACTAGGGGGAAAAAGCTACTTACTTGGAGATTGTTTTATAAGAGTGTTCTTAAAATGAGTACCAGTATGTTACAACATAACCTCTGAAGTGTCCTGTCATTCTATTGCCTCCAGAATGCTAATGCTGAACAAATTGAAGCTGTTTTTTGGAAAATTTATCATTGGATCTTACCCATGTTCAATCTTTTGGTTTATTTGTATAGTGTTGTGAGGATAGAGGCAGGTCACAACATTTTAAAGTTACATGAGAAGTCATATTCTTTTGGCTATATTTCACACTCTAAAAGTGCGGTCTGTATATTTTTGCCCACTTCTGATTACAGGTTCATAATATAACCTCTTTCTAAATTAAAAGATTCTTGTGAATTTCCCAAGGAATTCCTTTCTTTAGATGATTAGACATAGATTTCTGGAAAAACCTTCTATATACCAGACACTATTTTAGGAATTTACAATGGAAAAAGTGAAAGCAGTTAGGAGAATCATAAGGTAGGCCATGTAAGTTATTGGTCACTTTGCTAGTCTTATGAGAGCAGAGATCAATAAGAGTTGACAAATGTGGACTATGCTATACATTGTATGTTGGAAGTTATAGATGTAGGTTATTTTCAGAGCCTAAAATCAGAAAATAAAGTGATATTATATGGATTATAAGTTCAGAAATCAACATCAACATGATCTCAATATAGTGCAATTAGACTTGTCTTTCACCAATCTTTGTTTTTTATTAGTATAATTATTATATAATATCATATTAGTTTCAGTTGTACAGTATAGTGATTCGACATGATCACTACATTAAGTCTAGTCCAATCTCAACACTCAAGTTTGAGGCACATTATCTTTTAGAAAAAAAAGGAAGACCTATGTTCTTGACCCTTGCAGAAAGAAAAAAATGGAACTGTAAGAAAGGTTTGTGCCTTATTGAGTAGTGAAAGCCAGTGTGCTGCTTGGCAAATACAAAGGATTGGTTGGTTTGTGTCTTTATTTCAACACAAGTTCTAACCATGTGAACTCGTCATAGGCCTTTAAACAACTTGTGCTGTTTTCTTCTGTAAACTGTCACGTCAGTAATATCATCTACTCTGAAAACCTCTAGTTTACTCTGGTTTATGTGAGATAACTGAAATAAAATATTTGTGTCCTTTACTATTTGGATTGCCGTTACTGGCTGTGATGACAATTGCAGCACCAGTGAGTCGAGCTGTCACACAGTTGGAGACAGAAAATATTTTGTTGTTAACATTAAAAAAAAATAAGTATAAGCTTTTGTGCAGATTAAATTTCCTTAATTATGTTTCTCTACTAGTGTATTGAAATAGAAATTAAAAAATACTTAATATAACTTCATATATATTGAATATATACTGAAGCTAACTGAATATAACTATAATTGAAAAGAACTAGAAATGTAACTTTGGAAGTAAACAATTATTTTATCCTTCTCTAATTTCCTTCCTAGGCTCAATATTGATTTTAAGTCACATTTAACATTCTTGATAAATAAGTATAGCTACTTTAATTTTGTTATTAGGTACTAATTTTGAAACATCTAATCAGTTTTCTTTTTTCTAATTTTGAATCCTCTCCAAGTACTCTGTCCTTCTTATCTGAAAAAAGAATTTTGACATAGTACTCAGAACAACAAGGGGTAAAAATAAGAACTTAGCACCATTGCATATGTATATAAGTAAACCAGTTTGAACCCATGTATTCATTTAACAAATATTTTTGTTGTTGAATGTATCTTTTGTATCAGACACTCTTTTAAGTAGCTGAGACTCATCAGTTAACAAAAAGACAATATTGCCTGGTCTTTTGGTAATTTCATTCTAATAAAGAGAGATATAGTATACAATAATCAAGATAAATAAATTACACATAATATATTACAAAGTGATTTGAACTGTGGAAGAAATAAAATACTTTGGAGATTTAAATAAGAAATAAAATAATGGAGATTTAAATGCTGCTAAAGCAAGATGTGTGACTGCATTTTTAAAGTGCTCTCCAGTAAGACACAGAAGAGAAGCCTTGACTGAAGTAAAGGAAATAGGCATCTGGTGATAGAAAGGTCTGGAAAGAGAAATAGGCAGCACAAAGTCTCTATGGTGAGAGTGTGAATCAGTGGTACATGAGTTGTGCCTCAAAAAAATTGTTAAAAAATAAGAGAAAAAGAGGAGAAGAATGGGAAAAATTAGTAAAAAATAAAACTCTTGAACATAATTTTGCTTCATAATAAGCAAAGCAATGGTGGGAGAAGTTCAGTCAGGAGAGGGTTTGTTTTTGTTTTTGTTTTAAAATGGATAATAGAATATTACTAGATAGGAGTAATTAAGTACAACTTAAGATATATAAGAACAGATATTAGCTATTTTAATTCAACCTGTTCATTAATCTTTCAATTTATGTTAATTACAGCATTTGTTTTATCAAAAAGGTGCCTTCAGTGAACAAAAATATTAAATTCAATAGGAAAAGATGTTAACATTTCTTAAATTGAGGTTTATTTTTATATTTTCAACTGTTTTCTGAAAGTATAACTTCAAGCAATTCTTTCAAAGAATAGGCTAATATTCAAATTTTTGGCTTATCTGGAAATATTCTACTTCTTTACTTCTTCATTTTACTTCTACAACGGAAACCACTATTCTGCAAAGTAACGAAAGTTTTACATTTTCTACAATTTTATATAAATTGCATCATTCAATGTATAGTCTCCATTTACTCCGCATAACTCTTTTGAAATTTATTTACATTTTGGTTGTATCATTAGCCCATTCCCCCTTTTTTTACTAAATATTATTCTATTATATGGGTATACTACAACCTAAATATTATGAATATTCAAATATAAGTCTTTTTATGGGCATGTTTTCATTTTTCTTCAGTAAAGACTCCAAAGTAAATTGCTCATCTATGTGATAAGTGCACCATTTACTTTATAAGATACTGCCAAATTATTTTTCAAAGTGATTGTACTATTTTGCATTTCCAGTAGTAATGTAATTGAATCCTAAATGTTCCACATCTTCACATCACTTGGTGTTTTCTTTTAAACTAAATATCCTAATGTGAGTGGAGTGGTATTTCATTATAGCTTTAATTTGCATTTCCTAAATGATTGATCATGTGGAGCATCATTTAATATGCTTATTTTTTATTATATATCTTATTTGGTAAAACATCTGTTTGAATCTTTTGCCTACTAATTCTTGGGTTGCTTATTTTCTGATTACTGACCTGTAAGCATTCTTTACATATTCTGGATATAAGACTTTTATTAATTATTAAAACTTGTAAATATTTTCTCCCAGGCTTTGGTTTATCTATTTTATTTTTTTGATAATTTATCTTGAAAAGTAAAATTTTTCATTGTAAAAGTATAATTCATTTACTGTTTCTATTTATTTTTTCTCTTCTCTCTCTCTCACCCCCACTTTTACAATGTGTGTCAGTTCTGTTCAAAAATTAAATCTTTGCATAACTCAAGGACAACAAAGTTTTTCTCTCATGTCTCCTTATAAGAAGGTTGATATTTTTAGCTCTTACATTTAAGCCTAGTATCCATTTCTACATAACTTTGCAAATGTGCGAGGTGAGGGTTGTGATTTATTTCTTTTGCAATGTGCCCTTACAATTTATTGGAAACATGATCTTCAAACTATTGCATTGTCATGACTTAATCTAAATTATAAATCAGTTGTTTTATTGTCCACAAATTTATATGTATTTGACTGAAGTAGTATTTATGATCTTTAAGCAAGACTTCTTAATTTGGGTACTTATTTTTCATCACGGATTAGTCTTTATTTTATGGTTAGTCAAAGTCTGATCTCTCTCTCTCTATCATGGTGTACAAAGGCCCATTGTGTTATTTTTCTCAGCTTACACACTACACCCTTAAACACTTGGTTACTTGTAACAATAGAATATGTGTATCTTCAAATGCCAGAAGGAAAGGAAATTTTTGCTAGGTCATGCTCATTTAGGAAAATAAAGATTCTAGATTTTTGCAAGAAGAAACTTTCTTTACCTGTTTGTAAATTCACAGATGCCAGTTCCTCTATCTCCTCCGATTGAATCCCTGTTGTGTTTCTCAATTCTCATTTAATAGCTGTAATTTCTTATAGTAGACACTCTTCTTCCTTGTAGCCTCTTTGTATGAATATCTTCTTCCTTGCAGCCTCTTTGTATGAATATCCTGGTCAATATGGCCTTATCTGTTCCCAAACTTAAGACTCACCAAGCTTTAGATGGGAGCCTGTCCTCATTCCCAACCCACATACATCAAGTCATGTCATCCTATTATATATGGGTAAACTTCTTGTTAATTGGGCTTTTAATTACTTATACCTAAATACTATTTTACCGTTTACTTCCTAAACCAGACTGAATAAGCATATACTTGAAAAAATAGAATTGTTTACTAGTAGTTGAATATTCTATTACATGTAGATAATAGTAATGTGGAAGACGATAATGATATGTATGAATGCTTGATATTTTGGAAAGTAATTTCCAAGAAGTAATAAACTTATAAAAACAAAGTCTTCTTAACAGTGATCAAGTGAATTTGAACTTTTGGTAACACATTATTATCTCGGATTTCTGCCTTTTGTGCTATACTCTTATGATGAAAGTTTAAGATTTATATCCATTACTAAATAAGATTATGCCTTCTTTAAACAATATTTTTACTGATTTGACTTTCTAAATATTTATTGGTTTGTATGCAAAGAAACAACAGCAGATACTACCAAATTTCTACAAAACACTTGCATAAATTATTTTTATTATAAATTTATAACAATAATTTATGTTATGAACTTATGTTATACCTTTGTTTCCTTGCACAGGCAAAGCAAACTGAGTTTTAAAATAGGTACAGAAGAGTGAATACACAACATCATAGGTATTCTCAAAGCAAAAATTTCAATGGACAAAGTTTAACAGTGAGGAAGGCTTTATTCAAGGAATTTGCAATAGGGGAGAGAGACAGAAACTCAGCCCTAACTCAGTTCCACTGAATCAAGGGGCTGGAGAGATTTTTAAAGCTGAGATGACATGAAGGATCACGGGCCATGGATGTTTCCTCATTGGTCTAACTCAAAGAAAAAGTAAACTTTCTCTTATTTTCAGAACATGAGGTCATTTTACAACTTAGAGCAAGGGGCCCTCTGAATTCAGGCTCCTGTCTTCCCACAGAGACTGGGACACAGTGCTATCTTCCTTTCTTATAGTAGTTTAAATGAATGACTCCTGGGTCCTGAAAATGACAGTCCTTGGTTATAAGACTGTCAAGAAGCTTTTTAAAAAAATTGCATCTCAATGGGGCAGAAACAGAATTTTCACTTACAAGTTTTCTAAAGCAAGTACTCTAAGAGAAAGGAGGGGGAATCTCTGTGGTTTGGACATCCAGATTCTGAAAGAGCCAGGTGAGAGGGAGGTCAGGGGCTAAGAGACAGGAAGAAGCTTGTCTAAAGTTTAGTCAAGCCGAGGGAAATAGTAAGATCAATATGCATTATCTGTACAAGTGTTCGCAGCAAGCTGTGAGATGGGCATTATTTTCTTTCCAGTTCTTAGATGGATCTCAGTGATTTTAATAGATCTAATTAAATTCATAAGACTATTTATGGTAGACTCAAGATTCAAACTTAGTTCTATGAATTGGAAATTATTTTTTTCTAACAAGAAATTTTTGATTAATATAAAACATTGCTATCTAAAATTTCATGCTTCTGTTTTCTATTTTGAATGCTATATAAAGTTAAAATTAAAAAGAATCCTGGGGGAAATGATACATTAATAGACTCTCACAAGCTGCAGATGTTCTAAGAGAGATTCGAAAGGTTAGGGATCAAAGGCCTCATGTTTTCAAATTGCACATTATCCATGCCGAATCATTATACTAATGAGTTCCCACTGCAGAGTTCACATTTATAAAAAAGGGGTTTCATATTACAAATGTAAAGTCAAATTTTCTAATGCACTTCTTTTTCCCTTTGGAAACAGTCTTAACTCATTAAGACCATAAGGGCATTATTTCCTAAAGCTGCCTCTCTTTAAATCCGTGATTTTATTTTTTAAAAAAATTACCTGCCAGGAAAGTTTACTGTAAAATGAAATACTCATACTTAAATACATTTTTCCACTGTTACATTACATGACCATGGAAGATGTATTTCACTTGTAGTCTAGCTTATACATCTTCCATTGTATTATACTGAGATGGCAATGAGCTTTCCAGAGCTTAAATACTCCTCTCAGGCTAATTCATATAAGACGCTCATCCTTTTTAACCCATGAGGTTCAGTGGTTTACAGCTATGATTAATGACCTAACCTTTATTTGAATGTACGGTTACGTGTAAAGCTAATATGTAAAGCACACTAAAACTTAGTCTCTCTGATTGGAGAAGGATTTAGACCAGAATGCTTCATGTTTATGATAAGTACCTTTCAGTAACCCATGAGACACCTTTAAAGAAACATGAGACTCCATGGAAATCAATCAGAAAATCAACTATCTGATATAATCTCCACATATTTAGATAACTAGAGGGCAAAAGATAATAACTTACCTGTCTTACATTTTACAAAGAATACAAAATAAAGTTTAGCCAGTTTAGTCATGGTCCTATGTGATTTACAAGTTTATTACTTCTCAAATAATTAGAAATCCATATAGAGGTAAAAGAAATTTTCAAGTTTGAAATGTTTAAATACAAAAATGTGTCTTTCTGGACTTAACAATTCAATAAAAAGATCATTTCATTTATTTTATTTTGACATACTTATGCTTATTATCACATTAATTTTAAAAATGGAAACTTACTACATAAAATTAATAAAACTAATACATTTTTCCTCATTTCTTACATATCATATTTTCAACATTTCTCTGAAATATTAGTATTGATGATTATCCTTTGGGATCTGATGATGTCAAAAATGAAGGCCCTTATATGGAAATGTAAACTATTATGCGATCAGGAAAACTTCTCTCAAAAATAGTTGTTCTACCTATGATTTCTTCTACCAATTAAATTCCAACTGCCTCTTTTTGCCAAGCTTGCTGACTTAGTTAATTACAAGATTATTACACCATTCATTCACTATTATCTCTATCAAACAATATAGTAGACATTGAGACTAATAAGAGAAACGTATCAAACACAGATTAAGCCTTCTAAAATGAGCTTTCTATCTATTTAAAGTCTTCTCTGATTAGATTCTCATGGTGTTGTCCTGTGTTTCCCTCCACAGTTTTCATCTGTACCTATACACTCCTCACTCAGTCTTTCATGGGTGAATAATATTATGCAGGTTGAGATGACAGAAACTCCTTTAGTTTTAATGTCTACTCTCTGGAGGACAACCTTTGCCCATCTGAGAATTTTAAAATATACTTCTTTTTCATCTAAACATTTTGAGATTTTCTTAATAATCAATCCAAAAACATTTTACCAATAGATATAAAAGAAAATTTAAATTATTTGTTAAAGCATGTTTCCCAGTTATTTTAGATTTAAGTTCATTTTTATACTTTCCAATTTCATAGCACGTTTTTAAATTCTATAATATAATATGTCTATGATAGAGGTAAAATGAATAATATTACCTGGCAGAGTTTATTTTCACATTTATGTAAGTCCTGCCCCATATTTTCTAAGAGAAACATCAGCAATAAAATAAGTCTGGGAGAAAAGTTAACTGATAGTTCTCCTGGTTGAAATCCTATACACTAACACCACTAAATGCTGATGAGAATGTAGAGCCACAAGAACTCATTCATTACTGGTAGCAATAAATTCTGTGGAGCACGAAGAATTTTTAGAGTGCCGAAGCTGTTTTATTTGATACAATAATGGAGGATAAATGACATTATGCACTTACCAAAATTCTTAGGATTATACAACACAAAGAATGACCCCTAATGTGTATTGTAGACTTCAGTTAAGATATAAGTATCTATTATTTGTTTGTCAATTATAACAAATGTACCATACTAATACAGGGCATTAATAAGTGAAATTGTGAGCCTAAGACAGAAGGAATAAATGCAAACATTTTGTAAAACTGCCTAATATTCTCTAAACTTAAACTTCTCTAAAAATAAGGTCTAGAGATTTGCAAAGAAAAAATAAATATTTAGTTATAAATCTAGAAGAACATGTACAGGACTTGCATGGTAAAAAATAGAAAATATTGATTTAAATAAATGGAGAAATATACTGTGTTTATGGGTTGGAAGTCTCAATATACTAGAGATTTTTTTTCCCCAAATCGACATACACATATAACACAATTCCTATAAAAATTCCAGCAAAAAAAATTTTAGAAACAAACATGGTTGTTCTAAAATAAATTTGAAAAAGAAACATAGGGTGGATAAATAAATCTATCTTATTTCGAGACTGAATATAGAGTGACTAATTAAGACCATGACCGTGTTGATTTGAAGAGAGTTAGACAAAAAGATAAACAGAATACTCAAAAATAAACCGATGCAAAAATGCCCAATGATTTTTAACAAATGTGCAAAAGAAATTAAATGGAGAAATGATAACATTTTCAACAAATGTTGCTGGAGCAATTGGACATCAGTGTGGGTGGAGGATAATTATTACTTCAGTTTCCTTATTAAAAAATTAACTCAAAATGGATCATGAACTATAGGTAAAATGTATACATTTAAAATATAGACAGTAAACTACAAGAGAACAATTTCATGATTGAGGGTTAGGAATAGGGAAGTTTCTTAGACTTGAAATGAAAACATGATCCATAAGAGGAAAAAATTGTATATTTGACTTCATTAAAATTTAAGTATTTTGCTATTCAAAAGAACCTCTCTACAGATTAAACACTTACTGACTGAAAGAAATATTTGCAAGCTGCATATTTAACAATAGGCTAGTATCTAGAATATATAAAGAACTATATAAACAACAGTAAAAACAAATTAGAAAAAGGGCAACAGACTTTATTTTACATTTCACCAGAAAGGATATACAAATGCAAGCACAAGAAAAAAATTAAAGTTAAACATTAGGAAAATGTGAATTAAAACCACAATGAGATATACTCATCATTATGGTCAAAATATAAAAAAGAATGTCAGCAAATACTGGTGTTGCAGAAACACCAGATCCCTTATACATTTCTGGCTGGAATCCAAAGTGCTATAGATGCTCTGAAAACAGCTTGAGTGTTTCTTAAAAATTAACATGCAACTGTTACATGACCCAGCAAGTACACTTCTGGGCATTAGTCAAAGAAAAAAATGACAATTTATGTTCATACAAAAACCGATATTTGAATATTTATAGTAGCTGTATTTATAATAACCAAATATTGGGGAAAATATAGATGTTAAACTGTAATTCATCAATACCACAGAATACCATTCAGTGATAAAAAGAAATTAACAATTGATACACACAAATTTTTTTAATTGCTCAGTGAATAAAATGATTCCTCAAATTATACAGTTGCATTCTGTATGACTCCATTTATATAACATATTCGATACAACAAAATTAAAGAAATGGAGAACAGATTAGTACTTGCTAGAGGTTAAAGTGTGAGAGGTAAGTGAATGTAGCTATAAAGGTGCAACATAAGAGATACTGTGTTGATAGAAATATTCTGTATCTTGATATTCTCAATGGCAATATAATGGCTATGATATTGTACCATGGTTTTGCAAGATTTTATCATTAAGAGATATTTGAAAAGGACACATATGTTCTTTCTATATTACTTCTCTTTATTTTTATTAAAATAAAAAGTTAATTAATACTCTCAATCCATAAGCATACTATATCCTTCCATTTACTTGTGACCTCTTCAATTTCTTTTTTTATTTTTATTTTTCAATTAGAATTGACATTCAATATTATTTTTATATTATATTCAAGTGCATATAGCATAGTGGTTAGACATAATTTATGAAGTGGTCCCCACCTTAGTCTTGTACCCACTTGGTACTAAACATAGTGATTATAATATTATTGACTATATCACCTATACTATACTTCATACTCCCATGACTATTTTGTAACTACCAATTTGTATGCTCTTCCATCTGGCAATTGCCAATTTGTTTTTTTTGTATTTCTTAATGCTTTTCTTTACATATAAATAAAATGGCATATATTGTATACTAAATTTAAAACAATGAATAAATAATTTTACTTGTAATTTTAGTTAATTGAATACTAATCTTTAAGATCTTAATTTCTCAGTAGTCCTCTCTGACTAAACACACACACACACACACACACACACACAACACATATATAACAGAGTCAAGGAAAATGCATCTCTGCCATATCATGTCAAATGGAATGTCAGAGAAAGCTCCATGGAGAAATGAAGGGAAATATAAAGTGACCCATGCTAAGATAACATAAGAGGAAAATTATAAGTAAAAATATAGCACACAAAGGATTGGCGGATAATCAATTTAGAAGAAAAAAGCTAGAGAAATATACTAAAATCACTGTGTGCTTTGTATTATAAGATAAAATTCTGAGATAAGGTAAAAACTAAGTTCATGAGGCAAAGTCGAACTTGAAGGTAAAGAAACAAACCAAAGGTAAGAAAAAAGGATTAAACAACTAATACATAATAAATTAGAAAATATTTGATGATAATTTGATGATAATTGAGATGGGATAAAATGCTAAAATAATTACTCTGAATCCAGAATAAAAAGGAGAGATTATGGTTATTAAATAAGTTAGTGCTATCCAGAATAGACAAATATAAAATGTTCTGATAATTGAGATTTCTAAAGTAAAGAACTCTACTAATGAAAAAGCAAAATCCCAATATATAAAGAAATATTTTTATTTTGAAATGAATCAAATGAATTTATACATTGAGAGTAAAAGTACACATTCATATAGAAAAAATACCTAACCTGGCTTAAAATACTGAATTTCAAGGATAAAGAATGGAGTCAATAGATAAACAAGAAGAAAAGTTCAGTCAAAATTTGGAAAATCAGCCTGGATTCTGAAATCTCTGTAGCAATTTTCATACCCAAATGGAACAATACAGTGAGAGAAAAATAATATATCCTAAGAAAGTTATTCCCAGCCCAATAGTCTTACAACTATAAAAGCAACAGAGAAAATCTCAATAATGCAAGAATTCAAATATTATAATACCCATTAGCTTATGTTGGAGAGAAAATCACAATTTAATGACAAAATCCAGGCAACCAATAAATGAAGACATAATAGGCAAGATGTCTAGCAGCAAGCTTTGGATAAATTTAATCTGAAACAGAAACTAAGAAAGAAGCATAGGGAAATCCTTATTATAAAGGTCATTAAATTTTAGAAATAACATATACATATTTAGTTGTTATGGAGATATTAAAGAATAACTGAGTATTTTAATTTCCTCATTTGGAGAGGAGTTAATAAATATCTTTATTGATAAATTAAAAATATGGATATGCTTATTTTACTTAGAGAACTACTATAAAGATAACAACAAAACGTAACTAAAAAAAAAAAACCCACGTAGTTTAATTCCTTTTTATCCATAATGGATGCATTCTAGTATCCCCCATTGATGCCTGAAATCATAGATAATACTGAACCCTATATATATATTATTTTTTCCTATATATCTATACCTATGATAAAGTTTAATTTATAAATTAGGTACAATAAGAGATTAACAACAATAATGAAATAGAACAGTTATAACAATATACTGTAATAAAAGTTATGTGAATGTCGTGTCTCTTTTTAAATTTTTTATTGTCTGTACATATAGTGTGGATCTTCTGGACAAAGGGATGATATATGTCCCAGGTGGGATGGAGCAGGATGGTGCAAGATTTCATCACAGTACTCTGAACAGCATGCAATTTAAAACTCATGAGTCGTTTAGTTCTGGAATTTCCCATTTAATAGTTTGGGACCTCAGTTGACCTCGGTAACTGAAACCGCGGAAACTGAAACCATGGATAAGGTAGGACTAGAGTAACAGCAGCTTTCTAAATTGGAAAAATCATTCATCAAAGAAGCTGCATGCACTTACACTAACAGAGAGGGCACTCTTGATCTAAGAATCTCATGAAGTACCCCAAAATGTCAATCCTAAAACCTATTGGTTTACAGTCATACCAGAAGTGGGTAAACATTTTTGTAAATGACTAGATAATAAATATTTGTAGCTTTTGTGGGACATACAATTTATGTCACATCTACTCATCTCTGCTGTATAGTTTGAAATTAGCCTTAGATAATATATAAACAATAGACATGACTTTATTCCAATCTTCGTAAACCAAAACAGGCTAGTTTGGCCCATTGACAGCAGTTTGATGACCCCTAATCTAATCCTATCTACTATAAAAATAAAAATAATCAAAGTGTTTTACTCAATCAAAAGCCTCTCCCCAAATGACACTAATCAAAAGGAAATTAAATACAACACTCCAAAATGAATAAATATTGATAAAGACCCTTTGTACATAGGACAATTTACCTTCAACAAACAGCACTGAGACAATTGCTATTAAAAGTATTCAACTTTAATAATAAATTAATGAAGGATGGTGATTCCAAGCTTGGACAAAAAAGTACAAGATGAACCTAGAAAATCTTATACTACTAGGAAATAAAAATATGTTGAAAAAGATGGGAAACTGTTAACTAGTAAAAGAGACAGATCAAAGTAGCATTGAATTTAAATAAATACAATTAAAGATTTAAAACCCATAGAATAAAATATTTTTTATTTCTACATTGACATGAATGAACACAGAAATAACTATGTTAGAAAACAAAACAAAACAAAAAACTCTTCAATGCAGTATAATTTAAAAATATATATGTAGAAGGAATGATAGATTTAAAGTCATTGCTTTAAAGTCATTCTTATAAGAATTATTTCATGAAAGAATCTTCAATGGATGGTACAACTAATGGATGAATTTTTCTTGAGGCATGAAATATTTGTGTAGTTTCAAATATCTAGCCACAAATTAGTTATTAATAACAATGGAGGAAAATACTTTGAAGAGTAAAACCTGGCAGGCACTACCTTATTCAAGTGATCAGAGTAAATATCAGTAGAAAAAGGACAAATAAAAATCATGTGCCATCCGTTACGATGCAAAGAGACGAACACAGATTTATTTTTGTTTTTTGTTCTATTAACTTATGAAGTAGACCATATATTTTTTGTCTGTTTATGTTTCTTCAACAAAATACCTGCTATTCCATTATTTGGAGTTTTTAAATTTATTTTCATGAGTTATCTATTAAAATATTATATTTTCTAAATTCTCTTAACACATTTGCTTCAAGTTTTTTTAAAGTATGTTATTTAATGCAATTTTATTTATTTACATTTTATCAAGTGTAATTTTTAAATCTTAAATAAAATATTCCACTCGCTCCAAAATTATGAATATTCTATCATTTTTCTTCATGTTTTAAATCTTTATTTTTCATAACTATACTTTTAATTATTTTTCTAAACTTATTTTGTATGTGTGACAGGAGAAAAAAATACAATACAAAATTAATTGTTCCAGCTCTAGATTATTTTGGGTATTTTTTGAGGATAATTGCATCATCAATGAAATGTAACATTTCTGATTCTTTCTTTCCAGCCTTTAGGTTTTTACTACATTTTACTGTCTTGCTGAATTGTCTAGAATCATCATTCAATAAAGAATTGAATGGGAGGGAATTGATACATTCTAGTGCTCTTGATTTCAAAAAGAATACTTCTGACATTTCAACATTAAATATGATAATTACACTAGTTTGAAGTAGGTATCCATTATTCAGTGTAGAGAAGTTTTCTGCTACTCATGATTTATTAAGAGCTTTTATGATTAATCAGCAATGTACTTTATTGAATGTACTTTCTGCTTCTAATGAAAAGATTAAATGGTATTTCAACTTAATCTTTTAATACAGTGTAATTCTATAATAAATTTGCTAATAGTAAACCAAACTTGTATGCACAAGATAAAATCAATTTGTCATTATGTGCCATATTTTTTAATAGTTGTATTCACTTTGGCAATACCATCTTAAGAATATTTTTCACCCATTTTCATGTGTTGGTTTGAACTATAATTTTCCTTTCTTGTACTTATCTAGTCCTTATCTAGAATTCTGTGGTACAGACAGCAAACTCCAATGAGACAATAGGAAGCTGAGAATGAAGTTTAAACATGAGAAAAGCCCTCTGGTAAATTCATCAAAAGGGCATGAAGCATTGGATGAAGTTAAAACCTGCCATACACTTAAAGCAACCATAGCAACAATAACAGCAACTAAAATTCAATTTTAACTTATCCCAAATGATTAACTCAATTTGCCACACTAATTGACTGAGGACCTGTACCCATTTATAAGGATAAATAGTGTTTTCCTTAGTTTCTCCTATTGTATAAGAGGTGTATGACATATAATAAAAATTTATGAGATTTTAAAGATGCAAGAAAACTCAATTAATTGTCAAGATACAAAGTAGTTAACAGAATGAAAATCAGAGATTATTTAGATTTTACAACAGTATAATAGGGAGAAGGACTCCGAGGCATGGTAAAGTTACTTTTCTTAAACTATTTATTCTATTTAAAGTTTTCAAATAACATGCATGCAGTACTTGGAAAAGTGAATTAATTTACCAGGAAAAAAAAGTGTGTATAGTGTACATCCTAGCTCAAAAATAGAGATATAACTAAAAAGCCAATGATGCTTAGCAAGGATCATAAAAATAATAAACCCAAAGATGGCAGAAGAGGGGAAAATACACAACAACCAAATAGAACAAATTTGAAAACCACCGTTAAGTTAGTAACTTTAAGTATAACTATAAAAACAACTATATTAGTGTAAGTTTTTTTAAATAACCCAATCAAAAAATAGATATTATGAAACTGCAATTAAACATATGCTCTACACAAAAAACCTTCCTTCCTTCCTTCCTTCCTTTCTTTCTTTCTTTCTTTCTTTCTTTCTTCCTTTCTTTTTATTGTCTTTCTTTTTCTTTCTTCCTTCCTTCCTTCCTTCCTTCCTTCCTTCCTTCCTTCCTTCCTTCCTTCCTTCCTTCCTTCCTTCCTTCCTTTCTTCCTTCCTTCCTTCTTTCCTTTCTTTCTCTTTTTTTTTGAGTATAATTGACTTACAACGTCCTACTAGTTTTAGGTGTACATGATAGTGATTCAATATTTATATGTATTACCAAATGATCACCACAATAAGTCTAGTTAATGCCTGTCACCATACAAACTTATTACATACAGTATTATTGCCTATATTTCCTATGCTGTATGTTACCTCCCCATGACTGACTAATTTTATAACTAGAAATCTGTACCTCTTAATCCTGGCTCCACCTATTTTACCTACTTTACATATAAATATATAGATAGGTAAAAAGTAAAATATTATAAATTATATAATATTGATATCTCAAAATATTTTTTGTTTCTGTATGTTTCATGTCTGAAAATATCTTTATTCTGCCCCTTATTTTTTTATATTTTAATTTGGTATAGATGTCTAGATTACCGCTTTTGATCCAGTTGTTTGGTTTGCTTTCTTTTCTTTCATGAATCTAAATATGTTACTCCACTGCCTTTTCATTTGCGTTGTTTCTAGTGAGAAATTTGCTGTCTTTTAGATTTATATACTTTTGATATAACATGGCATTTTATTCTTGGGCGCTTTAAAATTTCTATTTAGCACTGTTTTTGAGGAATTTGATTAGAATGAGATTGTGATAGTCATGTTCCTTGTGCTTTGAGCTGTGGCTTAATAGCTTTAATTAAGTTGGAAATTAGTCAATATCATTTTTAAAAACACTAATGTTGACTCTTCCTTTCTCTACTCTCTTTTGGTAACCAACTTTACAGATATTAGATGACTTAAAATTTGCTATAGTTTACTGATGATCTCTTCATTTGATAATTCTCTTTTTGTGTGTGTTTTATTTTGAATTATTTCTATTGCTATAATTTTAAGTTCCTTAATCTTTTCTTCCATAATATCTCAGTCCCCTTTTAATTCATTTCAGTGTCTTTTCCATCTTACTTTGATTTTAATATCTCAGCACTAATTTGGGTTATTTTAACAACTTTCACAGTTTACATAAATTTTTGAACATATAAGGTAAAATTATAATACCTTTTTTAAACTTTCTTTTATTATTATAACATCTGTGTCATTTCTGGATCAGTTTGGATTGGGTATTCTTCTCATTAAAGATTATATTTTTCTGGTTCTTAGCATACATGATACTATTTGCCTATAAGTAAGACCTTATGGATTTTACCTTGTTGGGTGCTAGATATTTTTGTAATCCTATAAATATTTTTGAATTTCGTTCTGGAGTCTAGCTAAACAACCAGAACTCATTTGATGCTTTTAGTCATGCATTAAAGATTTGTTAGGTGACAACGGTGCTTCATTTAGTCTAGGTCTAAATTGACCTCAATGTAAGGCAAGACCCTTCTGAGTAATTAGAAATTTTCCTACCTGATGGGAATTAGGTATGATGCACAGCCCTCTGTGAACAGTAGATGTTGTTCTTTTCCTAGTCGTAGATATTTTCTTCACACACATGTACTAGTCAGTATTCTGATTAATATTCTAGGGGATCCCTCTGCATATTTCTGCACATTTTACTATATTCAGCTCTCTCTCGATCTGCCATTGTCTACCTAGTCTCTTAACTTTCTTCATAAATCAGAAATTGTTTTGGTTTCTATCTTGATTCCTATTCTTTCAGTTAGGGAATTGCCTTGAGGCATTAAGATGGGACAATCGAATGCTTACCTTATTTATTTATCATCTATTAGGGATTATTATCTTTCATTTTCTAATATTCTGCTTTAGAAAACCATTGTTTCATATATTTTGTCCAGTTTTTGTTGTTATTTCATGGGAGAAAGTAATTCTGATCCCTGTTATTCTATCTCAAAGGATGTTAGGAATCTAGTTATATGGATAATTTAAGGAAGAGCTTCCAGGAAGAAGAACTAGCTTTTGGAGGAATAGCAAGGAGGTCGGTGGGGCTGGAGTGAACAAAAAGCTTAAATTATATATTTTTTGAGCAGTCCCAGCATACTCCTGGGACAAGATAATGTTTATATTTAATTAAGTCTTAAGCCAATCTCATGGAAGTGAACTTTCAATAGTAATGTGCAGCACATATGTATTATGGCATGAGGAAACAGAAACAGGACTCTATATTTACAATTACGTCTTAGAGAACAAAAAAAATTGAGTGTTAGATAAAAAGTATTGAAAATTATTGTTTCTTCGAGCATGAGTAATGACCTATTCTTCTAGCAAATATTCATTTTTGTTTTTATTAAACTGTCTTACTGGAAATCCTTGTTAATATATTGAAAGTTCAATACAGCTCAATTCATTTAAGTGTTAAAAGCCTTTGCTTGCATAAGCAGCTATTAAAATGGAAGTAACCATGTTCAGAAAGCATATTCAGGAACTGAACTGTATCCAATATCTACCAAAGGTCTAGTTCATTAATATATCACCTTTTGTAAATTTCATAAAAACCGTGTGATAAAAGTGAATGATGGGTCTAAGTTTTCTGAGATTCCTATCTTCATTTATAAAAATTTGTTTCTTAATGTTTAACCCCCCAAAGGGGTTTATACAATTAAAGTAATTATTATAACTAATTCTAAACTGAAGAAGATATAAATATGCTTTTGGGGGGTAACTCACTTGTTTTTAAGAAATATTTAATAACATAGTTACTCTTAAATAGATCTAAATCAACTATAGAGGAACCCAGAGTGGACAAGCTTGATACAATAGCAAGAAAATGTCCTTAGTCCCAATACTTCCACCTCATGCTCTACCGCTGATAGTAATTGCTGCTTCTGAAAAATATAAAATAAATTGTTTCATGTCTCTTCTACTTATGGTATGCAAGACAACTCATTGTTAAAAATCTTACAATACAGTAAAAATATCTGCTGTATTTATTCCTTCTTGGAAACAGAGGCCATTCTTACATAAAGGAAAAAAAGTCTAATTTTACATAACAAAATTTATTCAATGTATACATTGAAACTGTAAATATAAAACACATATACAAATTAGCAAATTGTGCAATTAAAGGTGAATGTATTGAGATATGTCACTATAACATTGATTAGGACATTCATTCTAGAATTGATTCAAAGTAAATGTATTTCAAAAATAAAACAAGCTAGCTTTAGATCACAAAAGCATATTAAATTAACCCATACATGACTCAAAAGAACATTTATTTTGTAGATCTTCTAAAAATACTTTGAACACTAAATCAATGATTTAAATAAATTTGTATTGAGCATCTGTTATATGTCAGATATGAGGCTGTTCATGAGAGAAAAACAGTTAACCAAAATAATACTAGCTTTTAGAGTCTAAGTATACAGGGAGATGGGCAAAATAAATAAATAAATAAATAAAAATAAAAATAAATGGCTTTTAAAGATGTGGTGAAGAGTTTGGTAGGATAGGAGAGAACTTCATGAAATGTATCTAAAGGACATATATTAAAGTTAGGAAATCCAAGGTAGTGGTAGTAATATGTAAAACTGATAATGAGCAATATGCAAAAGTAGCAAGGAGAAGCAACATGTACAAATGCATAGGCAGACATGTTTCATGGCATATTTGGAGACATAGAAGAAATTTTGAATGGTGGATGGAGGGGTGAGGGTTAGAGAATAAGAAATGAATTAATACAAAGTCTTGAACATAAAGGTCATTGTACAGTAAATACTGAATTTCCCCAAAATTCACGATGGTATGAAAGAGGGGTAAAAATGAGTTGAAAAGACCAGTCAGATAGTTATAAGATTTATTTTGACTTGACATTGCTAAGGACTATGATGATGGCAGAGGATGGTTAAAGAAGCCGATAGATTGGAGAAAATATTTAGTATGTGGATATGATGACTAAAAAATGGGAAACGTCTGACTCTCAAATTTTAGATTTGAATAACTGGTATCCACATCTGAGGCAAAGAAATCAGGAGGAAGAAAGAAGTATTTTATTAGTTGTAAACTATTGTAACTTTATTATAATAATACTGTAATTGCTCATTTGGTTACAGCTAATGAAAGAATGTATAGATAAATAATTATTTTCTGTTATCATAGATTTCATTTTTTGTTCTTAAAAGGATTTTTAAAATATCATTAACAAGCACCTCTTGGACACTAAAGTCCTGTATTCTTATTTCAGGATTTCTTGATTCCAGGATCCCTAGTGTACACAACAATTATGATATCCAATGATATAACCAGCAACACATTTCCAGTTGACTAACAACCCCATGAGTGTTCTTAAATAGATGGATTATTAGATTCTTGGTGTTTGTCATATTTGGTTTTTTTAAATCTCTTTTAGGAGAGAAATTAAAGAAATGAATCTATGTATTACGAAAATTAAGGTTGAAGTAGTAAAAAAAAAAATCATTCATAAAATAATGAAAGGTGTAGGTGGCATTCTCTCCCACACTTTAGCACATCAACAGGTGCCAGCATAGCAACAGTGAATTACAGCTGACAGTGTGGCAAGACACAGACTCTATTTAGGGAAGAAAAGAACACAAGCACATTAGAAGAACGTGAAGCCTCTAGTAACTAAGGCTTCAGCCAAGATTAAAAACAGTGCGGCTCTAAGCTAGATTAATATATCTCGCTAAAGGCAACTTTATCTCAGTTCCCATTAACTCATACACCACGTCCAGCTTTTAACAAAAATACAAAGTATGCTAATTCTTTTTTTTTTTTTTTTTTTTTACTCTGAAGAAACTGGACAGATATAAGAAACTGGAACTGAGATTTGATTTGACACAGATTTTGAAATTAGCAGATAAAAAATTTTAAATAACCGATTAGTATATTAAGGGCTCTAGTGGACAAAGTAGACAGCATTTAAGAGATGAGTAGTGAAAGCAGAGAGATGGAAACAAAGAAAAAGAAACACCGCAAATAAAAACACTGTGATGTAAATGAGTAATACTTTTGCTGAGATCTTCAAGAGACTTGACGCAGCAGAGGAAAGAAACGATGAGCTTGAAGATATGTCATAAGAGAGAATCAAAGATTTTTCTCATAATATAACTGAAGGAATCAATTGTCAATGGATTTATCCTATAAGAAATGTTAAATGCAAAGGAAAAGGAAATGAGAAGGAAAATGATAGAGATCAATGACTCAGATCCACATATAGAAAGAAACAGCACAAAAGAAAAAATAAAAATTCATTGGGGCACAAAGTAAGAATTTGTCATGTTTCATATCAGGTCCAAGGCCACAGCATGTGGCCAAGTGACTGTGCAATGCATTATTTCAGTTTCTGTTTATCATGTAGGCTGTTCTGTGTAAGATTAAGTTTGAAGCTGTGCAATGCAATAGCCCTGTTTTTACTATAAATATAAGCAGGAAGTCATGCATGATTATTAAATGCTGCAGAGGCCTTAACTTACCTACTTAAATAGGTAGAAAACACCAATGTCTGTGAAATATAAATTTCCTGGAAGACTGATCCTGGTTTTTCCTTATATTTGTTGTTGTATGCATTCTGACATAGAATTTCAGAGATGATAGATCATTTCTTTAAAATTAACGTGTGCTATAATTATAGTCTTCTCAGTGATAAAATAGAACCCTAAGAATGAGATTTCTAATGTAACAAAATGCTTTCTAATATATTCTGCCCTGTGAACCAACATAGTTTTGGCAGTTTTAGACTTGGTACGTTTCCATTTAAGCCTCTAATAACCTAATAGGCCACTAAAGTAAATTTAAAAGAGATTTGATTTTTCTTGATTACAACTGCTTAAGAAAGCTAGCAGGGAAAATATCACCTTGTTTTTGGTTAAAATGTAATATGATTTTAATACGATTATGCTATACTTATATAGCAATTAGTAAGATGCTATTTTTTGCCACGATATTTGAGATTTTGAAATCAAATTGTTCATATGCAGCAAATCTGTTTCTAGTTCATATCACACAGTTTGCTTGAATGAAATCTTTTTTTTTTTAATTAAATTTATTGGGGTGACATTGGTTAATAAAAGTATATAGTATACAATTCAATACTATGTCATGTTTTCACTTACTAGTTTGAATAAGTTTTCAATGTCACTATTATGGACCTAGTGTTATCTCTATAGAGTTCTGTTCTCATTTTTCAGCAAGTGAATAAATGCATGGCTAATTTCATGTGTAAGCTTCAGTCGTGCTGATGGGCACTAGTAAGCAAGCAGTCAGTGGCTGTATTTTCCAGCAACGATTAGTGAAACATTTCAATTGTTCATATTTCAATCCACAAAGCACACATATGCTACTTTTCTACTTCAAATGCATAGTTAAATATATTGATGTAGCTTATAAAAGTGTCTTTTATGCTCACTATTGGCGCAAAAATTTTGGAAAATACTGAATACATGATAAAATATCTTTGAAGGTTTTTATATGCAACTCAACAGAAATAAAAGCTACAAGGCAATGTTTAAACATTATTCTTAAATATCAGTCTAGATGTGTTTCCTCGTATAAATCTGATTAATTATAAAGGCGTGATATATCTATACCACCTTTCATTTTAGTTAGCTTGTGCTCAGTGGAGAGCTGTGCCTGGAAACGTGATCATTTAAGGTATATTGCACTAAGCTCTTCTTAACAAAGAAATGTTGATGACTATACATCCCACCAGTAAGAGTTTTGGAAATTCAGTCTTACTGCTGTCTTCCAGAGGTTTATTATTCACGTCAAAGCACAATCGTCCCTATTTGGCTCATACTAAAATGAAAGCCTGAAGGAAATATGAGCACTTTTGCCACAGAACCAGCGGGAGATAATTAATGTAATGCTAACAGAGACAACTGAAAAGAGAATCCCCATTGATCTGGGAGCTGTATCATTGTGGGATTACTTCACATTCACAAAGACCTCCCTCCCTGCACTTTGGCTCTTAAAATTTATAAGACATCATATCTGTGTTAAAGCTGGCCTGTCAAAATAGAAGAAAATATTGTTTATGAAGATCACAAAGGTGTTTTTATACATAGCAGGTAACACTAAATATAGTCTTTTGACATTATTATAGAAAATATCTGGGAAAAGTAATTTGAAAATCCTTTTAAAGAATTGTAAAATCCTTTTAAAGCACTATAACCTCACTATCCCAAAATAAGCAATGAAAATAGTCTTGGTGCATTCACTACCTTTGTGATTTATATACATATGTATATGAGATATATATACTTATACATATACATACTAGATATATAGTATCTTTCACATAGACTTCACTTTTTTTTTTTTTCAGTACATATACTTTGGACAATCTCTACATGTGCTGTCTCTTCTTCCTTTTTTTTCTGGTAAAATCATAAGGTCACTATTTTGAATAATTTAACTCCCAAACTCCTCAGATAAGGTATATATTTCACATATTTTTTAGGAAACTACAAAGGAACTACCCAGAGTTTTAGTTTCTTTTTTTCTTTTTTAAGTAAATTTACCTAAGAACCATATTTTACTACCTGCATCCTCTGTTTCATTGTTGAAGGCAGAAAACTATTTTTTTCTTAATTGAAACTTCCTGTATTTCCTTCTAACCTATGTACAGAAAAATTGCCTTTAAGTTAATAATCTTTTGTCAGTCTCTATATATTTTTGAAGTTTATTTATTACATATTTCCACATATAAATCTGCTAACAAGTGTACAGTATTATTTTATATCATTATGCATTATTATATAATCTAGGGTTAAAATTCTTCAGCAAAAGTCAATTTTATTTAAACTTAACAAGCCTTATTAGAGCGGTATTATGGTATTGTTATTCTTTTTCTTCTAGAACAGAGAGACACTTCACCAAGGCAGCATATTTCTTCCTCGGTTGAAATATTTTAGATGTTAAGAACCAATCTGTTAGCTTTTTCATATACAGAGTCATTTATTTCTATAGATATGATAGTATAATGCATGTTCTTTGTATATGAATCACTCCAGAGAAAGTACTCTTGTTTCACACATTGTTTATGAATTGAAAAGGTAATTTTTTGGCAACTGAATGTGCAAGCTCACATCAGGGCTTCAAAAGGATCGATTAGTGTGAACTTCACTGAGCTTTTAGCTTCCACTTTTGAATCTTTACTTCCTGAGTTCCCACATCTACGTCAGATTTAGTTACCATTATAAACTTCTTATCCCATATTTTGTGTCTCTTTTTCTCTGAATGAACTCTGATTGGTAAAATGATTAAGGCGTAGTTTATTAGTATCCTGTACTCATTCTGTTTTTAAGTTAGATGTTCTTAATGATGGTAGAATACATTATTAAATAATACTTAAAAGTTATTTCCAGTAAACACATTTGATATGCTGCTTAGAAATATACAAAGAAAAGTATTTGGTATTAATATTGAAACAACGTTCAAATTACTTAGAAATACTTTCTACTTCCTATATAAAAATACTTATACCTCTTGAGTCATCTTTTTAAAATAAACATATATTACTAGCTCCTCAGAAGAAGAAAAGTGATAAAAATGAAAATTTTACACATTAGAAAGTCCACATCCTTGCATTTTACATTTTCTGTTTACCTACATAAACAGTATTTTATCCTATAGCACTATAACATTAAGAATAAAAAGCATGGATTCTAAATTAATATAAACATGGAAAAGCCCCCATCACTGTGCTCAAGTTGGAACTTCTGTTTTTCTGAGAGCTCTGCTGCTCTTCACTCACCTCTATGTTGGATGATCTAAACTTTCTTTCCCATTTTCTCACCTATCTTTTGGCTTAGTCAGCATGCTTGTCAGTAACCAAAGTTTAGTGCTTTTTTCAATAACTTGCCAGAATGACTTTATTTTTAATATATGTATCGGTAGTTGTTTTTATATATAAATTTTAGGTCTCTGAAATATAAATTCTAAGTTTAGTACAGCCCTTTGGACAGAGGAAGAAATTAAATATATATCCAAAATCTTTTAAATGTATACCATAGCTTTGACACATTTGAACGTAATATTAATATACAAATAGTCCCTTTGATGCTTTTAATCATTTGTCTATTGAGTATCTACAACATGTGTCATATACTGTGCCAATTTGTCCTTTATTTTATTTTTTGGTCCATGATGAATCAATCCATAGGTAATTATCAAATTATACATTGGAATTTCCTACTACAGCCTATTTAGATAGCATATTAAAATTGGATATTGTAAAAAAAGACAGAGATGGATTATGTAATTAGTTTATGCTGTTTATTTCTTATGGAAGTCTAGCAAAACATACTACAAACTAAAATAATCTATAAATAATCACTCAGTTTTTCTCTTTCATGTAAGATGCAATCAATAATATACAAAATTTTAGCATTATGTCATTTTAGAAAGAGTCGATATGTTCCATCAGTATTCTCTATTTACAGTAGTGATTTCTTGTACATTTTGAAAACTTTATTAATGAATGATAAATTTTTTTGAAAGCCTGCTTTTATTTTTCTTTGTCATATTTTTTTAAGAGTTGAGAATACAAGGAAATGTTTTGGTTGCTGTCTGTCTGTTTTGTACCAAGTCTCTATAAAGTTCAATCTGTACACGTGTACCTGTTTTCTCTTCTTTTCCAGACCCCTTTAACTTGCTAAATTGTACTCATATTTCAGACATCAGGTCATGCACAGATTTACCAAGAAATTCTTCTTAAGTTCAAGTTATATAAATTCCCATGTCATTTAATCTCACGGAATCCTGTATTTTCCTGAATTAAAATGTAAATGTATTTTGACATTAAGAGTATATGGATGGCTGTTGCTTCAGTTAGACTGTAAACATTAGGAAGCCAAGAACTTTTTATATTTTCTTCATTATTTTCTTCCACCTGTGCCTGGAATAGAAATGGTTTAATATTTTAGTGGTTGATTTCCTTAATTAATTATTAATTCAATGAATGAAGTACATCTATAATTAGTAGTGCAAAAATATCTATTGTATCTTTGGCATTCCTTGGTTATCTGCTTTGTTGTAATTTTTGTAATGTAAATTATTTCCAGGATTCTCTGATTAATTTTTATTGATTTAAATAAAACATTGTAAATTGTTGCTCTTCCAAAGAAACTTGGCATTTGTAAATTGTTATTTGTAAATAAGTTCAAGTATTGCCATTGTGGCAATAAAACAAAATAGATAAGAAATTATTTACTTATTATATATTTTAAATTATATTTAGGTTAACTATGATAGTCTATATTTCAACATTTAGAAAATATGTCACTTGAAAAACATGTCTTTGGTAATGAAAAATTTCTTTCAGAAATGAACTTACTAAATTTATTTACTTATGCTATTAATAACACCTTTAATAAAAGCAATCAAACTTTTTTTGTGATTCTTATACTCTTGACATTTAGCTTGAAATAGAGTTCTCATATGTAAGCATATAGTATTGGAAAAAGCACTTAATTATAGAGTTGATGGTTCAGAAAAAGCAAGTCATTGATTCTGTATGATTTTTTTTTTCTAAAAAAGGTAGATTTTACTTAGTTGCTCTACATTTTATTATGTTTTACACACATCATTTCTATGAACAAGCCAACACTTGAATTTTTCTTTACTATTGGTATAATTTTTCTCAAGGAAAATATATGATAAAGTTTTTCTTAATATATTTGAAGCGAATCAAAGGAAAATGTGCTTAGGGAAAAAAAATATGTATATAACCAGAATGTTGAAAATACATAATTTATAGTAGCTGCAATGTTATTTTTCTCTTCTTTTTCCTGCCTCTTCTCTCTTTCTCTCTCTTTTCCTCTCCACTGTCCTTTTAAAACTTACTTAGTAGGTATATTCTTCCTCAGCTTCTAATGTTCATGACTATTCAGCTCTGTGCTGAATCTCAGAGGGCCCCATAGTTGTCTTAAATCTATTTCAGACACTTCTAAAGTCAGAAATCAGAATGTCCAGCTAAAGCTTTTAGTTTTAATAATGCCAAACTGGGCATTTCCCTGCTTTCTTTAGAGTTTTATTACTAGGCTTCTTTCAATAAGTCTTTCATGACAAAAGTATCATTTTTGGCCATTGATAATTCCCAATTGACCATCCATTAGATTTGGTTTTTCTCTCAGTCTTTCTATTCATTGCCAGAATTTCTTATGACAAGAACTTTTATGTTTCCAGGCCCACTCTCTCTCTAAAGACTTCCCTCCCCAGACTTCTATGGGAAGCATTCTGTCATGCCTCTCTCACACAATCTCCAGGAGTGTAAAGTTATTTCGGTGTAGACTTAATCTTGCTTCCAAGGGCCTCTTTACCTTTAATGGGTTATGAGTGAGGCACCAGCATGTTGTTCTTTTATTGATAGGAAACTCATATAACACTTCTCAGCTGGCCCCATAGAATTACCTATCACTTAGTTTGAGATTAAGCCGATCAAGTGTTTCTCTTTTTCTAGATAAGGAGGAAGAGTGGGAATTGAGGTTTGTAGTACAAGAATAAATTTCTCCAAAGAACTTTCCACCCAGTGTCTGTTTTAACCACTTCATATTCTTAAAGTGGATGAGGAGGTTAAAGATTTATGGAAACTATTATCAAGTGACACTATCTGAACATCTACATTTGTAGCTGAGCAATTGAATTTGAAATTTTATGTATATTTTTACTTGGCAACCTAGTGTAAATAAAATATTATTTTAAACATAACAGGTATATGAAATGTTATTCTGATTATAATTTATTTTCTCTGAGTTGTCTAGTCTTCCTCAAAAGAGGAAATCAGCATTTCTTTATAACCTAAAAATATTTGTTAAACGTTATGAATATTTATTTTATAGTCATATTTAAATTTTTAGTATATCTACTAAAGAGAGAAATATAGAAATTACTGTAGTTTTATATTTCAAATCTTGTACATAAATGTAGACATTTGCTAAAATTTATTTTGATCCTTCTCTCCTTTTAATTTCTTTATTTTCATTGAGTGATATTTCACTGCTAATCTCATAATTTTATCTCATACATAAGTAAAGAAGATAAAGTCTTCATATTTTTGATGAAGGTGATATTCATTATGTGATTTTTAATGAACACAATCAGATAAATAATTAGAAGAATTTAATGCATTTCAATAGGAACTAGTTCAATAAATACTCAAATTTGGGTAAACAATGTTGTTCTCACTCTGATTTTTATGGAACAGACCCTTAAACAGGTTACTCATTCTCAAGTACCGAAATCCAATCTCATGACTTACCAGACATGCTTATTTTGAGGACCCCAATATTTATCTTTTATCATGAGCTCTCTCTTTAAAATCTGACTTACATGTTTGCTTGCTTTTCATTTCTTTTGAAAGTCCCACAGAAATCATAAACAAATAATGTTTTAAAAACAAAGTTATCATTGTGCTTTTTAATATAGCCTGCACTTTTAATTTCCTTTCACTAAAAGCATCATCATTCTTTAGATACGCAAACAAGAAACCAATGTGATCCTTGTATATATTGTATCTTACACCTACTAAATTCAATAAGTTAACGTAAGACCTGGTTCTATTTTTAATATATTTCTTGATAACTCTATTTGCTATAGCATTATTATATACTGCAAAAATAATCTCTTAATTCTTGTTTTTATATGTAGACTTGCCACCCTTGACTTTATTTACCTTACTTCAGAGTACTTATATAAAATATAAATCCAAATATATCAATCTCTCTTTTAAAACTGTTCAAAATAACCTCGCGAGATTTTTTTCTCTAGTCATATCCCCCTAAATCCCACTGTATACATTCCAAATAAATTAATATTTGTATTCTGCAAATATGATACTATAATTTCCTTGCTTACAATAAAGCATTTTGTTTTAAGTGTAATTCTTCTTGGCTACTGAAGTATGAGTGACATTATTCTGTGTAATATCACCATTTAATGATAGCAACATAAGTTGTAAAAGCTTTTCAATAAATACTTGTTAAATAAATTGAGCTTATCTACTGACATAAAAATAATAATCACCGATGACCTTTATCATTTTATGTATTAAGCTCCTATTTTTATAAGTAGATTGCAAATTATGTTTTATGTCATTTTTAGTGGTTAAAACCTTAGTTACTTCTGATGGCTTGCAATGAACATTGCTTAATGATATGAATACATCGATATTTTTACATAGAGTAAATTGAAATACTTTTCCCGCATGTGTTTACCACTAAGCCTCAGTAACCACCTTTTAAATTATCATTTCCAAATTTGTTTAGGCCAGATGGGGAACTCCAGGACTACTCAGCCATCTCTACATCCTGATATGACCATCTAACAGGTACATAGTAGTCTGATTGTTCCAAGCTGATCTCATCACCTTCCCACAGAAGTTATTTCCTACTGTTTTCTTCATGAATACTACCTTCCCTGTTACCCAAACCAGAAGTCTAAGCATAGTCTTAACTAGATTACTAAAACAACTGTCTAACTGAATTTTCTTTCCCTAAAACTCATTATTTACACTGTAATTAAATTGACTTTTGCATTCTGCAAGTCTGGTAATTTCCTTGCTCATAATAAAACAGTCCTTGATCATCAGATGCACACCTAATAGTCCAATTGCTGGACAGTATGCTGTTTTATGGAATCAGACTAACTTATAATCAAGTTTCAGATCCTAAACTAGTGTTATTCGGGAAAAAATTACTTACCATCCATTATCACAGTTTGCTCATATGTGAAATGGAATAATAACTAAATAATTAAAATGTAAAGTACTTTGCACAATGGATTATACAAATAAATGCTAAGGAAAAATTAGTGGTCAGTATAATAGTGGCATGTTTTATAGTGTTATTTTTAAATGGATTAGGCTTATAACTTTGTTATCATCAGATACATCACTTGATTATCTATCTTTAAGGAGCTTGTAGAGAATAACTGCTTTTATATACATTGTCATTTTCTTCAGGCATATGCTCAGAAAGCTTATTGAGAGGATGAAATGAGATAATGCATATGAAATTCCTATACAAGCAGTGAGGTAGGTTCATGCCATGTTATGAATATGAACTTCAAAGCCAGACTTTGGTTTTAATTGTTGCTAGGCAAATTTCTGAGTCAAATAGCTAATTTTTTATTTCCAAGTCTGGGCAAATAGCTAATTTTTTTGACGCACTATATACTCATCATTAAAATGGAAAAAAATGATATTTGAATTTAATGAGGTAACTATGTAATATGTCAATTACCAGGGCAAATGCTATTGTGAAATGTATACTTTCCTAAAAAAAGATATCTAGAAATAAAGTCAGAAAAACATTTATGTTGGTATTCACCAGTACAAAACAAAACTGTCTCCTATATCAAATAAAGCAAATCAAAGCTATTATCTTAGACAATATTGGTTGTTGTAAGATAAAATTTATATACTTAGGATATGAAGAAAAATAATGATCTGTTTAAAATTTAGAACAAATTAAGATCATACTTAGAAAAAATGGTCTAATTTGAAAAAATTGTTTAAAATACAAGTTCATGCAAATATTATTTTAATCATTATTTACTGGCTTTTATGAATTTTATGAAGCCTTTATGAGAAAAGTCTTCTATATTTCTATAAGTAATTGAGCATGATATTTTTCCCTTGTTTCTATATGTTAAGTGCACAATAATGAGAGTATTTTCCCCATCACATAAAAATTACTGTAAATTATCCTTTCAAAGTTCAACATATTGAAACATACTTCTCACTAACATAAAATAAAATAGCATAAATTTGGCAATAATCTATTTTTTAGACTTATTTTCTTTCTCAAGAACAAAAACTTTCATACTTTCTTCAAAACTAAAATTGTTTGCTAAATTGCTTTCTAGGTACTAAATCAAAATTCTTTTAGCTATAAATTGTGTAAAAAACATGAGCTTTTTTGAACATCATGTGAGTATTATAAGCATTTTTATAATACCAAAAAGTTAATTCTCCTCGACAGTTTTTCTTGATTGCCCAGTGATTCTAATGTATTCCTCAAACATATGTTTGAGTTAAAAATAATTCAGGCAGTTCAACAAATCAAGGTTCATAGATAATTGTTAATAGCTTTATATTCATATGTAATTAGATACTTTTCTAAACTATAACTTTGGAATCACAAATCAATAGGCTAATTTGAATCTTCAGTGTGCATACCTGCTTGCACAAATCCGTATCATGTTTATACATTGATCAGGCTCAATCAATCTTCTATATTATTACTGAGTAGTTTCTCAGTTTAGGAAGTCCCAAATCATTGATTAACAATCTTAATATTTGCTTAGACATGAAAGACTTGAAATGCTCAGAATAATTGAATTTTGAACCATGATGCCCAGAAATACATTTTAGAAATTAAGCTATTTTGAGTTGTAAAGCTGTGGGGTTTAGAGCATTATGTGACAACATTCAACAATTCCCAGCACCCCACACATTTCCCTAGCTGCTAAACATGAACTGACAGAAACTGTAAATAGAGATGAGAATAAAAATGGAAGCTGTATGAAAAAGATAAGAATACAAATGGACTGTATCTGAAATAATTTCTGTCTGAATATGCTGCTGAATTAGTTAGGGAAGTACTTCACAAATTTTATGTCCATACGAATAATCTAGAGATCTTTTTAAAATGTGGATTCTGATTCAGTAGGTCTGGACACAGCTTCTATATTTCTAACAAGCTTTGAAATAATATCAGTATAACTTGTCCTAGGCCAAACTTAGTGAGAGTAACTGGGATGATGATAATAGAACCATCCCTATGGCACTATTGATTGGTGCAACAATAGAATATGGCCAAAGTCAGATCAATCGGAGAACATTTCTGGATTTTATATATTGAAAATGGAAGAATAGCTCTTTCTGTCTTTTCGTGTTGCTAAGCAGGGATGGGATAAAGTATGCTCGTTTATAAGAATATGCCCAACTATGTGGAGGAAACCATAGAGAAGCTTTGGGAAATACAAGGCTACCAAAACAGAAAAAAGAAATCAGAGTTGGGGAAGAGCGGCACGGTTCCTGGATCAAGTTATCCTTAACACCAATTTTACTTTATCCTAGTTTTATTCTTTTTTTAAATAGAATCAACATATAGCCCATTTGTTACAACTGCTCAAAAATCCTGTCATGGGTCCCCAAACTCCTCAGAGGTAAGCCAAAGTTCGTTAAATAGCTTAATGGCGCATAGCTTTGAGCCTTTGAATGAGCTTTAAACTTCACTCCACTTTCTTCCCTCTTGCTCTCACCTTTTCTATCACTCTTCACTCCATAATTCTTGAACAATAAAGCCACGCACCCGCATGATGGCTTTTGTGCTGTTATTTCTTATGTTATTTCTTACTTTTTTTCTCGTTTTGGGTCATGGGAAGTTATGTAGTAGAAATGTCATGGCTGTAGAAGGTGACTCCACCTGTTATTGAAAATGACAACCCTTAGATTTTTTTATCCTTTCCTGCTATATGTTTTTTTTTTAATAAATCTTATCTCTGTTTTTCTCTGTTATATATATATGGGGTATATTTTTTGATTCTCAGAGTAAAATGTAAGTTCCATAAAAACAGAGAATTTTGTTTCCTTTTTTTTTCTTCTTTTTTTTTTTTTTAATTGCTGTTTCCCCAGTGTCTGTAGTCCTTGATAAATAGTACATGTTTAATAGATAGTTCTGAGTGTTTGAATAAATGATTGAATAAACAGGAATAGCATTTCCTAAACTATCTACATTTCATTTTACTGTTTCTAAGCTTCAAGTAATAAAGTATGTCTAATACCTAACAGATTTTTTTTTACTTTCTGAGAAACTTTATGATGTTAGTTTGTGAGGTTTATCTTTTTGGTTCATTTATTCTCAACTAACATTGATTTGATAAGTTATTTCAACATTTTAGAAATAAATTTTTAGAGTATATAATTATTCTGTAAGGTGTCTGTTTATTAATTATTTATTTCCTTACTACCTAACCTTCATCTATTCCATATTCTACTGAGAAACTTCCATTGTTTATATAGAGAATAAGAGGATAACTCTTATTGTGTTACTAGTGCTGTATTTATATCTTTCTGCAGTTTTGTCTTTTTTTGGACTCTTGGATCAATAGAAAGATGACACAGTTATATGTGGCTGATTTTGATCTTTTCTTCAATTATTTTACACATCATTGCTGAGCAAACTGAATTCAGGTGTTTTTTTTTTTTTTTTTTTTTTTTTTTTGGTTTTTTTGGTTTTTTTTTTTAATGTTTCTTAAATGTTTTTCTTGGCAGTCTTATAGTAGATGAAGCTACATGACAAATTTCATCCTGATTCCCGTAAAACTTCAAGCTACATGACAATTCTCGTCCTGATTCCCACAAAACTTCAAGTTCTCACATGCACTCAGCTTCCCATAGTCTCAACAGTACTTTAGCTCAGGAAAGTCAGATAAATGGAGTTGAGGGTAAAAGGAAAAAAACATATTTAGGTCTCTTATTCTCTGTGATTCTATCTCCATGAATGTTCTCGACAGATAATTTCATGGTTAAATTACTTCTCTTCAGTATTAAGTAAAATCAGAAATAAGTTGAAACTTGGTCTAACTGACAGATTCTGATTCATCTTTTGTTTTCATACATTTAACTATCCATGACTTTCATTTCTTCAGTCATGGCATCAATATGAATGTCAAAGTTGTTTCTTTCTTGCCAAACTATTAATGCATCTAAGTAATGAAAACAATTTTAAGCATTTTGCATTGTGTTGTCTAGCATTATTATCATGTCTTCTATTTGCATTTAAAACATATAAGGTAATAATAACTGCTCTCAGAGTCAATATGGTTCACCATGATACATTGTTTTTATTTCTATAAGTGTTTTTTTTTCTTTTTTCTTTTTTTTTTTATTGTTTATTGGGGTAACATTGGTCAATACAATTATATAATTTTCAGGTGTACATTATACTTTGACATCTGTATATTCTACTGTATATTTATCACCCAAAGTCCAGTTTCCTTCAGCTACCAAATACTTGATCCCTTTTACCCACTTCACTCTCCCCTGCTTCCCTATATTTGGCCCCTTCTACACTGCTTACCTTCCCCCTCCTCCTCATCCCCTACCCTCTTGTAACCACTAGTCTATAGTCCATGTTCATGAGTCTCTGCTTGTTTGTCCTGTTCATTTGTTGTTTTTAGGTTTATAGCCCACATATAAGTGATATCATGTGATTTTCAACTTTTTCTGTCTGGCCTATTTCACTTAGCATGATTATCTCAAGGTCAGTCCATATTTCACAAATGGCAATATTTCATCTCTTCTTATGGCTGAGTAATATTCCATTGTATATATGTACCACAGCTTCTTTAGTCAATCATCTATCATAGGACACTTCAGTTGCTTCCATGTCCTGGTCACTGTGAATAATGCTGCTATGAACATCGTTGTGCAAATATCTTTATGGATGTGGGTTTTCAAGTCTTTGGGGTAAATACCCAGTAGGGGGATTGTTGGTTCATATGGTAGATCAATTCTTAATCTTTTGAGGAACCTCCATACTGTTTTCCACATATTTTATCGTAATGAGTATTCACATGTATATCACATGAGGCATTTAGCCATAAATCTCATTGTCCGTTTTCAGGATTTCTACCAATGGCTTTATGCTAAACATTTATTATTCTGCATTATACAATAAAAATTTTACTAGGTGAATATTATGGTGAAAAAGGTGAAGTAGAGTAGAGAAAGTGGTTAATAACTAATTAAGTGAGCTTGAAAGCAAAGCATTAACGTGATTGTAGCCCTAGTCAACAACTGGACTGAAACTTTATGGGGGTTCCTGAGTTAGAGACACACAGCAAAGCGACTCCTGGATTCTGCAGTCTTCAGAAATTTTGTGAGAGAATAATTGTTTCCAGCTTTAACCTGATGAATTAGGATAATTTGGTATGTAGCAACAGATAACTAGTACACTGTACATAAAAGATTAAAAATGTGCAAAATAATGATAGTCTATATATCTATACAAAAAGATTCTGTAATTTTAAAATTCATGTAAGTTATAGATACTATATTGAGGGTGAAAGTCACTCCCGTGCTACACAAAAATTAACTTTTGGAAGGATTGAGATAATGCTAAAATATAGAAATGCGGTAGACACTAAAAGGTTTTTTGTCTTCTCATTCATTATTTTTATTATAGATTAGAAAAAAAAATCTGAGAAATAAAATTTTCTTCCATTACTTTAAAAATGTCATCGCACATTTTTTCTGATATGTTTTTCATTATGTTTACATATCAAACCTCAAAATATAATAAAATCATTATAAAGTACTAGTAAGATAGAGTACTTTTATTTAACCCATAGTTTAGAAATAAAGACAATTTAGAATGTCTTTTGATTTAGAGCTAATATTTCACAATGGTACCTCATTTAGGGTAGAGAGTTGATATAGTGAATCCTTTCAACTTACCATTTTGAATTTTCTCCAGGTTAATTTTGAAAGTGTATGACTGTCGTTCACACTCATGACTAAATACTTAAAATCGTGTATATATTTTTTAATACAGCTTCTGTTATTCTTGTTACTTTTTGTTCAGTTATTTGTTCAGTTATTTGTGACTTATGATAATACTGATTACTTTTCTTTTGAAAATATCAGGCTTTTCAAAACAAATTTTTCAATAGCCTTTTCAAAAATATAATAACCATGCCAGATGATTTCCACTTTATTATTAATAAAAGGAATTATAATACAGGCAGATAAAATACTTTATAAAATTAAGACACAGAAATTTTGCTTTAGAAATATCAGTAAACTAAGTTAAAATGAGAATCATGTGCATTTAGTAAAGAAAAACTTGCATTAATATTTTCAACAACTCATGTGGCATTTTCTCTCCTCTGCACATTTTGAAAAGAGCATACACGAAACTTTTTGTTATGTAATATTTTCTTGATATTTGTAAGAAACAAGAGGATTATCTTGGAAAGCCTTGCTAGATTGGTGGGCAATCTTATTTTCTGAAAGTAAAATAAATTATTTCTGGTACCTTTTATATTGAAATGCATAATGGTATTCTATACTCAGTTGTGTTTGAAGATGAAGAGGGATATAACTAAACAAATAATTCATGTTGTTAGACAGGCAGTCTCACACAAACACATGCACACATGCACACACACATGGTTGCACGTATTTACACTTGTATTTTGCAGTAAAATCGTTGTTCAAATGTTCCAGTATAAGTAAATAGTAGTTGATATTCCTGTGAGGATAAATGTAAACCATTTTATCCAGGGCATGAAGAGAGACTGTTCTTAGAATTTGAGGGGGAAAGATAAATAAAGCATTATATTAATATTTATTGGCTTGACTAAGAGGGTATTCCTCAAGGTGAAGCTGTTAAAGAAGGAGTCAGGGCATTTCTTACCTCAGTGTTTACTTTCATGGCAACATTGAGACCTCTTGGCATAATTGCTAAAACATAACACCTTTTGGATCTCTTTCTTTAATGCCTTACTACAAATTTTACAGCCATTCCATACAAAAACATTTAATTCCTAAGGGATACAATGCACTCCTCAACCTGTCCTTTATCTATAGCAGGTCCTTGAATCTATGATATCTGTGTTTTTTTTTTCTTTCTTTCACTTATTCACCTAACAAAGCCAAGATCATGAATTTCCCTTGCCTACCATTACCTCAGCCAAAATTAATTACTTTTTAGATGATATTTCTGTAGCACTTAGTTTATTCTGAACCCTTGTAATGGTAGTATATTTTTAGTTTTTTGTTTTTTGTTTTTTGTCTTTTAATTTGGCTGTGAAAGCCTAGAAGATGGAAATATTATGTCATTTACCTTCTTAACCTTAGCACCAGAAGGAATGCATGAAAAAATAACCAGTATTAACAACCTTTTGGAACATCAGTAAGAAAAGAGGACATGAGGCAGATACTGCATGAAATATATAGTATTAAATTTTGTAAAGTAGTGTAAAAAAAGTCTCAGATACTAAGAGATCTAATTAGTGGAATTTCTTTGTGGGGTATGAACTTAGTCAACAATAATAGGTAAAAACCCAGTGTGTGTGTGTGTGTGTGTGTGTGTGTGTGTGTTCTACAAAGTAAAATTAAATCCCGAGATGAGTTAGGTATTCTACTTATTCCTCATTAATGTCTCCAGCTGATTTTGTCTTCTTCGTTTAAGCAAATAAATCCCTACCAACAAATTAATCAACTCCCCAAACAAAGGCAATAGAATACTTGAAATACCATTACTCCTCTTTTTATAATTATCCACTGTTTTGCTAGGCATACCCTCTCATTCTTCAAAAAATTCAGCATACGGCCGTCTTTCTCTATATTAATACTCCTGACTAACGTCATTCTTAGTCATCTCCACATTGGTATAAATCCATCCTGATCTCTTCATTTCTCACTCTCATGGATGAAACCTTGATTGACTTCATTATTAATTACTGCACTGTCTGAACTCCTTCAACACCACACTCTGTAACCCAAAGCATCCTAACTTTTGAGCTCACTTTCTCTAATACTACATCTGAAAACTGATTTGACTTCACCAAAAATGTCAATTCATTGAAACTATTTTTTTCACCATCCAACATGACCTCATGTTCTTCTTTTTTTTTAATCCAATGTAAATAATCATCCAATGTAAATAATCAAATAATTATCTTTTACCTGAATGTTTCCTAGGGAATAATCATCATTATAATGATTCTCTCCTTTAGATCCCATTACCACACATATTTTTTCACTTCATCAGAATAAACCTAGAAAAAAATATTTCTTCTAAACTCAACTCTAGTTCCCGTGGTTGGCAGGATTCTAAAATGAACCCAATGCCCCACAGTCTTGTATAATTCCCTGTCTACAAATGGAAACAGGGAAAATTGTGCGTAGCACTCCCATGACTATTATGTTCTATAACAAAAGAGGCAGATGTAGTTATGATCCCTAATAAAGTGACTTTGAGTCAATAAAAAATGAGAATATCCTGGATGGGCCTGACTTAATCAAGTAAACCATTAAAAGAGATAAGAATTAGTGGTAGACTCTCTTTTCTTTAGAATACGTGAGTATTAATATGTATTGTTTTCAACGTCTGCACATCAGCCAAAAGAAAAAGGAGAAAGTACTAATTAATATTCTATTACACATTCATGCAGTGATACCTTAAAATAAGCCTATTTTGGTTCTCACACCTCTCACCAACTATCAGATTTCTAAGCTCATTTTATGAAAAAAACTCCTTAAAATATGCTCATGCTTGCGGTTTTTACTTCCTCAGCACATTTTTGTCTCTTGAATCTATTCCAAATAAGTTTTTATGCCCACCAACTCATATTGCCAATTATCTCCAGGTCCTTAGAAATATAAAAAACACAATATTTATTCCTTATATTACTTATTCTCTCAGCAGAATTTGACACACTCTTTTTTTTTTTTAATAAGTAATCATTGCATTTAATTTTCAGGTCATAGTCTTTCTATTTCCCCTTCTAGCTCACTGGGTTCTCCTTTTTAATATATATATAATATATTTTTTTTTGCTTAATCTGTAATTCTTTTAGGCCGCTATTGTTGTGGCTCTGTTTTATCTCTGTGTCCTTTTCTACATGCACTATTTTCCTGGCATCTCTCACAGTCAATATGACTGTAGTGTAAATACCATCTACTTACAACTCTAAAGTTTGTATCTCGACCCTTAAAAAATTACTTGAATTTCAGAGTCACACATTTGACCTACTACTCTATTAAGCCACTCAGATATCTTTAAACATGTTAGAATTAACACACACACACACACACACACACACACACACACACACACATATGGCAAAGGGGGCCTAAGATTCCCCCCCCCCAATAATCCCTATTTCTTTCTGAAATATCTTCCCTTTGAATGTGGTCAGTATCTGTGATTTTACTCTAACAAATAAAATACGATAAGGTGATGGAATGTCACTTTTGTTACAAATGATTGTAAGTCTGTCTCGCTAGCAAATTAGTGTTTATCATATCTCTTTCTTGTCCCCTTTGATAAAGCAGTTAACCAGGTGGAGAAGCCCTTAAAACAAGAAACTGAGCATAGGTGACTGAGCATCAGCTGACAACAAGCAAGGGCCTGGGTCACTCAGTTGACATCCTACAAAGAACTGATCCTGCCAACAATCACATGATCTTAAATGCAGACCCTTCCCCATTCAAACCTCACATGAGATCCAAGCCCTGGCTGACAGCTTGATTGCAGCTTGATGAGAGATCTGGAAATTAAGATCTATGTCCCTATTCCTGACCTATCAAAATATGTGATAAAAATGTGTTTTTTATATTTCTAAGTTCATGGTATTTTGTGATGCAGCAATAGATAGAGTTAATACATATTTTGATAGCAGGAGTGGGAAGCCACTGTATCAAAAATTTAAAAATGTGAGACTTTATTTTGGACCTGAATATGGGCAATGATTGTATCACAATATTATAACTTCCTTCTTGCTAGCCGACTCTAGTTTTTGCCATTTTCTCTTACAAGAGACAAACATGGCAAGAAAATGAAGATGGAATCTGGCTAAAAGATGGCAGAGAGCTGAGGTCCTCAGTCTCACAGACAACAAACAACTAAAATAGAAAACAGACCCTTCCCCGGGTGAATATTAATAAAACCCCATCCTGACCAGGAGAGCAATTACAGCTTTGTGAGAGACCCAGAAGCTAAGCTGTGCCTGTATTTCTGTCCCACAGAATCTATGACATAATAAATGCACATTGTCATAAGCCTGTGATGGTTAATTTTGTGTCAACTTGACTGCACCAAAGGATGCCCAGGTAAACGTTATTTCTAAGCATGTCTGTGGAAGTTTTCTGAATGAGATAAGCATTCAAATTGGTGAATTTAGTTGATTTCCTTCCGCAATGTGGATGGGCATCATCCAATAATTTGAAGGCCTGAATAAAACAAAATCTGCCCGTCGAATATGGGCACAGATCTTTTCCTTCCCTTTGAACTGGGATTTACACCATCAGCTCTCCTGGTTCTCAAACCTTCTTACTTGGACTAGAACGACACCATTGGCTTTTCTAGGTCTTCTGCTTGTGGATGTTTGATAGTGGAACTTCTTAGCCTCTATAATTGTATGAACCAATTCTTCATCATAAATCTATATGTACATCTATTATAATTTACAAATTAATTATTTAAAATTAATAATTATGATTAATGTCATATACTATATTTTTATGTATGTATACACATCTTATTGGTGCTGTTTCTTTGCAGAATCCTGGCTAATACAAAGTCGCTGAGATTGTAATTTGTTACACAACAATAACAATTAATACAATGTCCAAAAGAGATTCTTTGATTTCCATTGCTCCCCAAGCTTGCTTCTTCCTCTGTTTTACCTATTTTTAATTGGTAACTCATTCAACTTAGTTGCTCCAAAAAATTTTTGGGAGTAATTCTTGAATCCTCTCTTTTTTTACATAATGCTAAATGCTAGCAATTCCTGTCAGGTCAACGCAATAAATATTTCTTACTACTGCCGTGGATATGCTAATTCAAGATACTAGCATCTCTCTTCTTAGCAATGGCTTTTAAAAATACAAAGAAATTTTCACTGTATTGTTCATTCTCTGGTTCTATGCCTACTTTCCTAAAGCTGATTCTCTACGATGTCCTCTAAGTGATACTTTCATAACATTAGTCAGATTATATCTCAACACCCAGTTAGTGCTTTATATAAAAACTGAAGTATTTATATAAAAACTATGGCCCACAAGGCTTTTCGTATTCTGATCCTTTATTGTGTCTCCAACCTGATTCTTTACCTGTCTTTTTCTTGTTCACTCTGCTCAAACTGGACTGTCATTTCTGTTGCTTCTGGAACATGTCGTAATGGTCCTACCTAAGTCTTGGCATCTCTTCTTCCTTCTACTGGGGAAATTCTTCTCCAGATCTTTGTTAGATTTAATGTCTTTATTTTAGGATTTTGTAAAATAATTATGTCCTCAGAGAGTTCTTCCCTGACTATGTTATCTGAAATAGCTTGCCATCAATGCTCATTCGCATGTCATCTCTCACTACCTAATCGTTTACTAGTCACCATTTGCTTATTTCTGTCTTCCACATCATTAGAGAAAGAAGTTTAATAATTTCTTTGTAAAATTTACTGCTAGTTCCTAAGCATCTGGAAATGTATCTGACATAATAGGTGCTCAGTTAATATCATTTAGTGACTGAATCAATCAATCAATTACATCTACTTAGCATCAAATAGAACATGATTATTGTTGACTGAGATTTAGGTGTAACTCAGCTGAGCAAAACACTCACTTTTTTAATATTCACCTTTTAATATTCCACTTAAAAATTTTAGGTTTAATATTTTATCTTATTTGATTTATTGAGTTAATCTTTGACAATCCCTATGTAATTTGTCTCCCAATAATAATGTTATATAACATTTTTGTTCCTGGGAGTTATCTTGCAAGTAACATTCTCATTTTCTTTTAATTTACCTTTTGTCTTTTGCCCTCTCTTTCTCAGTTTAAATTTATTGGTATGCTTTTGAATTATTTACTATCAGTTATAACTTCTATCTGAGCTTAGTTATCAATGCTTATTTTATAATTCAGAGTTCTTTTGGACTCATAGACTACAAAGAATATCTATCATTGATATGAATGTATCAGGTTGCCTAAGGATAGATGCTCCACATAGAAAAAGTAAAGATACATAGCACTAATAAGATTAGATTTTTAAATTACATTATGTATCATAAGGAATTCATTCTATAAGGTAAAAAAAGGATAATACATAGTATCCAACTAATGGATACTGTGTTTTCATTTAAAAACATCCTTAAGTAGCAAAAAATAGTTTTAATCTAATTAGAATATTTTTGGTGTTTTACATTTTACACATATTACATATATTATTTTATTTTAGATAAAACTATACTCCCAGATAATAGTTTTTAAAATAATATCAGCTCTAGTAATTACTTTATATTGTTCCATGAGGACACTGATCATATCTACATTGTTCACTGCTAAGTTTCCAGAAACTTACATAGTGTCAGGCATATAGTAGAAAGTCAATGTACTCTTGCTTAATGGTCAAATAAATGAACAAACTAGATCTTAAATCATACAGAAGTATTTTGAAGTTTGCACAAAATCGAGGCTATAAATTTTACAATTAGATATGCTTGCAGTGATTAAAGGGTTTACATGCTTTTCTATTGTAGCACATACATGCTTGATTTTCAACTGCCAACAGTAGAAAACAAACATAAAAACTCCTGCTCTATGTAGCTATATAGTATATCAAGGTATATAAGTGTCTGTATGGAAGCTGAGTAGCCAAAAGGGTAGCCTCTTTTAATTATCAATTGATTGCCTGCCTATTCCAAATTCACCCATATGTATCTCCTCCCCGCCCCCCTTTTTTTGTGACATTGGAGCGCTCTCTGATAAAAATTTCTCCTTTGATAGCTGGAAACTTGTTAGACTGTCAGTAAAGAGGGTTGAGTGATCACTGAAAGAAGGAGCATCTTTTTTCCCTCGGCTTTGAAGATTTTACACTCTTGCTATAGGATGTGGCTGACAGCAGGAGGTTTTCTTGCTAGTGGCCTGATTCCCTGTCATTGTCTGCAGGCAACCCACTGGCGAACACCTTCCAGCTAATTTCCCTAACAGCTAGTAGGGTGAGCTTCTCAGTGAAATTTTCTATACCCCAGCGGGAGGCTACTTACCAAGTTTGTTGGCATCCCCATGACAGCTTCCCACAGAGTTTCACTGTTATCCCACCAGGATATTTCCTTCCTCCTAGCCCCAGCCTGCAACACCTCAGCAAATTGCTCTGCCATTCATGGGCCATAGGTTCACTCTCTTGAATAAGATATAAGCCTCAGTTTTCAGGTTTGGGAGGTGGCGAACCTCTACTAATTGGCTGCCCATTACATCTCTTCCTTTCTTATTCTTTAGTTTTTTCTTTACCTACACTATTAGCTTATCTCTTGTTGCTAATTAATAGCTTTATGTTAAAATTTTCCCTGTTCAAATAATTGGAGTGTTCTATCTCCTTAATGCGTCTTTACTAATGTATTATAAATATTAATTATTCCAATATCAGTCATGTAATTTTCAATGTCATTTTGTTGAGAAGATAGGAAAAAAATGATTTTCTTTAAGTTTAAAAAGTGGCTTTTGATCCAAAAGAGTTTTAAAATAACCAGTGGTCCATAGGGCAAAAAAAAAATATGCAGAAAATCAGGGAAGAATCAGAGCAGATTGGAAAAGAAGTGGAATTTCCATCTGAAACTGAGAGATGAGAAAAATTATTTCCCTAACCTGACAGATGCTCCAGATTGAAATGATAAAAGATGGACATGAGGAGGATAAATGTAAACTGATAAATAGTAACATTGACAGTTTGATCTGGAGTTCTCTTTTAGTATAATGCCTTTCAAATACAAACCATGGATTGTCAAGAATAGCATATGCATAATATGATATTGCTCTAATTATCCCTTTTCTGAAATATATGTGTGTGTGTGTGTGTATAATATTTTGAAGGATACATAATAAGAAAAATGATGTTACATAGTAAATATTCAAATGATAATAATAATGTCATACATTCACAATACAGAACAATTACTTAAACTTAAAAACAATTCAGTACTTAGGCCTTTGGCAAAATATCCTCTTGTGTATTAAGGCACTTTGTGCATAACAAATCCCTCAATTGTCACCTTTACTATAATTGCAATGACTTAAAATGACCCTATTTGTAAGAATTCTTCAGTGAAGCATAACAAATTTCATTTTATAATATATTTTTCCTGGAAGTGTTCACAAATAGTGTCTGGGTGAAGTGCCTACTCTTGCCTAAAGACATTATTATGTGAAAGAGAAGTTGGAGATGTCATTATGATGCATAATTTTGTTGATGAAATATATAATACTGTGAACTAATTTGTGATTAAAATTAAGTTTGATTGTGACTAATGATTAGTTTGATATTATAATATAAATCATGGCTATTATATTTATGAAGGTCTTGTTTTATCATTTCCCTCAAAACCGTTAAATCTGAAGTCAATTTCAAGGCTGTTAGAAGATGGGAAAATAAAAATTTTACTATGATTATGACACTCAAATGATAGATAAATATGCATGTAACATTACATATATATACCAAGAGTATCAAGAAATATCACCCAATTTTACTATATAGTAATTACATATTTATACATAAGTATGTGTATTGTGTTATATAAAAATATATATTTACATACTGTATATTTATATACATATAAACAACAGTGTTTCCCTTTGGAAATAATAATCATACTACTGCTATACAATTATACTATTGATCATATCACATCACTCTTTCCACCAATTCCTAATGCATATGCCTTATTCTTGAATATTTAACATGTCAGATTGTTAGCATTATAATTTTTTGGTACTGTTCATCTAATAAGGAAGAAAGGAAATGAAAGTAAGGCAAGAAAAACTTGCTCAAGAAATGCTTAAGACATGCTCAGTATTGATGACATAATAGTGTTTATTTTAAATAGCAAATATGATATTTTGTTCCAAGACTGTTGACTGGGGACACATGTTTACCTTTCCCAAATCTGTGAGAATAAGACTGAATCTATACAAAATCTATGACAGTACAGACAATTCATATATGTTTGTGTGTTGTGGCAGTGACATTAAGGGAGATACCAACATTCATATATTTTGGTAAATTTCTGAAAGAATAAAACATATTCTGAAAGAATAAAACATATTCACACGGAGAAGGGATTAGGAAGCCACAACCTGGAATGCACTCTGGAGGAAGCTGCAGCCAAGATGATTATGCTCAGAAGAGGTAGACACGGAGTTTTGCTAGTACATGGAAGAAGTCAAGGTAGTTAATTCATAGTCTGTCTAGTGAGGAAAGATAGTTTTGCCCTGTATTTGTATCTCAGTCTCATATTATCAGCACAGATGATTTTTGTGCGCAGGCCAAAAAACAAAGCAAGCATTTGAAAAATTGAAATAGCTACCTGGGGAGATATGAGGTTCTTTTTGAACGTAATCATGTATTATTTGAAAGCTCTCCTCATTTTACCTCAGAAACAAGGGAAAAGAGCTTTGCTGTAGGTACATACTATCCATGCACGTTAAAGTAAATCCAACTACTTGCTTCATTTCCACAAAACTCTAGTCAGACATGCCATCGGGTGGTAGATTTGTTTATAGACATATTTTTTTTTGTTTGTTTGTTTATATGGGAATTTAGACAGTTGTTTCTGGAATCAAAAGCATAAAACAAAATGACCAAAAACAAACAAAATTATCAAACTCAATGAAGTAAAAATAATTAAAGATGTAAGATGATCTTTTAAGAGTTCTTGAATAAAATATTCTCAAATAAATTTAAGATGATTCCACACTCAATAATCATGAGGAAGCATGCTGAAAGAGATTACAAAACCATAAAATTTATAAAAATGTAATAAATGAAATTATAAGTCATAAAAGAATTACTGACAAAGTCAAGAAAATGATTTGGAATATAAAATAAATACATGTATTAAAAAATAGAATGTTTAAAATACATATATAAGTAGGCCAATCCAGTGGCTTATCTCCTATTTAATGGAAGTTTTCAAGTCAGAAGAGAAAGAGAGGAGAAAAATGTCAAATAAATAAAGGGAAAGTGTTCCATGTGTGAATACTAACATATTAGTGTTCAACAGGGCGTATGTAAAATGAAAAGTGCACAGGAAGGTATATCTAAAATAAACTGTGTAACTCCACTAATAAAGAAATAATTCTAAAAGTTTCCAATATACACAATACAGAATAACTTTAAAAATACTAACCAATGACATCGGCTCATGAGCAATACTGAACAATAAAATAAAATGTAGGAAAATGTTTTAAAGATTTGAAGAGAAGTAATTTGTGCTTAGATTTATTCCTCAAATAGTACATGAACTTTTTAAATGAATGGACAACATAAAGAGATTTTTTTTTTTTTGAAATTGTCAAGGATTCAGTTTATATGCTATCCATCATTGTGTATAAAGGAATAACTTCAAAAGATTTTTAGAAAGAAAAAAGAACGTGAACTTAGGTTCTACGGCTGAAACTCAGTAAAAAGTAATATAAGGATGAAAATCTGTGCAGCGACTTGTCTATATTATAACAAGAATCCACAGAGATTTCAAAATGTTTTTACAAAGAAAGTGGATTCACTTTTTAAAATAATATGATTAAGAGGGCCGAAAGTATATTGTTTGGGGCAAGAAAGCATATATTTTCTTTATTAGGAGAAACACAGGTGTTGAAAATTTTAAAATATAAATACACCCAACAAAATGTGTCCTATAAGATCAGGTTTCAAGTACAAGAGCAAGTTAAAGCAAAATATTAAAGAAACTAATATGATTTATAAAAAGAAAATTGATTTGAAATGATTTTCTAGAACAATTTTCCTTAGAGGAACAAAATGACACATGATTGCTTTTCCTTTTTTATGGGTCTAACATGTAAGTGATAAGCACAAATTATTTAATGAATTTAATGGAACTATCTGAAAAATAGTCACACACTTTGTGAATTAATCGAGGTATAATGACAAAAGCATGTGCCCCACACTCAGGAGCTTAAAGATCTTAAAATTTAAACTTTTACTTTATGGGCTAAACAACCTAAATTGGCAGGCCTCTAATTTATGAATGCCGTTTTGTACTGCAGATGAAAATAGTGACATAAAAATCACAACAAGAGTATTATTTAGAGTGTTCGATTTTATCAATTAATCAGCTTAATTTATCAATTAAACAGAAGATAAATTTACTAAATGAAAAGAATCTTAAAAACTATAAACTTTGACAGTGTTGAAGTAGTCATATAGATAACATAGTTGAAAGATTGAAAGATAAAAGGGAAACCACTAGAAGTTGATGTAGTACAAGGGTTTTAATTTCCTTATTTCATATCACATAGATAAATGATTGATTTTAAAACTGATGAAAAAAATTTATAGTTTTAAGTTTACTACTTTAAGATTTAAGGGTCACAGTAGAAGGGGCAGCTGACTTGAATGGGTATTTGAGTACCTATTCAAATCCCTCCACCATAAAAACAGAAATTGTGAAATAGTGATTGATTAGAGGGCTTAAACTAAATACTTGAACAAACCCTTTAAGGGAAAACTAAAATTACTGAAAAAAATATTTTAAAATACAGTTTTATAAATGTTAATGAGCTCATAAAATATAAGAAATTCTCAAGCTAGTTAGTTCTAACAGAATTTGGGAATTGAGGAAAGTAAACAGAGCTCTGAAAAGGATCATAAGGACATTCCTAAGTCATTAAAAAGAAAAAATCAAGGTTTCAGATTTGAACAGTTATCATAGTTTACAAATCAGAAAATAGAATCTCAGGTCCAGCTGTATATGATGAGTTGAATACAACATTTTACCCTGTAAAACAACTTGTCGTTTAAGGGTAAACAAAAATAACTCCCCACACCTTTGAGAGGGAAATTATTTTAGATTTGATAAGAAAGCGGAGGAAATAAGGCAAAACTATATTCCTGAATAATTGTAAGCATAAAGTATTCCTCATTTAGCTTTACTGTTGTCCAAAATTATTAAACAACAACAAAATGAGGTTATAGTTATTCTTAAGAGAGGCATTAGTTAATCACTGTATATAATTATTAGTTCTTTATGAAAGCCTTTACTTCATGTCAGGTTAAAATTAATATCACAAATAAATTTTCAATTAAAATTAACTCACAGTAACAGTTGCTAAATGTAAAAGAAAAGAAGGCACCGTGACTAAAAACCAACAAAATGAGTGCTGCAAAGACTTTGGATATGAGGGTTTAAAGATATATATAATAAAATTAAAAATAACTCATTACTATTTTAAAGACAAAACTTACATGTTTTAAAAGACGCGAGGAGAAATAGAAACTACATTGAATTAGTCAAACAGAAAATGAACTCTTATTAGGACTTTTAGAAATAAAATATTGAATAATTGAAATTAGAAATCAATACAGAACCTTCAGGGCAGTTTAACTGATAAGTTGAGAAGTATATTCGAAGAAGTGTTTATAGAATATAATACAGATATTCAAAGTAATGTGATATACGGCACAGAAGTTAAAGATATGAAGGGACAGTTTGTAAGATTGTAATTAAGTCTAATTGGAATTCCCTAAAGAAAGGAAGTAAAAAATGAACAGAGTTTATATTAGAAAATTAATAGTGGAAATATATCTAGAAAATATGAAAGAGATCAAACATCCAAATAACTCAAAGAAATAAAGAGAAATACACATGTAGAGTTGTTTTAATATTTAATATTTCATGTGTTTAATGTTTAAATGTAAATTTATGAACATTAGGTTAGTTTTATATTTTTAATATTTATGTTTTATATTGATTTACATGTTATATTTAATATCTATATTCATATTAACATCTGTATTTTATTTTATATATTTTTATCTGTAATGCATCTATTTTTGTTTTTATATCTACCTGTTTTTAATTTTATTTTTACATTGCATTTGTATATTATAATATAGTGTATGTTATATTATTTTTAATATCTTCATTTGTATCTTCTATATTATATATATATATATATATATATATATATATATTTATATTATTCTGAATGCAAACATTTGGCATCTGGAGTGGAGCAGACTTTCATTCACTTATAGCCAAAGATCACAGGGACTTTTCAAGTTCAATTTTCACCTACTGTGGTGATTCAGTGAGAGCCAGATGAGATGTCACCTTTACACACCAGAGTGTACAGTGGGAAACAAATCCAGAAAATATGAATCTAGGTGGTTATATAGAAGAGGGACACCAGTGCTTCTCACCCATCTCTCTTGAGAGATAGAGAGAAACCTTTGTGTTATCTACTGTAAGCTAGTTCTCACTGAGAATATAAAGGGGAAATATCTTGGGACCTCACCATTCAGAATGTAAATATATGTCTCCAGGGAGAAGCTGAGACCAGGGTCTCCTGTTGCAGTGCAACTCATAACCATCTTCAAAAGCATCTTGCTATCAGGCTGTCAGAATTGTATCACTCTATGAGACGATCAGTTTCTGTGAGGTTCAAAAAGACCATGTAAAAAGACAGCTGAATTCCTTTGTCATATACTCATGTCATTTGTCACAATCATTTTTCTGTTAAATGAATTTTTTGCTTTGAAGCGATATTAAGCAGTATTTCACACTGATGAATTTAACACTGTACACTTTCAGATAGCAGTGCCATATCTGAAATATGTGTATTGATTCCATTTAAGATAAATTACTGTCCCTTCTATACTGGAAGGAATCCGACACAATTAACTTGCCACCAAGTGTCTAGGCAGTCTCCTCAAGGGTTGTTTTCCATTTGGCAGGTTGCACTTTTGGCATCACCAGTAGCTAAACTGACCTTGGTGAAAAGGAATCGATGCTATTGGAACCATTCATAAGCTTCAGTGACTGTCACCATAGCTACTCCGTTTATCTGGGACAATGAATGCCAGATGACTGAGACCAGATGAAATCATCTGGCTGAGGCATTCAGTCAGCCTGGTTGTTTAGTACCTATTTCATGGTAGACAATGTACTATGGAGGTTCAAACAAAATACAAAGTATTTCTTCATGCCTACTCTGTTAAGTCCACCCACAAATCTCTTATGCAAACCTCCTTATGACTTTTAACTTGTAATTGTTCTCCTTACCAGCTCCTGACCAACCAACCAAAATATTTGCCATTACTCTTAGATCTATGTGTATTGTGACCATAGGCCACTTCTTTTTTTACTTGGAGTGAATGAATAGGTATTTTCCTCAAAGTTCCGCTCTCTGGGCACTTTGCCCTCCCTTCTCTGCTTTATGTCATATCAGTTTCACTACATCCCTGAGCAGGTCTGTAGTGCAATATAGATGCATATAAGACCCAAACTGTACTAACTCATCAGAGAACCATAGTCCTCCTCTTTCAGCTCATTGTAAGAGAACAACACAGGCCTATAGATGTGATCAGATGGGGAGACATCAATTAGCCATGTGTGGATGACATGTTGTTGGAGTACTGGTTTGTTCAGCTTGTTTGTGCCCTCTGGACCAGTTTATGTCTGATCCAGGATCTACCACTTTAACATTATACTGGATTTCTGTTGGATTGCATTTATATCACCATTGTTCTAATATACCTCAGTATTATTTCATTGTGGGTCAAAGAGAATCCTTTTCATAATTACTAGATCTGTTATATGGTCACTCTTGTCTCATGGTCACATATCCAATATCTAAAAGGTCTCGTAACACTTTAGAGACTCTTCTTCCAACAGCATTAGTCCATAACCATGGGACGCAGGTCTCCCCTTGGGATTATATCATAGATGCCACACACAGCATCTTGTCCCACCGCAGATGGCTCATGCAGAGTGCTACTTGCAGTACAGCCTGGATGTGTTACAATTGAAATTGTCTGGGCTTTTTATGGGATTCATCTTCCACTTTCTGGAGAACATGTGTCCTCCTGAAACCCCCAGTGTACTTCTTGCTTATATTTTCTGATTTGCATGATGCAATCAGTACAGTGCACCAATGCGGCATTCCAAGAGTATCAAGTTGGACATGGTCCCTTCAGATTATTTTATGATAGAGGGTATAAGACTTAACATAATTTTGGAACAAGACCAAAAATGTATTCTACTTTTGACTCTGTGTGAATGTAAACTATTTTTGACTCTCTTTTTAATAATATAAAAGTCCTTTCTGAGGTAAAGGAACAAATTTTCCAAGTGAATGGTCACATACTATGTATAGGAGGCTATATTCTTCTGCTCTGTAATAATAATAATAAAAAATCCTGCAGAAAACTGAAGTTGAGGCTACTACTTGATTGAATAGGTACAGTCAAATATCACCTACCAGAATCTATTTATTCAAGGGTCAAAAAGATAAATTAAGTGTGATATCATAGGAACTATCACCTCAGCATGACTTAAGACTATAAGGGAACACTAAACTCTGCCTTTTCCATGTGATGTGATACTGTTTTAGATTTAGCATCTTACCCACGTTTTGGGAGGTGGCCTTTCAGAGGTTTCTACAATAGGGCTTCTGTAAATGATGAGATATCACAATTCTATTTACACAATAGGAGATGGGTAAATGAGCACAGTGTGCATCTATTGTAGAGTGGATCCACCATGAGCAGGACCTAGTTCAGCACTCCAATTACTGTGCATGCCCCATTTGCCCTCAGTCGAATGGAATTGGGGACACTATGTGTTAATACTTTGAATCTCTGGGTATAAACATAGAAGTGAACACTTTTCAGCAGCCATTTAGGTGTGTAAATATTTCCTTCCCACAGTATTCAATTATCAGTACACATAGCTATCAGTACACATGGTCTCTTTGGATAAATCCAGAACTTGAAAAATCAATGTCATGTATGGCCATGGTTGTTGCAGAGACTCTACTCATGGGGAATCTGGTTTCTCCATTAGTCAATGAGTTCTGGTCTCTAAACTGTCTAGAAATTAGGGTAAGTATCATGATTTTTCATCAGGGATCTGTTCTCAGCCTCCTAACCATCTTATCTTTAATTACTTCAGGTTGCTTAATGTGAGAAATCCTCTTGATGGCTATCTATTTTTCTTGTCCCTAAGATTTAAGCATTCTAATAATCATCTTCAAAGTTTTTTGAAACAGCCTTCCTTCTTCCTCATTGGCTGCCACTCTAACCTTGCTGCTCATTTCTGTCTTTGAACTTAATGTTTCCTCTTGATGGTTAAACCTTGTCTCCTGACCTCCATAAATCTGAGATTATTATCATCATCATTGCTCTACTATACCTCAGTTATGTAACAATGTCTTCCTTCCTCAGCCCTAGCCTACAAATGGCGGCCACCTCTGAGCTTTCCAACAATGCTGATGCCCATCTCAGCAGTGCGTTGCCTTTCATTTAATAAAGAGACTGCTCACAGGTCCTACTCCTGAATACAATGGACTAACAATATGTGTTCAGGCAACATATTGACATTTTCAATGTACCATGCCTGCTTCTCTAAGTGCCATGGTTTCTCACTTCACCAGGTCAAGCATTTCTATTTCACTTAGTGGGGCCATTATTTTTTCATGCTTCCAAGAGCCAAATAATGATATCACATTAGTCCTTGCTTTTTACTTCATGTATCATTGGGCACTTTGCCATTTTGAAAAAGCTCTCCCTTTCAACATAATACCTCATTTGATTTGATCAATGTGTTTCCTCAGGATCCTGACATTCTGCTGACTCCTGCTGGATAGATTCTGTAGTACCATCTATGTATATTCCTTTTATTCCTTAGCAGGGCCATACTACATTGTGATTTGACCTTCGTTATTGATTTGGCAGCCAGGAGATGGGGAGGTTAGGGATAATCCTGAGGAGGGCACATATTAGTATTCAAGAGAGAAGGCCTTGTCAAAAAGGGGGCACAGGGGGCATTTCTGAATACCCAAAGAGTAAAGAAAGATCTTGGGTTTCGTCCCAGGTCTCAGGGTCTCATTTTTTTTCCAAGCAGGACCATGACCTATTAAATATTCAACCATCACTTATATTCCTCTACCCATATAATTAATTCCTAAGTCTTTGAGTTTATTTGTAGTGCCCTCTGGCTAATCAAAATGAAAATTTCATTAACTATGTCAAAAAAAAAAAAAAAAAAGACCTTCTGACTCTCATACTAGGCTTTATCTGGTAATTAATCATCTTCAGCCATATTTTCGTCATTTTCAGCACATCAATAGTACTCAGCAACATTTAGCAGTAGCCATCAAATTTCATTGTCTCTATAAATACTACTTCCCCGAACCTATTATTTGACTTGGGTATTTCACCTGTTTGGCTTTAAATTGTGTCAACTTGGTTAGAGCTGAACTGTTTCTCAGAACTCCCTTCCCTATATTTTTGGTTGGAGTGGCCACACGAGACATTTTTGTGTGAGGTTTTGAAGGACAGGAATGAAATATTCTTGTGATTGTTGTTTGTTTTCTTTCAAATGTTTAGTGAAGATGCTTTTGTAACTCACACATGTCACTTATCTGCCGGCTTACTTTATTGACACGGGACACCATTCATGCCTATAAATACTTTGCCTTATCCTAGATCCTCCTTCAGCTTCTCTGACTCCTGGGCCAGGTGCATGAATACTTCCGTGACAAGGGGTGCCAGCTTTTCCTGTAGAAAACTCGCATCCAATAACAGAATTAGAAATAACTCGCATTTGTTCTAGTCTGTTAGTCTCCTGAATTTCAGCTCTTATTTATCCTCTAAGTGCCTGCCCTGTGGACATGTCAAATATAAACACAATAGTTTACAGAAACAATTGTGTAAGATCAAATCTCTGTAGGATGTTTCTTATATATAACATCCAGTTGTTCTTCTTTGATTAAATCCTGACTGATGAAGTGCTCACCAGTGCCATTATCCCATTTCAGTTTACCACAGTAAAACTTTTAACAGTGCCATTACTACAGAATGCCACAAGCTATTAGTGATGCGGCCCTACTTTGTATTCCACTAACAGGAGAGATGTAGCTCCAAAATTCCATGGAAGGGTCTGCTTCATTATACAACTCATGGTCCCCACTGTCTCATGTCAAGTTCCCTCAGAAACAGACTCTGAGACAGACAATAGCTTATAAAAACTCTATCGAAGAGTGTTTGCAAGAATGTCACTACAAGACTCAGGACTGTGCAGAAGAAAATTTTATCTGGATTGAGATTGCAACAGAGGCTTAGCTTATTCCACAAGAGATCTGGCCCTTCAAGAATGGTGTCTGAGACTTTTCCCTATTTGCAACTTAAGTTACCCTCCCACAGTTGAAAGGATGCTAAACGAAGACATGAGACCCCTGGGCCAGAGACTTACAATGAACAGCATGAGCATCCAGCATATGTGTGTCAGTTGCCTTGGACAACAAATTCCATAGGGGCAGTGTCATGAGCAAAGAGGAATGGTTCCACACAGAGTGGTGTGGAAGAGAAACCCTCAACTTAAGGAAGTCAGACCTTTTATAATAGCAATACACATACCTGTAATTGTTCCTGAAGGAGATGCTATCTCTATCTTCCAAGACTTTACAAAAACCCTGCCTTTTTTCCAAAGAGATTTCCTATCTCCATTTTCCAAGTCGGTTTACTGGGCACACATACTTAGCCAGTGAGTGCCTCTGCTTGAAAGACGTTCAGAAATCAGAAAAAGCTATGGAAAATTGTCTTGCAACACAAAGTTGTCATAGATATAGGCAAGAGGGCTGGCATCCAGCTGGTCACTGGATGCAGACTAAGTCAAAATCCAGGAAGAGATTTGGCTGTGAGTCATTGGCAGACAACAGTTGGTGCTGAGGGAAAGAGCAATTCAGTCTGGAGGCCAGAGGTTCTATTACAGCATAGACTACACATGTCACAACATTGTCTGCACAATGAGAACGTGTCACTCTACAAACAATTGCCATCTTCTCTGATCCTGTGAGTTTTTAACCAAGGTTGGCACAGATATGTTACCTGATGTTTCCTTCTAATTTAACTTCTTAATTTTATCCCCCATATCTTCATTTTTATCCCACTAACAATTTGAATCTACAGTATTTCATTTCTAGATATTTACTTAGTCTTTCTTGCTCTGTCTTTTTATTATGATAGTATGTAAGTTGTTAGAATAAACATTCTCTTCTTTTCTGCATCAAATAAACAGATGGCTGTTCCAACACTGTGAAATATGAGAGTAATTAAATGAATTCAGAGATAGTCATGCATGTACTTTTATTTTCCAGCATAAGAAAACTTTATCAATGCCTACAAATATACTTGGCTTTTTAAATGATGTATACTTATTTTCATTGGTCAAATAGCTTAATCTAAATCATACAGTAGGATTTTACTCTGTTACAGGATTTTCTCAGTGCAGTTAGGAGACAAAAATTCCTGAGGACCCAGAATAAGTGTTTTATAAAAACTTGAGAATTTTTATTGCTCACGATTTCAATCAGCATCATGGAAGCAGTGTTTTCAATTTTATAATTAACTATTGCCAAACCTGGTTGAACATTTAAATTATCATGAAGATTTTGAAGAAAATATCTCTAAATCAATATAAATTGAATTCCACATATCACAAAAAGGAGCCTCTAATCAGGCATGTGGGTTTTGGAAAACTTTTTCAGTTTATTCTAATCATCGTTCAAGTTTGGAAATATCAAACCACAGGAATCAATCAAACTCTTATATAATCTATCAAAGCACACAGAATAATATTAAGTCTCTGTATCACGAAGGATCTCATAACATTCAAATCAAAAAGAGTGTCTGCAGATTTTTCCTTTGTTATTAGCTCGAAATGGTATTAACAATCATAAAACTTTTTGCCAAACTTTATCTAGAGAAATCTCATCATGGCCAAAGGGAAGGCACATCTTAACTATCTCTCAATTGTATTGAACAGACAGAAGTAAAAAAAATGAAAAAAACCTTAAATTTTATTAAGTTGAAAAATGTGGATAATTGTGAAATGGCAATATTTACAATATTGGTAATTTTTTGTTTATTAGTTAAGAAGAGCTGTTGAAATGTATGTAATGCTCCAAATGAATTCATATTTGCTTTACTCTTGAGCTTATTATGATTATGTATTACAATACATTATTTACATTAATAATGTTTGAAATATAACTAAATGAAAAATAGTTTTACTGTGCACCTACTGCTTTAGTTACTATCAGTACAACTTGAAATATGATAAAATTTGAAAAAGTTCCCACGTCCATGGGGACATAGAAGTTTTTTGTTTGTTTGTTTGTTTTTTAAATGTTCGGGAACTATCTTACATTAGGGCTTTTTTCATCTCCTTGTTTAATTCAACTTAGATCCTCGAGTGTCACCCACTGTCCAGATCAGATTTCCTCAGAAGCAGACTCAGAAAGACAATTGTTTGCAGAAAGTTTACTGAAGAGTATATTCACCAACATCATTATGAAGAAATGAGGGAATCAGTGATTTGTTTCAATTTGTTTTCTATGCTATAAATAATAGTAAAATAAATAAATTCAGCCTGGAATTGTGCATGTAGAATAGATATGATCCTATATAATGTAAAAAAATCAGAGTCAGTATTTTTCTATCCTTTAGTTTCTTTGTCATTCATATAATTATATATTTTAATATATTTTATTATATTTAAAAACTAGCTCTCTAAAAATTACTAGTATGCAGGGTTTTTTAAAGACAATTAGACAGAAAAGTAAAAATGAACACACATATAAATGAATCAATAACATAATTGTTTGATTTTATTATACATCTTCTATAAAGTAGACCTTTTTATTATTTGAGATGTAAGATATTAATTTTGTCCATTTACCAGAGGTAATATTTAATTGATTAAGCAAATTCAAATACTTGCTTAATCTTTACCAGAATACATACATTTGTACCAAAGACTATTAAAAACTGTAAAAATTTTTCAAAATCAGAATTTTACGTTTTAAAAATAAGAAACACAAACAAATTGAAAAAACAAGAAATTGTAAAAATATATTATTATCTAAGATCATACATCCTAAGCTAATATGAGTTATAACTTTAGTACAGCTTTACGGTGGACATTGAACAATTATAAGAATTAAATAATGAGAAATTTGTATTCGCATATCTCTGAGTTAATGACCATGTAAGTTCAGATACAAGAGTAACATATGCTATAATCAGAGAATCTTAATTCAGTATTTGAAGTCATTGGCAGAAAAACATTTCTGAACTGATAAAATGTAGACTATAAGACAGTTATTCTGTAACAAGCCTCCTTGCTTGGGTCAACTGAAGTGGTGTAAGGCAACACTGCCCCCTAGAGGTTTTCTGAATATTCCCACTAGACAATGTTCCTACATGTCAAGAAAGGCTCAAGGAATTTCTCACTGCTAAGCAATGTTAAGGAACATAGCAAATGGATATGTAGACGTTTCCTTCGAGTGATGCGCATAAGATTTGAGAACCCTATGTAAAAATAAGAGAATATGTTAACAACTGGAGTGATGACGTGCATTGACAAATCTGTGGTGTCTAAGAACAGCTCTGGTGATAGTTGGGGCAGGTTTGAAAGTCAGGAAGGAGTAGCTCCTGCATGGTGCAGAACTGGTCTTGGAAATCACTCTCTGTAAAGACTGCACTCTGTAAGGAAGAAGGCTGTTCCAGGAAGGAAAAAGTCGCCTAACTATGGGAAACTATTACATTTGAAAGCCAATGAAGGATATTTAAGAAGACAATGATATGGCATAATTTATATAACAATAATAATACAGACTGTAATTTGGAAAAAGGCATTACAGCGAGGCAAGGACAACAGTGAAAAAAACATGTTAGATGACTATTAAAGCCCCAAAATCAGGCAGCTCGAACTAGGCTAGTGGGGTTAGGAAGAAGTAGATAGTTTCAAATATATATTTATATATGTTTATATATAAATATGTATGTTTATATAAATATAATATGACATATACTTTTATATATATGAGAGAGACACTTGGATGGAGAGCTTAGCCTCTGATTCAAAAGACCTGAGCTCTAGGTATGATTACTTCCAAAAAAAGTCACAGACTTGGTTCATAAGAATAAATAAAACAAATTACAAATTAATTGATGACTTAAATTATTAATAGTAAATATATAGCTAGTTTATGATCAGTATTTTTCTATTAAATTTATTATTCAATAATAATAATAGTCAAAGTAATCTGTATATAAGTGAGGAAGAAAAAATAAACCTATGAAATAAAGCTATGGTGTATTTGAAATAAGATAATTTTTCAAATAAATGATGAAAACTTAATGTGCCTTAGCATTTATGGCCAGTTACCACATTTTCTTTCTAAAATAAATATTTGATTTATCAATATATACAGCCATACAGTATTATTTTTTATAAACGTCCTAAAAATAACTTCACCTGGATGATTGAGCTCAACATTAACAGTGGTATCATGTTGATAATATGTATCCTAGGATAAGATGAGATTTTAAAATTATGTAAAAATCAAATAATAGGACAGAATAGCAAATACCACAGAGGAAAAAATATATAAATTAATATCAATGTTGTTTCATAATAGCAAAACATCTTAATTGGGGGATTAAAAGTCAAAACATAAGATTTACTGAGAAAATTTAAATTAATATTCAATTTCAGACAATTAAATGTATGTTGTTTGAAAAATGACAATATCAGAATTTTGGAAGGGAATACTTTTGAAACTATGCCTTACTTTGAAAGCTCCCAGAGAAAACACTAAATTAGAAGAAAAAAAAAAAAAAAGCAGTGTGCATTCTGTAAACTTATCTGCCATGCTTACTTATAAACACTTTATTTTCCCAGGATAAGATTCTCCAATTTACAGGTGTGTTTGGTTAACTAATATCATTTGGATCTAACATGTGTTCTTCAACACTATGCATGTTTTTTCCTCTGTAGTGGAGGGCTGGGGACAATTTTCAAAAATATATAAGAGAGATCCTTTCATTAACAAATGTGAAACTTTGAATTTGTTTAATTTAATTAAATGTGATCGGTTAAATAATCATTTATTTTCCCTCCTTTCCAAAAATCACCTGAAATGACAGTAAAATAATGAAAAAGACATAACCCCACAAAGAGAATGAGAGAGAGAGTAAGCAAGAGAGCCGAAAAGAGGTGTCCAAAAAAGATTTAAGGTGATAATGAATAAAGGAGTACAGTCTTGGGCTTCATAATGACCTTTTAGTCAATGATGGACCACATATAGAATGGTGGTCCCATAAGATTGTAATAGAGCTGAAAATTTCCTATCTCCTGGTGATATCGCAGCTATCATAACATTGTAGTGCAAGTCATTACTCCCAGCTATTAATACTAAATAAGAATATAAAGAAAGAAATATTTTTGTACAGCTATACAATGTATTTGTGTTTTAAGCTAGGTGTAATTACAAAAGAATAGTAAAGTTTAAAAAAAGAATTTAAAAATTTATAAAGTAAAAAAGTTATAGTAAGCTAAGGTCAATTTATTAATAAAGATTTTTTTTTGTATATTTTGTGTAGCCTAAGCATGCAATGTACAGTATTGTCCTGGCCTTCACATTCACTCACCACTCACTCACCCAGAACAACTTCTAGCCCTACAAGCTATTTATGGTAAGTGCCCTATACGAGTGTACCAGTTTTTACCTTTTATATTATATTTTTTACTGTAGTTTTCCTATGTTTAGATACACAAATTCCACTGTGCTACAATTGCCTACAGTGTTCAGTGCAGTAGCATGTTGTATAGATTTGTAGCATAGGAACAATAGACTATACCATACAGCCTAGGTGTGTAGTAGGTTAACTATAGCATCTAGGTTTGTGTAAGTACCCTCTTTTTTTGATGTTCTCATTGACAAAATCTCCTATCCATGCATTTTTCAGAACATATCTACATTGTTAAGTGACACAAGATTGTGGTGGCATTTGAGTTAACGCGAAACTGATGCTCAAATACCTGCGGGATAGTGGAAAACAAATAGATAGCAGATCTTCTTAGGCAAAGTTGTTTTAAAAATTTAAGGAATTGAAGTCATCAAGAGCTTCTAAATTGGGGGTTCATTTAATCAGTGAAAACAAGAGAATTTATTGAAATTCTTTATAAGCAACTTTAAACTTCTTTATTCTATTATCTAACCCTGGGTGAATATAGGGTGGCAGGAAAACAGGAAGGGTTGGTGTATAGAATTGCACTTACTTGTCCAGTTTCTAACAGTGCATCTAACTCAAAGAGTCACTGATGCAGCTGAGGTTAAGAGTGGGATATATCAATGAAAACTTAGAAGTGGCAGTATTTACTGAAGGATAAAACCCCCAAATCCCTTCCAATATTTTATTCCTCATTCATGGTAGTCACGTTTATATACCCCAAACATGAGATTGAAAAATTCCTTTCTTGAGAAATCCACTATCCAAAGGAAGAGAAATTTGAAGGAATGCCAACAGCTGGGAGTCAAAATAGTGTTACATGGAATGAGCAATAATATACATACATATTAATATCAGGGTTTGGCAAACTGTGGTCAGTGGATCTAATTTGACTTACAGCATGTTCTTGAAGGGACTCTGAGCTAAGAATTCATTTATACATTTTTAAAGGTTAAAGAAGGAGGAGGAAGGGAAACAAGAGGATGAAGAGGAAATGACAGAAACTATATGTGGCCAGTAAAACCTAAAATATCCATTGACTGATCATTTACAGAAAATATTTGCTGACCTTTGATGTATATGAACACTGTCTTTGGTCATAATATGATCCAAATAGATCTGCAATTTCTGGGCATATCGCAAAATAGAACATTGATCTGTTTCTGTTTCATCTATCATAATGCTGATTTGGTCTGATGAACAAAAAGTGGCTACTGGTTGGAGGGCTTCATGTGACAGAAATGCTTTGGAAGGTACTAGAAAGAGCCTGTGAAGTTTGTTTTTATTTTTAGGCTCCAAGAGTATAGTTTTTGCTAACTTCCCCTAAAAGTCAAAGACAAATTATGCATCCTACAATTCTTACTGTATTGAAGGAAGCACAGTACATGGCACACCTCTTCAGGTTTGGAGGCAGCATATATTTTATACCTAGGAATACCACTCCAGACCATATACCTATTTGAGAAAAAAGCTTACAGTTGTGCGTGGGACTAAGATCCTGAAAGTATAAACTGTGGTGCAAGTGATTCTGCCTCTTGGCCATAGAAATATAGCAATCTTATTCTGTTGGAGTTATCAATGGTGGAGAAAGGTGTCATGTAGCATTGTAATCAAATCTTCGTTGAAAAATTGCAGCTAAGTCCCAGGAGTTGTAAAGCAAGGACATGACATCAGCAACAGAGTATCACAAGCCTTTTGAAACAGAACTCCTAGTATACTACTGGGCACTGATAAATATGTGTTGTCCTTGAGATTAATTGCACTGGCAGGAATATCCTTGGTTCCATTAGTTCCCACTTCTATGTCTGTCTTCAGGAATATAGGCCCAGAGAATCCTAGATTCCCCCATATACTCATATATGGAAAAGTACATCCAAATGACAGAAGGGATGTACAGTAACAGAGCATTTCTGCCAGGTATCCCCTACAAGGAAGAACTTGCTGCCTACTTGAGGGATTGCATTTAGCAGGCAGCCTGAAAGTCTCAGGTCATCGACATATGCCTAAGTGCAGAGCTTCCATGTTCATTTCTAGGGCATCTTACATATTGTGACTGCATGCGATAGGGGTATGCTGAGAAGTTTTGGTCCAGTGTAGAATAAATGCAATGGCAACACTGACTAGAACTGCATGAAGAATGGCTGAGGCTATGTTGAGCTTGCGTCACAATCATGTTTCTTCCTTTACTCAATGCAATGTTTTGTGTAATTTCATTTCTGCATTAGATGAAGGATTTTTTTTTTCTTTCAAATTAAGCTCATGGCACAACATGTTTGGAATACAGGAAAATATTTAAATTTTTGCATGTAAAATAATTATTTTGGTCATGCTCTTGTTAATGTTCAACTCTAGTAACTGGTTGGAGAATATGGGTAACATTTTGAATACTGTAAAATCAATTAAAGTAACAATTTCATTCATTTCAGGATCTCCTGGGACATTATTATTACAACTCTGTATAAGTGAATTTTTATTTTATTGTTTCTAAGTGAATTGACATGAGTTAGGAAAATAAATATAAATAATCCATTGGCTTAATAACTAGAAGGAGCAAATTACAGAGGAATTTTGTCCTGCAGAAGGAGAAAACTCTGCTATCATTTGTTCTAAAACAGGAGATAATGTGTTTCCAATGATGTACCTAGAAGAGGTTATTGGGAAGGAGGTATATAGTGGGAGGAACGCCCACACACACCCTCCGGAGGAAATGTTCCATCTTTCCATCACTAGACTTTCTCTTGTATTATTTGTTTTTCCTTCTTGTTTTTCATCTTGTTTTTCTTTCTGATCAAACAATTAATATTTCGAAAGCAGAGATTACAATATGGATGCAGGGTATAGGAACTGAATGGACCACTTGATCTTCCAGAGTACACACTCTGTGTCATTTGTATACTCATAAAATGGGCTTTATAGCTGTCATGTGTTCCAGCCAAACACAGGCCTCATGAAATAAAGTGTACTCTTCATATAGGAACACCAACAACTTTAACTGCAGCGTATGGCTCAATGTATAAATTGGGGCCCAGGGATCCTGACTTGCTAATCAAATATCTGTTTTATATCTCCTGTTTTTAATTCTGTATGAAAATTTTACTCTCCATGAAGGAGTGCTTATTATAATAACATTCTTCCTTCTATTTGTAATGAGGCAGTAAATGCTATATTTCAAAAAATATACTACTATATAAAGAATAAAATTCAGACATTACTTTTTGCATTTTTATTTGTGTGGAAAAATTACAGAAATGTGGAATAAAAATATTTGCCTGGCTATCAAATTGTTCTTCCTAGGCACATACAAATTTCAATTAGAAATAAAATGATCACATTTTTATAAATTTTTCTAAGGTAAATTTTCCAAAAGCTGTTAAAACAATATAAAAATGTCATATATAAAAATATATTCCACATAATTCTAATAAATTTATATTGTGATTAATTACATTGATTGCAAACTTTAATAAACATAGTAATATAATGAATAGTTTACTTTTATTTATTAAAAGAAGGAACTACTTTGATTTGGTGTTTTTATTGTTGCTTAGAATACATTTATATCATCTTTTTTTGCCTCTGAAATAAAATGAAAGTTAAAATTAACATAATATATGCTTAAAAGTTTTATTTATATGCACATATATAACTAGTTACTTCTGATATCCATAATTTTTATTAATTTTAAAACATAGTAGAGATTTATTGAACACAAGGAAGAACAACTGTTCAGACTCTATATGTATGAAACCTATTTCATACCTTCCAAAACACTCTTATAGAAACTGCCTTAATATTTAACAATAACGAGGTAGCATTTGGACAATTCATTAATTAACCAGCATAGTCAATTTCCTTTGGTAAGCCAATAAAGTTGGAAATAAAGTTAATATGTATTATATATGTATAAATGCATATGAATTCAACTTTCATTTGAAGGTCAAACTCTATATGTAGGATTTCCACTCATTTCAAATTAGACAGAGCAGCACAGTTAATGATACCAATTAACATGTTAAATGGAAAAAATAAATTCACCGCAAATTTTGAGACGTACTGAAAAAACAACCTCATTTATTATATGTATGGGACCTATTGTTGTTATAAAGGGTCTATTTATATTAATCCTTATTCTGAAATATTTTGTACAAAGTCATTTGATTCCTCATTTTGACACCCATCTATCAAATGCTTGGGCAGTATAGCAAAGAGGTTACATGTTGAGTATATAGGAAAAATAATATCCAAATGCCCATATGGCAAGAAATAAAATATTAGAAATATAGTTAAATACATCCGTATATAGTTCTCCTTTATCTAATGCCCTCCTTCCTTTCCCAAGAAAAACCACTATTTTTAATTTATCATTTCCAGGCATATCCTTTCATATTAATACATATTTGTGTTAACTAAAATATATATATTTAACATATTTTACATATTAATTTGCATTACTGAAAGTATGGTATGTGAAGAGTAAAATCTTTGATGAATTTTTTACTAATATGCTTGAAGTATCTAGCACATATTAACAGCTCAATAAATATTTGTTGAAGAAAAAATATGTAATTACTGACACATAGGAAACCTAAGGAAATAAACTGAAAAGAAAACAAGAAATCCACATAGACGATAGATTTCAGTAGTACATAGCCTACAAAAATCATCTTACAAAAGTCACTATCTGACATAGATACTATCTTTTCTAAGAAAATAAAATTTAAAAGGTTAATTTGCTTTAGCAGTAAGGTAGATTAAATATTTATGAATAAATTATGCAAGGATGTGCAGTAACTATATGGAGAAAATTTTTGAACGTTTTTTAAAAGTTAGCACTTGCAAACAAGATGTGGATAATTGCGTAGACAAATGATCAGGAAGACTCTCAAAATCATAAAGTTGTCATATTGTTTAATTTTAAATTTAAGGTGACCATGATCAATATATAATAATGTTAATTTTCCCCAGAACTAAAAAATATGAATTTAAATTTTGTATGCTCAATTAAACAAGTATTTATATCCAAGGAAGCTAATCACAAAACACAAGCTCTTCCAGGTATTAAATTGTATGACAAAACACCAATTAGTAAACCATATCTTGCTACTCCATGAATATACTCTTTAACAGAACAAATATAATGTCTAAGAGCTGATCCAAAGCCATGGTTAAGATTAGTATACAAAATAGGTGGCTTTACTGATCAGTAAAATAGAATAGACACCAGATGACTTACCGACAATAAAGAGCCATCTGAAACTAAGTCAAGTTCAAAGAGTTCCAGGATTTATACTTATATTTATATCTAGATTTAGAGCAGGATTAACTCTAAATATATCAAATGCCTAAAAATAAAATATGAACAAAAGATGCAAAAATTTTTATTATTCATTCTGAATTACAGTGTCCCTTAATCCTTATAGCATGCATGATGTAAAAAAAAAAAAAAAGGTGCACCTGACAGAGTTAAACAGAAACAAACAAAAGATCACATTGCATAATCTAATTAAGTGCAAATTTTGTTGTCAATCATAAATCAGCAAAACTGTGGATAAAAATGACTATTTTAATAGGAGAGTGAGATGGAATTCAACTCTGGAAAAACCAAAAGCAGGGGAATTTCTTAGTGCTGGGTGAGCTAGTGGAGGCTTTTCCCTCGAGGACATTAAAGTTAGTCAATGTGACTAGGCTATCTGTATCTGCTGATTGGTGTTTAATGAAGTTAAATTTCTATCCTATCAGAAAGAGTGGGAGATAAGGGTGCTATCATTCTTGATGATTAGATTTTGAAGGGGTGGCTCCCAGGTCCTAGAGAAAGAGGCTGGGAGATTTACATCTCAAAGGGTGAGAGAAAGAATTTGAAATTGTAAGTTTTCTAAAGCAAATGCTCTATTAAAACTGGAGATCACAGGCCTATAGTCAGGAAGAATGTGCCTTACGTTTAGTGAAGCTGAAGGAAAGCTTAAGGCCGTCTTGGCCAATGTAAGTCAGTCATTTCTGTGAATACAGCTGAAAAGCAAGCTTTATTCCTTCTTATGGTACTGCTGTTTCATAATGTGATTAATAACAAAACAAACAAACAAGCAAACAAAAACAAACATGAATTCCAGGTTCTCTTCTGTTGCCAAGATTTCTTCTATTATATCTATGAATTTAAAATTCAGTGTTTAGCATTATAATTTTCTGTCATTGTTTTAAAGCTTCCTAGTCAATGTGTGATGCTATGTTGAGAAAAGTAAGTCTATTTTGCTGGAAATAAGAATTGGTTCATACTATCTTTTTCTCAAAGAACACTCTTACGTAGTTTGCTTCCCCATAGCATACCATCAATTAAAATTCATAAGCATCTTACATATTAAAAAAATAAAACTATGCTATTTTTATTTACCAAAATAGCAGTAAGTTTTACAGGCCTAACTCAATGTATTCAACTGAATCCCTCTTTTTGGAGATTTTTGGCAAACATTGTTGTCTATAAATAAACTTGTTGTGCATTATTTCTCTTACTTGGAATGATCTCCCATATATTTCCTGTCTTTGAAATGCCACCATCATTTTAATTAACATTTTGTCCATCCTTTTATCATTCTGAGTATATATATATTATAATGCATACACTGAACTTTTTATCTCTCTTCTTTTTTAACTTTGCATGGTAATATTACCATTATAAAATATTTTTACTTTTTTATTTTTTTAAATACAATGCTTAATTTAGAGTGCCCCTTCTAAACACCTTCAAAGAATACACAGGGCATTATGTATAACAAACATCTTAATAATTTCTCACTTGTTTTCATTATTTAAAATTTTGTAAATCTTTTAAGACCGCACTAAATTTATTCACCTGAAATTGTTTAACTTGAGCTTCTTAATGCTAGAACAGATGTGAATCTGTAAGGGGAGGAAAACAAATAAACAAAAATAGAAAAACAAAAATGTGTCAACAATTTGACAATGGAACTATGTGTGAATGAAGATGTATTCTAAATGGAGAGCAAAAAGATTTCTGGCAGATAGACAATCAGTCATGTTGATTTTAGTTTTACCAGATTAATTTGGTGACATCTATATAAAAATATTCTGTGATTTAAATTTGCAGTATATGATTTCTGTAGAATTCTGGGTTATTTCAATGCCTATTTCCCTGTTTGACCCATAGAAAAAGCTAATGTTACTTGATTAAATAGTAAACAATATATAAAATATTGCATCAGGATCTTTCAAAAAATTTTCATGTACCAATTTTTGTTACATTTTATATAATTTAGATTTAGAATACACAAACATTTTTTGAATTTGGAAAAAGTCATTTTGGATTAAACAATAAAAGCTAGAATAATATTGAATGTAGAGAAACTCAAGAGAAAAGTTGATTGGTAGTGGAGGAAAAAATCACATACCAGGTCTGTTGAAGCAAAAACATTATTTTATAAAGATAAACTGCATTTATTATTTATTTATGAATTTTCATTGATTTGTTGGTGAACAATAAAATTAACATTGCTTTTCATAGAACTGTCTAGTGAGAAAGATATTTATAGTTTTTAGAGCACAGTGAAGAAATTTCTGGTGCACGAATCAAATCTACAAACACAAATATTTATAGTAATTTTCACATTATATTAGTAAAATTTATATATTATAGTATATAATTAATTGAGCATCAACCTTGCAGCTTTTCAAATTTGAAAAGCTAAAACTCAAAAAAAAAAGAACTAAGTAAAAATAAATATTTTAGTATATTTTTCTTCATCAAATGTACAATTTGTACACATAGTCTTATAATTATTATAAAATTTCCAAATATAACTGTGCATATAGTTATGTGTGTGTCTGTTTGCATGTGTATGAGGGCAAATGATAATATTTGGATTACTTATATGTAAATTTTATATTTAACTTTTTCCATTTTAATTTGTTTTAAGAAAAATGTTATATTTTACATATTTTAAAATTTTACTTTGTTTTAAAGTCTATTTTGTCTGATAATAGTATCGCTATCCCAACTTTTATTTTTGTTTCCATTTACATGAAATAACTTTTTCTGTTCCTTCCTTGCAGTTTATGTGTGTCTCTCTATCTAAAGTGAGTCTCTTGTAGGCAGCATATGTAAGGATCTTGTTTTCTTATTCATTAAGCTACCCCATATCTTTTGATTAGAGCATTTAATCCATTTACATGCAAAGTGATTATTGATAGGCACATAGTTACTGCCATTTTTCTCCTCCTCCTCCTCCTCCTTCCTTCTTCTTCTTAAAAAAGTTTATTTATGTTTCTTGTAATCTGGCTTGGAGACAATGAATTACTTTAACTTTTTCTTGTGTGGAAAGCTCTTTTCTCACCTTCAATTTAATGATAACCTCTCTGGGTAGAGTAGTCTTGGTTGTAGATTCTAGCTTTTTATCACTTTAAACATTTTGTTCCCATCCCTTCTGGCCTACAAAGTTTTGGTTAAGAAATCAGCTGACATTCTTTATTTTTTCTCTCTTTAATTTTATTTCTTTAGTTGCAAGCATACAGTACATTGGTTAGGCATTTATATAGTTTATAAAACGATCCCCCTAATTTCTCTTTCTCTCCTCTAGCTCTACATCTAGCCATTACATTAATACTAACTGTATTCCCTATGCTGTGCACAGTGTTTACCTACCCTGACAACTTGCCTAGAATAACACAATTACTTTTAAAATGCTCTTTTTGGTAAGGTGAGTTTTAGGGGCTCACTGATTTCATCTTTTGAATTGACTTTATGATTTTGAATTAATTTATTGGAGAATTTTTTAAATTCTGGGAAATTTTTGTAAGAATAGTCATAAACATTTATTAAACTGTTTACGTGTTTCACATTCTTAAAGAATTTTGTAAGAATAATTATAACAAATGAAGCTATCTACATATTGCTCAATGTGGTAGCAGTTCAACATCCATGATTTAAATCCTCTCAACAATTCTGTGAGAAAGGACTTGTATATTGGAAACTTTTTATTACAAATGTGCAAACTGATTCTTCATTAGCTTGAGCAATTTGCCCAAAGTCGTACACATTGATGAGTCATAGAAAATATTCAGTTTTTTTTTAATTCAGTTTTTCCTACTCTAGATTTCCAAGTTTATATATAGTTTATTCTACTTGGTTAATGTAGTGCTTATTTCTTTCTTTGAAACTTTCCCCACCAATGCTATTTTAAGTCACTCAAAACTGAAAACTTAGAAATGTATGATACCACTGATTAAATTTTTATTTGTTTTCCACTATGTTCACTAAATGAAACTTTTGATATTATATAATTCAGATGTGTTTTCAAGTTCATAAAATATACTAAGCTTAAAATAGTTAATATGATACTTTGAATTAGCTTAGTCCTCCTTTAACCTACAATTCAATTCAATTTGTTTTCAAATCTCTAAAGGAAACAAATTTCAAAATACTTATAATTCTATTCATTCGATTTTTTTTACCTTATGTTGACTCTATTCTAGACATTATTATAGGTTCTAAATTACAAACAAAAAGAAACAAATAGTGCCTTCTAGTGTCTGATAATCTATGAATTCTTATATTAACTATAATTATTTTGAATACATGCTGGCTAAGATTATTGACCCATAGAGGGAATTCCAGAAGCCAATACATAAATAAGGGAAATACAAAATCTACAGAGAGTAAAGGGCTATGACTTGGGTTATAAACTATCCATCTGGCATTGTCATGTCTCCTGAAAATTAAGGATGTGTTCTTATATTGTAATGTGTTTATGTATTGTACATTAATCTAGTTAATTGTTAGGAGAGTCATTAAACTACATTGAGAGAAATAACCAACCCCTTATTTTAGTAGAGCCACTGAGTTTGCAATTTGCATGAGGCTAGCCAGGAGAAGTTCAGATAATTTGATAGAATGAAAGAGACTTTATCATGAAGAGGGAAGTAGGGAATGATTATTTTATTTACACACAAAACTGAGGAATTGTTTGTCATCGTGCTATGGGTTGTGCACTCACACTATTAGCACCATAAAATGCAGATATTGGAAAAATAATTCTAAGCTACAGTGTTGAAGAGATCAATTCAGTGCCCCAGATCATTATTCCACACAACAAAGTGCCCCTGGATTATCTCTGTGTACCATGTTCAAGGTCCAGAAAAAGTAGCTGCCTCAGCTGGCAGGATGGGTTTACAACTAGCAAAATTACGAGAGAGAGAGTGAATTCTAGCAAGCACACCGAGGGCACACACAGTTATTTCAATTAATATATGCACAGTGAGAGCCCTGGGTACAGCTTTGCCTGTCAGAAATGCTGACATCAGCTAAATATTTGTATGGTCTGCAATCTGGCCCAGTCTCTGTTAAGCCACCAAAATGGGTAAGGAAGCAAACTTCCAGAGCATCCACATTTAACTTTCATCAAATTGATTCTCTTCTGTGAATAGGGATATTTTACTTTAATGCCTTATATGGAAAATTAAAATGAAATATCCTAGCTCAGAATTTTATCTTTGTCCCAGGGTAGTTTCAAGGCTTTGTTACTTTGTGTTTGTTTTTGTTTTACTGTTTTGTTTTTATTTTTACCTTATTTTTCCTCTTTATAATCCAGAAAAGTTTTACAATGATATACGCCCTTCAGTTTTTTGGCTTAACCCTTTTTTTTTTTTTTTTTATGACTTCAGATTAAAACCCACTAATACTTGCCTCTTCCTTTTAATATCTTGATGAAAACAACCATTAGTAACCAAGGCATGTTTGTTTTTCAAACCTTGGAACTACAGGCTCAGTAGGTATTTGGACTATATTCAGATTGATTATTGGCAATATATAACAAATGATCTGTCACAACATAATAGGACTCTGAAGTTTTTTGTTTCCATTCCATTTGTAACATTATACAAATAACTAAACTAAGTGCAAGTATTTCAAGGGTTTTGTTTGCTTGCTGGTGCACTTTTTATTTTTTCTATAATGGCAATCTGCATCAGAGTTCCACTCTAGAACATGCTAAATGGGCCCGTAATAAATATGACCATGGTGGCTGAGATGAAAGTTACACATGACTTCAACTCCTTTCAAATGCTGATCTGGCTACCACCACTGCTGAGTGTAACATCTGCTAACAACAAAAGCCAGTAACCTGATAGTCGGATGATTGCATTTCTTTTCTTTTATCTTGACACAGGCAGTGCTTTTTCTGTCTTGGCGTAAAACTTATTTTGGAAATGGACTTCCCTTCATTGCCCACAGTGTTTTAGCCAGCATCACCATTCATGGAATAATGAATAACATGTTTATCATTAGTTATCTCAAGACATGCTTCTGATCATGGGACTTTTTTACAATAAAAGAATGATGAGGAAATGTTCTCATACCCGTAGGATTTATAGTCTGAACTCAACGTAACACATAGAATGTGAAATGGCCTACCGAAGATATAATGATACCACTGGCTGGGAGAATATATCCTGCAATGCTGGTGTGCATTATTACTAGTTGCAATGTATCCTTTGCACCAGAGAATAATATAATGAATATTATTTTAGACTATGAAACTAGGAGTAAAATTGGAGTAAGGGAAAGAAGGAAATGCCTACTAAATTTAATAAGGCACTTGGAAATATTTTTGTCTTACCTTCTTGAAATTTTGTATTTAGAGGTATTTAGAGGTATTTGGATTTAGAGGTATCAGTCATTAAAAAATAACGATTTTACTAAAATATAACAATGAGTCCATTGAATTAGATATTAAGACTGCTCTCTGACCCATTCTAGCTGATCATATCACTTAAGTGACAGGCAAAAGAGGTTACTCTATAGCTAGGGTGACTGATTTTGATCATCTAGGACAAATAAAGCTGCTATTGCACAATGAGATAAGATGCAATGTCTCGAACCCAGGGGATTATCTGTAATATCTTTTAGTACTTGCATGTCTAAGGTAAAAAGTTACCTAGTACAATAAATATCAGCAGACATATTAATAATTTATGCTTTTCAAGAATGAAGGTTTGAGTCTCTTCACCGGGTCAGATACGATGTGAAACAACCATTCTGACTGAGGGCAAAGGGCACATCTTATGCAGAGAAGAAAGAGGAGGAGAAAGAGGAAGTGAAAGAAGGAGGAGAGAAGGAATAACAGTGTTCATATAAATTGTTGTACAACTTATATGTATATTCTTGTTAAATGTTTATTTGTATATATAAACTTACTTATGTTTTCCTGATACCTTCCTCTTTCATATGTGGTGCTTTGCAGTAAATCACAGAATATCGAATGACAAGGTATATGAAGTACTAATCATTAAGCTACAACATATCAAATAGGGATTCTATGTGCATTAGAGGAGAAATAAATATCACCACAGGTGTATAAAGATATTAATGGGACTTGAATCTTTTTTCATGGGTAAAGAAAGAGTGCATTTTATTTGGTTCAATGAATTTTTGGAACCTTTTAGTCAGAGAAGTTGCTGTTGCAATTACTGTTGTTGGAAATTTAATATGAAGACATACTGAGTACCTAAAGAACTTAACTGTATCAGAATGTTTTTAATATGTAGTACTGATCCCTCTCTTATATTTCTTTAATGTATAGAAAATGCCAAAAAATAAAACTAAACAAACAAACAAACAAACAAACAAAAAACGTTGAGACTAAGATTATTAGGATCACTGCTATTTGCTATTGGACTTCTGAATTAGATTCATCAGTGAGAAGTACTCACACAGTGTTGTAAAACAAAAAAAGAAGAAAAAGGAAAAAAGAAAAAGAAAAAGAAAAAGAAACAAAGCTTCTGTCCTTCATGAGGCAATGGCAAACATGCCAACATTCATATGAAATTTGGCAGGTGACGAGAGTGGTTTTCCTATAGTTTCTGAGATATCCCACTACAGATCACACTGTGTGGTACTACTGAATGTTGAAATCTGTTCTGATAGAATCTGATAGAATTGTTTTTTACTTTTGTTCACCTAGCTCTTCCAATGAGTTAGTAAACTTGTTAGGCTCTTTATTAAATCCCATCTTTCCAGTATCGAGTGATTTTTATTTTCTTTAACAAACTCACTAACACACACACACACACACACACACACACACACACACACACACACACATTCATGCATTTTCCGAATATCCAAGTGAGGCATAAACCTCCATGTTTTTGATCTAATCAGACAAAAATATTATTTTGGCAGACTTTCAAGGTATATTAGTCCAAGTAAAGGGAGCTGAAGTGCTTTTATTTTTTTTTGACTGCATGTCATGTAAAATCAAATGTAAATATTGATATCTTTAATAAGATTTAAATATTTCTTTATGCAATGCAGACACCCACAAGTAAATATATCATATACTTAAAAAAAGTTACTGCCAAAATCCTTCACCTTCAATGTAATAAGTTTTCTCAGGCCTACTATTGAAATATACTATAGAATGGCGCAATCTTCCTGAAATTACAAGTTTCATATCTCGACTTAAAATGTAATGCTTCTGAAATAAAACTTGCTTATAATGCATGTGGCAAAATAGTTACATGCATTAACATGTTTTGTTTTTTTTTCTGATTTTATGCTACCAAATAAAATACTAGTTTAATATTTTCTTTAATTAGTTTTTGATATAGAGAAAGTATCGGACCACCTGTTGGTTAAAGTAATATTTTGTCTTTATTATATATAAATAACTATATACAATGAGTAAGATTAGCACCATTCATCATGAAAAAAGTCTGGAGCATTCATTATGTGATAAGCACACACCTATCACAATTATCATTAAGGATTTTTATTAACTACTGATATTATAACAAATGAATAACGCAATGTAGTACCATGGAAATCATGTGTCCACAGTTGTGAAAAAACTACCACTCAGGATTGATATTGAGGACCTATGTAAAATAGAAAAATAATAACTTTGGTGCAAACTTTAATTTGAACAGGCTAATATTCTAATCCACATATCAAAATATGACTTCTGATAACATACTTTATTTTGTATAAGTTCAGGTTTTACCATTCCTATTATGCCCCGTACACCCCATTTTTTAGGGATAGGAAAATAATTGTCTATGATGTATTACTTTGCAGTTCTTGTCCTGATGAAGCTACTATACTGCTTAGTCTTCATTGCTTTATCTAAACTTTTAGTTAAGTATGTCACAGCAGTAAAATCATCATTGTCTAACATGGAGACATTTGGGCTGCTCCCATGTGAACATAAACGTAACTGTAATGCTGAGACTATCAGTTACAAAGACTAAAACAGAGAAGAAGCTCACTGATGCCTGAGTGATGCATAACACCTGCCTTCATCTGCAGTATTTCTATTTACCTCAAATAAATCTTGTAAAAGAAGATTGAAGACAACACCTTTGCCTGGTTAGGCATAGAAAAGTTTTGGGTTGATAAGACTTCCAGGAAGATAGCAAAAAGTTTTTGTCAGGATAGCATGGAATTTTAAATGTCTGATGACAGCAAGGGTTATAGACCATACCTTAAAATCACAAAAACATAATTCCACAGATTTAAGTTGGCTCTAAATTTTAATATTTACAACATAAAAATGAAAATAAAGTGGTGTCATCTTTACTTTTCTTTATTATGTTTCACTAACTATTAAAAATTAAAGTTACCTTTTATTGGTAACCAAAAAATAATTTTTAAACACGTAGTTATTTAATGTTTTGGCTTTTCATTCTTTACAAAATTGGTATATTTTACAATTGTCATTAAAACATGACTGGATTATTCCCTATGATAACATATTAAAAATTCAGATATATTATATTAACTTCTTCTATGTCCTTCCAGTTTCCTAAATGATCCAGAATGGTCCTCTTGCATCTCAGCAGTGTTATAAATCCCTAGAGCACTATCAACATAATGGTATTTGTTGGAAATTACAGAAAGGGAATTCATTACAAAATGGTAAAATAATAACATGGGATTATTTAATCTATATCTGCAAATATTCAAGGTCCAAAAGAAAGGAAGTGCATTTAGTGGGAGAATGTTAATTTTTATTTAGACAAAAGTTAATTTAAAAATATATATGCCCTGCAACTATGAAAAAGCTTATTAATGTATCAATACGTTAATAAGCTTTAATTAATTAAAGCTTATCAATTATTATTATTATTATTATTATTATTATTATTTTGCTAATGATTATTTTGGAAATTAGTTTCCTAGTACTTACAATAGGGATAACTTAATCATGACTCTATTCAATGAAATATATTTAAAATGTCTGTTAATAAAAGTTCTCATTAAACTAGTTTGTTGCGATCACAATGCTAATATAACAATGTCCTTTTAATTTTTTTATTTCTACAATTCAAATTTATAACACAACCAAATTTTGCTACCTCACCATAGCTTGTTTCCTATCGTGGTTTAGTTATATCATCATGGTCTAATATACAAAGGAGCATTTATGAAACTGCGAGAGTTACAGTAGAGGTCTTCATGGATATAGTTTACATTAAAATACCAAATTATTACCTTGCCATTCAGACCTGCAATCTGGCTTTTTCTCATCGCTCACCAAGCTAAGAGTGATTTCCTCAATGTACATTTCAAAGGTACATTTAAAAATTCTTAATTTCTTGTCTTTTCAGTAGGGTTAAACGGTGCCAGTTTTTTTTTCTTCTTTATTTTTATTCTATTGTGGTGAGTACAATTAACATTAGATTTTTTTCCTTTTAACAGATTTTTAAGTGTACAATACAGTGATCTTAACCTTGGACAGAATTTTGTACGGCAGAACTCTAGAACTTACTCATCTTGCATAACTAAAGCTTTATGCCTATTGACTAGCAAGCTTCCATTTCTTTTTCCCCCAGCCCCTGGCAACCAGCATTATGTGCTCTGCTTCTATGACGATTTTAGATACCTCAGAGAAGTGGGAAAATGTAGTGTTTCTCTTTCCGTGATTGGCTTATTTCACTTAGCAAAATGTTTTTGAAGTTTATCCATAGTGTCATATATATTTCAGGATTTCCTTCTTTTTTTAAGGCTGAATAATATTCTATTGTATGTATATACCACATTTTCTTTCTCAACTTACCTTTTCTGGACATTTAGATTATATCTACATATTGGCTATTGTAAACAGTACTGAAATGAACATGGGAGTGCTTATATTTCTTCAAGATGCTAATTTCAGTCTTTTCGATTATGTGCCCAGTAGTGGTTTTGGTGGATAATATTGTAGTTCTATTTTTAATTGTTTGAGGAACTCCCATACTCTTTTTCATAGCAGCTGAGCCATTTTGCATTCAACAATGGTGTACGATAGTTCCAAATTCTTCACATTCTCGCCAACACTTGTCTTTTGTTTTGCTGGTAATCTCCGTCCTAACAGGCATGCATGATATCTCTTTGTGATTTTGTTTTGCATTTCCCCGGTGATAAGTGCCATTGAGCATCTTTTCATATACCTGTTGGAACACGTAGGGGAAAAGCTTTATAACACTGATTTTGGCGATGATTTCTTGGAGATGACACAAGCACAGGCAACAAAAGCAAAATTAGACAAATGAGACTGTATAAGAATAAAAAGATCTTCATGGGAAATGACGCTGAATAAAAAGGCAACCAACAGAATGGGAGAAAATATTTGCAAACCATAAATCTGGTATCCAAAATATATAAGAAAGCCCTACAAGTCAATAGCAAATACCTAATATCTCAATTTTAAAATGAGTTCTTCCTTTTTCCTCACAATATTGTCTTTCAAGTCTATACTACATTTTTCTGATTTCCTCTTACCACTCTGGCTACATCCCTCAATTTCCTCTCTATAGGCTTATTCTTGTCTAACAAGGCTTCAAATATTGTGATTCTACTTTTGGCACTAGATCTTGTTCTCTCCCTACTCCATGTTCTTTCTCTATTCACTGTAGCAAGTAAATCACAAGTTTGTTTCTGTAGCCCTGTTTTCAACCCTGTGCTCCAAAATTGTAAATATTACTTACACTGTATAAGTTTCAACCCCTTATTTAAACCACTGAAATTCTGTGAACATAAAAATTAAATAGTTTTCAGATTTTACGTAGGCCTAATATACTGGGTATTAGGAAATTACAAACAGTACATGGGACATCCCCAAATTTGAAAGGGAGAGAGATAGAGAGAGAGAGAGAGAGATTTATATCAGTTTAGATAGTTTTATTACTAATGAGTTGCTACAAATGTAGGAGAACAAACATTTGGTTTTTAAGGAACTTTAATTTCAAATAGTGAAATAAGGGATTATGGGCCTAAAGCTCTCCTTGTATATTTTAAATTACAAAAGAAAATCTAATCCAATAATTTCCATACACTAACTCACAACCATCCCTCTCCCAATTTATTTTCTTTCTTTACCTCACTTACTAGCATTACTAAACATTCAGTTAGGCAAAATGTATATCTAGAAATTAAATTTGAAATATTTGTCACATTTCATATCTGATTGATTTTTCAGTGTTGTTTTAATACATATACTTGCAAACGTAGGCACACATACCATATATTTTTTATCTTTTACACTATCTTCACCACCACTTCCAATATTCAAGCTACTACTATTGCTTAACTGATTTATAAAAATAACACTTAAATTGGTCTCCCATCATCCACTTTTGATCTTTCCAAGTGATTCCTAAAGACGTAATGATCATGTACATATTCACACACACACACACACACACACACACACACAACACAACACACACTACAGTGATATCCCATGCTATTTCCTCTATCTAGAATCAATATCCCTCCCTCTCTCATTAATTCTACTTTAAAGAGGAGCTAGTACAAGCTACAAGGTGCTATAGGTTGTTCTGGAGTTTGACTATCTGTGCGTAAATCTAGAATCTAAATCAAATTAATTGTGCAAAATTTATTTTTTTCTCTTAGCACTTATCACACATACACTTTTGTGTTTTTGATATGTTTAATAAACTATTTTATATTAATCTCAACCTCTAAACTGCAAACTCCAAGAAGAGAACCATCATCCATCATTTTAATTTAATTATTATTTTTATAACAAATTATCTCATATAAGGCATTTAAAATAATGTATTAGATAAAATACTACATTATAAAAATAAATAACATTTTTTATTAATAACAGATTTGTGGTCTCAGCTATTTATATTGGTAATCTTAGCCATATTAAGCAATAAAGTAGAAACCGTATATGTAACTGGATTTGGGATTTTCGAATGTGGAGGGTGATAGGATACACTTTCAATGGTATTTTTATTATCATTATGAATTGGACTTCTAAGAAAAACAACTTTTTAAAAACAGAATTCTTAAATAAGGTTTAATTTAAACCCATAATTTCATAGGGTTTCTGTTTAGTCCAATATTCTTTTTAAATGTCAGACTGCCAGGCTCTCTTCCTGAAGCAGTTCAGTGCTTGTAATAGAATAAAATACTTATAAATATTTTGAAATTATCTAAAATATGATTTTACATAAATGGTAAGAATTAATTTGGGAAATCAAAAATTGTTTATAATTAAATTGCAAATCATATTATGTTGAATACATTTTATATTCTTGGTCTATAATAGGAAAGATACAGGTTGCTGTACATCACAAAGTCAAAAAAATCAATATAAATTAAATTGAGGCTTGAGAGGGTAGCTCTGTTCAAAATCAGTGTTGATTTAAAAATCAATGTAAGTTTAAGCAAACATGTTATTCTTTATCAATATAATAGGCATAACAGTAGGATAGCGTAAAGAATGTAAAAAGAAGAAAGGAGTAAAGGAAGAAAGGAAGGAACGAACGAACAAAGGAATGAAGAGAGGAAGGGAGGGAGGCAGGCAGGCAGAAGGAAGGAAGCAGACCTCTAATGCCTGTGTATGCTACTACCCAGCATAGCTCCATACAGATGAAGATGTATGCACATGAACATCGGTAGACCAGACCACCAGTCAGGTCATTTAAACAGACTTGACTAAGAAAGGTTCTCCTAAAACCTATATTCATGCTGGGAAACATTAACTTGAAATGTTTTCTACTCTATAAATGTAATACAGCTGCCTATTCATTGTACAGAATTATCATTTTCATTAGACTTTGTGATATGCATCATCAGCCAAATGAGCATTTATAAGTTGAAAAAAGGAGAGGTTTTCTCTGATTATTACATAAAATTTATGCAATTTTGGGAAGTAACGTTGTTTGCCGACAGTGCTTTTTAATCAATTACTCTTAGTTCCAAGATATTTAAAGCAAATATTCTTTGCAATTAAAAAATATATATGAGTGTATATATGCAATATAAATTATTTTCTATTTATAATTAGGTCATTATGGCCCTAGCAATATTTGTAATAAAAAAAAAGTTTCTTACTATAGCTACTTCTACCTACCTTCAAATTCAAGTAATATTTTGTTATTCTAACGTGTGCATATGTATATATTTTTTCTTTGTATAGATATGAAGAATATTTAAAATAATTATATAGATAGGTCAAACTTTCCAATCCTATGTTTCAGGGTATTACATCAATTAGTAGTTTATTTTCTTGTCAACAACTCTGAGATGTTAGATTTTATCCTTCTTGCAAGCTAATATGTTAGCCTGGATAAAGGAAAAATATCCTTTTTGTGTCTTCTCAGTTCTGTACTACAACATACTTCATTTTTTAATTTCTGGTCACCTCAGAGGTGAAGGACTGGGACTGAGAGTTCTGACCCTCTAATCACAACATTGGTTCCCTGGCAACCAGCTTCCATCCTATCCTTTACAAAAGTCACCTCATTAACATAAACTCAGGTGTGGTTGAAAGGGGCTTGTTGTAAATAACAAAAGACAAGTTTATTGCTCTTGTCACTTAGGAAGTTCCAAGAGTTTTAGGCAATCTGTGTCAGGAATGAGGATGCAACTAAATATGCATTTCTTTTTATAGATCACGATATGATTGATTGCCACAGTTTCATAGATGTGGCAGACTATTGAAGACTCCTGGGTCAGAGATAGTTGACTGAATTGCCAGCAGCCAGCAGATGCGTCATGTTTGCATTGGTTTTCCTGCCCTCGAAATCTCATGGGATGTTACATATTGTCCTATGTGAATGCTGGATGCTAAGGACATCTTATAGTTTGAGCACTGAGCAGCTCCAGGATTTAGTGACCATGTTAGTCAGCAAGAGAAAGAAAATTTGCTAGAGAGAGACAGTAGTAAGTAGTAAGTAGGTGGTGCTCTGCTATAAAAACGAAGGAGAGAGTATTCAATTTTGTTTAAGTGTCTGATAAAATGAGTTATTTAAAAATGTTCACTGAATAGAGCACAACAGAATGAATTGGTGAACTTAGAAGTTTTTTGGTGGAATGATGGGAATAGGGATTCTCTATATATATATAATATATATAATAGGGATTATATATATATATATATATATATATATATATATATATATATATATATATAGAACTTCAAGAGACAACGAGGAAATCTGATATATTGTTACACAGATTTACAAACTGAGAAAATAAGAATTAGAAAGTTTAAATTAATTTTCTAGGTACATACTACTAGTAAATCACACACACACACACACACACACACACACACACACACACACACCCTAAATGTTTGTCTGACTTTTATTCTATTATTTTAAATATCAATATTAAAAATCTTTACTCACTTTTATGTGGCAAGCATAGTCCTAAGCTCTTCTCACATGTATCTTACTTTTCAGTGCAAAACAACTAAGAGGTAGTTATTATCATTATCCCAGTTAAAGATAAAAGGGGAGAATAAAAATAATTGACTCAAGGTCACATAGCCAGTGAGAACTTGAACTCAGGAAGCCTAATTGTGAGTGCTTGTTCTTATTTACTTTGTTGTACTCTCTCTTCCTACTTATGCATATTGCCTTTACAGCCTCTTAGTGTATGTCAGTTGCTTGCTTCTCTGTTTATCAAATGTCTTTCAAAAGGCTTCTTTGAACCTTGCTAGTTCCTGGGAACTTCATCCAAATCCATGCTTGAAGCAAGACACTCTTTCCATCATGATAGTCCTAGTCTTGGAACATTTTACTTTATAAGACATTTTTAAAATAAGACACAGGAGATTTGTACCACTGGAAAGTTTTTCTATAGCTCTTTTACTCTGTAACCAGAACAATATTAACAATTAAATTATTCCATATTATTCTGCTTTCCTCTACATCTGTATACTTTTTAGAGGCACTTGGTATCAACAAGGTGATTCAGTTCATTACCACTTTGGGGTCAAAACTTTTGACCTTGCAGAGAGTCAATCTTATCTTTCTTACTTCTATCACGATGCTTTAATAAGTAGATATCCCTATGTTCTTCAAATATAATGTTAAAATTTTAGACAGAATATTTGAACACTGGTTTTCATCCTTTCTTTCTTCTTTTTTTTCCTCTTCTTTTTATTTCTATCCTTTGCATAGCCTAGTTTAGTGTGAGGGCTGGATATTTTGCAGGCTTTTCTTGTTTGTTCATTTGTTTATATACCACAGGAATCCAACCTAAGAATGTTATCATGGAAGGACGGCAAGACACAGAGACTCAGAAAATTGCTGAAATCTGTTTTATGTGGTGATGCCTGTGTCCACATGCCACACTCACATGTGTGTGTGCGCGCGCGCACACACACACACACACACACACACACACACAGGCCCAGAAGAGGCTCTTCTGGTTGGGAAGCCATCTTTTCAAAGGCCTTCCGTGATTCTTAAATAGCTTGTCAGCTCTTCAGTTCCCTTTTCTCCAGCCCACTCATTCCTAAGTTTGGAAACATCAATCTAGTCTCAGAAATCTAGTCGTAATTCTTTTCACAATGTTCCTTTCTTATAACTAGTTCAAAAATGTAAAAATTAAAATCTAATAATTGCCAATCATTTCTCTTGACATCTACTACGACACTTTTCTATTGATATGTCAGAACTCATGACATGGAGCTCAAATGAGGGAAATCAGTAGATTTAAGTAAAGTTCTCAAAAACTACACCACGATTAATACTTCTCATATCATATGCCATATTCTCATTCCTTTTATGAAAACTATGCCAAATCCAGCTTATATAATTAGCAGAGATATAGAGCAGTAGAAGACAAGCTTGGCTAAAATGTTAAAGAATTTAAGATCTTAACAGTAGTTTAAATATTTGACAATAGTTTAAAGCTGTGACAACACATGAACAACAGAAAATGAATGCAAAGAGCAATCAGAGAAGAACTAGTTATACCTAATAGGGCAGAATGTTACAGAATTATGCCTTCCCACATCAAATGAATAAGAAAGATAACACCCAAATATCTCCTGCAGTAGCACCTAAGACGTATATAGCTCTAAAGTCTGAAATCAACAACCAGATGCTTAAAGATTTGGAGACACAATAAACCACTGCCAAAAGTGAGATAATATAGTCTGAAAATTAATTTATAGAATTTTATATAATTATTTTTAATATTTAATAAGTCCTTAAAAAGATGGCAGAGTCCCTAAATATTCATGAAATATCCAGCATGATTTTCTTACAATGAGTATTGCTCAACAAGTACATGGTACGTATATTTTTCAGTCCAACCAACTGGCTAAAAGAATAAAAGGAAGTTATTTATTCACATAATTGAAAAATTCAAAAATAGAGAAGGCTACAAACAAGGCTTTATTTCAACATTCAGTGATATCATCATTTCCACATGGCAGGAGAGACAGACTTTCTTTCATTAAATAGTTAATGGAGAAATAGATTTCACACACACACACACACCACACACACACACACACACACAATCCTGAGCTTTTCCCTGCAATAGGAGGATTGTGTGCACTGAAAGTTTTAGTTAGTTGTGTAGTCCAGAGCTGAATGAATCACTGTGAAAGTGGTATGAGATAACATAATTTTTATAAGCTAATCAGGTCCACCGTTAATGCCAAGGGTGTTGTTATTCCCCCCTATGTTTTCAGCATACTCAGGCAAGGAAGGAATAATTTTTAGAAAGCAAAAATAAGCTTTGAAGATGGACAAATAAAAAATCCTAATTACAAAATAATAATGTAGGGAACATTTTAATTATAATTCTGATTGATAGCAAGGTTGTTTTTGTTAATATTAACAATTTTTGAGAATAGCTTTTAGTCTTTGTCCTTTCTGATTTTATTCTTTGCCTTATGTGTAAATATGCATAGGTAGCATTTGGTCATTTGGTAGAGGTAATAAGATTGCTGACTAGCTACAGAACCTTTGCTAAGCAGGTCTGCGAGTGCCAGATATCGATCTAACAATATACTGGCTCAAATCCATTTTAATTTGCTTTTCCATTTTTATCTTCCTATGGGGGGCTACATTTCTGCCTAGTATGCTAGAAAATAAACTTATTGTTAATTATAGTGCTTGTATTTTTCCATACAGCTAGCAAGGGCAGCACCGACATTAAATTTTGCTGTATCAAATAATGTCAATATAGAAAATTAATATGATTAGATTTTTATACATGAGTCGTACCCTTGTCATTTATCTCATCTCAGAGGAGACTAAAAAATAGCTATATTCTATAGTCTAGAACACAGCAATTCAAGATGGTCTTGAATAGCTGTTTTATATTACAGCACATTCAATGTTACACAAGCACGATGCTAGTGTTGAGTTTGGGAGTGAGAAAATGTGACATATAATTATGGTACATGACTCTATAGACTTAAATTGAAAAAATCTTTAAAAATTGTGGAATAATATTTTTATTTCCATTATTATTAAACTAAAAATAAAAGTCACTGTATATTAATGTATTAACCACAGTTGAGAATCACTGTAAATTTGAGAGTCATCAAATTTTGAGTTGCATACTCCTCCAATATACTAAACAACAGATATTGCATTTTAAGATTATTGCTGGGAAAATGGAAACTCCTGCTGAATTTGACTTATACCAAACTTACTATTAACTTAGCCATGTCTGTGTGACCTCTCAGAAACTGCAGGTAATATATAGCAGAAATTTTCTAATTTTCCAAGATAGAATGTTAAGCAGTTAACAGATAGTCACCAGTGTTAAGAGATAAACAAAAGACATTGTTAATTTTAATTTCTTCCAGGAATATAATAGTTGTTACCCTTATGCAAAGATGTCAGCTTAATCTATTTATCAACATACTATAAAAATATTATTTTTAGTAATGCTTCAGAATACATAATATTATGCTGAATTTAGTAAAGAATGTTACCTTCAAACATGACAGATCACTTAAGAGTTTGTAATAAAAATTATGAGGCACATTTATACTTGTTCATTGTCATATGACCGCTGTCAAATAACAATGATATTTTATAAAATGTAATTGATTGAAAAATAATTTAAATATGGTAAATGAAGGTAGGTCATTTTGATGAATTGAAGAACAATTTTAACAAAGATCATAGTTACGTGCTACTTAGTCATTTTCTAAAAAGCATTGTTTTAACATTTTTCATTTTTTTTTTTAGTTTCTTAAGGAAGGGAAGTAAAGTTGATACAGATTATTCCATTATAGTCTTCTTTTATTAACTTACAAAATGTTTGAGGTTTACTCACAAAAGCTGTCAATTAACACTTAATCAAAACCACACTCTAAAATATGTTATTTAAATGAAAACCACAGAAATCCTGGATTACTTTTTCCAATTCCTACCATGCAGTTAATAAAATATATTAAAATAAATCTCCTCTAGCCAATTCAAACCCAAAGATAATGTAATATACTTCCTTCAACATTTCTAACTTAACAGAGCAATTTCATTAGAGAAGTAAGCCTAAAAGCCAGCTTCAAAGAGTGTGACTTGAGTGAAAAAGTGAACTCTAAAAAGTATCTTTTAAAAAGTTTGCATGTGTTCCCACTTCAAATTTTAGATATGCATATATGTATACAATTTCTTCTTCTGTTTCCAAGACATTCTGGTATTCACAATTTCGGTAACAAATCTGAACAAGTTGATCTGTAGTGATTTCTCTCCTGTCCCCTCACACACACGCACATGCACATGTACTAACATACACATGAGGTAGAGAGAGAGAGACAGACAGGAAATCACTTTATTTTACTCTTTAATTTTGTATTGACCAGATAATTCTGATCATGCTTTTCCTATTAGAATGTATATTCTTTAGAACAGAAGTAACATATTTGTATATTTACTGTAGTCCAAGAAACACATTTTTACCCAGGTGCTTTTCAGATACATGTGTTCAATTAAAGTTTATAATGGGGCTATCAGTGTTTGCTAAATCCCTTTGTCATCATGCCAGCAGAGATTTGCTTTGAATTCCTGAGGCTCCCTGCTGCTTCAGGTGGACAGAGACCCCACACGACCTTCAGCATTATTCCTCATGGCATGCTGCAATTTTACCATTGAAAGATCAAAGTCATCTTGTCCATCTTTGTTTTGCATAAGGATAATTTCAGCTAACAAAAAGTCTTTTTGGTACTTCATTCAAATGGAGCTGAGGTGGATTCACCCCATATTTTCAGCAGATTTGCCCAGTTATTAAATCCTAGATTAATAATTAATTAAGTCCCTTGTTGTTTATAGTTAGACAAAACAATCACTCTTGTATATTTATGTCATACTACTTTTTAACATTCAGTATTACATTAAGATTTAGGTTTCCATATGATCGATAGAGTTATATTGGATCTTTGTTTTATGTACTTTCTAAGATGTAACTTACATATGCATGTACTTGTTACATGCATAGATAAGATTATAAAATGCATTATGTCCAGTAACATTATGTCCAGTACTTACAGAGAATTATCTAGGTCTCTGGTCTCTGGATATAGATGTAAATAAAGTTCTTTAAATGCATAAATTAAAAATAATTGCATATTTTCTTTTTTTTTATTGATAATACTGCTCAATTCAAGAAGTGATGGCATAGCCAGGCAGGTATAGGAAAACATATAATGGATAGGGTGGTGCCACCAATGACTTAGCTTGAGGTGATGATAAGAAGGAAGTGTATTTACTATGGAGAGTGTTATAGGAAGCTTTCGCCTCTTGCTTCCTGATGTTATTTCTATAAATCATTAGTTCTCTGTACTGGGAACACTCTAACACAGAAGATGAGAACTCTCACATTCCTTTGACTTGTTGCCAGGCTCAAACTGTGATGGCTAACCTTTTTATTTCTAGATGGCCTGCAGAAAAGATCTCTTGCTGATTTCCGATATTATGATTTTTTTTTCCACAATAAGAATGCTAGTAGAATAGGTGGGAATATATTGAAATAAAATTCTGTTCTCATTTCTTCCCCTCTAGGTATTTTCCAACTGTGGCAAGTTTCACTGTGGTTGCCGATAAAAATAAAATCTATACTCCCTTCTCTAAGCCAGTAAGGGGTCAAGATATTAAATTGAGACATAGTAGAAGTTTTTAGTCACACTATCACCATATTGACTGAGGCTTGGCCTGTCTTCCTTGCCTCCACCATCACACACATACACATTACAATTCAAATACTTCTTTCAGAACTCTGAATCCCCTTTCTATCATTGATTTTTTTCCATAGGAATTTTCATATGCTATCATACTAGATAATGTATTACGTTACTTTCTATTTGCCAATCTCTCTTCTAATATCATAGTTTTTTGTTTTTGTTCACTAATGTGCCTAGAATGTTGTCTGGCACATAATAAATATTTGTCAAATAGAATAAACAATTTGATAAAAAATAACTTCTGTTTATCTGTAAAAAAAAAAACTTTGGTGTCTCCTTTTACACTCTCCAAATGGAACAGAGTCAAGAACTCTTATGTCACTTAATTATGAGGAGAGGACTATGGTAAAATGTAATAGAATGGGTACTCGGAAGTGTAGCCTAAGAGCCACATCGTATCTTGATGCAACTTAATAGGAAAGTCGCTTAACATCTCCATGCCAGATTTTCTTTGTATGACACTTTATCTCACAAATTTAATTCAGTTATCAGAATATAATGTGGATAAACTATTTAAGTGAATATTGTACTACTGTACTTATCAGTTCTTGTTATCATGAGAGATATCTTATTGCTTCTCACAGAGAATGAATAGGGACCAACAGCACAATAAGACTATAGTGTCATTGATTTTTTTACTATTATGATTATTTTTTGATTTGAAGACAATCACATGACAGCATAATTAATCTTTTAATAGGAATTATTTTCTCCTAATTGACATCAAAGTTATTGCACTCTGAAAACTGTTATGAATTATCTTACAACTCAGTAAACTAAAAAGAAGGATTTTCTCTGTTTCTTCTTTCTCTTAGATTGTGTTTTCTGTCCACATTCTTCCCCAGAGGATATTAAATCTAAGTTGGCAACAGAAGTATTGACAGACTGTGTGATTAGTACTGGGTTCCTGAACTGTCAATTTCACTTGGGAATAGTAATGTGTAGAAATTTATATTGAGTGTAAACTGCAGAAATCCTTATATTTAGTTCTGACTTTTAGTTATGCTTTCTAAATTTTGTAGATGTGAGGCTCATGATGTAATAGTTTAATGTATTCTGTGATTCACTGCAACTTTGGAAAAATAAGTCATGAGAGCCTTTGAGTTGGAAACTTATACTTGAAAGTTTTCAGGAAGTTAGTAGAAGATCTTGTAGTAGAATATGACAGGCTTGTATCAATTATATCAAGAACTGAGATACACACAAGTTTTGATTGGTAAGACATATGAAAGGAGAGATAATATAACAATTAAATTCTATTTACAAAATTAAAGTGAGTAAACTCATTTTATTGAGATTTATTTTTCTCTAGTAACAGAATATTCAGGAAATGTCCTTGACCATGAGAAGTAGATTTTATCCTTAATATTGTGACATACTAAATTACTGCCAATAAAATATTTTCTATTATACAGAAATCACTTTATAACCCTGTCTAGTGAGCATGGGTGAACAAAAGGGGAAAAAATAATATACTTTCAGGTGGAAAATAGAATAATGTCTTTTTGACAATGGGAGTTTATTAAAAGCAACTCCTTGAGATGGAAAATGTGTATTTTGAGCCTTATTTTTAAATGCTTCAACTTTTCAAAAAGAAGCAAGGGTGGAGAGGGTATAAGTGGTGAAGAATGAGCATCTTCTTAGGCCAAGATCTAGGTACTTAGGTAAGGATTAAATTCACACTGCCAAAAAGAAGATACCTAATTCTGATGCTGTAATTTTTTCTTTTTTTTATAGTTAAAGAGAAAACCACAGACCCCAAAATGGTGTCACTTAGGCTAAAGTCCTTGAAACCAAATCTAGATTTAATACCTGACCTAATTGCTGTTTCCATCTCTCCCAAAACAATAACCTTAACTGACTAGTCTGTAATTTTCTGGTCAACACCAATGGGTTAATCTGTCACACTGGTATTCTCCACACACCCTACCCCAAAGTAAGAGGCAAAATGCATGATAAAAACCCTTGCTGTTTCCTTTCCTCAAAAAAGGTCTTATTTTGTTAATAGTTTTGTTGTCTCACCCCCTTCCTATGGAAATTGTCCATTTCATACAAACCCTCATAGCATCCACCTAATTGCTAGGTAGGATGTTACCAGATTCATGAATCACTTAATAAAACCAATTAGATCTTTAAATTTACTCAGTTGAAATTTATTTCTTAATACTATACTTTGTGTTTCTCTTTTGAAATCCCCCATTTGTTCTTGTACAGCATCTTTTTTCCCGGTTAGCTCCTCTAACATATTTCACAATGTAATTTTTAAGTCATTATCCACTAATCTCAACTTCATTGTTATCTGTCTCCTTTGTTGACCTCATTTTTTTCTTTTGTCCATCGATTATGTGTTGCATTGTTGTTGTTTTACTTTGTTTTTGTATTCTAGAAATTTTGTATAATGCAAGAGTAGCAACTAACGTAAATAAGTTTTATCCCCAAAAAAGGCTGCTGCTCCTGTGAGGGAAATATCAATCATATGGAAAAGAGCATATCATGGTATCTAGTAGGAAGAGTCCTAGGACGGTCACCATGACTCTCTCAGTGCACAGGCTGTGCATGGTCTCCTCCCCTCGAATGTGGGTGAGACAGTGAATGTGATTATGATGGGGAAACCACTCCTGTGGTTAGCTTACATTATATGGTGAAAGGGAAGGCTTTTTGTAGGTGTACTTAACATGACAAAAGAGTTGATTTTTAAATAATCAAAGGGGAGATTATCCTAGGTGTGTTTGATTTATTCAGATAGGACTGCTTTAAAATGGTTCAAGATTCTAAGGGAAAGATATTGTCTTTCTCCCTTTGATGAAGTATCCTCCACTTTGTGGGAGGCCTCTGGTTGCTGACAGCAGCCAGGTGTCCATCCGTCAAAAACAAAAACAAAAACAAAAACAAAAACAAAAACAGAGACCTCAGTTTTATAAGCACAAGGGACTGAATTCTGTCAAAAACCTTGTGAAGCCTTGACCAACAGCTTGATTGCAGCCTTGTGAGACCCTGAGCAGAGGACTCAACTAACCGAAACCCTATCCTACAAATACTTAGAGATAATCCTGCCATGTCCCTTAAAGCTGCTAAACTGTGATAATGTGTTCAACAGTGATAGAAAACTAATACACGGCATTTGTTGGGACCTTAACTTTATTTCACCATGGCTTACATGTTCTGGGAGTAGGATCAGGACTTTTTCAACCCCAAAACCAGATTTCTTAGCTATGAGACCTGTCTGCTTTTAACTTGCTACAGTGGTCGCTTTGCTCCCCAGCTCTGTCCTTGGCTTTCTTTACCTCTGGAAATTCTATCCTCTCATCATTTTGCCATGTCTAAGACCCTGCATACCTTGGAGAGCACTCACAGTGACTTTGCCACTGCTTTATAATTGTTTACCTCAGGGGTGTTTCTCCTAACACTTCTATTCTGACTACAGCTTTTGCTAGGCTAGAGTAGCTGTGTATTCAGAAATGACCCTGCACGCTTTGCAGGTGATTTCTGTCTTCATTCTCTCTAGTCTGTTAAGGATCACTGTGGTGCAGTTCTGATAGAACCCAGTCACAGCTCTCCTGCCCTGTCCCAAGACTTCAGCTGGTTATTGCCTCACACTAAGGAAAAGTTTTGAATTTGCAAGGGGGATTTCTTTTAGTCATTTTGTCCTGCCTCGAGTCATTGGCATACAATACATCACCACCATACACTATATCAGTGTTTCTCAATTTTTTTAGACTTTTTTTTCCTAAAAGTTACCCATAAAATGTTAATGCCACAGATAAACTGCATACAGTGTGTATCTGTGTTTTATACAAAAGAAGAGTAAGATTGTTTCGCCTGCCTAAGAAATGATAAGTATAAAGAATTATATGTATAGGATTTTTAAGTTATGACAAATTAGAAAGGTTCAAAATAGTGAATGTTGTCAATATAAAGAGGGTATTTGTATTACAAATCTTAACTTTGTTATATCTTATGAAAATGTTATTGAAACATTAAACATTTGAGGCTGACTCTAACTGTAAAAATAACAGCAGAGAGGATCCATTTTATGAAAATAAGTTTAAAATGTAACAAGGAAGCTGAGTGGACATTTAGTGAACAGGTCAGCACTCTTACAATGGAAAAAAAATTTAATTTAATTCCATCATTCTTTTTTTAATGCATTCATACATATAAAAAAATCAGGCAAGGTGGCAGATATTCTGATTTCAAAGATTTACAAGTACGTTCAAAGAGATGGCAATTTAATGTTTTAGAAACACGAATTATTGTATAATATAATGCTAGCATCAATTGTTAAGAGGTCAAAAAAGGGAATAAGTGAGTTGAAAATTTAAGTAGAACATCACAGAGGAAGATATTGGATTTATACTATACAGAATTACAAGAGTTTTTCCAGATAAAGAATCTAAAAAGGTAGATATTAAATCACAGCAAGAGTTCAGAAAATATCTTAATTTCTTCTCATTTAAATTTTGAAGTGATTTATAAGGGAAAATAACTTAGGGATAATGCTATACCATCACCATAGTATGTTCAATACATTGGGAGAAAACTGAAAAGAAAAGAGTTTATCTTTGTGAACCATGGGCCAAACTCAGTTATGGAATGAAATAATAGACTTGAACAGAATTTCATTCTACTGGGATGAGTCCAGTAAAAATTTGAGAACAATTTCTGGGAATTGAGCCCAATTCAATCAGTGTTGGTTTACAAATATCATCAGATCCCAGAATTCCAAAAGAAGTTGGTAGATACTAGGAGGTTTTTATATGTAAGGAAAGTGGGCACTGAATTGGCAAAAGTGTACTTCTCATGGTATGGCAAACCTCTGTATATGTCAGCAATAGCTGTCTAAACCAGGGGAGGGATTTGGGAAAGCCGAAACACTCTCCTTCTATCTACAAATATATTTTGTAGCTATATCCTTTTATCTTTTACTTGTGTCTATTGATATTTTTAAAATCAATCACATTCATTACTTCAATTAGTATGTATAAATACAGATACACTTTATTTTCCAACTTATAGTGAATCTTAAGGGATTAAATATAGAAAGAAATTAAATATCTTCTAGGAACAATTACTGATGTCAGAAAACATTCAAGATTTCTGATTGTTTGACTACAAATTTTTATAGTCTTTTGAGAGGTTTTTCTCATCATGTGGATTGTAGCTGGAGAAGGTAGTTCTGTTCTTAGAAAATGCATTCACATATCCCAGAAACTAATATGTGTCTAAAAACTTTAAAAGTGCATTTTACATAAATGAATTACATTTGTTATGTTTAAATTTAAATTTACTTACTTCAATTTGTATATATATATATATATATATAACATATAGAATATATATATAGAATATATAAAAATGATAGCATAATACATGTATGAATGAAAATATTCTATTATTCGACAACTCTTGGTCAACTATTATTCAAGGTTTTATATTTTTAAATGTTTGATGCATATTGTCAACTAAAATTTTTTTCTCTACAGCACAATACTAAATATTAATTTGTGACTGTTTCCTCGATTGTTATTCTCTAAGTTAATTTGCACAAAAATAATATCCTATGAAATAGTTTATGAAGCTGTTTTGATGCAGTAACTAATCAGGCTATAACATAACTCTGAATCTTATCTGTAGCGATCTGAGTGTGCTGTAGTATTATTTTTCACTTTTCAAAAAAATGATTTCTTAAAATTAACATATACATTAATATAACATACACATGAACACTTTACACATTTACATATAAATATTATTTAGCATATTTATAAAGTAGCTTCTATCTATTCACTCAGCTATGATCACTTGTAAGTTAACTGGAAAATTTATTTATGGTTCTCAGGTGAATGAAATTAAGCTCTTAGTCTAAGTTTATGCTGAAAACCTTCTGTACTTGGTTGCTAGACATTTAGGTAATTTATATGTAAACTCCAGAGCTTATTTGTAGTTCTCATGTGAACATAGTTAAAATTTACCTTGAAATTAATCCCCAAATATTTTTAAACTTAGGTATTGGGTATTTTCATGTAATTTTTAGTAATGTTTTATTATATTGTTAATTATCTAATGTTTATTATATTAGCTATCAATATCAAGACTGGTTGATTTAATACTACTACACTTTGGAGAGACTTCTTCACAAAGTAGCAGCACAATCGTATGTCTCCATTTGCCAGTAAGAGTTTGTAATTTGAACACTCCAAACTTTAGAATTACTCATACACTCTCACATGACATTTTAGCTATTAAAATCCACTACATATAAAAAACAGCAAACCAGCTCTTAGAAATTCTCTCAAAAGTAAATCATTAAGGTTTCTCATCTCTAACTTAAACTCTGTTTTGCGTTCAGAAACTTAAAGTACATAAGTAAGTAAGGTGTTAGAATAACAAGTTGTTCTGATCTGGATGATACATGATTCTCTAGACAGTTAATTTATATAAATATATATAGGAAATCACGGTTGTCTTAACTGATCTATAACTACTTGGAGCCCCTGCGGTTAATACCAGCATATATTTCACGACTCCCCAGTAGCTTACAACCAAAGTCTACGACTACATATCCTGGAGATTCACTACATAGTCCTATCCTATTCTTAGAGAAGACTTTTATATCACCAAATCCCAGGACATTTTTCCTAAATTTTGAGAGTTACAAATCTCAGCAGCACAGATGCCTTGCCACTTCAATAAAATAACTGTGTATTATTATTCCCCTGTGAGATTTGCTAGTTACTCATTCACAGCAGAATCTGGGAATGGCTTTGGAAACAAAATGATACTACTTGCATCCTTAAATTTAAGAATTAGGATCAGAGATTGTAGGAAATTTATGACTATGTAGCCTTAGCAGAAAATATCCCAACATCTTTCCTGACTCTCATTCTTGGATAAACACTGGTGCCCTAGATAAGGATATGATGAAACTGATGAACTTTAATTTAGAAACATTAGTTCAAATCTAGTAGAGAGCACATTTAATTGAGCATAGTAAAAGAGAGGAGATTTAGAGTGGGGGAATAAGATTATATTCAATTTTACTAATGCATATATGTGAAGATCGGTATTTACTAGAAATGGGGTGCAATTGATTCTGAGAATAAAACATTTATTTCCAATTCCTAGGAAAAGACTATAGCTTTTTCTGTAGTGATGGTAAGAAGTACACCAAAAAACAGGTTTTAAACATATTTCATTGATCAATGATAACCAAATTCAACTTGATTTATTATCCCCAGAATAGGTAGCCAGCAATGCATGAAACTGACATGGAAATGGTGAATCCTAGCATGATTAGCCATTTTTTCATGTCAAGTGTTTAACACTTTCTCTCCAAACCATACACAGAACTTGTTCAATATTTTCTTAAAACATATTTCTCAAATATCTTTATTTCTCTCACAATATCTTCTGCAATATTTTATACAAAAAAAAAAAAAAAGCCAACAAAGACTCCACTAGTCACCAGAATTTGAGTTATTTAATGAAGAGGAGGAAATCACACTACAAAGCATGTTAATTACAATAATAATAATGATAATAATAATCCCTTTATCAGTCATTTGAAATACTTTGACCATCTCAGTTACTATTTTTCTCCATCATTCATAGTTATTTTAACCATTTAATGTGTGTTTATAGAGATTTCTAATAGAGAGAATAAATTTTTTAAGGCTAAATACATTTCTTTTTCTGTCTAATTGGTTTCTGCAGTATTACCTCAAATCTGGCTTTATCTCAGTTTCCAGAATACTTTTTTAGCCTGACGTTTCTTGGTTATATAATATTCATTTTCACTTCATTATATCAGTTAATTTGCAACCTGTTGTTACATCATATAACTGTGTCAGAGATTAAGTTTATTTTTGACACATTATTAATCAGTTAAAATTATAGTTTCACTTTCCATTTTTTCCAATAGAAATAAACTTTTTCAATGTACTGCAAATTCCAAATGACCAGGACTGTGACTGAGGCCATTGCTCAGTCATTAACACATTATCTCATGTTTGTGAACATAACCATATTCCAGATACATAGTACAAATTTTAACATTCACAGGCTTCGAGTTGTCATTATTTAACACCACCTATTCTCCTCACAATTTTAGATGACACAGTGATGTCCCTTCATTTGTTCAATGTCAACCAGCTGCACAGCAAGGAGAATAAATGCTCACTATATCTAGAGTAACTAGGCCATTAAAAATAACAAAATAGAGATTTTTAGTAAAAACCCAATTATTTACCTTAATTTTTCCACAGAATCAGTCTAAATTTTGTTCTCTACCACATGCAGTCCCCGATCTCTACTGACTTGAGATTTAAAATTAATTTCAGTATTCAATAGTCATTTCTGGATGAAGACATGTTTACTTTCAATGTTATTCATGGTCTGATACTTTTTAAAAAGTCAATATTTAGTAAGTTCTCAATTTAGTGTCATATTTTCTCTCCATGCTATTTCCAGGCAATGTCTGCATCCTATAAGAGTGTGTCCTTTTACTTCTCTTTTTGTCTGTTTGTTGTTTAGCAAGGCCGATTTTTTTTTCCTCCCATGCTGTCAATCCTCAGGACCATCATTTTGCCTGATTTCATACTTTAAGACTAAAGTTTAACCTCCAAAAGCATTTGGCAATTTGGGGCTAGGGCTGATCAAGTTATCCTATTATGTCATTGTTATTAAATGTTAATGAAAACCATGCCTTTTGGGAAATGTTCGTACCCAGGAATATGTGTTCAGTAAGACTGTCAGTTTAATATATTCTACTCTTAAATGCATCTCAGTCTTATTGTGCCATGGATTTTACATTAATGCTTCTTGTGTCTTTTCAAAAGTGAATAATCTGCAATATTCAGTACACCAAGTTTCATTCAAATCCACTCAAGGATGACTAGGTTCCATATCTTATTTCCTTAAATGAATGTTGTTGGCATTCACATTTCACAAAGGTGTGTATACAGCTGTAATATAAGTGAGCAGATAGCTATATCTATTTTATATCATACACAGGATGTCATTTTAGCACTATGTCAACTTAATTTATGCCCTTAGCGCATGCAGAAGCTTGTCATTTAGGCTTTTTATGCCTTATCCTATTTATTGGTGATAGTTCTCTCTGGGCATGTAAAAAATAAACAGAATGAAAACAGTTTATAAACTGCATACTAATGATAGCTGTAATCTATAATTTGAGTCATCTAAAAATGTTCTGTCACTTATTTTCACCAGTTTACCAACAAGGGGTCTTTAGAGAGAGTGAGTTTGCAGATCAGCAAGGATAAAACCTTCTTTCCTCAGAGATACAAGTCAAGACGTCTCTCAATACTGGTCATTAGTCAGCACTAGACCTGAAAGAGATAGCTTGGAATTTTATTCTTTGCTGTAAATCATTTATGTAAAAATAATTACCTCCCATTTTAAAAGTCAAGTTTACTTAAAATCTCCTTTGCTGTCTTTCTGCTATACTATTTTATTTATTAAAGTTATGACCCTCACACAACTTTCTCCCCATAATCAGCATTTCCAATTCTACAGGATAATGTTTGTTTACAAAATTTGACAGGTAAAATAATCAAGAGACAGTCCCTACCACTTTGTAATGGCGCCATATTCATGATTAGCCCTAATTCAGTTAACATGTGATGAACTTAGATGCTGCCTAAAAATACATTAAGAATATGCACAATTAAATTCCATGATGGCAAGTTGTAGCTTAATGCTTGATATCTTTAGGGAATAATTCTCCATGGGTCTCATATTTCTGCACCTTTTGAGCGCAGAGGCATCACCAGCCATGTATTTTGGATTAAATTCTTTGTTTTTATAGTAAATAGACATTGAAATTGGAGATAGTGTCCTCCTTAGGTGGAAGCTGGTTTGTTTGTTATACCATAAAATAAAGAAGATATCTCCTCTAGGGAAAAAGATGGGTTTGCTTGCTACCCTTTAAAAAGATTGAAGTTTCCTAAGCTTGGGGTTCACTTTCTATAGTTCAACCCACTGTATGTGCAGTTGTCATTTGGCTTCCTTTATGTCCCCCTGTGATCATTAGAGCTTAGACAACTGACCTAAGATAATGCTAATATTATGGTTACTGTTATTTATGAGAAATTTTGTACTTTATCCCACACCCGTAAATCATATGTCTTCTACCAGCATCCGTAAAACTTTAACAGGCTAAGTTGTTCATTGATAGGTAGAGGAAAAATAAGACCTAACTAACAGTTCTAGACAAATGTCACCTTCCTTAGGTATATGTAAATTTGATGATAAGCTGAATATCACTGCAACAGGCAAAATTAAACCTCTGTGGGTTGAGAGAAATATACAACTATTTATTTTTGTCCTCTGAAAACTTTCACTTATATTCGATTTAGGGTATATCCATTTAACTAATTATATAAAAACTTTGTTAACCAAAAAAACAAAACAAAACAAAACAAACAAACAAAGAACGAAGGGGGAGGTTAAGGCTGTAATAAAGAATATAAAGCATTTACTTGATCAAAGGAAGGATTGTAATCTGGGAGGTATAGCTTCAGGTATAGATAGATAGATAGATAGATAGATAGATAGATAGATAGATAGATAGATAGATAGACAGATAGATAGATAGATAGATAGATAGATAAATCTGGATATACCATATTTGTTATAAACATCAGAGTAGGAGTCTCATTAGAATCAGAATTGGCAACTGACACACATGTTAACTAAACTATATGGGGAAGTAAGTCTTAATTTGTGATTGGAAACATCTAAAATGTAATTATGAATGTCAAGGGGCTCTAAATTGGAGTCCTGAGGCCAATAGGAAAGTCACACTTATGCACACCTACACCTGGATGAGATGTAGACTTTTGAACTTTTCATGCTTGCTGTAGAAGCACATCCTGAAACTTTCCTCCTTGTTTTCATATGGTCTATCCGTGTTTGTGTGTGTGTGTGTGTGTGTGTATAAAATCTCCATGTAATTTCTTTTTATTTCTCATTTCTTTATATTGATAACAATGAAATGTTTACCTTAGTCAGAGAAATATCTTTTGAGAATTCACCATTCTGAATCTTTATTTTCTGAGGTAGTCTTGGTTATGAAATAAACAAAGCTTGGCGTAAAAGAGTGTTAATTTTAGTGACTACCCACTTTACGCCCCCTGAGACTACTGGTAAATAATCAATAAAATCTGTATACCAGTCATGAGACTTTCTCCAAGTTTTATCATCTACAGTAGATTTTGCTTCTGATTTTTCTCTTGTGAGAAAAAGGACTAGTGACTTCCTTTGTATCAAATGGTCTTTTCAAGGATACTTGAACTGGTAGCAGCCTTGAAAGGGAGTATAGTGCCTTACTCTGTTACAAACGACAGGTTTGTTTACTTTGCAATATAAGAAAAGTGATGTCTCTTTCAGAAGCAAATATCATCCATGTTTACTCAACATTAAAAAAAGATTCAAGTCACATAAATTTAGGGTTTTTTTTTTTCTGTAAAACATTGTCATATGTGTACGTTACATGACTTCTCTGAGTCATTGTGTGGGAATTGGAGCTCAAGAAATGGGCACAAATGCTGAAAATTTGACTATTGCTATTACTGTAATAATGTGTTCTTTGTCTGTGACCCAGGAGTCACACATATTTTGCCAATAACCATAAAATCTATGGCAAGCTAACTTGTTATTGAATAAGTGAAGTGAAGAACTCAGACTCTGCAGTTCTAATACAACTTTAACTCCTTCCTCTCCAATCCCCCTTAAATCCTCTAGGCACTTATGACAAATTTTCTCTGCCATAAAGAATGTAGTTACTTACATCGTTAGAGTAGATTAAAAAAAATACATATATATATATATTATATATATACACATATACATATATATATCACATAGATGCTTTGTCACATCTAGTAAAACAATGTCAGTAAATATTTATTGAATACTAGCAAAAAATGAAATTAATATTATATTTTAAGAAAATAGTAATGGAGCATCATATGATGTAAAGAACTGTATGCTATAGAAATAAAATTTATAATAATAATATCAGAATAATAATAGTTAATATTTATAAATAGCTATGAATCAGACACTATGTTAAAAACAGTTTCTTACTCCTGTTAGCCACCCGTGGATTATCTATTATTATTATACACAAATTTTAGATAAGGAGATTGGTGTTATAATATATTGATTGGTACATACCAAAGGTTAGTAAACTTGATGACAGAAACTTGATTTTAATATAGACATTTCATATTCCAGAACATATCATCTAAACTCTATGCTCTATATTTGAGAAAATAGTAACATATATAAAACACAACTAATAAAGAGGTTACACATAGTCAATTGTCTGCCTTTTTTACATAAAATATAATTTGTTATTTTTCAGGCATATTTGTTTTTACTATGTTTGAGGCGTTTTCAGATAATGTTTTGATAAATAGTTTGAATTCTTGAAAATCATTCATTGTTGATATCAAGTACATATTAAAAATCTTGAGGTGATATTAAATACTTTTATGTCTTCTAGATTCTTATTTTTCTTAATTGATTTATACAAAATATGCTAATAGGGATATTTTTATATATTTAATTTACTAAATGAGATCAATTCACACCGATTTTCATTTTAAAGATAATTGAGTTATTTAAACATATAATTACAGTTAAAAGAGTTTCTGAGCATAAAACGTATTACATATTATATTTTTGCATGTACATATAAATTGCTAGCAAGTAATGGATATTTACACTATTAATCTCTTTTACATTCATATGACATTATTTTTGTCCCTAACTTACATCTAAGTTGATCAGAAACATTTAGAACTTATATTTTGGACCACGTATGCATTTGTTATGTGATTATTTTAGAGTAGAAAATAAATACCTTTCACACTAATGTAATGTGTGAGATAGTATTTTTGACACCAAAACTTAAGGAAGAGATTATAATATTTGAGCATTATCAATAGACTAAATTACAAATCTCAACAGCAAAGAAGTCACACTGCAAAATTTGGCTATAACTCATATACACAGGTATCTTCTGCAGCAATAAGCATACATGATAATGATAGACAAAATGCATCAATAAGCAACATGAAATTGTATAGATTCCTACAATAAAAAGATTGTTTATCATAAGTACATAAATACATAAAAACAAAACCAGATATGACATAATTTTTTGTCCAAAGTATCACAAAAAAGTCAAGCGAATCTAACTTTAGACAATATTTGTGGAAACAAACATATATATTTTATTCATTGAATTGTAAATTGGGAAGATTTCACTCTGGCCCTCAAAAAAGTGGGATAAATGAACCCAGTAGTGCCTTGCCCCTATGTGCCCTCTAATTTTATTACATGTCTGCTTCTTTCTTTCATTCTAATATTACTAACAAGGGGAGGCTTGCACAAACAAGTAGCCATGGACAAAACATGTATCAATTTATTTGTTGTCAAAACTTCCCCACTTGGTCTATCTCTAAAGGCATTGGCTAGTTTTTCTCACTCTTTGCATTTATGAATGTAAATGTTCTCCATTATCTTCTCCCTCAACTTGCTGACAGCATATACTGTAAGTACAACATTTATGTCTGCAAGATTATTTGTCCTGCTTTAAAAGACTTCGTACCAAATATTTAATTGTCATATGTAAATCAATCTTTACTACTTAATGCCAATGGTCTCATTCGAATATACTTTATTACTGTCTTCAATTTATCAGATACTTTCAGGGCACATAAACCATAGAATTCCCTTCATTTACATAATTTTGCTTTAAACTTTGCTGCTGATCCACAATATTCCAGATTTAAAAGGCTAAATGTATTCAGATAGTAAAGTTCTAGTAAGAACTCCAATATGGTTATTATTATTATTATTTTTTAAATGTGGTCACTAAATTTAGTGTTCCTCATTCACTATACATTTGTTATTCTGGTGTTTGTTTCAAGGACATGTCAGATTTATATGGATTCATTTCATAAATATACAAATTCTTGACTGTGGTTTATGTAAGTAGCCAGTACTTCTCTAATTCAACATTAGAACGTTTGACTTCGTAATGTAAAGACCTGGATGAACCTGAGGAGCTCGCACACTGCATCCATCCTATAATCCAAAAACACTTGATGAGAAAAATAATAAATAAATCAGAACATTCTTTCCTGAGTGAATGCATCAGACTTACTTCATTGTATTGAGATGTAGCAAAACAAGGAGGCCGATCCAACAAAACAAATTGTGTTGTGTCCTCTAAAAGCACTGGAAAATTCTGGGTCAGTCTTAGTGCAAAGTTAAACCATGCAGAAAAACATCCTCGACTCAGTACACAGTTCATTGAAGAAGAAATGTTGATGTTAAATGAAAAGCAATGATAAAGTGTACATTTAATGAAATAGGAAAAGAAACATCAGAAACTAAGATCCAAGAAGTTGACGAAAGAACTGAATCTAAAACAGTACGCTAGATTTCAGGACATTTTAAAAGAGAACAAAACCTTCCTTTAATATTTCTACTTTGTCGTGACGCTACAATGTCTTCATGAAGGATGGCTATATATGCCAACTTAAAGTAGGATTATGCATTTAAAGGACTTCTTATCTATGAAGGGTCTTATCTGCAAGCTCATTGATGTGAATTAGAATTTAAATAAACATACTAGACTTAACACGAATTCAATGTTTTTTATGTATGTGTGTATATATATTTGTTTATATAATATATATTAATTGCATTTGTATTTTATACATTAATTATATATTAATATGTACTGTATATAAATAAATATATATTTAGCAAAAGCTTTAATAACAGCATTGTGAAATAACTCTTGTTCTAAAAAAGAACTTATCAAAGCATACGATTCAATAGTTTTAGTATATTTATAGAGTTATCCAACCATTAGCACATCTAATTTTTGAAAAAAATTTTTTTTCCAAAAACCCTTTTCCCATGAGAACTTATCCCTATGGTCCTTCTTACTAGCACTGTTATTTTCTGTTTGTTTTCATTGTAGCCATCCTAGTGGGTATAAACTAGTATCTCACTATAGGTTTGATTTGCTTTTCTCTGATGGGTAATAATGTTAAACATTTTTGTATATACTTAATTTTTGTTTGCGTATTTCTTTTGAGAAATGTCTATTTAGATCCTTTGCTTATTATTAACTGAATTATTTGTCTTTGTTTTTGCTATCAAGTTATAAGTTCTGTATTGATTCTAGATATAAATCCCTTATCAGACATATTATTTGTAAATATTTCTCCCATTCTTTGGTTTGAGGTTTCACTTGCTTTAGAGTGTCCTTTAAGGCAAAATTTGTAAAATTTAATAAAATCCAATTTATCCATGTTTTTTCTTTTGTCACCCTCCCAGACCACACCTATGTGTTTCTCATTTTGGCCGGTTCTATTTTTATTCTTTCAATACAATAAAACTATAACCTAAAGTATAGCAATTTCATGAGTTCTGTAAATTGTTCAAGAATATTACTGGGCTTGAAGTATTTCGATTAGTATATTTATATATGCAATTCTTCCAAGAGCAACTATTCTCAGTTTTTGTTTATCTGGTAATGCCTTTGTTTTTCTCTCATTAATGAAATGTTATTTTGCTGGATAAAAGATTTTTGATTGACATTCTTTTCTCTTTCAGTGCTTCAAATATTTCATCTCACTGGCATCTGGCCTCCATGGTTTTCTGGTGAGGAGTTACCTGATAATCTTATTGAACATCAATTGTAAGTAATAAATCATTTTATCTTACTGCTTTTAAGATTTTCTCTTGAATTTCAGCTTTTGATAGTTTAAACAAAAATGGGTTTAGTATAGCTATCTTTAAGTTTATTCTAATTGGAATCTGTTGAGAGCCATGAATATATAAATTCAGGTTTTTCATAAAATTTGAGTATCTTTTGGCCAATATTTAAATATTCTGATCCTCTCTCACTCTCCTCTCTTTCTGGGATCCATTGTGCATACGTTGATATGCTGTCAGTATGTTGGATTGTCTTCATTTTTTTTTCTTTCTGGTATTTAAACTGGTTAATGTCAATAGACCTATCATCATACCAATTCCTTCTGCTTACTCAAATTTTGTTTCACCCTTCTAGTGAGTTTTTCATTTGTTATATTTTTAAACGCCACACATTTTATGTTTTTTTTTTTTTTTTACTATTTTCTATCTCTTTATTTTTACTTTCTTTTTAGTAAGATAGAATTCTCATTCATTTATTTGCTTCTTTAGATGGGGTTTCCTTTAGTTCTTTGAAAATACTTATAACATTTAGAGTTTATCTCTTAAGTCCAACTTTTGGGCTTTCTCAGAGAAAGAGTTTCTATTGACTGTTTTTTCTTCTGTGTATGAGGCATATATTCTTTGCATGCCTTATAAGATTTAGTTGAAAGATATTTTCAAAATAAAATATGACAACTCTGGAAACCTCTTCATCACAATAAAATGTATAGTTGTAATAGTGATTTGTTTAGAGACTTTCTTAGGCTAGATCTCTAAACAGTGCTTTATTGTTGTGTAAAGCCACTAGAGTTTCTGCTCTGTTAGGATAGTGGTCATCTAATGATTGGATAGAGATTTCTCTCAAGATCTTGAACTAATAAGTATGCCACCCATACCTGAACAGCTTGTGTGTGCCTTGGGACATACTTTTAATGCTCTGGTATTCCATATCTCTGCTTTAGTCTTTAGTTCCTACTTGCATAGAGCCACAAGGTTAGCCAAGAGTATAAAATTAAAACATTCTAGGTCTTCCTTGGGTATTTGCACATTCTTGTACATGCATATATTCTAGGTCCCAAGAAAAGGGTCAGAGCATTTCAGTACTGCCTGTGGTTGTATGATTTCCCAGATTTGTTTCCCTTTTACATTTTTGGTTAGCTTCTTGTTTGTGCCAACTGGTAGCACAGTTTCAAGTAATATGATGCTTAACAATAGTCACAATTTATTTGACAAACCACTGGGGGATTGGCTTTTCTTATCGACCCCTGTTTCAGGTAATTGACAATTAGCCCTATAAAAGGGACTTTGTCAGAAAGCAATCATACAGATCAAATATTGAGATTCCTCTGTCATGTGGCTTTTGCAGAACTCCAGACCTGCTCTGCACGGCACTTTCCACCAGTGGCTTCTGGCTGCTGCTTTTCCCAGCTCCTGTTGTTGTATAGATTATCAAGGTATTGTGGAGCTGGAAAGAGGAAGACAGGAATAGACAAGCTAAAGAGCCACAAAACTTACTGTTTATTATAAAATTCACCTTTTCTTTTTGACTAAATGATCTTAAAGTTGTTGCAAGCTTTGGGTTAATTTGCAAAGTTATGAAAATGTTGATTTAGACAATTTGCCTATGTTCTCATTGTTCATAAAAATAAGTCAATTTTAAGCTTTTATTCCAATGTTCCAGAAGTGTTCACCCCCATACATAATAATTTTCTCACAAAGTATTTCAATTTGATATAGATACCTACTATCAAAAGAGCCCAAGTTTCATATATCTCCCAAAACAATAGACTGGACTACAGAAATCCCCAGAATCATGTTCTCAGGTAGATGACATTCTTTTATTGTAAGACCAGATCAAGCAGTGTCCAAAACATAATAAGTCCTCAATTAACATTGTTAATCAGTTCTGCAACTTTAAGTGAAATGACATGACGTATAACAAAGCTAAATTTGTCATAGGCTAATTGGTATAAATAAGAGTTAAATTCTTACTGCATTTCATCAATATTGTAATAAAATGATTTTGAACAAATTGGTTTTATCCGAGGACTTGCTGTATCTCATAGAAATAATTGTGGAGCTAAAAAATGAATATGGTTGGATGATCTAGAGTTTTGTTTCTGCTTCATTTAAATATGGTCATTGCAAAAATGTAATCCTTTTATTTGACTATCATTGTTACTATAGACATTAGAGCCAAGTTATGCCCATCTATGGTCCTATAATTTAGAAAGTCTCCTTTGTGTTTTTTTTTTTTTTTTTTTGCAGAAAGAGTATTATAAATACTGGCATTCTACTTGTCTCTTTTAAATATTCTCTTTTCATGTTGGTAATTTATTTTAAAAAAATAAATTTCTTAAACAGACGTTTTAGAAGGATATAGTACTGAAGTTTTATTATTGTTTAAATTATTTCCAATATTCAAAGAAGACATGCCATTTAATTTAATATTAGCAGAAGAGATGTATTTATATCAAACCCTACATAATAATTATGATGAATATTTTTAATATATTTTCCAAACCTATCCTTCCTTTCATTATTTTCATACCAAGCAATTTGCTTCTAAAAAAAAAAAGAAGATATTTTCCAAAAGTACTTTGCTTTTATACATCACTTGTCTTTCCCATTTTGAATAAGAATTTCTCTTGTGATTCTCAGCATTTTAATATACTGCAGCTTTAGGCAAACACACAGGCTCACAAAAAGTAACTATTTTGAAGAAATGTTGCCTCAAAAACATAGCCATATTATGTAGTCAGTTATGGAAAAGGCTTATTTCGTCTTCATTTGCATTTAACTTCTGTCTTTGATATTTAAAAGGTATACTTTACTGCATAGTTGAGTTTACAGATTGTTTCCCTCCAGCTACTTCACTACTATCACAAATTAATTATATATGTACCAGCAGATGCCAACAATACGCAAGTGAAGAATGTAGCAATAAATCTAAAATTATCTGCCAAATAGAATTTTATTAAATATCACATCATGTTTACTCTTCCTTCCTTAAGTAGTTATAAGCATAATTACATACTCACAACATTGATATGTAAAATGACTAGTTTAAATTAGAGGAAACATTAATCTCTGTGTTGATTTATTTTAGTTTTGGAGTTAATATTAACTGTAGGAGATAAATAGGAGATAAATCAAGAATTTTCCTAAATTAATAATTGAAGAACTAAGTTTTTATGCATCATCTATTCCAGATATAATACTTCTTCAGTACCATATCCTTCTAAAATGTCTGTTTAAGAGATTTATTCTTTTTATAAAACAAGGCTTTCAGATATAATTTTAGAACCAACACAAACACAATTTTATATATATAATAAAAGTGAACTCATTTCTGTTATTAGGCCATTAAATTAATATATATATATATATATATTTAATTGCACAAAAATAACCACCTTGAAAAGAACTAACTATCATAATTTTAAACTCAGATTTCACTAGTAAAGTTAAACTACACTGTAAGAGATATGCATTTGGTTATATTTCACTATGATTATATTACTGAGTTAAAGGACTTTAAAATTACATATAGACACAAACACATATACATATATATCCCTGTTTCATTACTCCTAAATTATTCCAAAATATCACCATAGATCTCTATTTCTTCTTTCAAGATACACTCAATTCACACCCATATGCACACACAGGGAACAAGTCACATTATTACCCAGTTTTTTGCCTCCTAATTCATAAACATCATTTTCAGATATTAGTAGTAGATTTCTGCTTCCATTCTTACTTTGGATTACTATGATTAATTCCCCAATCTAAAATTCTTTTGAAAGTGAAAAAAGGCATTATTAATAATTCCACTAGTAAAACGGAGTGAAACTGGGACCTTCACTCTTCAAACCCTACAAACTTACATACGCTGAAATTTACCCTTTCTTCCTGTGTTTCTGGATGACTCATTTAGGTGACACTCCTGTTAAACACAAATTGCTTTACATAGTCATTAGATTTCATAACTTCCTCCACCTACAGCTATTTTCTCTGGTTAATTATCTGTTTGAGATTCTCTAACAATTCACCTGGCATTTACTTTCTCTTCTTGAAGAGTATTCTCATTCATGTGTCATATAAATTATTTTAAAATGTACATCCAAATGTTTCTCTACTCTGCTAAAAAATTTCCTTTTTTCTCATTTCAATTTCACTAAAAGCTACATTTATTTGCATGACCTATAAAACTCTGAATGAACTTCTTCCTTGCCAACTTTCCAATCTCATTTCCTACCAATCTTTTCCCCTCTATGTCTCCTGCAGCCATAACAGCGTCCTTGCTCTTCTTTAAATCTGCCAAGGGCACCTCATTGTTCTTATACTTGCTGCTGTAAATGCTGTTCCCCCGAATAACCATACGGCATGTTTTCTCATTTCATTCATTACTGTTTTAATGCCATCTCCACTGAGAGGTTTCCTTGACCATCATGTTAAAAAATAGCAGTTCCATCACTGTCCTTTTAACTGAGTTTTTTTAAATTGTAACATTTATAGAAGCTCGATAGTATTATTGCATATCTTTTCCAATTAGAACCTAAGCTGCATGACATGCATCTGTTGTTGTTTTTTCTAACTTCTTTCTCCCCACAGCTTAATTCAGGAATATGTTTATTGAGTGACTGAATGAACAAACTGAAATAACAGGATCAATTTTATAGGACCGTCTACACCTTTTCAGTACTAACTCATCACTACCTGTATGTAATCATAGTCTCTGATTTATCGAGTCTTACAGTTTACACAGTTCCCCTGTTCTTTGGTAGGCTCATTTCTCTTGTAATCCAGACACTTTCTTCTTCTTCCAGAGCATTTCACTTCTGCAAGTACCCTTTTTTTCCCATCATCGTCATCCTTCCTCTTCTGGATTAATTTTATCAGTACAAAATCACAGGATAGCATTTTTTTTTTAATTAAAAACAAAACAAAACTTTTTCTTTACTCTATGGTGAAGTCAAGATACATACAATAATTTTTACTAATACAAGACTTTTCTGTATTTCAGTCTCCAGTTGGACCTCTCATTCCCATAATTCCATCAACAATTGTACTTTTATTCATTTTACCAAGATTACTAAAGTTCCTCATATGTCCAGTATAAGTGCTAATATTTAATCCTATGAGGAGTTATAGTAGAATTTAGCACACTTGACAATTTTTTTTTTCTGTTAAGTGTTTTCTCTTCCAAGATATAATACTGTCCTCTTCTTCCTTTCTCCTTACTAACTACTTCTTTTCAACCTCTTTTTTTCCAGTTTGCTATGCTGTAGAGTCAGATTAAATCATGAACTCTAATCTTTTCTCAATTTAAACCTTTCCAAGTGATCTCAATCTATTTATAAGCATACCTCATCTTCAAAAATATCTCTGTGCCTATCTATACTCCTCACCCACTTGTTTTTGATATCGATTTGCATTGACAGCTTAAACTTAATAACTTTAAACCAAAGTTATTGAATTGCCACAATGCTTTGTCTACTTAGATAATTCCTTTCTTTGGATTCCATGAATCCATGGCTCCAGTATGGCTGCTTAAACCAAAAATATAGAGTCATTCTTGCCTTACTTATACTTTACCTACAATATCAAATATATCATCAAGTTCTTTAGGTACCACAGCTAAATGTTTAAAATAGTTATTCATTTATGTCTGTGAGTCTTCCTTTTCAAATAATAATATTTAATTTCTCCCAATATTTCCACTTATGTCTAATTTTAAATATTGCTACATTATTGGGTTCTTCACTGACTAAATTCCTTTCTCTGTAACACTCCATTATAATAAATTACATTTCTGCCATTGGCATTATAAATATCTGAATATATTATGTTTAGTTGTTATTCTATACTTTTTCTTACTAAAGTATAAACATCATGAAAGGAACAAGCCCATATTATTCATTTCTATATGTCTGCATCAAGGACAGTCTCTTAAATAGTGGGTTGTTCAATAAATGAATAAAGCTCTCAAAACATCTTTGACCTAGAAATATATTTTTCATGATAAACAAAATATATAGTTTTAATTTGTTTTTCTTATCATATTTTTGTTGTGTGGTGGTCTGTAGAAATAACACTCGTTTGGGAATCAGGAACTGATATTCTAAATTGTCCATACAACTTTGCTGTGTGACTTTAAATCAGTTATATAACTTTACTCACAATTTTATTTATCATCTTTCAAAATATGACATTTGTTTTTTATAGTTATTCTAACAAGCTTACATGAAAATATTGTGTAAATTTGGTTTTCTTTTTCACATGTGCTTAACAGCATTATTTTTTCAAATACACACACAGAAAGAGAAAGCATAATATTTCTTTAATCAGTGATAATCCTATGAGAAAGTATTAGAGGCAAAAATACATAGACAATAAGAAAAGAAACTTTATTTTTTATCCTTTGTCATACAATGAACATAGTAAGATGATTTCATATCTCTATGGTATATGAAAGCTAAGGACAAAACTATTAGATCTGTGATCTGCTTTCGTGACTAAGAGAATGGTCTGTTTTTTTCATCTGTATCATTATCTAGCTTTCTTCATAAAAATAGTCATTTCACATTATCCTACCTATTCACCCTGAAGAATTGCAGAAGGAAGTAAAAATGAAACTTCTTTTGGTTTGTTATTGTGATTCTTTTCTCCCTTGTATTTAGATTTGGAATGAAAGCTTTTTAAGTCCAAGAATTATCTCTGTAGTTGGAAAACTAAATTAGAGTAGGAAATTGGATAAAGGATAATAATGAAAATTTGTTAATAGCTTGAAACAGTGATTATATTTTTATATTACCTTTTTTCATTATAAAATATAATAATTTAATGCCATACTCTAATAAATATGACTCACTTGCTTTTATAATAAAGTATTTGCACCATTGCTTACACTTATGACCCCATTAATTTTTAGAAAGCAGTTTAAGTTTACTTTTCCCTTTCAAAAGTCACTACATATAAACATTAAAGAGCATTTATTAGGGTACACATTTATTCACATAGTGAATAAAGTAAGTCAATACAAAATAATACAAGAAGCTGGTAGACATAGATTACACATTTGCTGTCACCTTTGTTGTCATTTATTTTCTTATTTTTTTGGTGTCACATTTCCTAAACTTCCTTCCTTTTTAGTTTTAACAGTGATGGTGAAATTTTGTCTTGCATCTTGCTTATCATAAATTAAGAGAATAATAATACTTTTGTGTCATAATATTGTCCTGGCCTCACTAGATAAAGACACTTAATTTTATGCATTGTTTCTGTAAGATATTATTTTTTTTTTCAAATTTTATATGCACTATATAACGATGGGAAATATAATTTAAAGTACCCAATTTAAATGGCAATATCAAAATGCTGTCATGAGTACATATAATGTGCTCAGTAGTTTGCATATATTTTCAGAATAATCCTCACCATAACTTTGAGTTACAGATAATGAAAATAATATTCAAATTGGTTAAATCAATTCTAAGGTCACAGAATTGGTACAATGTGATGAAAACAAGACGTAATCCTCTTGTGGTAGAATTACCTTGTAGACATAGAATTGTAGAGTAATGAGAGACTTCAAGGATATTCTAGTCAAACTATTCTCAAGGAGAGATTTCTTTTATATCCGAGACACTATTATTTATTTTCTTATCTTGTTATACCTAATACATATTTCATGAATGTTAGTTGATTGTTTATTAAATTTTAATGCAATGTCATTATGATTGTATGTCTAGTTAGAAAGAAAGAAAGAAAGAAAGAAAGAAAGAAAGAAAGAAAGAAAGAAAGAAAGAAAGAAAGAAAGAAAGAAAGAAAGAAGAAAGAAAGAAGAAAGAAAGAAAGAAAGAAAGAAAGAAAGAAAGCAAGCCTTGTGAAGTAAAGATCCAGTGCTTATGGAAGATTTACATAGGTATGTTATAGAAAAGCCCAGCCTCAGACCACTGACAGTGGGAAGAGGTCTTCGTCATTTAGATATAAATACGTGTAGTACACAAGGCTTAACATACAACTATTTATGGAAGCTAAGGAATTTCAGTTATGCCATTCAATCTGAGCAAACCTTGAGAAGGAAGCTATTCTGAGGATTGAAAACAAAAGACAGAGTAAAGCCAATGAGATCCCCTTAAAAAAGCAACATGTTTCACTAAGATTGAGGTAATAATACATTTTATAAATTTACTGGTAGAAGTGATGATATCTGATACTAAAAGAGTTTGAAAGTCTTAGTCTCCAAAAAATTCAATAGAATTCAGCATTCCATGAAATGCAAAAAAAAAAAAAAAAAAAAAAAAAAAAAAAAAACCCCTACTTTTCTCTGTTGTAAGAATACCAATATACTTATTAACCAATGCTCAAAATTCTATATGCAACTACAATAAACTGAAGAGATTGAATAACATTATATTATGGCAAGTTTAATGGCCTACCTTAAAATTTGTTAAGATAACTGACCAGAAAGTATTATTATTTGGGGGGAATTAAATTTGATCTGTTATTAAAATATGAGTATTCTAAAAAGGTGCATTAACCTATATTTGGTTTTAGAAATTAACACATGGGTAAATACAGTATGTTTAAAGTGTTTGATAGCAAAATAATCAAACTACTATGGAATATTTCTATTTTTCCATGTCAATATTTTTTATTATAATCTTACATCATAGTATACTTTTATTATTAATTTCCCATTTTTGGTTGTTAAATACCACCAAACTTTTCGTTATTATAAAATCATTGCCACATATGTCCAACTTCTTAGTAATATGTGATTATGTGAAATGGTAAGTCATAACATTCTGACAGCTTTTTACTCAATTTCTAAATGTATTCATATTTCTAAGATTATGTAATCATAGTATGCACCTACAATGCTTTAATTTTACAAGATTGTCTCCAATCCTTGGCTAACAAATAATCATTGTGATAAGCATCCTCATATATTCCTTAAATGGGAATTACCCAGGAAGATATACATAGGAATAATATTTTTGACTAATGAAGTCTATATGCTTGATCTGCAGTAGTCCATAATTTCATCCTCACTGCTAAGTGTTCATATTCCTACAATTCCCATCACCAGGAGGCATTGTCTAGTTCAGATATTTTGTCATTCTTTTGGAAATGAACTGAACCTATTATTGTTTTAATTTGCATTTTCATAAATACAAATGAACTTGAGCATCTTTACATATGCTTGTTTATATAGTTTCCCTTTTTTTGTTCTTGTAAGGGGGGATTTTTTTTTTCTAATTTTTTCTCATTGTTTTGTAAGATTTTCTTATGTATTATGGCCTTGTAGTATGTGTTAATGTATCTGTGAAGCTGGTCTTCATTTTTGCTGTCAGTTGACTTCAGAATCATTATTCTTCCATATATATTTTAGAAAGAAAGAATATTGAAGTTTTCGTTAATCCAGCTGGAATATTGATCTGAGGAATAATTTGAGAATAACCAATGTCATTACAAAGTGGCAATATTATATCCCAAAATCATGTAATATCTTTGTATTTACTCAAATATGATTTTATATATTTCAATTGAGTAGCTACTTCACTAAGATCTGTTTATACTACCTTATCTTCACAAATTTTTCAACTTCCCTAATATAGTCACACTGTTGCTCTATAATTCTAATTTTACAAAAACATAATTAAGATATGGATTAGCTAAGTAACATTCACAAATTGCAGTACTAATAAATGATGCATTCAGAATGTAAACTAAGAGATTTTTCCTGCAGAACCTGTACCCTTACCTCCTATGCTGTACTAATCTTTATTTTATATGCAGAATATTAAAAATATGTTGAAATCTTAGGAAAGCAGTTTACTTTCTATAGTCCAGATTATTTTAAATTTCCTAGTCAACAAGAAAAGCTAGCATGGCAGCTTCTTTACATTGGAAAAGACCTTATTAGACTGGTTGCCACCATCATAGTCATTGTAATAAAACATTGTGTTATCTAGAATATTAAATGTTAAAGTTCAAGAGATAAAAAGGTTTGGTAAGGGGATAAGTCAAGTAAATCAGAATATAAAACACTATAGTTGGTTAAAACAAATGAGCATCATTGCTTTGACACTTTCTCATGTCACAGTTGACAGCTGTCTCCTGAATGTTTAGCTTCTTTATTAACGCCATTTTATTTTCAGGTTGCCTATTCTATAAAGTACTAGTTGTGCACACTGTAAAATATTGGCCAAATAATTTATAGTAGCTTAATTACTAAACTCAGTTACTAAAATCTGAGGCAACCATTTAATGGGCATATATCATATACAGCATCAAAATTTAAAAAAAATACCTTAAATAGATGTTAAATTATAAAATAAAGTATATTAAATTTATCATGATAATTGATTTCTATCAGACAGTAGTTGATATTTTAATAATACTTTCAAAATCCATGAGTTTTATGAACAACATAAACCGCAGGGCAGCTTTTTCACTTCTTGTTACTATTACATTAGATTTACGTAATTTATATTTTTATATTTTCAAGTATAAGATCAAGGGTTTGAATGTTTTTTCATACAGTTTAATGTTTGGAAAAGATAGACCTAGTGAGTGTAAATTTTTTGAGGAAGACTATTTTAATATTTCTTTGTATCCAACACAGGCATATTACAATCAAAAGTAACACAGTTGAATGTTTGCATTTTCTTCCAAAGAAATTTATTATAAGCCTAAAAATATTTAGCTTCATTGGGTAATGATCAGTGTGACAGATCCTTGGAAGAACCACTTGAACTCAAAGAAATGTCATTAACTAGTCTTAACTAATAATATATAATCTCCTCACTCATAAATTCTATGGGATTATTTTTTCTCTTGACACAGAACTTCAAAATGGAAATTTAAGTCCTAGGTTGGTTGATTGTTTATTTCAACACAGTGTGCTGTGTGTAAATAATCTGTGGCCATGGTTTGATTGTATCAGAAATGTTTAATTTTGCCTTCAGCATTGAATCCAGATGAGACATACAGTTGGTCACCAGTCGTTGCCTTAGAATAATCAAAAAGTGTGTGTGAACTGACATTCTGTTCTAACTTCTATTTGCATAGAATGTCTCACCTTGCCTCACACACAGCAGATGCTCTGTCCTTAAGCTTTTCTCTCAAGCCCTCCTACAGCTTAAAGAATGCCTAACACAGAAAAAAATTATCTCTTCCTCTAGGATGGGTTTCAATGATAAATAAAAACTTTGTATTTTTGTTAATATATTATATACACACATGCCACAAGCTGATTCATATTCTGCACAAGAGCAAATTTATTAAACTCTAACGTGAAATACCTACCTCCATGACCAAATGACTTCAGATTGTGTCATTTATGTTATCAAACGTCTAACAGTATCATTTAAGAAAGAAATGTTGGCAAACATACATTGTTCTTTCTTTCACAGCACACAGTTTGGTGTTAATGTTGCGTTTGATATTTCAAATATCTGGGCAATGACATTACATTTACTTATTTTGTTATTATAAGGACATTGCCTATGAATACTGCCTCTTTGGTTTTATTTAATTTTTTACCCTTAGCTTACTTTGTTTTTTACTGAAAAATTATAGTACATTCAGGAGAAATGCTTTTAAAATTTATATGTGAAATTTTAATATATAATTAAATTTAATATATAATTAAATTTCTCACTGTGCTTGTACAAAAATGAAAATGAGACTTTTGACATTCTTATTACATTCATTTGACAAAATCTGATAACAGAGGCCACACTGGAAATTAGGGATAAATGGATTCCTGAACTAATAAAATCCAGCTCAAACATCTTCTCAGTTCTCAGTGTGAGTCATACTTGCTGATTTGTCACTGTATGGATAAAAATTTCTATACATTATCTTTAATGTTATTATAGTATCACTATAGAATGTGTCACTAACATCTTTGGGGTAGTAATTCATTTTAAGTGAAAAAAGGATATAATATCCCAAAACTAAAATAAAATTTAAGCAAATAAACAATAGTACATAATTGATGTGTAAAGGTAGAATCACTTTACCCTGTTAACTAAATGTATTCTGGACAAAGGAACTAATCTCTCCTTAGTGTGTTATGTTTATATGCATAATAATTGCTTTTACTATTACATATATATATATATATATATATATATATATATGGCTTTTACTATTACATATAATATAAATTATGGAACATGTAAATATATGACTTTGCTAATATATAAATAATAAAGATAACATTTATAATAATATTTTATATGTAGGAAATATAATATGTTATATATGTAGTCCAGAGAGGATCATTAATAAAGTAACAAGAAAATCTAATTTAGAAAAATACGAAAAAAATCGCAGTCACGTATGTGAGCATAGAAGAGAAAATGTTCCTTAAAGCGTCAGGTGTTGTATCTGTCCTTATGCCTTTTTTTGTGACTGAATATTTGAGATTATAGATTAAAATCATAAAATTCTAGAAAAAAAAACCTAAATGAATTAACTTGCATTTAAAAAATTGATAGCTGAAGCTAAATAAAATTACTCTCCCAAAAAATCTCAGCTAAAAGTATAAAATAATAAAATCTAGTAGGTAGTAAAAAGGACAAATAAAAATAAAGAATCATTAACATGTTACAGAAAAGCATTGTTAGAAATATGACATAATGACATTTTTCTAGTCTGTGTTTCATTTGAGGGTCTTTAAGAATGGATCTACTTACTTGACAGTCCCAGATGAAAAGAGCGGAGAACCTTCTTAAATAATTGGCTGCAACAACAGACTACCTGTATGTAATTTTAAGCAAAACTGTTTATTGAAAAGATACTGAAGTCTCAGAATCATTAGGATGATGAAATGCCAAAGGATTAGGCAGCAGAAACTACAGCAAAGGTCTCACGCATAAACAAACTGATCCACACATTGTAGCTATCACTATAAAGAAGGAATTCCATGGCCCAGGTCTTCATCATTCAACTTCCAAAGTATTGAAGGCTTTGTTGGCTAAGCCTACATTCTTTCCTCATTCATTGGCTTTGCCCTTTGACTGCCATAGCAGGAAGTATACCAAATCCCATGAAGAAGACACATCTTGGAAGAATTTGCTTAAAGTGAAATTGAAGAGAAATAGAGAAATTACAATATGAGAAGAGGAATTAAGTTATCAGAGGGAAATGGTTTACATTTTTAGATAATGTTCTCATATACAAATATAGTCATAAAACTGATATGTGCAAGACTCTATGGGTGTAACAGCTCTATATCTGGCATCTCACAGCAACCATAAGCTGGCAATGGCTCATCCTGGAAAACACCCCAGTATTTTAGTAAGCTTATGATGTGTGGAGTTCATTTAATGAACATTTTTATAGTAATAAACTTATTAATCTCATATGAAATAAACTTTCTATGTTGTTAATATTGATAATATTAATATTTCAGAGGCCTGATATAAAATAAAGTCAAGATATAATTATGCTATATTTCTAATGTTTTGCTACAATATGTTAATATTCTCTGTTTTTATCATCCTTTTTACTCTCTATTCGATTTCATTGCTTCAACACTTTTTAGAAGGGTAGAGGATGGAATGAAAATTCAGGTTAATTCTTTCTCTCTAACTGAAATTTAAAGTAATATTGCTTTAAAGGCCAGAGGATTGTGTAATGGCTACATTTTGTTCCTTTTTTTAACTGTTTTAGTTTAAATATCTTTCTTCTTATTATCATCTAGAGATTTGCTTGTTTTTTCATCCTGGAATCGAAACAAATTTTTAAATTTAGAAATATTTTAATTTTGCTTGTAGCATCATGAACAATTATGATATTAATGTATAGTCAGCATTGTTCAAGGTATATTTAAGAAATATTCCCAGAGCAAAATACAAAAATCAAAATAATAAGCAAATGTACTTGTCTCCCTTGATGAGTTTTTTCTCATTCAATCTATCTTATGTGAATGATGGAAATATTTTACTGCAAAGGCTGTTCAAATGGAAATTCAAGCTGACAATTTATACAGGCTCTCTGATGAGGGTTCTGAGTCTGGAATGTTATTCTTTCTTAATGGTATAGAATTTGTGTCAATGGTCAACGAAGTCTTTATGAATTTTACAGAAAAAAATTTATATATAACCACTGTATGAAGCAAATATGATTATCACTTTTTTTACTTCCTATTTGAAAATAAGTTAAAATGTAAAAAAGAGTTTCAGAAGTAAAATAGTACAAAGAACACTTGTATACCATTTATAGATGTAGCTGTTGTTGAATTTTTTTTTTTTTTTAGGGGAGGCAACCCTTGGTTGACCTCACAGATTGCAAGGACCTTGTCAGTTTACAATTCCCCTTATTATTATTTATTATTATTATTATTATTATTATTATTTATTATTTTATTTTGTATGCCTATAGCTCCTGGTCTTCCTATATGGTCTCCCATCCAAGTACCAGCCAGGTCCCACCCTGCTTAGCTTCTGAGATCAGACGGAATTGGGCTTGTTCAGTGTGGCATGGCAGTAGCTGTTGTTGAAATTGTATCCTTTGTTTTACCAATTTCTTTCCCTCTCCAGTCCCTCTCTCTCCCTACACACACACACACACACACACACACACACACACACACACACACACACTTTTTTTCCTGACCTGTTCATAATTTATTTGTATCATAGACCCTTACAGCTCAGTGCTTCAGTGTGTTTCTTTTCTTATATAACCACAATTTAGTTATCAACTTCATAACTTTAAAATGGATACAGTGTTTTAATCTTGTCCATGGTTAATACTCCAGTATTGATTGTCATTTTACTAAGTAATTTCTTTATAGCATTATTTTCCTCATACAGTACTGGATCCACTCAATTATTGCATTTAATTAGTTTATTTAGCATTCTTTCATTCGTAGCATTTGCATAGCCTTTCTTTGGCATTAATATCATTGACCTTTTAAAATAACACACAACTTCTTTTTGCAATTGAATATTCCTCACTTTTTCTTTGCTTGTTGTTTCTTTACGATTAAATTCAGGTAATGCATTCTTGGCCAGTATATTACATAGATTTTTTTTTTTTTTATTTTCAGGCATTCTTTTTCAGGCACATGATATCTAATTGTCCTTCATCATTGATATTAACGTTGATTACCTAGTTAAGGTTCTGTGTGATTACTGTATAATTAGTGTGTGTGTATGTTTAATTTTTCTTACACATATAAGTAGTCCGTGGAGAGACACTTTAAGACCATGCAATATTTTTCTCCTCAACAAAATCTAGTTTAATGTTTATTGATGGTTTTTTCCTGATCAAAAATTCACTAAAATAGTTGCAAAATGATAACTTTTTAGCATTTTTTTTACATTTTTCTCTGGTCCTTGACATTCTACCATAAACAAGAAACTTTCTTTCTTTCCATGCTAATAATTGGAATGAAATCATTGATTCCTATTTTTTTCATGGAGTTAAATAATTCCTGTAATTTAATATGTCGATATTCACATAGTTCATGATTTGGCCTCTCGAAGGTGTTTCCTGTGAGAATTATCCCTACAATAACTTTTTTTTTTTTTTTGTGGAGCACTTCTTACTTTCTATTATAACTACATATTTTGTGCTCATCTTGTATCTAACTTGCCCAACCCCTAAATCAGCCAATTTCTGAGAGGACCTGGTTTGTTATAGTGGAGAAAGAATCAGTGATCAGTGTCTGGGAGCTGTGTGCTCATTTATACTAAAGTACTTATTTGCTTTTTCTTTTTTTTGGCCTTTCTATGAGACAGAGCTAAGAAGTATACACAGGAATATGAACATATACAAGCACATATAAACAAATATGCATACAGATACATGTCCGTGTCCATTCATAATCAATACATATTATAGAAATCATAAGTTAACACAGATAATCTCAAATTTAACTTATCTCCACCAAGTTTTTCTTACCTTCTCCTAATCCATAATAGCATGTCCAAACTTCCACAGTGAGACTGACTCTCAATGTCAACATATTTACGTATTTAGTTGATTCTGTAACTCATTGATTTAATTTTGTGTTCTGAAATGTAACATGTTAACAGGCTTCCAAAAGTCAAATAAACCTATACACAGAACAGTATTATTCCTTCCTGTCTCTCTTTACCTCACTACTATTCATTCCTTGTATGTAATCAATTTTAATGTTTTTGGTTATCCTTTCTATTTTTTTTAAATAGAAGCAAATATTAGTACATTTTCTAACTTTCCCTTCTTAAAGATTAACATACTGTATATAATTTTTCACATTTCTTCTTTTACTTAATTTTCCTCTTCCAACAAGGATGTTGTTAGTCTTTGTTTTTTTTTTTTTTTCTAATTTAATGGTAGGAAATTATATCACATTTTAATTTTGTATTTTAGTTTTAATTTGTATTTCCTTTATGAGTGAAGTTGAATATCTTTTCACATATTTATAAAGGCCTTTTATTTCTCTTTTGCAAAATTTTCATGCCTTTCCTGTAGAATGTTTGCTTGTTTTTGGTCAACTTTTAAAAATTCTTCATAATCTTGGAATATTGAACCATTATCTATAATATATGTTAACAATAGTTTCTTGTAGATTTTTAATTTTTATTTTTCAATCAGAGTTGATATTTAGTATTTTTTTTACATTAGTTTCAGATGTACAGCATAGTGGTTAACATTTAATACTCTCTTTTTTGTCTTTGTTCATAGTATTTTTCATACAATTTTTTAAAATTTTAGTCAAATTTACAAATGTTTTCCTTTATTTCCTCTTCTGTAAAATATTTTCCTACACTCAGATCATAGTACAAGTCACTGCAAAATCTTGTTTTAGATAATTTGTTATTTGCCTAAGTCCACAGGTATAATAGTGACCAAGCTAAAATTTCAAATCTGAGTGAATACAAAGAATGTGAGGAAAAGTTGCAAGTGACACTTTCTCTCCAAGAAGATGGTAAAATCACTGTGCCTGGGAGATGAAGTGATACTGAGTGATATATAACCACACAATACAAAGTATAAACAGGTATTTTTAAAAGATAAGGAATTCTACTTTCTCAGCACTAAAACCTGATGCTACTAACTCAGTTTTGAAGGACACAAGAGATATAAAGGATAGGAGAAAACACTTAGGATCCAAACTAAAGGTGGGGAATTGGATAGGTGATCCCTGAATAAAAATAAAAACCCCAGAGAGCAGTGCCTTCATTGTAATGGTAAATGGGGGAGGAGGGACAAGAAACTGATCGCCTAGGGAGGAATGGCTGAGGAAGTAGCTTATTGTAGGAAAGAAAGAAAAAATATCAGAAAAAGTGTAAGTGCTTGCACATATATTATTAGGCACAAATTGATAGGTGAAAAATGTAGAAAGCCAACATCACATCTACTTCTTCACTGAGAAATAGTTTAAGGATTGTATTTAATTGTTTTTTAACCGAGTTATCTTCTTAGAGTTGCTAGCAACTGTCAGCTTAGCTATGCTAATTTGAGTATGCAGAGATGCTTAGGAATTTTAAATTATATTTTCCAGATATTCTTTTGGATTTTATGTTTGCAGCACCACAATATGTCATGATCATACTGTTTGTCATTTTGCGTTGTACTGGCTAAAGGGTAGAGTTAAAATATTACAAAGGATCATCTCCCTCAACCTGCCCTGTTAAAATAATAACTGTGCCAAACTTGGGTCTTCCTTCCTCTACCCATTTATTTCTCAGGCTTTTATAAATGCAAGAGCAGCTTAAGTTTAGTCATTCTTGATAATAATGAAAAAATGGGAGTGTAAGAAATGAGTATTAAGGTAACTTTGGTAATCATTTTAACAGTTGTTTTAGTTTATTTCTTAATATAATAACTTCACATACAGGAAAAAATAAAACCATCAGAACATCCTCAGGAAAAAGTAAAATTTATATTATTCTAGGCTTATTGCTTGGAAATGGTTTTACAAAAGCCAGAATCTTTCTGTGTGTCCCTCTGGGAATGTCTGTTTCTTAGTTATAGTGAGATTTATAACAAGCTTTTTCACTGACACATTAGGGAAAAGGCTAGTGTTCTCATCCCATTTTTAATAAAGCAAAAATAGTGTATAAAAATTAAAGTTTAAAAGTATAAGTTATATATTCAATGCACACCTTCTAGAGTTGAAGGAATGCTTCTTACTAAAATATTTCTATCTTTTAATGAAATAATTTGTAAATTAAATGACACCAACAACATTAGAATAAATATGTCTATGTACACAATTAAAACAGGTACCTATGCCAATGTGTTTTAAATGTAGTTGGAAAATTAAGTCAAAGTCATTATTTCAAAGTCACAATTATAGTCTTGAAGAAGATAACTATAAATATTTCATATTACATATTACATGTAACTTACTATAGTACATGAAATATATTAGGTAGACCTTCAATAAGCATGACTTTTCTTCCTACCAGCATTCATATTAAACTATCTGTAATTCATCAAGGTATTTTCAAATACTAACTCATTATAAATCTTACATAGTAAATAAGGGAAAGACAAAAATACTAATTCTAACAATACAACATTTTCTTACCTACAATCAGGGGCTATAAACTGCTTTGTGGCCAAAAGCAATACAACAAAAAAGAAATATAGAGTATCTGGTTTTTACTAACTGTTTTTTGAGATCAAGAGAGCTGATATAGGTGAAGAGAACTTTAGTATATATATCTGCATCATATACAGGTTTGTAATGTGTATGCCCTCAATATAATTCATCACCCAGTATTTAAGCCTGCAACATCCCATTGTATATAAGAATAGCAAACCACAGTATGGGCTAGTCATATAGCTTCTCTTTATTTTGTGAAACACTTTTATATCACTTTACAGAATAAGGTATTACCTCTTTCAGAATAAGGAATAACTGTGAATATACTCTCAACTGTATAATCTTGCTACATAAATGTTTTCAGAAGAATTAGACTTTCTCATCAATTGATATAGACTATATATGTACTGATTTTATTTATATAAAGCCCGAGATCAGAAGTTATTTTATGGTATACATTTCAAAATTGGGCAGTGTGATTGACCAAAGAGAGGCATAAAGAAACTCTATCAGATAAGAGAAATATACTATTTTTTTTTTTCAATTTGGATTGTGGTTACTTTTTGTATATAATTAAAAAAACTCATCTAACTAAATAAGTTTAATTTTGTTGTACAAAAATTATATCTTAACAGATATTGTCTCAATATATACTTTTTAGATTTGTATCTGTTAGGCTCCAGTCAAAAAACAGAAACTACTCTAACTACTTCAATCAGAAATGGATGTAATTAAGGTTATTTGGTATTTACAAAACTACTAAATGGCCTGAAGGACAGAAGGTCAAGAAGGCCCAAGTTCAACCCTTTCTTTCAGTCAAAAACTTGCAAAAACAAGAGGAAAATAACTGTGATATACACAGGTGCCTCTGAAATTAAACTGGATCCTTTGCAGATGTGTTCATGAAGGTAGGCTCACATGTGCCTAGCACAATTTTCTTGGTGGTTATTTAGCATTTTCCCAATTTTTTACTATTATGAAAAAAAATTGCTATTGTTTCACAAGTCTTTCTGGAGAGTCATGTTTTTACTTTTCTTAGGTAAAAAATTTTAAATGCTATTGCTAGATGGAACAGTCTAAAAATACCAGTTGGGTCAAATTATTGTTAGACCTATCTGCTTACTGATTTTCCTCTAGAAATACTTTGAAATTATTGAAAGGGCAATATTAAAAGTTACTGAAATAACAAGGTTTAAAATTTATAAATTTGATTATAGATTTTTCTTTCTCCCTTCATTCTTCTTTTAATGTATTTTTAAAACTCTTCTTTATTTTAATATATTTTAAAACTCAAATCAGGGACATATAAATTTATTGCCTTTTTCATGATCATTTCCTTTTTATCTTTATGAAATATCTAAAGATAAAACTCTGTTAATCATCTTTATTAAAATATAGTTTTAATGATATATATGAAATCACACTAAGATTTTTTTCAAACTAGGATTTTTATGATGAATGTTTGTGTTGCATATTTTATTTCATACTTTTACTTTTAACTTGTATATTTTTAAAAATTAAATGTTTTTTATAACTAGCTTATAGTTAGTATTTTCTTTTGTATCCATTCTGAGAAAATCTCCTTTTTATCAGTGTATTTTGAGTGTTTACATTTAATGTAATTATTGATATTTACAATTCATTTGAATATTTTGTTTTCTACTTCTTTTTCCTTTATTTTTTACTGTTTTTTTCCTTCATCTGGACTACTTTTTAATAAATTGAGTATTTTTTAATAGTCCATATTATGTCTTCTACTGATTTATTTAGCTATCTATATTTGTGATTTTTTGTGGTTGCTATAGAGATTAAAATATACATTAATTTATCACAACTTGCCCTTAAATAATAATTCATAAAAATTATTTGTTTTTCAAAAGTATTGATATATCATCCTTAAAACTCTTTGCACTTATTCTGCCATATGTTTTATATAATTATGCTGTAACACCAATAGTATATTATAATTTTTGCTTTAAAATATTAGTAAAGTTTCAAGTTGATATGCATTATAATATGCACACTATTTTATATATACACAAGTATTTACCCTCTGTGTTGCTTCTTATTCCATTTTGCAGATCCAAGTTTCATCTTATTCCAACCCTTTCAGCTAGAAGAATTGCTTCTAGCATTTCTTATATTGCAAATCTATTGGAAATGAATTCTTTCAGTTTTTATCCATTTGATATATTTTATACTTACCTTTAATTTTTGAAGAATATTTCGCTGCATGTAAAACACAAGGTTGATTACTTTATTTTTAACACTTTAAAAGCATGTTTATATTGTCATTTCAACTCTATTTTGAACAGAGAATTTTCATTCTTTTAAAAATTTTTTTGTATATTGTCATTTTTCTTCTCTCTGGTGGAAGATTTTAAGATGATTTCCTTATCTTTTATTATTTGACTGTTTGACTTAGACCTCCTTAGTTGTTTTTTTATATTTGATTGTGACTAATGATAGCATTATATTAATTAGCCTAATTTTATCTAACCATAAATTTGAAAGAATTAAAAAATGCATTATAAGTATTAATCATAAGAATGTCCAGAAAGAAAAATATATGCCAACTAGTACAAGACAAATTTATTAAAACCAAGAGATAATTGAAAATTATTTTTTTTCTTTGAAAGATGTGTTAGTTACTGAAGATTTAACAGCACTGATAGGTGTTCTTTCAAATTTCTATTTTTACGTATATTTTCTGCAAGCATCTTTCTGTTTCAGAATTTTAAGATGAACTTAAAAGTTTTGAAAGTCTTACAATAAACCCACATCTTAAAGGAGAGATGGCAATTTTCATATTAAATGTAAATACCACCATACAATTTAAACTATTTTTATATTCTGTTTTTAAAGACTACTATGAGATTTTATAAAAGTTAACTACCAATATTTTTTCTGCAATAAAACAACGTGTCTTAAAGTTCTTTCCACTAACCACTTAGTTCAAAATCATCTGGAGTTCATGTTAAAAAGGAAGATTTCTGGAATTTTCCTCAGGCTATGTGGATAAGAGAGGAAAGATGACTTACTGGTGGGGGCACAAGAAAGTTTATTTTTTATAAGTTTTCCTCTTTGCTCTAGGCCAGAATAATGTTTGGGAATCATTTTTCTTAGAGAGGCAAAGGGATATTTCTAAAATAGTGTAACTCAATATATATAAAATATTAAACTTATATTGTAACTTGACCTGATATATTATACTACTCAGTAAAGTTAATTTCAGTGACATATCTTTTAATAAAAGCATGGAACTTTAACTTTGTTGTGACTAGGGCTACACTTTACCTCACTGTAGGTCACTCTATATAGAAAAATAGTTCAATTTCCCAGGTATTCGTCAGTATTGTTATATATTTCCTAATAATGTAAACATTTTAATAAAATCTGTATCTCATTTGGATTCAGCTCTGCAAAAGTAAAAAGTACTCCATAATGAATTGAGTGTCAGCAAAACACAATGTTTAGTAGTTACAGCATAAAAATGATGGTCAAATAAGCTTGATATATACATTATCATTATCAGTTATTAAATACATCATGTACTGTAAGCTTCTTTACCATTTTTAGTCTCTTTTTAGGACTTTGGTATGGATTAAATGGTTTATGTAAAATTTCTAGCACAAAATGATACCTTTAAAAAGTGTAATTTCGTCAGTGTACTTTTCATCAAAAACATGGGATTTAATATCTATTTTATGTACTAAGGCTTTGTTCAAAAGTCAATCATTTATAGCAGCTCAGAATCTCACAGAGAGAAAAGCCCAGCAGATCTGCAATTTAGAGGTGTCTCAGAGACAGTTTCATAACACTGAGAGCTTGGCTTAACCCCTGCGCTTAATCACTGAACAGTTATAATGAATCAAACACCGTCAAAATCATAGCATTTCACATTTTCCCAGTGATGTAGCTAAACTCAAATCTTGCAGCTAAACTCAAATCTCACAGCCTCAACTAATTCCACATTCCTATATCCTGCTTCTTCCTCACCTAAAGTATCTTATATTCTGGCCTAAGGTATAAGTCAGAACTGTCAAACTGTCTGGAGAATAAGATTGCTATCTCAAAAAGATTAGAGTAAGACTACTTAGGAGACCTAATCAGTACTACAGAACCAGGTAACCCAAATATATCAAAAACAGTGATGCCAAAACACAAAGCAAAGGCATGTAAGTACTGAGGAAGCTCTTGCTCTTAGCTTTGAAATCGCTCACTGTCTGCTTGTGCCTAATATATCTGGAATATGTTTTTTCTACATGTATAGACCAGTGTTGCTGTTTGGGATTAGTTGAGATGCTTGCTGTAAAGAAAAATTTCATGGCATCCTCTGAGCTTTATAAAATATCTTTTAATAGTTTACAGGTTATGACACGCTTATTTTTTACTAGTAAATATTGTATAAATCAAAGTTTGGAGAGCCACTCATTTGCCACTGGATGATGTGCCTGGCTGAATTATCATTTTAGGGCCCCTTGATAGGGTGATCTTTTACCTTGAGTTTCCTGATATGGTAGTGGGAATGGTGCTTGTATTTGCTTAGAAAAGTGCATCTCTCATTTGCATTCCTGTGGATAGAGAAATAATTCCAAGAGAAGTAATGGTTAAAATTGTCACTAGATTTTGAAAAATGTCTTTTCTTACATTAATACACGTGTTAATTTAATCATAGCTTCCTCTTCTAATTTTCAAGTTAACAGATAGACATTGGTAATAGATAGATATCTACAAACAGATAACCACTTAAATAGTTCTAGTTAAAGCAGTTCTCAAAAGAAAATACAACATAGAAAATGATAGTAGATTTGTGAAAAATCTGTGCATAAAGGAATTAATGTGTTTATTTGTATATCTTAACCCCAGTAACAAAGAGATCAGAATTCAGAATCTTATTGTCAAATTGACTAATAACTATACCTCGTGAAAGAACTTTACTTTTGTTTCAAATTATATGCCATAAAATCCATTTCTCCTGAGAATGTTACTTGCCTTGCAATCATTTCTCCCTTTCACTATCACTAAGTATTCAGCCAAGAGAAAAAAATATCTTTGAAACTATGTGTAAATTATATCTCCCACCTTTCTTCAGTTTACCAAATCCATATACATTTGTAAATAATAATATAATTTTTTCCCAAAAATTCTATAAATGGAACCATGTATTTTTCTAAGTCTATATTTTTATTCATGCAGCATTATTATTATTTTTTTACTAAATTTATTGGGAGTAACTGTGTAATAAAATTATATAGGTTTCAAGTGTACATTTCAATATAATATGCCATATGTATATTCATTGTGTATTCACCACCCAAAGTTAAATTTCTTTCTGTCACCATGTATTTGAGCCACTTTACCCTTATCTACTTCCTGCCTTCTCCCTTTCCATCCGGTAATGCTTAAACAGTTGTCTGTGTCCATGAGTCTCTGTTTATTTTGTTCATTTGTTGTTTTCAGTTTTATATATCACACATATTAGTGGAATCATATGGTTCTCAACTTTTTCTGTCTAACTTATTTCGCTTAGCATGATAATCTCAAGATCTATCCATGTTGTCGTAAATGGCAATATTTCGTCTTTTCTTACGGCTGAATAAATATTTCTCAGCATTATTTTTGAAATGGAGCCATATTCATTGTGTGGATTAAACAAAATAATGTAAATATATTTACAAAGTTCTAATCTTGTTAGACATTTGAGTTGTTTGCTTTTCGAAGGGAGTTTATATGAACCTTTTTATGTATGGTGGCAAGTGTTTTTTTTGTAGTGAATAGAAAGGAGTAGGGTTGAGTGGGTCCTAGGATGTTCATCTTAGAATAAGTGCCGAATAGTTTACTAAAATGTTTGAACTAATTTATACTCCTACAAGCAATGGTGAGTTGCTCATCTTGCTCCATATCTTTTTCAACATTATTTTTTTTTTGATGAACCTTCTTTTTTTTCTTCTTTTTCCTTCTTTCTTCTTCTTTTTTCATTAAATTTATTGGGGTGACACTGGTTAAGAAAATTCTATAGGTTTTGAATGTACAATTTAATAATAAGTCATATGTATATTGTATTTTGTATTCACAACCAAAAGAACACATGTTGTTTTCTGATTTAATTTTTAACCAGTTTTCTATGTTGAATAGTATCTAATGAACATATGCAACTAATAATCATATTCTATTTGTTTATTGGCTATTCCTCTTTTAAAAATGGCTGCTTGAATCTTTGATCATTTTTCCAATATTTTTGCACAGATATGTATTGTATATTATACATTATATGTAATGTAATGTATAAGATCTATGTTATATTATATATATTGGATATATATTATACTATATTATATTATATTATATTATATTTATTATATTACATATAATGTATACTATAAATCTGGATGCTAACTCCCTGATTTCAGTTTATCTTTCATCTTCTTTTGGTGTCTTTTACAATGAAATAAAAATTATCTTTTTTTATAATTTGTATATTCTTTAGGAAATATTTTCTTATCCCAAAATTATGGTTATTTTTCTATATTATTTTCTCTATTTTTATAGTTTTATCTTTCCCATTTAAGTATTTAGTCCACGTAGAATTCATTTCTAATAAAAGTGAAAGGTAGCTATCTACTTCTTAGATGTTTCTTTGAATAACCAATCATTGCAACATAATTTTTGCTTATCAGTAATTTTTCCACCGATATGCAATGCCACAATTATTAGATATATAAGGTTACATTATTTATGGGTCTGTTCTGAACTCTCTATCTTGTTCCATCTTCCTATTTGTCTATATCTATGCCAAAACCATGCTGTTAATTACTGTACGCTTAAATTTTGATTTGTAGCAGATAAGATATGGCAACATGTGTTTCACCTTTCTTCATAATCTTTCATTTGTTTCAGGTGCATCTTGGCTTACCATCATTTAAGTGCTCTATGAATTCGTTTTCACATAGCAGGTCAGAAAAAGGTTAATACAGTACTTCCCAAATGTTTTTATCTTGTGGTATATGTTGACACCAATAGAATTAGTATACTTGGGTTAAAGAATGAGATTGTGTTCATGAGAAATTACCAGTCTAGGTTGGAGTGGAGTATGTTTCTAGTTGTCTCCAAAACTTTCATCAATCCCAAAGCTAATGATTAATATTTTCATTCACTTGTAACTTTTTCATGGCACAGACATGTTATATGATGCATCACTTAATTTGAGAAGCTGTTTAAAAATTTGTATGATCTAGCATTTCAGGTGTTTTAGACTAGAAGGTAGTACCAGTATGACTAGAAATGAATCTCTTTTCTAAATGGAATTTTGTTATCTGGTTGCGATGTAGTCTTTTAGAGTCATGGGTGTGCCATTCCTACTAATTTTGCTTGGTTTTTAGTAAAGTGTTGGGTATACCACCAAAGTCTTTAATAACAAACTTATGAGAGTCTTGATTGTTGAACCATATGTCTTTCTAAATGTATAAACATTATCCAAAAGCTGAAAAGGAGCTCAAGACTTTCTTTGTGTTCCTGTCTCTTCTTTAGCACAATTTATATATTAGTTCTAAGCCTTTTCAAGTGCCATGGGCAGTAGATCATGGTTAAAAGAATTATATTTTGTAATGCTGCTTTGAGTCTGTGGGATGTAACATTCTCCGTAAAGATTTTATTATTGCTAAGGGCAAGAAATACTTTATTTTCAACATCAAAAGTAAGTAAGATGTTGCTCATCTTAGGAGTCCAGGAATATATAATAGGACCAGGATTACCTCAGGAAATAGAAGTTAACATTTGTAAACTCTAAAGAATTTAAAATTGTTATTCTTTCTGCAGACAGTGAATAACTTCCTCTGAAACAACATTCTAACTTTTTAAATTCCTTCAACTGTAAAGCTGTGCATGGACTGTTAGAACTAAAAGTGAGTAGGCTAGAATAAACAATAGCTGCAAATCTATAGTCTTGGATGAAGACCCAAGTTTCAGTACCAGAGGGATTACGATCCAAGATTTTTTTAAAAATCAGGCAAAATAATAAGTATATTATCTCTTAAATATATGGAATGCATTTTTAAAAATAAAGTTTAATTGTTCTGCTAGTTTTTTTTTTTTAAATCTAAGTGTATTTATTATACCAACTACAGTGATTGACAAGGAACATGAAATTAGACTAAAGATCTTGAGTTTGTTTTCTTAATTTCTACCTTTTTTATTTTCTATGTTCAAATAATTTGCATTATTTTCATTTTCTGAACATATCTCACTTGTAAAATGGGAAAATCCTGACCTCAAATAATCATTGTGAAATTAAAATATATATATTAATTGAATATATATATATATATATTCAATTAATATATATATATATATATATATAAAGAATATCACTAGTGACTATTCAATGGTTTTCTTCTTTAGTATAGTTCAGCTTGAGAACTTTCTAGGAGCACAGACATGTTTCTTCATTCTCTTAGCTACTTGTGCATCATTACATTTATTTCACATATACTACAGGAAGACTTCAAGATGACATAAGTTATTCTGTTCTTATGATAAGTGGTTTTATATACACTCTACATTTTCCTGAGTATTTGTCTAAAACTTATATCATGATATAGACATATGTATTTTAAACCATTGTTCTGATAGATTAAAATTGAAACTCCACTACTATTATATATTCCAGAATGAGTGCCTACAGAAATACTTCTTTTATTTTTCTATAGAGGTTTATAGTATACATGGGTCATCAGCATTTGTGTGTGCATGTAAGCCTTATGATTTCTTACTCTTTTATTTTCCTCACAATGCAGAGTTGCTACATAGCTATCTTATATTCATTTTTTGACAAAAAGAAAAAGTAATATATAAGAAAAAAATCAAGAGAAAATGAGTACTTTCAGATTGGCTCTTGTGCCAAAATCCCTGTTTTTCCCTATCCTATTTACGTAATAAAAGTGGAAAAATCATAGTGAGAAAAAATTAGGTGCCATCCAATTCCATATACTGCAGGGAACTGAATGCAGAAGTTACCAGATAGGGGAAATTACTAATTCAAGTATTTGTTTCCTGATAATAAATTTTACATCATATGCATTTATTCATTTATTCATTAATTCCACCAATTTCACTGGTTGGCATTTTTAGTTAGTTTTCTAGATATGATAAGTAGATATCTGTCCCAAGGGGATAAATTGTTGTAAATATAGGTAAACAGATGGAGAGCTAATCTAAATACAGTGTAAAAAATATTTTTTAAGAATATACCAACTAAGCTGAAATATACTCTACTAAAAATAACAGGACAGTGTAAGAAGTTGGACAGAGAAGCTTATATAGGATTTTATTTATATAAACTTGAAAAACAAGAAATAATGCTCTACTGTGATGAAGTAACAGTAGCAATTACGTTTGTAGGGTAATATATGACAAGGGACATGAAGAGGCTTCTATAGTATAAATAATATTGTGCAAAGTGTGGTTGCACATATGTGTGCTCTTTATGAAAATTGATACACATTTACCTGTTTCGCTGTCCCATATAATATGTGTGTGCAGTGTGTGTACAGATATATATTCATGTATACATGTATGTTGTTATACACATTCATATACACATGCATACATGTAGGTATCCATACATAAACAGTATATATGCTGTGCCTGTACATGTGTGCTTATGTCTATATGTGTGTAGGATGTCCTTGAATGTCCAATATCTAACAATTGTCAGGAAAGAAAAGAAAAAATGAGAATCTATTGAGGCTGACCTGATATTCTGATGTACCACAGATAAAGAGTCCCATTTGGTAATAGGACTAATATTAATTCACTAGCTTTCAACTCAAAATGAGCTATTCATTTGTAAGTGAAGCACACGTTTTAAAATCATCTACATCTACATGTATATAAGTAGGAAGTAAACACAGATTTCTGGATCAGAGGCCAACTAGTCAGTCTGATTATTTACTTACAGAATACCTTTGTGTTGATTCCTCATGTCCCAGTCCCTATTCATTGTGTTGAGAATAGATGTCATCTGCTTTTGGGAGGAGGGTCTGTACCAGATAAGCAAAACCCCAAAATTATTCTAGCTCTTATATGTAGAAGCTTACACACCTGCTACTCCCCTCTGAAAAAGGGAAGGGAGACACCTTACCTCTCTAAAAGAAAATTAGTACAGATGTTTTAAATATTCTTTCAAAAATAATCTAATTATTTTTACTTTTTTTTTTCCTCCAAGTCCTTCTTTTTTTGTGTGTATTTTAATCATGACTTATTCATTGGTAATCTCTGGTTTATTCATTGGTAGGGTAATGTTGCATTATTAGCTACAAAAACTTCTGGAAAATCTATTTCACAGGAGTTAGTAGAGCATAATGAGCATAGTGACTAAAAGCATGGGCTCTGGAACAGATTTTGTAAGCTCAGATCCCAGGTTCACTACTTCCTGGCTTTGTAACCTTGACAATTTATAGAACATGTTCTTTCCATGGCTCAATAAATCTCTTCCTCGCGTTATTCTCTCTCACTCTTTCTCATAGAAAATTACGGTCAAATAGTACTTATAAAGTTATTATATAGTTATTATATGGCTTATAAATATGAGAGAGGCTAGGACTAAATATGGTTATCAAATTGACTGTAATCATATGTGTAAATATTTTATTAAAGTGGAATATATTCACATATCACATGTAAAAATGATAATAAAAGAAGTATATTTTGATAAATTAAAATATATTTATACATTTGAGCTTAAAAATCTATAAATTGGATTGACATTTTTGTGGAACTATCCTGAAATGAAACATTTAGTTTTGGCTTGTTTATTTGTAATTTTTGGATAGAAACATTTGACTTGGGAGGCTGTTGTGAAGGCCAAACAATATAAATTATTTATTCACCAAAATATTTAGTTCCATTTATCTATCTATATATCATCTCTCTTTCTTCTATCTATATACATATTTACTTATTCATATATCCAGGAAAAGATCTAGATCATGAAGCTAAAGTGGTGAACAAAACAAAGAAAAACCTCTCCATTAGGAGCTAACGCTTTCATTGGAGTAGAATATACGCCCATGAGAAAAAATCTAGGTCTGAACATGACACATGGTAAAGGATTGAGGATATATCTCTTTCCCCTGTATTCAGCTTCTATGCTGTCAACCTATTGCTTTACCTGTGGACAATATGCATGATGCTCTAATATCAGAAGACACCACATGACAGCACACTTCTTTGCAAATGAATTAGATTAGTAAGATCCAAAGAGCAGTCTTATTAGTGAATATATCACTTAACAGAAGTGTAGGTACATGTATGTTTCTTCAAAAAAAGTTATTTTATTGTTTCATATAGCCATGGCCCTTGATAACAAAATAAGAAATTGATAATACATTTTACTGATTTTTAGATCATATGTAACACATGTATAATTTTATTAAAAAAGCTTTAAATGTATTTCTGGCTATTCTTTTGGATAAACTTCCTTTTTCTCAAATCCATATTCAAATGAATTTTTAAAATGATTTGTGTCTACACATTCTGCTAAAATTGGGTAAAAATTTAAAATTAAATCTAACCCATAATGCAGGTTAAGATTTCATTCAATATTTGGTTAAGTTAATAAAATAAACAGTTGTCATTACACTCCAAAGTTGATTATTGGGGAATAACTAATTAACTACCAACATTCTACAGAGGCCCACAAGAGAGCTGGTGACTTGAAGATTTCTGAATACTTCAGCAATGCTTAGCTTCAGAGAGATATTAAAATGCTGCCTCCTCCAATTTTATTTTGACTGTCCTTAGAAAGACTCCAACAAATTCTCTAAGAAGCCTACCACAGGAAGCCAAACATCTTATGTAGTTTGAGGTGAAGAACATTTCTGCTGAATAGAATACTTATTTCTTTTCATGAAGACATACTTCTCTAATGCACATCTAATAATGCATAATTTATCAATACAAGCATAACAAAGATTTTAAAGTTTTAGCTATTTACATAGTTTCTCTGACATTAGAGAAATAATACATTTGTGAAATCTGTGATATAGACCACTGTGTATATTTCAAATGAGATAAGAAGGTATTTGTATAGTTGACTATGTTTGCTATTGCAATTATGGCATTTTTTCAATAAAACACTTGGGTGCTATTGAGAACATATTCCCCTTGAGGCCTTCATTTTCATTATAAACAGACTACTACTGAGCCTACTTTTATATTCACAATAATTTGAAATTATGAAACAAGCAATTTCTGAAAGCTTTATTAAAGAAACACAGTACAAGCTAACCTATGTTGAAGCCTGTTTTTCTAAAATTGGCACCGCATGACTGGTATCATTGGTAAATAGTATGTAAAGTATGAATTATATATTGAGATTGAGATAGGGCATTCTTTGACAAAATCCACACTGAATGTGATGCTGTAAAATGAACCATTTAGTGAGACCTGAAATATAAAGCAATTATATTTTAGAATGGTTTAAAATGTGTGGTCTTTGTAGCATATATATTCTTGGCTCAAAATGCTCCTACAATTTTTTTGATTTTGTTTTGTCTATGATTGGGTAATTATAATAATCAGTGAAAAATAGAAGAATGAAATGAGAGTGAAATCAAACTCAACGAAGAGTATATAGGGAGTACTTTATATTAGCTCCTTTCAGGCTTTTCTCTCTCATTAACTTAGAAGAATGAAATAGAATAAATAGTGCCCATCTAACCCTGCTTGGACAGTTGACTAGAGTTGTGGATTTCAATTATCAAAGTTCAAATTTCAAATGTTTCTGTTTGAATTAACTGTGTATGAATGTGCATGTGAAAGTGTGCTAGTATGTGTTGTTTTCCTATGTCTGTGTATGTACTTCATGGGAATGGAATTTTTCTTAATTGGCATAATGAATAAAAAGTAAAATTTCAGAATGATAAAATCATATATGTATTCTAAGTGGATTTGATAAATATTATAATAGAAATAACTCCTACATATATATGTGGCCATAGTTGGATTATAACCACAAACACATTTTCATTAGGGATTCATAAAACGTCACAGATGTGTTGTTGGTTAGTATTTCACACCTGTTTCTGCCATCTTGTTTCATGATCGGTGCCCTACCTCACAATGCATTTTGAAGCGTTTTAAGTTTTTGTTTGTTTGTTTTTGTTTTTCAATTTAGTTCACTTTCGGTTTTACTGGTTAGAGTTCTGGTGTCATATATTCAAATTCTTAAAGTTAAACTAAATTTCTTCTCTCTTTAAGATATACATTTTCATTTTGTATATTAACTCTTTCCTATACATGTCCTATTTTATAATTTCTATGCCATTACATATAGAGTCTGTATCTTATGTAATTAGTCTACAGATGCATTTTTGTGGAAGATATTTCATTAACTGTTAGTAGTACTATTCTTTGGATCTGATTGCTTTGAGTTTACCTTCTAATTTTTTAAAAATTTACTTTCTAGACAATCAGCTATATTATATAACAATTTTTTGGCTTTGCATCAAATTTCTTATTGGCTACCAGGAAAAGAACAGGCCTACCAGAGGGGGGAAAAATCGCTAAATTCATCCTAGGCTTAAGATTTTACCTTTGGGTCTATAACTTATTTGTCTGTTTTGTTTGGTCACTATTTTTACTGGTTTTATCCTAGGTATAAAATCTCTCCAAAGAGCTCACCCTTTATCTTTACCCTGTAATGCTGAAAGCTCTAATACTGTCTTCCTATACATGTGTTAATGTTTAAAAACATGCCTCTGAATCTTGCTTGGTACTTGGGGAAGGGGGCTCTCCACAAACTATCAATGGCTTTCATAGTATATCTAACATACAATTATTTTCATAATTTGATACCATCTACATTTAATGACTTTTATGTAAATACATACACATGGATTAATTGAAGTAAACTACATTTTCATAGTTTAGTTTTTCTGTAAGTGAAATTAAACCTTGAAATTATAGATTCTTTTAGGGGTCAAATCACATGTTTCTTATTAAAGATAATTAACAGCTAGTAAGCTTATATAAAGTTGAATAATAAAAAGTACTTCAACAACAAGAAATAGTTTGAGTCAGAATAACATTCCATGTTATATATATCCTCATGTATTTGAGGTAAAACAAAACAAAACAAAACAAGACAAAACAAAACAGCAGTGCATACAAACACACACTACCAAATTATAGCACACTTTTAGTACCGATTTGTAAATTTCCAATTCTACTTACTGTAGAATTATTCCTTAAGGTTTTGATTAATGATAGGTGAAAGAGGAAGAAACAATTGATCCAAATCTTATAAAAATAATTAGAAACAAGTTTTTCAAGGGAGTTACTTCATTGTTTTTAGAAAAATTGAGCTTTAGTCTTTTGAAAAATAGCTATCATCAATTGATGTGTTATCATGGTACATTATTAAATAAAGTAGCAATGCCCTTTTGTTTTCTTAGGGCCAACTTACAGACTCAGAAGCTTCCAGAAATTAGAATAAATGCTCATTTTGAAGGGAGAAATTTTCTTCCCCCAAAGATGTATTCAAAGCTTTCTTAGAGATATTACTTGCTTTGAAAATGAAGTGTCTGAAGAGTCTTGTCTATAATTAGGAAACATTAGATAAACTCTTTCCATTGTAAAAACAGATTGGAACAACTATTTCACAGTAAATCAGAATTTCACTATCAAGTTATGTGATAAGCTCTTCTGTATTTACTTAGTAAATCATAAAGTGTGACAATAGGGACACTCAATAAGCTCCAAAGAACTGCATAATAAATCATGAAATTTCACAAGTTGCACAATACGCTCCACTGTATTAGTCTCTAAATCATGGGCTTTCACAGTAAAGTTATGCAGTTATACTAAGAATTTATTTATTCTTTGCCATATCTACTGTTATTATAGGGCATCTCTCAGTCAAGGATGAAATTACATTTAACTGAGGTCCTCTTTCACATTTGCTACAGCCATACATTATTGTGCAAGAGGAAAAGGAAAACTATCTAGTTTCATTAAAATATACATAAATAATAAAATTAAATCTAGCAGCGACTTCAGTTTACAGGTATGTGATAGAGAACTTATTAGAGTAGGTATCGTAAAAATGTATTTAATGTAGGTTAAAGCTTAGAACTTAGTACTTAGTACTTAGAACAAATAGTAAATATGAATACATTAAACATAATTAATGACGGGGAGAGATTAGATTAAGTCTAAGTAGATAGTCACAATACAGAAACTATGTGTAGTGTGTGTGTGTGGGACAGTGTGTGTGTATGTGGAGAGAAAGAGAGAGAGATGTTTATATGCAATTTTTTAAAAGATGTGTTGGACATTCTCTAATTTTGAAAGTTGGGAAATATATTTAAACTTTTCTATGATTTGTATATTTGTTTGATAGCTATAATATGACATGTAAAATAGATATTTAAAGACCACTAGATTTGAATTCTAGTTCTGTTGCTTAAATAATATATAACCAAATATTATTTATCTTACATTTATTAATTTTTAAGATAATGCATAAGAGAATAATACCAAAAGTGAGCAGGCTTAACATGTATATGGAACATTCACTAAATATTGCTTAATGATTATTTCATCTTTGAAAAGATAAAAATTCAAAATTCAAAATACATATTTTTAAATTTTAATTTAAAATTCAGGACTTTAAGAAAATGAATGATATTTTTATAGGACAATACTTGTCCATGAGAAAAATTTGATACCTAGCATTAGAAAAATTTGTTACCCCAAATAAGATAAGGCAGATATGTGAATAAAAATAAAAACCATGACTTTATAGGGCAGGAAGAGTCTTACTGATGTAAACATCACTGGGTCAAGAGTTCTGTGAAATTTAGGCCTTGCTTTCAGGGTGAAAAATTATAAAGTATTGTTGACCAATTGGAGTATTTTTGGACTACTGAACCATACACACACACACACACACACACACACACACACACACGTACGCACATACACACAGACACACGTAGTTGAATAATGTTCCAATACTCTACACAATTTTTAAAATGTGATTAAACCACTGAAAACAGGGGACCCTGCTGAATATCCAACATAATTCAGGAAAAGGGACTACTATTAACATCTATTGCTAGCTACATTCTTTGATAGGAATAACAGCCAGATCTTGAAAACATTCTACCTTGGGTCCAACTATAAGCCAGGGTAGAAACTATTTACTTCCTTATTCTCTACACCCAATAATTAGGGTTTCTCTTCTCTTTTATGATTTTCTTCTTTTGTTTTCCTCATGTGACACTAGGTTTGAGAAGTTTTTAAAGCATAAGCAGGTTAATGTCTTATGGGCAATTGGCTTATTATATTTAAAAAAGGGCATCTGTGAGACCCAAACTCAACATCTTTTTGTTGTTTGTTTTTCTTTAAAAATAATCTAATTTCTATGTAAAGATAAGTAAACATACAGTTACATGTATGGATCACACCTTGTTTTCAATTATAATAGTTGGATAAGTTTTCAGAATATAGAAATACTAGGAATCCCCTGGTAGGAAGTAATGTAATATACTTCTAAATTACAAATATATAAATTGGTTGAATTACTATGTAAAAATGTTTGTAAATTGAAATGAAATTGGTTTGTCTTTAAAATTATATTTTATAAAATTTTAAGAAATATTAGAAAAATTAATATAAGCACGGTAAAAACTTATTAATCATTTTTATGATTGATTGAAAAGCTTTGAAACATTTAAATAAAGCCCACTATTTTTTAATTGTGGGATTAATATATCCACATCATAAAATATCAAAACTTTTAAGACAACACAAAAAATTTAAAGTAGATGTCTCATCAGTTCATGTAGATGATATTAAATTCCAGAAAAGTAATCATAGAACGCAGCAGGAGTTGATCTCAAGAATGTTAATGAAGAAAATGGCATAATTAATATTCTCTAAGTTCCACATGTAATATTTCTATTTGAGCGAGGCTAGAAAAGATGTCAAAACTGTACGCTTTGAATTTTGAGAGATTTTATTAGTTTTGCTAAATATGTGGAACATTACAATATTTTTAAAAGGCAAAACAAAACCCCTCATTCAAAAATAAATATTTTGTCATTTGCGTTTAGTTGGAAAATTTTATTCAAAATAATGAATCATTAAAGTTCAATTCATGCACACTGGATTCCAGACAAAACAGATAAGCTCCATTCCTCCTAGGTTTTCCCTCTTACAACTAAAATGTCCTGGATATAACATAATAAATAAGCATAGGAAGACTCAGAAAATTAGAAAGAGAGTAGAGTTCCTAGGGACCTAGGGACTTGAGGAATGACATGGGTTATATTTTTTTCTTTCCACATATCATAGTGAGAGGTCCATAGTTTTATTTTTTCTTGCCACATATCTTAGACAAGGCAGCCTGGAACCAACACACACACACACACACACACGCACACGCACACTCCAAAAAAAGATTTTTCTTCTGAACTGAAGTACATGAAACTGGTGGCCTAACAAGAGAAAACCTTTTGGCAATACTAACTTTACTTTACCCAAGCGCCAACATAATAATTACACCCTATTTATGGTTTTGTTGGGGCCAAAGCCTAACCCGCTTTCTTGGCAGAAGCAGGCAGTACTCAGCTTCACCCATGACTGAATGGGCGATTTTCCTGTGGGACTAAATGGTACTCCAACCCCATGCCAGGGCACTGTCAGAATATTGTGATGACCCGAGCCTCCACTACCACCTTACAACAGTGAGACTTCATGAAGCATCGCAGGGGGCTAGTTACTACTTCACTTTCTGCTCCCCTGCATATTTTTAGCAGGCTCCAACATTAAGCTTAACCTATCATCCACTTGACACCAACAAGGTTGAATTCAGAGTTCTATATTTCAGGGCTAGTCAGACCACTACTTGTCTTTACCCCTGTTTTCAGCTGATTGTAGTGGGACACTGAGCCTTCTACCCCTATCCAGCATTAAAAAAGGACAAAAAGAAAAAAAAAAAAAGAAGGAAAGAAAGAAAGAAGAAGAGAGAGAGAGAGAGAGAGAGAGAGAGAGAGAGAGAGAGAAAGTAAGAAGAAAGAAAGAAGAAAGAAGGAAAGAAGGAAAGAAAGAAAGAAAGAAAGAAAGAGAGAGAGAGAGAGAGAGAGAGAGAGAGAGAGAGAGAGAGAGAAAGAAAGAAAGAAAGAGAGAGAGAGAGAGAGAGAGAGAGAGAGAAGAGAGAGAGAGTGAAATGATGAGAGATGGGGCTAAATAGCTTTTTAATTTCACCACCTCCCCTGGTATCTGTGGGACACAACAGTGAGCTACTAATAGTTTTTCTCTCTAACCTCAAATATTATATATTCATTTTTATCTCAATAATTACAAAATAAGTATATGAAAAGCTTTTAAGTACTTTAGGATAATCATATGCAAATAATATTCTATTGATGTCAAGTGTCGTCTGCAACGCTTCCTTCACACCAATAACCAATTTATTTAATATTTGACCATCGTATTTCAGTATCTGCTGCATGTTCTCTAAAAAAAATGAATATTATTCTATTTGGTGTCAATTTTTTTTCTTCTAAAATATCTTATGAATTAGTGTGTATAGAAAAATTATCATAATTATGTGAGGTGAGTGACATTATTTTCATATTTAGTTGAAAATCATTTTTACCTTTCTATTAACTAGACCTTAATTTTTATTTGCTTTCATTATAAAAAAAAATATTTTGAAATCAAGCTACATTTAGATGAGTTGTTCTCTGAAGTGACCAGATATTACACTGAAATTCATTTATCACAAAAAATCTATGTTTATATTGTATCCTTGGAAAATATGAATTAAGTAATCATAAACCTTAAAAAGTTAAATGTTATTAGTGCTATCATGTTGTGTAATTTTAAGTAGTTGGTGATTCTAATGCTGAGCCTGAGACAGGGAATGTCATAGCTTTGTATTGTTTTGTGAATAAGTGATTCACAATCTGAATTAGTCATTAGCATGCTTCAGATACAAATGACAAACTTAATTTTGAATTTAAGAGCAAATTCATATGTCCAAATTATGTATATTGTTTGTCAATTTCATTTGGAATCAAGGTAGTTGAAGGTTACATATATTTGAATGGAATAATAAAACTAGGTTTGAAAAATAAGTTTAAGAAAGAAAGTCAATTATATATGAGTATAGATTACATCATCAATCACTTTAGTCAGTTCTTGGTTTTAAAAGTATTCTTTAATCTATATGCATTGCTCTTTTATTGTAAATAGGAAGGTAGGATGTATATTTTTGTATTGACATTATATGTGTATAGAAATCAACTCTGCCATTTCAATAATATCTCATGTAGCAAGTTGAAATGGGGGTTCTATTTCTCATGAGCTCTGCAATCATCTGTATAGTTAGATTTAATATTAAAAACTAATAAATAATGTAAAAAACACTTTTGTGTTTGCCTAAAGTCCAGGTAAAATATTTCTCCCAGGAATGAAAATATTCTGTAGTTGTAATGAAAACGCATTTTTTCTTTTACTCACATATTTATACTATTGTCCTCAAACGTTACAGAATTTCTAGCACATGTGTCAATTTTAAGATTAATGAAGAAATTTTGTGAATAAATATTAGGCAAAAAATGATGATCATGCAGTTGGAAATTATTAGCCTAATTTAGTGGGCCAACCTAAAAAATACTATAGGTAGTTTATGTAATTTAAGAAACTTCCGAAATCAGCTCACTTCTCCAAAATAGCTTCCCTTTAGCCAATTTTAGTCTCTTATATCATCTTCAAAGTGGAATTATTATCTTTATTAAATTGGTTGCTTTTCTAGCTAAATAAATCCTGCTATTACAATATAAATACCAGGACATTAGAATACACAAGACAAATAAAGACCCTTTGGGAAAACAGCAGAGTTCCCAGTTCTGGTAGGAAGTAGAGGGGTTCAAAATTATTGTGCAGGATTCCTGTGTTCCAGGGGTTCAAGTAAGTGCTGGGGCAATGTACCAGAGACATACGACCTTACTCATTAATCTGCTTAAACATGATGGATTACTATTAAACTATATCCAAAACAAAACTAAACAAACAGACAAAAAAACACTGAAGAATATTTAGAGCTTAAGGGATAATAAGGAAATTAATTACTCTAATTTTTCCGTGAATTTTAAAATAAATTCTCACTGAAGAATGAAACTAATCAACAAAAACTATTGCTGAAATTTTAGATAATTAATTTCAAATAGAGGAATATAGATCATACTTGAGAGGAACTGACTATTTAGTGTCCAATTTAAAAATTTCAAATACATTATATTCACCTATGGTCCATGATATAAAGAAAAGATAAGATAAGCCCAGTGTTCTGGTCAATACGCAGAAAGACAACTTGACAAATTTCTCACACGTTTGAGCAATTATTGCCAACCTTTGAATAGACAGCATGAAGTAGGAAGGGGGTATTTTAAAAATCTATGCTACATAAATATGATTTGTATACATAGAGCTTCATTAATAATGTGGTTCTTAAATTTGCTGCTTTGATAATATGTGATAAATGGGGAATTAAATAATACCTTTTTTTTTTTTTGTAATGCTCAATCTGCAGTTTAAAGTTATATTATCCTGAAATCTAAACTGTTTCAGTTGGCACTGAGGTAACTCATTGTACCCAAAAAGAGTTTTCTTGGAAGACTCTAGATTTAACCACATGCAAGTTTGAGAGATACTTTTAAAGAAGGCTAAAGACAAGTCTCAGAGAATTGAAAAGACATTTTGCTAGTCCCATCTCTAAGCTGTTCTCTTTTTTACCAATACAGACACGTACGTGTTTAAGAGTTTCTTGGTTATAGTAGATTTTTGCTTCTAGAAGAGAGGCTAGCTTCCTCCATATATAGTGCAATCTAGAATTGAATGGAAGCTCCTGGAAGCTTCCATATCACTCTTCCTTTGTTGATAATAGCTTATCACACTATCTTGGAAATTTACGTTGATTTATCACTTAGCTACATCCAGTAACCAGCAGTTAAAACATTGGTTTATTGAGTATTAATGTGTACCACATGATTGTGACTTAAAAGGAAGTCTTATACAATATGTATACTATTCGTTTAATTTTTAAATGTTTTATTGTGAAATAAAGCATATAGAAATGTGCATAAAAATATAACTACTATTTAGCCAACAATTATAAAGCAGATACCCGTGTAAGTCCACTTGGGCAGAAGCTTACGTTTATGTGTTTTTCCAGTTACAACTCATCCTTCCTCTCCTAAGCTAACCACTATGATGGATATTTTTAATATGTAGCTTATATTCTAAGCATAATGATACCTGAAGTAGTGTACTTTCAAAAAACATATAGAAAAGTGAAATTTGAAAAGTATTTCAAATTAAGCACTAATAAGCTAAATTACTACTACCATATCATTTTGTAGTCTAGATACATTCTGAGCAAAAGTGTTGTTTATTGCAACTGAACCATGATGAATTAGAAATTGTTTTCCATAAAATATCAGAATTTAAAGAAAATAAAGAGTAGTTAATTTTAGAACCAGGTATGGGATCCATTCTTCATGTCTCTTTCACCCATTTATTTTTCCCTGATGCACTAGAAAGAAATATTGTGTTGTGAAAAGAAACTGAATTAAGAATTCAAAAGCTTGGTAAATTTCCAAGGTTAGCTATTATCTTAGTCTTGTGTACTGGGCAAATCATTTAACCTTTATTGATATATAGGGTGAGTATAGTATGTGATGATATAAATCAATATATCTAGTAAATTAAGTAATTATAAAAGGTGTGAAATTTATTTCTTAAACTGAAATTCTAATTATGACACAAAATAATTACCAACTGTAATGATTATGGTGATAAATATCACTTATCAAATGTTTATTAATTGCCAAACACACTAAATACTGTGCACATCATTTTTGATTTATCCCTATTGAGTAGTGATTGAGCAAAGAATGAGATTCAAATCCACCTGAACCACAGACCTTGCTCTTATCAGCTTTCCGAACCTTTAGCTATATAGATATCTATGTAGCTAGTGGCCTACATATGCAGATACACAAATCCGCACAATAAAATGAGAAAAACTCAGTACAGTTTAATTTGAAGGTAAAGAAAATCATACACATTGTGTATGTGACCACGAATGTGATGAGATATGTAAATGTAGATATTCACTATATAAGAGATATATGCACTATATGTGTGTGTGTACATACATATATAGTATTTTTTTGGAACATTCTGTTTCTTTGAATGCCTAGCGATACCTCTTTGACATTCCTTTAAGAAACATGATTATATTTTTATATAGAGTTTACTTGCCCTCAGTATTTTACTTAAATTTTTTTTTAATATTAGATCTATTGATGCTAGTTCGGTGTATCAGTTGCGAATGTTGAAACTAATAAATAACTATAACCCAAACTTTATAAATATAGGGTTTTCAGTAGCTGCATGTTACCAGATATGGAATTGCATAGTATCCACATGGTAATTAGGTCCTAATGACTTCTGGTAAGGTAGCTATTTCTTTTAAGCAAAGCTACTCACTGACATTCTCTGAAAAGAAGAATATTCAGGACCATCTACCAACAAGCCTGTCCCACCTGGTTTTTCTGCCAGCAACAAACATATCGCAGCTTCTTGGCTGAGCTCACTGTGAAGTACCTTGTATTTAGGCAAACACAAGTAATTTCTGCTGTGTCTTTAAATACTGGAATCACACTCAGGAAAGTAAAAACGCCATGCTATGAGATACAGGGTAGCAAGTTGATCTAAGGCAAATCCATATTAACATCTCCCATCTCATTTTCCTGCCATGGCAGATGGTCAGTGAATAAAATAATTCACAAATTCCTTTAAGTACATCACTATCACTGATACATTACTCTTTTATTCCCTCCTTCTCTTTCTCCCTTCTTTCCTGTGCCTCTTGTTTCTTAGTGCACATCTAAAAACATGTAAATTAAGTGTATGGCTTATCTGGCCTTAAATTCAACAGTTTTAAAAAAAAAATCTATGCCAAGTACAGACCAATTGTTCATTAAGTATGTTTTTATCTCTTCTACCTAGGTGGTACCTAATCAACTGAACACTGAGTTCCTACATCATTGCCATGTGGTAAATATATTCCTATTATCTTAAAGCTGCCTTTTAGAACAACAAATTATTTTTTCTTCAATCATTACTTAAAGAAGATTTTAATGAACAAAGAGGAACACATGGTTTATGTATCAATATTTTCCCACAGTGCTACTTCTCTTTCTACCAACACTTTCCACAATGGGCAAGGAGGCAGCTGGGACATAAACATTAGGGGATACAACGAATGGTGAGACAGAGAATTGAAAACATTTTCTGCACAGACCATATTGGAAGGCAGGTCTCTGATGATTTCAACGCTGCCTTATTGTTTTCCTCTCTACTAAGTCCATTACAGAACTTGTTTCAACACATTTTGATGACTGTGAGGTGATGAGAAATTATAAGACACAGGGGATATTCACTTAAAAAAAATTTAAGGAAAAAAATTCAAAACATTTTTTTCCAGTACTAACAAAAGAAAAGAAAAAATTATCAAAATAGGTATTTTTGGTACTTCATGGACAGTTACGTAGGTATCTAGTACTCTTAAAAAATTCAATTTTCTTTAGCCTGGTAGCTGCCATGTCCCAGTCCAGCGTTTTTCTCCTCGTGAGAGAAAACAGTAATATACATGGACAAACAAGATGCCTCATCTGTCTACTTACAGCCTTTCTCACTTAGCAAAAAACAGTAGCAAGGGTGTACACTTATATAAAGTTTTTCAATATAAAATTACAATTGAATGTATAAGCGCATAGTTAGAACTCATTGGCTGATAGTACAATAAGCATTTCATAAATAACAGTGGGTTGCTCATTCAGTAGAAACTATACTGTGTTCAAATTTAGAACTTGTATCTTCTCTCCTATATTTTATCTTTTTTTTTCAGCTTTATTGACTGGCTTACGAAGTCATCTATCTATCTATCTATCTATCTATCTATCTATCTATCTATCTATCTATATCTATGTGTATATATATATATATTTTTTTTTCATATTCCACATTGTTCTTCAAAAGCTCAGTTTTAATGTGATGGGAACAGCTTTCTTAATGGGGTATAACTAATGCCTCTGGTAGTGGAGAAAATATGCTCTATACATAAACCTCTAGGTCCTTCTCACAGAAAAGAGTCAAAGCTCATTGTACTTCTCACACAGCATTCCCCTTCATCTTGTTTTTTTCTGATCTAGGGAGTACCTTAGTGATTTCAGCCAAATTACTGAGCTGAGAGTTGCTTCTGGAATTCTTGTCTGGACATCAAAATGTCAGACAAGAGCATGAAAAAGTATCATCTATATCACTCCAGGACATATTGATGCATAAGTGACAGAAGTTGTACCCACAGTTGGTGGTCACAAGTAATCCTGACAGATGTGGCAGCTAGACTTCTCTTGGTGGTCTGCCAGAGCTGTCACAAATTTCACTGAGCCATGAACAAAGGTAGAGGTTAAGGTAGATTGCCTTCATCAACGCCTGCCTCTCCAGAGCTCAAGACACAGTGAGATATGGACATCCCCCAGACCTCAAATATGACTAGCTTTAGGGTTTACTGGCCTGGCATACTGAAAGCAGGCACTGAAGTCTTGTTTAGCTTCCTTCCTCTTAGCTCCAGAGGTAGCTGCCAATTAGGATCCACAACTCGCAGATCCATCACATATTGCCTGCCCATCTAAAGTTAAGCTCAATGACTTTCTTCTTATAGACAATAGCTACAGACCCACACAAGCAGTCATTCCCTTATGATGTAGACATCTAGGGAATGCCACCTTATCAATGACAAATTGATGAGCTGAAGCAGGTATCTCAGAGCCTAAGGGCCGAGACTGAGGTGGAGACTCTAAGCCACATCCTGCTCAGATCTTGTACCAAAGGCAAACACGTGTCTGCTGCAGTGATTGGTATTCCCCAGAAATGGCCACTATAGTCTTTTAAAGATCATCACAAACACATGCATGAACATGAGCACACACTCTAATCCAAACCAACTATGCTATGCAAAACTGAAAATGAATTTAACCACAATCTGCAAAGAGAGAAGCCTGCTCTACTGCTTTCTCCCTTGACCCACTTCAGTTCATTTCCAAAAATAAAAACAGATTAATTGACTTAAAACATTTCATATTGATCTGTACACCAAAGATTTTCCAAGTGTGGTCATTGGTCCAGCAACAAAATCTGGGGTCTGGCTGCAGAATTACAGAGTCAAAAATTCTGATGAAAAAACTCAGAAACTTGTATTTTTATAATCCCTCCAAGTATTTTCCAATGTACCTAAATTTTGATAGCCATGCCCTACACAAAACTTTGCAAGGGCTTACTCAGAATTTAAAGCAAAGTCCTTGAAGATAGTCTAAAACCTAAAGCAGTTTTCTCTTCTCCTACCTCCTTCCTGCTTGATAATCTTTTCAGATATATTGGTCTCCTGGCTGTTCCTTGAATAAACCAGATTCTCTAACATCTCATTACATTGTACTTTTTCTTTCCTTTGCTTAATAACTTTTCCTAGTTATGCATGTATTTCAATAACTATTTATGGTTAATAAAATTATATAGGTTTCAAGTACACAATTTCATAATACATCACCTGTATATTGCATTATGTGTTTACTATCCAAAGTTAACTTTCCTCTGTCACCATGTATTTGACCCCCCTTACACTTATCTATCTTCAGCCCCACTTGCCCTTTGGTAACCATTCAACTGTTATTTGTATATGTGAGTTTTTGTTTATCTTGTTTGCTTGTCGCTTTCAGTTTTATATTTCACAAATTAATGAAATCACATGGTTCTGAACTTTTTTCTGTCTGGCTTATTTCATTTACCATGATTATCCTATGGTCCATCCACGTTGTTGCAAATGGTAGTATTTTATATCTTGTTATAGTTGAGTAATATTCCATTGTATATATGTACCAGAGCTTCTTTATCCAATCATCTGTTGTAGGACACTTTGTTTGCTTCCATGACCTGGCCACCGTGAATATTGCTGCTATGAACCTCAGTGTGTGTATATCTTTTCGAATATGTGTTTTTAAGTAGTAGGGGTAAATACCCAGTAGAGGGATTGCTGGATCATGTGGTAGATCAATTCTTAGTTTTTTTGAGGACCCTCCATATGGTTTTCCATAGTGGCTGTACCAATTTACAGTCCCACCAGTGGTGTATGAGGGTTTCTATTTCTTCACACCCTCTTATCACTTGTTATTTCCTGTCCTGTTAACAGCCATTCTAACAGGTGTGAAATGGTATCTCATTGTTGTTTTTATCTGCATTTCTCAAAAGCTAGCAATTTGAGCATCCTTTCATATGTTTGTTGGATATTTGTATGTTTTCTGGCAGAAATGTCTATTCAGGTCTTCTGCCCATTTTTTAATTGGATTGTTTGTTTTTTGGTTGTTGAGTTGTACGGGTTCTTTATATATTTTGGATATTAGCCCATTATCAAAGACATTGTTTGCAAACATCTTCCATTCAATTGGTTGCCTCTTTACTTTGTTGATGGTTTATTTTGCTGTGTGGAAGCCTTTTAGTTTTATATAGTCCCATTCATTTATTTTTGCTTTTACTTCCCTTGCCTTTAATGCCAAATTTATAAAATCCTCACCAAAGCTCATGAGTTTAATACCTATTTCCTTTTATGCAATTTATTGTTTCATATCTTATATTTAGTTATTTTATTTATTTTGAATTAATTGTGGTGTACATGTAGCTTTCCAGTTTTCCCAGCACCACTTATTGAAGAGGATTTCTTTTCTCCATTGTGTTTCTATATACTAACAATAAAATTTCAGGCAAAAAATTTTTTTGCAATTGCAACAAAACTAATAAAATACCTAGGGATAAACTTAACAAAAGACATGAAGGACCTATATATACTGAAAACTGTAAAACATTATTAAAAGAAATTAAAGACACAAAGAAATAGAAAGAATTTTTTTTTTTAATTTATGGATTGGAAGAATCAACATAGTTAAAATGGCCATATTACTATATTACCCGAAGAAATATACGATTTCATGCAATCACCATTAAAACCGAAATGACATTTTTTAAAGAAAAACAACAACAACAACAAAAATCATCAGATTTTTATGGAATTACAAAATACCCTGAGGAGCCAAATCAATCCTGAGAAAAAAAGAATAAGGCCAAATATCACAGTAATTTCAAATTATACTACAAAGTGATAATAATTAAAATGGCATGGTATTGGAACAGAAGTAAACCCAGATATATATGGGCAGGTAATTTTCAAAAAAGGAGCCAAAAACATATAGTGAAAAAATATATATTTTTTAAAAATTAAAATTTCAGATATTTATTTTATAGAATCATTGAATACATTGTTTTTCAGATTATATTATGTCATTATTATTTCATAACTGCACACTTGATTTCAAATGTATGTTTTCTACTTGGGATTTAAAAGTGTTTGATTTCAACATACTTATGTTTAAACATCATTTAACTCTAGCACTTGAAAGCCTTTATATTTATAACATTTTTGTGTTTTATTCTTCATTATATCTATGTTTTCTTTCTACAACTTTTCTTCTTATGAAAGACTAAAATTTTGTAAAATTTTTCTCCTTTACTTTATTTCAGAAAGTCTTAAGCAATATTGGAGTTGTAATTGACTTATTTTATGTATTTTGAAATATATAAAATATTTCTTATATCAGAGTAAAACATATTCCATTTAATAATAATTATCTCAGTTGTCTACAATGCTGTTCATAAAGTGAAGGAATTCTACTTAAAGTTTTGTAAGAATTACTATTTTTCTTTGCATATGAACTCTTCTTTATATATGACTCACTCAGAAATACTTAACACTGTGTTTAAGAAACTACAAAATATGTGAATATATGTTCTAAAGAGGACTTTTCAGGATTTTACCTTATTTTAATACCTCGAACTAGAGAAGCTGGTCTGAGACAGTGGAAACCATAGTAACTGGGACTTTGAATTTTATTGGTTTGCTTCCTACTCTTTTGCCATGTGATTTAGCATTACTTGATCTCAGTTTCCTCATCTACAAAATTAAACTTTGGACTTTAGATTTTGGAAATTTATCCTGATTTTACTGTCTTTAAAAATTGCAATTATTTCACTTTATTTTACTTTCTCCCCAGAGTTCCATGTAAAGCATAGATTTCAAGCTTCTTTTTTTTTTTTTTTTTTTTTTTTTTTTTTTTTTTTTTTTTTGGCATATGGGATGTTGATTACCATGGATTAACCTGTACACTAAATACCTATTCCTCACATTGGAACTTATTAAAGCTTTTCTTTCATAACCCTCATCATTTATCTACTTTCACTAAATTTATCATGATTAGAGAGTGTTAATTTATTTACTTTTTATCAAAGTGTTTCATAGCTTAAAGTTTGCAGCTCAATATGAGTGCCGTATTACCTTCAGTGATGATTCCGTACACGCGGTTTCCCTTTTTCATTTTTTTTTTTTTCTTGTCTTGTATCAAAGAAATTTCTCAGCAAAACTCCTCTTTAATAGTTACTTTTCCTTGAGATCTTTTTTAAAGTTTATTTTTTGGAATAAATGAAGGGAAAGCTGAATAAAAGGATGGATGGTCAGTTTCCTTAAAGACAATAATATTGTCTCCACAACTATTAAATCAAATGAAAATAACAGTGGTACCTGGTCAAATAGCCATGGGAAATTTCATTGTTTCAATAATTTTAGTTGGTAAAACATTTTAATAGTGAGTCTAAGGACTGCAAAACCTTTTACTTATTTTTTAAAGCCTTTCATTTTTTAGGAAAATGTTTTGGGTTAAAAAAGTTTTAAATATAAATAATTTTCTTTAATTGAAGTGTTATACAAAAAAAAATGAATAGGTGTTTTATATAGCTCTGAAGTCCTGGAGATCCAGTTGTACAACAAGGGTTGAAAGAAATGCCATATTAAAATTATGAATTTTATTTATTTATCAAAATTATTCGGTGCCTTTTCTTTTATAATTTCAATGTGCACATTGTTTAGTTGCAGTCTCAGGGTTAACTTTCCTCCAGAGGCACCATAGAATTTGTAGACATGTCGCTATTTGTTGCTATCACCAGTTTCTTTTTTATTACCTCTATAGATTTTATCTGTCTGCAGTTCTCTACTCATCAAAGTGAGCCTTGCTGTTTTATTGACTCTGTGTATATATATATATCTGAGGGGGAGAGAGAGAGATCGAGGTGAGGGGGGTGGGGGGAATGAGGGAAAGGAGGAAGAGAGGAAGGAGGGAGAAGGAGGGAGAGAAACCCAAAATGTAGAATACAGAAATGTTTCTCACCATTCTTTGAATTTTACTCAGACTGCTGTCACTTATAATTTGAACAGTCATGATATTTCTTTCTCACGTGGATAATTCTCTTACACTGCAAAACTATCCACAAGAATTTTATTTAATAAAACAACAACTTCTACAGATAAACATCCAAATGGTCTTATTTTGTATTACATTTGTCTGAATTGTGTTTGTATTTGTGGATTGCCTATTCTCCTGCTCGAATAATTACATGCTAAACTTTTCCTTAAATAACTATGTGCTAACCTTGATGTATTTATCACTCAGACTTTCTGACAACAGAATTTTTATCAACAAAGAATGACCAGTGAAATATCTATTTTTAAATACATACACTGAATTCTTACTATAATCAATGATGATGTAATAAATATGCTGACCATACTCTTTTAACCAGAGTTTAACATTTAGTCTACATCTTGTTTGTATAGAATTAAAATTTTAAGTGTAATCAAATTATGTTTTTCCAAAAATAGAATTATTATCCTATCTATATATAACTATATTTATAGTTACATCCTACCTACCCAAATGATTCATAGTTCTTTTTAAGAGTACTGTATGTGGTGACTTGAAAAATAGATGAAGATTGAGGATAACATGAAAGAAAAAAATAACAAAGTGATAAAAACTAACATGACTAACTAGGGACGTTAATAGACCACAAAATGAGACCTGTTATCAACTTAGAGATAATGGCCAATATGTGAAGTCTATAATTGCCCTAATGGAATGTACCCGAGTTACCAAAAATTTAAAGATAAAAAGACTGCATGAAGAACAGTTCAGTTTTGCTGTTCAGAGAAGGTTCTGTGAGGTGACATGTGGCCCAATAAGGGGCTAAGGGCATATGATGACATATGACTCAGATACCATAAATACTCAGGTTGCTAGGGAGAGAATTCCAGGCAGAGAAGAGAGCAAGTGGAAAAGCCCAGAGTTGACAAGAATTCTAATTAAACCCAATACTAACTTTTTTTTTAGCATGGTAATGGGAACAATTTATCTTCCTTTTTCTTACGCTTCCTGTTATTTTCGATATTGATTTGAAGACTGAGGTTTTATTTTATGTTCTCTAATAATAAATATTTGAGGATATTGTTTTTTTCTCTGAGCGCAGACTTCACTATGTCACCTGGGTTTTGTTACATAATTTTATTTTTTTTTCTCATTTATAAAATGGAGATAATTCATCTTCTAGGATTGTTGCATTAAATGAGTTACTGGATATAAAGGGCTAAGAAGAGGAACAGAAATATAATAATTGTTTAACATATGTAAGCTATTCTTCCTCTTCATCTTCCATTTTATTGTTATTTTTAAATATATCCATAATTTATTGTGTATTGTTCATGCATTGTTGTACTTTATTTGATTTTATTCAGTGCATCTTAATGGCTTAGATTACTTTCTTATATTTGCATTTCATGATTTATAAAGTCTAGATAGAATTTTTACTCCATTACAACATCCACAAAAAATTAAAACACATATTTCTTCTATCTGCACTTTACTCACGCTATATTATTTCTTGTTATGGCTTTCACCTCCATTATCCATTTTAACTTTATATATATTTATAAAAATTATATTCTCTACTGGAAGCTATTTAGCATTATCTCTATGGTTTAATGGTTATTTTCATTGCTATATTAAAAAAAATTATTCCCAAACTTAGTTTCTTGAAATAGCAAACATTCTTTATTGCTCAGTTTCTGTGGCCAGAATTCCAAGTGTTGCTTACCTGACTGCACCTTGACTCTGATTTGCGGTCTTTCATGAAGTGGCAGTCAAGCTTTTGGTGGGTGCAGTCTCATCTCAAAGTTCTACAGAGAGGTTTTATCATGATTCAGTTCCTCACAGGTCTCTGGACTGAGGAAGTCAGGTTCTCATGGACTCGGGTCCTTCCCTCATGGACATCTGCTTTGTGCAACTCACATCATGGCAGCAAGTTTACCTTGGAGCAGGTGAGGGAGAGAGCAGACCTAAGATGAAAGCCACTCTTTTTATAATTTAATTTTGGAAGTGATTTCTACCCATAGTCTATTCCTTAGAAGGACTAGACCATATTCGAAGGAAGGGAATTATACAAAGGAGGCAGGAACCGTCATAAGGTCTCTTAAATTCTGCCTACCACAATGGATTCAGTGCTCAGAGCTTTATATTTTATATCCACTGTCAACAACTTTGCATTATTTATTTTGAATTGTCTTGTATTTATTTCTATTTCACACAATCAAATAGGTTCTCCTACTCTGAAATTTGTGATATGAGTTTTATATTTTAGGATTTAGACTCTATAATTTATATTTCCCTTTGCACTCCCCCAAATAAAAAAAGATCATAAGCCTTAAGAGTTCTGTAATAGTTTCTTATTTTGAGATGCCTGTTTGTTGCTTTTACCCAAATTATTACCTGGTAAAAATTATTGTCTTGTTGCCTTCCTTCAAGAAGAATTCTAAAGCCATATCACTGTTTTATGGAGCTTGATGCTAAGGAAAATGCTATCTCCATTCAGCCAATTTTTTCATTGAAGATGATTTTTTTTTTTTTTTATAGACATAGGTCAGGTATTCACTAAGGAAATAAGATAACAATGATCTGAGACAGCTAGAAATGTCAGCTTAGGATATTTTCTAACAACTTCTTCATAAGTCAGCCATGAAGTCATACCTCTAGGGGCATATTAATGGTAGTTGGCATAGACTAGTGATTATTAAGAGGCAGATAGTTAGCTCAGTAACTATTGTACATTGTTTTAATTGCCATGAAAATTCTTTAATAGATGTTATTTTCCTCAATTTTATAATTGAGATAAGAGGTCTACAATTTCCTTACGCAGAAGTAGTGGGCCAGATATGCTTTAGTATCCAAAGTATTTCAGAGAGGTGATGCGATCCATCTATACTGCACGTTTTGTCGCAACTCCAGGAGTGTCTACAGCAGCATGTCTAATCAAACTAATAAAATTTTAAAATATCTGAGGTAAAACATTTGTACATGCACAGTGCGAAGAATTGATAGAGATTCAAAGTGTCCTCATGTTAATTAGAATAAATCTTACCACCAAGTTATTTTTGTAAAAAACCTATAAAATCTTTTTAGTTGTCAGAGCCTTTGAATTTTGGAATCGCAGGTAAGGAAGGGGATGTTGGCGTATGAATTTGTAGAGGTGTTGTGCCCAATGCTTAGCAGTTGGAAAAGTGGTTTCCCCATGTGTTTAAACTCTAAGATCGTGTTCCTAAATGTCACACATCACAGCTTAGAGGCGTATGGTGACCCTTAGTTTGGGAGTTTGTCTTTCTTTTAGGATTCCTCCCATCGTGGGGGGAGGGATGGGTGGGCGGGAGCAAATGGGGGTTAAATACTGATTCTGACACTTATTTAATGTCTGTGACTTTGATCAATTGCTAACCCTTTTGAAGCGTAGGTTTCTTCATTCAGCAAATGTTAATAATAATTACTTCCTTTGCAAATGGCTTTCTCAATATTAAATGATAATTAATAAAAAGGACTTAGCCAAACTTCTGTTATATAGTATTTACTAAAATACACTTTTTAATAAATTGCACAATTATATTCCTTGTTTTTTCTCTAATAATTGTTTCTAGCATATCTGAAAGTTTTTCCCTTTTATCCTATATGTGCATACAAGGACCTAATTTAGTGAGTATGTTATGTAAAAAGTTTTTTCTATATTCTTTAGAGCCAAAGAGTAAAATATAGTCATGTTGACATGTAAATAGGTAATCTCTCCCTCTCTCTCCCCCTGTCTCTCTCTGTTTCTCTGTCTCTGTCTGTCTGCCTGTCTCTCTCTCTATATATGTATACAGTCATGGCCACATAATAATGTTTTGTTCAATGACGGACTACATATATGATGGTGGTCCCATCAGATTATAATGGAGCTGCAAAATTCTTATAGCCTAGTGCACTGTAGCCACAGTAATGTCCTAGTGCAATGTATTATGTTACAATTATGTACAGTGTCCAGTACAGTAAAATGCTGTACAGGTTTGTAGCCTAGGAGTTGTAGGGAAACAAAATTTGTCACCCCAAAATTATGTCTCTTTGCCATAAGTAATATTTTAGTCTGGTTAATTTTAAAAGCAGCAGACATGGCAGAATCTCTGAAAACCAAGTAGAAGTAACCCTTAGTAAAAGGTATTTAAATTTATAAGAGTATCTCCCTACCTGTACCAGAAAGAGAGGTTGACCTTATCTCTAGACACTATTATCAATGCAGAAAACAATAATTTAAATATGCATAACAACCTCACCCTTGTTTGCTGTACTTTTTTTTTGGTAATCTCCACAAGTAACTCCTCCCACACCCAACATCTTTTGTCTTCAGCTAAAGATGATATTTAAGATAGTAGCTTCAGGCATTTTAGTGAGTCACTCAGTTTTCCTGCATCTCTTCCATGTATACAGAAGGTAGATATGTTATTAAACTTTTGTTTTTTCCTGTTAATCTTTTGTTACAAAGATGGTTCAGCCAAGAACCTAGAAGGGTAAAGGGAAAATTATTTGTCCTCCCTTGCAGAGAAATAGGCTATACCATCTAGTTTTGTGTTAGTACATGCTGTAATATTTGCTCAAGGACAAAATTGCCCAAGAATATATTTCTCAGAATGTATCTCCTTTGGTAAGCAGAGCTTGTCTGTATATACAAAAGAGAAGAATATTTAGGTTTTGAAATAATTAGTAAAATAATCAGAAAATCAATATAAAACTTTCCATTAGTAAAATCAAGGGAGACATATAGCATATGACTACAACAAGAATAATAAAGTCTTCCTGGCATAGGGTGGACACTTTTGCTTGACTGGTCAATTTGGCAGTTTTGGGTTCCATTCTATGGGAAGTTGCCCATTGTCTTCTTTGAACACATATAAGATAATAGTTGAAAATTAATTCCATCCTGGAGCTCACTGCAACCCTAGAAAATGCCTTATCAATGTGAGCACATGAAGTACTTTGCTGGGCTGCATGGGGCAAAATAAATTTCAAAGAAAAGTCAAAAGTTTATACATTTACAATATATTGAATCTATGGACCGACAGCTAGGTCATTAAATCTTGTCAAGACAAATTTCTTGAATCTGAACTTCAGTCCAGTGGTTTTGGATCCTGAGGAATATGTTCACTGCTCTGTTCATCCTGTCTTCAGATTTACAATTTCTTCTCGAACTCATCAATTGAAAAAATTCAATCATTATGCATGAAACTAGGGTAACCTTCTCTTTGCTCCTGAGCTACCCCTCTATGAATGGATCTTTAAAAGATAGTTTTTAAACTGTTTTTGTTTGTTTGTTGTGCAAGGAACAATGGCACAGCAAAAGAGGCTAAGCTTATTTCCCACTTAACCCCCACCCTGACTAAGCTCACTGCCATTGCTAACACTTACTTTAGCTTAACAAAAAGTAATTAGTTTTTGCAGCCCAAGCAGAAAATAATTATTTTATTTTGAGACATTTGATGATTTGTGACAATACACACACAATATTTTGACTGGTTAATGGGCTCTGCTCTTTGCTTTCTCTGCTTTAAAGCAGATCAACTTGTATTGTAACATATTTATGATGACAACAGTAGCAACTACCACACTCCATTATCCTGAAATTTTCAACCAAGTCTCCAAAAGCTCTTATCTCAGGAGGCAAATGATATGAATCCCAGGATACACTTAAACCACATGCTTCATTAATGCCAACTTCATTACCTACCAACATCCTGGCTGTTAAAATCATCCATAATGACTTCCACTACATGTGGTTCTACTAATTCACCATTTTACAATCATTTGCTATTCTCAAATTTTGTTTAAAATTTAATAATTAGATACTTAATGCAATTTAAAGAAATACATATTGAAATACATATAAATAAATGTGATTGGAAGACTAGTTCTAACCAGGTCTTAAATTTATTTGTTTGTTTGTTTGTTTGTTTTTGTTTTTAATTTTTATTATAGTGACATTGGTTAACAAAATCTAGCAATTTTCAAGTGTACAGTTCAAAACTAAGTCATATTTATATTGCATGTGTGTTCACCTCCCATAGTTAGCTTTCTTTATGTCACCACATATTGACCCCTTTTACTCCATCCACCTCATCTTTTCTCCAACTCTCTGGTAACCACTAGTCTACTGTCCCCATCCATGAGTTTCTGTTTGTTTGTCCTACTCCTTTGTTGCTTTTAGGTTTATATCCCACATATAAGTGATATCATGTAATTTTCAACTTTTCAGTCTGGCTTATTTTGCTTTGTTGCTTTTAGGTTTATATCCTACATATAAGTGATATCATGTAATTTTCAACTTTTTCAGTCTGGCTTATTTTGCTTGGCATGATTATCTCACGGTCCATGTTGTTGCAAATGGCAGAATTTCATCTCTGCTTATGGCCGAGTAATATTCCATTGTATATATGTACCACTGCTTCTTTATCCAATCATCTATCATAGGACACTTGGTTACTTCCATGTCCTGGCAATCGTGAATAATGCTGCTAAGAACATTGGTATGCAAATATCTTTTCAGATATGAGTCTTCAAGTCTTTGTGGTAATATATCTAGTAAAGGGATTGCTGGATCATGTGGTAGAACAGTCTACTTTCATTCTTTTGTAGGCGGCTTTTCAGTTTTCCCAGCACCATTTATCGAAGAGGCTTTCCTTTCTCCACTGTATGTTTTTGGATCCTTAGTCAAAAATTATTTGCCCACATAAACAAGGGTTTACTTCTGGACTCTCAGTTCTGTTCCACTGGCAGTGTGTCCCGTTTTTCTGCCAATACCATGCCATTTTGATTATTGTCACTTTTGAGTATAATTTTAATAAACTAGTCCTAAACTTAAAGCAATCATTTTTTGCTGTAATCTTTATTTTTATCTCTTTTGCTTAAATTAAAATATATTTTAAATATAAAAGCATAATTTGAGTACTATACTTTTAATGTTGTATTTTGTCACATGTGATATATGTTATAAAATCTATTTATTTTACTGGCAGAAGTAAGATAAACTGTGACCGCTCTCATCTCCTTCTACTTTCCCTTAAAGGATCACACTTTGGAAGCTAACTCTTATTCATGCTTCTATAATTTTGCTGCATATATACAAATTTATCACAGCATTGTTTGTAAATGCAAATTTTAAAAACAACCTAAATGCTTATCAAAATGAAATGGATATTGAATAACTAAATATGCACATAATAATAATTACATATATTTAATATTAATAAATCTGTTTATAATATTGTAATTATATTAATTATAATTCTGGATAGTTATTTTTAATAATATGTAATTATATTATAATTTATTGTTATTTGTATTTTTAATAAAATATATATTGTTATTGTATATAGTATAATTATTTAGTAATATAAATTAATATATAATTGCTATATCTATATATTAGTTCATTTTAAGTAATTATTAATATAATATTATTAATATATTAACATAATTATTTCACTATTGTGTTGATAACTATGTTTCAAATATATATATATGTCTCATTTTAAATGGTCACAATACACAAAACTTCACCCCCTTAAAAATTCTTGAGTAACAATATAGGAAGAATACTTACCAGGAATGCTGATAATGCTGTCTGCATTATCAAATTTTGATTGAAAGTTTTTTCAGACCAAAGAGTCTTCTGTAAGGTCCTCAGAAAGTATTCTTTAAAACGACTATTAACTGAAACTATAAAATTATGTTGCTAACAAAGAAGTACAATTAGAAAATGCTGACTGTAATATAACTATGCCATAGGGTAAAACAATTAGTTTGCTTTGCTTTCTCTAGTAATGTAAAGTATGCTGACAGGGAAGTATGGTAGCAATTTTTGTTAACTAAATTTACTTTTTTTCGCTTAGCAAAGCTAGAAGTTATGTAATAATGTCCATTTGGGTAACTTGAGGGTTAAAATTTATTGTGCTACGTAAACTGATCTACTGCTATGTGTTATCCATAGATTTCGTAACTGGTTTCAGTTGTAAAATCTCTAAGAGGTGTGAAATAAAAATTAAAGAAAATATTTTCAATAGAATTTTTTTATTTATTTTCTAATTACTTAAGGGAGCAAATTTATGAGACTCGTGCTGCTAAATTTTAATTAAAAAGAAAATGAATACATTCATATTCACAAGCTAGGGAAATCTTTAATATTTGTAATCAATGATTTCTTATACCACAGAGGAAATCATGGTTGATACACATAGAAAAATAGCTGAATGCAGATCCAAATAAATGTCCTTTAAATTTTTAAATAAAAAAGCATGTGTTCTGTTTTAATAATCGACTATTATTTTTTACAACCCCCCGTGATTGGTAAAATTATAATATTATATTATTATGATTTATTCATATAAACAAAATGCCATTCTACATTTAGTTTTAAAGCCTGCTACACGTTTTTACTTAATATCTACTTCTAAAAGGAGCTTCACTAGGCTGCCAATTGTGCATTTATTCTTATTTTGGCTGCAATTGGAAATTTACCAAGATGGTCAAAATCTAAAATGCATCCAAATGGTGCTTAAGCAATTGCAGATTGCCTGATCTAATCTGACTCTTGCTTTCTTTTCTCTTTTTTGACTATAACCTAGAAGCATGAGAAGAAATTTTCCATTAGGAAGCAGAACAACGAGAATTACTTGAACCACGTTAAACTCCAGCATTGGTGAAGGTGTTGTAGCTTTGGGCATGACAATTGCGTTTTCCTTTGGTATATATTTAACTTTATTTGGAGTGGGCTGTATAATTTTTCTAAGCATTCTATACCTATATTTTTATAATATTCCTTCTTGAAAACAGTATGTAAAATCAATCCCTTTTGCAACTAAAATCACTGATTAAATTGCTGTCCATTTTCATTATAGGGAAAAAACTGAGTTTTAAATAATATATTGTAAATGCAGACAAAAAATTCAAACCTGTTTGCAAAAGAGAACAGGAGGCTGCAACGTGATAAAATGCCCTGTTGTGTCCTCTAGTGGGCATTTTTCTCTTTTATTTTATTTTTTTCCCCCTAAGGAAACCTGACATTTTCTCTGAAATCTATACTAAATGTTTGTTCTAAAAATATTGTCCCATTTTGGAATATTGACTAAAAAAAATTAAATATCAAAGTTTCTGTGTGAATCATGGGCCCCTCTCTCTGGCAACCATCAGTTTGCATCTATGAGTCTGTTTCTGTTTTGTTGTTTATTCATTTGTTTTGCCTTTTAAATTCCATATATAAGTGGAAGTATACATACAGTGCTTGTCATTGATTTATTTCACTTAGCATAAAACTCTCTAGGTCTATTCATATTGCTGCAAATGGCAGGATTTCATTATTTTTTATGGCTGAGTAATATTCCATTCCATATATACCACCTCTTCTTTATTCATTCATCTTTTGATGGACACTGAGGTTGTTTCTATGTCTTGGCTATTGTAAATAGTGCTTCAATAAACATGGGGGGGGCGCATAACTTTCCAAACTTGTGTTTTTGTTTTCTTAAAAAAAAAAAAAATACCAAGAAGTAGAATTGCAAGATCATATGGCAGTTTTATTTTTAATATTTTTGAATCCTCCATATTATGTCCACAGTGGCTGCACCAATCTACATTATCATCAACGGTGCACAAGGGTATCCTTCTCTCTACATTCTCTCCATCACTTGTTATTCAACTTCGTGATAATAGCTATTCTGACATGTATGAAGTGATATCTCATTGTGGTTTTTTAAATCTTTTTATGAACTATTTCTCTCTTATGAAATAATTAAATATATAATATGTTTATATTTTCTTCTCTGTTAACTTATTAGTTAAAATTTATTTTACTTATATTTAATGGCTAGCCTATATACATATATAATATTTGTTCTTGACTTTTAAAATTCTATATTAAAAATACTATTTTAATTTCATAAAAAATTCAAAGACCATATAATTTTTATATACACTTATGTCCTCTTCTGTCTTTAATACTATTTTCTTGTACATTTTTCTTACATATATTTTAAAGTCATAAGACATTGCTGTTATTGTTTTCAGCAGTCAATATGTTTTAGATTTATCCATGTATTTGCCACTTCTTTTCCTTTTCATTCCTTCCTGCATTACCATGTTTCTACCTGAACTTACATTCTTTCTACCTGAAGAAATTTGTATACCTTTAAAATATCCTTTGATAGAATTCTACTGTTGATTATTTCTTTCTATTAGTTTGTCTAAAAATATTTTTTAACCATCATTTTGGAAGGTGTTTCTTGTATAATAAATTCTCATTCGGTGGTTATTTTTTCTTAAAACTTTTGACATAGTTTCATTGTTTTTTTTTTAATTTTTCCACTATTTCTGCTTAGAAATTAAGTCATTTTTTAATCACCATGAAGTAGATTTACATAAGTTTTCGTCAGTTTTAGAAAAATATTTATTGTCTATTTTTTAAAATATTAACTCTAAGCCTTTATCTGTCTCCTATCTGGAGCTTGACGAAATCTTGTCATCCTGAACTATACGTTTTTTAAATACTATTGTGTATCTTAAATCTTTTTCAGTGCATTAATCCAGACAGTTTATCTTGATCTAACTTTTTTCTTACTGTCTTATTTATTTTAAAATCAATCAATCAAATTCATAATTTATTACTATTGTTTTTCAGTTGTAAAATTTTCATTTGACTTATTTTATGACTTATTTACTGAAATTCTCTTTTTTCAATATTTTTTAATATCTAAATTATAGTAATTTTCAACTTTGTTACTAATAACCCCAATGTCTGTATTAGTTGTGGATATAGATTACTATTTTATTTATTTATTCTGATTCTTAGTCATTTGTTTTATTTTAATTAAATTCTCAAATCTTGTGTATGAAAATTATAGAATATCTGGATGTTATTATTTTTCTCCACAAATGGTTTACTTTTTTAACTATCCCATAGAGAACAGAAAGACTGTCCTTGATCCATTTAACTGTGGGATTTATTTGACTGTACGCTTATACCAAGGGCTTAACCCTTTCAAATTCTCTACCTGAAAGGCTGGGGTGTTTACAAAGAGCTCTTCTCCTGGGTGATCCCTAAAATGTTGTATTGGTCTCTCCAGAGCCTTGAGACTATTGCATTTCTACTTAGCTTTTTAGGTTATTAGCAACTGTTATATGCTTTCTTTATCTGAGTCATCACCTGGGCTTGAATAGTGTAAAAGTTTAAAATGTCTTATAGCAATACTGTATTCAGAATGTTTAGGTCATTTCTCTGTGGTGTTCTTTTCTCCTAGGATATTGCCCTGCACTCTTAGTTGTTTGGAAGCCATAAATTTTAGTGATTGCTTTCTTAGCTCAGGAAGCACTGCAAACACGGGGCTGCTGCTCTTCCGGCCCCTATGTCCTGCACCTAAAATCAGCTAAAGGATCAAAAGGAAAAAAACAACAGGGAACACAGGACTCATCATGTCTTACCCTCCCTCTAGGATTTCGACCTCAAGTTCTGTCAGCCTTTGTTGTTTTATAAATGCCTTCAGTGATTTTTTAAATATTTTATTCAATTTCTGTAGTTCTTTTAAGCAGGTTAGTTTCATGCCAGCTACACCCTGCTGTTTTTGTTGTCAACAGCAGTTTTTGCACCTTAATTTCTCTATACATGTCTATACATGTATGTGTGAATATATACACACATATGCATATAATTTATGTTATTTATACATTACAGAGGTATATTCATGTGTATATAAATTATATGCATATATATTTTTGCTAACTATAGCTTCTCTTTTTTAATCGTATATTAGAATAATTGATTCTTGGGTGTAAGTATGGATTAAGGGCACTTTACAACAAACTCCACATATATTTATGCTCCATAGTTTTGTTAATTTTTAAACCATAATATGGTGCTATATTAAAATTTGTATTCATATTACCACTGCAAAACAAATAATGTATATGCATTATTAAAATGCTAACTGACACACAATGCAATATATATGCCTTAGTGGTGATTTGTACACCTGAAACTTACTGGATTTCGTTAACCAATGTCACCATAATAAAAATAAATAAATAAAATAAAAGGTTAACTAAATGTAAAGGACATTTATAATAATGACTGCTTTCAACTTTGATAAATAAACTTTCAAAAACTTTGATTTCATAAATCAGATGCAAAATTTAAAGCGTTATTAAAATTAGTTTCACTGATTTTTACTCTGATGTATCTGATGATATTGATATAAAACTGAAAGCATCTCACTATTTGTGAAGGTCTTCATTGACAATTATTGCTTCACTTTGCATACATGTGAAAGAAAACTTGGAAAATTAGCAATACTAATGTACAAGACAAGTTATTAGATTTAGATGAAAGGCATGGTTCGCAGAATAACAAATGCACCTTATGCAGCTGCACGCACTAACTCATCACTTTGGGGCATATTTTCTTAAAATAAATTTTTCTTTTGAGGTAGATGATGACATTTTTAATTAGTTTATTGTCACTTAGTTTTCATCTTGTCAGGATTATCAGTGCAGTCCCTAGAGTGAATAATGACTTTCGCAAATATTTTTTGTTTTCATTTACAAATTCGTGAAAAATATCTGAAGTAAATGAAAGCCTGCACTTAAGTGTCTCATTAATGTCTATATTTTTTTTAATTTAACTTTTTCTAATTTTTGGTGACAAAAATGATTGCCCACAGAAAGCACAATTACATAATAAATGATATAAAAAGATTTCGATTTATATTATATGACAAAACTACTATTGTAAATCTTTGGACTAGTCTCTATGTGTTTTACATAAGGATGCTTTGCTTTCATTTCTTGAACAAATTTGTTGTGCACATAAACGTTAATATCTCTGGTTTCCCAATGACCTCACTGACTGGAGACCTGACAGCTCTTTTCTTCTCATTGCTCCAGTGTAGGCCTTCTGTAAAACACAAATCTCTGGCAGTGATAACAGCATCAAACTTTTTTGGCCCTTATCATTCCACTGGGAATAACTTTCCCTACTGGCTTGTAGTGAGGTACACATTATTTAGCATTGAGCGCTCTGCAGTCTGCCATGCAAAGAGATCTTGTACATGGTGCTTCTGAGGAAGCCTGATAAAAAAGCATGAGGGTATTTTTATTACACATATATTTCATCCACTAATGGATGATATCATATTAGAAACTGTAAAAATGGGAGGTTTAGCAAAATCCTCCCAGCTTGTTTTAATGCAAATATAAATGAAATCTTTTTGTAAAAAATGAAAAGTATTTGACAAATGTTAAACTAGAAGTGCAAAGGAAAAGTATAATAGAATTGATTATTCGTGAAATGTTTAACATAATCTCCATAATTTTTCCAGATAAAGGTGAAAACACATGCTACTTTCCATGGTAGAATATAATGCAAATAGTAGGCATTTTAAGTAAGAAATTAATTAGTTCAAAATATCAATTTAGAAAGCACACTCATCTTCCACAGTATTGAAAATGTTCCTAAAGACCTGGTAGCAATATACTTACATCAATCAATGAATTAAAATCGGTGTCAGACCTTTCCTTTGAAATATATTGTAAAAGAATATTTTGTGTATCAATCTGCAAAAAACAGCTACCAATCTAAAACAAAATACTTTGAAGAGAGTTTAATGAATCAAGTAAATACACAGAACAAACAAGACATAGGAAAACCACAAAGAATACTGTAATGTTCTGGAGTTTGTAAGAATGGGTGTTACATTCCAGGCCAAAAGGGGCTAGGGATGGGAAGAGACATAGGAAATCACGCGAGGAAGGCAGTCTTCAATGAGATGTTGCTTTTGGTCCAGAGAGACATCCAGAACATGGAGAAAATAATGACTAAATAAATACCATGACCTTAATCTTCCTCTTCTGTTGATCTCTCTCTGGGGCTACCATTAACAATATTACCTAGAAGACAGATTAACAATTCAGTCTGCCTCGTGGGGATATGTAGCAGGGTGGACAGGATAAAGAATAGTTCCAGAGGGAAAAGCAGAAGATAACCAACAAAATGTTGTTTCTTCTATATGTATAACGAAAATTTGTAATTGTTGTTTCTTTGATTTCTGTTTTTGCCATCAGAAAAGTCTAATTCAACTGACATTGCTCTTATTAATTTATCACAGATATCACTTTTGAAAAGCATTTTCAAGTCATTTGAAGAATGTGGGAGGAATTATTGATGTTTTAAAAAATGACCTAATAATTAAAATTAATTTTTAAAAATTTAAGATTTTCCAGAGCTCCTTTTATAGACATTTTCCTTAATCATTATCCTTGTATTGTCCTTAGAGAAAAAGAAAACAAAAGCAGTTCTTGATGAAGAGACGCTGACCTGATCAGCTTCTTGTAGCTAACCCATATGATCCTCCTATTACACATAACAATCTCACAGAATACCAACCTTAAACGAACTCTAAGATCATGACAAAATGAGACAGGCAAGGTCACTTTAATCATTTGTCTAACCACAAACAAAAGCTGGGTCATTTTACTACCTACGAAATAGCAAATATTCCACTTTTACACTAAGCACGTGACAACTACTTCTTTTTTAACCTGTCATAAAATTGCCCTGCCTTCTGATATCATCCAATCTCAAAGCTCTCTACTTCCTTAGACCTTTTGCAAAATTATCCAACCTAACCAAAATCCTTGAAACTGCAGATAGTATCAAGCCCTATGTACTATATGTTTTCTCATACATGCATACCTATGGTAAACTTGATTATAAATTAGGCAGTTTCACTGATATATTTGTTCTTACCATAGGTTTAGGAACTCCAGCATACAATTTGGTTTCTTTCCTTATCAAATCAAAACTGTCACTTTTTCACTTAAAGGAAGCACTCTACCGCTTCTCTTCAGCATATTCAAATTGCAAGCATAACTACTCTTGAGTTTGGGGGCCATTATTAAGTAAAATAAGAGTTACTTGAACACAAGCACTTGCAAATGATGACAGTGGACCTGAGAACAGAGACAGCCACTAAGTGACTAAGGGGTGGGGAGTATATATGATGGACAAAAGGAGTGAGTCATCTTCGGGGCAGAATGCAGAGGCGTGGTGCAAGATTTCATCACACTACTCAGAACAGTGTGCAATTTATAACTTATGAATTATTTCTGGGATTTTTCATTTAATATTTTTGGACTGCAGTTTACAGTAGGTAACTAAAACCATGGAAAGCAAAGCTGTGGCTAAGGGGAAGTACTATACTTTGATGGGGCACTTTGATGTGGCATCTGGGTAATGAGCTTCCATTTTTCCTAAAACATGTTTCGTTCCAAAGACCTATGGCAAGGATTAGAACATGGAAGAAACAGAGATACGGAAATGGTGTATTACCTATAAACAGTAATTCAGAATCTTTAGGAGAAGCAACAGAATTTCAGTACTTTAAACTCAGCCCTTTTCTGGCCCCACTTATTGTCTGAAGATCCAGCCATTTCCTTCCTATCTCTTTCCTAGAAATTTCCTCATAGTGGAATTAGCTATACCAACGATACACCTAACTGTGGCTAAGATCGTTTCAATGTTTTTTTTTTCTTATTACTATGTCATAAATCATCGTAAAGGAAATGGGTCCCATTCTCAGAGCACCCGGAGTAGAGACTGAGCCATGTGCTCTTGGCAAGATCTTTATTCCTGCTTAACCAGAGTGCTGCTAGCAAATTCTGCTCTTCCCTTAATTTTGCAAAAAAAAGAAGATAACATATTACATTGTGTATATTATTCAACTTAATAGACTCCTTCTTATTTCACTCTTTCTTAACAATGCCATACTGATGCGTCGAAGTTCTTTTGGATTTTGTAATATTATTCCTCTTTTTAACTCCTAGGTAAATTTGATGCTTTTCTCCTTTATACTGTAGATTTCTTGCTTGAACATTTCTTATCATTCAGTAATTATAACACATATATCTGATACAGAAAACATAACTGTCTTTGAGTTCTTATTTTGTGTCTGTCACTTTTACGCAAAAGTTATCTTTAAGATTTAGAAAAATATTATTGATAAGCTTTATAATCTCCATTTTATAGAGGAAGGAACAAAGATTAAGGAGATTTAATAATTTGCACAACATCATACACTGTTCAAGAAATTTATAGGAATTTGATAGTAAGTGTCTGTGGCTAAATTAAATGTTCGATCTTTTCACTATCCTATGCTGTCTCACCAAGAACATTTACAAATTTTCTACATTATATTTAGGAATGCTGCTACATGATATAAATATAAACAAATACAGATATATATACACACACACGTATAGCCACATATATGTGTATATATTTGCCACACATTTTAATCAGCAACCATGTAACAATGTAACAGACAACAACTCTGGAAAAAACTGTCCATGATAAAGAATAGAGTATCTGACTTTATATTTATTTTGTAGAGTAAAAGTTTTTAATGTGTGCCTTTTAACTTTGTGCTCTAGTTTGTTAAAAAAAAAAAGGGGCACATATTTATGAAATGGCTTTTTAACCAAAAATTTTATTTTTGTAAAATTATTGGTTTCCCTGAGAAGCCAAGTAAGTTGAGTTGAAACCATATTTTCATCCTCATTAACATTCAGTATTAATCAGTAATTATTACTAAATGTATGAATTAGTATGCATGAGTTTGTTTAATATAAGTTTGGTGATATAATTTTCCATATAGTACAATAAGATAGGCAAAAAATAAAATGTGATAGTTTTCTAACCTCCAAAAAAAGACAAATTAGTATGTAAGTGATGATTATTATACATGTAGATAAGATCTTGAATTTTTATGATGGTGACTTAAGTGCTCACTTAGTTCTGGCCTTCATTGTAATAGTATATGGTAGATACTAGTATCTTCAGGTTGTAAAATGGATTGAGAATTTAGTGAAGAACCTGAAGATCAGAGTTTACATATCTTGTCTCTGACGTGTAGTTTGAACTCTTTTGGGTGGGATTTGAATCAGGTTGTCTCACTCAAGTAATGCTGAATCATTGCTCTACAAAGTTCTGTACATTATTAAAATTACAATTTTTTACTTGTTTTAAAACTGCATTCTATTCTAAATATTTGTTTTGTGCTTGCTCCCCACAATGAGCTGCAGCCTATTTGTAGCTTAAGCAGTATCATTGAGACTGGTTAATAGTATAACAGTTATGTCATACATATTTGTTGAGAAAAGGATAAACATATCATTTTGTATAAATTACCTGTAAGTTAATAAAATAAGATAGAAATAAGAAAGAAAAAGCAAAGTACCACATGTAAAATGAACAGAGTGGCACCTGTATTGTCCCTCTAGGTTACACCCGTCCAAAGTGGACTTCCCAGTGTTCTTGAAAAAATGACTTTGGCTAAGAGCAGATAATATCCCTCTTCCTTTCAAGTATACATATTACTCATTTTTTTTTCTAGTAACAAGAGAAGATTTTGTATTTTTGTAAAAGAAGAGTTAATATATTACAAAATTAATTGAGAGTTCAATACATATTCCTCTACAGAATTTTGCATAGCCTACTTTTCTCTTTGAAGAGACGAACAACAAAATTATTCTTATAGTTCTCTAAGTTCAGTAGTATAATGTTAATTTTAAATTTAGGAACTACTAGGACAATATTTAAAGTTTTTCAATTTCTCATCATTTCTTCTGATGGAGTAGGGTTTGACTTTTTGTACTCTTCAGAAGTCTTTTATAAAAATGAATATCCATCTTATATTAGCATAACCTTTAAACTTCATACGTTGATAAAGTACAAAGCTTGGTTTTATGCCGACTTCAGAAATAACTCCATTTCATGAGAAAGTTTTCTCACTCAGCGTTCTCTAGGGTTTCACGACCTTTGAGAATATGGGCTTCAGTAACTACCAATTACAAGTTTGTCATTTAGGAAAAGTCAATTAGCAATAAGGCATGTATAACAAGAATGTAAACTTTGAACTCTTCAATTGTAAATTAAATTACAGTGTTATATGTTAGCTAATATTTTATGCTCTTTTATCTTTAATTAGCATGTTTCTTTCTGCATTTTAAAACCTAAAAATTTAACTCTCAAGTATCCTCAATTCAAATTTAAAATCAGTATTTTATGAAAAATATGGTCTTTAAACATTTTATTTGTAATTTCAACAATTAACATATGGAAACAATGTCACTTTTCTTATTGATGGTGTCTTTTAAAGATCTCTCATTTTTTATTTTTATCTATTTTATCATGATCGCAATGCCATTTTTAATAATCTCAAAATTCATCTATTATAAGACATCTTGATCCCATAATGTATTATGACATTAAATATTTTAGCCCAAATAATTTCATTTTTAATTGTCTCCATCATTTATGAAAAAAAAATGACAATGCTTTGACATTAGAAAAATCTATAAGGAATACAGAGATACTTTGGTACTTGAATAGTTTGTTATGTAATATCTTATAGTTAAGAGACTTCAAAAAGTTAATTTTTTACAGAGTCTTTAAATATTCATTTAACTTGGACTATGTGTAAAGTCCTGGTCTTCAAAGAATTTATGATATAATGAAGGAGACAAACACAAGTGATAATTACAAAAGAGTCAATCAAGTACAGGGGACAGCAGACTTTTTCTGTTAAGGGCCAGATAACAAATATTTTCAGCTTTGCAAACCATGCAGTCTTTGTGACAACTACTCAGCTCTGCTGCTAAGACAAAAGCAGCCAGACAACATGCAAGTGAGTAAGCATGGATGCGTTCCAATAAAATTTAATCTATGGACACAAATATGAATTTTACAGAATTTCTATATGTCACAATATTATTCTTTACTCAATTTTATCTTTCAACCATTTAAAAAATGTTTTAAAAAAACGTTCTTAGCCTGTTGACTGTACAAAATTGAACAGTTAGTTGAGTTTGGCCAAGAAATCTGTATTATTTTCCCATTGTCCTTATTGCAAATTACCACAAACATGGTGCTTAAGACAACAAAAATGTATTCTCCTACAGCTGTGGAAGCCTGAAGTTGGAAATAAATTTCAAGGTGTTAGTGGGCCTGCATTGCCTCTGGAGGTTCAAGGAAAGAATCTGTTCTTTTCCTTTCTCTTTACACTCTCTGGTAGCTGCTGGCATTTGCTCCAATTCCTATTTAGAGTGGGTCTCTCATGTAATCTTACTGATCCTTCTGCCAGCAAGCTCTAGCTGGCACCAAAAGTCCCTTGCTGGTGATCAATCCGGTTTGTTTCACATGAGAGAAATGGAAGCTTTCTTGCTGGACCTGATGTAGGAATTGATTTCTTTAGGGTGAAGAGGCAGTTAAATATCCTATGCAATGAGGATAGCATAAGCATGGCCACGGAGGTAAAAACTAACTAACTAACTAAATAATAACACATAAAAATGGCTATGGAAGAAGTTTAGTGCTTCTGGGGGAAAAAAGTAAATAGAAGGCTGGTGAGTTATGACTGAAAGAGTAAAAATGTCAAAGTAATAATGATAAGCTAAGATTTCAATTGTAGTGATTTGGGTGGGTGGGAGGATGAATGGTGGGTTTTGCACTTTGAATTTTGTTACCGTGACTGCAATGAAGAAGACAGATTTGTAGATAATTCCAACTACATTTATTATCTCTTTTCAGGATGTTTGGTGAAGAAGATAAAAACTGGGCTTAATTTTTTTTTTTCTTGAAATGCTTAAGAGGAAAAGATGTATTTAATATATACAGTATTTAGGAAGCCAAGTGGACAGGGAATGATCACTTGATAGTAGGTAGTAAGGATTTGGAGCAGAGTCAAATATATAACTTGGTGAATAACTTGGATGAAAAAATGGGTGAATATATATATATATATATATATATATAATATATGCATAAAATAGATAAAAGCTATAGGTGATTGTCAGGTGCTCAATAGAGCTGTGAGAGAGAGCTGAGTGGTAAGCTGAGTGTTTAACCCATTAAAACCATAGGCCAAAAATGAAAGTTAACCCTTTAACCATTGACTGCAAAATATAAGCAAGAAGTTAAAAAAGTACTATTCTATCTTCCCCTAGGGAGGAGTACACCAATTGAAGGTCAAGTGGATCAGTACAAACACAGGGGTAGTCTCACTCTTGAGGGAGCTTGAACAAAAAGCTCTGGCAATTTTATGGACCCTGTGGTAGAGGTAGGTCTAGGACTGCAAAAGTACTGGAAACTCAGGGTGGGAAAATATGTCTGGCTTCACATTCGAGGTCTCCTTTCCTCCCTTTATAAGGAGGCCTCATCCCAGCAAAGGTGCCTGAAGAAGACATCTGCACACAGTCTCATATAAATAGACCTGAGAATGATGGTACTCTGAGGATGAATGCACAGGGCTGGGAGTGAGGGCCGAGTCCTTGACTACAACTCCCTTCAGCGACTTCAGTGCATTGGCTGTGCACTCAGTCTGGTGGACGGGGCAGCTTCTCTCCTTGAGGCCTGCCAGGTAAAGCCTTTTTTATTACCTGCGATTAGACCTTTAAACTTACACATCAGCCGGGAGACTGACTCCTCCGTGACCAATACTGTTTTGGGGGAGGGAGGAGACTAGTTTTACAAATATTTTTGATGAGCCAGTGAGACAAGAAATTTTAAGTATCTAGTGTAAAGGTGAGCATAACTTTGTGAAGAGTAGAAGTTTAAGAATTGTCAGCATTTGTGGTTAATTCACTCAAAAGAATAGTATGAAAAAGTGAAAGAGCAAAGGCAAAATCTTAGAGAACAGAAATATTCAGAAGATATTAGGAAGGAGAGAGCTCAGTCAGAAGATAGACAAGATGAGATAAAGAATTTTAAGTTTAGACTCAAACATTTCTTGTCACAATGGAACGCAAATAGATAATTTTGTGGAAAGTAAGTATGCATATAAACAAACATAAAAGGAAATAATTGGGCACCTTTAGTCATCAGAAAGTAAAGTTAAAACAATGAAAACTACATTATCAAATATTACAAACTCATCAATGAATTACCGCAGGTTGAAAAAATGATAAGGACTATCCAAAGTAATAACAAGAACATCATTACATTGTAAAACCCGAATGCCATGTGCTGCCTTGACCTCAAAACTTCGCAAGGCTCCCAGAACTTGTAAATCCTCTTCTATCAACAGATGTGCTCCACCCAGCAGGGAAGACTCCCACTCAGCTAGTTTTTCTGTTACCTGGACCACCTACCTACACACTAACTGGTCCTTAACCTTCCTCCCAGCCCAAGAAATTCTTCAAGCAAGTCAATCACTTTCTATTGTAGGAACCAGAGGGTAACCCACCTTCCTGTTACTATAAAGCCCACCTCCACACCCTGCTGTTTCACTCTGCTTCTTAATGCAAACCCTGTATAGCCCTGCATTGAATGTGGTATCTTCCTCAGCTGGGCTGTGAGTATATGTCACTAATAAACTGCTACTAACCACATTGTTCCGGTGTCATATGTCCTGTGTTTGACTATGTTGTACTATATAGGATGGGAAAACCCTTCTTCATCAACAGGGTGAATAGGAGGTGATCAGAACATTTGCCCTCTGAAGGTTCATTGAATAACAACAGGAATGAAAGAAGAGGATCGAATTACAACCATCTTGGAAATGATTGAGTGGAAGTGATCTAAGTGGTCCATAGATTTGGACAAAATAGTAGGAGAGATGAAAGATGATATAAAAATATAGACACACAGAACAGAATGAGTGTAGCTGCATCCAGAAAACACAAAGGAGGAGTTAGAGGAGTGATTTTTCCTGAGAAATTCTTCAGAAAAGACCAAAGCAAAAGTTACTTCTAAATTTGACTCTGAAATGGTTGGCCCATTCGCCATTGTCTCCCTCTCCCTGACACACACACACCCCTAGGTTTTACATCATTGCTTTTAGGATAAAATAAGAAAAAATATCTGAAAATTATTTACTGATATTTCAGGGGAGATTTTTTTTTTTTTAATGGTTGGCATAGAACCCAAAGTAAAGCCTTCTTTATTTGGCAAGGGAATGGAGAAAGGTGGGTTTAATCCACCTGCTTACTTCTTACTCATCCTAAAATGTAGTCAATCCATCAACAAGCTACACCCAAGTATGCTGTTCCCAAGATCAGCTCATAAATACAAAGAAAAATATTTTATAAGGATCTCACCATTATTGAAGAGAACTATCAACATAAGAGAGAAAAACTAGGAAAAAACACAACAAATAAAAAACAACCAAAAATAACAATGGGAATTGAGAAAGAAGGATTTTAAAAATTTTATAGCTTAATTTAATTTTTTCTTCTTAAGCAAACCATTCTTTTTCTCTGCAATTTTCAGGGTTTTCTTTCTATCATTATACTGAAGTGGCACTGGAAAGTTACTGGAAAGGCATTATTGGCAAGGCAAGCTGCTTCCTGCACTGGTTGTTTCTTTTCTTTTCATTGATTTGCATCTAGATAAGCATAATTGGCTCCCTCACTTCCCTCAGATCCTCATGCAAAATTACCTTCTTTATAAAGAATGTCCTTGCCCACCCTACCTACATTTCAACCTTCTTTCTGGACATTTCATGTCCCCTTTCCTTATGTAATTTGTTCTCTTTAGAACATACCTCTGTTTTATATACTCTATTTATCTCCCTTACATTGTCTTTCTCCTCCACTAAAATGTCAGCTCTGTAAGTACAGAAATATACATCTCTTTTGTTTTATCACTCTATTTCCAGCTCCTAGAAGAATGTCTGGAACATTGCATTGTTCAATTAACAATAATTAAAGGAGAAAATAATGGATTTGGGTAAAAATGTAAAACTATCATTTTATTTTTTAACTCCAATCCATTTTTTAAAGGCTTTTTGATTGTTAGAGAAAGTGATAGAAAAAGAATCAGAATTAATAGTACAGGTGGAGAGGAAATAAGATGTGAGTGAGGTGGTGAAGTTTATAGAAAGATACAAATAAAAAAAAAGAGTTGGGATATTTGAATTTTAAAACAAGAGATGGAATAATATGAGGTGGTAACTAGATCCTTGGGGAGATCTACCATATGATGATAAACCTTGAGAGTAACTGGGCTGCGGGAGCTCCAGTAGAAGTATTGCCGACTTGGAAAATGGCTAAGATGACGACATTCAGAAGGATAACATATATTAGGAAGGCCTGTGTATTAGCCAGGGTTCTTCCAGAGAAACAACTAATAGGATATAAATAGACTTATAAAAAGAGCTTTATTATGAGGAATTGGCTCAAGCAGTAATGGAGGCTGAGAAGTCCCACCATTTGTTGCCTGCATGCTGGAGTCCCAGGAAAGCCAGTGGTGTAGACCCAGGTCAAGCCCAAAGGACTTAGATCAGAGCAGCCAATAAGTGTAAGTCCCAGTTCAAATTCAAAAGTCTGAGCACTAGGAGTGCAGATGTTCAAGGGCAGAAGAAGATGGATGTCTCAGCTCAAGCAACAAGCAAACTTGCCCTTCTTTTGCCTTTTTGTTTTATTAGAGCCTTTGATGAATTAGATGATGCCCACGTGCATTGCTGATGGCAATCTTTTTCACTCGGTTTGCTGTTTTAAATGCTAATCTTTCTGGAGATAGTGCCATACACTTACCAGACATAATGTTTTACTGATTATCTAGATATTCCTTAGTGCAGTCAAATTAACACATAAAATTAACTATCACAGCCTATAATAAGATAATGAGAAACTCCATAGTTTTTTGGTTTAAGGTAAAGGACTGACGAATACAAGGCAAGACTCCTCTTCTAAATGACTTGGTGTTCTTATAGTATCATGATCAAATATTCAGGACATTGATTCTGGATGCAAACCTAAATACCAGGCACTGGGAGGAAAGTGGAACTTTGAACTTAGAAATAAGAGAATACTAGTTATTAAACTTGGTTCACAAGTATGAAGCCAGACACACCATAGTAATGTCCTATCTGTCTTCTATCTGAGGGATGGTACGTGTATAAAATGTTGCTTACTTATAAGAGATAGTTCGACCAATAGAGTTTATTTTCAAATAAATGTGTAAAACACTGCCAAACTGGTCTCACTCTGGGAGTGTCATAACACAGTATAGCAAATTAAAAGCTATTTGAAGTTCGACAGTTAAGAAATTTGCTTTGTTGAACTCAGTTTTCTCTGGCTAAAGTTAATTAAAGAGCATATTATTCACAGCATGTCTATTAACTTCCTGTGGAACTGGTGAGAAATGCTTTTCTAAAGCAGAGAGAGAGGCTCGTGTTATAAACATATAACTGCCTCAAGTTGCTAAGAAAATTAAGCTTTTTAGTCAGAAAACAAAGCAAGTCAAGAATTTAATGTATTGGCATTGATCCATTGACACTCACTTTCCATTTTTTTAATTGATGTAAAATTCGTATATAATATTACATGTTTCAAGTGTACAACATTATAATTTGACATCTGTATATACTACAATGTGATCACCACCAAAAGTCTACTTACCATTGATAACCATTGAGTTGAACCCAGTTTGCCCACCCCCAACCCTCTTTCCTGCTGGTAACCACAAATCTGTCCTCTGTACTTAAAACATAATTTATTTACCATAAATTATTTAACATTATTAATATAGTATAATATTAATTATAATAAGTTGAATTCTTCAGAAACTCAGCTATGGTTACTGAGTTTTGGAAATCTGGAATCCTATACTTGTAATTTCAAAGTTTACTGTCCTTTAAAAAATTGAATACTTTGACGGGTTTTAAAATGTCTTTTTCTTACTCCAACTGGTAAATGGTGTTTATCAGTCTTTTATACTTCTCTCTCTTATGAGTAGAGATGCATTTTTTAAATTGATCTTTATAATAAGAGAGTTGTAAGAAGTTGGCAAATCAAGCAGAATCATGAATCATTATTTGTATATTTTTATCACATAATTCAATCTCACAGAAAAATAAATTCTATTAAGAATACCAAAACATTTCACATATATCAAAGAAGAATATGGGTTTAAAACAAATGAGAACTCCCAACTGTTTTCCAATGGTTGTATCATTTTACATTTTTTTTACCAGTATTACAGAGAGTATCAGTCCCTCCACAACCTCACCAACAGTTATTGGTGTCAAGCATTTAAATTTTAGACGTTCTAATAGGTGTGTAGTAGTATCATATTGTGGTTTTAATATGCGTATCTTTAATAACTGATAGTTTTCAGAATCTTTTGTGTTTTAATTTTGTTACCATCCATATTTTTATTTTTGTTTTAAACTTTATTTTGCTAAAATACAGGTTTAGATTCCTAGGACAATTGAGGTGAAACACAGATTTCCCATATTCTGGCCTCTACCCATGTATAGTCTTTCCATATTAACATCTCCCACCAGAGTGGTCATATTCTTTTTATTGAAGTCTATATTCAAATCTCAAAATTTTGTATTGGAAAACTTTCTTTCATTGAGTGTTCTGAATACTTTATGTAATCTGGATGAAGGTTTTAATCACATATATGATATGTGAATAATTTCCCTGTCTGTGTCTTTTCATTCTCGGCATTATCTTTAGAAAAGCAAAAAATTTTAATTTCAATGAAGTTAAATTTATTGTTTCTTATGTATTTATGTATGCATGTATATATGTATGTATTTTTACACCAATACCACACTTTCTTGATTAATTTATATTTATATATTTCAGTACTCTAATTTAAACATACTGCTACTATATGATCCATCCATTCCACTCCTGGGAATTAAAAAGAAAAAAAAAAGAAAAAAAAATGTCCATTTAAATACTTGTGCATTAGTTCTCCTAGGAGCTTTATTTAACATTGTCTAAAACAGTTGAATGAAAAAACTATGGTATATCTATCTATACAATTATATACTATTAAACAATAAAACATAAATTGTTGATGCAAGTTACAACACAAATGAATCTCAAATAATTATGCTGAATGAAAGAGGCCAGACAAAATGCAATACATTCTATTCAGTTCTATTTGTACGAAATTCTAGAAAAAATATAGTGACAGAAAGTATAATGGTGCTTGCTTAGGGATGAAGAGGAGTCTGAAGGAATTGGTGGGAAGAATTACAATGGCTCACAAAGAATCTTTCGGGGTTGATGGATATGTTCATTTTCTTTATTGAGGTGATGGTTTTGCTTATATACATATAATACAGAGGTCAAAATATTAAAATGTTATGCTTTAATAAGTGCAGCTTATTGTATGTCAATTATATCCCAATAAAGCTTTAAAAATATACATGGAGAAACACTATCCTATATATCTTTTTTAATTATTCTTATTCATGATGATTTATTCATCATGTGTTACCTGAGACCCTGAAAAGTAATGTCTTTAACTTACAATTCACTAGTTAGCCACAGACCCATGTATGTGATGCTTTACTGTACATCTCTAACTAAATATTCCATACCATTTAAAATATTTTTTCCCTCTACTTAGTATGACAATACATCTCAGACAATGTTAATGTTAAAAACCCTTGGACTGAAGACAGATTTTGAGAGAAAAGTCAAATTCTTCTTCCATATACTAAAAATTCCTAGTATCTGAGCTTTTGCATAGAAAACCTTCAGTATCTTGTTTTTAATCTGCAAATACCTCTTTTTTTCTTAAATTAATTTTCAAAAATAAGAGACAGTTGTTTCCTTCCTGAACTTGCCAAGCTCTTTGAGTCCCACACTTCAGTATGTGTTGTTCCATTTGCTTATAAATCTTCGCCTTTTATTTTCTATAAGTCTTATCTAATGCTATTGTCTTTATGAAATTTTATTATTATTATTTTTTTTGATTCACTGACATAGAAGTTCTTTTTCCTATGGGCTCCCTGTATTATGTAAACACATTTACTGCATTAATTATATTATTTTATCTTATTTATTAAAAGTCAAACACTAAAAGTTCTGCTTTTCTTGACAGCAGGACATGAGAGCTACAGTTTCATTTTTACCATTTTCATGCTGAATTTAGTGTCTGGTACATGCTTGGTGTGAAATGAATTATGTGACTTGAATAGAAGGTCAAGATGACTGGCCATCAGGGAAAAGTGTACCTGTTTGCCTGGAGAAGCTTTACCTTTTTTTTTTTTTTTCTCTTCTGTAAGCATCAATAGAGAGGTATTTGAAAGCAGATGACATATCTATTTATTTGGCAAGATGTACCAGTCTTATTTGGCATCATTTTTAATAGTGCATCTTCCAGAAAGTATTTGTGTATTAAATAGTTATTGATCTAGTGCATTATTAGTGAAGAAGAGCATGGGTCATAATGTTATAGCTAGGGTGATCTTTCATTAGGTGGATTGTCTGATTAACTGAGGTGGACTAGGAAGAGATTCATGAATTTGGACATAAATTAAGAAAACATTTCTTGGCCCTCACATCCCATTTACATAAAAGCACTGCCCATACAAATTCTACTCCCTTACATAACCACTGATGAATGACGTTAACTATGCATAACATTTGAATTAACTTAATGGAGAACATATTTAATAGATAAAATAGTTCAAGTCATAAACTAAATCCACTTTTGGGGGTGACACTAGTATGTTAATTATTCTATATGCCTATGGTCATTTAGCTTATCTAATTCCTTTTTCATTTAGCTCCACATTATAAGTCAAAAGAGTTAATATTTTCTATTTTCAAGTTGAGTATTTGAGGGTTGGTAAATAAACAAATCACAAAACTACTTCTAACCTACCTGTCAAAAGTATTTCTTCTTCTTTTCTTTCTCTTTCTGCCTTTTATTATTATCCATATTATTACTATCAATCCATTACTTTAAAAGTCATAGTCTATCAGGTTTCCATTTATGCATCTATTCTTTTGCATTTATTAAAAACCTAGTTTTTACCAGAGGGTAGAGAATGGGGGGGGGGGCGGAAGGGGAGGTAAACAGAGTAAAGGAGGTTAAATAGTTGGGTAGGGGTAGGGAGAATGGGTAAAGGGGATCACATATATGGTAGCTGAAGAAAACTGGATTTTGGGTGGTAAACACACAATAGAATATACAGATGTCAAATTATAATGCACAGCTGAAAATTATATGATTATATTAATCAATGTTACTGCAATAAACTTTTAAAAAGTTAAAAAAAGAAATACAATAAACTAACTATAAAAAAATAAAGATGACTAAATAATGCTTTGAATTGCATTTCACCATTTATTGCATATTTCAGAACTTTATTGATCTGAAATTTTGTGATATGCTTGTAATTTTTCAAATTTTAGCCAGATAATATTATTAGCTGTGATTCATAGACATAAATATTCAAAATATAAGTTCTAAGATAACACTATAATTTAGAACACATATTTTAATTAAAACCTGAAATTTTTCTAAATTATTTGATTTATTTATTAATTTTTACATTTGATAATTTATATTAGTTTCAGGCATACAGAATAGTGGTATAGTGGTTAGACATTTGTCTAATTTGTGATGTGGTTCTCCAAATTAGTCCAGTACCCACCTAGCATTATATATATAGTTATTAGATATTATTGAATCTATTCTTAATGTTGTACTTCATATCCACATGACTATTTTTTAAGTACAAATTTGTACTTCTTAATCTCTTCCCCTTTTTCACTCATCCTTGCATACCCCCACCCATCTGGAAATCATAAAAATGTACTCTGTATGAGTTTATTTTGTTTATTTGTTTTTTAAGATTCTACATATGAGTAAAACCATATATTTTCTTTCTCTATCCGACTTAATTAATTTCCCATAATAACCTCTGGGTCCAGCCATGTTGTTGCAAATGGTAAGATTTTCTTTTCTTTTATGGCTGAGTAGTATTTCATTGGATATATTTGCCACATCTTTATCTAATCACCTATTGATGGGCAACTTATGTTGCTTCCATATCTTGACTATCGTAAGTAGCACTAATTTTTTTGAGGAACCTCCAAACCTTTTTCCATAGTGACTATATCAATTTGCAATCCCACCAACAGTGCATAGGGTTCTTTTCTTTCAATGTCCTTGCTAAAACTTTTTTTAAAATTATTATTATTTTGATATATTGATGATAGCCATTCTGACAGGTGTAAGGTAATATCTCATGGTTTTTAATTTGCATTTCTCTGATGATTGGTGATGCCGAGCATCTTTTCAATGGCTATTGGCCATCTATTTATCCTGTTTGGAGAAATGTCTATTCAGGTTTTTTTTTCCCCCCATTTTTAATTGATTTTTTTTTGTCATTTTTGAATTCTATGAGTTCTTTATAAATTTTGGACATTAACCCCTTATTTGACATATCATTAACAAATGTCTTCTCCCATTCAGTAGATGGTCTTTTTGTTTTGTTGGTGGTTTCTTTTGCTGCACAAACTTTTTAAATTTGATGTAGTCTCATTTGTTTTTTTCCCTTTCTTTCTCTTGTTTAAGGAGACATATTAGAAAAAATATTACTAAGATCAATGTTAGAAAATTTACTCTTCTAGCAGTTTTATGATTTTGGGTCTGATATTTAAATCTGCAACCCATTTTGATTTTATTTTAGTATATGGTGTAAGAAGGTGAATCTTAATATTTGCAATAACATGGATGGACCTAGAGGGTATTATGCTAAGTGGCATAAGTCATACAGAGAAAGACAAATACCTTTGGATTCACTTATATGTGGAATCAAAAGAACATTGCCATTTTGACCAGAACTCTAAATAATTTTATTAAATATTATGCTATTTGAAATTTAAATGACAAGATAGAATGTTACACACTTAAATATATATGCATTCAGGTATACATATACATATAATTCACAGACAAGATATGTTATAAAATAATTGTTCCCCTAAAGTTTCTTATTGACTTTAAGATTTTCGGAGAATTGCATTATGTGAAGCCATGTGCACACACATTAAAGACGCCACTCAGAATACATTTGAAGAATGAACAGAACAAAAAAACACTTTCTATGAATACAGAATCATTTAGAATGTGGAAACTTGCATTTTAACTTGATATTTAGATGCTAAGGCCTTTACTGTCAATGTTAGATAATTCTGAGAAATATTCACTTCTTTCAGGTTAATATACTTCAATGACCACAAAATATTTTGAAAGAAAAAATTACAATAAAAATAACTGAATTCCACTGAGACATACACAGTACAATTTCATCAAAGAGTCAGTCTGCATCCCCACATATAGACTGTATGTTGAATTTAGGCATGACCTCCTAAAGTTAGGCATGGCTAAGTAAATAATTTTGAACAATGAATTGAGTCAATATTGTGTCTTCTCATTCTGGGATAATTGGCAACATTCTAGAGTAGGGAGAGTGATTTAGCTGAGTAACATTGTAGAGCACCCTTATTCCTCTGCAGCAACCTGCCTTGGTCATGTCCTATGAGAGACAGAAAATATTTATGTGCTAGAGTGCTTCCTTCTCAGTGTTGTTTTCAGTGTTATTCTATCATGAATGGTTCAATCAGGAAGAAAAAAAAATAGTACTTCATAGTTTACCTTTGATGGATTTAAGCAACAGTGTAAAACTACCTGCCTGAGATAAATAACTTTTGTGGGTTTTATGTTGTTTCGATTTAGTTGTGTTTTAATGTGGCATTTTAGAATAAAACTGGAAGCAGGTATGCATATGTACACATGAACCCTGATTATGAACTCAGGTATGTGGACAGGTGCTTTGTTCAAAACAGATTAATAAAATCCAGGGAAAATTTGACCACAGGTTGAATCATAAAATTATCAAGAAACCACTCTCTTTTTCACTTCTCTATGTCTATACAAGGTCTGGGACTGAGGACGTGGAAGCTAAAGTTATGGACATTATAGCAAATTCTAGTAGCTTTTAAATCTTATTAAATATTTGCTAACCTAGAAAAATGCAGTGATTAATAGGTTGTCATCTTTCTAGGGATGCTGGAATAATTCAGACACATATTAGTAGCCTGAAGGCGAAATCCATCTCACATATGAGTTTAGTTTGACTTGGAGAGTTGTAACCCAAATGATATATGTACATGAACAAATATATATATATATTGTTCCATATTTTTAAATTTGCACTGATGTTTTCTTCACAATTAGAATATTCCTCTAAGATAACATATGAGTAAAAAGCACCTACACCCATTTCAAAAGGTTTGAACTCTTCATTATTAGTCTTCACATCTTACCTTTTCATTCTTATACCCAGCTGGCTTTATTTATCTTTTCTGCTGGGCAACTAAGATTTTCATCTCCTGATATAGAGGGTAGTAATGTGTGCATCAGTCATTGTGATAATTAACAATAACCACACAGTTAAATATTTACTTAATAATGGGAACTCTAGGTCCAAGGACCTCTCAGAAATTCCGTATTATAGTTAAACTAATAACTTATTTTGAGATTATAACTTTCTAACTTAACAATATAAAAGAGGTACAGGGAGATAAGAACAATAAAAAATTTAATTAAAAGAATAATACCAAAGACTTAGAGATCTGTTTCAGACCATAAATCCAGATAATTAAGCCTTTGGCATGATGAATGTTTAATAACTTAATTCAGTATCTGTGTGTTATTTAGGTATATTTTTCATACTACTTTAAATAAGTTCATCAAACAATTTCTTAAGTCTTTAAATTTTATAGTTTTAGTGATAAGAGGGCATCGAAAGTATATAATAAAATTGTTTCTTACACTTCAGAAATAGATTAAAATTTATTTGCTTATTATACATAAGAATAAAAATGTTAATAGCTGGTCTTAGTTCATTACCTCAATCGATACTTTCATTCAGTCAAATATTTTTCATGGGCTTATTCTGTGAAAGGCATTATGCTAGGGACATAGGTGCATTAAAGAGCAAAAGAGAAAATATTACATATATGTCATCAATTCACAGCCATTGTACTGTGTAGGGAGAAAAGTAAAGAATAAGTGTCACAAATAAATTAATATAGTATGTTAAAAATAATAAATATTTGGGAAAATAAGGATAATGAATTGGATCAGGAATACTGAAATGAGATATGATAAAAAGCAAGTTGTCATTTCATTTTAAATAGGATGTAAAGGGTAGATTTCATTAACAAGGTGACATTTAAGCAAAGATTTGAAGAAAGCCAGAGTGTTAGCAAGGTGAAATTTTAAAGGAGCATTCTTGACAAAGGGAATAGACAAAGCATGGAGCCTCAGAAGGGGCAGTTCTTGAACTCGTCAAGGAACATTAAGGTGGCCAAGGTGGAGGGATAGAGTAATCAGGAGGAAAGTAAAAGGAGGTGAAGTCTGAGAGGTAATGGGAAGCCAATCAAGTAGGATCTGTCATCCATTACTGTCACTTTGGCTGTTTCTCTGCTTAAGATGGGCAATCACTTGGGGTATTTAGTAAGAATAGTGACATCAGCTGGCTCACGATTTTAAATTATCATTCTAGACACTCTGTTGAGAATAGACTATAAGAGACCAAAGGAAGAGGAGGCTACTATGATTATCTGGAATACCTTGCTGTTGACTTGGATCAAGATAATCAGAGTGATAAGCAGTACTAGAGTTTAAGTATATTTTCATGATAATGCCTGCAGGTTTTGGTGACATATGATCATATTTGTGAAAATTCCAAAATTTTGTACTTAAATGCATGTAAAAACAGTTTCCATCAAGTGAGAGAGGAGAAACTTTAGGTGACAGAGGATGTAGGGTTTCAGGGAAGAAAGACTCGAGTTTGGTTTTAGACATTGATGGGTGTATATTAGGCATGGATATGAATTTGTTAGATGGGTTTAAAATTCAAAACAATAATGTGGGCTGAAAAAGTTTGAAAATTATTTGCACATAGATGACATTTCATGACAAAATTTGATGAGAGCACAAGAGGAAATTGTCTAGATAAAGACCAGAAGAGTTGAAACCTGGAGTAGTCCCATATTATCAGATGAGAAATCCATAAAGATACTGAGAATGAATAATTTTTGAGATAGGCCTTGTGTTAGTTTCTTGTGGGAGCTATAACAAGTTACTACAAACTTGAATGATTAAAACAACAGAAAGTCTTCTCTCACAGTTGTGGAGATCAGAAGTTCAATACCAGGTTATTGGGCCGCATTCCCACTGGAGGCTCCTGGGGGTAATCCTTCCTTGCCTCTTCCAGCTTCTGCTGGTGTTCCTTTGTGTCCACAGCACTCCAATCTCTGCCTTAGTCTTCATGCCCCTTCTCCTCTTCTGTATGTACCAAATATCCTTCTTCCTCCTTATTAGGATGCTTATTAGGATATCTATCTGTGATTTAATTTAGAGCCTACCTGGGCAATCTTCCCATGTCTAGATTCTAGACCCAATCTCATCTACAAAGTTCCCCCCCTCCCCTTACAAGTTAACATCAAGAAGGTCCAGAGCTGAGGAATTGATATATTTGGATAGCTGCTATTCAACAGAAAAATAAGTGTGCTATATCAGTTATAACAAAAATAAGCTGGAAACAGAAAATTACTAACTAAATTCAACAGTGTAGAGATTATACGTGTCCTAAAGCAGAGCTGTTGTAGTGATGTGGGGAAAGTCCTGAATGAAGTGGAAATAAGAGAGAAAAGAGAAGAATGAAATACAACATTTTAAAGGAGTTTTACTCAAAAGGAGAATAAAGCAATTGAACATAAGCCAAAGGGTAAACTTGTGTCAAGAGTTTTTTAAAAGATGAAAATAATGTGGTGGAGGTAGAAAGTGGGGGTCGATGATGGTGAAAAAAATGATGAAAATATCATTGTTGTTCTTCACTAAATATTATGGTTTGAGATCTCCAGAAACAGGCCTTAAAACAAAAATGAGTTCAAGTTGTTTGAGTGATGAAAGAGTGTGGGAATGAGACAAGGAAAGAAAGGAAGCCAATAAGAGTGTTTTATAAAAAGGTTACCACTGTCAGAAAATTGGTGCTCAGTACTACTGAGATCTCTGTGAAACTGGCAGAATACAACTCAGGGTTTCATCTATCCTGAGACCCTCCCACTCACCCAGATCAAACTTTAATCTCTCAGTTTTACATTTTGCTCTAACAAAAACGATGTCCTCTGAGACAACACTGATTCGCCTACACATCTCTTAGGCACTGTGTTCATCTACGGCTTCTCTAATAAAATGCCACAATCTGTGTGCTTAAAACAATAGAAATTTATTTTCTCAGAACTCTAGAGTATGGGAAGAAGTCTGAAATCAAAATCTAGCAGAACCATGTTTCCTCCAACAGCACTGGGAAGAATCCTTCTTCCTTTTCTAGCTTCTGGTGGTTGATAGCAATCATGGTGGCCTTGGTTTGTTAGAAGGCATCACTGCAATCTCTGCCTCTGTCATTATTGGACTTCTCCCTGTGTGTCTGTATGCCTGTGTCTCTTCTTATAAGGACATTAATCATATTGGATTAAGGCCCACCCTAATGACCTTGCCTTAACAAGATTACATCCGCAAAATCCTTAGTCCCAAATAAATTCACCTTCACTGGTACTGAGGGTTATGACTTCACCTATCATTTTGGAGACACACTTCAACCCACAACAGGAACTGACTGTTTTTATAAGTTTAGTTTAATAAGGTCTACTGTAGAGTAATATAGATTTTCTGTCACAGCCCTAGTAACACTGGATCGGGAAGTGCCCTCCTTCTGAAAGTCACTTTCAGTACGTTCTGCCTCCAACTTATGTTGTTTCTTCTCATTATGACAGCAAATGTCCTCTCACTCCTTGATGATTTCAACTCCCTCTATTATCTCCTAATCTCCTTTTACCTAAATCTTGGTGATTTCTATCTATAGGTAGAAAGTCCTTCCATCATTCTCTCAGCTTCTTGAATTCGATCCACTCTATGATCTTGTTCTTTGTAATTTCAGGGCCAGTTACTCCATGGTCACACATAAAACCTTTGTCTTTAACAATGGCAGCACATTGCCCTAATTACAGCTGTGTGAATTTCACTTGCTGGTCATTGCCTCCTGTATATTTGAGCATATTTTCTCCAGGTTCCTCATTTCAAAGTTTTCCTCCCTTCTTCAATTTCATGAATATCTGAGGTGCATTAATTCTATCAAGTTTACATTATAACCAGTTTTACATATTCACTTTACTTTTCTTAAAGCTTAAATTCCACGATCAATCGGTTTTATCACCACCTTTTATGTGCCTTCATTTCTTTACTTTGTGTACTCAGGTGACAAACAATCCCAATTAAATACAAATTTATGCCTAATCAACATCCAAATCTCTGCAGCAGAATTTAGCTAAAGAATAACAATAGCCATACTCATCTTTGGTTATGGTTTATAACTACAAAATTAAAAGTGTATCCTTAAGAAATCTGGCAATCTCAAGTGTGCCCTTACAACTGCCCCCAAATTTCACTTTGTTTTCTTATTGTTCACTCCACTGCTCTCCTATGGGACTATATCATACCTTCTACATTCTCCTCAGCCTCTAATTCTACTCCCAGTCCATCTCATTTAACTAATTATATTACTTTCTATATCACTAGGAAAATTTGCAATCAAGAGGACTTGAGTAGAATTCTACCCTCCCAAATATTCAAATACTTACAGACACAACCATGTAATACAAACTCATCAAAATAAGAATTCACATTTGTATCATTTTGAATTGTTTGTACATTTGTTTGGGTTTGGTAAATCCTATTTCATCTCGTCCCTGGTTTTAGAACAGAAATAATTTGAAAGAGAATTGACTGTGTGTGTATGTGTTCCAGCAGTAAAATTCTGCATATTTTATTTTATTACATTTTATTTAAAAATAAAACATACTACTCAAGGAAAATTAATCAGAGGTTCTTAACTGTGAAATTGTTTATATTTGAAATTTGTAATAGGTATATATTACATCACAATATTTTACCTTGTCCACTTCTTCTCTCCTATGTGCTTTTGTTTTTCTACCAATTAGCTAATTCACAATATTTTTGCTTTTATAAGGACCACACTTTAAAGATTACATAGTCAATTAGTAACTGATAATAACTGAAAGAAAAATAATGCATTTTATAAATGAAAATCTTTGTATTTACTACATTATCACATAATACACATTTAAAAATCTACCTTCTAGACTGAAAATTCCATAAGAAAAGAAATTGTATGTTTTTCTATATACCACAACAAACCTAGCAAAATGTCTGGATGTGGTTTTCAAATGATTTACTAAAGAAAGGAAATAGAGCCATTGTTTATATTTTTTAATTTTAGACTCAAGTGTGAATGATTTCCCTATGGTTCCCCATACATGCTAAAACTCTGAAATTTTATAAGATTATGTCAGTGTATTTGATTAGGTTGTCCTTTTAGGTAGTTGATTATTGATTTTTCAGTGGAAACATTTTGTTAATAAGTGCAATAGAAAATATAGCTTTTTTCTCTGATAGGCACATGAAATATAGTGAAAGTAAAAGCTCTTTAGAAACATGTTATTCAGAACTAACTCAATGTGGAATTGCTCTTTCCTAACATGACACATGATTAATGGATGGCATAATTCCCATGTGCATTGTCACATTACAGAGTTCTAGCAATCCAAAATTGTATTGTTAATGGCAATGAGCTCTGTGTGTAACAATTGACACATTAGCACAGAAAAGCTGCTGCTGCTGCTGCTTCTTCTTCTTTTTTTTTTTTTTTGTCATAGATGCATTGCTGAAGCTGTTTAATACTTGTTTGCTTATCCATAAATGTACAAAATGCATCTATAATTACTGTCATGGGGTTGAGACTACACCATCTGGGTTGTAATGCAAATGTTTATATCTAAACTCACTAGAGCAAAATATATTCTGAGTCATTATTGCAAGGCTATTCATTCTATCTAACTTCTTTACTATATGAGCACAGACTAAAGAGTATAAACACAGTTGGGGCTGGAAAATTTTAAGAAAATAATATGTTGTATAAAATCAAAATAGTGCTTTCTCTGTCACCTAGAAGAAAAGCACACAAGCGCAAAATAAGATTTATCTCCATTATAAATTTTGACTGTTTTTGATGTTCAAAAACCATTTATCCCTTTATCAATATTAGAGCATACTAAAGTGAAATGAGATCATTTGTTAACCTAAGTATTGCTTGTGTGTTCCTGTTTTTAATTTCTAAAAAATATATTTTCCTAGGTTTAAAATATTTCCCTTTCATCTTAGTGTGTGTGTGTGTGTGTGTGTGTGTGTGTGTGTGTGTGTCCTTTTGCTTCTTTCATATATCTTGTGCCTACAGAACATCCTATTAGGATGAAAATGGAGTCATATTAAAAAAGAAAGCTGGTAGAAAAGATATCCCAAACATATAAGAAAAATAAAATAAAATGATCCTATCTAGAGATTTGACACAAAAGAGACTTGAACAAGTAGAAAGACAGTTCATTTTCTTGAGTAGAAAGACTCAAGAGATATTAGTTCTCCCTGAGACAATTTATAACTTAATTCAAACCATTTAAATTGCCACAGTTGTTTTACTGGACATTGATAAATTGATTATAAACTTATTTGGAAGACATGCACCAAAAAAAAGTAAACAGAAAAAACTGAAAAAGAAGAGTGAGGAAGGAAATAAGTTCTGCTGTATATTAAAACGTATGCTAAAGCCTGTATAATTACAGAAGTGTGTCATTGCCACATATATAGACTGATCAATCAGTAGACATTCAGAAACTTTCCCAATTTTGTGCATCTGTGTCACAAAAATGATTGAATTTCAAATCAGTGAGCATACTAAATACAGACATTTAAATAATTGACGTGGAGATAACTGATTAGCCAGAGACAATAAGATAAAATAGACAAGAATATAAAAATTAAGTCCATTTTTATGTATGGATGATTTCAAATGAGTCAGAGTTAAATGTCAAAATAAATAAATAAATAAATAAATAAATAAAAGTAAAAGAAAAAGAAACTGGATAAAATATGAATAAATTCCTGAATAATATGGAATAACATTTTTCTATTGCTGTGTACCAAGCAATCTCAGATATTTAATAAAATAACAACCATTTGCTTGGCTCTTGCTTCTATTGCTTTTCTTCTCAGGGCTGGCCTTAGGTGACCTTAGTTCTATTTGACCACATGTCTACAGTCAGATGATAAGTTAGCTAGAGACTGGCTGGATTCAGATGTCCTTATCCCTATGTCTGAATACTGGGAAAATATGTCTCTCATCATCAAGCCAGCTAGTCCAGGCTTGTCTCAGTCCTAGTGCAGGAAGAAGGTAACCCCTGATATGCAAGCATTCATCAGCCTCTGCTTGCATCAGTCATCTTTGCTAATACTTCATTGGAAAGTCAATGGGTCAGCTCAAGGGTGAGAAACGCACTTCATGTTTTATATAGAAGGATTGAAAGCTTGTGATCATTTAAAAAATCTTCTATACCTAAAAAAAGATGAATAAACCTAAAAAAAGATGAATAAACCTTTCTAGCTACATATCAAATCCAGAAGCAGTAAGTGGATAGATAAATTTCGTAAGTTAGCATCAAAAAAATGTTAAAAGTTCATGGCAAAATAAATCATAAGCAGGGTAAAGAGAACCTAATTGAGCAAAGACTTTCTGTAACATGACACAGATGAGAAGTTATATTTCTATCACAGAAATAGCTTCTGAATGTAGACATGCAAACACCATCAGACCAATGGGGGAAAGATTAAAAAAAAAAAAGGAACTATAGAAATAAAAAAGATAATTCATAGAAAAAGAAATGCAGTGAAAATGTTCTTAACTAAATTTAACTATGTTCAAACTGACATGGTAGGAAAAATAAATATTAAAATATATTGAGTTATCAGTTGTCACCTACTAGATTGGCTAAAATCCAAAAGTTTAACCTCAGTCTTTGGTGAGGAAATAGCTCTTTTAAGAAATGTTGAGACTGCAAATAATAAATATCTGAGGAAGAAAATTTGGTAATATTTATTAATATCATTCATTATTTACCATTTGATGCAACAATCTCACTTCAAGGAATTTATCTTAAATATAAAATGTCAAATATATGAAAAGACAAATACACAAAGCTCTTCATTGTGGAATTGTTTTTCATAGAAAAGACTAGAACCAACCCAAACATTATCTTAAAGGGAATTGGTTGAAAAAACATCACATACAACATTGATTTCTGTAGCTATAGAAAACAGTGAGATATATCTTTTCTATTTTTCTATTGAGTGATTAATAAATATGTATATTAAAAGTGAACTATTTAAAAATATTATAAGTTATACAATTAGAAATTGTAACACTGGATATTTGAAATCATAAGAAATATTGATAAATTATTAATTATCACTAAAATTATTAATTTTAGAGATAATGACAATACTTTGGCTGTTTTTCAATTGTTCTTAAGTTTGCAGATATATTTTACACTATAGTTTGAATGATATAGCTGGAATTTGTTTTAATAAAAAATAATGGAGGAATATGTACAAAGATAATGATGATAGCCATGATTAATAATTTTTGAAACTAGGGAGTAGATAAATGGGACCACATTATACTTTTCTCTGTATAGCACACTACTAAATTTTGTGCATGTGTAATTTTGTCCATAATGTAGTGCTTAAACAAAAACAACAATCATGTTTACTTTCAAATACCACAGGGGAGCAAATATGAATATCACTTTACATACCCCAAAATGACCCAACCAGTATTCAAATGAATGCCCTGAGATAGATTTGCTTGGAATCTTATATTAGGAATTTTGTTTTTTAAAACAAGCTAAATATCTGGAAAGTTCTTTACTCTTAACTGTTCATGAAAACTTAATATAAGCCCTCTCATTTTTTTCTAGTACCCTAAGTATTTGAAAAACTGTGGAATTATTTAAAGAACAACGTTCAACAGAGCCATTTGCCTTATTTTAAAATGTTAAATTGCACATTTTAAAACAAAATCAGATAGAATAGATAATTATTTTTCAGTGTTATATCAGGTATTTTGAAAGCTCTAATAGTATCTCTTGAATAATTCAAAATTTATTCTTATAACTCCATTAAAAAAATTATAGTTATGTAAGAGCATTCAACATGAGAGAAATGCAAGAGGTAGTAGTGTTTATTGTTAATGTTGCCTAAAACTTGGAGGCATGGAACTTTCCTAAAGGGTCAGTTGGCCCTAGGGTAAGTGGTGTTAAAGAGAGCTGCTAATTTCCAAAAGGAAAAAAGAGAATGAGAGATTTAAGGAAAAATAGCAGTCTTGCTATAGTGCCAAACCTGACAAAGGCTGGAAAAGATATAGAGACCACAGATCAATATCATTTACAAACATATATATGTAAGTACCCTAAATAACATAAAAGTACAAAGATGCTAGCTATACACTTTTAGAATGATTAAATATGAGAAAATATTTAAATGTGTTTTATAATATTAATGGATCCAAGGACTAAAACATGATTTTTTTCAATTGACATAAATCATTTGGCAAAAATCAAAATACTTCTTAAACCATAAAGCCCCTTAATAAACTAGAATTAGTATTTTCTTTACATATGTATCTGCATGTGTGGATACATAGTATGTGTATAGATGTATATACACATGTGTGTATATACACATTGACATACATATGCACAATGTAAATATATACATCATGCATATGCGCATATATTTATACCACCCAATACAAACACATTCATACACTTTTCATATATATAAATGTTGAGATTTGGTGTGCCTTTCTGCGTATGTCAGTTCTTATACAGAACCATATTCAATTGCTAAACATTGCAGGCATTTCCACTAATGTCAGAAACAAATTTGAGTAACCATAATGTTTCTATATTTAACATTGGAGTTAATGGCCTTTAGACTTTTAGCTAAGAAAATGATGCAGTGCATGTATCAATGTATATAATTTTTATTTAATGTCAACTTATATGAACATTTATCAATATTCCAAGTTAAAACATTATTTTATTTATCTAAGAGAGTCAGTTAAAAATTATTAACACAAATGAATTCAGTAAAATAGTTGGATATAAAATTATTACACAGACTTTATTAGCTCTCCGTATCAATTTAATTTGAAAATATAATAAAAGAAAATACTATATGTCTATTAAAAAAATAAATCTAAAACATCTAGACATAACCTTAACAGGAAATGTTTTAGAGTAAAACAAGAATCGACTTTAGAACACTTCTGAATAACACAAAGTTAAATTGGAACGAATGGAACGCTGTCACTAATTTTCAATAGAAAGAATAAACATACAGAAATGTTATTTATCTTTTCATTATTTTAATACAGTCAAACACAGTGCATACATTTAACAAGTTTTTTTCAGAAATTTGATAATTTTTAAATTCATTAAAAAATCAACAAAATATATTTTTAAAAAGTCCTCTGAAACAGTGGAGCAAAGGAAGGTCAGGGTATATTAGCCCAATTTAATATTTATGGTACTAGAAAATGAATAGACAAATACTAGAACAGAATGCAAATTACAAAAACAGACCCATATACTAATGGCAATTTAGTTTATAATCAATTAGAATAACAAATCAGTGGTGACACAGTGGTGACACTAAGCTTTTAAATCAGTGGTTTTGGAAAATATTAGAAAATAAAATTATAAACATCTAAAAAATATAAATTTTTATATAAATTGGAGTAGGGAAGGTATTTCTAATCCTTACTAAAAAGCAGAAATAACTGCATAAAATTACACATTTCTGTATGACCTTTGAAATAATAGTAATCAAAAAATGTGACAAACTAGAGAAAAAAATCAAAACTGTTATCACAATGTGTTAATCTTTCTAATATAAATGGCTCTTAGACACCAATAAGAACATACCAAACAACTCATTGCTGCAAATCACATGAAAGAGATGAATAAACAAGTCTAAAATATATAAAAGCTAGTAAAACATACAAAAAGGTACTCAACCACTCAAAATCTAAAAAAAATTAAAGCTACAAAGAGAAACCATTTTACCTATCTGATTAGCAGAAATCCAAAAGTTGACAGTACATTGTAAAGTCAGGAAAAAACAGGCACTCAAACACAGCTTTTGAGAATGCAAAATGATATAAATCCTAATTAGGGGAAAAATGTCTCTTTCATTTTACAATTTTCCTTCTGAGCATTATTCTATGATTACACATACATACACACAAAATTATACTTGTACATCATTATTTATCACAGCAGTCTTTGCAGTAAGAAAAACAATAGAAAAAAGCAAAAATACTTATCTATATGGATCCTTTAAAATATCCTATGCTATAACCACTTATTGGAGTACTACTTAATAGTTATACCTCAAAGAGAGAAATATTTCTGCACTCAGACAGAAACATTTACAGGTTATGTTGCTAAGTGAAAAAATACAGTACAGAATAACAAACATAGTACACTACCTATAGTGAAAGAAGGAAGAACATAAAAACGTTTTATTTGTATAAAGAAACATTGGGATAAAACTCTGAAATTTAAAAATAATTGTTCCTTCAGGGCTCAGGAAGTAGATATGGGATAAATAGAAACATGCATAGGAGAACCCATTTTCATTTTTTACTCTTTTACATTATTATTATTTTTTATTTGAACCATGGAAATGTTTTAAAAATGTATTACCTATTCTAAAAAAATACTTTTTAAAAGGCTCTACCCAAAATATTGATGACATGATTAAAAACATACAGTTTAATAAAAGCCCCTACAAATACTAATGATTATTGAATATTGAGAAAGTGTAAAATTGTGGATCTAAATATTTAGTATGTTCTCTCTACAGTGACAAAAGTTGCTTCTTTGACAATTGTAAATAGTTCTATTCTGAGCATAACCTTCTCCAGGAGTTATTTGTAGTATCTTAGTTCAACCAGCCATCATGGGGCTCAGCACCTTTCTTAAGCTACCAATCCTTGAGTTCTGTGGCCAGACAAGACTTCCAATTTGCTCTTGTGGACAATTGTGCATGAGAATTTTTATCATTACTTTATTATTTGGGAGCATATTTTACATAACACTATGAAAATGATAGTGCTGCTAAATTATAGTTCACTGGCAAACAAATGGCAAATAACAAGGCGCAGTGGTCCAAATTGATAGAATGCTTGTTTTTACTTAATTTTGATAAATTCTGAATGTCATTCATTCTTCAAGTTGGCACTTCATCTTTAGAGCCAGCTTTGTACATCTTTAAATCCATCTTTAATGTGTGCCTGTCGGTCATCTGAGGCCAGTTGATATTTCTAGATTGTTTTAAAATGAACCTAAACCATTTCCTATTACAGGTGTGGTCATTAGCACATGGGAGGAAATAAATGGTTGGCCCAGAATATATAGAGATTATTAAATTCTAATAGGTGTGTTTCATGACAAACTAAGTATTAAGCAAAGTCTCAGTACAAAGCCTAAGAGAAACAATTTAAGAAATATTTTATAAACTCTAGGATTACAGTAGCTTCCCGAGACTTGACAGGGTGATTTGAACTTCTCCTAACCCAATAACTAACTGCCTAAGGAAAGTTAGGCCACAAAGGAGTATATAACATGGAGGAAAACATCTGAGGAGAGGCAATTATCTGCTTGCACTATGCCCTTTGAAATCTCTAAGCTGTTAAAATTCTTATGAGCTGTTGGTTTTATGTGCTTCACCATCAACCCATGAAAAATCTGGTTTCCTTAAAATATCTAGATATTTCATGCCAAATAGATTATGCATGTATCCTAAAAGGGAAATGCATATAAATATAATACTATAAATGATTCTTGGATGTAGAAGTCTTTTTCTTGACCTATTTTTACTCTATCAGCAGCAAAGTAAAAAAATGCTAATTCCTACTTATTCAAAGCTCTTAAACTAGAACTCAAATGCAAAGGTCTTTTTCTTTCTGAAGACATAAATATTTATATTCTGATATTGAATCTCTCATTGAATGAAATATGATTACCTAATAAATCTATTTGCATTAAATCCATATTATCAATGTTAATACAGTTGGTCAAAATAATTTACACTTAATTTTTTTTGTTATGTTGTTACTTTCCCTGGATATTTTCTAAATTTATATATTAGTGCCTTCTTCCTTTTCATGATTAAATTAGTTAGGGTTTTCTAACTTTTTTTATTTTTCAAATAACCAAGATTTTTAGTTCTCAACTATCACACAATTTTTATCTTTCCTAACTCATTAGTTTCTACATGTATATGTACTTTTTGTCATTCTTATTTCCATTCATAAATATGTGTTCTTTTTCCAGTAATTTTAGTTGTACACTTAACCAAATGGTTTTACTCTTTACTTTTCATTTATATAATCATACAAGGTATAAAATTTTTCCCAAGTGTCACTGTGCCTTCATCTCAAAGATTCTGATATTAATATTTCAATTATAACTCTTCTAGAAAGCATTAAAGTGCTATTTGTTTTCCTCCATTGACATAATACAGCCACCTAAAAATCAGGATTAAAAAAAACTCGTGGAAGTTTGTATTTGATTTTGGAAATTGTTATTGATTTGTAAATCTATTACAATGAATTAAGAACATATGTTTATACTACCACTACTTCATAACATTTATTTTTATTTATGTTCTCTGTGATAATTATAGTGTGCACATATACACGATATTTTAAATCCATATTATTAATTAGGTATATTATTCGTTCCTCTTTATTTACATTTGAATACATATATATACTTAATCTTTTTTGTTTAACTCTCAGAGCAGGATTAAGTTGCTTTTTCAAATTAGAGATTAGAATGTTATATTTTTCTAGAAGCTATTTTTTTTATTTTATATTTTTAATTTTGATGGTTTTGAATAGTGCAAAATAGTCACTTATGATTTTTATAAATGTCTTTTGTATCTAATTGTTTTTCCCTTGATTTTCCTAATTTTTCACATTTATGCTCTTCTCTTTTGAATTAGAGTTCACCAATCTTATCAATTTTTTCAAATATTTTCCCCTCCATTATTCCTTCAGTTTTTCTCTTTTCTAACTCAAAGGGCAGTGGTCTCCAACCTTTTTGGCAGAGACAAAGCTTTGCTCCCTGACCACAGTTCACCCACCACTGTGGTGTCAGTTCCTAAGAGGCCACACACCCAGTACTGGTCCACAGCCCAGGAGTTGGAGACCCCTGTATAGGGGACGTATCCTCTGGTTCACTTTAGAACAGCAGCATCACCATGTTACTCACAAATATCACTTCCTGTGGGAAATGACTGATGCCTGCCCGCATGCATATTGTATGGGAGGCTTCAAGAATCTATCAGAAATCTGTGGCCACAAGCCTGGCCTATGGTTAAGTGAAGCTCATCACTAGAAAACAATTCCTTTATGTATCAGCTCCCTACAGCTTTGTGTTCTACCAGATCTTTCTCTCCAGCCTGACTTACTCTTCAAATGACTCCTTTCCCTAAGCTAAGTCGTATCCGGTATCAGGGAAGAAATATGTTTTTGTAAGAACACCAATATTTCTCTCCCAGAAGTTCAGTCTGCAGTTTCTTTCTTTGAATCATCGATCTGACATATGAGTGTGGGTTGTGACCAGAAGATACATCAGGGCAAGAGTTGTAGTGAGAGAATAGAAAGCAAGAGGAAAAGAGCAGGCGATCCACAAATAAATATAACCGCAATTTTACTCCAATGTGTATCTAACCATCCTTTATATAATGTATTCACATCAATTTTGAAAAGACAAAGCTCTATGTAGGTCAGAGCTATTATTAGTGTTGTTATTGATGTCTTGGGGTCTATGTAATAAGTAGCGTCATGATGTTGATGTTCCCAGGGTGTCCGGACAGCATTCATCAGTTCCCACTAGTGCCATCTCTCGCGCTGATTTTTCTTCTTTGGTTGTGAGGACTTAGGGTCACCTTAACAGAATGTGCCCTTTGTAGCTCAATAGCCACTAGTGTAAACAGGTAATTTTGAAAAGAGTCCATGCTGATGAAATGATTAGATTTGCAAAGTGGGGAAGACCATTATGCATGCAGGGAGTGCAGAGATCATATGGTTCACAGTGAGTGATTTTGTGTGTGATTATGTTGCCTCTGAATTGCCACTGAGTGAGATTAGTGTAGAATTTTAACAAAAACAAAATACAAAATAAGCGATGAAAAGGTTTTGTGAAAGATCTGCTTATTTTTGCTGTAGTTTCTCCTCTTATACATCATTATTTATCATATTTCAAAAAATATCAGATCAGCATCTTATGTGTGTTTGGTGATCTTCTGGAACAAAAAAGCTTGATCATCAGTGATTTGGAGTTGACGGCTGCCAGAACCCACTTTCATTTTATAACATAAAGGTTTTAATTGGAAATATATAAATATTCATGTATAAAATTTATAATCACATAATTATATAGAGATACAAAATTTATAGACACAAACACATGTGTAAACTTGGTCTATTTTTCAGCTAGTGTTTTTTTTCTGAAAATGCATGTGCAGCACACTTATATTTGCATTGTACTGTTTTTATAGTCCTATGCCTTATATTTTATCTCTCCCTTTTTTTTTTGGAAAATCACTTATTCTAGTAAGTCACATATAAATATAAATCAAGAATTAATCTAAATAAACTATTCCATGCTTGCAATGTCAACACTTTTGAATTTTATTGAATAATATCTTAGCAAGTACATAAGATATTTTAAAAGATTATATTTTCCAGGAGGATGAATGGCTATCTATATCTTATGAGTAACTGTCAATTATTTTGTCTAGAGAATATCCACTCAGTACTAATTATATAGGATATACAGAATACATAGATTATATTATCCATTTTGTGCCTAATGTGACATTAATATATCAATAATAATTTACATGTTTATTACATTAGACTTCATAAAATCATACAGGTTTCATATTCCTGGAAAGGAGTTTGTGGCTAGAAGTATAAAACAGCATGAGTACGGGGACTTATAAATACATATTAAATGAATGAATGGGTTACTCATCTGTGGTTTTCCTGGCTCAACTGCCACTTGTGTTACAGTAATTTTCAGTAGACGCGGATCACCTTCTGCCTTGTTTTATGACACAATACATATTTCTTGGGCACTCCTTAGATATAATCTTTCCTTCTGTCTGCTCTGGCATTCTGCACTTCTTTGGCGCTGTATTTATAGGCTTTGCCCTTTAGGAACATTTCAGCCAAACATCAGAGACCATTTCCATGTCCTAGAATCTGTGAAAAACAAAACAAAATCCTTATGTATTTCCCAGGGAAGATGTTACTCAAAAATATAATATGCAGAATCAATAAACTATTTTAACTGAACTAGAAATAAGGAGGGACATTTTTCAGCCATAGAAAGTCAAATACTGTATTTTCTCACTTAGATATGGAATTTTAAAAAGCTGAACTCAAAGAAATAAAGAGTAGAATGATGGTTGCTAGTAGCTGCGGGGCGAAGGAAATGGGGAAATGTCAGTCCAAGGGTACAAAACTCCAGCTATAAGATGAATAAGTTCTAGAGATCTAATGTACAGCAAGGTGACTATAGTTAACAATATTGTATTGTATATGTGAAAATCGTTAAGAGCGTAGATCTTAAATTTATTACCACCCCAAATTGGTAATTATGTAAGGGAAAGGAGGTGTTAGCTAATCCTATTGTAGTAATCAATTTGTAATATAGGCATGTATCAAATCAACACATTGTATTATATATATATATATATATATATATATATAATATATATATATATATATATATATATAAAGTTTAAGGTATACAATGTGTTGATTTATCATATATATATGCATATATATGTGTGTTGTATATATTATATGTATGTATATATATATAAAATACAGCAATAAAGCTGGGAGAATAAAAGGATGAACATTTTCTGTGATTGAGCACAATGAGTGCCTCTCATTTTGTGTAAGAGAGTTAACTCACATTCATTTTGACGGGGAATAGCTTAATTATGTTTAGTGTAGATAAAAGATATATACTAATTATAATCCATCTTCCATCTTTTTTCCTCTATGTAAGCGTCTGAGATTATTAATACTAACCTTCAGAATAAAGCCTATCAAATATCGTTAAACGAACCTGTATGGTACAGGAGGGAGTGGTTGATGCACGGTGTGCTCCGTTCCTTTACCTGCGGCTTGACATTATCTCCACACCGGCAAACTAGAGCACGTGAAAAAAAACAAATGAGAAGGGAGATGTGCCATCAAAGAAGGAAGGGTAAGAGTGATAAACCATGGAAGGCAGGCCTATATAAGTTTTTCAAAATAAGGTGAAATAAGAAATTATTACCATCTAAAATAGAAATCAGTTTGATGATCTTGCAATTGAATTGAAGGGGGTAATTCTGTCTCACAGAAGCAACATGTTTATCCTCACTGTCTCATACAAAAGCAATATTAACATGCTCCATTTTAACCTGAATGTACATACTGCCTTCAGAAATCAAATGAGGAACAAAAAAATGAAAGGAATGATAAACATTATTTTTAAGACCTATGATCAATTATACTTATTAAATTTATTTCATGTTTTTACCAAACATTTAATCGTAGGTTTAAAAATGCAATAGTTCCATATTTATTTATTCCAAATTTACATTTAGTAAAATTAAATTTAAAATACATTTAAAATTGCATCAAATTTTAAATTTTACACATATTTATTACATATTTAATTCCATACATATATATTTGGTTAGATATATAATGGTCCCATTTATATGTAAAATATTAACAAAGCCAAACATTTAATAATATGGCAAGGACAGGTTTTAACCAATAATATACTATTCCAGTTAGGAAGATCCAGTGTGAACTGAACGGAACTTTAATTCCACAGAGGGCCTGGGTGTTTTGAAGGGGAAAAAGGGAGTAGGAGGGAGAATGCTGAGTGTTTGAGCAGAGTCAGAGGAGTGGAACATTTCAAAAAGCCATCTGGATTTGATTACTGGGCCATTATCAAAGAAAGTCTCCTATGTCTCACAGAGCCTGAGAGACAAGGGGCCCCATCTTCAGTTGTTCACCTGGGACAAACAGCAATACTTTTGGAAGCTTGAGTTTCCTCAGGCAGGCACTTTAAGGGAGATTAGAATCCTCTTCGGGATGAGGCCTTGAGCTGTTGGAATCTATGTTAGTTAGTGTCCGTATTCAAGTCTTTGGAGACCAGGGATGAGGTCTAGTCAGGAAGAAGGCATAGAGAGGGAGGAGCCTTTATTTACAGACACGCACACAGACACACACAACACACACACACACAGACACACACACACACACGTACATGTACGTGTACGTGTGTGTGTGTGTGTGTGTGTGTGTGTGTGTGTGTGTGTGTGTGTGTTATTTCAAACCACTTGAGATTTAAAACATGGGACATAGCCATATGTCTCATGGTGATAACATTTCGAAGAGACAGTTCCCTGGTCCTTGAGAAAATAAAGTCTTGGTTGAAAGCTGTCAAGAGGTTTTTTTTTTTAAAAAAAAAGATTTATATCTTAAAGGGGCTTAGAAAAAAATGTGCAATTATAAGTTTTCTAATGTAAATGCTCTAAATGAGGGACAAACCTATGGGTTAGGTCATCTGGATTCGAAGGGTGCTAAGGGCAAGGATGAGAGAATGTTTGGGGTTCTAGAGGTAAGAAAAAGGCCTTTTTAAAATGTAGTCAAACAGTTGGAAACCTTAAGGTCATTTCAATATTAGATCACTTTGGCAGTTTGTTGCTGCCCATTAATGTGGGTAAATTTCTGTCTCTGGCCATCTCTCTTTTTAGTTTAAGTGGACAACCCCATGAACAACTTGAAAATCTGGCATATGTGAAATTTTGCTTCCCTCACTGTCCTTTAGGCTATGCCTACAATGAAATGCAACTTTCCATTTTCAGTAAGAATTAAGATATCTTCTAAGAATGTTAATACCTAACAGAACCCAGTGACAAGCCAGGTTCAGTTTCTCTGAAGAACAATTGTTTGCAAAATTGGGCATGGCTTTCTTCAATAATTTTCAGGGTCTATTTTTGTGATTTTCCTACTTCAGCTTGTCACAATTTACATAAAATATCTGATCCACAAGAGATACTGGATGTGGTGGGTCACATGTCTTGCAGGGTAGCCCAGGTCCCCTGAAAAGCTTTCTTTTACCCTGGGGTCCATTCGCATTTGGCAACCATATGTATAACTTAATAGATATGTTGTAATGGAGCTTTGAAGTATCATATATATATATATAAACCCCTAAATCTAAAGAGGCTCACTAAGTACTTTTTATTTCACAATAGTAAGAAGTAAAATTTAGATCTATTTCATGTATTACTTAAAAGGTTTATTTCAGCTCCTCCAAGCCTCTGACCCCAAAGAAAATAAATGAGATGCCAAACCCTGGAATAGTACTGGGGTCTATCTCACGTCCTGGAAACCAATTGGTTTACCCTTTGTCTAGGCTGCCTACAATTCCTGCTGCTCATCTATTCCATGTAGCTTAATTTCATCAGTGTAATGAACCAGTATAATCTCCTGTGAAATTGTCACAGTACCTGAAAAATTGTCTATGATAGAGAGCCTGTAAGGTGGTGTAGTTCTGAGTTACAGTAATGAAAGTCTATTACTATCCTTGCCAGCTTAAAAGAAAAAAGTTTCTGATGATATTTGCTGTGAAAAATTTCTTTTGAATATATTTGACAGATGGATAATTTCAAACAAGCTTCCAGAGACTGAGTCATTTGCTCTAGTAATAAGTCTAGGGGTGGCTCCATAGTGTAGTGGTTAGCACATCTGCTTTACATGCAGAAGGTCTGGGTTGCGCCCCAGTGGCGGCATGGACCATATACCGGGTGTGCAAGGCCCCAGGTACACCCAAGGTACATGCCGCGAGTGTTTGGGGGGAGATGCCCAGGCTTCAGAGATCCACTTCTTAAGGGGAAACAAAAATATCCATAGGTCAGGTGTGGAAATGGGGTGGGAGTGAGGATTAAAGAGGGAGATAAAAAAATTTCACACCTGGAATTACATAATAGAAAAAATACCTAAATAACTTAAAATAATCTAATAATTTTCCAAGATTCAAATATCTTTGCATTAACCAAACAAATGAGTTAAAAATATAGGTTAGAAAAATCAATATTGTTATCCCTTCCAAGTCTTTGATTGTGACAGTTATGTCTGTAATTCCTCTGGAATTGTGACATTAGTTTGATTTACTGTCTTAGTGAAGCAAGTTCATTTGATTGCTCCTGTTATAAAGCTCTCACCCTAGAGTTAAAGGAACAATGTGAGACTCTACAAGTTCCCAAGTATTTTTATTCCAACATATTATTCAGGAACAGGGTGTGATCACAGAACAACTTTCCCATCATCAGATAAATTCAGAAAATATTCCACTTAACATTTTGGTCAAAATCCCCACTTTGATGTGGACTATGAATGTGTTTTGGGTCCCTGAGAATTACCATCTGTCAGAGATGTTATCTGCATATTTTCTTTCATCAGGGCACTACCACAATAATAAGAACTAAAATTCCTTTGAAAAAAATCTAAGAGTAAGAATTACTTGTGCAATTGCCATTGGGTTCTTTCTAAGGAAGCAAACTTCTCCTGGCTTAGGTGGAGCTGGGTCCGTGAAATAGCTCTGATTTTGAATTGGAGGAGGATCTAGAACTCTGTCGTAGGCCTGAAGACAGGGTTCTTGGGACTGGGGCATTGGTTTTGTATATATGTGCTATTAACCTATCCATCTTTTTCAGTACTAGGAACACCATAAACAAATAAACTACCAGTCAAGTTTCTTGTGAATGAAACAGTTCTGATTTCCATTTTCATTCCTATTAGGGTAATTGTGCCTACCTTGTGTGTTGAATTGTTTAGTCCACCACATGTCATCTGCTACTTTGAGATCCAAACAACAAGTCTCTCCATATATATATAGAAACAAATTCAGCTTCTAGGTAACTAAGAATGAAATAGATATAGAAACTACATACCAGTATACAAGGGAATCATTTCTGACGGGTTTGTAAAAAGCAATATTTGAATTTGTTAGGAAATTAAAAGATGAGTGAATGATATTTATATAAGAATTCAACTCAAGAAGCTCTAAAAACTTACAAAAATGCAAACAAATTAAACAGAAAATACATCATTTTTTAAAAAGCCAAATATACATATTAGAGAATCTAAATAATATCCTGAATCAATAACATAAAAAGACAATGTAATCGAAGCCTACAAGGAAACAAATAAAAGAACTCAAATATAAAACATTATGAAAGAGTAGGAGATATCAATAAGATAAAGAGGAAGACTAAAATTATGCATTGATATACTAATTTTTACCAATTTGAGATCTAGTAATCTTTACCAATTTGATATATACACTAACCTTTACCAATTTGAGATGTCAAAACAAATTTCCTTGAAGAATTTAATTACTAAAAGAGAATTCAAAACAAAGTAAACATCTTGAATATAGATGTTTCCAGGTGATAAATCTTAAAAGGATGCCAAAAATTTCTCATAAAAATGAATCAGTGTATGTGTGGGCACCTGAGTTGTTTCATATCTTGACTACATGAATGCCACAATAAACGTGGAAGTGCAGATAATCTCTTTGAGATTCTGATTTCTATTATTTTGGATATATACCCAGAAGTTGGATTGCTGGATTGTAGTAGTTCTATTTAAATTATTTGAAGAACCCCATACTGTTTCCATAGCTGAGCACCATATTACGCTCCTACCAGCAGCACACAAGGGTTCCAATTTCTGTATATCCACCTAAACATTAATTATTTTTGGAGTTTTTTATAATCGTCATTCTAACAGGTGTGAAGTAATATCTCATTGTAGTTTTTATTTGCATTTCCCTAATAATTAATAATGTAGGATATCTTTTTTATATACCTGATAGCCCTTTGTACATCTTCTTTGGAGAAATGTCTATTTAAGTCCTTTGCCCATTTTTAAATTGAATTAACTGTTTTTTTGTTGTTGTTTTGTTTTGTTGTGTTTTTTTGCTTTTGTTTTTGTTTTTGCTATTGAGCTGCAGGAATTCCTCATATATTTTGGAAATTATCCCCTTAGACATATGGCTTGCAAATATTTTTCTCTCATTTTATAGTTGCATTTTCATTGTGTCCATCATTTTCTTTACTGTTCAGAAGCTTTTTAGTTTGAAGTTGTCTCTCTTGACTATGTTTTTTTTTTTTTTTTATATATACATGTTCTTTCGGTGTCACATTCAATAAGTCATTGCCAAGACTAATATGTCTATTACCTTGATAAAGGTGACAATATTACATTGTTTGCATATTTTCAAACTCATCAAATTGTACCCTTTAAATATGTGCAGTTCTTCATAAATTATACCTCAATAAAGTTTTTTTTAAAAGAATCAGATGAAGAAGTTTAAGAATACATTTATTAAATTATGACCAGTAGATTGTCCTTAATTATTGTTTCAGACTAAAGAAAATAATGATATGTTTTTCAACACATTTCTTTAGAGGAAGAATTCTTTTAAGAAAACTAAAGTTGGTAAACATAAAAATAGATAATATATATTTTTTACAAAAACACAAGAACATATCTAAAAAACACAAGAAAATATATATTTAATAAAATCTAAGTATTAGAGTCAAACACACATGTATACTAATAGGTATCTTTATAATGAACATCCTATCAATGCACTAAGAAAGAATAAAACAAAAATGAAGTAAATATATAGCTATTAGATAGGAAATTATTGCTATTTGATGTCAATATATTATTAAACACAGAAATTACCATTAGCCAAATGGTTTTAAAGTTAGATATATATGTAATATATAAAACATATGTATATAGGCCTACATACAAAATGCATTATATTTTATATACATTTTATACATTTATGTTATAAATTACATTATGCATCATGTGTTAAATTAATCTTAAATTATTTAATGATGTTGCTATGATACATGAATTTTTTATTATATTTTTCTGATTGACAAAGGCTGGTATATGTATATTATTGTTCTTTCTCTTGCCTATTAAAACTACAGTAAACTGTTGGTTGGTGTTTCGGCAGCTTTTAGAGAATCATCCCTAATATTTAGCCACTGTCTATATACATCTAACATCAGCTCAGGTTTTGCACATGATTTGCTTTCTTCAAAATAAATATTCTAGAATACTCACAAGTAACAATATTTTCAAACCTAAAAATTACCAAAATACATATAAATAGTACACTGGATAAATAGTGCTATATTTATATAATATAATATCATAAAATATGACAATGAAAGATACAAGCTACTTGTAAGAATAAATGAATCTCAAAAATCTCAAAAACATATCGAGCAAAGAAGAGAGACACAAAAATACTCATACATAATTCCATATACATGTAAAACATGTAAAAGAAAAACAAAATAAGACAAAACACTGTTCTATGATGTTAGCAAGATAATGGTAACCCTTGGATATAGTGACTGTTTTTCAGTGCTAATAAATAATGTTCTGTTTTTTATCTGAGTGCTGGAGGTGTTCAATTTGAAACAATTAATTGAGCTCTACACATATATGTTCACTTTTACGTAAGTATACTTGCTCAAAATGCAAAAATGTCATCCTATATTTTTTCTGAAATAATTTCAAATGTTTGTTGCTTAGGAAAAGAAGGAATTCACTTGATAGTTTTCAGAGTCTGGTTGAAGACAATTAATATTAATCAACTGTTTTTGCTTTATTGTGTTCCCCAAAGTGCTACTCTTTCTGTGTGTAGGAATATAAAAGTTGGATTTACTCAGAGGAAACCATGAATATTTTATCTGTCAAAAAAGGGAGAAAATTATAATTATTTTAAAATCAAATATATCATTTAATGAATGAATCACCAAGAACATGCAAATATGTTTATTAGCCAATATTAAGAAAAATGTTATAACTTTATTACACAACTTCTTTCCAATAAATATCCATTTTGATAATAGACAAAAATGTTTGAAAATTAAGTATAGTTTAAAAAGTAATTACCATTTTATATATACATATAAATGCACTTTTATATATACATGCATATATATTTATATAATATCATATTATTTTTCCAATAACATTTTAATCTGAATGAAATATAAAAGACTACATAATGAGTAATTCATTTGGTATTTTCATTGACACTATTGTGAATAATATATATCAATATCTTGATAGTGATTACACAGAACATCATTTAATTTTGAGAGCTAATGAAAATGTTGAATGAGCCTCCTAAATAGAACAAAAATGTAGCATCACATATCAGACATAAAATATAAACAAATATTTTAAAGAGCATGCTAAAAAAGAAGAAAGTAAAAGTCACACTGTTTTTAAAAAGATAAAAAATATGTGATTTGTACATGTAGTATCATGGTATTCAAAAACAATTTTTATATAACTAAAAATTCTGAGCAAAATAGGAGTATTCCTACAGCCATGCCACCCTGAACATGCCCGATTCCATCTGATCTTGGAAGCTAAGCAGGATCGGGCCTGGTTACTACCTGAATGGGAGACTACCTAGGAAGACCAGGTGCTGTAGGCTTAAAAAAATAAGGAATTGTAAACTGACAAGGTCCTTGCAATCTGTGAGGTCAACCAAGGTTTGCCTCACCTAAAAAATTAAAAAATAAAATAACATAGTAATACTCTATCTCAAATAATAAATCTCTTTTATATTAACTTTCAATGGATTCTGTGTAGATACAGAACCTAAATACTTAGGTTTTACTTTTATACATAAATATTTTGTCGGCTTTTCAATGAGAAGCCACTCCCATGTTCTGGCTAAGAGCTAAGGAGACAGCGAATCTTCCACTGTTCACAATTATGTTTTTAGGAACTCCAGTTTTCAGCTTCTCTCTTACACATCAGTTAGTACTCTCTGTAGTTTGGAGTGTAGTGAGCAATATATTATTAAACTATATTCATCAATTCGGGAAGCAAATAATGCGATATTAGAACTGAATGAGACTGTAATAGTCACCTGGTCCAATAATCTTTTATTCTTTTACATTTTTAAATCTTATTATATACTTGTTTATATATATATATATATATATATATATATATATATATTTAAAGTGTGCAACATGATGTATTCATATATATATATATATATAATGAAATAATTACTGCAGTCAAACTGAATAATATATCCAACTCCTTATATAGTTACCTTTTGTGCATATGTGGTGAGAGTACCTGAAATTCTTTTAACAAATTTCCAGTATACAATATAGTACTATGAATGATCGCCATCTTGCTGTACATTAGATCTGTAGAATTACTCATTCTACATAAGTGCAACTTTGTACTCTTTGACCAACAGTTTCTCATTTTCCCCACCACCCTGCCCCTAGTAACCACTTTTCTACTATCTGCTTCTATGAATTTTAAACAAATGTGAAAATATATGGCCCAGAGAAATTCATTGATCAGCCCAAATGGAACATATTCAAATAAAAACACTATCAGTTTAATCAATGAACCTTAGGTTCTTTTCTGGAATATTTCAATTTATACATTCAGGCAATTTCTTCTGGAGGATCAGTGCGATCCATTCTTACACCTAATACAACACTGCTGGTAGGGGGAATTTTCTTTCCCACTACTCCAATATTTCTGTTTAATATACAGTGTAGAAATTATATTTGTTATAAAAAGTGACACTTACAAATGAATCCCATGTGTGAGATGTCCAGATTCTAAATAGTAACCAAGAATTTTGTGCAGAACTAGGTCATTGAAAGAAATTCTTTCAAACAAATAAAAAAGCAATTAACTGGCAGTTAATTGATCGTTCTCATTTGAACGTCATTTTAGCATTGATTTGTTGATTAGCTTCCCAATTTGAAAGTTTTTATCAAGCTTTTTTTTTTTTTTTCACATTATAACTAGACCCTTTTTCCTGGCAGGTCCTGAATCTCCTGTTTTATTTTTATCACCATCATTTTCCTATTTTTCCCTTCTAATATACAAATGATAATATAGAAAAATTATCATTAAAATATTCCTGAGGAACTCTGACCAACTTTATTCATAAATATTTCAACTTGAGGAGATCATGAGTACCACCTTTACCCAGAAATAGAGGGGAAAAGAAAGGGAAGGAGAAAAGAAGCAATTTTTTTTTAAAGTGGTAATTGTGGATTTCCTTATCTCACACTTACGTTTATGTAGGAATCAAAGTGAATACCTTAAAAAAATCTGTTTGAATGCACCAGTGAACTAACAAGACAGACAAAGATGCCAGAGGAAACAAATCATTTGACAATAGATCATTTGACATTTTTGTGCTTTAGAGATCAATAAGGAGAGACGCTATCCAAATGGTCAATACTGTAAATATAGAAAAAGGTCTCCAACCTCATTTGTTGTCAGTAAAATATAATTTCAAACCAAGATGAATTACAACTATACACCCATTGCAAATTCAACAATAAAAAAGACTGACAATAGCAATGTTGATACAGAGGTGGAACAATTCAAAGTCTTGTGCATTACTGCCAAAAAGATAAATTGGTATAACCACTTTGGAAAACTGCTTGGCAATATTTTCTAGAATTGTATATGTGCATACCACTACCCTTCCCACACTTAGGAACACTAGACAGCACTTCGGACACTACTGCTAGGAGGCCGTTTTAGTTAAGTAACCAAGAAAAAGCACAAAATGTGAAAGACATGGTACTTAATAGAAAGCAAAATTTACTCTTATAATAAGAGCACTAAAACAAAAAGACAGAATGTGACATTGTTGTACCTCAGCTGGGAATATATATGTTGGGCAATGCAAATTTTGTAGCTTTACACGTGTCCTTGAATGACTGTGAAAATTCTATGGGTATTAGTTTTGAGATCACAAATCAATTTTAGTGAATAGGCAAATTCACTAATACAGAATCCATGAATGGTAGATAGATTATGTGTACATGTGTGTACGTATAAATATGTAATGTGTATATATATTTGGACATAGACATTGGTATACTTTTCTAATTGTACATGAGATTTTTTCCCCAAACATGAACATTCCCTAACAAGCTTAACAGATGCTTTTCATTCTGACACAGAGCAGAATCTAGCTATTTTTCATTGATCCCACTTGGAAAAGAAAGATAAACCTCAGATAGTTCATTTTCTCATTTTCTTAAGACCTAGAGGCAAGAATTTAAAGCTGTTAAACACTCTAATTAGCAGGATTTACTGTGGTGCTGACTTCTATGCCAATTCTTGGGTCACTAGTTTTTTCTTCCTCATTCTAAAACTCATGGGAAAAGGACAATACCCAAGGTAATATTACTGTTTCTGAATCCCTTAGTTTATGACCATGATATGACCTGATAATAATTGCACAGAATTCCAGGTTTCACCATCAAACTTAATAAATTTTACCTTTGTGTGTGTGTGTGTCCAACATCAAATCTTTCTATCTATCTATCTTTCTATCTATCTATCTATCTAGAAAGGAAAAAAGAAAGGAAGAAAGAAAGAAGAGAGAGAGAGAGAGAAGAGAGAGAGAGAGAGAGAAGAAAGAAAGAGAAAGAAGAAAGAAAGAAAGAAAGAAAGAAAGAAGAAAGAAAGAAAGAAAGAAAGAAAGAAAGAAGAAAGAAAAAAAAGAAAGAAAGAAAAAGAAAAAGAAAGAAAAAGAAAGTAGAAGAAAAGAAAGGCTGGGACATTGAGAGACTTTTCACTTTCTATATAAGCAGAAATAAATTTGTTCTCTGAGCTCATGGCCTTTGATAGATCAAGGAAAAGAGGAATTATTTTTTCAAGAATTGCCACCTAAGTTTGATAATCAATCATCAGTAATATAGTTGGTGGAGTGTTAAGTTTGTGCAGGTAAATCTAAGAAAGTAAGATGTGTGCCATATTTTAGTTACTGATTTTTTAAAATATGCTACAAAGTAATTAAACAATTTCAACCTAATTCTCTTTTGTGTTTACTTAGTAGATGTTTTTTTTCTATTCTCTCTAAATTTACATAGAAAAATCCTGCTACAGCTTTTATAAACAATCAATAAATTTACTTCATAAAAAATGAATACTAAGATCAACTCTTTTAGGAACACTTTCTTTCCTCAAGAGCCTTATTAGATTTCTTTTTCTTTTGCTGGGGCGGGCGGGTGGGTTCACTTCTCAGAGAGAAGAATTTGCCTAAAGTAGAAAACTAATGATTGAAAAGTTTTGACCTCATGACCATGGAATACACAGCAATATTCAATGTATGTTATATTCAGAAGCTTTTTAAAAAATCTATCAGTTTGTTTTACACTGTAAATTTTAAATCTCTTTGAGCATATGTTTCTCAAGTATTTATTTGAGTAATGCCTTTTATTTTCATATTCTACACTAAAGATATTCTAAAGCATCTAAATTTTACATTCTTATTTTGGGCCACATATTATCTTTGGTTGTCCTACTCTTAATTCCCTGCCATATGTCTGTTTTGCAGGTCTTCAGAGCAATTTAAAGCTCAGTGAAGTATAATTGGAGTTTTATGACCATTCATTATTTAAAGAAATCTACCAAGATAGCTGCTACTTTCCTTGTGTCTTTTCAATAAATGCATCCTTGAACCATATCTTTCATCTCTAGAAGAGAGTTATTCTGGAATGAAAGCTGTTTCATAGATTGAATGACCTCCATTCACATCTCATGTCTCAACAAAAAAAGTAATTTGTCAGAATGGTCTTCCCTGAATTCCAAACTGAACTAGTCTCGTTTAATATTTTCTCTCATATCACTTTACGTTTCTTTCAAGAACTTAACACCATTGGCAAAAAGTGGAGTGAAGTAGTAGGAGGGGAGAGAGAGATTTTTCAAATATTGGTTTCCTCCACTTGGCTATAAACTCCATAGGGGAAGGGATTTTATTCACTATTCATCTTAGTCTTTTATGCTGTAGTAACAGAATACCTTAGATTCCATGGCTTATAAACAATATAAATTTATTTCTCATAATTCTGGAGGCTGTAAAGTTCAAGATTAAGATGCTGGCAGAGTTAGTGTCTGGTTAGGGATGCTTTCTGGTTCACAGAAAGCTTCTTGTGGTATTTTCATATGGCAGAAGAGGCAATAGAGCTCTCTGAGGTCTATTTTATAAGGAACTAATTCTATTCACTAGTGTGTAATGCTATGACCCAATTAACTCCCAGGGACCCCACCAGCTAATTCCATGATATCAGGGATTAAGTTTTAACATATGGATTTGGGGGGGGGGACACAAATATTCAATCCATAGTACTTTCTACACTGTTATATTCATTATGATGTATCCATATGCAACAGAATGCTTACACAATGTACAGTGTTCAAAGATTATTGTGTAAAGAATTAAAATCATTTTTTTTTCTTTTTGAAATATGTATTTTCCGAACAAGCACATCTGAGCTCTCATATTATTGATAAAGCATTTTTTTACCTCTTTTCTAACTTCAAATTCTTCAAAATTGGCAAAGTATTTCAATTATACTCAAACATATCTAAAATTTTAACAACCTAAATGATTTATAAATATTTATACCATAAAGGAATTTAAGAATATTATTCATCCACATGCATGAACTATTTGGGGTTTTATATTTTGTGAAATGCTTCCAATACAGAATGTTCAGTTCATCACTACCATGTACACACAGTCCTCTGCCTCTCTTCTAAGACACCAAATTATTTACTAGAACTCCATATATTTACCCTCTTTTGAATTCATTAATATGGACCTCACCACAAAGAAGAGTTTTGGCAAAAAACTCCAGATGTCCAGATATGCTACTCAGAACACTCTCATCTCTCAGCTGTTCTTACTCACCTGCCCTCTATGCCAGTGAGTTTCCAGTGTAGCACAGGACATGCCGCCAGGATCTATAGTTTTATATTCACAGTATTTGGGAAGTGGCAGGGTGGGCACAGCCCCTGTAGAAGAAATAGGATATGTGCCTAGTGTATGTGTGTGTGTATGTGTGTGCGCACACGTGTGTGTATGATCTGGCTTTAGGCAGTGTAGTGAATGAACCAGATAAATGCATAGTACCCAGGCCCTAGTTCCTGACCAGTTGTCAAAAGACACAATTAAACAAGGGTAGAAAGTATGTAAGCTAAGATAGGCTTTAGCTCTGTCTTTCAGGAAAGACATGGAGGCTCCATGGAGGCTTTCAAGGATGAAATGATGTTCTGTGGCCGGAGATGACCTACTCTGCCCTGCCAAGGTCAGGTCTGTCTCCTAAGAGATAGGAATTGTCCTGCATGACCTCCTCAGCTCTTGCAAGCTGCACTGGGCTTTCATAGTGGATAAAAAACCAACATATTTCAAGCTGTAGATCTTGCAGAAGGTTGATCCTAGCTTTCTCTAGTTCTAAATTCCCTTTCTGCCTACTGGATCTTAACAGTTGTGTGGAATGTTAGGACTGAACTCCTATTCCACATTCTTTATAGTTCCTAATTTCCACTGGTGTCTTTCTGACTCTTATTTCTCAGCTTATACTTACCTGACTGTTGGGTTTAAGGAAAAGAAAGGAATCTGCTTGGGTCAGCCCCTTAAGTCCTTCTGTCTTTTAGATCCAGCTGCCTGCATTTAAAGTAGAATATATTAGCTTACCCTTTGTGTCAAGTTTACCATGGCAACTCTCCCTCAGAAAGGCATTGTGCATGTCCAGCTTTGTCAGTGACCCTTTGAAAGAATGTGTCACACTAAGGAAATATGGAGCCAGTTATATACAAAGCTATGTCTCCAATCTGCTTGATCAGCATTAAAGAAAGCTTCTCTCTCCATTTTTTCTGGTTTTCATTGCTTTTCTTCCTCAGTAGTTGTGAACGACAGAGAGAAATTAAGGGTGCTATCTGCTGGCCGTTCAGAATTGCACTGAGTAAGAAGCAGGGGAAATAAAAAAAAAATGCATATGTAAATTCTGCTTGCAATTTAAATCAAACATCAGAAAGATGGTTTCCATTGAGCAGAAGATTAAAACATGAGTAGATTTTCATTAGGTAAAAAAGCTAGAAGCAACAATGAAACTATCTTTCTTGTTCTGAGAACTAAAGTCAATTTATGGCAGAAATCTGAGTTTCAAGATGATGAGAAAAAGAGTGCAGTGAGAGAGGCAGAGGATGCAACAAATGATATCAGATACCTGAAACATTGTAAATTTATATCATAATGACAGGTACTGAAAACTTCAGAACCTCTAGTTGAATGCAGGCTTTGTGGTATTATTGAATAGAATTTTTTTAAAAAAATTTTTCATTCTTTCATTGCAATGTATGGATTTTATTTCACTAAATAAAATTACACATTGTTTATAATTACAAGGGAACATTGGTTCAGAGGGACTGAGATCCACTGATGTAGGAGGGAAAATTATAGTTTTAAAAGAATAGCTGACTTATCTGTAAAAATGTCTTGGTAAAGCATATACATAAGAAAATGAGTGGTACTGGCTCCTGAAGAAAGTACAAATCAGTTCGTGCCTATTGTTCCAGATGAGTAGATTAAGAAGTTCTGAGAGATGGGTAGCACAATTTTATTTAAACATCTAAAGGTGAAACCAAATCATAAGTCAAAACCTGTTATTTTCGGCCACTAGAAAACCACTTTTTGTCAAGAAATAGCCAGTGAGGTTTTGCAGAAAGAATCTGTAGGTGATATCTGATCATAACTGGAGAGGAATAGGATCTATAAGCAAGTAAAATTGTCAAAATACTTCTAACCTAATCTGAGTTATGAAACATAATTTATTTTAAAATAGTTTCTAGTTAAGAAAGAGATGGGAAGCTAGAGTAGCTGATCTAAAATGCCTCTTAATAAGCATCAATAAAGTATAATGAACAGGGACAAGGAAATGGCAGCAACGAAAGTTCAATTTCAAACTTTAAATATTAAAAAAATCAGAAATTAGATATCTCAGCATGATAAAACATAATTCCTAAGGGAAAAATATGTTTATATTGGTAAATATTAATGCTATGCTAATAAGCACTATTTTAACTCACATACTGCATTTATTTTCAGAACAAATCAGAACTAAAACATTTTTCAAAATGAGTATTAAATTAAAATACAAAAATGCATTGTTTTTTCTATTTATATTAAGAATCTATTTTTCTCCAATTTTCTTGCATAATCTACATAAGAAAAGAATGTCTCATTCATTTATAAAAACAAAAATATATTCTCTGTACATAATTTGCTAGAATAATAATGAACCTGTTGGGTCTAGAGTTTCAGTAAAAATTAATGCTAAGGCAGAGACACTTAGGAAAATGTCTCTGTTGAGATTTCACTATGCAGGACATGGTATTTAGTACTTGTCTATGTAGTTTATTCAACTGGTCATATATTCTTACACAAAATTTTAAACATAATATGAAATGTTCTTATTTCTTCAGTGTAGCTTACATACATTTCAATGTGTAACTTTTTTAAATATAAAAATTGGTTATTTTATACTTGTCCATTATTCCAACTGTGTCGAAAACTATATAGTCCAGAAAATATTTTTATCAGCGTTTTAACACTGAGCAAAGAACATGAGATGTAGTTGCTAACTAAAGTAACTTTGTTGAATTAAAAATTTGATTAACATATATTTGATTTTCAATTTCAGATGCTTAAAACATATACATACAGAGATGATTTTATTTTTTTTTAACCAAAACACATTTCCAAAAAAGAAATCTCTGGAACTAGATGTCTTCCTTCTTGAATTCTGTCAAACATTTAAGAAAGAAGCACCATCTTTCTTATAAAAAATCTTTCAGAAAATAAAAGAATAACTACTTGACTTTTTTTATTAGTTCATCATAAGCCTAATAACAAAATCACATGAGCATAGAGTAAGAAATACTGAACAGAAAGCACTAAGGTGCCCGTACATACAAAACTACTCAGAAATTTCACTGTTTACTCCGTCATTGTTACGACCACATTATTACCCCATGTGGTGATAACTTGGGATGTAAAGTAATCCATTACAGAACTAGCATGTGATGGACTTTCTATATTAAAATGTATTTACAAAAATATATTTTATTATTAAAGTTCAGCTTTCTATTCTTATGCAAGGAAAAAACAACCTTTTTGCTACACGTACAATAATTGGTGCAGTATATTAGATAAGCTCATACCGAATTCCTAATGACCACTGTTCTTTGTTGACTTTATTTAAACAGTATTATTTTAATTTTCGTGGTATCATCAAGGTTAAGTTCTTTGCTTATATATCTTGACCACTACTATGAACTTGCTAATGCTTCAATGCTGTGCAAATTATGAATGAGCTATTTACAGTTGAAATTCTGTGAGGTACTCAGAATAAAATGTATTGATTGACATTTGACCTGTACCACAGAAAATGGTGTAGAATTCAATAATGATTAGTATGCAGGAGTTATGCCTCCCATCTGTTATAGAGTTTCCTCAAAAGAAAAAAAATTATGCTGACAGAACTGAGGCAATTCATTCTGTTATAATGTGTGTGTGTGTGTGTGTGTGTGTGTGTGTGTAAATAATTCGGCCATTCAGCCATTCCACCAAAGATATTCATGAAAATAATCTGCTCATGTAGGAAGTGAACAAACCACAGAAAGCGGCCATTATGAATATGAATTTGATGATTACTTTTATATTACTAAATGCCAAAACACTAATATTTCATATATATATACATATACATATATATGTGTGTCTACATATATGTATATATGTATACATATATACATACATATATATGTGTGTGTGTGTGTGTATCTTTTAAGCTTTTACTGCCTAAACTTTTCACACTAAATTTCACAAAATTTTAGCCTTGTTACCTGTATTTTTAACAGGATTTTAATAGGTTGGAATAGAATCTTGGGTTAAAGAAGATTAAAATTACAATTAAAATCTTTTATTTAATCATGCTTAAAAGGAGTAAAGAACAGGATGTAATCAAAAGAAATATTATAAGGCAGAAATACAATTATTTAAATAACCTTAATATAATTTATTTCTAAAGCAAACTGCCTGTTACATTTTCATACATGTATGCAAACTCTTTATGAATCTGCCATAATAATATGTGAGTGTATACATGTGAAGATTTGAATGGTTAACTGAATTGGATATTTCTCACTCCTATTCAGTAATATATATTTTTGTCTTTAATTTGCATATAAATTATATAGAATAAGAATTAAGCTTTCAATAATAAAGACTTCCATTTTTATTTATTCCTTTACTTTAAAGATTCAATTTAATTGTTGTTCGAAATTAAGAGTATTCTTATATTTTGTAGAATTTATACTTTCCTAATTACTACATATACTGCGTATAGTAATAGAAGAATTTAAGTGAGAGGCTCTCAAGTTATACTTCTTGGGTTTCAATTCTTTCATTGGCATTTACTAGCTCTGTGACCTTGGGCAATCAATAGAAAATCTCTTTGGCTGCCATCATATGAGACAATCAAAAATGTGTGATAGCTGTATGTTTGCTACCTTGTAAACAGGTATTGTTAACCCAGCTTCACAGAGGAGCAAGAGGAAATTTACAATTTGTCTAACTAAAGTCATGAAGCATATAAGTGCTCGAGCTAGTATTTTAAAGAATGTCTTCCAATTCCATATACTCTTTTAATCATGTTGCATGGTCTCATATCTTAGTGTATAATCTCCACACCAAAATGCAGAATTCATATCCATTTGACAATGTCATTGCCTTCAGCACATATAAAGAAACGCTTCTTTAAAAAAAATTCCACTTCAAAACATTAGATTTCTTTTTCTCGCATTTTTATTACAATAACATCTGGTAACATTCAGCATTGAATTCAGGTTATTTGCTACATACTAAAAGAATTATTACTTTTGTTCTAGGGACTACATCACCTGTATACAGGACCAGCTAGATAATTCTCAGGTTTCAGTGCAAAGGAAAGCATGGGACTCCTTGTACACATACAGAGTGTCTGTGACAGGCTTATAGAATGAAATGCCCTCTCCTAATTGAGCAAGTACCCACGTTATTCACATAGAGTTCTGGGATCATAAGCTTTGATTAATTTTATTTTTTATAATTTTTGGATGATGCTATAATTTTTTCAAATTTTATTGAGATATAACTGACACATGATATTGTATAAGTTTAAGGTCTACAATGTGATGATTTGATATATGTACATATTGTGAAATGATCACCACAATAAGTTTAGTTAACATCCATCACCTCATATACTTACTAATATTTTTGTGGTGAGAATTTTTAAGATCTATTTTCTCAGCAAATTTTAAGTATACAATCAGTATTATTGGCTGTAGTCATGAGGTGGTACATTTGATTTCCCAGAATTATTTATCTTATAGCTAGATTTTTGTAACCTTTGACTATTTTCACCCATTTTCTCCATCTCCTTCCACACTTACCTCTCTTAAATTTTGTACCAAGGAAAATGCCTTAGTTGCCTCTTCTTATCCCTGCTCCTTTTACTATGATTCTACTTTAAATATATTTTACTAAAGAATTTAAGCATGAGATACATGGGGTAACAAATTACAGTGATATGAACACAGATCTCTTAGTAGCCATGACTAGTTAGATAACTTAACCAGTGTTATCTACTGTCTTTGTTATTTCAAACATCTTAAATAATGACATACATAATGATTAGTTATGAGATTTATAAGATGGATTCAACATGCAAAACTGATGTATATAAATGTGTATATGATTAAATAAAGGTATATCAACATCCATGAATTATTTAAAATCTTCGGACTTAATATATTAACTTATATAATGACAAAAACTAGTATTATTAAGTTAAACACATTGTATTTATTGAATATCATGAATTTTACTATGAAGAAGAAAACACCACCCTCTAAAAAGTCACCAGAATTTATTTGTATATTTCAGTAGTTAAATAATGTTTTAGAAATCACTATCCTTTTCTACTATGGTGAATTTCAGATGTAATGTTTTTAAATGACCTTGGCATATATAAAATATATTATTGTTGATTTTGGTGACTATTTTCACCACTTTTAAATGGCATTTATTTTTAAGATGCCATGGTTACAACAAACATTTTTAAAATATTAATATGATTAGGCAAGTTTATCATAAATTTTATGTATAAAGCAAACTAAACAAAATTATAAGTAATCAAGGTAATAACGGATGTATAAATATGAATCTTAACATAACTGAAAAGTATATAAATCAACAAGGAGTACCAATTACACCATACAAAACCATTGAAAAGCAATAAGAGCAGAAAATAGAGAACTCTAAAACCTTTAAATCTTGTAAGCAAAAAAAGTAGTAATCATCTTCTGCCACTCATATTTTGTGACTCTTTTCTCAGATTTTATGTAGAGCAATTTAGGTAGTAAAAAACAACACACAGAAGAGGAAATGAAGCAGCAGAGTGCCTACTATTGAGGTAAAATCACCCTAAAAGAGAAAGGCCACCCTACATATAAAAATATTGAAAGCAAAAATAGTTCTTGAAAAACAAAACACTGACTTCACAGAAAAGAATTAAAAGAACAAACAGGACTCAAATAGCAGTCTTGCTAAGGCAACATTTTGGGAGAGAAGAGGTTAGTAGGAAAGGAAAGAAACTATTTGGAAAGTGAACACTAAAAGGAAAATGAGTAAAGAGGAAAGAACTTATTGTTCTGCAAAAAAAAAAAAAGGGGGGGGGGAATCAAAGGACACACACCATCTTATTACCTTTCAAAAAACCAACCATTAAAAATATCAAACTCCAGAACACTAAGGAAAGAGAATATCCTTAAGAATCTTGAAAATTACTCCAAACTGCTAGAATCCTTCATAAGATCTTATATCTATAAACTCTTGTACAAAAAATATAAAACATTAAAATGAAAACACTTCAGCTGATTACAAAGACCCCAAAAGCACATACACATAAACTATAAACTATTAAAAAAAAAAAACTAAGATAAATTAAACATGCACAAACAAGTACTTAGTTAAGTGGAAAACAAACAGCACAGATCAAAAATTCAAAAAATAAATGAAAGACATAGACAAAAGGAAGAATAATAAATAAAATTTAAAAATAAAATTTAAAAAGGTAAAATCATCAACAGTGCACAAGAGTTCCTTTTTTCTCCACATCCTCTCCAGTAAATACAACTACAAACATATACAGCTATCCCATCTTTTTACCCCTGATGCATGTGTACAGACTGAAAGCAGCTCAGAGCTGAGTTATAAAGAAGGATGTTGTAACAGGAACTAGTTTCCACCTCAGGTGTAGTGGATTGAAAGTTGAATCTAACCAAGTTCACTGACTATTAAAACAAAACTTTCAACAGAGTTTTAAAGGACTACTACAGAGTTCAAAGATGATCTATATAATATTTACAGTGCTTACCATAAAATCCAAAAGTTTTCATCATGTCAAAAGACAGAAAAATGTGACCAATTCTCAAGGGACAAAATAATCAATAGAAGACTACCATGAAATTACCCATCTGCTAGAGATATCAGTTGGAAACTTTAAAGTAACTATTATTCCTATGCTCAGTGAGGTAAAGAAATTACTCTCACCATAAATGAAAAGTAAGAATAATTGAGCCAATTTATTTTAAAAAGAAATAAAACCAAACAAGAAACACAATAAAAAAAACAGAAGTACCTAAACCTGAAAAATAAAACATCTGAAATTTAAAAAAAAAAAAAAAAAAAAAAAAGGACCATTGGTTAAGCCTGAGTAGAATGGAGATAGATGATAGAAAAAGGTAAGTAAACTTCTAGATACATCAACAGAAAACAGAAACCTGAAGAAAATAAAGAAAGAAGATTGAATAAAAATAATTAATAGAACTTCAGAAACATGTGGGATAGTTTCCCCATATGTAACATATATGGAATTCAAGTCCCACAGGGTAGGAAAAAGAAAATAAGAACAAATATATATATTTTAAGAAATAGTGGCTGAATTTTTTCCAAATTTAGTGCAATATTAAAATTTATAGATTAAAGAAGTTTAGGAAAACTCAAACAGGATAAACTCAGAGAGAAACATGACCAAGCATATTACACCCAAATAGTAAAACACAAAGACAAGGAAATGATCTTGAAAGTAGCCAGAGGGTGGGGCGGGGGAGAACTACATGGTTTTCATGGACCATTTCCACTTCTTCTGCAAACCAGCAATGCAGGGTTTATTTTTTCTATATTTAATGTTCAAAATAATTGAATTTAATAATAATATCTTTGCAAATGCTATTTAGCTGCCATATATGCCCATTTTTACTAAGAAAAAAGATTAAGAGAAACCACATGAAATGGAAGGACTTTATTGTAGTCTACTTCTATAGATTGAGGGGCAGATCTGGGATTTTCCCACTTGTTAAATCTCAAAATATTGAAGAAGAGAAAAGAACATTGTCATAGCTTGATTCTGTAGATTAAGGGGAAAGTTCAGGATTTTCTCACTCATTAAATATGAAAATATTGTAAAGAAGAGATGCGGGATATTTTCTACACCCAACAACATTTAGAGTATTTAAATTACAAGATGTGAGATGTTAGCAAGTAGTTATTGAAATGTATGTTAGAGAATAAATATGTCTTTGGGATTTGAGAAGAACCAGAGTGTGAGAATAGAGGTCTAAGTGACTTAAAAGAAGAATAATATACTTCTGTAATATTGGCATTTTCTGCAAGATATAAAGGCGATTGGAGGTCATAAGAGATGATCGTATAGAAATAATCAGATTGGGAGAGAGAATTCCATCATTATTATAATTTCTAATATTATTATAAATATGCCCAACAGTTTTTTCTTCACATTATCATTTTTTCTTCATGAGAATCAGCTTGAGGTAAGGTAAGAAGATAAAATGAACCTTGAACAATAAGATTTTATTTATTGTTTTACTCATGCTGCTCTACTATTACTACTTGCTATTTCACAAAGAATAAAACTTGGTTTTACATTTCTGTGAATATTTGTTCTAAGCCTTGTTTGAACTTTTTTTTTTTTAAATCTAGATATCATGTTCAGGCATTGTTTTGTGTTATTTAATATTCAATTTTAATAATTACAATAATTTAATAATTTAATGTAATATTCATAAAACATACTACTAAAAGGTCAGATTCAGAAGAGAAATTTAAAATTTTTGGCTTTATTTAAAACATAAAATTGACAGGTCTCTCATTTCAACTTGCTAAAATAAAGGAGTTATTATAATTATAAACTTGCTGATATTTCATTCCTTTTATTAGTTTAGTCTTTGGTTTGAGTCTTTTAATAGATTTTCAATTACTTCAACTTAAAATTTCAGCTTTGTATTCCTTCTAAAATTATGTAAATCATAATAAATTCTTTTCTATTTCTGTGACATATTATCAATATTCCTTTTACTATTTAACTTTATAAATAGAATAGCCAGTCCAATGATCAATTATAATACTGATAACTTTATTGCATTTTAAAACTTGTAGTCAATTATTGCAAAGTATGTTACCACCCGCACAAAGCTTAGATTTTATATTATTATATTTAAGCCAAGTTGCATTACTAATGTTATAATATGTAGTCAGATTTTAATTTTTTGGACATGTATTCATAACTTAAAATTAAGTCAAGCCAATTTTCATGATTTCAAAAGGCAGACTATTTCCAGATTAAAAATTTTCTTACTGGATATGCCCTAATAAAATATGAATTCCAAATGTGGTAACCTTAAAACTGATATTTATAGTAATGAGGAACATTTTGTTTCTTAAAAAATATATAAATATATTTCGCGAAAACCCTTTTTAAAAAGCCATATTTTATTTTAATCCACTTACTTTTGTTTTTAACATTTGGGATTTCATGGTCCAATTCACAGGACTTCATTTATTGGACCCAGATTTTGTTGCCATTTCAAGACTCATAATGCCACGTTTTGATATAAGCCTCAAGACAAATACTTGGGAGTGACTTATGTAAATGAGAGTTATCCTAAGCTAATACTTTGAGAAGGCACGCTTCTGAGTTCAAGGTACAGTCACAAGAATTTCCCAGGTACAGTTTAAAAATTTCAGAACAAAACACCCCAATTCATTGCTGAACTTTACCTTTAGTTCAGTTACAATAAAAAAGAAAAATAGATATGTAAAATGCATCCAACATAGGGAAGAGAGGGAAAAAACAAATAATTATATCATTATTTTCTGTTCCTCCGTAGCTGTTTGCCTGAAGTTGTAGGTGGCCGCTCAGATGATCTTTTCCAACTGTCTGTGTTAAAGGTTAGAGGTGAAAAAAGCATCCAGTAACTTACAAGTTTGCCTTGTTGCTTTAGAAGGCCACTGCTGCAACTCGGAGAGGTCCTTAGAGAGTGAGAGCTTTCTCTGACAGCATAATTTGCCGAGTATCAAATTCATTTGGAAGAAAAATTGCCACTCTCCGGTTGATCAGAGGTCACAGGTGGAAACAGAGACCACCGAGCATCATAATAGTTCCCCACAGGTATAGGCTCAGTTTGAGTGTGAATGGCAATGGTAACAAGACAAAGAGCTTCACCACTAAAATTCCATCAGAGGAGTTATTATAGTGTTTGGCTTTATGGATTCTGTCAAAGAGAAATGACTTCAGCTGCTGCTGCGGCTAGCTGTAACTTCTGCCAAGTTCTATATAGAGACTAGTAGAACAGCTCGTTGAAATTTCAATAGAGGCTGACTCAGGAAAAAAAAAAGTGCTATATAGTCTTCATCTAAGCTGTATCATGACTTTCAGAGAATTCAATATATAGTCTGTGTTTATTTCCTAGCGTAAATCCAATCTAAGAAATTCCCAGCTGTACAGTTCTCTGAGGCATTTGGCTGGATACAATTTCACGATCATGTAAAACCTGCCTAGCAAGTAAATATTTAAATCTAAATGAAAACTTTTCACAGCAATAGGAGTGGTGGATTCCGTCCCCCCACTTTCATTTAATCAGCCTAGTTATTCAGAGAAAATAGCAAATAGTTACTTAGTCACTGTTTTGTGTAAATTTCAAGGGAAAAAATCTTTACAATTAGAAATAGGTAAAAAAGCATTTACAGTTTCATCAAAATCGTAAATGAAATGATCAACATTTCAGCATGCCTAAAATACATCAATAAGGTCATACTTGAGTAGAAATTTATAAGGAAGAAAAACCAACAGTCATAGAAGCTATATATCATCTCTAACACTAGATATTGACCAGTTAAAATAGGCATTTATCCAAATATCCATTTGTGAGATATTGCTCTTCACACAGTTTTTAGACCCATAAAGGAGAGACAATTGGAATTGTGTTGATTATCAGAAAATGTATGACCATCCATCTCATTGAATTAGAATGCTTTCTCTAGAAATAAATGTCTTTTTTGTTGATTTTTATCTTTAAGTTAAAACCTTTAGAAAGTGAACACTATTGAATCTGGTCCTGTACCAGAGAAAGCAATATGATTCAATACATTTTAGCAAAAAAGACAAATAGTTTTATTTTTCAGGCACTTATCATGTCAGTCAATATACCAAAAACAGGATAAAATATTATACATAATTAACAAAAAAAAACTTTCTGCTTAATTCTTACCATCTTCTAAAGAGAAAGTTGGAGAAAAATTAAAAAAATAGCTTGCTTACAAAACGACTGCCCTTTATGTAGCCATGAATTCATTTAAACGAAATAATCAAGTCTAGATTTAATTAACAATATGTGATTAAAGTGCACTATGAGGAAATCTGATTGTCTAATCTAAACATTCACATTATTTAAATTTGAAACAATAGGTAAAGATTTCCACACATTTTTGAGACATAATGGTATAGATCCTTATTTTTAAAACATATCAATTCAATTGTTTTCTCTCATTTCATGGATTACCTTTTCATTTTATTGATGGTTTTCTTTGCTACACAATATATACATATATCAAATCATCATATTGTACATCTTAAATACAATTTTTTGTCAATTGTGTCTCAAAAGAACTAGGAGGAAAAATCCATATCAATTCATGCCTTTTGAAATCATAACAAAAATACACATAAAATAAACCTCATTAACTATTGTACTTAATTGGATGTCTGTAACCCATTGGGCTTTACGTTAAGACAATTTCAGATGCATATTGAAATAAGAGAGTCTATGAAATGGCTATGGCAAATAAAAGTTCTTTGGTTCTCAATGAAGTTAAGGAATGTAAAAGCACAGATACTAACTGCTGGGTACTCAGTATGAGAATTTAAAATATAAAGCAAACTCAGTAAACTGTATCAATCTGCCCGCATTAACAATGAAATTAACTTGAATATTTTTAATAACTATGCCAGCACCTGCTCTTTGCATCAGTAGAATTAAATTCAGACATGATAACTCTGTAAGGGGCAAGCCAAAAACTTAAAAATGACAACAGTAATAAAATGGTACTGATTTCATTCAAACTGGAAATGTTTCCCCAAATGACTGAAAGTAGTTGATAATCCAATTCATTCTAAAATTCCAAGTTACAGTCATTTATCAGTTCACCTCTAAATTGGTAACCTATAATAATAATTTTGTTTGGAAAGTTAGTCATTTTCCTTGTTGGCATCATTATAAATTTTTTTCCCAGTAAAACATCTTTCAGTACATCTAAAACTGAACTAAGGTAGCTCTAAAATAATCAGTTATATCACTTTTCGATAGCACAAAAACAATTATAAACTCTCAGCAACACTTCATAATTTTTTAAGGAACCAAGTATATCTTGAAAGCTAAAAAGTGTACTTACTTCCATTGCCTTGTGTCTAGGTCTCTACAAGGTAAAACCTATATTTAAAAATATGTAATTTATATTTTCATTAAGAACCATTTCATTCATTACTGCTGTAGATCAGTGCACAATTTGGTATTATCAAGGACAAAGGAGAGCCAGAAAATAACTTTTTGGTGGCTAACATATCCTCGTCAATTGGTTTAATTTCTTGACCAATGAACCAAAAACTCAGTGGTAGAAACCTCCTATCAAAATACTAGTTTTGCATTTTGATGCTTTATAACTTCATGACTTAAGCATGAATAATCTCTGATTAAGCCCTGCATAATTATTTTTATTGTTTCATAATGACAGATCATAAGCACTGAAAATTTCTACCACATATTCTTTACCTCAATCTTCTTTTTGATGATTTCTTTTCATGTTCTGATAATAATCAGAAGAATGATAACAAATATGCCTTTAAGAATCCTACATACCTACCTCAGGAAAAAAAATACATTAAGTTCTGTTATAATACTTCTTTTGAAAATGTAAATTGTTCCAAAGCAATTGATATATTAGGGAACAATTTGAGAATAATGCATTTTATTTATGCATGATTTCATTCATGGAAGTATTAAATTAACACAACAAATAGCACCTGCCTAAATTGAGAAGCATAAGAATACACAAAACAGGCATACAAGCACACCATAAAGATCCAGGTGTATCAGTTCACCACATGTGTTTCGGCTCCGAACCACCTATGTAAGTTACAATGTTCAGGTAATCCTTCTTCCAACACTTCACTGTAACACATAATATATAAGCTTTCAGAGGCCTATTTGTATAAGCAAACTTCAGTTTTTAAGGTAAGATGCTGTGTAATGTTATAGTATTAAATTTGTGTCTTTATAAACTATCATATCTAAAACTGTGCTACACTCATTTTTAGTTTTCTATCTTTTAAACTTTTTCTATGTTACTGATGAAGTTTTTGACTGTTGCATTCCAGAGACAGATCCTCATAAACCCTGTTGCTTCATTGTGTAATTTTGCATTATGGCATTATAGCAGGACTCAGTAAGTTTTATTCTATAGAGAATATAATCAAGGTAAGAAAAAAAATACTATAATAGCAGAATTTGAGCACTCTCCAATGCTAAAATCTCATACAGAGTTAAACACTATCCAATGTCTTTCTTTCTTCCTAGTCTAGAATTTTGTTCTCATGAATTATAAAAACTGATTGATCCAAAGTGAAGAACAAGTTATGCAAAAATCAGGCCTTCATCTCCAAAAAAATGCATAAGAAGATACAAAATATATTTTGCAAATGTAAAATCTAGTCTATAATGTTTGAGAAATTGTTCATATTTTCTCAAATTACATTTGTAGCTTGAGGCCTAAGACTCACTTATTCCAGTGTTACTTCCTCTTAGAAATTGGTGCCACCTTAGATCCTAATTAAGTATTATGTCCAGTTAGCAGTGAGCTACCTAACTACTCTCTTGGTCTACAAACCTACTCTTCTACAGTACCAGAAACAAAGTAGTAAAGAAAAAGACCAAAGGAAGATGCTGTGACCTAGCTTAGCTCATTTTAATGTCATAATCCAAGGGACAAAGATTGGAAATAAAAACGATAGTTTTCAACAGTTCAAGTCTCAAGAACATGATGAACATAAACATTAATTGTCAGTTTTCTTTCCACTGAGATTCAGTAATGACATTGCACTGTAAACATAAAGTGCCACCATTATCAATGTATAATGGTTTGCAGAAAAGAAAATTAATAATAACATGAATAAATTGAGAAATTTTAAATACAGACAAAATGTAGAAATATTTTAACAGAAGGGGAAAAAATAAGAGCATTTGCGAGTATGAATTTGAGAACTCATGGGGAAGTCTGGCATAAATTTCAGTGAACAAATCCTGAGGCTTCATGGGAAAATGTGATTACATTTCTTCACTCATTTAAGTCTTTTCCCAAAATAACTAAATCACTTAATTTTCCCCCTCAATAACATTCACTTAGATGCTTCATTGTGTTCCTTATTCTCTATTTCTCCAATTAGACAATATTAATCACTTTTCAGCAATGTAGGAAGTGAAGACTCAGAAACCAAGAAACACAGTAAATATTATACAGCTAAAAAAGAGATGCATCTAGAGTTAGAATGGTTCATTAGGTTGTAAGTTCTTTACATCATATTTGATGATTCCCTATACTGATTTTTAAAGATTTATAGTGAAGTAAATGAAGATACAGTAGAAACATAAGTAAAAAAAGGTGATATGACAAGTTAGGTTCAGGTTACATATGGTCTTAAATGACATGTTAAGAAACTTTTACTTCATGTACAACAATTTCTGAAAGTTTTTTCAGAATAATTGAAAATGAGTCATATCATATGAGATGCTATGAAAGGAGGCTAAAAAGTTACTCCAAGGAAAATTACAGCTTAGAAGGCTTTGTGTCTTTTAAGAAAAGCTGGAAAATAACCATGATTTTAATATTGTAAACTAGAAAAACACCAAAAAATAAAACACAAGGATACAAGTAGAAATAATTAACCCAAAGCCTGAAGCTAATGAATTAGAATGCAAGTATGAATTCATAAATCAAACATATATATGTATATGTATATATAAATCAAACATATACATATATGTGTGAGATTATATATGTATATATATATATACACACACACAAAACACACACACACACACACACACACACACACACACACACACACACATATATATATATATATATATATATATATATATATATATATATATATATATATATATATAACAAACTAGCAAAGACAGTACCAAGCAACAGTGGCAAAGAAAAAGAGAAAAAACAAATATATGCACCGGAAGGTGAAAGGTGCTCACTGACTGAACTGCTATTCCTCCTCTGATACACTCCTCCTTCTTCAGTTTAATAATAGAATTCTCTACTTTCAGCAATGCTTAAGTAGCTAAAGACTACATTTCTCAGTTTTGTAGCTATATGCGATCATATCTTCGGATTAAGCCCTTGAAAATAAGATGTGAATGGAAGTAGTATTTGCAAACTTTAGACTGGCGAGCTAGGCCTGACTAAATGGCATCATAAGTGATGACAGAACAATGAAAAGGAGGAAGGATGGGTTCCTGAATGACTATACAAAGAGTGCTCCTAAATCCTTGTTTCTTGAGAAGGTTCCTTCTACATTTCAGGTTTTCAGAGATGAAAATAACTATCTTCTTTAAGCAACTATTAATTTGGTGTTTGTTAAAATAGTTAAACCAATATCAAAATGATCCAATAATAACAGTAATATGCAAAAGATTTTCAAAAGTTAAAAATCAACAGTTTTTCTGTATTCTGACTCAACCTTATTGTTACTATAAGCCCTGTGGTTTAATTTGAATTTTGCATAATGGAGTGATTTATAATAAAATGTATAATTTTAGGCCTCAAAATTTGAAGTTCTAAATAAAATTAATGCTTTAAAAACTGATTATACTGAAAATGACTCAATAAGATAAAAAATATAAATGTTTCTAAAAATCAAACACTAAAATAACAGCAAAATCCAATATGTAACCTCAAAGGCACTAATAATTGCTAAATTGTGAAAATTATGCTAGGAAACAAAAGTGCAAGACTAAGCTTCCTACTAAAATAATAAGAGACTATGCAGTTAATTATGAAAATTACACTAATTATATCTTAAAATCATTCTTGAATTATCTATGTGGAGAAATAATTATAAATAACATTAGAAATACAAATGACAGACAACATTTTCTCACTAGTTTTGAGACAAGTGTTTCTGCACATCAATAAATAAAAGATAATGAATCTAGTTGAAACACTGGTATAGACAGTTGTATGGACAATTATAAGATTTAAAAAAAACTCCTTAAGAAAATATAATTAACTTCACTACTAAAAGGAAATAAACTTGTTAAAATGCCATATTTGCCTATAATATATGTAAAATACAAAATTTATCATTTCTACTTTTAGAGGAACTATGGGGTCACTGTTTACTGCTCACCCCCACCTACTAGAGTATAGGCTAAATAAAATATTTTATATCCATGTGATGTCTTCCTTGGCAACAAGGAAGAATGATGTAATTTATATATATTTCATAAAATATGTAGAGTATAATTTGATATTAAATAGAGTTGTGTGTGTACATAAAAATAAACAAAAGTCTGAAAAGGTATTTATCTAACTTTATTTTCATAATACTCTATAATTCTCAAATGATTTAAAGACTGAAATATAAAGGGCACATTATAGAGAACTGCAATTGGGCCTTTACATATGAAAGAATTGGCTCTCTAAACCTTTCTTTGAATTTGGTAGCCAAATGTGTCTTTCATTTCTCACTGGCCCAAAAATGAATCTATAGCTTTGTGTGATTGCTGATGAAAGGCAATCTTTCACACTTTTTGTATGGAGTGGGAAAGAAGAAGTTATTAAATTATAATTAGGGCTATGTGGCCAAATCTATGTCTCCAGCCTATCTGATACAATCAGTGATGGGCATCTGAACTGAAATCAAGAGGTGGCTCTTGAGGGTGGTTAAAACATGTTTCTCAGACTTCAATATTTATACTGAGACATAGAAACTACTGACAACAGATCATAACTGTTGGAAGTAAACCTTGATTAAAGTCAGGACAAGAGATAATAATATTGGACAATATACAAAACTGGTGAAAAGAGAATTAAGGTAATAGAGACTATGTAAAGTCTGAAAGAGAAAGTTGCCAAATCTTTGGCAGTCCAGCTCTAGTCTCTGAGACTGTACTTTGAAGTCCGTGAGATTTGCTTTTAAATACACGGAATCCTCTTTTGTCTGAACAAGCTTCAGTGAGTTTTGGTTTATAGCAACCAAAAATGTTTAATTAGAAGATTCAGTAAGATTTCTCTCTAATTCTGTAATTTGAGTAATTTCACTTACTGAATCACAGTATCATTTATACTAAATTCAAATACTCAGAATACACAAATTTAAACACACAATAAAAACATTATTTTAGTTTTTTTTCATATAAACCAATGAGCCTATTATTTTAAGTTTAAGAAGTTCTTCCAATGAAAAGGTGTCTGGAGGTTAGAAAGAAACATATTGAATATATTATTTGGATGTGTAACTTGAATACTATTTAAAATAAGTTTAATATATATTCTTGACTTTATAAATAACCTGTAATTTTGTTAAATTAATTATTTTACTGATGTTCTATATTTGACAGACTATAAACAGACTAAAGTGCACATATCAGTCCACCACCCACATCCAAGTCAATCACTCTTATTCTTTTTATGTACCCATCCTCTGATTTCTCTGTGCCTTGATACTAACATTTATCTGTGACTCTCTTCTGAGGACTGCCCTTGTATAAAACTTCTGTGCCGTCAAGTGCATTGAGCAAGAGGTACCTGTTTTGAGACTATGCAAATCACAAATTCATTTAACTATTTCCCGTGTCACACTGTACCTTCTTATCAGTCCTAACTCAAGCATTTCCTTAAGAAGTTCGTTGAATGTAAATTTTAATTTAAGACCAGCTTGTGGAGAACCCAACCTAAGAAAATACCTCTGTATCTCTCATGCTAGTATACATGCAGCATGTGTCCCTGCATACCACATAACACACACCACAGTACAATAGTCATAATGGTACAGTAACATAGTTATTACTAATCCTTATGCTGAACGACCTTGTATTCTTCATTTTAGCAATAATTCTTTCTATTTGAAGCAACATACTTTTACCAATATTGTCATATGATTTAAATAAATGATGACTGAAAATATATTACATTAACGATTAGGAATCAGAGTTATATAGTTGTAATATAGTTCATTTGACTATACACTTTTAGACTGTGGGACCAGGCACTATTAATTGAACATTGAGTAAGTATAGCCATGTCTAGTAAGTGAAAAAATGAACATAAGTATCTTACCTTATTGATAATTTTTCCAATGTACTAGTAAAATGATGAGCAATTAGAAGAGGGAGTAAATATAGATGTAATAATTAGAAGAGGGAGTCCAAAGTTTTTGTTTATTTTATTTAAAAAAAAAATCTTTTTAAAACATGGATTTTTTTTTTTTTAACTAGCACAACTGCACCTAGTAGATACTTGGTTCCCAGTGTATTGGAGTTGGAACAGTCTGGTAATTATTAAAACTTGCTCCTCAATGAAATCATTTGAATACAAGGGCAAGTTCATATAAGCTGGTTTGGTAGGGTTAGTGTAGTTAGTGTGATACTAGTTCATCCTGGCAACACATAACACTCAAGGATCTGAATGGTATGTGTTCCCAGGATGAATTAGTATGAGAATCCATTGCATCAGCCTCTCCTGATCATAGCCATAATCCTCCCTATCTTGCCTGCTATCTGAACAAAGTACAACCCTTTACTCCTAAATCATCACTTTTATTCTCTCTCTTTGAAATTTCAAGTATATTTATAATATAAACTAATGTAATCCAATAGAAATATAGCATAAGCTACATTTATAATTTTAAATACTGCACTGTCCAGTTTTATAAACATATATAACCATGTTTATAAAGCATGTATAGTTGTTTTGCACTATATTTTATTAGTTCAATATGTGCAAAACATTGTTTCAACATAAACATAATTAATAATAAGAGTTTACATTAACATTTATGTATTAAGTCTTCAAAATGTGATGTGTATTTAATATACACAGCCCACCTTAATTTGTGTTAGCCACATTTCAAATGCTCAAGAATTTGTCTCAGTGGCAGATGTGGAGTCATTATTTGTAGTTATTTTTATTGATTCGTTATTGTTTTTATGTCATATATAAGGTTTACACTTTGATGAAAATGAAGATGAGAAGATCCAATCAACTGGAGTCTCTTAATCCTCAGTCATGATTAATGATGATATAAAAATTACAAATATTGATAGCTAAGACTCAGAATTTATTCTTCATATGCATGTACTTCTCAGCGTGTATGTGCATGTGTGTGTGCATGCATGCACACACATGTAATTATTAGGAACAAATAATTGAAAAAATAAAATGAGTTAGAGTATACAATAGTTATTTATTGATGCATAATAAATTTTCTCAAAAGTTAGTGGCTGAAAAGAACACACATTTATTATTTCTTAGTTTCCATGGTTTGGGAATCCACATCTGGCTTAGATGAGTGACTCTAGATGAAGGTCTTTCATGAGGTTGCAGTCAAGCTATCAACCAGGGCTGCATGGCCTCTCATCCAAAGATTTGACAGGGCATGGAAGATGGGACCCACCTCCAAACTCACTCGTGTGCTTGTCAGGCCTCAGTCCTTCACCACATCTGCCTCTCCATAGGGATGAATGTAACACAGAAACTGGCTTCTGCCAGGGCAAACAATACAAAATAAAGCAAAAAAGTGTGCCACATTATTTTTATAATCTAATCTTGTGAGTAATCTAATATTGTGAGTAAAAGCCACCATTCTGCCTTATTCTATTTATCAAAAGCAAGTCAAAAAGTCTAGTCCACTCTCTATGGGATGAGGTTAGGCAATAATATGAATGCCAGGAGCCAAGGATCACTGGGGCTGTGTTAGAAGCCACCTACTATAGTTCTCCTTCTGGCCTCCAATGGTTCACATTCCTTCCACATGCAAATTACATACCCTTCTACTTCAGATCCCTGCAAAATTGCTTCTCATTATAGCATTAACTCAAAGTTTAGCATTTTGCCATTTAGATCAGATGTACTGTGTAAATAAGCCTCTTCTGTTGTACTTAATTATAGCACAGTGAGAACGGTTCCACTTGATCTGTTACTGTAACACTAAAGAAGCAAGTTCCTGCCCTCAGGGACTTCCAGCACATAGAGTCACCGAGTCACCATGATCCAAAAGCCTTTCCTCATTTTACACTGACTCTATAATTCCTCAGCCCAAGATGGAAATGATTCTGCATATCTATAAAACTTGGTGAGTTTTCTAAAAATCTTCTTAGAATTCCCTTCCTTATACAAAAGCCACACACACAAAACTCTTCAAGGTAAACCTTTCTCAACCTTGTTGCTTCAAGGTGATTTCCAAGTCGCATGATCTCCTTAACAGAGTTTTCTATGATTGAGCGGTATTCTGAGACACTGTCTATGATCATTCTGAATATTATAAAAAGAGTTTATAGTCACAGTCAGTTTTCTTTCAGGCCACTTTTCCTGGTAGTATTCTGGATTTGATCTTTGCTCTAAAGCCACCCAATTTTAACATCATTTGCTCTCTGGAGAGGTTGGAGTTTTCAAAACCATTACATTTGTCTCCTTTTTGTTTAAGAGTCCTTTTCTCAGTTTATCTCCTCCCTCACACTGGTATCTCCATTCAGATATATATATATATATTTCAGTGAATACAATGATGCATGCAAACTATTAGAAATCCTGAAATAAATAAGTACACCAAGCAAGTATGTCCAGTAGCATCACCTTTGGGCTTTGATTAGAAATGCTTTTACTTGGAGCAAGTTATCTCCCTCCACTTCCTTCCCTCTCTTCCTAGAGCAAATTGATCCTCTCCAATTTATAAGAGATAGGATTCAAGGGTAAATATCATTAAACAAATTGTTGGGACTGCTGTTAAATTAGGCAAAATGATTTATTTCAACCTCTAATAACCAGCTGGACTCATGAAACAGAAAATCAAATACAGATTTGTAGAATTATTGAGCTATTAATATTGAGTGGTCTTGCCTGAAGACCAGCAGGGAAAGCAGTGCTAGGGTAACTATGCTGGGTACAGGGAAGCCAGCCAGGCAGCTAACCAGGATGCAACCCATACATCACTAGAATAATTTATATACACGGTACCAGTAAAACTCAGGATTGCACAAGTTACTTCTTACAGGAAAATTCAATGATGCTCCTTCCACCAAACAGGCTATGTCTTCTTGTGTAAATTAAACTATCAAATGAAATTCTATTTCTGCTAAGTAGTTTTTCAACCTATACATACAAGTAATAAGGGAAAATGTGTACCAGCAGAGTGCACGAAGCTGATTATCAAAGATAAATTACTCATGTTATCTGGATTTCCATCACCTTAATATGCCTATCTAGACACTGTGTGGTCTATAATATCACACTATAAAAATGAAAAGAGGACAAGCTAAAGAAGGGTGGTAAGCATCTTAAATTGCCGTAAGTCACTCTAGAGAATATCTTTTAAATGATTGTTCATTTATTTCCACATAGATTTTATGTTTCTGTGTGTGTGTGTGGTGTGTGTGTGTGTGTGTGTGTGTGTGTGTGTGTGATGAATATAAGCCAGTACCTGGGAAAGAAAATTAGAGAATTAAAAAATAATCAGAAATGTAGGTGTTATTTTCAGGGTATGTAATTAGTATGTATACTTAATGTAAAGGAATAAATAATTGTTAATAGAAAATCAGTTTCTTGTTTCTAAAATTTGAGTTCTCTAAGTACTAAATTTTAAAAACTCTAAATATAGTGAGTTCTGAATTTTTAACTACGTTGTTTTAAATTGCCTTTATATTACTCATACTTAAATTGCATTTATATTATTTTAAATTGGATGCACTATCCATTTTCCTCCATTTCTCTTGCTTCCATGTGGCTAGCTGGTTAGCAACATTTAAGTCAAGAATTCGTATCTTCATTTAAATTTGTTTAATCTGTTACACATTTAGCATTTTGCTTCATTTTGCATAAAAGGAAGTATTTTTATACAGGGACTAACATGGAGAGTCAAATTTATGCAGGACGATATAAATGGAAGTAAAACTACAGTTCTCAATTTCAATATCCAGGTGGAAAAAGATCAGTTCATAAGCATTGCCCAAGGTCCTCTTCTGGTAATAGTCTCAATTCACAAGCAAATGTGGATATCCCTAGAGGATATTCCATTTGGAAGAAATGCTTTTTAATTTTAATGGTCATGGTCTTAGTCAGGTCCTAGTTAAGATCACAACTCCTAAATGTATTTATAGGCAAAGTGAAGCAAGGAAGAGCTGGTTTCATTGGTGATAAGGAAACATTTTTGTAATGAGATCAAGCTCACCTTAAACGAGACAGAGCAGTAATGTGCAGCTTTTGAACTAGTGAAGAGTATTGAATTTGTTCTCCCAGGGACTCTTCCACTTGATCATGTTTCTCATCTAGGGCTGAGTGACTAGCATATTAATTCAGATGAAAGAACCATTCCCACATGGAGCAAGAAAGGTGGTTGCAGAAAGGGATACGTATTGTGTTTACAGAATTTCAAAAACTAAGAGAAGGTAAGGTTATTTGGGTAAGCACTAGAGACAGAATATATTATTTTCATTGGTTCCCTGAATAAGAAATACAAGAAGCATGACTACTAGCCCCTCGGAGCTAAGCAAAACTTGAAATCTTACTGTGGTTGGAAAATACAGACATAAAAGAAGTAGAGTGACATTGCGCACACATAACTATTGCCAAATGTTTACTTTTTGAAAAAATCTGAAGTTCTGTTCAGAGGAAACATTGGAGGTGCCATCACACTTGTAGAGAGCAAGAACATATTTAATTCAAGAAAGGATTACTAGGAAATAAAGGTGAATGGAAAGGAAAATCAAGAAGTTTTAAATATTAAAAATGTACAATAAAGGAGAGACTATCTGTTCAGGAATACCTAATGTTTAGAAGTGACAAGACTGAAAAGTTAAAAATATGCAGAAAAAGAAAGAGACAGTGCCACATTCAAAGAGAGAAAGAGAACTTTGCATAAATCCTAGCTTCTCCATCTAAGATGTTGCAACTTAGTACCATAATTCACCTTTTAAAGGATTCTTTTAAAAAATTATTCTTGTTATTATAGCCAGAGCAGTTCATTGTAGAGAATTATAAATTAGCCTCCTGATAAAGAGTTTTCTCAGTTAAGTTTTAATTTCACAGGTGATAGAATCTGGACAGCTGCCATGTATTAGGAAACAGCCTGTCAAAGCCAAAACTATTAAGCCTAATTCAAGTTCAGGTTATATGAACTCATAGTATATCTCCTGACACTGCTCTATTACAATATATTAACAGTACCTGAATGGTAGTCAGAACTTAGACCCATGAGAAAACTCACAAACTTAGAGATCTCTATCCTCAGTTTAGAAAGATTATAAAACTACTACCATTTCAGAGAAAGGGCAAGGGCCAAAGTCTCCATTTTGTATTTTTATACTTTCGTGGGTAAAAGTCTTCTGAGAGAAATCAAAACCCCAAGGCAAAGCTTAGTTTAACTGTCAACTATTTTAACTATTCACAGTAGACAGAAATCCACAAACAATAAATAAACATTAAAACTTAGTCGAGATTGAGTATACACATGGAAATGTGACAGGAAAAAAATACCCTGAAGCTTCAAAAACATGCCACATATGACACTCTCCCTAAACAAAATCTTCTCTGAAGATTAAATAAAAATAATATAAGTATACACTAAGTTAATTAAAAAAAAAACACTGATCAATAGGGAAAGTTAACAGACAGGAAAACAGTGAATTACTGCATTAAGAACATTTAATAGTTTTACTTCTGCAGTGTTAGAATCTGTTGTCATACAGAGCCCTCTCACTGAGAAGAGTAGAATAAATTAAACAAATTATGGGTGTATGTGTGTGTGTGCACTTGTTCAAAAGGTATTGGAAAATTTCCAAGACTGACAGAATTTACATGGTGCAGATCCAGGAGTGCAGGTATGTCAAGAGTGATGAGCTCAGAAATTGTTGTTTTTTCTTTGCTCTATGGCTCTATTTATTTCAAAATCGGTTTTAGAGAAGTTGAATTAGCTTTAAACAGTCTCAAAGGGCTGGCAAATTTTTTAAAATGAAGATTACAGATACCAGAAAAGTGAAGAATTGTTAAGCATACCTGATTGTAGTTGGGACTTTGTAGGAGTACAGCTAAGTAGCAAGATGACTTGTAAATTGTGAATTGTAAATAGTCTACCTTAACAAGAGACAAAGCCTAGCTTATATTTATGTAATGGATTGTTGGTTTAAAGTGAACCAACTCGAGCACAGCTTCTTGTCCAAAACAAAAATAAACTATCATCGGAGGAAGATGATATTATTCGGTCCCAAAGTACAGTATCTCTGCATATCATATTGAATAGCTGGTACTATTAAAAATAAGCAGAATTGTATGATTAAAAGATACAATGTTTAAAAGAGCAAATGTCAAACAAGAGAAGCTATACATGAAAGAGTGGGCAATATAGCCATTAGATATGGATTTGGATTTGAAAATAATTATATGTCTAATTGATAAGTTCAAGGAATTAAAATGTGAAGGAGTATTTTGGCAATGGCTCTAAATTACAATGCAGAATCACACAGAAATTTTGGGACTAAAAACACACTAAGCATAATGAGAAAAATATGATATATGAAACAGGAGATTAAACACAAATGAAGAGATAATTAGTGACCTGGAAGATAAATTAGAAGAAACTATCTTGTCCACAGTGAAGCCTCTCTATAATTAAGTTGAACTTATCTGTCATTGTATTACCGTAATGAAAGTTGAGAGAGAATAGGGGAGTAATAACATTTGGAAAAAAAAAAAAAAAAGCCAAAACTCAATCTATAGACTCAAGAATCATTAAAAATCTCTAGCAGAAAAATAAAAGGAAAAAAGTCACATCTTGGCATATCATATTTATAGCCACAGTGGAGAAAAGATAAAATAAATTATTAAGATCGGCCATATATAAAACACATACTATAGAAGAAAAAAATGGCGTAACCAAGCTCAATGATAAACGTATCTGATCGCTCACTGGAAATAATGGAAGCCAGAGGACCATTATAGAAAGAAATAAATGTTAATTTGCAATTCGAATTGTTGAAAAATATGTTTTAAAAAGACATTTTAAATAAAGGAAAGAGCAAAGAATATTTTTTCAGGTGAAAGGAAAATAAACTTTTCTCAGATGTAAGAGGAAGACATAAAGAGCAAGAGGAAGCATAAATATGTTGACATATACAAACAAAAGTGATTGTATAAAACAATGAAAACAAAAAAGCAGCATAATTAAAACAACAACATATTGTGCATATAAAACATACATAGACACATATATGTCAAAAGTAGTGCATACGTACTGGTGCAAATATAGAGATATATACAAAAGAAACAGAATAGAGAGCCCCCAAATAAACCCATATGTGACTAAATGATTTTTGACAAGGGTGCCAAGACTACCAAAAGGGGGAAGATAGTGACTTTAACAAATAAGAATTGGAAAACTGGATATCCACACGCCAACAACAACAACAACAAAAGTTGCAACTGGACCCTTACCTTACATTGTATACAAAAATTAATTTAACACAAATTAAAGACCTAAATGTAAGAACAAAAACTATTCAATTCCTAAAACAAAACATGGGGAAAAACTCCGGGACATTAAATTTGGCAATGATTTCTTGGATAGGGAACTACAAGCACAGGAAACAAAAGCAAAAACAGACAAACAAGGCTGCATCGAATTTAAAAACTATGCATCAAAGAAAACAATTAACAGTGTGAAAAAAGGCAATCTGCAGAATGAGAGAAAATAATTGCAAATCATATATCTGTAAGGAGTTAATATCCAGCATATAAAAGGAACTTGTACAACTTAATATACGGACAATTAATGTGATTAGAAAATGAGCAAAGGACTTGAATAGTCATTTTTCAAAAAATAAAGAAATAGCTAATAAACACACACACACAAAAACACTTAACATTACTAATTATTAGGGAAATAACAAATCAAAACCACAATGAAATATCACCTCAAATTTAACAGGATAGCCACTACCAAAAGAACAGAAAATATAAAGTATTGATGAGGATGCAGAAATGTTAGAATCTTGTGCACTCTTGGTGGGAAAGAAAAAAAAAATTATATTATTTACATGTATATTTATATTTATATTATTTATATTTATATATTTATACTCAAAGAGATGTTTGCACACCTATGTTCATAGGAGCATTATTCACAATAGTCTAGAGGTGCAAGCAACCCAAATGTTCATTGACAGATGAATCGATAAAAAAACTGGGGGATGCAGGAATAGGGTATTATGCAGCCATGAAAAAAGAAGAGAATTCTGTCACATGCTGCATAGAACATGGATGAATTGAGAGGACATTATGCAAAGTGAAATCAGCCAGTAACAAAAGAAGAAATACTGTGTAGGATTCCACTCATGCAAAGTATCTGAGGTGGTCAAAATTCCAGAAATGAAAAGCATTATCATGGTTGCCAGAGACTGGGGAGGAGGAGGAAGACCTGTGGTTTCAGTGTTGCAGGATAAAAACATTCTACAGATCTGTAGCACACCAGTGTGAACGCTGACTGCAACTCTGCACTTAAAAATGGTTATGATGGCGAATTTAACGTTGTGTGGTTTTCTTTACCACAATAAAATGTACATTTGTTGAACGACAGTATATAAGTAAAAATGTTCTAATATTTTTGAAATGTTAGAGAAATGGTAAAACTACTAATTTATATTGTATTTTAGTGAGTAAAGAAAACATATGCTATTCACTAAATAACCACTAAACAAAGAAACTGTGGGGGATGGGATAATAAAATAATGTGTCAAAAAGTAAGAAATGAAAGAAAAGTATATAGAGTAGAAAGGGATAATAGAAATAAAATACTAAAATTGTAGCTTTAAATGCAAATATATCAAAAATGCAAATCAAACATAAGTATTAAGTATTCAATTGAAAGAATATTTTCATACTGAAGTTTACTCTTGAACCCACAGCTTTTAATTGTGCAGGTCTTCTTACGCACAGATATTTTTCAATAAATACTGTAAATGTTTTCTTTATGATTTTTCTTAATAACATTTTTCTCTAGTCTACTTTACTGTAAAAATATAGTATTAACACACATAACATACAAAATGGGTGTTAATTGACTAAGTGATCAGTAGGGCTTCTGGTCAACAATAAGATATTAATAGTTAAGCTTTTGTGTAGTCAAAAGTTATATGCGAATTTTTGACTAAGTTGGGCTTGGCACCACTAAGCCCTGTATTGTTCAAGGGTTAAATGGTACATAAAAATCTTCTGGTTATAAGCAATAAATTTTAAATGTAAGTATACTGAACATTTCATTGGTAAATGATTAAACAGTTATACAAATAAAATAAAGTTGATCTAATTCATGTATAAGAGAAGACTTTAAAGCAAAAAAAAGGTGCTAGAAATATTAAAAATCTTAAAAAATATAACTAATAAATTGCAGAGCCTCAGTACTAAATTTATACAATTTTATTAAGAAGAATAACGGAGATTCCAAATAAAGAAGTAGATTTTCTACATTAATGATTTAAAAGATGCAATACTGCAAAGACAAAAGTTCTCTTCAAATTGATGTAGAGGTTCAATAACCTGAAAGCAAATATAAACATATAGTGTAGGGAAATTGAAACACTGTTTCTAAAGCATATACACAAAAGCAAGGGTCAGTTAAGAAGAGCCATGAAAATCATGAAGGAAAACAAAGTTTGAAAATTTATTTTACCAGATAAAAGTTATTGTCATAAAGATGCAGTATGGGCTCAAATAAATGCACTAGTGGAACAATAAAGATATCTGGGAAGTAGTTACTAACAATTTATACTTATTACATAATAGCATAAGAAATGACAGACTGAAAACAAATGAAAACAGTGCAATGGTTAAGAGTGAATAGAAATAATAAATATGAGGGCTTTTACATGGGAGGATACACTTGAGCCAACTCTGTAGGAGTGTTTAGGAGAATATACTAGGGTAAAAAAGCTGTGTTGTACCATGTTCAAGAGCAGGGAGGTAGGAGGTGGAATCAGGGAAATATTCTGGAACGTGACCAGAGAATAGGCTTTGTCGTAGGTGACAGGAAATGAGATTAAAAATATAGAAAGAAACAAACCATCAAAGTCTCATAATATGGTGAAGGATATATTGGAAAGAGTATTAAGTACTAATAAATTTTAAGATTTTTCATATTAAGATTTTAAGTTTAGAAAGCTTCGAAGACCATTTAGTCTGCAGTGTGCAGTATGAGATTTTAAACGCTGAGGCATGAGGAAAGGAAGGCACTAGAATAGTATGCCCATTTTTCATAGAAGTTGCCTTGGTAATAATCTGGCAGGACTTTGACTGATGTTTTTCCACTTTCAAATTGAAATAAGTATCTGTGAATAACAATATACTGCTGAGAACAAACAAAAGAAAGAAATTGTAACATTACCAGCAGCCATCTGTAGGAAAGATCTATATATGTGGCCACCATTAAAAAAATAAAATCCAAATTGTATTAATTACTTACCCTAAACCCCATCAATTTCATTGTTCCTCCTTTACTATTTGACTAAGTATTTTTTTTGGTCTTTAAATTATTTTGCAGTTAGCATCTCAGCAACTCTATCACTGAAATATGTGACACCTTCTGTGGAAATAAAGGGCAGATTTAAGAGGACATATCAATAATGAAAAACGTTAAATTATTTTATCTGAGTACTTTAGGGAAAATAATTCCACATTTTCTGAAATGTCTCATGCTTTTGAACATATTTCACTTGGTCAGAAAAATATTATGCTTCTGAAATGTAGGGTATTGATATTTAGGACTAGAGAGTCCTGATTACCAGATCATTCACTGTGAATCTTGACAATTTAATTCAATTTTATCAATAAAATGGAAAATGAAATGGAGAAAGGTATAAGCACATAAATGAGTGGACATAGTTATCGCACGACTACTATAATTCAGCCTAAACCCATTAGCAGGAATCCCTTGGTAGCAATGGCTTTTAGGTCACTCATTTTATAATCAGACCTTATAAAAATTCAAAACTTACTCAGCAGGAACAAGAGTGTGGAGCAAGAATATCATCAGCAGGAAACAGTGCTCTGAGATGAGTGTTTGATTCGATATAGGATTTTAAGTTGAAAACATACTTACCCACTTTGGAAACAGCTGATGCATAACAAGAATGTTTTCCCTGTGATCTCTATTTTTCACTCTTCTTTCTGTGCCCTCACTCTTTTTACATTCCTTTGATGATTTCCCTTGGTTCTCACCCTATCTCTTATCTCTTATCCTCTCAAAAAGACTGAAATTGGCAGTCTTACTGGGGAAGACATAATCTACCTTAGGTTGCTATTTAAAAGCTACAAAATTCCAGGGTTTAAATTGTATACGGAAAAGCAATCAAACACATCAACTGGAAACCACCCCTCCCTGTGAGAGAACAGACCAGTGCAAACAGCATGCTCCACTTACTTAACCGGCAAGGGCTGTGAAAGCAAAGGCTATGAAGAAATAGCCTGTTGTGTGGCCCTTGAAAGGATGTTTACGCTTATACAGAGACATATTTTATACTTTTTTTTTTCTTCTGGCTAGTGTTAGAGAATTGTGAAGTGCTTTCCTACCCTCAAACAATACTGATTCTTTTACTGGAGAAAAACAACCTAAATCGCAGAAATTTTATGTATCTTTTGCACAGTACCAGGGACTAATCAATTTAATTTGTAGTTTTGGATCTAATAGGAAATAGACCATATTGATGCAATCTGTACTTTGATTTCAATGTAATTCAATAATATCATATATAGTCATAATTTTTGAACTTTACATGAATAGCTTACATAACACAAATGTTTCTGTTTATCGTATGATCAAAAAATATCTAAATTTCCCCACATTTTGAAAGATCTGGTTGACATTGTCTACTTTAAAATATAGTATAAAACAAACGCAAAATTCATTTGGGGAGACCTTGAAGTGTACCTAAAAGCAACAAATATTTATTCTTAGAAGAGTAACCAACATGATATGATTTTGACTTTAAGCATTTTGATTAAATTATAAAGTATGTACAATTATTTGCTTGTAGTACACATACAAAAGAATGCACAAAAAACTATTCTAATTGCACAACTTCATAAATATCCCATATAAATAGAACACAGATCAAAAATCACAAACATTTCCAACTGAACAGAAGCCCAGCTTCCCAGTAATTGATAGGCCCGCAGAGCTAAGTAATACGCTGACTTCAGTTATGTTGGTTTTGGCCAATACCAGTTGAATTAAAGTAATCTGAATAATTTTCTGTGTTTGAACATCATTAGGTTTGCATGATCCATACAGTTATTGGGTATAGCAGTGATATGTTAATCGTCATTTTACTTTACAATACAAGAATATACCACAATTTATATATATCCTTGATAGAGATTTAGTTTTTATTTTTGTTAATTGTTATACAGAGTGGTAAGATGATTTAAATGTATTTCTATGGTTTTATTTTTTTAACACTATTTTCCTGTTTAATTTTCTTTTTGTAATGTCTTCAAATGCATATACATAACATTGATTTTTTAGCCTTTTTTGTTAGTCATTCAAGACTATAAATATTCCTTTAATATTAAATAATCACATTTTGAAATACTACCTTTTATTATTATTCCATTCAAAATATTTTGTGTTTCTTATTATGATTTACTTTTTGTCCCTAATATTATTTTGACATGTTTCACTGAAAACACTTGTGAATTTTCATTATTTATGTTAATGGCTACTAGCTTAATTCCACAGTAGATAGATGATTTTCTCTAATTGATTACCATACTTTGTAATTTGTTGAGATTTGTTTTATATCCTATGTTGTGGTTATTTTTGTCACTGGTCCAGGTAAACCAGAAAACAATGTGTATTTTTTAATTTATATACTGCTGAATGTATGTCAATCAGGACAAATTTATTAATTGCATCATATTTTTTTTATTGATCTTTTGACCAATCAGTGATTGACAGAGATTTATTTCACCAATATCACTGTAAGTATATACATTTCTGCTTTTATTTTTGTTAAATTTTATTTATGCATTTTGAAGTTATGACCAGAAGAGCCGTCAAATTATATCTCCTAGTTGAATTACCTTTTTATTCTTATGAAATATCGCTCTTTGATTCTAGTTATGCTGTCTAGTAAAAGATACACCAGCCTCCTTGTAGTTAATATTTAATGATACATAATTTTCCATGTTTTACTTTAAACTTTTCAGTGTTCCTATATTTAAGGGACATATCTTATAAGGAGTACATGGTTAGATTTTCTCTATCCAAAAAAAAATGACAGTTTTCTTCATTATTTTCTGACATAATACTAATACTTTAGATTCATCCTATCACCTTGCTGCTTGATTTCTATTTTATTTGCCCCTTCTGTTCTTTGTTTTGTTCCTCTTTTTGGTTTATTTTAAATAAAATAAAATAAAGTAAATGCTTAATATAATTTTAAGATAATTTTAATGAAATGGACTTTTTGGTTTAAAATTCTGTACATTTTAACAGAATTGGAATACAAAACAATTTGATCACTTCACAAAATCATGTCACATCTCTTCTTTATACTAGCATACGTCCCCCAAGCCCTAATCCCTGTAAAACTACTGACCTATTCTTTATTATCCTGGTTTTGTTTTTTTGAGACTGTCGAAAGCATCATGTAAATGGAAGCATAAATTAGAACCTTTTTAGGCTGGCTTCTTTTATTCTGTGTAATGCTTTTATGATACATTAAAGTTGCTGTGTGTATCAATAGTTAATTCTTGTTTGGTGCTGAGCAGTGTTTCTTTGAGTGAATGAATGCCCTTTATCTATTCACCTGTTGAAGAACATCGGGGTTGTTTCAGGTTTGAGGAGGTTATGCATAGCTGCTTAAAGATTTGTGTATCAATTTTTGTTGAAAATAAATGCTTATTTCTCTAGGGTAATAACCAGGAGTGGGATTATTGGGTCATATGGGAATTTTAAATATTTAACTCTGTAAGAAAATGTCAAACAATTTTCAAGAATAATTGTACCTTTTGACAAAAATGTGTGGGAAATTTAGTTGCTCCATATCCTCACCATCATTTAGTATGGTCAATTTTGAATTTTAGCTATTCTAATAGATGTATAGTAGTATCACATTATGGTTTTAATTTGCATATTCCCTCTGATCAATTATGTTGAAAAACTTTTTAAAAAAGATTTTATTTTTTTTAGAGCACCTCTGGTTTATAGCAATATTGAGAGGAGATTACAGAGATTTCCTTATACTCCTGTCCTCACACATGCATAGCCTACCTCATTATCAGCATCCCCCACTAGAACAGTATATTTGTTACAGTTGATGAATCCACAATGACACATCATTATCACCCAAAGTCCACAGTTTATCTTAGGGTTCATTCTTGGCAAATGGTTTTGACCATTCTAATGCATATGTAGCAGTGTCTGGTTTCCCTGATCCCATTTGTGGAGCATCTTTTCATATGCTTGTTTGTCATCTTTATATCTTTCTGAATAACTTTTTCTGTGCTTATTTACTACTAACATATTCTGTTTGGTGAAGTTTCTGTATCTTTTGCCCATTTTAATTGTATTATTCATTTTTATTGTTTAGTATTGAGATCCAAATGTCTCTCTCTCTCTCTCTCTCTCTAGATACACACACACACACACACACACACACACACACACACACATACACGGATATACACACACATAGATGTGTGTATATATATGTGTATGTCACAATAAACATATAATAAACATACACATATGTTTATTTATTTATTTTGTGGATACCAGTCCTCATTGCATCTTGATCTACAAATAATTTCTCCCACTTTGAGTCTTTTTTTTATTTTCACAATAAAAAGCATTTCTAAAAGATACTTAGCTATTGAGAGTTTGGGTTTTTTTGTTTGTTTGTTTGTTATTTTGTTTGTTTTAGTTTTTCTGCTTGACATCATAATCTCCAGCCTTCTACAGTTTAAAAATTCAGCAATTGCCTTTAGGAGAAATCCACTGAATATGGAACCCATTTTCCAATCTTCTATGGTAGATTCTTTATCTTGATTTTCTATCTCTCTCTCTCTTTTTTATCCACATGTATATGTGAATATACACACACAAATATTTTCCTAAGAAAAATATATGGAAGATGAATTTTTGAATATTTGAAAATATTTTTACTCTATTCTCTCACTGGATTGTTACATAAGCCGAGTATAGATTTCTAGCTTTAAAATCATTTTCACTTAGGAATTTGGGGGCTATTTTTAGAATATTTCCTAGCTTCTAGTGTTAAGAAACTTGATCTTTTTTTTTTTGTTGAAGTCACATATTTGACCAAAAATATTTCAGATGTACAATTTATTGCTAAAATTAGATGATGATTACAGGGTAAATTCTCTAGGAAGTGAAATTTGAGAGGAAGACTTATACTGAGGAACACTTTGGTTCAATGCCTGTTGAGAAAGGAAGGAAGAGTAAAAGAGGAAGAAGATGTCTCAAGGCCGCTGGATCTGCATAGTTGTCCCAAGTTGTGACGATAGGACCAAGTCTTTATAACCTCTTATTGACTGTGATTGAATGCGAGCTGCCTCCAGGAAGTAATGCAGGGTGGGAATAATGTATATTTGGGGTGGATGGCTCTCTTTAGCCAAGGACGATTGCCAGAATTTGAGATTATATATATCAGCTGTCAGTTGTCAAGGCTTGCGGTTACTGGGAGAATGTGCCATGCAGTACTGAAGGGAAGTTCGATCTGGGCAGCACCGCATTGCACTGACGCACTTCACTCTTTGCTAATGTATTTCAACGTGCTGGGAACTCGTGCCGTCTTAGGTTTCAAACTCACGCTTTCACCTGAGGAAAATAGTTTTTAAATTATTTGTTTGACCATTTCCTATCCTCCAAGCTTCAGGTCTCCATTTTGGAAATTTTCTTTGTAAATCCTTTATTTTTTTTTTCTATATTGTTTTATTTTTGACATGTTGTTCTACTTTCTAGGAAAGAGGTTGTTTTGTTTTGTTTTTTTTAACTTTATTGTCCACCACCGATTTCATCTTATTTTAATTTTGCACATGGCTTTTAACTTTTGCTTTTTTAAAAAAAATAAGAAAATTAGGTTTATGTTCCTCTTTCATGTGTGTACCTTTTTTCATATTTCTAGTGTACCAGAAATTTTGAAGACTTTTTTTTGTCTGCTTCCTGAATCATCTATGCTTTTGCCAGATTTCTCTTTTGTTTATTTTGTTCTCTTTTTCAAGTGTTAGTCTTCACTGTAATGTTTGATGATCTGCTGCTGCCACCACACATTTCAGAAACTTTATTAAAAGACATTGGAAAGTTTATGTATAATGCTGGGAGCTATAGAATTAGTCTCAGCAAAGTGACTGGGCAGCAAGCTGCCTTTATTATTTAGGAAGGTTAGCGTCAGCAGTTATAGGTTTTTGCAGGGGCAATTTAGATTCTACCAGGTGAAGAGTTACTCCAGTCTATTCCTAGATGTTGTGATTGGCATGGATCGGAGTGCACAAGCACTTATGTAAACTTAGATGTCAGAATTCTAGACTAAAGAGGAATAGTGATGTGTGGGATTCCCATGAAGTAATATGTTGGTTCACTCACTTTCCACTATACTGTAAACTGAGTGGGAGTTCCTTCAGTTTCTCAGGAAACAATACTACTTTGTTTCTAGGATAAAGAGAACGGAGTACAAACTTGGTGATACTAGCTGCTCATATAGCTTTAACCATTTCTTGTCCAGACTTTGTTGTTCACTCTATACATTATACCCTTGAACCTCCTAGCCATGAACCTTCTTGAGCTCTAGATTTTGTAGGGCAATTTGCTTTATTTTGCTTATTTCTATCCTCAAAAAATATGTCAATATTACTAGTTTATTATTATCTTTTAGTTCATGGTGTCTTTTAGTTCATGTACATTAATATTTTGTGCATCTTTTACTCTAATTTTAGTGGACTTTAAGAAAATATGAAATGCACACATGGGTGCAAATATTTAATATGAAATTTTATCAGTATTGTACAGAGCTGTACTGGTGATTTTTGTGCACTTCTAATTTATTATCAGTGTTTTCTCTAAATTCCACATACAAACATAATTAATATGTTGACAAGGATACTACTGGATAGCAGTGTTAATTTCTCCTGTGAATGAAGAATTAAGTATAATCAAGTAATCAGGATTTGGAAATGGCAAAATATGAAGAAGTATTTATATTAAATTTGGAAATAATTTGAAAGTGTTTTTAGATTGCTATGGCTTTTACATATGAAACTAGAATTTTACTTTTCAATATATTGATATTGTAATGCATTGAAAGAAGACCTGATATGAAATTTTAACAGTAATACTCCTCCAAATGGCTTTATAAATGGAACTTATTCAACAGAGCCAATTTCTGTTTAAAGATTTCTATTAAATGATCTGTTATAAATGTTAATTTGTTCAAGTTCTGAATTGAAATAGCAAATGTGTAATATCGTATATGTGATTATGTATATGTAATGTATATTTATTTATAAATTTAGATAATACAACACATTCAGACCATTTGAAAATTCAATGGTGTGATTTTTGAGAACTAAAATTGTGTCATGAGACTGGTTGTAGATACTACTTAAGCATTTTCATGGTGGTTTAATTTATTTAAGATGCATTTTCGCCGCAAGTAAAAACTTGCATATAATTACTTTTAAAAATACATATTTTACCTAGGTATGCTCTTCACTTTATCAGTCTATAGAAATAGTATGAGAATTGCATGAAATATATTCAATATATTTTCAATATATTGAAAATATATTGAATATATTCCGAGAAATATTGAGTGTGAATATTTCATTATAATGTTCCTAATATTGGGAATACTGAATCATCTGCCATTTTAAGTCTTTGAAAATGGCATTATTCTTTTTCCACTGATGAATCTTACCAAAAAGAAATATGTTTCAAATTTTGTCATGTATCTTTTGTCATGACTTATGTGAATTTAGTCAAAGAGTCTCAATGACTGATGTGTAGCGTAATCCAAATACTATATGTCCTGGTTTTATAGATAAAGATACATTTTTTTTTGACACAGTAATGTTAGGTACATCTTTTCCCACTGTAAACATTTAGAAAAACTAAGTAAATAATGAGTTTTACCTAAAATCTTCCTAGGTGCCACTTGGTACATTTAAAAAAAAATACATATATTATTAAATAAATTAATCCTGGAAGACACTTGACCTGTATTAGAGTGCATGGATGTGATTGTGTTACCCATGTTCCATCATTCATCAAGACCTAAAGGTTTCCTGGTGTAACCTTGACTTCTCTTAGGACATTTATTTGATATAAATGTAGGAAACGAGTCACTGGCAAGGAGTAAAGAAGCCAGTACAATTTTATCACAAGATAGGAGAGGCAGACAATTAATCTTGGGGTACTCAAAGAAGCCAGGACTTTGAGGAGCCAAAAAAATGGCAAGAAGACAGGATACAGATCTAGTTTACAAAAAAAAAAAAAAAAAAAAGCCAATAATTATAATGTAATAAAATTTCTTAACAGCAGGAGCTAGAAAACAACCCAATATATCTAAAATTCTTGAGTGAAAATAATTTTCATGTTAACAAACTATACTTAATGTATATATCAATTAAGTGTAAGATTAGAATAAAAATATTTTGATTCACTATTCACAAGAAGTACATTTCTCATACCCTAGATGGTAAGTTATTGGTGATATTGTATTTATTATATTCAGGAAAGAAAGGATAGTGAATCAATAAAATAGATACTATACCACATGAGAGTGGAAATAGGAAACCCTAGTATAACTATTGGGCAAAAGATAAGAGAGTAAACAATCTGTATAACAAAGAAACTGGAAGGCTCCAGAAAGCACCTTCACTGGAGAATAATATAAGTAATGTGTGTGAATGTATGAAAGTATTTATTGTTACCATGTGATTAGTAGTAGGAAGGAATAGGAAACTAAGAAACATAGGAAACTAGAAAAAAATTTTAAACCACAGCAAATCTTAACTCTAACATAAACAAAAGAATATTCATCATGAAGATTTCTGTTTATAGTTCACTACTTCAATTTAACTCAAATTAAGTAAAATCTGACTATGCATAAAAACTATAATGTGGGATGAGGAGAGTATATAGAATAGTGGTTTCAGAAAGGTAAATGTTTAACTTTCATTGGAGATGTTCCATAGAAAAAGCCTAAAATTGATAAATTAGTAAAGAATTGTACAAGTTTATGGTATTTAGAAATAAAAAGTTGAATTTCTCTCTGGAAAATATTTTGAAATATAATCAAGAATGAGAAGCAAATCCTGTTTTTATTAATATCTTTTAATTATATTTGGTATCTTATCTACATATACGATTTGCATATATACAGCCTTAACTTTTTATTCTAAATGTAAAATTCAAGAAAGTACACTTTTGCATAAGCATAAATACTTTGCTTCCAAAATTTACATAAAACTACTTCATGAGATCAATTTCCTTTTATTAGTAAATATTTTCACTGTCCAGAGAATAATAAAAGGAAAGATGTATTTTATTTGCTAACAATATAATTAGAAAAACAGACAAGTTATTATATGTGTATATATATATATGTTATATATAGTCCCTTTAGACTAATTTTTATAGTAAATTTGTATAATTTTTCATCAAATCGAAAAAAGGAATTATTTTAATATTTTGGTGCAAGTATTCATAAAAAGTATCTATCTATCTATCTATCCATCCATCTATTGCCAAAAAACAACCTGAGTAATTCAACCATGGGAAACCTAGGGAATGGACAAAAACATTTGTAGAAATTAATAATCAGTGTTTTCGTTAGATCAAGTAGATGGTACACACACACATACACACACAAACACATATATACATAAATTGTCATACAGATATTAGAATTGGGGATAGTTAAGGAGACATAGGTAAACACATGTTTTTCTAAATCATTGTGTCTGTAATGGTTATCAGAAAATGTATTCATTACATAACATTCAAATATTATTGCATTTAGAAAACTGCTTGCTAGATCCACAGCCAGAAAATTTGAAAGCATTCCCTAGAAGTTGTTCAGTTATCCTATACACCAAGAGAAGAAAGTATCGGTCTCACAAAATGGGACTAATTTGTTTTGTCTTACCTCAGCGCTATCTATAATCACCATGGGAATGCAAGAGTTGAACGCAGCAGCATCATACATAGCTTACCTAATGTAATCCTTCCTGACTTTAGAATGAAAACTCATCACACTGTATTTTAAAGCAGTTTTTCTTTTTCTTCTTCTTCTTTTTATTTTTTCCTAAGAGTCACTTTGCTTCATCCAAATAATGGAGACAATAGGTTCTTATCTGACTAGCAATGGTCAGGAATAGTGGGTGGCCTGATTCTGATCTTTTTACATAGTCTTCTCATCCAAATTCCCCATGAAAGCACAACACATAATTCAGAAGAGCCAGCAAATTTACAGGTTTGTCTGAGTATCTGTCATAAATCTTTGTATCTGCAGCTCAAGAGAACATGAACAAAAGATTTTAAATGAAGTACATAACATATCCACATGAAAAGGAAATATAATTTGATCATTTAGCGCACAAGCTTCTAATTCTGACAAAGATTCAATTTAAACATAACAAGCTCTTTCTCTCAAATTATATAAAAATCAAATAAAATGAGCAAACCTATATAAATGCCCATTTTATGTGTTAATATTCTTAAATCGGAACTGATTTCTCCAGTTCTGATTGTTTCCCATTCTGTAGAGAAAAAATACTACAGAGAAATGAAAAGATTTCTAGCACAAAGTACACGGCATGAGTCCATTCAACTGACCACAGGGTGTTGCTACATCTCTGCTGGATTAAAACTTCAAACCCATTAAACAGGGATGAAGCACTGTAACTTGCAAAGTCAAAAGTTCAGCAGGGAGTGTTTCAGGATGCTTCTCACCTCTAATTTTCTCTAATAACCCAGATACAGTTGTCATCTCTTAGGGCACAGTGGTCAATAACTGCCGTGATTCTCTGTCCATTGCTGGTCAGATAAGAACCTATTTTCTCCATTAATTGGATGAAGCAGCAGTGACTCTTAAAAAAAAAAAAAAAGAAGAAGAAAAAGAAAAACTGCTTTAAAATACAGTGTATTAAGTTTTTATTCTAAAGTCAGGAAGGATTATGTTAGGTAATAACATTTACTTATTCGTATTTTGTTGTATTAGACCCCAACTTATGCATAATATAGAAATTCACTTTTTTTAGTTTGAGATAAATTTATCAGTTAATATTAAATAAGTTAGTAGTACATTCTGATTCTATTCCTGTGCTTTAATTTTTTAATTAACTTAGTAAAAAGTGACAAGAACATAATGAGAAATATTCTTAAAAATTATATTAGAAAATATGAATTTCTTTTGCTTTCTACATGGCATAGGCATTCCCAGCTCATCTCCTATTTGTATAAACTTATATCTGAAATGTCCTTATATCTCTAACCAAGCATACATGCAAATAATTCAGCAAATAATTATTCACTATTTGCCTACTAGATGGCAGGCACTTTAGTCTCTGTCAGCTTGAACACAAATCATACTGTATCAATTAATTATAGTCAATTTGTGTATATTTACAAAATATACATTTCTTGTTTTCATTCATTAAACCTCAGAGAATATGATTTATGCTATTTTGAACAGTTAGAATCTTTTGAATTATTTATAGTGGTATAAAATTAGGATAAGTACATATATAATCCTTGTCCACTTGAAAATAAAAGAAAAAACTATGCCAATAGCAATAACCAGGTATAAACTGTTAAACTTTTTCTAACACAGACTCATAATTCCCACAATGTCAGTCCTGCTACCTTCGATTGATTAAAAATGAATAGATAAGGCCAGCTCATACTCAAGGGAAAGTATTTAAACCCCACATCCTGATGAAAGGAATATCAAGTTATTTACTGAAGTATTTTTAAACAATCACAGTTAACTGTCTGATCACAAATTATTTCCTTTCTCTCCCAAGATATTTCAAAGTCTCATCTATTACATCATTATTACTAGGTGTGAGCTTTAAGATCCTGTCATTTAATCCAGATTCAGAAACAGATGAGACTTCTTGGGTACAATTTGGGGGTACTATTTCTTGAATACCATTATTCTTAATCAGAAGTCCTGTCAAGTTTTTACCCTGTGTGTCTCCGCATCTAATAGTAGGATCAGTATAAAGTAACTACTATAGATATTTCCATTTTAGGGAGGAAGGGAAAAGGCACAGAGTAGTCACCAGTCAGTAGCAATTCAAAATCCAGCCTGGCACATGTTGGCAGTTTCTTAACTAGTGCTCAATCCTACTGTCTGGGAGCGTTCTCCATGAATCATAGCTTCACAATTTGAGCTTTGGGTCTCAACCTTTGAATTAGAAATTCTTTAATATAAAATGTAGGTCAGGTTTGTACATAAGTGATTTTTCTCAGCTTATTTCCTTCCCATAGTAGTTTGGAGGTCCAAAGTATCTTTTTTTAATTTTGTACCGTTTCTTCCCCTTTAGCCCAAGTAGCAGCATTCCCATTAATACAATATTCTTAAACAATCTTAGTTTTCTATATGTCTTATTGGAGTTCATCTAATTATGAGATTCTTAGAAACCTTATGAATGGTGGGGATATGTGTGGCAAACTCTTACTATATTTATAGGCTTGTTTTCTTGAATGGTTAATGAGGCACCATAACAAATTTTTCTGAGAACTTAACCAAAGATTTTAGAGTCACACTCTTGAGTTTATCTTTACACCTTGTTTCCCTGACAGCAGGCTGATGTGATTCTTGCCTGAAAATTACTTCTTAATTTGAGAATCATTTAGAGATTGTAGAGAAATCTAAAGAGATTAGGAAAGAGAAATAATTTCATTTTTGAGCCCATTCAAGTCTTTATCTTATTATATATAACAGTGGGTATTTTAGCTTCTAGTTTTTTTTTTTTTTTACCCAAAATAATCAGGGTTAATAGATACAATATTTTACATCTCTTAGTATCTCTATAAAGATACTGTTATTTATTATATCAAATAATGTTTATGTAATACACACATCTATACTTACATGTACATGGACACATAATTTGCCTTGTCTCTATCTTTGTTTATTTTCCTGTTTACCAAGATTGTCTTTTTTCACGTTGTAAATTTTCTGAAAATTTTTTTTAAATTTGTAGTTGTCAGTTTAAGTGAAAAATCACTGTTCTCTTGGAAGATAATTATGTTTCAATATGTCTGATCAAAAATGAGAATTCAAAGGGAAATGAAGCTGGGCATGCTTTGTTTTACTTTAATATGGAACTGTAATTTTGGCTTGTCCATCATGGCAGCCAAATTTTTACTTAGGCCACTATCATAGTTACTATAGAGCAATCAGAACAATCATCCTATTTATTTAAACTAGGTTTAAATGTGTGAGCCAAACAATTTTCAAATAAGGAATTGACACATGAGAATAACCTTTTTTAAAAAGCTAATTAGTCTTGCAATTACTGTTAGCAATGTTTATTCATAGCCATGTCCGACCCTGATTTGTTTTCCTTACTCACGCTTCCATATGAGTTATCTTTTTGTTGGTTCCATCTTATGTCTGAATCCATTGTGAGTTTTTCAGGATTTTCCAACTTTTATTTAAATCTATGTGTGTGCGTATGTGTAAGAGAAAGAGTTTGGGTTCTCAGAAAACAGGTACCAAGTCTGAATCAGAATCGTAAAAGGGTAAGTTAGAAGTAGGCAGGGAGAGCCTCTGAACGTGCTTCAGTTCTGGAACCATCGAAGAGAAATTGAGAAGGAAGCAGGAGAGATTATGGAAAGCCTCAGACCACAGTGTAGCTCTGAGAAAGTTTGGCCAGGTAACGGAGAGGCCCAGAACAAAGATTGCCTGTCAGAAGAGACCTGCATTGGACAGGAAGGGCTCAGCTCCACAACCTCTACCATTCTCAGTCAGTGGCCTGGAGCAGCCTAGCTCAAGTACCACAATGAATCCTGAAAGCATAGCAGCTGGAAGTGCCAGCTAATTCTGCTTCATACAGCAGCTTCTCTCTTAAAGGAAGATCTGAACATATACTCCCAGGTCTCTGCCACAGTACATCTTAGAAATTTTTGTAATGTTATAGACTGTTAATATGGTTTTCAAACAGAGCTAAGAATTTAATATTTTATAACTTTCTTCTATTACTTTTTAAGGACATAACATCTATCAATTGTATTAAACATAACAAATATTTGAGATGGAGATATTTAAATTAAGGTAATTTGGCATCAATTTTTATGAAACATAACCAGCTATTTGGAATTCTAACCTATGTAATGCCAGAGGTTCCACTCTAGTTATTAAGATCTTATTTTTATGCGTGGAATCTCATTACAAAACGTATTGATAGTAGAGAAAATATTTTCTAATGCGTTTCCAACAGGAAAAAAAAAACATTTGAAGCATAGTACTGATTTCTTTGAACAAGATAATAATTCAAATGAACACGATAAAAGTCATAGTTCTACCTCCTCCATTTTAATTTGAATACTGAATAAGCATTTCTAGTCTATATCTTCCTGCACTGGTTTTTCACCTACAGAATACAAAATTATTTCCTTAGAATCAGTATGTACACATTGCTAAATATTCAGATAAAGACATTTAAAAAGTTTCCAAATTAGGCATAGAACTGTTTCTTATTTATTTTTCATCAGTCAACTTTATATTCCCTTTACTGCATTCTTTTTAACTTATGGCAATTTAAGCTTAGCTGCTGGCAGAAAGCAAAAGGGAGTATCTCTCTCTCTCTTTCTCGTGTTTTTACATCACTTACATTTAACTCTTGAGATTGCATATTGCCCTCTTCCTGCCAGTGTTATACTTAGTGATGGAATTGCTTGAACTAGATATAAAATTCACATTTACACTTCCAAAATTATAGTTCCCTGTTCAAATTAACATGAAGCCCACCCAGCTTCATTTTTCTCTGTACATGCATTAAAGCTCTACAGAGTAAAATGTAGTTCAAAAAATAAATTCGGATTACTCTCAGCTACTGTTTAATATAAGTAATAAACATTTCCAAATCAAAGTACTTTAAATGATCACTATATAATATGTTTCAGTAATTTGATGTTCAATGAGTTATTTAATTATATTAAAACACACACTGGATATTTATTATTGAATAATATATCAATACCCAATCTCTCTTTAGAGAAACAATTTAGTGTTGATGAGTAAAAGAAATCAAAATCAAAGACAGTTTTACTTGACTGTTTAGTGGGTTGGGATCACATGACATTGGGTCTTGGACCTATTTTTGCCACTCAATTAACACTCTACCTGAGGATATGTACTCAGCATTTCTGGCTATCTTCTTCTGTAAAATAGAAGAAAATGTAGAAACAGGTATCTTTGAGATTTACCATATTCTGTTGCTTTTCTATGTTCTTCTGAAATAGCCAGTATATTATTTTTTTATTTAATTAGGATTATTAAGTTTCTTAAAACTCCCAATTAAAAAAAAAGAGATATAATATTTAATTACTAAAGTTAAATTTTTACTTTATTTTTAAACACTGAGGTGATCAAATCAATCATTATAAACCTAGTTGTCTCAGGAATATAGAAGATTCAAGTTACTTCTAAATATATTTGAAACCTGAAGCAATGTGAGAGGTTTAAATGAGTATATTTCTTCACACTTGTGGAAAAGGCAGAGCGTATCTTTTTATTTATTTTTTATGAATGCCTTCTCTCATCGTCAACTATAATTTAAAGCACCTTAAATAATTGACTCATTTCCACGGTCTTATCTATGATGACCGGTGTTTATCATTCTGTTTTTGTTTCAAACTGTAACATAATTGGAATCATTCGTATAGTAAAGAACAAACCAAATTGTTGGCCATGGATAAGTGTAGCTATATGACATTAATTAATTTAAAAAGCATTGGTACAACAGAATATTAACGATCTTGAAAATGTATGCATTCAAACATAGCTTGAAGTTATATAAAGAAAAAGTAACAGACTTAAGGAAAAATAAGCAAATCCATAATCATAGCTTAATACTTGTATAACATGTCTAAAATAGCTAATAGAAAAAGAACTCAACACACCAATTAACATGTAGAGAATCTTAAAAACACAATTAAAATTCCTGATAAGGTACTAAAATCCATAGATCATTATGGAAATGCAAAGTAAAGTCAAAATATCACTATTGTAAGGGGTAATGAAATGCCCTATTCAGACACCGTAAGAGCCGAAAAACCCATCTCTTGGTTTCTGGAGACAGCCAGAGGCCAATGACAGACACAAAGATCTGTCCCTTTTCCTCAATTTGGGTCAACTTGGGAAGATACTTCAAAGCTTCACAGCTTCACTTAGGATTGCACTATGTGACAGCTCCTGCTTCCTTTCATCCTGCATTTCCTAAGAGTACTATTCAATAAAATACCTGCATGGTATTCTCCACATTATTTTGGGTAAATTTCCAGGAATTTATTTGAAAATAGTTGGTACCAGATTTGAGGTGATCTTAGGAAGCAAATCTTACAGTGCGATTTTAGGAATTAATTATTGCTGGCTGGCTGGACCTCTTCAATCATTGATGGTAACTAGAGTATGTATTGGTGTTTTTGCAATGCTCCACCAGTACAATTGTTAAAATTTTCACCAGGGGATGGATAAATAATGGCTGATGAAACATCTCTAAGAATAGATAGATATGAAGGAATGGATTATGACTATGTAACTAGGTGCCTGTTGATGGGCACTGTGGATCCATTGAAAAGGGAGAATGTCATGTTTAAGATGATTATTCATCAAGTTAAGGGAAAAAAATTGAAAAGCAGAAAGCAGCCCTGGCAGGATTTCAGGAAATTCTAACCTTCTCTAGCCAGAAGATAGGCAGATGGAGTTCCCAATCTTCAGATAAGTTAGAACATAAAAAATGACTCAGGTCTGGAAACCAATTGAGGGGTTATAACTTCTAAAATTCCTAATTATCCTCTGTGATTTTTTTAATTGCATAAATTAAGTAATATCCTTGGTGACTACTCATTTATTATATATTGAGAAGACTATATTCTTCTAATTCTCTCTATAAATTTTTGTGTATTTGGGATTCTGACTATCTCTTAGATTTTGCTATTGATTGCAATAATTTTGCCCACCTCGCTTCTGAGAGTTAAGTATCACCACTTAGTCTTATTTACTTCAGGATTCTGTTATTCCACGTGGATTCAGAAGCCCAAATTCTGCAATAGCACCCCCTACCATCAGCATTGGACTATAAAGAACAATCATAACTCAGTTTTGTAATAAAGCTCTTACTTTCACATCAGTGAATTCCTTATTACTTTGATAAGTGGGATACATTCTCGGCCCATCAATGAAAATCTGTAGGCTGTTTTCTGGCATTCAGTAGAATATTCACGCTAGCATATCATTTTGTTGTGTCCGTTTGGAGCCCTCTTTCCCTATGTACTAGGCAAGTCTAGCATTTCAACCCCATTTAGTGTGACCATCATTTATCTCCCAAGATTCTGATAACTATCTCAGCAATATATTAACACTATCTCCCAAGGCCCTTGCCAGGGTGTTAATCTTTGTATCACAAAAAAAAGTGCTCTCCCATTGTTAAAATCCTCCTCATCCTCTTTATTTCTTAATCCAGCACCCTCAGGCAAAATCCCTTCCTTACTTTCTCAGATGCTTCTGGTACATAGAGATTTAGCAGCAATTTTGGCATATAAATTTGCACATCCCAGTCAAGCAATACTAAGATTTGACCCTTATCATTGACCTGCTTACTAGGAGTGGAGGTTGAGAAGATTTTCTTTGAGGCACTTGCCTTATTTGAGGCCTGTGTATATTTCAGTATTAGGAGCCACCACATTCTATCAATACAACATGGACCTCCTCAGGTTCAGCAGGTTCAGAGTACTCTAGCATATTAATTCCAAGAATGAAGATCCCATCTGTCTTCACTGAGCTGCTTACCTTGGCTGAAAATACCTGGCAAGACTTAAAATTCAAATTTATGTGCATGTCCACCACTCATAGATTTAAGTCCTAAACCTAGATTCAGGAACCAGTTGGGTAGAAATAGGAATAAGTCACCATCCTTCTGGTGACTCATTGGGGAATGCGCTCCCCATTTGAATGTCTGTGTCCTAGCCAATATCCATATGTTGAAATCCTAGCCTGGTAGGAGCTGAGTCTGGAGATGACTAAGCCATGAGGGTAGAACTCTCATGAATAAGATTAATGTCCTTATGAAAGCAGATTGAGGAAGCTCCCTTGCCCCTTCCCTCTTATAAGGTTATAGTGGCTCAGTGAGGAAACAGTTACTCACCAGACATTGAATCTCCTAGTGCTTTGGTCTTGGACTTCCCATCCTCCAAAATTTCCGTCATTTATGAGCCACCCTGTTTATGGTATTTTTGTTGTAACAGCCTGCACAGACTAAGATATCATTCTTAAATTTCTAGGCAGTATAGTTCTAAATGTCCTACTTCCTTCCCAGAAGGAGAATGTTCTTACTGGAAAGTATATTAAGAGTACCACTTAACTATAAGCTATCACTTCAATTTCCTCCTGCCAGGAGACCACCAGGAAGAAATGGAATCACCTAATGGCAAGGGCAATGACTGTCATCATCAGCAAAAAACAGGACTGCTGCTACATAATTGAGGAAGAGAGAGATGTTTTGCTCAGGTGATCCGCTGGGGTGTATTTTGACCTCACGTGCCCAATTTTAACTGTAAATTTACATGCAAATGCAATAACCATGGTATGAGGAAATAAACATATCTAGAGGCTTACAGTCCTCAGGGTTGTATGCCTGAATCTTTCTATACGATATTCCACCTAGAGCAATATAAGTGCTAGCTAAGGGTATGAGAGATCTAGAAGATAATGGAATAAGGGGCTGATAAACTTTAGTTATTGCCTTGTAGTCATTTTTTTTTCCATTAACTGTTATCTTGTAAGTTATTCAGAAACAGGACCAACAAGAATCTTATTTACAGATGGGGACAATTTAATATGAGAAGCAAAGAGATATGAGTGAGGCCGAATGGAAATTATAGTGGGTAGTGTCAGGCCCAGATCCCTTTCTCTGGGCTAATGTGCTCATGTCGCAGTTTCTGAGCCTATAATCTGCAAATGATTCACAGCCATCTCTCTCTCTGAGACTTGTTCTTGGCTACAGGCAATTGTCTTACTTAAGGTTAAGCTCTCAGGTGTCTTTAACCCAATCATTAGCTAATGCTGTGATATAAAGACCAACTTCTTTGCTTAATTCTGAACAACTCAGAAATGCTATTCCAGTTCCAGAGCTTCTTAAAGAAAGGCATGAGAAATCAAGGAGTCTGGAAAGTTTGGGTAGGAGAATATTTGAATGAATTATATATAAGCTGAGGCAGTTGATGGTGATTAAAATGTAGGTGGTATTTTTCTCAGGGGTCGAGTAGCTAGACATAAAATATTATGAAAATTACATATATACAGATATTTTACTATTACAACACATATCTATCATGATGTCAATGAAAAATATTAAAAAATAATATTTACTAAAATATAAGTGTGGATAACTTTTATTTTTCATTCATATTTAAATGCATATTATTTTTTCTTATGTTGTCTTTAATTAATTTTGGGGTCTAGATAATTTTAACCTCATAAAACAAGTCTTTTACTCTTTCTACATTCTAAAATGTCTAACAAAATATGAACTGTTTCTTGAAAATTTGTAGAACTCACCTGGCAAATTATCATGACTGTATCATGTATCATTTTTGGTGATGGACATCTTTACTTGTCATAACAATTAATTTAATACTTATTCACTTTTAAATGTTTTACATTTTTCTAGAAATTTATGCATTTAACTTAAGTTTTCAAATTTATGCATAATTTTTAAATAAATAATTTTTAAATTATTTTTAAAAATTAAAATTTTTATTCTGCATTTTATTTGTACATTCTTTTCTTGACCAGTCTCAAAAACCAACTATCTTAATAGCTTCAAAAACTTGATTTTCTACATCCTGTTTTATAATTCTGCCCTTATTATTTGCTTCCTTATTGTTTTTTGATTTTCTTTGTTACTATTCACTTTTTTTGTGTTGAAGATTTATTTATTTTTCAGCACTTCTAATATTGTGATCATTGTATTTAAGTCATAAACATCCTTCTAGACATGGTTTTGATGTGTCCCACAAATGTTGACCTGTGGTGTGTGCACTCAGTGGATGTACATGTTTATCTAGTACTTTTGTCAGTTGTTTATTTTGAGGTTATAAAAACAGGAGCATCTGTGTTTCTGATGAATTATAGCTTCCCATTCTATTGTTTCTTGTATACATAGATAAATATTCTACTCTGTTTCCTTGATATTTTCTGGTTTAAATATTTTGCTTTTTGCTTGTTTGTTTTGGTTTTGCTAGACAACATTTCTACTTCAGCCATCTTATGTTTTACATTTGCCTGGCATATCTTTCCCAGCCTTTGAGTTGCAACTCTTCACTGTCTTTTTTTTTTTAGGTGTACTTCTTGTAGGACTCATTCTGTTGACTGTGGCATGTGTGTGTGTGTGTGTGTGTGTGTGTGTGTGTGTGTGTGTGTGTTGTGTGTGTAATTAAATCTGAGAGTCTCTGTTTTTTCATTGATATGTTTTAACCATAAACACATAAACTGGGTTAGTTTTCTTTAGAATTTTAATTCTCAGTTGTTATGGATATATTTCCTTCTCCCTTTTTCAGTCCTTTATTTTAACATTAAGTTATTTAGTCACTCTTGCTTCCTATATCTCTTGCATCATCTGTCTAGATAATTTTTTCTTGTAAAGAATGTTTTCAAGGCATATTTTTGAGGTACAAAATTTCTTAGGCATTATATGCTTTAAAATATTATACTTTCTTTTAAACGAAAATTTGGCTAGATTAAAATTTTAGGTTCAAGTGTTTTGATCTTCAATGTGGAAAACAATTTTTAATCTGTTAACTTCTGTCCCCTAGTATTATTGTTGAGAAGGTTAAAGTAAATCGAATTTAAGTTCATTTGAAGGTGAACAATGTGTTCTCTCTGAAAGCTCATGAAATTTTGCTTTTGTTTTTGTTATCTTACTAATTTGAGAGTTTTCTGCTTGTATTTGCTTTACAACATTTTACTGTGATCCTAGAGTATATCACTGTTGATGCTTGTGTTATCTTCTCTGTGCATCTAGTGTTATATAAATAATTATACCCATTTCATAATTTATAGCTATTAGGTTTGTTTTACACACATTTAGCCTCATTTATCAATAAATGTATATATTAGATGAAGCACATTCTGTAGCTGTTTCATATACTTGAGTTACTTAACTTATGCTGTCAGAACAGTAAAATTCCCAACTGAACCGTAGTGAAGACACTACTTGCCATATCAGCAGAAGTGCAACACTGACTCTTGGGAGCTTTCCATTTCTTCTATTTGAGCAACTTGAACCTGAAACAGCACAAATTTTGCATTAGTAAAATGTGTAGGCAAAGCAGATGCAATAATGATCCCCTCTTATGTAGACGAAGAAGAAATTACTACACTGTGAAATTATAAGGCAAGGCTACCATGATAATTAGCAATAGGGCATGTACTTAGACAGGAAACATTAGCAATATCTCCAAACTGCTATTTGGCTTTCTCTTACTGAACTGCCTTCCACAGATGATCCCTACCAATAGCCCTGTGCTCCTTATGTTTCGAGGTCATGCTGGCCAAAAAAGCCAAAGTAAAAATAAAGTAAAAACTCTAAATTCCATGGGATGACAGGAATTTCCCATATGTGTATTTTTCTGATCTCATTCAGAGGCCAAATAAGCCCTCGCCTATTCTCTTTTCTAATAAATAAAATCAGGGATCTAGAAATTAGACAATATGAGCTTCAGTGAATAAAAAAAAAATTGGCAACTTAGAAGAGAGTAGCTAACAGTAGCTCTTGGTTAAATTGCATATCTATATTTACATCTATGTATCATAAAACTTTAGAAAGAATTAAATGTATGTATACTATCTGCCATATGGCAATTGCTCAATAAATGCCTAGCCGGTGGTGTTATTCTTCAGTTTTTAAGCTGAACTATCTTGTACACATTTGCATGTATTGTGTTAAAAAAATAGAAGCAATGTTACATATTTGAAATGCAAACTGAATGTAATTAAAGCCACTCACCTTGTTTCTTAATCTCATCTACATCTGTTTAATATGTGAGTTGGGTCATGTCTTAATCTTTCTGGACCTCATTTTCTACACCTGTAACATAAGAAATATTACTTAAAATCACCTCCAGTATTTAAGAAAATAATTGAAATTTGGAATAAGCTCTATTTATGAAGTTATTGTAAGGATGAGTAGAAAAACCATTTTCTGAAAACTAAAGTTTTACATACTTTGAAAGAAACTGTTTTGTTTTTTTTTTTTTTCCTTCAGATTTATAGAACATGCTTTCTTGGTTGCCTTATCTGAACATTGTGGATATTCTTTTTAACACTAACTAGAGAACTTCTTTATATAAATATTGTGTGCAACAGTATTATAAGTTGCACAATGACATAAACATTGACAGCTAATTTGCAGTTTACTTGAGGAACATTATCTACAGGAAATTACCAGTATGTTTAAGCACAATTTTGGTGTTGTTCTGATACTAACTACCTCATTTTACTAGAATCTAGTAATTGAGATGTACATCATATCTTAGATCTATAGCAGTAGCAGACTTCTTTTATTAAAAAAAAACTGTGATTTATTATTTATCAATAGACTTCTATGTTCCACATATTGGGCTGGTTCATAAGATGAGTATGTCACAATTCTTCTCTCAATGATTTCAGGTTTTAGTTGGAAATCTGAGTGATTATAATGTACCAAGTATTACAGGTGCTATGAGAGAACAGAAAATGGAGGATCTATTCAGCAAAGTCTTTGGAACTATTAAAAGGTGAAGTTATGTTGGAGTCTCTAGGTCATCAGATGGGCGAGACTGGATGTGATTCTAGGCTGGGTGAAATTAAGCGTAAATTCTCAGATACATAATCACAGAGTGTTCAAAGAATTATAAAGAGTTCTAAAGTCTATCCAGGAAAGTGAGTGCACGATTAGGTTATGAAACTAATTTACACCTATCAATGTTTATTTTTGCAATCCATGTAGTAAAGTATCTTTCCAAATGACAAGGTAGTGGCTGTCCAGCATTAACCAGTGTAACTCAGGCTAGTGTTTACCATCTTTGTGCATATTTTTGACAACTACCAACTATGTATGTTCTCCAACTAAATATACATTTTTTTTATGTATTTTTAAATTTTGAGGTTATGGTACCATATAGTGTGTACTATCATTATTTGATCTATTAATTAGCTTGTTTTTGCCCAATATTATGTTTTTGAGATCTATCTGTAATGATACATTTAGCTCCATATTTACATAGATATATTTATTTGAAAAACAGTAAATTATACCATCATGTAAATATCTCTTACCGTTATTACCTTTATTCCATAGATATTTAATTAATTTTCTATTGTTTTCTTCTAGACGCTTTATAGTTCTAGGTTTTACATTTAGATAGAGCTGCAGATCAGCTGACCTTTTTCTACTTCCTGTCACTACACATTAGGTAAATATTATAGTCTATGAAAAAGCAGTCCTAGTTTATACACGTAATCTTGGCATAACAGTTAGTGTTTCCTTTCACTATTCAAACTGTCCTATTTTAGACAAAGTACACCATCATCCAAATAAAACATCAATCTAAGATTGTTCTTATCTGAAGTATAACACTTAAGAATACTAGTAGTAGAAAAGCTATTTTTTGTTTGTTTATTTTTCCTTTGACAGAGCAATAAATTTTAACTCTTGCATTGAGAATATGAAAATATCTCTCATTACAAAATGGCTGAGAAACAGGTTGATACATTTAAAAATATTTCTATTTTATAGCTCATAAGAGGTGCTGACAGATACAGAGCCATGTTACTTACTTAGGAGTGGGCCATATATTCTAAGAAAATAAAATTTTTTGTCTATTACAGATAAATGTGATCTAACTTTGGTGAAAGAAGTACTACACTACTATATGTTGGTATAGTCATTTTTTAACATACTGAGAAAATTGATGATATTAAATAGACATAGTAAGAAGAATTGGATACCTTGCTTATTCCTTTTAAGTTTTTCTTTCTATGAAGTTATAGTTATATTGTACAAAATTGGAAGGTAAAATTTTATGTTATGATGATAACAAGCAAAATAATATTAAGGAGGTTTGGAAATGCTGTGCATGCTGGTAGCCAAAGGGTACAACCAATTCAAAAACTATTTTAGATATGGCTAATGATTTTTATGGAAAAATAAGCACATTGTTTTGTAGTTTCTCCGCAAATGTGAGATGGACCCCTCCCAATCAGTAGGCTGGATTTGAGACTGATAACAACGCACCAACACAAGAGAATTTTGTATGACTCATATCATGAGATTTTCTGAGGAGAGCAAGGCAGAACTCAATATGGTCTGTGAAAGGTTAGAAAGATCCTGGAGCAGCAACCGGCTTTGACTTTTATTGTGGTTAGAGAGTAGGGTCAGAGTGATGGTTTCCCCACAAGCCATGGCCTTTGTGGTTTGAACTTCTGGTATCAAAGGAGAGAGGACCTGGATTCTTTTATTGGCTTGCCCAAATGTGGGGCAACAGGAGAAAAGGGAGATGTAGGTAAGCTTTAAAACTTTCATCAGTCAAGCATCAAATGGAGCCAAATTCTTTTTCCAACATTAAATTAGCAGTGTCAATCTATGTCCGTATGTTAATACAAGTATTTAGCAGATAATCATTTAATACTTAATCGTATATTTTTACACTGTATATTTCTTAAATAAGAAATTTTATTTTTACTTTGTTTTTAATCTCAGAAAAACACAGGGCCAAATGTATTTTGAGTATTCAAAAGGAGAATTGAAGTAAAACTTTAACCTTAAGGGTAATAAATTTGGCTGTGTGCAGCTAGAGTATAATAGGCTGCAGTAACAAATAGGCCTAAATAGTATAAACACTAAGCATGGTGAGTTCTATCTTCACTCTATTGATAATCCTGTATAGGGTAGTTGGTGGATCTCCCTGTCGGGTTCAGGTACTGAGGTTCTTTTCATCTTGTAGCTCTATCAACCATTATGACCTTGACCAGGTTCATCTACTCAGAGAAAGGAAGAGAAAATTTAGAGAAGGCACAGCTTCTTCAAGACATTGGCCTGGATATTCCTTACAACAGGTGCTACATTCCCTTGGCTATGATTTTGTAGCATGGTGCAACACCACTGTAATTGGGACTGTGTGCTAAGAAAAAGAGTAGCACATAGGTTATGTTAAACCGGTGTCAGTATCCACTATAGGCTGCCAATCCTTAGGTATCTGGGACCTAATGTTTATCCCCAAAGTGGAGTTTAGGGTAGCAGCAGAACTAAACGATAGGTTCCTTGAATGTGTAATGATGATGTTTGAAATGTAAAAATTCTAGCAGGATTTACAAAGAAATTGTACCATATTGACACCAGAAGTAAAGCCTCTCAGTAATGACAACCAGGTACAATTTAGCACATGGAGGATTGAACTTAATTTAATTTTATTATATATAATATTTATATATATTAATTTACATAATTAATATAAAAGAGATTAGTCTCATGCATAGTTAATATATCTTTTTAAATAAGGTGTTGTTTCTCCCTATTTTCTATTATTTTTCTCATTTCATTTATATTGGAATATAATATGATAAAAATAAATTACCGTTCTAATGAACTAGTAAAAATTTACGCAGAAAAAGAAAATAATGTACTTTTAAAATCCATTAATATTTCATAACAAGCCCATTTTTACATTGGTTAATCCTCATATTAAATGATAACACTGGGCACAACTCATTTCCCATGCTTGTGCGTTAAGCTGCCATTTTTACGCAATACGTGGTAAAATCATATTAAAATCTGAATAACTGCAGATAAGCTAGAACGTGTGGTGTGAAAGTATGATGAATCATTACATTAATTTTATTAGTTTATCTGGATGACAATTGTATTGATTTGTGTATTCTTTTTAAGGTGCTGAAGTCATAATATTCTCAGACGATTAAGTTCTTGGTTAAAAATCACTATAAAAATAAATATACCTATTCCAAATGATTTACCATTTCTAAAATGTAATATCTAATAACATCTGTGGCCTTAAAAATTAATTATTGACATAAAATTCTAAACCAAAATGTTAAGATTGCCAGATATCACACTCTAGTTCACTGAAAGAACTTGATAATTTTTAAATAAGGCTTTTTTGCCTTGTGGCATAATCAGTTACACATCTAGAAAATTTACCTTGTAGCTAAGAGTATAAAACAAATGGTTGGCTGTTACAGCCTTTAGGATTAGAACAATGTAATCTATAAATCATCATTAACTAAAGCTCTAGTAACAATTTTATTTACTAGTAATTGACCAGTTTGATTTTGTGATAGAGATAAGGTGAGTCAATCAAAATGTGCCCTACATGTTTCTAGAGAACTGGAAGAACCAATGTTTAGTTGGGAACTCAGTAATACACAATGATTACTGCATTCTGCAGATACTGTTCAAACTGAGTGTAACTCTGGACTTTGGAACATAAACAGAAGTGGTGAGTACAATTTGCAGGAGTGTGAGACTTTCTCCTCCTACATCTCTTACTGTTTGGAATGTAGAAGTAAGAATCTGGAGTTGGGGCAGTCACTTGAACTCTGACGTGACTCTGGGAATGGGAATGCACAAGGTAGGGGAACCTACCTCTGCCATTCATGTGAGAGGAAAATGATTTTACTTAAGTCACTGAAATCTCTCATTAATAACTGAAATAAGTCTTAACACACCTAGATAAGGCAGAGCTTTTAGTTCTAAAGTTGTACCAACCATTTGTTTATCAGGAAGATAGTATGTGAATCCTATCATAAACAGTTATGGAAAGTGGGGGGGGGGTGTTGGAGCTGGGGAAGAGGAAGAAAGGAAGGGGAAAATGGAGGGGAGAAAAGAAGACAAACATAAATCAATGATTTTTCTTTTACCATTGGTGACCTGTGAATAAATCGAAAAATTTTTGAAGAGTTAAGCTAAATATTTGTATTAGTTAACTGCATACTAGACACAAACAAACAGCAATACATAAACTAAAAGGAAATCGTTGATGGTTTCTGTCTTTAGTAAAATACATCAGTTTATTTTCATGTGTAATGAGTCAAAACCTATAACTAATATTGCCAAACACTTTCATTAGTGCATTGAAGGGAAACTATGGTTAGTGTAAAGAAGTAAATATAATCAGCTCTCTGTATTTTGGGGAAACAATATTTTCCACCTGTGGTTGGGAATTATGGATGCAGAAAACCAACTGTATGCATAGTTCTGTGCCATTTTACGTAAGGGACTTTAGCATCACAGATTTGGGTATCCATGGGGCTCTTGGAACCAATTCCCCTGTGGATACAGAGGGATTACTAATAGTTTGAAAAATAGCTATACACTCTATCTCTACTTTTTATTGAAGACATACAGAATTAATAATTTATAACAATTGATGAAATACTAATATATTTCTATTTAAAATATAATATTTTAAAGTCTTGCCTCATTTTCCAACCATTGCCAGATTTGGGGAACTGCTCTCATCTAACATGCCTGATGGTATCATGAAATATAAGAATCAAAAAAAAAAAAAAAACCAAAAACTTTATGAACACCATATAGATGGAAGAAAAACATCATTATTATAAAATATTTATGTATTAAAAGAATGCATTAAAATGACAAAAAATACATAAAGAAGAAATATCAAAGACCCTGAATGAATTGTAATGACCCATTATAAAACAGAGGAGTCAGGATTTCTAATTATAAAACTCCCTAATAGGAGATGACTTTTAATAAAATTTTTGACTTTTTATTCAACTAAATCCCTTTTATCTTCTCATCTATTTATTGTATACTTCCATTAAGAGGTCATCCATCATTCTTTCTAGATGAGCACCACAGGCTTTCAAAAAGATAATTGCCAATTAACCTCTTTGTGCCTTGGTTTTCTTATGTAAAAGATAGATAATACATAACTCCAAAGTGAATTGTGAAAATAAACAATTGAGATGATATTTACCAAAGTAACTAGAATCTGTTTACCACACAGGAACAACTCAGTTTCTTTTAGGTTTCCTGTTCTTCCCCTGATAATCAACATATCTAGTTTAGGTTTACATAAGGACAAAATGTCCAAATGAGGTGTCTTACACTCAGTACTAATACAAAATTTTTGACCTCTAAGTTTGCATTTTTATACATAAGAAACAATAGAACATACTGATAAATAACAAAAGCCCTCAATTCAGACAATATAGTTTCAAGTCTGGGCTTGATCACAAGCTAAAATTTGATGTTGAAAAACAAAAAAATTACTTGGTGCCTCCAACCAACATATTTCCTAATCTAAAGTTTGGAATAATGACAATTTCATTGACATACTATTAAGAATTAAATATGACAATTTTTAAGAATGAGTTAGAATTGTTCTAACATAGATATTATTACCTAATATTAGTAGTCATAATTATTAGTCATAATTATAAAGTGCTATTAGATAATATTCGTAGTAATAATTTTAGCAAAAGAAAATACTATCTACTGAAAGAGAGACAGTAAAGATTATCTTTATGATAATCATTTAAAAATCATAATGGATATAGGACAAAGAAATAATATTATGATAATATGTTAATATCATGATAAATTTTGAAGTTCAGGCCAGAATCCATTTTAGACTATCTCCTGCCTGAGAAAAGGAATAGAGACTCATTTATTTAGAATCAGAGGAGTTCTAGTTCTGAGTTCTAATTCTTCTTAAATCCTGTTGTTTTTTTAAATTGAGGACTGAAAGTTTCCTGGATCATTAATTTGAGAAGTCTCCTCTGATTTGCTACTAGGACAAGGTGGCTATGCTGCCCCTTATAGGGATTCCTACAATGGGATTTTGTCATGTGGGAGAGAGATGGAGTTCTACTTCCCTACTATAAAACCCAACTGTAGAAGTCTTCCTGAAAAGCGTTTGACTTATAGTATTTAACAAATGTCAGAATAATTTTTTCTTTACCAGAGTTGCCAACCACAAAGTGAGTTGAAGAATGTTTTTTTAACTAGAATGTTTGTACTAAAATTATTCCTATTAAAATACATTATCCATTATCCTATTAAAATACATTTTTCAGACATGTGCAAATATCACCTTAGCAAACTCAATTTTGGGAGCAGAGGTAAAGGAATTTATTTTGAAGTTGAAAATATGATGTAATATGTTGCTGTGATTTGAAAAATAGGAATATGTAAAAGAATTAAGGCTGAGAAGTGCGGTTTGGTAGGTATTCTTTGCTTGCCTATTGAAACCTTTAACCTGGAATGTCCGGTCCGGAGAAAAATAGCCTCCTTCAGGTCTATTTATGTATACATTATCTTCCTTGGATTCTAATCTACTGGAATTAGCAACTTGACATTTTTTCTCTTATTTTTATTTACTTATTTTTTTAATTAGTGAACTGGCCAAGCACTGTTCCATGCATACCTTCCTTCAAAAAATGTAGAACCCTGGAACACCGGAAGAGAGGCCCTAAGTCATACAATGATAGAAGGAGAATGAGTCAATGGAGAGAATACAGTGATGAAGAGAAACGTGACAACAGAAATTTTGAGAAAGAGACTCAAAGATATAAAGTAAGATATAATTTCTGGGGGAAGATGGTGAAGAGAGCACAGAACCACTGAATTTTTTCATTATCATCATCATCGTCATAGTTTAGAGGAGAGGTGACTAGTGAATCTGCAGTCTTGACAACTTAACCATGTATGCAGTCTAGAAAGTACATCCTTGCCCTTCAATTATAGACTTTTTAAAAAATTGTATGGTTTTAGGACATTAAAGCAGTACATTTGAAATCCATTTATGCCCTGTTATTATTATTATTATTATTATTATTATTATTATTATTATTATTTCCTTTCTTGTTTGTAGTCAGTAGTTTGGGCACTTGATCGTTCCCCTTCCACACTGAGTGAGACTGTCCCGGATTATGCATTTGCTGCTGGGAATTGAGTGCTGCAGAGTGAAGTTTACTATCTTGTTCTATATTAGGGAGAAATGAGAGCTCAAAGTCAGACAGGCTGGGATGTCAAAGTGTCCCCTCCATCCTAAACTCATGAACAGAAACAAAAGTATAAAGAGAAATAGGAATTAGGAATATAGAAAAATAAGAAAAAATAGTATTGCTAGCCACTGTAGATTGACAAAAAATTACAAAAACAAAATACGTTTAGAGAGATAGTCAAATGTTATCTAAAGAGCAGAGCAAATGTATGGATTCCTTAAAGACCTCTATTTGCTGGGACCACTGCTGAGATTGTAACTGGTGTGGTGACCTGCTGCATTCAAGCCACCCCATCCTTCCTTCTGTGTCCTTTGATGCCTTTCCAAGTTTATGTGCCTTGTTTGCTAGTAGGATAGTCTCACCATTGATAGGAAAGTGTGGGGTAAGATTCTTTTAAAGTATCACTAAGCATATAAAAAACCCCTGTTCTTATGTACCCCGAGTGTGTGCTTTCCTCTCTGCTTATAGTTACAGGGCTATTAAAGCCAGCCTCTGACATTTTGTCCTTTGAGATGTGCCATGGACATGGTCAAACTCTCTAACCACTTATCTCCTAATACCATCCCTGGGCTTGAGGTGGAGAGAGCTTCCCTGCATCACTATGAAGGGAGTAGATATACATAGCATTTTGACAACAGTTTTTGAAGAAATCCTCACACTAGAATCTCTTATATAACCCCCTTTAATACCTTTCTATCTTCTTGGATAAGTTTGGTATGGTTCCCTTCATTTGAGTGTGTGGTCATTTAATACTTGCAGGGGCGGGAGTATATGAGAGTTCATTTTATTATTTGTTGCAGTTTTCTAGTTGTTTGAAATATCCTCCCTCCCAAATGATAATTCTGTCATGAAAGAAAAGAAGGGAATATAGAAAGGAGAGAGGGAAGAAGAGAAAGTAAAATAAACATAATTAGAGTATAATCTACACATGGCACCAGCACTGACACATAATCTACAAAGCCCAGGGGGTGCACAGTGAAAATACAAGGCCCCGGTTTATTAAGAGTTACGCAATGGCAGCAACAGAGGATTGAATCCTGTGTGATTGAATAAGCCACATGCCTGTGAACCGTCCTTGCCTGGAACAACAGAAAAAAAAAAAATTAACAAATAATCTTAATACAACCTAAAAACAGACAGGAAAATAATATTATTCAGATATATACTTATACTAACTACAAAATATATTCTGATTTAATTTAATTTAATAATTTTAATTACTTACAGAAGTATTCTAAAGGTACCATATTTCTTATTTTAGTGATGTTCATAAAGAACTACATTTTTAGTTGTTTACAAGTTTTCTATGATGGAATGTATATCCTAATACAATGATTGCGATATAGTTAACAAATTTGAAGTTAATGAAAATATTTGTAGTCTCTCTTAGTGGGTTATATATCTTCCTTGTGTCTTGGACTATTAGACACTCTGCCAGAATTTTTGGCTGTGGGAGGCATGTAGACACCAATGAAAGAAACTTAGATAAATCTCTATGGTAAACTTTATTATTGAGTAGAAATATTATTCTTATCCCTTTTCTTAAACATTACAGGCTGAATTTAGGAATATTAAGTTTTGTCATGAAGGTGGTAATTGCTTTCCATCTACATACATACTGGCCCCTCTCTCCTCAGACGTTTTCTTCTTAATGTAATTACTGCTTCTGATCTACTTGTTCTACTCTTTTTCAAGTTTGGAGTTTATTGGTTTTTTGTTATCTGACAGCTCGATTAATATCTCACATCTATTTTTTTATTCTTTGATGTTTTTGTAAAAATAATCAAATCTGTTGTCTGCTTCATTGAATCAGTGTTACACAGCACAAATTTAATTCTCTTGAAAACTTACCATACCTTACCCATTTCTCTTTTATTTTATTTTCATTTTAAACTGTATGTTCTTCTTATCATCTTATTTTGTTATCTGAGTATCGTTCTCATGTCTACATATAGCTGTTCCATAGGGACCAATTTTTCACATTCTATGGAAAACAAGATTTGTGAAATTTTCTTCTGCATTGCTCAATAAATCTTTCTAGATGTGTGCTTTTGTTTGTTTACAATCATGTTTCTATTTTTCCTTTATTTTCCTTTCCTTTGAAATGTGTTGAATTCAACAAGCATATGGCTTATGTTTGATTTGTCTCCTTACCCAGCATCTTACAATGTTCAATATAGGTCTAACATCAAGGTCTTCATAATGACATGTCTTGAATGGATTACCCTGCCCTGACTCTCCATATGGTTTTTTATTTAATAGTTTCAGTTGAGCCAGATGTCAGATTGGTGCCTAAAACTTCCATTCAAACTTTTACTTTGCAGAGACCTTTATCCAATGTACTTCCTTAAAAAGAAAAAGATAATGTCATCTTAGGATCTCACTTCATTGTTATTAGGCAATTTGAACTGATGGAGAACATAAACATAAAAAATCTGTAGTATGCTCTGTTGAAAGTTTTTACCTTTCTTTTCTCATACTACCTCTCTTTGTCATGGAGACTTATCTTCCAGGATAGAAATCATAGCTAATATCACTGTCTCTCTCACTCCTTCACTCTGTTTCCTTTGAATGCTTTCAGAAGGACTAGGATCTAATTTCCTGGTAAAGGAACTACATCTTTCTCACTTTCCCTTACTATGAGTTTTTGAGTTGTAATCTTACTGTAGCATTAGGCAAAATGAGAGAATTTTATTTTCTTTATTTTGTATTGCTCTAATCTCCATAAATCCTTTTTAATATATGTTGAGGGTACCAGAGTTTCCTCCCAGTAGCTTGTTTTAGTTTCTGGTCTAATTTAGTTTTTGTTTTTTTTTTTTTTGTTTTGTTTTTTTTTTTTAATGCATATTTTTTCTGGAGATGGTGTGATATGTTTAAAGTTTCTATATTGACTTCCTTATGACTTTCTGACTCCAATTTATAATTCAAACAATTTTGACATATGTGCCATTCACTTGAATGAACATGAACAGGGAGGGTAATCTCTAACATTACATTTGCCAGAAAAGCACAGGTATCAGTTGTAGTGAATTATTTGAATCAATTTGATTGTTGTTAGAGGCTACTGTTCAAATTAAAGTATTTGAAGAATTCAAGTGTCAATATGACTTACAGTAAACTTTTAGAAATACTACAGGCAAAAGTCTGATAGACAGAAGAGTAGAAACAATACAGGTGGAAAGTTCTTTTGGCCATATTGAATTAACCTAGAAAATGAAGGTCCGGACCGAGACAGTGGCTGTAAGAAACAGAAAGAGAAAACGCATTAGATACTAATAGAATTGTGTGATTCATCAAACATGGGAAGTGGAAACGATGTTGATAATACCAAGGTTTTGTAACAATTCTAAATGATATGTGGAATTAAATTATAAATGCCTATTTTAATTCAATATCATTATTTAACTTCTAGTCATTATGTCTTATTTTGGACTGCTATAACAAAGTACCATAGTTTGGGTGGCTTATCAACAACAGAAGTTTATTTCAGTTCTGGAGGCTAGAGGTTTAAATCAAGGTGCTACACAGTCAAGTTCTAGTGAGAGTTCTCTTCTAGGTTACAGACTATGTACTTCTCTCTGTGTCCTTACATGATCGAAGCCAAGAGAAGAAGCAAGCTCCCTTATAAGGGCACTAACCCCACGCAAGAGGACTCCACCCTCTTGACCTTGTCTATCTTAATCACCTTTCAAAGACCCCCACCTCCTAAAACCAGCACATTGAAGGATAAGGTTATAAAATATGAATTTGGAATGGGAACACAAATATTTTGTCTATAACATACTTTTATAAGAAAATGTATTCATGAACATAACTCCAAAAACATCATTGGAAAGCTATGAAATTCATAAGTTAGTTACATTAAGAGAAATAAAAATCTATGGACTTATGAAATATATGAGTTGAGTCATAGTTTCCTTCAGTATGGCTATATAAAGTAAACATATCTAGTTTAGAAAAAATTAATTCTGGTAACAGATTCTTTAATTATTTTTAGAAAGGTAGAGGGTTATTTTGAGTTAAATAATAATTGATTAAAGAGCTGGTCAATGATTAAAATAACTTTTTGGGCTATATTAATTAGGTAATAAAGTATAATTTTGTTGCTAATTTTAATCTTATAATGTATGTTAGATCAGTCCATGATATAATAGTTTGGAATATTTTTAACTCAAAATAACACTATTAGTTTTAGTTATATATATATATATTTTATATATATATATATTATTTTTAAAAGTGCTAATTTTTATTACTTAATAAATTGTTAGTGGATATTGTCAGACTTTTAACCACAATCTAATTTCCATTATGTCTAAAATAAATTTCATATTTGACAAAGATGGGAGACAAATTAGATTTTTTTTTGAAACGATGGTTTCCTTAACTTTCAGTTTTCCAGCTTAACAGTTTTATAGAATTGAGAAGTATAAAATTATACTTCCAAATATTTAATCATAACCACAGTCAGGCTTAGTACAATATTGGAATTTAAGTGGGCTCAATTAATAACATCATTTTTTTTTTTTTTCACACTGTCTGGTGTGTTTTTCTGGGATGTTTGTTTTCTGTTCCTCATTTTTTGCATGGATAGGAGCTTCCATTAGAGTATTATCCCTGACATTGCCGTTCTTCCCCGACTTCCAGTGGGGAAGAAATAAATTATCCAATGGATAAGTTTGGTAAGATGAACAGAGAACTAACATTCAAGCCTTTTGGATTTTCTTTAGGATTTGCCTCCTGTAAACAATTTTGCTGTTTCATCCTCTAATTTTCACAGGTTATAGTCCCCAAATTACATTGGCCAATGACAGTAGGTATAATTTTAATTTAAAGATATCCACAGACAAATTTTCCAAATATTTTTATTGTCGTAAAGTGCTATTTTCATTTTCCATTGTCCTTTCTATTTATCATTCAATTTCACCTGGGCAGGGGAAAAGGAGGAAGGCATTATCTATTGAACCCTCAAAACTCTAAAACATGGCATTTAATTTTAGAACAGGAAACCTGTTCTCTTTCTTTGTAGTCCCCTCTGCTATAAGAATGTACAACCACTGGATATAGTCACATTGGAAAACAATAAAGGAGCAGTACTATATTGGAAAAGGCAAATATCAAAGATTTCAAAATGTGGATCTATTACTTTGTAGTGTTACCACTTGGCACAAAGGATTTGTATTCTCTAACTATTATGTCTCTGATATCTATTTGTAAAGGAGTTAGACCAGATGACCTTAGGTTTTATAAAAGTCTAAAGTCCTCTATAAATCTAAATGGAGCACTTTTTTAAAAATAAAAATGAAGAAAAATAACCCCCACTGCAAATAAAAGTGAATACATGTATAAATAATTATAATAATAAAAAACAAATCTGTATTTTAACAGGTAATATCACCAAAATTCTGGATGCCCAAAATTTTATGGACCAAATTAATTTTAAAAAATCTGAACTGTACATACATTTTATCCATCAATATAAACTAAATTTTCAGAACTTTGTGATGATAACCATCCGTGATTTGAACATTAGCGAAGTGAGATTGAATTTCTAACAACTAAAAGGAATTTATTCCAGATCCAAGTAAATGATCCTGAAAATAGCTTTACACCAATGGCTTCTAATTGAAATTTAGGACAGTAACCTTAATTTTACCAGCTGTTCTTACTGGAATAGAAAGCTTCATGAAAAACACAAAGCTGTATACAGGGATTTACAAACACATGTTGTAGATGGTCAAGCAAGTTCTTAAAACAACAAACTTTCTAAATTGAAGCCAGATTATTTTTTTATCTTAGTATGTATTACTACTCTCTGAGTAAGGGTAAATTGTTTATGACAGTATGATTTTATGTACACAGATTTATCAACTGATATTTAAAGGACCATTAAATATTATTTATAGTTCAAGTAGTATGTTGTATTTATTTTTCTATTGATACTATTTATAAACCATGAACCAGATGCTACAATAATCTCAATACAAGTAATAGTTTTTAAAAATCTACATTCAGTTATTTTACTACTTACATATGTCTGTTCCAAACATATAAAATGTAACTATGTTTAAATATTTCTTTATGGAATTCATTTAATATTTTTAGATCTCCCCTTATATGACCAGAAATTCTTAAACAAGAAAGAGGCAAGCTATATAAAAAAGCCATATAATACAAAGAAGTTTAAAAACATATAAAAGCTATAAATACAAAATTGATAAATCATAGTCAATAATTTTCTCCAAAAGCTGATAAAAATGGGGCCTCAACATAGCTTACTTTGTTTTCTTAATAACCTCATCTTCATTTATCTGTATGCCCCAATTCACACTTTTTTTTTTTTTTTCCATCAGACTTAATATACTTTCCCCTTTGCCCTTCCTTTCAGGAAATGAACTTTCCTATTGCTCTTTTAGAAAATAAAGTGTGGCAATTGGAAAACTGTGCATTTCCCCATCATTAAATATCTAACATCTCTATGTTATTTTCTAATTCTTTCCTGTTAAAGCAGGGAAAAGGTCTTTCTTGCCAAAGGCTTATACTTCTAGTGCTTGAAATTAGATTTCTCCTACCCTGTCATATATTTAACACCTTCGGTTAATACTTTCCCTTGTGTGTTTTAATCTCTCCTTCTCTACAATATCATTCCTATCAACAAACACACATTCCACACATTCTAAACTGCCCTGAAAATCCACCTTCCTTTCTCCTAGTCCTGTATTGGGCTTTCCGTCTCACACAATAATTTGTAGAGTTATCGCATATGATGCATATGCTTCACAATTTGCTTTTCAGTCTCCAAGTCACCTCCAATCATATCCACTCATTTGTTGAAGACAATCAAACAAAACCATTTTTTTCCTAAAATAAATAGTAATTTCCATGTTGTCAAATCCAGTGGCATATTTCAGTATTTATATTTTAAACCTCTATTTCTCATTTATTGCTATCAACTTTCTTTTAGCCTTTTGACATTCAATGATGTTTACCCCCCATCCATAGCTCTCATTATTCCCACCAGTGTCTTGCTGAACCATGCAATTTCTGTGTTTTGATTTTTCCCAAGGCAATTTCCTGAGCCCATTTTCCCTATCTCTATAACCTATACCTAATAAATTCCTTCTTTTTTCATGTGTTAAGTGGTATTGATAATATAACATATGATTTCTTTTAATTCAGATAAACCTTCTTCCTAAACTCCAAACCTATAAGGGAATCATATGTATATCATGCATATTCGATATTAAACACTTGATTTTCCTTCATACTTAATGCTTCCTCAAGCTTATTTCAGCAAGTGGTTCCTCCATATATCATATTACTTAAGATAGTATAATGGAAATATTTCTAGACATTTTTAATTATACTCATATTAAAGAGAACAAATGCTTTAATATAAAATATGATGTCCTTCATATTATGTCCTCTGCCTAATTCAAGGTCTTAAAAACCTACTACATTGAGACTTCTGCTTCTGCAAAGAAGGTGTAGACATACTTGTCCCTATTATTTTTGCTAAATACAATTAAAACCTCTGGACATTATATATACAAAAAATGTAAGACACTCTGAAAGATGGAGAGATCTCATTAGGGACCTTGGGACTCTCAAAGTACAACACAGGGGTAAATTGTTTGGGTTTTATTTTTTAAATTATATATCTCAGACCTGAATTTGAAGAAGCCAGCAACCCAGAGACACCAACAGATGCAGACACAAATGAATGAATGAATGAATGAATGAATGAATGAATGAATAAAACCTTAACAGAAGCCTGTTCTCTCTAGCCCAAGGACCAGGAAAAGAGAAACCTAATAGACCAGAAAACTCTTAAGCAGTAAATGATCTTCTGCAGCCAAACACACCACAGAAACACTCGTGGTTCTACCCCTAACCGCATCAACAAATGCCAGGTGGGGATATTTAGGGTCAACCCTCGCAAAGCTGTCACATTCACTCCAACACCCTAGTCATATTGGTGTTATGAAGGCCAAGTAGGAGTCAGCGCATTCATCTTCATTGGCTGCTAACACGTCCTTCTTTTCTGTGCTATCCTGGGTACAAGGATAGCCTGGACTTATACCCCCACCTGACAATAAAAAGGGCTCCCTATAGCCCTTCTTATTCCATCTGAGCTATGCTCAGAGAAACCTTAGTGGATAGTCAAGACTAACTATTGAATACAAGGCAATCCCGATCACAGTGTCAGTGGAGATTATGTAGGGAACCAAAGTTCCCATCACTATATCCACTCCTTGTAGGGAATTTAGAATTCTACTTCTACCTGTCAGTAATAAGGCAGCAAATTGCCCCTTTCCTCTGAAGAAATGGCAGCAGAGAAAACCAGCTAAACAAAAGCCTTAAGATCTAGTGTCTCATGACATAATGGGAAAATGTCCATGTTTCAATAATAATCATTTTACATACCAAAACCAGAGAGATCTCAAAGAAAATGAAAAAGAACAATAAATACATGTAAAACCTGAGATGACAGGGATTTTAAAATTAAAGCAGACGTGATAAAAATGTTTCGATGAGAAATTATGCACACACCTGAAACAGCAAAAATTAGAACGGACCATCAAAGAAATAAAGGATATAAAGACATACAAATAAAAAGTTTCAAACTTAAAAAATATAATTACCAAAATAATATTTTCTTAAAACCTTCATGGATGGGATAAACAGGAAATTAGAGAGGAAAAAAATGGTGAATGGGAAAATGAAACAAAAGAAATTACCCGATATGAACAACTGAGTGACAAGAGAATGAAAATAAATGAGTGGAGCCTCAGGAACTTGTGAGTACATAACAAAAGACTAACATTTATTATATTGGAGTTCTAGAAAGGGAAAATAAAGAGAGGGAGTTTAAAAAATACTTGAAAAACTATGGCTGAAAGTTTTCCAAATTTGGAAATATGATATAAACCTACAGATTCAAGAAGCTAAGAGAATCCCAAATGTGAAAAACATTAAGACACATTTTAATTAAACTTTTGAATGACAGCAGATTTCTCATTAGAAATCAAGAAAGTTATAAGGAATAAAAACAAAATGTTTTAATTGCTGAAGAATAAGAACTATCCTTCCAGAATCTTATACTCAGCAAAAAGTGTACTCCAAAAATAAAGAGGAAACCTATATATCTGCAGATGAAGAATTTGTCATCACTAGATTTACCCTAAAAGAGTAACTTATGGAAGTTGTCTAAAGATAAAGGAAATTATTGTTCTTATCTTATTTTTTCAAGGCACATCGGAATGTCAGAATGGACGAAAGAACGTGGTAAGCGAAAACGTGGGTGAGTACTGCAGGGTTTTCTTCTCCTGAGGTTCTAAATTATGTTTGGCATTGTAGTAAAAATTTAACAGTGTATGATACAGTTCTGAATATATGTGTAGAAAAGATTTAAAACAACTGTTCTAAAATGGGAGAGGGGAGCAAAGGGATGTAAAATGAGATAACGTTTCTATTCTTTACACTGATAAGATGATGACACCAGTCGATAAGTTATATGTATAATTCAGTGCCTAAGATAACCACAGAAAATTATAGGTAAGTAAAATGAAATCCTAAGTATGTTTGAGAAACCCACAGGAAGGCAAGAAAATGAAAACAGACAAAATATATAGTGAAAACAAATAGAAAACAGAAGAATAAATTTGCAGACTTCGGTCCTAACAGATCATTAAATACTGATCATTAAATACAATAATTAAAAACAGAAATGGCAGAGAGGATTAAAAATTATGACCCAACTATAGTTGTTTATAAGAAATTCACTTCAAATATCATGATATAAGCAGTTTGAAAGTAAAAGCATGGAAAAAATATGTCACAAAAATATTAAAGGAAAATAGAAGTGTGCCTATATTATATCAGGTAAACTATACTTCAGGGCAAATAAAATTATCAGAGACAAAGAGAGCCATTATATAATGATAAAAAAGGGTCAATATACCAAGAAGACATAGCAATATGCACCAAAGAAATCTAAAGCCCCAAATCTTTCAATCAATCCATTAATCAATTAATAAATCTTGACCTAGATCTAAGTCTCATACTTTATATAAAAAATAATTCAAAATGGATCATTAACTTAAATACAAAATGTAAAAACTAATGTAGGAGAAAATCTAGGGGTAGGCTGAGAGTTCAGACTTGGTACCAAAAACATTGTCCATAAAAGGAAAAATTGATAAATTGGACTGCATCAAAATTTTAAATTTTGATCTTCAAAAGATGCTGTTAAGAAAATGAAAAGACAAGCTACAGAGTGGGAGAACATATTTTCAAACCACATACCCAGCAACACACTTGTACCTAAAACAGATAAAGAATCCTCAAAACCCAATAGTAAAAAAGAATTTGATTTGAAAATGAGCAGAGACAAAAATTTTACTGAATAGGATAAACAGATGGCAAATTGGCATAGGAATAGAAAGTTATACATCATTAACTATTTGGGAAATGCAAATTAGAACCACATAAGATAGCATTTATATACCTATATGTACGGCAAAAATTAAAAATCATGACACTCTCATTGCTGTTGAGGATGTACAGAAACCCGATCACTCATATCTTGCCGTAGGAAATGTAAAATGGTACATTTCATCCCCAAAATAATTTGATAGGTTTTGTTTATTTGTTCATTAAATTAAACCTACACATATTATATAGCACAGCAATTATACTCCTGGGCATTTATCCCAGAGAAATGAAGATTTATGTTTGCAGAAAAACTGCTCACAAAAGTTTATAGCAGTTTTACAGTAATCACAAACTGTAAAAGTAACTCGGATGCACCCAAATGAGTGAATTATTAGATAAACTGATAAATCCATAGCACGGAGTACTGCTTACAATAAAAAGGAATGAGCTACTAATACTTACAACAACCTGGAAGAATCTCCAGAGAATTATGCTGAGTGGGGAAAAAAACAAACAAACAAACAAAAAAAACAAAGAAAAAAACGATCCAAAAAGATTACATAATTTATAATGCTCTTTATGCAATGCTCTTGAAATGACAAATTATAGAAATACAAGTTGGAGGAGTGTGGGGAGAGAAATAGGTATGGCTACAAAAGAGCAAAATCATTATGGTAAACAGTATCTTGACTCTACCAGAGTCAATACCCTGACTGTGATATTGTACTAAGTTTACTAAGATGTTATCATTATGGGGATCCAGATGTAGTGTACATAGACTTTCTCTGTATTATTTCTTATACTGCCTTAGAAGTTTATTTTTTAAAAGCTGGAAAGAATGGAGGAAGGACAGGAGAGATGGAGGAAAACCTGTTACATCCACCTGAAAAAATTGACTTGGAGTTTAGTATTTAAAAAAGTATTAATGTTATATTTTACCTCCTATTTTTTTCATATTAAATCCTGGAAATGAAATGCATATGTCACATTTATGAGATGTAAAGATTTGGACTAGCCACACTTCAAGTGCTCAATAGACACAAGTGACTGGTAGTTACTGTGTTGGAATGTAGAGAAATAGATGCTGTGTGAATATTTATTGGAGAGTTATGGAGAGTGGGAGAGTGAGTGAACAAAAAAAAGGTGAAAGGAAAAAAAAGTATTTGTGTGGTGAGAGAGATGGTAGCAATAATAATTTAATGCTGGTTATCTGGTAATATTGATAAATAGAAAGTATATTATTCTAAAGTATATATCTCTGTCTAATAAGAGGTTAATATCCAAACTATATATACAACTCAATAGCAAAAAACCCAAACAATTCTATTAAGAAAAGTGAGGGGCAGAGGAACTAAATAAACATTTTCTTAGGAAGGTATCAAAATGGCTAACAGGCCCTTAAAAAGATGCTCGACATCACTAACCATCAGGGAAATGCAAATCAAAATCACTGTATCACCTCGCACCTGTTAGGATGTGGAGAAAGAAACCCTTGCACACTGTTGATGGGACTGCAACTGTGCTATGTAAAATAGTATGGAGATTCCTCAAAAAAAATTAAAAATAAAATTATTATATGATCCAGCAATCCCAGTTCTGGTTCTATATCCAAAGGGAATGAAATCAGGATCTCTGCACTCACATGTTCTTTGCACCATTATTCACAATAACTAAGATGGAAACAACCTAAATGTCCCTCTATGAACAAATGGGTAAAGAAAATGATTTTATACACAACACACACACACACACACACACACACACACACACACACACACACAATGGAATATTATTTAGCTGCCAGAAAGAAGGAAATTTTGATATTTGCAACAACATGAATGGATTTTGAGGGCATTGTACTAAATGAAATAATTCAGACAGGAAGACAAGTACTGTATGATCTCACTTATATGTGAAATCTTTAAAAAAGAAGAAAAAAACAAGCCGAACTCATAGAAACAGAGAACAGAATGGTGGTTGCCAGGAGCTGGGGAATGATGGAAATGAGGAGATTAGTGGTCAAAGGGTACAAACTTCTAGTTTTAAGATGAATAAATTCTGAGGATCTAAAATATAGCAGAGGGCTATATACACTTGAATGTTGATAAAAGAATGGATCTTAAATATTCTCACCATGAAAATAAATGGTAATTATGTAACATGTTGGAGGTGTTAACTAATGCTCTAGTGGTAATATATGTGGATCAAATCGACACATTTTACACATTAATTTATACTATATTATATGTCAGTTATATCTCAGTAAAGCTGGGGAGGATTATATTGCCTTTTAGGGACAAAAGGTCTGTATTAAATCTATTAATTGTGTGAATTTGAATACCCATTGTTTGAGGATCAGAGATAGTATTTACAAAGAACCTGGCATGTCTACATATATTGGCCTGTAAATAAATGTTGAGTATTATGCATTTTCCTAATTTTGATTAGTAGCATTCCTACACAAGGAAGAATATCAGATTGTTCAGAAACAATAATCAAAAATTACATTTTTATATTTTGTATTACAAAATTTACAAAGAACCATTCTGAAAGTTGAGAGTGGAGATTGTTTTATATGTTTTTTGAGAAAAACATATTATATGTTTTGAGAAAAACATATTATATGTTTTGAGAAAAACATTATATGTTTTTTTTATATTTTGTATTACAAAATTTACAAAGAACCATTCTGAAAGTTGAGAGTGGAGAGTGTTTTATATGTTTTTTGAGAAAAACATATTAAATAGAAAAATTACAGTAGGAAATATATTGGATTGCTTTCTTTTTCTAAATAAAGACAGAAAAATTCTAGAATGAAAGAAAAATAAGTACTAAATAGAAAATAAGCTAGTCCCAAGTTTTTTTGGGGGGAAAACCAAACACCTTCTCACAGACCAACCAAGGAAGGAATTATATTTCCAAAGCTGTAGGGGAGGATAGGGTAAGGAGTTCCTTAATCTATAATGTCTTAAATTACCATTATCATGTGAAAAACACTGGAAGTCATTTGCAGACATTGAACGATTTTAAAAGATCACACCCCGTGTACATTTACTAAATAATCTGTACAACTTTGGTCTTCAAACTATTAAAACAATAAAATTGATCACATAGCCATATAGAAATATATTTACTTAAAATTACATATGCAGATGTCTTTATATATATACTTTCAATATAGATTATGCATTTCATAGTAGCATATATATAGTCATTATAGATTATGAATGCTATAAAAATACCCTAAAATTGATATAGTAACTGAAGAAATTTGAGAATACAAGGTGTGTATTGAGAGATTTCAAGACTGTTATTTTTTGATTTTTCCACATGAGCTAGAAAATCAAGTGACAAAGACATAGAGTAGCCTAAGCCAAGGGTTGAAAATTCTTTTGGTCAAGGACCAGATAATGTTTTGTAGGCCACATACAGTATTTTTTTTCTTATTTCCACTGTTTTAAAATTAATAATAATAATAATAATAATAATAATAATAATAAATAATACTTTTTAGCTTAAGAGCCATATAAACACAGCTCGTTGGCCAAATTTATCCTCTGGACTAAAATTTGCCTATCCCAGATTTTAAGCTTATCGAGCATTATATAAATGTTTGAAACGGTTACTAGAGAGTAAGATTAGGAGTCTGTAAGAAGTTAACAAAGGGATTAATGGAGAGTAGGAGCCTAACAGTTTGAATTTTTATTGTAACCAGTGAGTGTAGGTTAATTACTAAAGTAAGAGACTCGAATTTTTCAATCATAAATTTAACTTTAATTGTATTTTTAGTATTATTCTATATAAAAATATTTCCTTCTCCATTATACTATTTTTGTATTTGTTTACTTCAGACATATTAGAAAAGGTGACCTTTAAAAGATAAGAATCACTTTTATCATAAATATTGACTTATCTGATAGTAATAATTACATTAAATATTTGACTTTAATTATGTGTCTCATAATATCAAAGGTGAATTATTCATTTTTTAACTGTTAATGATGCTCTTGAAAAATATACTAATTTTTTTTGGATTAGCAATAAATGTGAGGGGCGGATAAAAATTTGTGTGAATTTAAAATAGAGCCCAGAGAATTTGAACGACATATATAAATGTTAGAAGAGTTAGATATTAGATATGTTCGCTTTTTCATATTTTAAAATAGGGGAAAAAAAGTAATGTTTCCTTATAAAAATTCAATCTGACCTTAAAAACCTTTACAATAAGGATATACATATAAACAGCTGTGTGCACATATAAAGAAATCAGCAGAAATATACTAGACAAACTGGATAGACAAATTTGGGTATTGAAGAATATTTCCAGTTCCACAACAGTTATTGATCTTACCTAAGTGATTTTTATTTTCTGTGACAACCTCTACCCCGCACAAATTTTGCATTTTCTGACTTAAGAAAGTTCAGGAACATGGGATTGGTAGTATACTTTTATTTTAGCTCTATTACTTTTTTTCCAATTCCTCCCCTTTTCATCTTCATTCTATCACTTTGGAAAGTGTGTTATACCTGGTGCCACTTGTGTGTCAGTCAAGACCTAATAAAGTGTATTAGCAAATGAGTACTTCTATTGCTGTCCCGTCTCCTTAATGAGCAAATACATAATCAGAGCCCTTACCCTATTAAGTGTATTTTATTTTGTCTGTCTTTAATCAAAATTCAAGAAAGTTACCACAAAAGGCTTCAAAAATTGGCATTTTTTTTTTTACAAATAAAAAAATATAATATGAATTAATGTTCTTTCTCAATAAACATAGATTAAAAGATCTACCCAGTCCATGCCTTCATACATCTAGAATCACTCACATTCTATACAGAGCTCCCTGTGGCTATTTTTTTTTTTTTTTTGCAGTCAGTTTACAATAAAATACCTCCTCAGCATTTGCTTATTTATATATATATATATCCTGTTCTGTTTTGAAGGTGCTTTTCTCTTACATGATGTAGCAGTCACTTAGATTCTTAGACATTGCCGTATCACAGAGCAAAGGGGAGTAATCTTGAGCACGGTTTTCTCAATTTTCCTGACAATAGTCAAGTGACCTTGGCCTCAGATGTTTCTGCACCCTTCTATTTCTCTCACCATGATCTCCTAACCTGTCACAGGATCTCTGCCTCTGACATGCAGTAGATATGAACATCAGGTGCTGAGGCTACTCAGCACAATTTTAATTTTGGCTGTCAGCAACTGTGTTAAGGAAAGACAACAGTGACAGCACAGCAAACAATCTGGCATTTTATTTGTCCTTTTTTCCTAGGCTCCCATATGAAGTTGTTAAATTTTTGTCAGTAGAAATGACATCACTTCTCACACATGAAGGCCATGTCAAAAAGCATGTGAATATAATAAATAATTTTTGAAAACATTTGCATCACTCTCAACCATATTGTTAAATTTCAGTTATGTGCTTCATAGATTGATTTGGTGCATCTAATTGTTAACGATGTTTTTCGATGAAAAAATTGTTTATGGGGATATTTTATTCCTCTATAATTTTCTGAAGACTTGCCATGTACCCTTTGCAGTTCCTCATTCAGTATCAGTTCACAGACCCTGATGCTATGGTCTAAGGCAGACATTCTCTCTTATAGGCCTACTTGAACTTTAATTTATTAGAGGCTCCCCTAATGAAACTATAAGGCATTAATTTGAATAGATTAATAGTATAGAAATAGGCTTATGTACTTCTGGATTAAGTTGACACCCACAGTGATACTTCTACTCAAGTGACCTCCCACCACACATGCCCATTCTACACCCATACGTGTTCAATGAGACCTGTGAATAGATAAAAATAAATAAAAGAATATTGTTCACTAGGGAATTTAATCTACATCATGAAGAAGAGCTGTCTTTGAGTTTTAAATTTGTAACTCCCTTCATTTCAAGCTTTAAAAAACACTGAAATTCTCAACTTTCTTTCAGAAAGGTGGTTTATTTTAGCCATTGTGTATTCATAGAATTCAGAATTATATGTTAATATTTAAACATATTAAAGTATCTGTTCTTCTATCTTTTATGAGAGCTATCAATATCTTGCCTAATAAAATGTTAATCTACTATGTTAAAGTGACCAATACTACTACATTGTCTATAAATTATACATGCATCTCTCTGTACTCCTCAGCAGAAACTATCATCTCAACAGGCCTGGTTTCTTCTTTCTCCTATGTATCTAATGTTGCTACAGAACTTGACTGTCCTTTGGTCCTTAAATATGCTCTGTATTTATAATCTCATTTATAACTTTGCTTATATTTTTTACTGCATGTACAGTGTGCTTAAAGTCTCCTTTATGTCACCTCAGTTCTAAAGTTTACTTAAAACACGTTTTCAAAAAAAATCTTTGGAACAGATGATCTCTGGAATTGTGGCTTGGGGAACTCTGTGGACCCTCATCCCAATGAAACAGCCATAATTGTTGAAAATTAGAAAAATAATCTTTATTTTTTTCAATTTAAGTATAATTGGTGTACAGTCTTGTGTTGGTTATATTAATTTCAGGTGTACAATATAGTGATTTGAATTTTTATACCTTACGATGTGATCATGTCATTAATTCCAGTAGTCATCTGTTATTGTGTAAACTTGCCACAGTATTATTGACTATATTCCTTTCCTCTTCTCATCCAGTCCCCAAATCCTTCCCTTGGTAACTGTCCTTTGGTCTCTGTTACTATGAGTCTGTTTTTGTTTTGTTTGTTTGTTTTGTTTTGTTTTTAGGTTCTACATATGAGTAAAGCCATGTGGTATTTTTTCTCTCTCCCTGACTTATTTTACATAGCATAATACCCTCTAGATCCACCCATGTTTGTGCAAATGGCAAGATTTCATTCTTTCCTATTGCTATGTAATATTCCATTGTGTATTTCATTTCTTTATCCATTCATCTATCAATGGATACATAGATTGCTTCCATATCTTGGCTATTGTAAATAATGCTGCAATAAACATAGCATGTATATATCTTTTCAAATCAGTGTTTTAATTTTTTTTTTTTGGATAAATACCCATAAGTAGAAATGCCCAGTTGCATGATATATTTATTTTTAATTTTCTACGGGATCTCCATACTGTTTACCATAGTGGCTGCACCAGTTTGCAGTTCCACCAACAGCGCACAAGGGCTCCCTTTTCTCCACGTCCTCACCAACACATGTTATTTCTCGACTTTTTGATAAAAGCCATTATGACTAGTGTGAGGTGGTATCTCCTTATAGTTTTGATTTGCCTGACAATTAGTGATGTTGAGCATTTTTTTTTTATGTGTCTGTTGGCCATCTGTATGTTTTCTTTGGAGAAATGTCTTGTCCTTTGCCTATTTTTCAATCAGATTGTTAATTTTTTTTTGTTATTGAGTTGTATGAGTTTCTTATATATTTCAAACATAAGCACCTTATCAGATATATCATTTGTGAATATATCCCCTCGTTCAGTGGGTTGCCTTTTTGTCTTGTCAAAGGTTTCCTTTGCTGTGCAGAAGCTTTTTAGTTTGGCATAGTCCAATTTGTTTATTTTTGCTTTTGTTTCCCTTGCTCTAGGGGATGTATCCAAAAGATATTACTCAGATTAATGTCAAATAGTTTACTTCCTATGCATTTTTCTACAAGTTTTATCGTTCCAGGCCCTATATTTAAGTCTTTAACTTATTTTGAGTTTATTTTTGTATATGGTATGAGAGGTGCTCCAGTTTATTTATTTTTTGCATGTATCTGCCAGTTTTCCCAATGCCACTTGTTGAAGAAACTACCATAATTTCAGTGTATATTTTTACCCTTTTTCTCATAGATAGCTTAATAATATAAGTGTGTTTATTTCTGGGCTCTCTCTTCTGTTCCATTAATCTATATGTCTGTTTTTGTGCCAGTACCATATATTAATTATTATATCTTTGAAATATAGTTTGAGATTAGGGAGTGTGATATATGCAACTATGTTCTTTTTTTCTTAAGATTGCTTGGCTATTTGGTATCTTTTGTGGTTCCATATAAATTTCAGGATTATTCGTTCTACTTCTGAGAAGAATGGCATTGGTATTTTGATAGTAAATGCATTGAATCTGTATAGTGATTTGGGTAGTATGGTCATTTTAACAATATTAATCCTTCCAATCCATGAGCATCGTATATTCTATTTATGTGTATTCTCTTTAATTTGTTTCTTCAACATCTTACAGTTTTCCGAAGTACAGATCTTTTAGCTCCTTCCTTAAGTTTATGCCTAGATATGTTATACATTTTGATGCAGTTGTGAATGGGATTGTTTTATTAATTTCTCCTTCTGATTGTTTACTATTAGTGTATAGGAATATGACTGATTTCTGTATATTATTTCATACCCTTCTATTTTACTGAATTATTTTATTAATTCTATTAATTTTTGTGGATTCTTTAGAGTTTTCTATATACAGCATCATACCATCTGCAAATAGGGACAGTTTTACTTCTTTTATTCTTATTTGGGTGCTTTTTATTTCTTCTTGTTCAATTGCTATAGCTAAGACTTTGACAATATAGAAATTGATAAATTTTTAGAAACATAAAACTCTCCAAGACTAAATCAGGAAGAAACAGAGAATCTGAACAGATCAATTACTAGCAATGAAACTGAAGCAGTAATAGAAAGAAAGAAAGAAAGAAAGAAAGAAAGAAAGAAAGAAAGAAAGAAGAAAGGAAGGAAGGAAGGAAGGAAGGAAGGAAGAAGGAAGGAAGGAAGGAAGGAAGGAAGGAAGGAAGGAAGGAAGAAAGAAGGGAAGAAAGAAAGAAAGAGAAAGAAAGAAAACAACCTCTAACAAACAAAAGACCAAGACGAGACAGCTTCACAGGTGAATTCTATCAAATATTTAAAGAAGAATTAGTATCTATCTTTCTAAAATTATTCCAAAAATATAAAGGGAAAGGAACATTTCCAAACTCATTCTATGAAGCCAAATTACCCTGAATCCAAAACCAAAGACACTAAAAAGAAAGAGAATTACAGGCCAATATACTTGATGAACATAGATGTCAAAATTGTCACCAAAATACTAGCAAACTGAATTCAACAAGGATTATACACCAAGTCAAGTGGGATTTATAACAGATGCACAGGTGGTTCAACATCTGCAAAACAATTAATGTGATTCATCGCATCAACAAAACCAAGGAAAAAATATATAATTGTCTCAATAGATGCAGAAAAGGCACTTGACAAAATTCCATATCCATTTATGATTTAAAAAATCAACAAAGTTGATATAGAAATAATTTACTTCAACTTGTTAAAGGCTATACATGACAAACCCACAGCTAACATCATATTTAATGGCGAAAAGCTGAAAGCTTTCCTCTAAGATAAGGAGCAAGATAAGGATGCCCACTCTTACCACTATCATTCAACAAAAAACTGGAAGTCTTAGCCAAATAAGCCCTTTAAATCTCTGTAAATTGACCTCAAGGCATACAACAAATGAAGTAGCATGTATTGAAGAAAATCTAGTAAAATTGAAAGCCACGACCCTTCTTCTCTACTCAATGTGATGGAAGCTACATTCTAAGTGAGTAACCAAGAAGAGACTCCCTCTTTTTCATAAAAGAGAAGTAGTCAAGGGCAGCAGTATCTTCCCAGGGGAGGTGGGACACCAGCATCTCTCATCTCCCCAGATCTGTGTTAAATTACAGGCCTGAGCAGTTGAGGATCCAGACACTCCCTTCCTCCAACTAGCCCCCACTCTTAGGATGGAAACTCTATACCAGACAGAGCAGGCCAGGAAACTGGGACCCCAATCACCCTCCCTTCTGCTCACTTGCAGGGTAGAGGTTCCACACCCAGAGAAGCAAACCATAAATGGAGACCACTGCTCCTGACCAGCTCTCAAAGCAGGGATGTCACTCCCAGAGAAGTAGGCTCCTGTCATTGCACCCAGCTCTAAGTAGTGGCTCAGGGATTTTTTTCTGGCAGGAGAGGGAGACCATCACAATGGAGAGGTCCTGAAGCTCTCCTCAGGTGACCTGACTTTATTCAGGACAGAGTGTAGAGAAATTACAGCCCTCTCAAGAACAGTATGCTCTCAAGAATAATAGAAACTCTGGTGGCAAATAAAGAGGCTGATAACTTCATTTGAGCAACAAGCTAAAAAGTGAGCCAACCAGCTTAATAGAGAGAACCAAGGGGAAAGACGGCAAGAATAGCCTTCCTGGGTTCAGAATCAATCTGAAAGACTGCCCTCCAAAACTGCCAATTCTGCACATGTTAGGAAATTGACAGCTCATGTTAGCTCATGACCTAAGAAAACACTAGTTTCACCAATTTAGCCATCATTTTCTGTATTTCCCTAAAATTATAATTGCATTATTGCTGTTTCCATAAAATCTATAGATTTTTAACTTAGAGGAGACAATATAGTATAGATTGTTAATGTGTCCTAAAATAAATCAACAAAAAGAAATACTTTTGTAGCCATGTATCTGATATGATAAAAAATATATTTAAGAAAGATCTAGGATGTATTAGAAAAACATTAGAAAAAGTTCAAACCCATAAATAAAAATAGTTTTAAAATTATATAAATTATTATGATAATATATAGTTATTTAACAACTATATTTACTATGCTAACTAAATTATATTTGTTTTAAATTTATATAAATGAAAAAGATGACTATTTTCAGTTGAAAGTTTATGAATTGAAATGATGACTCAGATGTTTTAGCTTCCTGCTTTATTTATATTTTTAACACAGGAAAAAATATTTTCCAGGAGTTATTACAATCACATGGATTTGCTATATTTAGCAAAGCATTTATAACAGTTTTCATATGACATAAAACATCTAAAGATGTTTTGATGTTACAAATTAGTAAAGCTTTCAGTTTCTTTAAATAATTATATATAAATCTTAATTCACATAGCTTCTTCTTATTATGAAGTACAAAAGTAAATTATTGTGTGGAGAATGAGATGTGCATTTGGAGAGATATAGTAACATGAGAATATGTGAAGGACATAAAATATTCAGAGATGCATTAAAAATAGCATTTTTAATTGAAAAATTTTTGTATTCATAAAACAAATGTACAAATTAATTCTGAAAAATAGAGATATCATATGGGATGACAGCACAATAAATATTTTTCAAATTTGAAAATAAGCCAAAAAATGAAGTAGCTGCTTTCCTCTGCAACTGGTCATTCAATTTATAATCATTATAATTAGATTTATAACTTTTTGCTTCCTATTCTTTTATTGAGTTCAAACTCTATTCTACTTAAATGTTAATATTCTTGTTTTTGAGAGGTGACAACGAAGATATTCTCTGTAAGACAAAGTGATGACACTTTGGAGACAGAAGTTAATAATATATTTCTACCAGTGTGTAAACAATGATTTAGGAAGACAAAATTATTCTATATATTGTGGTAGGAGTATAATTAAGTGATAACCAATTTTCTATTGTGTAAAGTCATAGTAATGACAGACCTTTATTAGAGGGACTGCGCATAACCCTCTGTGTAGACTGTTGTACACATCACTCTACCTCCATCCTTGCGTCCTTGCTTTGGAAGAACCATTGCTTTTGCATACAGAGATCTCAGGAACAAGAGAAGAGTAAGACTTGGTCAGTACAACAAAGATCACTCACCATATGAGGAAAATAATTGCTCAATCCTGTGAAGGGCATGCAACATGCGTCCAGTTGATTGGGAAAGACAATGGGGAAAAGACATGTGGGAAGTAAGGTTATCTGAAAATCACTCAAGTCACTCACCCAGATCTCCCTGGACAATATTTGGCACTTGCTTTCTCCATCTCTGAGAGGGAGGGCTACACCTAATCTCAATTATCTACCAGAAAGAGGGAATTCTGTCTTCATCAGGGAACACTACAACTTCTTATGGTTCTCAAAGTCCCCAGGCACAGGCTATTGGCTTTCCCAGAGCAGTACCATAGATAGCTGGCACACCAATTCTAGACAACCTGGTGCCAAGTTGCCTGTACGTTTCTCACAGACAAGGCTATTTCTATTGTTAAGAAGGAGACATAAAGAGAAAAGTGTCCCAGTATAGGAATTCAGATTCATCCCAACCCAACAAAGACCTGAACCTACCACTTGTATTAGTTTTCTGTGCTGCACAGAAATGTTTGATATTTGGTAGAAGTTATGTCCTCAAAGAATAATCACTAATAATAGTGCATACCCTAGTAAATTACATGCCTTCCTTTTTAATAAAATATGAATCATAAAATTTAAATAAGACATTTTTTAGCTAAAGTAAAATCACCACAAATGCAGCCCAATATCCTGTGCTGTATTTTAGCATCAGAATAAATGTTCGTATATCCAGACATTGATATTAATTCAAAGTGCCATTTTTCAATAAATCTTTACTGCTCTTAACTATATTTTACTTAATTTGTAAATTATTTTATCAACTAAAGCATGTTTACTTTTTCCTGTAATAATTGGTGTGTTTAGGAGAAACAAACTACAGCTGTACAGCATATTTAATCACAGAGCCTCATGTATCAGCCTTTGACACAATTTTTTGACATGGAAGACAGCTTCATGTGAGATTAGCAGCAATATATCTTCATTAAGGATTGTTGAGGAAAATACAATGATTTCAAATTTGTAAGCATATCATTATGCTAGAAAGAAAAGCAGTAAAGCATATTAACTTGTTTTGTTATGGATGTATGAAACCTTTGTAATTAGAAGAGGAAAATAATGTATAGCTTCTTTTAAACAGGAATGTTAAAAACAAATGGGATTTTTATATTTCTTGTGTTTTAATTAGTGTCTGAGCTATTAGAGAATTTTAACAGTGTTTTTAAAATTTTGAATCTTCCATTAAGAATGAGTTTAATCACTTTTCATAAAAACTACTCAATGTGTCTTTCAAAATGTTATCACAATTTCTTTTAAATCTTTTGAATTTTATTTGACAGGCCATCCGGACTAATCAGATAGCAGATGTATTTTAACTCAGAAATATTTATATATTTCATAGTCATATTTTTAAGCCATGTTTTCTATGTACATATTCATGGCCTCACTCCTTAATTTTCTTTAGGCTAAAATTATCTTAAACCTCCAACAATATAACCTATTACTGGTACTTATATGCCCGCTCATGTTAATGCTGCTTTTATTACTATGACAAATAATAACAATCCTAATAACTGCACCATATTTTTCTCTTTTTTTTCTAGCCATGCTCTATGCCCATATGCACTTGAAATGCAATAACACATTTCATATATATAACATGATGTGAATTAATCATAATTATATTAATTATATGTTACATATGGTGATTATAATTGTTCACATTCATTCAGAGAATAAATGGTTGATAATCAGTAATTAAAATTATTATAGTCTTTCACAGATTCTGAGATTTTTAGTGCAGTTAGGAAGGTTTTTTTCTATTTCTGGGATATTATGATAGAAATCAACTAGTGAGTACTTATATACTTCCCCTAACCCCAGTATTTATATAATTCCCTTTAAAAAAATTTCCTATCCATTTTGGACTTTGCCTTGTATCTAGTGTGACATATGTATTCAATTTTATCAGTTTGCCTAAAAAGCTGTCCAGTTATCTCAACATCATATATTTTAGTTTATCCTTTTTGTCTCTAATTTGAAATGCCACTTTTAGTCCATGTTTAATTTCCCTAAAAAAAATGAGTCCATATCTCAATTTTCTATTATGTTCCAATGTCTAACAAATTTCTATTTAAGGTATAAAAGTTTGACAATTAAGTTTAACATTTGGTAGGCCTGTGTATCGGTCAAAATTCTATCAGAGAAGCAGAATGTTTATATGCAATGTTGCAGAAATTTGACTGCATATAACAGTGGGACATGGATGAAAAGATTCTGTATGTCTTTTATCTTTTCATTTGATGCTGAACCTTGAAGTATAAAGGGCAAGCAGTCAAAAAAGGAAGATGGATGTAAAGTGGGGAGAGCAAGGACAAATTGTAACAAAGTGCCAATAAACTGGAAACTATGTTAGTCTCTCACCACCTCCCAATTTAATGATGGTGTCCTGCAGAAAAAGTTGGCAGACTTCATCATAGACCGAAATATGCATCTAGCTCAAGAACTGAGGAAGGTGGAATAGCTTTTGGCAAGCTGCTGCCCCATGCCAAAGAGGTGAGCCAGCAGATTAGTATCAAGATGTGTGAGCTGATATAGCACCTGTGCTTCTTCACAGGATTCTGATTATGAAAGCAATATGGATACCACTTCACTTTTGCCTTCCAAATTGTACACGAAAAATCTCTTGTGGCCTACCCTAACGGGAATATAGCAGGAAGGAAATTTTAGAAAATATAATTTAGCAAAGCCACATGGCTATGTAATACAGCTACCACAGTACAGCTCATATACTCGGCATGCAAATAGGACTCCTAAAACCATATGTAGCTTCTAAATAAAACAATAATGGTGTCACGTTCCACCAGACCTAATACAACTATCCTACATGTAACTGGAAAAGCTTACAATGTCCAGCCCCCCACACACAAAAAAAGATAGTAAAGCTTTTTTTTCACCTTTAGTTAATGTTTATTATTTTTCTACCTGAATCTCACTATTGTATAACTTAAATATTGAGATATAAAGTTAACTATTATAAACATACTTTATTGTAGTTGGTAAGAAAAAGATAAGGGAGAAATTCGTATACATGTTTACTAATCAAGAGTTCTTCTAAGTTACTCCATGTACTATTGCCCTAGCATCCATGTTGTTTGGCCAAGTAGCCTATGGGGCCTTAAACTGTGAGTAGTCCCCTTATGCAAGGGCATGCCCTAGACAGCAGCCTGCAGAGTCACAACCAAATGTAAATTCCGGATGATTTTCCCAACAGCTGTCATAGCCAACAGTCTCCCCCACTCCCAGAGCCTCCCTCTCACAAGCCCATTAGATTAGACCCCTGTGGAGTTTCCAAAATTCCACTATTTTTAGTTTGAATTGCCCTTTAGATCTTTAGCCTGAGAACCCCAAAACACTGCACCCATGGATCCTAATAAAGGTGTTTGCTCCAGGTCTTGTGTCTTGCTCTGCCTGTGCCTTGACTCGACCTTCCACCCTGAACTTGCCCTGTGTTTCCTCCAAAACCTGTGAGCCATAAACTTCTCCATTTCAGTTTTTCTTGTGGCCTTTTGTTAAGCCAACACCCGAGGGCCTTACAAACAAATGTATTTATATTAAAATAAGAAAGAACTACTGATAACTATTTCAGTTTTGTTTCTGCAACTGTACTCATGGTTATCACTGACATTTATAACTACCTTATCTCACTATCCATTCTATATATCTTTGCCTTTAGAAAGCACCTCTGTTGTCTGTGCCTGGTTGTTTTGTTTTGTTTTGTTTTGTTTTGCTAGCTAGGATGACCCAAACCTTAATCTCTAGAGCAGAAGCCACACTCTGCCTACTTGGGTCATTATAGTTTTTTAGTAACTTTAATCAAATAGGACATGGGAGAACTAATTAACACCCTTAGAAGGTTTCCTACATTACAGACATATACCTCATTACCACTACTGCATAGTAACAATCCCAGTTCTGCCTCAGTTATCAAAATTATTCATCAGCACCATCACTCTTTTTCTTTCCTTATTGACTGACTGACATAAGGAACCCAAAGTGTTTATGTGTCAATGTCAACTTTACATCACTGCTGTTCACCCTGGTAAAACATGTTAGATTTAGAATTAATAACTACATCACCAGAGCCCAACATTGCAGGAATAGGAAACAAATATTTTACCAGTTGATTACTATGTGATTATCAGCATAAATATATTGACACCGCATGCCCCTTTAGTACTAGAAACAAGGCTAATAACACCTTTAAATATAATCAGATTAAAGAAACAACTCCAGATAACTAAGAATCAGTTTACAGAACTTATTCACCAAGGTTCTGTTTTCTGAAAACATTTTTGGTAGCAAATTCTCTATCAGTTCATGCTCAATCAGAAAAGCAAAACTACTAGAAGGGAAATAAAGGCTGTTTTAAAGGCTGTTGTCATTGTATCTGATACTGAAGCTTGAAATCTGTGGGGCAAGTAGTCAGGTGAAAACTTCATATGCTGGCTTTTTAAAAAAATTTGGAAAGGAGCATTGCTTCTTCTTTCCTCTTCTTAAATATTCTACATGCAATTATGTATACTCATTTTATAAATTAGTCAATTAATTTATTTAGACTGAAATAAATCCATCAAGGTGGATTTATTTAATTTTTATTTGCTTTTCATTTATATTGGTATTTTTAATTGACTTTTTAATTTTCCTATTTTTTTTCCATTTGTAAATTTACCTTGCCTTAAATTCCTCTTTCACAATTTTGTCTCTTTCCTCATTTCTTCATGTTTAGTAGTTTTTGAAGTTGCCCTTATGTAAATCCTGTGCTCTGCAATCCGAAAGAAATAGTTTTATTTGTAACTCAATGTTCCTGCCCTGTGGTAACATGCAAAAGAACACAGATTCAGTCAACTCAATAGATCAGCCCATGTGGTTTCCTTTGCTCCATCCAGTATTGCTTTTTTCTGTTTGTTTTGTGTTTTGTTTTGTTTGTGGGAGGTGGGAAAGTTTCATTTTTATGTTAACACATTATCAGACAGGCAGTACATGTTATAGTTTTTATGTGAATATCACATGAAATCTCATTACAGAGGCTGGGGAGCTCAACATCTCCAGTCTCTAAGAGGAAGTCAGTCTCCTGGCTGCCCTCTCATATCCTGCTTTTATCTGGTTTAAGGATTAAGTCAGAGATTACAGTATTTTTATTAATATGGGTAAAAACCTTATCAAAGCTTCAAAGATTTTTTAAATTTTGATTTAGAACTTACCAGGTATAGGTGAATTTTCAGAAGACTTTTATGTGGTGAAACCATCTTGAAAATGTTTTGAGGAACATCCAGAATTAGAGATGAATGTAGAATGTTTCTCAAGATGTTTGTTAATTGAAACACCTAGGATGTTGGTGTAAGGAGGAAGAATGACTAAAAAAGTAGAATTTAGAAGATAGGAGGGACATATTGATTCTATAGGCAGAGGAAAAAGATACAGTAAGTACAAAAAGTGTCCTTTCTGGAGCACTACTCATGTGTCAAAATTTTAACTTAAATTCTTAAAGTAACATATTACTTTGATCTTCATCTTACCAATTAATTGTATATTATTATCATCATCATTATTATTATTTAATAAATTTTTAAAATGATAAATTTGAGAAAATAAGAAATTAAGCAACTTATCTAAGATGACTCAACTAATAATTTAATACAAATAGAAGCTATCTAAGTACAGAGTACTTGAAATATTAATAATTTTATCATGTGATGGAGGAGAGAGATGAGTGAAATATCACTTGCTTAAGCAAGACACTCATTTTCCACACTTACACAAATTGTATACAAAACAAGCAGGCTGGTCAAACATCAAGACCAACTAGAGTGACAAGATTGTGGGACAGAAGTTGAAGCAAGGTTAGTGCAAAAGGCTACCATGTAATAGCTCAAAGGAAATATCAATTACATTCTCTTCCTATTCCAATTCTCTATTACAACCTCTTAAAAATGTTTTAGGAAGAAACCAATGCAAAACAAAAGTAGGGAGCAAAACTTATAGAATTGAAAATAGTCTAGAATGAAATGACAGCTCAAGTTTATCTTGCTTTCATATAACAAAAGGATATCTTCAATATCCTTGAAGATATAATAAAAATCCCAAAGATTTTATAAAAGAGATATGCTAATTTCTACTGATGAATATAAAGGAGTACCTTTAGATTGCTTTTTATTGTACTCAGTTCACTGGTATCAAAGATGCCCTTGAAATAGTTAACCTTGCTTGTGTGTGGGGAACAAATGAGTATCTACAAAACCACAGAAAGATGAATTGAGACTGATGTAAGCATGGGGCCTGAAGAAAAGTATTGAGGACACAGTGAATCACAGTGGAAGCAGTATAACATAACTCCCTACTGAGAAAAAGTGAAACCTTCCCATGCAATCAAACTGGTGTCTCAGACAGAGCAACTCAATATGAGCAAAGAAGCTCATGCTGTGAGAGAAAAAAAGGAGTATTGCTGCAAAAGACTCTGTGGGCCATGATTAGAATAATTATTAAGTACCCTGAGCCTCTCCCCCACCTCTCTCCCTCTCTCTCTCATACATACATATACATATAACACATATATACATATATATGTATATATATGTGTATACACACACACACACACTGTATACACTATATATGTATATAAAGAATGAGACTAGAACAAATATCATAATATGCTAAGGATTTGAGTTGCATTTAAGTAATACATTTGTTAGGAATAGTATCATTAAAAAGAAATAATACCCTTTTTAAGTTCAACATTTTCTCCTCTATATTATGATATTCATTCTCATTGCAACGTTTGCTCATTTTTCTTTGGCAAAATAAGGTTTAAATACACATATCCATTCATGTAAATGATGTTGTCAGTAAAAATGTATAATCTTGAGATACATATATACCTCAAGATTAATCCAATGAATCCAGTAGTTTTTTTTTTTTATTTTTGTCTAATTCATTTTTTATGACTGATGTTTTCTTCTTTTCTAGTTCTTACTATCTCTCTGCATGACCCCTCATTCTCATCTTCGCATCTATAAAAGACTTTTATTTATTATTTATTTATTTAAATTTTTATGGTAAATTTATGTGATAGAATTATTCCACTTAGTACAAAAGATAACTTAAAAATAATAGATAATAACAAATATTCATTTCATGTCTTTTTACAGCAATGGTAGAGTCATCCTTTGCTTCCTCTCTTCTTCCACACCTTGGCTTCTGTCTGCTTCTCTCTATGCAAGTAAGGGTATGGATAATCAAGAATTCACTTTGATATTGCTTCACCTAGTAAAAACATCTCTCATCACTTGGCAATGGAAGATGGTCTCCTTCTAAAGACATATTAATCTCTACTTATGAATTTTCAGTTTTCCTTGTATTATTTTGTCTATGCTTCTGAAGTTTGCCAGTGGCTAAGTGTAGTAGAGGGCTAGGGTATTACTGGGTAACTTCTCTGAGTCAAACAGTTTCTTCCACATACCTGGGCCTTTTGGTTGAGTTTAAACTACATGAAATGCTTATTTTCTTCCTATGTATTGAGCCCCAGATAAAAACTTTGAGGATTTACCTGACCTTCCTTCCATATCTGTGGCCTCTTCTCATTTCTCTTTCTCTCATGTAAGAGTTGAAGCCCCTTCTAGAAATGTAGAGCCCTTGGGACCATAGAGACTGGGACCATGATCTAAAACTCCTTTCTTATCTTTTTGTCTCTCCTCCTCCCTTCCTCTTCTCTTATCTGGAAATTGGTCATATTTCCTTTTGTCATTCTTTTTTAATTTAATTTAATTTTTAAATTTTAATTAATTCAATTTTTGTGGATTTTTATTGTATTCAAATTGCTACATACAATACAACCCAAATGTTTACTGTATGGAAATTACTGCATATAATGTGTTTGGATTTTCTTGTGTTTAAAGCATTGAAATAGAAGAATTTGTGCATCAATACAAAGATTATTATCAGTTTCTCATTTTACATTTTTGTTATTTTTATATTATTATATATTAAATAATTATGTTATACAAATAATAAGTAGAAAAAAATGTCATTTTTGATCTGAATTGTTCTTTCATGACTCTTTAAAATATAAATAAGAAGGATGTATATGACGAAAAAAGTTAAAAGTAACATATAATTCAAAATGTCTGCAGATCAAAGCAATCCAATAAACAAAGTCACTTGACTATTGCCAGGAAAATTAAAGAAAATTGAAAAAATAATAATTGCAAAATTCATTAAATTATATTAATATTCTAAGGTTCTAATATTCTTTCACAGTTATAGATTGCCATCACTTTCTTAGAAGACTCTTTACAATTTTTTTCAACAAAACAATTTCACTTATACAAATTTAATCTAAAGAAATAATTTCCAACTCTATAATTTTACTGCTCTAAAATTAACTATAGGGAAAACCACCTAAAATGGATATCGTTATCAATTCTTATATATTATTTAAAATTGAAACAAATTAGAAGCAAACTTTATGTTCGATGAAATGGTATAGGTAAATAAGTTTGTCTTATACAGCATACGGAGGTAATATACATGAATTAATAGTATCATTCAAAATATATATTTAATAAAGGGGGACAATGATCATAGATTGTGAACTATAGGAAAAAAAAGTTATATTTATGTTTAGTTAGGCTTTCTAGACAAATTTATTAAAATTTGAGACCTAGGTTAAAAGTTAATTTATTATAATAAAGCTAGTGAAAACTCCAGAGATTAACCTGAAGTTGAACGTAGGCAACTGTTTTTCTAATTAACTGATCATATGTGTGTTTGTGTGTGCTTATACACACATAGTTATTAAGATACCAATTAAGATATATTTTATTCACATACTTACCACTAGTTTTATGACAAAACTTGAAAATACATGAATCCATAAAAGTAAATAAATCCATAATAAAATAAAGCTTAAATCTTTAAAACTTAATAAATACTAACTTATAATAGAAAAGAAATACATTGATTGTAATTAATCACCAAGGAATCTATACCCAACTGATGAGGCAAAATTCAAAAAGTTTGTTTCACATCAATTTTTATAAATGTATTCATTACTTATATACAATTAATAGTCTTAACTCCACTACTCATATTCTGTATGACTGTTAAGTCAAAGACTATAGTGAGCAGATTACAATTCCAATCTCAAGTACAGAATGTGAAGGAGTCCTCAGAACAATAAGCTGTGTACAGAAGCTGTGTGAGAAAAGTTCCTGAAACCTGAGCTATAGGAGATAAAAACATTTAATATCCTATAACAAGTAGTATGTCCCTCATGCCTGGAAAGGGAGACGGGGTTCTGTGCTAACAGGGCACCAACTGAAGGCATCAGGAGAGGGCATTCCATAACAAACTGAAGTTTCTTTGAGTACCTTCCATATTCTCCTTTATTCACAAAGAATTCTTGCAGTAAGATACCAATGATTTTGATTAGAAGCATGAAATATAATAAATACTGTTCTGATTTACATATCCCAGCATTAGACTTTGTAACTATAGCACTACTGATTAAAAGCTCAGATTTTTAATTTATTTTTCCTTTTTTTCGCTCTGATGCTTGAGAAACACATTGATTTTTTTTACAGTTGCCAGACAGTATTATATTAGTGTACAACACAGTGATTAGACATTTATATAACTTACAAAGTGATCACCCCAATAATTCTAGTACTCATCTGACACCATCCATAGTTAGTACAATATTATTGACTATATTCCCTGTGTTGTACTTTACATCCCTGTGACTGTTTTTATATCTAGTAATTTGTACACATTAATCCCTTTTCCCTACCCCTTTCCCATCTGGCTCAGATTTTTATGATTTCTTTTTTAAAACCAATCTTACTCTAGCTTTTCAATGACACCCTCAGGGTATACAAACTTAGATTTTCATTACAGACATTTTCTTTTTCATCCTTGTATGTACAGATACCCTGCTACAGCAGAAATGTGAATTTAATGAGATGCAATACAGCATCTTTAAAAAGATAGTATATATCTAATACCTGTCAGCTCATCAAAGTTTGGTCTACTACTCTACAAATTACTACATATATCATTCCTGACACCTAACTGATGTAGAGAATAAAACACAACTTATAAATTTTGTAGGGCTCACGAGCAAGACCTAGGTAGCCAAGCATCTGTTCTGAAGCTTGGTCTTAGAAAAAGTAATGGCAACCTAAAACAATTTTTGTTTATCTAAGATATATTATGCATACACACACACACACACACACACACACACACACACACACACACACCATTTTAAATTGAACCAGAAAAAATTTTAATACACAGACAGAGAGACAGGGCATTAAAAACAATATAAGCAGGGCACAGTAGAGCAACAAATTAATACAAGATAGTTGTCTAGAGCAAACACATTGAGAATATAGCCAGGAGCTTCTGTGCTTCTCAGCATAGAAGGCAAGGAAATAAAAAGGCGTCTCAAAGACCAGAAACACATACTGAAAACCCAAGTCTACCAAAAAAGGTTTTGTGATGATGGCAGTGACTTTAGTTGTGGTGGTTTTATTGTATTTTAAGATGCCAGATTATGTGAATTGAGAATATTATGGAATTACAGTGACTGTATCTTGAAAATTTGACCATCAACTCTTTTAAATGCTTGAAATTTTCAGCCTTATATACACTAAGTGAGAGCATCTGATGGACACATAAGAACATTTTTTTCAATTCATTACCAGATGCTATTTGTTCTACATATTTGTCCCTCCTATTCTTGTATATTTGTACATTTTACTTAATTCTATTTTTAAACAAATCTCAAACATTTAAATGCCAGAACTTTTATGTTAAAATGTTATTTTAAAGAAATATTGTTATTGAATTTCAATATTAAAATCTATTTTCAACATTATTTTTTAGATCATTCATCAAAATTAAATGAAAAATGTAAAACCCTAGGAAGTTACATATTAGAATAAAGTAAACCAAAATAAATCATGATATGATTTCATTTAATCAAAGTATTAAAAATGGCCCAGTCTTCTGTTGATTAAATATATGCATATGAATTCCAACAATGTTACCAGAGGATTATTTTTTAAAATTTAGGTTGTAGAAAATGTCAGTCATTCTTAGTTAGTATATTCCTAATGTCATTAAGAATGTTTACTGGATTTAGCTTGGTTGATTTAAAATATGCAAAAGAAATCAGAATCATTTTATGAGATTTGAATTGAAATTTAAATTATAAGGTAATTTTTTTTTATTTGATGTAAAAAATGAAAACTTTGGATGTGTTTATTTTAATAATTAAATGAAGGAGTAATATAGGTTATAACAATGCATTTATAAATGTTTATTAAAATAACAATGTTATTTTTTAGCATATTAAGTAGTCAGTAATATTGATTAATACATTGATAATATAGTGTTCAGTTAGCATTCATTTTTCTCCTTTATGGAACTAAAATAAAGTAGTTCTCAATATCTATATATAGAATATTTTAACAAATTATTCAGCACTCTGTATCACCTAGTGTGAGGAGCAAGGAAGCTCTGGGAGACTCAAGGAGAATTTCCACCTAACCATGGGTGGGGTAGAACATTTACTCACAATGTACCTGTTTTTTTGCATGTAAGAGGCAAATTTGGAAGTAATTTTTTTTTCAGTTGGAAAAATATTCTATAAAGTTAAAATTTTACATATCTACTTCAGTTAGTTAAATAATGATGCCAAATAGTTGAAAATACAAAGGAGTGTCAGTAGAAAGCTTTCACCGCTCTGCACATATGGCAACACTGTATGGGTTACATGGACCTGCTATTCCAACGACATCTTTAAAAGCAGATATCTGATTAGCCTCCTGTCTCTTCTAACTTAATTTCACTAGCATTACTGTTTTAATACACATTTGTTACAATAGATTACCAGTCTAACACATTTTAAGTTAGATTTTGTTTTCTCACCTGGATTGATTTTTCCATGAAACCCTCTTCTCTTCCATCTTCTGCAATACCAACTAGCCTTTTTGTTTAGTCAATTCAAATAATAATTGTATGCATCCTAGTTGTTGACGGCTTTTTTCCCCACTAAAATAATGGTATTTGCTAGATTAATTTTCATTTCACTAGTGCATTAGAAAGTAATAAGTGTTGTGAAGAAAATAAATTGGGGTAATATGACAGAGAATGAGTGAGGAAAGTGGTTAATTTAGACATCATGGATAGATAATCCATTTATATTGACCTATATTATACAGTGATGGGAATATTATTTGTGCAAAATATTTGTGGTAGAGGAAGGACAAGTATAATGACCTTGAATTACAAATGCATTTTGGAAGTACAGAATATGATGGGGAAAAAAAAGCCTCAGATGAGGTCAGAGAAGCAGTGAAAGGTTAGATTATGTAGGATAAGAAAGCTGGGGTAAAAAACAGTCATGTAAAATCCTTCCAACAGCTTGGTTTCAACCCAGTTAGGCCCATGTCAGACTTCTGACCTATAAACTATAAAATAATAAAATTTGCATCGTTTAATCTGCTAAATTTGTGGTACCTTTTTTATGGAAGCAATAGAAAATTAATATATAGATTTTACCAACCCTAAATTAACTAATAATTAAAAAGTTAAAGGCAAGAACTAGTCAGATAAAGTATTTTTTGATGGAGAGCACAGAATCTGTCAGATTTGGCTCTCCAAAAAAAATGTTCCTTTCTCCGGGGTGTAGATGAATTTGAATACTAGATTAAAGGATGGTTTTTGAACAAAATTTATGAAAAGAGTGTATTCAGAAAAATTTGGGATCTAGAGCTCCTCAATTCTATAACTTTTTCATTACATAGTAGAAAATGCATGTATTCTAAAATGTTGGGTTGCTTACATTTTAGATACATAGACATAATTTAGATCGATTTATAAATTTCTTTTCTTATAATGTCTTCACTCTATTTTAAATATCAGAGTTAAATTTAGCTTCATAAATAAGTTGCAGTGCTTTCCTTACTTCTGTTCTGGTTTTATTTATTTATTTGTTTATTTGTTTGTTTTTTTTTGTTTATCTATCTATTTATTTAATAAGGGGAAGCGGATTTTTGAAATTGTATTTGAAATCACCTATAAAGTTGTCTGTGTCTGGTGTTGCTTTTTTGTGAGTAGATATATTTTACACTGCTGTAATTACATTGATTCTTATGTTATGTTTAGGGAACCCCTGGTAAATGATTGCCTTTGACCTCACCTCATTGTATATTAAAAGGTATAATGTCTAAGTTGGGTTTATAGAATGAGGATTGTCTTAGCATAATAATATCCCACTATTAGAGCAGAGCAAAAAAAGAGAAGTGATCATGGCAGAAATATAATGAGACCCCGTCCAAAAAAAAATTAGGATACATCTAGTTAATTTCAATTCAGTATTGTAAATAAACCTGGATTTATGGGAAATGAGCACTTGGAGAAGTGGAAATAGTTCTGGTATCAAAATTGATACCAGTTCTCTTTGCTGCATGGCAAATTATCATACACGGAGTGGCTTAAAAAAAACAACCATTTATTATCTCACATTTATTATCTGTAGGTCAGAAGACCAGACAACATCTAGCTGGGTTTTCTGTTCAAAGTTTCATAAAACTACAATTGAAGTATAGGTTATTCTCATCAGGAGACTCAACCAAAGAAACATTTGCTTATCTAATGGCTATAGAATTATGACGACTTGCTTCTTCAAAGCTGGTTCCAGAGTTGTTAGCTGCAGCAAATCTCAGTCCTCTGGACCCACTTTTAAAGTGTTCACTTGATTAGGACAGATCCATGCAGAATAATTTCCCTTTTTATTTACTTAAAATCAACTGATGAGGTATTAATTATATCTTCAAAAATCCCTTTACCTTTGCATGTAACATAGTTTTACCATGAAAATGTTATCCCACCAACTTTTCCATACTCTATTGGTTAGAAAGAAACCACTGGTTCTCTCTGTTCTGATGATGATGATTACTAAAGGACAGAACATTTGTTTGGAAATTGTTCATTTTCATTCATTTTGTACAAGCTCATAAGGGAATCGGCATATGATTTTTCATAATAATTGTACTTTTAATATTTCTGCTGGAGCTATAGATGAAGCATGCATTTTGACTCTATTAATATTTATTTAAGTCTTTTATTAAAATAATCTTGCAAGACATTTGTCTATTTAATTAGAATTTCTAAAAATTAAGTTTGGCTTTTGATGAGTTTCCAATTACATCTATATAATTTTTAATTAATTAATTTAATTAATAATGTGCATCTTATTTCCTACTTTATTTGTTTTTATGTGCTATTTTGATTTTCTCTTGAAACACTTGAGTAAATTATATGCAACTTTTCCCTTTAAATATTTATTGAGGTATAATTTAGAAAAATTTACTGTTTTTGATAGGATGTTTTTGGATTTTGACAAATACATAGTCATGCAATGACTAACAAGTCAAGATATAAAATATTTTCATCATCCCCCAAATTTTCTCATATGCTTTTATTGTCAATTCCTCTCCCAGCACCCAGCATCTTTCAACCAATAATCTATTTTCTGTCCCTACAGATTTGTTTTTTCCAGAGTATCAAAAAAATGGAATTATACAATATGTTACATTTTAAATGTGGCTTCCATCACTTAGCATAACATGATTAAGATTAATCTATGTAGTTTTGTGCATCGGTATTTCTTTCTTTGTATTTCTGAGTGGTATTCTATTGTATGGATATACCTTTTTTTTTCCCTAGGACATTTGGTTTGTTTCAAATTTTGAATGATTATGAATTACAGTGCTATAAACATTCAAGATTATAAGAATTATAAGTAATTTTTAAGATTAGAATTAATGGGTCATATTTGAAGTTCTTGGATAAATGTGTAAGAATCCGGAAAATTGTTTTCTAAATATTTCTAACAATTTTTCATCTCATCTGTGGTGGAGGGAAGTGGCCATCACTGCAAGAAAGCCACAGAAAGCAATTAGAACAAAACTACTAAGGAAAGGCTCTGCACCTCCAGGGCACAGGTGAGACCTGCTGAGTCTGGGAGAAGGGGAAAAACAAAACAAACAAAACAAACAAACAGAAACCCTCTACCTCAGGGGAGTGCAAGAAATCCATCCTGGGCTCATACCACTGTAAATCTTTTGAGAGAGGGACACAACATTCTATTGCACAGCACTCACCATAGAGAGAGGACAAGAGTCAGCAGTCATGGAGTGTAGAAGCACTTAAATAATCCACTTTTCAAGCTCAGGCCTGCCTAAGATCGAGGTTGGACAAGGTCAACAGAGAAACTTTTCTCTATTCCATCACCCAAGCTTACACCCCTAATCGAAAGGCAGAGGGATGGAGAAAGTTTCTATTTGAAGTCCAGGCATAAAAGAAAAGCAATAAGGGGAATGTAGGAAATGAACATTCAAGGGAATTTTCTAGATTCGCAGCTTCCAACTCAGTCGCAAGGATAACATTAAGGTCTTGAACCGGAGGAGGCAGGTGGCGGTGGCCCACAGTGACTATGGTGGACAGGTGGGGCCAGGCTGGGGCTGTGCTCCTCTGCCTGTCGCTGCTCAGCCTCGTGCACAACATACCTGGTGCCGGGGCTACCGCTGCTGGGTGGAAACCGAGCCGAGAGCCCCGAGGTTCGCGCGCCTCCTGCTCGCTGTATCTGAACACGCGGGGTCAGCGAACACAGTTGCTTCGGGCCAAGTCAGCAGTAAATGGAAACTTCCTGGAGCCAGGACCCTCCTTGAAGGAAAGATCAGACCCTGCTGAACTGCTCCTCATGGGCAGTTCCCTGAGCAAGCCCGCCCCGCAGCCTGCCCCACCTCGGGAGGCCAAGGACCCGCGGGAGTGGCCTGGCCACACCCCGCTGCAGGCTCTCTCGACCCCTGGCGTCCACCACATTCACCCCTCTCTCCACTCTCCTCTTCCATGCTCCAGGAGGCCTCCCCACAGGGATTCTGGGACTTTATCAAAATCGGTTTGTAATAACACCTAGAAGACGATATCCAATCCAGCAGACCGAATATTCCTTTCTGGGGTACTTCCCACAGTGTGCTGGAATGCTTGTCACAAGAAGACTGTTCTTTCTGCTCGTAATTCCAAAATGGTGTGCAGCCCGGTAACAGTGAGGATTGCTCCTCCCGATAGAAAATTGACTTGTCCTCCAATGTCCGAGCAGTTAATCAGCTCAACACTGTCCTCACCATCAAGTGATGCTCCAGACCCATGTGCAAAGGAGACCATACTGAGTGCCCTCAAAGAGAGGAAGGAGAGAACAGTGAAGGAGGAAGAACAAATATTCATTGATAGCCAAGAAAATAAAAGAAGGTGCCATGATAGAAGTGGGAATGGACCTTCAGTATTCCAGTCCCTGGTGGCTGATAGAGTCCCTGCTTCTTTTGTGACTAGACTTGGGTCTCTGAAGAGAGGTCTCAATTCCCGGGGCTCAGATGACCACCTGAATAAGAGATCTCACATCTCTTCTATGAGTGCCATAGCAAGCAGGTACACAGGTGGCTTTCCTAGCTCCAGCCGCAATGCCATTACCAGTTCTTATAGCTCTACTAGAGGATTTTCTCAGCTGTGGAAGACAGGTGGTCCCAATTCACCACCCTTTCCTAGCTCAGCCTCATCTCACTCCCAGACACCCAAGAGGCCAGCAAGGAAAATAAAAGAGGAATTTTTTCATCATTCTAGTTCTTTGACTCTGTTAGTAACTGACAAGGAGTCCCAGGGCGAAAAGGTTGTAGATACAACCACGTGGAAGAAAGAGAACTCGTGGAATTCTCCATCCACCCTTAGCAGCTCTGGGCAGCAGAAGTAGAAGATACAACTTCTGCCCTCCAGGCAAGGGGACCAGCTGACCTTGCATCCACCTCCCCAGCTTGGTTATTCAATCACTGCCAAAGACCTAGACTTGGAAAAGAAAGCTTTGTTACAATGGTTTAACAAGGTCTTGGAGAGACTAATGCTGCCTCAAACTCTGTCACTGAGAACCCACTTGCCACTCAGCCATCTTTTACTTTTACCCAGCCTACTGCTGGGGCTGCTTCCTCCCAAACCCCACTCCTGGCCCCAAGCACTGACTCACTCTTAGAGAGCTTAAGGAAAGTATCAAGTTCCTCAGGCCTACCATCCTTCCCAGAATCTGTTGGAGTGACAACTACTGTGGCCCATTTGCTCCGAAGACACCCAGCCTTCCTGGCCCTCTTGGCTCTTTACAGACAGTCCCCTTCCAGGCACCTCCTCAGACTCCAAACCCACAGTCACTTTCTTGGGTTTGACCCCTGCTTCTCCTGGGATACCTATCACTGACATCACCAAGTCGCTTCTTGTCTCTCAGGCTGAGACATCTGCCAAATCCCGAGCCCTGTCAGCCCCACCCCCTACCCTAAGCAAGGTGTTCTGTTTGGAAAGCTGAGAACCCCACCTGCTAACCCTTCTGCCGCTGCAGCTCCTGCTGTATCTTCAGCACCTTCTAAGCCCATTTTTATGGTCCCACCTAAAAATGATAATAATGAGGGCCCTTTGCTGCTAGCCTTTCCAAGGTTACAACCTCAGCATCTTCCAGCTCTGCCCTCCCCTCAACTAACAGCCCCTCACCCATCACTTTCAAGCCAATCTTTGGCAGCATGGGACCACCTACATCTGTGCCCTTGTCAACTCCCTTCTTCAATCAAACAACTACTCCAGCCACGACCACAGGCACCCCACTCTTCACTGGCCAGGTCCGTGCCACATCAGCAGTGGCTGCCATGACCATAGCCAATACCTCTGCAGACGCGACTTTAAAGCCTGCCTTCAGCTTTGGTGTGAGCAGTGTGACCGCACCATACAGTGTGACTAGCACCACCACTTGCACCTCCAAGCCTTTACTCTTTGGAACTTTCCCCACCTCTGCTACCAGCTTTATCCCAGCCATGGTTTCCATATTCCAATCTGGCAAGCCTCCTGCCATGCCCAGTCCAACAACAGTCACCACCTTTGGCCAGTCCCTACCCAGTGCGCACAGACAGGCACCAGCAGCAGCGCCACCAGCTTTAGTGGTTTGGGCAGCACCCTTACAGCCTCGGTCCTGGTCACCACCCACCAGCCTAAGCTGACATTTAGTAGCGCTGCCACACCGGCATTCAACATTCCCTTCGGCTCCAGCGCCAAGGCCCCACTCCCATCATATCCAGGAAAGAACCCCCAGCTTTCATTTGGGCAGCAGCAGGGAGCCACCAAACCAGCCATCACCCCCAGCTTCAGAAGCTCTTTCACTTTTGGAAACTCTGCAGCCCCAGCCCCAGCCCAGCCAGCCTTTGGCAGCACAGTGCAGTCAGCTTTCGGTGTTTTGAAACCCACAGCCTCTGCCTTCAGCACCCCTGCCAGCACCCAAACAGCCTTGGCAGCACCACAGCTGTTTTCTCCTTTGGTTCAGCCACCACCTCTGGCTCTGGAGCCACAACCCAGATCACCAGCCGTGGGACCAGTAGCTCAGTGTTTGGCAGCACAACACCAGTATGGTTACCCCAAGCACCACCTCCAGTTCTGGAGCATTCAGCTTCGTGGGACGACAGGGTGGGATGACTAGCAACACAGGGAGGCTTGATCAGAACACCTTGGACACGCCCAGCCAGAGCACACCCTTTGCCTTCAGTGTGTCCAGCACCCTGAAAGCAAACCTGTGTTTGGAGGCACCTCCACACTCATCTTTGGTCAGAGCACCCCTGCCCCTGGGGTGGGCACATCGGGCAGCAGCCTTTCCTTTGGGCATCCTCAACACCTATCCAAGGCTTTATTGGAGATGGACCTTTGGGGTCAGGGACTCCTTCATTTTCCATTATGCAGGATCCAGGACCCCAGGAGCTAGACAGCAACAGCGGGCCCAAAGACAGCACACTCACAAGAAGTAGCCCCCACCACCACCCTTTGCCCAAACCTGGACTCTGGCACCTGCTAGGAAGAGCCTCTGACCTAGTTCCATAAGGCAAACCCACCCCAGACCTCTAGCTTCAGCCACCAGGGAGGTAGTAGCAGCCCTGGGGCCATTTCCCTCTCCTCAGGCAGCAAACCTCAGGCCTCTTGGGGGAGGAGTAGGCAGGATGTGACAAGGCAGAGCCCCACTCTACTTGAACAGTTCTGCTGGTAAAGCTGGAGAGAACTAAAGAAACAGCTGTACGTATCGTCCACTTCCCTGATTTGTTTAGTATATAAGCTTAGTCAGGCAGCCTCCTTACCTGCCTTTTTTCCAAAGTCATCTTTGCTGGAGGGTAGTAGATAGAACCCTCTCTGCTTGCCTCTCTGGTGTGCATTAGATGGAACTGGGGGAAAGGCATTATCCTTAAAGCTTTACCTTACTTGACTTCACTATAAAAAGTGATTATCCTCTGGTCCCTTTAGGCTGTCTCTCCATTTCTTGCAGCTTTGTTCTTAACTAGTTCCTTCCAGGATCTATTCTTTCTCAAAAGAGTTTGAATCTAGCTTTGCTTTGGAGACTCCAGTGGGTACTGCTCCTGCTGTTCTACTTCCTCCTGCCAAGTCTGAGTCAGTTTTGGTCCCCAACCCTCTCAGCCAATTTGGCCCCTAAAAGCTTTGTGGTTCAAGCTGTTAGTCTGGCAGATCCAGGGGTGATCCCTTGCTCCAGAGAGGGAAGCTTTTGGAGCAGGCAGGATGTCCACCGCTGCTTTCAGCTGCCTCCTTGCTTATCCCCCTTGCTGGCCTCGTTGGGCAAATCTGCCTCTGCAGGATTGTATATTTAAAGCTTTGGCCTGTGTTACTTTTTCTGATGCTCATGTCTATTTCTCTTTGAATCCAGTTTGGAGGAAGAATTGAATTGTATGAGTAAGCATGTTGGACTTAACTGTTCAAGATTCTGAGACTTAGCGAAGCAAATGTGGACAGTAACACCACTCTATGGCTATAAGGTCTGTCTCTTGGATTTTCAAATGGTGTTTTGACTTTTAGGGCTGGCCCCGAGAAGGATGGGGCCAAAGCAAAGCAAAGACCTCTTCTCTCTGTTTTTCTCTCTCACCTACCTTAACTTACAGGAGGCTAGATCATCCCTAGTATATGTTAGAAAACATAAGTTAATGATACATACATTTAAAAAATGTTTTTAGTTAAATTTAAATTTTTTAAGCTTGATTCATTGAGGTAGTTAAGTGTAAATATTATTGACTAAAACTACCTGAATAGTTAAGCTATGCTGGTGTGAAGAAGAGGCTAAAATGCTGTCTCAGGAGCTTTCCTGAGAGATAAAAGCTCCTTCTGGACACGTTGTATAAAAAAATAATTATTTTATAACTAATATGACATAGATGTAACTGATCTCCCTCCCTCTTTTGTGACTGAAGTTGAATGTTCTGTGTCAGGAGACTGCTCATCATCATGCCCAAGGAGAGCTCTAATACTTGCCTGTCTGTGGAGATGAGAAGGGAGCCTGAACCTCAAGTCCCAAATACCTGTTAGGATTGGAGGGGTGGGATGGGGCACAGGTCTAGAAATCAAGCTTTTACTTATACCTTATGTAAGGTAGACTCTCTTAGTTTTTAGTACTCTGAGCAAGCTTACCTCATGTTCACAGTCAGAACAGTTGGTCCAGGAGTCCCATGAGCCCCTTGAAGAAGGTGGTCCTGACATGGCCTGTGTGTGTGTGTGTGTGTGCGCGCGCGCACATGTGTGTGTGTGTCTGTGTGTGTGTGTGTGTGTGTGTGTGTGTGTGTGTGTGTATTAGTGCATGTACGTGTACTGGACAGGAACAGGAAGCTGGGACTTTCCTTTACAAATAAAGACTTAATTCCTGTGAGTCTAGAATTTTTAGTAAATGTGAGATTTTTCTCATGCCATTAAAAATTTGAAAAAAAAATTACCCTCTGTTATAAAATAATTTATATCTGAACCCAGCTCCATCTCTGTTTTTGATGAGATTATCGAAACCTCCTTCCAAAACACACAATAACAGTCTAACACTAGAAGCAGTACCTTCATCTTCAAGCATAAAAATTATTTACTTCTCCCTCTACTGTTCTCCTCTTTTGACTCAGCAATTATGAGTCATAGAAAAACCAACCCCCAAAATAACACATTGTTAAGAAACGAAAGATTCAACAGAACCAGTTAGACATTATCCAGATGTTGGAGTTATCAAAGAGGTAAATTAAAATAACTATGTTTAATATGTTAAAAGTTCTAGTAGAAAAAAATTTATAACATGAAGATACAACATTTCAGCATAAAAATGGAACTATAAAAATGAAATAGAAGTGCTCAGTAAAAGAAAGAACAAATATTGTCACTGCATTAGTTTTCTACTGCTACCTAACAAATTACCACAAATTTATTGATTTAAAATAACAGCCATGTATTATCTCACAATGTCTATGGATCAGTTGTCAACACAGTATTGGTGGGTCATCTGCTTGGGATCTCTCAGGCTGTAGTGAAGATGTCAACTGGACTGCATTCTCATCAGCGAATCAACTGGGAAAAGATCTGCTTCTAAGATTTTGTTGCTTGTTTGCAGAATACATTTAGTTACAGCTGTAGAACCCTTGGTGGCTTGCTTCATTTGGGGCAGTAAGAAAAAGTGTTTCTCACCTCACGGAGGGATCCAGCCCCTCATTTGAAGATTTTCTGCTGATTGATTGAGGTTCACCCATAACAATCTCCCTTTAGATTAACTCAAGAACAACTAATTTCAGATCTTAATTATGTCTGCCCAAACTTTTGACCTTTTTCTATAATTTGATGGCTACAAGAAGTGTTCTATCTGTGCTCAAAGGAAGGAAATTATAGAAAGATGTGACTCATTAGGTTTCACCTTAGGGTATATCTAACATAGTGAGCACCCTAGATCATGGTGATTCTTCAGGCCTTTACCATATAGAAGACACATTCACCTCATCCCAAGGACCCCAGAAGTCTTATCCCATTACAGAATCTGCTCTAAGTTCAAAATCTCATCATCTAAGTCAGGTCCAGGTTTAGATGATACTCCTAAATTTAATCCATTAAATACAACTCTTGGGACACAATATCTCACCATCTTTTGACTTATGAAATTAAAGTTATATACCTCCAACCTACCTAACATACAGTGGTGGGGCAGGAATAGATTAACTGTTGTAGGTCTTTTGATTCAAAAAGAAGAAAAAAGGTGGTTAAACAAAGTCATTGGTCCAAAGCAGTTCTAAAATCCAGCCAGACAAACTCCAGCCATATCTTCTTGATTTGGTCTCAAGGTCTGGCAATACTACTCTGTAGCTTTCTTCTCTACCCTCTGGGCTATTTGTTTCCATCTTTAAGTTATTTTTTATTTATCAAAGAAGATTGACACATGTATATCTGATTAGTTTTCTCAGACTGATTTCTTGCCAGTTGAATGTTGAAGGTCTAACAATAGCTTCTTTTCATTTGGTATACTTTCTGATACATAAAGCTTTCCTGAGAACTTGCACATTTTATCCCTACCTCTGCTATATCTTATAATCTTAGAAGAAGCTAAATTTATTTGAAGATGATACTGATGGAGGCATATTCTTAATAAAGTCTTCCATCCAGTAGAAGTACCCTAGAATTTTACATTTATTTTCTATTTACTTAGGTTTGAGTATGTTATCCTAAAAGACATTAATAGATGAACAAAAGAAGACATGAATAAAAGCCCCAATATTAGCATTTAATTTTGTATTTTACAATTTAATTTAGTAAGAACATGTCAAATTTTAGAGTGTGTAAGGACTGCTTTAGCATTTTTATACATAATGCCCTGTCTATAATTCCTTATGAATGAAGTATTTTTCCAAATTATATATTCTTTAACTTAGGCCTTATATGGTATCTTCAGAACCTAACATATATATATATATGTACCTAACATATATATATATGTACCTAACATATATATATATGTTACATATATTATTAGTGTAAATATATACATGCATATATATGTACATACACACACACACTAATTTTAACAAACCAAACTATCCAGTTTTCAAGACCATGTATGTTAAATACGAATAGGGAAGTTCATAATGGGACGTCACACTGACAGCAATGAAAAATAACAGCTGACAGACTTATAGCAGAGAGAGAATGACAAATAACACCCTTAAAAACTCACAAAGCTAAGAGGTTGAGAAAATTTAGCATAGGGAGCTAAACGGGGTTCTGAGGATGTATTATATCAAAAAAGGATGTAAAATTGACATTCTCGATGGTTACATGAAATCATTCAGATAACTTAAAATCTATTTTAAATATTATTGTTAGAGCCCTTGCCTATTTTTCATCCTGAGTCAATTATTGCAAATGATCACCACTTATAATAAAAAAAAAAAAGTGAAGTGTCACTGTATTAAAGGACTCGTTCATGATATGATGCATTTCATTAAACAATAATATTGAGAGTATGCATTCAATAGGGTTCCTTTGCATTAACCCCTATAGAGGAGTCTCATCAATTTGTTAGGGTTATTTAGGCAAATTCTCTAATACAAGGAAGGGGTCTACAGCACATGCAGCTCATGAATTTCATATTTATTATTTCTATAATTAGATAAATTAGAGGGTTGATAAATCTACAAATGTATTATGTCACATTTTAGTTATTATAGTCACAAATTTTCTTTAAAAAATAAATTATGGTTTGGTAAATGTTATTAAACATTATTTTAAAAAATAAACAATATTTACATTCAGCAGGTGAAATATACTTTCAGCCAATTCCATAAATGGTGGTCATACTATTCAAAATCTGATATTGTAAGTAAGTGTCTTTAATGACTAAGACCTTAACTGGTATTGTTGTAAGTTACTCTTTCCATTTAATTACAAGTTTCAGATGGATATTAGTACATGTTCTTGAGCAGATACACAAATTCTCTAATTCTCTAATACAAGGAAGGGGTCTACCACACATGCAGCTCATGAATTTTATTATTATTTTTTTATTATTTTATTTATTTATTTTTTAAAATAAATATTTGGTTTATATCTTGGAGGAGATATGTTGACTATCTACCAAAACAAAGATATATCAGCATTCTTAGCTATTGCTAAAATATTGTAATTATGAGCTTTGATCATTTATTTCTTAAGCAGATATAAATTTGTCAGCCTACAGTAAAGATATTTATACCTCAGACACTTCTCTATTTAATATACCTTTTAAAACATAATCTATTGTAAGAAGGTCTCTCTTATTCTTTTATGATGGATCAAATTATATATTTCAAACCAACATAATTGCATTATCTTTAGTACTACTAAAGAACATTAGTAGCTATTTAGAGCATATCTATTCTAAAAAAAAAAAAAAAAAAAAAAAAAAAAAAGACCCAAGAAGGTAAGAGATGTAAGATCATTGTATAAGAGGTGGAATTATTAGCAACTAGCACATTAGTCCTGATTTGCTCAAGCCCTAATATCAAATTGAAACCATTTTATTTCCTGGGGAGACACTGTAAAAGAATTCACAAGAGCAATTAATGGTTTAATAATAGAAACAAACTATGCATAAACTGAAAAGCACGTTCACTCTAAAGGTGACACGACTAGAACATAAAAAAATTGGGGCCCGTGACTTGGAATAGAAGAATAAGGAGCAAGAAATATGGTAAATATCTATTTTTTCTTTTACTTTTATCCATACCATTATTAGAATGACATGCTAAATATAATTAGCCTATGCAGATGCGTAAGGTAGAATTAAAATTGCATTGTTACAACTCAAATTCACGTACGAGCTATCTACAAGACGTAAGAGATGATGCAAGGAATATTTTTAAACTTTTAAATGTATTTAACTATTATGTTTCTATCAGGTTAAATCTCTTAAAAAACTCTGTATTTGGTTTAATACTCTTTAGCTTCTATAGCAATTTGTTGGCATGGCTACTATCATATACATAATATGCATTTGAATCAATGGACTACATTATAAAGCAAGTCCATTTTATGCATGCACTACAGCAATAAAATTAAGGAGAATGTTTATTATGTTATTTTATGACTTTCATAAAGTGACCCATATGCTACATATTTTTAGAGAATTCAGTGCCAGGAGAATTTGTCTCTACAAGAAAAAAATCATAGAAAACACAGTTAAAACATTAAAACATTTTTTATATAACACAAGAACTAAACATCTTTTCATTTTCGTTTTTATTAATGTCTTGGCTTCTAGAAAGCTAACCACAAAATAAAGCTTCTAACTTGATTAGTTTTTACCAAATTTTGTGTTAAGTAAATTAATTACATAATCATGACACTGTGTTTTGTATTTAGTAAATATACACATACATTCATGTATCTTATGTTTTCACTTAATATTTTATATGCCAGAGAAACTTGATTTATAAAGATATAATCTGTATTTTAATGAAAATATGGGTCTTTTTTACAAACAACAAAATATTTATTAGCTGTTAAAGCTATGTTTTATGTTCTCAGGTTTTACATTGCCTTGATAGCTTATACGATAATACATAAGTATTCCCTAATAGGCTTCTTTTAACTTCTTGTCAGTTCATCTTTATTTTAATATTTTCTTGCTTCTAGAAATACAATTTGAAGATATTTATTGTATATTTAAATATTTTAAGCATATTTTAAGAATGTATTTACTTAATACATTTAAAAATAAAGAATATTTAATAACTTATTGATTTTTAAATATTATGGTTTATTTTATATCTCACATGATATTTAAAAATGTACATGTTGTTATTGACCAAAAAACATTTTTCTATGTGTTTATTTAGATAAGTTGGAGGCAAATTTGTTTAATTTTAATGAAAGTTGTAAGAGACAACTATCCAAACTTGTGTACATGCACACACACAGAGTTTGATTTTTCAGAAAATAGCACAATTATTACATCTTAAATAAAGAAACTTCACCTACCATAAACAAATATATTCTACTGCTAAATTTTTAAAAAATCATTTGATTGAAACCTGTTACTCAATTTTATAGGAAGCAGTTTGATAACAGAAATTTCAGATGGCTCAATCTAATCCAAAATCTTTACACAGATGTTTTATCAGTTCTGTAGTTGTCATTCTTGCTGATAAAGGTTACATACTTGGGAAATTAAAATAAAAGTTCCTAGTTAGTCTGAAATATTAAAGAGCTCAACTGTAATCAAGAAAGAATGCACTTAAGTATTTCATCTTAAATAATGCCTTTATTCCACCTAGGTATTTTCTTTGTTCATACCCCTCCTGTGGCCATGAGAATATAAATAGTTCCTAAATTTCTGTGTTTTATATATTTGAGAATATTTCACACAACACTCATAACACTTGGCTATTTTAGCAAAAATATTATTATCATTGTAGGTTTTTGGTAAAATACAATTACAACAAATTCAAAATTGAGATTTGTCAAAGAAATTGAAGACTAATTTTTGATTTGTAGTAATCATTTCCAAATCTACCAAGAAATTGATCTATATCAAGTAAAATTTCCAAAATTACATGGCATTCTTCGACATATGCCACTATATTTTGATGAGGATGATGAAGGAAATGGAACAATGCTAGAATTCATCCATTCACGAATCAGTCATCAACGCCATGACAGTTTTTAATCTTTCTATTACAAACAGGAGGTAACTGGACACTATTTTCAAAATAAAGAGGCTTTTGTTTTTTGTTTAGGTGCCACAACTCAAAGGTTTAGGGCAAGAGTGGATTATTCTAATCATTTAACAAGAATCTATTATTCAACTCTGTGACCTATAAATTTGTTTCATACCCAGAGTCTACACTGAGAGCTCCCAAATGCTAAACACTCTCTCTTATGTTTGCAAGAATTCCCAGCTTCATAATCTCATATTATCATTATACATCTTCATTTTAATTAAGTGATGCAAAGTCTGTACAAGTTTTTAGAAGCTATAAAAAAAAATGATAGATCGCTATTTTTTTTTTCTACTTGTATTATCTTGGAAAAGACACTCCCATATTTTTCATTGAGGCCCAAAGTGAATTAACATATAATACATTTTAACAGGTATTTTAATAAGCTTCAGTATTACTATGACAACATTTTTATATTGTTGTTAAAAACAGACTATGAATGTATTTCCAATTATATAGGTATACATATATATGAAATATCTATATATTTGAAAAATTGCTGTATCAAGCAACAGTTTTCTCCATCTGGATTTTTGTAAAACACTATTTATTTTGGTTACATGGAATCATTACAGTGCTTTTGCTCTGGAATTTGAGGAGTGTGCTCCTCTGTGTTTAGGAAAGTGATCCCCCAAAATGAAACTCCCTCCTTTGTTCAGAATCTTTATCAAAGCAAAGTCATCCTAATTGCAGGTTTTTGCTTTTATGTGACCTTAATTTCTTCCGATTTCAAGTCCAACTTACTCTAACCTGTCACAAAACTATTTCAAAGTGAAAAAATTTTTAGTTGCTCTTTAGACTCTCTCTGCTCTCTTCTACGTGGCACCTCTGATGGGAAAGGTGCCTACCGTGATATGAGAATGCAAATGAGAAAACTGCCACACCCTGAAATTGTGCTTGGTGTGACTGTTTTGGATCTTTTGAGTACAGTATGGTGGTGATAAATGCTGTTGACACATAGTAGCAGAAGTGGGTCCAATTAAAATATTTCTGTCCTTATTAAAGCCTTATCTTCAAACCTTTCAACTCCAAATTGCGGAAATTTACTATCCATCTTCAGAATTTCCTAAAATTATTTCTACAACATTTTATTACCATGTAGGCCATCTAGAATGCTAAGTGTACTCCCATCTGAGGGCATCTTCACTTAACATTCTCTCTGGCAAATCCATTCATCTGTTGTTTACAGTGGTTGCTCCCTCATTTTAGTCGTCTTATCAATGTAAAATGTTCTTACCTTATTTTATTTTTGTTCGTATCATCTAACGTTATTCAACAATTCTTATTTACATATGTAAATGTATGCTTATGTATGTATGTATACATATACATGTATGTGTGTGTGTGAGTGTATTCTTTCACTTCAAATAGAATGTAAAATTCATCCATGTAAGATTGTCTTTCAGTCTTCTTGGTCTTGTCCTTAATATAACAGGGCTGTTATAAATATTGTTTGAATAAATGAACTATAGAGTGAATGGATCTTTATCAAAGAATACTTCTCCAAAGTTATGAATTGTGGTTGGCACCATATTGAATTTAAAAAATGATATAGATTGTTCTATCATGCTTATTTTTGTAAACTCCTCAGGTCATTTCTGTTTGGTTGTTCTACTAGCACTTTTCTAAAAGTCTTATATAAAAAGTGTTAACGACACTTCTGTAACTTATATGTGATTAAATAAACCTCATATATTTTAGTAGATTTAATTTACATAATATATTGTGTATAAGTGTTCAAATATTTTTAGACTATGAAGCCATATACATATGGTCTTCCTGCTCAAAGCTTAGTCTTAATCTTCTTGTTCTCTGTGTGTGTGTTTCATAATTATAAGTATATTATATATACATCTCTCTCTCTCTCTCTCTCTCTATATATATATATGTGTATACGTGTACACACATATATATATACACATACATATAAACATATGTGGAAAAAAAGTTATGCTTATTGTTGAGGATAATAGGAGTATCATCACTGTTTATCCAGGATGCAAGTTATATTTAATCATAATATCATTTCCCTGATTATATTTCTACTAAAGCTACCTCACTGTTTTGTTGCCTAAGAAATTCCCATGGCTTAAACTGAGATAATTATTAAAAAAGAATATTAAATTCTTATCAGTCTAGTTTTTATAGTCTTTTTTAACCAAAAAGCAAAAATATTAAATTATTATTGTATATTATAGAAGTTTTAATAACAAGAAATATAAACAAATGTGAAACGTTTGAATAATATTTAACATTCAATAAATATAAAATAAATAGAAAGAAATAGGCAAGACTTGATCATAAATAGAGCCTGCAAACTATTAAAGTATGTTTTATGATCAAATCACCTGCCACTTAAAGGTGAAAAAAGTCAATTATTTTTATCTTAAAAGTGATTCTTTTGCTCATACTATTTTATTTTTGTGGGTATTTTAATTTTTGCTCTGCATTGGCTTCATAGAACATAATTAGGGTAGGACTGGCCTGACCCAAGTTCTTTGTTAAGTTCCTGGGGTTAGATGTGAGTTTTGGAGGGAATGAGAGGGAGTAGATTCAGGTAAGGGTTAGCTCAAGACATGTTTCTTGAACCAGAAATCAACCTTAGAGTTATAGGAATAAAGAACCTAAACTGCATAGAGATCAGATAAAAAGAATATTGGTCTAGATGGAAAAAACGGATTACCCTGAGAGACTTGCATGAATCCTGCTTCTGGATGTGCACCTTGATTTCAGGATTTAGGACAGAGTGCACAGGTGGCATTTTCTTGTACAGCATTTTTTTTTTCAATTTTAAGTCATTTTTCACTGTATACTATGACTTTTATCAACCTCATCTGAAATAGTTCTAAATGTAAATGCAAATGTTATTTGATTAACTCACTGCGTTAACTACTGTTATCAATTATTATAATTACTATTGAAACAGTAAAATAAGAGAAGAATAATAGCACACACTATGCTTCCTATAGTGATATTCACTATGCTGAGTGTTTTATATTTACTTCAAATTTTTTATTCTCACAGTAATCATATTCACAAGGTAAATTATTTCACTTTTATAGACAGAGAACATGTGATTTAGTTTAATACCAGACTAGTAAGAGATGGTGCTGTATTCACATTCATGGTTATAATACTTGGAGGCAGAAAATTTCACAAACACCTTGTAGTTCTTTAAACAATAGATTTTATTTCAATCAAATACATATTCTAATAAATCAATGGTTCAATTTTACAGTACAAACTTGCTCAAACAATAGTATAATCTTAAAATTAGCCTCAATTCTTTTAATGTGCTCTATTTATGAACTACTGTATTCCCAGAGTATTTCTTTAAATTGTTTTCATGCTCTTAAATGAAATTTTACATAGTTTTGTATATACAGTTCATCTTAATGCTTTATTTTTTTCCTTTTACTTGTTTTAAATTCTCTTTAACTTTCCTGTCTTACTCCCAAAACTAAATATATTTTAGCTTAATATCTAGTTTTAGCCATCAATAGTTGATATTGAGCTATTTCCAAACCTCTCTGTATCTCTCTGTATCTCCTTAGAAATACTGAGAGATCAATTCATCTTTTTACAAATAACCATCATCTTGTTTTCTAACAGTTACAATTTAATAGATATTTCTCCTCTATGACTCAGGACTCCTCTCCTTATTTTCTTCAAACAATGTTGTCAGCTCTTACAGAAACCATTTCATCCTGCAGGTGCAAAAAGAAATGAGTAGAATATGGATTCATACCAGCAGATGCTGTTGAAATCACTCCTTTGGTTGTCTCTATTGGCAATTCTAATTCTTAAAATAATACTTTGTTTAACCTTACTTCTGCCTTTCTAGAGCATCCCTGAAGCTGACACAATGATTCAGACTAATGATACTTAGGCCCTTTCTCACTCTTTCAAGAGGTAAAGTTGTTTTAATGCCCCTTTTAGGTGTAGAATAAAATAGAAAAGAGTCAATTGTCAACACAACTAAACAAAAGGAAATAGTGTATCTGAGCCATCAAATGGTTCACAGGTAAAATGTAGAAAACAATAATTATATAATTCTTTTAAAACATGTCTTCTGAGTTTTTAATATTGTTGTATTGAGGCAAGACCCTGATAAAACCAACACAAAGAAAGTAAGATTCACTTCATGTGCCGTAGTCCATAGGTATGGCACACATTTCAGCATTGTCTCTCCATCACCATCCTCTGACATGCTGAAGATTAGTAACATTAAAATCGGGGCACTTTTCCTTTTTCATGTATGTGAACCAATGCCCAAGGATGTGCTTTTCAAGGTGATCATTTTGCTTTGCTTAAAATCATTTGGAAGCTTTTGTTATTATTACTTTAAATTGAAATAAAATCGACACATAGCATATTAGTTTCAGGTGTACAGCATATTAATTCAATATTTGGATACACTGTAAAGTGACCACCAAAATAAATCTAGTTATCCTTTGTCACCATAGACAGTTACAATTTCTTTTTCTTCCTTGTGATGGAACTTTTAAGATTTACTCTCTTGGCAACCTTCAAATATGCAATACAATATTAATGCCTATGGCTACCATGTTCTGCATTACATCCCCAGGATTTATTTATCTTACACAGTCATGTGCCACATAACAATGTTTCAGTCAATGAGGAACTGCATATATAATGGGGTACCCCAAGATTATCATAAATATGAAAAAATTATGTCACCTAATGATGTCATAGCCTTCCTAGAATAGTAGCACAATGCACTGCTCATGTATTTTTGGTGATGCTGGTGTGAACAAACCTACTGTGCTGCCAGTCATATAAAAGTATAGCATGTATGATTGTGTACACTACATAATAATAATAAATGACTGTTACTATTTTATGTATTTACTATACTATTCACCACTATTTTAGAGTGTATTCTTTTACTTATTAAAAAAAAAGTTTGCTGTAAAACAGTATGCCATGTTATACCAGCTGCGGCCTCATAGAGTTCATATTTACTAGTCTCTTGACTGCATCATTTTCTCTTGTGCTCAGTTTAATCTTATGTTGTTTAGTACATCAGCCTGCTATACAGGTTGTAGCCTGGGGCAATAACCTACACCATATAATCTAGGTGTATAGTAGGTTATACCATCTAGGTTTGAGTTAGTATACTCTGTGACATTCACACAATGATGAAATCACCTAACACATTTCTCAGAACTTATCCGTGCCGTGATGTAGCAGTGCAAGATGGTATCAGCAAGTTCGTACCTCTTGACCACCTTCACCCATTTCGCTCATGCCCCAGCTTCCTTCCCTTCTGGGAACCACCGGTCTATTATCTGTACCCGTGAGATTTGTTTTCTTTGTTTTGTTATTATGTCCTTGACCATATTAACATGATACAAAGGGTGTGATATGTAAGCCAAAAATAAGTAATTTACTCCCCCAGTGGGCAAAGTGGTTATTATAGAATATCAGCAAGCAGTCTTTAATTCCAGATGATGACTTATTTAACATATATGCCTTCTGTTGCCTTTATTATATATATTAACAAGTTGCATATTTTAAATGATTGAAATAATAGCATAAATCCAGTGCCTTACTTCTAATATAGTATACTGTTTATTATATCTTATGTGCGTTTTTTTCTGATTTTTAAAAAACTAAAATAAATTATTTTTCATGAACTCCAATATGGACTGTCATAGTATAAATAAAAATATTTTAACTGCACTTTAAAAAAAGAGTTCAGAACACAATGAATACATTATTTTCACTAGAAATAACCCATTGTTATTGATACTATTGAAAGTAATGAGAATTACAGACATTATACCAAGAAAAAAATATCTAAATACTACACACACATATATATCTTCAGAATAATCACCTCTGGGATTACTGATGTTCACTTTATTTTTCCTTGCATATTACATTTATGATATACATAAAATTATAAATTTGCTCAATATTAAATAAAAAGTAAAAAACAAAGAGAGGTTCTAAAATCTTACCCCAAAAGAAAAAGCATTATAACTTTAATAGAATACATTTTTGTTTAATGAGGTTAATAAACAAAAACTTTCAGCTGCCTAATTATGATATATATTATTAAAATTATCTGGTTACTTTTCTACTGCTCCTCCCAGAAACACTGGAAAGGAAGAGGAAAAAATAAATTTGTACTTCAGAACTACTGTGTTACAGTCTAAGTTCTTTATATACTCTCAACATATCACTGAAAGCGTCATGAATGAAAAATCATATTTATTAAAAAATCTTTTTTGTTGACTGAACCACTTTTTCCCACTTTCCATCATTAACCACTGAGAATATTGCCTTTACCTGTATAAAGCTATTACCTCCACTAATTGTATTCTATACTATTTCAATACACACTCTGTTTCCAAACCTGAAATTGTTTCCAAAGTTTTGGACCATTTTCTAGTTCTTAATCTACATTTTGTCTTCATTTTATTACTCTGACATTTTAAGTTTTGTATGGATGGATTATAAAATATGTCGATATTTAGGAATGTGAGTTATCATTGATATAATAGAATGCTTGTGACTTATTCATATTTTTTTCAGCCTATAACTTTTTTTTTTCTGCTGGCTAAAATTTTTATTAATTCAAATGGAAATCATGAAATATGCTATTAGGCATGTAAAAACAATAATCTAATTATTTTGCACCTTTATGCCATGCTGTGTAATTTATATCAATATCTTTTTGATAAAGTTTTCTTTCTTTCTTTAAATGTTATCTTTAAATATATATTATCCCTGTTATGTGGTTTTAAAAAATGATTCTTTACAAGCACAACTATAATATGTTTAAAAAATGAAATATATTACCACTTGAAAAATTATTTTGAAACAAGTCAGATTATAAATGAATACATTAAAATTAACATATGTGAATATATACTCAATTATGCATACAACAAATAAAAGCTTTAACTTCAGTTTAACAACTTCTTATGATAATACTTCTTAGGTGTTCATTTTTTATCAACTTTATTAAAAGGCTTGACACAATCAATCACACTCAACCATGATCAAAAGAAGAACAACACCTAGATGCCTTAAAAATTGGGGGAATATTTTAATATTCAGCTACCCACAATATTAAGTATTTTTAATATTAGCATTTCTTCTACAAAATGAGTTTTCCTAAGAGAATTTAGAAGTTTAAAAAAGCAACCAATTAAAGAACATCTTTGCAATTGCTTAGTCTGATAGTGGTAAGACTAAAATTTCAGTCTTGGATTAGCCAAAATTGTGATTCTTGTTGCAGGCAGATAAAGAAGCTATTACTCTCTGAAGATAACTGCTTTGGCTGAACGGTTTTGCTCTTTGTTTATCATAACAATGGGTGATAAGGCTAATAAGAAGTTGTGCACTGCTAATGGTTGTGATAAGAAAAGACAGGACATTACTCTTGAGAAAATCTAGATATAATCAAATTCTGGATTGGCTCATCCTTGCTGGGTAAACTCTCCACTTTAAGCACAACAAAAGAACAAAAGAAAAAGACATCTTGAATACAGAATATATTTAGAGAAAATAAAGGAGTCTGAAAATCTCTAGTTCTCCATCTATTTTTCTACATTTTGAACCATTATTTTCAAAATATGAGTTTGAGAATTTACCTTTTTCTTACGAACATGATGACAAACATTTATTGAGTATCTTCTATTTATGTGAAAATACAAAGGACTTCACCTAAAAGGATAGATATTAGAAATTGTAGAGAAATAAAATGTTATTTGGAAGATATTCTAGCAATGTAAATAAAGGGCTGGTTGAGTGTGAAGAATTACCATTCATCTTTAAAAAGGAGATGACATTTGAATTGACATTGAAGACTAAGTAGGTTCACTAGGTAGGTAAGATAAGAATATTCCAGTAGAGGAAACAGAAAGGGCAAAGGCAGGTGAGAAAAAGATTGATGTGTGAGTGAATTACAAACTATGGGTTGCATGAGAGAAAGGCTGAAAATGGGGTCAGAAATGATAATTCTAACAGATCTCATTGAACTCCAGTGGATGGTGGGAAATTGAGTCTCTGTCCCAGAATTTGATATCCTGTATTCTAAAGACAATCTGCATCAGAGCCTCCCTGAGAGACTTGTTGAATTTTCAGAATCCAAGGTATGCCAGAGTTTTACTAAATCATAAGCTCTCTGGATGTGGTACAGGAATCTCCACTTTAATAAACACCTTGATCTCATGTCCGATAAACTATGAGCTCAATTTCCTATTGATGAAATGCAACGTGAAATGTGCATATCCCACATATGCCCAAGATGATACAATGTGACACAATAGTGAATGAGAATAATGTAATAAAATTTTTATTATTGTTTATTGAGAAAAGGGAGGGGGAGGAAGGAAGGGAGGGAAGGAGAAAAAGGGAGAGAGAGAGAGAGAGAATACAATTAATAGGTGTGTCTAAGTGCAGATAGTTGCTGTATCCTTCATTTGGCCCATATATCATGATATAGTGTCTAAAACATCATCAGAGGAGATTGTGCTCCCATTTGCTTTCAGTGTGTTAGAACGGCATTTTAGATATGTTGGCTTAAACCGCTTCCTTCCTTCCTTCCTTCCTTCCTTCCTTCCTTCCTTCCTTCCTTCCTTCCTTCCTTCCTTCCTTCCTTCCTTCCTTCCTCCTTCCTTCCTTCCTTCCTTCTCTCTCTCTCTCTCTCTCTCTCTCTCTCTCTCTCTTCCTCCCTCCCTCCCTCCCTTTCTGTCTGTCTGTCTCTCTCTCTCTCTCTCTTCCTCCCTCCCTCCCTCCCTTTCTGTCTGTCTGTCTGTCTTTCTGTCTCAGTTTAACAAAGCTTGCATTCAAGTCTGTGGTTAAGTGTGCCATTTGAAACACATATTCTGTGAGCTGTTTCATCTATGAAAACCACTGAAATAAGTATCAAGCAAATTGACTTTAGCATTCTTTCAAGATTCTAAAAAAGTAACTCTAAGAAGGTTCATATGTTTATACTATTAATACACATATAGAAACTAAAATGATGGAAATATGTCTTATTAAGTAAGAAGATATTTTGGGTTGACAGATCTTTCTTTTTGTAAAATAAATGTTGTAGTTAACAAAAATGACAGCATAGGAAAAAAACTTGAAGTCATAAAATTCTAAAGCACAAGTTATCTTGCTTAAGAATTTTAATATCTCCTATTGCTTGAGAGAGTGACTTTCGAACTTTTTTTAAATTATGGAACCCATCATGAATAGTTTTGAGCGCAAACCCAGTTATTGCTTTCATTTCTGTTCTATTCCAATGTACATTGTTCTATTATAAATGTTAAAAAATATTTTAAAAGTAGAAATAAAATAAATATAAATAAATCAATAGTTAAAAACAGTGCTGACACTACCAATTCTTTAAGTTTGTTTTAATTATTAAATAAACTTTACTTGTGAAAAATCAGGGTAATATAATAGAGTATATGGCAAACACATATTAAAGGTTGCATGTATCATTGCTGCTAATGGTGTTGAAGTTCTTACTGGCTTAAATGTCCCTTTGTTGTAGTTGCATGACCCAACAAATTTTATTTTTCACTTTCAGCATTTCTTAAGCCCGGCTTCTGATCTGTGAACAAGTAAGTGCTATTACAAATAATTTTATACTTTAAATAGTGTATTTAATGTGGAGGATAGTTATACTCTAAATGGATATATTTTTAGTGTAAGTCAATGGTACAGAGGAATAAGTATAAGATTGCTCTAGATATTCTGTTTATTTTGTTGTCATATACTTTTTATCAGAATAAAGTTTTCCATACCTCAGCACTTCATTTCAAAATATAAAAGAAAGTTCTGATTCTGTCAGGTTCACTGTATGTGAATTCAGAGCTTAAAGCCACAAACTAGTTCAAGCTGCACTTGTCATTTTCCTTGTATTTAATGAAAAGTTATGTTGTGTTCGCTTTTTTCCAAGGTTGTATTTAATGTCACTAGTAGTAATTTTTTTTCTTTCAAAAAGTGCAGAGATAGCTTTATCTTCCTTTGATAGTATTAAAACTTGTCTTTAATAGACACTAAAAAGTAGCGTTGAGACAAACATACTTTTTACAATAAACTTGCGCGTGTATTGACATATTTGTCTAATATACTGGGTAGGTATGCAGTATAATTTCTCAGTGTATTTTTTCATATCATTTCTAAATTCACGTGTGTATATTCTATGGAAACATTAAGATAACGTTGTTTATATTTTATAGTAATATATAGATGTATATAAAAGTATATTCAGATATCGTTTCCAAGCCCTTCACTTCTAAAAATAGCAATCAATAAATAAAAAATAAGCAAAACAATTCATTCGCAGTTCCCTACTACAGAAACAACTCTTGCTAATATTTTTTTTAAATTTACATTTTACATTTTATTTTATTACAAAATAATAAACATGGTGATAGTCATTCATAAATTTCATAGTATATATGTTATTTAAAAATTATATTGAGTTTATGTCAAAATGTCACTGAAAATTTTCTATTGACAATAATTTAAAATGGCATTCCATAATCTGTTACATGTGTGTTTTGCTCAGACCAAACACCTTGGAGTCATCTATTAGTTCTTTCTTGTTTCTACCCCATAGCCAAATTCTCGGCAAATTCTGTTTTGTGTAATCCTTAAAATATACCGAGAATCACAACACTTCAACCCTGTTTATTTTAAATAAAATTAAATTCTATATCAGACAAGCTTACCACCTCACTCAAAACCAAGTGTTTTCACATTATACATATATTGTACGAATTTATACAAATCAGTAGAAAATGACTCATAAGTAGTATCAAAGAATTTGTTATTAATTCAGCATATGTAAAATATTAAAAGCCTTTCACAACAGCCACTAAAAATTTAAATTAATTAATGATCTAATTGTAATAGTATAAAAACATGCTTTTATCTGGTAAAAGATTAATATCCAAAATACATAAAGAACTCATACAACTCAATAACAACAACAACAAAAACATAAAATGGGTAGAAGACCTCAACAGATATTTCTCCAAAGAGGAAACACAGATGGCCGATAGAAATAAAAAGATGATCAATGTCACTAATTATGAGAGAAATGCAAATTAAAACCACAATGAGATATTACCTCACACCTGTCAGAATGGCTATCATCAATAAATCAAAGAACAAGTATTGACGAAGATTCAGAGAAAAGGAAACTCTCATACACTGTTGGTAGGATTGAGAATTGATGCCGACAGCATGGAGAACAGTCTGGAGGTTTCTCAAAAAGTTAAAAATGGATATACCTTTTGACCCAGCAATTGAACTTCTGGGTATTTATCCAAAGAGAACCAAAACAATAGTTCATAAAGATCTAACCACCCTTATGTTCATGGCAGTACAATTTATAATAGCCAAGATATAGATGCAACCTAAGTGCTAATCTACAGATGATTGGATAAAGAAGTTATGGTTCATATATACATAGAATATTACTCAGCCATTTAAAAAATGAAATGGTACCATTTACAATGACTTGGATGGACCTAGAGGTTATTATGCTTACTATAATAAGTCAGACAGTGGAAGATACACATCATATGATTTCACTTTTTGCAAAATCTAAGAAACAAAAAGAACAAACTAATCAAAAACAGACTCAAAAATATAGAGGACAATTTGACAACAGTCATAGGGTAAGAGATTGAGGGGCTGGGAGAATGGGGCGAAGGGTTAAAAAAGTACAAATTATTGATAGACGGTCATGAAATAAAATGGGTGATTTGTTCTTCTCCACAAAAATGAATGAATGAATGAATGAATGAATAAAAATACAAAAAGTAAAAAATATGGCATGCTATGTGGAAAATATTTTAAAATACATTTTTTCAGCAATAAGGAATAATCACAATCCCAAGGCAAATTAATAACAGACTTAGTGAATGAATGTTCCAGACAGTGATATGTTAATAGAAATGTTGATTAAAAGTTTTTCTTTGTCAACTCTCCCAAATTACATTTCAAATATAAGTAAAAATAGAAAAATAATTAGTACTGGTTCTATTTATAGGTGGTACAAAATAGTGAATGAAGAATATTAAATCAAGTATGAAACATGGCTCAGGAAAACAGTTCAGACAGATAGGTCTCCATAAGATTAAAAAATTACAGAGTTCAGAATTCAGTGTAGGGGGAAATAAAATACAGAGATAGAATCTGTATTAGAAATAATAAAACTAGAATAAACAGAATATAAAATCCATGAAAGACATTGAATACAGGTTTGAGGAAATCACACAAAAGGAAGATGAGAAGAACAAAGTTGTAACACTGATTGTATAAAAAACGAGGTATAAAAAGACAGACTATCCTGCATAAGAGTAATCCATGACCCTGAACACTTAAAATTGAAAAATATCCTGAAGAACACAAGAAGCAATCTTGGGAAGAAAAAACTGAAACTGCTGATGAGAAGGAAAAATATTATTCTAAGAGAATTTGTTTGAAAAAAAATTCCAAGTGAATTTACTAACTCAAGTTTATGGATATCATCTATAAGATGGACTCAAAGATTAAAAGGAACTCACATGTTAAATTGTAGTATTCAGTATTAGTTAATAGTCGTAAATGAAGATCCAGCTCCTGTTACTAATTTGACTACCCAAAATAACCTCTCTATCTGAACCCATTTTTTCTAATTTTTAAAGGGATTTAACAAAATAGAAATGTAATGTACCTTCTGAATGGTACATCAGATAATGGATATACAGCCTTAGAATTCTTGGCAGAAATTAAGCATTCTCTAAGGTGTTATACATAAACCTTGAACAGCTCTGAGAGTAAAGTATCCACGTTGCTTCAGGCTTTCTAGGAGAAAACATATAGATACACAGAATTCTCACAAAACAGTATGAATATAAACCAACAAACGCAGAAATGGAAAAGATACCAAAGGAATAGTGGTGAGTAGTAAATCTACCAAAATAAAATGAATCATTTTTAGCTATTGTGCTTAGGGTATCACAACATATAAATATTATAAAAGTTGGCACTGTACTGTTAATGATATAGCTATGGGAAATAGGAAGTCACAGTAGTAGATATTCAACTTTCTTTGTAATAAGGAGACACTAGATAATGCCAAATCATACTAAAAATCAAAAGTACTCCAACCGGTTAATATATTTCTCGATATTTTGCTAAATTTAAATAGATTTTAGAGACTATTATGTCTTATTATAAAAAAAATATTTATAGAAATTTATAGACATCTTTGCTTTGTATCTCTTTTCCTTTGAAAAATTCAAATGAAATTAATTTATTTTTTTTTAACTAATAAATATTTTATTGTATTTTGTAAAATATTATCTATGGACTTTATTATCTGCTATATATCTAATATGTACATTTACATACACATGTAAGAAAAGCTCAGATATTGTTAACAATGATTCTTTAAGGGTAAAAATAGTTTTCTATCCTTTTAAAAATTTTCTTGATTTCTTTTAAATGCGTTGTAAAGAAACAATGCCATTTCCTATATTATAGCTATGAGATCTATCTATGGTGCACTGCTATATATCCATTACATGAATATACCAAACTTTACTTACACATTATGCTATTGATGGATATTTGGGTTTTTAATTAAAATAATTTTCTCTGCAAAATGCTGCATAAAAACAGACAGAAGAATGCAATGCTCCATCAATGTCTATAGGTTGGCTGAGTCTCGGGCTCCCATGGATTAATCTCATCCAGGATTCAGTTTAGTTCTGATCCATGGGTGATTCAGGTACCAAGGCTGAAGAAATAGCTGATGTCTGGGAATTGTTTTTCTCGTTCTGGGAGGATAAAAGTCGAGATGAACTTGATGTGCTCACTATGCCTCTTATAAGCCTCAGCTTAGAACTATTATACTATCGACATGCCCATGTTACATTAGCAAAGCAAGTCATTTGGCCAAGTTGAAAGTTAATAGGAAGGGAATAGATACACAATTTATACCACTGGCAATTCCTTCAATGCCTTTTTACAAAAGAAATAGCTATGTAATTTTATATTTATAGGTAATAGGGAAAAGTTAGAAACAATGCTATACTTCTGGGTTATTTTCTAGCAAACTTTGATGGTGATAGTCAAACTTTAATTGTTATGAATAATGCTACTATGAACATTCTTGTACAGATCTTTTGATACAAAATGCAAATGTCTTTCAATATGTAAAAAAGTTTTCAGATAATGTTATAGAGAATTTCAGCAATAACTTATAATATCAGCTTTACAAAGATGTTATACCAATTTATAACCACAATTGGAGTTGCTCATATTTTGTTTAGAATATATTTGCTTAATGTTCATGAATAAGATCAGCTTATACTTTTTTCTTGTAAGGTAATTTTGTTCTAAACTGTTTTGTTTTAGTTAAGGTTATGTGGAGATCATTAAAAGAGTGGAGAAGCGATTCTCTACAAGAGTTTGTGTAGTGCTAGTCAAATTTTCAATCATTTATGTCGTCTTGTTACTCCATTATCTGGCTCATGTGTAGATCTGCATCTATTGTTTGTTGTTTCTTTTAAATTTGTTTTATGGTCCTTTGATAATTGCTCAATAAATGCTATATGTTATCTATAAAAAACATAAATGATTAGTATTTTATTTCCTCCAAAGAGGATTTGATTTATTTATGGTTAGCAGTGAGAGAATGTCCAAGCATCCTTGATTCTGTCAGGGTTGTCATCTTTCAAGGCTATTCTTAGATATGATAAACTAGGACTCATTGGAGAAATGATTGATTTGGGGGCTGAGGCAATGAAAAAGTGAGCCTAAAACAACTTGTGCCAGAAAGAAATGTAGTGCCTAAACGTATGATTTTATATTCCTCACAGATCAACTTTATAAAAATGATTATTCTCGTTAATGGAAACTGAGGGTCAAGTGCCTTCTCTAATGACTGATTTAATCCCTGGTCTGATTTAAAATTTAGCTTTTTTCTCCATCCATTTACTAATCCATTTATTCAACAAAATTTATTGAGTGTTTTTTGTATGCCAGGAATGACATTATATTTTAAAAATGTAGGTTAGGCTGCTCTAGCGATATTCAGAGGTAATTTGTTCATTTTGAAATTTCTTATAATGTATGACTGTGCAGGATTCTGTTTCTGGACAGGACACAAGCCATCCATAATATCAGGCTAGTAAAAAATATAGTTATATATTAGATGGAATGTTATGAGGTTATTTTGTCGAGTTTTTATTGTGTAGGAGGTTATTTTATTAAATACTATGTGCTATATCAAGGAAGTCTAACATGTTTGATGTGGATCTCAGTAAATTACCACACTGGAAGGCCACCAGCCTCACAGCCTGACCCTGAAGCAGGGGAGGGATGTCGCGACCCTGGGGCCAGGGTGGGGTGAATCCAGGTTCTGAATGACTGCCTGGGGCTGGAGCAGAGTTCCAGGCTCACAGTTCCTAGTCCACAGCCCTAGTCCGAGCAGCACTACCCTCTTGCACCAGGCAGCCAGCACTAGGAGCCGACCTCGCATTCACCTGCTTTGAACTTTGACGGGTTCGACTCCCGCGCCCACCTGAGCTCTGCACCGCTGGCGCGTGAGGAGGGCTGCTGGCCCTGGTGACCACTAGGTAGGCTATTAAAAAAAAAAAAAAAATCACCGTGAAAGCTATAACCTCACATAATAAAGTGCATTATTACTTCAATTTTAGTTAAATATTTAGAGACATTAGAACCGCTTTGGATTTTTTTAGATATAAAGCTTAGATGTGTCTTAGTGGCTTATGGTGCTATTAATAAGCGCTTTGATGATTTTAAAATATGTTGTTCAACAGCCAAAAGGCTTGAATGATGAATTCTATAGAAGGTTAAAAGGTATACTTCTATCTAGCTACAAATAAAATATAAACTGGCAACACTTTAAAAATTAGGGTGTATTCTTTCAACTGCAGAATTTATTAAACATCTAAAAATATTGTACTGTTGAATCTAGGCTCCAACTAAAATAACTCTAGTCTCTACCAAAACCAATTACATGTTATTATGAGCATAAAATATCACTTTGGTATGAATCACCAAAACTGTATCTTTATTTTACACTCTTTAAAGTTAATACCATCAATTGAACATTGATGAATTGATTCTAAAAACAAATATTTTAACAATTTACCTTGAGAGATAGTTTATTCATTCCTTGTGTGTTTTATTTTTATTTATTTTTATTTGATTTAGGCCAGGCAACCCTTGGTTGACCTCACAGACTGCAAAGACCTTGTCAGTTTATAATTCCTTATTTTTTACACCTACAGCACCTGGTCTTCCCTGGTGGTCTCCAATCCAAGTACCATGCTACGCTTCCGAGATTACACGGGATCAGGCTGGCATGGCCATAGACTCCAAGTATGTTTTATACTTGTCTTCAATAGGACTAAACATTGACTCATACATTTTATTATAGGCTCTAAACCTTAAATCACAGTTAGCTGTACCTGAAGTGGACTTTGATTTAAGTCAGGGCAGTCAGATTCTTTTTTCTATAATCATTTTGATTTACTTGAATTGAGGGCTTGAGTTTCTCAAATTGTGAAGTTGAAATGTTTTTAACAGGCATATTAAAGAAGTAAAATTCAGTTTACACAGAGAGAGGAATGAACTAGAGGCACAAACAAACAAAAAAAGCAGAGACGTGAGTTTATGCAAGTTAAACAAAAGAAAAGTCGAAGAACATCTTTCAAGTTCTTCAAAATTCTTCTGTTTCAGGTGTTAGCCAGTAAGAATCCTGGCGACACTTGTGGTTTTTGGTTCCATAAAATACTTCTGAACCCTTATGTTCAATTTTTTTTTTTCTGCTCTGCTCTTAGAAAAGAATTTGTTGTAACATGGAACAAAGCATTTCTGACTATAAAATCAGAGACTAGTAAATGATATAGAAGGCATTTATACTTAATAACAAATCCTAAAAATAATATTATTAGCATGAATAATAAAGGATTAAAAGTACTGTAGATATTATTTTTATTTGAATCAAATTTATATTGTTTGATGTCAAACATTATACTCTGTTACTTAATTTTTTAATCATCATTTAGTATTGATCGTAACTCTTTACACATAAGACTATTTTCTAAATAAATTTATCCAGAAAAATTCTTAATGCTGCAATACATTTGCAATAAAAATATGTATTCGAATAAGTAAAATTATGAAATAAGTTCCAGAGGTACAAACAAATTTGGCCAGTATCATGGAAGATGTACTTTCATTTCTCTGAAAAATTAATACAATCTAATTATTAGATGAATTAGATAACTTCCAAGATATTAAAGTAAAATAGAACATATATTTAGAGGAGAATAATACATATTTAATCCTCATGGAAAACATCATAATGATTAAGTGAAGGGTATTATTTGTACATTTTCTTTTAATATTTTTAATAAAGCTTCTGTCAATTTTTATAAAATAAAAAAAATTGCTTGAATAATTTTTTCACACTTTGGCTGTTTCACAAACTCTTCATTATAATTAGAATTCTATAACCATTAATACTATATCCTAATTAAGAAATCCATTAAGTTTCTATAATAGTTGCTTTAGAGATCATGTTAAATTTACTGAAGTTTTAAATAATAAATTCATATGATGGGATTTTAATGTGCAATTTAAGAAGTTATTAATATTTGAAAGAAGCAGTCATTGCTTCTGTGGTCAATCAATACTAAGTTTTTGTCATATACTTAGTTATCAATTTTACCATTTCTAATATTTCATGACTATTCTTAAGTGTTCTTCACAGAAAGGGATATCTTATTTTAGTGAAACTTCTTTGCTTAAGAATTAAGTATTTATACTCATTCGTCTTAATAAAACAAACTTGCTTGATATAGATTAGTTCTACTTCTTTGTGAAGTGTGACCTCCTATGACTTTTATTTTGTCAATACATTTTCATTCCTTAGCACCAAAATGTAAAATTTTGTATCATGTAGTTTATACTTATAAAGAACATGATAGTATTGGCAATCTAGGGAGCTAATTGTAAACCCTGGGAATCCTGAAAATTGCTGTGTTGTATTATCTATTCATGCCACAGACTTTCTTTGGGCATTGGTTTCTTCATTTGTAAAATAAAAAGCCCCAGTAAGGTGAGCTACCTGTCATCATTAAAAGATAAAAATCTATTTCAAATTACCTAGTAACGTAAAATTTTGAAGCTATTATAAAAGGCACCTATAATTGATCAGTTCAATAATATTCTTATTTTGTAAGCAATCTCAAACACATATTTTTTAATTAAAATTAAAAAATATTTTTAATTAAATCATGTATATCCTAATTTATTTTCAAATGACAAGTTAGGAAGGGTAATTTAATATTGATATAATTAAGAGTCCAGCTAATCTTAAAAATTGTATTGGTTCATTTGTAATCTTTTCACTTAAATTTGAAACTAGATTGAAGGGACAAGGAAGGAAATATATAGATGTTATTATGATAAGGAGAGCTACTCAGCAGATAATCCTATTCAGAATGGAGGATTTTAAAAATCTTACTAGGAACAAAAGCAAAAAAGGTCCCTGTGACCAGAGCAGAGTAAGTAAGAGGGTAAGCAAGGGAAAGAAATAAATTTCCCAACACAAGGGCCAGAAAAACTAAGGCTACATAGATCAAGACAGAGAGTTTGGAAGTCATTATGAATGTAATAGGGTACCATAACAGAGTTTTAGCAGGAAGCAGTGTAATTATTATTACTATTATTTTAACTTTTTATTTGAAATAATATTTGATTTAATAAAAATTTATACTTAGTTGAGGGACTTCCCATATATTCTTCACTCAATTTTTCTCCTAATAACATCTTATATAACTGTGCTACATAGAACAAAATTAAAAAAATAAACACAGCTGCAATGCTATGAAATGACTATTCAGGATTCAATAGTTTTCCCATTTATGTTCTTTTCTGTTCAAGTGTCCAATTGAAGATACTATGCATTATGTCTCCCTAAGTCTTCTTCAATCTGTTGACAGTTTCTTAGTCTTCCCTTGATGTTCATGTAAAATGTTTCCTAGTTTGGGTTTATGTGATGTTTTATCATGATTGGATTGAGATTATAGATTCTGGGGAAGAATAACAGAGAGATGACATGCCCTTTTCACAGCAACTTATGGAGAGAAATGCCATGATATCAGCATGAGTTACCATTGGTGATGTTAATGTTGATTACTTAGATAAGTTGGTATTGGGTTTCTACATACTATTTCCCCCCTTTCTGTACTATAGTTATTAGAAGCAAGTCACTAAGTCCAGACCATGAAAAAAGGGAGTAAAATTGAGCTCTACCTCTCTGGTGGGAGGAATAGCAAAGAATTTTTAGTATTTTTAAAATCGCTACAGTATTAAATGACTGTTATTGAGAGATATTTTTAAGTTGTGCAAGTTCCCCTGTGAGAAACAAATTAACCAGTTAAAGTATAATTTTTATGTTCTTTTGCTTTTTTAACTTTACAGTATTCTGTCAAAATGTTCTTTTCAAAAGGTGCCTAAATTAACCATTTTCTTTTTTCTCCCACCCTTTTGAGTGAGATTGTGTCACACATTTGTAATACCGCTAGGTTCATTTGTCATGATGTGCATTTCCTCCTGGGGTTCCCTAATATCTTGGTTGATTTTCTTTTAATTTGCATATAGTAAATTTAACTCTTCATGACATACAGTTATATAGGTTTTAACAAATGCATAAGGATTATTATTATTTTCTGTATTATTGAAGCTCTACTAAAGAAGCAGTTGGAGCAAGGGAGAAAAGTTGTGGGTAGAATTGGTAGCAATGAGAATAATTATAAAGTTATTGCTATCATCTGTGGGGGAAATGATTTTAACAGTAAGATGGATTTTTAATATTATCTTCAATATGATTGATATTATATTCTCTTTCAGACAATTATGGTGTCCTTATTTTTATGTGATAGATTTTTAAATTCAATGTAAAAGAGATTTTATTTTCTAGCTTGAATGAAAAATCCTAAGAATACAATGCTAGATATAGCCTCATTTATGTGCTAAGATTTGTAACGTATTCAAAAGTAGAGCTAATACGCTGAACTGAAAGATTGGGTGCTAGACCTGAGGACAAAAGATAATTTAGGAATAATTCTGAGGCTTTTAACTTAAGTAAATGGTGACTCATTAAAAAGAACTAGTAAGGATTTTTAGAAATTTAATGAACAAATTTTGTTCCCTAAATCAACAAAAGCAAAAATTATGTAGTTAAAAAATAATGCAAAATTAAACATAAAATGTGTATTCTTCTAAATAACAAAGAAAAATGTAGTTATTTTGTATTTATATGTTATCTCAAGAAGTTTCTTATCTCTTATATCTTATAATGCACAAAATAGGAGAATGAGTTTGTATGCAAAAAATTATTAAATCATTTTATATCACTAGAGTGTTCTCTTATATATACTGTTTGCAAACCTTGCTGTTATGACACAGAAAATAAAAAATAATTTGTTAATTCTTCAACTTTATTAAAGAGCATAAAAGGTACTAGTATAGTACTTCGAAAATGCAATGACATTTCTCCCTAGAGGACAAGCAAATGGCCTACAAACATGTGAAAAGACACTCAGCATCACTAGCTATTAGGGAAATGCAAATTGAAACCACAGTGAGATACCATCTCACACCTGTTAGAATAGCTATAATCAACAGGACAAGTAATAACAAATGTTGGAGAGGATGTGGAGAAATAGGAACCCTCATACACTGCTGGGAGGACTGAAAATTGGTACAGCCACTATGGAAAACAGTATGGAGGGTCCTCAAAAAAACTAAGAATTGATTTACCATATAATCCAGCAATCCCACTACAGGGTATTTACTCCAAAGACTTGAAAACCCATATCCGAAAAGATATTTGCACACTATGTTCATAGCAGCATTTTTCACAGTGGCCAGGATGTAGAAGCAACCAAAGTGTCCTATGATAGAAGACTGGCTAAAGAAGCTGTGGTACATATATACAATGGAATATTACTCAACCATAAAAGAAAAGAAAACTGCCATTTGAGACAACAAGGATGAACCTCTAAATAATCATGTAAACAAAACAAGCCAAACAGAAAAAGTTGAAAATCACATAATATCACTTATATGTGAGATATAAACCTAAAAGCAACAAATGAACAGGACAGAGATTCAGGGACATGGACTATAGGCTAGTGGTTACCAGAGGACTATAGACTAGTGGTTTTTAGTGGGGTAGGGGAACGGGGGGAGGTAGATGGGGTAAAGGGAATCTAATATTGGGGTTAGAGGGAGGGCGAAGTGGGTAAAAGGGATTAAATATATGGTAGCTGAAAGAAACTGGACTTTGTGTGGTAATCACACAATAGAATACATAGATGTCAAATTTTAATGTACACCTGAAAATTATATAATTGTGTTAACCAATGTTACCCCAATAAACTTAATATATATATATATAAAAAGAAAATGCAATGGGATTCTCTTAAGTGTTTTCTCTAAAGACTAAACAAATATTATTGTGATTAATTTTTTTCTTTTTATTTAAACCAAAACTAAATCTGAGATACTCTAGTTAATACTTTCCCCTTCTAAACATTACCTGTAAAGTCATCACACATGAATAAAATATCAGAGGCCTGTTTGCAATCTAGTATCCATCATTACCAGTTCCCTAGTACACTACTGCCTATTTTTCCTTTCACTTATGATGTATAACAAGTTAGCATGCATACCTGATAGAAAATTTCAAGATGAGAAATAAAATGTCATAGTGCAATCTGCCTTAATTTTTGAATTATTCATTTTGTCAATTTACTATCTGCTAATATTCACTTTTGATTACATCATAAAGGATTACAAAGTTTTTCTTCATTTGATCTTTTTTGGAAATAGTTAGTATTAATCTAACTAGAAGAAAAATCCAAGAGGTGCTTTTGCTTTTAAAACATATTAAAAACATATTTAAAAATAAAAAAAATATTTATTTCCACTAAACTTTTAAAAATTCTCTTGACTACTTGATTTTTATTTTTAAAAAAATATATTTTTTCTCTTTAAAACGATGAGCTTTATCAACTATCAAAGGATAAGAAGGAGAGAGAGGGACTTTAAGGTTTAAATTACTATATTTTTAACATTTGCGGGCTCTGAGAAAATGGTTTGATGTCAGAATGTTAAATCAATAACTAAAGGTTAACACTCTGTTTATGTAACAAAAGTCTGCATAGATCTTTTAAAAATGAAAATCGTGAGAATTTACATTCATGATAAATATACATCTCTGAATCGATGTGGTGATCACTTGTCATAAATGCTCATTTGTGAAGAAATGGGTTAAAGTTTAGATAGAACAATAAATTGTTCCAAACAAGGGATCCATAACATAGTAATAAATGTAGTGGAGAAAACAGGAAAATATAAGAAATAAAGAAGATTTATTTGGTATTCTTCATATTCTATGCTATGAAAATTCTAAATGTCACTTTCAAGAGAAAAAATTCCTTTTGCTAATTAAATACAACAAAGAGGTATTTCTGAAAACCAGCAATGTCTTTTGCCAGTAATTCAATAAAAATGGTGAATTTTAATGGAAAAAATAAAAGGTAAGGTAAGGGTAAATCTAGTATATTACTCTTAAGATTATTGATATTCAGACTAGAAAATCACACCTCTATTATCTTTAATTTTTAACAATCTGCCTCATAAAATAAAAATATAATTGTTTGGAAGAGAATATAATATTAATCATATTGAAAATCCAGAAAAAAGTCAACAGAATAAGTTCTCCAATAAATTATTATATTATGAAATAAATATTTACAAAAGTATTCATCAGGGTAGGAAAAAAATTTACCTTTTTAATCTACTGCTTTATTCTAGTCATAAATGTTTTTCAGAAAAAAATAGCATGTGGTATATTTAAACATAGCATTATGATTTTATATTTCTTATGCAAATTTAAATAACCAGAATTTTCTAGCTAAAATTTTCCTATTTAATTTGAAAACAAAATGACTCACGGATATGTGGTGTTTTCTTAATCTTCAAATTTATATCACTATTATTATTATAATTTTTCAGATATAACTTTTAACCTTAAGCATTTGAAGTATGCTTCCAATCTATGATATGTAGGCAACTTTTAATTTTGCATTAACTAATATGCCTTTATTGCTATCATTTCCCATAACTGGGCCAACATTCTTCACTTTATTGAATTATTAAATTTCTAAGAAAAAATTTTTGATTATATGTTTAAATTGACATATCTATATATAAATTAAGTTGATAAAGTACTTATAACTGAGGATACAACAGATATTGAATACATTATCAAGCCAGAAGAGCAACATAAAACTTAAATCAGACATTGTGCATTTTCAACAAAATCACTACTGCCTCCAAGTGAAAACCAATTAGTGTATCTGGAAGGATTTAGAAGAAACAGAGAGCGTGACACTTTTCAGGCCAAGAATGGCAGTCCTAGGCTGATGACGAGTATCTGGGTAACCCTCTGGAGAACACAACACTGCCAATATGTGAGGGGGCTCCATCAAAAACTTGTGCTGCCCAGTTTTTCTTCTTGGGATTGTAGACATATTAAAAATCGTGAGATGGGAAACACCAAGACAAACAAGGCTTTCGAAACTGATTTGGATTTGAAATTAACGAAGTGTTGAAAATTAGGAGAATTTTCTCTTCTTCACTCCAACTTCTTAGCTGTGGTAGCTCTTCTGTTAGCACTGAAGCTAGTTTTCAATTCAAGCCAATTCAATATTATGAGACTCTGAAACCTGTTCTACAACATACAATTAACTAAGTATTATGCAAGGCTAACAAAAATTTGGTCTCTGTTTTTAAAGAGCTTAACACATTGCAAGAAAGAGAAATATAAAAACATAAAAATAAAAAAGTCCTGGATGGTAGGAATAAAATGGAATGAAAATGAGGGTTCAGAGGAAGCAGCGCCTAACTCATTTAAATAGTCACAAGAAAGTTAGACAAAGCAGATTACACATATGATGAATCTCGATTTGTGAACAGAAAGCTCGCAAATGGACACAATGCAAATGGACATAGTAGTTAAGGTAAAAGATGCCCGAGGGGCAAATAAACAGATAAATAAAACAGTATCAGGTATTTAAGAGGTAATCATAGCTCTTATAAGATAGTTAACACTCTCATAGAAGTTTGGATATTTCTCAATCTCAGTTTATTGAAAAGTATTAGATGAAATCAGATTCATGTTTAACTATGTCATTTAATAAATTAAACTTTTGTAATTAATATTTGTTGAGTGACTATACTATTCAAAGCATTATGACATTATATTTTCAAGTAAAGGGAAAAGCTCAAAATGATAGTGAAGGGTTGCAGAATATGCCACTTTGGCATAAGGATTATTTTGAGCAAAAGACACTTAGAAACCAGCAGATGTAAGAAAGCCATCTAATCTCTCTTTTTTTTCCCCTGAAAACAGAAGATAAAAACTCCCATATGAAAGAAATCCTCACTGTATTAGGAAAACAGAAACATTCTTTGACAGAGTCAAATCCAAGAGAATTCTATACAAACAGATTTGGTCAAAATATTTCTTAATTTCATTTAGTCTCCCATATATCTTAATTACATTTCCACATTTGCCTCTCTTTGTTCAACCTAGCATAAAAGCATTTAGGTTTTGCCACTTCTTGGGGTCTTCATTGCTTTGAGCGCTCCCATGTCATAAAAAACATATATTTGCATGCTTTGCTCTTGTTAATATGTTTTATATCAGTTTAATTCCTAGGTCAGGCTGAAAAACCTGAAGAGGCTGGAGGGAAAATTTTGCCTCTCCTATTAGAATATGCTTAAGACATGATTTAAAATATATTGGGAACCTTTGTGATTTAATTCCTCTCTAACATCTATATAAATCTGCCAGTTAAACAAGTTTTATTAACACTTTTGATTTTGCAAGATGCGCAGGATCATTTTCAAACAGTCCATGTCATATTTGCCGACAGAATAGATTCATTGCATCCAAATAGGAAAGAAGAAACTTTTTGCTTGCTTTTCATCTTGGCTAATTTTGTTTCTCTGCCTCTAGAGTTCTGCTCCAGATTCAAAATATTTTTAAATTGTTTTCTTCCTAATGGCTCATCTCTCCTTTATACATGAAAGAGACATATATTTTCTAATATAAGATATATTGTAAAGTACAAAGAAAATGTTTAACATCTCTTCATTTTTTGCTTATTTGTTCAGCATTATATAAGCACTAGACTCAGTTCCCCACACTCTGGGTAACATAATGAGCAGGACAGACAGAATACCTGCCATGTGCAATTATGCTTTAGTGTAAGAAACAAAAAATAATAAAGCAAATGACTCAAATAAATATAGAGTATTTAAGTGCTATGAAGGAATTGCTATGATTCTGTGATACTGAATAACAAGGAGGATGACCTCCAGGAAAGGGTGATATTTTAACTGAGACTTTCAGGATGCTAGGGGCCAGAATGCCAGGTGGCAGGGGAAAGAGTGAATAATAAATGCAAAGGCTTTGAGTTAGGGAGAAGGCGCCATATTTGTTCTTGTGATTGCCAAAAGCTATTGTGTTCATAAGAGAGCGATTGAGAGGGGGTTCTAAGAGATGAAATCAGCAAAGTGAGCTAGATCGTGTAAGGGTTTTATAGGTCCTGGAAAAAGGCTTTGATTTCTTTCTAAGTATAGTGAGAAATCACTGACTTTTAGCTGGGAACAGCATACTTTGTTTTGTAAAAGAAGATTTTTCTATCTGCTAAGTGGAAAGACTCGATAAAGAAGCAGAGAAGCCAGATAGGAAGCCAGAATATACACCTAAACACGAATCGATAGTGACTTGACTTTACTAAATTTGTGGAGATAGAAAAATTAGGATGCATCAGCAGTGTAGTTTGAAAGTGACATGAACAATATTTGAAGGTTGATAGAATGTGATTGTCGAGATTTGAGGATGAATTCTAGGTCCGATTATACTGATTTTAAGTACAGAATCTCCTTTTCTTAAATTATATAAATAATTTTATAAATCCACACTGTAGGTTTTACTGGGGAGGACAACAGCAACATCATCAAGAGAAGATCTCACATCTGCCATTATATATTAATAAACACAAAAGACCCAATGATAATCTGAAACATGTTGGTTGAAAATAGGAATTAGAGCAAAGTATATCCTCAAGGAATACCAATAATTCCGTTGCCTATAGTACTAAATAATGAATCAGAAAAGTCATCAAGTGTTAAAGATAATTTCCTTGACCGAAATAAGAATAACCTAGCTCAAGAAGAAAGTAGAGTGAATTCTGACAAACCCTATCAATAACCCACAAAATTTCAAAATCAACTCTGTGAGCCAGTCATGGAAGAATAAGGATCACTTTTCTGGGAACCTCATTTTCCACTGCAGATCATCATATTACAATGACTCACAGGAGGCTTTTGGTTTTATACTGAAATAATTTTTAATATTAGCATAAAATTTATTCAGTTAAAATAAGAATCCCATTGTTCTCCTATAAATTTACTTATTTCTGATTTTCATTCTTTTTTCCTGATTTTTGCCTGCATTAATTTTTCTTCTTTCCTAGATTTCCTTTATTGTTATAACTTTTAGCATTTTGAGTGAAATGATTACTCCATTTTTTACTTTTATTTTTATACTTGTATTATGAAATAATGTGCTATCCTCAAATATAGACTTGGCCAAATCATATAGGTTTTTCTGTGTACTTTTCTTATGATTGGAATTTTCTAAATATTCTGTTAAGACCACTCTTATTTTCCCATTTAATCAAAAGCTACCTCTGAGAATGATTTTATTCCTAAGCATTTGTAAATAGATATTTTTATTTTTTAAATTGTATTTAAATGTTTATAAGATTTCTCTTTACCATTTTTAGTATTTTTAATTCTTCAGTATTGTGTTTCCTTAGATAAATTTTACTCTGAAAAAACTGGATGGTATACAATCCATAATTATTTAATTCCATTTCAATTCTTTAAATATTCTAGAAATACCAAGCTATCAATATTGAAAATGACATTTTTTAAAAATATATGTAATAGTCATGCAATTATATTTTTTCCTGCTTCCTTTGCCATTTGCTCCTATTCTCAATGCTGCAGGTATACTCTATGATTTTTCTTTCTAGTCTTATAGAGTGAAAAGTTTATTATTTAGTGTGCTTATTAATACACAGCTTACTAAAACAAAAGCATAATTACCTTCTGAGTTTTACTAATACTTTAAAAATCTAATGGTAATATTTTCAAGTAAGATTAAAATCATAAGTACAGAAAATTTGGATAAACACCAGTAATGGGTTCCATGGCTTATGGCTAAGACAGCTTATTTTTTAAATTATACTTTCTACCTCCATATTATTACATAATGATAGGAAAACTGGGAGTTTCATCAAAATTTTTTTCCAACATTCAATTATATAATCAATTTATATATCCTCAGAAGTGAATAAAATAGAAGACAGGATAATATCAATATTAAAAATAGTAAAAATGTCTATGGCCATGTTACCCTGAATAAGACTGACCACTTCTCATCTCAGAAACTAAGCAGGGTCAGGCCTGGTTAGTACTTGGATGAGAGACCACCTAGGAAACTAGGTGCTAGAAGCATAAAAAATTTTTTTAAAAAGGGATTGTAAACTGACAAGGTCCTTACAATGTGAGGCCAACCAACAGTTGCCTTGCTTTAAAATAAATAAATAAATAAATAAAATGAAAAAAATTTTATATACATATTAACTGTTATCTATGATAAATTTTAAAATATATATAAATAACTGAATTCTTAAAAATAGGAATCCATAATATAGTCAAAATGTTTAATTAGAAAAAAACTTTTGCAATGTAGAGGCTCCTTTTTAAATAAAACTTGCCTATATTTAAGGTGTACATTCAATGATTTGATATATATAGTAAAATGATTACTACAGTCAAGCTAAATAATATATTTATCACTTCACAATTACTGCATTGTGTGTGTGGGGGTAAGAACACTTGGAATCTGTTTTTTTTTTTTTTTGTGGGGGGCTAATTTACAGTATTCAACTAAGTATTATTGATGACAGTTATCATCCTCTACATTAGATCTCTGGACTTATCCATCCTACATAACTGAAACTTTGTACTCTTCAATCAGCATCTCTCCATTTTCCCCTCCTTTCTGCCCTTGGTAACCATTGTTCTATTTTCTGCTTCTATGTATTCAACATTTTTAGATTCTACATATTAGTTAGATCAGGAAGTTTTTTTTTTCTTTCTGTATCTGGCTTATTTCACTTAGCATAATGTACTCAAGGTTCATCGGTATTGTTAATGGCATTATCTTCTTTTTATGAATGAATAGTGTCCATTATATGTATACTGCACTTTCTTTATCTATTTATCTGTCAATAAACACTTAGGTTGTTTTCATATGTTAACTTTTGTGAATAATGCTGCAATGATCACGAGGTTGCAGATACCTCTTAGAGGTACTCATTTTATTTCCTTTGGGCATATACCAGAAGGATTGCTATAGTTCTATTTTAATCTTTTTTCCCAAATGGTTTTCCAAAAGCATCTGCATAATTTTTCAATCTCACCAAGAGTGTATAAGGATTCCCTTTACTCCACATCTTTTCTAACACATGGTATCTTTTGTATTTTTGATAATAGTCATCATAACAGGTGTGGAGTGATATCTCATTGTGGTTTTGATTAGCTATTTCCCTGATGATTAGTGATGCTGAACAACTTTTCATCAATCTGTGGTCATTTATATGTCTTTCTAAATGTTGTTCATATTTTAATCTTCTTCTTCTTCTTCTTCTTCTTCTTCTTCTTCTTCTTCTTCTTCTTCTTCTTCTTCTTCTTCTTTTCTTCTTCTTCTTCTTCTTCTTCTTCTTTCTTTCTTTCTTTTTCTTTCTTTTTTTCTTCTTTCTTTTTTTTTTTTGCTATTAAGTTGTGAGTTCTTTTATATATTTTGTATATTAACTCCTTTTAAGATATACAGCTTGCAAATATTTTCTCCTGGTCTGGAGATTGACTTTTCATTTATTTGGTTATTTCCCTGTGCGGAAGCTTTTAGTTTGTTGTAGTTCCACTTTTTCATTTTTGCCTTTATTGCTTGAGCTTTTGGTGTTTATCAATCATTGTCAAAGCCAAGTCAAGGAATTTACCCACTATGTTTTAGTTTAGGATTTTTTTTTTTTTTTTTGGTTTCTGGTGTTACACTTGAGTCTTTCATTAATTTTGAGTACATTTTTGTTTATGGTGTAAGATAAATATCTGATTTTATCCTTTTTCATGTAGATATCTAGTTTTCCTAACACTATTTATTGAAGAGACTATCCTTTGCCCATTGCGTATTCTTGATACTCTTGTCACAATTAATGCTTGGGTTTATTTCTGGGCTCTCTATTCTGTTTCATTGCTCTATGTGTCTGTTTTTATGCTACTACCATGCTGTTTTGATTACTATAGCTTTGTAATATAATTTTAAATCAGGGAATATGCTACCTGATGTGTTTTTCTAGCCTTCAGCTTCAATAACGTAACAAATATAAGTACTATAAAGTAACTAAATCTCATTTGAAATTTATTTAAATTGTTTTAATCTAAGAATTGTTCTAAACTTTAGTTTTGAAAAAATACATTTATAATTTTAATTTTTAACCAGTTTCTGTCATCTTCACCAAAGACACTGCAACAAAAGTTTAAAATTTAATATTTACTATTCTAAATTTAGCAAATCAAATATTTCTGTGTTATTTTGTGGGTTAGAAATATAAAGAAAGAACACACCAATTTTTACAAACTTAATTTATAAACCATTTTTTTTACAAAGGCAAAATTGTTTGATTCAGAAAGTTTTGTATTTAACTTTTCTAACTACCTTATTTAATATAATAAAATATTTTTCTTTTTAATTTATTTAAATTTATTTCCTACACAAACAAGCAAGTTTTAAAAAAAATTCCCATCAGTTACAAAGCAGAGTTATCACAGCCCAATACTTTCATCAATGAGCTTTCAAAAAGATGTGCCAACAAAAAAAGCAATGCAAAACATAATTTTTTTAATGTCAGTGTACATGCAAATATTGCAGGGAAAATCATACACCAAATCAGAAAGTCATTTATATGGTTTATTAAAAATTACGAAGATAACCCCCAAACTGTGCCAGAATAGATCTAGTGTCTTTCTGGCATATTGCTTGGAATCCTTTTAACTACTATTTCTTTTTTATTAAGTTGCTACAGATAACAAAGAGGTATTTATTACTCTTTTATTTTCAGTATATATGAGAGTCCTAAATAATTTCTCTTTAGTATCTAATGCATCTTCTTTCCATTCTACTTTTAATATTTTCAAAATTAATAGCCAAAAGAATAGAAAGAACACAAATAGTAAGCACAGAGAAATATCTACTCTGAAATATCTCAGTACCTCAATATGCTCCAATAGAAGTGAATCTCCTCCCCTTCTTTAGTGAAGAAACTGTATATCTTGAAAGCTGTGCTGTCGCATTTGAATTACACTTTCTATTTCCACAAAAGAAAGGTCCAATTCTATTTCATATGCTTCAATAATTAAAAATGGATTTATATTGGTCACCTCCATTTTTTCAAATTCACCTAAATTTTCAACACTGATATTGTGAACACTACAGCTGTGGAAGTTTCTACTACTTCATTGAAACTGGAACCCTACAAAATATGTTTTGTTCTTTTTTTTTTTTTTAACAGAAATCTTAGTTCTTAGTTCTGTAGTTAACCAATGAATGTAGTTGAAAAGCTGTGTTCTATACTTTTAGTCAATTTCAGGAATATTAATAAAATATCAAGATACCTGCTGAAGTGATAAAAGGAACAATTAGTTCATGGGCAGAAAGTCACTTTTTTAATGCTTTGAAGCAAGCTGCTTTTGCAAAGCTTTGAAAGTGATTATCAGTCTAATTAATTTCATGAAGAAATGTGTTTAAATTCTAGAAAATATAAATTCATTAACTGACCTAATGGAAAGTATGCACATAATTGTACAGCTAAGATAATAAGGCTGTGCATAGCAAACTACAGAATGCCAATATTTTAATAAAAAATATTTAATAAATGAATAAAATCATGTCAACAGTTTTTAATCAATCAAAATTGAAGTTTAGAGCCTGTGAATCAATGGTTTTCTTCATTTTGTGAAGCAAGAATTAACAATCCTTCTCAAATTATGAGTTTTTATATGACTATAATATATCTATAGAACTTTCACTGGAAAATGCGTGGAACGCTGTGGAGAAAATATAAAAGAAAAATTTATTTCTAGAAAAAATGTAATTAGATCTATTTAACATTAAGAAGATTTGGGGAGAATATAATTGGGTACTCTATGCTGATCACTTGATAGTATAATCATATAATAAAAATGATTACCATTTTATTTACATATGGGCCTGTGTGTATATACACACACGCACACATGGATCATACCTTATGTCATTAATTTTCTTAACGAAAACATCATATTTGAAATGTGATGTTGTAGGCTGAATAATGTCTCCCTCACCAAAATCTGTGAAATGGTTATGTCTTCCTCAAATCTGTGAAATGGTTATGTTCTACAGCAAAAGGACTTTGCAGATATGATTCTGTTAAGGATCTTGAGGGAAAGAAATGAGTCAGATTTTCCAGGTAGGCAACATGTAATCGTAAGTGCCTTTATATAAAAGGAGCAGTGAAATTAGAGGCAGAAAGAGAAGACAATGTGATGAGGGAAGGAGGGAGAGGGAGAAAAGATGATCTGATGCCTGGCCATAAGCAGTGAATGAGGATTGCCTCAAGCATTTGGTAAAAAGGGAAAAGATGTCCCTAGAGCCTCCAGAAGGAACAAGCTCTGCTGATATCTTGACTTTAGAAATCAAAAGGTCAGACTTTAAATGTGGACCTTCCTGGATGGTAAGATAATACTTTTTTTTTTTTTTTTTAAGCCACTAAATTTGAGTTAATTTGCCATAGCAGCAATAAGAAACTAGTTCAGATTTCGGTACCAGAATAAGGTTCTAATGTAACAGATATGCAAAACTGTGGAAGTGGCTTTGTAGTTGGGTAATAAATAAAGGAAGAAAGAATTCTGAGAAGCATTATAGAGAAAGCCAACATGCTTTTAACATACTACTAGTAGAAGTATAGATATAAAAGACTGCTGCTGTGGGCTTAGAAATAAATGAGAATTATGGTAACAAAACACTATATCATCTTAAAGAATAACTAAATTGCCATAAACAGACTGTACCTAGAAACATGGACATTAAAAGCACTACTAGTGAAAGCTCAGAAGGCAGTGGTAGATAAATTCTATATTGTCATAGAGAAGACTTGAACGATTTTAAACTGTTAGTAGAATATGGATGTTAAAGACATTCTTAGTTAGGAATCAGAATGAAATGAGGAGCATGTTATTGGAAAATGTGAAGAAAGTGGGTTGTTATACAATGACAGAAAGTGTGGCTAACTTGAGTCCTACAGTTCCATAGAAAGTAGAATTTGTAAGTAATAAGCTTAGATATTTTGCTGAGATTTCCTACAAAGTGTTAAAGTTGGGGCTTGGTTCTGTCTTACTGATTATAGTAAAATGCAAAAGGAAAGAGATAAGTTGAAGGATGAAGTATTAAACAAAGGTAAACAGGACTTCATTTGGAAAACTGTCAAGATCTCAAAAAAGCTAAAATTAGGAGATCCACTGTAAGAAATGAGTTATTTTAAGAGAAAGCCAAGGACGTATCTGTACAACCATTTTTCTAGTGCTTCAGAAGGAAATAAGGGTTGCATTATTCAATCACAAAGAAGGTTCTTAGAAGATCTTAAGTATGTGACTCATGGATTCATGCAGCCATCTCAGTGGAAATCAAACACAGAGATGAGTTAATCTCTGTGCAGGAGTCTTTTCTCTAATGGAGTGAATCTCCTAGACAAAATTGGGAGACCCAGAAGATTCTTAAAAATGTAATATCATCAGAAATATCATTGGCTTGGACCACAAGCGATGTGGAGGGCAAATGAAAGAAAGCTGTCAGACTCCCAAAATTCTACAGGCAGGAAACAGACTGATAAAACTACTCAATGACAAACACATGCTACCCTTCATGAAAAAAGGATATATGACTTCTAGATCAGAGCTGAAAGTCTAGACACAGAACTGAGGGACCACAGGGTGGAGCTTAAGGCTGCAATGGACCTTTCCCAGGCTTTGAAACCTAATGGAGTACATCCAGTTAAATTTTAAATTTGCTTGGATCTGGTGACACTTTATTTTCTTTTTATTTTATACTTTTTGAAAGGAACTATGGCTGTTGTTCTATACTTACACTATTGCATTTTGAGAGCAGATATATTGTATTCTACTTTCCCAGGTGTATATTTGGCAAGGAATTTCAACAGCATAGACCACACCCAGAATCGTACCCATACCTGATTTAGATGATGAAATTTGGAACTTTCGAGCTGATAAGACTTATATGAGATTTTAGAGTTGAGTTGGTTCTGTAATAGGTTGAGACTTCTTGAGAATTTGGAGTGAATGCATTTTAAATATGAATGAAACGTGAGTATTTGAGAGCCAAAAAGCACACTGTGGTAAACTGAATAATACCCCTTTCCCAAAATATATACATTTAATCTCAAAACCTGTTAATATGTTACTTTACATGGCAAATAGGGCTTTCGGATATGATTAAGTTAAGGATTGATATGGTGAGATGGTGAGATTATCCTGGATTATATAAATGGGACTAATGTTGCAGAAACAATATTAAATTCATATGTGTGTCCATCATATTATTATCAACATTTTTGAGTATTTACTAAACAGAGAATCAGAGTTTCTTAACATGTTTATGTCTTATTAAATTTATTAGCATTATCTTATTTAAATTACATTTTAAGATGGATAGCATCATCTTTGTTTATAAAGAGGAAATAGAAGCTCCCAATTATGCATAAGTTTATACTAGAAATCAAGTTTAGAGAAATTCTTATGTTTATGTGAATGAATGAGGTTACATGGTGATAAAGGAAAAACTGAGGAACCAGGAAATAAAAAGCCAAATATAAACCTTAGCGAATATGAACATTAATTAAACATTAGAGAATAAGGATGAATCAACACAAGCGATTGGGCTATCACAGAGATCAGTCGTAGAAAAAATAGTGTTTAAAAAAAATCCAGGGAAGGAGAAAAATTTAAAGTAAGGGTCATTTAAATAACAAATGTGCAGACAATAACTATTTGAATTTATCAATTAGAAATTATTGATCTTATTTTTCAGGAGAAATTCATTAAACTTGGCCATCAGATGTCTAAATACAACAGTGGAAAAAGATTTAGACTAGTTTGTTATATAATTAAAAGAAAAGTCTCAAATATTATCTGCCATATCTCCTAAATTATTTATTTCTCAAAGTAGTATCCTTACGTAATAAAGTCTGTGAAAAGATACTTAATCTTAAAAATAAGCAAAATGTGAAATAAAACATATAACATGTAATGTTCTCTTTTTCCCTAATTTACTCTTTTATGTTATTTTCTCACCACTATGTGATCAACTCTTAATTTGTTTCTAGGAAAAGAAAGTGGGACAATCTAACTTTGTAATTATGTTATATTTTGCAGCTTTTATATAAAATACCTTGAGTTACACAGATTTATTTGACAAAACTTTCTGAGCTACTACTAAATATCAAGAACAGATAACAGAACGTACTATAGTGAGCCATTTGAAAACTTTATGTCTACTTGGAAGATATATTTGTATAAGCTCATCTGATAAATATAAAATTGCCACTGTGATAAATAACTTGCAATGAAGTAAACATCTAAGTTACTGTGAGACCATTTGATATATAGTTCTTTTTCTCATTAGCATAGCTACAAGAACTGACAGGTAGTAAAAAGCGTGCTTTAAAATGCATCTCGTTCATAGATATGATTGTTTGTCACTCAAGAGGAGTATTGTATTCTTTCATAAAAACATTTAAACTATTTTGTCAGACATAAATCTTTAATTTGAATTACCTTCTGATTTACTTTCAGCATATAAGTAATATTTCATTATAAAATTCTTTCATTATCCCTTGAAATTTTCTGGTAGAAACACATATTTACTTTTATAATAAACCATACTGGCAAAATAAATTCAACATATATATTTCTGCAATATAGACAAGTGTAGAGCATTGCCTTTTAAAACCCGGAATCCTGTGTCCTAGAAATCCCCCAAATATATTGTTATTTGCAATAAGGTAAATATTGTTACTGTTACAAACTGTAATAATATGTAAAGTAATTACCATTTGCCAGTTATGTGCATATTAAGTCATTTATTAAAGTGATGAATTATAAAGAGGAAATAGAAGCTCCCAATAAACTTATGCATAATTGGGAGCTTCTATTTCCTCTTTATAATTCTGTTTGGTTTTTACATTATACCGGAGCTGACACTGATACTGTAAAATACACTCACCAGTTATTTCTTGAGAATCACTACTCTACACATTCAACAGTGAAATAACTCCTGGAAACGGAAATTAAACATGCCTGGTAACATTATTTCATTATTAAATGTTCTCTCAGAACGGCAGGAAAAATCATGCCTTATTGTCATTCAAGAGGGCAAAAAATTTTAAATGATGACATTTTTAAGTGAAATGACAACATGATGAAGTATTTCTTTAAAAAAAAAAAACAACTATAACTATGCTCTTTAGAGATTATTTTAGCAACTTCTAACTTTCCACAGCTAAAAAATGAAAATAATGCTGTTTCTACCAAGAAATTAAGGAATGTTTCCTTCTCAAGAAGCATGTCAAATATTTTGAAACTAACTTCTAAGGTAAATAAACAAATAGTTAAAATGATAATCATTAGGTTGTAGAGTAATAGTGCAAACTTTTCATTCATATCTAATGATTTAACAGATATGAATCATATGTAATGTGCCAGATATGATGCTAGATAGTAGGGATGATGGATTTGGCAAAATTCCTTCCTCAAAGAGCTCATAGTTCAAGAGAACAAAGATAAGAACAAAAATGGAATGATATTCCAGATGCTGCTGTGAGAATATGCAGAGCATAACCATAGGTATCTTTTGATAGGCATTAACTAATAGCATGAAGAACTACTAACCAGTCAGGCAAATGTGTGTAGGATTTAAGAGTAATTTAAAGATATGAAGGAAAGTATAAATCAGATGATTTTTTTTCTGTTGTGTTCTTATCTTGTTCAGTGTCCATGTAGTTTCTCATTTTGCACTTCATGTTTCAGTTTAGCCCCCAAATATGAATTAATTAAAGCGGGGGATCCTTTTTAATTCAAGTAGTCTTTGAACTGTTACACTCAGAACATTTAAATGAACTTTAAACATTAACGTCTTCAGAGCCTCATCTTCAGAGTTTCTATTTATTAAATGGATATTTCAAGGTGGGGAATTGACTGGGAATGGGAAAAATGTATGACATAATAGTTTAGGATTGGTGGACACAGAGGAGCTACAGTCCTAAAACAATTATGTAAGTAAAATACTGTCTAAGAGAGCTGTTTGAGCAGAAGAGATGTTACTCCGATGAGCAAACTCTTTATCAGGTAGATGGGCTTGCAGAAATTTCCTAAAACAATTAGTAAAATTATTTATTGGTTTTATCTTCCTGGGCAGGAATTTCCTAGAACTAAAAATTAAGTTATAGTGACACGAATACCCTCCGTTCTCAATCTTTGTTAAGCTATGTGGATGCAGGTGATATGAGTTCTGAACAGTTGGGAATTTATTATTGATAACATTTACATGTATTTCAATATTTTCTTTTATTGGAGTTTTTAAAATATATGTATTTATTTTGTTATGGACATTTTAAGCTTTTCCTAGTTGGCCATTTATTTATGCTTATATAGTACTGAGTTACATAAATTTTACTTTTGATTTAATTAAACTTCTCAATCTTTGGTTACTCATGTTTTCTGTTTGCTTTAAAAAAAATCCTTTCCTACTTTGATGTCATTTATTTTTCATTTTTTTCATTTTATTTTTCAAGTAGAAGATGTTTAATATGTGTAGGTCTCTCATTTATTTACTCTTTTTTATAAGTCAGAAATGAAATTTCAAGATTTATTTCAATAGATGCACCTAAAGGTATGTATTTCTCTTCAAATACTGTTTACTTTCATCCTACAAATTTTAATATATATTACTTTCTATGTGTAGTTCAAATATTTCAGAACTGCATTTGTAATTTTCTCTTTAACTTTTAATACACTGAAGAGGGTCTGTGCATTTCATTTTATAGATGTTATTGTTCTGTTAGTTTTGTTGCTGTGATATGTGTTTCTCTCAATCCCCCCCCCTCTCTTTTGCTATTAATGGTTTTTACTCAGAATCCCTGTGACTCCTGATAGAATATTTTTCTATCATCTATCATCTATCTATAATTTACTAATCCTAAATTTATTTAATATTTTCTATTTATTCTCAAGTTCCAAAAGAAGAATCTTATCAGGGTTTGTCTTCCCTCCGAACTATATTGTTTTCTCTTACTTTTCATTTCATTTCTGTATGGCTAGTGTTTTTATTTTAACTCTTTTTTAAACACAACTGTTATGGACTTAATGTATATGTCCCTCCAAAATTTATATGTTGAAGCCTTAATCTCAATTTTTATTAAATTTGGAGACAGATGTCTAAGGAAATAATTAAGGTTAAATGAGTCATAAGAATGGGTCTCTAAAATGATAGCATTAGTGTCCTTATAAGATATGCTAGAGAGTTAGTTTACGCTATCTGCATGCATACACCAGATAGGCCATGTGATTCAGAGCAATAAAGTAGCCATCTACAAGTTAGGAAGAGAGCTCTCACCAAAATCTGAATAAGTTAGAACCTTAACCTTGGACTTCTAGCTTTCAGAAGTCTGAGAAAAAAAAAAAAAATCATTTCTGCTGTGTAAGCCACCTCGGTCTGTGGTATAGTGTTATGGTAGCACACGCAGACTAATACATCAATATAGTTATTATTTTTGTTAAAAGTTAATCTGATTTTTCACTATATTTTACTAATTCATATGCTAAATATTCTTTCATTCATCCTATACTAAGTATAATTTGCTTTTTTCTCATATTCCTTTAGTACTTATTTCTTCCACAAGTGTTTCTGAAAGGTAATTTTCTCAATGTTTTTGTTTCTTTTGTATCCAGAAAATACTTCTTACCTATTTCATATTCATTCTTGAATGATTTTGCATCTGAATATTTTTTAACTAAACAATTCCTTATACTATGAAACATTGCCATAAATGATGTTATTAGCTTCATGATATACCGGTGTGCAAAATTATAGTAAAGTTCTTGTGTCCAAGAATGCAGTAAGGTACCTTTGGCTGTTATCTTGGGGAACAAGTATTGCCTCTTTTTCTATATCCTAATTATATACTATAAATATTAATGTATATACCTTTTCCTTAGTTCATGAACCAGAGATTTAGTATATATTCATTGAAAACATGTTTGCATTGTTTTTGCCATTGTTTCTGCTGCAATTCTTTTTATGGAATTAAGATATATGTGTTTTTTTAAAATGAATAATGGAGTTATAAGTATATGATAACTAAGTTTACCCTGTTTGTCAATATCCACCTCTACATTTATAATAAATCTTACTCAGGAATAGCCCTGAGGCGTCACAATGTCTGAAAACAGCTTTTCAAGCTCCCACAAAGGGCAGACCCAGTTATAGGAAAAATCACGCACAGAGAACCTTAAAGCTTAAAGCTGTGGCTTTCTGTCAGTCATTCGTGTTCTCCCAGCTAGATACAATTTCTCCATTGGTTTTCTTTTTAACAAAAAAAAGCTATATAGTTACGTAGTGTTGTACCTTATCAGATTATCAAAGGAACAGAGCTAATTAGTTGATCAAACATCAGTTATATATGTAGAAAAGAAAAAATTGTGTTAACTCCCTGCACACTCATAACTATTTTGCTTTATCTTTTTATAAGGTTTCATCTTTATAAAGATTTTGGTCTCTATATCATTCTTGACAAGTTATATACATATATATGTGTATGTGCGTGTGTGTGTGTATATATATATATATGTTGGTATATATGTGTACATATTATATATATGTTATAAATAAATAAATAAATACATGTCACATTTTCTTTATCTATTCATCTGTTGAAAGATATTTAGCTTGTTTCTGTGTATTGGCTATTGTAAATAATGCTGAGATGAACATGGAGTGCAGATATCTCTTTGAGATCCTGATTTGATCACCTTCAGATATACACCCAGAAGTGAGATTGCTATATAGTAAGATGGGTCTCTGTTTAATTTTTTGATACCTCAACATTATTTTCCACAATGGCTGTTAGTTTCACTTTCTTTTAATATTTGTAAAGAAATAATCATATACATTTATTTCTAATAAAACACTTTCAGCATTTGAAAGATAAAATTCAGTTATAAAATTAGTAAAATCATGAAAGAAAGCTTTCATATTTTCAGGCTATTTTATTGTGTCAAAACACATGTGGAATGTTTATTTCTATATATGAGCTCTTTGCAGTTATTTATATGCAACATACTCCTTCATACCTTCAGTTCTTTGCAACATGAGGTTCCTCTAGTTTCAAAGTTATTTCTCTTTTTATTGTTATGACTAACTCTTAGTCTTCCTTTATAGGCCACCTTGGGTTTTACTTCCACAAGAAACTTTGGATTTTCATCTTTATAATAATGGGCTGGTTTAAATAAACTTATTGTTTGCTCCATATTTAAAATTCTATAGTAATTATTTTGCCTACTCATAATTTGTTGTTATCATTACATAGTTGTTTCTTGCTTTTTTCCGTTATTGATAAACTAGATATCAATCTACAGAGATCCAAATATAATTTACTTGAAACCCTGTTTCTACCCTGTGGAACCCCCCAGCTCTCACTAAGTGTCCTACTGATTTCCTGAGTTTGTATATTTTTAAGGAGAATTTAGTTTCCCTGACTTTTTCCCCATGTACACTAACTCTACTTTATATTACATTAATATAAAACTCATTCTCTGCTATTTGCTTTAACTGTACCCTACACGCAAACAAAAACACATAACAGTATGTATAACCTGCATTTGAAATAGTAAATTGAACAGTGATATGTTTATGTTTGTTTTTGGTGATGGTAGTAAATTGTATAAGGCATCAGAAAATGGTTTAAGACACAAACTGATGATTGCCAGATGGGAGGAGGTTGAGGAGGTGAAAAAGGTAAAGGTTTAAGAAGTACAAATTGATAGTTACAAAATAGTCATGAGGATGTGAAATACAGGATAGGCCATAGTCAATACTATTGTAATAACTGTGTATAGTGCCAAGTGGGTACTAGACTAATTGGAGGGATCACTTTGTAAATTATATAAATATCTAACCACTATAATGTACACCTGAAATTAAATAAAATAATATTGACTGTCAACTCTTATTGAGAAATAAAAATAAAAAAGAAAAAAAAAAAGAAAAGGAAATAGTATTAGATACCAAGATTTGGGTTTTAGATTTGCTTATTGTTACTGGAGTGTCTTTGCATCTATACTCTCTTAAATGACAGAGCAAGGAATAAGAAGGTATATTAGTGTATAATAACCCAAGTATTTATACATATATACATTTGTATATAAGTATACACGTATTTCTATGTATAGCCATCTGTGTCAGTATTAAACTAATATGAGTTCACACTGATGCCTTAAACTCTAACCCACTAACACATGGACCATTGTAGCTTCTCCGTAGCCTCCCACTCCAACAGTGAGAATCCTGGCTCCCACTATCCATCATTCATTTACTTAATTGTTTAATTCTAAATATTTGTATAGTGGTTTAAGAATTGTTAACCCAAATCCCCATGGGAAACAATTTAATCAAATAGCACATACACATTTGATTTTCAGTTCCAGTTCTTCTCATTCTCACTATGATAATGTTGTCCTTAATAATTAATGAGTATAAATATTTTTCTTATCACAGAAACATTCAAGGAAACTATCAGAGAGAAGTCAATGTGTATATAATGTATCTATGATAATAAAAAATAGACAATACAGCATATAAATTATCTTATTTACACATTTAGCTTAAAATATATATTGAAGTGTTTGTATATTTTTTAAATAAAACTAAACCACTATGTTTGTGCTTCTTATTTATCAACCAAGGATTCTCAGTCTGGAGAGTTTAATCTCAGAAAAGAAATAATATGAGTCTTGACCTACTAATATTCACAAGTTATTGAAACAGTTTAAACAATAATACATATGTAATAAAAATAATTCTTGGGAGAGATTAAATGGTTCAATTAAAAACATGAATTATTATACTCCTATACATCTTATAACTGCTTATTAGCTTTGTTTCACTTAAGAACTCTATTAGATGGTTAATGACCTCATACTTAGTTTGGATTTAATCCAATAACTAAATTCAATATCTTCCATTCAGAAAACTGCCTACATTCACATCTTTATTGTTTTCAAACTGCATAGTACTGAATTCCTGTGTAAACTAAAATGTTATGTCTTGCCTCTAGTCAGAGAAAATACATTTGAGGAAGTCTATTAGTTTTGAGTCCTGCCACACAGTGGGATAGAAATAAAAACACAATACAATAAATAAGTTAGATATAGTCAAAGAAAATGGAAAAATGCACTCATCTGAAAAAAAATCTGAACTTTAGTTGTTGGCTATTTTTTTTTTTTTTACCTTTCAGCAAGTGCAAAATACTGACATACCTAGACACTGACCTATAAATAAATACATGCATTTGGTTTTCCATCCAGTATCATTTGCTGCAATCACTCGTGTCTTCCTCACTCGTAGTAAAATGGTGTGACTCTTATTGAACTTCCATGGTCTTTCCCCTGACCAACAACTTACAATCCAAAGATGTATTTTATAAATGGAAAGAAAAAATTAGCACACTGTCTTTTCGGTATGACCTTGGTAGAAAGAGTGAAAGCCTTTTTTTTTTTTTTCCCCCATATAAGTTTAAGATTAGACAACAAGAGAAGTATAAATCATTTTTTTGTGTGTGATCCTTGAAGAACTTGGCCCCAAAAAGTAACTTAGTAGTGATAAATATATTTGACTTTTTTAGTTACGTGGGAAAAACAGCAAACTGCAACTCAGAGTTTTCTGGTCCTGTACTCCACTGGGACTTAAAGTTACTACTCTCTCTTCTTCCTGGGAACAGAATCTGTCAAAAAGAAATTTGTGGACGATTACCAGTCCTGTTTAATTTATGAGACTAAAAAGGAATTTTTAAAATTGCTGAGTTCTGAAATACACCTAGCAAGTTTTGTTTTGATTTGGTTTTGGTTCTTATTCTGTTTTATTTTAATATCAGATGAATGTATTGGATTTAAAGGAAAAATAAAAATAAAAGACTGTGTGGAAAGAATGAAGAAGCACTGTTAGGAAGGGAGAAACAGTCTTAATGGGACATTCTCTACAGGTACAGAGATTCAAATTCTGACAAAACTTTGAAAAAGTAAAATAGAGATTCTAGAGTACTACCAGCTAAGATATCCTCAACTAAGTAAGGTTAAAAAAAACAAAACAAAACAAAACAAAACAAAAAACAAAAAAAAAAAAACCCAAAAAACCCTAGAACCAATTTGTAAGACTGCATTATGGAGCTCTTAAAGAAAATGAATACATTGTGCATATGTTTCATTGTGTAATCTGATAGAACTAAGAATACATAGTTCTATCTACTATATTAAAGCGAGACCTATTTATTCATAGTATAGATTATGGTAAACTTGAATTCCCAAGAGTGATTTTGAAGATGAAATGAGAAAAGTTAGAACATTATACTATTTTATGACACAATCCTACAAATCTACCAAGAGTAGCCAAATTTAATAGGACTAACATCAACTCATTTGAAGTTTTGGTCCTCTATTATGTACTATACACCAGCAATTGGTAACTGCTTCAAATTGAGCTATGCCTTTAGTGCATGCTGATGAACCAAGAGATAGAGGCTGCAGTCCAAGATGAGGCACCTTGTCTCTTACGCTAGCTTATTAGGCATTCCAGGTAAAAGACAGAGGGACTGAGTTGAACAGCTTTAGGTCTTATGATTTTGCAATGTCTACAAAATTTTAGCTGAAGGCCATTTTTATTCATTATTTTGATGTGATATAAACTATGTTAGAGTGGCAGTTACATCTAATATTCGCAAGGCCCCAGAATGATTGGGCAGTGTTCTACAGTAATTATTTTTGTCAAGGAAAGTCAGTAATTTGAAGGACTTGATTAAAAGTTACTAATTAATAGCATTATCTCAGGGTACTAAGCCCATGTTAATTGTGCATTATTCTAAGGCAGAGGAAATCAGGGAAAATTAATACATGTACAGATTATTACAAAATGTTGGTTTATTTAAATTCTGTGATGTACAAAATGTCCTAGATTGCTTAGTAGCAAGCTAGTTTAGCTTCAGATTAGAAGATACTTTCTTTTTAGGAAAGTGGGTAAACACATTCATCTGGCCAATGAGATACTGTTTTTAATTCAAAGATGCCTTGCCTCCTTGCAAGCACTGATGTTTGAGGATGATCCACTATATTCAGGAATATGAATTATCTAGAGGCACATAATAATTTTCAATTTTGTCACCTCGGTTAAGTATGTAAGATACATAATAGCCCAATCAACTTTAAAGGATATTTAGAAAAAAAAAGTCTCCCCATATTTTGTAACCCTACCAATGAATGTAAAGAAATTAAAAATGTGTAGTAGTTAGTAGCTATTTGAGGCATTATATTAAAGAATTCCTTAAGGTAAAAAGAAAACATGTATCTTAGATTAGAAGTTGGTATTGGAAAAACCATATGAGAGTGGATGTCAAAGCAGCTCCAGAAAAAATATTTTGTGCCAACCCCCATACACATCACTGCAGAAGGGTTAAGGAGAAATCTATAAGAAGCATCTTTGTATCCACTTTTGTTAATTTTAATATGCACTTATATTAAATGTTGACACTCTACCTGGATTTTGGGCACACTGTGGGGAAAATATGTTTATTTTCTCATGAATATCAGTTTGTAAAACTTTATATTTCTTAACATTCCTAATTGTTAGCCATAGACAATAACTGGCTATTTCAAACAGAAAATGAGTTTCTATTTTATTCTTGTATGTGAGGTTATTTTTATGCAACCTATATTTAGAATGTGAATAAAACTAAATATAGTGTTTTTGTTTTTGTTTTTTAGTGAAATTGCTATCAAAACACGCAGATTTTTAACAGTTGTTGAGGGAAGTGGAATAATTACAAGTAGTGGATAAGGGTAGAATGATAAAGCTATAGAAGTAAATCCCTTCACAGAGGGACTCAATAGCAATTCTGGACAAGATGTTATAAGAAACCACTTGGCAGAATAGAATAGCTGATATCAGATATCACTGATATCTCTGCATGCTAGGTTTGTATTTGATAGTGAATAAGGAGTTTATTTATCAAAATTTTTCTACGTCAGTGTGGATCTCTCCAGCTGTAGGTTTGACTTTAAAAAACCTCTTCAATAGTGAGAATTTATATATCAAATATAACACGTTTCTTTCAACACCAAGCCATAAATGATATTAGCTGTACTTGGCTCATTGGTGATTTTGAGCACATTAAAACTAGCAATAGTTTTTGCATCTCTAAAATTTGATTTAGAAGTCATTAAAGGAAGCTGGTATGATGATGGCAGTATCTGTCTGTAAGTGCCTTTCCAAGATAGACTTTCATGCGTCTCTTCGTTTTTGTTAGACCATAGTGTACCTCCTCTGAAGAGAAGCTTATAGCTCTACCCTTGTATTAGTCAGCACTATAAACAGCCATTACTCCATGTCTAATTGGACAACTTCATTGTCAAATTTACATCCACTCAGCTGTTTAGCATTAAAAACTAGTTTGGTGAGGTTCACAGATCTTTAATCAATAATTCTGTACCAGAAAAGACAACCTCATTTATAGCTATCCTGATTTTCTATTGCTTTTACTGCACTGAGCATATCTTCACAGAAATACATGGTTCCAAGATTAGGGACAATAGTTGGTCCACTTGACATATTTGCTGGAAAAGATAGATCTTTGGTTTTTGGAGAAATATTTAGATATTAGCACTGAATGAAATGAATGAATTAATTGTCAAAGAACAAGAGAGAAAAGATTTGTTCTTTAGTATCATTCTTGTTGGGGGTAGCAAATTTAAAAACTGGAATCCTCACTCTTATAAACCTGAAAATTCCTCCAGACATATTTTATAACTACTTCTCACTGTCCTCAGTAAGGCTTTGATTTAAATAGTATTTTGATGTAAGCATCTCATTTTAAAAATATAAAATTTCTATTCTGTATAACGCACTGTAGTTGATGTTTTAAAAATCATATGAATAGATAATATTTTCCTATGTTATAGGCAAAGAGAGAATAAAGTTAGTAACTGGTGGAGACAAAATCAGATTTAAATCCACATAATGCCAAATACTATATTTCTCTTTTTTCTTCTTCTTCGTCGTTGTCGTCATCGTCGTCGTCGTCTTCTTCTTCTTCTTCTTCTTCTTCTTCTTCTTCTTCTTCTTCTTCTTCTTCTTCTTCTTCTTCTTCTTCTTCTTCTTCTTCTTCTTCTTCTTCTTCTTCTTCTTCTTCTTCTTCTTCTTCTCCTCCTTCTTCTCCTTCTTCTTCTTCTTCTCCTTCTTCTCCTCCTCTCCTCCTCCTCCTCTTCCTCCTCCTCCTCCTCCTCCTCCTCTCCTCCTCCTCCTCCTCCTCCTCCTCCTCCTCCTCCTCTTCCTCCTTCTTCTTTTATTTGCTATGAAATCCTACCTCACTATGTGCATTGGTGTCTATATCTAGGTGCTAAGCATAGTGTACTGACTGAGTTAATATAGGTCCTGTGTACCTTCTGTATTCTGGAGAGTTTCTGCTCACAGGGATATGAAACTATTTAGGCTCAGCAGAAACTGCCATAATGGAAGTCATGGAGTTAAAATGAGGTATTATACGTGCATATCACACTGTGCGTATTTGATTCTTTCAAATTAAATACACAGAATTTCAGAATGATATGCATACCTTTATGTGTGCTCAATTCTATCATGTCATAAATTCTATTTTCATTTGGTTATGTCTACATTGTCTCCTCCTGCAATGCCTGACATTGTTAATGAGTTCTGTTTACCTCTTTTTCTCACCGAGTCATATAGCTCTGTTTCAAACAATTCAACATAAATTTAATATTTCTTTCCTTCTAAGATAGCATTCTGTAATTAACTCAAAAGGTGGAATATGGTATATTATGTTATGACATTATAGATATGATATTATAGATTACATTATATTTTAAATTTTATATCATGTCATATTGCATGACATCATATAAGATTATTCTCTTAATGATTTTAATGCTGGCTTAAAATAAAGAGGCAAGTTTATGAAATCTCAATACTTTCATGCTATCGGTTTATATCAGCTTAGAGAATGATAGAATCAATTGCGTAGGTATTATATGTTGAGGTTACTACTTTCTTCACTCAAAAATGAGAGGACATTGTGACTTCATTAGAAAAAAACAGCATTATTTTTTACCAATTCACTTTGCTGTACTACCTGTTTTGTTCAACTGTGTTTCAATTAATCTCATAATATGTAGAGATATATCTGTCCCCTAAATTTGGAAATATACAATACCAATGAGTTCTTAACATGAGTAAAAAATATGCCAAATTTTCTAAACCTTTCACCACACAAATGCTACATCTTTCTTATTTGAGTCTTTGTGCATAAGCTACAATAACAGACTACATGTTCACTTCCTTCTCTAGTTCCAGAAGAAAACATAAGCCACAAGTCAGTATGTGACTGAGCCCTTTCGGCTCTCTCAGTCTTTGAATGCACTTGTAAGAATGCTCTCCATTAGAAATGTGAACTACAAACTTCATACAAGTATTGGTTTAACCTGCAAAAACATATCAAAGTAAGGTATAATGTAACCATTGACAAACATGTCACCCCTTTTCCAAGCAGCTGTGTTTTTTGCTAATGTCAAGTTTCACAGAATTATTTTAAGATACAAATAAAGACTTTTTCTCCTTTTCTTGAAGCAAAGAAAAAGTAAAAAAAAAAAAATCATGACAATTTCTTATCTAGAAAATACCATTCCATTCAGTTAATGCCCAACTTTTATGTTCTTATATTCATAAACCAGCTCTTTATTTCATCAAACGCAGTTCACATCTGGCTTTGATGATTGTTAATCCATTCTGTCATGAGCAAGGCCACTTGTGGACAGAAGAAACTAATACTGCCACTGGGAGCTTTTGTTTAAGATTTTTGTTCCTTTCTTCTGTTTGTTATGAAAAGACACATACAGGGCATTTTGATTGTACAAAAACATGTTGTAGATAAACACTTATTCCTACTCAGACATTATCAGCTTTTAACAGAAATGAATTCTTGACACAGTGTTCTGTAGGTAATTAACCAATTCAGTAATCTGCTGAAGCAGAAAATAAAGGAGTACCTAAGGGTGAGTGGCCAATATTTGAGATACTAAGCATTTCCTTTTTGAAATACACAGTCTATATTTAATATGGGAATTAAAATTAGTCACTGCCAATAGAACTGGCAGGAAAGACAAGAACTCATTAAAATTAGAGAAATTTAATCCTTTTATAAAGTCTTCTCAGTATCATTCTTATATAGTCTTAAAAGCATACAGATGTGCGCAATCATTTTAAATTATTCTTATTAACCATTTCACATATAACCACTGAAACAAAAAAAAATACTATGTTATACTAAGACATGATTATTCTTACTATTTTTGAAGTGTGTGAAGAGAGAATACTATTTTTTTTTCTTCTTCTTCTTCATGGTTATTGACACTTCCTGGAGTATGCAAGGAAAGAACATAGAGTTTGAAGAGAAGGTCTGAGAGAGAACCTAATCCAGAAATGCTTTATGGGTGAAAAAGGAAAAAATAGCATGTTGGAGAGTCAGGTGGTAAAGTCACATTATATAATGACTGAGGGAGAGGCTGGCCCCTTGAAAATCAGTAAAGGTCATTTCAAAAAAGAGAGATTTTGTTATAAATATCTCAAGCAATTGAACCAAATAGAGAATTAAATATTATCTTTGGATATAAACATTAGAGCATTTGGCATATTTTACATATAGTCTGGAGAGTAGAAAGAGACTGGAATTGGGAAGAGTCAATTTCTCTTTCGATAAGTTTGGCAAGAAACATTACCTAGAGGAGGAATAAAAGTAAACAATAATATTTATTGTTGATGATGTTTTTGTCCTTAAAGGTAGAAAAGATTTTAGCATAAGGCCTCAACATTATAAATTCTCCATAAATGTTATTGGATTGATATATATATTGTGACAAAAGGCAGCTATAGGAGAAGGGGATTTTGAAGTATATCAATGAAGGAAGGACAAATGAGATAGCAAGTTCTTAGAAGAGTAAGAATGGAATGTATTGAGAATACTACAAAAGTTTGAGGAAAGCTGAACAATATGAGAGGACTGGATTAAGTTTATAGTGAGGATTGTAGAAAGTTACAGAATTCCAAGTGCAATAACATGTACATTAAGAATATGATGAATCTGCTCTAGTGGTGTTCTATTTAGGTTTCAGAAGAGATTTGACAAAAAAAAAAAAAATGAGGCAAAGTCCAGGAAAATTTTTTTCTTCATTTGTTTTGTTGGTAGTGAGTTGAACTTTTTCATTGGTAAAAGGGCAGTGACCAAGAAGAAGGAACATTTACAAAATTAGAGACACGATTTCAGTTTCCATTATGTTACATTCCAGTGTTTTTTCTCCACTAAGAGTCTCCACTAAGTAGGTTCAAATATTTGAACAAAATTGGTCAATATTTTGAACAAAACAAATTCAGAGGTACTGCTACCAAGAGAAACAGAGTGATCCTGTAATTGGAAAGGGGAGTCTCAGGAAGGCTTCTACAGCATAGAATTTTTAACCTGATAAATTAATATATTTTAGTCTAAGTAATTTCATACATATTGCTAGTTTTTCTTTTAGATTATGTTTAGAGCTCAACAGGGAGGGAGATGTCTCTGAAGAAGAAATTGATTCTAAGCTAGTGGGTGGGTGGGGTTCTGCAAGTAGGCTGGTCATACATACTTGTGCATTCTGTGTGCTACACAGAGATTCCTGATCAAGGGGATAAAAGAGATAGAATCAAACTTGTCCTCTACACTACAAGTCATGACTTTTGGTACTATTTTCCTGCATGCAGAGTACTGTCTATTCACCAAGCCATCCAGCTGCAGAGCTGCACCCATTCCGAAAGAGAAACGACTTTTCTAATTTATAGAAAGGTGACTTATGGGCTAGAAATAGACCTTGAGCAGAGCAATCTCTGCCTCTCTCATATGGAATATGTACTTTTTTAAAATTTATATTTGATAAGATAGCCATTATGAATTGAATCAATTTTATCACTCTATTAAGCTAAATATTATATATATTTAAATTATACATACAATACAAATTCACAAAAATAATATAAAAGTATAAAATATCAATAAAAACAAAAGAATAAAATGAGAAGTTAAAAGCTAAACTAGAAGAACAAAACTGCTAGAAAATATTAGGTGTATGAATATATAAGAAGAAAATAGTAATGTTATTACATTACCTATAGTTATTCTTACACATTTAAGGATCAGGTAAAGAGATTTCTAAAATGTAGGAAGTGACGCATACACATAGCAGAATAAAGTCTATACTGCTTCCTGGAAACAGTGAGTAAGAGGTTTCTGCAGATGAAATACAGTTACCCACCTCTATTTTCTTCCTAAATTATCAAAAATAGACCTTTGACATATAACGTCCTCAGGTTGGAGGTGCTTAGGGAAGAGTTTTTTATGTTCTATCTCTTCTCCTTGTGTATACTTCCAAGTCGTGTCTGTGAATTTTGAATTGTAAGGAATTAGCTGACCAAAGATTTTCAGAAGTGCAGAGAGTCAAAAAAATATTTGTGAGTATTCATTATATAAAATGTGGATATTAGCTTAGATAAGGTAGTAGTTGTTTTGAAAAACCATTCTTGTCTGTTTTTCTAACTAATAAGGATCATTTTGTATGCTTACTCAAATAGAGCAAATTATTAATAATTTTATTATCAATATTTTGGAACCATTTAGTACTTTATGTATGTTTCTATAATGACTTTTAAAATGCTAAAAATAAAAATAAAAAATTTGTATAGAATTATTCTGCTGTTATTAGACTCAGGAATTGACATTAGCTATAGCTTATCATTTCAACAGTAAATTTCTACCCAAATCTCATTGCAACTTTTGAAGGGTTATTTGAACTATTCTTTTTCATTACAGTATTCATATGCATTACTCTCTGGCTATTTTACTTCTAATTAGGTTTATTTGAAAAAGCTAATTACATGCTACTCAATTTCTTTCACTTACTATTTAATCAGCAGATTCTCAGTAAACCAAGAAACAGATATTCTGTTAATAAATATATTATAAAATATAAAGTACAAGCTTTGACGGTATATTTTCTAGTATATTGCCATTTATGCATTTTTTAAAATTTTTAACCCCAGAGTATAATTTATAATTGTTTTTACTTATATTCTACAAATATAATAAACATTCAAATTGAACAAGGATGTATTTTACATATGGTTTCATGTTAGATTCATTTTGTTTCATTGAGATATTAAAGCAGTAAGACATGATTACTGCTGTACAGAAATAAAAAGACAAAGCTATCATCATAATATCCATCAACATAATAACACATTGAGCTTCTATAAATATGTGGTATCATGCCGGCATTCCATAAACCAAATTATCTAACCTAATCCCCAGTACTCTATAAATTTATGATCACTAAAAAAATGCCCTTATAGTCCAGCCAATAAGCACGAAAAAGATTTAACTTTTAGAACATACATAAATACCAATAATGATCACCACTAAAAAAAATTGTTCAGTATGATAGAATTATTTATTATACCAGAATTTGAAAGAAATAAAATCAAAAGCTAATGTCTTTCATCATTATGAATTCCTTAATTAACTTGACTGGTCATTTCAAGATTAGGAAGGCAAAAATATTCTGGTTGCATAAAGGATATAAAATGCTGTACATTTTTTTTCTCAGCTAAAATGCTGTCTGATTATCAAATAAAACCTGCACTTCAACAATTTTTTGTTTGTTTATCTCTTGCTATTGAAAGAACAAAAGCCATGCTTGCACACTCTACTTCATGAGGAATAGCTGCCTTATTTGGCTTGTCAGGCACTTTGAAAGAAGCTGAGCACTTAGAAATGTAAATAATGAACACTTCTTGCAAACCTAAGGTATCTTGAGAAATAGTTGCTTTTGTTGACGAATGTAGTTCCAAATGTGAAGATGAGTGTTCAAAACTCATGAAACAATCAGCATTGTTGATTTAAGAAGATAAATGGCATATTCTATAAATTTATAAGTAGAGTTCATGTATTAAGATTTGTGAACTATACCTGAATGTCAAAGAACATATAAGCATTCATGTTTTATAATTATATTCATTTTTCTCAAGTCAAAAAACAAAACAAAACTAGGTAATAGGTGTATAAGAATATATTTTAGTCAGCGCACCCACAGGATAGCAGGAACTAAGCGAGTTGACTCCCTCTCCTAAAATCTACCTGATCTTTGACATGTTGATATTTGAAGAATGAGGTCCTATAATATTATTTACAAAATACAACATTTAAACAAAATGTATATAAAACCCCTACATTAACTGAGATTCGGGCAGATTAATTGAGCAAATAGATGATAATCATTTAGCCCATGCTTTTATGTATCATAGATCCTCAAAAATATTAATTTTTTTCTCATATCCTTCTCTCAAAGCAGTTATTTCAATGATATTAATAATAATCGAGTTCTTTAGAATGCAGAAAAAAGCAGAAATAATTTGTATATTATTACATTATTGCACAAAAGTCAATTTTAAAAAACATAATTCCTAGTAAATATATATATTTTTTACTATTTTTAGAATAGAATCACTGTAACTCACATTATTTAAGTAAAATTCACTTAAATGAAAACAGAATTTTATGGAGGACATTACATGATAGTTTTGTTAATAAGAAATATTTTCCTAATTAGTATCCAAACCAAAAGGTTCTCTTTACAACAAAAGTAATAAAGTCCCCTATGTAATCCCATTTAGATGTAAAATAAATAATAAGAACACAACACAGGCACAGCAGACACCAAAACAAAAATCTGCAGTGCCATGAATATAGAGGGAAATAATCTTCACAGGTTGTAAGGAGATAGAATACTATGTTGGAGGAAAACAAACTCCTTGAGAACTTCATCAACAAAGCCTGTATAGAGAAATGAACTTTGACTTGATCTTATGCATAGATTAAGATATTTTTTTCAGTTTTTAACAAGCATTTAGCCTAAGGAAATGACACAAATGAGAAAGGGTTGAGATAAAAGCAGCATAATTTTATTCAAGAATATCCTTAGAATAAGAATGAGCAAAAGGAAGCCAGCCGGAGATATAAAAGACACCTTTGGCTAAGTGTTCTTAAATATCTAAAACAAAAAGTGTGGGAATTTATATAATTCTATTTAGTTATTCTCTCTTTTTTATATAGTAGTATTATCATCCATAGAAGACTCATAGTTAACACTGTATACATATGATTTGTCATCCCATTTAGTTGTTTATTTCTTCAGAAATATTTATGTTAAGTAGTCATTCTAGATGTTTTTAAATATAGATTAAGAGTTTAATTTCCCTGAATTGTGGCTCATGGTATAAAGTTAAGCAACTTCAATTCAAGGAAACTATGTAGTTACTTAAAAGTCTAAAGGCCATGGAGATATAATTTATAATTATGAGTAATAGATAAATATTTCCTAAGTATATATAATATACTAAGTATATAGTCTACTAGGGGAAATGAAATACATACTTAAGAAATAAAATGTTTAAAATTGTTTCTGAATATAAAAATATACTAGTTTAGCTATAATGCTTGTTTTGAAAATGTGGACTTTGTTTCAACATGATTGATATATGAAGGAATAATTTGAGGATAACACAAATTTATGAATAATGCTTATGTGTGATGTTTTCCATGAGAAACAATAGTTAAATCCAAAAAAGTTCTCCTAGTTGAATCAAAGCATGTAGGAATATACAAAATGCTCAAAATAGTCACTCCTTAAACATCTAGGAACTACCTCAGTTCGACATATCATATTTCGTATAATTCATTCCACCACTTCCTACCTGTCCAATGCCCAGTCTATAAAATAAACTTCTGGTCTTCTTCAAGATAAATGCTAGTTTAGTATCTGCTTAATCATCTAACATTTGTAAAACTGTGCTACCATTTTTATTAAGCTCTTATCTTTTATTGTATTTCTGTCACTGAGGAAATTTTGTTCCCACCCGCACCTTTCCCATAAACTCTGTAGATTTATTGGACAGTTTTTCATAGTGTAGTGGTATTTAGGAATTCATATGTCACGTTAAATAGAACTGATCCTATTAGGAGGTCAGGAGAAATAGTACTGTATATGCAGTCAGGTAGAGTTTGCAGTATTGCACTTCTAGAAGATATCAACAAACAGTTTAGAGAAATTATAAAAAATAAGGCATTTCCATAGTTACAGTGATAGAAAACAGGGAAACAAAAGACACAGAGTAAAAAAGCATAAGGCATACATATTGAATATAAAGAATTAAGCTGGTTTGGGCTAAAGTTTATGCCAATTAAGAAAGAATTAAGGACTGACCCTCAGCAAAATATCTAAGTCAAAGATATACGGCATCTTAATCATTTCATTAAAATGCATTTATTTTTTTCAAAAGGTGAATAAAGCAAGGAATATGAAAGCATTTCCTTTCAATGTCATAGCAAATTATTTAATAGGCAAATTTAAGGATTATTTAATTTTCTAGGATCCCAGACATCATAAAGTTTAATGTTAACTTGTAGAAAATTGTTTGCTAGTGATTCAAATATACTGTAGAAAGATAATTTATAATTTTATTGTCCTGAAGGAAATTACCAGTTTGGGTTCTAATGTAGCAATCTTAATCTAACATTTTTTTTCCCTATCTATTAAAACCCAGTTATGGAAATGTTCTTGGAATTGATTTTCCTTCATTTTTTTATGGGTGAATAAATATTTGGCATGTGTTCATTTTATATTTTATATTTGCATAAGAGTCGTGTCTTTAATTTTTTGAATATTATGCTTTTATGAATATTTATATTTTCCTCTGTAGAGGAAGTATACTGTGGAAGCTTATCAGTCTAGGGTTTAAGATAGAAAACAGATGATTTTTAGGAGATGATCTCATCTCTGACATGGTGTACTGTACTTTGAGATCTCAATGTTGTAACAGTTGGGCACCCGGATAAGTTCTATGTGAGACCTAAGGACAGCAGACCTTCTGCACAATTGACCACAAACAGAAAGCCACAAAGATAATAGATTGTGTAAACATTTCATACAAGAAATGTGATTTACTTACAATTTAAGAGAATATGACTTGGTTGTATCTTATGTGGACTCAGCTAGTCTTCTTTAGCTTAGAGAATGTGCCATATTGCAGAGTCTATCTCTCAACCATATGGTTTCAGAGTATGGTTCAGTTAGTTATAAAGAACAAATTACTCAGGACCAGATACACCAAAGTATTTAAAGACCCTATATGTAAAAACCAGCATCCCATATTAATATACAATGAACCAACCCATGTATATTGAATTGTGTAACCATTAATTACCTGACTACTTGGGCTGACATACCTAATACATTCACACTCTGTAAACTATTTTACTTGGGAATTGAAGCCTTCCTAGGTTAACATAGAGTTAGTAAGATGAAAACAATTTTTTATAGGAGTAACCTTTCATTCCCAAATTATGGTCGTCCTTTTACTTCTATAGGTTCTGTCCCTGCCCAGGCTCACTTTAACAATAACATTAGTATCTGAGGTTTCGATCAAGTCTGATAGGCTCAGGAGCTCTTTTTGATGAGGTTCCATTGTTTTAGTTAATGGTATTTCTTTTCTAGAGTACTATAATTTGTTCATTCTGTTTCCATCTTTCTTTATTCCTTGGAAGGACACTCACTTCAAATATCAAGAACAAAACTCTAAAATGTCTTGAACTAAGAATCAGTAAGGGACCATAGCACATACTACCTGACCTTAAGAAATTTAATAAATATAATTTTTATGAATTATTTAACAAATACAAATTGAGTTTCTGCAATGTGATGAGAAATGTGATAGCGGTTAATGTGAACACTTGAGCATAACATTTGATTCTCAAGGATACTGTCTGTAAAAGGATGGGGTTGAAACCTCCCTTAGTGGAAGCTTTCTTCAGTTTCCTTTAGTTTGCCTGATATTCAATTGGCGCAACATTCACACAAGCTCACTCATTTGTCATTTTGCCTTACTGAACAGTAATTGCTAGATTTAATAATGATAATAAATTCTAGTTTAATATTTTAAGCAAGTTATAGGCCTAGGAATGTAGACTATGAAATAGAACTTTTTCAATTGTTGCAATTCTAGAAATAATAGATTCTTAAGAAGATCAATTATTGTATAACATGCGTTTAAAGGAATATATAAATTAGGCATGTAATTTAAGAAAATTGCATCAAAATAAATATTCATATCATAAATTTCTACATTTTATGAAGATATATGAAGAAATACTTATGATTTGCCTTCTTAAATCATTTAGAATTATTTTTAATAAGGAAACAAAATTTCATTTTGAATGTATCAGTATTCAGTTCTGTTTTAAAAATAAAGAAATGTGGCCCAGTTTTTAGTTTGACCATCCCATTTTACATCAGTTTTGTATGCTGCGAAGTACATGTAATACGTTGTATTACTAATAACATTTTATAATGTCAAATCTATAAAAGATGTTTTATAACTATCCTTTTCACTTTAAAATCTCTGCCAACATAACATAGTTTTTAATTTATGTTATTTGATGAACAGATTAAAAAAAAAACACTATAAAGGTTTTTCCTGATGGGGACTATCTCGATGAATGAGGAGCTATTTATAGGAATCTACTGTTTGAATCAGAAAAATGGATAATTTTCAATCAGATGACTGGTCTGACATGTGCTAGCACACAGAGTCCTAAAGGAATACATAGAATGATAACTACGCCAGTTCTAGGAAGCTCTTTTCAGCTGTCATGGAAAAGTACTTTCTAAACTATGACTTGAGAAAGCCAGACAAGGAAAAAGAGAAACTTCCAGGTAGATAAATGAACAAAACCCCAGACATTAGAGATAATTGCATATTCTATGGAATTATGAAAAGCTTATTTTATTTATTTTTATTTTACCTATATTTTAAATTTTATCAATTAATAAAATGTCTAAGTTATTTTATTAAACCTAATCAAACTACTGGCAGTATTACTCCTTGACATCTGTATTTAAAAATGGTTCAGAATGACCTGTGTGAGATTGTAAAATCAGGACAATTTTGTCAAATGTATAATTTAATCTCTGATGTAAAAAAATAATCTAGTGTTTAAAATATTTTTACCCAATGACTATGGGTGCAAAATTTGTAAAAAGTAATCAAAAGAAGATAGATGCAGTCCTAGAATTTTACATATTGACTGGCAATAAATTTACTACCTTATGCACTAATATACTGAAACTTTCTCTGATTATTCCATACTCAATCAAACATTTAAGCTATGGGACTGTGTGCAGAACAACAGTTCATGTTTTTGATTTTTCATTTTTTTTTTTATTAAGGCAGCTGGGGCTCCATATTTACACAGAATGTATGGAATTGATTTAATAGTCTATTGTACTTTCACGAAGCTTATAAAAAAATGGGCTTTGTGTATGTTCTCTTTTGTTCACCACTGGGAAAAGCCTACATAACTTTTCAATAAGTTTGGATAATATGTTTAGAATGATCTTACTTAAATATATACTTTGAACATATGAAAATTTTGTGTTTGGTGTTTCATGTTGCAGCCCAAATATAGAGAAAGTCATCCTACTTAACTACTAAAAAATGATTTATAAGGAAAAATTCAGTGTCAGATGACAAGATTTGTCATTTGTATTAACAGTTAATAGAGAAAACCAAATTGGTTTTGTAATATGAGTTGCAAATTGAGAAACAAGCACAAATTTTTCTAGATTGCAGATAATGATTTGTACTTATTTATTTTAATTTTATTATATTAGTTTCAAGTATACAGCACATTGCTTAGACATTTATATAGTTTATAAAATGATCCCCCTAATTGCTCTTTCTCTCTGGCTCTCCACCTAGCCATTACACTAATGTAACTGCATTCCCTATGTTGTGCTCCCCATCCTGTGACTACTATTAACTACTAATTTGTACTTTTTTAACCCTTCACCCCATTCTCCCAGTCCCCCAACACCTTCCCCTCTGTCCATCACCAGATTGTCCACTATATTTGTGAATCTGTTTTTGATTAGTTTATTCTTTTTGGTCCTTAGATTCTGCATATAAATGAAATCATGTGGTATTTCTCTAGGTCCATCCATGTTGCAAATGGTAGCATTTATTTTTTTACTGACTGAGAATATTCCATTGTATACATGAACCATATCTTCTTTATCCAGTCATCTATTGGTGAGCATTTAGGTTGCTTCCATATCTTGGCTATTGTAAATTGTGCTGTCATGAATAGATCTTTATGAATTATTGTTTTGGTTTTCTTCAGATAATTACCTAAAAGTGCAATTTCTAGGTCAAAAGGTATACCCATTTTTAATTTTTTGAGAAACCTCAAGACTTTTTTCCATAGTGGCTATACCACTTTGCAATCCCACCAGCAGTGTATAAGAGTTTCCTTTTCTTTTCATCCTCACCAACACTTATTCTTTGATTTATTGATGATAGCCATTCTGAAAGGTATGAGGTGATATCTCATTGTGGTTTTACTTTGCATTTCTCTGATAACTAGTGACCTTGAACATCTTTTCCTATGTCTATTGGCCATTTGTATTTCCTCTTTGGAGAAATATCTGTTAACTGATTTATTTTTATAGCTGCTTCTCACATAGGAGATGCTACTGATGCATTTTCTAAGGTTTATAGTAACAGAGAGTTTTATATTTACCTGTGGTAATTATTCCTAATGGGTAATTCTAGAGAAGAATTCTAGTTACTTCATTTAAATAAATAGAAAATTAAAACTATTGGTTCTGCGGAAAAGAAAATAAGTATTATAAATCTAATTCATTTGAAACCATTCTGTACATAATTAAAGGTAAAAAAAAAACTGTTAAATTTTATCTTTAAATAAAACATGAATGAGAATTCAGCTCATCTACTTTGTATTCAAATATTAAGAAAAGAAAGAAATTAAAGACGATACTAAACAGAAAGTTCTATTGATTAATTTTGTAATTGTGACTCTTCATAACTCAAATTCCCCTTAGAGAAAGAAGATCTACAATTCAACGACCATTCATTTCATTTTTAAAGTGTATTTTTAGGAGGTTACCACGTACACAAGTTAGAATTTGACTCAAGTTCACTGATATACATATCAAGCAGATGAACAAACCACAAATTAGATGCCCCGTTTGATTAAAACTGCTGAAATAGTGATTTTACTGGCAAGACATGGTCTACATGCTGTTTTGAGTCAGGTGCCAAGAATGCTCAGTGGTAGGATTGTTTGCATTTTAAACATTAGCTATTTCTTTAATTATAAAATGGCATCTGTGCCATAACATCATTTGTAATGAATTTGTTTTCCAAAGACCTGAATCTCAGGGGAAATAGTGTCATTTACTAAATATTAGACATTAGGTAAATTGTATAACTTTTTGACTGCCTTTACTTGTGTAAAATGGTGTGTTAATACCTATTGTGCTGAAAGCCTGTTGAAAAAATTCAATGAAATCTTTCTAAAAATGCATGTAAGAAACGCAAAATACTATCTCCTATATTTCAAACTGTCCTCCTCAGTGTGTCTTGAATATCTCAGGCAATAAGCAGCAGGGCTTTGGCACTTTCTTTTCTTCTTCCTTGAACAAATGTGCATTTTATGGGTCATTTACTGCGTTTTTTGGTCACTCTAAGATTTTACTCCATTCTCTATCCTTCTTTTATACTTTCTTTTATTTTAGATAATATGTATTAATATTTTATTTATTCATCTAGTTCACTGTTTCCAATTTGAACATAATGAATTTTATGTATTTGTTTACCATCATGAAAGTAATGAATTTTATGTATTTGTTTACCATTAGAACCAAGTGTCTAGAAAAGAGCCAGTGACATTTTAGTAAAAGCCTGGCATATATATGAATATATATTTTAAATGAATAAATTCTATGTGGATATTAAATTTTTCTATCATTAAATGGAAAAAAGAAATTCAATTTTTTATTAAATGAGTTACTGTTTCTTTTTATTTTTATATGTTTATAAAGTGAAAGTGAAATATTAATTAAGGAAAGCATAGAGATTTGGGAAGCCAAGCAAAAACGGCTAATGTTATTTTCATCATGCTCTTCCCACTCTTGGTAGCAGCTTCCTGGAGAACTATGCTGAAAAGATTTTTTATTCTGCTTGACACAAAGCCTTTAATCCATTAAAATACCTACCTTTAGGGCTTGGTGGCGGCAGAGGGTGTCAGATGAGTAACAGTCACCATGTCACATATTTGACATGACCATAGTAAATATTCAGGAAATTTGTCAGTGGATATTTGGAAATATAGTGTAGCAGATTATCTTGTTTAACATTAATTCATTCAAGTCATTGAAGAGCTGGTCACTTAGGCATATTAACCCAGTGACAATTTTAATCTCCCTCTAGAGAAAGATCCCCATGTTCAAATGAGAGCCTATTAGAGCCCCTAAAATCTTCACAACCTATTGTATAAAAGAAATCGAACAAATGGAATATGTGAAACACAAAGTAATTGATGCAGTAAAGATTATGAGATCTCAGTACGTACATGATATTTTGGAACAGTTTGACTAGTTAGATGCTGTGAAATGTAATATATGCAATGTCCAGAGCTAGTATGAGTTGTCTACAGAGATAGAACATTAGTTTATAGAGCTTTGTTTCTGTTAAAAATGAAAGGCTGACAGCCTGGGAGAAACATTTTGCAAAAGACTTATCTGATAAGGGACTGTTATCTATATACAAAGAACTCTTAAAACTCAACAATAAGAAAATGAACAATGCCAAAAAATGGGCAAAAGACCTGAAAAGACCTCAACGAAGAAGATGTATAATGGCAAAAGGCATATGAAAACATGCTCTACATCATATATTATCAGAGAAATACAAATTAAAACAAGATACCATACCTACATGTAAGGATGGCCCAAATCCAAAACACTGACAAACCAAATTCTGGCAAGGATGTGGAGCAACAGGAACTCTTGCTGATGGGAATGTAAAATGGCACAGCCACTTTGGAAAACAGTTGGCAATGTCTTACAAAACTAAACATATTCTAAAATATGATTCAGCAACCATGCCTCTTGGTTTTATCCAAATGAGTTGAAAATATGTCCACATAAATATCTGCACATGATGTTTATAACAGCTTTATTTATAACTGCCAAAATTTGGGAACAACAAAGATATCCTTTAATAGATGAATGGATAAATGAACTATTATTATGCATCCAGATAATAGAATGCTATACAGTGCAAAAAGAAATGAGCTATCAAGCCATGAAAAGATATAGAAGAAATTTAAATGCATATTACCAAGTGAAGCCAATATGAAAAGCCTGCATACTCTTTGATTCCAACTATATGACATTCTGGAAAAGGTAAAACTATGAAGACAGTATAAAAAGGCATTGGTTGCCAGGGATTACAGAGGACAAGGGAAAAATAGTGCACAGAAGATTTTTAGGGCAATTAAAACTATTGTGTATTAGGCTATAAGGATGGATACGTCATTATACTTTTGTCAAATATATAGAATGTAATAAGCTATAGACTTTTGATGGTAATGGTGTGTCAACATGGATTCTTCAGTTGTAACAATTGTTCCACTCTGGTGTAGGACATCGATAGCAGGGCAGGCTGGGGTGGAGGAAAGTGGGGTGCATAGGGTATACTGGAAACCTGTGTAGTTTCTACTCAATTTTTCTGTGAACCTTAAACTGCTCTAAAAAAGGTCTGTTAAAAAAATCATCTAGATTTCATCAGCCTATGTCAGAGAATGTGTATTAAGAGAAAAAATTGACCTAGCAACTGTTTTTTATCTAGTTTTAAATTCACAGAAAAACTTATATTTTACTTAGACCTCATAACCTCATTAATTCAGATATGCTCATTTCAATGCATGATATTCAAGCAGAACTGAAGAATACTTTCATAGTCGTACCCCATACACACTCAAAAAAAAGGGTTTTCTCAACAGGGGAAAATCTTGAATAGAAAATTCTCTTTATGCTCAAAATATTCATCTGTTTTCAATATTTTAAGCACTTTAGGAGAATCATTTTACACATGAATGGCTGAAATACTAGAAAATAAAACTCTTATCTATGTATATTAGATTGCCTATCTGCAAAGTTTCTTTGCTTTAATTTTTTTTTAGTTAAATTATATAGCAATATAAATACTTCCCTTTTTAAATTATCTCTGTAATGAACTGAATTCTTTTGCTAAATATTTCTGATTTCTGCCTCTTACACTTTTGTAAAATTAATTTTGATATTAAGTTTATGTGTGTAGAATGTTTGTTACTGAAAAGATTACTTTTAATTATAATGTGAATTACTCCTCTTTTGTCTTAGTTTTAAATTATGTATATAGGTCTACTAATAAGAAGAAAAAACACAATCCGGCTTTCAGATATATAAATGCATTCTATACATCAAAATTAATTTTTTGCTCATGAAGATCAAATAAAGTAAAACTCAAATAGTTAATTTAAAAACAAAAATTTAACAAGCCTAACTACAATGTAAACAATGACTTATAAATGTTCATTTTGGGTAATTTTTCTACACAAGATATCTTAAAGTCTTAAGTCCAATGAGTTCAGAATTATAATTATTTTTTTTCCTATTAGTGTCCTTAAGCATTAACATTTTTGATTTTTCCAAAAATATTTATTTATTCTTTATTTTTTTTATCATATCAATCTTTATAGCTACTTTGAGGCTTTTATATATTTTTTTAACTTATTTTTTTATGGTGACATTGGTTAGTGAAATCCAGTAAGTTGCAGGTGTATAATTTAATAGTAAGGCATATATATATATATGCATTGTGTTCACCTCTCAGTTGGATTTCTTTATGTCACCACATATTTATCCCCTTTTACCCCATCTATCTCCCACCCTCTCACTTTCTCCCACCCTCGGGTAGCCACTAGTCTATTATCCACATTTATAAGTCTGTTTGTCCTGTTCATTTGTTGCTTTTAGCTTTATATCTCACATGTAAGTGATATTATGTGGTTTTCAACTTTTTCTGTCTGGCTCATTTCACTTAGCATAATTATCTCGAGGTCCATCCATGTTGATACAAGTGGCAATATTTCATCTCTTCTTATGGCTGAGTAATATTCCATTGTGTATATGTACCACAGCTTCTTTATCCAATCATCTATCATAGGTCACTTCAGTTGCTTCCATGTCCTGGCCACTGTGAATAATGCTGCTATGAACATCAGTGTGAAAATATCTTTATGGTTATGATTTTTTAAGTCTTTGGGGTGAATACCCAGTAGAGGGACTGCTGGATCAAAGGGTAGATTAATTCTTAATTATTTGAGGAACCTCCATACTGTTTTACATAGTGGCTGTACCAATTTGTAGTCTCACCAGCAGTGTATGAGGGTTCCTATTTCTCCACATCCTCTCCTCTCCAACATTTGTTATTACTTGTCCTGTTGATTATAGCTATTATAACAGATGTGAGATAGTATCTCATTGTGGTTTTGATTTGCATTTCCCTAATAGCTACCAATGTTGAGCATCTGTTCAAATAGTTGTTGGCCATTTATGTGTCCTCTAGGGAGAAGTGTCTGTTCAGATCCTCTGCCCATTTTTTGATTGGATCATTTGTTTTTTACTGTTATTGAGTTATATGAGTTATTTGTATATTTTGTATATTTTGGATATAGGCCTGTATCGAAGGTGTTGCTTGCAAATACATTTTCCCATTCAGATAGTTGTTTCTTTACCTTATTGACCATTTCTTCTGCTGAGCAAAAGCTTTTTGGTTTGCTGTAGTCCCATTCATTCATTTTAGCTTTTACTTCCTTTGCTTTTGAGTTCAAATCCATAAAATCTTCTTTAAGTCCAAGGTTCTTAAATTTTAGCTCTTATGTTTTCTTCTATGAATTTTGTTGTTTCAGGTTTTATATATTACAGTATTCTGAAAATTATGTAGCAGATATAAAATGGAGTCAAATTTATAATACATAAAGGAATGTTATAAATTGATAACCAATCATTTGACTAAATAAAAAAGAATTAATTTAAAAATTATTATATGTATTATTTACCTCTATTATTCAATATGAGATATATTTATTTTTATTTCTAAATACAGTGGAAAATTAGGAGTTACTAGTGACTCTAGTGAGATCATGCTAATTCTTTTAAATGTTACCACACTAAAATGGAATTCTACACTGTTGCCTATCTTGATTTTCCTAGGCAGAATACTTAATTACTAATTTATGCAATTAAGGCTTTCCTTATAGTCTTTCATTGTGATATTTACCATGTTGCATTGCAGCTATTGACTTGTATATGTTTCTCCTCATTGCTCTGCCCTTGAAAAAAAATTACACTTTCTGTATGCATAGTATCAGAGCTTAAAATAACAAAATAATAGTCAAATATTATTGGATGCTTACAGTCTCTTATTCTAATTATTGCGAGATTCCACAATTTTTGTCCATCTTTACCACATAGAATGAATAATATATTACTTCTATCTTTTGGCTCTCCAAGATAAACATTAAAAAAAAAAGAGAAATAAAAATTCCTTGATTTTTTTCCAAAAATTTTTTTGTTACCATATAAAAAATACATATAAATAATTCTCATAATGCTTTTTCTTTATTTTTATAAGATTTGTGTTTTGTTTCCCAGGGTCATTGCTATCACCCTTTCAAAGATTTAGATATATAGATAGAAATTTAGAAGATTTAGGAAAACAAAACCAAGATTAAAAACTCAACACTGAAGATGACTCAATCTACTAATATGCTAATTGTTGGAAAACATTGATTCAGAGATTGATAATAAGGTCTTTAAATCTCCCTTATTCTGTTTCTGCCAATTTTTCAGAATGTAGATTTTAAAAGGTCAAGTTAGATACTCATAAACACAAGAACAACTAACAACACTGGGAGACATCACCATGGGTGGTAGATATTTTGTGAAAACAGTTTTAAGTTAAATGAGTTGTGATATTCAAATAAAGGTTCTGGCTTAATTTAGTTCTCTCTCTCAAACAGAAAAAGACAATACTTGTGTTGATTGCTTGCTTTTTGTAGTAATTACAAGACAATTTCCTCTGAACAGTGTCTGTCTCTTAATCACAAGTAACAGCAGGTACTCAGCAATTGATATGCCATACATCTTACTCCGAACAACACTCTCAAAAAACCGCATTAAAAAATACTAGAGTTCCCAATTAAATAATGATTCTGGGTTTTTCCCACTTGATGTAACAAGTGTAGCAAGCTTATTGAAATGTGTTTGAATTTGTAATTCATGTGTCACATTTTCAGAAATGGAATACAAAGAAAAAAGTGCCTATTCATCATAAGAGAGTATCACCTCTTTCTGAGGTTTCACAACAGCAATAGTTTAAGTCTCCTTAAACAAGAACTTATGACAAAAAAAAATAGTATTAACTTAATACATTTTTTAAAAAGGAATTAAAAATAAATTAATACATCGAGAACTATGGAATATATTTTTAATATAAATGACAATATTCTGTTAAGAAGAAGCCTGTCTGAAGTTTAGTCTTTGGGGAACATTAAGGCCATCTTGATCAGTTATACAACACATGATAACTATTAAATGAATGAGGTAATGGTAAAGAGGCACTATTATGGTATTTTTTTAAGCTGCCCTCATCACCTCAGGAATAAAAGAGAATCTATGAATAAGAAAAATCTTCACCAAAACTGGATAACAGAATACCACAAATCCCATAACTAATGCTAGTGGGATCAAACCACCAATGACAAGAGAGAGGCATTTGTAAAACTTTAATGAGCAATAGCCAGAGGAGAGAAGACAAGGAGGCTTCTATTGATCTTAAAACCAGGTAACCTAACAATCAGTAACTAGTTTACACACTGAAAGGAAGACCATCACACAGAAAGGAGAATTATGGGGTGTGCGGTGTGGGGGGGGGGGGAGGAGAGCTATGTTGCACAATGGAGGAAACCCAAAGGAAACAGAAAAGAAATACATCAGGGAAGGCAATCTGAGGGTAAAGGAAAGAGAAATCTGGTAGAAAATGGAAGAAGGAATAGTACAGTCAAATATTATGAAGTATATGACAAGAGGGTGTATTTTATATTACTTTGTGAGAAAAAGAACTGAAGGGATTCTATTGATGTAAAGCTTGAAAAGTTATCCTGCTTACCTTGGCCCCTGACGGAAAATTTCTTCCAAAAATATTGGAAAAGTTCAATTTACTTTAACATGAGAAAGAGAAAAGACCATCAAACTCCATTTAATGATGTTTAAAGTAAAATAATCTGAATGCCACCCTTGAAGAAAATGAAGACATACCAGATGAACGTAGCAACAAACTGAGGGCAAAGCGCGAAATGAGTTAAATGATATTAGGAAAATGATACAAAAATAAATAAATATGAATTAGTAACACTTAGAAATATAATACCTGGTCAATAGAAGCAATTGAAAATGCAGTGTTTGCTCAAGAAAAAGTCAGTAATATTAGGGGAAAATTTCAGAAATCAAAACTAAACTGTAAGTAACAAAAATAAGCAGATATCTTAAAAAGTATTTGTTATGGATTGAATTGCGTCCCTTCCAAAATTTATATGTTAAAGACCTAACCCCAATATACTGTATTCAGAGACAGGGCATTTAAGAAGATAATTAAGGTTAAATGAGGTCATATGGGAGGAGCTCTAATCTAATAGAACTGGTGTCCTTATAAAAAGAAAAAGAACCACCAGAAGTGTAGGTACACCGAGAAAAAGGTCATGCAAGAGGACACAATGAGAAGGTTACCATCTGCAAGTCAAGGAGAGGGGCCTCAGGAGAAACCAACCCTGATAGTTCATCTTGGACTTCCAGCCTCCAGAACTATGAAAAAATTAATTTCTCTTGTTTAAGCTACTAGTATATGGTATTTTGTTATGGCAGTTTGAGCATATTATAGAATATTTGAAGAAAAATACATGACATAAGGGAAAAATTTAATTCCAACAGAAGTTTAAAAGATATAAAAATTTTTGAGGGAAGATTTAGATATAGAAGATAAGCAGAGAAGACATATTCTATAGATGATAGCAATTCCCAAAGAAAACAATCAGAGCAAATACAGGAACACTACTAAAAACCATAATTCTCCCACAAATTAAAGTAAAAAAAGGGGGGGCACATTGTTTAACTGAGGAAAACTACTGGAATGTAAAGGAAAGGAACAAAAATAAATAAATTATTTGGTTATTTGGCCACACAAGCAAAAATGCCAGGCCACTTTTCAGGAATAGGAAATCAGATTAGTGTCAGGCATTTTGATGGCAAAATGTTGTGTCCTAAAAATAAAGTAAATGTGAAAAAATATGAATCAAATATATCACTTGTAACAAATAGACCTTTAAATAAAAGGTCATAGAACAACCTGTAAAATCACACAGAAACTCAAGGAACCATAATGTAATTGGAGAAGCTTTCTCAAATGGACTAAAGGATACTATATAAATATTTTAAAACAGACAAAAAGTAGATATACTGGTGAATGAAGAATATATAAATGATTTATATTCTGATAATGTATATCTGATAGAATTATTTAAAAATGAGAACAATTGTAGCATCCAAAGACTAAAAACATGATTTGAATAAATTTATCAATTACTTTAGGCATGGGTCAATAAACTAGGGCTTGGGATAAATCTACATTGCTACCTACTTTTGTAAATAAAGTTTTATTGAAACACAGCTATGTTAATTCGTTTACATGTTGTCTAGACTTCTTTTATGCTACAAAGGCTGATTTGAGCAAGCGTGATAGACTGTATGGCTCATGGAGGCTAATATAAAATATTTTTAATGTGGCTCTTTACAGAAAAAAATGTGAACTCTAATTTCAGAGGTATTAGTTGAAAATAGAGTATGTATGTGTGTGTTTGACTCTGTGATAAGTGTGTGGTACTTTATAACTTTTTGGTAAATTTCTTTTTTGATTATATATGCAGAATTATTTTCTTTTGCTTATAACTAGAATCCCAAACTGATAAATATTCTTCAAGAATCCTTTGCCCTATGTCTATAGTATACCATAATATGAATTCCCAGAAAAGTGATTAAGTGATCAGCTTAAAGTCGGAAAAGTAATATAAATATAGTAACCTTTACTGTCATGCAACTAACTTCATATATTTATTGGAATTACCATTAGAATTTAAATGAGCAGTTGAGCAATTTTTCAACAGAAATTGAGATAAAGTGTACTAAATCACCAAGACAAGTTACTCATTAATTATGTAAGTAAAAATACAGAATAAATGCTATAGAATTAGCATCAGTTCTGTAACTTAAAACATAAAGTCTTATATCTCTTCCACATAAAATTATTTTGCAGAGAAAAATCTATTATAGGAGCAATTAACTACAAATAATGAATATATGTAATGGGACTTCTCAATTAAAACTAACCAAATCATCTAACTAATTTAATCTTATATAAAGTTAGTTGTCTTAGGTTGGCTTCCCCAGGAACAGACTCTGGGAGAGAGGTTTGCATGTAAGCAGTTTATCTGAGAATGAAGGACATAGAATTGCTCAGAGGGAGGATTTGAGCTGCAACTCAGTCACAATAGATGTGCCAGTCAATCCTATTGGGAGCTCTGGAGCTGGAATTGCCCTTCAGAATTGCCCTGCCTTCAAGCAAAGCATACAGTCTTTGAATGTGCTCTGTTCCAGAGCCATAGGGTAAACTTGGATAAGGAGATTCTCTTTAGCCAAAGGCAATTCCCGAAGATGATCGCAGGTGAACTCTCAGTTGGTATTGCACCCAGAGCTGGTTGAAGTGTTAAGAGTAGATCTTAATACACGGCAACATGCTTTATAAACCACTCCTCTTACTGCTTTACTCTGTAACCCTTATGTAATCTGAGAAGAGCTCCGTCGGAACCATTGCTCTTCTCTTGGGTACTTACATGGAGGCAGTCAGTGGAAACAGACTAGAGGCTGCAGCTGATGCTTTGTCTCTCTCTTTTACTCATTCCAGATGTCCATCACCAGGTAGATGGCTTGCCTGGTAAGGAGACCCAGAATCCTCAGACTTGAGGGATCATGGTCCCTGATCACTATGATGTTTTTAGTCTTTGGATGCTACAATTGTTCATTTATTATCAAAATTGAACAAAGTATCACCCAGAGCTCCTCTGTACATCACCTAAATGCCAAAGCTAATAAAATCCATCATCACAAAATATATCATCATACACCACAACACATGTAAAAATAAATTGATCATCTGTGCCTCAGGCTGACATTATACAAAAAATTGGCTTAGCCTTTTTTTTTTTTTTCCAGAAGTAGTCGTCTGCATACCAGTTATATATTTATATGAATATACCATCTGGAAGTTTCCTCAGGAATGTCCCCTTTTGCGGTTTATTAAAACACATCTAAAGGTTTTAATACATTCAGTTTCAATTTCATCTCTTTATTTTTTTTCAATATTCCTTTTAATATTGCCCATTTAAAATCATATAATTAATTATAAACATTTTAAGTGGCCGATATTAGGGATTAAACATGGATTACAATACTATTGCATGATAAAACGGTCCTTGTCTGTGTTGTAAGGTTGTTGAAATCATCTTTTCTCCTCTCTCTTGTGTCCATTATCTACATTTTTTTTTTGCTCATTTTTCTCCATCTTATTCCTGCCCTCAACCAGACCAGTCCTTCTTCAAGCTCTCTTTCTCATTTCTTCTTTCTCAGTCAAAAAACTTTTTCATTATAAACAAGCCTAAAATTTAGGAGGAAATAGTGTGATTAAGCAATTGATCCCAACTGTAACACACTGATGACTATTTGCATTTTATAAACACCTTTTAAACAAAAATATATTCTTCCAATTAATGACTTTCCAGATTGAGTTCCAGAATATTTTTAAAACAGTAATGTGGGCTTCCATGGTTTGACTCATGATTGATCTAAATCTATAAATTAAGGCAAAGTTGTGATCCAATACTCACCCATTAAATACAGGGAGTTCTACTTTGTATAGAGTCAGGCAAGAAAACATCAAGGGTACCAGGCCCATTCTTTCTGGGTACACAAAAATACAAGGCCCTGATTTCTCTTTACCTGGGCCGTTTTTCAGGGTGCTTTTTTGCAGGAATCAGTCTTGAGGGATGAGGTAATGTCTCCTTCTGGGATAAAAAGCACTTGCTTATTGCTCTCACATTGTATAAAAGAGCTGCTTTTCCAAGCTCAGTGATCTTCAATTTTCATGCAAACTCAGAGCATATGAAGCATTCATCAAGACACACATTGCATCATCTCCATGGAACTTAGAGCAAGGGAATCAAAGCAAATTCTGATGCTCCTGCATTTGCTGTGCTGTGAGTGGAAAAAGCTTGCATCTGTCCCAGGAATATTGTGTCTTCTGCCAAAACTGTTAAGACTGAAGTTTCTGACATTTCATTGTGTCCTATTACAAGTTCATAAGTTAGTCTGCTACTTTTTCATGGATATTGAATGAACACACTGAATGCTATTTATTTTCTAGTAAAAGAGAAGCATGTCAAAGGATCTATTTTATCCCTAACCCCCTTCCTATAATAGCCATCTTGTTAATTTTACATTAGTTATAAATATCAAAGGGCTTAAAAAAAAAAGGGATGATAATGAAGAACGGGCAAAAGGGAAAGAAAGGAAAACCTTGGAAAAAACATAAGATCAATTTCAAATGAAATAAATGAGTAAAAATACAAGTGTCGATGTCAGTAGACAAGAGGATGGCATGGGCCACCATTATTATATACATTATGTATATATGAGCTGTCCTTATTTATTGTGCATTTTGAAATCCATCACTGCATTACATGTGTGCCACATTAAGAAATGTGTGTGAATCACTTAGTGCCCACATTTTTAAGAAGAGACGACAATAGTGAGAGTCTGAACTTTAGGTATACCCTCTTCCAAAGTTTGACTTTGAGCCTTCATTTATTTTTATATTTTCTACACTAAATATTGTGTTACCGCAGTTAACAACTAATCTGACTAATAATAGATCACATAGAAACAAATCTGGAGAAGATGAATAAAATTTCATTCCATGTTGCAAGACCCAATCTCTTGTTAACGTTCTCTACAACCTCCTGAAGCACATTTGTCCATTTTCCTTAGTATTTTTCCTCATGGATTCAAGAAACTAAGTTCCAAACACTATGCTCTCATACGCATATTTTCAAGGAAAGAAGACAAAGAAAGACACATCAAAAACAAACTTTCCTTTGGGTCTGACATTTTTTATCAAGAAGGGAATATTTTCACAAAGGGTCCTAACACACTCCCTCTTACAACCCTAACTACTGTGGAGTCTATGAAAGTAGACATTTGGGAAAAGAAAAATAAGGCTTTCATATAATGGTTGCAACCATTTTCTTTCAAGAATAATATCTCTTTTCCTAGAGAGAGATGATAAATGAGACAGACCATTTGTTAAAAATTAATTATTATTAAGATATAATTGCATACAATAATATTGACCTTTTAAAAAATATACAGTTCTATGAGTAACCAACACAATAATCAAGAGTGAATCATTGCATTACTCCTCCAAAATCTCTTCTATTCCTTTGTAGTAAGACCACTGTGCAACATATCCCCATACAATTACTGTTAACTTTTATTTCCTAAAATTTTGCTTTTTCAATAATTTCATATAATTGCTATCACAAAATATATAGCCTTTTGTCTGTTATCTTTCACTTAACCTTAGCTTAACACTTTTGAGATTCATTCTACTGTTTGTATGTTTGCTGAGTAGTATTACGTTGCATTCCTTTATCACAATTTGTTTATTCATAATTTGATAGCTTAAGTCATTCTATATAACCACAAGTCACAAAAGTTTTTCTCCTACTTTTTCAATAGTTTTATAGCTTAACAATTATATTTAGCTTTATAATCTAGTTCACATTTTTTAAATATAATGGAAATTATGGTCTGAGGTCATTTTTTTCTATATATGGACATGCACTTGGTCCTGCCCCATGTGTTGAAAAACATATGCTTTCTTCATTCAGTTGTGTTAGTCTTTTTCTTTTTTTAATCAATTGATTCTAAATAGGTAAGGGTAAATCTTGATTCTTCCAATGATCTATATTTCCATACTGTTGCCAATACCATATCATGATTATGTAATTTTACAATAAATTTTTAAATTGCATAGTATAAATCCTCCAACATTTTCCATTCATTTTCAGACTGTTTTGACAATTCTAAGGTTTTTTTTGCTCTTCCATATATGTTTTTTAATCAGACTATCGATTTCTGAAAAAAAAAAACCTATTAAAATTTTGATTGACAGAGCTGTGGTAGCTGGAGGCTGCAGTGATGGCCAGGGATCCCCCCAGAGATGCCCACTCACTGGCTGGCACAGATGTCCAGCCCACTTGTTACACAGCGTTACTCTGTGGTGCAAGTAGAGCGTATCGCTTGTCAAACAGAACAAGTTGAAGGCCAGCATCACCAACAGAGAGGCCCAGTTAGTCCTCAGGTTCCAGAAAAGCCTGTTGCTGACTGGACAGCTTTGGGGAGAGGCAGCATCACCCGCTGTTACGAGCTCCTGGTGTAGATGAGCAAACATCGATTTCCCCTTTTGTCTTCTCCTGTGGGCACAGTAGATGCTGGGTCTCTTGCTGAGAACTTCACATGTGTTATTTCACTTCATCCTCGCATCAATCCTAGAAGGAAGACAATATTTTATCCCCTCCCTTTCCTTTTCTTCTTTTTTTTTTAAACTCTCTCTCCCTCTATTTCTTTCTTCTCCTTCTCCTCTTCCTCCTTACTATTATTATTTTGATGGTGTGGTGGTAGTAATTCATGACGAGGTGACCTTTCATTTTATTTTTCTTTATTATTATTATTTTTTCTTATGCTGTCTCCTTTCAATAAAGTTTGTTTAATGACTGAGCATAGTTTATCAATGACCACTTATCAGTAATAACTGCTCCAAATTTAAAAGGAACCCTCAGTTACTGGTGACAATGCAAGGATTGGTGGAAAACTATGACAGACATAAAAAATTCTGAACTAAGGAATTCAGAGATAGTGATCTGAACCGTCCACAGTATTATCATGGTGACTTGTTTTGAGGTGACAATCACCTAAATGTAACTGCTAATATTTGAATAGACCTGTGGTATAGAGTCCTTGGGCACAAAGAAATTCTTACTATACATAGTTCTGTTCTAGGTGCTTGGGAGAGTTAAGGAACATGAGTGAACAAAGCAGATTAAAACCTTTTCTCTTGTGGGTGCAGTGAGACAAACAATAAATAATTTAAAAAAGTAAATATTGGTGTAGTAGTATAGTATGTAGTTAGGAAGTGATAAGCCATGGAAGAAAAAAAATGGGATCTAGGTTGGAGGAGAGCAGGGTAGTTTGCAATTTTAAATAGCATGAATGGGGTAGAATTCATTGAAATGGTGACATTTTAGCAGACTTAAAGGAGATGAGTTTTCCATATGGGTATCATCAGGGAGCTAAAGGTTCTAGGAAGAAAAAAATATATATATATTTGATCATGATAGCATTGAATCTATAGATCGACTGACATTAACAATATTGTGTCTTCTAATTAAAGGACTTGATATATCTATTTTCTTAGGATTTCTTTTTTTTTTCCATCAAGGAATTTTGGATTAAATATTTGGACATTTCTTGTATATCTTTTGTCAGATTTATTTCTAAGTATTTCATTTTTATTGGTGATATCTGAATTATAGATACAGACATGAATATACACCTTATTGAACTTTTAAAATGTTTACTGCTAGTTTAAAGAAATGTGATCCAATTTTGTATATTGAATTTATATTCTTGGACTTTATTAAATTCAGTTATAGTAGGAATTTTTGGAAAATCTTCAGAATTTTCTATATAACCAATCACACAACTGTGAATACTTTTTTCTCATCTTCCTTTTTAATCTGTATGCCTTCCAGTAAAATTTTATACAGAATGTATAAAGAATGTACTTTGTTCTTGAACTTAGAGGAAAGGCACACAGTCTTTCACCATTAAATATGAAATAACTATAAGGTTTTATAGTATGAGAATTACATCTGACTGTTTTAATACCTTGGAAGTACCATTGCTACTTAATATGCAAGGGCCAGAGGTGATGCAAAATGACAAAGTGCCCCCACTTACCAGAAAAATTAGATTTTGCTGGGATATAATGAAAACAATAGGTTTGTGGTAGGAAACTTGTAGTATCTTCTACAATTATTATTATTTTTTTTACTTCAAATAGATCTATTTTACACAATATTTCCAACATTTTATATTTCTTTATAAAGTAAATACCCTTGTGTATATTTTCAAATAATACAAATTGATTTTGAATCCGCGTTTCACAAAGATCTTAGTATTTTTTCTTTACACATATTATAATATATAATACTAAACATTTACATATATTATATGTATAATACTATATATAATATATATACACGTAGATTTTCCTAAATATTTTATTGTAGGCATTAAGAGGGTATGCTGAATTAAAATATTTATAAATAAGACATATTCATGAAATAGGAATATGTATAATATTAAAAACTCAATATGGTGAACATAAAATTGAAGGAATGCATTCCTTTAGTATTGTAGCACTTAAAATATTTTTAACTTGTATCCTTTTGCTTTGAATTAATGTTAAATGTGAGAATGAGAAATGGAGTTCTGAAAATTTTGCTTGCTCAAATATAATATAGAGAATATGATAGGGAAATATTGTAAATGAGAATGTGTCCAGGGAATGTTCTGAAAAAAATCAGAATCAACAGAACATTAGTCTTGTAAATACTTTTAAAAAACAGAAAATAAAAAGCAAGGCATGCTTTGGGAAACAACAAGGAGCAAAAAATATGAGTTGAATTTTACAAGATAATATACTGTATAGAATTGAGATTTGTAAGCATTATCTAAGAAGAAATCTAAAAAGACTTTTGTAAAATGCATATCTACATTCAAAAGGTAAATAAGAATTAGAATTAATTTTCTAAAAGAGTTAATAATAAATTTTTAAAAAGACAAGAGAATAGCTGTTTTAGAAAAATTAGTTAATATTCACTTAAATTACTGAATCTAATATTGGTTTTGCTAACTTCAGAATACTATAATTTTAAAAATTTTTCAATGACTAACAAAATGAATGCCAAATCACTGATTTATTCTTAAGGGGACAACAAAGCAAATTTAGCCAAATGGAAAGCTAATCTGGGAGAGGAAAGAAGCATATTTCACCTTTTAAGATCATTGGAAATGTTTGTTTATTTCACTGAAAATAGAGAGTTCGGATTCACTTTATTCACTTTATTTAATATTCAGTACTTTTTTCACTCTCCTTTCTCTTTTGTGTGTACTGTGCCATATTGAAGTAGTTACAGATGTCAGACAAAATGGGCACTAGAAATATGTAGCCATGAATGGCATCTGGACTGCTTTGTGGTCTTATCACCAGATGTGGTTAGAAAGTAACTGCTAATTTCTCATTTCATATCAGATTTAATAGCCACTAAATATTCTGTAAAATTCTAGTAAATAGGAATAAGAAAAAAACATTCTTTGAACAGTTTTGATTTGTAATCCCTATTGGTCCTGAGACCTTCAGAAACCACTGGCATTCAGCAATAAACAGATGTCTGAACTCCCTTGGAATTTCAACAGCCTATTAAACTACCATGCACCCTGGGAAGTTTGAAATATTTCATGTTGCTAACTTTCCTTCTGTTTTACTGACACCTGCTTCAAATCTTTTCTAGGACAAAGGACCAGATAGATGGACTATATAGAGGTAATAATAAAGATGATAGATAGATAGATGATAGATAGATAGATTAGATAGATAGATAGATAGATAGATAGATAGATAGATAGATAGATAATATACCCACCTTCCCAATTAAACACACTCATGTACACATATAGATATGCATTTACACATTAGATCTCTCAAAACTACTAAAAATGAATTATGTCTGAGACCAATTAGCTTCTATTTAAAAACAACTTCCTGAATTTGAAATGATATCGTAATTATCTTTGAATCACCTACATCTAACACAATGTTGGGCATTGAAAATGATCAAAAAGAAAAACCAAAACAACAAAAATGAAATAAATTATTAAGAAACAAAAGAGTTTTAAGTTTGTGTGATGATACTATAGATTTTTTTGCAAAAGAACCACACCAGTCCACTGATGAATGTCAGTGACTTAATGCAGAAGAGAATAGTTGATTAGTAAATAAATTAGTTGTAGACATTCTTTAATTCTTATAGCATAACATGAAACCTATTTCACATAAATAATTATGAGATTCAGTTTAATAGGAAATCTTCAGTGGAAAAGAATTAAGAAGCCATTTGAGGGTGAGGACTAGGAAAGAAATGTGGGAGTTTGAGGTGAAAGAAATGAGGTAGTTATGCAAGCAGAAGAGATTGAGCTAGGTGATAATCAGCATTAAGGCTTGGAAGCGGAGGTTAATTTAAGATGACAATTCTATGTTTCAAGTATGCTTTCAGTCGTATTCAGCAGCACTGATGTAGGCATAGATTCTATGAAAAACTGGACTTTATGTAGGATGATAGTAAGAGTTGCTGTGCATGCAATAGAATGATTCCAATGATTTGTTATAGAATTTAAGCTAAGAGAAATCATCAAGAATTAACAGAATGAAAATAGCAAGATCAGTGGATTGAAGAACCCAGTAAAAGTCAAAGGATTGTAAAAGTAGAGGTATTGAGAGGAGATGGTGAATGGAGAGTGAGATGTTGGCAATTTGAAGCTATGTAGGGTGAAGTATTGATAATGAGAAGGTACTGATCATGGGAGTAAGAAATTAAGGAAGGGTAGAGATAAAGATCATTATAAGAGAAAATCTCAAGAAACTGAGAGTCTTAGACATTAAATGATTTACCTATATGGATCTTGAAATCAATAAGAAAAGATTAGAGACTGACAGCTAATTAGAATCAGTCTTTACTAATGATATATAATTACGTCTTTAATTTTACAAAATTAAAACTAAAGTTCAATTAGGGTTAACTTGTGAGAGAGCATGTAATATGGAAACTATGAAATGTATGATTTTGTAAAAAATAGGAATGCAGTTTCTCCAATTTTTAGTTAATAATCACTGTTTTCTTCTATGAGAAAGTTGATTTTCATTGAAAAAAAGCATGACAAAACATAAAATTTTGGAAAATTAACCTCCATATTAATAATGCAATAAACTAATTTGAAAATATTTAACTGATAAATTAAATGTATTCTTAAATAATAACCTTTTTATAGAAGTACATGTATTGTTATTTAAGATTCTTTAAGTATTTGAATATTTTACAAAATAAACAGTAAACATGGTAAATGGTTCAAATGAAAATAATTTACAAAAATAAGAGTTTTCATGTGTGTATGCCTTTATATAATTCAAGGACATTTAATTTAAAAATTAATATTTTATTCTAATTTTATTTATGTTTATCCTGAGAAAAATGAGTTATGTAGTAAATATATAGCTCAGAAATGGCACATTATTGAAAGATTCTTAAGTCCATTATTAGCATTTGGAGGTATAAAATATACACTGAATACAGTGAATGTATAATACAAATTTTAATTTTAAATGAATTCCTACCACTTAAAAAATTCATAGTTTTATTATACAATGGGAGAAATATATCCACTTAAAATAGATTTCGTGTATGTTAGTCTTGTTTTTCAATCAAAGTTCTAAGAATGTAAAAGAAATGGAGTATTATAAAGTTAGATGGCTGTTATATAGTTGCCTACAATGTGAGTCTTAGTTAATTATATATTTTAAACATTTTGTAATGTTTTATTATTTTTATTTGGTTATAACAAAATTCAACTAAAATATGTTACTAAAAAGGCTACAAGAGATTCACTCTATTTAACAGATAAAACATGCCAGGATTCAATTTTTGGTTTTGACATTGATGAGTTTTGTGATCTTAGTCTCTCTGAGCTGAATGTAATTCTTGAATAAGATGGTAGATTGACAGAAACCATTTTATATCATTAACACCTTTCAAATTCAACATTTTATGAATGTTTTAGATATAATTGTATTTCTGATATGCTTGCATGTGCATAAAAAGGGCTTCAAAGAAACATTAATTTTGATTTTAACAATATCAACAAATCAAATCTAATAATTATTCTCAAAACTATCTAAAAATTGTAAGTGATTAGAAATTAGTGAAGTTTGAAAAATGAAAGCTTATTAGTATTTCTGAACCACTCCATTAAAATGGAGAATGTTATGAAATAAATTCTCAATTATTGCTTTTCGGAGAGTCACAGCAATTGAAAGGGACATAAAGTTACATTCAGACAAAAGATATTGTGAATTTGATTCATTTGTGTTGAGTATACATGATTGTATATTTAAAGTGGCCATTTATAAGCTTGATATTTTTTCAATAACTAGATATTTCTATATATGTAGTCCAAACACTGGGGGATTGAGTTTTTTCCTTATTTACTTATTTATTTTTATCAATTAACACAGAAACCAGGGAGAATCTACTATTTTTTTGGTATATTATATATCATATTTGATCAAATCACAGGTTTGTAACCTATATTCCTAAACCAAATATTACTGTTAATTGTTTTTAAAAGAAACAAAAATGATATTAAGCTTTATTAAATATTTAAAAGAAAAACATTTAATATAATTATTGTTTAAACAGAAACAAATATGAAGTTCTAGAAGTCAAATAACTTCTACACACACACACACACACACACATACACACACTGATTGCACACTCATTTAACTCTCTTTATTATGTCTGGTAACCATAAACCAAACCCAAATTTTAGCTTTATGACAACTAACATAAGGCAACATTTTATTACATTCAAAAATTTTAGAACAAATAAGAACTAACACAGATGATTTAATAGAATATGTTTTTTTAATGTTTTAAAATTTGGAGCAATACTCTTTAAGCCTTGTCAACATTTTCAAGAACATACTATACAACCAGAATATATAATATGTCTTAGATTATAGAATGTCACTGTATGCAAATACACTGCAAAAAAGAATACTTTGTAAGATAATGAAAAAATGAGAGAATGATGAGTTCGGCTTTATTATTTATAGAATCTAGGTTGGACATTGCATTAAGAACACACATTGAACACTAAATTTCCAGCTTAGTGAATTTGACAAATTAAAGAGATTTTCCAAAGTGCATAAATATCAGAAATTACTAATAAATTAGAACTTTCATGTATTTCAAAAATTTTTATGATGCAAATTGGCAAATTGCTTATCCTGATAATTCTTTTTACTTCATGTATTTATAGAATTAACCATCACGGACCATATATTAAACAAGTATTATAGTAATTTTGTATTAGCACTTTGTCTCTTCTCTCCCTTTAACCTTTAGTTTATCCTAGACAAAATTATTAAATCATTCATATCTGCTTTCTACATCAAACTGAGTATGCTATTACTCAAAATAATGTGGTGCCCTCCAAATTTAAAGTGCAGAAATAATATTGACACTGGGCATAGTCTTTTTAAGAATGGTCTTTTTTTTTGACATTATCTATGGTTTTTTCGTTGTTGTTTTGTTTGTTTTTATTCTGGTAGCTTTCATTAAATGACAAAGCTATTTATCTTTATTAAGAGGTGTGTAAATGAAGGAGAACAATTCTCTTTCCTCATTATCATTTGAAACAAATAGAATTCTCATTGTGAAAATGCACCTTTATTTAAAATGTGCAAATGTAGCTTAACTAAAATACATGATGTTTTATCTAGATTAGGATCAAACTCTAGAAAACAGGAACTAATATTCAAGTCTATCACCAATTAATGGGAAGTTCTATCATTACTTGGAACAGTAAGATTTAAGAATGTGCCAAGCAAAGAATAACAACGACAAAAACAAAACAAAATGACAACAATAAAATCTCTGCATACATGTTTGTCTGATCTTATAGAAATATAAGGTGAAGACACACAAGAGTTTAATTGGTCACATTAGTCAAGTGAGAATAAAAGGTGTTTATGTTTTTTCCTTAAGACAACTTAATTTCATTAGAACCAAATTAATCTAAAAAATAATTTAACAAATAAAAGAAGTATTCTGTCTTTTTCTTATGTAAGTCAAATATTGTTTTGTATTGACACTTCCATTTTTTTATATTAGAAAATGTGTGCAACAATGACATCAATGACATTGCTAAGTTATTACTGTTTCTCTTTTTAAGGTAAAATATTTCTTGTGACTTTATGCCTATCATCACATTTAGATTAATCTAATTCATTTTAAGGCTGACATTAATATTCCATTATGTGAATATGTAAACAGTGTCCTATTGTTGGGCATTTAGTTTGCTTTCAGATTTTTTTTATATATTACACAGAATGCTGCAATGAACACCTTCACATGTATATAACATGCTTTTGTAATAACATACCTGTAATAAACTTAAGCAAAAAATGCATACATTAAAGGACAATGTCAGATTGTCCTTCAAAACATTGCTTTAATTATACTCCCATATCTCTAATTTTTATCATACTATCAAACTTTGAAAGGGATTTTGTTTTTGCATATCTTTAATTACTAATAAGTGCAGCATGCTTTCAAATGCTTATTTTCAATTTATTTTTCACTGTTTATTAAACCCCTATTAATAGCCTTACATATATTTTTAAAAACTGATTTATCTTTTTTAATAAGATATTTTTGCAAATTATTTTTGTCATGTACAAGCATTTTATTTTCCACACAGGAATTTTCAATCATTTTATATACTAATATTAAACAACCATTTCCTTATGGCTTATGCATTTTGGTCACATTTTATAATCATTATTTATAATTTATGTTTTCCAGATTTTTGAAGGGACAAAATGTATTTCCATAGAATATGGCAACAATGGAAATTATTTCATTCTTTTCAACAAAGTAATATGTAGGTATCAAAAAAGCTTGTTTCTTCCATACTTCCATAATAGTCATAAAACTTGGTTATAAAATGCTTGGATCTTCATTCCAATGTCCCCTGTTCCAACGTTATAGGTTTCATATATCATTACTAGATAGAATAAAGCAAAATTAATTTCATTTTCAGTATCTCTACATATATATATATAATATGTATAACATATTTTATATATATGTTTATATCCATATATCAACTCTAGAGATAACATGATGACATTCTCTATTCTATTGACTGCTTTCCCATATAAGTGAAAGTGTCAAATCTGCTTTGTATTGTAGGAGTTACATCTTTGCATGTTCCCTCATCAATCTTACAGTGACTGGCAACACAACTTTTATTTATTTTTTACTTATTTCACCAGAAATACATATTACATTAATTTAAAATATCCTGCAGACTTTAAATAATATAAAGATTTCTAACCAAATTTGTCTTTTGTTAAAATTAATATATAAAAGGTATTGAATATTTATTGGGTTTATTATAAAAATTGCTGAAAAATTATTTGTCTTTATTCAGTAGTAATATAGAACATGTGGCTTTTAAAAATTGTATACTAATGTTGTTTCATATAGATTTAAATATTTAAATCAAACCAGTACACTTTGCTACCTAATTTTCACATAAAATGTTTTACTTGCAGTATATTTGAATAAAGATTTATATACATAATGATCTTACATTTAGTTTTCTCATTTCTTAATTTACATAATTCCTGACTTTACATGTCCATACCATTGATCATTTTCTTACCTGCATATTCATGTTCTTTTTTTCATGAATTTCTTTTACTATGAAATACATCTTCTACTTTTATCTGGGCAAGTGAACGACTGGAGAAAATTAGGTATTTATTTATCAATATTTTTTAAAATCTCATTTGTCTTCTATTATAACTAATATATATATATTTTTTAATTTTCTTTCATTTTTTCTCAGATATAATGTTATATCATGTAATAATATCTGAGTTGCACTCAATGGTAGCAATCAATATATTGAGTAAGCATTATTTTTATGGAGCTCCCACCATCACCGTTTTAGAAACCAAGATACTCAAGAGTAAAAACCATAACATTTCATGAAATGTAATAGATTTGTGTTGAATATAGGATGATACTATTCATGAATTTCCTTTGGTTTTAAGTAAGAGAAAAAAGCTCAATGTTACTTTAAGAAATAAAATAAGTAAATGAATAAAACCAAATGATAATTGCAGAGGCATCAATAAATATAATGGAAAGATGCTGAAATAGCTGAAAGATTATAAGTCCTTACTGATTCATCAAATCTTTGAAGCTCAGGAACTGGGCCTGTTCTAAGGATCTCAGACAAGTTCATAAGTATTCTCTTCTAAAGCTCTGACATTAAGTGATGTAAACTCAGTCTCTGAGAGCCTTGGGTTAATACTCTACATTAATGAAGAGGAAAAAAACAGACAGTCACAGTGGAGTGCAAATTTCTACCTTTAAACTATCTATACCTCTATTTTATCCACATATTTAAGAAATAGCTGCTAAAAACACTTTCTGGTATATTAAGTATGATTTCCAGAGAAGTTGAATTTGAAATAAATAAGCAGCTAAACCAATATATTTAATGCACGTAGATGCCAGGGGATTCCAGTGTTTGCTTTGAGCTTTATTAATTGTAATACTAACCGTAATATATTGCACTCATAGGCTGTGCCACATGATCCATTGTATATAATATCCTGTTAAATCTTCAAAACCACCCTGCAAAGTAGGTAAGATTACAAGAATCCCATTTTATAGGTAATGAATCTAAGGCTTAGATTATTTCATTAGCAATGTTCTAATATTTTCTCCTGTCATATTTATATTAAAAAGTTTTACATTTATTATGATATATCACACTTGGTAATCATTCAGTAATATTGCTGTGTGATGAATAATTAAATAACTGATAAAATTTATTGAAAATAAATGCATGAACAAATGTTAAAATCTACATGTTTCTTAAAATGGAAAATCATACAAACTTGCTTTGACAATAATTGTAATGATGAAATACGAAAACATAATTTTCCATTCAGTAAGAATCAATATATCACTATTTGTATCTATACCTATGTTGAGGTATAGAATAGAAGGTGATTAGAACTAAACTAAACCTCCATATGAAAGAGATGTATATATGAAAGAGATGTATAATCCATTTCTGACTTTCTAATTTATGATACCATTTAAATTGTTTTGAGATATATTTATTCCTAAATTTACTATGTTTATTTACATAGTTATATTTTGTTTTAAAAATTAGAAACTTTCTTCATCTTTGGGCAATTTCTTAAAGGAAGGTATTTAAAAAAACAAACATGACAAAAAAGTTGCTTCAACCATTGATTTATAGACATGGATTTCTTAAAATTGCATCCCTTTTTTTAGAGGTCAGTATAGCTAAATGTTTTTAATCTGAAACAGTAAGAAAATAAGGAATTGAAAGTTGTAATTTATCAACCATGTCATATATACTATCAAATCTCATAGAAAAAGAAATATTTCCTAACATGATCTTGTATTTTTTTTTAAGAAATGAATCTTTTATATTTGTATTTTATATTCTAAGCAAAATGTTACTGCTTGTGGCTAAAGAGTGTCCTTTGAAAGGTGTCATTGTCAGAGCAAATTAATTCATGGCTCACAGTGTGCACTGTCAGCATCTATTGTTATCTTTTTTTCTTCCTCCCTGTCACTCAGATTAATAACATAAGTGGTGCTATATGCTTACAGCTTTCTTCTCCTTGTCATTCGACTCAGAATATCCTTTGCAAAGTAATTTTTCTTCAGCAAATTTAAATGTACTGCAGCATATTTATGTTTAGTTGTAAGTGCTATATGATAATTTCTCTTCTGACTATTCTTATTAAGTAACTTACTAGACCTCTTCTTATTTTAGGCTTTCATTTCCTAAACACTTCATTGCAGAATCAATTTTAGGTCTTACAGCAATTTTTAGTCATAGTCTGGCACTAAAATTATTATAACATTTTAAAATGAGCTTTCTATTAAAAATATAAAAGTCATAGCAACATGCAGAAGATATTCATTTTTCTTAAGTCTCATGTTTATGAAATTCTGCCAGCTATTTATGGAAATCATACATACAATATGAATGTATATGTGAAATACTGTAAAAGTGGTAAATTATGCTATATTCAAATGTAAGTAAAATCAAAGATACGTTATGCTTAAATATGTAGGTATTAGGTTCAAAGAAATCCAGTGCTTGTTCCACTGTGCAGTCATCTTCAATTATAAACCAGGTATTTCAAACACTTCATAATTGTTGGAAGATCTTGTTTTGAAGTCAGGACACTGTCACAAGGCTTCAAGTTTATGCCATTGCAGACACTGCTGCAATATAGAAGTCAATAAACAGCTTTGCAGCCACCCAGGGTTCTATGCTTCAAGAACCATTACATGAGCTCATTTCCTTGGAACAATCTAAAGCACATCTCAAACTTTAGTGGAAAAGAGTCTGGGAATGTCAGTTTTACCTCTCCAGCCCTGTGATGTGATGAGAGTGGAATAAAGTGGTGGGAAGGAATGCTGAGTGTCAGTAGACGAAAACTAGTGTAGCAAGTATTTCATTGACACACAAATTACTGTTACTTGAGGGGTTGTAAGTGTTCACTTTTCAGGTTTAAATATTGGGATTAGTTAGAGTCAAAGAATGTGCTCCTCAGCATTATGTTGCATTATCTTTTCCAATTTCCTTTTTTTTAACTTCATGTAAACTCATTTCCTTTAAAAAGAAAAGTGAAAATTTGAACACTTAGACCATTTCATCAGGATCTTGGAAGGAGGGAGATCATATTTAATCATTATAGCTTTGTATTGTGTCCCAAGGCCTGAAGAGCTCTGGTTTTCCTAATTCGGGAAGTGGGCTGGGGCAAAAAGACTTGCTGATTCCTTGAAAATCCTCTTCTGTGACACCTAGGTGTGGCAGAGAGACTTCTTGGAATTCACTTTACTCCCTTGTATAATGCCTGCCCTATGTGTGGAAAGAGTTAGAACTTTTTACTTTCTTCTAATCAATAGAATATGGCAGAAATGATGGGATGTCACTCCTGAGATTATATAACATTACAATTAAAAGTGAGGGGATATCACTCCCATGATTATGCTATTATACAGAACACCATCTTGCTAAACAACTTGCTCTAGAGCCTCCCTCTCTCTCTTCTATTGATGACTTTGAAGATTCGAGCTGCCATGCTACCATGAATCCTTCAGCTTCAAGAAAATGAATAATGCCAATAACCTGTGTAAGTTGGAGTTGTACTCTTCTCCAGTCAAACCTTCAAATGAGAACCGAGTCCTAAGTGACATCTTAATTGTGACCTCGCAGAAGACGCAGCTAAGCTACACCCAGATTGTTACTCACAGGTACTGTGAGATAAATTTGTGATACTTTAAGATGTTAAGTTTTTGGTGATTTGTTATACAGCAGTATAAAACTAAAACATGGGGATGTGAAGTATTGTAAATGCACTAGAAAAATTGCAAATTCAGAAGAGAAAATCTTCGGAAGAACCTATTATCATAATGCAATGAGTAAATAAATTATCATGAGTAAATACAATATCCAAATTTATGACACTGTGGATTTCAAACTCTTCCCTCACCTTCTTCCCCTTATCTCTTCACGGGACAAGATAGGAGTCAGCTATTCTGATGACAACAAAAGAAATGCTTGCACATTCTTTGCCCTTAAGAAATGAGCATAGAATCATTTGGCGAAATATTGATCTAAGTGTGAATATTAGCACAAAATATTAGGTCACTAGTATTAACCTTCTCATTGTCTCCTTTGTGTAATTCAAGTTAATGTCCAGTCTGATGAAAGATTTAATTTATAGTGATTGAAATTAAGTGAAAATAATAAAAGACCTATGAAAAATTGGTACTGTATGTTGAGTAAAAACATCCAAACCTATAGAGAATTGTTACAAAAATGTATTTGAGTCAAACAAGAATACACCTGGAAGCAAGATCTCAATAGACTGAGGTAAATGCTTCTGAGAATAACAGTTTGGAGTTTCTCTTATGCATTTGAGATTAAGGAGGGAAAATAAGGAAGATTACATGAAGGTGGGAGAAAGCAAGGCAAGGATGTGATTACAGGATAGTTAAGATTAAGTGCTCTCTTGAGGGTGGTTACACTTTAGAAGAAGGAGACTGAAAGGGAGCATTTCAAGGGTATGTTAACCTATATGCACAGAAACAATGGACAGGGCTTGTTTAAGGGAAAAATAAACCTTTTACTAAAGAAGTTATATGCCTAGAATGGAACTTCCTACCATGACCTTCCCAGTTAGAAATTTATGATCAGATGACCCTGTGAAGTTACTTTCCATAGAATCCCTTTTACATCCACACATAAAAAGATACCTTTGATCAAACTCATCTGGTCAACACCGAGTTAAACTGTTTCTGTTTGTGTGTGTCAGTTGTTTGTTATTAACGACATTGTTATTAAATTATGCATTTAGCTGTTTTTATCATGCCTCTGTAAGCCTTGACAGAGCCTCAAGAGGATGATCTCTTGTGAAGATTAATTTCTCAAACTTATTTGACTAAGGGAAGCTTTGATCACAGGACACCTAATATTTATACAACCAGAATTCCCCCAAACACTTTCAGAGAATCTTTTGTCTAGGTAAATTTATAACAATTATTTCTTTCAAAAATATCTAGAAAATTTTAAGGATTTTTAAAATTACATTATATTCTGTTTACCTAATTCCATACAGAAACAAACAAAACAGATAGTTTTACTATCGTGAGCATTGAGGCTATATAAAAACCATATACATTTTTATTTGGGGACATTTAATGAAGGCCATGTATGCATTTAAAATATGGAATATGTTGCACATTTGTGTAAAATTCAGAATATTGATGATAATAATACAATTCAAGTTATTTTTTATATTTTCTATATATATGTCTAATATCAATCTAAATATTCCTATAATAGTATTCTTATAGTACAACATAATATTTTAATAAATTTGGGGTTAAAATAGAGTAAATCAGTAAAATACGTTGCTTCAGTTATTGTTTAAAATATGCCTAAAGTGTCATGATTAACTCAGAGTTTATACACATATTTAAAATTACTAGTTGTGTGATATCTTCATTTACTGTATTAATCATTTTAGACTTTCCTGAGTTTTGATATAATTGATATTTCCCTCTTAAATAAATAAGATTTTAAGAATCAATATATGCATTGTAATATGGCTAATTGGAATTGGATATTCCATCATGGTTTGTTGTGGAGAGGCTATATATTGTGAAAAATTCACATAATGAAAGAGGTATAAAAAAACTAGAAGAATGGTGGCCATTATAAATATAAAAAATTAGATAAATTTTATAACTATAATTATTCCCAGTCATCCTTAAAATCAAAGGTTTTCAATCTATGTATTATTTTTCTCCTAGGTTTTATAATGTATTGGTCAATATGAGTTATTTTTAACAATAGTAACAACTGTTGGAAGTAGATCTCTGAGCAGGTCATTGATAATTTTTATTTAAGTGCGTTTACACTGAAAAACATTTATCAATGACAGGATTTTCCTTTTAGTGGAGCCAAAGGGCCAATAGGAAGTTTTTGTTTTGTTTTTAGAATTGAATATGTATTTTTTACATAAAACACAGAGCTCCAATTTGAGCATCTTAGCGAGGGCAGTTTATATACGGTGAGTCATGAAATTTTAAAGCAAAATTATATCTTACATATTGGCCATAACCACTTCTTAGTAATAGTAAGCATAAAAATATGATTGAGAGTTTTCAGACATCATGGTAGATAAAAGATAGTATTGATTAAGAGGTAAAATATTTCCCAGTTATAATTTCCATTGCATCTTCATCCTAAACATGAACTTGATTTCCAATGTTTATGGGTTAGACCCATAGCTAGTAGATTGGACCGTGGCTTATATAACCACATAAAAACTCTATCTTGGGAATTTTGATTAGGCCATAATGAGAGAATATACTAAATGCTACTGGGATATTAGGCAATAGTAACTGAGCCACACTAATAATGATACCAGAAATCTTAATTCACAGTGTCCTAGCAGTGTCCTCTAGGGTGCCCTGAATGCAGTTATAGCCTCTATGAAGCCCAGTGGAAAACTGCAACCACTGCCCAGAGATCCAGTGAGAGATGTGTCTATCTTAGGTACAACACCTCTTTTCTGTAGCTATTAAGATCCTAAGGGGGGGGGGAGAGAGGAGAGAGAGAGAGAGAGAGAGAGAGAGAGAGAGAGAGAGAGAGAGAGAGAAGAGAAGCAAAACCCACAATAAAACATTTTTAGATCTCACTATATTCAATTAATGTGTGAATTTTACCAGTAATACATGCTATGGTGTCCTACCTGACTAATAAATTGGATGATACTAATTTTTAAAGTTTTCGTCTAGTATTTTGCTTTAAAAAACTACATTAAAAATACATTGAGATAAAGTTTTTAAGAATTAAACATTAAACATGGAGTTCCATAAGACCTGTTTATAAGATCAAATTAGTGGAAGTCTAGTGCAGTTTACTTTCAACTGAGTGCTTTGTTAAGTATGTTTATCTGTTATCTCTTAGCACAGCAATTGTCAAACAATAGGTGTTTTGGTCACTCTATTGCTGCAATCCAGAAAAGATCCTATTAACATTCCAAAGCAATGTTGTTATTGCTGCCAAGAGTAAGACAAATGCATAATACTGAAAATTTTTCAAGATTTTTCTAAGTCATTTTGTCTCTGTTTAACGAGGAGAGAAATTGCTTTACCATATATTAATTTGCTAATTTCAGTTTCTTCTACTACTCATAGTGACTATAATTTACTCTTCTAGTGAAGCTGATTATATCAGGTGTCTCAGAGCCAGCAATCTCTGTGAGTTCCAGTTTTCTCTAATATCACTTTTTAATCCACAGATGATAAGTAGGGAGACCTGATATGCATGCTCCCTAATGGTGCATTCAGAAAACGGTGCTTTGAGAAAATCAACCAGTCTACCACACTGCATTTTTTAATTTAATTCTGTTATCTTTTCTGTTTAGAGTTAGGTATTAGACTTGTATAAGTATAAAATAATACCCTTGTCTGACAACTGGTACAGTGACTTTTCAGAAAGCTGTCAACCACATCTCATGCTGCTACTCATCATTATCTACACAATGCAATTCAGGGAATTTAATAGGCTTTGGACAAACATAAGATGTCCAGCAAATCACTTTGCTTTTTAATATATTAAGAGATTATATCAGATAATGCATGTACAACATTTAGAAAAGTGCCTGTTTAATAAATGTAAAATAAATATTATTTTTAAGTATTATTATTGCATATTTATCAATATGCATCTTGTTATGACTTACTTTAGCCTAAGTTATTGAAGAAAGATGCTTTATTAAAATAAGAGTCATTTTTTTTATCAATGTGTGAATATTTTCTAGTGTTCCAAGAAGGAAGAACTTTCCAAATAAACCATTTGTTCTTTTCTCCTCAATAAATATTGCACAGCTAAAAAATGTGATCTCATATGGGATTTGAATTTAGACAAATGGCCATTGGACTCTGCTCTACTACATAGAAACTGTGACTTTGGACCAGTCATCTAATTTCATTGAGCTTCGGTTACCTCATACACAAACTCAAATAAAAAGTAGTAAATATTAAGATAATTATTATGAAGATCACATAAAATTAGATAACACATCCAAGGTACTTAGCATTAAGAATTTTCTTCTCCCAGAATGTACACTTGACTTTCTCTCTCAACTCTTTCAGTACACTTCATCTCCCTGCCTTGCTTAATTTTTCTCCATAGTTCTTATCACTATGTAACATACTAGATATGCTCAATTTAATTGCCTCTTTGTCTGTCTCCTCCCAACAGTACATAAGATAAATAAGGCAAATTGTTGTGGGTTGTGATCCCTAGAACAGTATCTAAACATGAGAAATATTGAATAGTCTTCGAATCAGTACACGTTCTTATTAAATAAAAATTGTTAGATTAATTTTATTTATGGGTTTATTGTTCTCAAAGTCATCCAAATTGACTAAATGTATAACACAAAGTGCCAGTCTTTTCTTACAGTCAAAAAATTAGATAATTACAAATTTTCAACTTTAATTAATATAGGAGTTAATATAGAATATGAGTTCTGATTTTTTAAACTCTTTAGGTACAGAGTAAATGCATAAAACCTCTTCTTACCTTTATTTAAGTTTTGAGTAGACTAAAAGGTATGAATTGCTATAAACAATGACAAATATTTATTCATGCTAAATATTTTCCAACTTTTCCTACAAGCACTGGAGATATAGAGAGACAAGAAAATTTCCTTTACTTGCAGAATTCACATTTTATTGAGGAAGATGTACAATAAACAAATTAAAATACAAAACAAACTTTTAGGAAGTTAAAAGTGATGATGAACAAAGCAGTTAAGGGTATAAACACTAATGAGTCACATTTTTATGTAGCTTGTTCAGTATAATTGTCTTTGAAGAGGTGATATTTGTGCCAAAACCAGATAAAATGCACACTTCAGCCCTGTGAATAATTGGTGGAAATGCCTTCTGGGCAGAGAAATCAGCACATGTAGAGGTTCTAATGAAAAAACAAACTGGGGCAGTTGAGAACATTAAAAAACTTTTGATTGTAGCCGAATGAGGAAAATAAAGTTAGAAAATTACCTAAGAGTTAGAGTTGTATAGCCTTTTTGCAATTGTAGACAATTTTAATTTTATTTTGAGTGTAGTAGGAGTAGGAAGTCTTGAACATTTTAGATCAAGAGATTAAAATATATTTATTTCTTATTTTATCAAGTATAGGTTTTAGGAGACAAGGGCAAAACCGAAAGACTATCAAGAAAGCTATGAGAGTGGTTTAGACAGGTGACTGGGGCTTGCCAACTTGGACTAACTTGATCATGATAGAGACGATGAGAGTAATTTGAATTGAGATAGGTTAGAGTTACAAATGAATTGGATGTGAGTATTAGAGATGAAAGAAATAGTGAAAATTCAAGCAATCTTAGTGTCATAACTAAGACAGAAAATATTTTAAAATGATAAATGAATATGTGTTGGCTGGCAGGGGTGGTAGTGATTGAAATCAAGAGTTGTCTTTACAAAAATGGACTTTAAAACGAATGGTATTATAAGGGACATAGAAGGACCCAATAATCCCACTTCTGGGTATTTATCCAAACAAACCCCAAAAACTACTTTGAAGGGACATGTGCATCCATATGCTCATTGAAGCCTTTTTCACAGTAGCAAAGGTGATGCAGGACGGGGTGGATCTTCTCAAGTGGAGACTCAGCCCTACACCAGCTAAGAAAATGAGAGTCCTTGTCTCTGAGCAGGGAAGAGTTCAACCTTGAGCCAGAGTAAGAGACAAAAGGAAAGTTTCTTAGATAATTAAAAATGCCCCCTAGACAGAGATGTGGTCTCTACTCAAAGCCAGAGAATGAGACCCTAGAGTTTTGAGGAGTTCAATTTACACATATTTTCCTTTCAAGGTGTGGGTATGCAGCATTAAAAACATGGAGAAATAGTTGTTAGTAATCTCAGTCTTTGTTCTGTAGCTTCCTGAAGGTCTGTGGTTTGGCAGTAGGGAATGAATGGTTGAGTTTATTCTGTGTAGGGTACAACTTAAAGACTTTGTTTTCTTGTTTTCCTTTCATGATGTGGGTATGCAGCATTAAAAGTAAAGGTAAATAGCTGTTGGTAATCTCAGCAGGAATCTTCCTTTGTCCTATAAGTTCCCCATGGTCTGGCCATAGGGCTGATCAGCCAAGTTCCTATGTCTAGCAGCACATTGCAGGCTCCGAATACAGCCTGGTTCAATATTGAGTTAATTTGTATAGTTCTCATGCCCTTTCCCTTTATCAAAGATATAGAAACAACTGTGGTATCCTGGGTGTCCAATGGGTGAATGGAAAAAGAGATGATACATATGTATGATGGAATATTACTCAGCCATCAAAAAACAAATAATTTTTGCCATCTGTAGCAACATGGATAGACGTAGAGGGTACTGTGCTGAGTGGAGTAAGTCAGACAGAGGGAAACAAATGTTATATGATTTCACTTATACGTGGAATCTAGAGAACAGAATAAATGAACAAACAAAACAGAAACAAGCTCATAGGTACAGAAAACATTTTAATGGTCACATGATTGGGGGAGGAGTTGTGAGGACGGGTGCTGCATGTTAAATCTGATAAGCTTTTGTGAAAGTTGACATAAGTGGAGTTGTTTTAAAGTAGAGCGAGAACAGCCATTCCTTAGGAACTGCATTGCATGTCTTGCTCCTTGAAATTTGGGACTGTTTAAACTACGTCAGACCTTTGGACTGGGCCAAACCAACATTGTCTTCCAAACAATTGTTTGTAAATTGCGCAGGAAAGCAGACATCCTGACCACGAGGACTGATAATTACAAACTCTATCTGAAGAGAGAATCAATAACCAGTTATGTGTGGCTAAAGAGTTACCCAGCTTGTCAGCACCTATAGGAATTCCTTTCTTCTATTCATGTACTTATTCCCTTCCTTTTCTCCTAAGAACCCCCTTGTTCTTACCTTGTAATTGGGACATTATTTGGGTTTCTGCCTGAATCCGTGCTCCCAAATTATAATTTGTTGATTTCCAAATAAACACTTATTAACTCTCACTTCGGCCTTTTACTTTTATGTTAACACTGTTAAAATTTCCAAATGGAGATGTCAGGTGTTCAGGTGGATATTTTATTCTGAATCTAGGAAAGAGATTAGGCCTCTAGTAGGCCTCTAGGTTAACATTTGGGTATCACTACTGTAGAGACACTATTAAAGCCTTGGACATGGACAATATCACCTAGGAAGCAAGCGTAAATAGAAAAGACAAAAGGTCTTAGGACTGAGCCTTTAGCTATGCAAAAAAAAAAAAAAAAAAAAAAAAAAAAAAAAAAAATAGCTACCATAATAATGGTGAAACCAGTGATATCATAAAGACATTCTCTTCTAGTATTAGATTTCCAAGTTTTGATCATGAAATTTTGTTGGGTTTTTTCAAATGACTTCATCAGTTGAGATGATCATGAGGGTTAAGGGGAAGAAAGATTAAAAAAAAAAAAACAGAGAATCAGATGATAATAAAGCCATCATATTGTATTTTTTTCAAAGTTAAATAGTACCTCAGCTTTCACTTTATAGAAAAAAGTTAGAGAAGACTATAATTTTCACCACTGAAGCAGGTTTAAATAGAGAACACACTATTTGAACACAACACACAGCTTCCCAAGCAGCCAGATGTCAATCAATGAGAACAGAAGCACATTAAGCCAAGTACAAGTTTTTGCACAGCACTCTTCCTCTTTGGCATTTGCTGTTTCTTCTTTGGAGAAGGAGACTGATGAGAATATGGACAAGTAAAGGCTTCTGGGAGACAGAAGCTAGAATAGTTTAGGCCACCCATTGAGAGATGAGTTACAGTTTAAGGTTGCCTGAGCAGCAAATATCTTGAGTGTCAATTGATAATGAAATCATTATCTGATTTAAGTAGATTACACTTCATTTTTACTTAAAAACATTGAGTATAATTTATCAAGTTTTTATTACATAATGATCAATGTGTATTCAAACATGAACAACCAAATTTATCTTCAAACACATCCTAAAATGACAGTAGAGACCATTTGCCAAATATTTAAATTGGCCAAGGGTCACATTTAGCATGCTTCCATTTTATCTGGCTAAGACCTTTACTATCACCCATTTAGGAGCACGTGCTTAGACATTATGTATGTTTAATTTACTTTTGGTCTTATTTTAGTTGCAGTAAAACTGCTCTGTGAAGATAAATTTTGGACATCCTGGCTAATAATATGCTCTACCTGATTTTTGTATTACCTTTTATGCTTACAAAGATTTGCATTCATTATTATTGTAGAATGCCTACAGATTACCTTTGAATATCTAACGTGCATTTGCTACATTATGGGTGTGAGATATGACAGTCTTGGGAAGCTTAAATTGTATTTAACTTTTGTTAACTAAAGATGTTCTCTATATAATTGAATAACTCAAACCTCTGACAGCGTGAGTTAACAAAAATTAAATCATAGCATTAAGTTAAAGATAACTTTCATATTTTGAATAAAGAAAGTAAATAGTGGAAATAAACTTTCAGTAAACATAATTTTTATCTGTTGTTTGGAGTTATATTTATGTATATCATTCATGACCTATATGATTCCTTCATAAGTATTACTTTTAAGTATTTGTCTTAAAATAGTTTTGGATTACAATTTCTGAAGCACCATAAACAACACAAATTCATTTTAATTTTTTATTAAAACATTGTTAAATTTTTTCTTTCATGAGCAACGGATATTTGCATAGTTCAAGGAAAATCATATGACCATATTTTAAAAATTTTTATTTTTTTGGTATTATCTTTTAAACAAACTAAGTCAAAAATTGCCTTATTATGTTCATTGACATTACTTTCCTCAATACATTTTTTATTACTTAAATTCTAAATTGTAAGTGGATGGAAAGTCTTTGCAGAAACTTAATGTATTTAATTGGCTGATTAATTTCTGAAATTTTATATTAGGTGTAAGTTTGCTGCAAGATACCCCACTTTTTATTACTAATTGCTTTTAGCGTATGAGGTTATGTAATTTGATAAATGTTTCAGGTCAGGAATTATGTATATCCATGTGTTTTATGCATTTAAAAAAGATGAAATAGTAGTATTATAACTACTTCTATAATGAATTTTAATGGATTTAATTCTCTTACATTAAATGACATCTATCAAATTTTTTCTTCCTCTTTTACTTTTTTAATCTTTATATTTTTCTTTTTTCTTATCCCGTCTTTTTAATCTCTTAGCACTATATTAGCCAGTATTAATATAGGCATTGAAGTCAGACAGTCCTGAGCATCTTCTCCCCTCCACCAGTATTTATCTGTGTAAACTTAGAAAGATGATTTTGTTACTATAAAATTTAAAGTTATATATACATAAATAATTATAGAGTCCATCTCAAGGTCACTGGGAGGAATATTGTAAAAATATAGAATATATATTATGTGCACATACATAACAGCAACATATTAACATAATTTTAATACATTATATATTTAAATTAATGTATTAGAACAATAAAGCTCTACTATGTGCTAACTATGTCCTAGTATTGATGATGGTGCTGATGAGAGTAAGCATTTTATAGTATCTTTTATGAGATAATAACTTCACATATACTATTTAGTTCAATCTTAATGTTACCTTTCAGAAGTCTTTGTTATTGTCACTATTTCACAGTTGAAGCTTAGAAAGAATAAGTGATTATCTTATGTCACATAGCTATTAAATAACGCAGCTGATTTTAAAACCTATACTGTATTTAAAATACTATGCTATTTCAAATGCAGATATATTTTTAGCTATTTTAAATTGAATAGCATTTGAGGATGAAGAAAAAAGATTATATATATATAAATTTCATATATATATGTATAAGTTATATATATATATATATATATTTCATAGGGTATATGCTGATGTTATTGAGCATGGGTCATATTTTGATTTCTTAGTGTTATGGAGGAATACAATGATAGCAAGTTGTTTGATGCTATACGGGGGTGGCTTGGTAAGATCTTAGAAGCAGTAACTGGAAAGAAACTAATTTCCAGCGGTGATGTGGGCACCAGAGACAGACTTATGGAAAGAAGATCCACATGCAGGGGAAAGTGTTTATAAATGGGATAGTGGAGATTGAAGAAGATTAGGATGAGGGTCAAGGAAATTAGAGCGATCAAACCAGAGACACTGTGTTCTCCGATAAATGAATCACCTAGTGATGGAATCTCAAGGCCATTTTAAAATTAGAAATCCAAATAGCTTTCTAATTTTGCTGTACATTTGATGTTTAGGAAAGTCTATTAGATATTAGTAGGAATTATACTATGTGGAGAAAGAGATACTCAGTTTTTTTGAGGGAAAATAAAATGAATTAAGGAAGTACTGGAAATATACAACTGGAATACTTTATCAGCATGAAAACAGAGAGCATGAACATGAACAAATGAAGTGTAAATACATTGACATAATTGGAGCATTCTTAAGATGGACATCATGCATCATGTGAATTAAGCAGATATGGAGCTGGTTAAATAAAGTTCCTTGATTTACTCTTTCCTGAGCCAGTGGCCTGAAATCTGAGCTTGCCTGTGGAGCTACTCTTTTCTTATGATCCTATGATATTAACTAATTAGAGGACACATCATTCTTTTCTTCTCTTTTCTTTTTCTTTTCTTTTTTCCCTCTTCTCTTCTCTTCTCTTCTCTTCTCTTCTCTTCTCTCTTTCTCTCTCTTCTCTTCTCTTCTCTTCTCTCCTCTCCTCTCCTCTCCTCTCCTCTCCTCTCCTCTCCTCTTCTCTCCTCTTCTCTCCTCTTCTCTCTTCTCTCTTCTCTCTTCCTTTCCCTTCCCTTCCCTTTTCTTCCCTTCCCTTTTATCCACCTCTTCCTTTCCTTTTCCTCTTTCCTTCCTTCTTTCCTTCCCTCTCTCTTCCTCTCTCTCTTTGTTTCATATGCATTAGACATATTTTTCCAACCAGATATTGATTTATACACTAGAAACCAGTAAATGAATTAAATGCAATACTTGCTTTTAAGAAGCTATTTAATGACATATTAGGGAAGTAAACAGACCTTTACAATACAGTATGATATATGTAAACACACATTTTTCAGAAAACACAGAGGAAAAGATACTTAATCCAATCTTTAGGGTGATAAAGTTATTTGGAGAAGATGAGGCCTAAGCTGTCTTGAAAGTAAATAACCAGTTTTCAATTTAAAAGGACAAAAGAATTAAACCTTTGAAAAGACTAAAATTCAGAGATAGTATACTTATCTGGGAACTCTAAGTAGCGCAGTAAGAATGAATAATGATCTGCTAATGATAAAAGTAAGGAGATTAATAAATTACGAGGCTGAAAAATTATCACGGACAAAAAAATGTCAGATTTAACATGCAAGTTAGTTTTCAATCTATCTAAAAGCAAAGGGAAATATGTAAGAAAAGAGTTTTAGAAAGGTTGCTGTGACTGTAGTGTGAAAAATAAACTAAAGAGGGGTAAGATTGAGAGTAGAAGAACAGAGTATATGATTATAACCTAAAATGGTATTTAGAACAGCTGCCAGATGAAAGATAGATGGTAGATAAATAATTACATAGATAGATAGATAGATAAATGGATAGATGGATAGATATAGATAGATAGGTAGAGATCAATGCTGTCTGTACCAGCCTCATACCTCTGTGACTAGTAAACAGATTCTTTTTCCTTCTATAATCAAGATGTAAGTCCTTGAGTCTCCTCCAACAGCCTACTTGTCAAAAGCAATTATACCAATAACTTTCACCACAGTAAGATGTTTTCAAAGGTTTAGCCTGATCTGTGTTCAGGAAAAAAAAAAAAAATCTTTCAGGTTATTTTCTGGCTTTCTCATTTTCCACAAACACGATGTCTTTGTTTTTTGGCCAACAGCTTAGTAGTCACAGCTACTCTCCCTGTAATTCTACATCTCTATCTGAAACAAGAGGGGCCACTGCTCTCTTTTAATATTCGTAAAATTAAACTGAACAATGGCAAAGGTCATTCAAAATGAAAAGAGCCCTTGTACCCACAACCAGATAAGATGCAGATTAAAATATTATGTAACTAAAAAAGAAAGAATGTTCTTAAAAGAGATGATTTAGAAAGTGGGAGAAAGAATATGGGAAAAGGAGCCAAAAACTATGGCATTTCTAGGCAGCAGAACTGGATCCAAATTATGTAACTGGCAATATATTTTTGGCTGGAATTCAGAACAACTATGAATCCGTGATTGCTATGGGATTCCTCTTTTCCTTCTTTTTAAAGTAGGATTGTCATTATTCTCTATTCAAGTAACTATTTCCATTTCAAAATTAGCATTCTAAGACATTGTTGAGCTTCTTTAATTTTGTTCACAGGTTTTTTTTGTTGTTGTTACTTAAAGAATTTTAGTTTCAAAAAAAGCTTGTCTTTTAGTACTTTTCATATACTTGTTTTTATTATAAGCATTAATCATTCCTAAACCTATTATACCATTATCGAGTCTAAAAGTAAAATTCTATGGTGAAATTCAGTATTCTTCTTCAGTTGCTTTTAGGCATGGAAAACATGCTGGCAAAAAAAAAAAAAATACTGTATTCTAAAATTCCTTGAAAAATATTTTCTATGTGGTTATATTTTCAATTTGATTTAGAGTTTGGTATATTTACTCCTGTGTACAGTTGTAGGTTTTGCTTCTGTTTTTGTTTAATGTTCAATAAATTATTTGTGCTGTTCAAAATCAGTTATATTAAAAAAAAAATCTCAGTCTCACTTTTCTTCTCACCCAGTTTCCATTCAATTCCACGAAAGAACCATTTTGATTATTGTCTAGTTTGCTTTCTTATATTCTTATTTTTTAAATAAAAAGTATTTATTTTAAAATACAAATACTATTTAATTATTTATTTTAAAATTAATATTTAAAGATTAAAATTAAATTATATACTAATATAACACAATATTCAAAATTAAATTATTAAAATTTTAATGTGTACATCTTTTTGTATACATAAATATATGTGTGTACATGCACATGTTATTATTTATCAAAATTAGAACAGCTACATCAATAAAGCTATATATTTAGATATAGATTTTTTTTCTAAAGGGTAATAAGTGATAAATTAAATAAATATTTTGCCATGGCTTGCCTTAAGCTAACATTAAAAGAATTCTTATTTTATGATGATTGAATTACTACTAATTTTGTAACTAAACATAAAATAACTAGTGAAATGTTCATTTTTAAATGTCTGCTTTCTGAAAAATATATTGTTTGAAAGCTGTATCATGGATTCCATCAAAAAACAAACAAAACACTTCAAATATTTAAAGAGACATATCAATTGATCAATTAATCAATAATGTTGGTCAATTGATCAGTCAATAATCTTAAATAAGTAAATATATATGTATATAGCAATTCTCAAAAAATTGGTCTCACAAGTGCATTGTATCTGTTAAAAAGCTTTGAAGATGATGAGCTTTGTTTCACTGTTTTTTTAATAGTTATCTATATTTACTGTTTTAAAAATAAAGCTGAAAGTTAAAAACAAATTTATTTATTTTAAAAATTAATTCATTATGTTTCCACATAAAAACGTATTTTAAGAAAAAAATTACATTAAAATAACTACATTTTTCTAAAACCCCCCCAAAAAAATTTGAGAAGAGTAACCTTGTTCTACATTTTTGCGGATCTTTTTAATGTCTGACAAGTACAAGGCAGCTAGATTTGAAAGGGAAAATTATCAATATTTTTCAGGTAATCGGTGATATTTATTTTGGTACTACATCAAAATGTGACAGATGGTAGTTTGTTAAAACGTAGCTGTAATGTGCAGGATCTGAGAACATAACAGTAAACTTTCTGTACTCTTACACATTAAAATTAATTGACCTAATTGAAACTTTCAAAGAATTTTTTCCCCGCACATGCTTTTGTATCTTTGTACATTGGTCATTTGGAATATATTCATTCACTGAATTATGGAGATGCTGTTAAAATTGACACATTTAATTATTTAATACAAAAATATCACCAGTCTCATCAGAAGATTTTTAAGTGTTGCAAATTTGTCAAAGTTACAGTGGGTACAAGCTTTATAAAATTATTCCTCAAAGATTGGATTTTATAATTGGCAGCCAATACTGACAGTTTTCTTGAAGTGGATGGCTTACTTTATTCATTTTTAAGAAACTTCCCAACACCAACTCAGATAGCTATAGTTTGTCACTCATTGTTTTAAGGAAAACTAGTATTCTGTGGGGGTGGGAATGTGGGAGAAAGGAAAGCGGAAGCAGCCACCTGAGCTTGTAACTAAATCACAAAAATGTTTTACCTGAAAACAACCATTGCAACTTTATAAGTACTTCTCTTTCTGTCACAGAATATTCCTGTACAGTACTGCAGAATCAAGATATAAGAAAATTATAATTTCACTTCTTCATCAGGTAGTGAAACTGGACTCTCCTACCTTTCCACTAGTGAGCTCACAGTACTGCAGAATATAAACACTAATTCAGTTCAGAAAGGTTGCCTTGATTAATGTCAATATATAAACAGTTTTATCTATGCTGGATTTCATAACAACTTTGCAAGAGTTAGCAGAGTGAAAAAGACAAATACTCTCTTACTGTTAGTATGAAAATGATCTTGATCTTGTGAAACTCTTGAAAGTTTCCAAGGGAGCTCCAGAGTTATTTGAACCACATTAGGAGACCTGAGAATTCACTGATTGTGTGTATGTTTGTGTGTGTTTGAAATAAAATTTTTATATCTTGTATGATTTTTCATTTCAAATAAAGTTTGTCTTGTTTTATTTGTGGGTTAAATCTCACAAAATTATAATTTCTAATTTTATTATCATTATCTATGCTGACAATGATGTATATAAGTCATTCAATCTGTCCTCAAAATATTTGTAATCTGCAAAAATTCAACCACATATGCCCAGTTTGAAAGTGATAACTTATTAGTATTCCAGTAGCATAAATCACTATTATTTTAAATAATTCAGAATTCACTAAAGAAAGTCCAATGTCAGACTTTCAAGGTTTCTGCCTGAAAAAAATATTTAATTGAATTAATTATTTACTATCTTTGTTTTATTAAGTTCCTAACTCTTCTCAAAGTTGTTGGCTTATGGTTTATTCTACACATTCTTGCTGCATTTATTCATATGTGGAAAATCAGTGGGAAATATTTTTATATTTTTAACAATGTTATGAGAATGAAATCCTTAGGTATATATTTCTGTAACATGTCTTTAAAGATGCATCATTTATATTTGTTTTGATTGTTATTAGTATTTATGCTCTTAAAAAGGATCTATTTCAATTGAATAAAGACGAGAAGATTGTTAAGAGAGGTTTATTGTTCTATCCATTTCGAACAAAAATTGTTTCTGCATGAGTTATTTATCTTTCCATTTCCCCTTTAAAAAATGTTTGAATGTTAATGAAAATATTGAGGAATTTTTGTAATGATTGCTTTTCACATTTTATTTATTTATTTTATTTATTTATTTTGTTGCTGAGTTATTCAATTATTTTTAAAAGCTCTTCATAAAAATTTATATTCTAGGACTTTAGAATCTAAAGATTAATCTCCAGAAAACATTTAGAATAAACTTCTGATCTTTTACTTTAATAAGCAAATAGCTTAATAAGCATTATTCATCATATTAAGATTCGATATAGCCTAAAAGAAAAATGTTTCTTAAGACCTAGTTCATGAATTTTGAAATATTTTTATTTGCACCATATAAAACTACAAAGGTATTCAAAATAAACTTCATTTTATAAGTTAATATGCATACTCAACTCATATCTAATGCTAATGGGTTATTATAAATATATAGGCTATTAACCCCTTATCTGATATATGACATGCAAATATTTTCTCCCATTTCATAGAGTGCCTTTTTATTCTATTGATTGTTTTAGTCTGATGTAGTCCCACTAGTTTATTCTTGATCTTATTGTTTGTGCTTTGAAGTCATATCCAAAAAAATAATTTTCAACCAATGTCAATGAGCTTTTTTCTATCTATATTTTCTTCCTGGAGTTTTAATGTTTCAGTTCTTATGTTTAAGTCTTTAAATCATTTCTAGTTAATTTTTGTAAATGTTATAAGAGAGAGGTCTAATTTCATTCTTCTACATATGGTTATCCAATTTCCCCAACACCATTTATTAAAGAGGCTATTATTTCTCTATTGAGTATTCTTGGCTCCACTTGGCGAATGTTATTTGACCATATATGCATTGGTTTATTTCTGGGTTTTCTATTCTATTCCACTAGTCTTTGTGTCTGTTTTTATGCCAATAGCATACTATTTTGGTTACGATAGCTTTGTAGTATAGCTTGAAATCAGGAAATATGATGTTTCTAGCTTTGTTCTTTCTGAAAATCACTTTGACTATTTTAGATCTCTTGTGGTTCTATATGAATTTTAGGATGCCTTTTCCTGTTTTTGTGAAGAATTCCATTAGAATCTCAATTAGAATTGTAATGGATCATTAGATCATTGACTCTGTAGAAGATTTTAAGAATATTAATTCTTCGAAGTCATCAACATGGGATTTCTTTCCATTTGTGTCTTTTTAAATTTCTTTCATGAGGGTTTTATACTCTTCAGTTTACAGATATTTTATCTCCTTGATTAAATTTATTTGTAAGTATTTTATTGTTTCTGATGCTATTGTAAATAGGATCTTTTTTTTTTTTTTTTTTAAGGATAGTTTATCAATAGCGTCTAGAAATGCAACTCCAATTTTACTTCTTCCTTTCTGATTTGGATGCATCTAATTTATTTTTCTTGCTTAATGCTCTGGATAGCACTTCCTGTACTATGTTGGATAGGAGTAGTGAGAGTGGTTACCCTTTTCTTGTTTCTGAATTTAGAGGAAATGCTTTCTGTCTTGGTTGTTTAGTTTGATGTTAATTGTAGGTTTGTCATATGTGACCTATATTATGTTGAGGTTTTCTTCTATAAACAGTTTGTTGAATACTTTTATTATGGAAGGGTTTTGAATTTCTTCAAACATTTTCTGCATCTATTGAAAAGATCATATGATTTTGTTTTCATTTTAACATTTTGCAAATGTATAATATATATTAATAATCTGAAATAATTCAAGTTTATTGTTAAACCATTTCAGATTAGGTAGTCTTATAATAATGATAGTTGATAAATTCTCCTGGGCAACAGTGGGTCATCTTATATAAGATTTCTTTTTAATAAAGTAACAATGATGAAAAATCTTCTAAGGGGATTATGTAAATTTACCACTAATAGATGTTCACTTAAAACGAGAAAACTTTCAATATGTTACTTTATAAAGTCTTTAAGAAAATAGTCATCAAAAATTAACGAAATTCCCATGTATCAGCACATTGTAGAATTTTATTGTGACCTGAAATAACAAATACAAAAAGGCAAAAAACAAAATTCAAAATGTTATGCAAACTTTAAAATAATTTTATTTAATAATTAATTGTTTACAAAGTGGCAGATTCAAATTTATTAAAACACAGGACAAATGTTTTAAAGGCGGAAAAAGGTACTAAAATAAAGAATAATTCATTAGCATAAAATACATAGATCACTTTTTAATGGAATCAAGGGTGTTCATTAAAATAAATCGAAGTTACAAAGAAAGATCTTCATGTTTTGAAACAGAACAATCAGCATTCTCAAATATCAATCAGTTAGCAAAGATCTTTAACATATCTCTATCATTTGTACAATAATTATTTTAAATGTCATTACAGTATATTTAACATGCTGTTGAACATTTTCAACATCAAATTTGAAGCTCTAGTATAATTTAACATAGAAATATAAGTTAAATACATATAATTGTGATTTTATTATTCTGAAATACTCTAGTATATTAACCATTAAAGCTTATTTTTCCACTTAGGCAATGTACAGATTGAAAGTATAATCCTAAAAATACTATAGCTTTAAAATTACAAAAGTGGTTAATACTTTGAAATATCTTTGAAAAAGACAGATTCTACTGATACAATGTAAAAGTGAATTAAAAATTGGACTATGAGATGAAATATGAAATGTTAATTCTTTCAATTTCACTGATACAGTTAAATATAAAAGGACATGAGATTTTTATAAGAATCAGAACTGTATAAACATTAAAATGTGTCCCATCTTGCTTTTTTAACAAAGTTCACGATTGCTATGTAGAGAATTTTTCTTTTTGAAAATAATTTTCTTCAAAGGTGAGTCCACAGGAAAAGAGATTTTTACTAGACTTTAGGAAACTACAATGAAGTAAGTGGGGGAGGAAAGAAAAAAAAATTCCAAGATAGGCATATGAAAATCATAATGTTTTAAATGTAAATTTCAATATCTTGTATAGTCAGGTTTTATGGGTCTCAGGAGATATTTCTTCAGCCAAAAAAAATAAGTGTCCTTAGTCTTTATATGTCTAAACTGAGAAGAGAATTAAAACTTAAATTCTTTTTTTCATAGTTCTTGAGGCATTCAATGTGTGTGTGTGTGTGTGTGTGTGTGTGTGTGTGTTAAGACTTCTTAAAGGGTATATATAAAAAATCAGTTAAAATGGGGGAATAACAGACATTGAGGGAGAATAAAATTCATTTAAGCAAACTAAAATTTTATTAATATACTTAAACTAACAAACGTTTCAGGAAGTTTATCTCTTAATAAGAACAACAAAAAAAGTACAGAATAACCAATTAGGTCACAGCTGTAAAATTGAGTTAAAGGCTACCCATAGACAGTGCTCATCACAGTTCTCCATGTGAGCACTAAGATAGGGAAAGAGTGAATTCTGAACAAATTAAAGGGACTCTGGGGAAATAATAAAGGAGAAATGGGTATGGGTCATATTCTCTTGAAACTTTCATTAAAGCAAAGAACTTTTGTGAGAAAAATCTATATTTGAGAGGCACAAAAAAATACTTGTCCTTGAACTTAATATTTCAACAATGAAATCTGGAGAAGAAAAAAATTTTAACTTGGTAACTGAAAAAAATCCATAAAATTTTACTTCAGAGATAGGGCATTAAAAATCAATTTTGAATATAAGAATCAATATAGATACATTCTTACATGATTTAAAAGCATAGGCAAATGTGTCTATTAACTCATAATTCTCTATAGAATAATTTTCTTAAAATTTAATTAAATAAATTGAAGGTGATTTAACAGATTTTGGGGGCAAATTTTTGAGTGATTCAAAGACTGAAAAAAACCTGGTTTATTTGAATATTTCTGGTGATTCAAATATATTAAACTAATAAAAATTATTACTTCATTATCATATGTACCTTATTATTATTTACACTACCTTAGACCCCATAAATATAAATGACAGAAACATTCTCTGAAGTTCTACAACTAGAAGCAGTACAGTATGGTGAAATTGCAATCATTTTTGAAACCAAAAGAACTTGAATTAAAATCTCATTTCTAAAACTAAATAGATATGAAACTAACATTTTACTTAAACCCATTGAGACTTAGTTTGCTTTTCTGTAAGTTGAGGATAATAATACTTATCAAAGTGATACAGAATTACGTAAGAAAATTATCCTTTGCATAGTAACCATAGCAGTATCAGTTCATCAAACTACAATTGGCTTTTACTAGATTGTGAACATCTTGAATTAGGAATTATTCTATCTTTTATCATCCCAGCGTCTAAAAAATGCTTGAGTATGGAAGTTGCTTGAATTTAATTACGTACTCTATGCCATTTGTTGAACTTAGTTATTTATTCTAACTTGGTTTGTATATTATTAGAATAATACAAACTAAGTAAATAAACCAAAAGCAAATAAACTCCAAATGCCATAAAATCTTGGGAATACAGCATACTAAAAAGCACTTATATAAATGCACATTGGTTCTTCCAGCAGCACCCTTTCTACCTTTAACTACAAGGTCACATTAGGTAACAGGGTAACAGTTTTACCAGGAGCTCTATCTGCTTCTAGGTCCCTGACTTCCAAAGCAGTAGACTCATTACCCCATCGATAAATAGAGCTTAAAATGAAATAATTACTGGTCCCTTTAGAGGAATGTGGGTTGGAGATGATTGGCTATCACTGTTAGAAATGTATTATTTTTCAGTTGGAAGCATTGGTAATTACGGCAAACTAATTAATCACATCCCTGGTCCTGTTATTTAGTCCCTGTCCTCCAAGAGTCTAATTAAAGTGGTTCTCAGATGTTGTCTTTATATTATAAATAACTGAGGACCTTTAAAAAAAATACCTTTAAAAATATCCATGCTTCATTCCAAATGAGTTAAATAAAAATCTCTAGAGTATATTATAGCTCTAATACCAAAAGTTTCACAAGTGCTTCCAATGGACATCCAGTTTTGAGAACTACTGGACTGACAAAATCCTGCCTTTCTTAGTTACCTCTATTTCTTTAGATAAGCTCAAGATCATCTGAAGAGGTAATATAAAACGGTTATGTTGGTTTTAGTTACCACCTGCTAAGTTAACATTAAATCTTTACCGCCAGTTAGGTCTCATGGTTTACCCATTCCCTAGATTTTATTGTCATTTTGCTGAACAGCATATTTGTCACATATCATTTTTCTCATATTCATTAAATGTGATGACCAGAAAGTAGCAATTACACTAGATTTTCCAGTAAGACACGAGTGTGCCAGAGAGGGGGAGAAAAATTCCACTATGGTTCAGGGGCTTTCTATAATGGTGAAATTTTTAGGAATCAACTGTCCTGGAACATGCCAGAACATTCCCTTCAGGATAAAGAAAGAGTTTTGTGTCTCAGACCTCCTACCACTAAGAAAGAGGCACAATTGTGTAAAAGTCACTCTGGATTTTAGAGGCAGCATTATGGCATTTGAAAGTGGTTTTGAAATTCATTTATCAGTTGAGATCTGAAGAGCAAGATTTGTACCATATGTAGGCTAAGACAAAATACAATTTTTTTTTCGATATATTGTCTAACATGTACAATTGCTTAAGATGTCTTTGGTGGATAAAAATGCTTTGTGGAGTTTCTAGTGAGTCCTAAGAGAAGAGATAAATGTACACTCCAATGATTTTGGAACAATGTTATGCCTACTACAGCAGAGAACTATACTCTATGTGAAAAATAGTTTCATAGTGTCATAGGATACCAAATGAATATATATCCAGTCATCGATGAGATAGAAGCTAACTGACCATGTGTCATGAAATGTGGTCAGGTCAATTCAACTTCATCCTGAGCTGGTCCTGAAGGCATAAATAATTCACTGGAAAAAATGGCCTAGTTCCCATGTTACTTACTTATGTTACACTGGCACTTTTCTCTCAGTTAAAGTCTATGGCCCTACAAGTGATTTCCTATGACAAAAAGGAGGCAGAAAGAAATTGAGCATGGCTTATAGGCAGATTGGTGTAATTCATTAGCATTAGCTAAACTGTACAGTTACCACAATATTGCCACATTCCAAGGTGAACCTAAAGATATGTGGTAAAGGAGAATCTTCTCAGTGGGTATTGCTGCAAGAAGTACAATCATCATTAATTTGTATAAAGGAAATATGGCTTACCTGGGGATTTACACTACTTTGGGTTTATACACTAACTCCTATGCATGAGAAAATGGAAAACTGTTGTTCAGGAGTCTGAAATGAGCAAGACTAGAAGATTCAATATCAAGGGGGTCTGGGGAAATTTCATTGGGACAGAACCTATGGGAGTGATAACAAAGCATGTGGATATTTGTGTCTCATATTAATGCTTTCCAGAAAATATGCACTGCAGAGAAAGGTCTTGGCAGCCAGTGGACAGATTGACTCTTTCTCTGAAATCAGCCATCTCTCACCTTAACAACTATCGAGCTAACACCAGGGTCTTATGAAGAAAGTGGCCATGAAAGCATAAATGAGGATCTTTATAAACCCTAAAATATCAGTTCCTTCCCACTGAAGCTTGTATAGTTAAAATAACTGCTGAAACACCTACTTTTTATCAGCAGGAATCAACACTGAAACATCATTATAGCACCATTCCTTATGTGAAACAGCCAGGAACTCATGACAGGTTTATTATACCAGATTTATTTCATCTTGGTGGGTATAGTAATTTTCCTTAACAAAATAAATATATATTCAAGATATAGGTTTGCCTTCCTTGTGCACTCAGAAGTAGGAGTACACCACTATTTGTAGAATGCCTAATGTGTCCATTTAGTATTCCATATAAGTTATCACACTAGCCAAAAGGATCCATTTTACCGGAAAGAAGTAGTAGTACTATGAGTGCATGATTATAGGATTCTCTGCTGTTACAAATTGCCCCAATATCCCAGCACTGAGTAATGACCAGTATATGTTTGGAATTCCTTAGGTATGGAAACCAAAAGGTAAGACTAACTCATCTCATCATTTCTCCCAGGGCCCCACTTGTGGGATTTGCGCTTCTCATCTCTACAAGCATAGGCCCTATGAAGAAGAGAACCTGCTTCCACTTTGGGAAACTGTCCTTCCAGGGGAAAGCATGAAGATTTCACTGAACTCAAAGATAACAGATGCCTGGTCATTTTGAAAACTTTTTTTTTTTTTTTTCAGCCAGAGGACTGGCATGCAAAGAAAGGAATTGCTATACATGCTGGAGAAAATAATTTTAAATATCTCAGTGTTTAAGTTTACTGATAAATAGTAGGAGCAAGGAGAGATATTTTTAGAATCTAAACAATGCTCTTGGGTATGTTTTGTGCTTTTTATGCCTTACAGTAATGATGAAAGGCCGATGGCAACAAGCATGGTCCACAAGTAGAAAGCAAATGAAGGTCTGGATCACCCATATGAAAGACTAACAAAGGTGAATTGATGAGTGACATTTGAGTCCTTGCACTGGCATGGAATGTAGTTTGGTTTGTTCATCCTTTTTCATTCTTTCGAGAGAATACAACTGGCCTTGACATTGAAGGATTGCACTCGCACTGCCCATCTTAGGAAAAATTGTGGGCCTTTTCGTCTCATTAACATCCTCATATTTAAAAAAGTATGTGAGTGAATACATGCCCATAGAGAAGCTATGATTTACTAAGAAATGCATTGCCTCAGGCTCTAAACACTTGCTTTGCTAGTTTGATTTAGCCACTGTTCCAGAGGCTAAAGAGCCAGGTTGTTGCTGTGGCCTCCACATCAATTAAAAACCAAGGAACCTTGTATTCTGCCAAAAGACAAGGAAAGATCTCTGTGCCTCCTTACTCACTGGGCAAGAATTGTGGAAGCTCGGGCAACCCGGAGGTTTGGAAGTGTCAGTTCTCCTTGGGTTGGACTTCAACCACAAGGAAATTAGAGTTTTTAAGGATCTATGTGTTAAATTCTTCTCTTGTTCTTTCACTTAAATATATAGTTCTAAGATACAGTGAGCTCATTTGGCCTCTGGGAAAATGTCATCTGAGACCAAGCATTCAGTCAGGTTTGTTACAAGAAATAAACAAACACTTTATGCTTTCTCTACTGCCCCTTTGCCCTTATACTCTTGCTTCCATGGGACTCCACTCCTACACAGAGTTTTGACATCCAAGTTTTTCTCCAGGATCTGTTTTCTAAAGACCCTGAGCTAAAATATTAATCACTTATCATCTAAAATATATATATTTAAGAGCAAAATGTACTGCAAATATTAATGTAGATCAAAGAACCAATTACACTTTATCTTATTGTTATTTATACTTTTTAATTGGTGGTTCAAAGTAGTTTATATATCTGTATTTAATCCAAAACACATAAGAAATAAATGTATATTTCATAGAATTTTTACTTTATTTTTCAAAATAAGACCACATCCTCACTTCATGAATGGATTGCTAGGTAAAAATAGCTTCCAAACACAGAATTATCTCCTTCTAACCCTTACCACACACAGCCCATCACTATGAGACCAGTGATGTCAGCAACTACAATGAAACTGGTCACCCTAGTCACTGTGACTTTAATTATGTGGTTTTGTGTGTCTCCTTTTATTTTTATTAAACTTATCTGGGTGACTTTTGTTAATAAAATTAAATAGGTTTCAAGTGTACAGTTTAATAATATGTCATATGTGTATTGCATTGTGCTCACCACCCAAAGTTGTTTCCTTCCGTCACCTTTTATTTGACCTCCTTTCATCTTCTTCTCTTAACCTGTTTTCCACCCAAGTCAACTTTGAAATATGTTCATTGTACCTTCTGGAACTTGGAGGCAGTAATTAATGAATTCCCTTATAATCTGAAAAAACTTATCTGAACATCTCCTTTACCTTCTTGTTTTAACTGAGATACAGATTTACTCTGCTTCCCTGTGGCCTTCCCAGTACTGGGTGTTTCCTCGCATGCACCCTCATATACTGGGTGCATGTGGGTAGGCATCCTCCTTAATCTTCACTACTGCTTTCAGACCACTCTCCCTCTCTCTGCTCCCCTCCCTAACAACTTCTATTTTGAAATTTACAACATTAGAAGATTCTACTTTCTATTATTCCTAATGAAGTATATACAATTCCCAGTACCATTCCTTTCCATTCCCTAAGGACTGTTGCTTCTGGCTTACAGTTTATCTCTTACTAAGACTACCAATATCATTTGATTTCAGCTTTTACCTAGATTCCTGCAATAAGTGGGCTTTTGAGTTCTTTTTTACTACCTGGATAAGAATGTTCTCATCCCTCCTCATACTTCATCCACTGACTCTTTTTGCCATACCCCAAAACTTGTTATTATCTATAAATGACACTTTTTTATGATTTCTATTTTCAGCATCCTACTTTCTAAGTGAATATTCTAGCCCGTCCAGAAGTAAATTAAAATAAAGAAAAAGCATACCTATTAGCCAATGTCCCCTAAAGAAAAAAACAGATTATGTAATTTTTTCACAGAAAATCCAAAATAATGTCTACAAAGAACTTCTAGAATTAATAAGAAACTAAATTTGCCAGATATGTGATCTTAAAAATAATCAATTAATTAGAAAATATAGTAAAATGATACATATTTACAATAATAAAAAATATAAATATTTAGAAATAATTTTTTGACAATTTAAGCAAGAAATTTATGGAGAAAATTTATTGAAAGACATTAAAAACAACTTATATTTGAAAAATGCTGTCTTCATGACCTGGGAGGTAATATTGTAAATATGTTAATTCTTTCCACATTTACATAAGTGGCTTGGTTTTAGTTTGGGATCTTATGAAAATTGTGCGTATCATTTTTGCTTAAATCTTATTAATCACAAATTTAGTTAAATGTACATAATTCCATTACATAAAGAAAAATTGGTTTGGGAATATGACTAGCAGACTACCAGAAGACCTTGATTTAGATATCGAGATAGTAATAGTGAGAATTTTATCACTGGTAAAAACACCTTGACACTTTGGAAAAACATTAGCTCCAAAACCACATTTCTATTAGTCATCTGATCCTTTTTTTATCTGAACAAACTAAAAATTTAGGCTATCAAAAGAACTCTAACTATGGGAGATGAATACACAGTGTAAAATATATACATGCCTTACTGTTAAAGTATACAGCTGAAACATTGGATTTCATTAACTAATGTCACCATAACATCAATCAATCAATTAATTCATTAATGTAAAAAAGTTTAAGCTATCCAATAAATAAATGCTCTATTAATTTTGAATAATTAACTTAGTAACTATAGGAAAAATAAATATCTGGTTCATTTAAAAAAATTAAATGCAATATCATGATTTCTAGAAAATAGAATTTACATACATGTAAATTACCTTTTAGTATAAAGGAATTCAATGTGCATAGTTGTAAAGCAGAATAATTGTCTAATAGTGTACTGTCTTCTTATATACTATCATCACTTCAAGTTGGTGAGATATAATATACACATTTTGTCATGATTTTTATGTTGCTATGTAATATTCATTCAGAGAAAATAAAATACTAAGTGACACTGGTTTCAATGAAGCATAGTCCAACTTATTGTCCATGGGTGATGCATTATTTAAGTTAATAGCATACATTAATATTTCCATTTTTAAAAATGGGAACAAGCTCCATGTAGAGTGTATAATTTTTAATATTGTAAATGGCTAAGTTATTCTTTGGCCAATTTCTATTCTCTATCAACACTATGATTTAGCCTCCTAATAAATTATTACTGGGACACCATTGTGAAAATATCCTATAATGCATTATCAGAACTAATGTGATAAAAGCGGCCCTCACATGCACACATTTAGAGCATACTTGGTACAAAATTAGAAGGTATCTTTGAAAAACCCAAATAAGCAAAATGCATAGATGATAAGGCATACTGCATGTTTGGTTGCTATACAATTATTCATGTAAATAATAGTTGAATGGAGAGATGATTATTTAAAGGTGATGGAGAAAAGCTCCCTATATTGCGTTGTCTGAATGACTCGTGTTTACATCGTTTTAAAGTTTAAGATGATCAAGGAAAGAGGAATACAAAAATATTCACTGAGAAAATTTTCTAATGCCTCAAAGTTTCTAGTGCCTAGGAAGTCTACTATATCTAAGATAAAGACTGACTGATTGATTGATTTTGTTTCTTCTATAATACCTAAACCAATTAGTAAGTTGTTTGTCAGGGGCAGAACCAGGATTCACGTATAGATCAATCTAAATCTAAACCCAGTTCTAGAATTATTATTCCCTAAAACCTCTCATCAGTATGGTAAAGAAATGAAACATTTTTGCGTTTGCCTCCCAATGGAATGCTGTATTGGTGTAATATCTGGAGGTCATTATTAAATAACCATTCAGCTTATTAGATCCATTTTGGCATCAACTACTTATTTGAAAAACATAGTAGATATCCATGTTTGTTAAGTTGACCTTTGAGTGTTAAGTAGGAAGATTATTCCAATCCAAGAATATGGAATATCTTTCCATTTCTTTATGACTTCTTCAATTTCTTTTAAAAGAGTCTTATAGTTTTCATTATACAGGTCCTTCACATGTTTCATTAAATTTATTCCTAGGTATTTTTGTTGCAATTACAATTGCAAAAGATTTTTTTTTTCATTTTTTTTCTATAATTCATTATTAGAGTATAGGAATACTATAGATTTTTGAACATTGATTTTGTCTCCTGAAATTTTACTGTATTTGTTTATTATTTCTAGCAGTGTTTTTATGGAGTCTTTAGGGCTTTTTATAGAGAGATTCATGTCATCTGCAAATAGTGACAGTTTGACTTCTTCATTTCCTATTTGAATGGCTTTTATGTCTTCCTCTTGTCTGATTGCATTTGTTAGGACCTTCAATGTTATATTGAATAACAGTGGTGATAGTGGGCAGCCTTACCTTGTTTCTGATCTTAGAGGGAAGGTTTTTAGTTTTTTACCATTAAGTATGATGTTGGCTGAGGGTTTGTCATAGATGGCCTTTATTATGTTAAGTTATTTCTTTCTATATTTATTTTGTTAAGTGTTTTGTCATAAATGGATGCTGTGTCTTTTCAAAGGCTTTTTCTGCATCTATTGATATGATTATATGATTTTTATTTTTTAATTTGTTTATGTGGTGTATCACATTAATCAATTTGCATATGTTGAACTATCCTTGAGACCCTGGGATGAAGCCCGCTTGATCACGATGTATAATCTTTTTAACATGTTGCTGTATTCTATTTGCTAGTATGTTATTTAGGATTTTTGCATCTGAGTTCATGAGTGATATTGGTCTGTAGTTTTCTTTTTTTGTGTTATCTTTACCAGGTTTTGGTATCAGTGTAATATTGGCCTCATAAAATGAGTTAGAAAGTATTATTTCCTTTTCAATTATTTGGAAGAATTTGAGAATAGGTCTTAAATCTTTGAGTCTATATTTGTCTTTGGAACCGAGATGTGTCTCCCAGAGGCAGTGTATGGTTGGGTTTTGTTTTTTGATTAAATCTGCAATTTTGTGCCTTTTTATTGTTGAGTTCAGTCTATTTATATTTAGAGTGATTATTGAAATATGAGGTTTTCCTATAGCCGCTTTATATATATTTTCTGGTAGTTTGGTTTTTCCATTGCTTCCTTGTCTTGTGTTTCTGTTTTCTGTTTTTGTTTGTGTGTGTGTGTGTGTGTGTGTGTGTGTATGTTTATTTGTTTTTTTAAATTTCAGTTGGATTATGTGGATTTTTCCTTCTGGTCCTTCTTGTTTTATGTTATATACTTCAGTTTTGAATCTTTGGCATGTGGTTAGCATTATGAATAAATAAAGGATAGTTATATATATCGTTATCTCCATTCCTCTCTGGAAATTTGGATCTTTGAATCTTTCCCTTTTCAGTTATTGTCATCACCATTTGTCTCTATGTATGCTGAACATTCATTACTATCTTTCAATAGCAAATCTCTTACTGTTTAAGCTTACAATACCCTGTTCTTAATAAGGGTTGTACTATGCTTCTTTCTGCCTGCTAGTCACCTTACTCATAATTATGTATTTTTTATTATTTTGTTTTAGGTGAGCTGACCCTAAATTAGATAGTATGTTACTTTTCTGGATTTTTACATGTATGACATTTCCAGTGTATTCAAATTTATAATTTGTTGCAACTTCTTTTCTCTAGCTAAATAAATGTTTACTTTCACAAATAACTTTTTATTATATTTATTAAGAAGAACTCTCATAATTGCAGAGACTTCAAGCCCCATAAAGTTGAGCTCTACCCTGCTATTAGCCCACATAGAAGCACTAAAAATCCGTTGAATTTTTTTTTTTTTAATCAAGTTTTCTGAACAGCCTATGTAAAAAGAGACTCTCCCATTTTGGTGCTTTGTACCGCCCCCCACCGCCCAATTTTCTTCTGTTACTTTTATATTTGAAAATCTTATAAAAGTCCAATCTTGGATATATTATTGGAATTGAAATTACAGATCATATAGGTGAAAAACACTTTTAGAAATTGATAAAGGAGGAAAGATACCTCAGATATATTAGTTTTTGAGAGAAAATACACAAAATTACATATACCATTTTGCTCTTGCCTTAAACTTTATCATCTTTATTGGGCTATATTTGACATAATGAACACATTTATGATTAAGATTTTAGAGATAGAGCATATTTACTATTTTTCTTCTATGTAACACAAACTTTCTTAGTAATTGCCAATCATGTATTTGTATTTTGCAAAGCACTTTCAGAAAATGTAGTTCTAGTCAGAAAGGTGATTTTTCTTTCGTGAAATGATGGGTATACTATTTTGTCCCTAGTTAAGTGGCACTTGCACGGTAACATTAATTAAACCTGATTACCTAGAATACTTCATAAAAGTTTCATGCTATTCCACCCAGACAAAACTAGCTGAATTCATTTAGTTGTGACAACATATTAAATGTTGGCTTTTAATTAAATTTTGTGTCACTTAGCGTTTGTGGAATAAAAAATGCCATGATGCATATAAATCAATAAAAGTAAATGATATTTATGTTCTCTTATAGGATGCTGAGTGCTAAATTAAATAAATAAAACTCAAAATATAAACTCAAAAACACATTTTGCTATTTAGGATAAAAATAATTCATCTAGCCAAAGAAGATTTTAATATTATTTATTACAATTGTCTAACAAAATGTTGGTTTTGGAATTTGACTCAATATTTATAGGAAATAAAATGTTGCTATATATTATTATATTAAAATTTTGCTATTCCCACAATATGGGAATTCCCTATACTATCTTTTGCAATTCTCTAAAGGTCTCTTGAAAATAAATGTTAAAGAAAAGATATGCTCAATGTACTCATAGTAACATTCTAGATCTTTGGAATTGTTAAAAAAATAACACTGATAAAATTGTTTATTGCTGAAGAAAAAAAATACCAGCAACTCAAACAGCTTGAAACATGATGTTTGATAGTTACTCAATATCTACATGAAGACATTGATTAGGGGAATGGCCATAGGTTGGCTTCTGGGACAACCACACTTAAGTTTCTTGACACATCTATTTCACAAATTTTCTTTTACATGTGACCACAATCTAAAATCTGCCTCTACCCCTTTTCAGAAATTGCTTTTTATCAGCCCCTTTAGAGGGTCTATAGTCACAATAATAAAATTTCAAAGGCTCTCTTAAAGGGAAAATTGATAATAATACGGGGGAAAAAAAAGGCAAACAAAATGGAGTTAGATTTTAAGATATGGAAAAGTGTTATATTTGTTTAAAAGAATGTAACACAAAGGATACTTCTGTTTTTTGAAGTTCTGACCAAGCATATTATATACCAGTCTTTTAATTATGAACGGGTAGATTCTACTTTTTTGAATACCAATATCATTTTCCTGAAACTTATCTGGTACATTCTTCTTCTTTCTACGTGCTTCTCTGACCATTTCTTCATCCCCATTACCCACTGTCCTCTGTTTCAGCCCTAGATACTGACATTTTCACACAAACTTTGTATCAATGTCAACTTCTCGCTCAACTATGTTTTCTATATTACCATGTCATAACATTTTACTTTTTTTCTTTTTTTTAAGAGCATATTAATATTGTTTTACATATATGTCATGGAATTTTAAAAACCATTTTTGTGGCAGGAATGCAAATTAGTATGGCCACTTTGGAAGTCAGTTAGGTGGTTTCTTACAAAATTAAACACACTCTTATCATATGATTCAGCAATCACACTTCTTCATATTTACCAAAAGGAGTTGGAAACTTATGTCCACAGAAAAATCTGCACATGGATGTTTGTAGTAGCTTCATTCATATTTGTCCAAGGTGAAAGCAGCCAAGATGTCCTTTAGTAGGTGAATGATAGATAACTTGTGATATACCCCAATAATGTGCTAAAAAGAAATGAGCTATCGAGCCATGTAAAAACATGGAGAAATCTTAAATAAATATTATTAAGTGAAAGAAAGCAATTTAAAAAAGGCTACGTACTTCATGATTCAAAATATATGTATTCTGGAAAAGACAAAACCATGGAGACAATAAGATAAGTGGTTGCTGTGAATTAGTAGGGAGGCAGGGATGAGTAGGCAGAGTGCTGAGAATTTTTAGGGCAGTGAAATACTCTGCATGATATCGTAATGATTGATACTTGCCATTATATATTTGTTCCAACCCATAGAATGTATAACAATACGAATGAACTCTAACATAAACTATGACTTTGGATGATAATGATGCGTCAATATAAGTTCATCAGTTGTAACAAATGTACCACTCTGGTGAGGCATGTTGACAAAGAAGGAGGCTAAGAAATACGGTAGATGTTTGCTAAATCCTCTTTAATATAAATCATCTAAATTTTTCATTATAAGAAATAATATAAAGGAATTGTTTAATTTTTAAACTTTAAATTTCACAGTTTGTGTGAAATTATGAAAGGATGTTATTATATTTTATTATTATTACAATACTATTCATTTTATTTTTTAAATAAAATAGAATGATTTTGATAGCAGAAGCTATGCAGACTTGTAACTGGCAGACAAGAGGCAAGTTGACAATAAATATGGGAAGTGAAAAGTAAACAGAGTGCTTGAAGCCAGGTCAAAACAATACCTAAATTGTGAGATTTCAGAAAATGTTAATTAAATAAGCAGGCTCAGGCTGAGAGCCTCTAGGGGTACGCTTTTATGCCTGGCCTGAGGTACTTCCTCAAAGGAATTCTCCATGAAACTTAAGAGTATTTTAAAACTGCAAGTAGTAGGCATTTGCTCAAATGACCCTGTGGGAGAGGGAAAGATACAGGAAACAATGTCTGCATAGTGGAAAGCAATTCAGAAATTCAAACTTTAAAGGTTATTCTAGACGATTTGCCCGATCATTACTTAACATATGCTTCTAATTAAGCTGCCATAATTGAATTCCAAAGCAACTTTGTGGGATATCACAACATGTAGGAAAAAGATAAAAGATGTCTGGCCATTGAAGGGTAGCAGAATATGCCACCATAAATGACACTTCTATATGACTGTAAGAGTTCAGAGCATACTATCCCAAAATGTGCCGCATTGGTATATTGATTATTTTAAGCTTTAGTAACTTGAAAAACAGCAAATGTAGGAAATGATTGTCTCTGAACTCTCCTTATCTACCCAAAAATAGGTGCTCCAAAATGAATACAGTTGTTAAAAATCTGCTCCCCATGAGTTTCATCTGATAATGGAGCAAATAAAATGGAATAAGCATCGCTAAGAGAATCACTTAAAATGGAGTTGGAGGGCCACTGAGGAAGTGAGGCCTATATAAGTCTCATACCCCAGTTCTCAGAACTGCTACTAAGTTTCTGACCTGTTGCTAAACTCAACACAACACCAAACCATAAATATCCTGAGTCAACACTGCTATAAATGGATTTTACTTATTTTTTATTATGGAAACCAAACTATCTATATTCTTATTCTTGAAAGGAGCCAGTCTATTTTGCCAGCTAGCATCCTTCATTTACAAAGAGGACCTGACTTGTAGTTTTGCCTCATTTGTTTGATAATGAATCTAACCAAATCGTGTTAACCTAGCCAGCATGAATCACTTGCATAGAGGACCTAAATGAGAATTGCAACAGTGTTTTTTTTGTTTTGTTTTGTTTTGTTTTTTTTTTGCCTTTATAAACGCTGTCTTTCTTTGTTTGCTCAGGTGCACAATTTAAGTTGCTACCCGAATCTGTGCACCTTGGACTGCAATCCCTCCCACCCCCCCTTTTTTTTTTTTTTTACAAATAAATGCTTTTGTTCTTTATTACAACTTAAATTGTTTTTTTTGGAGGGGGGTGTGCGGGGGCAGGAGGTGTTTTTTAACACACCGCCCAGAGAAGATTGACTCTTGTCACAGGACAGGAGACAAGAAGTCCATGCCATACTAGACACATTTATTTCATACCTTTACCATCTATCATACTTCTCACTCTCCTTCTAAGGGACCATCATCTTTTCTAAGTCATTTACAGCTTTGCTCCATTATCTAAAAATAGGGTGTTACTATCAAACCCTTTGCGAGCTGAAGTGGTCTAAAGTGAAAAAGCAGTTACCATTCATTTGGATGGAAAAAAAAATGTGAGCATTTCTAGACTCCAAATTCAATGCAAACACAATGTCTTTTGTTCACTGGGATCAAATGCTTAATTATGTCCAATTTTACAGCCTTATGAGTTCTCTTTGGCTTTTCTGATAACTTATATCACATCTCGCTAATGGATGCACAAATAAATTGAGAAAAAAGCACAGATGCTCACAGACACAGTTCAAAGCTATGGGGCTTTATGCTCTTGAGATACTGAGTGTAGTTCCCCAGGAAGGAGCTTGGCTTTGGTACTGTCACTGAGGAGACAGCTGCCTCTAGAGCAGCTAGCTGCAAAACAAATGCCGAACACTACTTTTGTTTTTTTTGCCTTTTTCCATTAAAACAAAAATGATTGAAAACAGGTACTAATGTGGGTTGTTTGTAAAAAGGAAGTGACAAATTGCAAACTATAAATATTGGGAGATTATTCTACTCTCTTTTAAGAGGCCCGTATTCCTTTCCCCATTAAAATGGTATTTAAGTCTGAAGTCTGAGTCACCTGGGGAAGTTATTCATTTTTTCCCGGGCATCTCCACATATATGAGGTATACATGCTAACAAACCTGTTTGTTTTCCTCTTGTAAGTATATCTTTTATTACAGAGGTCTCAGCTTAGAATTCAGAAATATAGAAGGAAAATTATTTCCCTTCCACCATCAATCATATTAAAATCTAAAATTCTAAAGTTTTATTCAACATTCAAAACCAAGTATATGGGACAGTGAAGAATATGAGAAAGAAACATATACCAGAAAGTTTTTTTTAAACCGACAAACACAATATTAAGTTCCATTGAAAAGGAGAATTGGAGTGAAACATTTTTGTGTTTCTAAGAGTTGCAAGCTGAATAAAGTAATGTGAAACCATTAAATGAGATGACCCGACCTGCTAAAAGCAATTTAAATTCACTAAAGGAAACATTCAATGCTTTTTACATGTAGATGGAGAAAGTTGTCTTCCAAAGGGTGAGTTATGTTAGAAAGACTAAAACATATGAAAGAATATCAGAAAATTGCCCTTTCGATACTTAATACAGAACATTATAAATGACCTTGTGCCTAGTGAATTTAGTCTGAAATGACTCAGTCAGGCTGCACTGATGAGCATTAATACAGTTTTTTAAAACTTTAATACCTACTCGTTTTCAGCCAGGAGACATTATTATTATTATTATTATTATTATTATTATTATTATTATTTTTTTTTTTGGTAAAGTAGACATTTTGTGGATCTTATTTCAATTTGCAATAATAGACTATATTGATCTTTTGAATTCCAAATTCAAGCATTCAGGGGCTCAAAAAGTCACCCCAAGGTATATCTCTGTGGTGTGCAGATGATTTTGAACTAAAGGCAATGAAGACGCTGTGGGCTCAAGAGAAACTTTTGCCCCGCCCCCAGAAGATTTGAATTGAGGGCCTTACCCATAATAATAGGTTATTAGAGATGACCTTCGTTTTGACCTATCTATATGGCAGGGCAAACTGCTAATTAGTGAATATGTATTCCTTTTATCATACTGTAGTGGCCTTCTAAAGCCTCAAGTTGCCTTACCTCATCCTTAGCTAAGAATGTCATATATACCTCTTTTTCCCTTTCTGCCTCTAAACCTCTCAGGCATGCAGGGTGTCTGACACTCTCATGTATGTGGAGTTTCATATACGTATATAATTATACTTGGTTATTTTCTCTTATTGATCCGTTTCATGTGAATTTGACTATTAGGCCAGTTTAAAAAAACTTCAGAATAGAGAAAGGTTTCTTTCTATCTCATAACCAAAACCTGTAATGGATAAGTGCATTATATATTTACCCTAAATATGTTATAGCTTAGAGATGTTATGCAAAATTATTTTTGGTCTTTGTCAGATATATTGATTGTGTTTTAAATTATCAGAAAGCAGTCATATTTATTAAAAATTAATTATAAGGGAAAAGTAAAATAACGAATTGTAGTTGTAAAATACATAATAATGTATCTACTCAGGAAAAGAATCAGAAGAAAAATAAGAGTAAAAGAAATTTTAAAATTTCATAACTGATATCTATTTCATACTGTATCTGCAGAGCTAATGGTAAAAGCATTCTTCATTTAAATGAAAATAGCAAATAGATCATACTAAATATCAAATACTGAGTTTCTCTACTTGATTACACAAAGTAAGAGATGTGATTTAAAATATATTTACCACTCTGAGACAGGTCTAACTCTTTCCAATTTAAATGTGTATTCTAGATTGTGTCTAAAAGTTTTTACTGTTTTGAACTTATTCATGTATCTTAAAACAAATACAGCTTTGTTGGAAATACTGAGGTATGAAGTATATGACTATAGTTTAAATATGTAAAGATCATTCTGTATATTAATTTATTTTTCCTCTAGAGAGTTCATCTGAAAATATATATTATCATGTAAAAATAGGGGAAAAAAAGGATTAGAATGCTTTTACTCCTGGTAATTATTAACTGTGTGACATTGGGCAAGTCACATAGCCACTTGAGTCTCAGTTTTATTTTTTCCAAAATGTAGCTGATATTAATTTTTTAAAATTCTATTCTATCTTCCTTGGGTTCCAATAAGCATATGTATAAAGTTCTTTCTTTAACGTAAAGCTCTAAAAACTAGGAGAAAATACTCAATTTGAATATCCTTGAAATTAAAGCTTAAAGTACATAATTTTGTAAAAAAATCTTTATTATTCATTGCACAAAATAATTATATTTATGTGCTATATGAAATTTATTTTTAAAAAAATTCTAGTTACCAACTATATTGATTGGTATAATTCCAAATATAGTCATTTATAACAATACACTTGTTTGGCAGCTGTTTGAATGTTTGCCTGAGATTCAAAAGATAATTTTAAAACTAATTAATTTTATATCTTTTCTTACATTTTTTATCATAATTGTTTGATATCTTTGATGTGGCAGTATCTATAGTTCGAGGAAATAATACTATCATTTCTAGTGGTATTACTCTGCCAAGTTGTTATTTAGTACATTTCATAAACAATATAACATTTCAGTTCCTGAAATAATCTGCTTAACACTACATTCATGACTTTGTGTACATGGTTTTTTACATGTATAAGGAGATAGAGACAAGCCCTTATTCTCTTATTTTAAATATTTTTCTTAATTTTTTTTCAATTACGGTTGACATTTGATATTATATCAGTTTTAAGTGCACAGCATAGTGGTTAGACATTTATATAACTTACAAAATGATTCTCTCCATAAGTCTAGTACTCACCTGGCACCATATATAATTATTACAGTGTTATTGACTGTATCCCCTATGCTGTGCTTCACATCCCCCTGATTATTTTGTGTCTGTCAATTTGTACTTCTTAATACATTCAGCTTTTCACCCAGCCCCTCAATTTATTCTCCTTATAAAGATCTGTTTTTAAGATAAATTTTTCACACAGCTCTGCAATTTACATTGTAAGAATAAACAGCCATATCTCAATGAAACCATAAACTCATAAATCTGAATATGTCTTCTTTTTCCTCTTAATGGTGGTATTCTTGGAAGCTTGGAGGGGGCTTAATTACTGCATAACTGGCTAAAATATTGTTTGATTAATTATCATTCATTTAAATATATTTGTTAGTCTGTGGCCATGCCACCCTGAACAAGCCTGATCCCATCTGATCTCAGAAGCTAAGCAGGGTCGGCCTTTGTTAGTACTTGGATGGGAGACCACCTAGGAAGAGCAGGTGTTTTAGGTGTAAAAATTAAAAATTAAGGGATTGTAAACTGACAAGGTCCTTGAAAAAATCTGTGAGGCCAACCAAGGGGTGTGTGTGTGTGTGTGTGTGTGTGTGTGTGTGTGTGTGTGTTAAGTATCTTTTATAAGGGGTGTGTGTGTGTGTGTGTGTGTGTGTGTGTGTGTGTGTGTGTGTGTTAAGTATCTTTTATAAGCCAGACACAGGGCTAGCTGATAGGAATAGGAATAGAGTAATGAATAAAAGAAACCTGCTCCTTGCCCTAAATGATTTCCTGTGAAAGCAAACACAAAAAGCAAATAATTAAGTGTAATTATAAGGACAAGTACAAGAGGCTTAGAAAATGTGTATCAGTAGCACCTGGCCCAGTCTTAGTAGCAGGGACATCTCCCCTAGAAAAGTGGCATCTATATTAAGATTTGCATTAATTCTCATTTTGTAATGCAAATAATCACAGATGTTTCTTTTGAGGCAATATATAATTTTCTTTCTCAGTTTTAATTGGAATTCTTTTATCCAAATTCTGTAAAAACAATCTATTTAAAAATCTATTTATGTAAATGTTTAAAGATATAACACTTCACAAGAATATTAAAACCTTCATTATTAAGGGCAAACACTTCTACCAAGATTTGGTGTTTCACTATAGGAGTGGACTTTGTAAATAGATTTATTCAATAATTGACTCATTTATTTAAACTTGTGCACCATTAATTTTACATTTCAAATATAATTTTTTTCTCTTTATCCTCAAAATTAACTCTGGTTCCTGAAACTTATACATCATATCATTTTTTGTACTCAGTTTATGAATAGTTATTTGTAGAGAACATACATTTTCTGCTATAATAAGTGAATCTTTTAGTTGTAATATTTTAGGATTCGCTGTTGAATGGTTTATGACATGTTTGAAAGTTATATCCTTTAAGACTACATGTAGACTTTATATGCTTTAATAACAAAAATTAACATATTACTTCTCTGTTTTATTTATCCATTAATTAAAATACAGTCATTATTTTATCATGTCAATTTATTTGAGTCATAAAGGATTTTACTCATTAAATATAAATAAAATTGAATTAACATTTGGATAATTTGTGAATCAAATTGTTTTATTTATATTCTTTTTACTTAAGAATTTCAATATAAAAAGCACTAGTGGGAAATATAACTTTAAAAATAATTTCTTTGCTATTATTTTAGAATAATCTAGAGAGAAATACAAAAATTATTATTTTATAATTTATGAAAGTCTTAAGATAATGAATTGCTTTAGCTAATGGACACAAAAGACTAAAAATGGGTTTTTAGTAAGTATAACAGTTAGGTAAGAAGACATAAATAGCTTGAAGCATATTTGCATCTGGATGAAGAAGAAAATTAATTCATATTCTCAGCACTTGTTTTAATTTCTAGTTTTCTCCTCACCTTATATGAGGTTGATTAAATTATGCCTTGCTGATAAATAGTCTCTTTGAGCAGGCATTTATTTAATGGAATGAAAGAGCCCTAATAGGGTAGATCAGGTCATTTGTCATCTTCTCTAAACTCCCACCTATGTAAAGAACAAGGTCTGTCTTCCGAGGATTTGTGTACTTGCAAGTGTTCTGATGAAGAAAAAGTGCAGGTGTAGAAAGAGTTCTCATGGACTGCTCTTATATGACTGACAGGGCATGATTATGGAAGATCCATGAACAGTGTCCAGCTCTGAGGCATCTCTGAGACAGGTAAAGACTTTTATCAGAACAGTTTTCACTGTTTGGGTGCTCTGCTTTCCAAGCTAATGAACAGCAAATACTGCTTTAGGAGTCAAAGCCATCCTCAAGGATTTGTGATATGATTTTCAATGAGTGAAGATGGGTGGATTAGGCACTTAATTAGAACCATATTTAAGATAATGTGTAGGATAAAAAGAATGCAGACAACTATCAAATATATGAAAGAGAGATTCTGAACTAGATGGCAAATTTTGATGACATATTGTGCTTTCTGAATCAAGACCAAGAGATTTTGGCTATGTAAATTAATTTCCATTGAATGTATACTATATATAAGCAACTATGATAGATATACTTCCTTAAAGAAAACAAATTAAAAAGTCTGGACATTCATGGAGTTCATGATTTACCGGAGAAAGCAGACTTACAGAATTATAATTATACCAGAGTAAGAGCGAAAGACATATATGCAGAGGCTTGCAGGAAGTATGTCTGTTTGTTTATCACTATATCCCAGGCCTAGGGCATATTTTGCACACTACAGTTTTACAGTGATATTCATTAAAATGGAGATATTATGGCTACTTGATGTTACCAGATCTTCAATTCCATGCTAAGGAGTAATAGCAAGGTTGGAAATGGTTACAAGAGGAAGTGTTTGATTGTCTTGAACACACGGTAGGCCCCCTTTTCCACTGTTTTGTTCTCTGTGGTTTCAGTTACCCCCAGTCAACCACAACCTTAAAATATTACATGGAAAATTCCAGAAATTAAAAAAAAAAAAATCATGAGTTTTAACCATTGTGAGTAGCATTATACAACCTCACGTGATTCACTCTGTTCAGCCCAGATGTGAATTATCCCTTTGTTCAGTATATCCTTGTAGCCGCCTTTTAGTCGCTTCGTAGCCATCTCAATTAGATTGAGCAACATTATTAGCTGTATCATAGAATTTTTGTTCATGTAACTTTATTTTACTTAATAATGTTCCCAAATAGCAAGAGTAGTGATATTGGCAGTTCTGATATTCCAAAGAGAAGCTACAAAGTGCTTCCTTGAAATGAAAAGGTGAACTTTCTCGACTTAATAAGGAAAAAAAAAATATCACATGCTGAAGTGCTGAGATCTACAATAAGAATCTTCTATCCATAAAATTGTGAAAAGGAAATTCATGCTAGTTTGCTTAGAGAGAGACCACATTTACATAACATTTATTACAGTATATTGTTATAATTGTTCTGTATTATTATTACTACTGTTAATCTCTTACTCTGTCTAATTTATAAGTTAAACTTTACCATAAGTGTGCATGTATAGGAAAAAACAGTACAAACAGAATTTGGTAATATCTGTGGTTTCAGGCATCTATTGGAGTCTTGTTTTTCTTTTCTCATTTTTGTTAAGTTCAATCGCTCTGGCAAATGTTCTTGAGAGTGCCAGGGGAAAAGAGAATCAATAGAACCAGAGTCACTAGCACAATACAATCTGAAATCAAATGCTCCTTTGCATCCCCTTTGGTCTCAGACCTCTTCCTTTTCTAATACTTTTTTTTAAAAATTATTTATCTCATTACCATGCGCAGACTCTATATAGTCCATGAGCACTTTGAAAGATATGTAGTGATGAATGCAAATATTTTACAGGGAAGAGGATACAAGAATTTTATAAGGATTTCTGGGATTCAAAATTTTAAAAGATGAAGGAAGGAAGAGAGAGATGGAGGGAGGGAGGATAAAAAAAACAGGTAAAGAATATTAGAAAGCCAAAATAAAATAAAAAATTTAAAATAAGAATGTGATTAGAGCAAATATCTCAAAGTTTTAGATAAACCTACTAAATAGAGATTATTTTTGAAATTTAAAGCAATTTCAGCCAAATGATAGATGAGCTTTATTGAAAGAATTAAAAAGTAATAAAAATTATTAAAACATATTTGAGATAACATTTAGTCACTTTTTTATTCAGAAAAAAAAATTCACTTATGATTAGATTATTCCTATTTTACATATGAAAAAGTAGCATTTGAGGAGAGTTTAAGAATGCATTTGGGATATATACAAGTAATATACAGCTAAAAATAGAACTCAAGTCATCTAGCTTTTGATTTCTTACTTATATCATTACAGCCCCTTATCCTACTATTACAGTCTGGTTTGTCCACAGTTTCTTTGGTTTAATTCATTTTATTTAAATTCACAGTAACTTGCACTACTGAGGATGCATGCCAGAAAAAATATTCTACTTTTTTGGTAGTACTCATATTAACAGGCTGCTTCTTTGATAAAACAGAGCAAATCAAAACGAAATAAAAAAGAATCACTTGATCAATGTATGCTTGGGAGAGAAGTTCACAGTGCCAAAATATAACTTTAAACCAGGTATTTCAAACTTGTACAAATAAAACCTCAGTAGCATTCACTCCATTGAAGATAAAAATCAATAAAATATCTTTAATCTAGAACTGTGCCTCTTTGATTGTATTACTTCAAAAAGTGTTGAAATTATGCAGAAGCAACAGGTTCATACATTTTTGAAGTATTTTCAGAAGTATTCATGCTTTGGGATTATCTGTCCTTCAGATTTTTTTGAATCATTATCCAAAATGTTTAGTAGTCTTCATCTTTCATCCTCCTGCCATAACAGTTACTTTATCACATAGTTTGACACCCACTCCAGGCATTGCATGCTTTCCTTACTAGTAAGCAGCCATCTAGGAATTCTTTGAAAGGTAACAGGCAAGCCACTTTCATTTAAAGACAAAAGCCTTCCATTACCTTGTGACAAGTGCTTAGATTCCATTAAATCATTTACTGAAATTAAACATCACTAAAATTGAAAACAGATAGGCACATCTATAAGTCATGTATGCACTAGAATGAAAAATGTATCATTTTTCATGAAAATATATCTTTTATAAGAATTAGAAGGCCTTGCATATGTGGAGAATGGGGATGGAAGTTATTTTAAAGTCCAGTGTGTCTTTGAAATCTATGGTGTGTCGAACAGCCAACAAAATAATCCACAAGAAATTAATTGCATGGCACATGAAGTAATTAGAAATATAAAGAGGAAATGAAGAGCAATGTTTTGATAAACTTATTATTGTTTTATTAAAGTTTTCCTAGTTCCCCCATGCTTCAAGTATCCATTATATAAGAGCAATAAGCTAAGCCAATACTGTGGAAAAAAGCAGAAAGTAAAACATACAAAGACTTTGGATGACAATTTATTGCATACGCACCCAATATAATTAAGATGTCATAGAGTTTATAATCCATGTTACCTCTACATTCTTCAAGACAGTGTTTTAGCACTGTTGTCATACCTGGTTCTTTTTCTACTTTAATGCTTTCTTTGTTTGGGTGCTGCATCAAGTAGAACGTCTTTAATTACAAGTCATAGAATGACCGATTAAAGAAATTTAAGCTCATGTAGGAGAAGAAAAATAATTTTCCCTCTACCATTTCTGAGTCTTCAGTAAAGAACTTAGTTCAGAATAAAAGACAGCTTAACAAGAGATTAAAACACACACACACACACAGAAAACGAGAAGTTTTTTTTTTTTTTTTTTTAATACGTGTACCTCCTATATTCATGTGAGACACCCAAGGTAAAATAAGTAATTCCCTGAGGTGGCTTAGAATTCAGACTTAAATGCCATATTAATAAGGGAAAGTAAATAATTTTTAGGAAAGATGAATGAGTCCTTAGAGAATAAATGGGAATTATGGTAGATTGTGACAAAGTTTGTTCAGATGGAGTATGGCCTTCTGGTCTCCCCTCCTGTGAGAAGTCAATCTTTCCTGGGTGATGCAACTCCTGGGAAGGGGACTTATGGCAACTGAGTTCCTTTTGGAGGATCTCAGGCAGTTAAGAGGGATCCAAAGAAAGCCACCTCCTGTACTTGCTGGTTTTCAAGTGCTTATAGCTCAAAACAATATACCAAAATGACTTATTTTGGGATGGCATATTATGCTACCCTTTACTCTCATTAAATTTGCCAGTCGGTGTTTGCTAGTTTAGGTACAGCAGTTTCAGGAAGTAGTCAAACTATCAGACACTCCCCATGCACTTATTCTGAAATCCTCAGAGACTTGGCATTTTGTTCTGTTACTTCCTGATTACATGAATGTTGTAATTTCCTCCCAGTATCACTTCTTTAAATTGTGTTCAAAGAGGAAAAGCAAAGTGGGCAGTAGAGGTTAGTTATCCTTAGTCTCCTATCCCAAAGCAAAAGCTTTCCTCCCAAAGACTCTGTACATCCTGCAGATTTCTATGGCCACTCCTAGCTATAAGGAACACTGGAAATATGAGTACCTGGCAGAGCAGAGTGAGCTTGCTAAAATTAGCTAAGATTAATACCCCTGTGGCCAAGGCACTTAGCAGTCCTAAACAAGATCCTTGGCAAGGAAGGAGAGTGAGCCGCTAAGAGCATTTATCACAAATGAATAATATACTTTAGAGAAAACTGATGGTTTTTAATGCTAAATATTGGTTTCGTAGTACTTTATGTTCCCTTGAAAACAATAGAAAATAGGAATAAAGTATTGTCCAAGTCAAAGTATAAGGGTCAACAAAGCTGACCTAGTGATGTATACTGTGGTAGGAATAGTGTTCCATTTCACTTCATCACATTCCTTCATGGAGTTTTTATTTTGCTGAGATAAGGAAGATGCTGGATATAGGCACTTTACCCAATAAAGATTTTTATTTATTTGCATTTAGAATTTGGCAACCAATAGAATAGAAACTTTTCCATATGTTTCACGTTTATTTATATCTCAAAATAATAAGTGAAATATCTGTCAATATATAGTTATTTTGTATATCAATATATCAAGATTCATAAATGTTAAGTAATTTATCCATATGTAATATTTTATCAGTAAAAATATCAACAAAATTAGAAGTTTAAACATATGTTTTTTTCACATTTTTAATATTTTCATATTACTGCATCACATTTAACATTAATATAGATCGTTTCAGATCACATTTTAAAAAATGTCTGCTGAGTGAATTAAGGTGTGATATGGGTCCTAAACTTACAGAATATACTCATTTGTTCATTCATGCAATAAATAATTTTTGAGCATGTAGTAGAATGTGCTAAATAGTCAAAATATTTTAAAAAATAATACATATATAATAAAAAATTATTTCCCAAGAGTCCTTCAAATTAGAGAGGTAGACAAATGTATGGGTACTATCATGTTTTTTCATAGATGTTATGGAAAGGATTATGGTGGCATCAGAACAATGAGAAAGAGAACTTCCTAAGGCTGCCATTGGCATCTTGGTTACTTGTATATCTGAGCAGTCAGCTCTCTGTGTGTCTAGGGGATGGTATAGAGGTATGTCTCTGGCAAAAGCAAGCATATTTGAAAATGGGAAGAAGCTAGAGAGCACAAGGTCCAGATATCAAGAAACAATGAGTTAAAGATAGCTGAAGTATAAATGGTATAAACAGGGATGTGAGTATGGACAGGCATGGAGGATCTAATACATTGTGTAGAGAATTTGGACTTTCTTTTTCCAAGGGTATGATAACAGTGAGCTCTATTATATTTGTGTATCAGCTAGATCACTCTTGCTATAGCATAGAAAACGGGTTTATGCTTAGCAAGAGAGTAGGTAGGAAACCAGTCATAGGATGCTGGGCAGGAGTTGAATCAAAATAAGGGAAAGATTTAAAAACTAGATGTTTGGATCAATTTGGGGAGGGTGGAAGATTCCAGCTATATGAGACTGTCTACATAGCTCTCTATATTATATTTATATGTATTATAATTTAAAATTATGTGTTATATGTGTATTTGTAATTTTATATTCTAGCACTTTTTTTACCCTAGCACTAGCCCTTGTTGAGTGTTCCTGCTCAGGAACCCATGTGTGACCTCGTATGAGCAGGCATATCTTCTGAAAACTACTCAGCTTTTAACTCTTAAAATGTTGTATTCCCCTCATTCCTTCAGTCTGAAATTCCTGCCCAACGAATATTTAGCAGAGTCATTATAAAATCTGCAGCAGATTTTTAGAAATATACTATGACAAGCACTGAATTCCAAAAAAAATTGTTCTTAATTGTCAGGCTGGTGACTCTTGAGAGTTGTGGATAATTTCAGAATTGCTCTTCCTCCTCGTAGGACATTTTTGGGCCCATATAACTGGCAGTGACTTTCACACATGTTGGCTTTCTAGCTTTTATTAGGGATTGTATTAGAACAATTTCAGGACTGTGTAATACACAGGTAATGGGCCCTACCACTGTTTTCACTTCAACGTCAAGAAAGGGTTTAAGAAAATCTGTATCCACTTCATGTCTATTGTTTGGGGAAGTAGTTTATACATATGAGAGTTGTGTTATCAGTGTGCTATCATGCATCCATTTTATTGTACTTGGGTATGGGACCAAATCCCAGCTCTGCTCTAGGACTAAAAGTGTGGGTTCCTTTATAGTCATATATGCATATTTATGAATAATTTATAAAATTTCAAGTTAGCAAATATCATAATAAGTTATATGAAGATTTCTCTACTCAACATGAATATTTCTTATAATAGAATATTATTTATATTATTATAATATCTCTATTATAATATTATTTAAATGGTAGCCATAAAAAGGGTTTTCAAGTACAATTACTTGACATCCACCAGCACCACTACATGACACACTGCCACGTGCTTCAACAAACCATGTGGCCTAAGGGTTGGAACATTCACTTGGCATGATTTTTTTCTTGTGAGCACCAAGCCCTTTTACCTTTCCTTGAGCTTTCTGTGCCTTAGAGCTGGCAAAAAAGCATCTTACCATGAAAACACACACATACATACATGCATTTTACTTGAAAGCCTGTAGAGCCATGGTCACAGTTTCCAACTACTGTAAAGTCCTCTTTCATAGTCACTTGTCTAGTGGTACATGACAGAAAGTCAATTGAAACTAGCTCAAGTTCAAAATGAGATTTATTTGTCCATATATCCAGGAAGGGCACAGGTGAAACAGGTTGAATGGAACCAGAAAACTAAATGCCTTCAGGAATCTCTCTATGTCTGTCTTTTCTGATTCCCTTTTTAGGTTATTTTAGTTACATTCTAGGACAGTCAGGACTATATATAAGGGACAAGCTGCTGGTAGTTCTAGATTCACACTAACGATTTTGTGACCTGTAAGGGAAAAACTCCTAAACTGTGTAGTTAGTAAAATCTTGAAGAATGAATCTGGTTTGGAAAATATTTAAATCTTGACTTTGGGAAGTTGATTTTTTTTTTTTAACAGACTAAGAAATGAAAATGTGACAAACCGCACGAACACACACAGGTACCCACATGTATGCTTATATGTGTGGAAAAAATACCAATTTCTGTCTCCATATTTGGAAAAATTATCAGAGCTTCTATGTAGTCACCATCTTTTTCTTGGCTTGCTTTTCTTCTTTTATCTTTTGTATTCTGCAATATGAGCGGCATGATGGCTGTCTATGGTCTGGTACTTTGTTTTTATAAAAGTGTACTTTTCAGGAGTATTGTTCTTAATACGCATGCTTCCTTGAACTCCCCTTCGCTTTCATTCCATCTTTTGTTACAGTGTCTTTAATTTTAATACATAGGGGAATTTCTTTTTCTTTTTTTTTCATTCTCTCTTAGTGATTTAGGCAAGCACACAAATATATTTTCTCCTGGCATTCCTGTAGGAAAGGTGTCACATGTAGCTATGCAGGTTGAAAATGGCACACTTCTAGGAGGCACTATTCACCTAGACTATATCCTCAAATGTCTGTCCATTGTTTCTGAAGAATTGTTTGCACAAGAATATAGTTAACTTCGAATGTTGAACAGTTAAGCTTTTTCTAGAACATTCTCATCTTTTGATACTCAGGATACTAAAACTCAGTTAAAGGATCACTTCACTTATTACTCAGTATTGGGTTCCTGGGGCTGAAACTTGGCTTTGTCATTTCCTTGGTTGTCTGAAGTTTTGCAAGTTATATAACCTATCTAAGCATAAATTATTCATCTGTAAAATGAGAATAATATTAGTGATTTCTTCATAGAATTGTTGCAAGTTTTACATATGAAATAGAATTACATATAAAGTAATTAGCACAGAGCTGGACACACAGTAAAAGTGCAACATATATTAAATATTATCTTTTTATTGTAACAGTCTAGTCAGAGATTTATATAATCACTGAAAATCATAATTTTCTTTTTAGTTTTTTTTAATTCTCATCATTTAATTTGCCAATATGAGTCCATAGTCATAAATAGTTAGGTAATATTCAAGACTATTTTTAAATGCTGACCTTTAATTGAAACACTATTGTGAACATTCTTCTCAGTATTTGATGTGGAACAAAATTAAATGACCATTTCAAATATTTGAACCAAATATGTAAAAACTACATTAGATATATGTTTCAACCAAATGAGAATTTCATGACTAGCATCAGAAAACACTATGAAACTGGTTTGTAACTACTCATTATTACATAGTTTTTTCTCAAGGAAATTGAAGACTGAACCTTGCATCCATCTGGAAACATCTAACATCTGTGGCTGTAAACATCAAAACACAGCTGTTGTAGTTCTGAGTAAGCACTCCCATTTATTTATTTTCGACTTAAAAAAAAAAAAAAAACCTTTGGGTTTCATCAAACATCACAGTTGTTAAGCCACATTCTTGCAGCAGGAGGAAAAACAATTAAGAGGAATCACTATATCAAACATTTAAGAACAATACTCTTTCTCGTATTTCATTTAGAGGAGACACAATCTCATTTCAATTAAAAAAATGGTTTTTTTTTTTTTTGCGAGTGTGCCTTTTTTTTTTTTTAGAAACTACAGAATTTAAAGCTACAAGGGTGTTAGATTTACAATTAAAAGCTTATAAAAAGATTTTTAAGGGGGCAAGTTGGACTACTCAAGTTCACGTAAGCAAGTGGTGACAAGACAAGAGAAGGACCCTAGTCTAGTGTTTTTGCAGATTACACACAGGTGTTTCACGTTAATTTTAATAAGAAAACTTTTCATTAAAAATACGACTGCATCTTGGTATAATGAGTTTTAATTGTACATGATTCCAAAACAAATTCATGTAAAGAATAATATGTTAAAATTAATTTTCATATATTATACATACAGGTTATATTATAAATAATATTGAAACTTGAATCATTTTCCCAATTTTTAGCCACAGTTTTAGACCATTTTCAGCTAGATTAGATCCTTGAACTTCTAACTTCCCATCTGTAGCCAAAGACACCTGATAAAAAGTCCCGTGGCTTTCGTTCTCCAAGGGTACTCACCAGGTTTAATTCCCCACTCTCATCAAATTCCCTAATGAGAGTGGGTTTTGACCTCTTACATTATGTGTTGCTTCTACATTTAAGCTCAGACCCTTCTAATTGATTCCTTCTTTTGGTTTTTCTATCTGCTTTACTTCATCCTAGCATGCAGAGTAACCGCGGCTCCAAACTCTTTAGTCCGAAAGCAGGTGCCACCATATCCAAAGCTTGGTTATCCCAAGTCCCTGTTTCCAGGCCCTCTTAGGCAATCTACCACCTGTGTGGAAGGGAAAGATGGGTACAATTTCCTTAACCTTAAGAACTTGGGATCTTTTGTTTGTTTTTATGTTTGGGACACAGTTAAATAGTGACACCGATCCAGTAAAAGCCAGGTTATGATCACTGACATCATTGATTCAGGTGTACCCAGGAGTCATTTGCCAGTTTTACATATTGTGGTTTAATCCTCAGTCCTAACAAATCTTTTGAGACTCTTGAGAAACCACGTTCAAAGCCAGAAAGTCTCGTCCAGTGGTGCAAGAGTGCCTCCAAGCGGCCGAAAATTAAGGTGCATTGGGCAGGAAAACTAAACTCCATGCCGAAGTCACCTATGTGCCCCTACCACCTTGTCAGAAATAACTCCTGCCCCAACTAATATCACAGAAGTTCACGGGTGATATAGTAATGTTTTCCCTTTGGATAGTCTTATTTCATATTCTTAACTTTAAGCTTTCTTTAGAATAGGAAAGGAGAATAATATTCATTTGTAAGATTTGGACAATAGTTCCTAACTCATGAGATTATTGCAAAAATTAAATGAATTAAAATGCCTATACAAGTGTCTAGTATATATAGTATAAAATTTATAATTGTAGCATTCTATGTGGTATAAAATATATTGTATGCATTAAATACTATGATATATAATATATATTTTAGGTGTAAATATAATATATATATAACAATGTATAATACATGCTATGAAACATTTATAATATAAAATGTAAAATTTAATAAATAGTTTATAATATTATCATGAACTGCAGAAATGTGCTTTTTCCTCCTTTGTGGCTTTTTCCTTAAGAGATGTCCAAGAGAGCTGTCTTCAGCAAGGATGGATTCAGTGGCCCAATAAATTATGGAGTTTGGGCATCTTAACATAGAAACCAAGGGGCATTATTGCAACTTCCCTGTCCAGCTAAAGGCCCCAAATGGAAGCTCAATATTATAAAATGGCACACTATCCCGAGCTCGTCCTCACTGTGTCGACGTTCCCATAGAGTAACAGGATTTTTCTAAAATCTTTTGGAGACATTTCTGCATTTCTCTTCTCCCACTCTCTGTGGCCAGGGATGAACACATCTGAGGTTAATTGTCTTTACCTATTACCTGGTGACAACCGTGAAGCATAAGACAGCTGAACTGAGCCATCATACCATTTATTAACTCAGGTTTGAGACTACATATGGACCGCCAGCTTGTAAATGTCTAACTCATTGTTCCAGGAGATACACTAGCTCTCATGAAGAATTCCAGATCTCAGCCCTAAGAACAGTATCTGTGACAGAGTAGAGTTGCTATATTGTAACCGGTTGAAAATTTATTTCCTATTTTGGTTGGAGGCTATATTAGCCATATGGGTCCCAGCTGACTTCATAGGCTTATTCTTTCTTCCCATAGTCCCACTTTCTTCAGACTTATTATTATTATTATTATTTTTTGATGTGGTAAACCTTAATGATAGAAAAGTTATTTTGTGAATTCTGGGAGGAGAATCACTACGTGAGGATGAAATTATCTAATTCTGGAGATTAATATTCCATAACACCTTAGAATTTAGCTTGTGTAGATGCCTAATTTGGCTTTCTTCTGAGCTCCAGTGTTTTAACATAATTCTATTCTTTACATTTTTAAGAGCTTTGTTTTAAATTCTTTTCAATTTAATTGGCCTATGTGAGTAGTTTTATTTTAATAGATACCTCGAAGCTAAAAGCAGGCATGAATTTTTATTCTAGAACATTTAGAGGTTACCACAAAAATGGTTTACTAGAAAAGGGCGAGAAACATTTATATAAGATTAATCAAAATAAAATTATAAAGAATATTCTTCACTTTAGTTATATATTTTACTTAAAAATGTGTTTGCTTTATTGGAAAATGAGTTATTTCATTAATGCAATTTTAAATATTAAAAATTTATTATTGGTATGTTTTCTGTTAAAGCTAATTCAATAATTAAAAAAAAAATTGAACATGAAAGAGAAGTTTCTCTTGTCCAAATAATGTTTCTTTACAAAGAACTCACTTTGGAATTCACTAGAATTAAGGATCTGGCCTTTAATTTAATCTTTTTTGTCATAATTTAATAAATATGTACTATGGTCTCCGTTTTATACACCAAAGAGTAGTGATATGTGAAATTAAACAGATGTTGGATATTTAAGAACAATTCACTATATACTTTGCAAAGAAGGGAAAGAAATAATGTTATTAAATGCTCATTCTGTGCCACATATTAAGTCCTAGTACTAAGAAAATCTGAGATGGATATAGATTCCTTATTATCCATTGAGTGTCAAAGTCTGTCCACTACATCCTTCTAATTAGCATAAAAAGAGATTGCTCTTTTCTAAGATAGTACCACAAGGGAATAATTTTTAGGCAGGTAGAAGAATGTTACCCATAGCCGCTTTTGTTGGTAGCATGTTAGGAAAAATTTGTAGTGGAAGAGATGGGTTACCAGACTTTAAACTATAAATTTGGATGCTGCTTTCATAGGAGTAATAAGAATATTTGACACTGACATTGGAATTTATCTTTTGAATGTATTCATGAATGCTACTTATCTTAATAGCTAAAATATAAATATTCAAGCCAGTCTGTCCCAGTTTAAACCCCAATTCTGCCAGATATGACCTATATAATCTTGGAAAAGTGACTTAATAATATCTGGAGATTATAATGTATATGAGTTATTATTCAATAATGGAAAAACTATTTGCTGTATGGTAAGAACTATATACATGTTATCTGCAATTATTACTGCAAATATAGAAAAATGTTTTAATATTCTAATACTTGGAGAAAACAATTCCCCATGTTGGCTCTCAAGTGGAAGGGGTTTGATATGGCCGGGCTTCTATAAAACAGTGGATTTGATTTTAGTTATGGCTTCAAAGAAGAAAAGACTAATCTGAAGGAGAAAAAAAAAAAAAGTGTACCATGAAAGAGAGAACACAAACAAGTAGATCACACAGCACATCAGAAATTGCAGATCCAGAAAAAAAGAGTAAATGAATAAGAGAGCAGCTGTGGGAATAAGCAAGTAATAAATAGGTTTCAGAATACATGGCAAAGACATCAATAGTAACTTACATAGAGTAACTGATTTGGAGAGAAGTAGTATTATACAGAATACTCAAGATAAACTTTTAAATATTTGTGGGTGAAAGTCTGAGAGTTTAGAAATTTAGGATGAAAACAAAATTACACAGGGGAAGATGTGTAAACAATAAGAACAAAGAAAAGATAATTGGCAGAATTGGAGAAAGATAGCACTATCCAGATTAAGGTATTTTCAAGCTTTACTACCACTAACTTGTGAAATGTTATCCATGAAAAATTATTAAAAATGTATTTGAAGTTGTAATCAGAACTGTACAATGACATATTTATATTTTATGCTCAAATTAAATTTTGATGAAATGTATAATCAACAGTTCAGTTCTATCAATACTTGTAAAATGTTTGAGATTTTACCTTACTTGCAAACTAACGTGTGAAATTGGCATAATTCATGGGTACTCAGGAAAGTCTTGTGTCAGAGATGAAGGACTTAATTACTTACTCATAGAATAAGCAGTAGTTCAAGTATCAGCATATATGCACTGGTTACCATGCCCTCAGTGTCCATGGAGTGATTCGATGGGCCCCCTAAATACCCCATACACGGTGAGTTGTGGAATAGCTGAGAAACACAGGGCCAAAGGCCCACTGATTTTTGAGCAAACAGCCAATGTTGGAGCAGGCAGAAAATAAGCCAATCTGCTTTCCCCTGGTGAGCAAGCAACTACATGGTCATCACACTGTAGCTGTCTTGAACTATTGATTTCCTATGACTAGCCACAAAAACTGCTCAGTATCAGAAGAAAGAGAAGCCTGGGTATCTGGCACACTCAGAAAGAATGTGGAGGGATGTTCAAGACCCAGTTGAACCACCTCTGCATACAAACCATGTCAGTACTTCCTCTTTTACCTTCTTTAAAGTAAGGAGTTAAAGATCCCTCAAATTGTTGCCATAGCTATGCACGAGTGTTGGTGAAAACTACAGTTAAGAATCTTGTACACAGCAGTATGAAGAGGGTGAAAACCACCAACTCCAAAAATTTGTCTTAACAGAGGCTTGTTTTTCCTTTAGTGAATTATGTACTACACAGAGAAAAATCCTGAGCATTAGCACAATTCAATACTCAAATTGACTATGCAAAATCAAACAGTGACCCTAACTGTAATTTAATGATTTCTTCTTGTTATTATTTTACTACATATGTTCAATGATCGAGGCATAAGCTTGGTCTGAATTTGTGTTTTGTGAAGAAGTAAAGGCTTTATAAGCATGCGAACTATTAATTTTCTGGAGCAAATGGAACTTGAACATCTTCCATTGTCTTCCTTCTTTTCATTCTTTGTGATATTACAAACTTTTAGTACACATTCTTATTTCATTCCTTATAATTGAAACTTGTACCAAGTTGGTTTTCAATCAAATTGAGAATCACTTCTGTGGGCTATCTAGGATACAGATAGCATGACAGTTATTTGTGCCAAGATAATACATTAAGTAAGAACCACTCACTTGATCATAGAAATTGACTTATTTTGTTTAAAGATTATAAATGCACATATTTATATCTCAATTAGCACATACAGTACTTAGTAGAATTTTAGAGCTTAAAGAACATAATTCATAAATAAAATATTTTATTTCTGAGGAAACACATTTGAGTTTATTATGAACTATGACTCCAGGAGAGATGGGAATTCACATTTTTGTTGCTTGATATAAATGTCATTTCCTCAATGATATTGCACAATATCATTGTCATTTCCATTGAAAAACACTGAAACAATAAAATAATATACCAACTCAAAACACCTTTGGTATGAGTCCTAGTATAATTTTTGTTAATTGAAATGTTTCACTGTAAGTAGTAAGAACAGGCATTATTGAGAATCTGCTATTGCTTACACAGATAGATAGATACATGAGAGATCTGAAGACTTAAAATACATATTTTTAAATATATTTAAATACATTTTTAAAATACACATTATAAATAAAAATACATAATTGCTTTATACTTAACATCTTAACATTATTGACTATTTATATATAAAACATCAATAACTTATTACTTCTTTAGAAAAATAAAAAACAAATATTTTTATTATATTTTAAAACAATATAAAAATCTAAAATTTTAATATATATATCAAATAAAAATTTACAGTTTTTTAATTCTATCTATTTTATTGTTTCCCCCTACAATTTTAGACCCCTCCTTTGACATCAAAAAAATTATCATTGACTTAAGAGTGTACTTCGAGTAAAAAATTTGTGGAATAGAGGTATTTTACAGGCGTCGAAAAGGAACTATTTAAAAGTGATGACAAAAAACAAATAATTGCCCAGAAATCACTCTAAAAGTGAGAGGATTTGCTGCGGATAGCTTAACATTTCTCACTGGTTGGCTCATGTGATTAATAACAGGATAGCAAAATATTTCATAATATTTAAGAAGTGTTTCTTTGCTGTAATTGTTCATAATGTAAAATAAGTGTTCTTTTGTATTATTCTGCTTTAATAAATGGATTCATATTACATAAGTGAGGTATATTAATATGAATTGTTTTATTAACATATTTTACTTACAATATTTATATGATGCCAATATTTATCAATATTTTATATATTATTAAATTAAAATCTTACATATTGATATTACTATTAATTTATATTACATCCATGATATATTTTAAATTGCATTACAGTACAATATTAAATTATTAATGTTTTATTTAATAATACAAAATTAATGTGTCTAACAATTTTGGAAAAAAAATTCACATTGATTTAACATTTTTAACATTTAAATTTAACATTTGTAGAGTAGTGCATCATATAATATTTTTAGTGTATTTTGTAAGTTTGGAAATAAAGGAAAAGTATAGAACAGCACTTAATGTTTATTAGTGACTTATTCTTGATGAAACTGCATTAGGAGAACCGTGGTTCTTTTACTACAAATGTAACGATTTCTAATGTAATATGCTCTTTCTGGAAATCAATAAAGTTATTGCTGTATAAAATGGAGAAAACAGTCATAGCCGTTTGAGATTAAAAGTATTGACAACATATATTGGAACGATTTATCTTATTTTATGGAAATGAACAGGTAACACTTTTAAAATAGATATTACAACTTGTAGAAGTGGAGCACATGACAATGTTGGCTTTAACAAACTATGTATCAGAGCCCTAAACACATACCAGGACTTTTTGTAATCTCTTTATGCATAATCTCTATATGCCTATGGATTATAAATAATATACATGGTTACTCTCCCTACTGACAAAAAAATAAAGAAAAAATAAAAGATGAGACTGAAAATACAAATGGGTACTTTTTCAAAATGGCATTAAAACCAATATGCTAATAAAACAATGAAAATAGATGTCACTAGGTATATGTTTGCATAAAACTAATATACCTAGTCTTTATAAATGATTTAAATAATTTAATTTCTGCAAAGACATAAAAGAACTATAGTTTTTTTTCTCCATATAGTAATTTTCTAGATTTCTTATTATGATTATTCTTATTTTTCTCTTATGCGGTATTTAACAAAATACATACAGGTAATGTTATTACATTCCAATTAAAAATAATGCGTTATATTTGTTAGCTAGCTTGATATAGAAAGATATATTTTGAATATTCATGGGTTCTTTCTATTTACCACATATGTATTCCTAATGTTCAAATAGTTTTAGTGTTGTAAAGTATATTGAATATTAGGTATGGATTGTACTGAATTTTATATTTTTAATGATTTAAAAGGTGTTTATCTCAAAACCATTATTTCAATATTGACTTCTTACTATGGATATTTCCTGATGATATCACATTCTTAGAGATCTTTTGCACATTAGTAGTCACTATGCAAAATATCACTATGTAAAATATTTCCGCATCCATATATTCTGTCTTGATCTTTATTATAAGCCTAATCCTGCATTTTTAACTGCTAAGGTTTCTTACATCTAAAATTTAACATGAATTGCCTAAAATCATTGTTATTATCCTGAAAAATGTGTCCTCATCCAGAGAAGTCAATCAAAAAATGTCATTTTTAAGTTAAACTTCTGAACTTTGAAGATCAAGTAGGGTATGGCAAAGTGAAGGAGAGTCAAAAAGACATTCAACATGTGAGGAAAACAGAATTAGAAAGATGAACACGATAAAGCTGGTATTAAAAATAAATGACATATTCAAAAACAAGCTTGGAATTTTAAGTAATTTAGATTTTTGTGATTTCTCAGTCTTCTGAGAAAATTTCCTGTGGAAAATTCAATGTCCTTCCCAAGATACCTGAGGATTTTTAAAGCTTTGAATCATTTAGCCATTTCTATCTCTCAATTTTCTGCTTCTACTTAAATCGCACTTACTATGTATTCCCACAGTTACATCTTGCTCAGACACAGAACAAGGATTCTTTTTATTATTTCTTCTTCATATCATCTCTCTGGCACGTAGCAAGACATGCACCAAAAAAGTTCACATTGGAACAGTAAGAAACTCTGAAAATGTAATTGTTTTACAGAAAACTCTGTAAGAGTCAGGAACTTTGTGAAACTAGGAAATTGTCTCTGAACATATTTTTCATCAGATTTCATTTTTTTTACCATGATCTCTATCTTTTTCTCTCCTTTCTCCTCCATTTGTTTTTTCTCATCGTGCCCTCTCCTTAGTTCTTGGTCATATGCATGTCTCCGTAACACATATATTTTAACTGCTTCAGTGTGATTATGCTGCTATCCTTTATTTTTCTGTGTTCTTAAAGACTTTGTTGCATGTTTACCTTCCTTAATAGTCAATTAGAAACTACGACTGAGAAATTACCTTGAGCCATATTTTTCTTCAGGTTCTAATTGGCTATCATGATCTATCTGCCATGCTCTCCCAATAGCCTACTGAAATAAGTTTAAAATTGCATACAATTTATATCTAAAATAAATTGTAATGCAAGCTATTTCAAGAATGTTTTGTATGTGTGTGTTTGGGAAAAATAATTATACTACAGTTTAAAGTTCTACTCCTAATATATGGGTTCATAAATTTGAATCAGGATTTTCTAGTACCATCTGTTCCCCTCCCCCCCCCAAAAAAGTTCCATAGTTCTTAATTAGAAATTATGAGGGATCTGAGTAGACAGTTAAGAAAAAAGCTGGACCCCACCCCCCCAAAAAATGAAAAACCATTAGAAACCATTACTCAATCAGAAAATTGAAGAAATCAAGTAAACATACAATATAATTAGAATTATTAATTTCACATGATTTTCTGTCATCTGTGTGAGGAAGATGGTACTCTCATAAATATTGGTAGACTGTGGGAGTGTTCCAGCTTTTTCAGAAGGAAATCTATTAATATTAAATATCTCATAATGTTAACTTATTAATAAATTATATAATAGTATTAGTAACATTATATATCATATCACCTGTGATATGTAATGTGTATACCTCTGTGTGTATGTGTGTGTGTGTAATCTGTGACCTGGGAATTCTGCATATGGGAAGTATTCCATAGAGAGAAAAATCCTGATATGCAATGATCCATGTAAAAAGGTATTTATTAGCACTATTTAAACTGTCTAAACACTGAAAGTCTCTCTTCCACTACCTAGCTTGTGAATTCAGGAATAGAATTCTGAATATTACTTCTCTTATTTTCTCATTTTAAGACTCAAGAAATGAAGATGAGATATTAAAGTCATACTGCTAGTGATTTGCTCAGTCATCTGGAATAGGAATCCATTGACACATAGTTTTGTTTTTTACTGACAAGAAATTTATGTACTGATGTAAAATTCTCTTTTCAAAATTAATCTCTGAAGGTTGATAAGACATATACGCTAAGAATCCAGCATGCTTTATAAAGAGAGAAGGTATGGGGTGGGGGCAGTTAGGAAAAGGATTTATTTTCTATGCTGCTTTATTAAAAGGCACAAACTCTCCTTTCAGAAGATAGCAGAATAAAAATATTTTTACAATAAATATTTTATTATAAAAATAGTCTTAATCAGGAATATTGGGAAACATAGAAAAGAACACATTTTAAATATTGTTAAGCTTATTGATCAGGGATAAAATTTCAAAGATAATTACTACTAAAATACTGGTAATGTATGTGCATAACTGTTTATTTATTTATTTGTTTGTTTATTTATTTTTAACCCTTCATATACATTTTATTTTAATTTATTAAATTTATTGAGGTGACATTGCGCATGGAAATTTATAGGTTTTACGTGTACAATTTAATATGTCATATGTATATTACAATGTGGACAGAACACTCAAAAGATAAACTTTTTTCCATCACCATATGTGTTTTATTTAAGAATGGGCTCATGGGGGTGTCCATCAAGTTTTCCAAAAAATTCTGAACACTTTTGCATGCTATTAAATTATATAAATGTTTTATATAAATAGTTACAGAGCATCTTCTCAAATAGCTGAAGAATATTTATTTATTAAACAAATTATTCATATTTGGAATATAGTTGGTTTCTAATTAAAGTAATTTTCAAGGATACATTTACATATCCATTATTTCCTCAGCATAAATCTATTGAAATAGAAATTTAAGGTTGTGTAAGTTTTTTTTCTTCAGTTTTTATTACTTTGACTGTACTCTTCAAATTGTCCAGGTTGAATATACAAAATTATTTTTCCAAAAACTTCATAAGTATTTGTTTACCTTACAAATATAAAACATTACTTATTATCGAGTAAAATAAGTGTTACCAATTTAATAAATGACCTGTGGTAATTCATTATTTTATTTTTTTATGTGTTGTGTTGAGATTGAACACTTTAAAATAATGTATTTATTGACTATTTGATCTGTATTTCTTGCATTTTATTTTTAGTAATGATTTTTATTCTTTACAATATTTCTTCCTGTCTTATTTTTCAAGTTTAGCTTTAATGATGTTTTTTCTCTTTAGGATTTCCATGTTTTTCTTTTCTTGAAGAAATTGGTAAAGAATTTCCTCAAGTATTTATTATTATTCTTATTTTCTCTATAATGAATTATTTTCTGTCTTCAATTTTTTATAATGATTCCATATTTGAATACAGTTTGAAATGGTCAACACAATAAGTTTAGTTAACATCCATCACTGTACTTAATTACAAAGTTTTTCCTGTGATGAGAACTTTTAAGATCTACTTTACTTTCTGTCTTCATAATCAGTGATTTCAATCTCTTAACTTCATTTTGCCAGTTATTTTCTATTGGCTTCAAAAGACTACTTCATTCATATTCATGGTTTAATAATAACATTTTACCATATGGTTTACTTATGAATTTAGCATTGGCTATATTCCATTTATTTCAATACAGTATTATTTTTAAAAATATCTTTACACTTTAATTTCCTGCTTAAACTCAGTTAAACCATATAAAATCATCTTTTTCCCTCATAGCTTTATGTCTCATGCTATATTTTTGATGTAGTTTGCCTGATATATGTATCTCCATCCTTTTGCATTATATTTGTAATTTTTTTTTTCTGATTGCTTAAAGGATAAGGTTGTCAACTGTATCAGTCAGTGCTCAGTACTAGAAAAAGAAACCACTCTAAAAATTTTAGGGAAGAAGGGAATTAATAGCAAAGATTAAATGCTCGCAATACTATAGGAACTCTAGAAAGAGAAGGGATTCATGTTAGCCCTTATGGAGTATGGTAAACATTTTCATTATGATTGTTAATGTACGATTCAGAATCAGACCACTCAAATCATGAAACATTAAATCACATTTACGGATATTTTCTGAATAAATGAACTTCTATAGTCAGAGCTATTTCTTCAGTAGGCCATGCCTCTTCTTTCTCCCCAGGAGAGGTAGGAAAGAAAGTGGTGTTCATGTTGTTACTTAGTTTGGTTTCATTTTAAGAATATTTTTCATTTTTGTAAATGTCTTGAATCAGTGTCAAAAGTGTTCAATTGCTTCCTGAGTATTGATGTGAATCTTGAATATATAACTGACATGGTATCTTTTGCTTTTGGTAACACTCTACTATGCGGAGTGGAAGGAAAGCCTGCTTACGTTGTTATACTGACTCCTACTCTTTTGTTAGTCTTGTATTTGAATAAGCACTTTGAATAAGCACTTTGTTTAGAACACTTGGAAATGTGTGTGTGATCAAGAACCAATTTAGCAAAGAATTTAACCATATTCTTTTTTCCTTAAAATTGTTTCATAAAAAATACAGTACTGATCCCAGTAAAGCATATATGCAAAAAAGCAATCTCATGCATAATTGGAACTCGCAGCAATTTAAACTAAGAAATATAATTGCATATAATATATATCAGAGAGAGAAATAGAGAACGAGAGAGAGAGAGAGAGGAGAGAAGAGAGATACAGAGAGAGAGACAGAGACAGACAGATAAATAAAAATAGGATTAAAAATATCTATATCGTAAATAAAATTGTGCCTAAATAGAATTGTTGATTACGTTTTTATCTTTTCAACTTTTCAGAAATGTATTTAAAGTTTAAATTAATAAAACATTCAAACTAAATCAATTTTTCTATTTACACTAAATTAAAAATTCATATAAAATATTGAGAATTAAATATCAAATTCAAAAACAACTCTTATAGTATTTGTTTCACTAGAGTGTAAAAATTAAAGTAAATGAAGACTAGACAAGAAAATTCTTTTTGTTGTTGTTGTTCTGGAGGCTGGACATCTGAGATCAGAGTGTTAGCATGATTGGATTCTTATAGGGGCCCTCATCCAGAGTGCAGAATTTATGTAGTCATAAGTGACAAGATTTCCTTCTCTTTTTATGGCCCAATAATATTACAACATCTTTATATGTATACATATATCTATCTATCCATCCATCTCTCTCTATAGCACATTTTCATAATTGATTCATTCATTGTAAGATTGTTTCCATATTTTAGCTATTGTAAATAATGTTGCAATGGACATGCCATTCATATATCTTTTCCAGTTAGTGTTTTTGTTTTCTTTGCATAAATACCAAGAGGGAACTGCTGCATCATATGGTAGTTCAACCTTAAATTTTTCTTTTTGAAGAATCTGTTTTCCATAGTAGTTGCAACAATTGCATGGTACAACAGTGGTGGTGGAAACGCACTTTTCTCCACATCCTCACCAATATTTGGCATTTTGTGTTGTGTGTGTGTGTGTTGTGTGTGTGTGTAATAGTCATTCTAACAAATATGAGTTGATATCTCATTGTGGTTTGATATGCATTTGCTAATGATTAGGGATGTTACGCACCTTTTCATACATCTGTTGGCTATCTGCATGTCTTCTCTGGGAAAATGTCTATTCAGATCCACAGATCCTCTGCCCAGGCTTTTTATTTTTATTTATTTTTTATTTTTTGCTATTGAGTTGTATGAGGTCTTTATATATTCGCCTTTCTTATCAGATATATAACTTGAAAATATTTTCTCTTGCTCAGTAGGTTGCCTTTTTATTTTGTCGATGGTTTCCTTTGCTATGCAGAAGCTTTTTAGTTTTATGCAGTCTTACTTATTTATTTTGGTTTTGTTTCCTTGGACAAGAATTTCTTAAAAATAAAAATTTGAATATTGGATTTAAATTAATGTTTTTTACATAGTAGGAGACATTCTTGGCTCAGCTTTCTAAATGGGTTTGAGTTTATAACTGTCTGATTTCCCTCTCTCCCATTCTCTCTTTATCACATGCAATACACACACACACACACACACACACACACACACACACTCACACTCACACACGCACTTACACTCACACGCACACATACACACTTTTTTTCACCTTAAAACTTCATGAAAACTTCTCATTTCTCTATTTATTCTGGTTACCTATTTGCCTTATAATAGGTCTGGAATCTGGCCTTCTTCTGAGATATTTCTAACTAGTTTGTGTGTTTCAACTCCTTATCTCAAAGTGAGCTCTCCAAAATTCATTAACCCAAGAACCATGCATTCAATGCACACTCTCTGAAATAAAAGCTATTAATACCTGAAGAAACCTGTGCCATTGTTTTTGCCTGGTTTCATTAGAATATGATAAACCATTTTTGAGCTGGGTTGAATATATACACTTAACAGAGTGCAAAACTAAAGATAGGTTAATAGGCTAATAATGGAGTTTGTGGCCCCCAGGGTTGCTTTAATGAATGAAATATTGCCAGATTATATAGTTGCAACAAATTTGGAAAATAATAGGAAAAAGCATACAAAAAACCCAGGAAACATTATTTAATCTTTATTATAAATGTATTTAAAAAGCAATAGAGAAGACATGAAATTAGCTGAAATATAACAAATATTTTATTGACATTACATAAAATGTAATAATAACGATTACAAATGTTTAAGTATACATGTGAGTAATCAATGATACCTTAAATATGTCTAAATTTATAATATGTAATCAAAATGATGAGCTATATTACAACAAATTGATTATTTATTTACAGTTATCTTTGGTAATTATACTCAGAGCAAATATTACAACAAAACCCAAAGGAATATGTCATGATTAAAATGTATGAAGGTACTGTGTTCTGATTCAAAATGAATAAAACAAATATCTTTAATTTAAAACTTATAATCAATAATATTGATAGTGTAGAAGAGCAGGTGACAGGTGATTAAAACTAGAATCACTGTGATAGGTAGAAAAAAAATAATATAGGTGTGCTAAAATAACAAAGAGAAGGGAATTTAAACCATCTTGGGTGTTAAGAAAACTCTAGTTTTCTTAACTCTATAGAGTTTTATAGAAAACTCTATAGACAAATGGGTGTCTATAGAGGCCAGGATATAATTTGATTTACATAAATTCATTTCCCAGAAGTTTTTCATCCTAAGCCAGCAAGATCATTGAGTTGAATAAGCTATATTTCTATTAGGTTATAGTCGGTATAGTATAATAATTTGTTTCCAAAGAACTGTGCAAAGTGAGGACACAATTCTAGTGACATGAGTTTCAGTTAATGCAGTACTACACAAAGTGAAGACTGCCTGTACTTAATAATAGACAATTCTATAATTTTATTACATAAAATTATTTTATGTTTAGCAATTTCTCTATATTTTTTTAGAATCAATATACACATATATGTATAGTGTATATAAGTGTGTGTTTACTTTTATGGACTCAAGGAGTCTCTGAAAATTACTTTCTTAAGAAAATTATCATTATTCTCTCTAGCTCGCTGTTATTCTGAAGAACATTGTGCGAAAAATCATCCTATCCATTTTATGGATATTATGAATAATTGGAATCTAACCAACAATAACAATGATTTCCATAGAAATGTTATGTAATAAAATTGTAAGAACTAAAGTGACCCACTTTCAGTGTATGTCATGTATAACCAATGCCCTCCAGGGTTCTGTATTAGCAAATTTTAACAAGGCCAAATGCGATGCCATGCTGCAATATTCAACTAACTGATAGGATGTTTTAAGCATAGCCTAACTTAATACTATTTAGCCCAGCAGCCAATATTCCACAAGCGTGTGTCAGAGGCGTTTCTCATCCAGGATGTTATGACCAGATGGTATTCACCCCATCATATGCTGCAGTACATAGATAAGCGTAATGATACCATGTCTACTGCTGAATTTAATAGTGAAATTGTGTGAATTAAATGGTTGCAATAAAATAATGAGGAAAAGATGTCATAAAATATATTGACATATATATCTAGTAATTTTTTTACTCTATGCTATGCTCTATTTAAGAGAAAAATTAAAAATATAACTTATGACTAATTGATAATTCTTTGTCTTTTATTAACTTCTACAATATTATGTATATCTTTCAAATACTGAGAAATTAAAACTTTAATGTATAAAATTAAGACTATCTAGGTTACGATTACCACAAAATAGAACTTAATGCTTTAAACCTTACAAAGTTGCCAAGTGTCTCTGACCAAGGCATTCCAATCTCAAGATGGCTATTTCTTCCCCTAAATGAAATTAACACTGGATTTTCATCACTTTTTCTAATACGAATACAACTAGTGAAGTACACATTTTTCCCATCAAAAATATACTGGGCATTACAAGAAAGCCATAATTGCTAATAGAGATAATTGAATTTCTATAATCGAGTGAAATAATTTTATTATGAGATTTTAATATACAAAATAATTGAAAGTTAGTAAAAGACGTATCTTTTTAATGTTTCATAATAATCTCACACATGCCTGCTGTTATTTAAGTTTCAAAGAGCATAAGCTATTCAAACAAAATAATAACAGTTATTTTCCATTGATGGTAATGGGTTTGCATTCTTCATGCAATACGCTAAGTCCTCTTTCAATAACATGTCTTTGTGTGCATTCTGATTTTGAATAATAAATATATTCACTGGAGGGTGACATCAGCAAGATGGTACTATAAGAGATCCCATCTTTCCTCCTCTTGCAAAAATTAACAATTAGACAGATATCCGCAAATGAAGATTGTTGTGGGGGAGCTTCCTGTTAGGAAGCTGCAGCAACACAGTGGGGGGAAAAAAAAAAAAGCAGAGAATAAGTGTACAGAAAGGGTAGTAGGAACAGCTTGATTTGGCCTGCATCATCGTTCCCCACCCAGGCCAGCACAGCTCAGTGGTTCAGTGCCCAGAGGACATCCCCAACACATGAATACCCCTCATAGGGAAAAGGAGAGCAAGGTGAGCCACAAACTTCCCCAGCCATTCATGGTGCCACCTGAAGGATCAACTTTGTTTTCTCTCCACCCAGATTCCCGAGGAGATCTGCATAGCTGGGATATCTGGAGACTGCTAGGAACAAAAAAGAAGGTGGTGGCTCTCAGCTGAGCAGCAGGATCCTGTTCTACAGATGGCACCATCAGCCTTTACTGCTCAGGACCTCAAAAGCCATCACAGCTGCCACAGACCCCCAAAGAAGGAGACACACTGTATGCCCCAGGAAAAGGAACTGCTGTGTGCCATCCCAGGTTGAAGCCACCATTCCCCTGTAACCCCTAGCCCCTGACCCTAACCATGGACACTGTTTTTCTGAGTGAGTCTGTGCTCCAGACTTCAGCTTCACAGCTACTTCAAAAATGCCCATACTTTAAGAACTAGCACCATTGCCTCAAGGGCATACCTGTGCCTCAGACACTGGAGTTCCCCACTTTGCACAGGCCTGCACCTTGAAATCTGGGGTTGTGGTCCCTCTGTACATGCCCATGCTTGGACTCCAGCTACACTGCCACTTTCTTAGTGTCAACACCTTGAAAATCACCATAGCTTGCATGCTTGCGTCCTGGACACTAATGCCACTGCCTCAGCTGGGGTGCCCGTGCCCAGACCTTGGAGCCCCAGTCACTCAGTGCAGGCCTGCACTCTGCACTCCATCTCAAAGGCTTCTCTGTGAGCACCTTTGCCTCACACACTGGTTCCACTGCTATAGTGGGCCCACCTGCTCGCTGAACCCTGTAGCAAAAATGCTGCAATGAGTACATCTGCATACCATGCCAAAAGGAACCCCCTTGGCTGTGATTTTCCCCTGTGGCGGGAAAAGAGGACAAAAAGAGTTAGCAGCCTTCTCCCCTGAGACCCTAATAACCCTCACTGCCACTATGGACACCTGCATCTTCGACCGCTAAGGACCCTCACAGATTTTGCCAACGTTGACTTCAGATAATGGGTTCACATGGAGACTATGCCACTGCATGCTCCCCAGAGCTGGAACTACTGTACCCCACTCACATGCAGATGAAGGTCTGCTCATCCACACACAGCTGAAGATCTGTCTCTACAGAAACCCATCTGTAAAGTCTGGAAGAGGTAACTGCAACCTCAAATGCACAGACATCAATGAAAGGCTACAAAAATTAAGAAAACATAGTACCACCAAAGAAACACTATACCTTTTCAGTAACAAACCCCAAAGAAATAATGATCTTAAAATTGCCTGGCAATGAAATTTTAAAAATAATCCTAAAGATCTGAATGAACAAGAAGAACAAAACTGGAGACACCATACATTGATTTCAAAGTATATTATACAGTTAGATTAATCACAGGACTATGAGGTTGGTAGGAAAACAGGCTTATAGACCAATGGAACAGAAAACAGCACTTGTAGACTCATCCACACATTAATGGGAAACTTATCTTCAACAAGAGTGCTAAGAACAGACAATGAGGGAAAGGATAGTCTCTTCAAGAATATTACTTGAAAAACTGGATATCTACAAGAAAAATGGAGAAATTAGACTCTCATACCGCGTACAAAAATAACTCAAAATATGTTAAAGACTTAAGAGTGAAACCTGAAAGTATAAAACTCCTACAAGAAAACAAAGAAAAAACGTTATTGATATTGTTCTGGACAATAAATTTTTGGATATGACAATAAAAGTACAGCTAATAAAAGCAAAAATGACAAATTAGATTGGATCAAACTTAAAAAAAAACTTCTTTATAGCAGAGGAAATAATCAAGAGTAAAAAGGCAATCTACAGAATGGGAGAAAATATATGCAGGCTATATATTTGATGAGGTATTAATATTCAAAATCTATAAGGAACACATGTAACAATAGCATAAAATCAGACAACCAGTTAATAAACTGACAAAGGACTCTAGTAGACAATTCTCAAAGAAAATATTAAAATTACCAACAGGTACATAAAAATGTGCTAAACTTCACCAATCATAATGGAAATGCAAATGCAAATGCAAAAGCAATAAGATATCAAAGGCTAGAATGGCTATTATCAAAAAGACAAAAGAGGTAACAAGTATCGGTAAGGATATGGAGAAAAAGAACTCGTTTGTGGAAATATAAATTAATACAATCATTATAAGAAAGAACATACAGAGTTTTCTCAAACAATTAAAAAGAGAATTGCTATATGATCCAGCAGTTTCACTTTGAACATTTATCTAAAGTAAAGAAAATCAGTATCTAAAGATATCAGCATTCTCATGTTCATTTTAGCATTATTAACAATACTAGACATAGTATTAAACACTAACACATATTATGATTTAATATATGACAATGAAAACCATTGTGCATTCATTAACATTTGTTTTAATTGGAGAATATAGTGCCTGGCTTTTTAAATTTTTATCATTATTCTTGTTTTGTATTTTGTCCTTATATCATGGAATTTTGAAAATCAAAAATAAATATTCTGCTGGTTCCAATGTAAATTAATATTTTTCCCCTATCATTCTTTATATTAAGCAAAATGTTCACTCTCTTCACGTTTTTCTTTAATCATGCAAAAGATTAGGGGAGAAATGAAAATAAAAAATAGCTTTATTTATTCAGGAGAAGATAATAGGTTCCTGTTCAAGTAAATTGTTAAATTCAGAAATATCTAAGCCATCATTTTCATTTGAATTAATGCCATAACTCTGATTCTTATCTTGTCATGTGGCTTCTTTCAGGTAAAAAAGAGGAAATTTTATGTTATTATTTTTGTAATATATCATTTTGTCTCTTTAATTTAAATTAATTTTTAAAGTTAGTATATCAAAATGCAATAAAAACTGGATTTATGCACCAATTTCACAAGAATGTGATTGGATTTAAATAATACATATGTAAGATATCCTAGTAAATATTTATGAACCAAAACAAGAGAATTTAAATAAAAATCTAGCATCCAACTGATTATTTTGGATTTTTAGAAATAAACTAATTCTCAGACATATATTTATGCTTATTATTAAATTCTATGTTTATAAAATTTCAAAAGTAATAATTCTGCTTGTATAGATATTGGAATCAATATACAAGACAAAGCAATGATATGATATAAAATGCTTTAATGTGAATGTAGTTATTTACTCATTCTTCTCAGGAAATATTTAAATTGATTATTATATTCATGATGTTATTAATGTTAATTTTAAATACATAATTTGTTGCTCTAGGCAGAAGCAAATATAAATGATTGGAAAATTTCAGGTTGGACAAAAATTGTCAATGAATATCGCTTTATCCCTCAATAACAGCTTGTTTTAGATAGTCTAGAAAATGTAAAAGCCTTTTCACCACAATTCAAATCTAGCCTGAACAATAGAACTAGAGTATTAGGTAAACGATGCCTATTCTTTCCACGGCTTATAGCAATAATAGCAACAACACTATTGTGGGTCAGGTCCTACTCTGTGCCCTTCCTGTGTATTTACTCACTGATTCATTCTCATAATAACCTAAGGTATCGTGAGGTCTTTTATTTGGTCCATATTTCATTCTGTTCTTATACAAATATGTTTCCTTTATAATTACTTTTTATTTTCATATCCTCTGTACCAAGAGAAAAAGAAAAGATATCTCACAATTCATAAAAGGCAAATATTTTAATAACTCGAAAAACTAGGTAATGCTAAAATGTCTATTTTTTTTCAGAAATTTATATAATCTTTCAAATATCTTACATTTCTTAACCACTTTGAGATACTAGAATACCATTACTCTCTCCTGGCTTTGGGAATATACACTTCTATGAAAGCATTCTGAATTCTTTTACAGAATTAGGATAAAAAATATTGACTTAAAAAAATTCTGATGGTTTTCCACATTTTAAAATATGCAAGGCTAGTAAATTACAAATTAAAATATTGTTACAAATCTGAACTAGGCCTTTCTTAGTGAACTAGGCTTTGAAATTGAAAACAAAAACAAGACAAAAAACCCAGAGCCCTCAAAGTTTTTTCAAAACAAAATTTCGATTACGTAGCTGTCTTTTTAGGGAACAAATTCTTTCATTTCATTTTAAGCACTACTGCTATCTTCTCTCCCACACGTTACTTGTTGGTTAATGATTTGTGGTTTCATTTGATATCATTGGGAAATTAAAGGATCATTTTCAGTAAATCATGAAAGATATAATATTTAAAGGTTACTTACCACACGTTTCAAGGTAGTCATTTGCAAAATTAAATGTTCATCATGGTCTGTACACGATAAATAAATGAAAAGATTTGTTAAGTACCCATGCATAGTGCAGTGAGAGAACAATCTTCTAACTTCTGCAAAACCTTGCACTTTATGACACTCTGCAAAGGCAGGATGACACACACTCAAAATCTGGTCTGTACATTAAAAATAATGGTGGCAGGCACACACCAAGAAAGAATCGAAAATGTTATTACTCTCAAAATAAGAGTCTGGAGGGAGCAGAGTAAGCCTCTCAAGTTGCTCTGAAATAGTTTGAAAGAACAGAGAAAGGAGACTGTCTTGGGGTTTCTATTGTGGTAATAGGGAGGGACTAGACATAATGTTTTCAGTTGTGGGCAGAGGGTTGCAGGGTTTGAACCCTGCACCAGTGCCAAGCGAAGGAGCATGTAGATTATTTTCTGTCTGCCCAAATGTGGAGCAAAGGGGAACAGGGATGGTGAAGCTTAAAAACTGACAGCACCGAAATATTAAAAACTGAAATCAGACACTATTACACTTGTCCTGTAGGTATTTTTCTCCAAGTATTGTCGGTTTTGTTATTAACATAGGAAATACACTATTCTTTTATGTGTTTGTTTTAATAAAATAAGAAAACTGTATAGATGAATCAAACCTGTCAGCCTCCTTATTTCAGACTACTGGTTGCCAGTTGTGATTTGTGTATTAATGTTACATCGAGAGTTATTTATGTCAGTAGATATTTTGATAAAGGGGATATCCTTGAAGAAAAAAATTAAGTTTTTAAAAATGAAGATTATGAAGATAAAAGAGAGAGTCTGAATGATGGAAAGTGGCAGGTCAACTTTAATAGGTGATGAGAAAATGAATTTAATCAATAAAAGGAATAAGTATGTACTAGAGTTTAAACTGTAAATGTTAGTAAAGTAGCGAAATAAATCAGAAACAAATACAAATCATGTAAAATGTAGAAATCATAGTTTCATGGAGGAGTTGGACATCTTAAAGAGATACGTTTTTCTCGGGGCTGACAAGATATCAAGTAGCTAAAAAGATAAACGGGAGTAGGAAGAAGAGGGGGTATGCCTTTCTTATAAATGTTGATGTAACTCAATTTCAATAAATATATGTTTAATAAGTGAGAAATATAGATTCAAGGAAGAAGAGTGAAAACATATCAAGAAATGACCCATGGATATAAGATTAGGGATACCTAGAATAAAAAAGGAGTGGTGTTTTAGAGACATTTATTGAAAAGTTAGGAAAACTTATTTCTAGTGTCAGAGGGCTTAGCCACCAACTAGCTCTGTGTATTTTATCTGAACTCTACTCATAAATAGAAACATTCTATGGTATTTGTAATATACTAATTACATTGTTAAAAACAACCACTGCCACAACAAAATAAGTCAGAATATATCATACCATTAAAATCCTCTACTGGCTTCACATAAATAAACTCTCTTGTTAATTCTAATAGTTTGTTGACTATACTAACCATTTTGTATATATTTCTAGAACTTATTTATCCTGCATAATGAAAACCTAAAAAAAAGAGAGAAGTTATTATGAATGGTGAGCCATGTGAATTGTTTAAGACCTTAAAGATAATTACCTTTTAGTACAACATCTGAAAATTATGGGGCTGCCAGAATCTTCACTGAGAAATTCCAGAATATCCTCATCAAAGAAGATGCATTTATAAATGTCTCATTCGAGTGCCTCACAAGTAAAATATTCTTACACTGACTTCACAAGGAAAACGAAAAAAAAATCACAGGAATATTTGAATATGTTAAATACAATCAGCATAAGCCATTGTATTTTATTGCTGAATCTTATATTTACTTATACACAATATCATGTATGTGTTATTATATGATAAATGTACATATATATATTCTTCTTATGTGTTCATTATTCTTTATTAATTTTCAATAATAATATTGATTCATTTTTTGCAGCACTCATATTGTGCATTAATACTTATTTCTTAGTTATATTAGCAGAAGGCTATATTTTTCTGAAGTTAATTACTATTTTATGCACATTTTCTTTAAAACTCTAAATTCTTGTTCTCTGCTTCTTTACAATTGATTGTCTGAATTGCCTTTTCTTTCAAGTGTCAATTACTCATACTTAATTGTTAATAAATTATTAACCTTGTTCCCTTATTTTTTGCTTTAGTAAACTGTCAGCCATATTATGTAAAAGTATTTGAAATAGATTGTATGTTGTTCTGCTGTGTTTTCAACAGATGTCTAGTTAGTTTGGATTTCTCATAGTTTGGCCAATTGTGTTAGCATCCTAGAAATACAGAAAGATCACAACCACAACTTTTCTGTTGGAAGTAAACCAGAGCTGTTTTTTTTTTTTAAGTTCTATATTGACTCTTCCCTCATTGCATGCATTTATTTAATTACTAATATGTATATATATATTTATATATATATACATAATTACTAATATGTATATATATATATATATATATATATATATATTCCTCTTAAAAAAATGGTTGATACCTTAAGCATTCAGATATGTGAGAAACAGTCCAACTCTGGAGGAGAATCATGGAAAAAGAAAAAGCAATACTCAGACTATATGAAAACATAGCAAAAAGGGATTAACATTAAAATTTATTGGTTTTCCAATAACCACTGATTGAGGAGATGGAAGTAGCAAATAATTGAGCTCCTTTCTTACATGCTTAACTTGGGTATAGACATTAAAAAAAAATTATCAAATTTGTAAATGGTAGAGCTTTCTCATACATTTTTACAGAAATAAGAATTTCATATTAATATTTTGATGATCTATATAAATATAATTCAATGACAGTTATTATGTGTAATATAAATAAAAAATGTATGTTTACAATATTAGCAGATGATATGGATATTCCCAGATCAGACCTCTTCTTTGAACTCAAAATTTGTGTTTAAAATTGCCTCCTTGTTATTCTATGTAGATATCACTCTTTTGCTCAAAACCCTTCAATGGTTTTCCTTTTTACTCTGATTAAAAGACTGAAGTATTACAACATCCCAGAAATTTTGTGCCATTAGGCTTCTGTTACCTTTGAACTCTTGTTTTTTACTGCTCTCCATAGCATATATTGTGACCCTTCATATATATATACGTATATATATATATACACACACACACAAATATATATATACACATGATCATAAATATATATGTGTGTGTACATACATACATACATATATGTATACACACACACACATATACGTGTGTGTGTGTGTGTGTGTGTGTGTGTGTGTATTGCCTTGCATCTGGACCGGTCCTGTGATTTCCTTTAGCTTAATAAAATATTTCTGAAGTGATGGTGTGAAACCTTTGAGCCTATGCCTCAAGTGTCTTGCCCACTTCTATAATCTCTCATGGGAACCAGTCTCTGTTGTGAGAATGAATTAATCTAGCCTAATGAAAAATAAAAGACCATTTGGAGAAGAGTCCATTTGTCTCAGCCAAGGACATTCTAGACCAGCCTATAGCCAACCAAGCCTCAAATAGATAAAAACATCAATTTGCAATCCCATCAAAAGTTTGGAGGTTCCTCAAAAAGATTAAAAATGAATCTACTTTTTAACCTAGCAATTGGGCTTCTGAGTATTTATCCAAAGAAAACCAAAACACTAATTCATAAAGATCTATCACACCTATATTTACAGCAGCACTATTCATAATAACCAAGACATGGAAGCAATCTAAATGCTTAGATAAAGAAGTTATGGTTAATTAGATAAAGAAGTTATTGTTAATATATACAATGGATTATTACTCAGCCATTAAAAAAATGAAATCCTACCATTTGCAACAACATGGATGGACCTAGAGGTTATTATGCTGAGTGAACTAAGTCAGATAGAGAAAGATAAATACCATATGATTTCATTTATATGTGAAATCTAAGAAACAAAAGGTACAAACTAATCAAAAACAGACTCACAAATACAGAAGACAATCTGGTGCCTGTCAGAAGGGAGGAGAGCTGAGGGCCTGAGAGAAAGGGATGAAGGACTAAAGAAGTGCAAATTAGTAGCTGAGAGTTGGTCACAGGGATGGGAGTACAGCATAGGAAATGTAGTTAGTAGTAATGTAATAGCTATGTGTAGAGTCAAATGGGTGATAGAGTAATCAGGGAGATTGTTTCATAAACTATGTAAATGTCTAACCAATGCACTGTACACTCAAAACTAATAATAATAAAATAAAATGCTTAAATAAACAAAAACATGCAAACAAACAATAAACTCAGACAAATTTAGCGGAGTTGCTTACTTGATCCACAACCAAATACAGACACATGGGTGGGTCCAGCCCAACTTGGAAAAGCTACCCAGATGATCCATAGACTCGTGAGCAATATAAATGCTTATTGTTACAAGGTACATGACAAGTTTTTGTTTTATTTTGTTTTTGTTGTTATCACTACTAATCCTCAGTGTAGAGAATAATTTCTAATTTGTTTTTAAGCTCAATAAATCATTAAATATGTTTGAGATCCTTCTTAAAATTAATTGCAATAATTTTTCTTCAATAAAATATGTGGCTTCTAAATGGTTGTTAGCATCCATGCTGGTCTCTTTTTTTTTTTCAGATTATAGTTTGAATATGCAGACTTTACTTATTGTTAGAAAAAAATAATGCTTAGTGTATAAATTATAGAAGCTTAAATGCACATCACAATGGCAACAAGTAAAATTTAATAATGTTGAAATGAGGATGTCCTGGTACAGATTTTCTGGAGAAGAGAATGGTGATAATTAGTGAAATTAAATATATTTATTCTATACCTGGCAATCCTTTTCCTAGGTAAATATCCAAAATAAATGTTTACACAAGTATGTAAGAGAACATTTACTAGAATATTTACTATTCTATTTGCTAGATGTGTGGTTTTAGAGGCAATGAAGATATTCATCTGTAGTAGAATAAATAAATAGCATTGGACAGACACACACTCTTGAATAATATGGCATTTAGCAGCAATATATAAGGTAAATAGTTGGGAACATGAATAGAGCATAAATCATGGTTCCTAATGAAACAAAAATAGAAAGAGAATAATGTCCACATCACATTACCATTTTATTTTGTATATTAAAACCTATACCGTGAAACAAAATTACACGTTTTACAAGAACACACACAAGTAAAAGGATTGTCATGAAAATACCAGATGATATTTTTATAGTGCAAGTAGGGAATGGAAGTAGCGAATGAGAATAAAATGGAATGAATAAATAGTTAAATAAAATAGGTGAGGAGTTGGGGCAGACCACTGTTGCTATTGTGTCTTATTTAGACTATGATAATTCTCTGTATCTGTGATCCAAAAGCATATAAATAATCATACTAAAAAAATAACAAGGTAAATGGGAAGATAAACACAGTCAGTTCTACACATTTCAGATATTTTTTTTTACAGAAGAATTAACAAAGAATAATTGATATCTGTTTCTATAATATCTCTTGAGATTTAAAGTAGAAGAATAAGACTTATGTTTTACAAGAAAAATTTATTCTGTGATTCTTTGGCTTTGTAGTTTTAAATTGCTATATATTATTAACCTTTGTAATTTATCTTAGTATGTAAGTGATTTTGAACAAATTTCTCAATTGAGGATTTAAAAGGAAAGCTTTACTACTATTTGAGAGAAACACAAGGCAAACACTCTCAAATATTACAGAAGTTCTTATTTACTACCTGTCTTTGATATTTAATTTCAAGTAATTGCTCTTTGTCTGCTAAATTTAATATAGAATAACTATTTCATGGATTGGTTTGTGTTCCTCAGGTTATAATTATTGGATTTAATCTAAATGTAATGAATGATATTTTCTGTCTAAAAATACTATAATTTAAAATTTTCAATTCATTCCATTTTGCTTTCTGTCTTCATAATGCTATTGACTTTTCTCTTTTCATGCTCATTGCCAACAACTATATTTTCAATATCCAGGACATTTTCTCTGATCATCTGTTTCTCTGATCAACAACTGTTTTCAACATAGTTGATTTCCTATTGTTTTTGAAATAGTTTCTGATTTTACTCCTAAGTCATTGGATGCACTTTTAAGTTTCTCTTTCCATTCTTTCTCCTTAATGTTTTCCCTAGTCTCATCTACCTCTAGGTATTGAAGTGGTCAAGAGTCAGTCTTGGGTGATCTTGTAATGTAGTATTGACCTCTCCATTTAAGTTTTACATAGTCATTTCAGGCATACGTTCAAATAGAATATTTGAAGGCTACTCTGCCACCCTCATTTTCACAGTTTAGTAATCTTGATTTGTTTCATGTTCCTTGTTCTGCAGCATGTACCTAAACAAATTTTGATATTTCTAGCTCCAAATTGTATCTCAAATGCATTTAATTATCTTCATCTTTACTACTATTACTATATTACCAGACACTATCATCTCTATCCTGAATGTAATAGTCTTCTAATTTGTCTCACTGTCTCTCCCTTCTCCAAACCCCCAATTCATCATGCTTACTGTAAATCACTTCTCTCAAAACATTTAATGGCTTTCCCATTGCTCTTCATCAACACTATTAAGGAACAGCATGATCTGGGCCCTTCCTTTCCTTCAACCTAATCTATGCCATCCTCTCCTGTTTTATTGTGCTCCGGCTATACTGATATACTTTCTCTTCTTCAAACACGACTAGTTTACATTCTGTCTCCACATATTTGTCAATTCTGGCCATTTCCTATAAATGGAATCATATGATATGTATTTTTGTGTGTGTTAGCTTTCTTTCACTTAAAATATTTCCAAAGTCCATCAGTATTGTAGCATGTATTGGCACTTCATTCCTTTTTTATAACCAAATAATATTCAATTGTTTTAAGCCAACATTCCATTTTAAATAACATGGTTATATTTGTATAAAATGAGAATGACATCCAATGTTTCTTTATCATATTATAAATCAGGGGAAACAACTTAAGTGTCTATCTAAAAGGAAGTGAAAAGGAGCCATTTTCTACTGTTTGTAGTAAGGACCTCAGAAAATCTGATCTTCCATAAAAACAATGAGAATTATGGAAAAATCTCAAAATAAACTTTTTTTGAACTCTAGAAATTAATTAAAGGTTTACAATAATCTGAGTAGAATTTATTCAAGAAACATATCTGAATCACAGTGTGAACAGTGTTTGTGTCATTTTGACCTATGCTGTTCCCATCACCGATTCCTAGCCTTGTGGAAGCTTTGATAACTAATAAGTAGTGTCACAATGAGGTAGCCCTGAAAGCCAGCAGGCTAATCATTGAGGAGATCAGGATGGGTGTGAATGTCCCCAAAGCACCTTCCCTAGACAGCTGAAAATATCTGAATATTTGAAAAAGATATGTTTCTTAACTTCTTTGTGAATGACTCATTAATAGTTTTTCTCCTAAAAACTGATAGTTTGAGCAACCATTCTGCAACTCTGAATATGTATCGCCTTTAAAAATAGCATAAACAGTTGTGAGTTAGTCCAAAGGAAAAGTAAAACATAGAAAATGCCACTCATTCCTCTGTCATTAACTGCAAAAGAATATTACAAATTCACTTGTCATACATACATATGACATATATATATATCATATGCGTGCGAGATATATATATATATATATATATTATATATATATATATATTCCTTAGACAATAACCAGACTTATTCATATGCATCAATGCTGATTTTGGTTCAATTTATCTTTGTGATGTGTGTTCATTTTTTTAATGATAATCTCTTCCGTTCATGATGTAACAATTCATTTGACATGGTGATAGCATCATTTAAATGAAAGAATTTGTATCATAAACTACTATGGATTTAACTTCAGTATTCTTAAAGTAACATCACTCAGAACTATCTAAGAATCTCATTTTGAATCATTTATCAAATTTGATGATTTTGATAATAGATGAATGTTTCAAAAGCAGTTAATGAATGAAACTTTCCATGATATTTCATGATTTTTCCCCAAGTTGGGAATTTTCTAAGATGATTTTTGACATTTTAGGATTAATTATATAAATTTCATTTTGCATTAAAATGGAAGATGAAATATTCAATGTTATTTTCTGAGCATATTCATTTATTATATTTCTCTTACAAATTTTAACATAATATTTTCTATGATCTTTATTTTGTATTTGCAAAATATAACTCTAGTAATTTAACAGTTTAGAAGTAATTTTATGATATGCAGTTTACATTAGTAATTTCAAATAACTTTTACATAAAATTAATTATATTAGAAAATATTTTTGTCATATGAAATTGAAAATAACTCCTTTAAAATAACTAGAAAAAAATGCAAATTTGAAATACTGTAGGTAGAAATAAATACATACATATATGATGCTCTAATAAGTTTTTAAACTATCACGTACCTCATAACTGGTTGGAGAATGACTGAAGCTGCACCTTGGTTAATCATAAACAAGGTTATAATGAGAAACATTTTTTTTTAATTCTTATAAAAGTGTAATTTTCTTTGTAGTAATTTTCTGTATCTTCCTTTTGCACTAATTAAGAAGAGAGTAACATAATGTATAAGGGCATTAACAGTTTGGCACTATGCATATCAGTGTAACCCTGAACTGTGGTATCCTTGCCAAAAATAAATTTAGAGTCATCCCACCTGGGTCTAGGAACATTGTTCAACATTCCATAATAGTAGTGGCTGCTCCAGAACTTCTCTGATGGAAGAGACTATGATTGGAAGGGGCAGGAGGACCAGGGAAGTTGTTTGCATGAAATTGTTATCTTAATTTTGACTCTGTATGTTAATGTATTAATGTAGAGAGTGAAGATTACATCCTTTATGTGAACCCATGTTGGCACAATGATCGCATGCTTTTCTTTATACTACTTATTTGGAAGACTGTACATTCAGGTTAATTGAGATGAGGGGGTAGGGATGGTAACTAAGCTATATTTTTGGCTACCCTTATCAAGAGAAGAAAAGTAAAATAGACAACAAGAAAAACTATCCTTGGACGTTTGGATGGTCCTGATCAGTTGGATAAATAGCCTACATCAAGGGTCCCCCCTTCCTCCACAGGTGTAAACCAACGTTACTGTTGCTGGAATAAAGTATCTAATACCAGAATGAATCTCTCCAAATAGAATGTGTCAAAATTCAACCTCAGAAACTTATAGATTAAATCACCTTTCAAGGGGTGATCTATAAAATAAACCTTCTCTACAAGCCAGTCCAACTGCTGGGCAGTTACTTCACATTCTAAAACACTCCTTATCTTTTCATGTTGACTTTCAGAAGCTTCCCCATTTGTAACATTTTCTATACTCGGTGAATTGATTTTTTTTTTTTTTTGCCTGTCTTTTCACAACGGACAGATCTTATCAAAGCCTAGGACTGCCTCATTCATTTTTATATTGCAGCATGTGGCAAATTTTAGGGCCTCCAGGTATACTTTTCACTGAATGAAAGAACAAAGTATAAAAGGAAGTAGGAATGTGAAAAATAATAACAGTTTTACCAATGTGCAAAGAAGGTAACTTTTTAAGTTAATTATTAATTTAAAATAGTAATGTTTCTTTTAATATTTATTATAAGCACTAACCATAAAAATTAGAAATTTTAAATATAAAAGAAACTAAATGTTTGTATTCTTTTCACATATAAATGGCAAATTTCAGAATACATTTTAAAAATAATGTTATACTCCCTGTTGCTATCTAAATCCATTCATATTTATAAAAATCAAGCAGACTACTTATTTCTTTGGATCATCTGTACAGTGGACTTGAGAGGAAATAATCCAGAACATCAAAAAATATTTAGAAACTAATATCACAACTTTAAATTTTTGGTTGGAAGTAATTAAATCTTAAAAACAAAATATTACGCCTGATCTTGAATATTTTTTTCATGGCTAGTCTGCCGGTTAAGCTTTCACTTTGGAACTGCAGGCCTCAGGCACACAATCTGCTGTCTTCTTTTCTCCCTAGCCCACAACTCACACTGCTCCCGCCTGGCTTCCTATTTTGCTCAGGCCTGCAGCAGACTACAATACTGTGTCCTCGGCTTTTTTATTTCTTATTGGTTTGTAAAGATAACACAGAGACAATTTTAGTCGAAACCAGTTTTCTATTAATTCCTGAGAGGAGATAAAAGAGAGAAACAAAAATAAACTAGCTTAAAATATAAAAAGAAATATAGAAGGAAAATTTTAAAGTCCTTAATATCTAACATAGTTGGTTTCTTTCTATAGCCTCTAGTCCCTCTCTCGCTTTTATAGAAAGCATCCTGAAAGGTTAAAGGATTTCTTGAGACTGCTCTATAATAAAGATTAGAATTTCTTTCTTCTCTTCAGTACTGTGCAAGCAGAATTCTAAAATATTCTCCTCTTTACAAGATTGCTTTGCTTTTATTATTCAATCAAACATTAATCTAGGCACTGTTGGAAAGTGACTATGAAGATGAAATTAGAGTTATTAGCAGCTGACAATAAAATAAGGTGATTATTTCAGATAATCTGAGAGGACTTAATGTAATTAGAAGTGCTTTAAAAAACAGAACAGGAAGGCAGGAGAGTCAGTTTGAGATGGAACTATGAAGTAGTCTGGAGAGATGATTCAAAAGGGGAAGTCACAATTGGTGAAGAGGACCACACAGACAGCATGAGAAGAAAAGCAGGCAGTCTTTTTTAGCTAACATCAGCTGCAAATGGAAACCTCAGACTGAGAACTGCAAAGTCACCAACAATCTGGTGGACAACCTGAATGAGCCTGGGGACAGATTCTCTCCAGCATCTTCTGATAGAAGCACAGCCAGCTGACACCTTGGTTTCAGTTTTGTGAAACCCAGAGCATGGAAACAAACCAGTTTGCCAACCTGAATGTCTGACCTACAGAATTATGAGATAGGGTATACTTGAGTTATTTGAAGCCACTAAATTTGTGGTAATTTTTTTATGGTAGCAATGGAAATCTAATACAAGTACTAAAGCCCCTACACTTAATCTCTAAACTATTTGAGTGCCTTGACCATGCATTCTTAAGTATTACACACACACACATAGAATGAACTAGAAACACTTAAGTTAGTATTTGTAGATTTAAACACAATTGTTCATTCATTTAACAAGATAGGTTAGGCAGATGAAACAGAATTGTTTGAAGACAATGGATGTATTTTTTAAAATATGCATTTTAAATTTTATTTTTATTTAGAAAGTGACATGTCAGACTAAGATTACTAAAATCCCTCAGTAAATAAAAGAGGAAAAGAAACCAAAGAACAAGAAAAGCAATGGCAAATTTGCTGCAAAATAATAGTTAATTTAGTACAACATGATTTTTGGATGTGTGTGTGTGTGTTTGTGTGTGTATAAATGCAAAATCTTTAAAGAGAAATACCAGATTCTGAAAGCCCTTGAATTCTTTATCTAACAAATTGAGCATGCATTTGTCACATACTGTGCCAGTCACTAGAAATTCAACAGTAAGCAAAAGGATCTATGGTGTTTGTGTTATGGAGCATTTAGTCCGGTGGGGAACCTGAAATTTAATCACACCATCACTGAAGTGAGTATTATTGTAGCCTATGCAGTCTAGTTAAGGCCTCACCAATCAACTTTAAGAATTTGGCTTTTATCCTATTAAAAAAACAGGAAGCTATTGTACAATTCAATTTCATATCTTAAAATTTTCTGTTAGGAAGAGAAGTGACATGATTAGATTATTATTTTAGAAAAAGTATTCTGATGGTGGTAAGGTTAATGATTGAAAAAAAGGTTATGATAAATAAGGGAGAGATGAGACAAAAATTTAAGACAAACTCAATGGTAATTAAAATAAGGGGTGAATTTAGCAAATATTTAAGTAAAAACAACTGATTTAGAGAATTATTGAATGTAGGGGAAAAGAATAATATAGTTTGATTACTAGGTATGTATTTGAGCCAATTGCTTCCATCAACTGAGATATATGAAAGAAGAATCCAAAGGAACATTAAAATTAAACATTAAATTTTTTAAATTACAGTTCCAATGGGTCATGCAAATGGTGGTATTTAATAGCCAGATATGGTAAGCCAAATAATAATCCTCCATAAATATCCTGTCTTAACCCCTGGATTATGTGAAAGTTGATTTATATAACAATATAGGATTTAGAAATGGAATTATATTAAAATAGGTGGATTATTTGGGATTATCTAGATAGATCTGATATAGTCACAAAGGTTCTTATAAGAGACACACAGGACATCAGAGGCGTTTAAGAGATGTGATAACAGAGGCAAAGGTTGGTGTAATGCAAAGATGGAGTCATGACTGAAAGAATGCAAAAATCTTCTAAACACTGTTTCAGAAGGAGCCAGCTCTACTAACAGCTTGATTTTAACCCAGCGAGACTGATTTTGGACTTCTGACTGCTAGAAATATAAGGTAATACATTTCGAATCACTATGTCTGTGGAAATTGTTACAGAAATAGTAGGAAACCAATACAACTGATGTTTATGTCTATGTGAATGTGAGTACAGATCTGAGCAACTGGGAGATATGGGTGATTCATTTGTCAATCCCCTTGTAACCTCATAAATAAAATTTAATGGGGATTATCCAATTAAAGATATAAATTTATGTTCTACCAACACCAATGATTTACAAGAAATATGTCTTCTTTCAGTCTCCTCCTTCCCCACTATACACTTCTCTCTAGGCAAAAAACAAAAAACAAAACAACAAAAACAGAAGTTACTTGAAACTGCAGCTTTTTTATTCTTCCCTAAAACCTAAATTCCTTAAAGAGATTGTGCTAAAGTGATGTGCAAAGATGGGGATACTATATAGAACAAACATAGAGGATCTGAGGACAGACAGCTACAAGGAGAGAGACTATGGATTTCAACAGACACAGAAAGCATCCAAGAATGTTGGAAGCACTCACACAGTTCCCCAAAACATCTGGAGAACTATACCACTGCCTTCAGGGGAAGGCTATGTGGTGTAGCTGGGAAGGGTGAGATCCGGTGCCAGAACTTTTGAGGCTTGGCAGTTTCCAAACCATCCTATGTTACATAAACAGGAGATTTCAAGAAGCCATGTGGCCTGGGACAATATGGTGGTGTTTATAATGGACTAGAAAGTTAAGACAGTTCTCTTTTCTGGAAAACATAAAGTTCCTAGACTTTGTGCAACTGGAAGGAGAGTATGTAAACTACAGGGATGGCTAAGATATATTTCCTCAGTAGCTATTAGGATAGGGACTTGAAGCTGCATTTATGATTAGTATAAAATATTGAAAGCATAACGCTTCTTCCATGCTTTTTCTTGTAAAATAAGAACAGAAAAAGAATTTATAAATTATTAATCTTAATAGAAGAGTTTTGCATGATTGATGGCTAAAAGGTCACACACAAATCCATTGAATTTCTACACACTGGCAATAAAATACCTTATTTAAACAATTGCTTACAAAATTTTTTTTTGTTACAAATACTTATACTTTACAATATACACAAAAAGCATTCAAGATATGTAGGAATGGGTTTTATAAGTTAATGTGCTGGCATGCTTCTCAGACAAGATTTTTCATCATGACCTCAAGACAATTGCATTAATTCTAGATCTAACTAATGTCCCCTTAGCTTCTCATTCAATGCAGAAGAGAAACCTCAGAGAACTAAACAGTTAAAAACAAAATCAATCAGTTTAGCCCTGACTCTCACTGCCATGATTCAGGCTGATATTCTTGTAAATTTCTACCTCAGGGAGGAATGTTATTATGCTAACAAGGTAAATCAGTGCCTGTTCAAAGGAGAGGAGGCTGTGCGCTTTCCCCCAAAGTCAGGTGTGCTGTCAGGAATAGCTACATAATTTGTGGTACCCAGTGCAAAACAAAATTACAGACTCCCTTGTTAAAAATAATATTAAGGATTTCAAGATAGCAACACCGAAGCTTTAAGCCAAGTATGGGACCCGACTAAGGGACCTTCTGCTCCTGCGTAGGCCATGAGCCCATTAAACTTCCCTTGTGTCTTGTTTAATCAGAAGAGGGGTGAACAAATTCTTGGTGGAAAAAGTAGCATATATACAAGACAGCAACTGAATTCAAGCTTTTACTCACCCTTTACAATTTTAATTCTCTCTAATGTTTTTGAGTTTTGGAAAAGTCCTAAGCTTTGAAAAACAAACTTTAATCAATAATAACACAAAATATGAAATCCACATTCTTTAACTTTATAAACTTTATGCTCTTTTACCTCTGTACCTTAACTTTTATATTTTCTTTTGTACATATCCCCAATTGTCCTTATCTTCACTTGCATTCACCAATATCTCCCATTCTCAAAGTAGAACCACGTTCCCACCTTAATACAGGTTTTCCTGCTTGATTCCCCTCTGACTTCACTTCGTTCTTTCCAATCCTTAATTATACTCATCTCCTCTGTTTTCCCAAAGCACTTCACATTCTTATTTTAGTCACCTATAACATTCTTTCCCAGTGACAGGCTTCAGTTTTGATTATCTCTGAATCTAACTATAATGTACGTAGTATGGAGCTCAGTTCCTTGCACCTCTAGCAGGGTAGAATAAATATTTGATAAGTAAAGGAATATCATTATTTTCTTTTCCACTGTTATGATTATTTGCATTTCAACTCTGACTGAATTCTCACCAATTTAATTAGATAATATATATGCGAGCACTTGGCATAATTCCTGGTACTAGTTAGTTCTCTAAACAAAATATATTTGATTTGAATTCGTGTCATTAAATCATTTATCCAACCATATATTTTTATCTCTCAGAGTACTCTATTTTGTGTTGCTTAATTTCCAACTCTGCCATGAGTGCAGGAGGCATACTAGGCATACCATCTTAATTTAAATAAAATGTATTTCTATAAACATAACTATATTCTGTAATTTTCTAAACTGAGAATTTTTTATTCACAAATAGTATTTTTCTTTGATTTTATGTGTGTGTGTGTTTGTGTGTGTGTGTGTGTGTGTGATTTTCATGTTATCTTAATTATGTTCCAAACACCATTTGGTTAAATTTAGGAAAGCATTCTACAAACATAAAAAAGACTAGTTTGTTGGATGACTTTATAATAATGTTTTGCACACCAGGTTGTCATAACTAATTAATCACTTTTACACCTTAAAATGAACACCAAACTAATGACACTCCATATTCTTATACATATTAGCACAACATTATTTTCTGGTTAAAGACCTGACTAGGGTACAGATGTGTTTGCATACCATATCTGTAATTGTCACTGTAGTAGGAGAGCTATTAACAACATTCAGTGAGCATTTAAAGAAATACTTATACTGAAACAGATAATATTAGGCAGATAATTTAATTATTAATTTGATTGCTTTTTAATCTGGCTCATCAGCCTTCTGCCTCCGCACATATCATAATTTGCATTCTTGTGGTAACTTTAATTAAAATGACCAAAAGCTCAATACATTTCCCAAGCAATGTCTAAATTAAAAAAAAAAAAATTCCCAAGATATTATTTTATAATTTAAATCACTTTGTATGTCTATCCATGTAAAAAAATATCTCTTGCTATTCAATTATTTTTCTTCTAAGAACCTTGTCTGTAATATTTTCAGGACAATATATTTTCATAACTAATTTGTACTAAAAGATATTTTCTTATGTGTTCATCTACATTTATATTACTTATATATTTTAATCTACTTAGAGTAAGAATTAATAATATTTTCTACATAGATCTAAGACATAAAGAGGTTTGAAGAGCATGCTTTTATAATATTTACCCCAGCAAGACTCTAATCATGAGACCACTTTACATGTTTATATGCTTTAAATTTAAACAAAGACAGGTTAATTTTAAGTTTTGCTTCATGGGTTAAATGTTGGTACTGCAGGTTAGTCAATAATGTGACAATGAACTTAATGAAAAATTGAAACTAATTTAAGTGTTCCCAAGGCTTCACATATTTTAGATTGTATAGGAAAATGTTATTTGACTATATTAAAAAGTGATCCATCTATTTATATTTTAGTACAAGAAAGATGGAAAACCAACTTAAAGAAACTGACAAAATGTCTATGAAAGAAAAGAGGATTTGGCAACCCAAATTATTCAGACCTGTCATGAACATTGATTTAATTTAAGTCTATAATCACACATAATAATCAAATCGAGAATTATGGAATTATTTAGTCAATTTCATCAATCTGGATAATCCAAGACTAAATCCTTCTTGATCTTCAATAGCCTGAGAGGATTTTAGACATCTGTATTTTTCATATAATTGCTTTAATTCTTTCTTTAACTTTTTATTCATATTCAAAGCCCAAAGTATCCTGTATTGAAATTTGCTCTTTAAATGTATGTAACAAAGTTTTCTGACATGGAATAAGTGGTAAAATTAGTTCATGAAAGTAGATTATAGAGAAGCAAAGGGATTTACACACATGTTCCTTTTGGAATGATAGGGAGCAAATATCTTCTTTTCTGCTTGCATTAGAAAAATATTTTCCAGTGAGACTTACTTTATTTAGCACTTGCTTTGATGAGTTGTAGATCAGTAACTACATTGGCTCATGAAAATTTAAAAAAATATATGACATGTACATTTTTAATTGAGAAAGTACATTCCAATAACAGTAACAATAAACATTGTGTATTTGTGTATGTATGTGTGTGTAGTACATTTTAAAAAGCAATTTTGATTCTCTAGGGATCTGGCAGATTCTAAGAAAACCAGTTAAATATAGTATACATGCTACAGTAATTATGTTACATAAAAAAGGAGGAATTGAGATGTTATACATGTGGTATACCATCTGTTTTCTGTTTTTGTTATATTCATCACATGCATCTGTTCTTATTCAGCTATAAGGAAGTACTTTATCTTAATTACACATCAAAATATTGAAAAAGATCAATTTGGTACATGTAAAAATTTTTTTCTCCTGAATGTGTGATAGAATTAAAGAGTAAGAAAATTTCAAATTAAGACTCCATCATGTGTATAATTCATTCATTCCAGAGAACCATGCAAACTGATCTCAGAAAATTATACTAATTTTTTGTCTATTTGACAGTGTTAATATCATCAAGACTATACATGTGCTAAAATAATAAGATATATATATAATGGTATCATTTCAAAGTATATTGATTATCATCCTAATGTTTAATTTTGAATTAAAAATGATCAGATATAATATTTATATTCTGAAAACAAAGAGAATTAAATGAACCTACCTGTATTTCAAGTAAATAAAATAATGGCACAAAAGGAAAAGGAGGTACTAATTCAATTAGTATTAGTAGGTTTGTTGTTTCTAGTTGTATTGGTTCACCAATCCTGTACCTTTATGAATATTTTAGAACTAATAAATTAATAAATGTTCAACATTGTTAAGAGACAAGGTTCTAATAGTGTGAGAAGAGAGAGATCAGGAAATCAAGAAAAACTTGGACTATTAAATTAAAAATTTAGAGGTATGAATAGAAACTCATCACTCTTGCTATGTACATACACATATTCATAAAGATTTACAGACACAGATTTTAAGCTATTTCTGTAGCAGAGAGCACTAAAACTCCAACTCCTGGTTTCCAAATACTTCACTAAACAAAACCAGTGCTCCTTGGAGTAATGGTTGATTCCAGGGGTGGGACAGGGAATATTTCAGATGAGCCTGAAACTTTTTCTTGTGCCTGAAAAATAAGGAAATGTACCAATAAACCTGAGATAATAATAAAAAGACACAGAAGGCAAGTAGAGGAGAATTTTACTGGCAATTTTCAATAATTATAAACATTAAAATCAATAATGACAATAATGAGGAAGAAGCCAGGCAATTCAACTTGAAAATTTCATCATTTTTTTCAGGAATTAGATGCATCAGTTACCATAGAAGATGGCTGAGAGAAATAATTTGAAAATAGCAAGTGTGTTTAAGTCTTTTAAAGAACACTGGATATGCAGCACTACCAAACAGGATGTCTGAAATACATCCTGTTGTATTCTGTTAATTTCTGGAGAAAATAAATGAGTCCATTCTTAGACTCAGAAACCCAAGGTGCCGATGAACAGAGTAATGAGAGAAGCAGGCTAAATATGGGGGATTAAGAGAACATCCTCCCTGGATTCACCTTTCCTTGCTTCATATCTAAAACTCCCGAGTTGGAGATTAGGGAACACTTCAGATATTTAGGAATACACAAAGAACAGCTAACTGACTCCCTATTACCCTAGAGAGAAGTCAATATGTCATTTGTCTTCTATTTCCTAATAATTTAGGTTACAGGTCTATAAATTTATTAATTTCAAAGAAACAGCTTTTTATCTGTTTTCTCTATTGCTTTTGTGTTTTTGATTTTGTTATTCATTTCTGCTTTGATTATTATTATTCTCTTTATTTTGCTTACTTTGTGTTTAATTCACTCTTACTTATCTAGTGTCATGATTTGAGAACTTTTTCCTTATATAATATAAATATTTATTATTATAAATTTCTGCCTAAGTACTGCTTTAGAGACGTCCTACAAATTCTTATATGTTGTACTTTCATTTTTATTCAGTTCATAATACTTTTTAATTCCCTTTTTAATTCATTCTTTAACCAGGTTATCTACACGTGCTATTTAGTTGCCAAATTCTTCAGGATTTCTCCAGAGTTCTTTTTGTTACTGATTTTTAATGTGATTCTATTTTGGTCAGATAACATATTTTGTTTGACTAGAATCTTTGAAAGTTATTGACACTTGTTTTTGTCTTGAATATGGCTTATCCTTATCCTGATAAATGTTCTATTTTCACTTTTAAAAGAATGTTCATTTGGCTGCTATATGGTCGCATGTACTACAGATGCCAATTAGTTCAAGTAGATTGACAGTGCTGTTAAAATCTTCTGCAGCTTTTCTGTCTAATAGTTCTATTAATTAATTAAGAATTAATTCTAGCTCTCTTGATTTTAAAGGCAGAATTCTCTATTTCCTTTTGTAGTTCAATCAGTTTTGGCTTTATATATTTTGTAAGTTTGTCATTAGATAAGTAAATAAAAATATATAATTGGGATGCTCTCTTGATGAACTGACTCCTTTATCCTTGTGTAATAACCCTCTTGGTCTCTAATAATTATTTTTGATCCAAAATCTACTTTACTGATATTAATATAGCCACTTCAGCCTTCTCTTAACTTGTGTTAGCAAAGTGTATTTTTCCCTACTATTTTTTAAAACCAGTATTTACATTTAAAATGCAATTCTTGCAAGTAGCATATAATTGAGTCAAGGTTTTCTTAAGTGGGATGGTTAAAACATTTATATTTAATGTGATTATTGGTCTAGTTAAGTTTCAGTCTTTCATTTTGCCACTTTTTTTTTTTTATACTTATCCATCATTCTTTTGTCTTGATATCGTACTGGTTACTTTAGAATTTAGATAATACACCTTTAATTTATCAAATGATATTATACAACTTCATTTATAGTAGGTTCTCTGTACACTCACATTGATCAGTGTTCTGCTGAATGCTGGGAGCCCTCTGCACATGTCTGGCATTCTCTTTCTGTGCTGCATTCTCCTTTCTTGTAGTCTGTCCTGCAAACTTCACCAGCCTCGGTCTTTCCAGACCTACACTTTGGCTCTTTAATCAGAGAGTCCTCTGGGTTCTGCTTGAGTTCCACTTCCTCCTGCCATGGTCTGAAAACAGAGTCTCTAAGAGCCATAAGCTGGGGCAATAGTAGAACTCATTTTGTTTGTCTTCCAACTCTCGAAGATTGTTCTTGCCTATCCCAGTATCTTGAAGACTATTCTCCCCACTTCCTATATTTTGTGAGTTTATTTTGGTTGGTTCAGGAGGGAAAGTAAATCCTGTCTGTTGCTCCATATAGATGAGAAGCAGAAGCCACTCTCATTTTATTTTGACCTCATTTCTCCATGTTGTATTTCATAATTTCAAACATTCTTTTTGTTTTAATAGAATTTCCAAAGATTTCTTGTTTCATTTTCCAAAGTTTTTATTATTAAATGCTATTATCCATTTTAGTTGATGATCTTTACTTTTAAGAAAATAGCTGTTTCACAAAATCATGAAGCATAAAGAGTGGTTATTAGAAAGGATCGTAAATAAGTTCAGTTCATTTCAAGTATGGCAATGGCCCTTATGGAAAAGTTTAGCTAGCCACAAGAAAATATTTATGCTGAAAAGACTGCTTTTTCTGAGTCTCTATAAATTGATTTAAGTTTAATATCACTTATTATTATTAAAAATGCTATATAAATTACCTTATTTATTATGTTTCGTGTTTATTGACTATCTATTAAAACGTAAGGTCTCAGAGAGAATGAATATTTGTATATTTTGTTCACTTATATTTTTCTAGAGCCTGGACAGAGGTTGATACAGAGTAGGCATCAACTATTACTCTCTGAATGACATGAAGAATCTTAGTTAAGGGTTCAGTCTTGGATGGTGGTCCAGGCTAATGGTGGTCCATGACTCACGAGAGCTTCTCTTTTATAGTCCAATGGCAGGAAGAGTTTTTTTTGTTTGTTTATTGTTTTTTGTTTTTTGTCTGTTTGTTTGTTTTTTGTTTTTAAGTGATCTAAGTCTGCATTCTGGCAATACCTAGCTTCAAGTCAATTTAGGTAAGATACTTCATTTTTCAGTTTTTGTTTTGTTTATAAATGTGTAAAATGAGGCATTTTAATTCCATTATTTTTGAGGTTGACCTGCCTTTGGTTATCTATAATGTCATTGAATTGATCACTGATTTCTTGGACCTGCCATTCTCCCTTTCATCGCATCATTCTTTTTCCCTCTCGCTTCTTAATTTCCCTGCTGCTTGCACTCTCCTTTTCCTTATTCCTACCATTTCTTTGCTTTCCCTCACACTTTTTCTCTCCATATTACTCTTCTCTTCTGCCATCTTTCCTCTTCTTTTTCTTCTCCTTCTTCCTCTCTCCCCTACTCCTATTTCTTTATTTTTTAACTTTTCTCTCATTTCATATTTTTCTCTAAAAGTACGATGTTCACTACTTTAATAAACTCTAACACACAATGTTCATTACTTTAACAGATTTTCACTAATTATAAAAACATGTGCCAAGTATCATACTAGACACTGGGAAGATAAGTTAAAGCAGTGCAATGAAGTACCTGCCCTCATAATGCTTAGAATCTGTCAGAGAACATTTTCATTATACCAAAAAGACAAGTGGAAAGCCAGAGTTATGGAGTTAGTGACTTTACATTGATACATTATGTTTTAAAATTGAAAATTGTAAATAAAAATTTGAAATATGTTCCCTGATTTTTAATAACATCAATATCATTTAACACTTGAACTATTTGTTTTAAGAAATACGTTTAAAAAATAAGCTTAAGAAATCTTAAAAAAACCCAAACATTTTCTGTAATATAGATTATTCTCTCTCTCTCTCTCTCTCTCTCTCTCTCTCTCTCTCTCTCTCTCTCTCTCTCTCTCTCCAGAGACAGAAACAGAGACAAAGGTAGAAACAGGGAGAAAATAATCAGCTATGTATCAACATTATTCAAGCAGGTACCTGAAATCTTCTCTCAAACAAAAGTAAATCAAAAGATTTTCCAGGTCAATATAAATTTATTAACACAGAAAATCAGAATAAATCTCCCCCACACCTAAATACAAAACAAAAATCATCTGAACTTGTACTACAGCACTCTAAGGCATTACAAAATCCTTGAAGTTCACAAAGTTTTAGTTGTGTATTATTTGAGGCTATTTCTGCCTGATACTGGTGATTGTGAAAATGTCAGGGGACGCCCATTCAGCAGTAAATAAGCAATACCTTCAACAACAACAGTTTCATTTATCTATCTCCTAAATAGCTCTTAAATTTAATGTTGTATTGGCTACCACTGCCCCAACTTAATCTTTTATTTTTCACCTGAAAAGCTATAGTATCTTTCTAAAAGGAACCCAGATTCCACCTTACCATACTCTATATTGCCACAAAGGTTTTGTGTGGTTTGCTTTAAATTTTTATCTGCTTATAAAAGTATAGTAGTTTTTTTTTTAATTAAGTTTGTTGAGATAACATTGGTTAATAAAATTATATAATTTCAGGTGTGTATTATAATATGACATATGTATATTCTATTCTGTGTTTACCACCCAAGGTCCAGTTTCCTTTAGCTACCATATATCTGACTCACTTTACACACTTCACCCTCCTCCTACCCCACTATATTTGACTCCTTTACCCTGTTTACCTCTCCCTTCCTCCCCCACCCCTTACCCTCTAGTAACCACTAGCCTATCATCCATGTCCATGGGGCTCTGTCTGTTAGTCCTGTTCATTTGTTGCTTTTCAGTTTACATCCCACACAAAAGTGATATCATGTGGTTTTCAACTTTTTCTGTCTGGCTTATTTCGCTTAACATAATAATTTCGAGGTCCATCCATGTTGTCTTTTTCAAAATAATTTATGTGGCATTCAAATCCAGACATGATACCATCTAAAAAAAAAAACAAGCTATTTAACCTCTCAAATCATAAATGGAGATTAATAATAACTACCTTGTAGAATTTTGAGAAAAATTATACATGATATGCATGTGAAATGCTTCTCATTTGCACTGAATCTAGTAAATCAATAAAAGTTTTTGTGATGGTCATTGCTAATCATGGAAACTTAATAATGAAGAGTATAGAAATTCTGTATAGCAATTCAATAACACTTTACAAAATTTTCAAATAATTTTTTTCTTGTCAGTTACTGTCAGTGATGCATTGATCATAGTTAATACTTGGGCCTCTAAATTGGATTTATATTCTCTTATTTTGATCGAAGCATTCATTTTTAACCAAACTGTATAAGTAATAGGTTAAAACAGAGTTTGATATTTGATATTTTTCTCCCTCTCCTACTCTAAACTTTCCTTCCTCCCCCATTGTTTTCTGGCTGTTCTTTCACACTTTTTCTTCCAAATGAGCTTGAGAAGAGTTGACATACTTGAAATATCGACTTTCTTAGTTCAGAAACATAGTGCACATCTTATTTTATTTAAGATTCTTTTATTACTTTCCAATACATTTTCAGCTCTTGTTATTCTGGTCTTGAGTAGATTTTTTGTTTGTTTTGGTTTTAGTTTTTAGTCCTATTCCTAGTTTTTACAGATAGTACTGCTATTATAACACAAGTGATTTCACGATTAAATATTCTACATTTTTAATGTTGGCATATGGATAAACCATGAATGTTGATCTTTTAACTATTAGCTCTAAGTTTTCCAGGTGATTATCTTTAATATTTTTGTAGACAAGTATATCTGCAAATATCTTCAATTTTGATGTTTTCTTATCATTTTCATTTTGAGAAAAGGTTTAAGGGTACTAAATATTCAAGTAAGTGAATTCCAAAATTCATTAATTTAAATATTAAATATGGATGTTAAATAGTTTGTGTACTAAAATCCAGGTTCAAACTAATCTTTGCTTATACGTTTGAAGCTGTTGATATATTATATTCTAAAGAACGAAAAACAAAACAAAAAAGAAAAAACTTACTTATATTTTCCTAGAATTCTTTTAAAAATTTTTTCACATATTTTTTATGTTTTTTCTCTTATATATGATTATATCTTCATCTTCAAATTATTCTTCTACAACTCATATGTAGTGTAGAACTCCTGAACCCAGTTTATTGGCTACATTGCTTTCATATTTTATATGTCTCTGCTGGTTTCCAGCTCATTTTAAGAGAAAATTCTATGTGACTAATAAGTTGTGCCCATTATGTTCTGTAGCACAGTTATTGATTAATTGATCAAGACTAACAAGATTTTTTAGAAATATAATGGATCACAGAATTTTTTTTTATGATTTGATTAATGGTGCTCAAAGTATATGGATAAGATTATAAGTAATCTCTTAACCACTCTTGAAAATAATAATAGAGCCCATTTTTTAATAGATTTGTTAATTCAAAATTGATTTGCATATGTTCACCTGACTTTGATTAGAGAATTTGCTGAATTTTACATCTCCAATATTCTTTTCTCTCTCTCTTTTTTTTGTCTTAAGTAAACATTTCATATAAGGTGAAGTTAGAACTCCATAAAAACAAAAACAAAAACATACTTCAAATGATTGCATTGGTTACATTTCTGAGGAAGTTCGAAACAGCAATTAGGTAACTATTAAATTTAATTTTGGTATCATGAGCTTTAAATTACTTAACACAAGTGATGCCATTTTGGGCTTGTGTTTTTCTCTTTAATACCAATGATCATTACATTAATGACCATTAATACTATGGTCATTACAGGATACTCATTAATTTTTTATGCTCTTCTCTACTAAGGAATTGCGGCATTTATCAAACCTGCCACAAGATCACACAGGATTATAGTAGTGAACACCTGGATACCTCACTTTTGAGATAAAAGGGTGTTTGGGGCAACATTGTATTGTTTTCTTGCCATTTGAATCTCTAATTTCTAAATGAAGTTTCTCAAATTTTCTGGCATATGGCTAAGATCTGTGCCTGTTGATACTGTTGTTTCAAACTATTGACACACCAGTGCTCATGGCTCACGATATCTCTTACCTAGAAATAATGAAATGACCTTTGTGTCCCACAAATTTGATCGACCTACCCATGACTCCAGCCAAAAATGATTCTACATTGCCTTCATCTCAAATAAGAATGTCTCAACTTGGTATTCAGAAAATTCTTTCACTCATTTCTTCATATACAAACTATTTTCTGTTTCCTATATCATCTTTTAGAAATAATAATAATAATAATAATAATAATAATAATAATACATCTTTTCTTGAGGCTAATATACTACATGCCAGATACCAAGCCAAATGCTTTATATAAATTATATATTTTAATTACCACAAAAACATTATAAATATATGTACTATGAAGGTTGTGAGGTTAAGTAAATTACTCAAGGTCACACAAAGAAAAGATGTGAAATCTAGAATTTGAATCAACATTGAATGACTTCAGAGCCAAAGATATTTACCCTCTACATTACAGTGACACTCTGTGAATCCCTGTCACACACTTCTGCACATCCTGATATAGCACTTGACACATTGTATTTATTGAGTTACAAACCTGCTTGCATAATAAAGATGTTTATTTATTTACATCAGCATCTGTTGGTTTTATATGTTGCAATTTTAATATCTTAAATATCTGAAAGAATAATTTTATAATAAACAGTAAAAAATATTGTTTTTAAAAATCATAGTATTTTCAAGATTGAATTAAAGAGACAGAAGTTCTGCTTCTTAAACAAAATAAAGCAAAGCTATTCTAAAAGTTTAGATCTATTTCCTGCTGCATGTTTTAGCAGCCTGTATTTTAAATTAGAACAAAGGTAAAAATCAACCTATAACAAAAAAATTGCTTTGCCCACAAAGCTCACCTCTTCCCAAAGGTTTCCTAAAGCTATTTTTTATTTTAAGTAGACATCCTAGCTTTTCTACTGCTACTTCTGAGGGAAACAAAGATGCAACATCCTGATAAATTTAACATTTTTTCTTATACAGAGAATATCTCCCAGGAGATACAACCACTGGCAGCATCTGATACAGAATCTTGGTAAACATGTTATGAAAGCAACATTTAAAGGAAACCAAAAGTATCGTATAAGCTACCTTCCTCTCCCCTGAATCCAGTTTGACTTTGAGCATGTCATCCTCATAAGAGTTTCAGAGGATTTACCTGTCTATGTAGGTCAGCTTACAAATTTTAAATGAGACATTTATGATAAAACTTTTGATATTTCTTATTTACTTTATTCTATACTTAATAAACAGCTCATCTTTATTCTATTAAAACAATCTGTGAAGCATTTAAATTTTTAGAAATCCCCTAAGCCCTACTTCTGAATCACAGAATCTCTCCAGGTAGATATTTAAAGGTTTCTGTAATAAACAATAAAATTCTTTCTTAAAATTCCAGGCTCAGAATGATCTTAATTCACTTATGTAATAATTTAAAGGGAACAGCAAAAGCAGGCTAGGGGATGTTACTTAGAGTAGGATGCAGAAGCTAAGTCATGTCTCCATAGTGTGGAACTACCGTGGTGAATCAGTACAGCTCAAAATGGCCATCGTATATGGTAAACTCAACATTTACTCAGCTCTTAGGGGATAACTGAGAGCAATTAAGGTCTTGGGCAGCAAGTATAAAGTCAGAATGTGTTTATATCTATATCTATATCATCTATATCATCTAATCATCTATATCATCTCTATATCTATATCACCTTTATCTATATTGACATGAGAAATAAACCTGTTAAGTTAGTATTATCTCATATAAATAACAGATTTCTAACAAAAGTTCAGTTCTCATCAGAACAAATATTTATTAATTTAAATGATAAATGATACTGCCCCAAAGCCTTGGCTTTCATGCCATTTCTGAAGCAGCACTGCTTGCAGTGGACGTGCTGTGTGGGAAGTCAGATAATTATCATTGGAGCTATTTCAGGAAGATAGGAAAACTACCAGTGTTAAGAATGGTGATCTGACATTTGGCAAAGGCAGCTGCACACATCCATCTCCACATTATCAAAATATCTGCCACTATAGCATGAAAGTCTTTGTTCTTAGGCCAAGGTAAACTCACCCCTTTGAATGTCTGCATAGACAAGCTTGATATTTCCCTGTGTGGCTCCATTTTCCTTTTCTACAGAACAGCAGCCCTTTTTCTCAGTGAGATTTGAAAAAAATGCCTTCATATTAGGTTATAGTCAAGTCTTAAAGTTTAGAGTGGCTTGACATATTACCACTCTGATCTGAAAAGTGTATAGTTTAAAGTTCAAATCTCCTTTGAAAATCATATTTATTATCAAGTTCTTCAGATCATAGGTAGTACAACTCAATCTTTTCTCCATTTGTCTCCTAAAATTTATCATAGGATCATTCACATAGTTTATTAAAAATGCATATTTCAAGAAAGCATTTAATAAAACACTGTAACTTATATTTTAATTTCCACATAAAAGAAAAGGAATGAAGATAATAATATAAAAACAAGAAAGTAATCATAGCATTAGTACAATATTCTTATATGTTATATACTGCTTTAAGTCCCTTATTTCCTAACACTATAAAAACAGAAATTCCTTGGCAACGATATTATAGGCCCCACTTCTAATCAGGTTAATTTATTATGTGCTGTGAAGTTAAGACAATAATCTGTATTGTGAATGATCCTGCTGATTCAGAAAACTCTTAAAATAGTGTCCAAATAGATATGCAAATAATATTTGATTAAATTTTAATATTGGTTAATCAGTCAATGCACAAATGATATCATCTAAACATAAGTAAAAGATCTTTTGACATTTAACTTCAGATGTCAAAATAAAAGTTGAGTTGAAAAGTTAAGCTTGCATACTATAACAAAAAATAAATGTGGTTCATTAACAGTTTAAAGAGAAATGATGTATAAGCTAACTTTTGCTATTCAACAAATACTTTTAGTTCCATTGGTTAAAAACACCAATCATTATTTAGCTTAGCATTCTGGTCTTTCTAGAGCCTTTCATCTCTTCCAGGATAGCCTCACTTATATGTCTGGTGGTTAGTAGCTGTCATCTTGGGAGCTTAATTCTTTTTCATCTCACCTCTCATTTTTCATCATATTAGACCAGACTGTGTAGTACAGATTGTGGCCTTAAGTGTCCAAGCTCAAAGGAAGAGGTCAAGCCTCAATGCAGAAGTACCGTCAAGTCTCCATATATGTTACACACCCTAGTATTCCATTAGACGAAACAGATTCAAGGGATTTGATAATTGATTCCATCTCACAATGAAAGGAGCTGCAAAACCACAATAAAAGGAGGGTACAAAAAGATGACATGGATTTGTAGGCATTTTACAATCCATCACAAATGATATTTTTTATTTGTCATAGAGAGTTCTAAGAGTACTTTTGTCTCAGGAGATGATTCACAGGTCTAGATACAACTTAAGTGGTTAATAACCCTTACTCTATGCACAGTTTTCTACACACAATTATTTAACCCTCTTTTAGGATTTTAGTTTGTTAACTTGAAAAGTAATTTCTATATCCTACTAGAAAAAAATCTCCCAGGAGCTGCAACTTGAGTTACAAGCCATCTGTTTGCTGTCTGGGCAGTGTTTTTGCTCTTTATATGTTTTGCTTGCTGACATGTTCATGATGGCAGAATGATACTGGCAATTTTAATCTATAATTACCTTGCCATCCACCTGCTCTTTGGACACTTTTGAAGTTAGCTTTGAGAAACTGGAATGTAGATTCATCTCTACAAGAAACCCAATCCATTTGCTATCCATTTTCTTGTATGTTTCCATTGCTTCACTTTCAGCCATCGGAATTGTTAAATAAACTGTAGCTACTGACTCTTTTAAAGAGCTTTTCCACTGCATGGCTGCACATTCATGCCACTGAGAGACACTTAGAACTGTAACTAGTACAGCCCTTGCAGAAAAAGAATGGTAATTATAAATGGGGAAGAAATTAGGTTAAGTGATTTGTAGCTGAAGACTAGTTTCGGCCAGTATATTTTTCAAATATCAAAAACTCCTAAGCAAGTCTGTCATTGTAATGCTTTAAAAATTGCACTTGCTATTAACATCTTATTTTTCTATTCCATATTCACTTTAGCATATGCTTTTTAACCTTTGTTTATTTTTTTCTTAGGCCTTAGGCCAAAAAGCTGCAGCAGGATTTATGTTGGATAAATTCATTTCTGGTCCTAACTTATGTTAAAGAATAACAACAATGTGAGCAAAAGAAAGTTCTGTGATAGCTAGTAGTTCTCATTAATTAAAGTTTAAGCTCTGCTGCTACTCCTTGACATTTGACTTGTCAGTACTTAGAAATGTTACGTGGTAGGCAAAATGGGATAAGGTAAAGGATGTTAGTTAAAAGACTCTGCAAAGTAGAATATAGATTATTTATCCCAATTGAGAGAGAAAAGTCAAAAGAAAATTTTAAAACATTGGATAAAGTAGGTGCTAAACAATTGCTTGTTTCATTAATTTATCCTAATGGATACTTGAAGTTGTATCCTTTTTCAAAAGTCTTCCCTTCCCAAGGACATAATAAATAAATAGAGTGACCTTATATTGTATTGTTCATACATGATAATTTTGAGAGTATAAGGGGTGCTATTAATGATTACATGATTAAGTAGGCATAGACCTATTATACCAGGCAAAACTGAATGTATGATTTGCCGACAAATATGCTTTTCATCATAATCCTCTATGTTTTGGCTTCTAACATTAAGAAGTTTCTTCATCTGTTTTGGGCAGAGAGAATTAGAAGGAATTTGCTGTTTTGTGAAAGACAGAAGGTTAAAATTAAACCATGTCAGCTTGAAATGAAAATGCAAATAAAGCCATTATAGAGAAGATAAAAGAAACAAACAAATATAAACAGACCACAGTAGAAATAGGCAAATTGAGAAAGGAGTGTTTCCTATTGCTATTAAGTCCAAGCAAATACCATCTCTTTTCATGGTTTTTACTTTTAAACTTTCATTTGATTACTGTTTTCTTTTTTAATGATAATTATAGATTATTTTGTTGTTGTTGTTTGCAAGCAAAATGATACAAATAAAAATATAATTGAAAAATCTAATTATTTTTTGGAGAGTTTAAGAATAATGTTGCTAGAAGAGTATTTCCTCCTGAAATAGTCTGTCATGTAACACTAGAAAATGTTAAATTGGACACCAAATAAATGTCTTGAAATCTAAAAGGGAAGTCTGACAAAAACAATATTTGAAACAGATATAAGTACCCAAGAAAATAGCATCTGTGGGAATTAAAGTAGGAAGATTAAAGGAAATATATCCCCCATAGGTTGTGTGCTTAATAAAAGTGCCAATATGGGGATTCATTTACTTAAGGGGGGCCACACTTCCAGTGAACTTCAATCATTTCTTAGAACTACTCAGTTTTTATGGCTATTCTTGTAATAGGACAAAACAAAATTGTATCGGATTTTTGATGAGGAAAACAGCACCATCAAGGTAATTAGAAACATACCACACTTTCCTTAACTTTAAGCAATTTCATATGCATGAATAATAGGCCTACAGATTTCACTTCCATGAGTGTTTGATACAATTATTTATCCATATGACCAAAATAATTGTCAGTTATATATTTGAAATCGAACTATTGATTCATGCTTATGAGCAAAGTTACCATTAAAATAGGGAAATAATCAGGACAAAGACTATGCATTATTTACACATTTACTCTGACTCTATAAGAACCTGAAAAATAGATCATATTTAATAAGTATCAAAAATGAATAAGGTTATAAGCTCTGTGTGAATTTTAAAGTTCTTTGTGCCATACTATGTATGTGACCTAAGATCAATATATATTTTGTATTAATTTTCAATGTAATGCCAGAATATTGTAATGAGTAAAGCAGTGGTTTTCAATTTTGACAGTCTATAAAATTACTTGAGACATTTTTATAGTATGTTATTGTCCAGGGCTCTTTTGAGATTCATTTGTCTATTTACGAGTCAGTTGTCTGAGATGGAGCAAAAACATTTTTTTAAGCTCTCTGGATGATTCTAATTTCTATCCAGGGTTGAGAACCTCTAATGAGGAATTTGAGTTTTCAAAGCAATCAAATCTCTGCTTTTTTTCCCCCAGACATGCCTTTTACCTAATGTATGGCCTTTAGAAGTCAATTAAGTTTTCTGAGCTTCATTCTATAGGAATAAATAATATATATTAAATACAAAATAATAATAATAATTTAATAATGTATTGAATACATAAAAGTTCTTGAACTGCTGCTGTTGCTGTTATTATGGGCATTGCTATTGACAGTATTATTGCAAGAATAAATATGCTTCCTTATTTATATGGCTGCCTCCTAATCTCTCAGATTTCAGCTCAAATCTCCCTTCATAGAGAGGCTTTTCTAACAACCATTTTGGAAGCAGCACTTCTCTTTATCTCAGGTAAATCATTGCTTATCACCTTATTTATTTAACTTTTAATCCTATTCAAACCTTTACCTATCATTCTCTCTCCCTCCCTCGCCCCTCCCCCTGCCCCTTCTTTTCCTTTCCCCTCTCCCATTCCTCTTCCCCCTCCACTCTTCTTCTCACTATATAAGAACCAGAAGAGCAGAAACCCTCTCTCTTGTTGACTGCTGAATTCTCAATGCCTAGAAAAGTGCCTGGCACATTGCAGGTGCTCAGTAAATATTTATTGAATTCTGGCTTATCAAGGTTACATTTATAATTTTCATAGCTTGACTTGAGAAAAAAAGAAGTCCCAATGTTAACATACTGTAAATATTTTCAAATTCTTTTGCTTACTAATCCTTATAATTGTTGAGAGAGTACTTGAACAAGCAAATAACATTATTTTCTATAGACTGGCTCTTGTCAGTACTTAGGAGGTAGGTGCTTGACATTTACCAAGGTTAGGGAGTATTCAGAGCAATTATACTCCAATAAAGTGGGCATAGTACCTTAAGATTTGATTTTCATATGCTCTACCATCACAACAGAGAATTGTGCGTGATGTCAAGCAATGTAAGGAAAAAAAAAAAACTAGATTCCATATCCTTTATGATTTGAATTTCTTCTGTATGATAAGCAATTGGATTATATTAGGTTTCATTTGGAAGCCAAATCTCTCATTGATTGGGATTTCCAAAACATTCTGAAGATAAGAATTCTCAAGATAAATGTGGGATCTGCAGATGAAACTGCCATGATGGAGGGATGTCATGTATTCAAAATGGATGAGTAGATGGTGAAGTGTGCCATATATCTGCAAAGACTTGGAACAATTTATCAGAACAACTAAAATATTGTGAAAATAGAGCAGATGAATTTGCTTAATTATGAACTCCAACTCAATCACTGTATTTGAAAGTTTCACTCAAATATATAAAAATACAGTTTTTATTTCTGACTAGAAAATTATATGGTAAAGACAAATATATGCTTTAGACAAATATATACAAATTGTCTCTTATGTAGAAAGTAAAAATGTCATTTTATAAGAACAAAATAATCATGTAGTTTTTGCTTATTGAATATTTGAAACAAGTTCAAAAGAGCAATAATTTAAAGTAAATAATCTAGGCATAACATTGAATAAGGTTCACAAAGAGAAGTGTATTCTCAATAAAGAAAAAATATTTAGAAACAAGAATTAAAAGAACAGTTAATTCCTCCAACTTTGATAATGAAACAGAAAATATTACTTAAAAAGGTGTTTCTCTTATTTTTTTACATCAAAGAAAAAAAGACATGTAAGGAAAAAAATCTTAATGGTAACATTTGTTTATATATTTTCTGTTAAAAGGACAGAGAATGATTCAGTGACTCATTCGTGAGGACACCTTGTCAAAAGAAACATACTCCTTCCTTAAACATCAAATCTCATAACGGATTTCAAATCACTACATTTTCCACATGAAATTTAATTCTAATATTGTCTTAAAATTTTATAATATGACTACCTCTCCTCTCCCATTTTTATTATTTCTGTTAGAGTAATTCTAAATGATTTTAAATAACAGTATGGCCATATGTGAATCAAATAAATTACTGTAAAAAAAAAAAAAAGGAGGAAAGCAAAGAAGGGAAAGGAAAGAATATTATTTTCAATAACAAAAAGTTACCAGGGTGATTTGATTATATGCTTTTTGTAACTAAAAAGGTTTTCATTTTTTAATATAAAAAATGTAAAGAATTTGAAAGATGTACAGTTATACAACAAAATCACATTTATACTTATCTCACTAACAAAAGTTGTTCTATGATGATATTTGGCTGCATTTATACTTGCTTATAAATTTCAACTTAACATTGTTCTATAATATTCTCCACAATATTAAGTATTATTTAAAAAATAATTTTAATGGATGATCAATTTTCCATTTTATAAATTTATTTACTTAGTGTTCTGGTCATAAATCCTTATTTGTTTTTCAATTTTTCATTATTATAAATTATACTATGGTGAAAATGTTTGTGCATAATCCAGTTAATATTTTTCATTTTGTAAGGCATTATGAATATGGTACTTTTCTTTTGAGGCAAGAATTAATTCATTTCTATCATATCTATTCAGTAAGAAAGAATCATTTATTTATACATCAACATCTTTCTGAGGAAAAGTGGGTTTTTGCTTCCCCTCAAAAAAGAAAATTTGAGTAAGAAAATAAAAATTGTACTTAATTCTGCCACCCAGAGATAACTAATATTAGTGATTGGATATTTCTATATACAAATAATTTTGTACTCAACATAAAAAAATTGAACATTAAGATATAATTAAGCAGACTCCTGAAATGGGGTTTAATGCATGCCGTACAATTATTTATTAGCAGGAAGGACAGCAAGTTTTATGACTTCTGCTCTGAGTAACTAAGAAGTCTAGAAACAATTCTGTCTATAGCTATATGGATACAATAATTGGTACAATCCTTCATCCATTTCCTTCTCTCTTCTTACTGTATTTTTTATCTGAATTCATTTATGTATTTCTCACTAAAATATGAGAGTTCTGAGTATAATTACTATAGTTCATTCATTATTTAAATTTAAATAATGCCTGCCAAGTGTGTCTTGAATTAAATATACATATATATTTTTTTCTACATAAGTCTAGTATCCAATTTATGTAACTAGTTTGTCAAACTTTACTGTATAAATGGTGAGCTTAATTCTAATTAGATTAGCACAATAAAAATACATTATAGGAAGAAAAAATAAGTGGTATCTAAAAAATCTGAAATGATTTATTAAATTAACCTAGAAACACAACATATTTGAGTTTGAAAAAAACTTCAAACTCAATAGCCTCTCATGAAGACTTCATACAAATAAAAATAAAATTTGAAACCTTAAATCATATTTTTAAAATCTGTATTAATGACAGTAAATATAAAGGCTTAAAAAGGCCAGTGAAACAGATAGCTATTAGAACTTTTCACCCAAAGCAAAGCTGCAAAAATAAAGCATTTTCCAACTATGTGATTATAAAATATGTAACACTATATAACAATTTGTTTTTTTAATTTAGAACTGAGGGTCATCATTTAATAAAACAGTTAATCATGTTTTAAAAAGTTATTTTTGATACAATGAACCAATGTGGTTCCTGCTTCATCCTGTTGCACACATTCCCTTAGATTTATATGGCTTTGAGATAATCTTACAGTAGTTATGAGGAACGGTGGGTGTGCTCGAATTAGGTCTGGAAGTCTATCGAAGGAACACACATTCATAGAGGCTTATGGAGAAAAGTATTGTGACAATATGTATTTTTGGAACTCTTCCCTTTTGATTAACTTGTATGATTTCCTATTATTTTCCCCAAACCTTTGTAATGACTGTTCTACCAACCCTGCCAATTATCTAATAAAGTTATAGAAATACATTTTAAACATGGATATCTGTGTATAAAAGTTATGAAGTGATATATTATTTGTATAAGAAAGCCTTTATTTTAGATATACATGAAAAAATAATATCTAGAATCGAATCTAATTTACAACCAGATATGGACACCCTGCTATCAAAATGATATTATTAAATTATAGACTCAGCTGATTATCATTAGCTTTAAGAGTCATTATTTAAGATAAAAATTTGGTAACCAAAAAAAGTTTTTTGAAGATCTTTACACTGCATCAGACATCTACTGCCCCCTCATTTACATCCTATGTATCCATAGTTATATCTTCAAATAAATCCATATTGATGCAGGAGCTCTAATTTCTATGTATGTCAGTGAGAATTTCATTACTTTTACCTCTCAATTTCATAACAATCTTAAGATCACGTTTAACTTCAGGTCCAATTACTTTATAGGAAGATAGTGATCTGTTATTTAACTCCCCTGCCAACAAAATACAAAGAAATCGACTAAATCATTGGAGGTGAGATTTAGGTTAGATAAGATAAAGAGCTTCCTTCTATATGGGAAGATACTAACTGGGATGTCATTTTAAGTTTAAAAATTATTTAACTTTAAATCAATTAGATATAATAAATATAACATTTATTGTACTGGAAAACACTGACTTTTAATAAGAATGTTGTATAATATGTTGTTTAAGGTTTTAATGATTTTATAATCTCTATATAATAAACTATGAACAAATTTATGTTTAGCAATTACTTTCTTTCACTACTTTTCTCAGCCTACTTGCCACATTTTGCCATTTGTCTTTCATTACTTTTAGATATTTCTTCTTGAAGTCTAATGCTTTCATTTTCCATGGTAAGAAACCACACTGTGTTGAATGTTGAATCATATATTTTCCAGCAAGGTGTTGGAATTTCAATTTTAAGATGAATTAGACAATTATGTGCCAGATAAACAGGCTGATTCCAGATGGTTTAAACAAACACAAAAGCACTTTTCAAAAAAAGTCAGACTGCTCTGTGCATCCCATATTGAAAATAAGTTGCTTAATTTTATGGTCTAAGATATCAAACATTATAAAAGTTCACAAATTAACACTTATGTGTGCATGATAATAGACTAAAAAACAGGCTTGAAGATGAGAAAGATTTTGGCATTTTACAACAGAGAAAAGTGCATCTGAAGTATGCATCTGAAATGTGCAATGTATTTGCTGTTAACACAGTCAAGGAACAGAGAGGTGGCTGGTGTAATGTGAGGAAAGAAAAGAGAAGTTACAAATGAGACTGAAGTGTGAGGAGGAGAAACATACAGAATGATAAGATTACTAATAAATCATTCCACAGATTTTCTAAATATCTTTAATTCCACAGAAGCTTGCAAATTGTAATTTCAAGATAATTATAATGATTTTTTTTTTTGCCTATGTTTTAGCTTACGTAATAAATTATCTACAGTGAAGTTTTCTGCCCTGTGAACTGTAATATAATTAAATTTCTACCATCTCTGGGCATTTATTATATGCCAAGTTCTGAGATAAGCTCTATGTCATATTATTTAATCGTCATAATAAAGTTTATATAGAGTTGAGAAAACAAAAGATTATAGAGGTTTACACAAAACAAATGGTCTGTGTGATCCTGACATATAACCTCTGCAGTGCACAATCACTATTTAACATTTAACAGTTCTCCTAACCACCCACTTCCCTCTGTTCCCAACCCCCAGATTCTTGATCACTATAGGTTGTTGGAATAAGTTATTAGAGAAAGATTTCTGGTATCTAATTTTCAAAATTGCAGGAGACTATTGATTCCCACACAGTAGTCAAAATTAATTCAAGCCTAGTTCAGAAAACTTTGTTTTTATAAACATAAATATGTATTAAGCAACACTCCACATTATAGCATTGGCCATCACCTCTACATTTAGTTTAATTTTTATCACCATAAAAATCTAAATCTCATCATGAAAAAATTTAAATTTAATAAACAATGAGCACAGATAAACTCATGTAGAATGAGAAAAAATGAATATATCATCAATGAATGAAATAGTGCCTTCTGCTCAATATTTTCATCTAGAACTTTTTGTTTGGACCTCTTTTGGACATTTGTTGGTATCTGTGTTGAATTAGATTTAATTATACTGAAGTGGATGGATACATATTTTGTCAAATGTGTTATAATTATTATACTAAAAGGTACACAGGTTGGGTTCACTTGGCAGAATTGAAAATAATAACTGCCTATCCTTCTTATTCATACTGATTATCTACTCAAATAATTCCAGAAGGGTACAAAGCATTAGATTTAAAAAAGAGAGTCTAGCAAACATTGATTTAAATACATTTTTAAATTTACATTGCTATGCTCCAGCCTTAAAGCATTAGAAGATATAGTATATAAAATTATTTAAACAAAATCAAAAAATATAAATTGTCAATTAGTAAATATAACAAAGTACTTTTTAATATTCATAAGGAAAGTTTTTGAAAATATATAGATAAAATCTAAATTAATGAAATGATAATCATGTTCATGAATATAAAGAATTAATATGTAGTTTTGATTTATGCCTCCAAATAACTTATGAAATTAGGACAATTTCAATCAAAATGCTGAAATAATTTCTCATGAAGCTTGAAATATTGTTTCTAAAATGTATAGGGAAAAGCTGAAGAATAATTAATCACATTTAAAGTACAAGGTTACCGAATTTGCCTTACTGGGTAGCTAGACAAAAAGTGGAGTGCATGACCAGATTAATTATATATTCCTTAAATAATACACAAAAAGACCAGCACAAGACTTTAGAAAAAATGACATTTTTACATTAAAACATAAAAATTCTGTTTATCTAAGGGCATCATAAAAGAAGAAATAAGCTATTCACTGAGAAGATATTTGCACACATACAAACGACTACTGTGACCAGACTATAGAAACAACTCTACAAGTCAGTATTAAAATATTAACAACTTGATAAAAAAGTTAGCAAAAGTTAAGAACAGATAATCAATTGAATAAATATACAAATGGAAAATAAACCTATTAATTGATGCTCAACTTCATTTGAAACAATCAAATTCAATTAAAATTAGAGTGAGATATGATTTCATCTCCATCAGAAACACAAAAGTTTAAAATCCCGACACATCAAATCTTGGCAAGGATTTGGAGCAATAAAAACTTTTAAGAAACTGCTTGGGGAAGGTATATAATTGTAAATCTTAGAAGTAATTTGACAAACTTTAGTAAAATTGGCAATGTACATGCCCTATGACTCAATTTAACTTAGATTTCTTTAAAATTGTCTAGACTCTATAACAAAAATAAAGGCAAAATAATAGTCATAGTAGCAGTTTTTGTATGAACAAAACACCTTGAATTTTCATCAGCAGTGATAAAAGAGTTACAAAATAAACTTTAGTAAATCTTGGATACATGTAATAATAGAAAAATTTAGTAGAAAAAGAGTGATGATACAAAATACAAAAATATTTATATAAATATTGATATAGACAAGTTATAGATTTAGACACATATATGGAGAGCTACAAACCAGCTGTTAAATGATTATCTTGGATAGTGAGCATAATAGTTTTTACAGCTCATGTTTGTTATTCTTATTATGAAAATATTTGAATAGACAGCTTTACATTCATTTTGCATCCAAGAAAATTGCTCATTGTTTTCTATAAATAATAAATTACTGAGTTCTTAACTCTGATTCAATCTGAATACTGGGACATAAAACAAATGTAACCTCATATCCCTTTGAAAAGGAAAACTGAGAACAAGCAAAGATAACTTAACTGTTAGCTCCAGATTGTATTTACACCAGGAGGATAAAGACTGTGAACCAACTGAAACAGATGCTTTGTCAAAACTTAGAGGCTAACCATCAAAGCTACCTCTGCTCCTGTTTTCATCATTCCAAAGCTAGCATGCCGTAATAGCCCAATAGTCACACACCTTGCAATACTACTGAAGAATCACTCAGTTTATTAGTATTCTTTCCTCTAATTTCTTCTTTACTGTTTTTTTTCCTAATTCAACAACTTTAATTGATCAACATATTGGTTTGGTGCTTTCTGGGAGGAGTCCACTGACAATGTAGAATATATGTTCTAGATTTTGTTTCTAAAACCAAATAGGTAATTTTAAATATCCCTAGAATTACTGTAACTTCCTCTCCTTTTGGGTTATCTTACAAAATATGTTCTCAGTTGTAGAAGCAATGTTTATTTCAGCAAATTAAAAGTGAGATTGAGTTTTAGAAGAGTTATTCTGTAGTTTTTGTGCAACTGAAATTAGTGGTGATAATACTATTGTTACTATTTTCTCCTTCATGGATGTATTTGCATAGAACATATAAGCTAAAAATTTTATCCATAGTAATAGAAGGTACCGATGTTGGTGGAGAACGGCAAAAAAAAATGCTGAAAAGAACTGTTGTTTGTTTTTAAAGGACATTTTTTCTAGGTCTTCTACTTGAAAAATAATCTTTAAAACATACATATCTGACAATTGAGACTTACCCAATTTATTTATTTTTTATTTATGTACGTTGTGCCTGATTTTTGCTCCTTTTTATTCCCTTTGGTTCGCAACATTTTTTCTGAGGATTTGAGTGAAATACTACATTTGAGGAAAGGAGAAAACACAGCACTGAATGAAAAAAACACTAAATGTTATTCAAATTTTATCACTTAGTAGTGACTACATGAAGCATTGTGATTTTAAAAAAATGAATATTGAGAATTATTTGAAAGGATCTAAGGAGTCGGAGGTGAGCACACCCTCCAATGGCAATCTTTGGGTGTCTTCTCTTCCACCAATTGATAAATAGGTGTTCTCTCCATTTCCTGGAGGCTCACTTCTGTTATACCACCCATGATGCTATGCTATGAATCGAATAATGTCACTATGGACAGACTCTCTATTTTCCTTAATCATTGGCTAACAAAAACTCCATAGAAATCATTTCTTATCAACACTGTCATTTCAAAAATCTTCATGCCTTCATCTGCAACCAAATCTCCTACACTTCCACCCACCGTGGAATCTTTTGTCTAACCCCCTGAAACTCTGAGCCCATGAACTTTTTCAAGGAAGAATCTGTTTAAATCCTAGCCTTTCCCTTAACCACTCAAGTAAATCCTATTATTTACTTAAATTTTATCTGCCTTAAGATAAAAAAATGTGGCCAGCATTTCCTTGCTCCCAAATATCATTCCAAATTGTTTCATCCTTCTTTAAATTTTAATAGTTCCCATTACTCCAAAAAGAATATTACTTTGAGATCCATGGCCCTTCGCTAAACTACCTTCTATCATTTGTCATCGTCATTATGTAGGTATATTACATTACATAAATGTAAGATAGTGGCTTGCCATATATTGATTAAATCTTTGACACATTAAGTTCAAGGTACAAAATCAAGAATTATGTCTCACTTTTTTGTCTGACGACTACTTCTGTGAGGTTAAGCATGAGGAATTTCATCATATTTAATAATGAGAAAACATAGTTTCATGCTTAGCAAAACATGCTTTGAAAATCCCATTGTATTAAACATAATAGGGGAAATTGAGTTTTATCTAGAACTGCACAAGCCTTATATTAGAAGTTCATGACCACAGAACACTGTCTATGCAGCCTGCCTGTGAAATGACACAGAGTACTATAGATTGATTTCTGTCACAGGAATAAATTAGATTGATTTAAAAGATAGATTCATACATGGTGGTCTTGATGAAATTTTCCTCTGCATTGCAGTGAACTATAAAACATTATCATTCTTTGGCCAAACTCTGGAAAACAGGAAGGATTTTAACAGATGGAAATGTAGAAAACATTATTTTGAACAGAGATATACAGGAGAAAATGCAGAGTAAGGGAAAGCATGAGATATATTTATTTTTACAAAGATTATAAATAGTATAGTAAGTGGATTCTATAAATGGAAAGTGGGTTGGATCACATTTTGAAACACTCAGGAGAGTTTTCTTTTCTTAATTGGATCAGGGAATTTTGATCGGAGATGTGTTTTAGGGAGATCAATCTGGAAGTCGAACTCTAAAGGATGAATTAGGGCATAAAAAACAACTGGTAATGGCAAGCCAATTATAAAGCCTTTATAAGAGTCAGTGAAGGTGCATAAAAGTTAATTCAGAAGGGTGACAATGAGAGGGGAAAAAGCAAAGGAAGGGCATAGAAGGAACCAGAAACAACTGATTGGAAAATAAGGGGTTAGAAGGAAAAGTGAAAAAGGTGCAGCTTTGTTTTTAATTGATAAGTGGAAAGTCATTTAACAAAGATTCTCATGTTTAAGTCATAGTTGTGACATTAATTTTATTATTCTGATGCCAGTGTACTCATCTAGGTAAAAATATTCACAAACTGAAAACACAGTTTGAGGGCTGCCTGACCTAAATGCAGGCTCGTGATGACTAACACATGTATATGACAATATTTGGTCAGAGCAAGAGCCCAACAGCCCAGGTCACAAACAAAATCATTTGCACAAGTATGCCATTTCCTAAAATATACCCATTTTTCTCAGCTGTCAACATGAGGCTTTATTTCTCATTTTCCATCCCACAGCGTGCTGGTCGGCAACTGAAAAGATTGTCTGATTTTGAATATTAGCAAAAGTGACTTTTGAACAATAGTCACAGCTTTAAATATAGCCTTGTACCTTTCCTGGGCAACAACTCTACCTAACCTAACGTTACCCTGAGATCTCAGCAGCAGAAGAAACTTCAACCCGGATGCTAATTCCTCTCTCCCCTCACCCTCTCACTTTAAGCCCCATACTGAAACCTTTACAAATAGAAAGTGGGACACTGGACAAGAGATTAAGAATAGCTAAGCCTAAAATATTAATATATTTAAAACTTCTCTCACAGAAGAAATTACTGACACTGAGTCATAGATGACTATTAGCACAGAATTGTGTCCCCTGCCAAAAAAATGTAGGGGTCCTAATCCCCAGAACCTGTGACCGTGATGCTATTTAAAACAGAATCTTTGAAGATGTAATCAAGTTAAGATAAGGTCATACTAGTTTAGGGTAGACCCTACTCCAATCTGCACAGACACACAAGCGAGAAAGCCGTGTGCACTGGCAGCAGACACAGTGATGCATCTACAAGATGAAGAATTGACAAGGTTCACTGGCGACAACCAAAACCGGGACATGGCCAGGAAGGAGTCTTCTCCTAGAGCTTTAAAGAAAGCGTGGTCCTACCAACACCTTGATTATAGACTTCTAGCTCCCAATCAGTGAGAGAATAAATTTCTATTGTTTTAAGACACCCAGTGTGTGTTGCTTTGTTACAGCAACCCTGAGAAACTAATCTAGCCACTGAGTGGGATTTGTAATATTCTAAAACTTCCCACACATTTATGCCATATTTCATAAAATATTTTGTAGTATCACTGTAAAAAAAATTGCAGTTCTTTTGATTTCTCCCATTTCATTATGATGTCCCAGTTAGTGCAACATGTGCTTTCTTTTTTTTCTTTTCTTGAAACTTCAAGTTACATATTTTTGTATACTTTTTTTTTTAATTGGATGTTGTAATTCTAATAACAGTGAATTTCAACTATGGTCAAGAGACAACATCTAAGATATATGATGTAAATAATGTTTGGATGACTGCTATCACAATCACATATTGTGAATGGAATGAAATGGCACTGTTACAGTTAATCTTCTATTCCCTAGACTTTGTAATACAAACATAGCCTATCAATTCTGAAAACCAAATGATAGATGATGCATAGATAGAGAGATAACAAGTTAATTGTCTCTGCAAGACAAAATAAAATTTTCTTTTTGCTGCAGAGGTATATTTTAGAAGTGAGGGCAGAGATTGATATTTTCATATCAAAAATCCTTAATAAAACAAATCAAAAAGATGTTGAGGGGAAACTCAACATATAAAAAATCAATAAGGCAAATAGCTCTATTTTATTTAAGATTGATTTTCTGATAATCAATATATCTATAGTAGTCTAGGAAGTGGATTATTCAACTCCAATATTTAAAAACATAAAGTGAATAGGGTAATTTGCTAATACTAAAGATGAATTAAATAAAGATAATGCATGGTCCTTGCTTTGAAAGGGCTCCTAACAACAGACAATAAACAGTATACATAATAATTAAATATATAGAAAACTTAAGAAGGTTAAACATTCCATGGGGTATATAGAGTAGAATAACTTGAATTTTAATATCTGGGCTGGCACTGAGTTTTAAATAGAGATGGTAAGATAGTTTTCATTGAGAAAATAACAGTTGAAGAGTCTCTATTAGGGACATGGTAAGGTCTAATTGAAGTAAAAGAAGCTGCATTTATTTATTTATTTTTAAGATCTTAAGTGATAAAGGTTTGAGGCCATTCGGAAAATGTGCTAGGCTGTCAAATGTGAGGATATAAATCAGTATTTTTTGTGAAAGCATTGAATCTACCTTAAGAAGTACCATTCAGACTACAAAATTAAAGCATTAGACACAGTTTTCTTAGAAACACAGAAAATGCATCACTTCAAAAGTTATTACATTCTCTTTGTAATCTGAATACAGAATTTAACTTAAAAGTATCAAAATTAGGTAATCAATAGTCTCTGCCACTGAAATATTACCATGCAGAAGATGTAGTCATTCCCTTTGCAAGAAATTTTCTCACTACACTTCTTAATTTCAGCCATTTTCCCATCAAATATCCAGCATTCTAATAAAGTGAACAATGATTTTAATGTTGAATGGGTTTAATAATTAAAAAAAACAATATTAAATATATTGAAAATAACATTTCAGATAAAAATATGTAAAAGTCTTCTGCCATACCAATCATTTTTTAAAAAATCTTTTAGAATTCTTAATTTTTAAGATAAGTCGGTTTTGAGAGACAAATTAAGGCAAGCAATTCATCTTACCAAGTGTACATTTCAGTAGAGTAAGAATTTTGCTGCATATATGAACCATGTAGCCCATAATATGCCTGTAAAGAGTATCTAATAGAAAAAACACAGCAAATGCCTCATGACAAATCAATAACTTATGTGCGTATAACTAATGTACTTAGTAAACAACTTAACAATATAGTCCAGGTGGTTGACTTTGTTTCCTCACCCTTCCTCTCCTTAAAAACTGCTCACATTAATTTATTATATTAAGTAAACCCTTATCTAAGTTATTAATTGTCACATTAAGGGCTTAAACAACAAAAGCAAGTCTCTTTACCATAAATTATTTTCTACCAAGTATTAAACTTATTGTCGATGCATACACATTTATAAATTTTTCTTTATTTTTTATTAAAGTATAATTGCCATACATTACATTAGTTTCAAGTGTAAAACATAGTGGTTGAACATTTATACACCTTTCTACGTGATCACCACGGTAAGTCTGTCACTGTACGAAGTTATTACAATATTATTAACAATATTTTCTGTGCTGCACATTATACCCCTGTGATTTATTTATTTTTGGATAAAGATGATGTGATACACACACATGTAAAATTACTTAGCAATAAAAATTAAGCATATGTATTTTTATGGAATGTAAAGCCTACATTTCGTCTTTGAGAATCATGTGGCTATTTAATTTCACAGGTTTGAATAACCAGAGGACATACAATTGTATCTCTAGTTGAATGTTTTCTTACTTTTTCTTTCTTTCTTTCTCTCTCTTCTCTCTCTCTCTCTCTCTCCCTCTCTCTCTCTCTCTCTCAGTATGTGTGTTTAGGTGTGTATCTTGTATTGCTAAAGTTAAGGCACTGGATATATTTACATAATTTACTTCTGTATATCTCATAAAACAAATTTAACAACACAGTAAATTAAATGATCAAAAAGTAGGTTAAATAATGCCAATTTCTGTACTGAAGAAAATAAAATATAACATGATCAAGATAAGGGAGAACAAATGATCAATGTAATTTTGAAAATTCAGCCTGTTAAAAAAATAATTTATATTAGTAAGGTAAGAGATATCCAGAGAATGGACAGTAATATTTTGAGAATAACATTTAAAATTGAATCATATTGTATAGAAGTAAAATATGCAATTTTTTTGATAAAAGTATATTTCACAAACAAGCATGTCATGTTCTTTCTATATTAGTTTTCTTCTCCCCAAATAAAAATATTTATTATAACAAAGAATACCATAGTATAGTGAGGTGTGGTTTGTCAGTTAGATCCCAATTTTATTAATCTGCTCTAAATAATAATGATCTTAATGAGTTATGCTGAATTTTGTTCAGAACATCAAATATTTGTCTTTCCCAGAAAATGTATTATGGAATATATTACGATATCAGGATTTCATGAATCACATGAAACTTTTTTTCCAGCTAATTCATGATATGAAATTTGTTCTGTTGAGTCTCTTTTCATTTTTATTATGTTCTTATGAGAGGAAATAAAAATAGTGATACTATTTTAAAAGACTATTAAATCAGTGGTACAATCAGATTACTAAATTGGGTTCCAAGATCAGACAGAAATATATTGAAAGCTGCCTTTATCACTTATTAGCTATGTTACTTTGAGTTTCAGTTTCCTTATCTCTAAAGTGTATAATAATACATTCAATTCATAAGGATGTCTTGAAGATTTAATGAAATAATGAAAGTTTTATCTCAGTAACTAGTTTGCAAGGCTAAAAAATTAATAAATTATATGTTTTCATTTGTATTATAAATGATAAGGATTATTTAAACATTATCTTCCCAATTATTCTTTTCTCTTATTTAGAGATCAATGTGCTTTATTAGAATATATCATTGTTAATTGAAAGATAATATTCCTTTTCTTACTGTGTGATAGCCTAATTGTAGTTTTTAAAATGCCATTCAAAAGTAGGGATGAAAGTTATAGAAAGTTTCTATAGCCTGTGTCACTGTGTTCTTACCTTAGCCAAGGAGGAAAATCTAAGGCTCTTTGTACACAATAAGAAACATGTGCTTTCATTTCTCCCAGATAGTGTGAGGAGAGATGGAGATAGGAGAAGTGTAAAGAAAACGACTCCTTAGTGACACAGTACTTTCACAGAGCCACATTTGCCACCAATCTCTAATTTAAGGTCAATTTTTAATCGCCAAATTTAAAAGTTTCAGTCTTTCTCTTTTCTCTTGCTCACTTTCTCCATGCTTTGTATGAGAACCTTGCAACTGGCATTTCAGACACAGGGCTTTTTTGCCATGAATAGTGTTCTTTGTGTATTCATGCCAGAGCCTCATGTATTTACGACTATTTTTCTTTCCTCAGTCTCTGACCAAGAAGAGAACAAGGCCCTGATGAATGCCAAGTAACTCAGAGATATGAATACCAAGCTGGTTTGAGTGACACAAGAGAGGTGAATTATTGAACATAAATGGATCATGTCAGCAAAGAATTGTGACTGGAATATGTAAGAGCTTGTAGTTTTTTCTCTTTAAGTAATCAGAATTGGGAACAATACTGATACAATGATTATAGTACACTTTTAAAGCAGAATAATAATTACTAACCAAATTAAAAAAAATCAACATGTTACTAGTATATTCTGAAGAATCATAATGTGGCTGTCAGATGAAATATATAGCCTGTCGATCTCTAATTTTATATAAATACTTAAATATATAAAAATCGAAGTATCACTCACAAGATATTTAGTCCCATGAGTAGATAAGACATTACTGACACAATCAAATGAAATGTAGGTTTATGTACAAGAAATGGCTATACTATTCTAGTTCAAATTCCTATAAAATAAGAAAATAATTCCTCTTCTTGTAAAAATGCATTATAAATGTTTATTTAAAATACATCCTTATTCAACTAATCCTTAAGAATTATATCAGTATATTCTCATTTATTCATTTGACAAAGAGCACATATAATTTGCTGGTAAATATGGGGTTTTTTTTAAAGCTCTGTTAGTGATTATCTCATTTTAGAAGATGAAGCAGTAAGTATTGTTAACCTATTTCTGGAGAATTTTCTACATAAATTATGTCTCTTCACCTAAGAAAAAAATTGGTGAGAGAAAAAGTATTTAAATAGTAATTTTTGTGACTAGAGGTGCTGGGTGCACCGGTCAAGAATTCTCTGTACTTTTTAAATTTATTAGTTTCTACTAACATAGTTGCCCCAAAAAGGAAAAGCGATTGAACTGATAATAATTTGTGTCATTCCTGTAAGTGATTCCTTGAAAGAAAAAAACAGTGAGTTGCCAGCTCCTTTTTCTGAAGTTAGAGCCTTCGGAGAATAAGATTACTCTGGATTGTACACAGTCCTCATGGAAAAGAGTCTGGAGGAGGCAGATGATAAGCATTCTGAGACATCATCACAAAACAGTGCTGTGATGGTTATCTTATATTTACCCTGTTTAGAAAATACCTGAAACTTATTCTCTGACTACACTGCTGAATTGGAGGTGAGGTCTTCAGTGGCTTAATATAGATAACAAATATTTAGGGAGCTATTAATTACCAGAAACTGACCTGACTGTGTGAGGGAAAGTCCAAGAGAGAAGATCAAGAGAATTGACATAAACGATTTATATCTTTTTTCTTTGTTGATTATGTTATTTAAGTAGTTCTATTACAACTCACCTTCACCCCCATCCCTAAATGTACTTAAGTGTATGCTGCTCTTATTCAGTTTGATTTAAATAATGTATTGTTCTAGTTAACTTCAAAGTTATTCTGCAATGTCAAACTCTGCATAAAAGACATGTACATAATGGTGTTAGAGTAGACATGGTACGTTCTTAAAACCATGGGGAGATTGATTTTAATTGAGTCAATTTTTGGTGGGGCTCAGTTGGAGAATTAGATGGTTAAAAAGATATATGCATAATCGTGATATTATATGAAATTGCTTTTATTATTTAATTCACTAGTATAAGATGCAAGGGCCAACACAAACCTTGCATTTCAAAGTAGCTCAGTCCAACACAATTTTTTTGCACTGAGGGCAATATTACATACTCTGTGCTGTCCAGTACTATAGTCACTAGTCATATTAAACTTTTGAGCTGTTAATACATGACTTGTGTATTTGATAACTGAATTTTCAATTTTAATTAATTTCAATTGACTTAAAATTTAAATATACATATGGCTTTTAGCTATAGTACATAGATATTCATTTTGATAACATAAGTACATATTTACTATTATATATAATTACATCTAATTATTTATTTTTATATATCTACATATAAATATTAGGTCAAAAAAGTTTGCAAATAGTAGGAGGCATTTGAATACATGTCTTAACATTAACATTTTACAAAACCATACCACAATTTTTGAAATAAAACTATTAATATCTGTATCAATATTAATTAATTTCATCTTTATTAAAATTTCTTCAAGTTTTTTCATTAATGTTCTTTTATTTCTGTCCTAGGATCCACTGTAGGCCCCCATATTGCATTATTTTTATCTCTCTTTAGTATCTTCCAGTCTGTGCCAGTCGTCAGTTGTTCCTTGTTCTTCATGACCTTGACATTTAAAGGACACTATTTTGATATTTATTTTGTAGAATGATCTTCAATTAGGTTTACATAATATTTTCTCATAATTAGACTGATTGAGGTGATGTGTTTTTGGCAAGAACACCAGAGAAATAATGTTCCTTCTCAGAGAGATACATAATGTTGGAATTTCTTATTATTGGTGGCATTCACCTTGATCAGCCAGTTAAGATAACTTTTATGTGACTTCTTTACACGAAAGGTATTTTTCTGATGGTTATTAATGAAAATCTTGGGGTGGGGGAAGATAATTTGAGAATATGCTAATATCCTCTTTTTCCTCAAACTTTTGCCCAATAATTTTTCCATCCAATTATTTTAATCAGAATAAATTTGTACTTATTTCATTCTATGGATTGTAACTTGATATTATCATTTTTTTTACTCTATTTTAATATTTATTTTATTTTGTTACTTTAATTGTTCCATTTTTGGCCTTTGGGAGTTATGTATACACAACAAATGATCAGTTAATAAGTTGTGTAGTCGTGTGATTGAATACTATCTATAAGCTCAAGTTTTAATTTTAATAACATTGAACCTTTTAATAACTATATCGAACATGTACAAATTGACATTTTTGAAATTCCCTAAAATATTTAAATAAATTTTGAGATTTAAAATATACAGTGAGATTTTGATGATATCTTTAAAAAATCTCATTGTTTTACATACGTGGAAAATTCATCTCAGAATGAAAAAGTAAATGGAGAGATTACACAACTGCAGAATTATAAATATAAATAAGGCTGTCAGTGTTTATTGGTTTCTATAATACCTCCTCTTTCTTTTATTCACTTCTTCCTTCTCTTTTTTCTAGCCTTTTATCTTTCTAGTCTCTAATTATACATATACACATATAAATAATGCATAGATATCTGCTTAATGTCTAACGTTTCTTTCAAAATTTTATTTTAGCCAGCCTTAAACTAGACACTCTAATATTCTTTGAATACTTTTGTCCTTGATACATCACTAACCTAAATGGTATATTATTTTCTTTTTAGTATTAACTCATAATTATTGCTCTTTTTGTTTAGCTTGCAGACAACTTTAATGCCTAAATAATTTTTTGTTACACTGAAAAAGAATTTCTAGTATAGCAGTCTAGCAAAAAATAAAATAAATAAAATAAACTCCTTTATGGAGTTATTACTTGTGAATAATAAAATCAAAATTGGGATAGCCATGGTAAATGGACTAGAATTAGATACAAATACAAGTAAACATGTAATCTGGGTAAACATGTAATCTGGGTAAATTGTATTTGTTAATTTGGAAGCAACAGTAACTTTTATAACAAGATATCATTTAACACATATATAATACTAAAATCATCAATAATAACCATTAATTCCATATTATATTAACCAAAATGTAATAAAAGAAAAGGACAAAAACACGTGAAAGTGATTTCACATATAAACTGCTTAAAAACTATCGTCTCATCTTTTCTTTTGAAAATTGATGCAAATAAGTTAAATAGTGATATGAATATTTGAAAGCTATTTAATGATGCAACTTAAATAAGCAGGTACACCTATCAAAAAATACTGACTATAAGAACATAGATTATTGCAATATCTCTTTCTTGCCTGGATTAGTATAATGTTTAAAGAGATCACACTTAGGTGTCAGGAGCCTTTATGATGCTCTTTCATCTCTAAAGCTTTAAAGCTGAAAGGATTTGGAAGTCGTCGTCAGCAATTGCAGAAAGCTGCCATCTTATTTGATATCCCTTTGATATTTGGCCTCTTTTTAGCTCTATAAATCCAGTAGTTTTTGAGGTCATGCATTAATATTCAGTGGACAACACTATTGTCTTCAAAACCAGATGAAAACATTTAAAAATATTTTTATGTTGAATACTTTCTTTGGTCCCAAATTATCAAAAATCCAACATAATTTACACGAATTTGTCTTGTCTTCCTTGACCTTGTAATCTGTGTGGAAGCAGCATAACAGTTTTTCATCTCAGTTCCAGTTTTGTCTTAATTCCAGGCAAAGAGATTGAAGTTCATTAATTTTCACCAGGTAAGTGATGTAAAATGAATAAAACAAAACAACAACCATGTAGTAATAAAATACCAAAAGTTTAGCATATTTTCTCCCTTCATTTTATTTTTCTAATGCAATTAGTATTGATAAAAGTTGTTTTATAAATCGAAAGTCAAAATGAAATATTTTAAATTGACCTATCGTAATCATTACTAAAAGATCACTTCTTTTGATAAATTAATTAAAAAGTGAAGTGGAAAATAAAAGTAAATAATTTAAAAGTTTTTCAGAAGAGCATTCTTGATTAATTTTATTGTTTCAAAGATCTGTCTTTTCTAAGATAGAATCAAACTTATTTTAGGATTTTTAATTAAAACAAGTCTTACCAGAGCTAGCTTTACTAAGCATTAAAACTTAAAATTTTAAAAGATAAGATAGTGGAATTTACTTATTTACTCAATCAATTTGAATGTCAAGAAAAATGACAACATTCTACACGTTACACAACAAAGAGACCACTGGTCACAGGTATTATTTACATAAAATGCATATCTTAATCTTCTGCTATGCTCTATGCACCGCCAATCTACTTTTTGTTGTCTGATAATCTTTATACATCCTGTCCACATAAATTTGTTAATCTTTAATCAATTCCACCATCCTCATTATCAGACAGATAATAAAAATCTTTTTTTTAAATTTTTATTTTATATTAATTTTAGGTATACAGTACACTGGTTAGACATGGAAATGATCCTCCCGATTACTCTGGCACCCATCTGGCTCTACACATAGCCATTACAATACAATTGATTATATTCCATATGAAAAATATAAGTTAACTGCACAATTAAAAATATTTGCCTTGTACAAAATGCATACAAAAGTATATATGTATTATATATCTATGCTACGAAGCATAATAATAAAATGAAACCACCAGCCATGAAACCACTGCCCAGCTTAAGAATTATATTATCAAAACAATGGGATTTAATTTTGTGTCATACTTCAAGTATTTTGCCTGACTCACTCAAAAGGCAATCACAATATTGAATCTTGTGTTTGTCATTACCTTCCTTTTATCACATGTGTATACATCTCCACACAATATAATGTTCAGCTCAGATTGTTTTTAAACTTTGTATAAACACTTTCACATTTATACAAATCGTTTTTTCATGCAACATTAAATATAATAGATGTGTCTACATTATAGTGTTTCATTATACAGTCAGTAGTCCTTATCTGCAGTTTTGCTTTCCACAATTTCCCTTAGTCACGGTCAATGGTGGTCCAAAAATATTACATAAAATATTTCAGAAGTAAACAATTCATAAGTTTTAAGTTGTGCTCCACTGTGAATAACTTGATGAAATCTGGTTTCTTTCCACTCCATCTTGCCCAGGTCTTGAATTATTCTTTTGTCTCTCATATCCATGCTATCCAACCATTAGTCCCTTAGTAGCCATCTAGGTTATCAGATTTATACTGTGCTGGCTGAAAAATTACTGCTTGGCTATTGCCCATGGGGACATAGGCTATTGTCCATGGGAACATAACGCTCTAACAATAAGCTTTTGCTTTCGTATCGCCCATTTGTACAACCAACCTGTGGGTTGACAGTTAGTAAAAAGAAGAAATAGACTTGTGTATTCAAACAGGATGAAGAATGGGGTTTAGGGCTTAAAAACCTTGTACCTCTACATTTTGGGGCTGCTTGATTTAGGGTCTGCATATCCCTGGCAGACCCAGCTGGCTGAATAAAGGTGTGTTTCCTATAACTCACTGGTTCCTCGTGGTCCATGTGTCTATCAGGGCTGGCGGCTACAACATTTGGAGGCCCCAGTGAGATCTCAGGGAGTGGCCCTGGAATCTGAGACCGGACTGGCCTCCAAAATGGCTGCTGTCCCTGTTACAGACTCAAAGGGGTGGCCATCCTGAGACGTTGAATGCTGTGACAGGGTCAATGCAATCGTCAAGGACATAACCTTTGGGACACACTCTTTGTTCCTGATCCTGCTGGGAATTTCTTAGGCCTCGACGTCTGGATAAAAAGGTATCTTTCTGTTTCTGTTGACTGGTCATTGGGGGTCTGCGGAGAGACTGGACGCAGTTATATCTCCTGGACCATGGCCAGGTGGCGGGACGCCGCCTCCTGTGCGCTGTTATCGGGTTCTGTCTATTGTCTTGGGTCTTGTCTAGGTTGTAGGTGGCGGACCTCTCCGGGTCCACCTACGTCCCAGTAATTGTTCTTGTCTGAGTGTCTGTCTTGTGTTTTCTGTGCAAGCGATGCAGGGAGGCCCGGGTTCACAGAAGACACCCTTGTGGTGTCTCCTGTGACATTTCAAAGAAGGATTTGTAGAGGAAGCTGACTATGGCATAACATTTTCTCCAGGCAGACTAAGGACATTGTGTGAATTGAGTTGCCATCTTTTGGTGTAAACTAGCCTCTAGAGGGTTCCTTTGACAGGGGGTTAGTGAAGAATGTTTGGAAGATTGTCACAGGAGACCCGAGATATCCCAATCAATTTCCCTACACCGATCAATGGTTAAACCTTGTTCAGAAGCCCCCTCCTTGGCTCCACCAGAGTGCTTTTTCTAGGGGCGCAAGTCTTAGTTGTGGGCACCCCAAACCATACAGCAACTGAATCTGTAAGATAGCCCAGTCCCTCAGTCCTCCAATCTCCACCAGAGGGCAGTGACTTTCCCCCACCCTATAATCCAGGACAATAGAGGTCAAATAGCACCGCCTCACCTCCTCAGACGGCCAGCAGGTAACCCCTATGGGCCTCCCGCTCCAACTCTAGGTGGGGCACCAGCCGATACCACCACCCTGGCCATCCTCCCCTTGTGAGAAGCACCACTCCAGGGGCATCACACAGACAGGTCCTTTATGGTTTACATGTCTTTACATGTCTGTACAACTGGAAGACACAGAATCCGCCTTTCCCTGAGAAACCCCAGGCATTAATGGGACTTTTAGAGAGTGTCTTTCAGACTCACTGCCCCACTTAGGACGATTGTCAACAGATTTTAGTTACCTTCTTCACCATGGAAGAATGTGGACGCATTTGGGTGGAAGCACAAAAGATAGCTGAGGGAGGGAGGAGAGTTGAGGAAGCCGGCGAACAGATTGAGGAGGAATTTCCTTCCACCGGCCCAGACTGGGGACACAATTCTCAGGCAGGGAGAATGGCCTTAGATCGGTGCCACCAGGTTCTAATTGGGGGAATTAGGATGACTGCTTGTCAGCCACCTAACCTTTCTAAGGTAACTAAAGTTATACAGGGACCTCAGGAATCTCCTGGGAGCGTTTCTTGAATGACTACAGGAGTCATACCGTGTATACATCCCCATTGAGCCTAAGGCCTCTGAGAACCAGTGGGCAATTAATGTGGCCTTTACTACTCAGGCAGCCCCTGATACCCTGTGTAAATTACAGAAAAAGTAGAAGGTTTTGCAGGGATGGACCTGTCCTAACTTGTCGAGATAGCCCAGAAGGTGTTCAACAATAGGGAGGCACTGGATGACCCCAAACGTATGGTTAAAATAATGGTAGCTGCCATGCAGGAGGAGAGACCAGGGAAGACTAGGGCATGACAAGGGAGGTTAGAAAAAGGCACACATAAGGGTCGCACACCTCTAGGGAAAAATCAATGTGACTACTGAAAGAAAGAAGGCCATTGGAAGAATGAATGTCCTGAGAAAAATGCGAAAGACCAAAGAAACCGCAAGACTAAAAATCTCATCACTGAGGACTGATGGGGACGGGACTCCTACACACTGAACCCCCAGGAGCCCAGGGTAGCCTTAAAAATTGGGAGCAAAACTGTTAACTTCCTGGTGGACACAGGGGCTACCCACTCAATGTTACTCGACCCAGGAGGAACAATCTTCAAACAAAAGACCGCCATCCAAGGGGCCACGGGCAAAACACGAGAATACTCATGGACCACTAAAGCGCTGTAGATCTGGGGTGAGGGATAGTGACCCATTCTTTCCTCGTAATTCCAGAATGTCCAGCCCCACTTCTTGGTAGAAACCCACTCCAAAAGCTAAGGGCTACTATCACATTTGAAGATAGATAGTATACCTCAGATGTCCATGTCTGCTCTGTCAACTATCTTAGTTACCTGTCCTCTATCTGAAGAGTACCTCTTCTACAAGAAGGAAGAAAATGTAGACCCATCCATGGGACCCTTACTAAACAGACTCCTGATAGAATATCCAGAGGTATGGGCTGAAAGTAATGCCTCAGAGTTGGCTAGGCACCAAGCCCTGGTAGTGATGAGCTTAACTGTTACCGCAACCCCTGTCCGGGTTAAGCAATAGACGATTGCCCAAGATGCCAAAATCGGTATAAGGAAGCATATCCAGTGGCTGTGAAAAGCGGGGATTCTCATGCCATGCCAATTGCCACGTAACACTCCCTTGCTCCCAGTCCTCAGGATTACCGGCTAATACAAGACTTAAGAGAAGTTGACAAGAGGGTTGAAACCATCTGTCCACTGTACCCAACCCGTACACTCTCTTAAGCTTGCTGCCTCCTGAGACAAGGGAGCCACTAGGAACCAACAGGGGTGGTGGATGACCCCAGATGGAAAAATCTGGCTCTCATGGGCCCTTGAAAGAACTCTCCTCCACCAACTACACCAGACCACACACCTAGGGTGAATTCAAATGCTCCAAGCTTTAAACAGACCCCTACTTTCACTTGTTAGAAGGGAGAAGAATCACAGAGGAAATTGCTTCACAATGCCTGGCTTGTGCCCAAGTTAATACAAAGAAGGGGAAGATAGAGGAACCTAGGCATAGGGAAAAAAGGACTTATCTGGGGGATCACTGGGAAGTAGATTCCACTGAGGTAACCCCGACTGTCTGGGGCTATAAATATTTACTTGTTTTTATAGACACCTTTTCAGGATGGGTAGAGGTCTTCCCCACCAGGAAAGAGACTGCCTTATTAGTTACTAAAAAACTACTACAAAGAATTCTCCCTCAGTTTGGTCTCCCTGGAACTTTAGGGTTGAATAATGGGACAGCCTTCATAGCAAAGGTATCACAACAATCGGCTAGCTACCTAAATTTGCAATGGAAACTCCACTGCGCCTACTGGTCCCAAAGTTTGGGACAAGTAGAGTGAATGAATCGGACCCTAAAAGAGACTTGTTAAGTTAAGATTAGAAACTGGTGGGACCTGGTATACTCTATATGTTAATGGATTCACCCCATTTAAAATTTTTTTTGGAAAACTCCACCTTTAGTACCAAGAATAGACGATGAGAAAAAGGCAGAACTATGTAACCTTGTCTTACTTAAGTCTTTACAGGCCCTTCAAAGTGTACAGAAGATTTGGTCCTGGGTTCATGATGCCCACTCAGTCTCGGGGGATGGACTTCCCCATCATTTTCAGCCTAGGGACTCCGTGTGGATCTGGAAGTTCGCTTCCAAAGGACTAGAACCCAAATGGAAAGGACCCTTCACTGTCTACTTGATGACTCCCACTGCAGTTAAAGTTGATGGCATCCCATCATGATTCATCATTCCCATGTGAAGGCAGCACAAGAGTGGACAGCTCAGGAAGACGGGCCCTTAAGACTAAGACTCAAGCGTACGTAAGTCTACCCTCTGTTTCTTCCTTTTTTCCTCTTTAGCCCAGGAATACAGAAACATACACCAGCTAGAGTATGGGAGCTTATAGTAACCGAGACCAGTGAAATTATTGCCCAGAACATCACCAGCCACGGTACTCCAGAGATCTGAGTAGACTTGTGCCAGCTTGCCAGAGATCCCCTCGCCATTGCAACGGCTAGACACTACCTTGGATTGGGATCTTTCCTAGGTGGAGGAGCATACTTAGGCTACAAGGGGGGCCCAGCTGTGGCATATTATTGCTGAGAAAAGCCTCTTAGGGATAGGAGTCTATATTTGTCCTCAAGGACATTACCCAGGGATATCTGGCCGCATGGGTAATATGGGACTTGGATGTGAGGGCCAAGGCCAATTTTCTTGTGCTAACTGGGGTTATGAGACTATCTCCACTATAGATAATTATAAAAAGAATAATGACATATTAGATAATAAGAGGACCAAGCCCCTCCACATGCTCTCTTGGGTCTTGCAATCCTATCATAATCACCATCAAAACTGGTAGCCCTGGGGGACAACACTATTGGCTCACAGGACAGACATGGGGTATCGATTATATAAAACTGGGTATGATTCAGGATTATATTTTACTATACAGGTTAAGGACCCTCCCAGGAAGACTAACCCTATAGAAACCAACAAACCACTTATAGTTCCGGGACTACCCCAAAGTCTTACACCTAAGAAAACTTTTGTTTCTGGAGCAACTCAAACTCCAGCTCTAGCTCCTCCAGATAGTAGCCTAACAACTATTAAACCCCAGGCATTCGACCAGCTACAACCAGAACCAGAAGGAGCATTAATAACTATGTTAATGACAATACATAAGGTCTTAAATAAGACCACCCCAGACATAGGACAAGATTGCTGGTTGTGCCTAAACCCAAAACCCCCTTAATATGTCAGGGTAGGAACTCCTCTAAACTTAACTGAGCTCAGAAGCCCACGAGGCTGTAAATGGGAAACTCCTCGACTCACCTTAGGAGACATACAAGAAAAAGGAACCTGCCTAATGTCAAAGAACCATTCCAAGCTGTTGGCACAGTCACCTTACTTCAATAACTGTAATCGTACTATCAAAGTAGCTACCTCAGGGGGTAAATACTATAAGGCTCCAAAAAATACTGGTTAGCATGTGATAGTGGACTCACTGTGCTGCATTCGATCTTTTCAACTCAGGTGAGACTAATATTTGTATCCTGGTCTTCGTACTCCCCCAAGTGTCCCTTTACAATGAGCCGCAAGGCAGACTCCGCTTCTTCCACCAGGACAGGCTACAGAAACGGGCCATACCAGTCTTAATACCCCTTCTTGTAGGACTCGGAATAGCAGGCTCTGCAGCTGCAGGTACTACTGCTCTCATCAAGGGAGAATATGAATTACGTGAAATTGGGATACAGATAGATAAGGATATCAAGACCTTAAAAGACATTATTAGTAAGCTAGAACTTCAAGTCGATTCACTAGCAGAAGAGTCCTCCAAAATAGAAGAGGTTTAGATTTATTATTCTTAGAACAAGATGGATTATGTATGGCTCTAGGTGAAACCTGTTGCTTCTATGCCAATGACTCTGGAATAATTAGAGAAAGCTTACTACTAGTACAGAGAAATTTAGACGCCAGGGAAAAACATAGACTAGAATCAAATAACTGATTTCATAGGATGTTCAATTGGTCACCATGCCTGACAACCCTTCCATCTGCTGTAGCTGGACCTTTAATCCTCCTCCTCTTGTTAACTTTTGGCCATGTTTCCTCAACTTCTTGTTTGCATATATAAGGAAGAGAATTAATTCTATTAAATTTTAAATATTACAAAATAGAGGATATGAGCAAATTCTGCATGAAGAATCAAGGATTTGATTTTCCTCTAAAGCCAGTGGGGAATGTGCTGGCTGGAAAATTACTGCTTGACTATCACCCATGGGAACATAGGCTATCACTCACGGGAACATAACATTCTAACAATAAGCTTTCTGCTTTTGTACTCCCCGCTTGCATAACCACCTGTGGGTTGGCAATTAGTAAAAAGAAGAAAAATAGACTTGTGTGTTCAAACAGGATGAAGAATGGGGTTTAGGGCTTAAAAACCCTGTACCTCTACATTTTGGGGCTGTTTGATTTGGGGGTCTGTTACCCTGGCAGACCCAGCAGACTGAATAAAGAGTGTGTTTCCTATAACTCACTGATTTCTGGTGGTCCATGTTTATCAGGGGCTGGCGACTACACCACTACCCATGTATAGCCATGCTTTTGTTTAACTAATCTTTATTTTACTTAATAATGGCCATAAAATGCAAGAGTAGTGATGATGGCAATTTGGATATACCCAAGAGAAGTCATAAAGTGGCTCCTTTAAGTGAAAAGGCGAGAATAGTACAATAAGATATTTTGAGAGAAAGACCACATTCACATACTTTTATTACAGCACAATTATAATTGTCCTGTTTTATTATTGGTTATTGTTAATCTCTTACTGTGCCTAATTTATTAATTAAACAATCATTGGTGTGTAGATATAGAAAAAACAGTGTCCATAAGGTTCAGTACTGTCCACAGTTTCAGACGTCCACTAGGGATCTTGGAACATACTCCCATGGATAAGAGAGAAAATCCTCCAGTCGATTCTTCTACATCCTCTCATGGTGTGACCACTAATACTATATAGTGACTTTTTTCCCCACTAGAACTTCTTTAGACTACTTTAGAATAATAAATAAAATTTTAAAAAATTTGACTGGTTACTTTCACTATAGGTGAGTGAACGTTTATTATTTTAACTTACATAGGCATTGCTTATGTTTCTCTAACAGGTGAGAAAATAGTGAATTACTTCTCATCTCTTCCAGATTCTGCCTGTGTAGAGTTACAGTGGAAAGTCTTCAATTAGGTTTTTTTTAATTACTTTTTAATGCAAAGAATTTATAACTATTTGAAAAAGTATTAGTTAAATATAACTAATACAAGAATGTCTTCTGACATTCTTGAAACAGAAATGTCTTCCAGAAATTTAAATTGTATTTTAGTTCCACATTATTAATTCATTTTAAAAAACAAATAATACAAATACTTGTAAACACCAGATTAAAATATTTAAGTTTAAGCTTTTTACTCATACTGTTATTTCTTAAGAAGAAAAGAAGGGTAGCTTGGAAAACATTATATAAACAAAAAATTGAAATGTTTTTTACTATTTTTAAAATTAATATTTACAAACATAGCAAGAATTTTATATTTATAAATAACTAGAAAAAAGTTCATTTGATTTGTGACTCCTAGGTTTTTTATATATAAACTCTCTCCATATTTCAAGGGAAACATGCTACTGCAAAGCCTGACTAATTCTATAAAATATTGCAGATGACAAGATACAATTACTTGATTATCAACATCAACATTTTAATGACTTCTGATTGGGCAAGTGCAAACAAAGATTTAATATTGATATGAAAAGGGGTTGGCTATTTTATATAATTATCAGGGCACAGTATTTGAGCAACATTCTTTAATAAGAGGTCAGTGAAATGTCGCTTCCTAGAAAACAAAACTGATAGAAAACCATCTAAACTATTGTTTTAATTCCAATAGAAAGTGATTTTCATTGTAATTTTATGTAGGTATCGCCACTTAATCTGTTAATTACTTAAGGAGTTTAAAAGATATGTAAAAATTCTCTGATATTTCTCTGATATGTAAAAATTTATCTGATTTTTTTATATTAAATAAAATAAATAATTATTTGCTATTTTTTTTTCTTGAAGCAGAATGCTTATATTTTCTGGGATTTTTATTCTGATACATTTTAATCTTTTCCTTTTAATATTTAATATTAAATATTTAATAATATTTAATATTTTAATATGAAAATATATTAATAAAATGGAACTGATTTAAGTTACTAAAATTTAACTGTCATTTACTTATTAAATACAAGGTCACCATATTATTGTGTCCTCTTAGTTTATGACATATTCCATCAACATTTCTGGTGAAGATTGATCTCTATCCCCTTCCTGCCATCTAGATTGTCAGATATATAGTTTTATTAGGATTGACCTGTCAGCCATGAGATGTTGTCAGCTATTCACCTGGAAATAAAAATAGTTATATTTTTCAGAGCTCGAATATGTGTTCGGCAAATTATATATGTATTTACATTATAAAAGATCTCTAAATGGCGATTCATTTTAGTTCAAGGCCAAGACCCTTAAGTTTAAATATTTATAATACATCATATTTGGCAGGTGAGTAGATATGTGGCAAAATGTAAAAAGATTTCCTCTAGAATATAAGATCTTATACATAGCTGTAAATAACTAACTCATCCTATGTGATAAAAGTTCCATTGTGAGAATAATTATTACCGTCAGTTAGAATATATTTTTCTTTCTTTTTTTTTTCTGTTAGAAGTTGTTTAGCTCTTGTAGAAACCATTGTTTGTATTTGATAAAAAAAAAAATCCAGTTTATAAATGCATTGCTTCACTGCTAAGGTACTTAGTTCATATATATTGTTACCACATGCAAATAGTCATGCTAGACATTGTGGACAAACTAATTAAAGTGATAAATAAAGCAGAATCCCAGTTTATGGAGCTCATAACTTAATATGTATCTCCCAATGCTTCTTAAATCTATTTTGTAAGAACTGGTTTTTAAACATCTGTCACACGTAACGACCAGCACCAAATAAAGGTATGCTGGTGTTTTTAAAGGCTAAAACTGAAGCCTACTACCTTGTCCTGCAACCTACTAAATTTCCTAATTCCTTTTTGATATCTTTAGCACCTAATTCCTTTCTATAGCCAACTATGCACAAAACTGCACATATTTGACCTGTGCCTAGTGCAGCTCTTCCTTTGCTTTTATTTTTACTGGGCAGCCAGATGGTTTCAGGTCCTCACTTGTTCACAATGCCCAAGAAAGCATCATCCTTGGTCCTTACCTCAATCCTACCTTCTTTTTGGCAGGGATCATTCTATCTGAGCAAAAGAGAATAGGACACTTACAATCCATTTTTTAAAATCATTTTTCCCTAATGATTTATATTAGTTTTCATGAACCCTACAAGAAATATAAAATACTTTGTATTTATAGGGATATGTTACTAAAGGTTTTTTTTTTTCAAATTCACCAATTCAATTTTTCTTCTTGATTTTACACTTTAATATACTTTATTTAAGGCACATAAAAAGAATCTCTGACAGAACTATGTAATTGTGTCCATATGGTGGGTAAGAGTCCTTTTTCAGAGTGGATCTGGAAGACTACAGAGTTAGAATATCATTGATGAAGGTCAGGTTATTCTTGCAGGCATTTAAAACAAAGCAAATGGCTGAGCAACCAGTGCTCGTTTTGCACTTACTGTCTAAAAGAATTATGTCTTTTTGAAGAAACGTGAGGTGAAACAGTCATAATGTGGCCTCAACCTATTTTTCCAGCTTCTTATTTTGCCACATTTTTACCATCATCTATCCATCTTACATATACACTTGCATTTTTGCATATCAGGTTATTAATATTTCCCCAAAGGCATTATGAAGTTTCACACCTCATTATATATAAATGTTTTTTGCCAATTAACCAGGAGGCTTTCTTATTCTTTTCAGCTCAAGGACTTTCTATTTAGGCTTAGACTTAGCTCAGAAAGTATTTTTTTTCTATACAGCTTTGTTGTTACAATTTCCACCTTAATATATATATATAAATGTCCAATCAATATGCTGTACATCTGGAACTAATATAGTATTGTATGTAAACTACACTTTTTAAAAATTAATTAAAAAATGATCACCTTTCCTTTCCAAATTATTCTCTTCCATGACTGCATTATGAATTTAATGTATGCAAATTTATTATATATAATATATATGACATATACTTTTATAAAATATACATATTTTTAAACATTTATTCCAAGAATATAGACAGCAGAATTGATTTCTCTCTGGCTGGGAATAGTTATGTTGAGTAGCAAGCCACAGTGGAGACTGCAACGGATTGCAAATGTAACAGTGTGATGTACCCAAGTGGACAACAATATTTGAAAGACTGAACATTCACTAGGCATTGTTATGACTGACAGCCTTGAAAATAATAGTATTGGTATTACTGATTTAAACTTTAATACATGCTAAGACTTCATCACTATCTGGCTCCCACAAAAATGTTAAATCAAGTCCTTGGTCACTAGATAATTCTTCAGGTACTCCTGTGCATCCATGCAGATCAGTTAAATGTGTAAAGGTGGTACATGCTGTAAGAAATAGCCTTAAGGACTCTGTTAAAGAGGAGTATATGCCCTTCTTAAAAGCATTGATATTAAGAAACAAACAAACACAATCTTCAAAAACCTAAAACGAGAAGTCTTTACACTGACCAAATCAAATCAAACTTCTGGCAAAGCAAAACAAGATCAGGGTAAAATGACATGCCGATCACTGCTAGACCAAATCTTAATCCATAACTTTTCTTACTATCAACTTGTACTGTTTGATTCTCCTTGGAATTCCTACTTCCGCACACTCACTTCACTACATGACTATTCTCTCAGTTTAAAAAAAGTTAAAAAGAGCTTTATTGAGTATAATTGATATACAAAAAAACTGCAAGTATTTAATGCACTCAATTTGATAAATTAGGACATAAGCAAATACTGTGTAATCATAACCACAGTCAAAGTTATAGACATCCATCATTTTCAAAAAATTCCTTGTCTTTGTTTTTTATTAATTTTGTTTTTCCTTTACTTTGTTTATAGTAAGAACACTTACCATATAATCTATCCACTTAACAAATGTTTCAGTGTACAATGCAATACTGTTAACTGTAGGAACTATGGCTGTACAGTAGATCTCCAGAACTTATTCACCTTACATGACTGAAACATTATGCACATTGAATAACATCTCATCATTCTCTTCACCCCTACCCCTGACAACCACCATTCTATACTGGTTTTATAAAATTTACTATTTTATATATCTCCTATAAATAGAATCATGCAGGATACGTCCTTTCGTGAATGGCTTATTTTGCACAGCATAAAGCCTTCATAATTCTCCCACATTGTCACAAATGGCAAGATATTCCTTTGTTGTTGTTGTTGCTGACTAATATAACATTATTGGAATAGATCACATTTTCTTTTCCATTATTGATCTGTGGACACTTAGGTTGCTTACATATCATAGATATTTAAAATAATGTTTCAATGAACATAGGAGTATGAATATCCTCTTTCAGACTATGATTTCAAGTTTTTTCTAGAAGTGAAATTGCTGGCTCTCATAATAGTTCTATTTTTAATATTTTTTTCAAATAACTACTTAACAGGTGTGAGGAGATATCTCATTATAGTTTTGATTTGCAGTCACTGATCATTAGAGATTTTGACCATCTCTTTACATATCTGTTAGCTATTCATATGTCTCTCTGGAGCAATGTTTATTTAGGTCCTTGGATATTAACCCCTTATCAGATATGTCATTTTCAAATATTTTTTCTATTTTGTAGGTTGATTTTTCATTCTGTTGATTGTTTTCCAGAACTACATGATCATCTCAGCAGATCAGAAAAACACATTTGACAAATAGCATCAAAATAATTATGTAGAAATAAACTTAAATAAATAGATAAGATATATGTACACTGAAAACTACAAAATATTGATAAAGAAATGAACAAAGACATAAGTAATTGGAAAGACACCCCACGTACATGAATTAGTAAACTTAATATTGCAAAAATGTTCATACTACTCAAAGTAATCTCCAGATTCAATGTTATCCCCATTAAAATCCAAATAGCATTTTGTAAGAAAGAAAAAAAAAATCCTAAAATTTATATGGATTCACAAAAGGCTCAGAATTGCCAAAGTGATCTTGAGAAAGAAGAACAGAATGGGAGGCATCACACTTCCTGATTTCAAAATATATTACAAAGCTATAGTAATTGCAGTGGCATAAAGATAGACACATAAACGGATGGAATTGAATACAGAGTCCATAAATAAACCCAAGCAAACTAATCTTTGACAAAGATGCCAATAATGTAGAATGGGAAAAAGAGAGCTTATTTTTGGAAAACTGGATATCTGTGTATAGAAATATGAAATTGGACCCCTGTCTTATACCATACACAAAAATCAATTCAAGATGGATTAAAATTTTAACCATAAGGCCTGAAACTATAAAACAACTAGAACAAAACATAGGTGAAAATCTTCTTGACATTAGTCTTATCAATGATTTCTTTGCTATAACACCAGAAGTACAGAAAACAAAAACAAAAATAGACAGGTGGGACTACAGAAAACTAAAAAGCTTCTGCAGAAAAAAGGAAGCAATTATTTCTCTGTTTAAACCCTTCACTCTGAAGTGTTAGCCTTTTGACTTCATCATTCCACTATAGTTCAGCTTGCAAACTGTATTTTACCTTCATAAGTGTGAAAACACATTTTTGTTAACCCTAGGCCATTCGAAGATCTCCATTTATACTGGACCAGTCTCTCCACAGTTATCATAGGAAGAAACACTGAAATATTTAAATTCCTCCAGAAGAAAATTATGTTATAACTCCATAACTTAATTTTTAATATTCAAGAAATTTTCTTTGAATTATTCTAAGTCAGCAGGCAAAAAGGTAATTTCAGATTTCAGGATGTTTCTTTCACAAGAAGTTACAAAAAACATTCTCTGTGTTGGATAACACTACAAATTATTTATTTGTTTTTTATATTTCACCTAATTTGCTCCATATCCTATAAACTCCTGATGCTTTGCTCACAAGTTAGTAAAATACTGTCAACAGTTGACAACATATGAGAATGTTGCCTTAAAAACAATACAGGTATAATGATATTTATTTAGCTATGAAAACCTTTCTTGAGCAGACCTTCATACTGGGTTTATTGAGTATCAGAATTGGTATTGGCAATGTACCTCTAAAGTAAAAAGTAGTTTTCATAAAGTTATTCTTGTAGCAAGTAACATCAAGGAACTAAGAGAATGGCCTCAAATCACTTCTTAATTAAAGCAATTCTCTGGTACATCAAGATAATATGATCAAAGTAAAAAATTTCTAATGTCATTATTGAATAATTAATCCCAGACAATCAAGAATGAATAGACTCTCTATTCTTCAAATAATTCATAAACCATACTCTTATGTGAAAATCAAAGAGCCTTAATACTACCTTCACCTAGATGATGATTAGTCTATTTTGATACCAGATGAGATCAAATTAACTATGTTAATAGTGTAAAAATGAAAATTGTTTATGATTAAATAGTTCTTTTTGCCATTCTTGAAGAAAATAAAATATTACTGTTCTCTCCTGTTTCCAGTGATCTAATATATTTCTTTAAATAAATAAATAAATAAACCATAAGACTGAGCCATATATTAACATAAAAATGGAATTTGAATGCTTAGCATATTTTCTATTTTTCTATTATATATGTAATATATTCACCTTCTTTAATAGGTACTTTTGATAATTTGGCTATGCGTAGTTAAATTATTAATCATTATGTATTTTTCCAAATTTGCTCAGTATCACAGTGAAGGTGAATGCTTATCTCTTCATCTTCATTCATTTTGGGCCCCTAATGTTATGAGGTGGTAGGAGATAACACATGATAATTTTTGCTTCTTAAAGGTAAACATGAATATTTTGAAGCAATGAGTCAAAAGTCTTGTAAAGTTCATTAATCTGTAATATGAAACTAAAAAAACATAAATATATAAATCCATTGCTTAAAGCCCTCGCCACTCCCTTTCTGGGCAGGACTCTTTCTAGCTTCCTTTCCCCCTGCACTTTCCCCTCACACAGACACACACACAAAACATTAGATTTGGTTTTATTGTAGAGCACGCATACCAGAACCAAATGTTGCACACACAGCTGGAAATTATTTTAGGGAGGAAATGTAGAAAAGAAAAGAAACAAAACGGCAAAAGTTTTAGTTGTGCAGTCCTGACTTGAGGACTCCGGGGCTGGCAAAGGAGTTCTGGCCCTTTAGAGGGGTTTCTTGATGGTGGCTGCTCAGATTCCTGTGGCCTCAGGCCAGGGCCTCTGTAAGTCAAGACCTCCTGTGGTGGTGGCAGCCTGGGGGACCGGGAGGGCCTCTGCTTTCAGCAGGCCTGGGTGTTGGCCCCGGTGAGCAAGGAGATATTCCTAATGAATCTAGATCATCAAAACCTTGCAACCTTCAAGGATCCGAGAAAGTGAAAACTGTCAAAAACTTTCTATTTTTTTTTCTTTTCTTTTTATTTTTTAAAAGCCTCTCCCTCAGCTCCCATACGCCTGAGGCACAGAACCAACCACGTCTGCGGGCCTGAGCTCTGACATTGAATGCATGCAGCCAGCAATAGATGGTAGCAGGTGCCTTTCTAGGGGGATAACATGGGAGGAGGCCCAAACCAGCCAATGTAGCAGGAAGGGAAAGGAAAAGCAACAAGAACAACAACAAACAGGAAAATAATAAATTAATAAAAATTTGAAACTAGTTCCATTGTTTAGGAAGAAAATGCCCTCATTTTACCAAATAAGAAAATAGGAAGTTGCCACTGTTTTACCATGTTACCATAAATTTTGACCAAGGGAAAGATATGAAATTGTTTGAAGCTCTCCTGTTCTTACTAAAATTCTTTTCCTGCGTTCTGAAAGTGGTGGTTAGTCTGGAGACAGGTGCATCTCTCACCATTCCCAGTCATCCATGGAGCATCGAGCATTGTCAGCTCTAGGGCCTAGCATTGCCTCAGTAGCTGAAGACTTCCACCCTCAGGCAGAGCACTGTGGTTAGACTTTGTACTGCATGCGGTTTGGACATTTGGTAGAATATAAAGAGCACATGGAAATATGTTATTCTATTTTGGGGGTATTCTAGAATTTCAAATTTTTCCTGTGATACATTAAATAAAATACAATCTGCTTTAGAGAAATTGAGTTAGCAGTGATTTTAGAAATCATTAAAATGGTTCCAGAAGCATGAAAGAATTGAAGAGAAGAGAAGAGAAGAGAAGAGAAGAGAGAGAAGAGAAGAGAAGAGAAGAGAAGAGAAGAGAATGATAAAATAAAATAAAATATTTCACTTATTTCCCTGACTATCCACATCCCCTTTCCTCAGAGTTCTCTAAGATTTTCCTAAGGTATAGGAAAGATCATGAATGATGATAACCTTACCCAAAAGATAATCTTGTGCAGAATTTTTGTAGTTTACCCTTTAACTGTCTTAACAGTATTTTCCCTAGAGCAGAGTTTTTCATTTTAATGAAGTCCAGTTTATCAATTTTGTCTTTCAAGAATCATGTTTTTGGTGTTGTATCTGAAAAATCATTGGCAAACCCAGGGTCATCTAGATTATTTTAGCTTTTATTTTAGCTTTTATTTTAGCTTCTAGAAATGTTATATTTTTGTGTTATATATTTAAATCTGTGATTCATTTTGAGTTAGTTTTATCAAAAGTCTTACCATTCTTTTATTCTTGCTTTTGCTGTTATAAACTATAAGAGAATGGGGACTCTTTCCTACTTTAAATTATACCCCAAATACCAACATCTGTGATTGGGATTGGTAAATATATTTTTTTAAATGAGTGATTGGGAGAAATGATTGCATGTATGAGTTAATCGTAACTATATTATTTACTCCTAATCATTCACTTGTGTCATTCAATTTGCATACTTTGAAAGAACTTCACAAATAGCTCAGTATTCCATATTTATACTAGTATAAGAAAGATATCATTAAGGAAAATATTTTAAATGCTATAAATAATTTGGCCCAAGAATTCCAGTGTTTTCTTTCTACTTAATGCTTCTCCTTTGAAAATGAAGGTGGGGATGAGGGAGAGAAAAGAGTGCGTAATAAATTGCAAAAATAACAATTTAAATAGACTAGATATTTATAATAATATTTTAGTATAATACCATATGTACATGGCCTCAAATATGTATATTTTTATTTTTAGATAAAATACAAATAAAAATACATTTTGAATGAAGGCTATCACGATTATCTGGATAGTCAATATATATCGCTTACATTTTAAATATGAAATAAAGATTTATTCAAATTTTTATATAAATTATGATCAAACAAGCTTAACCACAATCTTTACAAACTATTCAGATATACTTATTTTTGAACATGAAAAATTAAGTTACACACTTAAAGAATTAGCAGTTTTGTATATCAAATATTTTGTATATGAATAGGAAAGCTCAGTATTTTAATACACAGATAAAAAATTAAACTATTTAAATAGAAATGCCTTATGTTTTAATAATATCATAAAATTTGGTCCAGAAAGCACTTTTAAGATATTCTGAGTAATTGAAACAGGGCTTACAAAATTTCAAATGCCTCTGAATGAGACATCAGAGACTACTTAGAAGGATAATTCAGCAGTATATAGGAGCTAAGGGATTGTGGAGTAATCCTGTTTGGAATTGACTTGTATTAAAATCTGTATGGATTAAAACAGAAAAGAACAGCACTTTTTGACATCTAAAATTCAACTAATAATGTAAGGAAAATGAAAAATAAGGATACAATGAAAGTAAGGTACTCCAAAAAGACATATTTAAACATTGATTTTTAAATCCTACCACTAAACAACATATATTTTAAATATATTCTAAGGAGAAAATATTCAAGTTTATGTTTTATTTTAAATCGAAACATCCATTGTATTCATGCTCAATCTAAATAATGTACTTTACAGTAGGGAAAAAAGTTGAGGATATACTTTAAAGAAAAGGTATATTTTCTTTCTGAAATTAGTTTTAGGCACTTGCATTTTTCCTTGCAAAGCAATTCAAAAGTCTAATTTATGTTTAAGATGGAATTCTTATTATTTTTTTTTATTTTGAATAAGATTTGAGACATTCATGAATATTTTTTATTCGAATTCAAAATTTACATGTACCATGTGTGTGTATGCATGCGTGTGTGTGTGTTTGTGTGTGTTTGGTTAGCCATAACTTTTCAATTGAGGAAAAGAAATACTAATAAAATTTTGTTGAAACATGTAATATCCAAAAAATAATAGTGCCAATTTAATTGTTGCGCTGTCAGTATTTGCTGATAAATTTAATTAAACTCTATTGATGTTTTCAAGTAAAGACTAAACTAGTATGTATTTAACTTTATAAAGAAAATATCTATACTGCTTAGGAAGCTAGAGTATAAAATCGTTCCAGGACTTAGAAATATAACCTTTTAAAATTAATTTTTGTTTGTTATGTTCCTATTTTTATGGATGTGTTTCCAACATGAAAGTCATTCAATAATTGTATAAATGTTCATTTTTTAAGTAAATACATCCTATCAATAACATTGAAATTTTATCTTTTGACAGGGCAATTCCAATTCTAGTGTTATTATTTTTTAGAGGCATGAAAGGATGTTCATTTACAGTTTGTGAAAACTGAATAAGTATAAATGTTTACTGATAGTAAGATGACTAAATATATTATGGTGCTTCTATATTTTGGAATATTTTTTAACTGTTGAAATGAGTCAGGCCTATAGTTACTGATCTGGAAAGAAGTAATAATATCTTATTAAACTGAAAAGAGTAGCATAAATAGATGTATAGTATGGTTCTCTTTTATGATAAAGGACTGCATACAACCACATGCACATTTATATAAAAAATAACACTAGAAATGAATACTTAGGCATCAAAATTGTGCTGTTTTATTTCAGAGTATTAAATGTGTACTTTGTAAATATTTCAATTTTTTTGTTTAAATTACTGTTATTGTCAGTTATCAGAAGGCAAAAGTTTTTAAAGGTAATAGATTTTTAGAAATAAAAGGGACCATATGTAAATCTAGCTCAAGCATTTTCTATGTTTCGCCATAACAGTTAGAACAATCAGATAATCACCTCTTTGAGGGAACAAATTCTTTATGGGAGTAGCTCTAAGATAAATATGACCAAAGTCTTCCAGATATTTGTACCAATTAGTCCCAGTAATCTTTTTTAAGTTGTAGTACACTTACTGCTTCTTTCAAATACAAATAATTCAAATAGGTGAAGAGAGCAGAACTTCTCCATCTCCTTCCGGTCCATTCACAGATTGCCAACCCCCTTACTGTCCCCACCCAGTGCAAACACACAATGCCTACTTTTCTGCAGGTAGAACACCTAGAGTTTCCACATTCACTTCTCTTCAAACGTGGGTGGAGTCCCTACTTTTATTGGGTACTCCGCTTTCCGGCTTTCAAATCCTTCTTAACGTGTCTCCCTAAAGATTAAGACCACTCCCTAGCTCTGTCTGGATCAGTGTGAGATATCATCATGACCTCTCTCTAACTATAAAACGAGATTGTTTATAAATAAAACTACTGGATTATCATGATTTCATATCAACGACAATCATATGTAATGTTGTAATTGGTGCTCTTAAGTTGTGCCCTTCCTGTCCTGCATTGTGAAGCTCAGAGTAAACACCTGCTTTTAATTTGGGGCTTTATAGTTGCTCCTATCTAATAAGAACTTGGTTGATGTGGTCTCGTTGAGCCCATAGGAATTCTGCTTTTGAACAATTCTTACCTCTTCATTTTCACAGGAAATTTTTATCAACTCATCATGTTTCATCTTTAATCAATTAATTTAAAAAATATTTTTAAAAATGCAAGTCCTGAAATATAATTCAGGGACATTGAAATTCTTTTTCACATTAACAGTAGTTGCTTTTTAATAATCCATCTTAATTCAATTAGCTATAATCAACTTATATTTTAGCTAGGCTCTTTCATTTGCAAGAAACAAACTCTAGTCATAATAAATAGTTTATGATTTTATGAAAACAATACATGTGAAATGGTATAGGGCCTGAGCTAGTCACTACCACATGTAAATACTGAACACTTCAAATACAGTTAGTCTGAGTTGAGATGTGCTATAAATAAAATGAGTTAGTTTTCTCATAAAAAAAGGAATGTAAAAATATCTCAACTAATAAATTTTATTACATATTGGTATGGTAATAGATAAATAGGTTAAATAAAATATATTATAAAGATATATTTTACATGTTTCTATTTACTTTATTTAACATAGCTAGAAAAATTAAAATTACATGTGACTTTCCTTATATTTCCAGTTCAAAGCTTCTTTAGAGGATAGTATTTTCAATGTCTATGGATAGTATGTACAAGTCATGAACCCTGGAAGACTTAAGGCAATTCTAGACCTGTAAGTAACTACTGTAGTTAATAAATCTTTCTACTAATGTTCCACTATTGCTGTCTGTCTGCTTCTTTTTGTCATGCTGCTATAAACTGTCTCCTACCTTTTCAAAGTTTTCCTTTCCCCTCTGGTTTTCTGTATTCACTAGCAGTTGTCCTGTTATATTTTTAGGCATAAGGAAAATCATAATCTCTCTTTCTGCTTTAACATCTGACCTTTTGGCATTTTTGAAATACTTGATTTTTTAAAAAAAGTTCAAGTTTCTAAGAAAAGAAACTCGAAACTGATTGATATAACAATGTCTTTTAACAAGGGGGAAAAAGTTCATGGACACTTGACATATAAAGATTTCATGAGAAATGTTGTAACTTTAACTTAATTATAGCTAATGGTATTGCACTTTTTGCATTTTTATACATAGCTTAAGAAATTTAGGTACACTACATTTATATATATTGTATTGTTCCAATATGATACTATCTAAATTAAATGTAAAATGATATACATACACACTATTTTTGTATAAGAAATTAACTAAGAACAATGACAAACACAGACAGTGAAAGATAGAGACAGGGATAGAGAGAGAGATGGAGAAAGGGACTGAGGTAGATGAAGGAGGGGGTGAAAATGTACCTGTCTATTTTAGCCAATTATGAAATCTAACTGGACAGTCCATAATAAAAAAAAAATTGCAGGAATACTATAGATTCTTTTTATCTTTGAAGAAGGAAAATTTAATAAATCTAATGTTCAAAGTTGCTATAAATCAAGTATTTTTCTAGGTCCTTAAACATGCTATTTTATATATTATCTTTTTTAAAAGTTTAATTATTAATGTGTACCACGGCACACTGATTTCATCTGAGTGAAGTTTATTTGTAAAATTAAGGGTTGATAGTGGAATCGCTGTCAAAATATGCAGTATATTTCAGTGATTTTCTTCCTCTTTCATAATTCATTTCAAACATGTAATTGATTTACCATTTAAGAAGTTGAGAAACCAGGTAGGGAATGAAATAATTATGCTATGGTTGATACTTGCTTTGTATCACATTTGTTTCTTACATTCTGATTTATGATTCTGATTCATTAATGGTATAATATTGGCTTTCAGTGACTAAATTGGAAGGAAATCTTTCCTATGAGAAAAGTCTGTAATGGACTCTGGTTATCCTATGTCATCTTAAAAAACTGTGAATTACCTTTCACTTCTGGTGTGAGAGAACAGCGTTAGAATTAACTTCCAATTCTCTCTCTCTCTCTCTCTCCCCACCCCCCCCGCCTCAATGCACACACACTCACATACATATATCTTCTCACAATATTAAATTTAAAAATATGCTTAGGAAAAGCATAAAATATATGTTATTGAAGCCTGAATTAGAGTGTATTAAAAAATGAAGAAGTTGCTTATCATTTGTTTTCAGCAGAGGACATAATAAGATGAAATGAAATATATTTTTATAATACAACCACAAAGATTTTCAATCTATAAGAAAACGGAAAGTCTCAACTCCTCAGAAGTAATCTGAAATGGGGCACACTTTTCAAAATATCACATGAAAGTGTTAGAAATTTTGAAAGTATTGAAAATTGATAGGGTCTAGCCTCCTGTGAAATTGAGCAATGCATATTCCTCAGCTTACAAAGAAGAATAAATAGATCAATACAAGTTGCAACCTAAAGTCTGCAGGACTATCAAACTAGAATAATGAACAAAATATGTTATGCTGTTGCTATGTGAACAAGTTCCTCTTAGATGTGATTTTTTTTTTTTTTTTAACAAAAATTCAACTAGAACTAATATATAAACAACTGTAATTTTTCTAAGTGAAATAGAATTATTAGATATAGGTATTCATTTGAAGGGATCTTTTTTTTTCAATTTGGATTTTATAAGTGCTATAACTGAAAGCCTTAAGACTTCTTAGTAACTATAAAAACTGAGCCACTTTGGGCAGATAGTAGATAATAATTTTCTTATATAGAAGAAAATGTCAAAATCAGAATGCTTGTTTAGGCAAGTCTCATGAAAACTGCCTCTTCAGAAACCACATTACACTCTCAGTAGAATAATAACATAACTCCAAGTATTCTTTATTAGAAATTCTTTTTATCAAAAGACACATTAAGAAAAAGAAAACGCACAGACTAAATGTGAGATAATATTTGTAAAACATATAACTGATAAATGGCTAATATTCAATATATTTATGATGATTATGTTAAATCAAGAAAGTCAGACAACCTAATTGAAAAATGGTCAAGGGACTTGAAGACTCAGCCAAAAAATATGTGAAAAGGTACTCAACTACATTAACAATCATGAGAATGCACACTCAGAAGCAAAGAGACATAGCTACATACTCACTTGAATAACTGTAAGAGAAGACTGTCCAAGATAAGTGTTTTTACGCCACACAATACTATATGTGAAAGAAAATTAACTGCAGACATAAAAAACATAAATAATGGATGAAAATAATGCTTAGTCAAGGAAGCCAAATACATTACAGAAGTGACATACATTACATTATCCCTTTATATAAAGTCCTAAATTAACCAAAATATATGTAAGGATTTAGGAGTTAGCACAAGGTTACCTTGGAAAAAGAAGTGCAAAAAGACATGATGGAGTCTTCTGAGATGCAGGTAATATATTGATTCTGACCTGGATGGAGTTTATATGGGTTCAACTTACATTAATGCATTGAGATGTATGTTTATGATATTTGTACTTTTCTGTATATGGATTTTAAAGTTTTAAAATATTGATTAGAAATAAAATCAAAGCACTTTGAAATACTCATGGAGTCACTTTGTTAATTTCTCCTTGCAAGGAGAAATACAACCAATTAATCTTACAAAAATAATATTTCATGGCTATTGCATATCCTGCAAGTAAAGAAATGGACTTTGGAAATTTCCTTTAAATATTGTCTAGAATGGTCTATTATATGTACCAGTGAAATAATGAATAGGCTCTAAGTCAAAACACTGATTCAGCCTTCTAAACTTCAGTTTTCCTCTTAGGTTAACTTATATATAGAACTGGAAGATACAAAAAAGTAAATATCTTTCTATATCAGCTTGGCAAGTGCTGGCTATTCAACCAAAATTTAGCGACCTCTGGAATACTGTAGTAGTTTTATATTTTAAAGTCTTGTTACATTATAGTTGGAAATATGGGTTTTCAGCCAAGGAGAAAGACTCAACTTCAAACCCTGGCTCTGGCCCTTGACAGGTGTTTGACCTTGGCCGGTTTACTCACCACTATATGCCTCATATATTTTTTGGCAAAGAACTCATTCTACTGGTACTAATTTTGTGTATTTTCTGTGTTATCAATGCAATAATTCAAATAAAACATTTCCCAATCTTAAGACTCATGGCACATTGAAAATCCTCAACAAATATAATTATGTGAATTTAAAATAATAATGTATCATTCATAATGAAATAAAATAAGAAAAGCACTAAACAAATATCAATACAAATATGCTTATCTCAAAATTATACTATGCTACATATACTTAGTTTCTACTTTTCTTTTGAGTAGCTCAAATATTTAGTTTCCATTTTTTAATAGTCCATTGTATTAAATTCCTTTTTTGATTAACACACATTGAATTACAGCTGAAACATAAGTGACTCAGTAATCGGTACCAAACATGGTTACAATTAGCTAACCCATAAGAGTTAAGTGAGATTCTGGGATTGGCTCTCTGACCTGCTTTAGGTTTAAAGGCAATGAGGGTGAAACTAACATTAGAGAATGAAACTGGTAATATAAGACACATAGTGTCAATACTGTCACTTAAATCATCACCTGTAGTTCCCTGGAATAAAATGCCTACTAAAATCAAAGCTATGGAGGACCAAGTACTAGCTAACGTAACACTTGTGCTGGGTATGCCAAAGACAAGTATTTCAGAGTGTGTTATATGCTTCTCACAGCACTGAAAACTTGAAGAAAGAAAAGATAGGCTTTTTCCAATTTAATTCTCAAGGTATTTGGAGAGAACCTGAGGTGGCTGCCAGCTATGTCCTCCATGGATAGGGCCCTGCACTCACTCTGGTGGCCAGGGTGTTCATGAGAGGTGGCTCTACCTGCCTCGCTCACTCCATCCACCTATGCCCATTTCTGGGTGCCCTCTGCTCAATCAAATATACAAATTATTTGCTACTGGTGGATGATAATGATTGTGTAGGTTGAATGCACAGACTTCCCAGAGTTCTTTGGTTATTTATTGAAAAACAATGGGACCTGAAATTGAAATGATGACATTTAGGACCAGTCTCCAAATTATGCTGAGCCGTTCTAGTCAGTAGAGACAGCTCTTCTTCCATTGTCTGATGAACTCTGTCTTACATTAATTGAAAATTCATTAAGACCTTATTTAGGTATCTATCTTTTAAGGGCCTTTCAATTTTCTTCATTCTTACTACTTCTGAATGAGTTTTGATCTATAATTATAATCAGATCCCAGCCTATCCCAGGGTGTCAGTTAAGAAGTTGAACCTAGGATGTCAAAAATGTTGCATGTTTTTCAAATTCACGTTTTTAAAACCTGTTATTTTGTGAAAGAATTTGCTAAACTAGGATGGAAGGAAAAATGTACTAAATTCGAAGTATTACATCTGACAACTAAGACTTTTTTTCCTCTCTCAGTTAGATTCCCTGAAACTGACTTAAATGGCAATATACATACCATGAGATTAAATTGCCAGAAATTTCTAGGTATCATCAATAACTGTTGTGTCTGATATAGTATTCACTGACCAAATATGTCTATAAAGCAATTGAAATGTAGCTATCTAAATCAAGATGTGTTTCAAGTGTAAAACACACACCTCATTTTGAAGACATTGCAAAACAAAGCAAAATATCGTTTTTACATTTATTACAAGTTGAAGTGATATTTTGTATATATTGGATAAAATAAGATAATATTATAATATTTTACTTGTTTCTTTTTTAATGTGGCTACTAGAAAATCTAAACTTACATATGTGACTAACACTTTTTTTGTAGTCAATTATACATTAAAAGATCTAAAGACTTAGATTGGTGTGTCAAGATTTACCATGTTCAAGATTTACCCAATTATTAACTAACTGCTAAAAGGCCCAGAAGTCACTCTCTTCACCAATACTTAGACAGTTAATGAGTGAAAAAAGCACAGATAGATATATTTTGGAATCCCTTAGTGCAGGTTGGGGATTGTAGCTATTGAATTTGACCTGAGTCCTCAATGAGAATGATAGAATCCAGTCTTTTTATATCATTGGCCAGAGCTCACAGGTACTGTAATCAACAGCAGAGCCAAGGTGAGGATCACCGTCTCTTGATGCTGTTTGGCTGTTTTGTAGAATGCAGCATTTGTTCTAAACCAGCCACCACCAAATAATTCTATTTTTTCCATACTCATAAAATTTATGTCAGGCATCAAAAATTAGTTATAGGAAGAGCACAAAAATGTTGTTTCCTATTTATGGGTCTTAGTATTTAATGCAAAAATGATTCTACCAAGTGAGCAACCAAAATTGTCTTAACTTTCCCTAGCCAAACTAAACTTTAGATAGGCTTCTTTTTTGATTCTAGTCTCTAAATTCCCTTTCTTTAGTGCATTTTCTCTAGAAAATTTGTAATTATTCATTCTTAAGCTGCTCCTTTGAGGTGTAATTCTTAAAAATAATGAACGAATGAATGAATGAATGAATGAATGGAACTCTTGCTAGTTTTATAGCTCAGGAATATCTTTCTCAAGAATCTGGAAGCCAATCTCTTTGAAATGTAATCATCAAGGGAGGTATGGTCCTTCTGTCTCCAGTTCTGTGACCTTGGAGGGCAGGCACCTTGCCCCATGTTGCAAAATTACCTCCTGTCATGAGGATGCCAGAACACTTAGCTTTCCCTTATATGCAGACAGTCAGCAAATACAGATGGCTTATGTTCCCCCTACTCCAGCCCCTAAAACCTCTCTAATCCTTTTTATTTGGTGGAGTTAAACTCAGGCTGATTCTAGCTTTTCTCCCCTACCACTATAGTCTTGAATAAACTCTTCCTTGCTATTTAACCTTATTTGATAGAATTTTTGCTTTGACAGGCAATTCAACTATGTCTCCTTTATTCTAGAAACCTGGATTGACTGTTAGCCATTACAGACTTCTCATGTTAGGAACCAAAAAACATAAAAAGGAAAACTAAAGTTGTCATTTTTGTTATCCAGATTTTGCTACATTGTATATGTGAGGAAGATTATGCCAGGAACTTGTGAGCTATTCTGCTCCTCCTTATAGTACTGTCATTCAGTCATAAAGTTAAAGAAAAAACTGTAGCAACCAAAAGCTAGCAGGACCACTGAAGGCTAAGATTACTCCTAAACAAAGATTTGAGTCATGCTACAAGGTATAAAACACTGATAATCCAAGGTGCATCCAGGTAATTTACTAGAACAGCCGAGGACAGAAGATATATAAACACAAGAAAATGAATATGGGAAGAGTAACGAAGAAAGGTTTTTGCTCATTCAAACTACAGTTTAGTGACAAGATAAAGAAATGAGGGCAGTTAGCTACTCATAATTTCTCCCTTGCTCTGTGGGCCTCAGATTCACATTCATCCTTTTACTACTGTCAGTTTTGAGTTAAGTTCTGCCTATGGGAAACATTCATGTGAGATTGAAAGAGGAGAAAGAGAAAAATCATAAATTTCCTTTCTTATTTCTTGCTCTGGCAGGGATGTGTTTTATAACAAGTGGAAACTGAAAGCACATATAAGCAATTTCACATACAATTATGAACCTATTAACTAAAGATATGTTAATAAATACTGCTAAATAAAATACTTTTAAATTAAACATGGCAACAAATTCAGTGATTAATAAAACCCAATAATGTATGATTCATGCCAAAAATATAGTTATGTTACAATAGTAACACACAGTGATTTTTAATATAACTAATTATATTAAAAGATAATTTGGAGATGTTTTATTATGTTAACAGATGGTGCTAAATTGCTCTTTAGGAAGTAAAACAGTATTATTTGAAGAAAAATAGCTTTTATTTATGTGAGATAGGGGATAAAAATCTCGAGAATCTGGGTACATGTAGAACTACAAGGTATGGGGAAAGAACCTGGGTGGAAATTTCAATTCAGATAGGCTTGCTTCAGAGTCAGAGAAAATTGAAGCTACTCAGTAAGTCTCCAAAACCCTAGACCGTTGAACTGCATGTGATTAAAGTTAATTTTATTTTGTATTTCAGGGCCAACTTTATATTTGAGCTATAAATTCCCTTGGCTTACCATGAGTCAGTTCAACTAAGGTGTAGTTACCAGCCATATATCAAAATAAATCAATTAAAACCCTAGAACTCATGGGAGCAGAGACTGATGATAAAATGATTTGTCTTAAGTCTAAGGAAATCTTTAGAATATTCTTTTAGATCAGTTTAATTGGTTTGGGTACATGTGTGGTATACACCTGTGAGTATACAAATGTGTGGACTATATACTGTTGGAGAGTGTTCGTATTAGGCAAAAGCTATGAATGCTGAATACAGGAGGAATTAAAAAAAAAAAAAACAACAACATTTAAATTTGTGTCAAAGTATACACTTTCAACATTTTATTGAGGCTGAAATGAAGTTTATATCAGAGGTGCATGGGCTGGTCTGATTATCCCACATGCTTCAGCTGCCATAACAGAATCACTTGGAGACCCAGATCCCACTGTGTGATTGGTGATTATACAAACACTGCTTCTTCTCTAGAGGTGACAATACATCAGAAACTAGCAACTTGGAAAGTGCAGTGTCAGGGAATGGGAGTAGAGTTTTAAATCCCGGTTCAACATGCTATAGTAGAGGAGTTTCACTCCAGGAGGCAAAAACATAGAAGAAAGTGATTGATACAGTTTCTGGTCCTGCCACTAGTATTTAAATGCTGTCTCAAGGTTGCCAAGACTCAGAATTGTGGCAGATTGCCTCATAAAAGTTAAACGGGTCTTCTCTACCATGTTTAACCATGAACCGACACTTGGGATAAAAGGCCTCAGGAAATATGAGATTAGACATAATTTTGCAACAAACACATAGAATTCTTTTAAGTGTAGCATAGTGGAGCAGACTGGCTCTGAGTAATTGAATACTGGAGTGGTTTGTACTAGACTCTATAACAGAAACTCAAGCTTTCCCAAGAGAACTGAGAAGCTCTAATTTATCAGTGTTATCAAAATATTTTCATATGAAGAAAATAGCAAACTTATTATAGTGAACCAATGCACTCCCTTACATCTCATTTCCAAGAAAATGACATTTGGCCTGAGACTGAAAAACAGAGGAGTAGCTGACCTGTGATGAGAAGTAAAAAGCAAGCATAATGACTCAGAGGTGAGACGAAGTAGACATATTTGAGGTTCGAGAAAACAACCAATATGTATAATGCTTGGTGAGCAAGAGGAGGTACAGGATGAGGTTGAAAGGTAGGCAGGGGACTAATCATGCCAGCATTTGCATTTAGGTTTTGTTGAGAATTCAGTGGAAGCCACTGAAGGATTTTAAGCAAGATAGCTGAAATCGTCAATACATGAAGGTGGAGGTGAGGAACCAGGAACTCAATAGTTGAAATAATGATGATAAGACTACAACTCTGGCGTATTTGTCTCAGAGAAGCTGACAGGTTTGTAGGAGAGAGGAGACTGTGAAGTCCAAACACTCCACAACTTTAAGTGCTTTAAGGGTTGGGGGACTGGGGATCTCTTGTTGAGCAGACTGCAAGAAGAAATATGATATGTCTTCAGGCGACAACCTGTTTTAAATTGAGATAAATTTGTGAAGGGATAGGGAAGTTTGCAGATAACAAAGTATCATACTATCTAAAAATCATAGTTTCCTAAGTCAAAAAGTAAAAATTTAAAAATCACAACTCAGGTGAAAAAACAACTAAGAGAGTCCTGTTCCCAATATGTCATAAAGATGTCATTAAATAACTTCCTCTCTTCATCTCACTCTGATGGGTTCTGAGATACATCTCATTGCCTTGGTTATTGAAAGACAGTCACTGTAAAAAAAACAAAACAAAACAAAACAAACAACAAAAAAACAAAGACCTGTACTCTGCAAATACTCTGTAAGAAGAATGCTTAGTAGATGTGTGTAATGCCTATACCCAAACAAAGAAAAACTATGATTTTTTTTAACTTTTAAATTTTAATACCTAATGTTTAGAGAGGTAAGGTGATGAGTTACACACAGCATCCTCTTTAACCTTTTTAAATTTTTTATACAGTTATGGAATCAACAAATATGTAAATAGATGTTTTAATGCTTCATGGAGACTATAGAGAGACTGCAATGATAAGGGAAGTTAACAGAATAAAACAGATACATTTGCGTTTTGCTGCCATTTTGTTCTCTTCTACTAATTTGGCTAATCTATTACATGATTCATTTTGTTTTGAATTTATTATATTTTTCAAAAATTTTTATTTAGAATTTAATGATGATGTCTGTTTAACAAAGCTCCAAATAAAGGCAGCAGTACTTCTGCTAAAAAATTATATGACCCTCAAAAGTATAAATTGTCCTTGAGCCATTTTTCACCTAAAAAAACTTGAAATAAAATGTGTGACCTATTTAACAAATATGTCTTAAGTTGAAAAAAAATTAATTCTCATATGTCATTCTGAAAATAACTTTGGAAATTTTCTTTCTAACCTGACATCAAGGTACTAAATGTGTATCCTCAAAAATAAATGTGCAACTTAAATAGAACGATCACAAAATAACTAATTTGCAGTGGAGACTAAAGCAATGCCACACTAGGAAAAGCACGCTTAGAAATATCAATCACAAAACAATGCTAACATACAAAATTAGAATCATAGAAGTCGCAGCACATTTAAAGTAGCTTTATTTTAGTTGTTGAGCAAAATCGAAGCTAATGTTAAAATTCATCTCATTTTACTTGATGAACTTATCCCCTCTTATTGTAAATAACCTACAAGTTTACAAATGAGATATTGATTTATGTTTAATCAAGGATTAATGATCATTTTAATTAAAAATGCTTTAAATAATGTAATTAATTGAGAATTTATGGTCTGCTAAAAATTCCCAAGATTCAAATCCTGAGCTGCCAAAATTTAATAGAAATGAATCTTTTATCGAGGGCCTGTGCCTGAGGATTCCTTTAATTCTTTGGGGTCCATATCTGTCCAAAGCTGCTCTACCTAAGGGTATGATAAAGACTCCACTGCAGGCTTGAATTCATTCTTCGCAGTGTGTTTTATTACTCTAGCATCAATTTTGGTATTGCAATTAGTAGAAGTATTCTGGGGTCCCTTATGAGATATAATTAAAACAGATGATCAAGCATACCATAGCATCTATTTGTAACCATACCACAAGAAATTTTTATATATTTAATAGATTAAAGCATATCCTTGTCATATTATTGTGAATAGTCATTTCCTCATTATATCTGTCTTTAAATTTCTAGTAAAAATAAATGATTGGTACATTAAGAATTTCTGAGTAATGTTATGCTGTTGCCTTAGCGTTGTGATATGTACTGTCTATGAAAAGAGGTTGTTAGTCATTCATTATCTCACTAATGATTATTTTTAACAATTGGTTTTGCACACATTTTAAAAACCAACATATATGTGTGTGTATATATATATATATAATATATATATATATTCAAATAAATCACTCATTTCTTATTTTGTTTACAAATCATTTATTTCTCCTTTCTGAAAAATTACTCCTTTAGAATAACATCTGCTCCTCTTGAAAAAATATCACTATACCACTTTCTCTACCTCTTTCTTGCTGCCATATGTTGACTTCTTGGTGATTTACTATACATAAATAACAATTTTTGTTCCTGGCTCAAAATTTTTTTTTTAATTTGGTATCATTATTAGTGATTTTATACATTTAGTAAAATAAACATGAGAAATCATCCAAAATCCTTAACTCTTGTTTCTTTAGCTCATCACTGCTACCCGCTAATTACTGTATCCTAGATTGTGCACTCAACCCCCCTTCCTTCTACAAACCATAAGCCCCTTCAGTTCTAAACCATGTGGCATCACCTTGTGGAGCACTATTCAAGCCTTTTCTGGCTTCAGCACTTCTTGTCTAGACTAGATTTATTGCTTATCATAAAGTTCACTCACTTGCCAATGCTTTCAGATCACTTGTGTGTCTTACATCATATTTTACCACATTAAAAATAATTCTAGATAGTCATAACAAAGGCCTCTTTACTTTGCATCCTAGCTTTTGAATATTGGTTAATAAAACACACAAAAGATGAGACTATTTTCTCATCCATTCATGAGAATTTCTGTTCCTTTTTGGTTATGATTTCTAGCTTTTGATAAAAAATTTTTATACATACTCTTTTGTACTCTTACCTCCAATTCATTATCCTCTACTCACATCTCAGAAGATACCATCTTATCTAGGACAGAAGTGTTTAGTTGTTATCGCCTTATCTTCCTATGACCAAACCCAGTGTATTAGTTTCTACAGCTAACAAATCACCACTTAGTGCCTTAAAATAACACAAGTGCATTCTCTTACAGTTCAAGAGTTCAGAATTGCAAAAGCGTGTCATAAGAGACTAAAATGAAGGTGTGTCAGCTGAACTATTCTTTCTGGCAGCTCTAAGGAACACCATTTTCTTGTCTTTTTCATCTCCTAGAGGCTCCCTGCATTCCTTGGTTAATGAGCCTCTTCTACCAATGACATTATTCTGACCACTTCTTCCACTTCATATATCCTTCTTTATCCTGACCCTCCTACCTCCCCTAGGGACCTTATGATCACATTTTGATCCACCAGGATAATCTGGGTTATTTTACATTTCAGGAATCTTAATTTAATCAGAGCTTCAAAGTTCCTTTTGATATGTAAAGGAACATCTTCACAGATTTGAGGGATCAAGCCATGGGAATTTCGGGTGGGTAGCATGATCCAGCCTATCATACCTACAATCCTACCTGCATGTTTCCCACTGCTCGTTCTTCCCTCCTAGTATAACAGAAAACCTTTTTAAAAATATCCTTTCACTTATCAAAAAACAATCACTCCTCTTGTGCTCTGTTCTTTGAATTATTTCCTCTAGCTTTCAGAATAACATTGCTCCTTAATGTACTTATTTTCCTTATAGCACCAATCATTATTTTATTCAGAATGAGTCCACTTATAAAATTAGAATGAAAATAAGCCCCCCTCTACAAAATGTCAACACCAATAGCAAAACTCACTCACACAGCTACTGCTGCTCTAATCTACTCCCTTTTGCAAAAGCTATATGTGCATCCTATTTCTCTTATTTTCCACTCATTCTAACTCACCTCAAACTGACTCATGATATTGTTCATGTTATAGTCTACAAAACCCACCATTTATTAATGACATTAAAATAAAATAAAATAAATTCTCTGATCTTTCTTTTAAGATAGCATTTCCGCTTGTTTCAATTTGAACTCACTGCCCATTCCATCTTCACTTCCTTTTCCTATCCTCTATTTTCTGCTTGACTGAAAGGTCAACATCCTCTAAAGTCTTGTCCTTGGCTCTGTCCTATACCTGCACTCCTTGTCCAGATAATATCATCCAAATCAAGGGCAGAGGTCTTTCCTATTATGATCACTATCATTATCATCAAGATTTTTATGTTAGATTCCTCCAGACATCAAAATCGAACTTCTTACTTGGTGTCTCTATTTGTCTTTCATCAGTATCTAAAACAATAGAAAACTTTTATAGATTCTTTTCAAAATAGTTGCAAATTTTTAGACACTTCCACCACTATGATTTTCATCCATGCAGACATATTTTGTCTCCCAGACAATTAGTTAGCCTCTTAAATGGTCTCTCTTCTACTTTCTCCCCTTCTACAGTCCTACCTCTATCAATAGCCAGGTGACTAATCATTTAAAATATAAGCAATGGTATGAGCCTTTTTGGATCAAAATTATCTAATGTGTTCCTATGTCAGATTATACTTCAAGTCCCTACTATAGTCCATAAAACCAGAACATACACTATCTGGTGCCCCGTCTAATCAATTTCTATACCTATCACCACCAGAATCTTAATGCAGGCCTCTTGACTTCCTAGCTTTTTCTTGAACACATAAGCTTTATACTTGCTAATTTCATTTCAGGGAATGTTCTTCTCCAGGTATCGGTAAGCCTTGTTCCTTTAATTCCTTATCCTTTCTTTACTATTTTTTTTTCCTATCTATCATCACTTAATATATTAACTATTTATCAGTTGACTCTATGATTCCTCCTGTAGAATGTACAACCAATGATGGTATGACTTTGTATCCTCAGTGCCCTGGCACCTGTTTAACTCATCTGTTGAATACATGAATATATTCAATTCCAAATATATTCAAATTCCAAATCTCTGGCACTTACTAGTTGTACGACTGTTGACATGGTAATTACCTGCATAGCCCCAATAATATTACATCTGAAATTTAAATAACACTAAAGCCTAGTATCATAGCACTGGAACAAGGATTATGTAAAATAAACTATATAAAGCATTTAATAAATATAAATATATAAAGCAGTTAAATTTTAGCTTGAATCACTTTATCCAATCTTTTTGGTTTCCTACTCCAAACATGCTTAACATTGTCCTTACCAATCATTTATAGAAAGAGTAATAGTCTGCTTTATTTTGGAAATTTAATCTCCCCAAATCAGTTTGTTCTGGTTCACTAATCTAGCCCTGGGGAATTTAGAACAGTCATTAAGGATAACATACATGGTTAAAACTCAAAGAATTCATCCTTCTTTTCTCTCTCTCATTCATTCTTGTCCTCCTTGATGTGAATACAAAGCCTATAAAACATAGAGCTGTATGTAATTTTGATCCAAGAAAGCATTAAGCAAGAAAATTTTATTCTAACATTTTTTTTAGAATTACATGTTAGCATAAGGTAACTAAATAATTTCATTTTATCTTCAAAGTTTAAGTTATTTTTCTCTAAATAACTTATCACCTGAAATTTCCAGATGTCTGACATCTGCTTACGTCTTTTTAAAAGACTCTTGAAAATGATGAATGTGCAGCGACTAAGGTAATTCTTCTATTATAATGTGCATATTGCACAATCAAGCATTCAAATGGATACTCTTCTCATTTGACAACTAATTTAATTCATGGGAACATGATGAAGTGTAAAGATTGATTGCTTGTATCCCAAATTTATAAGAAAGAAAAATATATATGATTATTAAATTTTTCATAACATAACTCCAAACAAAAGTAAATAAAGAAAACTAGAGATCCATGAAAGAGCAAACAGAAAAAGTATACCTCAAACTGTTAAGTGTAAAACGAATTCAAGTTAAAATACATTCACAACTATCTCTATTTGTCAAGAGAACATTGCATAAGTGATAGAGTTGATGAAAACTTACCATTTTATTAAATCTCACTTCATATTCTTTATTTCTACACACAAAAAAATCAGCATGCAATTAGTTTTATTAATGTATACTCGTTAGATGTTGAGACAAGAAAGATAACTATATAATATATATAAAATATACATAAATATATAACATTTACATATATTTTATTTTTTAAAATAAAACTCTTAAGTTGGAGAAAATATAAGATATGTTTCATAATATCTTAAGCAATATTACTTTCTAGGTAAACCCATATATCAGTTGTATAGATGTTTATTTTATTTTAAATAAAAATTTTCTGTTGTATCTAGAGAATCAAATAAGAAATAATATTTATAACATTATAGTTTATCATGAGTAAGAAATTTCATAATAAAAATTACAGATGTTTTATAGAAACAAATTAGGTAATTTATAACTTATTTGCATATTTTTATAAACAAAATAATTTCTATAAAGTTGACTTTTGGTAATTTAGGACCTGATCATTTGTTTTCAAGGCACCTCAGCTGTTCTGAAAATTTTTGGCATCAAGAATTTTGATTCAGTTTTGGCTCTGGCCCTTGTGCCTTGGGGTGATAGACTGTGGGTGACCATCCAACTGCATCGGCAACATCTGGAGCTCAAGTCTCCACTGAGAAAAAACAGCAGGGCAAGGCCAGCAGAAATGATGCCAGATGTGCTATAATTATTGTATTTGAAAAAGAAGTTGGTTTCATGTACTTCATCACTTTTAACGCTATTTAAAAATCTGGTAAAAATTTGGTGCTTTATTAAGAGTCTATGATAGTGTTAAAAATCTGTATAAATTCACCAGTAATAAAAAAAAAAGTAAATGTGCTATTAGTATCTACATTTGTAAAAAGAAGCTTGATGAATAAATAGGAGATTGTTAGATATCATTTAATTCACCAAACGACCACTGCTAAGAAGGACTGACTGATGGTACGGGTTTTCTTGTTCTTTTGCTTTAAATCAATCACCGTTAATTCCTAAGAGCACAACAGAAAGGTAATTTTTAAGATAAAGCACAGAAAAAAATGATGCAATTAATTCTATTTCAAACTATTCAATAGTAGTAGACACAATATATGAAGATACATTAAAGTGCCACAGTTGTCAGAGTCCAGGAGCTACAAATACTAGTATATGCAGAGAAGACATCATGGTAGGCACAGTCCATTATCTGGTCAAAACAGGTTTACAACCACCTTTTCTTCCCTGACTTTGTTCAAGGCAACAACATGTCCAGCTTTAGACAACAGAATTAAAAGCAAGTCTGCTGGAGAACTTTTGACAAAACTTTTATTTCCTTACAAAGGTCTAGGAAGGGAGCTTTATCTTGCTACCCTTACTATTACATACTACCCAAAACATAGATTTGATGCTATAGATTGTGGTAGTCCTACTGTAATCATGAAGTAACAAAGGGATGACAAGAGACCAAAGGCTAGAGTTGTAGAGGAGAATTAAAGAAAAAGAACAGATCTTGGATAATTTGTGAACAAATTGATGCCAGCAACCACCCCCTCTAGCCTTCTTGTTACGTGGGATAATAAATTTGCATAGTTAAGCCCCTATTAATTAGATTTTTTGTTACTTGCAGCTGATAGCTTTTCAAGCTGAAAAATAAAATATAAACATCTTGTAGTAAAAAGAAGTCTAAAGTAATTTAATAAATATTAATGAGAATTATATAAATTGATTAAATAAACCTGATTCTATCTCTATCTGTCTATCTATCATCTATTCATCCATCCATCCATTAGTATGAAGTAATATTAGGAGTGATATTTAATCACATAAGAATAAAGAATGGAGATTTTGCTAGAGGTTATAATGCTATAGTCACATGAATAAACAGGATATTTACCTTTTTTAAAATTAACTTTATTGTTCTCATTTAATCTATAAATGAGTGAATGAATCATGAAACAGCAAGTAAAATATTTTTCAAAAACAGGAAAGAAAATAGAAAATGTAGAGAATATGGAAGAAGCAATATGATATAAAAACTATTAAGTAAAGAAAAATTAATAAACTAAAATTTAAAAAGTATAAGAACCATGATATATTTTAAAGAATATATTGAAAATAAAATTTAATATTATATGGACTACTTTGTGTTACAGTGGTAAAGCATTGTTTAGAAGTAAATATCTTAAATAATATTAATAGTAATAATATCGATACAAATATAAACATAGACACATAAATGTAAATATATTTATTTATGAATGATCTGACCCCGGTGACATACATATTTTACTTTACATTGTTCATAGGCAAAAAAAGTTTGCATTCAGTGATCTTTATACATTTTCTGTCTTCCAAATTTTGTTAGGTCATATTAAATTATTTCTGACTGGGAAACAATTTTAATAATATATGTGTTATAGAATCTACACCTTTCTCTACATAGGTAAAAATGGGAGAAATATTATTACAATTTCCATACTCCTTGAGTATATAATGAAGTTATTCTTCATTGAATGTTGGTATTCCTGTAGATAGAATCACATATACTTATAAACACTTCTTTAAATTAAATGATTCAAATTAATTTTGTCAGTAACTCGACAACTAATAATATAAATAATTATCAAAATTGGGCTTGGTTATGTGAATAATAATTTGATAATAGTGTATAATGGAGACTTCATAATAATTATTCAAGAATTATTAGGACCCATGTTTGATAGAGTAAAACTAAGTTATAAAATGTTAATAAATACATGGTATACAGTTCAAATCCAAACACTATTTGTTTCTTTGTTTACTTTCATTGAATCTGCTCTTCTCTTAGGCTGTGAGGTTCTGAGTTTGTTTCTTGAGTCTTTGTGCTTCCTGTCTGGTATCTCCTTTAAGGTATTTCCTCATAGGCCATTGCTCAAAGTTATCTTTTTATTTTTATCGCTCCCTTCCTCATAGCAAAGTTGATTACTCCTACCTCTCACTCCCTTAGTTCCCTACATTATACTAGGAAACCAATGAACAAAATGACATTTCAGATCTTTATACATAGGATGTATTACTATTGTAATTTCAGAAGTTTTGGAGAGAGTACGTACACCTGAAGAGTGGAAGAAATGCCAGGAAATGTGGTGACACAAATGTGCAATATACATTATGGCAAGACATAAATACACCTCAGATGAAAGCAGCAGGTTTTCTAGAAACAGTGAATAAAGAGACAGCAATGAAAAGTGTTATCTGAACTCGCCCGACTGAATCATGGTTGCTGATTACACATTCTCCCCCATTTAGTGATACATTTGCAATTTAGTATCTTGAAAATAAGCCTGACTATGCTAATGGTAATGCAGCATACCATTTTGAGGGCTGTATACAAATTGGGCATCATAATAAATGTCCTACATGAATTATGTCATTGAATCTTGAAAAATACGATATGCGATAGGTATCTATATTCTTTAAAGTGAGAAAAAATAAGGTGTATAGAAAGTAAGTGGCTGAGATAGGGTTAAAATGCATTCACTTGTGATTCCGCAGGTCATACTCTTAACCTACATAATGTGTCTACATTTAGGTCATACAACATTGCCACAAGTTTAGGCACAGCGCTACACATGGAAACTTGACAGACAAGAAAATTGCTTTGGGATAGTGAGAGAGGGGAATGGTTTTGATAACTTACAATAAAACCTATAAAATCACTGACATTTTAGTGGTCCCAGGAATTGCCAATTAAATGAATGGATCATGAAGTACCTAAATATAAAATTCACTCTTGTTTGCTCCTTGCTAACTTGGATACCAGATTGCAGTGGTGGTGTTGTGATAAGGTGGGAAATGAGAAGAGCAACTAGAAATGACTAGAATAGTAGGATAGGAGCATCATCACTAAATTTTGTCTGGGCTATCATGGAGGTTTTATTTCTCAATGGGCCTAAGAAAGTATATTATTTATATAATGGTTTATTTCTGGTTTCAGTGTCTGGTTTTATTACTTATTACCAAGCCCCTACCTAAGTATGAATGGACACTTACATTTCTTTTTCTCTTTTCTTGTTATATACTCTGAGTTCAATATACTGATGAATTATTTGAGTGATATCACCTTTTGGGGGGCATGGGATGGGGCACATTTTAATTTGAGAAGCATTTAGAAAAAAATTTTTAAATGATTACAAGAAATATTCCCCAGTGAATGAGGTTATGGTCTCCTACAAAAGCAGGTAAATGCCAAAATCACCTCTATTAGTTGAAGGAAGAGAATGCAATTTTATTTCTTCATTTCTCTGTCTTTTCAATATGAAAATGAAATTGGAGAGTGGACTCATCATAACACAAGTTTCAGATCTCTGAGTGTGGGTTTGCAGGATAGAACTACTCAAAGACTGAGCAGAGAATAAAGCGACAAATAGTTGCTCCAATACCTACACTGTATGTAAGGGCATAAAACAAAGGTCTCCTGTTTTGGAGACAGAAGAACTAGGCCAGGAGGAATCACCAAAATTATGTATTGAAATACTTGAACAGCATATTCTAATTCACAAAGTCTCATCTCTCTGAACATTAAAAAACACACAGGTAAAACATCACTTTATGTTGCCCATAGTACTGAACTGCTTCCTAATTCTAGGTTTGCTATTCATTCATTACTCATTACTTGTATTACCAAGACTACAATGAAATGACTTACATTATGTTCTTTCTCATGGTGCTATTACTTTTCCACACATTTGTGCTATAGGATAGTTTGCTAAGTCACATGTAGAATTCTTTTACTATAATCCAATGAAGTTTTCTTGTTTTTACAAAAAAATAGCATTCTAGAAAGTTACTCTCATTGTATTTTCTTTAAAAAAAAAATTAGTAGCTTCCAATCACCTATATGATAAAGTTCTGAAATACTAACAGAGTCTTCAAAGTCCTATGACACCCTGAACTTAGAAACCATTTCTAGCCTCTTCTCCAACAAAGAATGCCACTATGTCATACCCTAAATGGCTTCAAACACATTACTGTTCTACAATTCATTCTCAATCATTTGTTCGTTCATTCAGTAAACATTTATTGAGCCTTATGTGCAAGGTGTTGTCACAGAAAATAAATAAAAAAAAAACAAAACAAAACAGAACGATCCTTCTTTTTGGAGTTTACATTGCTATCAGAGAAAATCAAAATTTAATATTATAAATAAACAAGTTATGATGTATGCTAAAAGTAAAAGGTACTAAAAGGAAAATAAAACTGAATAAGAACATGTGAAGAGTTCTAAGAATGAGCATGTTGGGAAAACATTTTTCCTAACAATATCTTAGTCCAAGAGGTGAAATTAATACTTCTCTTCTCTTCTGCAACAAACATGCTGAAAACTGTTTCTCCCTGCAAGCTGTGTTTCCAAATTTGAACACCTTCCCTCCGTAAGGCTGCCTTTTTAACCTTTAAGCATTGAAATTTAATATCTGCCCAAGCTCTCTTATGTTGTCTTATCACTAGAGCTTCAGTAATTGTTATCAGTGGATGACATCCACATTTATTATATTTGCCAATAACTTTTCCTGGGCTATCACCCCATATACCTTACTAGCTGCCAGATATACCCATCCAAATGTCTCAACAATATCTCAAGCAATTTTTAAAACTAAATTCCAATTATTACTATGAAAGTACTATCCCTCCAAAAAGAAAATTAGAAATAAATGTTATTTATCCTGAAGCATAAGCCAGAGAATTTGATGTCCATTTACCCATCCTTCCTCCTCACAAATCACAGTCAATATATACAAAGTCTAAAATATTAGATTTTCTTTGCCATTTCTATAGCCGACCTCTTTGTGTTTCTCATGCTGATCTCTGCAAATCTACTCTGGTCCTCTCCAACCCATTGTACACAGGAAGACCCAATACATTTTTAAACCGATAATTATACTCACTTGTTTAACATTGTTATTGGTTTTCCATCACTATTTGGATAAAAAACTCATTTCTTCAAAAGGTTTGAAGTCCCAGGGATGTGATCATTGCCTTCCTCTCTATTCTGATTTACAACTAATCTGCTCTCGGTTCCTTCTCTTCAAATCACACACTGACTTTGCTTCGATTCCACTAATGTTTGATGGTTTCTCTCATCACAGGTTCTTTGCACATTGTTTTCCTTCTTTCTGTATTACTTCTTCCTTTTACAGCCAATTCTTTGATAACCAACGTTAGGCTTTCTACCTTTATTCAAACATCAGAATTTAGGGCAACTATAAATTTCCCTAAGATGCAGCTCCTCATACTCCATTCAAAATCAGGATATTTTTCTAACTTATTTTTCACAGCATCCCTTTGCCTGCCTTTAGAACATATCTCAATCTGTAGCTGTATTTTTATTGTTATTTATTTTTCTTGATGCTGGTTTATCCATTAGACCAAAAGTTCCATACAAACAGGACTGTACTTTTTGCTCACCATTTTATTCCCAGCATCTAGTAATATTCCTGGTATATAGTATAAAATCTCATAATGTTTGTTAAATGCGTAAGTGAAGAGATGAGTTAGTTTGCCTCTGCAATTTTATGAAAACAATTTACCATTTGAAAAATTTCCTTAACTTCTTATTGAAAATCTTTGGCTTAATCCAAAGGATACCGTTTCTATAAAATTAAGATAATTGAATTGTCCAAATCAAAAGAAATAGAAATATTAAAATATGTTACTATGGATTCCGTGGGCAACATTTAGAATACTGTGGCTTCTGAATAATCCTTATGTATTGTACTAAGTACAGAAACAATCTGCAAGTTACTTATACATTTTTATAACTAAATCTACAATTACGCTTTAAAAACATCTTAAAAATAACAGAACTCTGTTTATTTGAATTATTATTTACTGTGACATTCTGTGTATAGAATTTTCTTATTTAGTTTGTATTACCAACGAGTCTTACCTTAACAATACTATCACAAGTACTTTTTTTTTTTTTTAAGTTTTAAGTAGAGGTTATGAAGCATCTATAACTCTTAGAACCTTTGTGATTTTTCTTCAGAGTACCTTCTGAAGTCAAAGGTCTCCAAAAGCAAAGATAGAAGCTATAGACAGACTCAGTAGGGAAGCAACTACACAGAATGAGTTGAATTATACCATGGGAACCAGCTTTGAAGATAGTCTCTCTGGGTCAGGTTGGAGTACAGTGTTAATGTCAAACAACCATCCACACAAACTAAGTTTCCCTGTGACTTCAGCAGTGGTGTATGTTCCCATTAAAGTAGTCAATTATGAGTTCCTCATAATGATTGAGTCCATTTATATAGTTACTAATCTATTCCAAAAGAAAGTTCACTGGTTATGATGGACTTATAACCTTTACGGGGAATCACGCTATGCCTTTTATCATTCCCTATTGCCCATTTCCACATGTCTTTGCAGTCAATGTAATTGCCTACCGTAGAATCAGGATTGTGAATAAAAAATAAAATTCTGGCGTTGAATGGCCTGCCTGATTCTGGAAAGAAGACCTATATTTTCTTTATCAGAAAATATGCTATTTTTATAAATATAATTAATCAATTGAGTTACTTTTACCTAAGGCATTCCAAATAAAAACAGATACTATCAAAATATAATATTTCCAATCCAAACAAAGATTAGTATCCAAGAAGGGAAAGGAAGAAACCTTGTAATTAATAAATGCTTTATTAATTACAAGGATTAATTACTTGGTGGTTAAATTAGCAAATGACTAATGTTCTTAGAGAAAGAGTTCAATATGAATAGAAAGAGTTATGATTTTTAAAAGCTAGATAACTCATACTAAGAAAATAATTTATATGAATTAAAGTATATTTTATGAGTTTAAAATTACAGTGGTGATAGTAGTATATAATTTCATTATAGCTAAGAATGGAAGAAAATATTAATTATGTTTATTAGAAAAGAGAAATAATATTTTAGCTTAAGAAAAACAATATTGGACAGAAATGTCATGAAGGAATATATATTTAATACACCTGCATTGTTGTTCTATTCCTGTGTTACATAATTGTAAGTCCAGTTTCCCGGTGTCGATCTGCCATACAAATTGACTTGGAATATAATTGATGTTCTCTTGATATTAGTAAAATTTGATGTATGTTTTGACTATTAAAAATATATATGCAGCATTTTTGTAATGATTAGATACCATAATAAATCTGATTTTACTGAAAAAAAATCAATGCAAATTTATTTTCAATAATTGAAATATATTGGGTTTATCCAAATTTCTTTTTATCATTTAAATATTTAAAAAGCAAATAAAGCAAAACTGCAGTCTAAAGAAATGTCTCTGTATTTTCCCTTGAGTATTGGTAAATTATCTCTACATACATTTTTAGAAATAAACTCTTTAACCTGTTTAAGAATCTTGCTATTGCAATATACTGAGAATTGCGTTGAGATGCTTGGAAAGTTTTCTTTGAGTCAATGAGTTCATATTCTGCTGACTTGATTATTGTTCTTGAATATGCCCATTTCTGTTTATAACTACATAATATAAATGTCTTGTTAGGCCCCAGTTTTACAACCATGACTTCTTCCATCTGTCTATACCCATCAAAGGCTTTCATTGCATTTAAAATAAACCTCAAATTCCCTGACATAACCCAGAAGACAATACCTGATTGTGACAATTAGTTTTATGTGTCAACTTAACTAGGATATAGTACCTAGTTATTTAATCAAATACTAGTGTGGGTGCTGCTGTTAACCTAGATGGTTAACATCTACAGTCAGTTGACATTAAGTAAAGGTAATTACCTTCAGTAATGTAAATGGGCCTCATCTCATAAACTGAAAATCCGGAGGAGCAGAAAGTGAGGTTTCCTGGAAAACAAGTTCTGCCTCAGTTACAGTATCAACTCCTAACTAAATAGGACCTGCTCTGCCCTACAAATTTCTCCACAATTACATGAGCCAATGCCTTAAAATCAGTTCTTTATGTGTGTGTACTCATACACACACCCCCATTGGTTCTGTTTTCCCGAAGAACCTGACATACAGTAATCTGACTCTGTGCTCTCTTCAACCTCAATTCCCACCACCCTTTCCCTTAGGCAGTCTATTTTAGGTACAACTGACTTGGATTTAACATTCTTGAACTAGAATTGCTTGTATTTTTTCCCTCTGGTGTTCAAGTTCCTAGTTTGATCATTATTGTATCAGATTTTCTTATCTCTTTTAAAATTCCATTTTTCCCCCTGAAAACTGCAAGCTACAAATCTTATTGCAAATAGGATTTACTTAAAATGACATAGACTTAGGAATTTCAGATTTTTTCTTTTTATTTTAATAATTCTATATATCCTTCAGATATTTTAATATTTTCTTTCTAATTGTTGAATATATATACACCTATTTATATACACATACACATAAATATACACATATAGGACACATATATGTATATATTACATATGTATGGTATATATGTTACATATATGTACACACACACACATAACAGGATATTAAAGACAAAAGATTTTAGAAGGAAATTGCATTCAGAAACAACTTCTTCGAAAGCATTATCTAGGACCTAGATGGATTCCTCCGCCTTTTTTGTGTGTCTATCATCTTTCTCTCTCTCTTTTTGCAACATTATTTAAAAAATAATAATGATTTAAGACAAAAATATTTGCATAGCCTGGGTCTTGATTTTACTCATTCCTTGTTTATCTGGTTTACATATAAAATAAGTGAAGTAATATTTCAAGATTCTAGATATCTGCTTTGCTTTCCTTATATTTTAGCAGAACTTTTCATTTGTTATTAAGTATGCTTCATCATTGAAAATTAATGTTACATATATACTTAATATTTTTCACACTTGTTTAGCAATGTTTATTTTTTTAATTGTTGCCATTTTTGCCATTCTAAACATTTGATTTTCTTTCCCAAAAGATAATACATCAAAAATCATAATGCTCTTCTAATATATTATTATCAGTGGACTGTTTACTTAATAGGAATATTTTCCTGCTAAAAACTAACAACAATATAAAAATCTTTAAGTGTTTATAACTGAGTCTTTCTGTTCTCTCTTGTTCCCATTTCTTTCTAATTGAAAACCATTCTTCTCTGGAAATAGGATATTTACTCCTTAATAGGCTTTCTCATCCTGCTGTTTATTCTTTAGCTAAAGTCATAATCCCACATTTGTGACATTATAATCATCCCTACAGTCACTAATTGTTCTAAAATGCTACTTTAGGTGAAGATATACAGCAGGGAGTCAGTGAACTACCAAAAAACAAAGACACTATTTTCAACTCTGCACATTTTTTTGTGTGTGAGGAAGAGGATAGTTCTCAAATAGAGGTTGATTACCTGAAATTGCTTCAAGTTGTGTTGCTTTTTAAGTTTCAATAATAGGTCATGATGCTTAACTTGCTTTTTAATGATAATTATAATAGAGTTTTATTCATTTTATCTGGTGACAAAGTGTAATTAATCATTCTACTCTTCTTTTGTGTTGTAGAACGCAATCACCGTTTTTGTTAACCTAATGGTACAAAATTCCTAATTACTTCCTGAATATAATTATTTGAGATGATTTTATTGTGGGAACATCCTGATGAAAATAAACTATAAAGTAAAATCTGTGGAAATAACTTGGATTTCATAATTAGAGTCATATTAAAGAAAATCATTGATAACATGTTGGATTTCTCTTTGATACAGACTCTGCAAGTTGTAATATCATATAAATTTATATACATTTAATATAACTTAATATAAATACAAATCTGACTCCAGAAACAATAAAGAATGATATATTTTATTTTAATTAAGTCTTCTCTAAAAGAGTCTTCATGAGTTTTCATTTAGCACATTTTTTTTAGAAAGCTTCTTAGAATTATTCTCCAGACTTTCTTGTCGCTTTCCTAAATCCCACAATTATGAATGCATTTACCATTTCTTGATCTCTCCTATAAACAATAAGAATACAGAGGAAATAGGCAATAATTATATTTCCAAAGGGCATTCAAAATTTAATATTGCCTGTTACTAACTCTTTCAGTAACATCTCTCTTCTCTTCACCATTTCCCTTAGCTTCCCATGTCAGAGTGACTGTCCAAATATTGGGATTAAATTCATCCCTGCTTGCTGTCAGATCTAAGTGACCCAACAGAATTTTTTCTCCCATCATCTCATTAACCTGTATGTATATATCTTGGATGTTTCATTTTTTTTCTTGTACTTATTACTTTCCTTATGAAAACATTCATGAACCATTTCTGATGGATAAAAGTTTTGTCCATTTTTGTAGGATAATAATTCCTTTCTTAGAACATTGCTGAAATAAACAATGTACATCCTATTGATGTCATACTTAGAGTAGGATATCATTAAATGTTTATCCACCCAATCGTTTGATTTATCAATTTAAGAATAACTCCAAACCTAATCTTAATCCTACCTTTTTTAATAACAGTAGCAAACTAATTTAGAAATATAATATCAAAAGGTGCCAAGACATGGTAGCCCTTGGCTATCCTTAAATGATAGAGAACCTTTTCTTCTGTAGTGATTACTTTTTTTTATCTATAAATGAAAATTTCCACTTATTCAATGAAGTAAGTAACTTTCTATTTGATCATATTTATATTCAGGTTTGTGAACCTCCAATAAATGTAATCATTCTAAATTTGATTTAAGTTTCTAACCTACTGTATTTTTCATTAACTGATTTTTCTGCATATGGAACTTTACGCATGTTACCTGTATTTCTGCCTTCAGTTTACTCATCTGTTCTTTGAAAAAACTTATCTCATTAGAATGCTATAATTCTATTATAAATCTAGAGAAACTTCAAAAATAATATCTGAAAAAAATAGAAATAAGGGGAGGTTATTAAAAGATATTTCATAGACTCTTGATATCATAGGTTATAAAAGATCTGAAAGGATAAACCACACAGTGCAACACCACCTTTATATGCTGAATTATCTCAAAAAATGGCCATCCAACCTCTGAGTGTTTCCACTGACAGGAAATTCAAAATCTTTTGAGTCAATCAATTTAAATTATGGACAAGCAATAGTCCAGCATGTGATGAATTAATTTCTATCTCCTTATGAGTTCAATTATTATTACAAGTTCCTCTCACTGAGGCAACATGGTCTAATTTTTCAAGGAAATATATTCAAACACTTGAGTATAATTATTACAGGCCCTATAGTATTTCTCTTTTCCAAATTAAACACTGCCAGTTTCTTCAATTATTCCTGAAAATACATGATTAACTGTTTTAACATACTCCTCTGGATATACTGAAATTTATCAATGTTCCTCTAGGATGTGGTGCTCATAAATAAACACATAACTGCAGCTGTGAGAATTTAATCCTGGGTCAGGTGAGACCTTACATTCTTTGAATAGCCATGATCTTTTAATTAACTTTGTTCAAGGTGAAAACACAGCTTTATAACAGCCAAAGCACATGTTTAGTTTCAATATAGGCAATGCTAAATTTTGAATGTTCTTTAGAAATATAACCATTACCTAAATCCTTTGGATTCTTATTGTTTAGTAATAAATATTTGATAATTACTGAATGTAGTTTCAAAATCTCCATGTTTTATATACACTGAATGAAATTGAAAGTAAAGTGCTAATTAAATTCTAAGGAGATATGGATTGAGAAAGATTTGAAAAGGGGAGGGGATAAATAGACAATGGGGAAACAGAATCAACTACAAACTAGGTGAAAGAGCAGAGCATAATTCAAACATATGCTGGAATCAAGAGAGGAATAGGAACAATGAGGACTATTTACAGAAAGAATCAACAATCACGGTGTTGTATTTCCTAGCCAGATCAGCTAAAGTGGGAACCCTTTCACTGGTGAGTAAAAAATCAGTACTATAAAAGACAACTCTCAAAGAGAGTTGAAACTCATTGCAATAGGACCTAGGAAATAATCTTTACTCATATTCCCTTAAATTCAGCTTGTGTGGCATGAACTGTTTTGACATTGGGGAATGAGACACAGATAATGCAAAGTTCTGGTTCAAAGAGATTCACAATCCAACAAAATCATTAATGCATTAACTTGCTATAACAGAACCGTGGACATGAAAGTTGGGCTAATTAATGAAAAAACATGATGGTTGTGCTTGTTTTTCTGGACGTGGAACCATATAAAATATTGTCTTGACATTGATAAGAGTATATTTTAAATATGTTCATATAAAATTTCAGGGTACATGGAAATAGAATATAAATATGATATAATTACTTCAAAAAATGAAAAATACAATAAACAAAAAATAAAATGGCAAGCAAGAATAAACTATTTTTTGAAATAGGAGGAATAAAAACAAAAAATATTAGTCACCACCTTAAATATGAATGCCTTCACTTCTCTTGTCAAGGAATCAAAGTGAGCAAGGTTACATTTTTATTTTCACTATTTACAAGAAACTTGCCTAAATGTAAAATGTCACTTGAAGGTTAAAAGGAAAAAAGAGGATATATATTTCAATGATTAATGTTAACAAAGGCCAACTATAGTGATACTAGTAACAGGAAAATCCAAAGCCATTATTCTAAAGCTTAACCCATTACATAAAGATAAATATCCAGGTGGAGTTTAAAATAAAATAAATAAGAAAATTATTTCATTATACATCAATATTGCCTAAATATTTTATTTATACCATTAAAATATATTGTACACTATAAGCAAAAAAAAAAAAAAAAAAACATGAACTATTGCAAAGGAACTAAGCATTAGTTTACAACAAGAAAAAACATACATATATTCCAAAATAAGAAATCATACAGGCTGAAACTTATAATTAGAATTCAGCAAAACTATATTATAATTAAATATGAATATATAATTTTTAAAAATCCAAGTTTTCATAACTATTGAAAGTAAATGAAATTTACTTTCCAAATACCTATTTGAGGTATGATTATAAAAAAAAATAGAAGAGAAAAGATATTGATGGTAAAAAGCTATAAACTTCAAAATAGAATTGAAAATAAAGATTGGGAGATGTAATGCATAGTATTAGACTATGGGGATGTAATGCACAACATGGTGACCATAGTTAATAATACTGTGCTAGAAAAGATATACATGCATGCACACACGCATCATTCTGTAATAGCATGTCCTGCCATGAACCTTGGCCTAATGAGTAATAGCCACTACTGACCTTATCAAGAAAGTTTATGCCTCTCTCACCACTGTGTTCTTTACTGACTTAGGTAAAGACTTCCCGTAGAACTCCTGGGGACATTTTAACTACCCATAAATAGAATTTTCTAGTGAGAGAGATTTGAATCTTCAAACAGTGGAAATTAATTAGTGTTTTTTCCATTATAGCATGCACAATTGTCTGTGCTATGTGATCTCTCTTTTCACTTTCTATATCATTAACATGAGGCAATGCTTTCTCCATACCTCTAAGAGCCACCTTGCCTGCAGATTATAAGCATATCCTGTAATCCTTTTATGATGTTAAACTTGTGTAATGTGAGAGTAACCCTATATTAACAAATTCTGTTATTCAACATCACATTTTATTTCCTTTAATCCAGTCCCCTCAGGAGCACTTCTTGTCTTACCCTCCCAGATCCATGGTAGCCAGATCATACAGCTTCTTTGGTTTATAATCCTCTTTCCTTAGCAAACACAGAACTTGTAAGGTCCATCTATACAGAGACATGATCCTAGTTATTGGTCTGATGAAGGGATGAGGGCAGATTCTGAGGAAAATGTCATTATCTTGTAAGACATCTCCTTTCAGGTTTTTGCATAGTCTTATTCTCAGAGCTTAACTCATTAATTACATAAAAATAAAAGGGATGCTTTCAACTACCTTTTCACCCTACCTTTCAACTAGAGAGGGTAAACAGTTACATAAATGTATCATTCTATTGTTGTTGTTACTATTACTATCAAATACTCTAAACTGAATTTAATATTCATGAGTTTATTGATAACCTAAGTTTATTGATACCTCTTTAAATGCCAGGGGTATTGTACGAGGCAGTCATTCCTTTCCACTTGTATTCCATCCCAGTTCACACAGTTTAAGTTTAGTGACTACACTGCAATGATCAGGAATGAGTAACGATGGGGTTTGTTAGCCAGTGAACAATTCTTCTGTACTAGCATCCCATCTGTAGTCTGCTTTTGAGGGACAACTTTGTTTTTTCCTCTCTTTATCCAGAATTCTTGGGATCCACTTTTATCCTACTCTCTCAGTTCCTGCCTGTATAGGTTAAATGTTTTTATTGTTGCTGTTGTTGTTGTTGTTTGTTTTGTTTTGTCATTCTTTGACACATAATCTATTTTTTTTAGCAGACTTAGATCTTTCCTAGTTTTCTCATACAGAGATATAGCTCTATATATTGACGTGGTAAAGGAGAGAAGAGGGTGACATGCATCTTAGTTTGAGGTTCTAAGAAACAGATGGAAAATTATCCAGATGCACATAATATATGGAATGTGTTTCAGAAAAAATGCTGCAACAGAGGACATGAAAAGGATAGGGGATGAAAACGAGCTGGGCAAGTATGTATTCTTAGGTAAAATCTAGCTAGAGTCACCTCCCTTAAGGAAACGCGGCCAGGCTCTTGTACAGACACATTATTAAACAATCAGCTACTGGGAACCTCAGGAGTGGGGCTTGGATGAATGAAATTTCCCAGGGTAAGGTGGCTCTCATTAGTTTTGAAGAAGCTGAGGTGGGGTGGAAAAAGGAAGAGGGGATGGCTTTGATTAGATACTGTTCAGCTCTCAGAGCTGCTGGGAGTTGGGTATGCTTACCCTTTAAATGAAAACTGGGTGGGGTATCACACCATTTTAAAAGACTCATTTTTTGTACTTATTCTTATCTATAAAGGTAACTTCAATAAATCTATTTTACTTCTTTTTAGTTCCTTCATCTGAAGAGATGGAAGGTCCTGGATGCTGGGTAAGAATTGTCATTGCTAACATTCAAGTAAATATTCTCCTTGCCTAAATATGGGAAAAATAATATTTTTCTTGTCTTCTTTTGATGAATTTTTAAGATAAAAAGTTGAAAGATAAAAATCTGAACTGTTATACATATGCAAGGTGTTCTTAATTACATAGTTATTATTTGACTAAATTATCTGACCACTATTAATTTATACTAATAAATAATACTTGAAGGTTGTGAATGTGTTGCACTGGATTAGCATCTGGGCATCTCACACAGAGGATGCATCTGTTAATTACAGCAAGGTTTCTCTACATCAGCACTATTAAAATTTTGAGCTAGATAATTCTTTTTGTGGAGCTCTGTCCTATGCACTATAGGATCTTTAGCAGCATTCCTTGTCCTTACCCACTAGATACCAGCAGTTAAAAACTTCTGGGTTACAGCATAAAGCACAACATAAGAAAAAGTAAGCATGTCAGCTTCTAAAATAGACTACTTGTGCCGTCAAAAGAGGATCTAGTGTTTTGTGTGAGCTAATACTAAGAATTTCAGAATAAAACCTGAAATTGGGATATATATAATTTATCCGATTATGAGCTAAAGTGAATATAGCAAAGAGATTGATGATGTTGGAGCACAGAAAAATTGTAACCAAAATTTCCATATTTTATTGCTCAGGGCGGAACTCAGAAGCAGAAGACTGAAATTGTTCAGTAGGTCATCTGAATATTTTGCCCAAATATGGTTGTAGTCTAAGAGCCTAAGGAAGGCAAAGCTAAATGTGCTTGAGCAAGTTGAAAAAGAGTTGTATCATATTTTGAATGACGCCAAAATCCTTATCAATGTGTTCAACTTTTCTCTGAAAGCCTACTTTCTAGAATAAACTAAAGGTGGTGGCATTCTAGAGAAGGTAAAATTTGTCATTAAGAGAGTCTGGGTTTTCCACATCAACTCTTCGATGTGGCTGGTAGATGGGTGGAAGCATCAGAACTGTGAAGAAAAGTAACCACAATGTATAGATCCGTTGAGCAGCAAAGTCAAAAGTGGGCCAAAAACAGTATGGAGATTCCTCAAAAAACTAAGAATTGATCTACCACATGATCCAACACCCCACTACTGGGCATTTACATCAACAACTTGAAAACCCATATCCAAACGATATTTACACACTGACGTTCATAGCGCCATTATTCACAGTGGCCAGGACGTGGAAGCAACTGAAGTGTCCTATGATAGATGATTGACTAAAGAAACTGTGGTATATATATACAATGGAATATTACTCAGCCATAAGAAGAGATGAAACACTGTCATTTGTGATAACATGGATGGACCTCAAGATAATCATGCTAAGCAAAATAAGCTAGACTGGAAAAGTAGAAAGTCACATGATATCACTTATATATGGGATATAAACCTAAAAGCAATAAATGAATAGGACAAACAGAGACTCAGGGACATGGACAATGGATTAGTGGTTACCAGAGGGGCAGGGGGAGGAAGAGGAGGAAGGTAGACAGGGTAAAGGATATCAAATATAGGACGGTTGGGAGAGGGTGAAGTGGGTAAAGGGGATGAAACATACAGTAGCTGAAGGAAACTGGACTTTGGATGGTAATCACAGAATATATAGAGGTCAAATTATAGTGTACACCTGAAAATTATATGATTGTATTAACAATGTTACCTCACTAAACTTAATAAAAAAATAAATAATAAAAAAAATGGGCCAGAAACTTGATCAGAACCCCAAAATACAGAACTAAGCAATGGGCTGACTCAGAACTATCCATGAGTCAAAATCTCTCTCTCTCTCTCTCTCTCTCTCTCTCTCTCTCTCTCTCTCTCTCTCTCTCTCTCCTCCTCTCCCTCCCTCCCTCCCTACCTCTCTTTTTTTCTACATTTCCAAGTGGGAAATCTTTTTAAGTCTCTGATTTTTTTTGTACCTAAGTAGAAATGAAATTGGGAGAAAGGTGATGATTGTGGTTGTCTGGAGTCACACACTTATGTTACAACCATTTTCTTCAAAAATCCATTCCCAGCAGATACTAAAACACAATTTCTGAGGGTCCCTGTTTCAGTTCATTGGCCAGTCCTCTCAGCAAAACTTCAGACCCCTGGGCTGTATGATTTGACAGTCATCGTGTACACAGCATTGATCCCTACAGAGAAAGCCCATTAAAAAACTCAATTCACTTATGGCCATGCAACAGAAAGGGGAAAAGGAATAATGGAAAATGTTTGATACCATTTGAGAATTTGCGCAACTGCTATAATGTAAATTCTATTTGAACAAATGCTAATATCTGAGCCCCAACTTAAAGAAACTTACTTTTACATTTTAATGAAACCCTTACATCATGTCACATTCTTCTGCCTCACTTTATGTCACATCTCCTCCTTTTCCATTATATTTTGACTCAGACCCACTCTTCCCGTCCCTCAAGGCAGAGGATCAACCTGAACTATTTTATTTAATTGCCATTTGGATTTGAGGGGATTTTTTATCTTGAAAGAATTTTTCTAATGAAGCACATTCAGTAAAATGTACTTTGAAAATTAAACAATCGAGGTGAACCAGTTATGTACTGAATTCCATTAAACAAATCTTAATAATAAAACAACCAAAAATAAGAAAGATTTTCATCATTTATCACTATCTAACCAGCTCAATAAAGCTAATTAAAAATCTTTCTCACTTATGCAGTAGATAATAGTTTCAATCAAGACTCTAATAATTCTTTCAAAAAATTATTAAAACATAAATGTGTTTTTATACCAGATATCAATTTTCAGGTTGGTTCAGTTGTAAAAGTATATGACTTTAAGGTAAAAAATGTATTGCTCATCAAATGAGTCATATTAGAAAAATCTAAACACTGCCTTTTTAGATAGAGTATTTACACATAAAGTATTAAGGAGAATTATGAATTACATATATAGAATGCAAATTTAGATGTTCTTTATTTTTGCCATAGGCACGTCATCAGTTATTATACACGTTATTTTTGTTTTTGTTGTTGTTGTTGTTGTTGTTTTTTTTTTGCTAATACTAATTCATTGCCACTGTGCACTGAGCAGAAAACCAGGTGAACACTAAGAGGAAGATGGCCTTCAAGCACCTGCTCACATATTAAACTTCAGTTTTGTCTGCAGTGATTTCAAACCTCTTTTTAGAACAAAGTTTCCTTGTCCATTAAATTTGAGCAGAACTTTTCAGTGCTTCTGCTAAGTAAGTAGTTCTTTCTCTGTGATTCAGTGTCTAACCCCAGATAACCCAATTTCTCTGATAAAAAGGACATTGGCTTCCAAGGCATGGGGTTTTATATAAGAACATTTTCTTATTTTCAGGTCATTCTTCCTTATATTGAGCTGAATATACTCCATACAAAGCATTTATTCTTCCCTTTCCTGCCCCTGGTGTTGTACTTTTTCTATACTAAAAAGCACTCATTCATTTAAATGCAAGGTACTGTACAAAGAACAGCTCCAAATCATAACAGGGAACATGACTACATCAAATATCTTCAAATATTTGAAGACATATACCTAATTTTTTTTCAGGCTAAATTGCAAGTTTGTGTCAACTATTTTCTATTGATTTTACCTACTAAACATCACTGTAATCCATATATTTATTTTTTATCTTTACTGTCAGTCTCTTGAGCAAAGCTTCTGAGTTGTTCTGTATACCATAGATTAATGTTAATTCTGCTTTCAGTAGGGTTAGTGATCCCTAAAATATGCTAAATCAATTCAGTTTTTTGTCTGGTTAACATCTATTAAGCAGCTTCTTGCAGCAACACAAAACAATGCAAAACCTTTATAAAATATTGCACAAATATCCTGTTTGATCTGGCTCCTGCATACTTCCCCAATACCAGTTCTCAGTACTCTCCCTGTTGCACACACTAGGATTCATTCAGATATGAAATATCCCCAAATCTTATCTGACCCAAGACCTCAGTATATGCACTTCTTTCTGGATTTCACTTCAGCTTACTCTTCCTAAGAAAACTAGCCACCATTCTTCAGGAATCATCTGAAAGGAAACTGACTCTAATCATCCCATGGAAGAAATTTCTTATTAACATCCATTCACTCTTCTGAACTGTATTTCTCAGACATGTAACCAAGTAGGATGGGAGAAGAAGTGATGTGTGCCGTTTTGGGGTCAAGACTTTGAGAAATAGTGTGCCTCCTACAGCTTTCTTTTTCCTCACTCTGAATTGATGTAATAACCAGTCCTTAGAAAATTGCAGAACCACTTGGAAATTTGCTGGCTGAGGACTGAATGGAGGAGAGCCACATCCTAAGAGAACATTCTCCCTGGATTACTAAGCAAGTTTAGTGCTAACATTTTTAATGGTCATCTTTTGTTATTTATTTTCCTTCTTTGTTCTATTTTGGATCTACCTAACTGATATTACCATTGCCAGACACAGTTGAAAATAACGAGCAAAATAAAGTCACTGCACTTTATTTTACATTTTTGGAAGGCACAATATGCAATAAATAAACAAATCAATATTATTTAGTATATTTGCAGATATAGAAGGAGAACAGTACAGGGTTAAATATGCTATTCAAGAGCTCTGCCCCTCCCCAAGAGCAACTAATGAGCTGGCAAAAAGAGTTAGAACTGTGAATAGTGCCACTGTGAACATAGGGGTACACAGATCTTTACAAATTAGTGTTTTGGTTTTCTTTGGACCCAGAAATGCAATTGCTGGGTCAAAAAGAAGCTCTATTTTTAATTTTTTGAGGAACACTATGGAAGCAACCTAAATGCCCATTAATAGACAATGGGATAAAGAAGTTGTGGTTCATATATACGATGGAATATTACTCAGTGATAAAAAAAAAAAGTACTACCATTTGCAACGATATGGATGGACATGGGGTTATTATGCTGAGAGAAGTAAATCAGACAGAGAAAGATAAATACCATTAATTTCACTTATACGCAGAATTTAAGGGAGAAAAAGAAGAAACCAATTGAAAACAGACTTACAAATATAGAGAACAATCTGGTGATTGCCAGAGGGGGGGGGGGGTGTTGGAGGCTGGGTGAAAAAGGTGAAGGATGAAAGAAAGTACAGAATTAAGTAGTTACAAAAATGGTCATGGGGATGTAGAAGTGCAGCATAGGGGATACAGTCAATAATATTGTACTGACTATGTGCAGAGCAAGATGGGTAACAGAATAATTGGGGGATCACTTCATAAACTATATAAATGGCTAACCAATGTACTGTATACCTGCAACTAATATAAAATAAAAATTAAAAAAAAAAGAATTAGAACTGACTTTTGCAGAGCACTGGCATCTATTCAAAACCTTGCCATAAACAGGGCAAGACTTGGTGAAGAAAAAATCTGTTCCTTTGTGGTAAGAATAACTGTTGTGCTTTAAATGGCCTGCTTACCATTTGCCATATACGAGATTGGCAGAAGCAGTGAAGTGGCGAGGGTAGTTACCTGGTGTCCTCGTTCAGTCACTAGTGCCAGAGGAAGTCGACTATTCTCAAAGGCCTGTGGTTGTGGCCTCCGCCTGTCTAGTAGCTTCCTTAGAACTGAAACAAAGGTTTCCTCCCCATTGTTTTGTCTCACACGGAGTTGTCCCAGGGCTGGTCAGTGCTTGGAGTGGACTTTTCTAAAAACAGTTAAAGGTAAAGGTATTGGCCTCAGCAGCCTGAAGCAAAGAACAATGCTCCTCCTTTTCAAAAAGTTTTGACTGTTGAAGTTCAATTTAATTTCCATATGCATTTTCGAATCAGCTTGTTAATTTTGACAAAAAATACTAAGACTTTGGAGGAATTATGTTAAATCAGTACATCAATTTGGGGGAAATGAACAACGTTACATATTCCAATTAGTGACAATGATACATAGCTCATTTTATTCGGATCTTCGGCTCTTTCGTAGTTTTTAGCATAAATTTTATATCAAGCACTTCTCTCAAGAAGACACAAACGCCAACGACATACAAAAAGATGCTCAACTTCACCAGCATTAGAAACATGCAAATCAAAACCACAATGAGATACCACTTTACACCTATAAAAATGGTTATTTTCAAGAAGATGAGTAATAACAAGTGTTGGAGAGGTTGTAGGGGAAACCAAAGATCCCTCATACATTGCTGGTGGTAATGTAAATCGGTAGAGCCACTACGAAAAAACATTATGAAGCTTCCTCAAAAAATCAAGAATAGAATTACCGTATGACATAGTAATCCCTCTTCTGGTTATCTACCCCCACTCCAGATGGAAAACATAAATCTGTAAAGATATATGCACTCTGATTTCATAGCAGCATTATGCACGGTGGCCAAGACATGGAAACAACCAAAGTGCCCTTTGTTAGTGATCGATATAGAAGAGGTGGTATGCATATACAAGGGAACATTACTCAGCCATAAGGAAATATGAAATACTGCCATTTGACACAACATGGATGGAACTTGAGATTGTCATGCTAGCAAAATCAGTCAGACAGAAAAAAATGATAATTATATAGTTTCAGTCATACGTGATATAACACTAAAAGCAACAAACAAACAAGACAAGTAAACAAACACAGACTCACAGATACAGACAACAATTTAATGCTTACCAGAGGGAAAGTGGGGAGGGGAGAAGACAAGTAAGGGGAAAGGGGTCAGATATATGATGATTGAAGATTTGACTTTGGGTGGTGAACAAACAATGCAATATAAAGGTGACATATTATGGAATTGTACACTTGAAACCTATATGAAAAAATCATGGAAGAATTTTAAGCAAACACTTCAAAAAAGAAACATGAAAATGGCAACTAATTTTTGCAAAGGTGCTCGATTTCATTAGTTATTCCCAATATCTAAATTATAAACACTAGGAAAACCACTATATAATTTATGGAATGTCTATATTAAAGAAAAAGAAGAAAGCTTACTATACCAAATGAAACTAAGGATTTAGAGCAACAGGCATTGCTGGTAGAAGTGAAATGAGAAAATATTTAGGAAAATTATAGAACAATACCTAATATAGTTGAATATGTGTCTAATCTTGAAAAGAAATTATAACTAAATTCTTCTAGTTTGTAAGGTAGCACTATCTTTTAACTTCTGTAATATGTCCCCCAGTCCTTGGGCTCTGTGTCTCCTTACATTCATCTATCTTTTTAGACTTTAGGCTTTCCCACTGCTCTGTAACTTCAACTATTTAATAGATTTCAGAAATTATTTTTTCTTACCATTTTTTTTTAGAATATCTTGCTTTTTTTTTCTTATTATGACAGAAGTGACACTTTCCAGCTTCTTAGGCATAAAGTGGAATCCTGATTTACAGTTTAAATTGTATCATTTATTATTACAACATGCTCCTTTTGATACTTTTGGGGATTCCTTTATTGTAAATAATATAATATCTATTCCAGATTTACTAAATTGTTAATTTTTCAATCAACCTTCTACAACTTCTTTCATTCAATAGTAAGGTCCCAGTAAAGTGATAATCTATAAATCTAAAATACAACTTATTTTTCAATGTGTTTTGTTCTTGCCAAACATCGCTAGCATGCCATCTTCCAAAGTCCTTCCTTAAGCATTCTAGTTCAATAAATTTCTCAGGCATGTGGATTAAGGAAACTGCCACATATTCCTCCAAAACTAGAACAATTGTATACATTTTAAATCCCCTAATAAGGCATGAAGCAGTCTGTGCTAATCCTCTCAAATCTAAACATATCAGTATTAAGTGGTTTTCTGACAAATCTTAGTATTGATTCTGACACCGTAGTTTTAGTAAGTGCTGCTCGATTTTCATTGGAGCTATTTCTAGAAAGGTCTTTTCAGATGGTCCACAACCTCTCTGTGTCTCATTTTCTTTCTGCTAAATTTCTATGTTTCCAGTAGTCCTCCACAATCTTTCATAAGATAAAAATTTACATTTATGAAAACTGTTTCCTTGTAGAAGAAAGCAGGAAATAAATGTAAAGGAAAAGATAGAGTTAAAATTAGAAACAAACAAACAAACTTTGAAGTCCCAGTATAAAAGTTGACTACAGTTAGAATGGTAAATAAATGTAAAACCTTTTGGGCACAAATTCATTGGTAATAATATAAAGGTATCCTCACTTTCTGAAAGATCACATTATGACACTTTTTTTTTCAAAACCTACATTAGTACTTGTTTTCAATAACAAAGAAGTTCAAAGCAAATTTCAGAAAACATAGATCTTCTTTGTTTTATGCCATTTCAATTTACAAAAGGTTTCATAGGAACACTCTATTTTCATATAGTAAGGGAAACCTGTATTCCTAGAGGAAAAAAATAAATTTTACAATGAATATTAGGGCAGTAAGTACCTCAATGAAGGGTCCAAAGTTAGCATTGCAACTGTAAGAATAATAAAAGAGACTGATCAATTAATAAAGAACCATTTTGGCAGTCTCTCAAATTTGAAGAAAATATACTAGTATTTCAAGCAACCAACCTAAATAATGGCTAGCTTCATGTTGGAAATGATAGTTCTACATGGGCATCTTCCAGTCAGAGCATCAGCCTCTCTATTGTCTTTAAAGATTTAATTTTGGAGGAGGATACCTCACCCTCAACTATTGTGCATCAATGGCAAGAAGAGGGGAATTCAAGGTGAAGCTTAAAATGGACATAAAATCAAGAAAATCAAGATAATCAAGAAAATCAAGAAATTGGTCCATATATTTATGCCTGTGTTCCTGTTGCAAAGTACATAATTTAGTTGATTAACAAAATTAAACTTCATAACAGTATTAAATCTTATATATGTGTATGTGCATATATACATGAATATGAATATACTGGTGTTATATATACACACATGTATGTACATGTATACACATATATATGCACGTGTTTATATATGTATATGTAGAGCGTACACACATACCGATTTTCAAAACTACAAAATGAAAAGCAAACTAAAAAATCAGTCAAATCAAATTCTATGAGCTGAATCTGAAAATGTATCTAATCAGATGTGGAAAAATTCCAGAATTATATCTTTAAGTTATGATATGCATGTATATATGTGTGTATATATTTGTGTGTACACATGTGCCTGTGCATATGTTTGTACATATATATTTCCCCCTCCAATATCTCTCATTTCTTTCTGCTTTTCTACTTTACAGATGTTTGACTGTTTGAATTTAACTAGTCCCATAGCTCTATTCATTGTTTACTGTATATATATATATATATATATATATATATAAAATATTAAAGAAAAGTAAAGACAAATTCTGATAAAATATGTAGTTTGTGCTACTTACTATTATAGGTACAGATGCTTTTAAAATATGGCTATACTCAAGGAGCTTATAGTTGGTTTAGGTAATAGAATATATATAGTATATAAAATATTGTCCAGTTATGGTAATAACAGAGATTATATTGACAAAAAAGATTGGAAGGTTGAAAGATTTCATAGGCTGTTGAATCACCTTAACTTATCCATAAAAGGGTTTAGCATTGTAAATCATTTTTTTATATCAACACTTTTAGACAAGATAAGTTACCTTTGGCGTTTACACTTCTTATTTATTTTTAAAAAGATTCAACATAGCAAGTTTGAGACACCAAAGAAGAAAGCAGGAAATGCAAGATAGAATGATGAAATTATGGCATTTGTAAGCAAAGAGTCTCAGGGATACTTTGAGAACAACGAACAATAATATGTGTCCTCACCGAAAAGAAAATGGGCCACATTTTTTTCTCATTTACTCTCCTCAATACTGTAAGGCCAATTGGGATCACATTTTAGATACCAGAAATGCTGACTAACATTGAAATAAATTTATGAGTATCCACTGTTAGACTTGTTGTTTATTGCAGTTGAAAATGCTCAGTTTAGAAATGACTGAAATATCACTGTGCACAATACAAGCAATGGTATAAAAGTCTTAGTTAAAAAGAATTACAGTCAAAAATTTTTTTTGACTTAAATGATGCCTTGGGCTGAGTTCCATAAAGGTCTTTTGAAACTATTGCATTGTCATTTCTCAAAGTGAGGATAATGCAACCATATTTAAGATTGCCTAAATTTATAAATAGTTATCAAAGACTCTATCATAATTTTAAATTTAATGTTCATATTAAAATCTTAAGAAAAATTCTTAAAAGTTTATTTCTAACTAAAGCAAATTTAGGGGAATTATGATTTTTTAAATGTCTTTAAAATAAAATTATCTCTGATAACAATATAAAGGTCTCTGTTGAGAACGTTCAGTTCAAGAACAAAAACAAAAATTGTTCTTCAGTATTCCAACAGGCTATCTAGTAGGAACTGCTTTTTACTCTAGACAACATGATTATTTTACTGTTTTAATATAGTTTCTTAAATGTTATACTTATATAACTTTTGGTTAGCATGTTGTTGAACTTGGGTTCATGGAAAGGTTACTGGTAACAATTATAAACTTTAAGAATTCCTTAGTGATGAATTTTTCTTCAGTTGCCCATCACCAGGCAAGTTCTGTATCCACAAAGAAGGAATAGTAATTAAGAGTACAGAGTCCTTCAAGGTTTCTACTAAATATCTAACTCAGGCGTGGTGGGGATTAATGCAGATTTTTGCTGAAATTCCTAGACTCCTAATGCATTCAATTACTCAGCTACTGCTAAAATATGGCAGAATAATCTTTAGGTAATTTTTGTAGCAAAATGTATTGCACCCCATTATTATGAGGAAGAAATTTTGAACATTAGTTAATTATACATTCAGTGGAAAGCTCTGGCAAGTTTCACAACTAAATACATACAAATTTGTGAGTACAGAGTGATGTAAGGTAGTTTAAAAGTTCATGATAATATTGCTTTTATATTATTAAAATATTAGGGAAATAATAATAAGCAAACATTCATTTGATATTAAAAGGAGTTCAACAAAGAGGGAATAAATACATGATACATTTCAGAAAATACTTTACAAACTATGCATGTTTATGGAAAAACATTCAATATCAAAACATGATAATTATATTTCAGAAAAACTAAATGAACTGATCTATCTCTATAGAATGTAATTTCTGTGTGATATTTGTTTATTAAAGTTATATGTATTAGTTTTTACTTTAAAAATAGCACTTAATTATTGTATTTGTGAATCTGAGCACTTCAAATTTATGTTGTAATCATAATTTTATAGAATTTTAATAAAATTCATATAAAATAAAATATCCCTCCAAATTTTATTGATGCCTCAATGTGCATGAAGAGCTATAAATATGTTATAATTTTTTGGTAACTTTTTGATTGGTTCAGTCATGATGTACAAACAGAAATAAAAACTTGTAAAAAATTATATAAATATGGTCATGTGATAGTTCCTTAAAATTTTAGACTTAATGTCAATATTTAAAATCTATTCAACAATAATTTATGTGTTAAACAGATGTTTATATAGAGAGATTTTTAAATTTGTACTCAAAATTTGTCTTCCCCCATTGAATGTAAGTATCATGAGGGCAAGGCTGTGGTGCATGTATTTGTTTTAATTGCTATGTACTCAGCTCGTATAATAGTGCTAGGTATGTATTGAGTAAGTGATAAATTCTTTTGATAAAAGAAAAATTTTATATCTGATTTTTCTAAGACAAAACTCTTGAATATGTATAACCCAAGTTGAACAGTCATGTATAGAAATATAAGTACATTTTATAACTACATATTCATCAACCCATATTTAAAAAAGTACTCACTAAGAACAATAATGTATGACTATTAAAATATATCATCAACATTCAGACATTTCTTTCATATAAAGTATCTGCTTATTTTTTTGTCATTGACTTTTCTAAATTTTTATTTATATCAAAAAGAAAACAATAAACATATATAAAAATTTGTCTATATATCATCTTTAGTAATACCTTAGTAGGAAATATTATGAGATTCTACTCCCCCATCCCCCCAAATTTTGCTCTTTCTTGTTATTTATTATGTATCAATGTCATCTAAATTTTTTATTTGCAATTTTAAAATTAGGTAATAAGAAAAATATTAAATTTTTATCATTTATATGTGCATGCTCAGTTTAGATTAATACAATACAACATGATAAATTGATATGCTCACAGTTCTCTTACATAAGGAAACTAAAGCATCAAGCCACAATATAAAAGTCAAGTAGCATTCAATTGGTAAAAATAAATTTATAATTTACAGGTCTCTGAAAGTATGACTTAAAAATGATGGATATTAACACAATAAATTTCATAAAATGCTAAAACAATGCTACAGTTTAATAAAGCTATCAGAAACCTTCTATGTTCATTTATATATTTAATTGGTAATCTCTCTTATAACTTTAAACTATGAATATATTTTAGTTATTTTCTAATATTTTACTAAAAGAAATATACTCTGTTTAAGGAATTTCTTCCCAAATAAAAAGAAAGTTTAATATTTCAGTCCCCATACCTAAAATATAGTGAGTAGACCAAGAAATATACAGAATTTCAATATTAGATCAATTATCATAGTATGTTAAATAGTTTAATACCATACACTCTTTATAAAATTTTGATGTACTTTAAACATATTAATAATGGAAATCAACTATATCATGATCAATATTTCTATAACATATTACAGAGAGATTTGAATAACTCTGAAAAGTGTTTGCTTTATTCGATATAGTTTTGTGAAGATTACATAGATACTCAGACGTAACTAATATATCATTGATCTCTTATAAATATTGAAAGTGTTGTCAGTACTTGCTGTATCTATATTTTCTCTTACCACTTGTGTATGCATTACTTGCACCAGACCTTCACCCAAACTGATACACATGAACTGCTCTTATTATGTTACCGTGTCCTCCCAGGTCCTAAATCTATGCTCAATTTTCATTTCTCAACCTGTGGAACCAACAAGTAATCTAGTTAACTTAATCAGGCCATCAGCAAGCCTCAACCTCGCTTGATCACTTTCTCCTCTTTGTAGCATTTGGACTTAAGAACACTACACTCTTCAGTTTCCCTCTGTGGTGGCAGAATAAAGGTCCAAAGAAACCCATCTTCTAATCCACAGAACCGATGAATATGTTATGTTACATGGCAACGTTGTAAAAAGAACAAAGTTTCCTAATAAGTGACCTTAAAATAGAGTGATTACCATGAATTGTCCAAACAGGCCCAATCTAAGCACATGGTTGATTTTAATGTGGAAGATTAAGAAGAGTCAGGGTCAAGTGTTAATATTTGATTCTATGTGCTTTTATCCAGACTTATGGCTTTGAATACCCTCACCACTCTGAAAACTGCTGTTTGAATTGAAGTGTTTCTCTCCTCCCAAATACATTGAGGTGCTAACACCCAGTACTCGTGAATATGTGAATGTGACTCTTTTTGGAAACAGGGTCTTTGCATATGTAATCAGGTTAAGATGAGTCATTAGGGTGGACACAGATCCAATATGATTGGTATTCTTCTAAGAGGAAAATGTCATGTGAAGACAGAAACACAGGGAGAATGCCATGTGATGACTGAGCAGAGATAGGAGCGATACAGCTGGAAGCCAAGGATTGATGGCCAACACAAGTAACTACAAGAGGCTTCTACTCAGTCTCAGGAGCATGGCTCCAATGACACTGATTTTGGAAAGAACTGTGAGACAACTAATTTCTTTTCTTTCTTTCTTTCTTTCTTTCTTTCTTTCTTTCTTTCTTTCTTTCTTTCTTTCTTTCTTTCTTTCTTTCTTTCTTTTTTTTCTTTTTTTTGAGCTATTCAGTTTGGAATACTTTGTTATAGCAGCCATAGGGAACCCAATAGCTGCTGAATTTATAATTCCAATACTAATTCCTCTGTCCAAGCACTTACTAGATATTTTGATTAAAATTGTACTGGATTTTTTTTTTTCCCAACTTGGCATCACAAATATTTCTTTGTAAAGTTCCCCCTCATGGTGAAGAACTGCTAAGAACTATATTTTTTTGGCATCTATTTCTCTTTATGGTTCTGGGGATAGGGTTATCAAAGAGAAAAGAACTCACAGAATATTTGGATGGTGGTAAAAAGAGAAGTTAATTATTCTCTAACGAGAGTAACAGCCAGATGTATGGGCAGACATAAGAGTCAAGTGGGCACTTGAGATTACCAGATTTATTGCTACAGATTGAGACAGCAGGAGTTTTATCAGTAAGTCATGAGATTAAAAATTTCCCAGTGAAAACTTGAAAACTATGGGCTTCAGTGCTTCAGTGTCTGTCTGACCTTCTAGCCACAGCTTCCCTGACCTTCAGTAGAAATATGCTTAGCCATTGTATACCAACTCGCATCTCATCCAACAACACTATAAATTCTAATTTCTATATAAAATAGAGTTCACATTTCTATATAAAATTTCTGTTTTCCTGAATGAGTCAAAACCAATTTACGGAGCCCAAAAAGTAGCTCAACTTTAACATGCCCAAAACCAACCTCTGCTCTTTGCTGTCCAAATCTTTTGACCCCAAACCTCCTTTCAAATTATTCCTCAGCTAGTTGATAGACACCTTATATGTCTAGGCTATCAGGCCACAAAGCCTAAAGCTATCCTCAATTAGTTTTGCTCACACACTCTATTCCCAATTCATCATCAAATTGTGTTGAAAAATACAACAGAATCAGACTATTTCTCAGTACTTTTTCACTGCACCAGTCTGGACATCAAAAAATTTCTAAATTCTGATTACTGTCATAGTCTCTTAACTGGTTTTACTTTTGTTCTTATTCCCTTGCAGTTTATGCTCAACAAATCAGTTAGAAGATTAAGGTTTGTCCAACTAATATAGAAAACATCAATGAATTAACATTTTTAACGTGGGATATACCTTTACAAATGGAACTGTAAACAGAATTATTTTACTTTGAGTACTTTATTTTACTTTGAAAGAGTTCTGTATGAAAGCTAAGCAAACCCTATTGATTCTGGTTCTATCTATGGCATCTATTAGCTGTGTGTTCTTAGGCAAGCAATATAATTTTCTTCAAATACAATTTGTTCTTCTGGAAGAAAAAGCTAATAATACTTTCCCAAAGAGTCATTAGTTTAGGACCTAATAAAATGTTCTCTGAAAATGGTGGTAATAATTATTATTATTAGGAAAACTGGACCCATGAATTATAAAATATAACTAAATTTCATTGTTACCAGTTCCCCCCACCCCCCCATGTAGACACATTTTCATTCCCAGGCAAAAAATATCTCAAGTTTGAACGATTATTTGGGATCATTAACTCTGAATTATGTTAAGAAGAATAAACAAACCCTGCATGTGAGAAACTAGTTCATTGACTTTACCAAGCAAATTTATTGTGGGGAAGATAGTGGGATTGGCAGCAATATGACACAATAAGAAAATATACTGAATTCAGAGAGAAGATGCTGATTGTAGATCAATCAATACATGATCAATTGCTCAATCTATCTTTTCTGGGGAAAAAAAGAAGTAACCTTTTATACTTTATAAGACATCACTAATTATAAAATATTATCACTTTTAATTCTTCTGAAGCATCTTCTAAAGACTGCATTTTTTAATCAGTTTTAATTTTTAAAAAAATAATTTTTAGATAGTTGAATGGGTGTCATTTTCCTAAATACTGCCATAAATACACAGCACTGAGAAGGCATGTGATTTTGTGGGGATAAGATTGGATTATGTGGTTGCTTTCTATCTATGCGGTGCCATCACCAGACATGGCCATCTTTTGCTCTGAGTCCACATTTATAGATACTGGCAGGTTATTGACATGTCATTCCTCATTCTATGAAACAGACTTCTTTATATACTTTAGCCTATTTAAATATTTCCATTTTCTTTAAACTTCAATGGGCATTTTGGCACTCAAGACAATTAGGTTGTTCCAGGATCTCATCGTCCCACAGGAAACTTGCTGAAACTATCTAAGGCACTTCGGATGCCATCCACCTTGTATTGCCATTTAGACATTTTAGCTTATCAAATTGTTTTTATCTATTAAAATTTAACATGGAGAGTTGCACACTTCTCTCTCCTAGTCTCTCATTCTTCCTAAACTAATGGATGATGTGCTCAACATCTTACCCATTCGGAGACCTAGCAGCATAGGTCCCCCCCCGCCCCCACTCACACCCTTTCTGATTCTCCAGCTCTACATTCCTAGAGAAAAATTAACAGATTCAGATATTTTAGGTTTCATGGTATGCATCAGGCAAATTTCACAGCTTGAGTGTCCTTTAGCCTTGCCACCTCCTGGAATACAAAAGCATTGATCTTAATTTTCTAACACCTATTGTCTGAGGCAAAAGATTCTTTCTTTACAATATAGCTACCTCACACAATAACCAGTAAGATATATATATATAAAAGTCAGATGATATTTCAAAATATTTTCCTACTAGATTTTATATCACATAGACTCTTTCACATTATGAATTATGCCTTTCCTGGCAGTTTGACATATAACACAGTCTTCAGGGGTCTAGAGGTTCCCCAGGATTGGAACTGACCTCTCTTGGTCTTTAGACTAGATACAAACATTTAGAATGTTTCAATTTATTGGTGATAGAAGATAAAGCATTGTCCACTACATTAATATTTTAAGGCCTTCAAAAGAGATCTGATAAATTTAATAAGTGAAATAATATTATAATCATTAATATTTTCTTAGTTAAGATGCACTTTGTGGCTGATTCAAAAGGATCATAGTAGAACAAACCACTGATATATTTTTCTTAATAATGTGTAAAATATAAATAGATGGATTATAGCCCCCAAAAAGTACATCGAAAACACTCAGATTTTAAACTTTTTTTGTGCAAGTATATTCTAAAAAGTGATAAAAATTTTCTAAGGTTGGTAATTTATATTGTTTGGATGTTTTTGTTATCATAAACACTGTGTATACTTTTACAGACTTAAGGAGAATTTTATTAAATTTTTAGAAGTAAAATTGCCAGGGCAAGAACGAACATGTTAAATTTTAATAGACAATGCCAAGTAATTCCTCATGTGGTAATAATAACCTTCCAAAGATTGTGTATGACATGATTTATTTTACTAAATTTTAACTAATAGTTATAAAAGATGTCTTATTTTTTCTTCCAATATAGTAATGAGAAATAGTATTTTGCTTTGATTTTTTTACATTATAATTTTCACGGGTTTATTGGCTTTTTACACTTTTCTTTTCTTGAGTTGTCACTTGTATTTTGTACCTTTTTAAATATTGTGCTTCTTTTTTAAACTTTTAAAATATATTATAGATTGGGTAAAAGGGGTCAAATATGTGGTAACAGAAGAAATCTAACTATGGGTGGTGAATTTACAATGCAAAATATATATGACTTATTGTTGAATTTTACACTATAAATACCGTATTTTGTTAACCAATGTCACCATAATAATAATAATAATATATGTGTATATATGTGTACATATATACATTACAGATAATAAATCTTTGCCTATTATGGATACTATATTCCAATTATTTTCTCCCAGTTTGTTACTCATATTACTTTAAAAATATTTCATCAATTTTATCTTCAGCTACTGTTTTACTTATTTCAGGTTGCTCTTTAATTATAGTGACTGTAGGTTTTATTTGATAGAAAATCAATTTGGTCTCTTTAAGATTGCTAGGGTGTGGATTCGTCAATTCATTAATGTATGAATTGTCTCAGTTGTGACCAAGTGCTCATAATTACTAACTAGCTCAGTAACTCGGGTTGACCCAAGTTAAGTACATCTTTACACATTTCCTCCCCACAGACTCCTGATTTTTGGCTTGACTACAAGCTTCAGCAATCAATATGGTCCAGAACATCTCTGTTAAAAACTCATTCTCAGAAGTGGCCAACCATAAAGAGATATCTTTTCTGTTAAGCCATTCCATTGATGTTCACTCTCTGCTTGCCTCACGTTCCCACAAGGTTCCTTCTTATCCCAATTACTCTTATAAAGAAAACCTTTTTCTGTTTAATTTTGAGAGATTTGCTTATACTGAGGTCAGAGTGCTCCCTTTATTGAAATCGTCTTTTCAAATAAAGTTTCTCATCAGAAGCATCATCAGTGAATATCTTCAGTTGTCTTTTTGTTTTGTTGATGGTTTACTTTGCTCTCCTTATCTAACTCTAGATTTTTTTTTTTTAATTGACAGTTGGCAATAAGTTCCTAAGTATGCTTTGTAATTGTAGCACATAAGCTCACTAAAGATGGTTCTCTATTCATAGATATGACGGCTTTGCTCAGCTCTCAGGATGAAGTTCATTGGTCTTAGTTATAATCATGTATGGGTTTGATCTCCATGCTAGTTTTAAAATCCAAGCTGCTAAATACAGCTAAAATACAGCTAATGGAACTTTAATTTTAGCTTACCAATGTGGCTTTGAGTACTCTTTTTTGTTGTTGGATATCATCCTTTTATGCTTTTTAAGCTTATCTATGTATTAAAATTGTTTTTGTACTTAATATTTCTATATGTTTGAAGCATCATAAAATATAAAACGAGGCATCATAAAATATCAGTTAAATTCACCACAACAAGTGGAATTACTCTTTTGAAAATGCATAAAATAGCATTTTAAACATTATTATGTATTAAAATGTACTATTAAAATAATATAGTTGAGCACTATGCATTAGAATAGCAAAAAAAAAATAGTTCACATTGCGGTATTATTAAATAAAAAAGTACTTAAAGCGTAAAATTTATAACAACATTTCTTTGGTTAAAATATCTTTTCATGGTATTAGCCTAGATATAAATTTTACATATGAACTATTAAGAATAGTTATCTTTAGGAGGTAGGATTAGAATTGAATGAAGAGGTTTTTTTTTTTTTTTCCTCAGAAAGCCTTGATTGATGGGCCTTTTAGATGGTTTGAATTTTCTTTTCTTTATTTCTTTCTATAATAAGCAACATATCAGTAAGCAATTGTGTGAATACTTTTGTAAAAGATAAGTTCATCCTCTTCATCCTCCTCCTGCTCACCTTCCCCTCTGGTAACCACCATACTGTTGTCTGAAAGGATAAAGAGAGTCAAGTATATGGTGATGGAAGGAGACTAGACTTTGGGTAATGAGCACACAAAGCAATATACAGGTGACGTATTATAGAATTGTACATCTGAAACTTATATAATGTTATTAACCAAAGTTACTCCAATAAATTTCATTTTTAAAAAGATAAATTCTTAGACAATACTGTCTAGAATATACATTTTAAAAGTATTTTGGTAAACTTTACATTCAGTTGGTGCTTCCTAGAAGACTGTATTTTATTGCTATATAATTTTATGTTTTTGAATTGTTTTTAACATATGCATATTTTATGATTAAAAATAAATATTTAAGGCATAGTATAATAATAATAATTAACATTACTATATTTTGTACTTCAGAATTGCCAAGACAATAGATATTAAAAGTTCTCATCACACAAAAAGAATATAATTATGTGACCTGACAGAAGTGGTAATTATTGCTAGGGTAGGAATCATATTGCAACATATAGATGTAGCAAATCAATGCCTTGTACATCTTGAACTGACACACTTATATGTCAATGACATCTCAATAAAAAATAAAATTTAACTCAAAAATGAATATTAATTTTTCAGTATTTTTATTTGGGGGCAATAAAACTACAGTAACTGGAAACCCTTAAAGAGATCACATAGTGGGAAAAAAAAGAGCAAGCTGCCTTCAGGCAGGAGATATTTTATTTTGTTTTCTTTTAGTTTTAGTTTATATTTCATCTTAATTAGGCAAACAAAAGGCTTTTTATACTAAAACTCAGTTGTCTTCATTTATGAAACATTCTTCCCCTTTACAAAACACTCTGCCAATTAAAGAATAAGAACTAACCCAGTTTTTATGAATGAGCCATTAAACTTTAGTGGTCAAGTAACGTCATGTACAGAGGATCAAAGGCATGTAGATGCAAGAAGCCTGGTTATATTTTATATAATTTTTAAAAATATATCAATATCATTACACTTCTGCTTTGATTATTTAATAGAGATTCTAACTTATTTCAGTGCCTTAAAACATGCTTCCTTTTCTTCTTACCAGCTGGAATGGGTCTGTAAAATTTTGTAAACCAGGTGATATCTGAAATGATGTTTCCAGGATAAGTCAAACTTTGCCTGAGAAACTGTAAGTATCTTCTATGAAAGAAAAACAACGTATAAGATAGAAGAATGAGTGAGATGCTACGAATATTAAGGAATAAATAAAACACACAAAATTTCCTGAAGATGGTGTAGTGGGTTTACCTGAGGATTTTAGATGTGGATGATCAGTAAACATGGGCCAAAAGGTAATTAACCTGTTATGACATGCTAATAATTTTTGTATTTCATTCTGAGGGGTACTAGTTCTAAAATAATTAAAGTATAAAAATGGGTAGTTGACATTTGCAAAGTTTCAGATGCATTGGTCTAGGACAGAAACTAGAAACCTACTTATTTGAGCAACTTTTGTAAGTTGAAAGAAAATATATGTTTGATATATATCATTTATATGTTAAAACTAAGCTTTTTATAATGACCTTTTTAATATTTACATTAAAACTTAAATATAATATATTTAATTATAAGTAAATACAACCAGAACAATTTAAAAAACAGAAAAGTAAAAAAACAAAAAAAACAAAAACAAACTGATATAACCACTTTACAATATTCATAGTACTTAATAAAATCAGGATAGGAAAAAAAATCAAGGTTACTGTTCTAAAGTAATTTAAAATGCTTTTATGCTTCTTATTAATACCTTATTTCAATTTAATGAAGATTCGTATTTGGAGAACAAAGATAATAATTCTGATGTTGTTTCAATGCAGCAGTATAAAATTTTCAAATTTTATGATATAAGATCTTAAATGCTCTCTAAGTTTTTTTTTTTTTTAATTTGCAGAATCATACTATATTTTCATGAGATTGTGTCAGGATATCACATTGAATGATATTTTTTCAAAATCTGAGTTTCTATATTTTCAAGCAAATAGAAAAAGGTTGAAAGACATGTCTTCTAATATCCTTACAACAATAGATAATGATGCTTTAGCTTTACTAAAATATTTAATATGCAAATTAAAAACACAATGAGATATCATCTCACACCTGTCGAATGGCTATCATCAATAAATCAAACAAGTGTTGGTGAGGATATGAGAAAAGGAAACTCTCATACACTGTTGGTGGGATAGCAAATTGGTACAACCAACATGAAAAACAGTCTGGAGGTTTCTCAAAAAAATTAAAAGTAGATATACTTTTGCATTTCTGAAAAACAAAATAATAATTCATAAAGATCTATTTACTCTTATGTACACAGCAGCACAATTTACAATAGCCAAGATAGGAAAGCAACGAGAACAGATGATTGGATAAAGAAGTTATGATTTGTATATACAATGGAATATTACTCAGCCATTAAAAAATGAAATGCTACTATTTGCAATGACATGGATGTACCTAGAGGTTATTATCCTGAGTGAAATAAGTCAGACAAAGATAAATACCATATGATTTCACTTACATGTGGAATGTAAAGAACAAAAGAACATACTAATCAAAAACAGACTCACAAATATAGAGTATAATCTGGTGACAGACAGAGAGGAAGGGGGTTGAGGGGCTAGAAGAAAGGTGTGATGGGTTAGAGAAGTACAAATTAGTAGTTGATAGAGGGTCACAGGAATAGGAGCATGGCATAGAGAATGCAGTTAGCATTAACGTAAGGGCTAGATGTAGAGCCAGAGGAGACAAAAAGCAATTAGGGGGATCGTTTCACAAACTATATAATGTCTAAGCAATGTACTGTATATTTGAAACTAATAATAAAATAAAATAAATATTTGATATGAATACTTGTGTATATGTAAACACATAATTAGGTGATAATGACATAGAGGGAGTGAAAATGCAGTAGGCTGAACAGGAATGTATAATTCAGGGAGGAAGTCATACAGACCGTTTTAGAGATATATTCTAAAAACACAAAAGTATGTTATTTATGTATTAGAAACACGCTGAATCTAGCTTATGGAGCTACATACCATCATTTATTTTATAATATACTTCAAGCTAAAAATAAATCTTAGAAAATGCTAGAAAAATATATAGTAATTCAAAGTAGGAGAAAATAACCTATGAATTCATTAGAAGAGAGGATAAATGAGCCTTATGATCTGATTACTAAACTGCAGTTTAATGAAGTACCTATGGAGTGAAAAAGGTATGATCTTGGGCCTAAACAAAGCTGTAATTAGAACCAAAATCAGTGCTAAAAAATAATCCATGGCAGATTTTCCTCCCATTAGAATTACAGTAGAGAAAATCTGCACGTGGACCTAAGAAAGTAGCAGAGTCTGTCCTACATATTGAGGCTGGTGGGATGAAAAATTTAATCCCTCATTTGTTTCATGTACAAGTGAAAAATCCAAATTTATATTGTCTGCAGGTGGCAAGTATTTGGGAAGGAGGAAAAAAATGCAAAATCTGGCCCATTAACAGTAAAGTCATCGCCACCCCCAAACCACCAAGAGAAAAACAAAGTTCATTGCTCTGTGAAGAATTCAGGGACTCTAAGAGTAAAAAAATATAAAACAAACCCATCCAAATTGGTTGAAAATAATTGGATGTATACAACAAAAGTAACAAAATCAAAGCATTAACAACATTACAACTTATAACAATAGAATAATCTGAAGTCCATAAAACTAATTGCATCGAATGTATAAAGAGATAACTAGGAAATGAAATCATAATTAAAGAAAAGGAAAAATATTAAGGGGATTTTTAAAAAAAATAAATAGAACAGCTAGAATTTTGTAATGTGATTTTAGAAATGAAAGACAAGAATTCAGTTAGAACTAAGAAGGAGTCAAGAGTAGTTGAAAGTAGATATAAAAAATTGACTAGAACAAAGCACAGAAAGATGGACAAAAGATTCTGTAGTATTTAATTAAGCATGCTGACACTAAGATCTTACATTTACAAGGCCAATTTTATAATAAATTTGAGAAAATATGGTAACCTTCCTTTCCAGGGTGATCACATGCACAATTCTAGGGCCACATTCCAGATTCTAGCATATACAAAATGGTGCCACATGACGTTGAGCAGTGCATAACCTACATGATATTATGTAGATGACTCCTCTTTCTTTCTTCCCTCATATGTTGTTTCTAACATACATCACTTTATTTTAATCCAAAAGATACAAAATTTGCATGTTTCCAAATTAAATTAACTATTAGCATGTGATCAAATTAAATTGAAAAATGACTTCAATCCACCTCCTACAAAATACTTGCTTAAGAATTATATCTTAGTACTGTTTGTAAGAATTCTTAACCATTCTAAGAAGTTTTCATCTCCACTAAAATTATTGCCATAAATTACAAGTTAACATTAAGCTTTCCACTTTGTTCATATTCAATTCAAGAAGTATTCATTTGAGAACAATTTTTACTTTCTTAGCCAATATTTTTAGTTGACTGCAGGATATCATGTTGTTGTAATAGTTTCTTTTTTATAAGAAGATTCATTGGGTGAATCCCACTGCTTCTCTGCATGCAATCTCAGAAGAAAACAATACTCTCCACTCCTCAAATATTATATATATATATATATATATATATATATGTGTGTGTGTGTGTGTGTGTGTGTGTGTGTGTGTATCTGTATATATATATGTATATATATATGCCTTTATATATATATATGTCTATATATAAGAGATTATACATATATATTCTATATATATATGCCTTTTTTCATCAAATAGTAAATTGTCTGGTACTGAGAAAATTAATTACCACTTTCTGTCACTCTGCCTGTCCTTTGAATCCATTATTCTTTATTGAGACAGCTCATTTCCCTGAGTATTTTAATGCAATTTCAGAAGTTATAACGATATCACTCTACATTTGGTATGATAGAATGATCTCTTTTACTTTCTGCTTCAGTGTCATTCAATAAATTTAAACCTTTAAAAAAAAAACGTGTTCTGTGTGAAAGAGAAGCACTTTGGTAGAAATGTTACTGAAGTCTAGTAGACACTCCAATAAATAAATCTTTCCTTATTCTCCAGATGCAGTTTGTATGCTGCATTACTATTCACAGTAAACAACAGACTGGTAAAATAGACAGTACAGGTTTAATGATAAATTAAACTGCATTGCATTGACATTCTCTAAGCCAGTAAGCTCCATATAATGGATTTTCTTTCAGAGGTCAATGTGAAACAGCAGTTTGAAAGTTGACATCTCCAAATAAATTCTGATCGTTGACCCTTGCCGTAACTGTCTTTCTGTATATCATTAGCTGAGGCATTAAACCTGTAAGTTTCTTCACCTGTATTACATGGTAAGAATAATGATTTTCTACCAGAGAATTATGAGGGCAATTGTTGACTATACAATGTTTAAAACATTATAAAATATTGGTTCCTACCTTTTTTAATGCAGATAAAATTAATATATGCCTATTTAATGATAATTATGAATATCTTTTATCTTAGTGTTAACGTATACAAATTGTATTATAAATTATATACGTTATGGAGTTTAACTCTTCTAAAATGTCATAACTTAACTTATTTTAGATAAATGTTAGAAAAAAAACTTTCAGATTGATAAGTAGACAATATTACAGTATTTGAAATAAAATGTAATTTTCTTTTGCCCTTAGGGTTTTCATTTACCCTGTAGTTCTTTTTGTCTTTACCAAAAATATAGTGGCTTGCATTGTATTGGTCTTCTTGAAGTATTTGCGACTTACATTCTATCGAATATTGTGGGATTTAAAAAACTGATGGCATGATTATATTATTCATGTCACTATTATTTTAAAATGTTTGTATGATATTGAAGCTCAGTGGCATTTTCTCTGGAACAAACCCTCTATAAATGGGAACAGTTGAGAAGTCCTAACACCCTAGAGAAATTTGACCAGTGGATTAGCACACAAAAAGCAAAGCCCTTTTTGGTCAAGCTGCAGCCTGGAATCCCATTTCCTAGCTTCTCCTTAAAGAAGCAAAGATCAGAGGAAGATAGTTACCTGTCTTAATTCTATGGTATGCAATGCAGAAAGGATGTCTCTTTGGTAAAGAGTATGTTCATTCATTGTTTTCAGGTGCTATTTTTGTCACCAGGCTAACCCTGAAGATACCAGTGCAACATGGTCTAGGGAGTGGTGCATGGAAAAATTTAAGAAAGAGAAAGTAGTGATGATGGCTGCTCTATGAGGTGATCCAAAAGTGCAAATGGTAAAAAGAAACAGAGATGATAAAACTAGCAATCCTAGTATGAAGACCTTTTCATTGGTGCTTATGCACCAACACCCTGTCCATAGCCTGTCGCTTCCTGAAGCCCAATATGCCTCTGACCACAGGGGGTGCAGAAAAAAACTGTAAGTAGAGAAAGAGTAGATCCGTAATGTTCTCTAAAAATATTGCAACAAATTCTGATCAATAAAGGTAAAAACCTGAGATGACCTCTGACTAAGTATAAATCTTGATGAAAAGGGCCAATTGAGTATAATTTTCATAGAATGACTTCAGAAGTTTATTTCCTACTTCAAAAATCTATTGTTTTAAGATCACTTTGATATGGCTGCAATAAAATAAAATAAAATAAAATAAAATAAAATAAAATAAAATAAAATAAAATAAAGGTAGGAATAACTTTAGTCTGCTATTACTGGTACAAAGTCATTTTGGAAAGCATGAGCTGATCAAATGTGATTTCTCAAATCACTTCCTCAATAAGAAGACAAATTCAGTTAGAGGGATAAGCAAAAGTTCTTTTGTAGAAGTAGATATTCAGTGCAACCAGTAAGCTAGTAATATGGCCATAGATTACACTAATGTTATTTTCCAGGACTACTTTATATCTTGCTGATGCCTACTTATGTTTATTTTCGCAAACATCAGGCATTGTTTATGATACAACAGAAAGTTAACTTATTGTGAATGGTCATACAGTTTAAAACTGAGAACTAAGCCTTCTTCCAAAACAATTGTTATAATTGTAGTTGAAGGAATAAATGATAAACTACATAAGCTTTGAACAGCTATGAAAGATGAAGCATTGTTAGGCATGGTTAGTAAATATGGGGTTGAATAAATAAAAATAAAATGGGTAGTCCCTCATTATTAGTTAGTGCAGGCTTTTTAACACAGTTATATTTAATAAATTTTGATATAATTTTAGAATGTAGAATACAAATATACTTTTTCCAGATTAAAGAGGTAGCTGTATACCTTTATGTAATCAGAAAATAGATATAATAAGTTTTTGCCATTTACATCCCTGACTGAGTGATGATTTGTGTCAGGCCATGGAGACGATGGCTGTGTTGATACCTTCAACACACCCGTGGTTCATTAAAACACACACACACACACACACACACATATTAAATGCCCATCAACAGAGAATTGGATGAAAAAGTTATGCTTCATATGTAAAATGGAATATTACTCAGTCATTAAAAAAATTAAATCCTACAATTTGCAATGACATGGATGAACCTAGAGGTTATTACGCTGAGTGAAATAAGTCGAACAGAGAAAGATAAATACCATATGATTTCACTTATATGTGGAATCTAAGGAGGAAAAAGAACAAACTATTCAAAAACAGACTCACAAATATAGAGTACAATCTGGTGAGGGGAGGGGTGGAGTGCTGGGAGAAGGAGGTGAAAGGTTAAAGAAGTACAAATTAGTAGTTGATAGATGGTCACAGAGCTGCGGAATATGGCATAGGGATGCAGTCAGCAGTAATGTAATGGCTATGTGTAGAGCCAAAGGGAAAACAGAGTAACCAGAGGGATCGTTTCACAAACTATATAAATGTCTAACCAATGTACTGTATATTTGAAACTAATAAAAAAATCTTTAAAAAAAAAACAAAAAATAAAATAAAATAGAATCTAGGTTATATTGCATGACTTTTAGCATTCTGTATGATTACATCATGTAATTCTGGTATAGCAGGAAAATATAATTCTGGAACCTAGAATATATGTCCACATGGGGTGGTATATAAAAAATAAAATCGATCTCATTTTTTTGGCAAAAATGTAGATCCTTGAACATTGAACTCCTGCAGCAACTCTCTTTCCCTCTGCACACACACTATAAAATGTGATAAAAAGTTGCAAACTGTGCTTCTAAACCCCTTTAACAACTATGATTTTAGGCTCTAAATTTTTTTAGGCTGCTGAAGCCACTGAACCTCAGGTATATTTCTACAAGAAACAATGAGGCACTAGAGAATTTGCTCCACTTAAACCAACATTATCATTTATCAGAAGTAGTTTTCTAATTTATAATACATAAGGGGATGTACTAATAATATACATAAACTATATTCATTTTTGCTAAAATATTCGAGACATAAACAATAATTTTAAAAATTATAAAATTATGATGATTCTCATTTAATCAAAAATTATTTTGTATGTTTACTACATATCAGGAAAATTAGAGCAATGGGAGAGATATCAATAAGTATCCTAGCTTTAGAGATAGGGGCCCTCACATTATCAGTTAGATTACACTGTAGATAATAATACAATTACAAGTTGATCTAAGCTTCAAGACTGTCTTCCAAATTCCTGAAGTCATGCTTTTCTTATCATGTGACAGTGATTCCTTAATGCTATTTTGTTCCTAAGATCTATTCTGGTAATTTGAGTACATTTTCTCCAGATCATAATAGGGATGTGATTCTTAAGGAATATAAGAATGATCTGATTGATATTATTGCTTTATCCTGCAACTTTCACCAGGCATGTATTGAATGATGATGGAGGGGGAGCCATTTTCATATCTATTTGTTTAATTATGTTCCCTAATGCATCTATCTATCTAACTATTTATTTTCATTCATTCATGCATCTATCTATCTATTTTCATTCATTCAACAAATATTTATTGAGCCAAGTGTTATTTGCCAAGTATAATTCTAGACACGTAGAATAAAGCAATGACTAATGGAATCATAGAATGTACATCTCATTGTAGCTAGTTCCACAGTACCATTTGTGTTGTACTGAATATTTGTGTTAAATGGATAGGCTTCAAAAGCTGGCATTATATTCTACTCCCATTTGTGCATCTTTAAACAGGGCCAAATTTCCTCATTAGCTGTCTGACCCTAGGAAAAGACTTCAGAGTAGGGTCACTGGGACACAGTCAGTATTCAATTGCCTGCCCGCAGTTTAAATGACCTTGTTTTTATATGATTTCTAATTGTGTTAATCACATTTGATATCTTGAAATTTGTGGGCATTTATTAATGATGCTCCTTTTTATATTTAAATATCATTATGAACAAGTACACAAAATTAAATCAGAGCCAAATACATGAATTTCTGGAGAAAGTACAGTAAGTCTTTATATTATGTGTAATTTAATATATATATATATATATTACAGATCTTTTAATATGTTAGGTAGAAAGAGAAAGCATATTAAATTGTACATGGAATCTGAGAAATCCCATTGGAGAACAGAAGCTTCAGAATCAAAACCTTACTTTCCTCCTGTCTAACTTCAAGTTACCAGAATAATATCATTGTTTATATGCTTTGAGAATGGGCTACATTTGAGATATAGTATTATCAAATATGGGAGATTGCATCAGATATTTTTATGCCAAAGTAAGACAATAGCATGTTTTTTTTTTAATGAGATTCTTGCCTGACATCACATTATTGTTGTTCCTCTATATTTATACTTCTAAAGGCTTACGACTAAGAATCACTTAGATTCTAGTCACCTAAGTCATAGCAGCTCACTCTGAGTTTATGGAAATGGTTATTTGAGAAGCGGTATATGCAAATAATTCATACTCCATCATACTAAAGAGAAAATATGTGGTACTGAGTATCTTTTGAAACTTGTTGGGTGGAATACATAAAGAAAAATGAATTATTATACAGCTTTTACATGGCCCAAACTTTGTCAGTCAGTCATCAGGATGCAATTTAAAACAGATTATCTCATGATGAAATAGTCTAGTTTTCTTTTCTTACCAAGTTGACTGAAAAAGTAACCCTTTCTGAAAATTTCAAATAAGGAGCTGTCTTAACTCTCTTGGTTTACTCAGCCAGCTCTCTTCTGACAGATTCTAAAACATTATATGACAACAAAATCATAATTAATTCTGAGTCACTAATTCATTGTGAAGTTATAGAAAACATGTAATCCTCTCCATAACAATTTTCAGTTGGGTTTTTAAGGTGTTTCTTAAATTCAGGGATCTCTCTCGGGGAGGGGGATACTTTATAGGTGTCCTTTAACTGTTAACAATTTTGTGTCTTTTTACTTTAAGTGATTTCTTAGAAGCAGCATGTAATGGGGTATTGTATTTATATACAATCTGCAAAATATCTCTTCTAATTGGAGTGTTTAGAATATTATAATGTGAATACTGATATGTTTTGCTTTAAGTCTCTCACTTTGCTAATTGTTTTTTATTTGGTCCATCTGTTCTTTTTTTCCTTGCTCTCTTTTTTTTTCTTGCTTTTGCATTAATGGAAAATTGTTATTGTTCCATTTTACCTACACTATTGGTTTATTATTTAAAATTCATCTTTATGCCTATATTGCCCTAAGGTTTGAAAAATAACATTTTATTTATTACAGTATGTGTACAAATGGCATAATACCATTTCACACACAATATAAAATATCAAGCATTTATTTTTAAAAATTAGGTTTTAAAAAATTATTTTTTATATGAAGCTTAGCTTTTACTAGTTATAATACCAGTTATAATACAAAAAAAAAATTCAGGAAAAGAAAATATCACTTGAAGTATATTGTTATGCTTACATTTTTCAGTAACAGCAAAGGCTTTAAAATCTAACACTCATTTTTTTCAAAAGCTACTTATGGGTTATTTGTCAAGGCAGCAACAGTTTCCATGGGAATGGAATCAAGTACCCTCAGCAAGAGGTTTCGGAAATCTGTTAAATTTCAATGACTGAAACTTAGCACTCCTCTAATAACATAATCTAATTACTAAGTGCTAAATTCAGCAACAATTTCTCAAACATACTGCTAGAGTGATTGTCATGATTCTCTAAATGGTGACTAACTGAAAATAATTACAGGACAGTCTTCAAAATCATTCCAGTAAAAATCGTGCATCTGTAATATTGTATACAATCACCATGTTATGGAATCATAACTCAGTTGTGTGTTTAAATAAAATACTTTTAAAATAGTATCACTCTTCAATAATAAAGGTGAAACAATTGAATTCCTTGTGGGAGCTTAGACATACAAGGTCTCTTTTTGTCATTGCAATGTTGTCTTTAAAGTTTAAGAGCCAAATCCTCTTATTTACCAGAATGCATATTTGTGATGTCCTGATGTGATCAAATTATAGGAAGTAGTAAGCCTGTATTAGATGTATTTCACTTGACACTATGTTAATGTATAAGGCATAAAAATTTTAAACCTCCCCTATAAATATTTTTTTACCAACATAAAATACTTTTGGCCTACATTTTATTTGTACCTTGGTGAAAAAAATATTTGAAAAACATTTTACATACTCTTATATAGTGGACTTTATCCTGAATAGACAAAGTAAATGTGTCAGTTAACCAAACTTCAGTCATAGGAACCTACATGAAGACATTTGGCTGCATTATCTAGTTATTTAATGAAATTTTCTCTTTTATTTTAGTTGCAGACATACTGGAAGAAGTAAATAGATAAACAAAACCATCAATCTACTTCTTTAGAGAGCCAACAGGTATAAATTGTTCTCCCCACTTCCCACAGCGTGGATGCCCTATGTTTATTCTCATTATATGTTTACGTCTCAGTAACAGTGCCTCTGGATCCTGGACTCAGTTCTAATGACCATATTAGAAAATAAAATGAAGAAGCAGATGTATATTCAGTGGTGAAAAGCATTTTTAAAAATCTAAAATAAATTGTAATTATAAAATAATTGAAATAAATGGATGCACACTGAATATATATCTCCAAGTCAAATGCCATTTCCTTGGTAGCCATCTTCAACTTCCCCAGAAGTACTAAATTATTCAAGAGTTCCTTCATAACATCTCTTTGAAAATATGTATCACATTATAAGATAACTAGACAGCTGTCTTTTTAGTTATAACACTATTTATCTAGTTATATACATGTTATATCAAAAATTTATAATGCAAAAAATTAAGAAAGCTAAAATACTCATTTCATCTCTGTCCTTCTACACCATTTTCCTTATCCTATGGCAATTAGGTTACTAATTTCTCATGCATTCTACCTGAATTATTCTACACATACCTATGTATCTGCATTCATTTTTTACATCACCCATACTACCATGCACACTTCTTGAAAGTTATGCTATAGAAGAAAATGCAGAGTTTTCTCCTTTTTAACACCTGTCTCATACTTCATTGTAAATTCATCACTTTCTTTACTGGTGAACATTTAGCATTTTTCATTCTTTCTGTGAAATACACAAGGACAGTATATCTATAAAATAAATTATTGAATCATTACAGCATATTGTATTTTGAAAAAATGTTCATAAGCAATATTTATGGTTCTACACACTCTCCAAGAAACATGCCATGTCCATCAAGAAAGGGAGTGTATTTTCTTTCTGCTTGCAATTGGCCATAAATTTGCAAATACTTTGAAAAATATAATTTGATTGAAATGTAAAGTAATTTCTGATGTCAGGTCATAAAAAGTGCTGAAGCTTTAGTCTGGCTCCATCTATTTTGGGACACTTGCTCATGGAATCCATTTACCATGCTGTAATAAAATTCAGTAACATAGAGAGGTCACATGTAGATATTCTCGCTGAGAACCTCATTTATCAACTTGTAGCCCATATTACCCTACCACCATCAATTGCCAAGATGTGAAAAAGGCTTATGATAATTCTATCCCTAGACTTTGACCACCCCAGATGAATCCAAGTTGAGTAAAGATAAAATATACTGAGCTCTGCCCAAATTAAATATCCATGAGCAACATAAATGCCATCATTTATTTGGCTAAAATCAGTTGCATGGATATGTACATGGTATATATTTGTGATATACGTGTATACATGTGTTACTTGGCATATTTCACTTTCTCCACTAGAATATATACTTTTTTGGAAACCACTGGATTTTCTAAATTTACTTGACCAGCTATATATTAACATCTATAAAACCAGGTATACTTTTATATTAAGTGGATAAGTAGTAGAAAAGGAAAAACTTTGATATCCTGATTCTTTCCACTTCTTAGTTTTTTGCAACTTTATTATTTCCATGAATTTATTAAGGAATAAACATTATTTTAAATTAATATTAAAATTATTTAAAAGTAATGGGTTTCCTATTTCATTTTAAATAATATTAAAGACCACATTCTAGAAAATTTGAAAGTAGGTTTAAAATGGGGGAATCATTAACTTTGTGATTATTCTGATAGCGAACTTTCTATTTCATTCATTAAAATGAGGATCAAGACAGGGGAGGAAACAAAACCATTTTTCTCTTCTTAACTGTTCATCCTTGTTACCTGATTGGTTTGCTTGCCAGAATTAATTGACAAAGATGGTGCTGGAAACCTTATGCAAATTCCATCTGGCAGCTCTTTGTAAAATAAATTGATAGCTATATTGTTTAAGTGTACAATTCCCCAAATGGAAATATGCCATAATTTATTCAGACTTCACAAGCATAGAAATATTGCACCAAGAACTTTTGCATGAGAAAGGCACAACATAAAACCTTGTATTTGTTTCAAAAAGCAGCATTTTTTTATGGTGGTCTAAAAGCAGTTTTGACCAAATGTTATATTTGGTGTCATCACATATGTACGTTTGTTTTGTATTGTCCTGAAAACCATAAGGGTATTTATACAAACCCAAAAATTTCAATTTTCAAATTTTATGAAAAGCATATTAATTCTATAGTCATGTTTGCTGGAATATAGCTATAATAAATCAGTGGCAATAGCCATATGTCTGATTAATAATCTTTCCATGCATAATCATTATGAACTTATTTAAAATTCCAATTTTTCAAGTAGTTTTGTATACATTTGAAAGGTGTACTTTATTGCTTTCTAGAACATTCTGTATGGAGATTCTATTTTATAACATAATTATAAATAACTAAATCATTAAAGTTTTATAATTTTCTTCTAACTTTATAGTTTATTTTCTTCTTTTTTCTCCAAATATTTCCCCTCTCCATCCTCTCTTTTAAGGACCTCTGGAGTTATAAGGCAAAATTATAGCATGAAGTTTATTTCCTTTCTAATGTTTTTTATTAATCATATATTGCCAATGCCGTTGCTTCTACATTCATTGACTTTATGTATCTTCATTCATATTTTATATCTATTTTTCTAAACTCAAATGATATCACCCTCTAGATTTAAACATTAATGAGAATAATAGGCATAAAATATTTTAATAATAATATTTATTATATGTGCTAGGTGCACATTTACTCAATACTTCATATACAAAATTTCATTGATTCTCGACCTCAATTATATGAACTAGCTAGTGTTGTTAATTTCATTAGTACTGGTGAATAAATTGATATTTAGTAAAGGTGAATAACTTGGCCACAGTAATACAGTAGTAACTCAGGAACTTGGCTCTAAATCTGTAATGTTATCCAACACTCTCTCCTGCACGTATAACTTTATACTCTAATGCTTTTGTGAGTATATTTTTCAAGTATAATCTTGAAGTTCTGTAGTGGGTACATAATAAATACTAGGTGAATTAATATAGATTAAGGAGTTAAATATTTTCCCATATATAACATGCATGTAGATAATGACCTCTTAAGGGAATAAGTAAATCTTACTGAGAAAAGTTAATATTTGGATTGAATGGCTGTCACTGAATTTAACACACCTCCGCCATGGTCTCATACCCATGTCCAAGAGAAGGAATGTTAAAATGGATATATGAATAAAGGCTTTCAAGAAAATTTCAGCAGTTGTTTAAGCAGATTTTTCAATACTTATATAACAATGTCGCAATTGTTATGAGCAAAGATGTTCACAGCCTTATTTTACTATTAGTAACTGAAAAGTTTCATACTTACAGGTGCTTTTGAGACAGATATCCCTTCTGGGTTACAAATGCGGAAGATTTATGATGGCAAATCTCAGAGAATGAGTAAGTAGACAACATCATGTGCAAACAATGTTCTGGAAACTGACAACTATAAGGAAAGAAATTTGAGGAAGTCAAAAATTCTATAAGAAAGACTGGTGAGAGAGCTGGCTTCCCCCTCCCACCCCTCCCCGACCCAACTTCCACTCTTTACAATTCTTGCAATCCATTTCCTTCCCCTATACTTGAGAAAATACAAGTTGTAGAATTAATAAGATTTTTTTATTGATAGAAGCAAAACATCTACCACAAAAATATTAAAAGAGTTAAAAATTTAAGTAACCTACATTGGACTAAGTAAAGACAAAGCAAAAAAAAAAAAAATTGAGACTCAAAAAGAAATTAAAATAATGAAAAGTACTTTTAGTCCTTAGGATTCTTCTTAAATTTATTTTAATTAAAAAGTATAGAATATGTCTAACGTTTTATGCTCTTTACTCCTACAACAAAATTATCTGCCTTGCAATAGTTTATGTAAGTTGTTTTGAGAACTCTAGTTATTGTCCAATCAACTGACTTAGTAACTCTCTAGAGTTTCTCAGTATGTTTATGTACATTTCTACATTTTGAACAGTGGGACTTCTACAGCATCGAACAAATCAACTTTTATTTTCAGAAAGTAGAATGTCTAGGAAAAAACTTTGAGAATTATTTTTGTTTGTTTTCACATTAAATAAGCTAACATGATGCTCACATGGCACTTAAATTACTTTTTTTTAATGTATTCAAGAAATTTTACAAATGAATTTGGAAATTATAATCGTGTTTCAAAAACAAGGGATCAGCAATAACATTCTTTAAATTTGATATGATAAATTGCAAAGACCCTAATCATAAACCCAGTAAATGGCAGATCTTTGAATCAAATTCATTTTCTGACTCTAGTACCCTTCAAGTTTCTCAGATGGTTCTCTTAGTGACTCTGCTTTTGCAATTACCCATTTACATAATATAGAGGAAAACACTTAAAATTACAGTGTCTGTGTCTGCACAAATGAAAAGGTTGCATTTGCTGATTTTTCATGTCCTCTAAAACTCTCAAAAATACTAAAATGACACTGACTTCTATATATTTCTCTTTGTTTATATGCATGAGCAAAACCACATTAAAATCAAAGGTTTTCCAAATAAGTGATAGCCATATTTTATGTCCATTAGTGGGGTAAAATGCCCTAACTAGATCAATGAAGTAGAGAGTCCAATAAGCAATAAAGGAACTTAGTGGCACAAACCAAAAGAATTTCAGAGCACAGGAATACCATTACATTACTAGAATTGAGAATAAGCGATCAATCACAACAAAAAAGCAACTCATGTACTTTGTTGAAAAGCATCTTTCTCAATGAGGTTTGCTTATTCTACTTTCTACACTTAGAATTTTTTAAATATCTATGTCTTAAATACTTTACCAGAGGTAAATATTTATAGACTATTTTTTATTTTCAAAATGCTCTCACATATTTTATCTAATTTCATTCTATTGTAATACTCTGAGTTAAACTAAATAACTTTTAACTCTACTTTTCAGGTGTCAAATTTGATATGCTAAAAAGCATTGTATATAAAATAGTCACTTATATTTAGTGAAAGATCTTTAGGTAAAAGAAAAAAATGTGTCTTACAGTTACTTGCAAACTCCTTTTAAAAAAATTACAATATCATTTTTTTTTCCTTTTGAGTGATAGATGGCTCAGTATTTCATGATTATGACTAACAATGTAGTTTTAAATTTCAAATTAGATACTATATAGTGAGCTTTATGTACAAAGTTGGAAATCTTTTCTTAAATGAAATTAAATGGAACATTTACTTCTATTGTTAATATGTAATGTTTTTATAGAAATTATCTTTTAAGTCTTATGTTTATCATTGTTATACATATATTATATGTGTATACATTGTTATACATTTAAGATACTTAGCCATTTAGGATTAATGATATGTAGTACAAAAGTCACTGTCTAGTACTTGAATAAGCTAAATTTAAAATAAGTCTTGATTTAGCAAATTACTTGATTTAACAAATTAAACTTAGTAGTATAAGTTTAAGAGATGATTAATCAACTCAGATAGCTTGAATTTAGGAAATAACTGGCTCTATATGATATTATATTAAGATCTTTGACAATTTAGTCTGATAGATAATATTCTTGGTGAAAGAATTATTGATTCATTATTTTCAGTCAGAGGATCATCAACTTTTATTTCTCACTCAGTACAGTAATGCTTTCCCTACTTTTCATTTTCACCATTTCAGTAAATGATGTAGTTAGATCCTTTTCCTCTTTCCTTCTATGAGCCAAATGGTATCAAGTGGAATGAGTAAGTGGCTGGTAAAGATCCCTGGGGCTTTTCATTTAAGGTCACTGGCAGGGCTGAGTGTTGCTACATTGCAATGTTATGCTACACAGGGATTAATTTATAATCTAGAGTATACACATCCACAAACAGCTTAAATCTCGGCTGTGCTCCCAATAAACATTTAACATATTTGTTCCATTTACAGTAGGAATATTATTAGAGCTCTAGATGCTGGATCACCAGGGCTTTGTAGTTAAGGGAATACAGATATATTGACTATCATAGGTAAAAAACAAAATTAAGGGTTTGCAGAAGATTGGACCCCTTTCACACTCTTAATAGAAGCAATGCTACACATTGTACATAAGCTTTGGAGGAAGAGTATCTGCTAAACATTGGGGCCACCACTGTCTATCTCATCTTGGGCATGTCAATAATCTGAGTGTTATTTTTCTCTCTTGAAAAAAAAAAAAAGAAAAAGAAATGATTTCAACAGATTATTTCTAAAATCCATTTAAATTCTAAAATTCAATAACTTCTTCTCTCTTTAAATTTCATATTGTAAAATGAGTATACTTGTTTCCAATTATTCTTTCTTTCGATATTCAATGTATTTTAATAAATGTTGTAGAGCACCATATGATGACATTAAAAATGTATGTTATCATCTTTCATCAAGTTTTACATCAAGAATTACAACCAAGCTATAGCCATGCTACTCTGAACAAGCCCGATCCTGCCTGATCTCGGAAGCTAAGCAGGTTTGGGCCTGATTAGTACTTGGATGGGAGACCACCTAGGAAGACCAGGTGCTGTAGGCATAAAAAATAAAAAAATAAGGGATTGTAAACTGACAAAGTCCTTGCAATCTGTGAGGTCAACCAAGGATTGCCTTGTCTTATTATTAAAAAAAAAAAAAAAAAAAAAGAAAGAAAAGAAAAAAAAAAGAAAAAAAAAGAATTACAACCAAACTTTAGTTTCTCATATGACCATTTTAATTTCCTCTCATCTGTTTTTGAAAGCAATAAGGCTGACAATACCATCAGTGTGATTATTAATTATCATTTATGTGTCAAAATTTCTAGCATTTGCTTATATACACACTAGCAAAAATTAATAAGTAGGTAACCAAGATTATTATTTTTTAAATGCTAGAAAGCATATTACATCATAGAAATTTTTAGTATAAGTGCTTGTTTTTGTACTCAGACAGCCTTCCTAAAGAAAGTATCAGGTTCTGCATATAACAAATGTGTAAAATATTCTTAAGATCTATAATGTCACAGGCATGTATGGGTTTTGAATAAATGAATGGATAGTAAATAATTGACATTTTAAAATAGTTAACAGTCAATATATTTAGCAATGATTCGTAAGCATCTTGATGGCTTGATTTATTTTTGTTCATTTTTCAAGATTTTACTGATCAAAAGATTTGACCCAAATTTATTTTGCTTATATAAATATTAATTGAATCAGGTGGGACTAAAAGGAGATACAACTTCGAGACTGTATCTCTTTCACAGCTTTACAATGTTCCAAATCAATTCACTGCCAAAGCAAGGACTACTGAATTTGAATGATATATTCATTTCTCCTGTTAATCTTCTGAATAACCTATAATTTTGATTTAATTATATAAGCAGCATAAAAACTTAAACACAGAAGACAGAAAATGTAAGCTCTCTAATGATTAAACAAATAACTTCATGATGTCAGAACGCACACAAAAAAAGTTTTCTGGATTTTTTTTCTAAGTTATCAACTATTTATTCATCTTTCACAGAACATTTCTGTGTCATTTCACCCTTGAAAGTGAATTTTGGATTACATGCAGATTGTTACAGAATGCTAATTAGATACAATTTCATTTGGATGTGATTTTCTCTTTAAAATTCTTCTAAATACTCATTTCCTACATTGTTGAGGACGTTAAGAAATTTGTAATCACAACGTTGAAGGATTTGGTGTATCAGAAGTTGTGAATTCAAAGGCCTATTAAGCCATGTAGGAACCACAGAGTAAATCAAGCAGTAGACATCAGAAAATAGAGATGGGTATGTTATTGATAAAAATGTGACTATGCTCTCCTTAAATCTCCACTCTTATTTCCCTGTAGTTGAGCTGGACTTCAAATGCCAGTGTTTCATTCTCTTTTGCCTGAGGCCTTTCTCTGGCTGTGTTTAGCATGCCAGATGTGCTAAGATTAAGGTTTTCATGGAAAAGCCTTCAACCAAAAATGATGAGCATTTGCGTACCAATATTCCAGCTCCCTTGTCTTGTGCGAGTGATGACTCTAAGGTGCTCGTTTTATACTTGCCCTCAGAACTCGCCAGCAAGGTTAAGTTCCAATTACCCATAGCAGTAGCTTATTTGATAAAGCACCTGATGTTGGCTCTCTTCACTTCTGTCTCACTTCCATATTCCTTGCCAGAGTTTCCTGGATCACCACTCAAATAAACAACTTGCATGTGAATGTTTGCCTCAGGTATGCTTCTAGGGGAAATATTCTCAAAATATCTGTCTAAATGTTTTCAAATTAAATTAAACAAAAACCTGTAAAGGGCAAGAAAAATATACATCTCGTTGCTATCATTTTACATTTTCTACATGTTAAAGAATTCCTTTAGTCATGACCTATGCGCATGGTTCAGTCAGCAGTCTTTAATTCCATTCTAAACCGCAGTCACAGAAGAGGTTGAAGCAAGTTAGCCCAATATGTATTCAAACTGGAGTCATTTTTATGCTAGTAAATCCACAATTTCACTTTTTTCTACCGCTATTACTCTATGCCTAGAAATGAAGCAATTAATGAAACTGCTATGAATTTCAGTTTATAAACCCTAGGAACAAGAAATACTCCCTCTTTATATTTTCAATAAATCAAATTAATTTTTACTACAAGCTTTTATTTCAAAAGGGTAATGAGACATTTAATCCGTATGTTATCATTAGTCTCCTTTAGTCTTGAGGGCAGAACCTGGTTTCCTGAAGTGTCTGAGGGTCCCCTCCTGTTGTGACTTTAATAGTTATGATAATTACCTCGTTTATTCCATCCCAATTTCCCTTTAGGTGTACTGCAGTTCCACACTTAGATTATCAAACTGTTTTGGCAAAGCTCAGAACTCTAGAACCCTCCCATCTACCACAAAGACACTTCAAGATTTTGCCAGATATTCGGAGAACAACTGGCAATCATGAAAGAATCCTAAAGAGTTCTGAGGTGTTCTTTTACCAACAGGTAAAAAGAATATTAAAGAAGAAAAATCTCATTTTATATATCAACATTCTTCTTTATTATAAAGTTAAACAACACCCAACCACCAATAAAAAATTGCTTTTGAATTTAAAACTATGCAATAGTGAAATCTAAAGTGGTGTTATTTTGCTAGTATATTGGTATGTTGCAATTTATGATGATAAGAATTGATATTTCTATTTTATTTTTATCTTGGTATTGAGGAAACATGCCTGATTTTTTTTCTTACTACTAGAAAATACTAAAAAAAAAAGACAAATCTTCAGGAGCTTAAAGCTTATTTTTTCTACCATGTTTTATCCCGGTGTAAGAGTACTGAACACAAGACCATAATTTGAGGATCACTACTTGCAGGCAAACATATTTGATCTTTGACTTTCCTGTAAGTAGATTTTCAAATATGTACCCAGACCCATCCTGAAGATGCCCCGTTACTCCCCAGTGTGTGAGCAATTACAACCAGACCTAATGATCATTAGAACATGCTGATGTTCTTGTTCACAATATTTTTAGTTCTTTTGTTATTGTTGTCGTTAATATTTTGCTGAGTGTATCTGTGGGTTAATCATTCAAAAGTATATATCCTGAGGCCTTGTACTATAAAAATGTATTTGTTTTCACAAGTTAATTAATTATTATAAAATTCTAGGTTCAAAATCCTTTAACCCATACAATGCCATCCCTATTTTCTGTACCAATATTTCTATTTTTCTCGATTGCTCCCATAAACACACAGATGTGCTATAATTTCTCTCATTCAACCAAACATTAAAAAAATTAAAAAAACAATTTACTATTAACTTCACATTCTATCCATTTATAGCCCAGTCCTTCTTTTTACAGGTGACTCATTGAAAGAAATTTCTGTATAAACGGTGTCCATCTTTTCTTTCCAGGCTCCTACTCCACTTACAACAATATCAACACTGCTGAATACTTGTTTTTCTTTGCCTGTCAACAGCATTTAACACATTGAACATATATATAACATATAATCATATAAATACATATATATACATACATATAATCATATTTCGCATGGCCTTCTCTTCTCCTTGGAGCTCATTCCTTCATTTGTATTCCAGTTTGCCACATTAAACTTGTTTTCCTTCTATCTCTAGTTGCAATTCCTCAGTAAACTCTGCTGGATTCCCTTTATCTAAACATTCCAATGTCTTAACACCAGAGTCTGTTCAGTCCTTGAATTAAGTCTCTTTCTATCTATACTTACTCCTTTGGTGATGTCATACAGTTTCACCATTTGCCTAATTTTAAATACCATATTTATACTAATTATTCACAAATTGCTATTTCTAGCCCAGATCACTTCTTTGAACAACAGACTCTTAAATCCCAATGAATATTAAATAAGCATGAAAAATTTAACACACCTGGAGATAATCTCTATTCCTCATAGAGCTGCCCTTTCCACAGTTTTCCACATTTTTCTAAATGGTAAACTTTATCTTCCAGTAGCTCAGGTCTCAAATTTAGAGCTATTGCAACATCTCTCCAACATTTCCAATTCTCTTTTCCCTGCTTCTCTTTTCTCCTCTGCTTTTATGACCAATATAATAGGTTGCACATTTCATATTTTTATCTTAATTATTTTCAGCCTCCTTCAGTAATAAGCGTGCTTCATGAAAAGATGTTTTCCTCATCACTACATTCCTAGTGTCTGGTACAATGATTGCTCAATAAATATAAGTTGAATTAATGAATAAAAATGAATAAATATTTTATATATTGGCCAGCATTCATTTTTACTTCCATGGATACTAAAATATGAAGAGTAAAAAAAAAAATACATTGAGTTACTAAGTGAATACGAGGAAAGGGAATTTAATTTAGTTAGTTTAAAAGAAAATTTATTATATTGCATTCCAGTGAAATTCATTCAGAATTTAAAATGGACATGCCTGTTTTCATACCTTTAATTAGTTGGATTATAATAATAATTGATCAAAAGAAATTTTGATATATAAAATTCAATTTCATTGGTGAAAATACATCATGCGTACTTAGAGATATTTATATCCTCTTTATAGTAGGTCATTTACAATATTTCATAAATAATGTGTTTTCTTTTTCTTTTCCTCTCCCTGACCCCACACTGCCTGGTTGCTAAACTCTGTTCTATTATAGCTTCAGGTAATCTTACTGACTCTGACAATTAACTACCCCCCCCACCCCAATTCTACCTTCCTTTGCATTAAAAAGAATCAAGCTTTTCTTGGAATGAATTGTGAATGCTGTAGGGAATACGCATCTCTCCCTTAGACAAGGGTTTGCTCTGAAGCACTCTAGACTAATTTCACACTGTTTAGTTGTGCTTGAGCAATGACTCTTTAAGAATCTCTTCATGTTCTCTGTGCCAAACAAAGAAGACATAATCTTTAAACTCTGAGAAAATAATATAAATGAATCAATGTGTTATTTCTGGCTTGTACATTACTCATTTGTTTGAGCTCTCTAAAGTTATATTGGTTTGATTATAAGCACCTAATAGCTTTTTTAAGTGTGTTTTCAAATTGATATCAGTCTTAAACATTTTTTTCATTTTGCAATGAAATGGTTTTGCTAATGATGCTAAACATATCTGCGTTAATAAAAATGTAAATAATTTAATAATTCAATAATAACATTAAATTAAGAGTTATGCTTTTGATTACTTACATGAACTAAGTCCAGTAGTTTAGCATATCTAATTTGACTTTTACAAGAATACTTTGTAATATTACGCTAATTTTATTCCCATTTTTTAAATAAATAAACTGAGCTGTAGAGATTAAATATACTGTTGCCTTTTAAATCAGTACTAAGTAGAAAAAACAGGGATTTATAAGTTGTATGATCTGGCTTTCATCTGCATGCATAACCAGTGTATTCTTCTGCACAAAAGCTTGAGAACAGAAGTAAACACAAGGTCACTGTACACAGACACAAACTTTGTGTTTTCCAGCTCTGGAACACTGCTAAGATGTGAAAGGTGTGCAGTGGAGTTGTGCAATAATACAGTGCTAAATACACATGTGGAGTCTGAGGAGGTGAGTTCAATTGAATTCAAATTGTATGATATATTTATGAAAGAGATTGAAAGAGTGAATTTCCATAAAGGGACATCAAAATTTGGTCCTCAAGAATGAGATGTTCAACCAATAGAGACTATTTGATATCACGAATTCAACAGCAAGAGCATAATATTTCAGACAATGTTGTGAATCTACACATCCATTACTCAAATCCTGGCTCTATACTTCTCACCTCCAACTTTTGTTATACCACTTCATCTCCCTTTTCTCAGTTTCCTCATACATACCAATGGTTGTGAAGATTAAACTAGTTCCTACATATAAACTTCTTAAAAGATGGCTAGACTTATAGAAAGCCTGTGGTTAAGTTCAGTAATTAGGTCTAACCCCAAGGAGAAAGAATAGGGCTAGAAATTGAGCGATTATTTTCCCTCAAATTATATCTGGGTCCCAGACACCACCACTTATTGCTTAGATGTATTATAATATACAATATTTAGGTCCTATTGCAGTAGAAATACCATGAAACATTCTTCATATTATGCTGAGTCAAGGTTTAGCCAAAGTAGAATTCCCTATAATCCAAGAGAATAGCATCTTTTGCCATGCTTCTTGAATGAACCCATTATGAGGGACTAATTCTTTCCCTTCTATTGGATAAAATTCAAGGAAGTTTTCATTTCTTTTATGTTACTCAACACAACAACAACAACAACAACAACAACAACAACAACAACAACAATTTCTCAGTCATTTCAGTCTCACAAAAGATTTAATCAGTAATTAAATTATCATGTGTACTAGTAAAAATAAACTTTAAGGTAAAGATTCTCCATTTAACTGACATGGCCTAAATCAGGCTGGAGACCTAAGTGGAAAAGGAACGTTTGGGAGACATTTCTTTCTTTCCTTACTCTTTTACTTTTCCCCCTTGCTTATTAAGCATGGGTTATGACTCCCCAAAGGAAATAGTGAGAGAGGAGGTTAGAAAGGAAGTTTAAATGTTGGAAGCATTATTATTCATCTGGTTGTATAATAATTTGATTTTTGTTCTCTTAAGGCTTGGAATCTGGCTAAAGTAACTCTCTAGTAGGTTATATTTTAAGTTTCTTAACTTAAAACATGACTTCTTAGAGAATATTGAAATGTCATTTTCTCAACCAAGGCAATACATTTTTTCAGGCTAACTGCTTACCATATTTTCAGTATCTAGACATCCAGAGACCCACCCTTGTTGTTGACATTATATGACCTCCAGACAGTCCCTGAAACAGCATACTAAACATCTATTTGGTTCTTTTCTTACACAGTACACACCTGGTACATGAGAAACAATCCAAAATTACACACGTGTGGCTAGCTCCCAATGAAGTCTTTTCTCTTTCTATTTTGTAGATCAAAACCTCAGACTACTTGTACATGAGTTGAGCATTGTTTATTGTTTTCAAATTCTGGGGGGTATTTATCAGCATCAGAAGAGATGCCCTATCCACCCCTTCCACAAAGATAAGAAGCAAAAAGATAGTAAGTCTCTCATTTTTCCTTCCAAATGTTTTCCTTCTTTCCTGTTTAACTTCAATCTTTTTTATACCCTGAGGAGGGAGGTAGGCTGAAGACAGAAGTAGTTATTATGAAAATTATACTGCAATATAAATAAATACAAAGTTAGACCACTTATTTCTTAGTTCCCTAAAGAACACCTAGTATCTCATTTTAGAACATAGGTATACTTCCCACATATCTTTCTCATGACCACTCACACCCCCAATCTTTTGAAGTCTTGTTATAGACTGAATGTTTGTGCAAAGCCCCTTCACCAAATTTGTAGTTGAAGCCCTAATTTCCAGTCTAATGGAATTTCAAGATGAGGTCTTTGAGAGGTAATGAAGGTTAAATGAGGGTCATAAGGTTGGGGACCTTGTGATAGGATTAGTGACCTTATAAGAAGAGAAAGAGCTCTTCTTTCCTTTCGCCCCCACATTGTGCATAAGCACCAAAAAAGTCCATATGAGGTCAGTTTTTCCTTCACAAACACAGTGTTTATATGTTTATTTTATCATCATTGCTGTGTATGAGGCAATCACAAACTCTGAATAAATTGAACAGCACATATGTTCTTTTCACATTGAAACAAATAAAATGTCAAAATTCTTTCCTTTTTTTCATTAAAGTTTAAATGAAGATCGTCATTATGAAACATTTAAAAGTTTTGACATTACCATGTTTCTCAATTTGCTGATGTACCTAAACAAATACAGTTGCTTTATATGTTTCAGAAGTTAAACAAACAATTTTTCTATTTATATGTAATCTTGCTTTGCATAATTTGTTTTCCATAATGTCTTCATGAAAAAAGTGAAAATGTCCTTTTCAATGGAGATAAGTTTAACTTGTTAAAATTAAGTGCTTGTCCAGTTTATTATAAAAATGGATGAGTCTTTACAAAGAATTAAAAGAAATTTTCTCTAATGAACTTCCTTCTGTTTCCCCAGTGAAATAAGAATGAGGGCACATTCTCAAGTGGACACAATTAGAGTTGGCTTCATCTAAAAGAAGAAATTGACCAGAACTTTATTAGATATAGGAAACTTTATTAGATATAGGAAAGCCATATTAAATATTGAATCACCCAATAAACACTCATTACCAAATGGAGGACTTATATAAAATAAGCATTTTTAAAAGCCTGAAATATTTCTTATTTCTTTGCATTCTTAGTAATTATTTTCTAATTAGATTTTATGGACTTCACTTCTTTGTTAGTGGAGTAGTTTTCCCTTAAGGCCTACATGAATTATATGTGATTCAAATCTGGAAGTATCTAACATAAGCAAAATTTTGATTCAGCAAAATCTTAGGAACAAAAATTAATTATTTAAAAAGACTGAAAGTATTTTCTTTTTTTCCTGTTTATGATTTTGTGCATAATCTGGGAGAAGTTAGTTTAATAATAGGCAGATACTATGTTTGTTAAATAAGTATTAATGATCAATGTCTTGAAAATATTTAGAAAGTCCAAACATCACAAATAATGCATATTTAAATTCAATTTTTTTCCCCTGAGCTTCATTAGTAACTCTGAAAATTAAAACTATACTACAACAATTGAGGAAAGTTAAAAATTCAAAAACCTTCTAAATCTATGACCTATATAACATGAAAGACCAATACTAGAAAGACTGACAAGCATTATTTGATAGGAAGAATATTTGGATTTGAACTTGGGCCAAGAAATGAGACTAAAGTTACTGTTTAATTAATTTTAATTAATTTATTTAACTTTTCCACAAAGGTTGAAGAGGATGTATCTAAAGTAAACTTCGACTCTAAGTAGTAGCCTAGAATGATAAAAGTCTCAATTATTTTCTCTAAAGGGTTATTAAGCTTATATAAGTGTCAATTGAAAACTCAGAAACTAATGTAGGTTCTGTTTCTTTCCAACACTATTTACTGTTTATCCACCTGAATTTTGTACCCAATGTCACACTTCAATATCATCATACGTTATGTGCCAGGATACAATATATTAATGAACATGATCCTCAAATTAGACTATGAAGTATGTTTTGTTAGTTTTAAATATGTCTAATTTGGGAATACTAAGGCTCAAAAACTAATGAGGATTCCAGGCTGGCATGCCTAGGATAAACTTGTATGTTTTGACACCAAAATGTAGAGCACGATCACTTATAATCTTCCTCTTTAAGGATCACATCATAAAAGCTACTGTGTATTTTGTTTAACTAATAATTTTTTAGTAATGGTTATTTGGTCCACCTGTTTAAGTATATCTTCTTTTAAGTCTATGCTTTAAAAAAAAATTGGCACTTTATAAAATCACTGTTTTTCCCCTTGAGGTAGATTACATATTATGAAATTCAGTATGTATAATTAAAGAAATAGTTTAACACGAATAGATTACATAGGCAGGTATATTAATAATGTAATTCTTACACTGTCTACACTTAAAAATACTTTATAACTATTCTATAAATTAACTCTAATTAGGAAATTATCTGCCATCTTCTTATTATCCATTGTCTATTTCCTCTTTTATATCACCCATTGTTCTCCATTAGTCCTGCATTAAAGATGAGAGATTATTTTTAATGTTTTTTCATCTTCTATCTCCATTGAGATTTTACAGTATAAGGTTATAATAAATTTTATTTTTATAAGTCGAGCTATTTATATTATGCTGTTTGCTACCACCTTGCATATACGAATGCAAGAGGTATAACTTTTCTCTAACAAATTACCTTTAGCTTTTAATGTTTGTTTAACAGTTTCTCTTAATGGAAGAAATTTTCTTTCTATACATTTTAGTCCATTCTCTCTGTGTTCTCATATGGTAGAAAAAGACAAGAGAGTTCTTTAAAGCTCTTTTATAAAGGCACTAATCCATTCATTAGAGGTTCAATTTCATGACCTAATCACCTCCCAAAGGTGAGCCTTTTAAACCATCACTTTGGGTTAGGATTTCAACATATACATTTTTTATGGAGGGAGCACAAACATTTAGTCAATAACATCATGGTTTGATAGGAAATGTGTTGACTGCTACATAAAAATGTTTTTTGTTCTATAAATACTTCTAATTTATTAGAAAATCTTGCTCAAGCAGAAACAACAAAAGTGAAAATTATCATTTTTTCTACTCTCAGTTTTTTTCTTTAACTCTGTTTGGTCAATTTATCTTTACTTTTCCATTCCGGTATTTTAACGGTCTACAATGGCCACAGTAATGTCCTTTCCACACATATAAATTCTTCTCTGCCACAGTGGTATTCTATTTCTCTTTGTAACTAATGAGAATTTGATGTTAGGATACTTTGAAACTATGTAAACATCTGTTCCACAACAATATTTCAATATGTTCATTTATTCCTATCAATATATATTTATGGTTACTTATTTTATTCATGTGTTATAATCCATTACTATAGATATTTTCCTGATCAAATCATTATAGGTTTTGTCGATGAAAGCTTCTTCAGGCTGGTTTCTGTATCTTTTTGACATGTCCTAATCACTCTTTGACTTCTTCCTTACTTTCTGTCAAAAATGAATATAAACTTTTTAAATTTAAAAATTCAGCATTATCTTGTACTTTTTCCTACTCCAATCTTGAATCACATATTCTTCCAAAAAGCCTTAGTTCCTTTGAATGAAAATTAATATTGAGAAACCAAATTCTAGAAGATCTATGAGAAATAAACTGTTGTCTAATCCACCCAGCCCATATTGTTCTATTATGGCAACTCAAACTGATGAATACACTACCTTTGACTCTATTGTCATACCTCTCACTGTCAGCTAGTGCCCCTCATTTGAAATTACCTTTTAAAAAATCTACTTTGTCCTATAACTATTACCAAGTATTTGATTAGAGTTCATAAACTGATAAATTGTAATACTGACATGTGGTTCTCTAGAACTCAATGCAAATACTCTATTTTAGAAAGATATGGGTTGTAAGAAAGGGATGAATTTTATGGGGAAACATCATTCAATGTGGAGGGTCGTTAGGAATATTGTAGGTAGCCACTTTGTATATCTGCATGTGCACCTCAGCCATCACTCTTAAAACACATACTTAATATATAGTAAAGAGCAAATGTTGATCAGAACCATAGCTTCAAACTGAAGTAGTTTAATAAACCTGAGATTGAGCCCAAAGACCAAAGTGGAAATTAGAGTGGGAGGCTACCCAAAACAGAAACATCCAGTGAATTTAGTCAGGCTGAGAACATAGACTCTTCTAAGTTTTCCTGTACTGCTGACTTCTTTCTCCATGACACATTCGTGGTCCAGAAGAGCTCTTATTTTACCCCTATCCCTCTGAGCCTTTAGGTGGTGACTGAAAACAACCAGTGAATATCCCAAACTCATTAAGCTGAGTGTAATGACCACAAACCCATTTACTACCTCTGACAGACTCTGTGTAAGCAATTAACCCTCATTATTACCTTTAATGCTCACTGTACGTATTTTAACCCAAACAAAATCTAAATGACAGATTTAGATTTGTGTTGTATTTTGTTGTTTATTTTAAATTTTATGAAAGTAATTACAATTGTAAATAAAATTATATATATATATATGTATACATATACAATACGTGTTTGTGTGTGTGTGTGTACATATAATTTTCAGAAAGAAGGGGGCAATGATTGAACCCATAAATAGATAGTAAAAAAAAAAATAATAACATAGGGCTAAAGTAATTCAAACACTATAATGTTGGTTTCTACTCTGTCAGTCAGTCATAGACACACCTCCCTTGTTTCTGTGAACCAGTCCCTCCACAGGCAGGCTCTTTCTGAGACTGATTGCTTATCAACACACACTCTACTCCTGCAGGAGCCATTGTTTACATCCTCTTAAGTGCCCACCAGGAGTTTACAGGCACTCTCTTCTTACAAAGTATGCCACAGTCTGCTGGTTCATAACCTTTTGAAAAAGTTAGTTGACAAGTTCTGCACTCCTCTTCGTTCACTTTGGAGAGAGAAAGAAATGCTGCCTTCTTTGACGCACTGTCTCTCTCTTTCTCTCTCCCTCTTATGGGAGAGACCAAAATTGTCGGAGCTACCTTCTGGTTAACCCTTAGATTTCATACTTTGGAAGGAGAGTTTCATTTTCCTTCTAACTTTATCCAAAACTCAAGCCTTTAGTGAGTGCTGATAATTTAATTCCAGATATTATTTTAAAACTTTGTTCACAGACCCAATGGTTATTTTTTTGTACAAAAGCAGCAATTGTTTTCAAATGCCAAAGATAGACTGCTGGGCTTTTACATTTCAAATTCTTTTGAGGAACCTTGCAGAACTGAAATTTGTAGAGTTGAACATTAACTAACTGATAGTATTTAGCCTATGTTAATTCAAACAAAACATCTAAATATTACTTGAAATGTCACAGACTTGTGTCATGGTATATGTGGTGATAATTTTTATAGATGAGCTATATTTTACATATCCATAGAGAAACAGACCCTCCATTAAATGTAGCAATGCCATCCCATACATTGAAAATGCCTTGTCATAGCAGGCTCCCATTATGTTTTGTGACAGGTGAAAAATAAGCAATAAACAAAAAACTGATAAGGTCACACAGCTATAATACTGTTTTCAGTTTGAGACACTTCAGTGTCATAAAGATGTTGACAAATGAAAAGGGCTTTGAAGAAAACTCAGAAGTATGATTAAAGAGCTATGAAGTTAGACTTACAATGAGAGATTAAAAGGATGAAATATGTATACCATAATTCAATTGTGACAAAGTAGGATGAGCCAAGTTATCTGTTTTGAAAAATATGGAAGTTATAAATGACGAAGAAGTTGTAGTGCTGTTTTGTGTATGCATGCATGTGCACACACACATTTTCTGGAATATTTGCCATAGTTTCTTTGGTAAGATTTTGATATAAGAAACTTCCAAAACCTAAAAAAATTAAAAATCAATTTCCCATGCAATTACCCATATATTGGTTATACTTTTTAAGTATTAATTTAAAATTCTAAGACAAGAAATACACCACAAGTTAACTGTCAGTGTATCTACAGTAAAAAAAAAAAAAAAAAAAAAAAAAAAAAGTTTTATTGTGATTCAACTTGGTGTACTGAGCAGTGTACAGGACAACAAAAGTTCTGTTCTGTAATTTCATATCTGCCATGAACTAGTAATAGTCTTTTACTCTCTCCCAGCCTAAGTTTCTTCATCGATACAATACAGATATTACATTGGATGTCTTAAAACCTTTCCTGAAATAATATTCAAATTTTTATCCAAATTAAACTTAAACTATTAACTGTTGTTGATACTTCTTCCAAATAAAAATAATAACATGCATGTACAAAATATTTTTAAATGTTATTGAAAGGAATTCTCTAATAAAATATAGTAATCTAGAGAGAAACAAGAAACGTGTCAAATAAGAGAGAAGCCATCTCTCTTCTCCAATTTCTTAATAAAAATATTTAACAAATAATTAAGCACTCTATTTTAGGTGTCAAAATTGAAGCTTGTCAATGATTCTCTAGAGGTGAGTACAGAAGTATTCTTTTCTTTGTTTTGTTTTATTACCTGAGAAGCCAGGGAACCACAAGTAGTTTATATTATGTTAACTGAGGAGAAAAAAGCAAACCAAAAATATTGATATGGTGAGAAATATATAAATACATACAATATATTTATAAACATATATACTACTAATAAAAGTGATGTATAGAAATAATTTACAATGTGAATATGAGAGATATTGAGTACTGTCACAGAGAAGGTGGTCAGGATAATGCTTCTCTGAGATTGTGACATTGATAATCAGAATCCTTTAATATAGTTAAGGAGGAAACCAGGAAATTATGTCAAACCAAAAAAAAATAGCTAAAACCATGAAAATAGTTAGCATTTCGTGAAAATAAATTCTGGAAGCTATGAATAAAAGATTAATAACATCAGGGCACAAAGTCTGCATAACCGTGGTATTCTTGTCCATTTGCTTATATGATGGCTCTTGTAGCTCCAGGCATCATATTATAACACAAGATTCCAAGAAGGAATGAAAGGAATAAGCAGATGATCTACCAGATGTTATAGTTTGGGAGACATCAGAGGGAGAAATGTAGTGTCTGTGACAATTCCTTATGAGGGAATCACAAGACAAGACATGGGTTGTAGAACAAAGCCATGCCACCTTGCAGACAAGAATTATACAACTTTTGAAAAACCTGCTGTACTCCTGGGCTCTGATACAGACAAGACCTCTGACTATAGAACACCAAGTGACCATAGCCGAACTTGCCCTTCATGCACAGATATGGTAGGTATGGCAAGATCAAAGAGAATCCATTGTGCAATAGAATTTGTACATCTGGATTGAGGACAAACAAAATCAGAGGATAAATGCAAACTTCATGATCATTTATCCCCCAGCTCCTTACCCGCTACCACTTTTAAATAGCTACCTTCCTTCATGTCCCAATGGCTGTGCATCAATAATAGCATAGGTGCTATTTTTTCCCCTACTTAGTGCATTCACTTCTACCACCCACATTCATCTCAAGTAAAAAAGAAAAAAAATATCAATTAGACTATTAACTTGTTTTAGGGGCAATCTGTATTCCACCTACCATGCAAGTTTCTCAACATCAGTCAGACAAAGGATTTAACCTCTAGCTTCAACTTATTGCCTGCTTCCTTGGCCCAATCCTGACATAAAGCATTTTGTGTTATTTTTTTTCTAGAAGCAAATTTAAAATAGAGCTTTGTATGTTTTAAGGAAATAACACCTATGGAAGGAAAAGAGGATAAGCAGAAATGGACAGAGGGAGAAGCCAAACAGCAAAGCCTTCCCATAAACCTCAGCCCAACGAAGCTGATGGGTAGCTTTGGAGTAAATATTGTATGTCTTAAGTACACTGCTTGAACCAAAATGGATGAGCCTTTGCTTTCATACCTCACTAAATCACCAGATACAAGTAGCCCTGGGAAGGCATACCTAAAGCACTGACAACTGGAAGCTGTCCGTTGTGCACGCTCCCCGTAGCTTTGTAGAAAGTCCTTCTTCAACAGGACCCTAAGAGGAGTTTGTTATTGTCTACCTCAAACTCCTGTGTGCTAAAGCAATAGGGAGTTTCCTCTGAAAAAGTCATATGAATGTACATCTCCCTCAGAGTGATCTGTTTTTCATGAGTCATGTCTTACCCAGTTTTGTCTGCCTTGGTCACTGTTCAATATTTTTAAATTAATTTCTACTTTATGTCTAGATTTATAATTGTAAGCAGCAGACATGAGTTCAATATAAGCTAACCTACTATATCTAAAGCCAAATACCATATCTTTTCTTAAAATCTTCTTACAGATTACTCTTATTTTGCCATAATGTTTTTATTGATTTGGCAGTTTGTATCTCTTTTAGAAATTGTCCATCTCATTTACATTATCTAGTTTATTCAATGGATTTTCTTATCTTTTTTTATTTATGAGTTTGGCAGTAATGTCACCTTTTTCATATGTAAGTTTAGTAACTGGAATCACTGTCTTTCACTTGGTTATTCTAGCTAAAGGTTTGTCATTTTTATTCATCTCAAAATACTTTCTTTTTCCTTGTGATTTTTTCTTTGATCCATTGGTTAATTGGTAGTGTGTTAATTCCCACATTTCCTTCTGCTATTGATTTATAATATAATTAAATTGTGGTCAGCAAATGACTACAAAATTTCATCCTTTTAAATATTTAGTATAATTTCAATTCATTTAAATTGACTGGGGCTTGTCTTAGGGCCTAACATATATTCTATCATTGAGAATATCCCATGTGCACTTGAGATGTGTGCATTCTGCTATTGTAGGATAGAGTGTTCTGTAGATATGCAGTAGTCTAGTTGGTTTATAGTGTTGTTTAAGTTCCAATTTCCTTACCCAGAAGGGGAATTGCTGGATTAACTTTTTGAGGAACCTCCATATTGCTTTCCATAGTGGTTGGACTGATTTATATTTCTATCAAATGTGTATAAGAGTTCCTTTTTCACTACACCCTTGCCAGCACTTGTCTCTTGTTTTCTTCATGATAGCCATTATAACAGGTATTAGGTGATATCTGGTTCTGGTTTTTATTTGCATCTCCCTATGATTAGTGATGATGAGTTTCTTTTCCTGTGTTCTGTTGGCCATTTGATGTTCTTTTTAGAAAAAAAATGTCTATTTAATTATCTGCCTATTTTTTATTAGATTTTTGTTGTTGTTATTAAGTTGTGTTACTTTATATATTCTAAACATGAATCCCTTATCTGACATATGGTTTGCAAAAATCTACTCCCATTCCATAGGCTGCCATTTCATTTTGTGAATTACTTTGCTGTGTTAAAGCTTTTTAGTTAGATGTAGTCCCATTTTTTGATTTTTATTTCTATTGTTTATGCTTTAGGTGCCATGTCCAAAAAAATTGTTGGCAAAACCAATATCAATGAGCTTTTTCCCTATGTTTTCTTCTAGGAGTTTTATGGTATCAGGTCTTATTTTTAAGTCTATGAACGATTTCAAGTTAATTTTTGTGAGTGGTTTGAGATAGGGGTCCAATTTCATTGTTCTGCATGTATTTCTCCAATTTTCCCAGCACCATTTGTTGAAAAGACTATCCTTCCCCCATTGGATGTTTTTGGCTCCCTACTCAAATATTAGTTTAACACACATGCTGAGATTTAATCTGAGCTCCAGTTCTGTCTCATTGGTCTATATGCCTATTTTTGCACCAGTGCCATACTATTTTTGTTATTATCTTTGTAGTATAGTTTGAAATCAGAAGTGTGATACCTCCAGCTTTATTCTTTTTTTCTCAGGTTTGCTTTGGGTATTCAGGGTCTTTGGGGTTCCACACAAATTTTAGGATTCTTTCTCTTATTTCTTTGAAGAATACTTTTTGCATTTTGATGGGGAATTTGTAGATGGCTTTGGTTAGCATGGCCATTTTAACAGTATTTTTCTGTCAATCCATGAACATGGTTGTCTTTCCATTTTTTTGTGTGTGTCTTCTTTAACTTCATTCAAAAAGTCTTTTAGTTTTCATTGTATAGATCTTTCACTTCCTTGGTTAAATTTATTCCTAAGTATTTTATTTTTGGCATGTCTCATGTTTTTTTTCCTTTAAAACTGCACATTTTAAATAATAAAATGAGCAATGCTAAAAATTAGATCCTCTCTTCCAAGGTTTGTTGTATTTCTTGTTTGTTTTTGTTGTGTGTTTGTTGTTGTTGTTATTGTTGTTACTGCTGATAGATATTTTTCCTTTAATTTCCTGGAAAAATGCTGTAAAGTCTGTATTATTAGTCATGTATGGCCACTGAAGTTGTTACTATGCTAGCTTAATGATCTACTAATTCTTGAACTGAGATTCCCATAAATACTTTGAATCAATACATCTGTCACCTTTTTACAAGTGATTGTAAGCATTTTGAAGCATGCCTTAATTCTATGGCAGTTCAAAACTCTGTCTTACCCTTTACTACTACTACTTACTACTACTACTACTACTACTACTACTACTACTACTACTACTACTTTTTCTTCTTCTTCTTCTTCCTCCTTCTTCCTCCTCCTCCTTCTTCTTGGCAGATAAACAGTTTAGGATGTATTTATTTATTATTTTTGCCTTATTCACATCTCTGCATATGTGTGTGGACTTCTACATATACAGAAATATGCTGGAGGGTTTCAAAGCCCTCTAAGAATATATAATTCCCAGGTTCTCTTTTCAACTTTTTGGCTAGTTTATTCTTTGATCTAACATATAATAGTCTCATACTTTAAGTTTCAGTTTTAAACCAATAACATGGATACAGAACTTTTCCCACTGAGAGTGTTCTGAATCAGGCCAAATAAAAACAAGCCTTATAAATGGGGTTAATGAGAAATTCTAAATTCAGTCTGCTCCTTCCAGTGACTAGTTTTCACAATATTTTGGTTTGAGGAAGCTAGATGTTAAGACAATAGTGGAGTTGGACTGGAGTTGGAGGGGCAAGGGACTTGGTCAAAGTAAATTGTCACAAATCCAGCTATTATTAAAGAGTTAGCTATTTTTTTCCTAAATAATTAATTTGCTTGTCTGATTTTTGCAAGCCTTTGTGTAATTTCCAAAGTTAAGAAAACATTGGCTTTAAAAAATATTTTTGAGAGTGTTCTTTATTACTTTTATGAAACAGTAGATTTTGAGAGGCCTTTACCATTCCAGAAGTATTTATTTACCCTTTACCACAAATTTTAAGCCATTTGTTACCTCTTTGTCCTTACTGGCAGCTGGACTTAGCATCTGATGTGACTGCAGTTTTCACAGCTCCTATCTGCTACCATTGCATTACTCATATTATAGATATTCCTCTTTATGTATGATATACAATGAATTTTCCACTTGTTCTCTAAGCAAGATGTAATGCCTACAAGCTATTGTCACTGAGGGACTCAAAGATTTATTAGTTTATGTGATTTTAGAATACTACATAAGAATCCATTACTATATTCTTCTATGATGATGAAAAATGACAATGCTACTGTTTAAAATTTATTAAGAAAAGTGGCTTTTAAAAGTTGAATTTTGAATAAAATATTCAAGTAATTTTCTAAACTCTGAGAATTTGAATATTCACTAACATATTGATCGCACATTTCTGAAACAATAAATTTCACAAATGAAATTAATTACAATTATAATGCTCTCTGTGATCAGCTTTAGATTTTGTTATGCCCTAACTACTAATCACATAATTTAAATGTCTAATTATTTATATTATTAAATATCTAAAAGGTATTAAGTAATATTTTTGAAGCAAGATTTTTATCAGAAATGTATGAATATTTGAAAATATCAATAAATTATAGTAGATATTATAAACTTTTGATTTAATTACAAAGTTAATGATTATTAACCCATAATTAAGACATTTGTCTTTAATATGAATGGACAAATACTCATGTATTTTCATTCATTTTTAAATTCCCCTTTTTTTTTTTTTAGGTGTGGCAACCCTTGATGACCTCATAGATTGCAAGGACCTTGTCAGCTTACAATCCCTTATTTTTATTTTTTACACCTACAGCACCTGGTCTTCTTAGGTCGTTTCCCATCCAACTATTAACCAGGCCTGACCTTGCTTACATTTTTGAATTCATTATGACTATGATGTCTTAAATTTTTGTAATATGTTAAATCTAATTATGTGCTCTCAGTATAAAAATATACACATTTACAACTTCATATTTCTTGACTATATTCCTTTCTTTTATTAAAAGTATTCCCTTGATATTATATTTATTACCATCATGTTTTGTTTTTGTCACATATTAGCCGCAGCCAAAGTATAATTCAAAAACATAAAAATAGCTAAATTACTTGCCTTTTAATATTTATTATTGACTTCCCAAGTTTCACAACATGGCTTACAAGAACCCTAATAACCCTTCTGACTATAAGGGTTATAAGCCATTCTGTAAGCCATTCTGACAAAATCTAATTTCATTAAGAACTAAGAAAAGATATGTGCCATGTTTATAGTTTAATGTCTGTGTTTCACGATAGACCATAAATATGATGTCTGGGGCTTTGCTTATTTTAAGCATGCTGAAAATTTTAAAGCCCAACTGTTCCTGTACTTAGTAGTTGAATGAAGACAAACTAATGTCACTCAATTTAAATTGTTTTTCTTTAATATTTTAAAAATATTTTTATTTTATATTTTTTTCATAAAAATTATTCTCAGTTTACCAGTTTTTCTTTCATACACCATTGCATTCTCATCATGTAAAGATATTAGATGAATTTTGTGATGTAGAGCTATAGAATAATAAGGTAAAATATCAATCTTGATTTAATATCAAAAATGACATCAACTATCTTTAGAGGAAATCTTTCAGAGAAAAAAAATACAATGAAATATAACATCTAAACTGCTTAATATATCATTTAAAAATATTGTAATGTCATTTTTCCCCATTTAATTGCTTGATCTTCCACCTGCCCCATAAGCAGGAAATATAACATATTTCTTTTGCTATTAAGTTCTCAAAATAACTCAGAATGCTAGGAGTTTATAATGTCAGAGAAGTTTCGGAATCTGTTTTCCATCTCTAAATGAAGAGAAACAGAAGTTTCATCAGGTTGATAATGCTATAAATTTTCAAAAGGGGTAAAAGAATCATAATGTTTTATTACTTTAGTTGTTAAAATGTGAACATTTTAAAAACACATCTAAAGGTAAAGAGAATAACATGAGCATCCATGTATCCATAATCCTATCTTGACAATCATGTATAGTCTGCCATGCTTATTTCATTTATCTCCCCATTTCAAGGAGGGAGGTAGCTAGAATATTTTTAAATAAATTCAAGACATAAAATCATTTCACTATTAAATGCCTCACTAAATATCTTTAGTATATGTGACTTTTAGTAATATCATGCTTATGACAGGTATCACAATGTTATAAAATTAACTTAATATCACTATTGCCTTTCCTCAAAATTTTTACGATTGACTAAAAAATGTGTATTTACAACCAGTTTGTTCTACTCAAGATTCAAATGAGATTTTCTCATTAATTATATTGCTTTATGCTGCTACATAATAAAATTATTGAAGATTGATTTAAAACATTCCATCTGAGTTATACAACCAAATCCTCATTTCACCAATTGGTATCATAATCTATGAAATGCATCAGTAGTCCACTATCTCACAGTCCAGGAAGTGGATCTTTTGCTCTCTTGAATATTGTTCTTAAAGCTCTCTGACAACTTCCCTTTTGTATGGTTCATGCAAAAGGGGTCTTGTTATATACTCTGTTCCCGAAGCACTGTGCTACCCACTCTATATGGCATGCCTCAGAGTGATAAGTCATTATGAGAAAGACTTTACAAGTCATTCTTAGTATTTATTAGATTTGGCATTGTAAAAACCACCTTAAATTCACCGGCTTAAAACAATAAGCATTTATTTAGCTTATAAATAAAGGGTAAAATACTTGTGTGAGTTAAGCTAGACATTTTGCTTTCTGATTTTGACTGGGGTCACTCATGTGTCTGTATCACTCCATGCATCTGTGTTTTTAGAATTTGAATTTGACTGGCCATTAGCCAGGATGATAAGGAAAAATGAGTCATATGTGTCTTTCATTATACATACAAGTTTAGGCTTCTTTACATGGTGGCAGTTGAAGAATTTTTAAAGGAGGGAGAGTGCACTGTGTAAACATTTTTCACCTTTCTGCTTGCATCATGTAAAATTGTTCTGTGGGTCAAAAGAAGTCACATGACCAAGCCCAGAATCAGTGTGGTAAAGGATTACCCAAAGGTAGGCTAGGCTAAATACACTGGAGAACAGTACTCTGATAATCTACCACATATCTCAGTCCTTCCAAATAATTATTTACAGTATATTTTTCATTCTTCATTAAAGAAAAGAAATATAATCCTATAAATTTAATTCTAGTTAAACATTCCTCTATAAAATAAGCAGATTAAATATAACTTTGTTTTGAAAAAAATAATATAATAATGTTGAATTCACAATACCCACCATTCATCTGAGCTTATAATTAAGTAGCACTGATAAAGCCCCTCAACGATTTAGCTTGATTTCATTCAAATAGAAAGAGATTATATCTGTCTACTTTTCATCAAAATGGCATTTTCAATTTCATCACCTCTACCAGATAATCACAAAACGCCAATCTGACAGGACTGTCTCAGTACACAATAGTGGAAACTGACAATGAAGCCTTGGGAGACTGATGCATTTTCAATAATGCAGGGATTATTTTTTTTACTTTAAACCTGTCTTTTTCCCCCCAACAGAGAAGAGGTTTAAAGCATTTAGTGAGGTAAAAAAAAAGCTATTTTACTGTGTTTTAATGGTTATTTCTTCAAACTAGAAAGTTTCATGTCACTTTCAAGCACATCATTAAGAGAAGCAGAGCCAGATCAGATTCAAACTTCCTTCTCTCAGAGCCAAATCTTCTGCAGTTGAAAATGCAGAAGGGTGAAAAAAAGGAGCTGATGTGTAAGAATAAACTGTTCTGGCTAAAAGGACCTCTTTCCCAGTCATCCTGATGTTACTCATGTTATTTCATAAGTGTCTCACTTAGATTACAAACCCTACAATTAAACTGAAAATTAATGTCACCTCAGGAAAAATGTCAAGCAAGTATTATTTTCAACAATTCTTGTTGATGATTTGTGAAAACATAATGTAAGGCTTCTAGTGCATGAAGACTGCCATGCATGCCATAAGCTGAGCTGAGTGACATTATAAGACTGATCAGGAAATTAAATGTATAATAAATATGACAGAAAAATCATTATAACCCACTTGCAGTTGCCTATGGGTCATCTCTTTCCTCTTTGACCTCAGTTATTAAAACCAGAATCTATCTCCCTATATCCTGTAGAATTATATTAGTTTATATGTACTTTTAATTATAAAGAAGCTGAAAAGAAACTGGAAAAAATAGTGAATTTCATCAATGGGTCAGTTCTTATCTCCTTGTAAAGGTAATCAGCTACCCTTCTAAACTACTGTAAAAATATAATACAAACAAGGGGAAAAACTTGAAATTTTTCTACTCATATTTACTGTTGTATTTCATAAAAAAAGCATTAAGGCTCTCCTTGAAAAGTAAAGTTTAAATGATGTGATCTAGAGGGCATGGAGCTAAAATATTTGGAGTATATTTATTTTATTCCTCAAAGTCAGCGGCTTTAAATTAACAGTTATTTTTATAAAGATAAGTTTAAACTTGAAAAGGAGTTCCATAAGAATAATACAGTCACATCTACGGCCATGCCACCCTGAAAATGCCCAATCTCATCCAATCTCAGAAGCTAAGCAGGATTGGGCCTGGTTAGTACTTGGATGGGAGACCACCTGGGAATACCAGGAGCTGCAGGTGTAAAAAAAAAAAAAAAAAAAGAAAAACATACAGTCACATGTGCCCTTCACCCAGCTATCCTGTTTTATCATCTGTAAAAACTAGAAAATTAACCTTGGAACAGTACTATTAACTAAAGGTCAGAAAATGACAAATGTTGGTGAGGATGTGAAGAAATCGGAACCCTTGTGCATTGTTGGTGGAGGTTCCTCAAAAAATTAAAAGTAGAACTCCCATATGACCAGCAATCCTTCCTCTAAGGTATTTATTGAAAAGAATTGAAAATAAAATCTCAAAGAGAGAATGGCAATTTCATGTTTATTACAGCATTAGTCATAGTACCCAGGAGGTGGAAACCTAATGTCCATTGATGGCGAATGAAGAAAATGTGGCATATATACACGGAATATTATCAGTCATAAAAAGAAAAGAAAATTCTGTCATGTACTACAAAATACATAAACCTTGAGGAAATAAATGAAGTGAGCCAGTCACAAAAGGGCAAAAACTGAATGATTCTACTTATACGAGGTATTTAAAGTAGTCAAATGCATCAAAGCAGAAAGTGGAATGGTTGTTGCCGAGGGCTGAAAGAAATGGAAAATGGGCAGTTGCTGTTCAATGGGTATCGGGGTTTAGGGATCTGCTACGTAACACTGTGCTTTAATATTGTACTTTACACTTAAACATTTATTAAGAGGATAGACTTCATGTTATGTTTTTTTACCACAGTTTTAAAAACGCAATGATATTTCTATGTTGACTTTGTTTCCAATGACATTTCCAAACTCTTTTGTTAGTTCTTATAGCATATTAGTAGGATTTTTTTTTCTTTTTAGTATTTCTATATAGACAATTATGCCATCTGTAAATAGAAATAACTTCATTCTGTCTTATCCAGTGTTTTAGTCTATTTGTATTGCTATAACAAAAATTCTATAAATTGGCTAGCTTATAAACAATAGAAATTTATTTCTCACAGTTCTGGAAGCTTGAAGTTCCAGAGCAGAGTGCCAATATAGTCCTGTTCTGGTGAATACCCTCCAGGTTGCAGAGGATGACTTCTTGCTGTATCCTTACATAGCAGAAGTTGTGAGGGATCTCTGTGAGATTTCTTTTATAAGAACTCTAATCCCATTCATGAGGGCTCCACTCTCAAGACTTAATAACCTCACAAAGCCATACTTCATAATGCCATCACCTTGGGGGTTAGGGTTTTATAACACATGAATTTGGGGGAGGCACAAATATTCAGTATGTAGCATTCAGTCTGTTTCATCAATCTCTTATACACTGGCTAGGAATTCAAGCATAGTAAAGTGGAAAAAGACAATCCTTGCATTATACAATCATAGGGGCAATACATTCAAACTTTTACTAAATATAACATTAGCTCTATAGTTTTTTATAAAGGCCTTTATCAAGTAAGAAGTTCCCTTCTATTCCTACTTTGATGAAAGTTTTTATCATGAATGAACATTAAATTTTGTCAAATGATTTTTCTGCATTATTATATTAATCTAATTTTTTTTCCTTATTTAGTTTATTATTATGGTGAAATACATTCATTGATTTCCAAATGGTGACAGTCTTGCATTCTTAAGGCAGACTCCTATTTGTTCTTGATGTATTATTCTTTTTTACATATTGTTGAAGTAAATTTGCTAATATTTTGTTGAGAATTTTTTCATCTATGTTTATAAGTAATACTGGTTTATGATTTCTTGAAATATCCTTGTCTGTTTTTCCTATAACAATAAAGCTGACCTCAAGAATCATTTGAGAAGTGTTTCCTTCTCTTGTATTTTCTTTAAAAAAAAGGTAGAATTAGTATTATTTCTTCCTTATACTTACTAGTAAAATGGTCTTACTCTGGGATTTATATATTTTGCAAACTCTTAATTAAAATTAAATTTCTTAAATGCTATAGAGCTATTTGGATAGTTTATTTTGTGAGATCATGTCTTTCAAGAAACTGTCAATTTTTAAATTTTTGGATTTATATGAATAGAGTTGTTTGTTTTATTCCTTATTATTATTTTAATGTATGTAAAGACTGTTTCTGATATTGGTAAATTGTATTTTTTCTCTGTTTTATTCTTGGTTAGACTGGCTGAGATTTATCAGTTTTATTGATTCTTCCAAAAACTGAAGCAGTGTTCGACTTTCTTGATTTTCCTCTACTATTTTTCTGTTTTCGTTTTCATTGATTTTTACTCTGGTCTTTAAGATTTCCCTTCTTCTGCTTGCTCTGGGTTATGAGTTGACATTTAACTTTAAAGTATTCAACATTAATTTTGCCTTAAATTCAAAAAGTTCCTTGAGTTTCTGTAAGTGCAATTTCTTAGAAAAAAGTTGGCTTAAGTTACTTTTTTTTTTTTTTCAGTTTTAATGTATGTTCTCTTGGTTGCTGATGATCCGTGTGCCTCTTTCCCAATATCTATGAAAGAAAAGAGAAGCTATTCTAAGCTGAGAGTATCCATTATAATCCCTCTTGTTTGAAAAGTGAGCTGTGTCTTTGCAAATTAAAAACATTTAGTGACAAGACCTTGAAAATTAGTACCTGATTATAAACCTTACTTTTCCACTACAATTATAAAATTTACATTATTGTATATTTAGTTATAAGCCTAGAATGCCTTTTCTATTTTTTCTATCTCTTCAATTAATTTAACAGAAAATACTAGTAATTTAATATCTGGTCACACAAATGAATCATCAAAACAAAGAGTTCAGTAAGGAGAAGTTGTGGCAAATAAAATCATAATGAATATTAACTCTTTTAACATGTAGACTAAAGTATAATTAACTAGAGAAATTATATGCACAGAACAAAATGTAAGTATTATAAACTGTTTAAGTATAAAAGCAATGAAAATATGTATGAGAAAGAGATGAGAAGTATAAGAATGCTGATCTTCAGTTTTTTTTTCCATTTCCTATAAAAATGAATTTAGTTATTTTGTTAGAATTACATGACTAGCATACTATTCTTATGAAATATGTGTCTATTTGTTCCTCTATAGCACTTTTTCTCTTATATTAGTGTTTAATAATTTAATATGCTGCAGTGGATACTTAAGTTTAAGGAATAAAATTTTCCCTATGAGAGTTAGGGAATTCTTAAGATCTACAAATAGTAGATCAGCAAGACTCACAGTAACCTCCACAATAGAAACACAGTTGCATTTAGAGACAGAGGCAATTATTGCCAGTACTATGAAAGGATGCTCTAGGGAAAAGGTGGTCTTCTTCATTCAACTTTATTTACCCTTCCCTATTCCTGACAGAAAGGTGAATAGAAAGGTGTAGTCCAACAGACTTCAATCATCTCCAGTCATCAATACTAGTGCTACTATATTCCCTCCTCCAGTCTCAAGAGAGTTCTACTTCAGCTGGGTGCGTTTTCTCTTTCAGTGTGTTTCCATCGTTCCCTTATGTGTCATTTTCCTTTTTTTAGGCATGACAGGTTTTATTCTCCATAAACTTGCTCTCATGAAGTACAAAAAATTGCCCAAATAAAATCTTAATTGTATATTGCATATATTTACGCCACAAACTATGTAAGACAGAAAAACAAGGATTTTATACCTCAGACTTAAATGTGTTTAGCTTTTAAATACAAACATTACCATTTCTACATGGCCTTAGTTAGACATGGATTTTATTATATTAATAGCTGTTCCTGGAGATCAACTAGAGATGAAACTGTTAATGTGTTCAAAATTCAGTGTCCTCCTAAGACAAAAAATGTTTATTTGCTGTGTCGAGTTTGCCTTACATCACTTTCTTTTTAGGCAAAAGAAATCGGTGGCCTTCCAAAGGAATGTTGAATAGGCTTATTCCTATTTTAACCATATAGGTACAAACATATGAGCTTTAGCTCAAGATGTTGTCTATCTTGATCCACCTATCTACATTATACCACTAATTACTGCCTCAAATGATTAAAAAATTTTAACTTATAAAAAATACAGTGAACAACTTCCAAAAGTAATTAAACAATTAATGTGTAACGTAAAATTCTAAGATATAAATAAATTTCATATTTCATGAAATTTCTGTGAAGAGAGGTCATAATTTTATGTGCATATATCAGATTACTCCCACAGTATGGTTAAAATTTATTGTCTAAAGCACTGTAAAATGATTTTTAAATGCTTATATTCATTAAGATTAAAATATTTATATCTTATTATGAGCAAAATCATGTTTTAACATGAGGTATGAATGTTCTCATAGTAGTTATGGCTTATTAATTATTAAAAGTTTTAATGTCATATATGAAAAACTTTGTGAGTTACTTTTTAATACTCCAAGTGATTTAAAAATCCATGGCTATATCATTAATAAATTTTGGTATCCAGGTCATTAAATTGCTTCTTCAAGTTTCACTAATGCCCTAGGCATAGATATGAATGAATTGATGTCTAGTACAACATGGTGTTCATTGGCCATATTGGAGAAAATCTGGCATGCCCTGTGTATGAAATATCTTAAAATTAATGGAGCATTCAGTCTTCTCTTGGAGAGAGAAGCACATTTTGGCCTTCAGATTTAAAATTTCTATGCCTTTAATACTGAATTGCTACAGAGAATATGTAATTTCAATGTTGTATTTAAAAGCAAACATAACAGCTCATATATATATACATATATATATATATATATATAATAGGAAATATTTGTCATGTTATTAAATGCACAATTGATAATTATGTCATGAAGAAACTCTAACTGAAACTTTCAGTAATCAATCCTGAATGAAAAGTTTTCCTCTATTAAGAAGCCACTTAAATATAACTTTTGATATTTCATATTTTAAATGAGTTAGTAAAGATGATGATTTCTTCTGTCCTCTCAGGAAACACACACACACACACACACACGCACATGCATACACACACACACACACACACACATATGCTATACAAAGGTACTATAAGAAAAATGAGAAAAGTAGAATAGAAATAAAAGAACATCACCAAAAAAGTTTACTACAGAGCAAAGTTAAGACTCGAAACACTACTATGAATTAATAAAACAAGTCCTCAAAGCATAGTTTTAAAAACTCAAACACCATGATAAGACAATAAAAATGAGAGTATAGAGACTGTAGACTTAACTCTGAGTGACATGGAAGGTATTGTATAGTTACTGATCAGAAATGTAATATAATATAAATTATAATTCAAAGACTTTTTAATTTTTTTTTTTTGCCTGTTATGTTGTGATCTGGATGAAAAGGTATGGGGGAGAATAAAGCAAGGAGAGCAATTAGGATTCATTACATAATATGTCAGTGGCATGGACTAAAGTGGTGGAAGGGGAAGTGGTAGTTTCTAAAAATCTAAAAGTAAGTAAAACTTGGAAAATGTACTGCACTCATCAGCCATACTTTCCAAATCATACGCAAAATACATATGAAATATATACTAGGTTTCATTGCAACAATTACTATAGAGAAATGTAATGCAAACAAGGAAAAAAGGAGTGTGGGTTATCATTTGAGCAGACATATGAAAGAGTTGTAACAGTATGCCATAAGGAGGACATCTATGGAAAAGTAGCATAAACAACAAATGGAAAGTTTCTGAGAAGAGAATCCTTTGGCATGTTTAAGAAGCAATGAGGCAATAATGTTTGGCTGAAGCAAAAAAGATTAAAGGCAATATAAGAATTTGGAAAGGGATGTATATTTAAGAGCAAATTTTTATTTGTTTTGTTTCTTTCACTTTGTATGCTGGTAAAAAGGACCCTGAAGAGATAGAAAACCAATGATATAGAAAGAGAAGAAAATTTCCAGAGCCAAAATTACTGGAGTGTCATTGGGATGAGTATAAAGTATCAGTGGAAGAGATAGTTTGATGAAAAACACCAATAATAACCCAAGAAAGAAAGGTTCACAGGCTCGGATAAGTGGATTAACAGAGGGAGGTGGTTATGGAATCTCCCTAATGATCACTTCTATTTATGAAGAAGAGAGAGGAGATGCTGAAAATTAAAGACAGTAGGGAAGATACGAAATGTTAATCTAAGAATGTGGTTGGTGAATGGCTATATTAGTGGTTCTCAAACCTGGTTGCACAGTGAAATCATCTGTGAGGTTTTAAGAAAAAAAATATGTAATTACACAACTCTGATTTTATTGGTCTGGAGTGTGCCCTTGCATCACAATTTTAAATGCTTTCCAAGTGATTGTAATGGACAGACACAAACAAGAATGACTGGTCTAAGGAAATCTGGTAGATGTTCTCTTTATCGATACACTACACGGAAGGGTCATCTAGAGGTAAGTAAGTGGTCCATATTTTTAAAGTGAAACTAGTCAGCATGCCGTGTGTGCTTTTTCCATTCTTCTGTTTTTTATGTTGTTGGTAAAGACTAAGTTAAGAGTATATTTAACAAACATTAAACTTGGCCAGGTTTGTATGAGCAAAGGGAAAAATCAAAGGATAGTAGAAAACTAATTATAATCAAGGCTCATTAAAATCTAAAATGGGAAGGAAGTGAGGTAATGAGGGGTTTAAGTATTAAATTGTTCCCACCCTCCGGACTAAAATTTGTATGTTGTAGTTCTAACTTTTAGTACCTTAAATATTTGGAGACAGGGTCTTTATAGAGGTAATTAAGTTCAAGTGTGTTATTAGGGTGGGCCTTAATCAAATGTGAGTGGTGTCTTTATAAGAAGAAATGTAGACACAGATGCACTGATAGAAAAGATGATGTGAATACAAAGGCAGAATGTGGCCGTCTACAAACCACTGAGAGAGGCAGAGAATAAATCCTTCCCTCACAGCCCATAGAAAGAATTACCCCTGCCAACACCATGATCTTAGATTTCTAACCTCCAAAACTGTGAGAACATAAATTTCTGTTCTTTAAACCACCAGTCTGTGGTACATTTCTTAAGACAGCCCTAGTGAACTAATACAAGGGGCAAGAGATACACTAAAAAGAAGTGTAAAATTTCAGGTTTCAATGAAGTCATAGAACATTAAAATAGAAGAAGGGTTGAAATGAAATGACATTAATGAATGAATGCTTGAAATTGTGACCATAGAAGAATTGCTGTTTGGGGAAATGACAAGAACTGGGAAATATGGCAATGAAATGTCAGTAACTGTGATTAAGTAAAAGACAATATCTGTGGAAACAAGGTTAATGGGTAAGATGCCAGGTTTTTGTAAGAACAAATTAAATGATTATGAAATTAACCAATAATTATAATAAGGCTCAGAAATAGCAATGGTGAGCCAGGGAGAATGGAGCATGCACAACACTGCTAGTGGGTCTGCAAATTGGTTCAGGGACTACGGGAAACAGTGTGGAGGTTTCTCAAAAAATTAAGGATAGTATTCCCATATAACTCAGCAATCTCTGTTTTGGGTATCTACTCCCAAAATTTTAAAAACACTTATCTGTAAAGATAAATGCACCCTGATGTTCACTGCAGCTTTATTCTTTATGGAATTAAAGTGAATACTACATAGTAGTAAATTCTTTTTCTTTTCTTCTTTAATTTTTAAATTAAATGTATTGAGTTGACATTGGTTAATAAAATTATATAGGTTTCAAGTGTACAGTTCAATAATATGGCATATGTATACTGCATTGTGTGTTTACCACCCAAAGTTAAGTTTCCATCTGTCACCTTATATTCAACCCCTTTTACCTTTATCCACCTATCTCCCTCCCGCATTTCCCTCTGGTAACCACTAAATTGTTGCCTGTTTCCATAAGGTTTGTTTGTTATGTTCATTTGTTACTTTCAGTTTTATATCCCACATGTGAATGAAATCATATGGTTCTAAAATTTTCTGGTTGACTTATTTCATTTAGCATGATGATCTCAAGATCCATCCCTGTTGGCACAAATGGCAGTATTTCATCTTTTTTTATGGGCGAGTAATATTCTATTTTCTATATATACCACCTCTTCTCTACCCAATTATCTATCAAAGGGCATTTGGTCGTTTCCATGTCATGACCACCGTAAATAATGCCGTAATGAACATCAAGGTGCACATATCTTTACGGATAAATGTTTTCAAATTTGGGGGGTAGATAGAAGAGAAATTGCTGGGTTATATGGTAATTCTATTCTTAATTTTTTGAGAAACCTCTATACTGTTTTCCATAGTCCCTGTACCAATTTGCATTCCTATAGCAGTGTATGAGGGTCCCTTTACCCCACAAACTCTCTAACACTTGTTATTACTTGTCTTGTTGATAATAGCCATTTTAACAAGTGTGAGGCAGTATCTATGTCATTGTGGTTTTGATTTACATTTCCTTAAGGGCTAGTGAAGTTGAGCATCTTGCTACCTAGTAGTAAATTCTGATGATATTCAATGCTGTATATTTTCATAGAAAAGTTCAGAGAATAATTTGGATGTTATTAAAAGAGGTCCAGTTGGGATAAATCAGTTATCACCTGAGATATCTACCATGAATGTAACATTTTAGGGGAAATCCTGGTTTAAGTTAGAACAAAAAGGGAAGAAGCATTGAAGAAAATGAAAGGATATCTGTTAACTAATGATTATTTCTAGAGAATACATTGGGAAGGTTTCAGAGGCAGGTAGGGGATACAACATGAGATTAGAAAAGTAGGTGCACAGAGTTTCACGGAGGTATGGAATGTGGTGCGGGAATGACTTGAGAACCCTGGGTTCCTTGAGATGACTCATGTAAATAGGCATTTAAGACATAAATAAGGTTAGTTCTAACTATATAAGGCACAAAATCATGCTAAATTATAATTTCATAATTTTAAAATATATATGTTTACACATACTCACTCATGTACACACGCGCACACTTCCTAAAATATTTCACAGAATATTTTTGCTCATCATGTACTTCAGTCTGGTAGTAGGCTTCTGGTTAAATTGCTATCATGTTTTTTTCTATATAATTTTCTGTAATTTAAAATCTTTTTCAGTATGTATTTATCACCAGAAAATGACACAATATATAATAGCCTAGCTATAGATCCACAGTTTGTATAGATGTGATAGTACATACTAAATCAAATTGCTTTAATTTACTTTCTTGGATTTGTTGAAATACAGGAAGTAATGTTTAACAGGGAACCATTCTGAAAGTTAGCTTGTTTCTACATCAGCTATTAGATGTATGCATTCTTTGTTTTTAGTGGAAAAGAAAGTGAAGTTATTTTTGAAAACATATCCAACAAAGGAATGGAATAGGTCTGTAATTGGGGGAAATGCAGGGTTGCCCTTTTGAAAATAAACTAAGCTCTGCCTTGCCTGTTTTCATTAACAAGGATAAAGCCCTCCACTCTGAACATGATTTATAGAGTTTCATGATAAAACATATTATTCAAGGCCCTACTTGAACTTAAGGTGATTTATTAGACTTGATATAAAACTGTGTTAATGAATCATGGCTAGGTAGAGTCTCAGGGTCTTCAAATTAAGGATAAATATGACAGAGCTCTAAAATGAAAAGACATATAAATCATCTAATCTTTAATGATAATTTACATTCCTGCAATGCCTACATCCTCTGCATTGATCCTTATTATCGTTTTGGGAGTAGTATTGTTGAGATTCTAAGAATCAGTTGTTATCATAACTAGAATAAATGATCGGATGCATGAAGAAATGAATTAATACAGCTACTTTCCAATCCATTATTGTATTTGTAATTATGGTATGCTATGATTATGCAAACATAGAAAAGATACAAGATACAAAACATGGCTTTCGTAGAAGCTTGTTTCCTGAAATTTATGACTGCTTGCTTTCCTGAGCTGTTTAACAACCTTTGTGAATAATGGAAGGATGCTGTAATCTGGAAAACTTTATAATGCAAATTCTGGGTTAATTGTATTAGTTTTTTTTTTTTCTTTTTTCTTTTTCCAATAGAAAAGAAAAGCTTTATTAGGAGGAAAGGATATTTCTAGACATGGAAGTGGGCCTGAGCAAGGAAGCATGGCTCAAAGGCCTCATTGTACTAGTTTTGCTTATTGCCTTCATTCTCTTATTTAACAAGGATTTCTGTTTAATCATAGAACAAAGCCACTTAAAATGGATTTAACTGTAATTATTTAACACAATCTATTGTTGACAAAATTAGTCATCGATTATTATAAGTAACATTTGACCTTGATAAGAATGGGTAATAAATCAAAAGATAGTAATACAAATATTTTTTTCTAATCAAAAATAAGTAGATAGTATAAGTTTTTTTTCCATTTTTTGACTTAAAGGATAATATAACTACCTTATTTGAAAAGTCATGTTATGAACTCACATTTTGTTTCCTTAGTTTCTTTAGAGAAATACATGTATAACACATGCAATAATACCCAGTAAAATGGTTTAGCATGTCATTATTCCCATTGTTTTTGAATGTAAAAAAATTTGAGTTAGTACTCTACGTTAAAATTTTCTATTGAGAGAAGGAATTTAAGCACAGCAAGCAACCCAAGCAAAATGGATAAGCCCCTGCTGACGTTTTCAGACCGAAGCCAGAATCCAAGTAGGCTGTTGGTACCTAGTCATCTAATTCACACTCTAAATAAGATGTTAGTTATTCACTTTTCTTAGCTTTTATGATAATTATTTGTTCCTGTATTTTGTGCAGGGATTAATTAATCTTTTGTTTGTCATTTACTGATTACACTTCCTTTATGTTAAAACAATTTCTGAATATTTTAGGAAATAATGACCAAACAACAAAAACCTAGGCAAAACCAAGTTGGAATGTTTATATTGTGTTCTATAAACTTTTCCAGATAACTTACGTAATGATCTTGATTCGGAATTTTTATTTTCCCACCTGGTTATCAGGGTATTGTATAACAAATACCATTTGTATCAATTTTTTTTTCTAAGCTTTACCTCAATTTCCCACTCTCAGTGGACTAATAGATGCAAAACATTTTCAAATTGATACACGATAAGCAGCAAATCAGTTACAAAGGTTTTAAACTTCACTCTTCTTGCAATCGCTACATTTAAATGAAACCTGACATCTTATCAATAGAATGCACAAACTATGAAAATTAAAAGAAAAACTATTTTCTAGATAGAAGTTCTAAAATTTTCCCTCAAATTATATTATATACTTAGTTGTTAACTTGATGATGATAAGTTGATTAACAAGTGTTTCAAATGCCCAGATATCTCATTTCTTCTAATTCCACTAGTTGCAATAATAGCCAAACTAAAATATATACTGCATATCTATTTTATTTTATTTTATAGGTACGTATATAATCACAATAGATGCAGTGGACTACAATGCAGTGTATATTTGATGACAGCGCCCTCTGACATTTTGAGAAAATGATTTAACTGCTTTCAAGTATACTTCATTATTTGTTTATTTAGATTATGTTTGGTTATATGCCCACTAATTACAAAACTGGTTTGAATTGGAAAAGAATATTCATTCCTTTACAATGGGTGAATTCAGCTAGAGAAAGTACTCTGTGTGAAATTTTAAATCCTATTTTAGTAAAATATAGTAAATTGACCAAGGGATTTTGACTCTATCTTCATATACACCTAGAGACAGAAAAGTATTAGTCATGGATTTTCAGTTATTACTATAAACTCAATTAAATAGATTAACGTATAAGCTAATAGAACAATTCTCAGAGCATTAGGCTATCTAAATGCTTTTGTTATTAATTGAAGAGTAAGTAAATATTAAATACAATCACTTCTTTAATTCTGTCTCAAAGAAGTTTTTTCTTTCTTAAATTTCTCCCCTACCTTAGTTGTCACACTCTTCCTTTGTATAGTTATGCAATGAAACCAAATGGGAATAATTGTTTAAAATGTTAACAATTTTTACATCTTTCAAATGTCCTGTCCAACATAATGTCCTGTCCAACCAAGATTTCAGTCACATCAGAGTAAATGTGCAGCACAGCTTAAGACAGAAGGAGCTTTAAAGTTAGCTTTCCCGAACTACTCTCTATCCTTGGTTTTAGTATGGATCCCCCAAACAGCTATAAATCCCACTAGGTGGTATTCCAGAGTGTGAAAGCATGGGAACGCTAAAGCAGACCTCAGCAAAGGGAACACAGTGAGCCACCTGGGCCTGGGACAATAGAGCCCATTTCAGTAGGACAATAGCCCAAACTTAAAAGCTGTTAAATTGCTTAAATCAACCAGGGAGCATTGCTGGACTCTGACCAAGCTGAGTGCCATTAATTTCTAGAGAACCCTGGTCAGCACCAGAAAAACAGAAGTTTCAGAAGACTGATCATGCCTAACTACATGGCACCATGTTGGTCTAAAGAAACCTTCCCGAAATCAAAAGGCAATGTAGATGCATATCTATCTCCAAGAGACCAGCAAGCTCCATGGAGAGGCACTGTGGGCAGTGGTGTGAATGAATCTTTTAGAAACAGCATTTTTACCTAGAAAGATTAAGTGTTACTTAAGGGGCTTTAAACATAATTGTATTGATGAACTACACTGAATGAAATTGCTCTCCTGTTGTTAACTTTTTAAGGAGGACAAATCAATTATAAACAAAACAAAGTCGCTCCATTTTCTTGCTACCACTATATATGGATATTCCATACCTTTCGAATAGTGGCAGAATTAATTTGGATGCTAAAGGTAGACAATCAAGGCAAGCACATTTCATCATTTAGTAAAGAGTCAAGTATAAAGAGCTAATTACAGAGATAAAAAGCAACTATAAAAAATTATATATGCCTATTATATATATATATATTAATAATACCCTGATCAAAATTCATCATCCTCTTCTATACATATCTGAGACCTCTCTATACCTACTGTGACACAGGGTCCATCTGTAAGCTACTGTACATATTTATTTTCTTTATTCATTTGTTGTTTAAATAGTTATTTCAAAAATCTTGTCGTTACTATTTATCTTATTTTTTTTTACAAATACAACAATTATTTCTTGTTCTGTATTTATTGCCACTATAAAAAATTAATAAGCTTAATCACAAGCAAAGACAAACACTGTACACAAGCATTCAGTAAATGCATGTGTAAACATGAATAATTTAAAGGGATCTAAAAAAATGTAAACTTTGCTCCTTGTTGGTGAATTTAGACTAATCTGATTTGAAATCAGAAATGTCTGCATTACTGCTACTGAGCATGTGAAATTATAGGGGCAGATGGTAGCAGTAATAACCTTACCAACAATAATACACTTTTTCTTTTCATTGCCATTCCCCAGAGATGAAGAGTTTCAAATACACATATTTACCTGTACTGTACATATATACTATGACATATAAAAATACATAAATTTGAGTTATTAGGTCATCTCTCTATGCATCTATCATCTATCTATCTTTCTCTCTCTCTCTCTCTCTTCTCTCTCTCTCTCTCTCTCTCTCTCCTCTTCCAGCTATCCATCCATCCAATATGTAATTGAATACTGCACAAAGTAAGGTAAGTGAAAGAATATAGTCTTGTTATTTAAGAAGTAAATTATTCATTTATTATTTATTTATTTATTTATTTATTTATTATTGCAAAATATGCATATAGAAAGAGTAGAAAATGAAATATGAGATTATAAAATAAAGAACAAATTATTGGAGTTGCAGGAATTCAATAAAGAATAATAAAATAAACTTTAAGGAAGATAAATAAACATCATAGATAATTTAGTTTATACTCTTATCTCATGTTTTCTTTGTAGATAACTAAAGGTTATATGCATATGCTTTTCCTTCCCCCGTTAACTCACCCCTCTTCCTTCTTTCTGTGTTGCTATTTCTACTATGTTACTTATTACATCCATATTCCTTAACCATTTGTTCTTTCAATTCAAGAATGTTAGGGGCTAGGAGTTGTGGTTAGAAGGTCAATCCTCTTCCTTTGGTAATCTTTCTGATTACATATACTTTTAGTAGTTTATGGCACATAAATAAAGCCATTAGTTTTTTTTTTCATTAAAATATATTTAGAGTATTGCTTAGGTTCTTGGACAAGTAGTCTTTATTCTATTTTAATCAAGAATCTTTTATAAATTAAACACCCATTTAAATAAGTGTTAGGTTCAAATGATTTTATATAATAGAAATCTTCACAAGTCTTAAATTTTAAATATTATTTTGAAAAGGAAATTCTATCTATCTCAAAGTCAATTGAAAATCATAAAATCTGGATTGGGGTAAAGAATCATATTAATTATATACCTTTCCTTTTGCAGAAAGTTAAGATATGCCCTAATAACCTCAGTCAGCTGTGAAATTCCACCCATATATTTCTCAAAGAGTTATATGATTCTTAGATATATATATATTAATTAGTATGTGAAATATTCTAAAAGTAATTAGAGAAAAGAATAAAAAAACAAATATGTACCTGACTTTAACTGAATTAAACAATATGTTTTGGTTTAAAAAGCTTTCTCTTTTACTTTCAAAGCCTAACACTCTAGAGCATTAACTACATGTCTTAGAGCAAGTAATAGTCTTTAACCTAATTTATAAGACATTTTAGTCTTGCATGTATTTTCCCATTTCTTTATTCATAAAATATATAATTTCCTGGCTGAAAATAAATGTAGCCTAGATTTTCATGGTAATAAATACATCATCCTAATTATTGTCAAATTGCTCTTTTACATTTATCCTTATTTGAAGACATCTTATGATTGTTTAAATGAAGTTTGATTATATATATTTTTGGATTTGATCAAGTGCATAAAAATAAGATATTAATTTAAAAGATCATTTTGGGTGGGATCATTTGAGTTGTGCGGCCTTATGACTTACATTGTAGAGCTCTGTACTTACTCTACTTGTAAGGACAGAAAGTTATTCCTAATGACTTAGCTAAATTTTGTTTGGGACAACAATGTAGCAAAAAACATGCATTTGTCTATTCCGAGAAGGTTTTATACTGAATTATGGAAATTTCGAAAAACTCAAATTTAATCACCCAATTCCCAAAAGATACAAATTGTGACACCCAAGGAAACAGGCAAGGAATAGGTACACTTAGTTACGACATAAAAAGATATTTAAAAATTTGAGAGTGTTTATTAACCTTAATTAAGTGCTAAATATTTTTTAGCAAACTAACCATTGATGATCTCAGTTTTACATGAGTCATTCATCACAATGGGAATATGTTCTGATAAATGTGCTCTTAGATGTAATCATCAGTGAATGAACATCATAGAGTACACTTATGCAAACCTAGACGGTACAGCTATTCATCACATACAGATTGTGATGGTTAATTTTATGTGTCACCTTGAGTGGGTAATAGGACTCCCTAATAACTAGGTAAACATTATGCGTTTGTCTGTAATGGTGTTTCTGAAAGAGATTAGCATTTGACTTGGCAGACTGAGTAAAACAGATAATCCTCCCCAATGTAATGGTCATCACCCAATCCACTGAGAAACCAAACAGAACAAAATAGCAGAGAAAGATTAAATTAACTCTGCCCAACTGCACAGTTTGTGACATCGCTCTTCTCCTAACCCTGAAACTCCTGGTTCTCAGCCTTGAGATCCAGATTCCATTAGCTCCTGACTCTTAGGCCTTCCAACTAAACCACTGGCTTCCCTGGATCTTCATCTTGCAGATGGCTGATTATATGACTTCTCCTCCATAATCACGTGAGATAATACCTTATGATAAATGTTATATATATTGATTCTATTGATGCTGTTTCTCTGGAGAACCTAGACTAATACACAGCTTCAGTTTCATGCAATCAGCCCATGCAAAAGTACTACTAGATTTTTATTTAGCTTATGTAATCTTATTACATAAAATATGTATAAATTTTTGAAAACAGAAGTTAAAATTATTATTTTGCAGATCGACAATAACAGCCAAAACTCAGCAAAATCAGAAACTATGCCATGGCTCTACATCATGGAGATAAATCTGTTTTTACAAGCCATTTCACACATGCCAATTAGATTACATTTGCTTTAACACTGAAAAATATTAGGTTAAAGATAATCACTTTTTAATTAGCACCAAGGTATTCCTTGCATAATTTTTTTGAAAAAAAAAAAGTCCTTGAATTGTTACAGTTTCTAGTGTTAAATCTCTCCATTCCCTCAAAGTAAACCAGAATATGTCATGCCAAAAATATGACATGAAAACATGAAAACTGATGTATTGACAAAAAAATATTTTTAGCTAAAGTCAGCTGAGAAGTAGTAAATACAGAAAAAGCCCCCTCTCTTCTGCCTAAAGGAAGAATATACATTCTCCTTTTACTGAAGATAGACTCTTGTCAGCCCAGAAACAGCACCAGAGGAATCTGCAAACAAAACTTACTCCATTAGTTCCCCCTCATATATTTACTTTCCCACTGTTTGCCGTCCTTGGAAGCCCAGAACTTACTTTTTTTTTTTCTCATTTCTCCTCAAATTTATTGTTTTTTTTTTTGTTGTTGTTGTTGTTGTTTTTGCTGAAAATGCTAATAAATTAGAATTCTAAGCCACAACTTTGAGTTATATTTTGTTTAGTTTTTTCTTATCTTTTTGTTACAGTCCCAGCTGAAAACCTAAGATGGGTAGAGGTCAAGGTTTTGTGGAGAAAATTAAGTAGGGGACAAGATTCATTTTCATCCATACAAATATCAAATATCAAATTATCTAAGATAATTTATTAAAATAATCATCATTTGCATATAGAAAAAATATCTAATAAAGGGATAGATATATAATATTCATAGCTTGAAAGATAACATATCTTTGAGATGCCAATTAATTGACTGTGGATTTAATGCTATATGTGTCAGTGTGTGTGTGTGTGTGTGTGTGTGTGTGTGTGTGTGTGTGTATTCATGTTTGTTTGTAAATGGACAAGATATTTTAAAATGTTTATAAAATGCTGCAAGGAATATAATAGTCAAGAGAATCTTGAAGAAGAATTTAGCTTAGAGGGTTTACATATTCACTCTAGTATACAGAAAATAGTGATTCTTCCTATGTTGCATTTAAATCCAGCAGCCTCACTAATTATATTTATTAAAATAAATTATTGTTAATAAATATTTCTAAACACTATAAAAAATTATCATCTGTGACCAATAAAGTTTTATTTTTTCTTTTCCAAATTTTAAAATTATTTTTATTGCTTTATTGCAATTGTTTGGACCTCCAATACAACGTGAATGAACTAGGGAAAATGTATATCATTGTTTGGTTCCTCACATGAGAGGAAATTCAAAGTTTCATGCTGAATAGGTGTCAGGTGTATTTTTTTTAAAAAAAGGTACCATGACCAACTAAAGTTCTCTCTTCCTTTTTATTGCTATTGTTGAGATTTTTTTGTTTTACATAATAAACATGTGTTGAATTTTAGCAAACACTTTGCTGTATTTTGAAATGACCATCTGATTCTTTGCCTTTATCTTAAGTTTAGGTATTATGTTGGTTGATATTAAAGTGTTACATTACACTAGTGTTCCATGAATAAACTCCATTTACTCATATGAATAGACTCCATTTACTCATAATGTATGCTGTTTTTATACATCATTGAATTCTCTTTGTTATTATTTTGGTCAGGATTTCTGTGTCTATGCATATGAGAGGTATTAGCTTAAATTTTTCTGAAAATTGATGTTTCTTGCATTAATGCTTGCAAGATTTCACTAGTGACATCATTCTGTAATTTGACGTATCCAATGCTGTCTTAATTTCAGATGTATTTTTTAAGTTCTAGATATGCATTTAATATTCTAGAGATTAAAATTACCTGTCGAAAATTTTCATCTTATCGATTCTGTTCATCTTTTTCTTTGCCTCATTTATCATATCAATCACAGTTATTTTAAGTCTTGCCAGCTAACTTCAATATCTTGATTAGCTGGGTTTGCTTGTGGCTTATTTTGATTTTTCCCTTAATTATCAGTAACAATTTCTGCCTTTTCATTTATGTTTTAACTGTTTTATCCTCTTCTGGAGATTGTACATAATTGAATAGTCACTTTAGAGAGGAGAAACTCTTTTCCATGAAAGGTTGTGTGAGGACCAATCATCTTAATCGGTTAAAAACAGCTGATCATAAACTAGTTTATAGCTTTAGTGTTACTATATATGTCTCGATCCTTGTGTGTCATACCTCCCACTTTGTCTCTCTCTCTCTCCACTCAGCCCTGAATAACTGAAAAAAAATTTCTGTTTCAGAAATTTTATACTTATTCTTATTTTCTGCCCTACATATTCAAAATTAAAAACTAAATTGTTAAGGGAGGCCAATCATAATCTTGTCGCACACTCGCTGTCCCTAGCAAGTGCTCATCTCCAGCTTGGTGAAATGCCTGAAAATGTTACTCAACTTCTGTTCCCAGCCCCACCCCAGCCTCCTGCCTCTTCTAAGATTCAGCAAATAATGTTTGAGAGCCAGCCTGCTCTCCTTGGCTCCTTCTATTTCCCATTTGAAAGAACTGTCTCAGAAAACTATATAAGCTCTTCTGCTTTATTTTTTCTACAGTAGAGGCCTTCTGCCCTGATCTGTTCAAAATTAACAAATATTCCCAGGTAAGTTAATGGTCAAAGATTCTTTTCTCACCTTGGAAGGATTTATTAATCTCTGGAATTTCAGTTAATTCTATTTTACTGTTTCTACCACTCACTCTTTCTTTTATTTATACTATTATTTTGGCAATCTATGTATTTGACCTGATATGCCACTTAATATATAAAACAAAAAAGATTTTTTTTCAGTAGATTGTTTTAAGTAATGGCATTCACAAATATTTTATTAGCAATATTACAAAATTATCCTTTCAAATATAAACTTTCCTTAAATTATATTTTTCTGCTTTTAAGATTTTTTTCTTTATATCTGCTATACTTTCCTATAGATGACAAAACATTATCTATAGCAGGGGTGAGCAAATTTTTCTGTAAAAATCTAGATAGTAAATAGACATTCTAATAACTCAATACTGATGATAAATATAGATAAATTATATATATATAAATTTAAATACAAATATAAATTAATAGGCATAGCTTTATTCAAATAAAACTATTTTATGAAAACAAATAGTAGTCAGATCTGAACTGCTGGATGAACATTTCTTCCACCTATTCCACAGCATGAAAAATCCCAAAAGATTACTTTATAAAAATCAATTGACTTCCAGTCTCTGCCCTGACATGTAAAGAGCTTGGAGGTTATGACTCCTGTTCTAATAAGTAGAAAAACCTGGACAAGCTGAAAATCAATGACTTTTCTCTGTGCATTAGAGAACTGAAGTCACAAGGAAAACCTCGAACCCTGAAATCTGGAGAGACAGGTGCAAGAAGAAACATGCAACACTAACATCTGGAGCTGGAACAATAAACTGAAAAGAGCAACTAAATGACTCGTTTGATGACTTGTTGGAGGTTGAACATGAATTATCATGAGAATGAGAAACCCCCGGACTACAGTTTGGCAGGGTCCCTCCAAGAACCCCATCAGGTTCTCACAGTGAGAATCCAAAGAAGACTCCCTCGTGATTCTGACAGAGCCAGGGGAAGAGTAAACATTATGCAAATGTTTAGAGCCTTCACTTTCAAGAGATTATTTTCCAGGAAAAAAGGACTTGCCAGGAAACAACTGTGAAACAAAATCCTTCATACTTCAACATCCTCTAGCTTCCCTGTCCTCCTAAAGGATTAAAAATTATAGTCAACACAAGACAAGGCCTCAGGAAAGTATACTGAGAATGTGCAATCCACCAGGCTGAAGGGAAATCTCATGGATCTCATCAACAAATGCAAAAAAATATTTGACAAAAATCTAATACCAATTCTCAAAAAAGCTAGCAATAGAAGGCAACTTTATCAAATTGATGAAGGACATCTGCAAAACACCTTAGTTAACATCATACTTAACAGTGCGTCACTGGACAATTTCCCCCAAAGATCAAAAAAAAAAAAATGTATATAGATTGAAAAGAAAAAATAAAACTGTCTTTATTTACAGATGGCATAATTATTTGAAAATCCCAAAAAAAACTAACCAAAAAAAAAAAAAATCCCAAACCCAAAAGTGTTGGAATTAATAAATATTGAAATGTTAGAAAATACAAGTTAATATACAAAAGTCAATTACTTTTCTATTACCAGCCATGGACAACTAAAAAGTAAATAAGCAGTTGTGGCTTATTGATTCTTCTTTTCTGAAAATTTGTCCCCTCAAGTCCTGATCACTTTAGTAGATTTCTTCAAAGTTTTCCTTTTTTGTTTGTACTTTTATCATTTTTCTATTTGGTCTCATTGTGATTAATTATAATTGCCTCAAGCTACAGCATTATATCCATAAGCAATAGTCATACTTGATTTTGTTTTTAAAAAGGTGGTCAGATACAATTTGAAAGTGCTATTTTGTTTTCAATAATCCTAAGTACTATTATCTTTTTTTTTTTTTTTAAAAAAGGCATTTGAAGATTGAACTCAATTTTTATTGTATCACCTTGAATTATTTTCATCTGTTCCAAGGGAAAATCCAACATAAAGTTTAAAGAAACAAAATTTAACAGAAAGAAGTTGCAGAAGGGATTGAATGTAGAAGGAAAGACTGGGAAATCAAATTACCATTAAAAAAAAAAAAAATATTGACATTTGGTCTTTAGAAGTTAGTAGTAAATAAAAAATAAAGTTCACTGACTAGCCAAATGAGGGATATATTGTTCTATTTTTAATGCATAGCATGGGTAATAGAAGTCTATACTTTTTGAGTCAGATTTTTACCTCAGAGCATACAAATATTTGAATTTCTTTTTTATCTTTCAGTCAAGGGAGAATAAAGCATCATTCATTAAAATATAATTTTTATATCCTAAAAAATAATGTGATTGCATCAAGCAAAGAGTTTTTATAATCTGTATAGAACTATGACTAATAAAAATTGGATGAGAAATAAAATAACAAAAATATGAGCTCAGGTTGGGAAATTGGTATACTTTGTTCCTCTTTTCAGAATATTTGAGTCCATAGAAGAGGAAATTAACTTGATGAAAAACAAAATTAATTCAATATCTAATGATGAATCTAAGTATGTATTATTAAAATCAATAGTAAAACAGAAAGTACAAGGGTGAAACATTTGAAGTATGCAAATTTAAATAGGCAAGACACAAAGAGCATGGAAGTTACAATTTATGTATTTCTATAAATGACCAATACTTAAAACAAAAGAGGCATATAATTCTATCTTGCTTAACAACTGGTAACGATGGGAGTAATAATAATCTCATTGTTTTTATAAATGTAAAAGAAAGAACAAATCTGTAAATACTTCAAGAATCCTCTGAAATATATTAACTACAAATGTTACTTTTTCCAAAAATCTTATATATAAAATTTTGATAATCTTCTGAAAAGAAAACAATGTATTATAATGATCGGATTAGAATTATAAAATGTTTCTTAAAATGCTGATCAAAGTGTATGTTCATCTATTTCAACAATGCACAGCATTGTTTAATAACAGACAAGTAGATAAAAATTAATTTTATAAAAGGCTTAGGTTGCATCTGAAAATACTTAAAACATAAACTCCAGCACCTCAAGCTACAGAACAGTCCTGAATAGATTTTTGCAGCAAATAAATTGGCCCTGCTTATAAATTGACATAAGTGAAATAAACCTAAGGCAAAATTAGGAAAATTGATATAACTGATAGTCAATTTTACATTACAATCCCTTAGAAAATGAGGTAATTCTGAAAAAAAAAAAAAAAACCCTTTACTGTTACTTCCCACAGAGCCGTGTTACCTGTCTATATTACTAAAAACAAATATGTTAAAAAAGAAGCAAAAGTCTGTGCTTGCTTTTCCCCACCCCACCCCTCCATTTTGCTGTATACGAGGTTTCTGACCAGAAACAATGTGCAATGGAATTACATCACATTATATGAGCATTAGGCAATGTTAGTAAGGCACACAGTCTTTTCCTTAAATTTTACAATTGCATGTAGAACTAGTTATCGTTTGTTATGGTCCAAGTGTTCCTCAGACCCTTGGAATATGTCTATGCTGCTTAATAGGAACGTTAAGCTTTTTCTTTATCCTGGCCTAAAACCACACAAATCCCCAAGGATGATATCTCATCAGCATACTCTAATACAAATTCTATCTTATTCTGTATTCTTTATTATTTTTCTCTGGCTACGGTAACAATAACTGATCCTGACTAATTTATAAAATAATATTTATTGGCAAAATAGGGGTTTAACAAATAAACAAAGGAAGAAAAATCAAACCTCAAGAAAGACAAAAACCAGTGTCTAACTCTGACAACCAGCAAGTGCTGTGTCCCCAAAGTGGAAAAAAAGAAAATATGGCCAAATAAATATTACCTTAGTAAAAGTTTGCCCTTACTTTTACCTAAAAACAAACAAACTACTTTAGAAATATTTTAAAATATATGTATGTTATAAATGGATAAAAATGTTTTTAATTTACAAATAAATGTACATGTATGTGGGATATGTTCTCACAGTTTCTTTGTTGATAGGAGTGCATAACTTTTACCATTAGAAAGCAGGACATTAAGGTTCATCAGGTGGATGAACACAACTATGTTACAACTATATTATTAAGTATCTGTGCTGGGGAGTCACATTACTAGAAAAAAAACTCTTGATTACATGTCCATTATTAAAATGGGGAATTGGCAAGAGATGGGGTTTTCTAATAACAGGCAGAAAGGAATTTGCTAGGCAAAAAAAAAAAAAAAAAAAAAAAGATTTTAGAAGAAGTAATTTACAGTGAAAAACTAAATAATCATCACACACTTATTAGTATACATTGAAATGACTATGTTGTAGAAATGCTAATATAAACAAAAGTTTTTTGCAACTAACAAATTTAACATAACTCAGTAAGAGAAAAAATTATCAAGGGCATATGATTAATAAGCAGTCTACATCCATTATCTTGCCATTGCCTGTGACATTAAAAATATAAACAAATATCTACCTTAACTAAGAATTTATTGGGTAGGTTTTACATACCAGGCATTCTGCTAGGTAAAGGTAATATAATACTGAATGGCACGTATATACATATATATATCCACTAATATTCATATAAATATGTAATTCTGTAAATAATTAACATAAAATGTGATAAATATTCTAATAAATCTGCACAAGACTAAAAAGCAAATTAGTATTTCAGGAGATTCATTTGTTCAATAATTAATTAACTCAATATACTGAAAAATTACAATATGACGCACTTAAAGGATAGATTAATGACCAAATTAAAGATGAATTATTTACATTATAAATAAGGAAAAAACAAAATTAACATATACACATATAATGTCTTAAGAAATAGCAATATATATAATATAACAAGCAGGATGTAAAACAGAGAAAGCACTCATACACAGAGAGTGACATCAGCAACATTGTGAAATAGAAATTTTCTACCAAAGAACACCAATTTTGACTATCACCCATAAAAGAAAGTACCTTTGTGAGAGTCCAGGAGTCCAGAACAAAGTTGCCAGTGCACCACTGCAGAGGAAGGAAAAAACAAAACTGAGCTTGGACACATTGAAGAGGGTAAAAGAAATAGTTTCACTTTGCCCACATCACTCTTCCCAGGTTGGCACATCCCACTGTCAAGAGAGATCGCTCCTGGCTTGAACCTTAGAAGGAAACTTTTTAAATTAATAAAACATAATTAAACACTTTATGCCAAGAATGAGAATGTTTAAAGAAATGTATATCATCCTTTGCATAACTAATTCCAGAGAGAAAATAAAAATATATATACATATAAATACAACTTTTATACACACACACACACACACACACACAAACTTTATATATATATTATATATATATAAATATTTTAAATATTTATATATGTAAAAGTTGTATATATATGTATATATACACACATACACACATATATGCATATATACACACATACACACATATATACATATATACACATAAATACATATATAGAATATATATATACATATATATATATATATATAAAGCTTTCATCTAAAAAGACATTGAATTTAGCTCCCTTTGAGTGTTTCATCTTAATTTTTTATCAGAACTTTAAAAAAGATGGCAAGTGTATTATTTCTAATAAATACAACTCATGGCAAAAACATATCTTGCAAAGTGAGAGATAATAATTTGTCACATTGTAAATCATATATAAATGCAAAGTAAAAATAAAAGCTTTTGGTTTCACTACAATGTTAAAAGATATTTAAAACATCTTTTTCACTTGAAATAGAAAAAAATCATTTTAGGTAAAAATCTAAGGAACAAAAAGAACAAATTAATCAAAAACAGACTCACAAATATAGAGGACGATCTGGTGATAGACAGAGAGGGGGTTGGAGGGATGGGAGAAAGGGGTGAAGGATTAAAGAAGTACAAATTCGTAGTTGATAGATGGTCCCAGGGATGGGCAGCACAGCATAGGGAATGCAGTTAGCATTAATGTAACGGCTAAGTAGAGAGATAGAGGAGAAAAAGAACAACTAGGGGGATCATTTTATAAACGATATAAAATCTAACCAATGTACTGTATACTTGAAACTAATAAAACAAAATTAAAAAAAAATTTAGATAAGACAAAAATTAAATTAATTTCAAAGAATGAATTTATACTATTTAAGAATAGTTTAAAATATTAGAAATAATCCTAGCTGGTAACTTGGACAAATTACTGAATGTCTCAGAATCCTAGTTTCATTTGTAAATTAGAGATAACTATAGTACCTCTGCTTTCTGATTGCTTTGAGAATTAGCTCAGTTAATACCTAGAAGGCACTTAAATTAGTGCCTAAAACCTAAAAATGCTCAAAAACTTTACCAATCCTTTATCGTTGTGATTAATACTAATACATTATTAAAAAGAAAAAATTCTAAGAGTAAAAATTTTTAAATGTCAACTTGTACTATTTATATGTGTATATATGATTAAGCCATTATTATAAATGAATTATTTCACATTTCAAATATGGCAACTATTCATTCTATATGTCATCTTTCTGCATGGAACACTCAATTTTTTTTTTTTTTTCAATTCAGTGTATGTAGGCAACAGAATTCTGACACAGCAAAAAAATGGAGAAACTATATAGTTGTTTTAACAATATCGGTACAAAGATTTTAGATATGGAACACTAAATTCTCAAGGTCATTTTTGGAGGTTATTATCTTAATAACTGTGGCATTTTTTTTTTGGTAGTAGAAAGCTCATTAGAATTAAGAGAGATTAAATATGCATAATTATAATGACATCAAAGTAATTAGACATTTGATAATAATTGGTTAAGAACCTAGCATCATTTGTGTGTATGTAGCAAATACTCCAATTTGCCTTTTTAAAATATATTAGTTATCCTTGGAAACTTGTTGAAAGGAGCATGGGATCAGTTCTACGTATTCTATTGCCATTGTAACGTCAAAACATTATCTATGGCACCATGGAAAATAATTCATCCTTTCTCACACTGTATGTTCTTTCAGGTTCTACTCCCTATCATCCCTACTTAGGGTTTTAAACTCAAAAATTCTTAATTTTGTTGCACAACAGTGGTCTCCTTGATAGATAGGTGGAATTTGGCAAACTGCATATTGGCTCTTAAAGCCTCGCTTAATAAGTGTTTTAAAGTGCTTGAAATAATTAGATATATGAAATTTGTAATTGTAACCTGAAGTGCTATAAGGGTTTAATGAAGTTTATAAATAATGTTATATAGTTAGAAAAACTTAATCTGTCAAATTTATAAGTTAATTGAGCATAAACCAAAGAACAGGTAAAGATTTAAATGCATTTAATTTTACCAGAAAAAAAAAAAAAACTTATTTCATCTATAAATAGAATGAGATTTGTAGGTTGAGTATAAGGCCTAATAAATCTACCTATTAATTGCAACTGTGAGAAAAATAAATATTAACATACAAAAAAGTGGAAACATTTTCTATGCATAATAAACCAAATCAATTTTAATGCCTATTTGCTTATGTATCTTTGAGCTTCAGGAAAGAACATTTTGAGACCATGAGATGATTATCCTCATACCCAAGAAATAACAGCACAACTGAGTTAGATAGATACAAATATAAAACGGCAGTCTTACTATTGTTCTGTCCCAACACTGAAGTCATATTCAGCATTTGGTCATTTACCTCAAAACAGACACAGGGACATTACTGAAGATTTCATAGGGAAACAGAACAGAGTATTCTAATAGCATATACCAAAGCAAGAACGGAATTTACTATCCATTTTATACCTTTAAAAAAAATCTCGGTTTCTTATTTTCACCTCTCCAATGACTATAAATGTTCAGTCTTATGAAGAAAATGCAATGTTCTCCTTTGTCTAAGATAATCCTCCTTTTAAAACAAAAGCCAGTACCTGACAGAACATTGAATAACTATTTTTTATTAAGTATCACCTTAGGAGAGATTTATCCCCATGTCATCATGCCAATCAAAGCATTTACCTTACAAAACAGCTCCTCCTGTGGGGGGGGAGGGAAAATTTGGCTGCTGATAAAAGATGACGTCTATATCATGAGATTTAGAGCACCTGTCCCCATAGAATCAGGTTTCGATGGGAAATTCTTGGAGAATATTTGCTTTCATGACAAATATGAATCTAGAATGCTTTGAATTAGTTCTGTGAAACACATATGAAATCTATATTAGCTATTAGATACCGTATTGGTTGAAGACAGGAGTTTATGAGGAGTTTGGAGAATACTGATGAGATTCCAAATAAATACTGTTGACAAGAGAGGCCACAGGCAGTATCTGCCAATGGAAATAAACTTTGCTTGCCACTAACAGGTGGTCTGAGGTTATATTTCTGTAAAAGTGAATGGTATGAAGTCTGAATGATGTTTCGCTGGTTAGAAACAGTTAACTGTGGTATAGACTTTTGATGGTAGATTAGTCAGGTATTGAAGGTTACATATATCCAAATTATTTCATAAAATGTAAAAATATTTATTTTAAATGAAAACAAGACTTAAAATGTGGTATTATAACACTTTATTTACCTATATATTTATTTACCTACTATTTATTTACTTCTATTACAAAAATTATTTATAAATATATTTAGTTTACTATTTATAAATAGCTAATAAATGCATATGTATATGCATAATGCAACAGATTGTATGTATAATGCAACAGATTGTATATGAATTAAGGACAAAAACAGGTTAGAGTTAAAATAGGGGAAAGTAATATACAGAAAAGGTAAATTCATAAAATTCATGCAAATTCTGTCAATTAATGAAAATGAAATAAGAATAATTTAGATAAAATATTTTTCCTTGCCCTTAATTCTTATAATTCATCCCAGGGAAAACTAAAACATGAAACAGGCTTTCATGAATCATTTGCATAAAAACATTTAGAGCAAGTCATCTGAATAGATTTTATAAAGGGACAAATAATTTTATCCAATTATTCAGCTCATTGATGGTACAACTTAATCCAAGGATAATATTTAATTTGTCAGAAGAAAGGGGTAAACTGTGCTTACAACTCTGTTTAAAATAAATCTACATTTTCTTCTTAATAATAAAAATATAATAAATTAGGCAATAAACCAACTACTGAAGGCGTTGTATTTGAGTATTTAGATGGCTACATAATGAGTGTTCTCCTCTGAGTTTGTAATCATCTGGTGTAACTAAGATAAAAGAAGTATCTTTATGAAATAATTTGCTCTCTTTGAGTATACATCATAAAATACCTGATGCATTGAAAATTTTAAAAAATGATGGCTTTTTCGAATAGTGCAGAATTTTTATGACAGTAATTTGATAGTTTGGCTAGTTGTAAAGTAGATCTTTAGTTGTAAAGAAGATCTTAATGTTTTCAGTAATCAAATCCTATTATCTGTGTGCAAAGCATATTAAGTAGCATAGAATGATACATAAAAATTCAGCTGGGAGGCTGTAGCCCCAGTTTCACCACTTAGTAGCATGGTGACTTTCTGGAACATTAATTGTTCTCATTGTCTTAGTTTCCTTTTCTGTAAAAATGAGTTCCTTATCTCTAAAAATCCTTAAAATAAATCAAAGATTTATTATAAAGGTTAGGTCAGGCAATGTTTGAAAAGATACTGGAATAATATGAAGCATATAGTGAACACTCTGTTAATGTCAGTTATTATCTAAAAATGATATTAATGAGAAATATCATGGAAGGGGGCAGGCATGATGCTTATTTTATCTTAAAAGTATCTTCAGTCTCTTCATGAAATAAATCTTTGCTACACCATTATTATTAAAGGAATAAATACGAGTATACAAAACAATGCATCTTAACATCTTAAGAGTATTTTAATGAAAACATTCCTATTTTAAGAAATATTTATTGAGAAATACCAATTAAAACCTGATTAATGATTATATCAAAGACAAGGACTGAGTGAGTTTGAAGGATAGTAGTTTTTACTTCCTGATATACACCTCAAAAAAGTAATTTATTTTTTATTAATTTTTACTTATATTTTGTGTCTTTTCCTTAATTTTTTCTAGTCACAATTATAATATGAATGTGTATGTTTGTGTGCATATGAATGTTTAGAGAGATGAGATAGAGATTGAGAGAGAGAGAAAAAGAAAGAGAGAGAGAGAGAGAGACAGCAGATCTTGCACCAGACATTAGGAAAACAATAAATACAGAGATTTCCAATCTCCTTGTCTTTAAGTTCTAAAAACTTAATTATGGAGTACTGTGTTTCTGCAGCAATCTTCTCTGTCTTTTTACACACACACACACTCTCTCTTTCTCTCTCTCTCTCTCTCTCTCTCTCTCTCTCTCTCTCTCTCTCTCTCTCTCTCTCTCTCTCTCTCTCTCATAACTTTAGTAGCTCTATCTGGATCTGCAGTCAATGCTTCATGCCAGGAATTTGTCTTTATTTGCTAACCTCAGGAATTTTTGCCAGGGGGCTATCTTAATACTCATTTATAAGTTTGGCTAGATAATCTGAACAAGTATGAGAAAACCTGTTTTACTGGCTGATAATGTGTTCAGGTATTGCCCTTTCACAAATAACATTGAGTACATAAGTTGCTTTTAAATCAGTGGGGCAGCATCAGTATGAAATTTGTCCCTGAAGGAAGCCTGCATTTCTTTCTATCCCTGAAAGCATATCACATAGGTAGTCTAAATGTTTATCTCAAAGGAAGCTCACAATTAAAAGGATTAAGTGACCTGCTCAATGTCTTACTAAGTTGAAGTCATGAAGAGATCGCAGTTATTCTAGTTTAATCTAGTTTAATACTGAAGCTTACTTTGTTATGATGGCTGTTTCTTTGTCAATAAAGAATAGCTATATTCTCATTCATGTTTTCAGGGATTCTGGGCAAAAGTGTTTGAAATAGAAGAAATACATATAGTCTATAGTGTGTTTTGGGGGATATTTTTAGCAAAAATTTTTCTTTATCTAGACTTTTTATAAAGAACATTCTCACTTGTACACATCAAGTTCATATAGCCAATCTGAGAAACTAAGAAAAGGAAAAACTGATTTATTATTTAAAGAAAACTCATTGAGATTTTATTGTCTTGAAATAAAATATTATGGTAGAATTCACCACCAAGATAACAGATTTTACACTTAAAAATTTTTTTTATTCATAATTAGTTTCTACTTGTTTAAATGTGTTGGACCACATCAAAAAAAGATAGATGTTTGTTCAGAAATTCATGTAATAACCTATACAAGAGATGTTAGCCACACTCAGAACCTTCCACTATTCTGACAACAAACAAAGAATCGGTGAAAGAAATCCAACATAGAACAAAAACCCACTTCTGGAGAATAATTATTTCTATTCCTTGATTTTACTTTATTGAATGCAGAAAAATAGGAAAGATGATGCATTATAGAATATTTACTGGAAAGTCCTGAAAAGCATGCTATTTTTCCCCATTTCTAATAGTGACAATACACATTTAAGGTTAGGTATTACAAATATGTATGAAAACACCACGGACTTTGGGTTTTTCGTTTTTTGTAATGCAGTGCAATTCTCAATCTCCTCCAATGTATCTCAATATCCTTTATTTTACATTTGCGTGTATATACTAATGATCAGTTTCTGTGTTCCTATTCTAGCTCTTCATTTACAAAGAAAAATTGCACAGAGCTCTGCCTATCTAATAAGAAAAAATTCAATATCTACCTGCAGTTACTCCTGATGATTTCTACTTATTTTCCCTTTTGCTGTAACAGTGTTCTTCATGAAACTACAAAGTCTACAAACTGTTTGAACAGGAAATTATGACTTTCAGATTATGACTTTCAGTTTTGATACGATATTACACTTCCTTTTTACTGAATAATCTAATTTCAAAATACTAGCAAATTAAATTTATATGCTGTTGTTAATCTTGTTTTAATTTATTACTGTCTTTATTTTCTCCAGGTTATGTGAGATGGCCTCTGTCTTTAATGTTTACTTTTGAAATTAGAGTATTCTGCAATTTTATAAAGTTCACAGTTATAATTATTTCTCACGAATGAATGTCTATAATACCAACTGAACTATTCCTTAGTTGAATTTTAAATTTCTCTCCTCTTTCAACAAGTTATTGTAATTAACCCCTACCTTAGTTTTCCATCATGCCTTGGAAAACACTGAAATATCTGGTTCATTGCCAATATTTTTTCTTAAAATGTATATGCAACCTTAGTAGCTGGGGTGATCAACTAAACAGTAAAATATTGTCACATCCATGCTTTAATATATTTCAGTTATGCTCCCTTGCTTCTCTATAGAATCCCAAATTTTACTCTAGAAAGAACAAAATGCTTAAAGCTTCCAACAAACAACCCACAGCATCTTTTGAGAGCTCTTCTCTCCGCCTTAGCACCTTTCCATACTATGTCAAGTACTGCCAATTTCAGCAGATGTTTCCTCCTTAGGAAATCACTGTATTAGTTACCCACTTTTGTATAACAACCATCCTCAAACTTATTAGTTAAAGCAACCACTGGTTTTAACTGCTCACAATTCAGTAGGTTGGCAATTTGAAATGGGCTTAGCTGGTCACTGTTTCTGTTAGTCTTCTCTAAAATCACTTGTGATCATGCATCCGTGTGGTGCCTTGAGACCTGAGCTTGGTGATCCAAGATGGTCTTACTCACATGCCTGGAAATATTACTGTCTGTTGGCTTAGAAAACTCATTCCTCCATGAACTTCAAATCTGCTAGTATGTTAGACAGCATTTCTTTAAATGGACACACCAGGATTATGTTCCCAGAGAGCAAATTGAAAGCTGAAAACCTTCCTGAAGCCTAGGCTTTGAACTTACAAAGTCTCATTTCTTCCACACTCTATTGATCAACACAAGGCACAAGACCAGTCCAGAAAACAGCCATGTTGGTAGGAGGAGCAGCCAGATCACAATGCAGAGCAGCACACGTAGAACCATTTTTGCAAACAACCCACCACATTCACTATTGCTCACCTAATTTAGTTGGAACTTCTTTTAAGAATTTGAATTTATACATTGTTTTATAATATTTATAAGTACATTTCTGTATGTTTTGGGGATTCCGATGACTAGGTTTTATGGGATATAATATTTATATATCTAATAGTCTCCAGAGAGATAAGATTTACTTCAAGTATGCAACATTAATACCAACCTGTACTAACGTTATACTTGTCCACTCAACACATGTATTTAAAATATCTCAATAAATTTATTCTTATTTAATAAATATATGTAATATAACTTTCAAAATGTACCATTAACTTTAATTTTGTAGCTAATATATTGAAATATGAGTAAAATTTAAGTACAATATAACAAAAAAAATAATTCAATCTTGATTTAAAAGACTTATAATTATGATTATGGTTTTTTCCTCCATAACATGGCTTGGTAAATCCATCCAATTCCTTGAAACTCATTTTACTTATCAATTATATGCAGATAGTAAGACCTACCATTCATGTTATTAGGCCAAATTAAATTAATGTACAAGAAAATGCTTTATAACATCCTTAACAAATGAAAGATAAAGACATTAGATATTTCATGGATACAGTCTTAATAATAAAAATATGATAAAATATCACATTAAAATATGTGCCTGTTAAAATTTATGCACTTTTACTTTTTAACATACATTTAACTAGAATGTGAAAAGCACTATGCTAAGCATATGAGATACAAGACCACAATGTCCCTGCTTGCAAAATATCTTCAATTTACTGAATGACTACTATTTTTCTATTTTGTTCTGCCTTTTTAAAAGTACTCTTGCATTTCAAGAATGAAAACATCTTGAGCACTCAGTGAAGCAGAGTACATTATGTCTGTTTTGAGTACATCTGGTAGAAAAACCATTAAAATCATATATAGCCACTGAATCAAATTGTGATATCAGTCTGCATGCAATTGCCTATTGTGTTATTTATGGATTCTTCTGTTAAGAGGATGCACATTTATGAGTTGTTTTGCTAAAAGTTTTATCTGGGGTATGGTTTATATATAGTTGGATATAGCATGTATTTATCAACACTCTTCCCAAAAGAATAATTGAAATCCTAATTATCAGCTTATTTATTTGCTGAATAAATGTGGTGCAGAGAAAGTGTAAGTAATGTAAACAATCTTAACCATTATGTACTACACAACACACACAAAAATGACACATTGCTATTATATACCTGGTGGAATGTGGAAATTTCTGATATTTTGTTTTACATAGGAATTACTTTCCATATTTGAAAAAAATAAAATTACATCTACTTGAACACCTCATGGCACTAGAAAATTATTATTAGCATAATATAAAACATTGGATTCATCATAATATAAAACATTCTTGATATTTAACAATATTTTTGGTAGTAGATTTATAAAACTTTCATTATTATAAATACAATATGTCTTTTAAAAGGCACCATTTCCTTTCATTTTTCATGATTCAAAAAACTTATCTTTTTTTTATTTTTTTTCTTTGTTGTGGAGGGCTGTAGGGTATGTTTAGCAGTACTCCCAGCATCTATCAATTAGATACCAGTAGCACTTCCTCCTTTAATGTGACACCCTTTGTTGTCTTTAGATATTGCCAAATATCCATTGGGGAGCAAAAACAAATCATGTTGAAAACCATTGAGTTAGTTCATATACAGTGTCTTCCCTTTCAATGTCCATAGAACTTCTCTCAGCAATTGTATTAAGGTATTGTACATTTGTGTTAGTCCTCAAAGATATTGGAGTTTCAACTGGAAAGACTAGTAAGGCCTTGCATAATATCCCATGTATTCTGTAGAGACCCTAAAAAAGGCTACATATTATAAGACTAAACTAATGACTACTACATTAAAGTAATGACTACTCTATGCTTACATTACCCAGTCTAAATTCAGGTCTCACCATGATAAACCAATCTGCCAATGAATCAACTATTTGCCACAACAAAATTAAATATTTTTGAAGAAAGATGTTCAAATCCATGCATATATCATCTGTGATGTATAGCATACAATAAAAATAACTATATGTGTGAATAAGCAGAAAAATAAACACATAACTAGGAAATAATTAATAGAAGAAGACCTGGTGAAGGCACCAATGTTTGAATTTTTGAACAAAGATTTAAAGTAATTACTCTAAATGTGTCAATAATATAAAAAGAAAAAAAAACATAATAAATGAAAATATGGTTAACCTCAGTGGATTAAAGGTAACATAATAATAACCAACCAAAATGTTAAGAGCTGAATATCACAACATATGAATTAGAAGATCCACTGAATGGATCTAACATATATTGGACACTGTGGAACAGAGAAGGTGGAGAACTAAAAAACTAAACAGAATGTTGTAACTTGTGAGACAATATAATGTGATCAGAATGAGATAAGAGAAAGAAATGCAGAGTCAGAAAAAATAATTTAAAGTAACAGTGATTAAAATTTCACAAATTTTGTCAAAAATGTCAAACTACAAATACAAAGAACTCTACAAAAGGCAATATAATAACTAGTTGCAACATTCAAAAAACTGAAAACCATAAACAAAAGTAATCATTGAAAACATCAGAAAGAAATTATATATTATATTTAGGTGAGCAATCATAAAGAAGATAACTGACTTCTCATCAGATAAAATGAGGGCAGAAGGAAGTTAAATTAGTTGTTATCTGTACAAGAGTGAAGCACTTACTGAAAAGAAACCCAGGGGACATTTCAGGGAGATAAGAACATTTATGTTTTGATTAGAGTGGGGTATTTGGCAACAATCATTGAATTATACACATCAAAGCTATAAATTCTACTGGAAATGAATTATACTTCAAAAATTATAAAAATAACATGCTAAAATATAGATATATGAGAATCATATTGATAGGGTATTGCCAAGTTTGAGTTACTGTTAGGCACTGTACCAAATTAATTCTATATTGATCCATATAGGAAGAGGAAAAATTTTAAATTTCAGAGAAAATATTGAAGTTTATTTTCATGAATACAATTTAGAAAATATCTTCTTAAAGGAAAAAAAATACAGAAACTATGAACAGAAAATCTATGAATCTTTTAAAACTTAGATTCATTAAGGACATATAAAATATAAGCCACAAACTCAGAATAAATATTTGCCACCAATATACATAACTAATGAATATATAAATAAATCCTAAAGATAGATTTAAAAAGAAAAAGAAAATTATAAATAACCTAATGGGATAAACAGGCAAAACTATATTAACAGGCAAATTGCATAATATAGTAACCTATACTGACAAAAAGACATATGAAAATATGTTCAACGTAACTCATAATCCTAAAAACACAAATTTAAACATACTGAGAAAATATTTTACAGCCATATTTTCAAAAATTAACAAATCTGACAATAATAAATACTGAATAAAATGAGAAGCAATTAGAAATCCATGCATCATTGGTGGGTCAAATCAAATAACTGTAGAGACCGTTTTGGATATGCATAGAAAGTGGAGGATATGCACTTTCTATTACTCAGAAAAGTTATTACTTGGTATTATATTAGAAAAAATGGACTATCTATCTGTATAAGGATATCTGGACAAGATTATTGATTGTTGTATGTTTATAATATTTAAATACTGGAATTGATATGAACTTTCATAATGTCAAATATCTGGAATTATAAATTATTATACATTATAAATCTATAAAGAAAATAGACTATCTTGATGCAATGGCATATCATACAATAGAAAAATGAACTTTAATTACATAAACTAATCTGATTGTTCTCACAAACATAATCTATAGCAAAAAGAGCAAGATACTCAGTGCGGTGACAAAGTATGGCACCATTCAGGTAAAGATGAGTTATAAAAAACATACATGTTATAAATATTATAAAACTATATTATATTTATGTTAGATGACAATGACAACTAATATATAAAATATTGTACCAAATCAGAATTTGATGAATTCTGTGCATCAACTGGAGACAGTAAGTATCATAAAGGAGACTGCTACTCTCCCTGTGATGTTTTATTTCTTAAATTTGGTAGTGGGAACATGAAGGCTTATTATATTTTTCTGTACAGTATATACAGAAGATTTAATTTTTCTTAAAAAGAGAAATGTCTCTTAAGTTTTATATTTTTGTTTAAAATTTGTGAAAGCATTTATATGTTCAGAGCATTACAAATAAAATTTAATGGCGTTGATGCATAGTTTGTATTCAGTATTTATGAACACAATAGAAATTCTCTGGGAATTTAAATTCACCATTGTTGTTTCCTATTTTTTTTAAACATCAGAATATGAGTATTTAACATAAGGTTCTTAATTAAGTATCTTTAAGGATCAATGAAGAGGCTTCAGTGCTCCGTGAACCTGGTGAAATGGTATTCATAAGTGCACTTGCTTATGTATGACAGTCTTTCCATATTACCATTATGTAACAGAACAACTCAAAGTGACAATAAAATATCTATATATTCATTATAAAAATAGATGTGCTACAAACTTATGTTAAAAGTACATTTTTTCTTTCACAATGAAATAAGCTAACATTTTAATTTTGTGTTAATGAACATGAAACAGTGAATAAAGTAGGAGGAACATATTTAGTTTTAAATTACAAACAAGACTTATAAATCTATATGCATTTTTAAATTTTTGAGGAGATTGTCAATATTTTTAATATTATACCTCCTGGTAAATTTTACTGGGAAAAATAATTATCTCAGTGCCCACGTTTCAATACCTTGTTACCAAACAGGCTTTAAAAAATAAAAGTATTATCAATTTAAATATTATGGATTTCATATGTTGTATTAAAATTTTAAAATCCTATTTTAACAAATATGTAGTCTATGGGGGAACTCCTAATTCTCACAGATACCTTGATATGGCTCTTCTAAAACTGTGCCCTCCCTAAATTATTTTCTTTCATTAAATTACATTTAACCAATGTTCAAACTAACAACCTACCTGTCATCTTGGAGGCTTGTCTCTCTACACCCGCATACACTATTTCAGTACATCCTACAGAGACTATTATCAGTGTCTAAGCTGAGCAAACCACTTTCTTCCTCTTCAATGACTTGACCATAATTAAACCCTCTCTTCTCATGTATGCTTCTGACATAGCTTCATTGTTTGCATACAGACCACCCATAACAGTTTCATGAGGCAGCCAAAAGGTATATAAAATATTAATCAAATCATGCCATTTATTCTATAAGAATTCACTATTTCACAGCATATTAGTTTCTTAAGATTTCTGTGAATATAGCTGTCCTGTAGTCAAGTAAAGTTAAAATTTCTTCATCTTACATTAGATAGTCAAAATAAATGTCCTAATTTTTTAAACTTTGATTCTACATTAAGTAATTAAATTTATTTTTTAATAATACCACTTATTGTATAATGGAAAAGAAGTAGTATTAGAAAATACTTCATATTCTTCATTCTAAAACCTAGCTCATTGGTGGACCATGACTAATTTGTATTGTTAGATGAAAATCAATTCTCCAAGATTTGTGGCTATGGACAAATGCCTTTTAATGTTATCATTTACTCACATCTGACTCATTAATGTTCATTTATCTAAAATCTACTTTCTTAATATGCTAATAATCAACTTCTCCAGAGGTTTTTTTTTTTTAATTATGGAAACAGACAAAGGTAAAGTAATAAAACTATTCTTCCTAAGCATTTATGTATGTATGTCAAATATATACATATGTCTATGTGAATATATAGATATTTCTTTCAATATTAGTTTAAATAAATGAGGAATATTTTGTGCATATCTAGTTGATGGAGATCCCTTTTTTGTTTACTCTTAAAAAATGAGAATATTTAAAATGTAAAACGTGACAGCTATTTTGAAATATGTAATGTATCTGAATACATTTTACAAAATAATTAACAAACTTTGCATCTACCAGCTTTAATAATATTTTTATTGGATAAAGAATATCACTTAAGACTAATGAAATGTACTGAAATCATATAGTTTCATATTTAATGATCCTAGTTCCCTTATATTTTAACTCTTGCAAAGGCCAAATGAATTGTTTATCATCACAAATTGGAAATGTTAACACACAAAGAAGCAATAATCTTCTCTAAATCACCTAATGTCTCTTAAACTTTACTCTCCCTGCTTATATTTTGGATATAAAATTATTCAACTTAGTCTATGCTCATGTCACCCTGACACATGCCTGATCTCATCTGATTTCGAAAGCTAAGCAGAGTCGGCCCTGGTTCCCTGGTAGTACTGGATGGGAGACCACCTAGGAAGACAAGGTGCTGTACTCTGAAATTTTAACACAATTCTGATTTCTATTATTAGGTACACTGTCAATGTAATTTTATTATTACTGTAAATAATTGTTAGTGCCAATTTACAGCAATGATATTATATACACCAATTAATAATGGCAATGATTCATTAATTCGATTAAAAGTTATTAAGGTCTTATTTGATGACAGAGTCTATTCAAAATTCTTGGATTATATATTTGTCATTACTAATGGTTATAATCTGTAAATGTGATGGCCGTTAAGTATAGTGTCTTAATAGGAAAACAAAAGCCATTTTGAAGAAAATGAATTTAATACTGTGAATTGTTAACATCCTTTGAAAAATCTCAATTGAAAGACTGGAAAAGTAAAAAGGGAAAGATGTACTTAAAGAGTAGGAACTGCTGGAGCTGCTATTACACCCGTGATGGCAACGCCCACCAGCCACTGTGACTGCTATCGCTGCTGCTGCCTCTTTTTTTTTATCATTAAATTTATTGACATGACTCGTAGTGCCATTTAAGTACAATGTTTTTTGTTCTGAAAATGACTTCTCATAGACTGTTGCCCTTCATTCTATCACAAGTACTTCCTCTTGAAAGAATATAAGACATGGAATCTTGAGAAATGGTAGTTTGCAGTCTTCCTGCTCCAGTCTTTGGGAGAAATATATAGTCGAGACAGTGTACTGCCGAGAGATACCTGACACCTTCCGGCAAGAGTACTGACTGCTTTTTCTTGGGGTTTAATATGCCTTTAAACTAACTGCTAGAAATCTCAACCCATACTATAAATGTTTCTCCTGCGCTTATGTTTATGTGAGAAGGAAATTAGACCTCCATAAAGTATAGCTGTTAAAAAATACACCATTTAGATATGTTGTCCATTTATTTAGAATAATGAACACACAAAGAAGCAATAATCTTCTCTAAATCACCTAATGTCTCTTAAACTTTACTCTCCCTGCTTATATTTTGGATATAAAATTATTCAACTTAGTCTATGCTCATGTCACCCTGACACATGCCTGATCTCATCTGATTTCGAAAGCTAAGCAGAGTTGGGCCTGGTTAGTACTTGGATGGGAGACCACCTAGGAAGACCAGGTGCTGTAGGCGTTAAAAAAAAAAAAATCCACTTATAAATGAGAGATTTTTATTGAGGAGAATTTAGCATTACAATAGCAACTTACATGTACTGAATTCTCATTGTGTGTTAGGAATAACAGGCAAATACCTTAGGTATGCATTTCCTCCTGTAATCTTAGGAAAATCCTGTAAGGTAGACACAATTGAGTTAATAAGCTGACTCAAACCTTATAACTATTAGAGAAGAAAGTCAGAGTTTAGACCTTCACCCTAACCAAGACACCAGTCATCAAACACCATACCTATTGCCTCTACACCTGGTCAGATACAGAGCCTAACACAGTTTTCTTAGTCTTTTTCATTACACCTGGATCTTAACAACTTGATTCGTTCTTTCCACATAACACTGTTTAACACTACCACTAAATTATGTCTGACCTGAGTTATCATTTACTTTCACCCTGTTATACACTTCTACTCAGTCTCCTTTATGCGGTCTATTTATAAGGTGTTCTCACCCCAAATATCATGTTTTTATTTTATAATTTATTTACCATAAATAATACTAGCCAATTTTTTTAAAAAATGAAATTAAATACTACATACGTTTTTGAGAATGAGATCTGTACGTGTTAAATTCTGATTTAAAACAAATTTCTGAATAAACAGACTTAAAGAGAGAAAAATTAAAAAAAAAAAAAAAAACTTATATGTTGAGCAGACTACCATGCACCAGTTACCAATCCCAAGGGGAGACTAAACACTTCCACCCATTACAACTCAGTTTGGGAATCACCAAGGAAAACACAATGTAGTCAATGCTTTGCTCACATAGGCAAGAGACAGAGAAAGATCAGCCTCAATAGTAGGTCAGTCCCCGTGGCCAACGGGGATCTCCCCTGCAGCCCACACAGGGCAATATATCTATGCACACCCCTTTTGTGCTGCAATAGAATGACCTTGTTCTCTCCCCAAAGGACAGATATAACAGTGGAGTTGGCCAAGTACCATATGATGCACATGCTTCAAGCAGAGACAAAGAGTAATCATAAAGCTTGAAACAGGGAAAGACATTCTCACAAGATGATGCATCCAGCACAGGCTGTGTGGGCTCTTCATCTCTTAGTTCATTGAGTATTCCAAGCCCACAGCTTATTCTTATGAAGCCAAATGAGGGTCTAAAGACTACATGCATAAGACTGTCTTTCCCAACATTATAAAACCTTAATTACAGAAAATATAAATTATGTACTCTTTAGAATAGATGTATTATTATCATAAATCATTATATGTTGAAAAACGAAACTAAAAATATTTCTTAATTCCAGACTACATCATTTTTTAATTCCCTTTTCTTAATGTTTTATTTTTCTATTTTTGCATTATTTTTCTTTCAATGTCATGTGAGGGAAGAAAAGTTTTTTAAATCAATGACAGGTTTCTGAAGCTTTATATAGAGTTAGTTAAATTTTTCTTTTGATTCAAGCAAATGAAAACCATCACAAAGCTCAGTTTCTTGAGTAGCTAATGTTTTCTTCTTCTTTTATTTGTCTGTCATAGTAAGTGTCTTCTTGAGTCAACTTTAGAGGTTAGCAAGAAAAAAACTTTCATTTTCTGAAAAAATAAAATTAAAAATGGCCATCTGTTCCCCTTCTGTTATCAGAGCTGTCCCTTAGTTGTGTGTCTGAAGCATATTTTGAGAACTACAGGGAAAGAGATGACTAATAGAAAAGTGTGTTTGTTAGTGTAACCCTTAACAATTTAGAAATGCATACAAAATAAAAATTAAACAACTTTTACAGTAGTTCACATTCCAAATCTTCAAATAAATATTTTTTAGAAAGAGGAGTCAGGGGTGGTTCCATAGTGTAATGATTAGCATGTCTGCTTTGCACACAGAAGGTCCTAGGTTCGCACCCCAGGTGGAGCCACAGACCATACCCGGGTGTGCCAGGCCCCGGGTGCATGCTGCAAGAGTGTGGGAGGGACACCCCGCCTTCAGAAATCCAGTCCTTAAGGAGAAATGGCAACATACATGGATCAAGGGTGGAAGTGTGTGTGTGGAGGGGGAATTAAAGAGGGGGCGGGGAAAGGAGTCATTTTAATATCAAGCCCATCATCTATAAGATGTTTCCTTTTATCATTCACCCTCATAAGAATGAGAAATAACTTAGGATTTATAAATAACTTTTCAATAACCCATGGCCTTCAGGAGTATAGCTAAGATTACAAAAGAAATAACTTACGGGTTGGGTTTGCAAGCTTTTTTTTTTTTTTTTTTCAATCTCTCCTTATATAAAAGCTAAATATAATTAAAAATAACAAAAAGTGAATTTTGACCCTTCTAATATGTAAACACATATATTCTAGAATTTCAACAAAAAGAAAATCTTAGAGTTGTTTTGATGTTAAATAAACTAAAGCAGTATAAAAAATACATTGTCCTCACAGCTGTAAATGAGAATATGATTAGAAAAACTGATTAGAAGAAAGTCAAGACAATATTTTTAAGGGGGTTGTTTTGTATGTAGTCTTATTTGTTTTAGAATGTACATAATAAGTATCATTTTGTTTAAAGTATTTTTTAAATATCAGCATGATTCATTTCCCTAAATAGGAATAATCTCTTTAAAAAGGCTGTGGACATTTTTGACAAGGTGCTGAATATTTTAATAGCAGGTCTAATTATAAAAGATGTACTAGTTAAAAAAAGAAAGAAAGAAAGAAAGAAGACTAGCCCAATTTCTCTATCAATTCTCAAGTTTTAATTTAACTAGTTTTCTGTTCTGGGATATTAGTTGTGTCTTGATCCAGAATTAAAGTGAAAGTGAGGAGAAAATCACCTCTGCACAAGGTCACTAGGCCAATCATTCATCAGAAAGATTGGGAGGATTTAGAATAAGGTAAAATTAGAACTTTATCTTCTGCTACTGCTGAAAACAAGTTTATGTAGCAGGTCACATTTCTGATACTTCCGTTGAACATTCTCTAATTGGCACATGCTGAATATATACATTCATTGTTACCAGGCTCAGTGATTCTTTGCAGTAAAACATAAGTTTAGAGTCTCATATTGTGTATTAAGATTTCATTTATGGTGCAGTGACTATAATTAAATCTGAAAAATATAACATAATTTTTTAACAAGAATTTTTATGACTTTTCAAATAAAATCCTGTTTGAAAATTCTAAATTTTATTCCTTGATTTTCTCTACCAAAACGGCTACTTCCCATAAACAATTTATTTTCATTCTTCTTATTTCTTCTGAAACTTCAATGAGCATTTAGATCTTTTATATTTATTTAGTTTGCTATAAAGGCTTTATTTAGAAACTTTACATTTAAGACATTATATGATATGCTTATATACCCTGGGTAATTCCTAAAGTGTTATTATTATCTATTCTCTATTCAAGTGGAAAATTGACTTTTTATTCTAACAGGTTGCATGTTATACTATTACTATCTTCAAAATAACCACATGATGGAGAGTTAATGGAAGACATAGTTCTATAACTCCCAATTTATTAACATATTCCATTCTCATAGTAATTCTATGATATAGGAACCATTAACATCCTTAGTTTATATTAAAAGCACTGAGGCATGAGGAATTTAATAACTTTCATGGCCATGAACATACTAGGCCAGAGCAGAGAGTTTACATATGCTCTGCTCTGTCTCCAGAGCCAGTGATTATTAACAACTACAATCTTACTTCTGTAAAAACAAACATTTAAAAAGCATTCACCAATGACAAGTACTGCCTAGGCACTTTACTTATATTATCTCATTTAACTTTCAGAATATTTCTAGAAGATATCCTCAGTTGAATTTTCATATCCAAAAAGCTTGAGTGAGAACTAAAATAAACAAAGAAAGGATTTGTGCTAATAAGTCCAGAGAAGTAGTTATAATTTACAAGGCTTGGTGCTTAATAACCTGTCTTTATTTTAAGTAGCAGGTATTGGTGACATCATCTAATTTGTTTTCTCCCCAAATAAATAAACAATAAAATAAAAGAAAGAAGAAGCACCATTACTGAATCATGAGGAACTATTGTGGCACAAATGCTAAACATGTATGCAAACCAGTTAGATCATTATTACAGCCTTCAAGGAAAGATATGATAGAAATTTAAACCAAGATTTTCTTCAAAGGAACACAGAGAAGTAGACTGATTCGAAAAAAGTAAAGTTAACATTTTCTAGTAAAAGATTAGATTTGGAAGTATGTAAAATGAGGAAGAACAAAGTGTGAAGGAATGTGACATCCAAAACATGATGGGTGGTGTTTCCATTTCTGAGAAGGAAAAAAAAAAAAATACAAGTGTTACTGGTTTGAAGAAAAGATAAAAAAAAAAATGTCAAAGTGCTTGGTACACACTAGACATTGAAAGAAATTAACTCCCTTTCATAACTTAACATATGTTTACTTCAATGCAGTGTTGTTTGTTAAGAATAGAAAAACATATTTCTTCTTAAAGTCTTAAAAAAATTTTAACTTATGTAATAAGGAAACTCAATTTCATATGTTGCCTCACAAAAATATCATAAAGAATACTTAAGATACCTACATGTTTTACATTGGTCTTTGGAACTCTTTGTTTAATAAACAAAATGTCTTATGACAACAAAAACCATTTCCTGTTTATTCGGTCTTCCATTTCATGGTTTCTGTTATATTATAGCCTACAACAAAGTGTGAGGTATTTTATTTAAAGTTATTCTTGACATTTCCGGGATTTATGCTTCACAAAGCATTTCATCAAAATATACCTATTTTCATTTACAATTCCTTTTCAACCTTGAAATATATTTTTTACCTTAGAGTTCAGGAAATCTCCTTTCCATATATATTTGGTATTGTTACAATCATATGTAAATTCAGACATCTTTTTATTTGTCAGGTGTTGTTTCATAAATTAGTAGTCATCTAATTGATAAGTTATATCCACAATGCTCACTTATAATTTTTTGTGATTCCCCAAAGTATTTTGGTAAATGTCAATATTTTATAATTAAACTTCTATTTTTCTAGAAGAAATACAAAAAAAAAAAAGGAAAATGAGAGCAACAGTGAGAAAGAGATCATTTATTCATTATCACGCAAACAATCTTGAATGTATTTCAAAACAAAGTTTAAATATATATATAAAACAGAAAAAAATATTTCTGAAAGAAAATTATCAATAATCCTTTCAAATAAGAACACTAAATCTTCAATAATATATTTCCCAAAAAGTAAACTTTAGTAATATATTTTCGATTAGGATTCATTATTAGTATTCCTATTGCGTTAGCAAAACAATTTCAACCACTCTATGGTGATACTGTGACAAGGCTGTGAGGGCAAATCCCTTCCATTATCTTTAAATCTATTTATCTATTTTGACAAATCATTTTTAACACTTATTAATGAAATAGAACTCATTATTTACATTTTTGAATGATTATAACATTTAAAATAACAAATAAATATTTTTTTTTCTTGTTTAGAAATAAATATATTTATTTTCTTCTGAACACAGCTAGGACTAATGGGTCAAGGCTAAATGAAAATTTAGCCTGTGTATAAGTAAATTAAAATACTATAAACTAAGCCAACTTTATTTTGTTTTGCTTTTATATTATGAAATATTTTGAGATAATGATGCGCTTAGTATTATTGTTTTTTACATCCAAAAGTCTTAGCAATCTGATACCTCTGAATCTCCACTACAGAAACAGAGCAAAAGTCAGGCACAGGCACTGGCAGGAAATTCTCAAATGCAAGATAATTCGCAAGACAATTAATGATAAACTCAGAATCTTGTATTTCCAGAACTTTCATTAATCATTTTAGTCTTACAAATACCTGAGATGCAAGAAATTCAATGAATGGAAACTCTATAGTTTAATGTGTGAATTTATATTATCTTTAGAGAGATGCTATGAATGCAGTTAGTACATTAAGTCAAAAGTTAATCAAATAAAGACATGTAGAAAATACAAAAATGTGCTCAGTGGTTTTAAAAAAAAGTTGATTCATACAAAGTATCTAAGTTAATACTGTGTAGACACCTTCACTCACCCACTCCTAAGCAAGAGCTGAACATGACCTTAGTATGGACTTTAACTGGTGAATTTAATCTACACTTTTTTTGCATTATGAATATATTAAGAAATTATTTTGTAAATTAGCAGTATGACTCAAAGAGTGCTAATGCAAAACAAAAGTACTTTTAAATATAACTTAATTTTCATTACAATTTTTTGGTTCCCCTGGCTGGTGAAAAATATAGCTCCCACAGAGAGCCACATTTATCAAATGGACAAATGAAAAGTATACTAAAATGGAGATTAAACATAAATTCCATTTATGGCAATGCAAAGATTTTCTTTAGGGTCTATAACATTTAACAAATTGCTTCAAAGATTTCAGCATAAAAAATGGGATTAATGGCAAACAAACAAAAACACAAAGCCATGTTTATTTAAGAAATGTTCATCCATTTTTTAAAGAAAGAATATGATGAAAAAAGAAATAGCAAGAAAAATAGATTATTGCCATAGCTAAGGGCCTCATTTAAAGTGATAATCAGTAGAATACTGATTTACTGAAATGTTCATATAGTTAAGTGATATTAGAAGGTATTTATTCTATGACAACTGTTCATGCAACAACATGCAGGATGGAATCTAGACATGAGTATCAAATGTTGATGATACCTCAGAGCAGCTAGAACTCTAATATTCCTGGCGATGGCAGAAATACGTTAGAAAACATTCCGTTTCTTATACAGTTAAAATAATACTTGCTCTAAAAACCCAACACTAGGAATATTTAGAGGAACATAGCAGAGTAAGAGACATCCCCAGATCTCTCCCCTTGAAACAACAATAAGCTGAACATTTAAACTCAACAAAAAACAACCAAACTGCACACCAGCACATCAGAGCATGGGATCTGTGCATAAGAGCTACCACAGGTCAGAATCCCGGGTGTCCAGCGGTGGACTGGGAAAAATAAAGAAGCTGCCTCTCTCAGCCACTGGAGCTCCTTGTAGAGAGAGGGGGAGGTGGAGGGGGAGAGGAGAAAGTGTGGCAAGTTCCCTGAACATCCCTACCTGGGAGAGTTTGTGAGTTCCGAACATCCAGTGGCAGGGCCCAGCCATTAGGACAGAAAGCAGAGAAGCGGGATGGCAGAGAAACAACAGTTGATTTTTACCGGCCACAGTTGCAAAACTGAGACTGAGCCGCAGCCCCTAATCCCCAACCTACAGGGCCCCTCCCCCCATACCCTCTGAGAACAATCACCATGAGCCCCAGGGGAATCTGAGCAAATGCTATTGAAACTGTCGCTACACTGATAGGGAGTGAAACTGAGGGTAGCAAATGTGATTAAATACCTATAGGAAAATTAAAAGTTATTATTAAGGCTTTATATAAAGCAGGGATCCAAGAGGCTTAGACACCACCTACTGGAAACCAACAGAAAAGTGCCCTCTTTGCAGCAGGCTAAAGAGAGACTTTATATAATATATCTCCTTTCTGAAAAAAATCAGAATACATTTCCAATAATGTCCAGGCAGAGAAATAGTTCATTAAACACTGAACAACCAAAGTGACAAACCATCTCAGAAAGAAAGAGAAAAATCTCCAGAAAATAAGCTTATAGACATAGAAATGTGCAACTTAAGTGACAGAGAATTCAGGATAGTACTTCTGAAAAAACTCAGTGAATTCTGAAATGAGTCATATCAACAATTTCAGGAATTGAAAAAAACACCTAGATGAGCAGAGCAAGGAGATTGAAACCTTCAAAAAGAACAAAATAGAACTTCTGGAGATAAAACACACACACACACACACACACACACACACACACACACGCAAGAGTTGTTGAAAAGTGAAATAGCAAGCTTGGGAAATAGAGTCAGCCAAATGGAGGAAAGGAAAGTGATATCTAAGACAGAAATCTAGAAATAAATCAGAAGAAAGAAGAGAGAAACTGAAGAATGAAAAAAAAAATGAAAGAGAAATTCAAGAACTAGCTGATACCATCAGGAGAGGAAACATAAGAATAATGGGCATTAGTGAAGGCAAGAAAAGGGAGCAAGGACTAGAAAGCATTTTCAGACACATAGTGGATGAGAATTTCCCAAATTTAAGGAATGAGCTGGAGCTTGGAATTCAAGAAGTCAGCAGAATACCTAATTATCTCATTTTACATTGTATTAAAATTATCAAAAGTCAATGACAAAGACAGAATTCTCAGGGCAGCCAGGGAGAAGAAACTGGTAACATAAAGGAAAACCCATTAGTGCATAGTCAAACTTCTCACCGCAAACCTTACAAGCCAGAAAGGAATGAATCAAATATTTAAACTATTAAGCGAAAGAAACTACCAGCCTAGAATAATGTATCCAGTTAAGCTCTCTTTTAGATATAAAGGAGAAATTAAGGCCTTTCCAGACATAAAATCCCAACACGTTTGCTCCTGGCTATTTACTCTTAATAAATGAAAATTTGTGCTTACAAACAAATCTGTAAATGTTCATAATTGGATCATTCCTTATAGCTAAAAACTGTAGATAATACAGATATCCTTCAAAAGGTAAGTGAACTTTTATTTATCCATACACTAAAATACCAGATAACAATAAAAATGAACAAACTATTGATACTTTACCCAATAGCAATGATAAATCTGAAAAGTTTCATGCTAAGTGAAAGAAGCCAGATACAAAAGTTACGTGTTCACATCTTCAAGGCATTCTAGGAAAAGACACACTTTTTGTACAGAGAATAAATCAATGATTGGCAGAAGTTAGGAATGGAGAGAAGGTGTGATTACAAATGAGGCAAAAAATGAAAACTTTTTAGGGACTTGTTCTATGTCCTTTTTATAATTGTGTTTACGTGACCCTATGCAATTGTTAAAACACTCAGAACTATACCCAAAAGTCAATATATATGTGAGTCTTAGAACACTCAGTTGCTAAGAATTAAGGGAGGAGAGAAGAAACAAGCAAAGAAATCTGAGAAAAAGCAACCAGTGAGGCAGAAGCAAAATCAATAAGGTGATATTCAGAAAGTCAGGTGAAGAAAGGATTAGGGAGTGAATAATCATGGCTCATACTTCTGATATATCATGTAGAATGATGACAGAATTAACTATTAGTTTGAGCCATACAGACATCTAAACTTAACACAACAAAAGCACTTTGGTAGTGTGTTGGGGCCAAAGCCTGACTGCAGAGATTTTAAGGCAAAATTAGAAGAGAGGCATTGTAAATAAGCATAGATTTTTATCTAGCTTTCAAGCTTGGAGGTTAATGGCAATATCTTTATATATCTGGTAATGATAGAGTATGGAGAAAAAAATGTGATAATATATGAGAAAGTAAGAACTGTAAATAGTTTTTATACAGAGCAGAGATGTTCTAAGTAGATAAATGGCCTATAGATAGGAACAGATTTACTTACTCATTGTAAGACACATTTATTAGTTTCATATTTTAACATCTCATGTTTAGATTCCCTGTATACTTGATGGTGTGTCATAGTATATTTGACAATTTTTTTCTTTCCAGAAGTAGCATAAAATAAGAACATTTTAAATAGCATTTTACACTGTCTGAAATTCAGAATTTCATCTATAAAAACAGGAGGAAACAGAATGCATATGGACCAATGCTGATAGGTTATTAGATACGGTAGTTGAATTCTATAGACATTTGTGATTATTTTAATTTTCTAAGTGAAGTATAATATAATGTTATCAGCTTAAAATATAGATGAGAGGCAAGAGTTTGGAAATATGAAGAGAAAGTAGCAAGCGTGGTAAAGTTCTTAGGAAAGAAAAAAATCAACTATGGAAGCACAGTATGATTGCCAAGTAACAGTAGATTTATCATTATAAATTTGTCACTATAAATTTAAAGTGAGACCACTCGGTACAGTTGTGTGTTCCTCCAGCCACATTCAGATGGTTCATTGAAGTGGTCACAAAACAGGTGAAGAGCTGATTTATTTAGTATTTAGATTTTGCCAACCAAGTAGGAAAACCTAACAGAAAAGCAAATTATTTGGGGTTGTATGTAAAAGAATGGGTATAAGAACTGGTTATGAAATTTAACCTGAGTAAAGATGGAAGGAAGGACCATAAGAGATGACAATATGTCAATATAGAAAGACTGTTGGCCTTTCAGTAATAAGGAGAATGAGAAAAAACCATAGGAGATAGCAGTCAGAGAATGGAACGCATAAGTTGATACCATGGAGGCTGCATTTATTGGTAATGCCAAAGTCTAAATGGAAATGAACCTGAGTTACAATGAACAAAATCACTGAAACAAAAACGTTCAAAGCACGAGGAGACCTGTGGGTTGGAAGCTTCATCTATGTGTATTTAAATTACTAAGAGTTAAAATCCAAAAGTGACAGTGAGCCACTTGCTGAAATCATTAAGAAATTAGATGTAACAGAAATCTGTGAACGACTGGACTGGAGGAAGAAGGGAAGTCGATAACACAAGTTGATGATGTGAAGGTTAAAGCTCGGAGTCTGGCTGATAGGAGAGGAAACTATGAAGCAGCAATGAGACTCAGAGAGTCCGCTGTTTGCAGGTCAAAGGGCAAAGAGAAAATTCAAAATTACATGTTTTCTAAAGTAAATGTTCTAAGAAATGGCAGCCAGAGGCAAGGAGGCAGAAAAAAAGCCTGTCTAAAGTTTAGTCAAGCTGAGAACTTTAAGGCTCTCTTGGTCAGGCTGTTCCATTTCCATTCTTAAGTACATCCAGGTAATGTCAGCAAGAAGAGTTACAGAGGCCTGAATGGAAAGCAGCCTATCTAGGGAAGTCTGGATTTTGCGGAAGCAAGCAATATAGAAAACATTAGATAAGAGAAGTTGATGCTGATGAACTAAAATTCCGAGGGCCCAGCAGGAGGATTCAGGAGTTGTAAAAGGGATGAGGATTGATAGCAGAATTAGTGTAGGAATAGCCCGTTAAGAATTAGGAAGCCGGAGATAAGGGGTGACTCAAGGGTCTGAGGTTTCTTACACAATTGAGATGTAAGACATAAAACTGAGAGATGCTTTTTGTACAGAGATATAAGGCATAATGAGATCAACCCTGATGATAAAAAGCAGATGAGGGTGATAAGGCTGTGAGGAAGATGGGTTTCCAGGGTTCCTTTCCTCCTGTCCTCTGAAAATGGAATTGAGGGTAGCTGGGAACTACATTTTGCCTTCAATGTGAAACTTCTTTGTCCCCTATAGATGATAGACAGAAAGCTTGCAGCACTGTGGTCTTAACATTGGACACAAGCTATTGTAACCACCATAACATAGAAGCGGATCTTCTCCAAAGGAGAGAGCTCTCCTTTGCCTTTGCTCAAGGCTGAGTAAGCTGAAAAAACCAGATTCAAGCAAGCCCCTCACATTTTTTCACTGAAGAAACTTTTTCCTCATTTCATTTCTTTATGCTAATCCTAAAGCTGCAAATTAAATACTACTTGGCAAAGACTGGAGCCATATTCCCAGATAAACATATATTTTTGCCAATTTCAAATTCTTTCACTGTTTTACTTTTTTCAAACAGACATTTTTCAATTGTTCATATCCTGATAAAATTTGCACAGGAACTCTCTAGATCTGAACCAATATGTTTGATACAAACAGAGGTTATATTTATGTAAGCATTATCCACAGAAAGATTAAGTGCAGACATTTGCTATATCATACTTTTGTAAAGATTTAAAGTAAAATTAAAATATTATTTTTAACAAGAGTGAATTAATACAGAGATTAAATAAGTTATAAATTATTGATAAACAACTAATAAAAGTATCAGAAAACAATTTTAATGATTTTTTTATTCCTTTGTATAACCATGAATAATAAAAAATTATATATAATTTAGGATTATTTAATATGAATTTTTAATATATTAATATTTTAAATCAGTGCTAAATTTAAGTTATTTTCTTTACTTAATTAAACTATATTTATTAATCATCTAAATGTGGTGGTAAGGATTGGAATTAATTCATTTCTTTTGTGTATACTAAATCATCATATGCCTTGCATATTCCTTTTGTTTCTCTTCTGAAAATTCAACCCAATTCTTCAGTCAATTATAGCACAAGCTGACTTAATATCAAAGTTTTAAAACTCAGTGTTAAATGGTGAGTAAAATTCTTTTATAAATTTGTTACTTGATTTTTTTTTTTCATTTCAAACATTTCACCTATAAACTTTAAAACAATTATATGTTTTAAAGTAAGGATATTATGTAAAAATACAGGTTTCTTAATGCTATTTGAGTTATTTTATGTTCAGTTTAAGAACAGTAAAAATATTTATATAGGTTATGGTGTTGAGATTTATTTATAATTTGAGTTAATATATATAATATTATTCTCCATTTTACTTATTCTCTAACTGTTCTTGTTTTTCAAATGCATTTTATGAAGGCTTGTTAATGTATTTCAATAAAGCAAATAACTAAATAGCTATCATGACAAGGCATACTGTGAGTTGTGCTTTCTTATTTAAAACACTGTGTTTACTGAGACTTAAGCTTGGCTTTCCTTAAGGACAAAAAAAATAATTTTTCAATTATTGGCTATATTCTTGACATTAAAATAAGAAATTGTATTTATTTACATTTTTATGAGTAAGAACATTTGACACATAAAGATATATATGTATTTTTTTTCTTTTAAGAACAGACATTGCACCCAGGGTATAGTGATGGTTGCCATAGCAACAACAATACTCAGACCTAGTCCAATTTCTACCTAGATTATCTCAAACACCTACAACAAAACCCTATAAGAAGGAAAGCCATGCCTATTGTTGAGTATAAAAGCCTTTAAACTCATCTCAACTGCCTTGAACAGGATGGCTGGTTTCAAAAAAAAATTACATGGCATATAAAAAGGCAAGGAAAGACCGACTCTAAAGAAACAGGGTAATCTACAGAGCCATACTTAATTATGACAAAGATACAGGAACTGCCTGACAAAGAATATAAAAATTATTATAAATAATTGTATTAAATGTTCTATTGGAAAAGATTGTCAATATGCAAACTCAAATGGGCAATTTCACCAGAGAGATAGAAATTATAAGAAAAAATAAAATGGAAATACTATAAATAATAAACATAAGAAAAGTGAAAAATGCTTTAGATATGGTCATCTGTACCCTAAATACCTTTAACAAAAGATTCAATAAACTTGAAGATAAGTCAATAGAAATTATTCAAACAGAAACACAAAGAAAAAAGTGATTAAAAAAATTTCCAGAAGAGATTATCCAAAAGTCACTGAACATTGTCAATCCATCTAATAATATGAGTAATTTGAATAAAAGAAGAGAGAGAAAGAGGGTGGAAAAAATATTTGAAACAAACAATAGCTACTTTTTAAAAAAATTAATGACACATCAAAACACAAATCCAAGAAGATCAGAGAACACTAATGGAATAGATATACAAACTGTAAATCCACGCAATGGAATATTACTCAGCAGAGGAGCAAAATAACAACTGTTGCAACAACAGGTATAAACAATAAATGCATTTTTCTAATTAAAAATTATCCAAACTCAAATGACTGAAAACTATATGATTATATAACGCCCTAAAGAAAGCAAAACTATAAGGACTGAAAGAGATTATTTCTTATCAGGATTTGAGGGTAAGGGCAGATGGATTTTGTATAAAGGAATATCATGAGAGGCTTGTGTGGGTAATATTACATTTTGTATAGAGCCGTGGTTGTTAATAAACAACTATCTGTATGTTTCAAATCCATGGAACTGTCCACCAGAAAATGTGAATTTTACCGAAGTTTTTTTTTAATACATTAGGATCAGACGTGGTTTCATAGTGTAGAACTTAGCATGTCTGCTTTACATGCAGAAGGTTCTGGATTCATACTCCAGTGGAGCCACAGTTCATGGTCTATGGTCATGGCACCCTGAACAAGCCTGATGTCTGATCTTGGAAGCTAAGCAGGATTGGGCCTGGTTAGTATTTGGATGGGAGACCACCTAGGAAGACCAGGTGCTGAGGCATAAATAATAACAATAATAATCATTAAATAAATAAAAATAGTAATAAAATAAAAATACTCTAGATAGAGGTGGGAAGGAAATGTAGACTATGACAAATGAATCTAACTATATTACAAATGAATCACATAACCACACTAAAAGGAACAAAGAAGACAGAAACTGGCTTAGGTAAATTTAGAAAATAGCTTTGACTGAATAAAGTAAGTCTAAAAACAAAAAGAATTTTACAAATATATTGTACTTCATTTGGTAATTTATTTTTCTTTACAAGTCTTTCCTTACAATTCTGAAACTATTTATACGCTAGTCTTGGGGGAAAAAATAATATATGTTAGCAAATGAAAGCCACTACTAGAAAAAAGAAAGGAAATTAGGAAAGGAAGAGTTGCTAAAATAAACCCTGTGTAGTGTTAGATTGGAGTTAGAAATATCAATATAGATGAACACTATTGGAGTGTGTGTGTGTGTGTGTGTGTGTGTGATCGATCATGTAGACCGATAGATGATGGATAGACATACAGAGAGATGATAGATGATTAGATAGACTGATAGATAGATAGATAGATAGATAGATAGATAGATAGATAGACAGATGATAGATATAGATAGATATAGATAGATAGGCAGATAGATGATAAAGAGACAGAGAGATGGATAAAAATATGCTTAGACATACAGATCAAAGTGTGTATTCATGAGTTAATATATGTATAAAAATTTCCCAAATCTATTTCCTGAGAGGAACTAAAGCAGTGACTGAAAGCAGTGACATATCAGCAGTGACATATCATACCTAATGCCCACATATTAGTTGCTAAAAAGACGTTCTCCAATGAAAGAATGGAGGTTCCTTGGGAATCTGGTTGATTCCAGGACTATGGCGGAAATATACAAAATGATCCTCAAGCATTTTGTGCTGTCATGTCGTAAGAAAATGTTAAAAATTATATAATAAATATGCCATAAGAGCTAACCTGAAAGAGCCTAAAAAGTGAAACCGTACTTGTATAAATAAATGACTAAATAAATATATGGAGAAGTGATGATTCTTTCTTACAAAAAAAAAAAAAGAAATTTTGGTTCATAGATGTAGAAGAAACTAGAAAACTACCATTAGAATAATCCAGAAATAACTGCTGCAGGCAAAATCCACTGATAGACGATAAGTTTAGAGGGTAAATGTTTAAGTAGAAATAGAGTATTTGCATAGTCTCAAAATATCACCCAAAACATTTAAGAAGTTCCAAGGAAAACAGATAGTAAGTTTACATCCTGGTAGATGCCATCTTAAGCAAATAAGGTTAATATAATCAGTAACCCATATGGACATCATGTACCCCCTGACATGAAGCAATGAGGAAACACAAACCCTACTGTATTCTTCTTAAATGCATAACCTCAATTTAATAATCAGGTAAATCCAAATTAAAAAGCATTGTATAAAATAACTGGCTGGTATATTTCATATTTCAAAGTTGTGTAACGTGAAAATGAAGGCTGCCAAGACTGGGGAATACTAATAAAACATGATAATTAAAAGCAATGTGTGATTCTGGATTGTATCTTAGCTCAGAAAATTATATTAATGGATAAAAACTGGTGAAATATGAATAAATAGTTCATAATATTATACAAAGGATAATTTCTTAATTTTGATAATTGTTCTATGAATATGTAGAATACTAACAAAAGAAGAGCTGGATGAAAGATATGTGGAAACGTTTATTACTATATTTATATGTCTCTCTTAAGTCTAAAATTATCTCACTATAAAAGGTTTTTTGATGTATATTTTATACTTCTCAAAATATTTAAATCTCATTCAGTAAGAAGTAAATAGCTACATGAACAATTAGTCAAACAAATGATAACAGCATCAACAATAATAAACTCTAACAAATTAACACCTAAAATAACAGATTTGGGTAAAGAATTGGTATTCAAGAAATAAAAAAACAAAACAAAACAACACAAACATAAATAAATGTACTTAGCCTTGACTCTATCATATATGAAATATCTTCTTAATATGTTTTTCTTACTTGAAAAAAAAGCAAAATTGTGATAAGTAGATAATAGTCATTTATTTGAGTATGATACTATTTGGTGATAACTCCATATGAGCCATAATTTCAAATACTAAAAAATAATAAAAAGTAAAAGGTATGTAGGGAAACAAAAAAATCTCACTGTTGATGCTGGTAGAGCTATATAACACTTATAAACAATAAAAAATTAAGAAAGCCAAAACAAAAAATATATAGAGCCATATCTGCAAATTTGAAAAGCCATGTACCTAGCTAAAGAAAAGGTGAGGAGAATAACTTAGAAAGCAAAAGGGTGAATGTGTGGGCAACTATCAAGAAAAACTAAGAATGTTAAATCAACATTTCAAATTCATTACAATGTGAATTCTAAGTATCGTACTGTTTCACTGTTTCCATAAAATAGATTATGACATTTGCTTAAAAACACTGATGGATCTGTTTCTGTGTTCAACAAACACTTGAAGTGCAGTTCAATGCACTGTGTAATGTGAAAACTTAGAAAGCATGACTTGCCATAATGCAACAGTGATTTACAAGAAAAATGTTTAGTGTATTTAGTGATATTTTATCAGAATTGATTTTTTAAAAACGGCCTGCTCTGAACTGGACAATGTATCTTATGCCGAGCTAACAAGTTAGATGCACTTATTTATAATAGCATAGCTGTCTGTTATTACCTGAAAGTAAAATACAAGATATGTAAACTGCCTAGAAATAAAGTGAGTCTATATAAAACTAAAACTGAAAATAATGTGGCACCACAATTATCAGAATTTTATTTTCCATTGTGGAAAGACCACAAGAAATAAATAAATTTAATTAAAATGAGAGAAAAATAAGTATAGCTGACCTAGTAAATCTTTCTATACATTGCAGAATAACAAAAATTGATATTGTATTTATCTCTTATGAATGTATCAAAAAAATCTATCTAGGAGTATGTCCTCAAAATGAAACAAGGGCACCTGAATGAGGAGAAATGATGAATGTGATATGTGATGTCTGTATCTAGTGTTGTCTGTATTTTCTCCTATTGTTTTTGTATGTGTTGTATGTCAGTGTATATAAACAGAAAAATGGGAAAATCAATCAATTGCAATGAATAATTCATTATTTAAATGAATGACCTCATTAAATAGTCTCTATGTTTCAAACACCTGATATTTTGAGGACCGTCAATAAATGTGTCAAATGAATAAATGGTCGGTTTCACGTTTTTATCAAATTTACCTTATATTACCCTTGCTTGCATATTGAAATGTTTTTTTTCTAAAGTAGGTATCTCAAAGTTCAGGATTGATGCTGCAAATCCTGAAAGTTTACCATTCCTAATACTAGATTGTCTTTGCTTTCCTTAACTATTTCTGTTAGAGTTCTATTTGGGAGAATCATGCTTCAAGAGGCTAATACAAAGAACTATATAAAAATATAGGAAGTATAAAGAACTGGTAGTCTCAGTAAAGATTTGAAAAATCCCTGATCTTTAAAATGTAAGTTATGCAATCAGAGTTAAATATAAGTAGAACTTCATCTACTAGTTATACAAACATTCTACAAGAAGCATTAACACAATAAACATTTCAAGATTTTCTAATATCTGCATTTCAATTTGGGGCACTGTTAGTTTATGGTTAGGTGACATGGGCATATACAATTTTAGTGATACCAAAAAGAGACTTTGTCATTAAAAGTGTGCAGGAGTGGAAGGAGGCTGAAAGGCATCTGCCATTTTGAAATTAACCATCAGTGACTCATGCCTTAAGTCCCAGGGAATGGTGTTAGCTCAGATTTTATAGGTAGAGAAGGCAATACCTATTCCGAGAATAGGTATTTATCACCTCTAAGGATGAGGGAGGCTCACTACAGTCAATACACCATCGAATGGCCTTCTGGTCGCTTTGAGGGATAGTGCCATATTAGGGGCAGACAAGACCATTTAAAGGAAGAAGTAGCTAGATCAGATGTTATAAGGGGGAGTCCAAGCTTGGGTCCAAATGTAGCCTCCAACTTTGGTAGTCTGTTCATGTGAGAATTGAGCATTTTGGTGTAACTGATATTGAAGACTACGTAACATCAACTAGTAGAGCAACTGAGCTGCAACCTGTGCCAAGAACTATCTGGGCCTCACCTAGCAATAGTGATGGCATTCACTTTACCCACCAGGAAGACAGTGGGCCAGCCCCAAAGTCTCATTTTACCACTGATCTCTCAGATCATTCTTGGTACCACTTGTGTTATTTGGGTGATATAAAAAACAACCATCAAAATGGCATTAGATACTCAAGAGGTATGAAGGATTTATTGGGGTAAATGCCTGTGAGGGAAAAGATAGGGCATTAAGGAGATTGGAAGAGCTATCAGACAGCAATGAAGATCTGACCTCTGTTAAGGAAGGAAGGATGTTAAGGAAGAAAAAAGGAATGAAAAGGAAGCAATGCAATATTAAGAAAATTTGGCACGACCTATAAGGAGGCCTTGAGTAAAAATCACCTATCAGAGGAAAACAACAGTTCACAGGAATAGGCCTGCTTTAACTTCCTGTTGCTCTTGGTCATAAGTCGGAACAACTCTGGAAAGCATGTTGTCAGCACCAGCACGGTGATAGATTCAGATGGCAGCAGCAAAGCCCATTGATCCATAATTCTCCCCACAGTAGGATATACAAGCCTATAGTGGACTAGCTCATTTAAGGCAGGTGTCCCCAACCCCCCAGGCCACAGACCAATACCAGTCTGTGGCTTGTTAGGAACCTGGCCACACAACAGGAGGTGTGCGGCAGGCAGGCGAGAGAAGCTTCATCTGTATTTGCAGCCGCTCCCCAGTGCTAGCATAGCTGCCTCAGCTCCACCTTAGATCATCAGGCATTCAATTCTCATAGCGGCACTGATCCCTGGTGCCAAAATGGTTGGGGACTGCTGATTTAAGGAAACCAGGTTTGTCGATGACAAAGAGAAACAGTAAAAAGCAAAAACAAACAAACAATGACAACAAACACGCATTAGAAAGCATAAGAGTCTATGAAAGCAAAAAGGACTGGCATGGTCAAAATCCCAGAGAGAAACGAAGCAGGAAGGAGACACCAAACTTTGGTGTTGCTTTGCCCTCAGTGTACCTGCTAATTTTAAGCAGGTTTTTCATCCTCCATGCACCTACAAATTCTAAAGCAACTGTATAATCTAAGAGATGGAACAGGAATGACAGATCATGGGCTAGTGGGTGGGAGTTTCTGAACATCAGTGCCTGCCAATTGTTGTCTATAAAGTATGAAACCAATGGTAAAATGACATACTTTGAACAACATGCCAGGAAGTTTTAAAAAGTAGAGGAAACAATCTTTAAAATAACACAAGTATCTTTCTTTCCAAAACTAAGACAAAAAAAAAATTGAAGACATTTTATTCTTAACTTAAAATCTTCCCACAACCTTCAAAACCAAATATCTTCACTGGTGAAATTTTTCGCTTTCAAATAAAAAATAACACCAATCAAATACACCCAGGGAATACAAAAAGAAACAATAATCCCTAGCCCATTTTTTTTAGAGCCAGCATAATTTTGACAATTGAATTTGACAAGTATATTCCAAGTAGAAATAGTATAAGTGAATCTTTCTCATAAATATAAATGTAAATACTCTAAAGGAAAACAAGGAAACAAAAGTAACTGAAGCCAGTGATATGTAAAAGAATTAAATATATCATTCTAATTTGAGTCCATGCCAGGAGTTCAAAGACTTGTACACTTAAGTATTAACTGATATATTACAACATTCACAGAAAAAAAAATGAGAAAAACATATAATTAAAACCAAATTGAATATCAGAGGTATCAACAAATAGTAAAGAAATAACACTGACAATGAAAATGTATAATGGTAATTTAAAACTCCCGCATGAGAAATGCTAAAATATTCTTGAGAAGACTTGATATGGATAATAGTGAGAGGTCCTAAATTATAAGATATGGCTAAGAATTTGGTTAAAAATTAGCAATTCCTCTAAAGGCCAGCCACTTAGGCCCTTAAGTTTACATCAATAGTGAAGACTGAAGCTACAATCCCTGAAAGTAGAGTGAATTTTACTTCTTAGAAAGAATTTTGAACATACACTCTTCATCAATGTTCAAAATTAAAGAATGGAAGACAAATGTATACAACACATAAATAAATGGCTATTTATGTCACAGACAAAATAACATCATTTAAACACTGCTTAAAACACGGGCAAAATTAATAATTGGTTAGAATTATGACATCACAAAAAGTGGGAGAAATAAACTTATTTGATGAATTGCTCAACTGGTCTGAAGGAATCTGAGATTTGATCCAATATATATGAAAGTGCCTGCAAAATATCACAGAGAATAGTGTTGAATTGCAATAAGAATTTTTCTATGAGGGATGAGATAGAGAAGGAGAAACGCCATATTAAATACAGAGAAAATAGTATATATCAGTTAGATATTATTAAAGGGGATATTTTTTTTTCTCTCAGAATGGAGGATGATTCTCATAAAGAACATAAAAAGGAAATAAAGTCAGAAAAAGTACTTTCCAAGAAACAGTAACATATAATATTTTCTATAAAATTTAGTTCAGGAACATGAATACAACTGATAGTTGTGATTTGGTTTAAGGAAGATGACACTTTCAACTGTATATCTGTGCCTGCTCCAAAAGTAACAAGCACTAGTTCAGAACAATAAAAGTTTGTATGGTTAGGGAATCTGATTACTGACATATGGCAGAGACTCTGCATCTTAGGAAAAAGAATAAACAAATATAACACTTCAAATATATTCTAGATACTTAAGAAATAATATGAATTACAATTGTAAGAGACCTACCTAAATTCAATTATGAAAAAAAGATCTGCATTTATCTGTACCAATTAAAGAAATTTAATCTATAGTTAAAATATTTTCTGTAAATAAAACATGGATAACTTTTACAATTAATTCTATCAGTTATTTAAGAAGGAAATAATACCATTCTGCAAAAAATTCTTTGAGAAAAATAGATGGGGCGAAGCTATTGCCCAAATATTTTTATAAAAGCAACAGTAACATGATAGAGTATACATCATGAACAGAAGACCTCATCAGGAAAAACCAACAAACAAAAACTACAGCTAAATATTCCTACTGATAATAACGTAAATTAAAATACTGTATATAATATCCAAAATCTGAAATAAACTAAATATCTAACGTTGGTCAATGGATAATTACATGGTGGTTTCTTCATTCGAGGAAGTACTATTCAGCAAAAAAATACATACATACATACATACATACATACATACATACATACATACATACATAAATGCTGATGCATGCAACAACATGGATGGATCGCAAAAGCATTAGGATTAAGTAAAATAATTTAGATACAAAAGACTACAAGCCATTTGATTGGATTTTTACAACATTCTTAGAAAGTCAAAATTCTGAGACACAAAATTGATATGAGGGGCCGGAACTGGAAACACAAACAGGACAGCAAAGCAGGAGTGGACATCTTCATTTGATGTTGCATGTGTTCTTTTAAAAACATTTTAAATTGTACAAATATAGTAAGTTATAAAATTTGTATTTAAAATAAAGATAAATTTTAAAGAATATGCCTTTAAGGAGTTTGCCTCATAAAATCTTTGATTTTGTATGTAATCTGCCTTGGGAAAACCTGAATCTGGGCAGTCTCAGTTACACACAGCATCACAGATCATGCTGCTTAAGACAGATAAGTTAGCAGTTTCTCCATTTCTTTGGGTATAATGTATACTGGTCAGGCATTCTAAAAACTGGTAAGAACAGTTTTTCAGAACATACTGGTTATGTGTTTGTGTGTGTGTGGGGGGGTTATTTCATTCATAGAAAAAATAAATATGGTTCTTAGATGAAGAAATAATGCTGAACATTAAGTATAAGGAATAAAACAAGGGATTTTCTAAGAGATCATATCAAAAGTTAAGAATAGCTGATACACATTTAAATAGGGAGAACTTAGTGAGTTTGATCATTATACTACTATGTATATATTTGTATGTATCATGAATGTAATATAATCTAACCCTTTAGTAATTTTTCTGAAAGCAGGTAGGTTAATTTATGCTGACAGAATGCCAAAGCCAAGACTGTAGTAAACAGATACAATTTTCACTATGCTTTGGTATTTGTCCACATTTTATCTTTTAAAACGTTTTTTAATGTTTTAATTATACGAGATGTTCTTTAAAAACCATTGAAATTGGAATTTTTCTATGTGAAAGAACAGTTTGATTCTTCAAGAAGACAACAAGCAACAATAAACTCTGAGCTGAAACTTATTACGCATTTTGATTTTTCTTCCCAGCTAAAGTGATAAAATACTTCTGTCATCCCTCATTAAAAACTAGTGTCATTATCTACTGTCTTATCATAATATTGTGTATGCCAACCAGCATATTATCATCCAAATTCTTTAAAACTACAAAGTGGGTAACTGTAGTAAAGTGTAATTTCTTGATTAAAATTTTCAATTTCTGTATCCTACTGAGGATACAGGATTAATTCATTCTACTGATGATATTCATTGACTGATAAATACAGTCTTTGCTCCTGAAAAATCAAATCCTGCAGGATATCATATATATGTAAATATATATATATATGGTGATTTTGTAAAAAAGGAAATGTAGACCCAAGATCTTTCAGGAAAGACAGGCTGATGCTTTGGAAAAATCTTCGAAGAAGTTCTGCTTAGTTCTGGCCCGGAACACACACGTAGCCCCTGTTGCGAGCAAGACGCAGTGAACATGTTGTTTTTCTCCAAACTAAGACTTTGGTAAATAGGCTATGGAGAAGGAATGTGTCCAGGGTCACAGAGTTTCTCAGCAGCCTGTTTGTACTTGAGCCTCCACTTCCAAATGACCCTTGCAGTGAGCTGGGCCTTTAAGGGGCTGACAGGCAGACATGAGAAGCTCAGCACATCGGGTCGGGGAAGCGAGGTTTATGAGACACATCTGATCTTTCCATTGCTTTCCCGAAGTCATCCTCTGGACTGCACACGGCCTCCATGGAGTGTGACAGGGAAAGTCCACAGTAACAATTTCTTGTGGTCCATTCTCATCCCAGAGGCTCAGGGGCTTCTTCCTAAGCCCTAAGATCTGTCCTGCCTTCCTCATTTGTAATCGGACTTCTGCACTGGAGTAGAAACCTCCTTCTCCCTCAAAGATCTCCCAGGGCTGGTCGAGGTGCTTCTTTTAAGCGAATGTAAAGTAAAGAAAACTGAGGCTCAGAGAGGCGATCACAGCTATTAAGTGACAGAGACAGAAGAAAAATCATCAGTAGTCGGCAGTCTCCCAAAATGGACTACTTTGACCACTTGAAGGCCGCCAGTATCTCCTTTCAAGAAAAAGTTGGATGTGCGGATGGCAAGATGGGACGGTGGGCTTAAGCATCCCTGGGCACGCTGTATGTCGCTGGCCCTGAATTCAGAGTGAGGGTGCAAAAGAAATGAGACAAAGTTTGTACCCCTAAGGACCCCAATGCTTCTCAAACTTCTGTAACCAACCACCGCAGATGACTGAGCATTCCCTACATAAGCCCAAGGCCTTCAGGAAGCCAGTGCATTTGGCGCAAGTGAGCAATTTCTCGGAAGTGTCCACTTGGAGATTACAATTGACGCGAATTGAGTGCCTTTTTCCAGAGTTCCTATATGTGTGTGTGTGTGTGTGTGTGTGCGTGTGTGTGTGTAAATAAATATTTATAAATAAATTATGTATAAATAAATTTATAAATAAATTATGTTATATATATATAAATAAATACATATATATACGTGTGTGTGTGTGTGTGTGTGTGTGTGTGTGTGTGTGTGTGTGTATGATGGATTTTATTTAAAAAAGGCAGTGTTGCTCCCTGGTATTTCAGGAAAGACAGGTCATTTTCAGAAGATGCTTTGGAACACATCTTCCAAGAAGTTCTGCTTAGTTCTGGCCAACAAAGCACACGTAGCCCCTTTTGGGAGTAAGAGGCAATAAATGTGTTTTTTTCCCTCCAAACTAAGACTGTGCTAAAGAGGATATGGAGCAGGCACGTATCCAGGGTCACAGAGTTTGTCAGCAGCCTGCTTGTACTTGACCCCCACTTCCAAATGACCCTTGCTCTGAGCTGGACCTTTAAAGGGCTCACTGGCAGACATGAGAAGCCCAGCACATCGGCTCAGGGACCCGAGGTGTATGAGACACATCTGATCCTTCCATCGCTCCACCCAAGTCATCCTCTGGACTGCACACGGCCTCAAAGGTGTAGACTGAGGGGAGTCCAGAGACAAATTCCTCGTGGTCCCTTCTGATCCCAGAGGCCCAGGGGCTTCTTCCTGGCCCTGTTACAACCTGTCTTCTTGACCTGAAATCAGACTTATGCACTGGAGCAGAAACCTCCCTCTCCCTCACCATTGAGCCTGGCTTGGTCAGGGTGTTTGTTTTATACACATGTAAAATTCACAAAACTGAGGCTAGGAGAAGTGAACACACTTCTGTTAAGTCACAGAGTCTGATTTAAGACCTACAACTGTCTGTAGTCTTCCAAAAATAGCCTCTTTCCACCAGTTTAAGGCCGTCAGTTTGTCTTCTCGAGAAGTTTGGATACGCTGATGGCACGATTGAACAATGGGCCAAGCATTTTTGGGTACGCTGTATGTTGCTGGCCCTGAAATCACAGTGAGGATACAGGAGGAATGAGACATAGTTGGTACCCCAAGGACCCCAGTGCTCTTAAACTTCTGTACCCATCTACCGCAGATGACTGAGCATTCCCTACATAAGCCCAAGGCCTCGAGTAAGCCAGTGCATTTGCCGCAATTGAGAAATTTCTCAGAAGTTTTGGGAGAGCTCAGAAATTCCCACTGGACAGAGGGGAGTCCAGTACCACAATTTTAATTAGGATAAGATTAAATGTACTATCTATATCACAAGGACATAATGAAAAGCCCTCAGTCTAAGTAGTAAACATCGAGAAATCTAAGTCATATATGGATGTTGCCCTTTAATTGTACATTAAGGATATAAAGATATATTTTTAAAATCTCTGAAAATCCAGTAAACCATATGCTAAGTGAATGAAAAATAATGCTGATAACAATACTTCTATAATGGAGTTAGTGTGGTAAAAAAGAATAGACAAAAAATCAAGTATGGTAAAATTGGGTATGAAGAACTTAAGTACAGCATAAATTTAATAGTGCAAGCAGCACACCATCCTGTTTTACTTCTCTAACGATAATAATAAAGAGAAAGCCTTTTTTAGCATCTAATTATTATTTTTTTTTTTGCTGATGAGTGTAGAGATCCAATATTTAGATATCACAGCACAACACAATAATGTGGTCTAGCTTTAAAAAGAACGTAAAAAAAAAAAAGAAGTGCCTAAGGAGTCCTATGTTAACATTATCAGGCATTTGCTACTGCCCTGAGCAAAAAACTCTGTTTATACACAGTCCTGTTGACCCTACTTATGAATGAGAAAATAAAATGATTTTATCTGCCCTTTATTTATTTTACTCCCCTTTTTCTCCCCCGACTTCCTCCTCCTCTCCCTCTCCTCTCTCACCACCCCTCCTCTTACTACCCTCTTTAGCACAAGATAATATTCAACAGTGCCAAATATCATCCCCTCACAATGCAATGTCTAAAAGTTGAAAGAGGGCATATTTTTAATGCTCTTTTAAAATGTTAAATATTATTCATGGAATGTGCTGGAAGGCTACCTTATTCTAGATTCTAAAAGCAGTTGAACATCAAATGTTTTGTCTTCAGGATATGAGCTAAAATTAAGTATTCACACATTTCAAAAAAAGCTAAGATATCTACAAAACTAGAACAACGAAATATCAGTCATCATCGCAATATTTGTTTTTACATCATTGGTAGTATATTTCAGAAAATGAATTGAGCGTGTTGTATAACATTTTCAGTATAATGAAGGCAAGAAATGTTTATAATCTAGTTTTCTCCAAATAGGAAATTTAATAAATACAAAAGCCATTAAATGTTCCTTGAAAAATATTTCTTTGGTCAAATGTTGCTTCAAATTATGAAATAATAATTATCTGCACTATTTAAGAAAAAAATGTCTACAAATCAATTCAAACCTTAAATTGTCTTATGGTGATGATGATTCACTAAATATTGCATATTTACCCTTATTACATATTTGATAGGCTGGTATTGTGAGAGATTATAGAAGACAATCATAACTGGATTGAAGATATGAATGTATACTAATAAATGGCCTGTTCAGCTAGGTTCAAAAATTGATACATAAATTGTTAGTGGATTAGACTAAAAGTACTTTTTTATTTCATCAATATTTTTTTTAAAAAATCAATGTACTAAAGCACCCATTCATAATCTCTTTTGGAGACCTGCATATTTTAATGTTTTTACAACAAAAATAGAAAAATTAAAATCCATATTTTTCTCTTCTGAATCCAATTAAGTACTTTATATTTTCTCTTAAATATAAATAAAATAAAAGAAAGCCAAATGAAAACCCCAGAGATGAGAAACAGAATTTATGAAATTAAAAAGTGACTGGGTAGACTAATGTAAGACATCCCATAGTCAATGTGTTTAACATCAGAAATAAAGATGTGATAGCAGCAAGACAAAAATTACATATGACATAGAATGAAACATCGAATCACTTAGTGGGTGAATATGAAATGATGGAGGCTAGAAAAGAGTGGACATTCTTAAACTAAAGAAAGAAAAAAATGTCAACTCCAAATTCTAATTTCAGTGATACCATAACTCATGACTGAGGACAATATAAAGACATTTTTTGATAATAGAAAGTCAAGAGAATCTGTTGACAATAGAACAGACTAAAAGAAAACTAAAGGAAATTGTCCTAGGTGAAAGGGAAATAGTACCTGATGGTCTTCTGAATCCCCAGAAAATAAAGAGCATAAGAAATGGTAAATACATGAGTAAATACAAAAATCTTTCCTTTTTGACACTTTCTTATTTTTTTATAAAACATATAATTGACTAAAACTAGAACCATCACATTGTCTTGTGAGCTTTAACACGTAAACTTTTGTTTAACATATAATGATTATATTATAAAGACTGGTTGTGCTTTGTCAGTTTCTGAGATTATAATCTAAACCTGGAATCAGAGCATACGATAAATGTAAAACTCTCCAAATAATTTTATGCAGCTTGTAATAAAAATGTTCAAAAATAAAATATTTGATGTGTAGCACTTATAGACCACATAAAAGTGGGCTTGATTTTACTTATCTATTCTGAAAACCTCTGTCCTTTGATCAGAATATATAGTCCATTATTATATGCATATAATAATACATATATATGTGTAATCATTGATATGGTTAGATTTATGCTTACAACTTTAATTTTGTTTCTAAATTTTGTTTTTTCTCTGTTGTTTCTCTGCCCTCCCTTTCTAGTCTGTTCTCAATTACTCGAATATTACAAGTAATTTGAATGTGGTAATTCTGTGCTGGTTAATCTGAGTTTTATAATTTATATCCTCCAAAGTCTCACATCGAAAGATATCCTGTTCACAAAAATAATAAATCAAGTTATTTAATTTTATAGCACATGCATAATCACATATAAAGTATAAAAGAAATGTATATCACATAACAACATTCATTAAATATCTTAATTTTTTCCCATCAACATTCTGTACCCACTGCATTTTTTATATTTTTCATTTTATATACAAAAAAAAAAAGCCTTCAAAATATTTTTCTTTCCCCTAACTTTCTTTTTGTCTATTATATATTTATTCCCCTCACTGCTGATTCTACCTCAAAGCCTCCAGACAATTTCGCATTTAAAAAAGACCCTTCTAGAGTGGATTATAGGGAGGGAAGAAAATCAGAAGGAGTAAAACTGTTCTCCTACAACAAGGAAAGGGAAAACAGTTAAAAACAATCATGTATTAATTATTTTGCATTCAGTTCTAATGAAAATTTTTACAAAAATATTATAGAATGACTTCAGATGTAGCGTTTCAATTCTTAACACCCATTCTCTTTATTTGTATTTTCTATCACTTACCCATTTTGAAGCTCTTCATCTTATTTTAATTAGCGTAGTAGAATAACATGATGCTAATGTCACCGCTCTAGGCTGAAAGTGCCTGAATTCAAATACAGTCTTTATCGTTTACTATGTGTGTAACCTTGGAAAAGTTATTTAACCACTTTGTTTTTGTTTCCTAATCTGCAAAATGAGGATAAAAATAGTACCTTACTCTTACAGTTGTGTTCAGTAAACTAACAAATAAGCATTTTTTAGAAGGGTGACTAAGAGTTATTGTTCAGTAAATGATAGGTATTTCATTTCATTGGAACCCATCTTTTAAGATTTTGGGGGGTAAATAGTGCTATGAGGACTGCCTATTTCACAAACCTTTTTAAAATTAAATTTTTTTTAGTTACTCTTTCAATGTAATAAGCAAAAAAAAAAATGGGAAATCACAAAAATGGTTCTCAAAATTGTAAAATCCTTGCTCAAAATTCCATTTTTACTAGCTTTTGGTATTGCAGCATAGTCTCAGATTAATCTGAAATTTATCTCTATGGTTGTAATTCTGTCTACCTTAGGTTTTCTTTTTATTTTTAATGGTTATAATCCAGTCAAATTTCTAGGGTGTGTCTATTTTATTGGCCTTTTAATCATTACAGTTGTTTGGAAAATAGTGATTGATACATAGTAATCTGAATACAGTTTTTATTTTACATAAGAGAAAGATTCAATTCAAGTATATTTTTTATTACAATATTTTGATTATCAAATATCATGGTAGCATTGAGTTGGTGAAGAAAGCAGTTCTCTAAATCACAGAGTAATGAAGGAAGGAAGCCAGGTTTTGTATACAGAAGATAGATATATAGTAGTAGAGTTTACTACCTTCTTAACTAATATGATCTCTCTGCCATAGGGTAAAAACAACCTGGTTGTGCCAAAAGAAAATACCTAGAATGGTTTCATCTCAATCCCATTCCATCTGCTTTTTAGTGTTGATTACTCTCATATTTTAGTATTACTCGTTTCTGAGTTTTAGCTTCTAATGCTATTGATAGTGTTTGCTTTTTTCTGTATTTGCATAGAATTTTTGTTTCTTTTTTTGACAGGTCAGTAGTGGATGAGTTAGATTTCATTTTAAACTTGAGCAAGATGCTTTCTAGATTTTAGAGGTTGGATAATTACTTATTATTGTTTAAAAATCCATGTCATATCGAGGTGACTTTATTGATTCTCAAAATTAAAAGTTTAAATGCCTACCATATGCCAGGCATATTGTGATTTTTATGGACTGAGAACACATTTTTAGCCTCATGGTGTTTGATGCTTACTGAAGAACCAGATGGCATACAAAAAGAAAATTTTAACTCCGATAAGTACAATGAAAGAAAGTAGTTGATGACAGCACATTATAGAGTGGATACAGTTTGGTCTGGGATCTCAGGTTAATGACAATAAACTGACATCTATAGGATAGAGAGAAGCAAATTATCACAGGGAAGAGAGAAAATCACCACAAGTAATGGGTGAAATGGAGCATGGTGTATTAAAACCTGGTAGAGGGAGAGTCACATTAATTAATACTTGCAAAGATGAATATCTGTTAGAAATACTGGTTATATTAAATGCTTTATGTTTTTATCTTAAGGAAAATTAGATGCCATGACATGGCATAAGTAGAGATAACAAAATTTAGTTCTTGATATGATTACATTCTCTAAAACTATGCTTTTCAATATGGTAGCCTCTGCTGGCCAATAAAGTTGCACTAGTCATTTTTAACTCTTCAATAACCACAGATGGCTAATGGGTACCATATGGGACAGCAGAGATAAAGAACATTTTCATCACTGCAGAAAGTTCTACTAGATAGTTCTGGCCTAGAGAATGCACTGTGAATAATATGGGAACCACAGTGGGTACAGTGCATGCAGCAGCAGAACGTTTCTTGTCTAGGTAAGAAACAGTAAACAGAAGTTGGTAAGTGCATCAGTTTGATACTGTCATTGTAATAAAATACCATTAACTGGGTAGCTTAAATAACAACAAAAATTTAGTTTCTTATGGTTCTGGAGGCTAGAACTCTGAAAGCAAAATGTCAGCAGGACCATGCTCTCTCTGAAGTCTCTAGGGGAGAATCTGTTCCATGCCTTTCTCTTAGATTCCAGCATTTCCGGAAATCCTTGGCATTCCTTAGCTTATAGGATATCATTCCAATCTCTGACTCCATCATCACATTGCCTCCTCTCTGGTGTCTATGGGTCTATTGGTAAATTCACAGTTTACTAATGTAATATCTGATATGAAGATATATAGGACATTCTCTGGCATGTCAAAAAGTTAGAAAACATGCACTGATAGTGTGTAGGTACTACAGAGATCTTCCAAGTCCACCCTCTTTGCCTTTATAGAGTTATTTTTCTTCTACCCAGTTGGAAACACAAATGCTACTTGCTAAGGGCATTTCAAGTTTTGAACATAATAAAATTTGTCCACAAGATGCAATGTATTTTCAATTTTTTTTTCACATCAAACGGCTAAACTACAATAATATATATCTCATCTAGACAACCTTTCACATGGCATCCCTCATCAAATTCTGAAAATTTAATGTGGAGATTCAGTATGTATTGGTTTTAAGAACTGAAAAGCCACTCATAACATGTGAATTCTAATATGTAGTGCAATGAGGTGAATATAGTCCAGTAGATATTTGGGCTACTTGCCTTCCATTCAATAATCTGCCCAAGACATATCTATACATTTGGATAACCCAAAACAACAAGGGTAATAAACCTCTGCAATACTCTCAATATCCCTAAATAATCTGGAGAGATCTAGAGTATAGGATAATGTTCAAATTTTTATGGAGACTTGTATGAAAATCAGTTTCTACTATTCATTTGTTCAACTATTATTTACCAAATATTTATTAAGCCACTATCATGTGCTATGCACTGGTTTATTCAGTGCTTTTTTCACGGGCCTTCTGATCACAGGGACTTTTTTTTTTTTTTTTTTTAACTACAGATGATTTTCATGTCAGTCTTGTATTTTACTTTTTTTTTCTAGCTAACATGTATTATATACTAAAAATATATAAATTTTTGTTTTTTTGCCTAGGACATTCATATCATATTTAATTCTCACAACCCATTTGATAAAGAATAATTTTATTTAAAAACATGTAGACATATGTTCAGAAAAGTAATTGACTTTCTGAATGTTGATAAGAAGTAAAGCAGCGCTTAAATGCACCACAAATTCATTACATGGTCTCCATTAAGTACATTGCAATATCTGTTGTTTTGTGATCTGCTCTAATTCTAACTCTATCTTGGATATGTTCCAACTTTTGTGACTATAACTCTCCCATCTATGTTAGTGTCTAATTCCTCTTTTAACATTCAGAACCAATGTTTCTGTGCTTCCTTCTTTGTTTTCAGACTTTGGATAGGCTGCCCCCTTACTCACCACCATGCCTCTTCCTGCCTTTGATGCCATTTCCATTGCCACATTCTGCCTCTGTCCTATGTAGTTCTAATGAAACCAGTTGAAGGCATGATAAACATTCAGCTTTTACAGATCATTTGTGACATTTGCTATGATTTAAAAGAAAATGTTCCATCCTAAAGAATATTTAATTTTATCAAGGAAGACAACTGTTAAAACAAAAATAAAGAAATAAATACAGCAGGATTTTTAAAGACACATATGTGGAAGAAATTTTTAGAAGTTACATCATCAGACTTTCTCATTAGTATTACTTTTACTCTATACAATTTAAAACTTAACATATGCTGCTTAGAGTTATTTTTCTTTCATTGTTGTTACTCTTGTATCTCTAACCAAGTTACAAATAATATGAGACCTTTAACTTAACTATTTACCTAAAATGGTGCTAGATAACTATAAAACATCCAGTAAATATTTTTTGATTAATTATCACAACTAAATGATGACATATATAGTTTATTCTTTGGAACCGGTTTTTCACAACAGAAGAATGTTCTAATTAAATATTAAGTAAATATTCATAAACCAAATGAGTATTTAAATGAGATATGTATAATCAGATTCAAATTTCAAATATAAATGACAACATCATTTGGGGCATTTTTTTTTAACTTAAACTATCAAAAGTTATATAATAAATTATATAAAGTTAACCTGTTTAGAACATAACACTTTGGAAGTCATCAGTGATAAATAAAATGCCTGCTTTATACAAGTATTTAGAACATTAGAATAATACTTTTAAGTTGTGACAATGTAAAACTTATATCTTTCATGAAAGTATAAGCCATAGAGCAGCTGGTCTAGTCAGTCATCAAAATGCCATGAAATTTGTAAAGGAGAGGACTTGTCAACAGTATGTGTCATGGTCTGTCTGAACACAGCTGCAGTTGGGATTTTGAAGCTGACCCCCATCTGGATAGGACTATGATGCCTTCTGAAAGATTCTCAACAGGGCCCAAATGACCAACAGTGTAGGTCAAAACAGAAGGACAGATGGTAAAGTAAGTGAACAAGACAATGCTTATCAATTACAAAAAAAAAACTTACACCGTGACTTCCTAACAGTATCTAGTATCTGAATTTAATGCCCAATAATAAAGAACTTGCTTAGGGTTTTGAGGAAAAGGGAGCTACGCGTGAATTAAAAGGTTAGAAAGTTGTTCTTTTTGATAACATTTTAAGAAACTATGATAGTTTTCCTGACTTCAAAACCTGATTTTAGAAACATGCAGAGTTATTTAGAAAAATCCCCCTGGACGTCCATTGTCCAGTCTCTGCTTGCAACTAAAATTTGGCTTTAAAGTAACTGTAGACTAGACACACATCTTAATATTTTCAATCATAGTTTCCATCAAAAAATGTATAAAAGGAAATTCCTTAATTTCACATTTTGTATATATTTTAAATATCAGAGAATTTGCATTATTAAGCAGAGTATATATGAAATAAATAATATATATATATTGAAAAAACTTAGATGTCTTTAAACCACTAAAAAGCAATGTATAACTATATATATGTATATAACTTGACTTTTCTTTGCTACAAGTTACAAGATGAAAAAATTATATTTCAGGTTTATTTGTTGTTATATAGTATAAGCTTATTTTAATTAGAGGCAACTAGAACCTACCTAGATAATTGCTGAAATTTTACATATTATTAGCATAATGCAAATATTTGAATTTTTCAATTTAATACTGTTTTTAAATCTCATATGTAGGTTGTTCTACATAATTTACACTTTGAAATTATAAAATTATTAAAATAAATGTCCAAAATATTACATTTCTTTCATATTTTTACATATTGCAAATATGTTTATTTATGATATGGTTTTATAGCATTCACTGCATTTACATTCTTTAATACCTTACTCATATAACTTTTAGAGTCATCTGCACTGATACAATGCTTGTGGAAAATACTCAGTTTTTTGCTGATACCTAAAGTAACTACTGTGTACAAATGCAAATTAGCATTTTGCCCAACCAACCAGCACTTTATTCCATTACTTGAAGTGTTTGAACTGAAATTACCTGACATACGTTACACAGTCCTTCAGGATCTGGCCCTTTCTTTCCTTTCCAACCTCATCTAACTCTTGCAATTTATAATACAATTCCAGAACTACTTCTAGTTCCCCAAACAAGAGTATTAATCTTGCCTCACTGTTTTTGAACATGCTCCATATCTGAATGGATATTTTTCCCTTGTCTCCATCTTGCTGGTTAACTTCCAACTCCTCCTTCCAAGATGGAGCTGTGTTTTGTTTTGTTTTGTTGTTTTGTTTTGTTTGTGGGGGATTTCTATTACCTCTCAAATCTGAGTTATGAATACTCATGTATTCCCATAGAATTGAGAGCATCTTCTTATAACATTTCCATTTCCCTATAATCTGCAGCTCAGGGGAGAGCAATAGTCATATTCATTACATATACTCCTGATCTCTTGAGTTTAGTATAGAACTTGACAAATAGAAAGTGCTTTATAAACATTTCCTTAAAAAATATATGGTTTCTAATAACATTAAATGGAGATTTACCTAACATTGAATTTGGGGAAGTGTTTTGACAAACAGAATCAAAATCTAAGTAAAGTTGGAGAAGTGGTTATTTGATAATAAATGCATGTGAAAATTTTTTTATCATTATTTATGAGTTTACTGTTTATTTTTGTGTCTATGCGTATTTTGCTTACACAGATTTTTTTGCCACATTGTAAAGTGATAATGCTTTTTGAGTAACTATTTTGTATTTGTTATTTTATGAAAGTACATTTTGGAACATTACTGCAGATTTATATTTATATTATATACAGGGTATTATATGAGAAGTTCCTCTGATTAACTGTTAATAGCAGAAATGAAGGTAAGAGTGAATACATAGATTATCATTTTTCAAAGTGAGCAAAATCACCATTCTATTAAGATATATTCTATCACAAAATGTTTCATAATAATCTACATGTTTGTCTTAACACATGAACTCTCACACAATATAACTCAATATATTTACTGTTTAGATGTTCAAAAATTGTTGTCCAGAATCTCTTATCTTACAAACGCCCTATTCAGTTTCCCCTATCCCCTACTCCAAAATAAATTAGTCACGCAAATTATCAAGAGGATAAATGTTTTACATGAGACTAGAGGAACTTCTTTAATTTTCATTACTTCTGTATTTGCAAGTTCCTTGTTTAGGTGCAATAACCTCAAATACATTAGGATTTTGTTTTGTGTTGTTGTCTATTAATCGTGTTTGTGGAACACTATATATGTCTTAATGCATTGTTATCTATCATGGGCAACATTATCTTAAACATTCTATAAGATTTGTTAAAATACAAAATGAGTAAACACAGTAATACATTTTTCTAACAATTAGGGGGATTCCAAATGAATACTTAACTCTTTAAGAGTAGAAAAAAATGAATTACTAAATATATATTGGAATATTCAAATTCATGTAGGTAGCTTTCAAATTGATCTACTTCATAGAAGTACAGTGAGAAAATGCATTAATATATGTTTAAAACACTACATAAGTGATTATTTTGTCATTTTAGTATGTAAAACTTCCTAAGAACAAATTTATTGCATACAAGCATTATAAAATTGACACTTGGCAATGAGTTTAAGGAGAAACATTATTTTATCTATAAAAATTCAAAAGAAAGAAGCTTCAAAAAAAGATCATATTTTCCCATGAATTGCTGAACTTGGCTTTTAATGTGATGAACCGTGGAAGAAAATACTTTGATATAATATACAATTACTAACCTTTGGGGATCCAGTCAATTCTATCTTCCTTTTCAGAATTGTTCCGATAAATCAAACATGTTAAGGGATCTCAAGTTTATATAAATTTCATTCCAGTGACAATAAGAATAATTTAATGAACTCTGCTTAAATACAGAAAGTAGAAAGAAAATAACTATCCTTACTAAACAAAAGTGAGAGTCTGCTGGTAGTAAAAAGCAGATTTAAAAATCTTTTACCTTGATCCAAGGTTTTAGTGTTTAAAATTTCAACCCTAAAGTTACATTCCTCATCCATTGTCTAATTCCTTAATCCACAATTTTCATAGCATTTATTTTACTAAACATATTTGTTTTTATTTCCTCTGTCTCACTCAGTAGACTATAAACTACAGAAATGATATTTGTTTATTTTCACTTTTTATAACAAATTCTTAGAACCATGATAACCTAATGAATGAAGTCATAAAATTTTATACTCATTTATCAATCCTTGTATGGAAAACACATGCCTTTTCCTTAAATATAGCTTTAATGACTAATGTTCTGCAAAAGCTTTCTTGAATCAAACTCACCAACATTGTGCCATTTAAAATTTAGGGTTTTAACTTCATTGTGAAGAAGTGACAATGAAAAGATCTTCTACAGTAAGAGACCTAAGTGGAACATACATCTCAATAGGATGCCTGAAAAATCTGGAATTGTGTATCTTATGTTGTTATTATTCTAGATGTTTCCTTGAAAACTGTGCCTTAATTTTGGGATGTATTGCTCCCAAAACATGTTTACACATCAATCACAGGAGAATATAGCTTATTTAAAGTCAAAACAGCCCCCCCCCCAAATGAAAGTAGAACAATAAATCAATAAAATATCTCTTATTTTTCCAGATTTTGGAAACATTCTGCAATAGTAACAACCACATCCAATGTGTGGTATTTTTCATGTTTATTGTTTTTCCAGAGCATTCAGATTAGATTTCACATTCATAATGTATAACATAATTGTTTCAGCATATTAAAGACCATTCTTCTATAATCTTTTGCTTTTTCACAATGTTATAACAAATATGTTCATGTTCTTATTACATACTTGAGTGAGAATAACTATTGTATTTATAGTCAGAAAAGAAAATACTTAATTAGATTTAACTAAACATCCATTCTAAGGTTAAAAATATGTGGCCATAGTCTTGGATCCTCTCCAGTACAGAAAGATTTATTTTTTTTAAGGATTCATACCATTCATACCTTCAAAAGCTACATCTGAATTAAGCCAAGATAGAAGAGAATTATGTATCAAGAGTGTAACCTTTAGAATGACTTTTTAAAAACGATAATATTCCTTGATATTCTATAGTAATTATACTATAAGGTGAATTTTAAGAAGGTCAAACATATCATTTGGATTTTACTCTTTAGATGATTTCCAAGTCATATATATATATTATATATTATATATATATATATATATATTATATATATATATATGTATATTATATATATAATCATCTCTTCCTTATGTAGAATGATAAAAGTATTCTCCCTAGTTTCCATACTTTAGATGATTTCCAAGTCAGATATAATATATATATTTTATGTATATTTTATATATATATATATATATATATATAATTATATATTATATATATATATATATATATGTCTCCCTTATGTAGAATGATAAAAATATTCTCCCTAGTTTCCATACTATAATCTTTTTCTTTTCTCTTGAATAAATGATTTTATTTGGAATTGTGGTAGTTCGAATAACCCTTCCACCTCAAAGATGTCTAGATTCTAATTCTTAGAACCTGTACCTGATATGGCAGAGGGACTTTTAAAGATGCATTTAAAATTTTTCAGATGAGGAGATTATCCTGTATTATCCCAGTGGGATTTAAATGTAATCATAAAACTTCTTAGGAGGAGTAGGGAATCTGACCACAGGAAAGGAGAAAGACATATGGCCACAAAACAAAGAGACAGAAGGAGATTTAAAGATCCTACACTGTGGTCTTTGAAGATGAAGAAAGGGGCTATGAGCAATGATGGCAGCTCTAGAAGCTAGAAATGACAAAGAAACAGATTCTTCCTTAGAGCCTTCATATGGAGTACAGCCCTGCCAACATTTTAATTTCAGACTAGTGAACCCATTTCATACTTTTGACCTCCTATAAGACAATACATTTGTATTATTTTTAACCATTAAGTTTGTGGTCATTTCGTACAGCAGCAATAGGAAACTAATGAACATGGTAAATCGCTTAGCTATTCATGCTAGCTTTTATGTCTTTGTCTTGAAACACTAAGATCAAATTGTTAATTGTTTTAATCAGCACGTTTGGTTGGGCTAAATGGCATGCATTTTACTCATGGAAATTTTTCTCAGTTTTGTCTTATTTTTCCTTCTTCATAGATCACTTCTGATTTTCAATCCTATCCAATAGTATTTTATCATATTGTATGCATTATGTTAAAGTCAACTGAAGGCATGCAACAATTTCACTTGCTTTCTTAGATGTCCTTTCTTATCATTTTCATCTTAAGTATCTGGAACTTTGTAATAGATTTCCTAAACTATGAGAGCTTTAAGTGACCTTTGAAGGATCACCATGGGGATTTTTATCTCCCTGTGGCCTGAGGCACTGCCTGGTAGTACTTAAAGACTTAAGATACTCTAAATCATACATACTCCAGAGTGCCATTCATGACTCTGAAGAAGTAGTGCACTAAATATACTGTTATATATTCAGCACAACACAAGCTTCTCAGCAGGTTTCGTTATCTATACATTTTACTATTCCTACAGTATTGTAGAGAAAAAAGTATCTAAACAAATACCCATTGGTCATATACTTTGTATATATTATTGCATTGTTAAAGGAAAAGTAGTTTATATTTTTGAAGCATGCCATGAGTTAGTGCTAATGTAAAAGAGATTTAAAAATCATCAATTTTAGCATACCTAAACACAAAATGTTATAACTATGCATGATACTCATCTCTATTTATAGTTTTATTTGAAATAAATGAAACTTAAAAACCAAATAAAATGGTTTCCATGTATATCTGACCATTCTACCATATTTACTTTTATCAACCTTATTGTTTTAATTTTCATTATTAGGTCTCTGAAACACCTTGAGTCTACACTTTTATATAGGATGCAGATGATGATTTTTTTCTAAATAGATGGTATATAAACAAAATTTGAATGAAAACTGAGAAGCCAATATTAAATTTACCTTGAAACTATTGTTTATCATTATTTTAAAAACCATGTTTCCCATCTGGAATGATCTATCAACATATCTATTATTGTCTTCGCTGTGCATTCCAGTTAATGGAATCCTCATTCTTGGTCTTCATTACTAAAATTTCTAGAAAAATAGTCAATTTTTCAAACTGAGCCAAAACAAAGGCATGTTAATTTAATGCCACTGCACAAACATCACTTAGGGTAAATAACTACTTTCTTTGTTTAAAATAAAGTTTTATTTATCTTCATTATTTTAAGTAAAAAAAAAAAGAAAAATGATATGAATAATTCTAATAGAAAAAAATAGTATTAACTTATTTTGGATGTTTTAGTCCCTATTATCCATTTGATAAATTGTCTTTTAAGAACAGCAATTGGCAATGTTCTTTCTGTAGATCTGTAATTTACCTTTTTTTCCCCTCTCACACAGTGAGACATCACAATAGAGAAGTTAAGTAATTGAAAGGAAGAGTAATTCAGGTTAAAATTAAAGAGTAATTTCATGGTGGGCTGGAAAATTAAATAAAACTTTTGGAACAAAAGGAACCTTGGAAACTTCTGATATGTGGCAAAAATTGGAAGTTTGTGTTCCACAGACAAAATGCAAAGTATGTACTCTCCAAAGTATAAGGATTTCTGGCTACTTTATTTCTGTTGTATCCTAAGCACCAGGACTGTGATGGGTATATAATGAATGCTCAATAAATATATTGATGAGCTAAATAAATAAACAGTTTTATAAATGGACAGCTAGACCTTGGCTGAATGGAAGGACTATTCTTTTAAATTCCATAATTTTATTGATTTCTAAGTGATTTCTATATCTCTCTATAATTTTAATATACTTTTCTAAAGGGATGAGAGTTTGGAGGAGTTGGCAAAATGGTTGAGATCAAAATATGGTTAATGTTTACAGATCTTGGTGAAGGTAAATGGGATTGACTCTTTGATCAGAAATTAATAAGTTAATGTAAAAAGAAATATTGACAGTTGGAAAGAAAAAATAAGAATAGAAATTACACAAAGAAAATTAGTTCCTGTCTTTTAAAAAAACTTAGAATGCACATTAATTGTGGCAAACCTAGATTCTGTAAAAAATAACACAGTATTTTCTGATATCACTTACAGTCAATTCTTAAAAAAATGCGGGGCTGAGGAGTGCTAACCACTACACAGTTGAAAATTCATGTATAACTGTTGGTCCTCAGTATCCACAGGGCCCTGGTTCCAGGACCACTGTGGTTATCACAGTCCTGTGATGCTCAAGAGTCCTATATAAAATGACTTAGATCAATGCATATAGTCAGCCCTCCACATCTGTGGACCCCCAAACACAGAAGGGTATGTTTCCAGGACAGGTAAGAGAGATTTGGAGCCCCAGATGTTGACATCAAATACACTGTATTTCCCTCTTGGTCCACCCTGTTTTGGTTTCAGAGAAATGACAGTTGCTAGTGAGACTGATGCCATTTTGTGTAGTTTCTATATCTTGAACTCTCTCATCTCAGAGATTTTATACCTCGTCTTGTTTCTGTTCTAAGGGCTCAGCAAGTTCTCTTTTTCTCTGGACATGAAATCTAGATTTTAGATTTTGAAACCAAATTTCTACTCTTGACTCTGGAAATCCAATTTCCTTAGTAAAATCCAATTTCCTTAGTTCTCTGGAATCAATTCCATGCTAAGAGTTGTTCATCAATGCCGTGATGGGGGTGTGTTATCAGTAGGAAGTACAGCTGACATGATACCGTCTATCTGTTCTATTATAAATCTTCCCTTCAGGGTCATCTTGATCTGGCTTGCTTCTAAGTTCTCCTCAGGTTTTCATCTTTTCTGAACTTGGTGCCTAGCTCTTCAATTCTGAAACTAAATCTGGATTCTAGACTCTTCAGTGTTGATCTATAAAAACAAGCTTTTGTTTGATAGCATAACTTGGGTAAGGTTTTTTGTTGAATGCTTTGATGGGGATTTTTAACTGATCTGTGAATTTGGTATAGCTTCATCTACAATTCATTTCTGTGGTCTGTTTGGAAAGTTGTCTTGGACCATGTTGGAAGAGAGTAATAAAGTCTCAGCATTCAACCAGGAGAAACAAATATTTATTACCTGTCTATTAAGATCACTAGATGAGGATACAAGGGGATATAATAGAAACTAATATGTTCTATGTGATTTATAGTCTGGGGGAAGAAATATACACTATGCAAATAATCACACAAATAAATTTATGTTACAAATATTTGTGGCTAAGTGCTAAAAAATGAGGAAAAAAATTGTTCTTAGAGATAGTAGGAGAAGGTCCATATTTAGGTTAAAGAATCAAGGCAAGATAGGTCTGATCTTTAAATAGATATCATGGGTAAAAAAAAGGTTAACCAGGTCAAAATTAAGGGAAAAAATATTCTAGACGCAGAACAGAATGCCTTTTAAAAACATAAAAACAAACAAAAAAAGCATGACTTGTTATGAAAGTAAACTCATATATATGTATTACCAAAAATGCATGACCAATGTTAAGTTACCAACTCAAAAAGTACATGTTGCTGGACAACATCAGATGTAATAAAGTATATTAGTTTGCTAAGGCTGCCATAACAAAATACCATGATCCATGTGGCTTAAAAAACAGAAATTTATTTTCTCACATTTCTGAAGGTTGGAAGTTCACGATCAAAATGTCTTCAGGTTTGCTTCCTCCTGAGACTTCTCTGTTTGGCCTGCAGATGGCCACCTCCTCCCTGTTGTCCTTACATGGCTGTTTCTTTGTGCTCATGGATCCCTAATATCTCTTTTGCATTCACATTTTCTCTTCTTATAAGGATACCAGTCAGGTTGCATACGGCCCACTCTAATGGTGTTATTTTAACTTAATCATCTACTTAAAAGCACCATTTGCAAATAATGTCACATTATGAGATATTGGGGGTTATGGCTTCATCATATGAATTTGGGGGGACCCAATTCAACCAAAATATAGACAAATTTAATGTAGCATAAAACTGAATCAAATGTGCTAGAAGCATTTCATAGTCCTCCTTTCTCTCCCCTATCTTTCTCTCAAATACAGAAGATAAGAAAATAATAAAATATGAAATATCAAGTGCTGCAGCTATAAATAATAAAAAAGCAGACTATGCTAATTATCAACTGTATAGGATGTCTCCTGAAAATAGTGAAATCAGAAAAACTCGTTTTCACTAAAAATAGGGTGTTAGTGGGGAAATACTTGAAATAGATTTACATATACAAAACGGTGGCAAGTCTTTTAGTAAACCTGCTTAATCATACAAGGGATTCTTTCTTTTGAAGTCAAGGATTTATTCATAATTGTGAGAGTGAAATATATATCCGTACTAACACATAGATTAGCTCATGTAGTTCACAGGAGATAAAAACGGTCTTTAATATAAAGGTATGAAGTAAATGTATTTATTAAAAAACAACAAAAGAATAAATTAGCCTTTTGATGAATTAACAGATATATAAAGTAAATCATAATATTTAAATTAAATAATTTCAAAAGATGAAAAATTGATTTTGGTTATTCAACAAAACAACTACCAGCATTGACAAATTTTTCATGAACAGTTATTTTTTAAAATATGGTTTAATTTTATCTCAAAGACTCAGCTTATAATGATTAAATACTAAAAATATAGAGGAGACAGTGTTAAGAATTTCAGTGGGAAAATATCAAACTTAATATTAAGCGAAATTAATTAATTAGTTAACTGATAGTGAACATAAAATTTGATTTGTTAAATTCAATCTTTGGGCCTATTGTTGTAATGAATAATATGGTGTGTCAAAAGAGATATAAAAGTAACATTCACGTTCTTAAATTTCACAATTTACTAGAGAAATCTAATAAATGTAAAACAACTAATAACTGAAACATGACAATTTTACTGATATTAAATACAAAATGTCACCAGAAAAAATAACTTTCTTTTATTTTCCTTTAATCACTCTTTCCCTTTTTAGTTCCATTTTTCTCCTTGTTCATTTATCTCCTTTTAAAGTCATTCAACTAATATTATGTAAGAAGCATCACATTAGAGACTCAAAATAAAATCTGACCCATATAAAACATCTGTTCTCAAAAACTTACATTCTAATGGGGAGTCACAAGCAACTCTTATCGCTATGGTAACTGTGCTGTCTTCTAACTGATGTATAGGTTTTGTTTTTTTTTTTTTTTTAACATCCTCAGCTGACAGGAACTTCACATTTTGATGGGGCATTGACACAAACTACATTTTAGCATAACATTAAAAAATTTGAAAGCAGCTATAGTCCAATAGAATGATTGATTAATGAAATCTTTAATCAGGAAGAATTGGGATAAAAACATATTTTGAAAATCTGATCCAGAAATAGAACTTTAAGTGTAAGAGATACTCTAGGTGATAAAGGGAACGGATAACTCTATCTATGTCAATATTTGGAACTAGACAACTAGAAACAGTCCCACTCAATGAATAAGCAAAATATATATACAATTTTAAATGAATCTCTGAAATAGGTGATTGAAAAATATATTTGAGCACATAAAAAAGAAAGGATACACAACTGTGGGACTAGAAGAAAATAAAATAATAACAGTGAAAATGTCGACTGTTTAGGGTGGATATATTTGGGCAACTAAAAGTGCTTAAATTTATAGCCAAAAAAAAAAAAAAATGAGTCATCATTTTGGACCCAGACAAAGTGAGAAATGAGTAAGACACTAACATGTAAGTGTAATAGCAAAGCCATATTGAAATGCTACAACCTTTGTGAATGGATGAATTAAGAAAATATTTACTTTCTAGCACTGAAGGAAGAAGAGAGTAGTCTCTCTTGTTCTGAGAACAAGTGTAAATGTTTTAATTCTGTTCATAACAAGACAGCAAATATCCTCTGCATTTGCATTTTGCATATATACTCCCTGGACTTTTCAATGAAATTCAGACAGATATAACCTAAAACATTACCACTTTAGGTCATCCAATATGGGCACCCAGCAGAAGTAAACCTAAAACCACCGTGAAGATTCTCAGCATCTTTCCACAGTTAAAGACTTGAAGAAAATAAATTTTAAATATAAAGTGCAAACACTCAACAATATAATCCTTCCAAAGAGTCAGAAGACAAAATAGATTGAAAAATTAGAGCCCAAAACACCAAATAATCTGATAGAGACTAAAACAATTGTTTAAAATGATTACAGCTATAAAAGGATTTAAAAACACACATAATGTGAAATAGCTCAGCATTAAAAGAGTTATATGAAACAAAACAACAAAACATAGAAATAAAAAAATATAGTAATTAAGAGTAAACATAGATATTTTTTAAATGAGGGAAGATGGAGTGAACAGAGAGATTACTATGTTTTTACTAATAAGATCATCAAACCGCTACATGGATATAAATTAAACACAAGCAATGTGTAAGCTACCAATGTATGTGGCAAACCAGCACTATGGCTCAACAAAATTCTGCCTGAATTAATACTAATGTACATTATCATACATCATCCAACACAATATAGGTGATTAAGAGTGAATGAAGGTAAGCTGTATGTTTTCATTTGCATGAAAATTAGTATACTGAACAGAGAATTTAGGGAGAAATTAATTTTACATAAAGGTCCTTTCCTCAGTATCTTAGTCAACTTGGGCTGCTATATCAAAATAGTATAGACTGGGTGACATACAACAGACATTTATTTCTCATAGTTCTGAAGGCTGGGAAGTTTAAGATAAGGCACTGGCAGATTTGGTTCCCAGTGAGAACCCACTTCCTGGCTTGCAGATGGCTGTGTTCTGTTCTGGCTGTGTTTTCACATGGCAGAGAGAGCGCTTATTTCTCTTCCTCTTCTTAAAAAGATACTAATGCCACCTTGGGGGGTCTTACCCTCATGACTTTATCTTAACCTATTTACCTCCCAAACATCTTACCTCCAAATACCATTCCATTGGGATTAGAACTTTAACACATGAATTTGCAGGATTACATACATAAATATTAAATTTATAACATTCAGAAAGCACATGTAAGAAACAGAATGTAAGGACATGATTATAAAATAGTTAATATCACTTAAAAGAAAACATAATGAGAAATGAAAGAAAAAAATCAATTTCATTTCTTTACCTCAAGTTTTCTGCTGAGTTTGAACTATAAATGATTACATTTGTTCCTGTTTGTGTATTTTATTTACCCTAGTAGAAAATATTACAATATGTTCATGATTATTAAAATACCATGGCATATATTGTGTGTTTTGTTTTATGTTTTCCTTTTGCCTTTGCTTACTTTCTATATTACTTCAATAAACGTGTTATATATAACACAATATATATAATATATAATTTAGATACATATAATTTTTATAGCAAGTATTCTTTAATTTTCTATATTTAATTTATATTTTTACTACTTTTATTAACTATCTTGCTTTATTTCTACAGTTTGTACACATTAAGTCTGTATATATCTCAGTTAGGGTACAGTTTTTCCTAAATGCAACAATTTCCAAATTTGAGATTATAAAAATTCTTGACTCCTAAATTCCAGACTCCCCTATAGTAACAATACCAGAATTTTCACTGAATTAGATTAAACATTCAGAATCCCAGGATAATAGGGATAAACTTAATACATAAGATTTTGGTTCTAATTAACAAAACAACTCTTGTGTTATTTTCATTCTTAATTAAATTAAAAACTGCTTACTCCAGTACAGTTGAAGAAAACAAAAAGATATTGCATGACAAAAACAAAAGGCTTTTAAAAGTACCTGAGTAGTATTCATCTTGGAGACTTCTAAAAATGGTAATGTATAAAATTTTTTAAGCAACTGCATGATTTTTATTCCTATTCACTGTATTAAAAAAGACCAAGATATTCTTTGGAATGTCTAATTCTTAATAGATAAACCTGTTCATACAACTTAGATACAATTTGCCATTTATTCCTTCAGTGGTCATATATGTAAGGACACTCTCCTGTTTTTAAATATGAAAAAGTCATTTGTATAATTTATTAAATTTTCATGTTTTGATTATGTAAAAGGTATTTTAATTTCCCATCAATACTACTATAATTTAGAACTTCTCTAATTCACACTCCATTTTGTTGTTTAATAATTTACTGCTACATCTAGGTTCTTTAGTTTTACTCTTATCACACTGCACTAAAATCATTGTTGTTTTCCTCTTTTATTAAAACATAATATCCTTGAAGGCAGAATCAAGTTATTATGAATGAATTCTTCATATTTAAAAACAGAAGAGAGTCTTTACATACATGGATGCTAAAGTTATCGATGCAGCCTAAATAGAAAATCAGCACCCAGAACTGAAAGTTGGGAGCACAACAAAACCAACCAAAGCAAAACAAGAAAACAAATGAACAACAACAACAACAAAACAAAAACAAAAACAAAAACAAAAAAAAAAAAGGAAAAAGAAAAAGGAAGAAAAGAGAACACTTTGCCCAACTATCATTAGCCTCTAGGTCTAATGATGCAAATAGAACTCCCATATGCAATTTTCATTTTTAGAGGACACTTGGTTGAGCGACCCATTCAAATGGAGATGCACAGAAAATCAGCTAAAATGGTAAACTAAATACAGCTATACTCCCTCCAAGCCTCAACTAATTACCAGAATAGCAGAATAATGATACAGATCTGTGAAGCACTTAAGAGAGAAACTGGAAATAATATAGACAATCATTAATGAATTTAGCACAGAAATATCAAGAGGCAAGCTGATTCATTTAATATTATTAGCAAAAATTGGGATGTGGCCTCTAAATGCAAAAGGAAAGATTTTAAAAAATTGTGTTTAAAAAGAGGCTATTTCTCCATTTTCCATTCCCATTCCTCATAACTGGGTAGTTATCATAACTTACTTATGCTCAAGATTGGAAGTTAATTTCTTAGAAACAGTGAATTAGATAGACCATGTGGAATTAAGGCAAAGTTAAGGGTATTTTTTGGAGAGATAAATTAAGCGAAATTATAGATAGCGCATGTTACATTCCTTCAGCCCTATTCCTCAACCCCAATCCTAGAATCCTGGAAAGTATAGTCATAATCTTAAAATCTTTCACCAGGGGACTGAAAGAGCCAACCTATAAATTCCAAACTCTAAATAATAGGAAACAGAGAAACAAAAGAAAGTAATTATTAAATAAATAATCGAAAAAATCCTCCAAACTAAAGAATATGAGTATCAGGATGTTATTAGGACCATACGTAATGGATGAAAATTGCTTCCAGTAAGGCATGTCATGAAATTTCTTAACACTGGGGATTTAAATACATTTCTAAAAAGTTTATATGTAATATAAACTTTTTTATAATACCAGTAATGATTATAATAGCAGTGATTATAAATGAAAAGTATTTACACTGTATTTTCAAATGTACAGCTGTGCAGTTACTTGTTTAGACCAAATGCTTGATATTATTTAGAGTTGCTTAATATATCCAGAATTCAATTGTGTTAAAATATAATTTCAGTAATGCTTACTTCATGTCGAAAGATTCTTAAATTAAACTCGCACAGGGCCATGTATAGCAATGTAAGATTATTTTTGTAAATTTATCTTTAAATTGCAGATATGGCTCTGGTAGCTCGGTGTAGGGATGAAATTGTTTCCTGTTAAAGCTACCTGAGGATGAAATTAAACATATTTTAACTGGGCTATGCCCATGGGAGGTCTCTGAAGAGTCTATTTGTGTAGAAAATGTATGAATTGCTTTTCTTACCTCCTGAGGTGCTCCATGATGATGACCTCTATGTAAGAAATAATAAGTGCTTTATAACTTCCCCAGAATATAGGAAGTACAAAAAAAGTAAAATAAATAAAAATTCAACCACCAAGATGAGTTCAAATGAGAAGACTTAAGTAAAGAATTTAGTTATTTAAGACCTTGACTATTAATAAGAAGGCATGCTTTTTATAGAAGGGTTTGTCCTTTTTTTTTTTTTTTTTTTTTACATTCTTTTTCCAGGATTTTTAAATCTTGGAAGGCATTTGCCTAATTATACAGCTTTCACCAACAATGCATCAAATTACTAAATAAGAACAACCTACCACAAATTAAAAGTTAGTCATCAGAGTCAATAGTATGTTTATTTATAGTAAGATAGACATTCAAAGAAAAGTAGCATAAAATATAATATGCTTAGGCTTATATATTCACTACATAAAATTTTAAATTTTGTTTGAGTGCTAAAATGATACAATTTTCCTTTATATAATTCAAAGTGCTGGATATATTATACTGCCTAGAGAAATCAATAAAAGTGCTAATTAAATGAGTACCTCTAGCACTTGATTCCTCTATTTAATCTAAATATCACATTATTTATATGTTTATTTATATGAATATTGGGAACATGAATCATCATAATGAATTAAAAATTAATAGGACAGACTAATGAATATCTAATAGCTATAATTATATGTTCTTAATTACAGATTTTAATTGGATATTAAATTATATTAAATTTGGGTTTAACAAATTCACAGGTCCAAAATATGTTAAAATTACAAAATTAATCTTTGAATATTACTCAGATTAAATCAAATGGAATCAATAAACACAGTACAATTTCCATGTAGGCCATGGTAAAAGCATTGGAAGGAACCAAAGAATGAAAAAAAAAAATAGGCTAACCCATTGTGTACTCTACATAAAAGCTTAAATCTGATGACTGAATGAGGGCTTAAAAAATCAAAATTTCAAATACTTGCAGAAGACCACAAGAGATGAAGTGTTGAAAGGAAAGTACCATTTTAACTTCACTTGAATGATAGCATCAGTATCTATTATAAGAATTCAGTGCTCGAGCCATTACTTTAGGCAAGGCTATTAGCATAATGAATATAGGTAAGTTGCATGTTATATAGATGGCACCTGGAGATTACACAAAACAAGGTGATTGAGAAACCAAGTGGAATGTCCCCCCCCCAAAAAAAAGAGGTAGAATATATAGTTTGGCAGTTATCATCAAGAATGTCCAATGGTAACCAACTGAAGGACTCCTTGACAGCCAGCACAAAATTTGGATTTCACAGCATCCAGCTATAAGAAAATAACATACTAATTATATTTAAATTAAAATTTAATTATAATTAAAATATTAATTATATTTTAATTACCACAAACACATATATTGTTCATGATAACAGAGATAATCTTTTTTCACTGCTGTATCCTAGTACCAAGAACACTACGAAGAATGAAATAAGTACTCAATATACTATTCGTTGAAAGAATGAATGGTATAGAGTACAAACATTAGCCACACCAACAGAAAATAGTTGAAATGAACAAAGGTGTATTACAATTCAAGAATAGAACCCAATGTCAGGAAATATCTGGGAAATGTGGTAGAAAATGTGAAACTAAGACTGACTATGAGTGGTTTAAGCGAGACTGCCGCCTGACTCTTAGAACTGAGACTTCAAATCCATAGTGAAGCAAAAAGCAAGGTTTATTTGATGGTTAATTAACTACTAGGGACACTTATAACAGCATAATTAAAATTTAAAAGCTTAAATTCAATCCACAGAGAAAGGGGAAAAGTTCTCTATACCAAGGCTTAACTTTTTTCTAAAGTTAGAACCAACAATAGAGTAAATATTGTTGGTTCTTTGGATCATGCGTTCTCTGTTATATCTATTTGATTCTGCTATTATAACACTAGAGCAGCCATAGACAATATATCAAAAATAGGTGTGGCTTAAGAGGGTAGATCTTATGTTAAGTCTCCTTAGATCTTATGTTGAGTCTTATTATCAGTCATATACAAAATAATAACGGGGGCAGGAGGAAATTATGGGAGGTGATTAACATGTCTATGCTCTTGATGGTGGTAATAGTTTCACAGGTGTATACTTTTCCTTAAACTCATTGAGTTGTATACTTTTAATATATACAGCTTTTATATGACAGTAATCTTTTGATAAAGTGATTGAAAAAGTAAAAAATAAGATTAGGTGTGACTGTGTTCCAATAAAACTATATTTACAAAAACAAGTATTGGACTGATTTTTATCCATGGGCTACAGGATAGTTAATCCCAGATCTATATGAATGTGTCCAGGTAGTATATAAAATATACTCAGTATATAAAATAGTTAAATAGTTCTTTAAATAGTTTATTTAAATAGTTCTCGGTATTTTGTGAAGGAAAACACAATTATTAATGAAGTGGTACAGGCAGGTTTCAAGTAGATGATGAGATGGAGAAAGGCTTTAAAGATTGGGGAGATTTGGCTAGGAAAGAAAGAGGAGCAAAGACTTAGGTCATGAGAAGAATTAACAAAAGGGTGGTGCTACAGATCAAACTACACAAATAGGTCCAGTGCAATGAAAACTTTTGATAAAAAGTAAGGGAAATACGAGTCAGTTTTGAATATTCCATGTGTCATAAGTAATCATCTTTGTTTCAGCAGGTTGAGTTCAGCCTGTGTCTGTCTCAGCATAATGAATTTCTGAAACTTTAACAGTAACATTGCTTTTTAAATAGTTCTTTCTCTCTCATCTCAATGACATTTCCTACTGAGAGTGGACAATTACAGTCTAAACATGAAGATTGACTGCTTCAGCTATTGGGGGATGATTTAGTGGTTACTCAGAAACTATCACAGCATCATCAATGATTCATTTTATTCTCTGGACTTGATCTGGAATTCTCTCTTTATAGCAAAAGGAAAGAGGATAAAAGCCCACACAGCGGAGTGAGCAGAACAGTGTTCAGCCCAGGGAACAGAGAAGAGCAGGCCAGAATACAGAGCCCTCACATCAGATCAGCACAGAGAAGAGCTATAGCAGCTCAGTTACAGCCAGGGAAAGGTCACTCCTGGAGTAATAGTTAACTAGCAACAATGTGATTTTTGGAAGAAGCCCCCCTTTTTAATACAGGCAAGAAAATTCTTACCATTTAGTAAAGTCTGGGCAACTGCAGAGAATTAATTAAAAAAAAAAAAAAGTTTGGGTAAAGTGTAAATTATCTGAAACAAAACATTGGCATGACAAAGACTTTTGACCTGTATTAAGAATCTCCCTGAGTATATAGGGAAGATAAACAGACAAATAGATGAAGAAGGACAATCTGGAGCAGACCAAAAAGAGACAGTTTTCTTAATCACATGGGGCTTCTGAGTTTCAGGAAGGCCAGGTCCAAGACAGCTTTAAAGTTCCCCTCAGCTTGACTAAATCCAGACAGGCTTCTTCCTGACTCTAGGCCATCCTCTCTTTACTTAGTGCCTTTTGTTAAGTAAACTTGTCATTGTAAATTCTTTATCTTTTTCTTTGAGATGTAAATCCTTTTAATAGTCTCAAGGCAGTTTTAGAACCCAAGAATGTCTTTCTCAAAGACCTGGGAGCCCTTTCTTAGAAATGTAAACATAAAAGAAGATAAGAGACTTAACTCCCAACCTTACTCCCAAATTGTAAAACTACTCCTGTCAGGACCTATTGAAGAAAAGCCAATTAGCAAACACTGATGGTCAGTGATCCCTGTATTCCAGGTCTTTAAAACTCTCTCACCACCTTTGTTTCAGCAAGTTGAGTTCAGCCTCTGTCCTTCTCTATCCCCTATTGCAGGAACCTCACAAAAGTCTTCCTTAAGTGTTTAACTTGATGTGGTGCTATGTACTTTGATAGTCCCTTGTAAGAAGGAAGGAGGAAAATGCCATTAGTCCTCTCTATATTATGCAATGACGATAATTAAAACAGAAAAGTTAATTTCTTGGGTAATAAGTGATGCCTAATTACTGCAATGTTTCCCTATTCATCTCAGTCTTCTGCATGGAAATCCAATGCCTTAGGGAGAGTTAATTCTGAATGCCCCAGTACAGAATTCACTTGAAAAACAAACATTTCTTTGCTGTTTCCTCAAACCCTGAACTACCCAAGAAGGGTACACTAGGAGCAAAGTGGGATTGAAGTGAGGCAAGGAGATGTACCCATATGAGAGGAGAGGCAGAAGCAGAGGGAAAAAAGGGACAGTTAAAGTTTCCCCACCAGGTAGGAAATGCAGTTCTGATGAGTAGACCTTGGGTATTTTAATGCCCTTCAGAAAAGTGACAGCACCTGGAATGTAGTGGGCAAATGGAAGACCCAATTTAAACACACACACACACACACACACACACACACACACACACACACACACACGCACCTTTTAATTCCAGGATGCCCAATAATGTCAAATAATCCCATGAGACCTGCCTCGTACAGGAGCAAGAGAGTACAGACACCCTCCACGCAGTGTATGACCTTAAGTAATATACATTCTCTGGACCAAAATGTGCACCAAAGACCAGAGAGACCAATTTCTATTTTTACACTAATATTCTTCTTCCTAAGATAGTTGTACAGTTCTAGAGGAAAGGAAATAGCCCCCATGACTAAGGTTGTATTTCTCACATTCCTGACAGAATAATGGTTTAAATTTAGATTAATTTAACTTAAAAATATGAAATAAAATAACATATCTACTCCACTCAGTTTCTGGATTCAGGTTTATACTCCATTAGATGATAATAGTTTTAACATATTGAGATTTTACTTTAAGATAATATTTCATGCATTAATATATTTAATCTCTACTGGAAAATCATGAAGAGGTAACGCCATGAAATGAAAATGAGGAATAGAAAGTTAACTAACTTGTGCATTGCAACACAAATTACTATATAAGACAGTTTTTAATCTATGCATGGCTGTCATTTTATCCTACAGGCTTAGTCTTTCATAATTTAATATTAATGATTTTTTATTAAAAACATCAAGATAAGACCACAACTAAGAATATATTGATATGCCTCTATTTTTATCCACAAGAGAATTTGAAGGAGTCTATCCAGTATGCTTACGAAATTAATTGTAGATATTTTAATGTGTATGATTCCTTGGATGTCCTCATCCCCCCCCCCCGCCCTCTCTCTCTCCCTCACACATTCACACACACACACACACACACACACCTTACAGAATTTTTTGCTTTTTGTGCTTTTAGATAAGAAACATCCATTATACCAGGAGAAGAGGTTTACAACAAAAAAGAGGGAGCAAAAGAGGTGTTAATGTTCAAAAATATATATCTTAAACACTCTACTCCAGACATAACATTAATTAAGAAAGAAAAACAGCAAGAAAAAGGGAGAAAAGTCAGAAGGGAGGGAGTGAAGGAGGGAGGGAGGGGAGAGAGAAAGAGAAAGATTAAAAAACACAGAGATGATTGATGATAGATGATAGAGATAGATAGATAGATAGATAGATAGATAGATAGAGAAAGAGAAAGAAAAGTAAACTATAAAATAAACCTTGTCCTTTCCTCATCCTTTCCACTTCTCTTTTGCTGAATAAAAAAGGAATCAGTGAAGGAAGGCAAGGGAATCAGGCACCTAGACCATACTGTTGGGGTGCCCTGTGGGCCCATCACACAGGAGGACAGGAGAGAGAGTGTGAGGATGTGCTCTGTAGATGAATATATCAGCTTCTGAAAGCTTCTCAAATTCTGGGAGTTGCTAATTGGTCATAACCATCAGCCAGAGATTTGGCCTGGTGGGGAATAGTGAGATGAATATACACTAGAGCTAGCTAAACTAGGGGATGCCTTAATACCTCTCTTTGAATAAATGGTATAGACTAGGTAGATAATGAAGACATTAAAATTTTTAAAGATTTTGCTTAGCCCCATTCAGTCATCAATCAAATGGAGAAAAGGCTAAAACTCAGAGTGCAGAAGTAGAAGAATTAAGAAAGATCATCAAGAGCAAAGACGTATCAGTAGAGACCAAGGCTAAGATCATCCACACGCTCGTATTCCCAATTACTATGTACAGATATGAAAGTTGGACAGTGAAGAAGGCTAACAGAAAAATAAATTGATTCATATTGAAATATAAAATATGTTGAAGGAGAGCTCTCTGGATACCATGGACTGCTAGAAAGATAAGTAAGTGGGTCCTAGTGAAAATTAAGCCTGAAACATTGCTGAAGGCAAAAATGACAAAACTGAAGCTGTCTTACTTCAGGCACATCACAAGAAGATAGGGTTCTTTGGACTAATGCTGGGAAAAATAGAAGGTAGTAGGGAAAGAGAAAGACCAAATCTAAGATGGATTGACTCCATAAAAGAAGTCATATGTGTAAATCTACAGGAGTTGAGCAGGGTTGTTGACATCAGAACATTGTGGACATCACTATTTCACAGAATCACCAGGAGAGACATCACTCTTTCACAGAGTCACCAGGAGTTGGAGCCAGCTCAAGGCACATAACACATATAATAGAAATCCTCCTCAATCACATGATATTCAGGCTCAAGAAGACGCCACCCAAACAAACAAAAAAAGTGATTGTATTTATTCTCTATATTCTACAGAAGTCCAAATATGACTGAGCTAAACCTAAATTAGCAAGATTGTATTTTCTACCCAGACTGTCCAACAAAATCCAGGGATTAAAATAAGATTATCTAGAGCTATGTTTCTCAGAAAATAAACTGATAGCACTTATCTTATGAGAATTGTCCTGATAAAAAGGTTTGGAGCCAAAAGAGTTGGGAAATGCTAATGATTTATATCACCTTTCTGAATGTATTAACAACAAATTAAAATTCAATGGGGGAAAAAAAAAAAAAGACTCTTCCCTAGCATTTCAATGAAGTTCATTAAAATATTTATGTTAGAAACATTTGCTATATATAATTCACCTGATATACTCACTCTTATTTAAATATAGCCTTTCATAGATCATTTTATTTGCAAATCTATTCAGGAACTGAAATATGAAAACAAAGGAAAAATAGGACCTAGAATAATAATATTAAAATAAGTTCATTATATCATTGACTAAGTTATTTTTTTTAAATAAAATAGCTAACTATAGGTCATTGTGTGGAATTTTGAATTAAGTACAATCTACTGATTGCATGATTCGGAGAAGTAAATCAAGTGACTTAAAAGTCAATTTTATCACAGTTAAGTTTATGAGGCCAGTACTACATTGATACCAAAATCAAATCAAGACAGTAGGAAAAAATAAAACTACAGACTAATATATCTCATGAGTTTAGATGGAAAAGTCCTCAACAAATTTTTAGCAATTGAGTCCAGCAATGTACAAAAAGAATAGTACAGCACGACCAAGTGCAATTTATTTTGAATATGCAAAATTCATTTAATAACTTGAAAAGTATTAAATGTAATCCACAAAAACAAAATTCATTCATTATCAATACCTTCCAAAAACTGGAGTAGAGGAAGTACTTATTCCAGCTCATAGAGAGTATCTACGAAAAACCTATCGTTAGCACCACATATACTGTGTGACCTAGTCATTCTACTCTTAAGCCTATACTCAGAGATATAAAAACTTATTTTCAGACAAAAACTTGTACATGAATATTAATTTCAGCTTTATTCATAATAGCTAAAACTTGAATGTGTGAACGATTAAACATACTGTGGGGTATTCATATAATGAAATATAATTCAACAAAAAGGAACAAACTATTGATATAAGCAAAACTTACGTGAACTTCAAGGACATTCATTGAATGAATAAAAGCCAAGTATATGTCAAAAGGACATATACTGTATGAGTCCATATAACATTAACTAAATAACATAATTATAGTAATGAAAAGCGTATTAGTGTTTGCCAAAGGTTAGAGATGTATAGGGGCAGAATGGGTCTGACTATAAAGGGGTAGTAGGACTAAGTCTTACAGTAATGGCAAAGTTCTATATATTGATTGTGGCACTAATTACAGTGACAAAGTTGCTTAGAAATACATGTTCACACAACACACAAAGCGCATATATGATTGATGAAGTCCAAACCATTTTTAGACCAAGGTCAGTTTCCTGTTTTTGATATTGTACTATCACAAGGTGAGATGCTACCACTGGAAGAGGCTGTGTGAAGGGTACATAGGGTCTTATTTAAATTTCTTTTCACCTTCCTATGAATATTCTTTCAAATAAAATGTTTTTTAAATCATTTTTAGGTAATATAAATATAATATAACTTCAAAATATTTACTTTCAAATATCTGTTTGGTCATTGTGAAATATATATTAAAAATATGCTTCAAATTATGAATAAATAAATAAAATATACCATCTATAGACATGTCAATATTTATAAATATTTCTGAATTGATACAGCCTCCCACATATAAGCATTATTATGAGACTTATTTTATCAGATAATGGGCTTCACTACAGATCTTGAGTTTGATTCTTTCATTAAAAAAATTGTTTTGGTGGTGAACGTACAGTACAAAATACATATGGCTTTCTGTTGAATTGTACACCTGAAACTTACTGGATTTCATTAGCCTGTGTCACCATAATAATTTTTTTTAATATTTAAAAATTGTTTTGCCTCAGTCCTAATGAGAATTATTCAGGAAGTAGTAAAGAATTGTAATTTCAGATGGAGCATGTCTTTTAGTGTATGCTTGTGGAGGGGAGTTGGAAATGTATAAGTACAGAACTGGTATTGTTATAATTAAAAGCATAATACCAATAGTGGCCATGTATAAATATTTTTCAGAAATCCCTTAAATGAAATCTAATGTATAGAAAATGTCTAATCATATTTTTCATTGGCTTTCATACGTATCAAAAGAATTCCTGGAGTTGACTCAGTGACTAAAATATTTTATTGTTTTAGAGGAATAAACATTATATGAGTAATTGTAACATATTTCTTTTTCTGTTACCAATAAACATTTTTTCACTTTGTTTTGATAGAACCAAGAAAAAATAATTTATCATGAAATATTTCAATTAAATAAATTTTATCTCCAAAGAATGTGCAGAGTAAACTGATTATTTTATATTAAATACCAAGATGAGTACAAATGTATATGTGTATACTCATTTATTAATTCTCTATTGTCCTATAAGTAAAACTGTTTATCTAAGTTACATTAACTTCTTAAGCATTGTTGAAAATTTTAATAACATATTTGTCGTACAAAAATGAATATACTTATGGAGAAATTATCAGAAGAATGTACAAAAATGTATGAGATGGAAAGAGACACTATTGTTTCCATAGTAACAGCATGTTTAACCAGTTGCTGTAGCACCATGGTAACTAAAGAATAAAGAATATGAAGTACACGTAGAAAATATAAATTTATAAAATTAAAAATTCATATTGACAAAGCTGGCATCAGACTATGAAAAGCCATCCTTTTCTAATTCTGTTTGGAATCAGGACCTGACTTGGTTTTATAAAGTTGGTTTATGAAGAACTAAAGAAGTCTATTGTTTCAATTTTTACAAAGACTGTCCTTGTTCATTGTTGAAATATGCTTGACTGGTCTCTCTTAAAGTTGTTGTAAGGATTAAAGAAAATAATATATGAGAAAATGCTCTATAAACTGTAAAAAGCCACACAAATTCATTATTATAATTCCTCCAAATCTGAATAATAAAATTCTGACACTTCTCTTGTTACTAACATCAATAGTTCTCATGTAGCTCTGCATAAAAAATGTTATTTTGTCCATTTTATTTTACACAGAAAGCAGATTTATTTAAAGTTTTTTTTCAAAATATCTCACTCAAGTCTCTCTTTTCACATTAAAAATTAATACATTGTTTACATGAGGAATGTAATAAATAAAAAGAACAAGACTATAATCTGTGATCAATTTTCTTAGGGGAATAAAAAGTAACTGCATCTTACAGATAATTTCTTAACTTTTTCCTTGCAGATCTGATCTAATGGAATATTCTTGAGCCCGTTTCTTAACATGATGATTAAATTTAAATAAGAAAACAATGTTTTGGCCATTGTTTTATGTCTCTAGATTTAGAAAGTTCTTTTAAATAGAGTCAAATCCTCAGTGTTTCATTACAGATTTTCTACCACTATATGAAGAGCATAGAAAATGTTATGTATTCGTGATGTGGTTAAATTTTACTTTTACCTATAGTCATTTTGCTCTGCATGTCGATATCAAAAAGACTGAGTTAACTTTCTCAAGAGAAAGATCATATAAAAACTATTAGTCTATAGGACAGGGAGGTAGAAAGTAGTGATTAAGCACTCAGTGTCTGAAGCCTGGCTCCCAGTCCTAGCTCTGCTATTTGCCATTTCTGAGATGGCATAAATTACTTATGCTCTCTCATTTTACTATCTGATTTAGTAATCTCTTCTGTTTACTTATCATGATAAATTCTGAGTTTTGACATTATTAATAACAATTTAAAATTCTTATAAAATCCCATGTTATTGGACAGATCAAAACTTTACACATTCCTATATTTAATACACACAAAACATTGGGGGTGCTATTTCAATTTGAGTCTTATTTTGTTTTGAAGTTTTGGTTCCTTTTTTCCTTTTCTTTTCTTTATATATATATATATATATATATATATATATATATATATACATATATATATATATATATATTATATGTATATATATATATATATATATATATTCATCTTTGTCCACTAACAGACAGAGGTCTGGGGTATGGAACGAGGAAGTCATTTGTTAGAGAATAGTCATTTGTTAGAGAACTTTTTTGCCAAGCATTTGGGAAAAGGCATACATTGATGTGTTCACTAAATATTTTTATCTCAATGTGCTTTTTTGTCAAGGCACTAGAGAAGAGATCAGGAAAAAACAAAAACAAAAAAACTGGTCACTATGCTATCAAGAAACAAAGGAAAAAAAACAGCTCAGAAATTTTAGAACTTTAGTGTTGGAGGGAACAACTTTTCATCTTTCACATCCCTAACTACTTAAAAATAACACTGAAAAATCTTTGATGGAAAAAGCAAATTAAAACCCATCCTTGTGTTAAAACTCAAATTAAGAGGATGATCAATATAGTTGAGATACCTCAGAATGAAAGTCCATCTAAGTGTGTGGAATCAAGTAAATCATTTTAATTAGATAAAAAAGCATTGTTACAAAATTCTGAACAAAATAAATTCTGGGTCTAGAAACTGGTATTCTGTCAAAATATCCACCAAGTGTAAAAATAAAATGAAGATATTTTCAGATATGAAGATTCATAAGGTTTACTACAATCATCTAAGTTGCCAACTTAAAAAACAGAAACAAAAACAATTAAAAAAAGGAAACAGAAGTCAAGCAGAAGAAAAGAATTAATCAGAAGAGATATCAATAAAATTGAAATAGGAATCAATAGAGAAAATCAAGAAAACCAAATGGTAGTTCTTTGAAAAGATCAATAAATTAGTTAAGTATTTAGTCAAGCTAACTAAGAAAATGAGAAAGTGGATACAAATTATTAATATTAGAAATAAAAGAGGAGAGATCACTACGGATGTTATGTACATTCAAAGGATAATAAAGGAATACTATGAGCAATCTATGGCCACAAATTTGAAAATCTAAAAGAAAATGGACCAATCCATTGAAAGACACAATTTGCTAAAGCTCACACAAGAAACAAATAATCTCGATAGGCCTATATCTATGGAAGAAGTTAAATCAATAACCCAAAATAGAATGCACCAGGCTCAAATTGTTTACTTGTAAATCCTATTAACTCTTTAAGAATGAAATTATACCATTTCTCTGTAATTTCTTTCAGAATATAGAAGCAAAGGAAATACTTTCTTCTTGATTCTATCAGGGTAGGATTATCCTAATATCAAAACTAAACAAAAACATTATAAGAAAGAAGAATACAGATGAATGTCTACCATGAACATAGATGCAAAAATCCTCAACAAAATATTAGCAAATTGAATACAGCAATGTATAAAAAGAATTATACACCAAAACCAAATAGGATTTATCCTAGGTATGCAAGGCTAGTTCAACATTCAAAAATCAGTTAACATAATCCATCAATCAAAACGTTAACAGAAAATCATGTAATCATCAAGAAATACAAAGAAAAAAAAACATTTGAGAAAATCCAAGTTATTTATTACAAAAACTCTCGGTATACTAAAAATAGATAGGAACTACTTCAAATTGATAAAGACTGTCTTCAAAGAAACCTGCAGCTAACAACACACTTAATGGTGGAAAACGAGAAATCTTCCCACTGAGAGCAAGTATGAGCCAACAATGTCTCCTCTCACCATTCTTTTAAAAAAATCATCCTAGAAGTTCTGGCTAGCTCAATTAAAAAAATAAATAAATAAAAGATATACAAATTGAGAAAGAGAAATAAAGCTGTCTGTGATCACAGATGACATGATCATCTATGAGGAAAATCTGAATTAAAAAAAAATTCCTGGAGTTAATAAACAATTATGACAAGGTTGCAGGATACAAGATTAATATATAATGATCAATCACTTTCCTATATGACAATGATGAACAAATGGAATTGAAATTAAAAACAAAATACTATTTACATTGTCAACCAAAAAAATTAAATTATTAGGTATAAATCTAATAAAACATGTACAAGATTTATATGAGGAAAACTACAAAACTCTGATGAATGAAATCAAAAGACTAAATAAGAGCTATTCCATATTTATGAAGAGGAAGACTTTATATTGTCCAAATGTCAGTTTTTCCCAACATGATCTATAGATTTAATGCAATTCCAATCAAAATTCCAGCAAGTTATTCTATGGATATCAATAACTGATTCTAAAGTTTATATGGAGAGGCAAAATACTCAGCATAGTAAACACAATATTGAAAAAAGAATAAATTTGGGAGGACTGAAACTATCTGATTTTAAGATTTAGTATTAACCTATAGTAATTAAGACAGTGTGGTATTGGTAAAAGAATAGATAGATGAATAGATCAATGGAATAGAAAAAGGAGCCTAGAAATATAGTCAACTGATCATTGACAAAGTAGTACAAATGGAATATACAGTGGAGCAAAGATAGTCTTTTCAAAAAATGATGCTGGAAAAACTGGACATCTCTATCTAAAAAAAAAAAAAATGAATCTAGGAAAAGACCTTATACCCTTCAGAAAAATTAATTCAGAATGCATCACAGATCACTACGTAAAATGCAAAACTATAAAACTCCCAGAAGATAGCATAAGAAAAATCCTAGATGACCTTGGATAAGATGATGTCTTTTTTAGATGAAACACTGAAGGAATGATCCATGAAAGCAATAATCAATAAGCTGGACTTTATTAAAACTAAAACTCCTTTCTACAGAAGACTCTGTCAAGAGAATGAGAAGAGAAGCCACAGATTAGGAAAAATATTCATAAAGGATATATCTTACAATTTGGACTGTTACCCAAAACATACCAACATTTAAAAATTCAATAATAAAGAACAACTTGATGAAAAATAAGGCAAAGACCTTAACGGAAACCTCACTAAAAGATGGCAAATAAACATATGAAAAGTTACTCCACATGATATGTCATTAGAGAAATGCAAGTTAAAACAATGAGATAATCAGTACATCTATTAGAATAGCCAAAATAGGGGAACACTGACAATATCAAATGCTGGCAAAGATGTGGAACAACAGAGCCGTTGCAGAAAAGAGTTTAGAGGTTTCTAACAAAACTAAAACATAATCTTAGACTTATACTCAGAGCTAGAGTCTTCACTTATTTCACTTCTAATCTGACAAATTATTATTTTGTGACATATATTTTAACTTTTATAATTATAATATTAATGTAAAGAGCAAGCTTATTTGAATCCCAATACCAAATGTGACCTGATTTATAGATGCCAAGAACTAGTGAGTTTCAGCCAGACAAGTTTAGGAGGGCAAAATAGAAAGCCACAAGACTAAGGTTCATATGTCTATGAGAAGGTACAAAACAGTAACAGCATTTCAGCAGGAGTCCAAGGGATACAGAGCATCTTAAGAACAAATTCATGACACTGTATTACTTTCTCAATGTGAAAATCAATAGCTTCACAAGAACATATTTAAATTAGGTGACCAAATAAATAAATATACCAATGTGCATTTTTGAAATGTGAGATACTGTATTTTTCAGTATCTGGTGATCTTAAACTCTGCCTGAGTGTTGTGTATTTATGAATAGGTGAATATATAAGTGAGTTAATGAGAAGAGGGTCAATTCTATTTGAAATTTTACTCTCTCACTCTGAGTAAAATAACAGTATCAATATTTGGGTTAATTTAAGTAGGTCTGTAATTAAGACTAGACATAGTAAGAGAATTCATTAATTGTTTTATGTTTCATGTAATATGGTAAATAATGCCAAATAAATTTAAAATATGAATAATTGAAATGTAAATTTAATTTACTTAAAATATAGCAGAACTTTACACAGAGTTTAAAATTCATGATAAATGTTAAGAAGTTTTCATTAATTGTCTAAACAGAAAGCTATGGAACTTCTGAATCAGGAAAATTAATTCGACCGTTTAAGTGATAATTTTATAAATAAACAACCAAAGCAATTATTTATGCGTCTTATTAAAGGTGTCTTGTGAAAGTGAAATAAATTAATGAAAAAATAATATTTTCTTTGTAACGTTATAACACTGACCATAAGTATTTGTATTAAATTTCAAATTTTAACATAATGTCATCAAAATATATTTTAAAATTTTTCCTAGAAGATATATGCTAGAAGATACAAGTCTTAATGCAAAAGAAACACTGCAGAAACTTCTTTTAAGGGACCCAAACCTATTCTGGTCCTAATTTAAACTCACTTTCAAAAATAATAGTCAATTATTTTTTGAAAAATCAAAGTGAAACAATTCAAATGCAATTAAAAGTTTACCTATTACTCTAGTTATTACTATTTTTACTCTCATAAATGACTTTTTTGAGAGAATTATCTGGATTTTATTATTATAAAGTCTCATTTTGCTTATTTTTGAAAAATATCAAAGGTCAAAATTTGAAGCATTCCTTTATTATCATTCCTTATTTCTCCACATTTTTAAAGGTGATACAAATGCCTTCAATTTATCATTTTCCTCAAACAGAAACAACAAGAATGGTATGTTTCATTGGATCCCTAATATTATGCCTAAATACCTGATCAGTAATCTTTTCTGTTTATTTATCATGATGATTGTATTGAGTTTTGACATTATAAATAACAATTTAAGTTTCTTATAAAACCCCATGTTATGGTACAGATCAAAACTTCACACTCCCCTATATTTAAATAATCAAAATATTGTGGGTTCTATTTCAATTTGAGTCTTTTTTGTTGAAGCTTTTTGTTCTTTTATTCTTCATTTTAATAGTACTCTAATTTATTTCAAATTATGCATTTATTCTAGGTAAACTTTCCATTTAGGCCAATTTTGTTTCCAAAAAACTATTTCAAAACTTCAGAAAAGGTAACCAAAGAGATGATGTATATCCATCTTCTTTCATCTTTGGCTTGATGAAAACCAGTGCTAAAATGTGTCCCCACACTATTCTCCAATGTTGAAAGCAATTACCACTCTAAAATATCACCTATGCTATGACCATTGATATTTTCCTCATAGTATGGATTGTCATATATGAATGCATTTAATGTCTTATAGTGTCATTATATATGTTGTTGATAAAATACCTCTAAACTTGAATCCATTCATCAAAGAAAATCACAATCCTATGTTCTATTTAGTGAACCTATTGCCAAATAATTTAACACTGACAAATTATTTATAGAATCAAGACATAGATTTTAATCTGATTTGCTTAATTCATAATGACAAAAAAAAAAATGACCATATCCAAAGAGATATCCAATTTAGAGAACTACTTCATTGATCTTTTTCTTACTTGTATTCTCACCATCCTATTTTATAATTTCAGGTCTAATCCATGTCAGTACTGAAGCACAGGACAGTATTTGACACTTTCTAAACAGGACACTTTTTTGGGAGTCTGTACATCTTTTGTATTGGTTCTCTCCCTCTTCCACCTATTAAAACATACTTAATGTTATAGACTGAACATATCCCCCCAAAATTCAAAAATTGAAATCCTAATCTCCAAAAGGATAACAATTAGGTCATGAATATGGAGCCCTTACAGATAGGATCTTTATAAGAAGTGAAATGAGTGTGTGCTCTCTCTCTCTCTCTGCTCTCCACCATGTGAGGATACAAGGAAAAGAAGGCCATTTGCAAACCAGGACGTGGCTCTCATCACATACCAGATCTGCAGGCACTTTGATCCTAGAAATCCCAGCTTCTAAAACTGTGAGTAACAAATACTTGTTGTTTAAACAACCCAGTTTATGGTATTGTGTTATAGCATCCAAACTAAGACACCTAGTATTCAAATTCCGTGTGAAAATTTCTCTGAGTTCATTAACTTTCTTTTTCCTGTGAAATTTCTTAAATTTGCACATCTCATCCAATCCCAGTAATGAAAATATTCGATAAATTAAATATCTCCCACTTTTCAGATAAGAAAATTGTCAAGATTATAGAATTTTCTCTATGTCATTTAACATACATTTTCACTGAGAATCCCGAGCTCTTTTCAGTATCCTAAACTGCAATGTTAACCCTTTTTCTTTCTCTCTTTCTCTCTCTTCCTCTCTCTCTCTTCTCCTCCTTCCCCCCTTATCTATGCTTAATAAATTATTTTCTAGATATATGCCATTGTATCTTTCTCAATAACTAATCAGTGTGCTCTTGAGGTCAGAAATAGTCTGTAGACCAGCACTCAGCAAATTTTCTGGCACACAGTAGGTGTCAAATGAATATTTATTAATCAGACCTGGAAAAAGACTCTATATGTCAAGAAATCCTGCCCTATTTAATCCATGAGCAAGTGTCTTTTTGCTTTTTTTGAGGACTTTTCAATAAATAAATTACTTTTGAATGCACACATTATTCCATTTGTCATGCCTGGATTTTTCGAAGCCCTGTAACTAATATAATCAAGACAGTGTGACTTAAAGGATGCACTGACTGGTAGGGCTCAAGAAGGCATTTGGCAACCTTAACTTAGCTCACTGAAATGAACTAATAGTTTTAATAGTTCTGTCAAAATGCCTAGGTACTTCTCAGACAGATGCTACAGGAATTTTTGCACATCAACGGTAATAGATACAATTTATTATTGTTCCTATGATGTCTTAAGACGTCTGATCTACAGGGATTCTATCAGTTGCCTGTGTTCAAAGGTTATTTCCGTGTGAATGGGAAACACAAAAAGAGCATGATTGAGTACACTTGAACCCCAGTTAGCTGCATATCAAGTCATTTACACTTTTTGGCAGCTTCCTGGAGTATAGCAATGTTTTTTCCTGCCATTAACAGATGGAGTCTCAATGTGAGAAGTGCTACTGTAAAACCTACAATATGTCAGGTTAAAGATTAAGTGAAATCAATGTTAGAAGGTGCTATCACATTATATATTACAATTGTATATGCTGTGCCAATTATAAGCTTCATGAATTTTCTTATTCAAGATCAAGATTTATGACAAAAACTTGAATATAGATAAGGTGTTCTGTGGAAACAAACTTATGTCCCTGATGTGAGTGACAGATGCTATGAAAGCTGCAGAACACCATGCTTCTCTGCTTTCTAAATTAAAGATGTACAAAACAAGAACATTTTTATGGGTTGCCGTTAAGGTTGATGGACCAAAAAGTTGACAGCTTTTAAAAGGTTTTTAGTGCATATAATTGTGTGCATCAATGTCAAGAATTTTTTCTTTCTTCTTTTTCTAGACAAATGGCTTAATTTCAAATAGCATTGTTTTGAAATTCAAAAATTTTATTAGGCAAGTTGCTTAAAATATATGGACCTGAGATATTTATTTTTTATTTGTGTTTAAATTCAAATTATTATTCTTAATAATGCAAGGTAGTAGGTTGTCAAATTAGACAAACAAATTGTAGGTATTGATATTACAAGCTTTAATATAGTTTAATGATCCAGTCAAAAAAGGGCACAGGTAAAACAGAGAGAGCCCTGAAACATTCCTTCCTTCACTTATCAGGCATGTGATCTTTGGCCCAGAGCAATGAATGGGGTCTCAAATAAGGTGTACGTGTTATCACTTCATACAGCAGTGAGCATTCAGGTTGTGAAACAGCTCTATTTTTATATCCCAGATATTGTATAGCTTATGTGATATTCTGTAGAAAGCTACATATCATAAATCCATAGATTTGGTTTTGTTTGACATAAGCAATGCTAAAAAAAAACATCCTGCTCAAAACAAGCCTCCTTATCTTATCTATATCTATATCTATATCTATATCTATATCTATATCTATATCTATATCATCTGTCATCTCTATATATGTATATATACATATGTATATATGTACATACGTATACACATATATACATATGTATATATATACATATGTATATATGTGTATATACATGTATATGTATGTATGAATACATACATATGTATACATATGTATGTATGTATACATATGTACATACACACACACACATATATTTACAGGAGGGTGATCATTAGCAAGTTTGTAAAGAAATAAGTTTGGGCATCTGTCTCCCTTCCTTCCTTCCAGGGAGCATCCCCATAGGGTAATCAAGGGAGAAATGGATCAGAGACCATATGAATTACCTCTTTCTTCTCTGTCAGTAAGTCAAAGACCTATTTTTAAAAAATTCCATGATCATGGGAAAAAGAATGTTACCAATTGTGATAAGTGAACTTCTATGTTGTATGTATTCAGGAAACAGAAACAAGAAAAGAAAAACTATAAAATCACATTTAATACCTGTTTAATTAAATTTAGATGCAAGAAAATTATTCTAGACCAAAGTAAATATTTAATACATTTATCAACATACATAATACAAACCTACTTATGTGGAGTAATATCATATATTTAAAAAACCTTTATAATTTTAAGACAAAAAAACTGCAATTTATAGAACAATTCTGCCATTGAGTCAGATATTTTGAGGAATGATTCTGTTTCTTCAGGGGAAAAAACCACCTAGTACCAGACAGGCACTTAATTTATAGAAACAATTAAAAAGTTAATCGGACTTCATCCTCTCATTTATAGTCCACAGCTCTTGAAAGTGCGCATTTGCATTCCTCATTAAATAATAGAAAATCATTTCTATTACTTTGTCTCTGTAAAGAGCCGACATCATGTGTATGCCACCAGTGCAGGAGCACAAAAGTCCTTTTAGAAAGACTTTAATGCTCTGTGGTTGTCATCTTGAGGTTCTTCATGATTTTATCTTTGAATGTTATTGTGTACGTGAATCAGATGGAACAATGCCACCTATGCCAGGAGCTTGGTGTATTTGTTCATCTGTGGCCCTGTTCCTCACTTGCTTTCCTGGGTCCGGCTGTCAGCTTCCTACTTCCTGACCCCTAGTGCTCCAAACCCTGCCCAGCTTCTTCTCTATAAGACCCTGTGACTCTGTCATTGTCTGCTCCAGTGGGAGTCTGGGTGTGACACAGGGAAGTTTGGGGTTGACACTCTAGAAGATCATGTCACATTTGGCAGAAGAACATGTGGTTGCCTCTTGTCCATATCCAATCCAGCTACTAATTGTGTTGCATAATATACAATTGTTATTTATCATTTTAAATTGTAAATAATAATAATAATAATAATAATAATCTACTGAAGAGCTTATTAAAGATATTCTTCATTTCTGATACTGTTTCTGACCTCTAGGTTTTTCTTTATCATGTTATTTTTTTAAGAATTTGTATATTTTGCTTAAATTATCCACATGTTTTTCAACATTACCTGCTTTTATAATTAGGTCCTTTAACAGAATACTTATAGTTATTTAAATTCTTTGTATAATTCCAGTATCTGTGTCATAACTTATAAGTCTGGTGTCACACTGCTTTTTCATCTTTTTTCTTGCCTTTTAGGATGCCTTGAAATTTTTGTTTAACTACTTTTAAGAAAACCCATGTTTTATGTTTACAACGTGACTAATTCTAAATATCAAATAAAAACTTGACTCTTTTCTAAATAACAATTTATAACTAGTCTATTCAAAATTACATTATCTTCAGCATCTTTAAGTTCTTTGTTCATCAATACCCTAGCTGAAGACATATGATTTAGAGATACATTTTAAATTGTTGCAAATAACAATATTCTGGTGATGTACAGAATAGTGAGATCAATTTAATCACAAGTCATAGCTCTTACATGAACAGTGTACTGAGACGCACATGTCCCATTTTACACGAGAGGTTGTTATTTTGGAATAGGTACTTGGATCTTCCAAAGTCAATTTAGCAAAATAACATCACCCCATGACATTCTTAACCACCTCTATTTGCTACAATGCCTAACATATCTGCGTACTGTATCATTTCGTCCTATTTAGAAAGCTTGTTGTTTTTATATGTATATAATGAAGATATCAGAGGCTTTATCAAATCAGAAAGTTCAGCCATAACTCACTCACAAAAGAAAAGTTTTGTTTTGTTTTTGTTTTTGTTTTTCATGGGTTAGGCTTTTTAAGCAAGCAATCTTTTATTCCTTTTTTTTTTTTTTTTTTTTTTATCTTTCAACTAGTGGTCTTTAGTTGTCATTTTGAGATTTTTTAAGCAGTCACTCATTTTGTAACTGGTCACTGGATTGTGATGAGCATAGATCAGATTCCAGCTGGGTTAAACTAGAGTGAAGACACACAGTCAGTGGATTTTGATGTTATTTTGTCTGAGAATGAAGTCATCTTCAATCACAGAGTTTGAAAGGCTATGCAAAATTTTCCTTTGAGATGACAGGTTTTGTCAATTTGCTGCAGCCACTTTGAAAATCAGTGCTGCCAAGTGGCCTTGCATGGCCGTGCTGACCAGTTAGCAGCCACTCACCTATATAAGACTCTCCCTTCAGCACTTCTCTGAGAGGATAGAGCATGAGAAAGCCAAACCAGCAGCTCCATTCTCTTTTATCCCAGTCACAAACACAGAGTTTCTACACCCCGTGTTGGCCTGTTGCCACTGGAGCCTCCACAAAAGGCATTTGGCCAAATGACAGTCACACCAGTGGCAATGTCACTCTCATCAACCTAGGCATAGCTGGATTTCTAGTCAAGTCAATTTCACAGACTGTGAAAGAAACAAGTAGATTTTCTGTTGGCCACAAGCTGAACTTCATTCAAACCTTATTTTGTATATTTGAAAATTTCCAATCAAGGGTCACAATTTATGCAAGGGCAAATTTGTCCTTAGACAAAGGACAAATATTTATATTTGCAATCCAGCCACATAAACCTTGATTATTCACTTTAACATAGAAAACTGATAAACTGATGCATCTCTGACCAGCAGGACTTGTATTACCTAATGAATATTAATGTCCCCTAATACTCCTAATGTTCCTTCAATCTAATCAATTAGATTTTTCTTTTGGGTAATTAATTTTTATAGGGCCCATAATACTGTCTTACCCTGGGGATTCCAGGCACATTTACATCAAATGGCATTAGAAGAAAAGGAGTAAAATCAAGATATGTTGAGTTTGTGTATTCCTAGTTATGTCTAATTCACAGTGTACTCATTTAGATAATTGGATAAGAAATATGGTTGAAGTATTTCTGTCCCACAGTAAATTTCCCTTACTGTGGCAATAAATTTTTCACCTAGAGTACCCATTAAGTTAATTGATTTGGCTGAGGAATGCATACTTTCCCATTTTGCCCATCCTGGAATGTTCTTTCTCATAAACTGGTCATCAGATCTTTTTCATCTAGTATAAGATCAATTTGTAAATTGCTTATAAACTGAACTGTTGTAGGACATTAAAATAATCCCAAACATGTTTGTGAAATGTGTTTTTAAAAAATAACAGAGAAAGCTGTGGCATACCTGGGGCTCCCCATTAAAGAGCTGTTTCTCTTAGCTCCCAGTAAAGACAATTCCACTTCCCTAAGTGTCACCAGCAGAATTAGCGTGGAGGAGGGAGCACCCCTAAATGTCTCAACTGGGTTTCTTCCTGCTGGTACTACAGTCTGGGTACTATTAAAAATTATATTATAGTCTGGCACTGTAGGGTAATGGATAGCACAGTGGGCTTCTAGAAGTTTTATCTCATTGTTTAAGAGCATTTGTTTAATAATGATTCAGGGTCAAACAGGTAAAATGAATTCTTGTTTTACAATATTTTTACAGCTGTGCACCTGCACAGCAGCTCTCTGTCCTCAGAAAACTATTCAGGGCATTGCTTCTCAAAAACTATTAGGCGGCTCAGGTCTTTCTACTTTAATGACATCCCAGATGAGGAATAGGTGAAGGGTAAGTGAAGAATTCTTCCGAAGCATCTGGCTTTTGAACCTGCATAGAGAGTTTTGTGATTCACTGAGATAAGAAACATTGGAATAATATATTTGGAGAAGAAGATAGCATCGCATATTTTATATATGGAGGTTTTGAGGGAAAATGTGCAAAGGTAGATATTTAATAGGTAAATGGCAATAGTAGTGTGAAGTTTTAAAGACAAATAGCTGTTGTTAAACATTTAGGAGATATGGATGAATGTGTACTAGTTAAAATTGTAGAAATGAATGTAATTACCCATGAAGATTATGTAAAGTAAAATATAATGTTTTGTTTGTTTTTTACTTAGCTCGGCAACTAGTTTCTGTGAATCCCAAGGCCTGAGGCATTGACAGTATGTAATGAATTTATCTCCAGTGTAACTATATTGGTATTAGCCATGTATCAACCTTGTGAAAATGTAAAAAAATAATGACATAAATAGTTTTCCATAGAGCTTAATTTTCTTGCTCCTTTGGTTAAGAAAGACTAGCAAATATGTGTACTGTTAAGTTATAAGATTCTAATTAGAATTAATGTTATGACAACTCACATAAAATCTAAAAAAAAAAAAAACCCTAAAACACGGTAAGTATCATTCTCTGTTTTGCTATAAATTAATACATTTTACTGCTACATGTATTATAAACCCCACATTCCTTTTTTTTTTTTGGTCTTAAATATACAGATGTCTTTCAAAAGAAATTAGAAAAAGAAATAGTCTTTAATAATTTGCAGGCATTTACTACCCCTGGTATTCTTTTATAATTACTGCACACTTAGGTTTCTCTCTAGTTCTGTCTCCTTTCACCTTAAAGAAATCCTTACAGCATTTATTTCAGTGTAGTCTATTGGCTTCAAGTCTCAGATTAGTTTCATCTGAAAATAACTATATTTACTTTCATTTCTGGAGGATATTTTCATTAGACATTGAACACTAAGTTGATAGTGTTTTGTTTGTTTCATTGCTTAGCACTTTAAATGTTTTTCCATTAATCTCTATCCCCCTTTGTTCTTAATGTGAAGTCAATCATCGTTCATTTTGTTGTTAACCTTTTGGGTGTTTTCAAAATTCACCATTCTTATTTTATTTTCAGCATTTCCCTATGATGTGTCTAGATCTGATAGTCATTGTATTTAAAATGCTTAAAATGTAGCTTGATGCTTTAAAATATATTTGGGGAATTTGGGGCCATTTTTAAGTATTATTTTCTGTCCTCTATTTTCTCTCTCTCTCTCATACTATGTCTCTTTCTCTTTTTCTCTCTCCCCATCCTTTATGTCTCTTTTTCTTTCTGAATACCAGTAAAGTCCTGTTTCTTTGTTCTTCTTATTTTTCTCTCTTTTTTAGTAATTAAATGACTGCTACCAATCTCTCTTAGAGTTCATTGACTTTTATTTCTGTCATCTCCCATTTACTATATGCTCATTTAGTAAACTTTTAATTTCCAATAATATATTTATTTTTTACTTCCTCTATTTCCCATTTGGTCCTTTTACATACTGTCCATTAAAATTTTAAGTTTATCAAGAATTAAATTATAAAATGTATGGGTGGATCTTCTTGTCCCTCACAGTATGGCTTTATTTTATGTTAGAACTTGCCTATTTTGGTTATGTCCTAAATCGTTTTTCCTTACCTTATGACATATTTCCTTATGCCTACCACATGGCCTTTCTGAGGTCTCTATTGAATGCCTAATGTACACAGTGAGTCTCTCCCAGACCTGTAGGACCTCTGGCACCTATGCTCAGTTCTCAGTCCTTCAGAAGCAACTCTTTCATAAGTCTCATGAAAATTCATCCAGCACATACAGCTAATTCCTCAGCCAAGAACCACTGGTAACCACCATTTACCCTTGGGCTTCAATTTTGTGCAGTTCTATCCTATATTTTCCCTATAAGTTCTGGCTTCAGCAGCACCAAAATTTGATTTCAGCTTTTTTAATTCACAAGACTACATTTAAGTACAACATCACAGCTCACCAGATATAATTTTTTCCTTTCTTTTAAGGTTCACAGTCCTGATCCACAAGTGGTCCAATATCTGAAAACAGTTCTCTCATTCCACCCTACCCCCCGCCCCCATGATTTATAGTTGCTCTGATGGGAGGGCAAGTTTGGGTAAGTTACTTCAACATGACTGTACATTCAAATGCTCTGCAAAATTTCCTGTTTTTCCTACATGAATTTAATAATTTGAATGTATGGATTGCTATCGTTGATGAGGTTTCAAATTCATATTTTCTCTTAAGCATCACTTTTCTTCCAGACTTTTATCATCTCTCCTTCTGAACTCAGAGTAAAGTTATGTTAAATTTTCTTACACTAGCCTCTACGGGTCTTGTGACACTACCTTGTCTTGTGAATTTTTCATTGTTTTGCCTTTCTGTGTTTCATTATTCAAGTTAAATTAGAAAGTAACTTTCAGTTCATTAACTCCATCTTCAAATTTACATTAGAGACAACTTTATCATGAATACATACCTATTTTTTTCAGATCTTTATATATCTTCTTTATATTTTCCAGTTTCGAGCTGAAATTGTGAATACTCCTTTAACTTCTTGAAGTTAACACTTTCAAACATAATTATAGTTATGCTAATGTCAGTCTGAGTCTTAGTATTCTAATATCAGAATCCAACTTTTGTCCCCAGGGACACAAAGGCTGTCAAAGCCCTATTCAAACCCCGACACTTCTTTCAGAATAGACAATGACTCCACAAAAACAGTGGCTCCAAATACTAAGTCCTGCTTGCTTCTGTGTTCTGTCACTGACTGCAGTCTACTCAGTTCATAGGTGTGTGTTACTCCACATATCTAAGTGGTGCTCATACACATCTTAGTTATTAATACAACGATTATATTACATTTTAAGTCAGTTTTTTTAAAAAAATAAGCAAATGACATGAAGAGATAAATAAAGAAATGGCACAAAAGCACATAAAAATGTGCGTAACACAATTGCAAACAAGGGAAATATAAATAAAAATGCAATTAAAACTATTCACACACTAGATAAATTTTTAAAAAATAAGATAAAATATCTGTAAGTATGTGAACTCACAGGAGCTCAATATATTTAGTATTGTATTAAAACATATTTGTTCATTGGGAATTACATTAAAACACAATAATACACTTGAGTTTAGTATATCAATATGTATTAATGAGGGTAATCATTGAATTTCAATTATTAAAACAACCTTATGTCTCTAGAATAAATTCTATTTGGCCATTATATGTTACTTCTTCTAGATATTGTTAAGTCTGATTTGTAATGTGTTTCAGATATTTTAAAAGATTGTTTATATTTGTGTTCATGAAAGATATTGGCATTTAACTTTCTTGTATTTTTAATATCCTTGTCTGATTTTGCTATTATTTTTCACTTTGTATTTTAAAAAAAATTTGAAAATTGGGAACCTTCTATTCCTTGGAAGAATTGTGTAAGGCTGTTTTTTTTTTTTTTCTTTTACAGTTTAGATAAAATCACTACTGAATATATTTGGGCTTGGAGTTCTCTTTGTGAAATTAAAATAAATTGATATAGAAACATTTAGAACTATAATTTTGATTTTCTATTTTTTAACTGAACATGTATTTTCCAAGAAATTTGTCCATTTCATATAAATTGAAAAATATTGTCATGAGTGCAAACAACTCAAATGTTCGTCAACTAGTGAACTGATAAATAAACTGAGGTATATCAATACAATAAAATTATACTCAGAAGTAAAAAGAAATAAACATTGATATTTGCAATAATATGGGTGAATCTCAACTACATTATGCTAAGTGAAAGAATAGGCTACATATTGCATGATTTCATTTACACAACATCTGTAAAAGATGGAACTATAGAGACAATGTCTGTGAGGGGCTGGGGTCTGGGAAAGGGAGTATGAAGAATTTCAGAGACTGATAAAATTGTTCATATTGATGTTGATCATGATGAACAACTATATATAATTGTTAAAACTCACAGAACTGTGCACTGTAAAGGGGTGTATTCTGTTATGTGCAAACTATATTATAATTATATATATATAGATGATGATAGATAGTTGATAGATAGATTTAATCTAAAGAAAAAAGAAATATAAAATAAAAAACCTGTTTTTTTGAAGTTATTCTTAATATATCTTTATCAACTATAGAATCTATAATGATAGTTCCTTTCACATTCCTTTTATCTCTGATTTATTACCCCTGTCTTTTTAAAAAACCAATTTGGGTTAGTAACATCTATGACCCTTGAACATCATGAGGGCAATGATAACTATAAGAATTGAGAAGTTCCCTGGCTTTATTTGCCTGCATTGAAAGCTTTAAGAGAAGAAAATGACAACTATTGAGTTATAGCACACTCTAAAAATTAGAAGAGTTCCTAGCAAGCATTTAAGAAAACCCCAAAACTCTGCAGCCTCAGGACAGACTGGTTGAAAATCATCCCAGAATCAAATGTAAGGTTCGGAAAACTGAATAAGAGATTGAATGTTCAGCCATCATAGATTCCTAGACTAAAGGAATGTAGCAGGCAAGAATCTTCTTAATCTGACATGGAAAAATATGAATACCAACGTCTGAGAACTTCTGCTGGCAAAGTAGAATTTTTTTTTTAATTTTTATTTTAAAAAAAAGAGCGGGTTCCTCTTATAAGAAAACCGTTCAAAGATCACATCTAAGATTTACAAATGACACTTGGCCTCCTCATGATTTATCTCTGCCTTCCCTAATGGACTCCAGACAGTAACTCATGTTGTTCTCAGCTCAGCCTCAGTGGAGAGAGTCCCTATCATGTAAAATGTAGCTTAAAGTTCAGAGGAATTTTGGAACATTAATAGTATATATTGGGATGAAATCCACAGAATAATATGGCAGAGTTTCTTGATGATATTGGTTCTAGGGTGGAAGAATATAAGATTTAAGGGAAAAGTTTATTCTCCATTGGATCAGGATTTAATTTCCTAGTGAGGATGTCTAGAGCTATCTTAATATGTTGCTAGAATGATTTCTTGAAGTCTGACTATGATGATGACCTAGAGTAAATGAGGTGCCTCCATGTAGTATTAAAAAAGGGTTGAGAAACTAAGGAGGTAGAGATATTAATCAACTTTTATGTCAGACCAGAGAAGCAATCATTTGACTATGTTCCTTGGGAAGGCTCAGAGGACACTGCCATATAAAAGACTATCTGACGACCTAGGTTCTCCTCCAAAACAGCTACCATGACTGGTTCACTCATGAGCCTTTTACAGCAGTATTAGAGTAACTAAAGGGGGAGGCTGCCTGACATTCAACAAAGCCAATCACCCTATTCTCTTGGCTGTTGTGTGCCTCTTTTTTAGTAAATACTCCTTTTTCTTTTTGAGAGCAAAAAGTCTGCATCCTGGTTGACCCATACAATATTTGCAAAGAAATGTGTTTAAAAGGTCTAATAGCCAAAAATTCTAAATCATAGTCCCCTTCCTATTTTGACTCTTAAGGACTCTCACTCTACTCTTGTCAGCTGTTTCTGCTTCGTTCTGCCAATAATTGTCTTTAACACCTCTAACTCTGTAAAATTCTGCATAATCCTTCCTTCACAACCTTTTGAAATTAAAGTAACAGAATAAACGATTTGTCATCGTTTGTCATCGTTTTAAATTTTCTTTATAACTCACTTTGTTTCATCATAATGCTATTCTTAATTTAATCAACCAATTTTGAGACATAAGAACTATGCAAGGTTCTTCCCTTTAGTTTATCATCAGTTCTTAATGATTCTATCTCTAGATATTTCTCAAACTTATCCTCAGTTAACTGGTTTTACTGCCCCTACCTTAGCATAAATCCCCATTAGTTTTCCTTTACTAATCTCACTACCTCCAGCTTTAACTCCCTTCAAAGGTCTAATTTCTTGACAGAGCAATATCTCTGAAATATCCTTCCCATGTACATTAAATCCTTCCTATTTTATAAGAATTTTTAATTCCTTAACATTTTAGTATTATTTTCCTCATTGTATTCAATAATTATTTGTCTTTTTTGATAAGCCGAATGAATGTAATTTTTTAAAGTTTTCTCAGTCAAGACAATATTAACTTTGTCACAACAAAGCTCCCCATGATCATCAGAATTCTAAGATGGCCCTGAAGACCCCAGCCTCCCGGTACACACATTTTATACAATCCTCTAAATATAACAGGATAATCACTCCTGTGATTATGTTACACAAGGCTCCATTCATCATAGGAGACTGGAGGAGGTTTCTTCTACTGGAATAGGAGAAGCAAGTTTTCATGGGGCAAGAGGGGTACATGGCTAGGTCCTGAGGAAAACCTCTAGGGACTGAGAAGAACAGCTAACAATAGCCACCAAGAAAACAGGGACCTCAGTTCTACAACCTAAAGGAATTGAATTCTATTAAACACTACATGAACTTAGAAGTGGACCCTGCACTTCAGACAAGAGAGTAGTCTCTGCCAACACTCTAAATTCAACTGGAATAACTCTGAGCCAAAGCCCCAGCTGACCTACATCTGGATTATTGAGCCATGAAATTGTCATATAATAAATGTGTGTATTCCAAGCTGCTATGTTTGTGGTAACCTGTTATACCACAATAGGAAATGAAGGCACTGGTCCTCATTTGTCAGTAACCCTACGGACATTGCTAGTAATGTATCTCACCTCTACATTTCTTAATTAAAAGTGGAACATATTTTAGAGATACTGTATGGTCTCTTCCTTTTTCTAATGAATGCTAACATTGAAACTGTCTATATGCTGTTTTTTACTGGTCTCCATGAGATCTCAGAGTTTTTGCTTAACAATGCTTTCCTCTGCTCCAGTGACTAGATACAATACTGTCTGTTTTTAACAAATTGCCACCATTTATCAGCAATTAAAACAGCCTAAAATAGAAGAGAAAGAAGCCTCCAAGGATTAGAGAGAAAAACTTCACTTTCTGACCTTCCAATCTGTGCATAAAAAGGCAAGCTTTGGATTTGTGTGTTCCTGGAGTATTATTAAATGGAGTCCTTCACTTCAATAATACAAGTTTATATTTGCATAGTAATTTGAACATTAGTCTTCACAATTTTATTGTGAAGAAGTCATAGGACATATTATTACCTTCATTTTATCATTTATGTGATTTCATTAAGGTTACTTAAAGGATAATCGTAAAACTGATCCTGGAATCACCCTCTTTTGTATACCATCTCTATGCGTGCTGCTCATCTGTCTGCCCTGCTTCCAAAGAAAATATAAAAACCTATTTATGTTTTTTCTTATTTCAAACTTCATAACATTCATAAAACTCTTATTGAAACTCTTTAAATATCTGTTCTCTTTCCAAATATTTCATGGACATTTTTAAATATATATACATACATTATATATATATTATATATACATATATCTATATATAAAACTAAAAGGATTTTACCACATCCGACCATACATCCAAGATTCCATCATTAACATTTTACTATACTTCATTTACATATTGATCCATCCTTCTATCCATCCACTAATCATTCCATCTTATTTTTGATGTAATTATAAATTTAATTTCAGATGTCATATAGTTCTCCATAAATAGCATGTGTATCTTCAGAGTACATCATTTAAAATATTTTTTTCTTTTGCTGTTTTACATACAATTTTGAAGGCAAAGACCTTAAGTATACATTGTCTCAATTTTGACAAAGGCATGCACCTGTTTAAGATACCCAGAACACACCGGCAACTTGTTTCAGGTTTATAAAAAGATTAAGATCTTTTGTGCAACCCCTATATCAACATGTCCCTAGCCTAAAGTACTTGCTATTACCAAAATTGCTTAAACTGTCAGTTTTGCTTATTAAACCTGAACCTGTAGAATATACTTTCCCACCTTGCTTACCCTTAGGCCATTTACTTTTGAGAACTGCCTTGCCTGCCACATCACATTCATGTTTCCTTGTTCCTTTTACTCCAGAACAACCTGCTTCCCTGAGTCATATAAAACTTTTGCTTATAGCCAGAAGGCAAGAGAGATTCACTTTCACAATGACCCTCCTGCTAGAGGTGAGTAAAGACTTTTCTCTTTGTTGTGGTTCCACTCTGAGGGGATTTATTCTAGGGCATTCTGACAAGTGGACATAAAACTCTTTGCTTTATGTCACTAAATAGTACCAAATTGTTATGTATTTAATGGAAATGGCCTTTCTAATTTACTGAAACATAGATATATGATAGGTAGGTAGGTAGGTAGATGATGATAGGTAGATAGATACAGATGGACAGACAGACAGACAATGTCTTCTTTTGGCACAGTTTTTCTATTTTCTGATATTATCTCTAATTTTTATAAACACTGCAGTCAGGAAAAAATACAGAAAGAATTCTTAAAGCAATAGGAGTTTGTTACAAGTGGAACTTTATCTTGAGACACATCTTCTATTAGAAATTAAATTATTCTCAAATAGATATTTGAGGGTGAAAAGAAATTGTAAATGGGAAATTGTAAATTGTAAAAAATTGTAAAGAAATTGTAAAAAATATGTGAAGGTATGTACGTATGTGAATCCTAGCCCTTTGTCGGCACCTGGATCAGTCAATGTTCAGTTTACAAAACAAGACTATTTTAACCAGTAAAAGATTTATTACAATGAGCTTTGTGCTTATAATAGTTATGGAACGTTTGAAAGACCAGAACCTTGGCAGAGCCTCAAAGAATATTTCTCAGAATACACAGAACTGGCTCTAGTCCACACTTGGTGATGTATTGGAAGCAAGAAGTCACCGTTGCCCCTAATGCTATCAAAGCAACTGCTGCTTCTTCCATCTGGAGAATGTATAACACAGCGCTAATGCCAAGATTAAAAGGCTGTGATAAAGAAGTTGCCACTGTAACCACTTCCACCATTGATGCTGTCACTTTTGCACATCTAAAAGCACAGAAAATTAAAACTTTTTCCAAACTCAGGGTGCGGGGGCGAGGGAGGAAAAAAACAGAGACAACCAAGTCCTAAGGAAGGACATCTAATTAGTGAAAACAGATGGCATTTAGAACTGAATATGTTGGTGCAAATTAGTATGGGAAATAGAATTCTTATATCACAAATATCTCCAACTAGAAAAAAGTTAGAATGAATTAGAGTGCTCCAATCTATGTTACCATAGCTACTGTGACCTAGTTAAGACCAAGAGTTTATTGTATATTTAAGGTTGTATACAGGAATATTCCATTTTTAATTAAGAAAAAAGTAGTCTTTACAAATCAATTTCCTTATTCTGAACAGGTCATGTCCACATAATGTAAATGAATCTGAAATTAAATTGGAAAAGGGACGGCAAGGCAATTGATGTGGAATTAAAATGACTGCTCCTTTTGAAGTGAAAAAAATATAAATTAAAATAGGTTTCCAACGAATTGATATAACAAGAGCTTAACTAGTGCATAGAGGCAAAACACAGTTTATACTAATTATTTTTTTTTAAATAAAAGAAATTGTATAAATGACAGAACAACAATGACCACATATTTCCCTAGGAGTTTCACTTACATGCTTTGAAATCAAGTCATAGGGATGATTATTCTACTTTTATAGAGTTGATGCTATTTGGCAGAAACTGAGAACAAAGGGGTTAACTCAATTTTAAGTTTGTCTTTGATCCACTTCCTAATCTTCTCCTGTGAGAAATGAAAGTGAATTGTCTTAAGTGGTTAAAAAGTAAAAAAATTAGAACAGTCCATCTCTGGCCTGGTTAGAGAATAGTTTAGCTTATTTCTTCTTTAGAACAACGTATCCAGTTGATTCTAAGTATCTGTTTGATACACAAAGACCTTACTGATCTCTGAAGCGAATTCATACTTCAATAAATACAGTCTTCTTCAAGGCAAATCACTAATGGAAGAGTATATATTAATCACAATGACAAAAGGCTTTATATTTTCTGGAGATGATTCTTGTAATTTAGTACTTTGTTTCCTGTGCCTCTTTATTTACTACTAACAGGCTGGAAAGGGAATGCTATCGACTAATTAAATTAATTATGCAAAGTTACAAATGAAAAATACCCAAGAATATTTCATAGTAGGAAGAAACTGTTGTTTTATAGAAGAACAAATACAGCATTTCTCACAAAAATGATTCCATATTAAGTATGATTGAAAGTGTACACATTGCTCATAGGGTCTCAAAGATGATTACCACAATTTCTTTCAAACATAACCTCTTTTTATCTTGAAAGAGGCTCAGACAACATGGCAGGTCATTATCTCCCGCAGAGCACATTCTAAAACAACCTCCTGTGATGAGGGTGACGGTACACAAGTCACTAATATAGTACTAAATTTTTCACGTTTGCCCACATAACAAATAACTTCAAAGACTTGCAACAATTGTAGTATCAATATTTCTTTTTTGAAAAAGCAATTAAAGATTTTTAAAAACAGCAAAAGTAGAATAATTACTGCATCTTTCCACATTCCTTCAAAAAGTATAGTAGATCCAAAAGGCTTACTGGAAAATTTACCACTAACCTGAAGAACAAGGCATCCCAGGTAGTCTAAAACATGAGAAAAATGATAAAAGTCATTGGCAGTTATAATACCACATGGCAGCAGCAGCTGGCCTGAAAACAGGAACTGAATTCCCTGTTCTAAATTTAATTTCCATGCTTTAAAACACTTAAAATAGGTTTAAATCCAAGAGTTCTTAATTATAATTATTATTTTTTTAACCTTGGAGAATAAGAAGGAACCACCTTGTTATTTTGAAAAAAAATAAATAAATGACAAAAAAAATTCTAGCGTCTAGTCCGCTTTCCCTGTATAATTGTATTTCATGGAACCACATAAGTGATGTTCAATGGTTCGATTTTAATAAATTGTCCAACAAAGAAAAGGATGATAGAATTACCTTATCACCAGTTTGCAACCACAAATAAAGAAATAAACCCATTTAATAATCATTATTCCTTAAAAGCATTTAGAAAGAAAATAGGTTCTTATTATTTGTTTCCTGAAATATATATCACCTATAAGTACTACTGACTGCCCACTTTCCCCCAAAAATCATACCTTAATTTGATCAAGACTCTATTTTCAGAATGTATAAAGAACAGAGAAAATGCTATCCACACTACATAGATGCTATCAGAAATATAAAGAATATGAGAAACTCTATAGGATAAATGACCCAGAAAGCATTACAAAAAACCTCAATCTTCCAATCCAAGAATTTATGGGTACCCAGAGCAGGATAAATAGAACATTTCAATTACTCTTACCATAATCCCACTATCAAACTCAATGACAAAATTTCGAAACAACCAGAATGTTTAAAAACAACATTATATACAAAGGAAAACAATTATAGGAATGATGGTTGATTTCTCATAACCTTGGATGCCAAAAGGCAAACACAAGATACTTAAAAAGTTCATGAGAGGTGTAAAAAGGTAACTCAGATTATTATATCCAGAGAAACAATCTTTCAAAACGAAGGATGAAATAAACACATTTTAAGTAAAGCTAAGTGAATTTATTGTCAATAGTTATGTGCTACAAGAAATGTTAAATAAAGTTCTTCAAGTTTGGGGGAAATTTTTACCACAGGAAAGTCATGTCTACAGGAAAAATGAAGAAGAAGTCAGAAATTATAAAGATATAAAGAAGACAACTTATTGTAAATATAAAATACTTTTGTTTTCTTTCCTTCAATTCATTAAAAGAAACTAAACTGTTTAAAGAAAAATGTGTGCTGTGGGGTACATTATGTATTTAGAAATGAAATATGTGACAACAGTAGTATTACGTATGGTAAGGGGTGCAAGATAATTAAATTGCATAAAGGTCTTAAATTTTACATGAAATGATATAATATAAGCTCTCAGTAGACTGTGATAAATTAAAGAAATATATTTTAGTCCCTAGATTAACTACTAAAAAAAGTGATTCTAAAAAGCAAATTGCAGAAATAAAACAACTAAAGAGGAATAAAACAACTGAAGAGGAAATAAAACAACTAAAATAAAAATGATATGAAAGGAATACAACAAAAAAAGTAGATAGTAGAAAGAGAAAATAAATAGAAATAATTTTATTAAACATAAAGAAGTAATCATTCCAATTTAAAGAAAATGACAGATTGGCCTGTCATATACACAGATAGATTGTAAAAAGATAGAAAAAAATAAATAAACCATACAAAGTATAAGTGCAAGAAAGTTAGTGACTATATTAACATCATCAGAAAAATTTACTTTAAGACAAGGAGTATTGATAATGTCATATATTAGAAAAAGGTTATTTCTTTAGAAAACCTTAACAATAGAAAATGAGTATTTACCTAATAAGAGTTGTAAAATCTATAGAATTAAAACTTTAAACACATTACAAGATAGAAAATCTATAAAGAAAAATCAGTCATATTTCTATTTATTAGTGATCAAAAATAAAAAAAATGAAAATACAATTTGCAATAACAGAAATATCCAGAAAATATTTAGAAATACTTATTAAAGATATATAAAAATTCTGCATGAAAAAGTTAAAGATATTATTGAGAGAAATTAAGGAAGACAAGTGAATGATGATACATAATATATTATGGATAGAAAGATATAATATTGTCAATTCTTTCAAAATTGAGCTATTGATTCTATGAAATGCCAACCAAAATAACATACTATTGGAGAAACTGATGAACTGTTTATTAAATTTATATAAAAATTAAAGTACCTAGAGTAGCCAAAGATAACTTAACAGAGAAAAATACAGAATGACTCTCTGACTTTTATAAGGCTATAATACTTAGAGAAGTATTGTGAATTATGTAAAAAATAGATACTTTAATCAATGGAACAGAATGGAGAGTCCCAAAATTAATCTCACATATAACATCAATTAAAGATTAGTAAAATCACCAATCTGTTATTGGGATATTGTTTATGCAAATGTATAGATCAGTCAAAATTTAGAGAACTGTCACAGTATTTATGTATTTATTTTTTAAAATTTTTTCTATGCATTTAATTATATGTAAGTTTTATTACATTTAAAAAATAATGGAAGAAGAAGTATAGATTAACATTAAGAAGACTAACTTATTGCAATATGGGGCTTCTTTTGGCATTCAGACTCAAAGATATAACTCGTTAAAATCACTTATAAGATACTTTGGGAAATGTGATTACTGACTACAATCTGTCAAGTTATTAATTTCTTAGGCATCTTGCAACCACAGAAAGAAAGCTACACTCGAGAGATGACAGAGAAAGAAACTCTAAGAGAGTCCCAAGTTTCTAACAGCACTATGGGCTCTTGTAGTAGCCTGGGACTATTTCTAAACTTCTGGGCATGTGAGGAAAAGAACCATTTTTTTAAGCCAGTTTATCAGTCTCTTGGTTATGAATAGATAATTCTTCCAATTGAACAGTTTTTAAATACCCCTGTTACAGATTCAATTTATAGTCTCTATAAATTTAAAATAATCACTATGGTTAATCTACTGGCTTCTTTGAAGAGGTATGATTAATAGCCTTCTTAATAATCAGTGGAGGCATTAAGGTAGAGAGTTTTCATTGCCTGCTTCACTTTCAGCAATATTTAGAGCACTCCAAGCCATAAGAAGAACAAAGGACAAAAGGACATGACTTTATAGACTATTTGTCCCTTTATGGCCTTCTTGAAAGCCTCAATCTGTGAAATCAATTTACATCTCATTGGCCAGAAGAGAGTTACTTGGACAATCTGAAAGTAATGATATACTTTTGGTTACTGTCATAGTCAGGAATGATAAAAGTAGATGGTTAGCAATCAGGCAGATCTTGCTCAACACCTCTTTCCATGAGGTTGTATGTCTACATGTGTGTACAGAGGGTTAGTATGAGAAAATAAAACAAGTCTCTTGAAAACAAGTCTCTTTTGAAAACAAGTATATAGCCACTTTTTCTAATCTACTTTGTCTCCCACAGATAATTTCAAATTACTTTATTTTACATCATGCTGTTAGTGATGAATGTCTGGGCATAAATTTTGGGGAAGAAAGCTGGGCATATGAACATAGCAAATTTATTCAAATCAGAATCTAAACCAAAGGCTATAGAAGAATAATTTGGTGCATAAATCAAAGTTTTTATTAAAAGGAATATATTAAAATCTTTTCCTATTTTTCAAAAAGCAGGTATCTAAATGATAAACTGTCATAGAAACAAATATAAAAAAACCTAGGAGGTCATATGGTTGAGAGTCCCAAACACTTTACAAATTCCTCTACATATCTATACCAATTATAGGCAGGAATAATTAAAATAGATAGAAAATGCATCCCTTTAACTCCCAAAGACCTATTTATATTATATTTTAATAGGTTGGTGAATTTTCTGAACTTTATTACGCATATTCTTTATTTGCACTGTAGAAAAGGAATAAGGTACTACCATTATCCGGAACTTAACAAATTAGTATCAATGTTTTACACATCGGTTGTTACAAGGCACTGAAGAAATGAGACCCACAACAGATAGTCTTCAGAGGAAGAAAGCAGAGAAAAAAAAGCTCCTTGCCCTGGTAAAAAAAAGTTCCAGGCTGTAGAGAGCTCTACATTAGAGGCAATGTGAGGTGAGCCCAAAAGGGAGTTGGGGTCTGAGAGAATGACGAGACTAATTTCATCAACAGAATCATGTCTAGGTAAGGGTCTCAATATATAATTATTTGGGCAAAATATTAACTATCCCTCTATATTTTAATGTGGTGGTAGAGAATATATTTTATCCTTTTGAGTTTTGTCAATATTTCTAGTGAAGTGTACCAAAATTTTATGAGATTTCTTGATCTTAACTAGTATTAGTTCTTAGAAAGTTCTGACTGACAACTGGCCTACTAGGAAAGAGTGGCATTAGTCCTGTGATGGTTACAGTTGTGCTGGTACATCATGGAAAGCAATGAAGGTGAGAGAGCTGCTATAAACATTCCCCTTCTTTTCTACTCCTGCCTTCCTCCATGTACACATGTATATCTGTATAGGTATTATTGTTTTTTTTTTTAAGTTTTAATAGATAACTACTGAGCAAAGAAATGTATAAGGTGAATTAATATTAGTACAGCCACTGATTTTTTAATTAGGCTTACACCTGTGTAACCCCACACAAATCAAGCACTCCACAGATGCCCTCGTGCTTCTTCCCACTTTATAATCTCTTCCTCAAAACTAACCCTTCTTTTAAAAAATATTAACATTGATTTGGATTGCCTGTTCTTGAACTTCATATAAGTGGAATAATAAGGTATATACTCTTTTGTATCTAAGTCTTTCATTCAACATCATAATCACGAAGTTGTTCTGGTCATTATGTGTCTAGACACTTCATTTGTTTTTATCAATTTTGTAGATGGACTCATTATGCCATTATTGCTATTGCAGTCAGCTCTCACCCTTATCCATAGTGGATATCTGAAACCATGGACAGTTTCAAACCTCTATACACTATGATTTTCTCCCATACATACTTATTCTTTTAAAAGAACCATTTTACAGCTTCTCTTTGGTATGTCTGAATTGTCATCATCATGATTCTTGTACTTTGGGGTCATTATTAAGTAAAATAAAGTTTACTTGAACACAATCACCAGGACACTAATAACTCATCTGATAACTGAGATGGTTACTAAGGTAGGTATTGAGTGGGAGCATATACAGTGTGGACACATGATCAAAGGGATGATTCACATCCTGGTCAGAACACAGCAGGGCAGCATGAGATTTCATGGAGCTACTCAGAATGGTGTGTTATTTAAAACTTATGAATTGTATATTTCTGGAATTTTCCACATAATACTTTCAGACTGTGGTTGACCAAGAGTAACTGAAACTGTGGAAAGCAAAATTCCAGGTAAGGGGGAGACTATTGTACTTATGTCCTGGCGCCTTCAGTGGCATGTATCCAGGCACCTTATAAATTACAAAATCAGGCTTAGAACTATAGGAAGAATTTTCTTCCCAGCAATCATCTACTCAGGCAAAATTCTGAGTCAAAGTATAATCTAACCGCTTTTTGGTCCATTCAAATCATTGAATTTTAATGACTTAGACATTAACAATTTGCACATTGCTTCACTAGTAAGTATAAATAAGGACAGATTAATTTATTTCCAATAGCAAAATATATGCAGAGATTCACATTACTTAAGCATTTGTTTGTTTTTAAAATATACATTGAAATGTAATAAGGTCCAGGAACCAGGTTCTGTTCAGGTAATAAAGTGATAAAGGAAAACTATCAACTACAGTAAAAAACCTGTTTCAGGCTGAACATTTTTTCCAAGGCCCACAAGTGTTGTAAAATCTGACAATACAATGTGGGAAGTATTAGGAAAAAACCACACGTTTTGCGCTATGATGGTGATGACAAAGGCTTAAATGTGCTAGAGCTGTAAAGGAGAGGTAGAGTGGTGAGTGGTACCACTGAATAATTTTCAATGGAAATGACAAAAGTGATCTTGGGTTTTAGAAGACTAAAATTGTTCTGATTTTATGACTTAATAACCACATGTTCTCAACAAGAAATTAAAAAATAAAATACATGCCATACACATCCAGACAAACAGAAAGAATCATTTAAAAAATATACGTGAATTTGAAGATATTGGCGATTAGTTAAAATAACTTTTTTCAGCAGTCACAATAGTGTGGAGTTTCTTCATTATAGTTCTGGCTTGCATCAATTCCCATTAAGTTGCTTATCTTTTAACTGGGTCTTTGTGAACTTTTTCCTATAACCATGACATATTATTGCAAATAATACTATAAAATCTTTAGAAATAGCTATGTTTAAATATTACCACATTAAGTCATTCACACTGAAATTTCATTCCTTGTATTTCCTCTTTATTGCTATTTAATCCTAAGTATGAACCAGATCTTAGACTTTGCTATCTTAGACTTTAGAACAGTGTTAATTTTAAAAGAAATTAGGTGAAAGCATCTAACTAAAATTTTTTGGTTGACTTGAAGATTTTTCTGATAGAAAACAGATCAGAATATGTTATTTCAACTTATTTCCTTTAATCAAAAAGATAAATCCTATAATGACTGAAATCTAAATGTATGATATTCTTAAATAGTAAGAGAGATAACACCCTTTTCAGTTATGTCATATTCACTCATAAAAAGCTCACAGATTTCTATTAAAATTGTGAAACTGATCAAACACAATCAAGTTTATTTTTAATATTAATGATTCTAATAAAATATCAATAAGAATAAACTGCACTAAAGTTTTCAGATAAAAGGCAGCTTTGTTTGAAATGATTTAGCACTAACATTACTTGACTGTATTCAAAACCTCTCATAATATAAAAATAGATTTTTATGAGCTGATTTTGATATTTAAAAAGTACTCACTTTGGGTTTCCTATTAAGATAAGAGAAAGAAGGAAACTTGATTAAACCAGAGGAAGTTTAATTTTGAAGATGTTTATAAAATATTTACCCACAAATAAATATAATGAAGGGATCACAGAATTACAACACTCAGATCCTTCAGTTGCCTATCTCTGTGAGTTGCCCTCAGCCTCTCAAGATAAAGTTACACATCAAAGGAAAGGTGATGAAATTCTCATCAAACAGTTAAAAACCCCTGCAACTCTCCTTGACTTTCTTTTCCCAAGATGGTTTAGAAGTGATTGAAGTAGGTAACAGTCTGTCAAAATAGTGTTATGTGAAAGGAATTTAAGAAAGCCTAGCTGCTACTCGTAATTTTCCCACATAGTTTCCATCAGCTTTTGTATATAACACTATTTATTCAAGTCGGATTTATTGAATTATGAACATGCTAAATTGGCAACATTCTCTGTGAGTTAAAATTAAGAAACTATAGTAGTTCTCATTAAATTAAAAAAAAAAAAAAAACCCTTACGAAACCAAAGCAGGCCCATGTTGAATTTCAGACTCTTTAAAATATGTCATTTTCAATATTGTCAGGTTATTAGCATGCAATATTTGCCTTCAAGAGTATAGTATTAAGAAAAGAAACAAATATTTTTCCATTCAAAATTTACTTATTTCGATACTTTGAAAGGTTACATAATAATTTATATTACATGGCTGACTAGCTATTTTACTCAAACACTTAAGAAGTAAAGTACCTTACAGTTGTTTATCATAAACATCTTCTCCATTAGTTCAGGTATGTTTCTATAGTTTCTCTTCTGTGGAGAGAGGTGCCTGCCAGTAGATTTTTGATTATGACAGGAATATTTTTGAAGGGGAAATAGGGTATTTCTCTTCTATTCAAAGTCTTTTTTTCTGTGTCAAATCTAGCTATGTAATGATCTCTAAGATAGGAATATTGTTGCTCTTTTGAGTTTAGAATTAAAGAAGCTATAAGAGACTTAGAACTTTACTGATTTAAGTAATCTTCACTTTTGTAATTCTTTAAACCTAGTTATGGTACCCTTGCTTCGCTTTAAGAGAACTAAATAACCTACCAGTTACACTCTTACAATGAACTTTTTCAAACGTTAGGTTTTTTTTATTATTAGCATAGCCAATAGTCTAGCATTATCTTCTAAAATAATACTTTTATTAATATAATGGCTCTAGAAAAATTCTAATTATCTGGATTTTAGAATAGAATTTAGAATTATATTCAGAATTACCTGGTGCTGAATCACATGCACCAATATACTCACTGCTGGTCCATGTGTTATCTATTCCAAAGAGATATGTCTCTTTGAGAAGCAGGTTTTCATGGTTTTCACTTCAGAAAATTGTGAAATCTGAAAATGCTAATTGTATTCATGTTGTCATTCAAGAACAGATAGATGAAGACTTAAAATTTAATTTCTGAAATCAACAGGCCTTTGAGTGGTAAAAATAACACAACACCTTTAACAATTTTAAGATGATATGTTAGTTAATAATGGGCTCAATTCTCTCAGCCAACCTCCAGAGGCACTGACGAGGTTCTTATTCGGAAACCAAGAAAAGCATACTTCCCTTCAAGAGATTCACTTGGCTGCTAAGACTTTGTTCTAGGTTGTCTTGATAGCTAATCAAAATGTTTTGTTTGTTTGTTTGTTTGTTTGTTTTCTGTAAGTTGAAATTCAATTTATTACCTGGATCTCGTGATGCTAGTAAATGGTTTAGAGGCTTGCAAGCATCTTGTGTATTGAAGCAAAAGAAACTTAAGGCTAAGTAAAGATAAAGGTGATTTTTCAAAAAACATTATACACACACACACACACACACACACACATGTGTGTGTGTGTGTGTGTGTGTGTAATATAGAAATATATTTTTAAATACCACCATTAGTGTTCCCTTTCAGTGCTATTTATATTCACTGCGGTTTCCTGTTTTCTCCCTAGTGAGTGCCTGGATTAACCACAAGATAGAGAAGCTCATTTAAGATGTTTTACAAAAAGGGAAATTCTTTTTATTAGATAGTCTTTTTCCATTTCTTTCTCTCTTGTATGCATGGTCTCTCTTTTCTTCAGTCTTCTTTATTTTTACATCTTTTTCTCTATACGAGGCATCTATAATAAACTTAACTCCTGTTCATTCATAACAATTTCTTCAGATAGTTTTGAATTTTCATATCCCCAACCATGGCTTTACATTTATTGAGTACCAATGATATTCCTTGAGTCTCACATACCACCTTATACTCCAGACTAGCTCAGGAATTAACAGTTAACCATGTCCTGGTAACTCTTCTCCAAGGACGAGTACCTGAAATACTCACTCAGCTTAGTACATTGGATATGAACTCTACAGTGCCTCTCTTCCCTTTTTATTGAAGTCTTCACCAGAAATCCAACTTCTCAGGTCCTTTTACATCAGATACCAGTTCTAATGCTTAGACTGCTATGTAAACAACAAGTCTGAAACATATGGGCTTTGAAAAGCAACTCCTCTGAAGCTTCATTAGCTCTTTAAATGTTCATATTCTTTCCCTAATTAAGTGAGGTTCTGTTGAAGACACCACCGCTCTGCAGCTCACTCACTCTTTCTTGCGTGCTCTCTCTTTCTCTCTTTCTTTCTCTCTCTCAATCTTTCTCTCTCCCTCCCCCACCCCCAACTTATATAACTCAAGTCTTAGAGGAAAAATATGGGTTCACTGTTCTCCATTACCATTTCCAAATCATTTTTCTATCTTCCTCCTGCAAAACTCACAGCTCATTTGACACTCATGTTAAATGATTATACTCTCGAGATTTTTCTATGTAGTTGTCATCTACCTCCTGGTCACTGTCCTTCCTTCTTTAAACTAGTCCTCTTTCTATCATTAATCTAGAGGGTTTGTATCATCATTTATCTAAAATATCCATCCAAAAGCCTTTCTTTTCAGTTCTGAACCTCTTGCATCCAATATTCCTCCAACTCAACTCCTATTAACTCCTCTGGTCCCCTTTTGTCAATATGACTGCACCAATCCAATACTTCAAGTTATTTTGCAAGTTTTCTGACTATAGTGCTACCACCCTAGCAACTCTACATCTCTCAAACCACAAACCTTTAACCTACCTCTTTTTAAAATTTTTAAATTATTATTTTTTTTTATGTTTCCTTAGGAAGGCACATGTGTATGATTTAAAAAGTAAAACACATAAACTACTCCTAAATATTTAAGTGGAGAAATTTTGATTCATTTACCTCTTTTTAAAATTATGTTATTATTTAATGCTATTTTTTGTTTTATTTTAGGTGATTTACAATTACAATTATAGAAATGAGACTTTAACACTAGTGATTTATCCACACATAATGCTAATCTTCCACAAATCAAATACTACATATTTTGGTAAGTCATTGTTGTTAATATTTTATGACTATGGAAATATCACTGACAGGTCAGTAATGGAGAGTATAATTTACATAGGAATGCATATTTTTCTTTCTTCTAGAACACTGTTTTCCTTTAACATTAAGAAATTTTTTCTTAAATGAATACATGGTCACTGCCTCCCTTGCAACTAGATTTGGCCATATGACTCTAATTGAGCCAGTTCAAATCAATTAAGAGTGGTCAGTAAATTTGGAAAAATGCAATTAGTGGAACTGGACATGAACACCCTGCACTCCCATTGTTTTATTCTTTGCTGTGCAGAATATAAAAATGATGGCTGGAGCGCGAACAGCTAGTTTTTGCCTTTGTGTTTTGTTTTGTTTAATTTTGGCACTGTTTTTTTTTTTAATGCCTTTTACCCTTTTAATCTGTCTTTTTCTTTATCTTTCTCTTTTGTTTCTGTAAGAAGCAGGAGAATTCTTATCCAAGAGTTCTGATGTTCCAACTTTATTTTTTTCCCCGTATTTTTCCTATTTTTTTTTGTTGTTACTGTCCTATTTTCTGGAAGATTTCTTCCAATTTATTTTCTAGCCCTCTTATTAAATTTAATATGTACTTCTTGAAATAGTGATTTTATATTTATAATGATAACATTTGATGCTAAATACCTAGTCTTAAAAATTGAAAAGTTTTTATTTTTCTCTCAGAAATTAGGATTGTATCCAGGAGGACCAAATAGATAACATGTGGGCAGATCATTGTCAGCCCCCAGATGATACTTTGCACATATGTTAAAGGACTGAATGAATGCTCAGACACAATTTGGTATTTGGGCTCATGTGTCATCATAGCAAATGCAGATTAAGAGGCACCTTGTGTCACATGTTTTCTCGCATTTACACATTCTTTAAGTCATATTATTTCATTTAACATATATTTTAAAAAATAACTTCAGAGTTTAAAAGCTATCATAGCTAATAAGAACTGTCATCAATATTTTGAATCTGATAATTAGAATTTAAAAATATGCTATGTTTTGACATACAGAGGTATTCGCTAAAAAAGTAGTTAAACATATTTTCATTCTGACTGACATGATATTACATGATATTGAACTTAAACTGTACACTATCAATGCATTTTATATTAAATTTTATTCATTATCATTTAGAGTATAGTTCATTATCATTTAATTAGATATAGTTTTTAGAAGCATGTGATTATTAATTTTGAACTTTTATGAAAAAATAAATGTTCTATCTTCTCACTCTTTAGAAGGCACAAATTTTTACTTATCTTGTGCAAGAAAATAACTGGACATTTGCTTTATAATATTGATAAAAATATGACAGTAGCTTTAACATTTGTAGGAAGGTAAAATATAAAACTAATATTTTTCATTACCATACTTTCAGATTCTATAAACCAAATGTTAAAATCTTGAATTGAATTCATGGTAGGAAGAAGTATTGACCAAGAAATATTGATCCATGCATACCAGAAAGGAATATCTTAACAGGTTCTAGTCTTCTACCCAAAATTCCCTGTTGGAGCAGGAAGAAAGTTAATAGCAAAAAAGTTAAATATCCCCTCCAGAGTTAAGTCATCACTGAGTTCCCTCACACTTGCGCCTGTTCTGACAGTCACTGTGCTAAAATACTTGAAGAGCATGCTAACTACCAGATCCAGATTCTCTGTCATTCAGCACTTTTATCTTCATAATTCTGTTTATATAACCTCAGCTACCTTAGTATCCCAGCCAACTCTGTTCTGCCTTAGCACACAGGGATTCTGGCAAGCTTTGCTGGGTCCGCAATTCCTTATGTTATGGCAAAGAACCTCTCTCAAGGCTATCAGCTGGACAATTGTAGGATTCACCTTGTTGGTTTACTGTCTTTCAGGACTCACTGTCCACTGTTACCTGATGTTCAGTGTCTTAAAAACTATCTTTTCAAGTATTTTTGCATTTATATTTTTTAAATTAGATTTACAGAATGACATTGGTTAATAAAATTATATAGGTTTCAAGTGTATAATTCAATAATACATCATATATATATATCACATTGTGTGTTCACTACCCAAAGTTAAATTTCTTTCGTCACCATATATTTGACTCCTTTTACCCTCATCTACTTCCCCACTCCTCCCTTTTCCTCTGGTAACCACTAAACTGTTGTCTGTGCCCATGAGCCTTTGTTTGTCTTGTTCATTTGTTATTTTTAGTTTCATATTCCATATATGAGTGATATCATATGGTTCTCAACTTTTTCTGACTTATTTTGCTTAGCATGATAATCTCATTTCTTAAAAGGTTAGTTCATACATAGGATAATCTTATCCCTGTTATTCCATCTCAGCCAGAAGTGAAAGACCTATTTTTTTTCTGTCTTTAATAGAATGTTTTGAGAGAAAATTTGAAAGTATAAAAAATAAATTCAATAACCCAAGAAACAATTTTGAAAAAAGATCATGTCATTATTTTCCCTCTCCCTTAACAGTAACATTATGCAAGAGAGGGTCAAAGCATTTCTTACGTCCTCCATCTGCCTCATCCTCTTGCTTTTCTTTTTTGTTTATTCAATCATTTCTTCAACATTTTTTGAATCTCTATTTTGTGTTTCCCAATGTGATAGGTACCTTTCACCAAAAGGTTTCCTTAATAATTTTTTTCATATACTTTCTCCCTAGATGATGGTGATACCCTAATCTGTGTGTTTACAATTACTTTTGGGATGAATGAGTCATAGAAGTATCACATATAGGAATTTAAGTGTCAAATTTGCATCTTATAATGATGACTAAGGCTGTAACATGAAGGGTGAATTAAATAGGTTGAAGATTTTGAGAAAGAAACCCATTAGAGAATTAATAAAATGACCCAGGCAAGAGATATTAAAAGCATTTATTTACTTGGGTAGTGGTAATAAGGAGGGATAATAAGGTACAGAAAAAATTACCTAGAAGGTAAAATTTAGAGTTTTGTGATGAATTTATAGATGAGGCATAAAGGGAGAAAAAGGTTCCAAAAAGGGCTCCCTCATTTCTGTTGTGCTTGACAGTGGTGGCACTGACTGAGACCTAGAAATATACAAAGATGGGCACTTCAGAACTGAACAAACATGAATGGAAAAGGAAAAGGGTTTCCCTAATAGAAGTATGTATATACTTGCCAAAGTCCTTTAGAAGCAAAGCGGACACTATTAGCCAAAGATTTCAAGGTTTCAACCATAAGTAGGCTAATTAAATAATTACATATGGACAGTTTTTGATAATATGACTCTTCAGTTTCCTTTTTCTATAAGTAGTAATAATTATATAACATTTTTATAACCATTAATGTGAAAAATTAAGAACGATAAAGCATAGAAAAAATTGAGTACAGTACCAAGAACATAAAAAGTAAGATATCTTTATTTTTAATGTTGTTATGAGTTATTTTTTTCTTGTTAACCAGACAGTATTATGATTATAAATATTGGATATGTCTTTAGGAAACTTATAAGCTATATTAATTGCTTGACTATTTAGGCCCCTAAGTAAGGTATACTGATCAATGTAAATTATAAGTAATTTTTGCATTTTGTTTTAAATATATCTTCAGAATTTTTAGTTTGAATAAGAATCATCAGAGTTGAACATATCTCTACATACTATGTTCAACTTGCATTTTTAAAACTAAAGTTGAAGCTAAGATGGACTAAGATGATCCCAAGCACCATATCCTTCTGAAAGTTTGGTTCTATAAAATAAATAGCTTTTTCCAAAGATATTATTTATTTGACTGCTCCCTAACTGCAAATACCATGGCTTTAAATTCTCCTAATAACCCTAAGAAATACGGAACCAAGATTCATTAGCTACACTAAAGAATTAAAAGAACTTTCTCCTCATAAATAAAAGTACTGTTCAATAATCATGTATATTGTTCTGTATAGCAGACACAGGACCTCAGTGAACTTGCTCTGTGAAAATAATGAAAAGATGATCAAAACGATGATAATCAGCCATTACAGAACTCTAATTAACAGAGCTACAGAGCAAACTATACCAGAGAAATTACTAAACATTAGTCAGACAGCTCAGCAGTGATGTTTTAACTTAGGGCTATTCCTATCACTTTCTTTCTTTAGTTTAGTGACACAGTAGCTAGAAGTCAGCTGTAATGCAGATAGTAAAGATATCTGACCTCTCAAAAGCACCACACCCGGAATATAGCTAACAGTTTGTCCTAACTTGAAACTTCCTACAAAATCTCTTCTGAGTGTGGCGATGTTTTAAAATTTTAACAAAGAGATGCTGAGCTCAGCTGTGGGTTGGGGGGAGAAAATAAACTACTTAATTATAATAGTTGGAAATTTCAATAGCTCACTTTCAACAATGGAAGGAAGAACTTGGTAGAAGTTCGATAAGTAAAGGGAAGACTTGAGCAACATTATAAACCAACTAGAGCTAATAGAAATTTATAGAACACTCCATTCTTTCACAGTAGAATACGTATTCTTCACATACTCTCCAGGATGAACCACATGCTAGGCCATAGAACATTAAATACATAAATAAACAAACAAACAAACAAATAAAACTTTGGAAGGATGGAAATCATACAAATGTACTACAATCAACAAGAATCAAGGCTGTGTGGCACGTATATATGAATAGACATAGATCAGTGGAATAGAACTGAGGTTCAAAAAATAAACCCTTATACTTGTGGTCAATAGATAGATATTCAATGACAGTGCCAAGGCGATTCGATGGAGAAAAATAGTCTTTTCTCATATAGTGAGAGTGAATATCCACATTCACAAGAATGAATTTGCAACTATTCCTCAAATAATTTATGAAAACTAACTCACAAAAGGATCATAAACCTAAACCTAAGGGTTAAAATAAAATCCACAGAAGAAAAAAATGAGTACTTTTTTATGCCATGGTCTCATAAATACCATACCAAATACGCACTTTGCAACAGAAATACCATAGGCAATTTGGACTTAATAAAAATTTTAAATTTTAGTGCATCAAAGACAACAACAAGAAAGTGAAATGTGAACACACAAAATGAGAGAAAATATTTGCGAATCATATATCTGACAAAAGCTTTGCAACCAGAATATATATATAATCTCACAACTCAGCAAATGGGTAAAAGAATTGAAGAGATATTACTTTCCCAAAATACACAATTAGCCATCGAACACATGAAAAGATGCTCAATTTTATTATTCATTAAGGAAAAAAAAAATATTCAAGGGATCCAGGCAAAATGGCATAGAAGGTGGAGGCTATGCTTGCCTCCTCATGACCACACCAAAATAATGAAACTGCAGAATCATCACTGGAAGTTGTGGGAGGTCTGAACAGAAGTCCTATAACTGGGGACATACATGAGATCACCTCAAAACTGGCAAGAGAGGCAGAGACATGAAATGAGCTGGTTCCACAACCATGAGAGGAGGTTTATCTTGGCTGAGGAGCCCCACCCCCACCCAAGAGAGCAAGGGGTCCCAGCTCCACACCTGGCTCCCCAGCCCAGGGTTCCAGTGCCAGGAAGAGAAATACCCACAACATCTGGCTGTGAAAACTAGCAGAGATTATGGCTGAGTGAGACAGAGACAGGAATCATAACAATCTACTTAAAGCGCTCAAGTGCAGAATTACTCAGTAATGGACTCACTAATTCTGAGCTCCTGCACTGGGGCAACTGCTTGAAGAGTGCCGGAGACGTATGGTGAGGAACTGAGTTCTCTTGTTTCAGGGTGAGGGCTGGAAGAGACTTTCTCCCAGACAGAAATGCTGGTAGTATCCATTGTTCCTTTGTTAAACCTTCCCCACGCCAGCCTGCGGACACAGGTGGCAGCCATATCTGAGTCTCCACCAGCCTGGTTAGCAGAGGTTGCTCCACTCAGATGATTCCCTGAGATCCTGCCCCTCCCAATTTACACTCCAACCTACTCTGCCTCAAGTGGTTTTTTCCCATACAAATGATCTGTATTTGCTCATTATGTACTTTCCAAAAGTCTCTCAAAACTTCACAAAACCCAAAGAAGCAGCATCTGGCCTCAGCATGCCCTGTACCTCTTGCTGAGCAACCCAAACCCGACACTAGTGGCAGCCAGCCTCTGTTCCTGGCATGGACTTTTGAGTCACCTCTAAGCCCATTGTGGGTGGTAGCCATTTGCTGATTGCTTGGTGACTCTTACCAGATGGCCCTGGGCATTGTACAGTCTGTACCTGAACCTGGCTTGCAGCTGGGCTTCTTCCAGGAAGCCCTTCGACCAGCATTCCCAGTGGCCAGCTTCAACAAGAACCAGACCACCACCCAGGGTTGCATTTGAAGACACATCCAAAGGGAAAACTGGGAACGCACCAGAGCCCTGTTAAAGTGAATCCTGCTCTGTAGGGTTGGCTCTCACTGGCCAATCCTCACAACCAATCAGCCCAAGGGTCAATCTCTTCCAGTGTGCAAACAGCAACCAATGCTCAACTACAAACAGGGCATACATAACCTACATGAAGGACACACCTTGAGTACCTGGCTGAGGTATCCAGGGAAGACTGTGTCACTGGGCCCCACAGAACATCTACTAAATAAGGCCACTCTACTAAGAATGGGAGACTTTAGGGCCCTGCTTAACACAGAGAAGCAAACACAGGGAAGCTACCAAAACAGGGAGACAAAGAAACATGTTCCACATGAACGATCAGAACAAAGTTCCAAAAAAAGAACTCAACAACGTGGGGACAACGTGCAGAGTTCAAAATACTGGTTATAAGGATGCTCAATGAACTTAGGGAAAGAGTAGATGAACTCAATGAGAACTTTAATAAAGAGATAGAAAACATAAAAATGGAGATGGAAAACATAAAAGGGAACCGGTCAGAAATAAAGAATATAATATCTGAGATGCAGAGTACATTAGAGGGAATCAACAGATTGGATGAAGTGGAGGATCAAATCAGCAATTTAAAGGATGGAGTGATGAGGACACCCAATCAGAACAGCAACAAGAAAAAAGAATCCAAAAAAATGAGGGTAGTATAAGGGGCCTCTGGGACAACACTAAGCGTAACAACACTTGTATCATACAGGATACCAGAAAAAGAAGAGAGAGTGCAAGAAATTAAAAATGTGTTTGAAGAAATAATGACAGAAAACTTCCCTAACATGAAGGAAATAGACAAAAAAGCCCAGGAAGTGCAGAGTCCCAAACAAGATGAACCCAAACAGGCCCACACCAAGACACATCAAAATTAAAATGCCAAAGGTTAAAGACAAAGAGAGAATCTTAAAAAGAGCAAGAGAAAAGCAAGTATTTCTTTATAAGAGAGCTCCCATAAGATAGTCAGCTGATTTCTCAACAGAAACTTGCAGGCCATAAGGGACTGGCATAACATATTCAAAGATTACTCTACCCAGCAAAGCTATCATTTAGAATCAAAGGACAGATAAAGAGCTTCCCAGACAAGAAAAAATTAAAGGAGTTCATCACCACCAAGCCAGTATTACAAGAAATGTTGGAGGGACTTTAAGAAGAAGAAAAAAATAAGTATCAAAAATATGAATAATAAAATGGCAATAACTACATATCTATCAACAATTACTTCAAATAAAAAAAGAAATAAATGCTCCAAACAAAAGATAGAGTGGCTAAGAAAACAAGACCCTTATATACGCTGCCTAAGAGAAACTCATTTCAAATCAAAAGACACACACAGACTGAAAGTAAAGGAATGAAAAGAGATATTTCATGAAAATGGAAATGAGAAAAAAAAATCTGAGGTAGCAACTCTTATATCAGACACAGAGACTTTAAAACAAAAGCTATAACAAGAGACAAAAATGAACCCAGTAATCCCTCTTCTGGGTGTTTGTCTGAAGAAAGTCAACATACTGTTTTTGAAGGGACATATGTATCCATCCATATGTTCATTGAAGCATTATTTACAATAGCCAAGCTATGGAAGCAACCTGGGTGTCCATCAATGATGAACAGATAAAAAAGAGGTGGTACATATCTGCAACGGGACATTCTCAGCCATAGAAACAAACAAACAAACAAACAAACAAACAAACAAACAAACAAAATAATGAAATCTTGCCATCTGCAACAACATAGACGGACCTAGAGGGTGTTGTACTGAGTGGAGTAAGTCAGATAGAGAAAGACGAATGTCATGATTTCACTTACATGTTAAACCTAAAGAACAAAATAAACAAATAAAACAGAAACTCATATAGAGAACATTTTGAGGGCTACCAGATGGGAGGGGGACTGAGAGGATAGGTGAAAAGCAGGAAAGGATTAGGAAGTATAATTGGTAGTTACAAAATAATGAAAGTGTAAAGTACAGCATAAGGAATATAGTCAATAATACTGTAATAACTATGTACGGTGTCAGATGGGTACTAGATTTATTGGGTTGTTCACTTCATAAGTTATATAAATGTATAATCACTGTTGTACACTTGAAACTAATAAAATATTGTATGCCAACTATAATTGAAAATTTTTAAAGATTTTTAAATGAAATTCAAAACTGCAAGATACTTTACATTCACTTAGATGCCTGAAATAAAAGAGAGATAATAACAGGTGTCGATGAAGATGTAGAAACATTGGAATCCTTATACATTGCTGGTAGGAGTATAAAATTGTTTGGCAGTTCCTTAAAAAGTTAAACACAGTTACCATATGAACCAGCAATTCTCCTGGCTACATACCCAAGAGAAAAATTACACTAAATATTGTAAAGGAATATTCACAGGAGCATTATTCACAGCAAAAATGTAGAAACAACAAAAATGCTCATTATCTACTAAGGATAAACATAATGTGATATATTCTTACAATAAAATATTATTCAGCAATAAAAAGAATGAAGTGCTATTACTAGTACTATTACATGCTACAAAATGGATGAACCTTGAAAACATTACGCTAAATGAAAGAACGCAGTCACAAAGACCACATATTGAATGATTCCATTTATCTGAAATGTTAACTAAGGTGAGATGTGGAGTTGGGGTGCAGGTAGGGTAGGAGGTGTAGGGTAGGAGTCTAGAATGAGGTGGGGCTGCTAATAGTTATGAGATTTGGGGGGGATGATGAAAATATTCTAAAATTAGGTTATGATGATAGTTGCAAAATGAAAATAATAAAAATCACTCAACTGCACATTTTATATTGAATTTTATCACACACACACACACACACACACACACACACACATATATAGCTCAATAAAGCCATGCAATAAAAGTATTAAGTAACTAACTGTGCATGCCTTAGTATTCATTTAGCAAATATAAAATTAAAAGAGGTACCTTCCTTTCTGGAGAAAGCACAAGAGTAGCAGTGAAGTAAAAGACAGCTTGAGAACTGCCACAACTTAGAGCTTATATACAAATTTTTGGAAAACTTTAGATCTCCTAATTTCCTTAAAACTGCACCCATAACTCTTGTATTCAACATAGGTGTTTCATAAATCATTTGATGGATGAGTATATTAACTGGTTTGATTGATAATTTGTTTCGCTTTTCACTAACTATTGATGTTGAATCTGACATATAATGTTGGGGTTTCATTTATTTTTCAGTATGCTTATTCCTTTGACTTAATTTCTGCTTATTTTATCGTGCTTAACAGTTACTGTTTTTGAGCCTTATTTTACTATTAAACATTGAGCGTAAAAATTGTGTATATAAAATTGACAAACAAAGAAACCAACTTAATGATCAAATCTCATACACTTTTCCATTTGGAGTACTTGGGAAACAAAATTTTTCACATATGTGCATTTCATATGCCTTATGTTTAGAAATCTTCATTTTTGATTAAGGATGAAACATTTTCAAACTTTTGCACCTGCTTATTTTTTAAAACATCTGGAGCAGGTTTACAGTGATACTCAGAGGATATTATATGTTATACATTATATGATTCCTGCATTAAATAATCCCCTAAATTATATTTTTTGTTATCTATATAAATTCCTATTCTTCCAGAAAAATCTAAAGGATAAGAGTTCCAGGTTATGAATGCAGTATCCTCCCTTCTTCTAGCCTGATGAATTCCAAATAAGTTTCTGATCTACCGTCCTTTCTAACCAAGCTATTTAAATCAATACACTTAATTTTACAGACAATTCTGAAATCCCATATATCTTAAAGGCAGTTCTGTCACTCTTTCCTTGAGTAAAGTGTATGAACTGTGATGGTCAGTGCCCTACCAGGTCATTTTCCCTTATTTCTTACCATGTACTTGTGCTCTAAATAATGAATTGGGAGGAAATCTTGCATTTGGTTAAGTGGAAGGCACTGCTTTATTCTTTCAAATTAGCAAAAACATACTACCCACAGGCAATTTAAAATGTGCTGTATTGAGTTTGAAGGACAAAATTATAGTAATATTCAGGTACTTTTCCCCACTGATAATTTTATAGTGGTGAGAATTTATAAATGATTTTGAGAACTTTGGATGAAAAGGATGTTAGAATCCAAAAGAATAATGCAACAAAATCAGATTCAGATAAATAGATGTAAAATAATAATCAGATTATCAAGACAAAACACAGTGATAATTCCTAAAGAACATATTGTTTCATAAATTCCAAAGAAGTATTATTATAGACAATAAGCCATATTAAGAAAAAAATTTTAATTATGCAATTGTTTTTTGAAAGACTAATTTTTCTTTAAATCTTTTTTAAGTGATTTACTGTAAGTTTCAATCAGACTAAAGAAAGTTAATTTAGAATAATTTGACTCAAGGAAACACATTAGAAACAATTCAGTTGCAAGTTTTCAAATTATATAATTAAGGTTACTTCCTTCTCAAGTATAAAGTTCTTTTTATTTCAAAATTAAAAATGGTTTATCTTGAACACAACGGCTATTACAAGGAAATTCTGTTTACATCTTCACTATCTGCTATTTTTTTCTGTATTTATTTATTTATTTTTTGCCTAAGCAGAAATATTTTAACTTCTGAAAATTAAAAAAGTGAAAAGTCCTATGAAAAGAGTAAGATATTCTCTTTCATTTTTAGTGGAATGTTTAACAATCAAATTATAGTTCTATATTCTAATTTGTTAGTCCTATATTTAGGAGACTGACAACCTTTAAGCAGATGTTAGAACTCAGAAGAGCATCATGCAAATATTTTAACTATAAATGGGAAAACATGTTAAACTTGAGCTATATTCTCTGAAGGATATATTTATTGGTGGATAGCTTTTATTTGTTGGTATATAGAGATTCACATCAGGACTTGAGAACAAATTGGATTATCCCATGAAAAACTTCAGTGAATTAGTAATGTCAATAGTAAAGACAATTCTTCCCTAACACGTCACTTAGCACAATATGTTCATATGATATTAGTTTCATAAAACTTGAAATGTCAACTTGCTTATGTATTAATGACAAAACTAACTTGATTTTAAACTCTCCTTTAGGTGGACATATATAAATGTTCTAAAAAGATTTCTATTTTCCAAAAGGACTTGTCATTATTCCATCACCTATAAAATTAGGCCATTGCCATTACTGATTACTAGGTTTTATTCAAAGTTCTTGCCTTTTCTTGGACCCATTTACCTGACTTCTTTAATTTCCTTCATCAATGTTTATAATTTGCAGTTACAAGTTTTTAACGTAGATATTTTCTTCGTTTTGTTACTGTCATATAGTAAACGTTCCTTAAGTTTAAGTCAATTTTCTTTTTCTTTAATTTTTATTTTTGGGCTATATTTTGCCTTATTATCAGTGAAGATGAAGAACAGCTGTCACACTCTCACTTCCAAAATTTTATTTATAGCCTGAGAAGGGCCTTTGGAGATCATCGATTCTCTCCACTTACGAATAAGGTGTTGGGTAAGAGTGAAGGTCACTCAGCAAATCCATGGTGAAGCTGGGACTGGAGGAGCAGACTTTTGACAAGCCTGTCTCTTTCCAGTCCTCAAAGCTTAATTAAGCACATTATTGGGTCACCCCAGACCTTTTCTTTCAGGGCTAAAGAAAAATAAGTTATTTTATGATTTCCTAAAAGCTAATTTAGAGAACCATTGAGAGAAAAGCAGAAAATAAGCCAAGGTAGTGAAACTTTTTAAAATGGGAAAGAAAAAAGCTTAACTACTTACAGGATGGTTACTTCCTCCATTTAAGTCTGACAGGAGTATTATTTAACATAGTCTAAGACTCTCTTCCAGAATAAAGAGTTTATATTGATACTATAGTTCATGTAGTTAATGTTTATTGATAAAATCCATTATAAAATAAGTTAGCACAAAATTATTTTTGTATTTGGTGTGGGTTGAGGTTGGGGTTGGTTATTGAGAAGACAAAGTATTGTTTTTAAACATTTACACCTTTTTCTCTAGGGAAAATGAGACCATTCAGATAAATCTTATTGCTAGGTAAAATAATAACTAATATCACTTAAGCAGAATTTCTAGAATTAGAGAATAACATAATAAATGCATTCTTAATAAATGGGCACATTTAGTACCTTGTATTTACACTAACTTACCTGATAGTATGTGATTATGCTTACAACAAAAGCCACTAGTTTTATGCATATTATTATATGGTAAAATATATGCCTTAAATCTGAACTTACCACATTTTTCTGGTTAGGAATCTCAATTCTATGCACAATGCAATATTTTTCATTTAGAATTCACCCTTTTTTCTTTATTACTACAGCAATTTATCACATTATGCATAGCTGATATATCTGCAGATATTATAACTGTAGCCATTAGATACCTGAACTACCCAGAAGTCAATAAGTATAAATCATAAGTATAAACCATCTAGATTTTATTAAAACAAAACAACAAAATGATGTCAAGGCCCACTGCATTTTTTTTAATTCAAATAATACTAGGTTAAATTTCAAAAGTCTGATAGAAATCTATAAAAGAAATTATAGGAGCGATGGATAAATAATGACACTGCTATAAAATAATAATAATTCTAAATTTTGTTTTTTTTATCTTATGAAATATTTCAGATCCCTATTGTTGTGTCTGTCTCTCCTCTTTCTCTCCTCCCAACACACACAATTATATATATGTGTGTATGTGTGCATATATATGTATATACATATATATGTGTGTGTGTATGTAATTTATGTATATATGTAATATGTATATACATATTATGTAATATGTATATACATATATGTGTGTGTATATGTATGTATGTATGTCTATATATGTAATTTATAATATTCTTAAACTCCCTGCTTGTAATGTTTCCTTCTGGGGCCAAGACTTATATCCTAGGAGAAACCACTTTAACTGTGGAAATCCTCATTTCCACTGGGAATTTTATTTTTAGATTTTCACTCTCCATCCATCTGCCTTTAAGCAATTTTCTGTGCTTCAAGCATGAGCAAGCAGTATTAATCCAATTTCTAGTTTCTGTGAGGCACATTATGTTAGATCATATGCACTTCAGTGCTTCTTCTTAGAAACTTTGTGTTTACTTAACTGTTTCACTATCAACCTTTATCACTGAGAGCAACAAAAAATAAAACAAAGATGTGATTGGTTCTATATTCCATCCATAAGAGTTCAAAAAAAAATAAAAAGGAATCATGATATGACGAAATACTTTTTGACAGAGAGCAAAATTACACATTGATATTTGAGCAAATATCAATAAACTACAAAAAATAGCTTATTGTTCTAATGCTCAGATACTTCAATTATGTTTGAGGGAGCATATCAAAACTTCTTCAGTATCAAGACAACACTATTTTGTATGAACTTATAACAATTTATATGAATTGATTACCTTTAAAATTATTTTGATATTAGAAAATGCAATATGTCCCTCAATGTGTAAAACTGTCATAAATATTCAGTAATTAAATTAAAATCTGTATTAACTCGAATCAAATATGACATTGTACAATTTATTCTTTGTTATTTTCCAAAAAATAGTCACTGCCCCCTAAACAGATTTGATTATGCCTGCATGATGCGAAAGTTTTAATAAATATTGAACATTTAACATTTGATTGTATTGATATTAAATCTCAAATAATGAGTCTTTCAGTATTCTCCAAACTCCTGTTAATCCAGAGATATTAACAAAGTTTACTGTTTTATCTAAAGGGAGTGCAATTTGAGCATGTGATGTCAATCTATCAATATATTTAGTAGTTACACATAGACAATTGGCCTGAGAATTACATACTAGGAAGAATTTACAAAATATGTTCAGCTCGATTTCACACATATTTAGGTAATGACTAAGCAATAGGTATTGTAGTATAAGTTTTGCCTAGCTTTATTAAGGTATAATTTTTAAAAATTGTATATACTTAGTTGTGCAATTTCATGTTTTGATACACACACACGCACACACACACACAGTTTGCACATACACACATTTTCTTTATAAATTCATCTGTCAAACAATTGTTCTGTGAATAATACTGTAATGAACCTGGGAGACCGATTTCAATTTCTTTGGATATAAACAAAAAAGGGAACTATCTGACCATACTTTTGTTTTATTTTTTCTTGAAACCACTGTACTGTTTCCATAATGACAATTTATATTCCTACCAGTAGTGTACAAATTTTCCCTTTTCTCCAATTCCTCACCAGCACTTATTATCGCTGCTTGTCTTTTTGATAATAGCCATCCTAACAGGTGTGAGGTGGCATCTCATTGTTTTCGTTCGCATTTCCTTATGATTAGTAATGTTGAGCACCTTTCATATTCCCGTTGACCATTTGTATGTCTTCTTTTGAAAAATATCTGTTCAGATCCTTTGTCCATTTTCTAATTGGGTTATTATTATTATTATTTTTCCTATTGAGTTGTATGAGTTCCTTATATGGTTTAGATATTAAGCCCTTATCAGTTGTATGGTTTGCAAATATTTCCTCCCCTTCTGCAGGTTGCCTTTTCACTCGGTTGATTATTTTCTTTGCTGTGAAGAAGGCTTTTAGTTTGATATAGTCCCACTGTCCATCTTTATTTCTGTTACCTGTGCTTTGGAGTCATACATAAAAAATCATTGTTCAGACCAATGTCAAGAAGCATTTTCCTTATGTTTTCTCCCAGCTGTGTTATGGTTTCAGGTTTTACAGTTAAAATTTTATTCCATTTTGAGTTGACTTTTATATATGTTGTGAGATAAGGATCCAGTTTCATTTTTCTGCATGTGAACACCTAAATTTCCCAGCACTACTTATTGAAGAGATTATCCTTTTCTCATTGTGTTCTTGACATTCTGGTGAAGATCAATTGAAAGTAAATGCATGGATTTACTTCTGAGCTATCTCTCTATTGTGTTCCATTGGTCTGTACATCTGTTTTTGCTTTGTTTTGTTTGCCAGTGCTATACTGCTTTATTACTTAGTTCTGTAATATATTTTGAAATCAGATTGTCATACCTCTCACTTTGTTCCTCTTGATCAAGATTGCTTTGGCTGTTTGGGGTCTCTTTTTGTTCTATAGGAATTTTAGGATTGTTTTCTTTATTTCTATAAAGAACGTCATTGAAATTTTGATGGGGATTTCATTGAATCCATAGACAGTTTGGATAGCATGGACATTTTATCAATATTAAGTATTCCAATCCATGAATACAGGGTGTCTTGTCATTTACCTTTCCATTTACCTGTTTAATTTCCTTCATTAATGTTTATAATTTGCAATTACAAGTCTTTAACCTAGGTATTTTATTCTTTATGTTACTATCGTGAATGAGATTATTTTATTTGCCTTTTCAGATTGTTATTTCTCTATAGAAATTCCAAGTTTTTATAGTTGATTTTGTATCCTACAACTTCACTGAATTCATTTATTAGTTCTAGCAGTTTTTATTGTTGTTGAATGTTTAGGATTTTCTACAAAAGAGCATTTTCTACAAATGCTCTTTAATGGCTACAAACTACTTGCTCTATCTTTTCAACAACTTATCCTGGTATGTATTATCCATTCAAAATATACTCTAAATTAAAGTGATTAATTATTTTTGAGACTTCAGATCAGTAAGTGCCTGTCCTTGACATACATGGGTAGTTGTTTAATATATTTTGCAATATAAAATAATCAAGGCCAGAACTTACCACAGGTACTCATCTTCTTCTGTAAATTTCAGAACTCTTTGCAGCACATCACCACTGCCCAATAAAAACATGTGGATATTACTCGGAGGAAGTAGTTTGATTTATTATCAATTATTGTCTCTCATTTTAGCCCTGTGGTGTGTTAATTAAACAGGTAAGATTAAAGTAATTTCCAGAGAAAACCATTTTTAACATAAAAGAAGGAAGGAAGGCATAAGAAGGGCAACGTGTATAGAGTGTCCTTGACAACCAAAGAGTGTGAACTACAAATATGGAAACCGGGGCATAAGAACAAACAAATTTACAAGCATTAAAACAAACAAAGAACAACAACGAAACAAAAACCTCACACCACTAAAAACAAGGACAGAATTTGGACTGGTATCATTCCTGGAAAGAAATTAAATTTCCCCAATATGTGTAATATGAAGAAATTGCTTAAGAGTTCTAGGCAGGGTTAAAGGACAAATAAGGTAAAGGGAGGCATCCAGATCCTAGCAACATTAGAGAGCCATTACTATCTGTATACTTGAAGGGAAAAGAACAGGAAACATTTTTAAGTTCCTTAATTTAAAACTAGTGGAGGAAGTCCCTAGTTGATCAGAGAAGCAGCTACAGACAAAAATGAATCCCCAAAGCAAAGGAGAATGGAGAATTTTTGTCCCTGCCCTCAATTCTCATGTTGGTGCTTTCCATTTTTTAAACCTAAGTAGATGCCAACCAGAATGGGGTTCCTGGTGACACTACCTCTATGGGTTGACACCTAGTGTTCAAGGAGACCAAAAATGGATGGAGACAGCAAGCAGAAAGTAACAACCGCATAATTCATCTATTGCTCACATTTTCAAGGTTCACCATGAATTATAAAAAGACAAGTTAGTTGATTTTTATATCTTTGTGAATTCATTTGCGTGACTATACGTGGTCTAGAATGCTAATTTCCAGTTCAGCAAAACACCAGCACTCCATGCCAAACAATATCCAAGGTTTGGAAGACAGAATCACAGTGTCAGTGGCACTTTTAGTTTAAACAAAAGATACTGTAATTTGGGGAATTTACATTGCCTCACCTTCCTCACTTTCCTTGAATTTTATATTTTAGTTCATATTTAATATAATATGCTCATTTTAGACCCTACTTGGTAGTGAATAAATTTTATTTTGTAAAATGTTTACAGATGAAAATTTCAAGGAACTAATTTTTTTTTTTTTTCCTTTCGGGACAATTGACATATAACTTGAATTTTGAAAAGTATAATCCAGTGCCTGAAAGGAGAAGATTATCTGAAATTAGGAATAGGTATTTTATTTTCTTGGTTATATAGTGGTACTATGCCAAAATGTTTATATATATTTTTTTATCTTCAAGCTCACAAAGACCTCTAGATATAAAATGGTAAAATCTATCTTGACAAGCCCAAACAAAGAAGAGCTAACTCCTTTCCAACTTCTATCCTATACTTAATATGTGATTATTGTTATTATTTATTTAAGAGACTTTTAATTTGAACTGTTTCCTGAGTATCCTCTTTCAGTGGCATTTGGCATTAATAATGCATTCATCAAAAATTTGTATTAATGGTTTCTTTCAGATTTTAAAGTTAAATTAATAGTACAATGGCACATTGTATTTGAGAGCAGGACATATCTGAGCTCAAAGATTAACCAGTCCTCCCTTTCAACACCCCACACCCACAAATAAATATCCTTCCCTTCTGACTTTGTGTTTTTGCAATGATAGCAATATTTGGCAGTGAACAGCCTCTTCTCTCTTCTGAGATTAAAGCAGATATTCCTGATCTATAAGGTTTCTTTCTTATTCAATAGAGATTCAACCAAAGATTTCTTCTCATCATTACTCTGCAGCCAGAATGAAATGATAAGTAGTTGCAAGGAAGTTGAAACATTTTTCCTCCTTAAGCTAGTTACTCAGCATTTTTAAATTTGGGATTCTTCAATGCTAAATTGAAATTAAAATATCTATATCTCAAAGTATTTATTTATATTTTATATGATGTATGTAAAATATCTGACATTTTACAGGCACATAATAAATGTTAACTTAAGTCCTACTTTCTCCATCTACCATCAATAGCATCAAAAATAGCTACTTACACTATCTCATTGTCTCTATACCAGGTTACTAATAATTGTTTATTTGCTTAATATTAACAAATTCCATACTATCTATTTTTTACATTTTTTCATTTCATATTATTAAACTGATCAAATTTAATATGAAATTCAGTGAATGACCATATATACTATATATATTTGTATGTTTAGTTCAGCAAATAAATTCTAAAATATTTTTTTAGCACTTACCATATAAACAATATCAGAGTTCCCTGGGAGAGACAGTGATGTTAAAAAAAAAAACTAAGGAAAAATGCATGAGTTCTGAGAGTTAAAAAATTGAGAAGGGAGAGACAGATTTATAAATTAAATACACTTAGTGTCTTTGATGATGTTCCCATTGTTCTCTACACTGGTTTTAGCAAAATTTTCTCCCACAATCTATACAAGTTTATCTCATCTCAGATTAAATATCATCACCCTAGTCACATTTACACTAGAATAATATATGGGCCTTACTGGAATACTCAGGAATTGTCTATGTTCCACAGAGTTCCTTTATGCAACCCAGGAGTGGCTCTGGGCACTTTAAATTGTACCTTTCAGTTGTTTTCCAAAGTGCAAATAGTTCAGTTATCACAAACATTCCATTCCTCTAATTTTCCAACTGCTATATGCTGAAATTTCAATCTCTCTTTCTCACACACACATATGCATCGATACACATGCATAGTGCTATAGAATAATGACAATGCTAAATGAAAAAAATGAACACTTTCTCAATTGCCTCATAACTCACCAATTCACATAACTGTAATGGAGTTAGTATGGTGTTATTATTATTCAGTATCATGATGCTTCCTCTCCATCATCTTCCCACACCCACCATCTTTTTAAATGTGTCATTTCAGGTCTACCTGGAATAATAAATGGGCTAATGTTGACCCACATATCTCTTATAGCTTGCTACCTTAGCTACACAAGACCAGGTAGAGGTTTTGAAATTACTTCTTATAAGTACTTGATTAAATTCTTCACCAAGGGCCATTCTTCTCCCCAAGTCCTATAAGAAAGAGACAGTCATTTTCTTCTTCCAGTTATAAGAGCCTTTCGAGAAGGATCAAGTGGTCTGTGATTTTGATTGCTGTGGAGAGGCCTAGTCAAGTAAGGACTGAGAAGAGACCGTTGAATTTGTTAATTAGCAGGTCGTTGGTGAATTGAGCTCTCAAAGACTGTGGTTTCAGCAAATTGGCAGGAGGAAAAAAACAAAGAGTAAGTTGAGACTGAAAGAAAAGGCAGTGGAAGCAATAGTACTATTTTGAGAATTTTGCCAGTGAACAAATTGAAAGAGACAGAATAAAGATTGAGCAAATATTGGCTTCAAAAGATGACATTTTAAGATATCAAATTTGAAAATGTTTAATATTCATGATTAATGAGCCATTATAATTTTTAAAAAGAGAGCTTGAAGTTTTAGAAAATTATTATAAACAGAGGCAATTTGTGTAGAAATCAACTTCTGGGAAGTTTAGATAATTGGTATATACTTGTTGGAAAGTGTGTACAAAGTATTTTAAATTTTGGTCTATTTTTTTTTTCTTGAGACTTGTTCATATGTCAAAATCATAATCATACTGCTGGGACTAATCGAAATGTTTGCTGTACCATTATCCCTTCACTCTTAGGGTTGGAGGAAATACTCTTTAAGTCCCTGTGAGTACACTGAGATAGAAGGAATGGAAAAAGGAGAGCTTTCACAGTTCTGGCAATGTCCCAATGGCCTGACAGCTGGGTTTGTTAAAAGGCCACCCAACATCTCATAAAATGTTTGCTCTATATTAATTTCATTCCAACATAGCTGCACTTCACATATCCAGGATTCTTCAATGGCAGGACATAAAAGCAAACTGGCAACTCAGAATAGCCTCCTTGCCTCATATCAAGGACGGTGCCAATGAATTGGGCTACAAGCATCCTCTCTCATCTCTTCTATGGTTTTCCACTAGACTTGGACCCTTACAAAACTTACTCACTGTTGAGGTCTTAAACCAATCACTCCTGCTTAAAGTACTGTAAAATGAAAGCTGGTGTGAGGCAAATACAGTCCCTGGCTACCAGAGAATGTGGACTCCAGGGTTAGTTTGCCTCAGTATGGGTCCTGCTCTATTGCTTGCTCTATTGGAAGCCATAATCAAATCATTTGATCTATAGCATTTTAAGTGTCTTCACTTAATATGACATGGACGTAATAGTGACCTCTTTGTCTAGGGTTCTTATGAAGCTAAAGTTAGATAATATAAGTGATGCAATTCGCATAGCCAATGGTACAGAGTAAACAATACATTAAAAGCTATTATTATTGTATACTTTCTTATTTTCTTTTCTATCTTTTATATATTAAAAAGCAATCCATAGATATATTTTTCAAAGGTACAGCAAAGTGTAGTTTACATTTGACACTGACAATGTGAGTTCATTGCTCAGATCACATGAAAAGCAAATACAAAAGTGTTCATGCAAATTTACAGAAAAATAAGCCTGGCCAAGATTAATAATAACCAAATAAACAATGGAAAAACATATCTGTGTGTCTCCATGTGTAAAGTGCTGCATATAATATTTATCTTTTTGTTAGTTACATTAATAAAAATAAAAATTACAGAAGGTAAAATAATGAGAGGAAATCAACAGTCTTATATAGTAAAACATGAAATGCATTTTGTTTTCAAAACAAGAGTATATGGGTAGAATATTATTTTATATCGCGTGCTACAAAATGCTTGAAAATGCTTTAAAAAAGGGTTGCATCATCAAAAAAACTGAAAAATAAGTTGTACACTTTGCTCTCTTAGAGGTTTGAAAAGCACATTATATTAATATGAGAAAAAAATCATTTAAAAAGGAACCTGCTTAATTTCATCTTAAATTTCTCCCAAAATATTGAAATCTTACAATACCAATGTTTTCTGCAATGCACTCCATAAAACGGTGAACTAGTATGAAGTAGTATCTCTTATTCCATCACTGATCAAATACTCTGATAAGTTTCTAAATGTACAAAACCAATGCTCCTGCTTAAAACTTACATGGATAAAGTAGGAACTTGATTGTAAAAGCAAAGATAATGAAAAAAAAAAAAAGACGGAAAGAACAAGATCAGTCAAACTGTGTTTTGTGCAAGTCAGTGAGTGGTCAGAGCTATGGGGAAGAGCCAACTTGCTAGAAAAGTCTAGTTTCTTTTTTTATACAATACAAATATGCTCTGCCATTCTGCCTCAGAAAGTGTTTCATTTTCTGTAAAATCTGTTTATACTTTACACGTTTTCCACAATCTCTAAAAGAAGTGGGTTAGGTGGAGCCAAAGTCATCTTCTAGCTCTTACAACTCTGATTCCATAACCCTTAGTGAAACTCAACATCAGAGGTATCTCCATGCAGTGCTATTACACTGCAATTTGACACTACTCTGTTGAAAAAGAAAAACAAATTATATGACTGTGCTGTTTAGAAAGCAGCATTTCCAGATAAAAATCTCCTTTGATGTCTTCTATTTCATAGTGATTGAAACGTTTACAACATCCATTTTAAGCAAAAAGCTGTTGGCCATGATTTGGCACCAGTTACAACCTTGAACCCTATATATGTATTTCTTTCATCATTATGATTTTTGAGATTGAAAATACTTTCAAAAACCTCAAAAAATTTAGTTCAACTTTTATTTTCCCACTGGTATATCATCCTAAAGGAAACTGTTTTACTCTCTGACAAAAGGTGAATCTAGATAGTTCTCATTTCAAAAAAGTAAGAGGAATTGGTTTAGTTTGTACTATTATGTTATTCATTCTTTTACTGATTTATTTTAGCACACTGAATTTCAAAAATAAAATTTATAATTTTTCTATCTTCTGAAATCTTATAGATTAGTAAAGGAAACATTTTTAATGAAATTCCAGTGAAACACATGAAATACTATAGTAAGAAAATGTACCAAATTCCAAATATTGTGGTAGCACATGCTGAAATAAACAGTTCTTAGTGTGGAAGGGAAGGGGTGAAGCATGTAGCAGATTAGGGTTGACCTAAACCATTTCCACAGAGGAGATAACTGCGATGAGGCTTAAGGGTCAACAGAATTTCTAATAAAATGTGAAAGGTGGAGAATCACAGAATCATGTGTAATCTATGGAAGTTTCACAGTTAATACAATATAAATGCTAGGTGCTATGATATGATATTACATCTATAAATTGAAAACTTATAAATTGACTAGATCTATATGAGATACAGATGACAGATACATAATTCCAAGCTGATATATGGATTTAAATCATGGGAGTCTAAGTATTTTGTTGAATTAATCATTCATTTGGTACACAGAAATCATGAAATAATTTGGAATACAGAAGTAGTAACTGGTTTGATGAAAACATGATCTAAATTTTGATAATGCTGTGTTTCAAGTACCTGTGTGTATGCAGACAGACTAACTACTGGAGGATTTATATGCATTGGTTTAATTCTCAAAAGAAAGTACGGGCTGTAGTTAAAAATTTGAAAGAGATCATCTAATGTTTAATGAATAATTTTATATTAGTGATATAGTAAGTACTTTAATAGTTTCTAAGAAAATATTTTGTGAACAAAGCAGACAGTTTCTCTGTCTCCTTGGAGATGGCAACCTACTGGGTGCAGAGAAAAAAATTTGCTTTCAAGTGCATTGTACAACACACTCTTCAAGGTTATTCAACTGTAACTTTTCTTTTCATTGGACTATTTTACAACTTTGTGAGTTATAAGGTATCTAATAACAGTGAAAAATAATTACTGTCGATAGATATGCAAACTTCTGACCTATTTAATAGGTTCAATTGACTTCCATTCAGCACCATGTAAGCATTCTTCACTGTCTCCATTTGCACACAATCATTATAAATTTGTGAACTATAAATGTGTCTAGTCTTTAGATTCTCCATTAACTTGGTTAAAATATCATCTTAATCAGTTAAATATAACCTTTAACAAAATTTTAGTTAATACCTGTGACATCTTGTTTTGCAAATTATCATTTAATATGGAGAATAAAAATATTGAATATGCACTGATAATAAGATATATCCTTTGAAATGAACCACACGTCTAATTTGGTAGCATGCCATGGGACACTGGCCTTTGTCCTCCTCATGAGATAGTACAAAGGCTATGAAGATGTTTGGTAACAATTAGCCAGGTGAATAATGAAAGTTTAAGAACCTAGAGACAAATAAAGAAAGAGGTAAATTTAAAGAATGAATTCCAAGTTGGGTGAAAGGAAGGAAGAGGAGAGAGTTTCAAATATAGAGAGGCAGTCAGAACCAAACACTCAAGCTCTTCCAGGAATATCTACTTCTTCTCAAGGACAATAGAATGAAACTCAAAAACGTTTAAGCCAGGAATATAATGATGGATTTTATTTTTCTTTCAATCTAGAAGCTGACAGGAAATAAATTTAATTGTTGCAAGGTAGATACATGGAAACTGATTAGGAAAAAGTAGAAAAGAAACATTACACATATATACTTATAAAAACAGAATCTTGAACATAAACCTCCAATACATACGTTGAATAAATGCATGAGTGTAAAATGAGGAATCCAAAATAACTCCTGGAACTCTGGATTACACAATTGGGTAACAGCCAGTGCGATTTACTGAGACTGAGTTTATCATATGAGAATGCCTTAAATGTGCTTAAATGTTGATAATACATAATGAAGAGAATATATAAAGATAAAGAATAAAAAATAATCAATAATGTTCATCCAAAGAAAATTGGAAAAAGTAAAATACAGAGCCCAGGATGAAGAGATTGTATCTCTTTTCCATTCTGAAAAGAGAGAGCAAACACAGTGTACACATTTATTTAGGTTGGCAATATTCAGAAGTGGAGACGTGAAGGAGTTGCCACATAATTGCCCCTATTTAATTTGAGAAACAGAAGGCAAAGTCTTGTCTTTAGAAAGAGGAAGGAGGTAGCAAAGTCAGTACAGCTTGAAACAAGTACAGAAAATTAAAACAGTGTGAAAATTTAAAAATTATGAAATTATAATAGGGAGTGAAGAAAAATGAATAACATCTGACATTGCTGAGATCCAGCTGAGGTTGGTGATCATCATGGATCCTATGCTGCAAGTTATATTAATTATTCCCACTGCCAAGTTGCCAAGGAGCCGTCACAACAGCAGTTGATATTCAGGTATATGATTTGAGAGTTTCATCAATGAGATGAAACGAAAAGAAAATTTAGGAAATTAGAAAGAAAGCAGTTGAAATAATTCACCATGGGCCTAAACTTTACAGAGAAGAAAGTAAAATTAGAAGTGCTGTTCAATTAGAAGTAGAGGGATAAATATATTGATGGGTTTAATGAGGTCAAAGAATAAGTGAAATGTGAGAGACTGAGCAGTCAGGCTAGTCACAGAAATGATTTATGAATTAGTGAATTAAAGATACAAGAGTTGGTGATGAAAAGAGGGATTTTATTCATTTCACTATCTATTCCCATTCTGCAATTCATTAGCTGCATGGAATTGGGCTGGATGTTTAATATTTCTGACCCTTTTCTTATTCAGTAAAATGTCATAAACCATTGATTCTCAATTTTAGTTTTAATACCTGGATAGTTTGTTAAGTCGAACATTCCAGAAATTTTGATTTTTTTTTGATCTGGAATAGGGCCTGAGAATAGCATTTTCAACCAGTTTCCAAATAATGTCAGGCCACAATTTGAGTAGCACTGCTATTGTGATCTCACAGATATTATAACCTAATGAGATAATGCATATAAATCTTACTTCGTATACAGTGGGCTATTAAGTACTGGTTACTTTTTCGCTACTCAGTGAACACTTACTTGCTGTTATCTGAACAAATGAAGTAGAAAACTGTAAAAATTATGATAACAAGACCAGGAGGATTCCAATTACCCAAGTAAGTTGCCTCTGAGTCAAGAACTCAAGTTCTTCCTTTTGACATTCACAATCTCTCTTAGTCAAGTGATGAGAACCCAAACCAAAACAATAGTGCAAAAGGAGATTTTGCAAATATTTCTGAGGAGTTTGATCTAAATACTGATTTGCCTGTCATTGAGATAGCTTGGCTTTTGGATTTATCCCTTTACTCCCTAACCATTGTCGCACAATTACTTTGCCAAATACTATGATAATTCCTATACAACCATTTTCACCAATAGTTACATAATTCTTGTTCTGCTACCATGATTCCCAGAGACAATCATAAATTCTTTGTAGTTCATAAATAAATTATTTCAACAAATATGAGGTTGGCTTTAAAGAAGCAACAGAAAGAAGCTTTCACTGAGCTAAGTGTATCATTGCTTCTATATTCCTAACAAAAACATTTGGGTGATGTTAAAAAATATGTTCAAACAATAACACTGCTAACACTAAGGGCTTATAAATAACACTGAAAATAATGGGGAAATATAGATAGATATCTATCTATATTTCCCCATTATATATATATATATAATATAATAATAATATAATATAATATAATATATATATAATATAATATATTTATATATATTTATATAATATATAATAAAAATATAGATATATTTTTATATATATATATATATATATTTATATTTATATATAGTATATATATATTTGAAATTAGACATTCAATTTGACTTTCTGCTTAGGCACAAGAAAAACTGTAAAAATGGTTTTACATAATTATCTTTGTGTAATAAAAGAGAAAAACAATTATCCTCTGTATAGTTAGCATTATTTATTAGAAATGACTTTTAAAAGGAATTTATCACCTAGGACCTGATTCAATTGATAGTGAACAAAACAGACAATGCAATTAAAAGTACTTTTGCAGTGGAATAGAGAATTAGTGGTCATGTAACGTGGTAAATGTTGAATTTAACCTGGGGTCTGTGCTCCCAGAGACTAGTGATGATTAAGAAACTTCCCTGCCCTTCTGTGTTTCAGAAAGAGATAACCTCAAAAGAATCACCCATTTTCGTGATGACTGACTGTCCATTCTTCTTCATGACTCTTGAAAGATTAAGAGATGATTCTTTACCTGCTTTTATAAAACCTCGGGTACCCTTCCTTTTCTTTGAGAACTTTATCATTAATGACCATTCTTCCTAGGCAATAGGCTGAATAAGATCATCCCCTTAATCATGAGGGATATTTTCTATTGCATATTTTCTTGATGCTGCAGTGGTATTGGATAAAATATTAAAACATTTTTTTCTCTTCAGTGTTTCAACCTTGCTCACCTGGATGACTTATTTTCCCTATTAAAGAACGTTTAGAAAATAGATCAGACAGCTAATTCCCATGACTTTTTAAAAAAGCTTAATTTTTTTAAATTTATTTTGTGAGTCTTGAAGATTTAAAAAATCTCAAGGCCTGATGTTTCTATCTGTAACATACTGTTCTTACTCAGGATAGCAAGTAATTTTTATAAAGGAGAGGGATAATGAGGCAAAATTGAAGAAAGACAAAAAAAATAAAGGGATAGTTTCAGGTTTGGGCTGTCTTCAGGTCTTCAGTCTTGACTTGCTAATTTTTTCAGATTCTTCCTCTATAAGCTAAACATTTTATGGTGGTTATTTTCATAGAAATGAGTTCATTATGATACTTCTATTTGCATATTCTGGTTTACTACGTGGATTGCCTTTTTCCAGTAATAATGGATTATGAAACAAGAAGTTCCGCTCTTAACTTTTTTTTTTTATAAATATGGGTGTTGGCACTTACTATCGTTAGGTTTAACTTTCAATTCCCTTTTTTACTTAATTGTCAGACTTATGTATTTTAAAGACTTTTCTTCTCTTTGGAAAACATGAAAGCTTTTCTTCACTCTCTTTTCCTTCCAATCTGAAATCAAAAGGATTTCTAGAAAACACAGGTAGTTCTCTCTTCACATGGAAAACACTTCAGCCTTGCAGTCTTGGACTGATGTCTACTCAAGACCTCTGTGGAGTCAAACCCAAGTTCCAAATATTTGGTAATCATTCACAAAATTTTACATAGCAACCATCTAAGCAAGCTAAGAGACTGTGACACCATTGTACAATATGGAGTATTCCACTTGTTTGCTGATATAGAAATTGATCTGTCACCAACACATAATATTGATTGGTATAAGAGCCAGAACATTTTTTACTTCTTATATTTACTGTCAATGATGTCTATACACTTATTATCATGTCTTGCTGCATGACAGCAGGTTTATTTCTTGTTAAAGCTGGTGGATTGTATTTTCTGGGATTAAAGAAAACATGGCCTCCGTTTTATCTTAATGCAAAATCATTCTTTCTCCGCTGTAGCAGTAATTGCACTTATTGTAAATAAACATTAAATGGCCTTGAAAAAAATCATGTATTATATTATCTTTTGAAATGTTGTTTCCATTCATATTACAATTAGATCTCAAGAACAGCAGTCTCATATTGTTTAATTATATTATGAATGATAATGCAGAAAAGAGGTGAATAAAAGGAGATAACATTTTAGCTAAATACTCCTAAGCCAAGCACTTTCAACATTGCATGTAAATATCATAATGAAAACTGCTATATATTTTATATAAACATTTCATTAAAATGCTTGGAGAAATGTAAAAATATTTTATCCATTCTAACTGCAGGCATTTTTATTAGCCACTTTACCATAAACACTTTAGCATTTCTGGTCTAATATTTACTTGTCAAGTTGATATTCAAGTGGAAATTATTCGTGGAAAAGATACATCATCATTTCACAAATATTTAGTTAGGTTTGAATTTATCACTGTCTTGATGTTCACAGTGATGCAGGAGAAAACATCTGAAACATTAGATAGTTGTCAGTATTCCTCTTAAAATATGAATTTTTACTAAAATCAAATTAGATGCTTCTTCTGAGAACTTATTGTTCAAGTTGTTCATAGTCAATCTCCTTAGAAAGTATTATTTGGGCTGCCAAAAATTTGTACTAAAAAAAAAAGATATCTAATTAGTACCATGCCCAGGGAGAAGGAGAAAGACTATTGTGAAAGAAATTCTTCATTAGGGAACTTCATCTATTGGTTTTAATAGTAACCTAATTTTAAAACTCGAGAATAAAAATAAGACCAAAAAATAATCTATTAAAAAAGAGCACAGTGAAAATATAAACAATCCCCTGTATTTTACCTAGACAAACTAAATTAAAAGTAATTATCCCCATATATACCTTGGCTTAGAATTTATGTAGCTAATATTTTACTACAGAAAAATTAGTAAAAATAAATGTCTTCAAAACACTTTGGAAAGCAATCATCAGCTGTTTATTGAATCTAGTAGGAATCTTGCAGTTATAAATGCATATTCCTTTTGATCAATAATACACTTTTCCTACAGAATTAAAAGGAGCAGTTACCAAGCATTTCACTATATTGTTTATGATAATAAAAAGAAAAAATGCTCCTAGTACCCATCTTTAAGGAAATGGTTAGATAAATTTTACTGTATTTATGCTATGAAATATTTTTAGGCACTTCAAATGAATGAAGTAGATCTGTATGTACTAAAATGAAAATGGAACACAATAATTAAGTGAAAAAAGACAAATGATATGAATACTATTTCAATGTCGATAAGAAAAAATTGTGTGTGTGTGGAGTGAATACAAATCTCTACTTCAATCTCAAGTGTTCAAAAATATAACTTTTAAATTCTTTTCTATAATTAAGTTTAGTCTTTACATTGGTAGAAATTTAATCTCAATGGATTTCAGAGTTCTGTTGATTTAGCTTAATATTAGTTTTCTATTGATGGTTTTATTAGTAAACTAATTTTAAAACTCAATTATAAAAATAACACTGAAAAATAATATATTAAAAAGGAGCACAGTAAAAGTATAAACAATCCCCCATATTTTACCTAGACAGGCTAAATTAAAAGTAATTATCCCCACATATATACCTTGGTTTAGATTTCATGTTGCTAATTTTTAAATTTTTTGTGGCATAAAAAATTACCAAAACCTTGTTAATTTAAAACAGCAGACGTGTTATTTTACACTTTCTGCAGGTCAGAAGCCTGGGCCTGGCTTACCTGTGTCCTCTGCTTAGAGTCTTCCAAAGCTGCAATCAAGCTGTCTGCCATACATGGTTTGACTGGAGAAACCGTCCACTCCCAAACTCACGGAGAAAGCTGGCAGGATTCATTTCCTTGTGGTTGGTGGCCAGAGGGTCCCAGTTTCTTGCTGGCTATTGACTGGAAGCCACCCTCTGCCCCTAGGGACCTCTCAACTATTAGAGGCCCACAGCAGTTCCTGACCACGTGGCCTTTTCCAACAGGGCCACTTGCCTCATTAAGCCAGCAAAGATTCTCTAGAGCCGACCGCTCGCAAGATGGAGTCTCATATGGCATAACTTATCACAGCACTGGCATCCGTCTCTTTGCTGTATCCTATTGGAGAGAAGAAAGCCACGCAGTCTTGATGACCTGCTTGATCTGTGGCTGGCCCGGCGGCATGCAGAGCAGCCGGGCTGGCCTAAGAGCAACTGGATGCCACACTCCAGTCACTCGGAAGGATCCTTCCCGCATAGTGTGTCACTTTCCCGGGCCAGAACCTTGGGAAGCAGCGGGGTCGTGTGGGCCAAGGGGTGCCACTCTTTCTGGGTGTTACCCTTCTGGCAGCCACCTTGGGCCTCTCTCAGTGGCTTTTCAGCATCCAGGCCCCACCACGGATTCCAGTCTGGCTCCGGGTGGAGCTGAGATACTCCTGCGATGATTGCCGTGCCTGCTGGGGAGCCTCCTCCACTAAGAGACCGAACTGGGGCAAAAAGTGGCTGGAAAACACACCCGCGCCTCTCGGGGCTCAAAGGATCCACCCTCTCCTGCAACGACCGGGTCCCTCCTCCCGCTCTACCTGCAGTTCTGTGCAGACAATCATCCTCCAGGCTGAGGATCATCGCCATGGCCCCTCACACAGTGACATGTCACTGAGGCCTCTAGTTCTCGCATGACAGTAGAAAACGCAAATTTGTTGTCCTCTCTTAAAGAATTGGTAATTGAAAACTTACACAATTTAAAAGGATGAGTAAACTGACAAGTGTAAATGCAAACTTTTCTAACACAAGGCAAGTAACAGTCCACCCTGTTCTGGCAGACCCACGTCAGGAACTACTACTTTCACATAGAGGAATACATGTAAATATGTAAGATGTAGTCAGCAGAGTTGAATAAGGAAAAAAGTAAGCTCTAATGTAGATTCACTGAAAAATAAAGCATTACAAAATGTATATCGCCTGGATTTATTAATAGAAATTAAAAAATCAAAGCAGAATTTTTGGTAGTAGATTTTTGTCATTGGTCTTTCATAATAACCCAAATCTTTAACAATAAAAAAGTACTATAGAGGAACTACAGGTGTAAATGTTTTCAATAAATAGTACTAAACAGTCTTTTAGATTCTGCTTAGAAAATCATTCAGTCTGTGCATGAGTTTGAGGTAGTGGGGGGATGCCAACCAATCCCTCAGGCTGCAAATTTGCTCCAGTGGTTCAGCTTAATACACATTTGAACTTGGTGACTAACTTATTCAATTTTTCCCCCTCTTCTCTCTGTTGAAGTTAATAAAATACAGTGTAGTAGATTATAATGTGGCTCCAGATTAAAATTTAATAACTCTGAGTCTTCACTTGAAAATATATGATGATTTGATAATTAATGAAATAATATGCCTATTAAATTATATAGTAATGCTTCACACATAAAGAGTGCTCAATACATTTTGACTTTTTATTAAGGAAAAAATGCACGTACACACATACGTATGGGAGCATAGGGGTGTTTGTATTATATACATAGATATAGGTATATACATATATATGCTATCATATATAATATGCAAATATATAACACGCATACATACTCCTTTTCATATGAAAATTAAAAATATAGGCCAATAAATATATAGTTATACTTTAGAATTTCGCAGTAACTGAGCACACAAAATTTTGAATTGAATTAAGCATTTAAGCAACAGTAGGACTTGACAGCTTCCATAAGTCAGAGTGGAAGAGAAAAGTATCACTGGAGTAAACCACTTTGTGGGCTGCTTATTCACTTGGACGTTAGCTACGGAATTCTTAAACTGCCAAAGATAAATGATTGCCAAATGTTTGCTTCATCTTGTGTTGCTTAAACAGTTCTATAGCGTCTTTAGCCATCCAAATTTATAACGAGCTTTAGTATTAGCTCTTAGCTTGGTATTCTTCAATTTGAAATGTTATTATAAACTTTCTGGATAACAGCAATTTTATTCCTTCTAATGTATTTTATCAAATTTTGTCTGTCAATATGTTAAAAGAATCTACAGAAATACATTACAATCTGAAGAACAATAGTTTTCACTTAAATTTACATTTTATTCGCAAATTAGTGTGTTAATAATTGATCATTTATATAAATATTCCAATAATATCTTATAAATGTACTGTTAATAAGACCTATCTCACCAGGATGATAAAATTACTCCATGGTAAAATGCACTATGTCACCAAATGCTGGCAAAGATACAGAGAAATGATTTCTCATATATTGGTGGCAAGATGTAAAATGACACAGCTACTCCAGAAATATTTTGGTAATTTCTTAAAAAACAACAATGACAAAAATCAAAAAATACCCTTACCGTATGACTCAGCAATCTCACTACTAGCCTTTTATTTTAGCGGAGAGGAAACTTACACTAATACAAAAACGTGCACGTGGCACTTTATTTTTGATAGCCCCAAACTGAAAACAAGCCACACTTCCTTCAGTGGATTAATGGTTTTAAACAAACCGTTACCTATCCATATCCTGGAACACTACTCCACAATGAACAGGAACAAACTATTTATACATAGAAGAACCTGGAGTATTCTCATAAAGAAATTATGCTGAAAGAAAAAAGCCTTGCACAGAATATAGACTGTATGACTGCATTTATATAACCTTCTTTAAATGACAAAATTATAGGGCTATGCTGGGAGGTGTTGGAGAAAGGTATATCTATAAAGGGTGTAGTAAAAGGGATTTTGTGGTAAGGTAACAGCTCTGTATCTTGATTGTGATTGTGGTTATATGGATCTAACATGTGATTAAACTGACACACACACACACACACACACACACACACACACGTGTAGGTAATAGTGCTGAAATCTGAATAAAGTCTTGGATCGTACCAATATTACTTTTCTGGTTTTGATTTTGACTAAGTCAGAGATAAACAAAGCCAGACAACTAGTTAAAATGGTAAAGACAAATTTTAATTAGTACGTAATATTTCAATAGATGAGTCCAGAATTGATCAGAACTCAATTTTTGGTTTTTTTTCAGAGGTCACTGGGTGTTTTTAAAAGGAGAATGGTGAATTAGGGAAGGAGATGAGCAGGGACTCAGTAAAGTGAAGGAAGTAAAAAAATTACAAAAAGCTGGAAGAGGAGGGTCGGTCTATGTGAAACCCATCTGGGTTTGCTAACTGGTCCTTATCAAAGTTAGGCTCCTACCATCCCACAGAGAATGGGAGAAAGGTCTTGGGTCTTGGCTGGAACAAACAGTAATTTCTGGAAGCCTTGAGTTTCCTCAGGCAGATACTTTAAAGGAAGCTATCATATGTATGAGACCTTAGGCTGTGAGAATGTATGCTAGTGTTTCTTCAAGTCTTAATAGGCCAAAGTTGAGTCCTACTCTAGAAGGGGGCTAAGAGGAGTCTGGCTAGAGTTTCATCAATGAGAAAATCTCTGTCAACTGTAGTTACTTAAGACATTACCACTGAGGAAAACTGAGTTAATGGTACACTATCTCTGTACTATCTTTGTAACTTCCTGTAAATCTATAATTATTTCAAAATAGTTAAAATATTCAATGTGTTATATTGTCAGAATTTAAGGTTGTTAATTGTTAAGGTGTTTAGAATTTGCCATAATCATTAGTCTGATAAGGAGGCGCGAACTCCCTAATAAGCCAATATTCATTTGGGATCCATAAGAAATCTTTTTTCTCATCAATATGTTCTTAGCACTGGGCAGTGTGCCTTCCACATTTTAGGTGCTTAATTTTGTATAATAAATAAATATATGCATGGTCAGCTTCATTACTTATTAAGACTGTCCAAGTCTCTTTAATCTAGCTCTGTATTCACCAAAAGTTTATATTAGCCTTATTTGGTAAGAAGCTGCTATCTTGTACCCTAAGACAGTACAACATAGTCTAGGTGAGTAATGCATTCCACTCTGAATTTGTTATTTTTAAATATACATTAATTCATTTATTTTTCAGTGTAAATAATTCAGTTGGTATGTGGTTTCATTCAGTGGTCACATGTGAGTTACAGTATAACAAATAAGTTTTTTAGATTAAGTTCTTACATTAATGGAATCAGCATGCCAGACAAGAAAGCTGAAAGTCATATCTGAGACTAATGGTAGCGATCTAAGGTCCTGTGAAGACATGTAAGAAGCCCCTTCTACTTGCTATATCTTGTCTTTAAAAAATAAAGGTACATTATTTTTATTAACAACTTTTTAAACATTGGATACAATTATTTTGAGAAACTAATAAATGAGAACTAAAGCAATATTGCTTAAAAATAAAAGTACTCAAGATCAGTATCTTGATATTTAAAGATGGTAAGTTTTAAAAAAATAGTGATTCTTCTAAATAATGCAAACTAATTTTTTTATTTCCTCTAAATTTAGGAAGTAAAATGAAATAAATGAAAAGACTAAGAAATTTTAAAACTTAAAAAAATTTAAAAATTATGTTTCTATTTGAGTCCTATGATTACTACTGACATATGAGCTAAGGCTTAGTTTTTGTTATATTTTGTTATCATAAATATTTTCTTACAAACTTTAAAATTATTCTGCAGTATCTTCTCAGATACTAATAACCAAAAGGAAGTATTTAAGCAAAATATTTTGAAGCTCATAACTAACTTACTGACATACCGATAATTAGTAAATATAGATTTTCTTCTGAATGACAGAGAATCACATGATTTATTACTTCTGAAATGGAATGACAGTAAGTGATGAGCAAACTTCTTTTCAGTGTCCACTAATATGACTGATGTATCAGATACTGAATAAATGTATTGAAAAAATGACGATATCAGTATATGTAAGCTATCAATATGTAATAGCATTCCTTCTTTCTTTCTTTCTGTAGAAGTGGTTCTCAACTGAAGGTGATTTTGCCTACAGGGAGCATTTAAATATCTAAATACATTTTTGATTGATAGAGTGTGATCTTCACTGCTACTGGTATTTATAGATAGAGGCCTGGGAAGCTGTTAGACATCCTACAGTACTCAGGGCAATTCCCATAACAGAATTATTTGACTCAAAATATCAATAGTGTTGAGTTTGAGAAACCTATCTTACAGCCAATTACATGGACTTAATACTTTTTCTAATCAAGATAGCCAAATATTTAAGGCAACCTAGTTAGAGTAAATATGAAATAGAAGGTAACTTGTTACAATTTGTTTAGTCCAAACTCTCAATACTTGGAGTTTAGACTAGGTTTGGTTAAGATAACTTGTCCCAGGTTATTAAGTTTTTTTGTTTGTTTGTTTGTTTGTTTTTTGGTTATCTGTTGACTAGTCACTTGACAAAAACTCAAACCTCTTGATTTTTAGACTACCACACACAGGTTTTAAAAATGAGATATTTTAGAATTCAGGTCATTGCACATAGAGTGAATATTTCTATGCAAGAAGATAAAATGTATTCTGAAATTTTTGATTTTTGATGATGGTAGCCACTTCAGTAACATTCGTTTTGTTTTTTGTTTTTTGTTTTTATTTACTCTGAAATGGAATTCAGTTTTGAAGAGAGTTGAACCTATCACTTAGATAAGATTAAATGTTGCTGAAAGAAATTATTTTAAAAGTGGTTTGATGAAATTAGGACACTTTGCATAATGCTTTTAAAAATGACATTTATTATGTATATTAAATTTTTTCATAGTATGAATCCTAGCTTACTTTAAAATAATTTTATATTAATTACACCTATCTATGTAGTTAGTATGATTTTTATCCTTTTTTTTTGCCAATCTAATATAGCTCTCAGTAATTCATAAGCTGACGATTTTGTCCTTTTTAAAAATCTGTATCTTAAAGGTGAATATAGTTTTGGATAGTGAATAATGTGTCTTTTCTATATCGCACTGCATAAAATTCTTTATAAATCATTTATTTTATTTTATTTTGTTTTATTTTATTTTACTTATGTACATGTTACTCTTTAGGAAACTGTGATTTACATAGCAAGAAGTCAGATGTTTCTTGAATTTTAAATCAATCTTTTTGTGGCTTAATAACGGAGCATTTAAGATAAATTGCTTGTGAAAAACAGCATCCAATCTGCACGTTGCTGAAGTGTGGCTGGCAGTCAAGGTAAGCTAATCAAGCAACGTAGCAGGGAAGTGAGATGAAGGAAAAGCTGTAATATTCAAGACTTAGATCTCACCAAGAATTGTACTAAAGTCAGACTTAACCAACTCAAGCCATTCAAAGGAAACCCAAATACAATAGAATCTCCAGTCTGCTCTAATAAAATTCTGAATAAAGCTTACAATGTATACTATTTTTTTAAGAGGTAAAAGCACAATGATCTGGCTTTCCAGTCCCTCACAGGAGCAGAGCCACATGTACAGCACAAGGTCTGTATATTGGTTTAACTTCATGTCAGCACATTCTCAAAATAAAGAATGATATATACATCCATACACTGTGCTAACAATAGCATATAAACTACCTGGAGTTCATCCAGCTCTACACAGAGGACACCTGCAGGCAGCAAGCCCAGAATATTCTTATGATGTCATATTAGTGAAGGATGTTTATCAAGGGTAGAGATTTGTAGAATTTTTGACAGTGATATTTAGTAAATCTTTCCAACTGTTTATATTCTATGTATCTTTTGTGTTACAAAAAGAAATATTTTGTGTTTGTGCTACAGTTTATTCATATAATTGTATGTGAATACAACTTAAACTCAAAATACATAGAGATATATTATGAAATATGTCAAGAATATTAAAAAGCACCTGATGTAGGTGAAAGCTAGGATTACGTAAATGGAAATAAATTATCAAAATGACAATTATAAGAGAATAAAGAAGGAATTGAAGAAGGGGCAACAGATTGATACAGTCTCATGTACTTTCTGGTTTTGCAATACAGGAAATGTAGCTACAATCTTGGGTTATTAGAAACTGTCATTTGAGAAATTTCTACTCCTTTCTGGGAAGTAGTTCATTAAAAATAAATTGAGGTAACTCTGGGAAGATGAGCACCTATCAAGGATTGGATCTGAAAGTAACTGAGAATACTGCAGAAAGTTGGATTGCAGAGTTAATGTATTGCTATTCAGAGCCGACCTCTATAACTAGGATTGTGACTTGAGATTTTCCTCACTGTAATAAAATCTGATATCATTTCTGAATACACCAGATAGTTACTTGTGTAGGCAAGATCTCTGGGGTGGTGCAGGAGAGTGGGAGAGGAAGGTACAAGGAGGTCCATGGAAACATACTAAATAGGGAGCAAATGTAAATTCAAGAAATATAGTCATAGGATGGAAAATCCTTTATATTTAAGTTGCTACTGATGGTAAGAAGATCAGGAGAGAATTTCCTGTCTGAAAGTCCCTCGTGTTTTCCTTATAATCAACTCTCCTGAAACTGAAGCTAAGTTAAAAATACTAGAAATGTTGATTCTTTAAAGCAATTTCCAAAACCGAATGGTGATTCTCTGTTGTTTTGACCCTATTAATTACCTGTAGAAGCATTTCCCTTTGATATTTTAAGAAGGGAACTTATAAAAAGGCAGATTTTCAGATATTTTGCATATGAAAAAGGGAGATGCATATATAAAAAATATATGCTTTATAACATATAGTAAAATGCCAAACTCCATGCTATATTCCATTTCCAAATATAGGATCACTAATAGGAACAAATAGACAGTACTATTTCAAACATTGCCATGAGATTTAACATTTTTCAGACACATTTCTTATCAATTATAAAAAGTACTCTACATTTCAGCCTAACTTAAGAAAATGTCATTCACTGTTTTGCTGTGTAAGTAAAACTATACCAGATAAAATATTCTTTTTAAATTTAACTTATAAAATTTTCTGTGTAGATTTTAAAGTTAAAATTGGTTTTATAGCACTGTGATTCTTGTCAGAATGGAATCTTTATTCTATGTCTTTTTGTTTCACGGGAATAAAGAAAAATTCTATAATAAAATCTGACTTATTTTTTTATTTACTGGTAGGGTCCACTGTTATAGTATTAACTGCAACAAAATGATTTTATAGCTGACGAAATTTGATGTAAGCTTTTATCTTTATGCCTCTGGCTAGATTTATATACCATACCATTTTATTCACTAAATGTAGTGATTCATTTCTAAGACTACCTTTCAAAAGTCCTCTTATTAAGGAAAATTAAGCTTGTTCTTTTGTATCAGCTACTAGCATGTTTCTATCACTGACAATACTTTTTAATCTACTTCACCATATTGTAATATACGCTAGCTTTCCTATGCTTAGTTTTGCATAGTAAGTTGTCAACTAATTTTCAAACTGTCTTGATCTTTATACATACTTGGCTGTTTCATTTGTTGTATTTTTATTTTTATTATTTTAAAAATTTTATTAAATTCATTGTAGTGACATTGGTTAATAAAATTATATAGATTTTAAGTGTACAATTCAATAATACATCATCGGTATATTGCATTTTGTGTTCACCAACCAAAGTCAAATTTTCCATCACCATTTATTTGACCTCCTTTACCCTTATCTATCTCCTTCCCTCCCCTCTTTCTCTCTGATAAACACTAAACTGTTGTCCATGTCTATGAGTTTTTGTTTCTCTTGTTTGTTCATTTGTTGCTTCCAGTTTTATATCCCACATATGAGTGAAATCATATGGTTGACTTTTTTCTGTCTGAAATATTTAGCTTAGCATAATATTCTCAATATCTATCCATGTTGTTGCAAATGAAAGTATTTTGTCTTTTCTTATATTTGAGTAGTATTCCATTGTACATATAATATGTACCACATCTTCTTTATCTAATCATCTATCGAAGGACACATTAGTTGTTTTCATGTCTTGGCCACTGTGAATAATGCTTCAATGAACATAGGAGTACATATACTTTTATTATGAATGAATGTTTTCAAATTTTGGGGTAGATACCCAGAAGAAGGATTGCTGGGTCATATGGTAATTCTATTCTTAATTTTTCGATGAACCTCAATACTGTTTCCAACTGTTTTCCAACAGTAGTGGCTGTACCGATTTACATTTCTACCAGCAGTTTTTTAGGGTTCCTTTTTCTCCACAATCTCTCCAAAACTAATATTACTTATCTTGTTGATAACGATCATTCTAACAGGTGTGAGGTGGTATTTCATTGTAGTTTTCATTTGCATTTCCATAATAGCTAGTGAAATTGAGCACCTTTTCATGTCTGTTGCTGGTTCATATGTCTTCTTGGGAGAAATGTCTGTTGTGGTCCTCTGCCGATTTTTTAATTGGATTTTTTTTTTTTTTTTGGTTGTTGAGCTGTATGAGTTCTTAATATATTCTGGATACTAACCCTTATTGGATGTATCATTTGCAAATATTTTCTCCCTTTTGGCTGTTTGAGTCTTTGTTTCATTGATGGTTTCTTTTGCTGTGCAGAAGCTTTTTAGTTTAACATTGTCCCATTCATTTATTTTTGCTTTTACTTGCCTTGCCTTTGAGGTCAAATTCGTAAAATACTCTAAGACTAAGGTCCATGAGATTAGTACCTATGTCTTCTTCTATGTATTTTATTGTTTCAGGTCTTTTTTTAATTTTTGATGGGAATTGCATTAAATTTGCATATTGTTTTAGGTAATATGGCCATTTAAATATGTTGATGTCTTCTTTAATTTCTTTTAATAACATCTTATAGTTTTCGATATATAGGTTCTTCACATTCGTTGCTGTTTACTACTAAGTATCTTATTCTTTTTGTTGCAAGTGCAAAAGGAATTTTTTTCATTCTTTTTCTGAACTTTCATTGTTAGTGTATAAGAATTCAATGACTTTTGCACAGTGACTTTGTATCCTGCAACTTTACTGCAAATGTTTATTATTTCTAATAGTTTTTTTTTGGTGGCGTATTTAGTGTTTTCTGTGTAAAGAATCATGTCATCTGCAAAAAATGACAGTTTTACTTAATTCTCTATTTGGATGCCTTTTATTTCTTTCCCTCGCCTGATCGCTTTGGCTAGGACTTCTAGTTCTATGTTAAATACTATTGGTGACGATGGACATTCTTGTTTTGTTCCCAATTTTAGGGGAAAAGCTTTCAGTTTTCTACCATTGAGTATATTATCTGAGGGTCTTTTATACATGGCCTTTATTATGTTGAGGTACTCTGCTTCTGTAGCCATTTTGTTGAATATTTTAATCTAAATTAATATTGCATCTTGTCAATGTTTTTTTTCTGCATCTATTGTCATGATCACATAAAATATACTCCATTTTGTTAATGTTGGGTATCACATTGATACATTTGCATATGTTGAACCATCCTTGTGCCCCTGTAATAAACCGCACTTGATCTTTTTATACATTATCTTTTTAATGTATTGTTGTACTCAATTTGCTAGTATTTTGTTTAGGATCTTTGCATCTGTATTCATCAGAGATAATGGTCTATAGTTTTTGTGTATGTGTGTTATCCTTGCCAGGTTTGGTGTCACTGCAATGTTGGTCTCGTAATGTGAGTTAAGAAGTACTGTTTCTTCTTCAATTTTGTGGAAGAGTTTGAGAAGGATAGGTTTTACATCTTCAAATGTTTAGTCCTAGACTTTTTTGAGGGGAGGGGAGTGAAGATTGTTTCAATTTTATTAGTGTTGATTGGCCTATTTAGATTTTATAGTTCTTTGTAATTCAGTCTAGGAAGGTTATATATTTCCAAAAACTTGTCCATTTCTTCTAGGTTATTGAATTTCATGGCATATAGTCTTTCATAGTATTCTTGTATGATCATTTGTATTTCTGTGATATCTATCATAACTTCTCTTTCATTTATGCTTTAGTTTACTTGAGTCTAGTCTCTTTTTTCCTTAACAAGTTAAGCCAGAGTTTCGTTAATTTTACTAATCTTTCAGAGAACCAGCTCTTTGTTGCATTAACTTTTTCTGTTGTCTTTTTATTCTCTGTTTCATTTAATTCTGGCCTAATTTTTATTTCCTTTCTTCTGTTGAATTTCTCAAACTTATGACAAATTTGACAATTTCAAACATGACAAACTTAAAACAATCTTAAAATTATGACAATCTTAAACTTATGACAAATTTGCAAAGACATTCTAAGATATTATTTTCCTTAACCATATTTTCAGCTCTGAACAAATTTCCTTTTCCTTCCTGCTATCATGTCATTCTGGCAATGATCTTGCAGTGCAATCACCTGAGTAACTCTTCATTCAAGACCTGAATTCTCTCTAGTTCTTGCCTGTGAATAGTCCTTCTGCAGATCCTTCAAACACTAATTTTTTTACATCATGTTTAGATATTGTTATCTGCAAAAGGACTATTTCAGTAAAAAATACTCTATTGTTATCAAAACCAGACAAAGTAAATTTCATTTTAAAGCCAACAACATTTAAAAAACAAAAGAATAATTCTAATATATAGAAGCGAAGTTCATTACATTTTCAGCACTTTATGAGAAAGTTGGAAATATATATATAGCTGAGCTTTCTGTGTAAAAATAATTTGCTTCAACCAATATAATCATTAGAAGATGGGCAAAATGCAGATTTCAAACTCTGGAATTGTTTGCATTTTTAGATTCAATGACAATGAGCAAATTAAGCAGGAAAAAAGATAGGGAGAGATAATTATCATTACGTTTTCAATTCTACAAACAGGCTGAAAAGGAATAAATCTTACAAAAAATTATCTCTCATTGATACTTTACATATATTATTTTAACTATCTTTAAGACAGCTAAGTTACTTTTAAAATAATTACTACTACTTTTGCAATTTTATAGAAAGAATAATCTGAGTTTTAGAGAGATGAAATGACTGATTTGAGATCTCGAACCTACTTATTTTGGGGGAATAGAATTTAAAACATGAATTGGCTGAGTTTAGTAACCATAATGCTTTAAGCCCTAACTTGTTAGTATCATCTGCCTTGTAGACCAAAAGATAAACTCCCTTTTGATTGGGGCAAGGGAAGGTTTACTTATTTTCAGTGCAAAATTATGTTCCCATACATCTTTCAAAAGGTATGAGATTATGTCATCATTTAATCATCAATTTAGTTTTATTCATTTGTCTCCTTAATAAGTCCTACTTAGAATGATACTTGACTGAAGACATATATCTCTAATGAAACATGATTTCTGCCTTGTTAAGTTAACTAACACTTTCATTCTCTGAAGAAAAGCTGGTAACCCAAAAATGAAAAAGAAATTATTTTTTTATATTATTAGCTTTGTCACAGTCATTATAGAAATATTAGAAAACACAATGAAAAAAAATAAAATTAAAACATCCATTCCATGAACTTACCATCCAAAGGTAATAACTGGTCATAATTTTTCTATACCCTTCCCACAACCAATCTGTTTAAATTTTTAACTCTTTCAAAAATACGCTTTTGTTATGTACATTATGCTTTTATGTCAACAATAATTAAGACCCATTATATTTTAAAGTTTATGATTGCTTTTTAGTCTTTCATGATATACAATTCTAACAAATGTGCCTTCTTTAGCAAAATGAATAATACATGCTCCATTACAGTTTGAGAGTTTCTGCTTTTGTGAGCAGCTTTTTGTTCCTCTTTGGGAAAAAGGTATGAAAACTATAGTGGGATATAGTAAATTAAAAGTGTTTTCCTGTGGTTTGTATTAATTTTTTTTTAACAATCTTCTTTCATCAATATTTGGTGTTTGGTTCATGTGTTATTGACCCAACATGATAATGAGGTACTGCAATTTAAGAAGTTGAGTGAAGAATTTCTTTTGGTAAAATTCTATCTTCATAATTTTGTTATGGCTGAATATAATACTATGGGAATAGAGACAGATTTATTTCTATTATTACTGTAGGTAAGAAAATATTCACTAATATAATTCATTATATTTATTTTTCATAATATTTAGTTTTGCACTAATTTCAAGTTAATTACATAAGCTGATACTTTTGATAAATTTATATGAATAAAAAAAACACAGTGTGTATACAAGTATTGGAATGCCTGCATATTATATATAGAATTTTGACAGAACATCTTCAAAATTTGTGATAACATACTTACAAAAAAAGTTTATTATATAAATGCTACTATATATTATCCTATAAAAGTTTGCCAAATACTATTTTTTTCTATTAAAAAGTACTGACTTCAATAAAGGGCCCTACACATATCTGAACATTAAAAAGAAACTCTAAAAAGTAATAATGAGATTTCATTTGTCAAAATTGGTTTTCATGTCTTTATAAGAATGCAAATATTACATGTATATAAAATTTCAAAATAATTCTACCTTCACATAGCTATTTTTTACAGCTATAAAAGTGTATGTCTCAGTTTTAAACTAAGAAGGCTATGATTTTAGTCATAGATTCTCAGTTGTCTAATGAATACAGTTTAATTTAATCTCACCAGTTTACAAAAGAGACAAAAAATGTCCATAGAAAAAAAAAATAGCTTGCTTACAAAGCAACTTAGTGAGCTAAAAATCTGTAGAAATATAGATGACTTATTAATAGATAGATAATAGATGATAGATAGATAGATAGGTGATAGATTGATAGGTTCTGTGAAATCTATTTTTTTATTCTTTATATGTGTAATATTAGAATACACAAAACAACCTCAACTAATTAGATTTGATTATAAATGACAAGAAAAAACTTAATAAGTACAATTGCATCATTTAGAAAATATTCTCCATATATAATATTTATGAGAAAGAGATAAAAAGTCAAACTATGGCTCATTTTGATGTGTCCCTTATAATTCTTTAGTGAAAGATAAAAAGAACAACTTAGTGAAATATGTATTTTAATGATCTATTCATTTATATTATTCCATTTTCTATAAGTCTACCAATTACGGTAAATTAGAAAATTTAAAAATAAACACTGTAAATATCACAGTATAGTATTTATAAAATTATAATTTTATAATTTGATGATAACAATATTCTATTTTACAGAACTTTCATCTTTAAATCTGTTATATTCTACTACTTTTAAAGACAAAGAACTATAATATATCCTGTATTTCATTATTATGTTAAGTTACTAAGCACTTTTTAGCATATCCATTAAGTATTTACAAATGTTAATGGATTAAACTACATGTATTTAACACTTCTTGGTTAAAGCACCCATTTTGCTTCAAAATAAGTTATTTTCTTCTGTTTTGTCAGAACTAAGTTGAAAAGAACAATTTGTTTCCTTTGAACTCAAATGAATCTTCTTTCATAATATAGGATTTGAGTTCTATGAAACATTTAGATGTATTACTTTAAAAATATCCTTTACTTAAAAAATTACTTAACTATTTAGTTCATAAACAAACATTTTGTATATTTACTTTAAATATTTAAAAACTAATATATATTATTCCTAAAAGGAATACAGATGTGGTTGCATTACCCACTTGAAAAAAATACTGATTTTTTACCACAAAAAACTTCCACTAAATTGTGGTTTTATTCATGCAATTCAAATAAATAAATGGTCTTCTTAAATTTCTTAAAAGCATTTATAAATTCTTAATATTCACATTAAGCAAACAAGAAATCTTTCCTATTTTGATTTCACAGCTTTCAAACTGTAAGTTACAAATAACAAACTCATTATCACACTTTAGTTTGTTTTAGAGAACTGTTATAACTTAGTGGAGTGAAAAGTTTCAGTAGAGAAATAATGTATAACTACAAAATGTAGCATAGAAGATTTAGGTTGTAAATAGAAAAATATAAATGATAGGTTACCACAGTTCTATTCAATTTACTCTTATCTCAAGAAAACTTTGGCGTGTAATTTCAAGCTCTATAATTTCCCAGAAAACAGTCTAGAAAACGTGCTACATTCTATTAAATCATTAGGAATTTCCTTCAAATAACTATTTGGTATTGAATACTTTTATTTGCAGTTAGTTGAACTCAAGAAAGATTTAGTCTTATGTTTACTTTGCCTGAGGCTAAAAACTCTAACTAGATGAAACAAAATTATTTTTCTAGTGTAAAATTTTATTGTGGTGATTAAAATTATTCCTTCTTTTATTATGTATAGTAGCATAAGTTAACAAAATAGACCTTTATTAAGTACTAACTCTCTTCTCAAACCTCTACTAAGCATTTTTATAAATGCCTTCTCAATTCGTATTAATAAAAACAATAATTTATTATAAAAGCATTGTTTGTTTATTTCTATTTACTTTGCTCAATATAACATAGCTGATAGAAAGCATAGTAGTTTCACATATTTAGTTTAGAAATCACATTCTGTCTAATATAACTGAGTAGGTCTTGGTAGCTATTTGTATAATCTAGAAAAATCTAAGCATTGCAATAAACTAATCCTCATATTGCAAATTAATAAAAAGCATAACATTTTAAACACATTTTTATGTATTAGGATGAAAGAATTTTAAATGCAATAGGCACTATTGAGGTAAAGTCCCAAAATCAAGGAGTATCATTGGTATTAATTTTGTTATAAAGTTCCAAAAGCATTTTATGCACAAGAAGTAATTTTTAACACCTGGCATTTTGAGGGGCAGTTCTGTTCAAATAATAGATTGTAGACTTAAATACATTCCTACTTTTAATTTAAGTAGAAATATAAAAGCATAAAATTTACCTTTGTAGAAAATATTTGGTTACTCTATCAACAAAGGAATGAGCATGACTGGCCTTGCAAAGTCTTCATGATAAAGGATCTCATTTACAGTTATTCACTTCACACCAGAGAAGAATAATTCCCATAAAATCCAAAGACATGCACCACATTTTGATAAAAATCAAAAACATTTTGTAAAATGGATTCATTTTAAAATGGGATATATTGTGTGATTACTGGCCTTTAACAAGTTTCTGCCAAATTATCACTAATATATCTATGACAACTGAAAGATAAGCTTCATCTCATGAAACACATTTAAAGAGTTAAACTTATAATAAGTAAAACTGTTGCTAGAATCTGAAATTTTTCTGAGCTATAATCATAACTGACTGGAGTTATTCTCAAAATTTCAAGTATTAGCACACAATTTTGGCATTTGAAATATTTGTCACTTTCTAACCAGAAAGGTAGTTGTAAAGAGATTTCAACACTGGGGTTCAGTTTCTATGCCAATCAAGAAACTGGATTAGCAGTCCTCTCCTAAAAACACAGTCTGTTCAGGTACCCTGGCCTACTTTCCTCATAGTAGCTCTCCTTGGATAACTGGATTTTTTGTTTGAGAGCCAGTTCTAAAAGACACATGATATTTTGTGATTCAGCTTTATAAAGTTAACACCCAGTTCACCTCTGGTCTTTCATGATCTCATGCCTAATCTCTAAGGAGAGAAAAATGCTTCAAATTTTTAAAATTTTATAAATAAATAAATATGCTGCTAAACAATCTATTAAGAGATCTATTATTTTTACAATTTACATTTAAGGAAAAAAATGGATCTTGTGCAACAGTGTCTTAAAAACAAATCTTTAAATGACATTTTGCAATAGATCTTTAGTGCAATCAATCTAATTCAGTTATTAATTATTAGTAGAATGAAGATACTTGATGATTTCACAGATAAGGTAAAGAAAGCCTTAACTCTTCAGTCAACAATAGACATGAAAAAATTTATAGGAAAAAAATTGGCTATGTAATTTATGATTCAAATATGAAGGACACTAAACAGTGACATGACTTCAATGCAGTTATGGTGTATTTAAAAACTGATTTTAATGTCTCGACTTTTAGACTAATCTCAGAGTAAGTTTTAGAAAAAAAACTGATTGCATGTCCTCTACAGGTCCAGAAAAGTGGTTGTTTGGGACATATTATTTACATCGTTATATTGTAATAGAAAGTGTTTATAATCTTTTATTTTTAAAATCACTCAAAGATGATGCATGAACAAATTACAATATGTAATGAAATGCAAATGTTAATAATGTCGACATTGATGTCAAGCAGCTGAGAGGAAGAAGGAGGGAGAGGAAAAGAGATGCAGCAGAGAATTTTATATAAAGAGAAGTCAAATATATTATCTAAATTTGATGTCTCAAATCATATTTCACACAGGATTCAGATATACAAGGCTGGTAAATAGGGAAAAAAAAACACATAAATCTAACAAGGATTGGAAGGAATGGTAAAGATTGTGAATCAGCCATGTATCTCATCTCTTGTAGTAGAGAATAAAAACACAGGGTTTATGTTGATAAATGGGAAAAAACATGCAAACACATCTCTTACTGTTATAGAGGTGACCACCAGAAGAAATTAGAAGAGAACTCATCAAATATCATTATTTCCATGAAATGGAATTGTGGATTGAATAAGTTTTCAACATTGTTGTTTTTTATTATTTTTTAAAATGCTTAAATCAATTTTGGAATTTACAAAAGAAAGGGGGCAAAGAACAAGTACTGAGTTGATTGCAGATCTATAAGAGACTGAGATGAATAAATATTAAATCAATACTTTAATTGAATTTATGCACTCTATCCCTTAAACAATAAAATAGTGTGTATATATAGTGAAATGATTAGAAAATAGCTATAACATTGACCCATGAGGTTTATTTATCTCTCTAACCATTAGCTATTGAAAGCTGCTGTATAAGACTAAGCATGAAATAAAATGTTTCTCTTAGGCCAGGATTACATTTGTAAAAATACAGAACCAGGATGGCCTGCGGGACACAGAAGTGTTCATGGGACAATGAAACAGCAACACCCAGGTAGTTGCAGTCAGCAGGGGTGTCATAGTTTGGGACTAAACAATTATGCATAGATAGAATAAATGTTTTCTGCACCTTGGGAAATACTTCCTAGGTATGACTCAATCTAAAAGTAGTTTTCTTTTTACTAAAACTAGGTCAATCTTTGTAACTCTCCTGTTGGTATTGGAGTACAAAGATAAAATCATTTCTTTGAGGTCAAAGGCAGTTTTCACAGGCATACTTTTATCACAACTGGAGGAGAAAAATAGTCTTTTTTAAGTTTCCATATAGTATGAGGTTGTGCAGCAGATAATAGGGAAAAAAGGAGATAATCAGCAATCTAGAAAATCAGATTATGAAGAAGTATACTTAGCACCTGAAGTGCTTAAAATTATTGGCAAATAAACTGAGAAACCTGAGATTGAAAAATTACTGTAAAAAAGGAAACGATTCCTAATGAAATAATATATATTTTTTTAATTTAGAGCTGGGAAACAAAAAGAACAACAAACATCGAATGCAAATAGAACTGTGAAGTTTATCTTAATCACATTCTCAAGAAGAGAAACATGGATTCCCAGGTGAGACTGAAGGAATTAAAATAAAAATCACATTGTACATAGACCTGCATATTAATTTTAGGCAGGGATGGATGGATGTGAATATGTGTGTTTGTGTGTGTATGAATCTCTTGTGTGTGCGTGTTTGCATATTCTAATACCGAATTATACATTGTTCATTGCTTAGTGTTAATTCAGACATTCTCCAGTAATGCTTGTGCATACTTGAGTCTATATAAGTACAAAGTTATAGGAATAAATGCTATCAGAAACATGAAAAGTTGGAAAATATTTTAAAATTAGATTTTTAGTCAGATTCTCTCTCTCTCTCTCTCTCTCTCTCTCTCTCTCACACACACACACACACACACACACACACACACACACACACACACACACATATATATATATATATATATATATATATATGATGTGCAGCGGCTCTTAACAAATGTTGTTCCTGGAAGGCAGAATAATATCTCCTTAAAGATGTCTACATTCTAATCACTGGCACATGAGAATGTGTTACTATACATGACAAAATGGGATCTTATAAATGGAATTTAGGTTACAGATATTAAAACACACAGAATATTCAGATTATCTGGGTAGGCCCGATGTAATCATGTGGACCTTTGTAAGTGGGAGAGGAAGGCAGAGAAGTCAATCAGAGAGATGTGGCAGAAAAAGAGGCAGGAGAGGTTCAAAGTGTGAGAAGGACCCAACCAGCTGTTGCTGGCTTTGAGGATGGAGAAAAAAAGCCATGAACCAAGGAATGTATGTATCTTCTAGAAACAAAGAGCAGCTCCCAGCTGACAAGGTAATGGGGACCTCAGTCCTACAGCAGCAAGAAACTGAATTCTGCCAACTTAAATAAGAAAGGAAATAGATTCTCCCCTACAGTCTCCAGAAACTAATGCTACCTTGCCAACATCTATATTTTAGCCCAGAGAAAACTGTCTGGGGCTTCTGACATACAGAACTATAAGATAATTAGTCTGTATTATTCTAAGATGCTAAATGCATTTATTATAGCATCAATAGAAAACTGATAGTTTCCAAACCATTAATCTGCTATAAAGATGGGACGGATTATATCCTTACTATGAATTTATTATGTGACCAGTGCTTGGAAAGGACTTTATATAAGTCTAATCTTCACAAAATTTTATGTTTTAGATACTTTCCATTGCATAGATAAGGAAACTAAAGTCTAAAAAGGAAAAGGAACTTTCTAAAAGCAGAACAGCTGGAAAACTCTGTGACTAGTATTTAAAAACAGAGTTTGAAATCAGATTATGTTTTAAACCATTATTACATGTTTTTATGTAAACTTTTGTTTACATATATCTGCAGCTTATATGTTTACATAAATCTTAAAATATTGCATTAACATTAATTATCTAAGAGTGAGATATAGGGTGCAGGAGTGAACTGAGCCCTTCTGTAGGAATAGCGATGACATTCAAAAGTGAGGATAGAAGTTAGAGACTTATAAACAAAAATTATTTTTTAAAAAAGAAACAAGATAAAGTAAATGCTAGTCAAATGGATGGAAAAGAGTGTGAACAAGAGATCAAAATTCAGGTAAAATGGCCAGGGAAGGCAATAGAATAATGGATAGTCATGTAATATCAAGGCGGTGAGTCTCATATGCAAAGAGAAAAGGCAGTGTAACAATCCCAATGCAAAAATAAAAAAATGTGTCTGGAAATAAGTGAATGAGTGGCTAGGGAGAATAGTAAGAGATGATGTTGGAAATGATGTAGGCAGCGATCAAACCATGCAGAGATTTATGGGACATGATAAACAGTTTGGATTTTATTCTGAATTTGACAATTAGTCATTTTATCTTTATTTACATGATCAAATGATTTTTCAAGATATTTCTGATGTATTTTTAGAAGCTAGCACTGACTACAATATGGAAAGTAGTTTGTAAAGAGTCCAGAGTAGAAGCGGTGTGTCTTCCCTGCTATTGCCGGTGTCATGAGAAATGATGCTGGTTGGATTTGGAGCTGAAGGCAGGCCTGTTAATAGGTCATGCAGTGGATGTGAGGAAAAGTGAGGAATCAAATATGACTTTTTTTTTTTTTTTATCTTGATCAGTAAGCCATTTGTTTATTTGAAAATGACTGGGGTCAGGAACAGACACTTAATAGATATCAGTAATATTGACTTTACAGTAGAATTCACACTTAGGGAAACAGTAAAGCCCTTGGAAGTCAGGGTGTAAATAATGACTACTATCTCCCCCTGTGGCAGGAAGAAGTCAAGATGGTTCCCAAGATTCTCATCCTATACAATTCCCTCCCCTTCAGTGTGAGTAGTGAGGGCAGGGAGTATGATAGAATATCACTTTCAGGATTAAGTTGCTAAACCCTTGACTTTGAGTGTGGCACTAATCTAACCAAGTAAGATCTTTAAAAGAAAGCAAAGTATCATTGAAAATCTCTCCTAAAGATCTGAAAGAAAGCAAATAACCATGTATGTTGTATGCTACCTCTGGGGAGACCATAAGGCAAAAAGACCTGAAGAAAGCCTCTAAAACCCTCCAGGAGCCAAAAGCCAGCAAGAAAATAGGGATCTCAGTCCTAAAACCTCTTGAATGAAATTAGATGAGGACCCTGAGCTCCAGATGAGAAAAGTTCCCCAGATGGCACTTTGATTTGTGTTTTATAAGGTCCTAAAAAGACAACTCCAGCTTGAGGTTGCAGCTCTTACCCTGAGATAACTTGGAGATTATATTTTTGGAACTTCTTATCTACAGAAACGGTGAGATAATAATTTTATGTTATTTTAAGTTGATCAATATGTGGTCATTTGTTACAGGATTAAAAGAAAACTAATACAAATTTGGTATTTGAAAGTGGGGTGCTGCTGATACAAATATCTAAAATTTGGGATCAGCTCTGGAATTAGGCAATGAGTGAAGGCTGGGACCATTTGAAGAACATGAGCGAGAAAGCCTAAATTGCTTTGAACAGATTGCTAGTAGAAATTGGGGCCTTATGGATACTGCCTGAGAGGGTTCAAAATGAAGTCAAGAACATGCTATTGAAATTTGGAGGAAAAGGGATCCTTATCATGAAGCGACAGAAAACAGCAAAACTGCACGTGTATTAAAAGCAGAATTTTGAAGTGTTGTATTTAGACAGGTAAACAGACTTGTACTAGGGTTATAATGTATAATGTGTAATGTACAATGTGATGACTATAATTAACATGGCTATAAGGAATATTTGAAAGTTAAAGAGTGTAAATCCTAAAAGGTCTCATCACAAACATTTTTTTTTTTTTGTCCTTTTTTCTTTGGTACTCATAATATGGTGGATGGATAACTATACTTACTGTTGTAATCACTTCACAACACATATAAATTAAATCATTACGCCATATACCTTACATCTATACAGTGCTGCATGCAAGTTATATCTCAATAGAACTGGAGAAAAAATAAATTTTTATTAAGATCAGAATATAAATCTGTGTTAAAAATAAATAAATTATAATTTTAAGTTAAAAGGTAAATTTCTAACTGAAATCTTAACATTTTCCCAATTATGGCTACAGTGTTTACCCCGAAATAACTCGCAGATTACAATCCTAAACTTTCTCCAAAATTTTGCCATGAAATATCTTGCTTTTATTATTATTTTCACATCACTCTAGCATATCGTCAGAAACAGATGACATCATTCTATTTATAGCATCCTGTTTTTAGTAGTTTGATCACTGAAAATGTCAAATCCTAGAAAATGTAGCATTCCCACACATGACATTAAATTAATGCAGGCAGTGAGCTGCACTTTTGTTTCTCTGAACAGGAAAAAGGGTTTTAACGTTACTGTTTCTTCTTGCTACTTATAGTAAAAAGCAGAAGGAGAGATTAATGGAGGGAAGAGCTGTTACACAAAGAGGAACCAGGAATAGATGATTTTGAAAACATTCAACACTTCTGGATGGTAAAAGATCCTAAAATTCAGAAATGGATACTGAAAACTTGGCATAGAGAAAAATCTGATGTGTCACTATATAACCTTTTGCTAAAATCTCACAAAGATTAAAACTCAAAGTGTTCAATAACACAAAAGGCCTTTTCAAAAGATTAAGGGTATGTTTAACGATCCTCTCAATCAAACTAAAGGGCCTCTAGGAAGCTTAAGGGTATTGTCCCTCAACCATCCAATAAAAGCCAAAGATAGAGAAAGAATCTTCTCAAAAAATCTTATAAGTGAAACCTAGTGAAACCCACACAAGATTCAGAAAGTTGTTGAGAAAATTGTTTTGGCAAAAACAATGCCAACTTAGACTAAAAGAGACTGATAAAAATAAAGCTATTGGCTGAATAATATATACATGTATATTGTATATAATATATAATATCTATCTCACACAATATATATATATATATTTCATATATGTAATATATGCTATATCTTTATCCATTCATTCATTGGTAGACACTCCAGTTGTTTCTATATCTTGGCTATTGTGAATAATGCTGCAATAAATGCAGACATCTTTTTGATATTGTTTTCATTTCCTTTGGATATAAACCAATAAGTTGGATCATATTGTATTTCTATATTTATTTGAGCATCCTCCATACTGTTTTCCATAGTGGAAGCAACAGTTTACATTTTTACCAATAGTGCACAAGGGTTCCCTTTTCTCGACATCCTCACAAACATTTATGATTCGCCTTTTGGTAATAGCCATTCTAACGGGTGTGAGATGATAGCTCATTATGGTTTTAAATTGCATTTCCCTAATAATTAATGATGTTGAGCATCTTTTCATGTACCTGTTGTCCATTTGTATGTCTTCTTTGGAAAAATGTTTATTCAGTTCCCCTGTTCATTTTTTTCCTCAATCGATTTATTTGTTTGTTTTGTTTGTGAGTTTTATTGTTTAAGGGTACAACCGGTAACCGATAGATAAGTTCTGGAGCTCTGCTGCACACATAATGATTACAGTCAACAGTATTGTATTATTAACTTCGAGTTTCTAAGAGACCATCTTAATTGTTCCCACCACACACATACACAACACACACACACAAATGGTAATTACATGATACAGTAGAAGTGTTAGCTAACACTACTGTGGTAATCATATTGTAACATATGAATGTATCAAATTAACGCATTGTACACTTTAAACTCACACAGTGTTATATGTCAATTATAGCTTAGTTTTTTAAAAAGTAAGCTGTCAGATCCCCTAAAAATCTATTGACAGGAAGAACATAATTAAAATTTAGCTACAAACATATGCTATCTTCCATGAAAATGGAAGGAAAGGTGGAGTCAAGAGCCTGGAGGGCTAAGCAAAAGCAATGGGCAATTATTCCCAGGCCTCGGAACCTACTAATAAAACCACTAGGGCTTGCCTGGCTGGATTTCACAAATGACTTGTACCAACACTCTTTCTCACTTTCCTTTACCCACTTTTTGAAACAGAATGTGTGTAACTGTTCATCTATGTCTTACTATTGTACATTGGGATGTTAAGGTCATATAACTTGTCTCTTTAGTTTCACATGTCCTCACATGGAGAGGAATTGTGCCTAGCAGTTGTACTTAATGAATTACATGCAGAATCCTTGTCCGCACTGGACTCAGGTGATTTAGAAAATGAGAATTTAGACTTTAAGCTGATGCCATAATGGGATGAGACTCTTGAAAGTGTTGGGAGTGGATTGGATGATTTTGCTTGTGAGAGGGACACGAATCATTAGGAATGGAATTCCAAGGCAGAATTCCAAGTGGCCCTCAAGGTTCCTACCCCCAGAGGTACATGTTCTGTAGTTCTCCACGTCAGTGTGGCTGGCACCTCTGAAAATGATGGAATATTGCTCCTGTGATTAATATGAAAAAGGATTATTTTTTAGATGTAATCAAGATTCCTACACAGCTGTTTTTGAGTCAGTCGAATGGGCGATTGCTCTAAGTAAGTGTGCCTAATCTTATCAGATGAGCTCTTAAAAGAAGCAGCAACATGGAGATATTCTCCTGCTAGCCTAGAAACAAGCAAACAACCATATTGTAACTGTCTTTGGAGAGACCACATAGCTAGGACCTGATAGTGGCCTATAGAAGTGAGGAAAAACTTCCAGCTGACAACCAGCAAGACGATAGTGTCCTAATTCTTATATTTGCAAGAAACTATATCCTTGAAAACAAACAACAAACAAACAAACAGATTGGAATAAGTCCCTGAGTTCCAGTGGAGAAATAAGCCTTCACTGGCACTTTGCTGGCCTTTGCTTTCAGTCTTACCACCCTTAAGCAGAGAACTTAGCAAGGCAGTGCCTTGACTTCTGACCTACAAAGACTGTGATATAATGAATTTGTGTTATTTGAAGCATCAAGTTTGTGGTCATTTGTTACATAATCATTGAAATCTAATATACCCCTAATGTATGTTTTGAATGGGAATTGCAATTTGTCTACGTTTCCACATCATGGGTCATTAACTCACCCTGGACCATCTCAAAGCCTCACTCCAAGGCATAGAGATTGCTGAAAGTCACATACCTTAATCAGGCTGGCTACCTAGCATTTTTTATTGGATTTCTTGCACTGAAATTGATATCTCTTTTTTATCTGTAAAAAATACACATGACCTTTGAGCTTCCTATAGCTATGTTTCCTGCTGGAATAATAAAGCTATCACAGAGAAAGAGTAAATGGAGTCAATAACCAGAGAAAAGCATAAATAAATGACACAAAGAACATAAATAATGATGGTGTCTGTGTTACTGATCTAACCCTTGTTGACCTGTGAGTTTTCCTGGATCGTAGATTTGGTTATCTATCCCTTTAATTTTATAAGCTACTTTTATATACATCTATTACATTCTTCTTTTATCATTGTTTTTGACCAAATTGGGTTTCTGTTATTTGAAGCAAAAAGTGTTCTGGCTAATGTGATTTAAACTATTATAATTTTGTGTATTGATGACTACAACTAAAACCTGCACAGCCAGCAGTCTAAATGTTTGCTAGTCTTTCAAATCCCTTTCTTTTATTCATTTTGGCAGATGTTCACTACCTTCTTCAATGAGAATTAAATTTCTCAATCTCTTTTATCCCTGTGTTTTTCTTTTCTCCCTGGAAAACGTCCCTATCACATTAAACTGCTTTTTACCTTTCCTTTTTTTTTTTTTTTTCCTGCTTATAGGGAAGATGTCACTTTCCTGCATTTTCAGACTAATGACATCTCCTTTATCCATTAAATTAAATGACTTCTATTGCCTCTGGGGACCTAAGCCTCATTCATTCTCTTTGTTTCATCAGTTCTCATGCTTTCTCATTCCACTAGCATTTCTTTTCTGTCCCCAAACAATCTCAAGTCTTCCTTATGCCTTGATCAATTCTTTTAAGCCATGTCTGTCTCTCTTTATTGCCAAGTCACCCCTACCAACTATATTCAGCCTCTACTTATTTTTGCAATACATACTCTCCTCTGTATCAATTAGAGTCAAGTCAGAAAACAGAATCCATCCAGATACAGTAACAGAGAAAACTGATAGAAAAATTTGTACCTAGGTATACAGGTGTCAGTTACTAAAAATGGTAAATGGAAAACTCTAATGTAGAGTGGAGGAAGCAGATGTACAAACTTTAAAACGTTGAAAGATTCTGCAGAGATGAAAATAAGACTCCCGAGAAGGGAGTAGCTGCAGCTGGTGCCGATAGACCTGAGCCTGGAGGATGGCCCTCTGGGAAGGGCCCCGCTCAGTTTGTTTCTGACAGGCAGTTTCCGTGAAGCTGATATGGCACACTTGGGGAAACTGGTAACTGGATTCAGTTGCTGCTACCAAGTAAGAGTACTTGCTTCAATAGTGAACAGGCTAATTGGGGCGATGCTCATACAAACTGCAAGCACAGAAGAAGGCCCCACTTAGAAGAGAAGAATGAGCAAGTCCCTCCTTCCTCTTCCAGCCACCCCTGTTGGTTAACCCTAATATATGGTGTTCAGGATCCCAGCTCCAGCATCACAAAGCCAGTATAGAAAGCTGAGTTTGGTGCTGAAAGACAATAGCTTAAAGCAACTGCATTTTAGCTTCGGTGATTACATTTCCATAACAATACCTTTGAATTACAATTGCAGTATTTTTAAACATCACTTATTATACTCTCATAATGTCAAACATCCAATAACATTTTATTTGAATTTTCTCTTGTATCATTACTAATATTCTTAAAAGAGTCCATAGTTGTCCAGATATCTGATTTGTAGTTTACCTTAAACGTATATCTAGGTATTAGCTTTCTAGGTTTGTAATTAATCCCCATTATCTGTTACCACTTTAATATATAATATATATTCTTTCAAAAAAATTAATATTAACAAATATTAATTCAAAGCTCATCATGGGCCAGTTGCTGTGTTATTTTCCAGGTAGAAAATGATCAAGATTAATATAGTTCTGCCCCTGTAAAAAAACAATGACACCAAATATTCAACTGCAATTTGCAATAAGGACTAAAAAGCTAAAACCACAGTGTAAGTAAGAGGTGATACCCACACATAGATTTGTATATACACATCTATGTGTGTATGAATGTGTATATATACTATCTATGAGTGTACACATATGTGTATATGTGTGTATATGTATATTTACATATAGATGTTCATTTATACACATTGAAGGACAGTGTGTGTGTGTGTGTGTGTGTGTGTCTATGTATCATAATAAAATTACCCGACTTACATTTGAGAATCTGGCAGGGCTTTCTTGTAGCAATTTTATTTTAACTTGACAAAGAGTATAAACAGTGTATGAATTGAGAAGAGTTTCCAAAAAGTAGATAAAACAATGAGAAAGTCATAAACACCCTAAAAATTTGGATTATTTTATTTTTGTTAGTTGCCTGCATCTATTGTAACTCTTCAGAACCTTAGTTATAGGTTGTCTGATTGCTTTTTCCAATTTTGTACCTGCCTTTGGTGTTGTTCACTGCTTTGTTTGAAGGTTCATAATTTTACATTATAATGACACAAGCAGGCAGAAAAATACCTGTGCTGGTCAACTAATTAAAGCTACAAAATTCATATATGTTTATCCCTGATCATATGCCTATTTCAGCATTTTGAGGTTTAAACTATCCCCTAATTTAAAAATAAGCCTATTAGTAATTTTTTGTAAAGAGGAAAATTTTTAAAAAACAATACATTTCTCAGGGTGTAGTAAACAATTTAACCTAACTCAATAAGAGGCCTGCCCTTTGCCCTTGACTCCTGGAAAGCAATCTCTATGCTCTTGGAATGTTCTGGCTGATAAAAGTATATTTGTTAGCAGTCTTCCCTGAGTCATGCCTGCTAATGTATAGGTGTGATTTAGGATGAGAAGTTTTGAGGGACAAGGTATCAGCTCAGTACCTCTGGATGTGATGGGACTGAGGTCAGTCATGTGGGCAGTCTACCATGTCTACCTGAGAGAGCCTATCCATTTGGACACCAAGGCTTCACAGAGCATCCCTGCTGGCAGTGCTCTGAGCATATAGTCATGAACCACTGCTAGGATGAGTTAATGCTGTCCACAACTCTGGAAACAGCAAAGCAGGATGTTACACATTTAGAATCCTCTTATACTTTGCCCCATGCATCTCTTCCCTTGACTGATTTTGATCTGTATATTTTTACTTTAATAAACTTTAATCTTGATTATAAAACATTTCAATGAGTTCTATGAGTCCTTCTAGAAAATTACCAAAACTAAAGGTGATATTGGAGCCCCCTGAACTTGTTACTGATGACAGAAATGAGGATGATCTTGGGGACTATTCTCTAATTTATGCTCAGTTTATGGAAAAATATTTCAAATACTTTTAACACAGAAAAAAAAAGCACATTTAACTTAATGTGACAATAATTTAGGATAGAAATATTTTAGTATTGCTAATGATCAAGGAATTAGGGAGGACAATATTATTCATCCTTTGATGCCATTTTAAATATTATCTTTGTGAATTATTGAACTAGAACTTTCAAAGACACAGTATTGTCATTTTCAGACATCCCAGAAATTTTCCCAGCAGTTCAGAATTCTAATACTGCTAATAAAACGTAGGAAATCAAAAATGGAATTAATGAGAGTAACAGGCACTGCACAGAAAATTAAGGTATGTGATTGTCAGACCTAGTTCTTCTGCAAGTGAACTCACAAGACCTTCAGCATATACTTTAACTTTTTCCCTGGTCCTATTATAATTATTTGAGGGGTGAGTAGTATGTAACAATACAAGGCATAAGAAAATTATTTTCTTCAGGGAAGTTTTTATTGTAACACTTTTACTTCTATGTGTTTATCTTTTAAACAAAATCAAATTAAGTAGAAAACATTAAGTAGAAATGACTGATTATTGTAAAAGTCTAGAAAGAAAGTGGGAGTTGCCTATATAATACATGAAATAACTCAAAAGCATCTGAGAATGAATTATTTGTTGTTTATGTAGAAATACCCATTTATATTAAGAATGTGTTTCTGAGCTAGAAAATCATTTGCATTAACTTCGAGTTCTCCTACAAAATTTTACTCAGATTATAGGTCCTGTTTATAGGTAATAAACCACTACCATGTTCTTCCCCTAGTGTTTTGCCACTGCTAACTTTAATGTTTTAAGTATTTTAATATTTTTTTTCTTAGAATAGAATAGAACTCAATTCCATTCCAACATTACACGTTGCTCCTCACTGAGGCTTTAGAAGCCAAAAGACTTCATGAGTGACATCAGCATGGAGAGAAGTTGGGTAATCCAATTTACAACTGCTACTGAATTTAGTGCTTTGAATAGGATTGTTCTTAAGCAAAATTCCTTGTTCAGCTCATTAGCAAAGCTTCATCCTGAGGCTATTTACAGCATTCTGTAGTTGGAGCTAATAGTACCCTTGTCAAAACTCTGAACCAGCATGAAGAAGGACATTAATTTATTATATTCATTATAATGACCAAGCACTTTCACCTAAATTACAATGAATAAATCTCCAGTGCTCTGGTCCACAGTGCTGTCCTGATTCTGCATTCTGATTCTAGTAAACTGTTCAGTTCCCCAGTCTTTCTCCGGAACTGGTTTTTATCTTGCTTTCTCCAGTTCATTTTCTAGAACTTGAAGCTCATCCCCAAATGTTAACTTGTAGAAAGTTAATCTGTGAAATGATGAAATAAATGACAAATAGCTTTCTTCAACTTATAATTATATTTCTTTTTGTTCTACTTGCTTGATGAGACACTACTAATTTGTGTCAGACACCTTGATGTTGAACATTTTCATGTTGGGTCTTGTTATATTGTCTTTGCTCCCCGAATATAACCTAGTCCTACCACATGAAATCTAGATGGTTTCCCTAGCATTTTCTCTGCTTTTAAGTAGGATGTCTTAGGACATTCTCACCCCCACCCCCAAATCTAGATTAACTATTATCTATAATTGATACATCCTGAATTATGGTTGCACTTTAGCAAAGGTTAGTTTTGAAATCATAATAATAGAATCAAATGTAATGTAATCCTCTTTAATACTCAATAAGGTTTGTGAATATATCAAATCATAATAATTCTTAGGAACTTTTTAAACTTTGATTTTACGCTCAGCAGTGTTGATCAATGTGAAACCTCAATTCCTCTAACTGAAACTTTAATTTAAAAAGTGGAATTTTGCTAGATCAAACCAACAGAGGTTATAATACTGAACATGGGGAAAAATCAATCAGAAAGATATAATGTTCATATATAGAGATATGAATCTCTAAGAATATCAGAGAAAGTTAGATGATGAATTTGTTTGATTAAAGTAACAAGAAAAGTTTGACTAGAAAGATAAAAATGAAATGATAGATAAGGTGCTATCATGCTCACTGGTAAACATGTTTCAAAAAACGCTGACGCTGAATAAAATGAAAACAAATAAAATGTTCTTAATCAGATGTAGACTCTCCCTCATTTGGAGTTAAAGTGCCCCTAAATGAATATATATTGAAAACCAAATCAAAGTTAAAAGTAAGATTATAGTAATGAGAACTCCTTCCAAAACCAATAAATAATTCTAAAAATTACTGCAATGTTTTCCTCTCCTGTCTTAAGCAAATTCAGCAGATGGGGGATAAAATTTATGAGAACTCAGATATTAAGGAAGCAGATGCATTCCTCCATCATTATATACTCATCGACCAAAATACTTTTGGGGGAATAATAAATTTTTTTCTCTCACTGGATAACATATTTGGCTTGCTGCCTCTCTGTTCCGGTACGACCAGAACCTCAAGGAGAGGCTTCCTGCATTCTGTTTCACCCACAGCCCCTGAGAAAATGAAAGGAGAAGATCAGGACCTATAAAAACCAGCCAACTCTGCATACCTAGTGATAGGAGATTCATGTGGTGCAGAGTTCAGAAAGCACATTGAAAATAAAGAGAAAGTAAGCTTTCTGGCCACTTTAGGGTGGGGTTGGTTAATAGTTAGCATGTCAAGACTTCTTCCTTTAACTCCATTGCATAAACATTATTATTGCAACAGAATCTATTTAACTAACTACAAGAGAATTACCACTTGAGCTCCAATCTACCTTTTGACAACTGAGGCATCAAAAACCAAATTGAACATAGAAATAACAGTTAGGTAGTATTAATAAAAAATATATATGAAACTGTGAAGTTACACAGACTGCATCAAAGCTAAATATAAAATATATTAAAGTTAAGTATCAGGAAATGAGTTGTACAACACAACTTTAACAACCCCACAAAATTTGATCATGACAGTTGGTCAGAAAATAAATAAACTGAAGAGATGTAGAAAGAGGAGTTTAGAAACATAATTCTCAGTGGAGTCATATATTTACGGTAAAGCCATTTAAATATTAAATTGTTAAGCAACGTTACTGGGATTTTTAATAATCTGTGAGAATGCAGTTTTCTAAAAGAATAGGGTAAAATTAAAATTTAATTTAATTTATTGGTGCTTGATGACTAAATAAATTAAGAATGTTATCATCCCTGGGGACCATGATTAGAATGAGATAACCCCAACTTTAGAGCTGCTACCACATGCTGTAATGATTAAAAGCAGAAAGAACAAACCCTGTTGTTTGATTCCATATTTGTATTACCACTTTGTAACATCAAACCTAACTGAAATATATAATTTAAAACACAGGTATAGCTCATGAAATAAACAAAAACAAAATAAACAGCAAAAAACAAACACAAAAGAAAAGAAAAAGGAGTAAAAGGAAAAAAGGAAAAACTCTGAACAGAGTAAATGACTACCAAAACATCCCTACTTTAATGCCATGCAAGCTTAACTTTATGAAAGGCTCTTGTACATCTTGGGACTAGTTTCTCTTCCAAAACACTTATGTATTAACCTACTACAGGTGAGTCACTACAAACTAGTAGGAAAATAAAGGCTATTGATTTGAGATTATTTAAACAGAAATTCTAAAGATGTAAGAAACAATGGAAGCCTAATGGTGAAAACAAAAAATCAGAGTTATGATATGGAATAATAAATATTTGTGCTTATATCAATAATTACATTCAGTCTCAATAGCCTTTATTTATTAGACATATATGTTTAGTAAACTATCTGTAATTAACCTATATTAATATTTTGAACTTTGAATGCAAAACGATTAAATAAGCATACTCCCACACCCAGATCTTGGTTTCTAATACCATTTTCCAATAAAAGAAATTCAGATGCCATGAAAAAAAGTGATTGATTTTAGAACTGGGCAGGAAACACACAAGTTGATTCTAGAACATCTTACACTGCAGGGAAGTAAAGAAGTCTCAAAAAAAACAAAAGGACTGTGGCACATAAAAGTGACAGAGAGGCCAACTTAAACAACTCTCAGTGACCTAAGTTGAAACAATTTAAGAAACAAAATAAATAACATAGTATTGAACAATGTATAAAACTTGTATTCACAAGTCTATACTGATATAAATAAATTATTAAACAAGTGAGTCAGAATAGAAACATTTCCAGTGCAGAAGAATGATACTCCATGAAGGTAGTGTATAACTCTGAATCTTTAAGTGTGGCTTTGCATAGTAACTTCTTTCTAAGAAGTGAAGTACGTCGAGAAAGCAACTTTACAGTAGAGAAACCTGAGAAACACTACCTATTCTAGGAGGTCAGGGTTAACATCGAACAGTTGTAAAGCATGTCAGGATAGCATACACCCTTAATATGATGTCAGGAGAATGGTATTTTGCCTCTGTGTCTTCCTCTCCAAAACACAAAACCACAGGCGTAGTATGAGAAAAAGCATCAGACCTACCCCAACTAAGGATATTATACAAAATACCTGACTGATAATCCTGAAAATGTCAAGGTCATCAAAAACAAAACAAACACACACAAAAAATTGAGAAACTGTCACAACAAAGAGGAATTAACCTAAGAAGATATGATTACCTAAAATAATGTACCTAGATGGAGTTCTGGATCACAATGAGACATCAAGGGAGGAAATGTGAATGAAATATTGATTGTAGGTGATAACCATATATCAACATCAGTTTAATTGTGACAAATATACCACAGTAACGTTAATAATAGGAGAAATGAGGTAGGGCATATACAAAAATTCTCTGTAACATTCTTGCAATGTTTTTGTAAATCTAAAACTATTATTTAAAAACAATAAAATTTATTAAATGTTTAAATAATATGCAAAATAAAATACAAGATAGAATGGTTAAAATGAATGAAATAAATCCATTTATATTCTACTAAAGTACAAGAGCCATATTCTATCAAATGTCTATGGTGTTTATGATATAACACACACAATGTCAGTTAGAGAAGACACTATGAAGAAAGTAACATCAAGGAATTAGAATGATGTCTACACTAGACAAGGTTTTTCTTTTACAGGCAACAGAGCATCAAGTCAGGATGCCTTAAGCAAAATGTCGAATTGATTAGATAGCAAAGACAAACTGCAGCAAGAACAGTGCTGGAGATAGCCTTAGGAATTACTACAATCAGTGATTCTAGTACCTCTGCACCAAATCTCTCACCTCCATTTTTTCAAGCTATCATCTTATTATTTTAGTTAATTATTCTCCATGACTGTTGGCATTTTATGTACAACTACAGAGTTTCCATGAAAGAACAAAGAGGACTCCTTCCTGCCAGCCTTAGCTGAAAGAACTTAGAGAGATTGCTGGTTAGCAAGTCTTGGGTCACATGTCTAACAGAACTGCTCACTATGTCTAGAGATGTGGACATGGGTCTCCGCCTGTTGCTGCAGGCGGGGAGGAAGAGTTGTGAAGGAGAAGGAGCTGCAATCCAGACACTGTGGCTACCACAGATAGAGAGGGCTGCAGAGGACAGTTTTCCAAAGCAGGGAGGTGGTGGCAGAGACAAGTGCTACAGCCGAGGCTCAACTTTTGAATCAGATAGTCAACATATGTAACACTTAACTCTGAAATTTATATAATTTATTATATTTATCATTTTTTCCACAGATACCAGGAAGTTCAGAGTGAAATTTGAAAATTATGTTTGTTTTCTAATTTTTTTATTTTACTTTTTCATATTATTTTTATTTAAATATTTTACTTTGTTTATAATGCTTATTAACTACTCTTCTCAATTTATATATTTTCAAATTTTTTAAAACTGATTTTTGTATGTGTTAATTTTTTTTATTTTTTATCTTTTTAGGATTAGGGAAACCACTGGTTTGGGCTTGCCAAGAAAGAGACACCAAGACAGAATTAGAAATACAAGCAGCTTGTTAGCAGAAATGGCTGTGAAGGAAGAGTAGAGGAAGCAGTGTTGGTGGAGAGGATTTGAAAAACTGTGATGAAGGACTGGCCTGTGATAAGACAAGGCAAGGGGAGAGGATTGTGCAGTTACAGAGTGTCAGCATAGTTTTAAGAAAGTTTTCTGCCAGGACAGTTGGGAATCCATAGCCAATGTCACCTGTTCGAGCAATTTGGTGTACTATAGGAATGGGCCAGCCCTAGCATATGGGAACATCCCCAGGCATTGACTGGGCACTTTGCAGGTCATTGGTACTAACTAAAACATACACAGAGATGTATGATTTATGCAATAGGTACTTGATATTTAGTTCTGTCCAAAATGTTCAGACACTTGGTCATAGTCAGTATAAACCCTGTTCTTTTGCAAGATTCAATCCCTGACCCAACAACCTAACCCCATGGGCCATTACTAGGCTACCAAGACAAGAAGGGATATTATTGGCAGTACAGCCACTATAACTATTGGACCAATAAAACACAATAGTATGGTTTATGTATTAATCATATAAACAAAAAGCAGAAATAAATGTTATGGGCTATTTAAACCCAGGGACATTTTTTAAACAAAGATGTTTTGACAGGACTAAATGTCAAGGACCGTTTGTCATGGAACAAATGCCGCCATGGGCATTTTGGACAGGACCAAATGTCTGCGAATTACTGGGGTAATCTGGGGACATGGAGCCTCAGCAGAAATGTGCTGGATCCCCTAGAGTAACTGTCAATCAACCACACCCCATCTCTCACGGGATCTGAGTGACTCAATTTTAGGGCTATTCCTTGGAGGAAAAAATTATAAATGAGTGAAATACAGACTCCTCCAAATTTAATAATACTACAATTAAAAGTCATCAAGCTTAAGGCAAAGCTAAGTCTCAATGCATGGGTTCAGGGGGCAGGCTGGAAATCCCACAGAGGGATAAGCACAGGCAGGGGAAGCTGTGTTCACAGGGCAGAACTGGGGTCTCAATGGAGCTGGGCACCAGCCTTGCCAACAGATGGCATATGGTCCAGGTTTGTGTTCTGGCTATTTAGAGGAGTTCCCTGTACCTGGAGACCTCAAGGGAAGCCGAGGTCAGGACTGTCCCTCCTGCTCCAGTTCCAAGGATACCCTCTCCCCTCTTCTTAGCAACTCAGCAGCTAATTAAAATGAGTCCCTGGTTGTTCACCAGGCACCCTCTTTTCTCTTTTCAGGTGTGATCCCTTCAAACTTTTAAACCAGGGAATTAAGACAAATAAAAGGAAGTATGTTTCTCCCACAATAGCAAATTCCAGTAGAGAGCCTGATAGAAAGCAAGCTTTGTAGAGTTTCTGAGTGAGCTCTTAGAACAGAACATAGATGTCTTTAATATAGGTACAGTAGATAATACCTGTGCCCTCCTGGAGAACAGACTATCCATCTCAACAGCCCATTATGAAGAAGTTGGTTATGTGATTTTTAAATGTGAGCTCTTTAATAACTGGATTGCATTAGACAGGGTTCTCCAGAGTATATGTATATGTATATGTATACTTTATATAAAAGGAGATTTATTATAGAAATTGGCTTACCGGGTTATGGATCTCAAGGAGGTCTATGGTCTGCCTTGCACAAGCTAAAAATTAGGAAACATGATGGTATAATTCTGACCGAGTCCAAAGGCCCCAGACTGAATGAAGGTTACTGGTGCTAACTCCTGGAGCCCAAGGGCTGGATAACCAGGAGCTCCAATATTTGAGGTCAGGAGAAGATACAAGCCCTAAGTCAGGAAGAGAGAAAATTTGCCCTTCCACTTGCTTTTTGTACTATTTGGCCTGCAGGAGATTGGATCTGCCTGATGCAGCCTTGAGGGTGGATATCTTCACTCAGTATACAGAATCAAGTGCTGATCTCTTCCAGAAACACCGACAAAGAGACAGCCAGAAATAATGCTTTGCCAGCCTCCCAGGCATCCCTTAGCTTACTTAACACACAAAATTAATCAACACTCTATTATGGGAAAGGCAGTAAAAAATGAGTATATGAATCATCTTATGAAGGACATTGAGCCTATCGTTGGGCCCTGGGCTCCACACAACAAAGAATGATAGTGGTAGGCATTGCACGCCTTGCAGGCACGTCGTTAGCATCATAATAAAAAAATAACATTCTGATCTTTTATTCTTGTTCTGCAAATAATCTTTTTATGGCTCTGCATTTTTCAAAGAGGAGGGCAAATGCAGGAGAGCAGTGGTGGGTGGTTTATTTCCTTCTGTACCTGAAGAAGCCATAACATCAGAGCCATTTCAGAATGAGCAAAAAATGCATACAGTAGAGACAGCAGGTGGTATCACATGTGTTGAATTAACTTTTCCAAATAAATCTTTTCCCTACAATCCCCAGCTGTGTAGAAAAGTAGAAACCTATGAGAGTCTCCCCATAATGACATTTAAAAGAAAGATGCTATTGGTGGTGCCTTGAAATAAAGCAATAAGTTTATGTTTGAGTATTAGAAATTGCTTCCTTTTTTCTCTCCTTTATTTCTGCCACAACATCTGCTGTGATTTCTTTTCTCTTCATTATTAAAATTCAATGCTAGTAGTTATAGTGTAATCAGGATCAATGATGGATAATTTCCTCCCTTTCTCTCTGTTATTTCTTAGAATGGAATAGGAACAGAGATATTTTTAGAAAATAAAATGTTAAGAATTGCTGATTCGGGAGGGACATTAAAGTTTATGTACATAAACACCCTGTGTAATATTTTCAGAGAGGTTTTGTGAATTGCCCAAAGTGACAGCTATTGGAAGCCAGAGTTAGATGTAGTATCTCCATACTTTCTGCTAAGCAGCACCATTTTTCTAACAAATACAGGTGTCTTAGCTTTTTCTGTTTTGTCCTCATTATCCCTTTTTAGTAACGTTCTCTTCCCCTGAATAATTGCACCTCTTGCAGAGGTGTGATTGACTTCCCCAAGTATACCAGACTGTATAGATGGTTATTGAGAAAACTTTCTCCACTAAGGGTTAGCAGTTCCTGACAAATTACCTTTGGTCCCTGCTCCAATCTAAACAAAATTATCTCAATGATTTGGCACTCAATAATTTACATGAAAATAGTTGTCTTAAGTGTCTAAATCCAAAGAACATGATAGAAAATAATGACCTATGTTTGGATCTGAGGGAGAAATATTTAGAAATGTGTGTATATCATGGGTGTAAAGTGGATTAAGGGGTGAGGCTTTTCCAGAAAACCTCTTCAATCATACAAAATAGGTGCTTGCCTATTTGACCCAAGTCTGAAGGCATGAATAATTAGGAAGAAAAAAACATCTGAAAAAAAATGGGGTTACCTGAAGTTGGAAAAAATCAATTTAGTCCAATACCCAATGTGTGTTTTCTTCTCTAGGTAAACATCATTAAAATGTGTCAAGAGAGCCAATTTAGTACAGTTGAGAAGTTGAAGAAACATCAATTCTTGAAAACAGCATTGAATTGTAATCCAGTACAAAACATGTCTTCTATTACTATATATATATATGTTTGTTATGTATATATATAAATATAAATATATATGTGTGTGTGGTGTGTGTGTGTGTGTGTGTGTGTGTGTATGCCTAATCCAGTACATTACATTTAAATGCTTACTTACAGAATATCAAGGGGACAATCGGATATATTTTAGAGTTCATTTTATATGTGAAAAAAAATTATGCTATAATCAAGTACTTTCTTTGTACTCAGAAAAACACTGTAGATTTGTTAAACTGAAGTACAAAAAACCAATGAATATTGTAAGTTAAAAAAACAGTACCTTGTTAGTAATAATTAAAACATTTTGGAGGTGGTTTCATTAACCAACACAATGATCGAGTCCTGTATTAACAACTTTGCCCTTTCGCCTTAAGAAATGAAAAACAAGGCAACTATATATACAAATGCAAACTTCCAGTGTTCTCAAGAATATCGTTGCAAACATTAAGCACTCTGAATGAATTTATACCTCACGTGGAATGAAAAAGAGGAATTAGTTCAGAAAATTGGCTGCAATATTCTCAGTAGGTAAAACTCACTCACACAGGAGTATGCACACTTGTGAATACAGTAAGAATGAAATTTGACCTATGGTCCTAGTTGTCTATTATTTGCTCCTAAAACTTTTACAGAGGCTTACTGAGGTTGCTGATGATCATGAACTTATAGTAATGTAAAAACTTTCCCTTTCTATCACAAATCTCAGTGCTATTGAAATAATCAAAATATTTTTAGTATACACATTTTGTTTTATGGGGGGAAAATGCCAAAATATCTTTATCAGGAAATTAGACATATAGTTCTGCATTTTTTAAATCCATATTCTACTCTCTAAGCCCCAGATTTCCCTTTTGTTTTACTCATACAGATAAAAGAAAAATTACACTTAACTAAATTAATTAAAGGACCTAAATTACACAAGTTCATTGCAGTATGGCAGATTTTAAATTTTTTAACTGAGATTAGTATGATTTAAGTCATGTGAGAAAGATGTCAGTTTATGATATTTTATGTTATGCTTATATATAAATAAAAATGTCAGTATAGGTTAAATTATTGCTTTTTAAAATTAAATGACAAAGACAAGTCATCCAAGAAAACAGCAGAAAGACCAGACTTTTTCACTTTGACACTTTAAATGGCATTCGCAAGTGTGACTGATCATAATGTAATAAAATGGCTTCCTTCTGTCAGTCTCTGTGAGAAGTACAATTGGAAATAGTGTTAAAATTTTCTAGCATGTTATTTATGTTTTAATTCAAAATCAGAGAACAAGGGGACAACATTCCCTATGAATGAAAGAAAAAGAGAAATATAGTCCCTGAGTGCTGGTGTTATCAACAGCCTCATGTTCAGTAGAACCCGTGGTTAAGTCAACAGTCAGATGACGTGGGTTCCAACCACAGCATCACTTCTTTCTAACTGTGTCACTTATAGCAAGTTACTTGCCTTATTAAGACTTGGTTTTATGATGTATAAAAATGAGATAATAATTGCATCTTAAAACTTTATTATACATAAATGATGTAATAGGCTGAGCACTAGACTTGGAATGTATTAATGAATTAACATTTGTTTTAACTTGCTCTGTGAAAATTAAAAAAAGAACATTTGTGTTTTTATTTTAGCAATGTTCATTACTAGCTATGGCTATTATTATACTTTTCTTTAATGCTTATGTAAATATTTTAAAATATCAAATATCCAAAAGTTCTTACAAAAGATGATTCTTTTCATTATTATTATTATTTATGCCTACAGCACCTGGTCTTCCTAGGTAGTCTCCTATCCAAGTGCTAAACAGGTCCAACCCTGCTCAGCATCTGAGATCAGACATCGGGCTTGTTCAGGATGGCATGGCCATAGACCATGGACTGTGGCTCCACTGGGGTGTGAACCCAGGATCTTCTGTGTGTAAAGCAGATGTGCTAACTGCTACACTATGGAACCATGTCCTAAAGATGCTTCTTAATGTTAGTTCACATACTTCTAATTTTCCCTCAAGAAAGAGTTAGGCACCTTTGGAAATTTACTGCATTTTTCTTTTTTTTTACCCACAACATTGAAAAATATTGAAATTTGAGTAGCAAAATCATTCTTTCTCATTAATAATTTTGTTTGTGTATAAAACTATTTTCTAACTTTAAGGTCCAGTATCATGTTTGTATGATGCTATCTATTAAATGTCAAAAGAATACAAAGTTAAAAAAGTGGAGACAGGGAAACAAAAACATTTCCTACTTTCTAGGAGTTTACTTCTTAATTTATGAATATGCTATAGCATACAAATAGTGATTTACAAAAAAAAACACAACTAATATGGTGAAGTACTTCAAGTATCATTAAATAATATATATTTAAGATTATTTAATATGAGATAAAAATACACTATTTGAGAGCAACCTAAAATATATCAGTCATTTTTCATTTGTTTTAGACACAATTATCTCTGTCTAGAGACCTTAACAAATGAAAATTAACTATTCTGACTCGAATGCCATTATATATTGATCAGGGCTTTGTAAACCTGTCATGATTCCTATTATATTAAGTTAAAATTTCTTTGCATTAGGAGTAACATATTTCACAAAAAGCACCATTCTGTGTTTGGTCATACTAGGTGCTTATTGCACAAAGACAGATTTCATATGGATTTAAACATTCATAGCACATGTTCTGTGGCTTATATTTCACACTCCTGGAACACTGAGTACTGTTTGTTTTGCTTAGCTGTTCAGACATTTATAATCATTTTTATAATTTTCACAAAGGTCATAAGGAAGTTTCAGCATAGCAAATATACAGTTATGAGTGCTCGGCAATATTAAAACACCTTTGACTACATATTAACAGAATGTTCAGATGACTGACTAGGTTATATAAAGATCTTTGAAAGTATAAAGAATAACATGATTAAAAGTCTGGCAACACTGATGTTTAATCATTTAGAAAGCACTCAGTAAAAAGACAAGTAAATTATATTTTCCTAAATTCAAAAATAAAAATAAATGTAAAAACTGTAATATCATATGCAGAAATGTTTTCTAATGAAATTGCTTTTAGACTACCCCAAATATCAAAAAACATTTTTAGAGTACTAAAAGCAGTAAATTTCTTCAAATCTTAAAATATTTAAAACAAATCTTTGTTAAAGAAAACTTGTGCACTATAGAAGTATAATGGAGAGATGAATAATTGCATAGAATAATGTAAATAATCAGTAATTTAGAATGCTCTCTTAAATTCCCTTTAGTATATAGAATAATATATTTTAAATAATCCATGACATATCCATGTTATCATTTTTCCTCCACAAACTCTTAAAGTTAATGGTATAATTTAACCTTTTAGATAATTCAAGAGCTCCAAATGTATATAGATAGATAGATGACAGATGATGATAGATATAGATATGGATATGGATATGGATATAGATATACAGATATAGATATATCCAGAGTGCACAAGGGATTGCTTTCTTATTGCTAGATAAACATGGAAGGATAACAAAAAGTAAACTCTAGAGAGAGTTGTCAGTTTAATTCTGGATGAAATCCTACTGAAAATATGAAAAACATATATTGTTTACTTTATGTTCTTCATTTAACATTAATTTTTATGCATGTGTCTCATATATTCTTAATTATAGGCTTTTTGTATGTATTTCTCTGTGTTTAATACATCATGAAAACAAAGATAATTAATACTTTAAATACAAAGTGTCAGACTTTGCAGTATTTGTTTTTGCTGTAATTGTTAGAAACTTCAGTGAAGTTTAAGAATAGATATGTCAGGTTTGGGTGCTACAAACACAAAATGTTGTGGCCACCACTCTTGTAGAGCAGAGGATGGGATAAAATGGCCCTGGACAGTTCTACTTGGACATGAGTAAACCCAAAGTGAACTAGATGACTGCATGAAAGTCTTGTCAGTCTTAGCATGAAGAAAGGGACTGATGTAAAAGAGCCACATGAGCTCCCGACAGAAAATGATTCTACCACAAAGGCAAGACTTTCACAGCTCTGCATTTTGTTTAATCATAAATTTAGAAAAAAAAAAATCAAGATATTAAAGTGATATCCAAAGTGCAATTCTATTTTTAGAAGTTTACAATATAGAAACAAACCATAATGGCCAGGACATGGAAGCAACTGAAGTGTCCTATGACAGGTGATTGGCTAAAGAAGCTGTGGTACATATATACAATAGGATATTACTCAGCCATAAGAAGGGATGAAATACTGCCATTTGTGACAACATGGATGGACCACAAGATAATCATGCTAGGCGAAATAAGCCAGACAGAAAACATTGAAAATCACATGATATCACTTATATGTGGGATATAAACCTAAAAGCAACAAATGAACAGGATAAACAGAGACCCATGGACATGGACTATAAGCTAGTGGTTACCAGAGGGTGGGGGTGGAGAAGAGGGAGGAGGTAAATGGGTAAAGCAGTTCAAATATGTGGTGACAGAAAGAAATCTAACTATAGGAGGTGAGCACACAGTATAAATACATATAGACCTTACTGTTAAAGTATACAGCTTAAACGTACTAGATTTCATTAACCAATGTCACCATAAAAATAAATCTATTAATTAATTAAATTTTAAAAATAGAAAGAATGAAACAGACCATAAGCATCCTTATTACACCAGCTACTTTGGAAACTGTTTTACTACTAACTTTATAGAATTTCTTATAATTTCTTTAATTTCATTACTTTTTCTTTAGAGTTGAATTAATAGTTACTAGTTTAAGCCCCAAAATTGTTCATGTGATTTGCTCCCTCCAAAAGCAAAAACTTCTAGAAACATAAACAAAATTAAAAGTACAACATTATAAGAATATTTACTTCATTATGGAAAAATATGTGTGTACATGTGTATATGCATGCATATATGTATACATTTTTGAAAAAGTAAGAAAACAAAAGAGAATTATAAAAATAAACCATATGTCTGATCAGGAGGAATGTAATACATGTTAAAAGCATAGATTATTAAAAGGAGAAATCATTACTTTGAAAGTTTCATAAAATGATTCTAAATGATCACTATATCAAGTCAAGATAAAAATCAATACTACAATTTATCTAAAAGTTAATTAAACATAGAGTACTAAATCAAAAGACAATAGAATGTGGAAATTTTTAATTGTAAAGTTAATAAAATTGAAGAAAAATGAACATAGTAATAGAGAAGAATAAAAATAAACCCGATTCTTGAAATAGATCAGCAATTTAGATAAAATATATGAGAACTAAACCATAAAACATAAAAAGTAGAATTGGTAAAGAAGTTATAACCACAGATAAGAAATTGAAATGATAGCAAAATATATTTCAAAGCAAATTAACTGTAACTATTTGAAATCTAATGGCAGTTAGTAATATTCTAGATAAATATGATGACATATCCAAATGTACTGATAAAATGTTAAAAAACACAAGCTGAGAAACAGATAATAATAGAATAACCATTTTAAAAATTTCCAGACTCTAATGATAAAGTGCTTCCTTTGGCTAGCAGACAATTTCCATTCATTTACAATAGTCTGGATAAAAAAAAACATTAAACATTTGTAATTATTTTGTGAGCCTAATATTAATTAATGCATAAAGCTGATAAAATACATTTAAAATTTACAAACAAAATTAACGTAAATGCACATGAAAATATTATACAAATATAAATAATTGAACTCAGTAGAGAATTAGTACCATAAATTTTATTCCCTGCTTCTTTCCCTAAGAATAAAAGGATAATTCAATGTTAAAATACTAGTAACATAATTGATTACATAAACAATGTTATCAATAGACAACAAAATATTTGGTAAAATTTAGAAGTTAGAATATTATTTCTTAGAATATATTACTTAGAATATTATTTCTAACCAAAATGAAAACTGAAAGAAATCATTCATTATTATACTTACTTAGCAGTAATAACAAACATTGGACAAAACTGTAATATTCTGAATCATTCCTCCATTAAAACAAGATAAGAGTCAGAAGCACACTTTACTCATTATCATTAAAATTATTTTTTTATTTTTTCATTTTTAATGTAATAAGACCAAAACAAGCATAGCCAGAAAATATTGAAAAGAAAAGAACAAATATTATTATGTGAAGAAAATAATTTTGAATATCAAAAACCTACAAGAAACCATTAAAAATACCACAAATATAAAGAGAATCTGAAGTGACTGTATAGAAGATCAATGCTTAGTAGTTTCCTATGCTAACAACAAACACCAGCTTTTCTGTATGCTAGTTATGAATAGAAATTTACTTAATTTACATTAGCAAATAAAATGTTTAAGAATTAAATATGAGACCATTGTAAACAAAAGTCTGTACTCTTATTTAAAGACATAAAATGGTAGCTGGAAGGTGGAGAGTACATTAAGGCCACCAGATAAAGACATTACATGTCAACATTGCAATAATTAATACGGACGTTAAATGTAATTTTAATAAGCACCAAAATGGACACTGAATAACTGAAAAAAATTACTTTCAAGTTCCTATAAAGTAGAAAATATCTGAATATACTGGAAATTTTAGAAGAATGATAGTAGAGGTGTACTTGACTCACAAGTATTTGAAAATGTTTATATGCCTCTATAGTTAAAGCCGTTGATTCTATACACACAGAGAAAGTGGAACAGAATGTACAGTCCTGGATCCAGGTAGTTATGAAACTAAATACATAGCATTAATAAAAGGAAAAACATGGATAATTAAATTGATGACAAAAAGATGGTCAATTTAACAAGTGATTTAGGCATAACTACCTCCTCATTTGAAGAAAAAAAACCCAAATAAGTCCCTATTTTACTACATACATAAATTTACACCTGGTGGTTAAGTTTTAAACATAAAATAATATTAATCGCTGAAAAATAGGAAAATTATAAGGATATTTAATAGCATTGGGATGAACTCACCACCACAAATGGTAAAACTACAGAAGCCCTGTTAGAAAAGATACATATATAGACCACCTGATAATTAAACATTTTTATCTGGCAAAATATAAGTAAATTCTAAAGAGAAAAATAAACAATAATCACAACACATTATGCATATCTGCAAATAGTTAACACTGAAAATCAAAAATTTTTAAATGAGTCAATAAATGATGTTTAATAATGTATATACAAACAAGTTACACAACACAAATATCCACCCTACCTCATGAAAAAAACGATGTCCAATTTCTCTAGAAGTTACAAAATGCATATTATAATAAGCAAAAATGATATAGTTGGTCTTTATTCATAAGAATGCAAATATATTAAAGACTGATGATAAATAATTATAAAGCGTCAGGGAAAGAGGCAAACTAATATATTGATATTAAATTTTAAAGTGTTATTTCAGTTTTAGAGAAATCTAGCAAGATTTTTTAAAACCTTAGGCATACAGCAGGCTTTGAGTCACAATTTTTCTCTTGGAGATTTATCCTATTGCAATAGAACCCAACCAAATATATATATCTATTGTCATAAGGATATTTATTGTACCATTGTTTTGAGTTTTTTAGGGTTTTTTTTAGCATTTTATTTTTTATTATTAGTTTCAAGTATAGTACTTTGGTTAGGCATTTATATAGTTTTTGAAATGATTCCCCAGATTACTCTATCTCCCCTCTGGCTCTACATATAGCCATTACATTAATGCTAACTGCATTTCTTATACCGTGTTCCCCATCCCTGTGACTATCTATCAACGATGAATTTGTACTTCTTTAACCTTTCATTCTTTCTCCTAGGCCCTCATTTAAAAAAGACGTAGATATTAATGTCTACCAGTTAAAGAATGAATAAGTTAATTGCCATTAATTTATAAAACAGAGGTCTACACATTTACTTTAAAAATGAGTAAGCTCTATATCAATTAACTTGAAAGAACGACCATGATAGTTTATCCAATTAGAAAAGCAAGTTGTAAAGTGTCTACTGAATTTGAGGTCTAGACATTTTATTCAATATAAGCTTGCTCTTTTACCTCTAATGAACTAACACTCTATTATACACTTAATCAGATTTCTTCACTCTTCTAGATATTAAACTCCAAAACCTGAAAACTAGATTATCTTCCCCTATTAATAGACCACGAATAGACTCTAATAGGTATTGCTGCACAAAATTAGTTAAACCATTTTATTTGAAAACTTAAGAAATAGACAAACATGTCAGATATTAAAAGGTAAATCTACCAGGCAGGTATTGGTTCTCTGTCTGATCTGCAATTATACAAAATATAAGTAGTACAAAATTTAGCCTTTGATTATTGCATTATTTATTTATTACTCAGGCAGTACTCCCTTAGAAAGAATAAATGACTGTTAGAAGTACAAAAAAAAAAAAAAAAAAAAAAAAACAAAAAACGACCTCATAATAAATGTTATTAAAATTTTCCTCCCAGAAAATGTGTAGAATATATTTAAGGATGGCATGTTTCGCCATGTATTCCACCCACCCCCCTCCAAATGGCTTTATTAGTTCTACCTATTAAAATTCAAAATATCTTTTATTACCCATCTTGCCAATCATCAGCTCAATAAGCATATCAGTGCCAAATTTCTCTGCTCTGTCTGAAGCCTGGTAGCTTTTTCCTTGTGCCCCTTTATTTCATTGGGCACTAAATATCTGTTTATATGTCTTATGATTTTTCCTGGTAGATATATGGGCCTTCTCTTCGTAGATGGTCATGTAAGACGGTACAAAGGACATATGCCTCAGAGCCAGACACATGTATTCAAATTCTGTTTATATATTTTTATTCCAAAGGGAATTTTATATATGTCAAATAATTTATATGATGTTCATTTTCTCTGCTATAATTAGAATAATAAGAAATATCTTATATGTTTAATATTAAATGAGAACATGAAATATAATGAGATGGCATTCGTTATCTTTCTATACTTCCCTACTAGACTTAGTTTACTGAAGTTGGGGACAAGTTTTATCATATTCCATCTATCACACTGTTTATAGTACAATTATTTATAAATATTTTTCAATAAATATTTATTTAAAATGCATTTAGTAATTTATGTCATCTAAACAACATAAAGCATTACTTCCTTGGATTAAAAAAATGATATTATGTAAGGTAACAATATTGATTTTATCCAGAGAAATGAATTGAGTATTATGTATAAAACATTTTTAAAGCTTTCTGTAATTTTTTTGTAATAGCTATTTGTAATTCATATGTCATGATGAACTTTATCTGATATCAATTCTCTCAACTTTGATATTTTCTATTCAATGATTTAATTAAGTTTTATACTTAAATGCTGTCTTAAATATTAAATGACAAGAACTATAATAAAAGTTTCATAAGACTTATATACATAACCTCTACAACAGTGTAAATTTTAATGCACAATTTAATATGATAGCCATAGCATATAACATATGTTTAAAAATCTTTATTAAGCCTTGATATCCAAAATGTTAAGCTCACTTCCATGACTTTATTTTAATTGTTTATATTTGACCTATATTAAACTGTTTATATTATAATAAAAATTATTTAACTTGTCATTTTTGATGTGCACTTTACGTATTAAAGTTTTATCTATTTTACTATTTTCAAGTTTTGTTATATATAATAGAGAGTTATTTAGTGAATAACTCTTTACCTCCTTTACGTTTAAAACACCAAAACAAATACAGATAACTTTAACTACAAATTGGTGGGTTTTTTAAATTACAGTTGTTGCTTTTCATTTGTTGAAAGGAAGTTAATCAACAATTGAACAAAATTATTATAAAATTACTTCATTGCTCAAAATTAAAATGGATGTTCAAAATAATTTTATGGCTGATTATGAACAAAATTAATTTTCATTTTCATTAATGGAGTAATTCAGTTGACAGTATCTTGGTATATCTTGGTCACTCAGTTCATCACTCTGGTATTGTCTCCTCTCCACTAATTTAATCATGTGAAGTCTGAATCCAAAGCCATTAACCTTCTTCCATCTATCTCTTTATTTAGTAACTTTTCCACTGTGCAACTAAAGTGTTTTCAATTTTTTCTAAAGCTTGGTTATCTTTAGCACTTTTCAACCTATACATAAATCCTTGCTTGAAAAAAATGATCAAATAAAGATGTATTTTACCCTTGTTTAGATATCAGAAAGAAAGAATTTCAGAGAAAAAAAAGTGGTAAACTGTAGTGAGAGACGAAGCATCATTTTTGAATTAAGGAAGATATTTAGGAATGACTAAATGATGCAAGAAGGGAAGCTTTAATTCCCACTCTTCACTTATCCAATGCCATTCCATCTCATTCCCTGAAAATACCAAGATGAATGTGAACAATCTATAGATTACTCTAGCCTCCATACAAGAGGAGATGTTACACATTTGACAAATCACAGAGGTATTTTACCACAGTTAAGATTAACACGGCAAAGGTTACTCCCTTACTAGTTTTGATGATATCACCTCTTTGACTTGTCTCTATGAAGTTGAGTAACCTCATTGGTAGCTATTCTGAAAGCCAGTAGTTCACTTTTAGAATCTACTGATTTTCTCTTTCTGCCTGCTAGTGGGTAGATATTTGAAGTTGACCCTACCTTGCGAACCCAGATAACGCCAATTCAAGGTGGGAGAATGAGGCCTTATACAGTGATATCATTTGTTTATTACCAGATATTCATATTTCAAGAGCTAATGGGTTACTTCTTGCGTTTCAACTGAACCAACACATTGACACTCAGTTGGCAATTAGTATGCTATACAAAGAACTAAGGCAATATAAAATATTGTATCCTGAATACAACGACTAGGTGTATGCATTACAGCAGTAGCTTGAATCTCATGAAATATTTTCAGCAGTTTATTATAAAGAACTAAACCTCAAATTCAAAAAATGGATTTATGTGTACAAAAAAGATAGAGATTTTGATTCAGAATCAATTCACTATGAGTAAATACTGAAAAAAGTGCTATTTAAGTGTTATTATACAAAAATAATATATAGAACAAGTGAATTTTTAGTTCCACTCCCTTCTGTTCTACTCATGGTACACCTAAAGTTTTGGGTTTATAAATATATTCATTAATTTATGCTTGCATTAAATGGGTCAATACATTTTTATTGTGATCTCTTCTCTAAGAGGCATTGAGGAATAGATGTGAACAAGAGAGAATTGAAACAACTAAAAGGGATATAGAAAATTAAGCAATTAAATATATGGATAATGATTAGGAAGCAATCAATTGAATTAAATTATAGAGTCTGACAGATGTAAACATAGAAGTTTGGGGAAGAGTTTACTGAGAAGTTGACAATGAACCGAAGAAGGCTGAGAATAAGCCAGAAAGATTAAAAACAGAGAAGAGCTTTTCAGGTTCTAAGTGGAAATTCAGAGCTAGTAAAATCTTGTTAGTTTAGAGAAGTTGTTCAGAGGATAGGCATCGAGTCTAGTGTTCAGAAGAATAAGAGGAAGCAGAGGAGGTAGAGTCCAGACCATGCTGTGTCTTTTGGGTTCTGGCAAAAATAATATTGAATATGTATTGAGCAATTACTCTAAAGTAATAGTACCTGGTACTATTCTAAGTGCTGTATGTGAATTAACTCATTAATCCTTCTCATTAGTCTTGAGAAAGAAACTATTCTCTTCTGTATTTCACAATGAAGAACTGAAACAAATTGTTTAAGTAAGTTGTTCAAAACTACATCACCAGTACATCTCTGAGTCAAGATTCTACACTAAGCAGGCTGACACAGAGCCTTCTTTCTTAACCACTGTAGTATGCTTCCCGCAATCAGTAGATTGCATTGGTTTTATAAAAAGAATGATTGACATGCTTCAGTGGTCATGCATAGCAGATTAAATAGGATACAGGAATGATGTGGGTTGTGACACTTAAGATTTGGGGTAGAGCAATTATGTAAGTAATGTTTCCAGTGATTGAAATGACAAAGATTAGAAGCATTCCAGGATTATAGAGGTGGCTCTGAGCATTCAAATTATCAGTGGTTTATTAGAATTATATTCACAAGTGAGTGTTTGGTAGGTGAGGGGAAAAGGAATAGCTGAAAAAAATTCAGAAAGTTTAAACTGGAAAAAAATAAAGGTGAAGGGGAACTACAATAACAGTATACAAAATCTTCATATAAAAAATTATTTTTACATATCACCGCCATTTAACATGGTAGCCAGTAACTCCATATGGCTATTGTACACTTGAAAATAGCCTAGTATGGTAAAAGAATTTTTAATTTTATTTAATTTTAATTTGTTTAAATAATTTAAGTAGCAATATGTGGCTAGGAGCTCTTTATGAACATATACAGATGTATGTGATTCAAAAAAGCAGAAATTTAGATATTGACTCAGTCTAAGGTAGACACACATAGAGAACAGGAAATAATGTTCTGAAATGAAAACAAATAATCTTCCTAGATGAGTGTTACGTTTTCTTCCCAAGCTGAGATTTGTGTATTATATATAATACACTCTTTAACTCTTAAAAAGGATATAAGCCTCTTATTTGAACTGCTACCACTTTTAAAATCTGTTTATTTATCCTCACACAGTCATTAACCCAATCACAATAAAATTTTTAGGCAGAAGAATTCAGCGGTTGGGAAAATGTTGCTGGGTCGTATATCACCGTTACAGTACTGAGATTAAAATAATTGTGGTGGAATGTGAGGAGGTGGATATCCACTACAAAGCAACTCCAGAACATTACTTTTCATTCTACTTTCTGGTATCTGGGTCCACTCTATGCACTAAAGAGGAGCACTGCAAAGTCCCTCAAATACATGCCTGCCCTGTGGATGCCTATAACAAACACTCTAAGTAAGTACACAACCTCAAATTATTCATTTTGCTCAGCCAACATGTAAAAATTTAATCTCAAGGAAGGTCCGAACATTACCGTTTTAAATAAGTTTATTTAAAATTATTATTTATTATCCGTTAATAATAAATTATTTATTTATTTTGTTTGTTATCTGTCATTTGCGTACATTTAAGTTTATAATATTTGTCTATTTTAATTAAAAGAATATGTAAATGTAATTGAATTTTGGCACATGTTAGAGTGGGTTATTTTTTTACAATCAAACTGATTCTTAGCACCACACTGAATCTGTAGTGCAGAAATATATTACTCACATAAAATAGGACATTTTTTACTATAGGCTCATTTTCCTAGATGTGATAAGGCTCTCAGTGGCAGAGTTGATAAACAGTCCAGAGACAACACAAATGAAAAACAAAGACACATTGATTTGTCTCCATACATTGCCCAAGTGGACTACAGTTAAAATATCTATCACATAAATATCTTCACACTAGGGTCATTTCTAATCATATATATCCTGAATAACATTATCAATATGCTACTCCTCTTCACGCAGTCCCTCTTGTTGGTAGCATCTCTCATTAACCAAATATATTGGAATCATATAAGTGTCTGTTCATAGGTTTATAAGCTCTTAGCCTCCCTTATCATATGCTCATGCCCTTAGAACCTCAAGCACCTATACAAATTTTAGATAAATAATCTATCAGTTTGTTCATGACAGCATCTATCTAGCCTTAATAGTGTATTCAACTAGGGCTCTTTGAGACCAATTACAATTCACTCACTAAATAAAAATAGAGAAATAAGTCTACATGATTTGAACACCAAATAAATATTTTCTATTCTAGGAAAGAATAAAGTTATAATATCTAAAGAGTCAACAAAGTGATTGGGCTCAAAGGATAAACTATAAAAAATAATTTTCTAGCAAGGAGAAACTCCACTATAGGAAAGAACCAGATCTCATGGAAAGACTACTACTAAGTTTTGTTTAAGTAAAATGATTCCAATGAGATAATATACCAGAATCAAATAACAAGAGTGTTTTGAATTCAATGGTAGAATTTATTTTATAATTTAGTTGATCCATTATATGTTCTTGTTACCCATGTATTACAGAATGATCTATACCCATGACTAATCATTTTGTCATAAGAGAAACCATTGAGTTCATTACTTGATTTTAAAAACAAACAAACAAACAATTTAGGTCAAAGTGTTTCAATTTTATGATGAAAGTTATAATTTGCTCAAAGATTAATAGGTAAAAAATATTAGCACTCTTGTCAATGCTCATTTAATCAATGTTACAAACTTTAGTGTACATTTTAAACTTTGTATCTTTTAAACTGACAGAAAATGATAGATTTCAATGTTAACAACAGATTTATAACACTAATAGGTTATAATAAATTTATCATTAAAAAATGGTGCAAACAAGTGTAAGGTTGTAAGTATTAGGCATACCTTGATTTATTGTGCTTCCTTTTATTGTGCTTCACAGATACTGTTTCTTTTTCTTTTTCTTTTTTTACAAACTAAAGTTAGGATGACAAACCGTGCATTAAGCAAGTTTACCAGTGCCATTTTTCCAACAGCATTTGCTCATTTCATGTCTTTGTGTCACATTTTGGTAATTCTTGCAATATTTCAAACTTTTTCATTATTATTATATTTGTTAGGGTGATCTGCGATGGATGATTTTTGATGTTTCTACTGTAATTGTTTTGGGGTGCCAGGAACCGTACCCATATAAGATAGTAAACTTAATCAATGAATGTCGTGTCTGCTCTGACCGTTCCACCAACCAGCCCTTCTCTTGTCTCCCTCTCCTCATGCTTCCTTAATCGCTGAGACAGTAATATTGAAATTTGGTCAATTAAGAATTATACAATGGTGCTTAAGTGTGCAAGTGAAGGAAGAGTCACACATTTACTTTTGGTGAAGATGCCGTGAAGATTGTGGAAATGACAACAAAGGATTTAGAATATTACATAAACTTAGCTGGTAAAGCAGGAGCAGGGTTTGAGAGGATTAACCCCAATTTTAATAGAAGTTCTTCTGTGGGTAAAATGCTATCAAATCACATCACATGCTACAGAGAAATTGTTCGTGAAAAGAAGAATCAATCTATGAAACAAACTTCATCATTGTCTTATATTAAGAAATTGCCACAGCTGCCCCAGTCTTTAGCAACCATCACCCTGACCAGTCAGTAGCCATCACCATCGAGGCAAGACCCTTTACCAACAAGAAGATTACAACTCCCTGAAGGCTCAGATAATGGTTAGCATTTTTAGTAATAAAGTAATTTTATTTAAGGTATGTCATTGATTTTTTTAGAGAGAACACTATTGCACACTTAATAGACTACAGTATAGTACAAATAAAACTTTTATATACACTTGGAAACAAACAAAAAAAGACTCACTTTATTGTGATATTTGCTTCCTTGAGTGATTTGAAAACAAACTTGCAATATCTCTGAGGTACACTTGTGTTAAGTTTGGGTAGAGATTTTAGGGTTAACATTTTTTTCTAAGGACATTAAAAAAATAAATTATATTATTTGTCTCTAAATTATAACGCAAGGGAGAGCCCTGCTGGCAGACTTAATAACTGAAGCAAACTATCTGAAGAAAAACAACAGTAAAATGTAGAATTACTTTTGATTATATTTTAGCTCTATGTCTTCTATATTCTGGTATTGAATCTCATTAGCTTTTAACTCAATGTGCACCTTACATTTGAAATTATAAAGCTCATTTCCTGCAGTTTGCCTATTGGAATAATCCTGAAAAGTGAAGTTAACTTTCTATGTGGATTTTATACATTTAGGAAAGTGGGATACACAGTCTATTTTAAATATAACAAAGCAATTCTACTGAAATATTGAATTTATTATATCTATGTTATTCACCAAATGTAGTTAAAACATCTTGACTTCTTGATTTGCTCTACTTCCTGCATTTAAAAGCTCTTTATAACGACCTCTAGAGAATATTTTAAAGAGAGAATATCACACTAGACTGAGAGAAAACATCTCACTTCTTATGTATAGTCACATTTGGGTAGCAGCTGAGCAAAACGGAGCAACAGGAATATAGTGTAGTAAATTTTCTATTTGTTCTTCAATGTGGATTACCTTGTTTGTTTAGAGAGAATGTGCAGAAACATAAACATATACATATTTAAATATAAATGGAAAAGTTTTTAGAGTCAGGATTTTAATATTATTTATGACATTATATTGCACACCTCACTGCTCTCTAAGTTTGAGTGAATATTTCGGAGTTAACTATATATTTAGGAAAATGGCAGTAGCAGCATTTCAGACTTGAAGATATAAAATTGAATAATGTATTAAGGCTTCAGGCATTGTCTTGAGAAATAAAAAATTGAAAGCTTGTAAATATATTAACACAAAGTCAAAAAAGGGAATAAGTTTTTTTTAATCATTAATCAAAATTTTAAAGTCACTGCTATGGTAACATAGTAAGAAGAATTTCACCATAATAAAATTAGTGAGTTACACTATGAATTTTTTTCTATGGTTTTAAAATGCTGACCCATGGAATTTTTGAAACGAGGTGCTTAGGGTAAAATAGTAACTTCTAAAATGAAGGGATTAGAACAGCACATGAGAACCTTGAGAAATATTTTTATTTATACTCAATATTGATTAAAATTTTTATTATATAATGTTATACTGCATTAATATAAAATAAATGTGATAAGAAATAATAAAGCTTATCGTATATTTCTAGATATGAAAAATCTGACATAATAGTTATGTTTCTTCAAGTTCTATGATGCTGTATTTAGTAATCAGGCTTTTAGTATACACGTAAGGATGGTTTGATAGGAGGGCACTGGTCTTCTTGGTTCCTGAAGTTGCTTTAGTTTGTAGTGTTATGCACAGGCATGGCCTGAGTTGGGGTACTAAGAGCTTCAGAATCTCTGAGGATAGAGAAGGAAAGAGAGTTGGAGAGAATTTAGTAATTCAAAAGTACAACAGAGTTTCCAAGTACTCTTTAAAGATAAATCTCTTTTAGGAGTTCCCTGTCATTTGAGCTTTGTATTTTAATACTTAAATAACCAAGCTCTGGCTTACTATTACTTAGACTTCAGTTCTTGTCCCTTATAAGAAGAGAAAGGAAAAAAAAAAAACAGTAGGGAGAGCAAGAGAAGGTAGGAAAGGAGAAGATGGAAGAGAAAGACGAGGAGGAGCTGGAAAGAATGGAAAGAGCAGGTGAAGGAGAAAGTTAAAGAATAAAGATCAAGCTATTAAAGGCCACTATGTACTATCAGTTTATGCTGTGCCAATGCACATTAGCATATAGTTTCATCTTCTTGCCGTTGCTGTGTGTATACACACACACGCGTGCGCACACACACACACACACACACACACACACAGGTTATAAACACTGGGTTAGAAGAAGGTGCTATGTTAGTGGGGAATGAATCAGATTATCCCTTCATACCTTCTGTAGTCACACCTGAGCTTGAACCAGCATTATACCAGATGCAAATATCTGAAAATTGAGATAAATTATTACATTTTGCAATGTAATACGTGGTGAGATGTTGGCTTTACCTTTGTAAAATTCTGAAACAATTTTTCAAAGCTGTCCAGTAATATGTGATATGTGTGTGTGTGTGTGTGCATATGTGTGTGTATACATACATATATATGTGTATACATATACACACACACATATATATATGTATGTGTATGTATGTGTGTGTGTGTGTGTGTGTGTGTGTGTATACACATACTGTTTTTTTCATAGTTTTCTAGGTTCTCCTCCTTGATCATCATGAACTCTTTTATTTCTATTTGCCCTAATGCCTTGAATGCCCCTCTTACCACTCTACAGCCATCTCACTAAGCAGTCTCTTTATAATCCCTTCACAAAGTAGTTAAGACTACTTAAAATAGTCTTAAATATTTACAAATACATGGAGTACAGCAGTTTATACTACTTTAACTCTTGTTTAAACAAATCAACAATAAAGCATGATGTTAACATTAACAAGTTGAATCACTTACACACACACACACACACACCACACAACACACACACACACACACACACACAGAGCAAATAAAAGCTTGTACCTGATCTGCCAAAATCAAAACCATCCGGTATTCCTTACCATAGTGACCTGACTATGTCAATCCTGTTATAAATACATCAGTGATCTACAGTACAGTTTATGTACACAGTTAAAACATTCATCAAAACTACAGATCAGCATCGCCAACCTCCTAGAAACTACAAAATAACTTCATTTAAAAACTGATGGATAATTGAGCCCAACTTTTCTAAAAGGAAATTTACCCTCTCCCCCCATCCCAAACAGGAACTCCTCTTGTGTTATCTTCAAATTGCAATATTTATCATAGTGTGAGGCACGGCCATCAAGGTATCATCTAAGGCTGATGCCTGCAATCATTCTATAATTCTCATTTTCTCTACAATTCATTCATGCAGAGTCCCTTGATCTTTCTTACCACAACCATTATGTAATGCTCTAATCACATCTTGTTAATATCCTTTCAATAACCACACTGTGCCTAAGAGTGTCCTGATTCCACTTTATACCCCATAATGTTACTAGATTGATACTCCTAAAAAATAAACCTGATCATATTGTTTATCTAGATTTATAGCATCAAGATTACCCATATTAGTTTAGTCACAAAGCCATTTATTTGTAACATCCTCCTGCCTTCTGTTCTAGTCCCTATCCTGGGGCTCTCCCATTTACAAGACATATCACCCCCACACCTAAAATGGGGCTTCATCATTCTCCTTGCTCTTCAATTTTATCAAATATCATGTTTTCTCTGTTTATAATGCCTACTTCCTTTGCTTTATAGATAATTCCTATGTGTAAAATGGGGACACTTATAATATTCTCATAGAGCAGAGGTCAGAAAATTTTTCTTAACGAAGAACCATGTAGTAAATATTTTAGTCTTTGCAAACCATACAGTCTGTCATAACTACTCAGCTCTGCTATTTTAGCAGAAAAATGGTCATAAACAATTTGTAATTAAGAGGTCTGGCTGTGTTCCAATAAATAGTTAACAAAAATAGCTGAGGGCCAGATTTGGTCTGAAATTAGGTTTGCTTACTTCTTTCATAAAGTTATAATACTTTTAGCTATTTTCACAATACTGCTACTTAAAGATGTTAAATGAAAATCCATAGACAAATTTTTCACATGAAAGTCAAGCAGCAAAATAAATTCAGAAAAATATACTAATATCAATTTTTCTAAACCTAAAGTATTTTTTAAATATTATGGTTAAAAAGTTTTCTTTTGTCTTTCAAAATGTTGAATAAATTTGGAACATATATATCAATTAGTCAGTGAACAAAAAAAAAATGTCTACCTTTTCCTTTAAAAGAAATCTTCTGGCCTATGTGTATCTAAAAATACTTGAAACAAGGATCAAATATTCTGAATGTATTTTTTAAAAAGCAACTTGTTTGATAGAATAAAGTAAACCTAAATTATATTTATATTTGATATTGGTATTTTGAATTATTGATCAAAATAAGTATTGAAAAACTGGTGTTATATTTGACAATTCCCTTATAAGTTGTCTATATTTTTAGATAAAAGAAACTTTAGAGCAATGTTCTTTTATTATGAAAAAAAAATATGTAGTTGACTTGGGACTCATGTAAGTGCTAGGCTTGAGAGTTCAACATATGTTGTTTCTAATTTACTTCAAGTGTAATATATTTAACAGATATATGAAGTGATCTGTGTGTGTGAGAAGTCTGTTAGAATTATAAAATACTAAAAAACAAACAACAGAACAAAACGACAACAAAAAAGAATGAAAATAGATATAAATTAGAAGACATTAAGTGCTAAAGGGCTTTTCCATCTTATTTTTCCAGAACTGATAGTTGATGACCACGATGAAAAACAAAAACTATATATCTCACATTCTAAATTGAAAAATTCACCATATGCTGAGGGCAACCACCTGCCTATATTGGCTGAGAGGTGCCATTTTAACATATTCGGAATAACAAAGTATCTCCACCTTACCACTGTGAGAAGCACTAAACCTTATTTGTATGGGAGGGTGTTTTTTGACTAGAAGCCAGGCTTTTCCCTCATCTTTCCTCCTTAATCCAAAAGAGAAGCCCTAAGAGAATCATTCAAAACTGTTAGGCAGCTGTAAAGAGGAAGGCTTGCTTTTTGGTCATAAATATAAAATATATTGGGGGAAGACAGCTTGGAGGAGTGGGCAGGTAGAGAGGGATAAGAATCATCTTCTTGTTTAACTAGTGTCTGTGTTGTGTGAAAAACAGAAATCTGCTCATAAATCCAGAATCCAAAGAGGAAACCGAAAACTCTGGGATCGGCCAAGGATGCAGTGTGAGGCAAAGAAAATCCCTAAATCGAAATGAGGTCAGCAGCTGGGGATCATTCAGAGGTGTTTCCAAATTTTCCAAAGGGGCCAGAGAAGATGCTTGGGACTATACCTTCATAATCAAGGTCTGGTAAAGCAACAACTTATTTACATTAAGCCCCTAGTCATGGGATAAATACTTATTAAGTTAGTTAATTTTATGTTTCCTTACTGTAGCACACCTCTTAACTATTACTATGATGATATATACTGTGAGTATCTGAAAAGATAGAAATTACATACAACAGTCCCTAAACTTGCTTTAGTAAACATAATTTGTACTGTAATGATACCGATATGACTGAAAAATCCAAGATTCAAGTGATTAAAATAAGATTGTAAAACAAAATATGATGTAAAATAATTGAAAATTAAATTGAAGATTGGAAAACCTGAAAAACTCAATAATATGAATAACTTTTTAAATATATCCATATAACTTTACATCTCAGGATCTTACTTTTCATACCCCCAAAATGATTAAGTGAATGAGATACTCAATGAAGATCCTTTTAGTGAAATAATCATAAATTTTAAATACATGAGGCTAAGTTTTTATAATTGTCCTTATATTTAATTACAGAAAACATCAGGTCATGTTATGAATTTGGACACTATAATTTTTACTAACTTATACAGAAACTAAAATCAGTTTAGACAATTCAATGAATCATTAAGTAAATTTAGTAGAAAAAAAAATCAATTGACCGTATTGCTTCTCTGAACTAATGAGCTTCTAAGGTAGAAAGTCAATATAGAAATCATTACGAATACACAGTCAATCATTGAGGATTAATGGAATCACTTATGAAAAGATATAGAGCTTAAATTTGTTGGTAAAAATAAAGTAATTAATGTGTTTGTATGAAAAGCACAACAAATTAGTAGCTGAAAAATCTAGCTTTAGCATGACCTACATGGATTCAATACATAAGCTTGGGCAAGAGATTTACTCTTTTTGGGTTACATTGATCATATCCATCATAAAGGGAAATATAAAATTTAATAATTTATCAGTTTCTTTAACTTTTTAAACATTGAACACCTTTCTGCAATTTATTACAAGAAGCCTAATGCTAGGCCTTAAGTGAGGATGTTTGGTAGAAATACATATGGCAATATCTGGAGTTCCTGCTTGCTCATTTCCCTCTTGATTCCCTTAAGAAACACACTTGTAAAATAAAAACAGAAATTTTATAAACCTATGATGCACAGTTTAAAATATGTATTTAAAATTACTTTCCCAAACATGTATTCTTATCCCTCTTGCCCTCCTTTATAATTCTTCATTTAACTTATCACAATGTGACATACTACATTTGTTTGTTATTCATTTATTTTACATGACTCTCACTATAAGTTTCAAGAGGGTATGAATTTTTCTCATTTTAATCACTGTTCTTTTCTCAGTAACTAGCTTAGTGTCAGGGTTACAGTAAATACTCAATAAACATTTAGTAGGAAAAAAAATGGTTTTTTTTTTCTTTAATGCTCTATTAGCCCAGAGATGATTGATTCTTTAATACTGTTAATAAAACTACTTTTAAGTTCATGTAGAAAATGCACCCCCAAAACCTTATTTTATTAAAACTTTAAAGAAAACCAGAAAACTAAAACTATGGATGTTCCTCCATTTATAATAGGGTTATGTCCCAATAAGCTCATTCTAATTTGAAAATATTGTCAAGTTGCATTTAATACACCTTTCTTATTGAACCTCATAGTTCAGGATAGCCTATTTTAAACATGCTCAGAACACTTACATTAGCCTATAGTTGGGCAATTACCTTGAGTTTTATCTCAAGAATAATTGCTTTTCTTTTCTCATCAGAATCAGGAAACACAAATAGGTGTTTCGTAGATATGATGGGATGTCAAAACACAAAACACGACATTCAAAAAACATTGGCAACACAGTACACTGTAGTGTATCGGTTGTTCACTCTTGTGACTGCGTCCCTGACTGGGAGCAGAGGTTTGCTGCTGACACTGTGCAGCATGATGAGAGTACTGTACTGTGTGTGGATTCAATAGCCTGGAAGATCAGAATTCAAATTCAAAGTGGTTTCTAACGAATGCTTATCACTTTCACAGCATGATCTTTAAGTCAAAATTGAAAGCACAAATTGGGGACCATCTATAGTTTTAAATATTTACAAATGTTATGAAATGGATGTTAGAGAAAAGGTAATTGTTTCTAGATCTATTATAGAATCGATAGTAGGAAAGAAGATATATGTTTTCATGTTAAATCAAGACAAATACTATTTAAAAATTTTTAGAAATAGAAAGATTATGTCAAAGGCTTAGGAATATAAAAAATTTGAAATAAATTTGTTATATTACAAAAAGATCCTTACATACATAAACAAAAAATAGAAATATCTTTAATGTGTGTGTTATTATCATCTACTGCTGTGTAACAAATCACCTTAAAACATATTGGTATGAAACAATGGTAATTGTGTATTATGCTTATAAACTTGTAATTTGGACTGAATTTGTTGTTGCCAGCTCATGCCTGCTCCATTTAGCATCATCAAGATGTCTCCACTGGGGCATGATGAGTCATTTGCAGAATGGCTAATTCACCAGATTGGCTAGTTAGCACTGGCTTTCCCTTCCTGCCCACAAAGACCTCTCTATGAGGTGACTTGAGCTTCCTCATGGCATGGTGACTGTGTTCTGAAAGAACCAGGTGAAAGCTTTATTGCCTTTTCTGACAAGTCGTGTTGTGTCACTTCTGCCATAATGGCAACATCTTTGTCCTCAAAGAAAAATGTGTAATTTATCAGATACTCTTTCTTAGAAGGTGAGTCTGGCCTCTTAGGAGGTTTATCCTTTTCTAGAGGCTACAACTCTTCTGAGAAGAAAGTAGCAATATAAGTTAAGTGCTGCCTATAGGTTTGGTGCAATTGCAAATAATAAGCCAACTGTATATAATAAAATTCCTGGATAGGAGACATTTTTCAATGGCATCATTGAAATTCATTTCTCTTATCAGCTGGGAGCTAGAACAACTAAGAGCAGAACATTCCTATATGAATTCTGTGGATCAGGTGAATTGATCAATTTCTCAGTCTGACTATAATCTCAAGTAGGGATAATTAGTAAGCTTTCAGGAAGGCAAAATATCTTTATTTCTGCATTTCTTATGTTGATAATTATGTGGGCAGTGACTTCAAACTAAGAAAAAGGATTTCAAAAGTTTTCCTGGATTTATTGTGGTTAGAAATAAAACTCTCTGTTGAATTACTTTAAAAAATTTATGTAGATAACATTTGTAAAATATGTTTAGATCTATAGATAGATGATGATAGACAGGCAGGCAGGCAGGCAGATAGATATGAGCTTGCTTAGAATCAGTTTAGTACATGAACAAAGTTAGCAGTGGTTTGGGTATTTTGTTTTGTTTTAACCAAAGATTTTATTTATCAGAAAACAAAACAAAACAAAACAAAACCCTCATGGCCTGAAAACTGTCTCATCAATTTGAAGATGTAGAATATGAAACTAGAAAATCTCTCAAATGAAAAAAGTCATAATGCTTGTATTTTTTTCTCATTAAATAAATGTGTTTTTTAAAAATCAAAATTAACAGCTCTTTATAAATCCCAATATAATAGAATGAATCTTTAAAGCCAGAGAACATTTTCTTGCTATGGTCAGAGAGAGAAAATGATCACAGAAGGGTCAGAAAGATACTATCTTGCTGGTTTTGAGGGCAGGTGAAGGGCGTCAACAGACAAGAAATATAGGTGACTTCTAAAAACTGGAAAAGTCAAGGAAACATGTCTATTTGAGAAGGAATGCAGGTCTATGGACACTTTTATTTTAGTCCAGAGAGACCCAGATTGCACTTCTGCCATCCAAATCTGTAAGATAACAAATTTGTCTTACCTTAAGGCATTACTTTTATGGTAATTTTTTATAGTGACAATAGAAAAATAAAACAGTGTATGAAATAATATTAAGAAATAATACTATAAATCTATTATTTTAAAAAAGTTTAGTGACTCTACATTGTGATATTATTTCTCTAAACAAGGAAACTAACTTGTAAAATATCAAAATGATCAATGGATCTTTTAAACTTTTTCTCTAAGTTTTAAAACTTTCTCACTTTAAGAAAACTCCAATAAATGTATTTCTACTCTTCATATCATATAATACATATATAATACATATAATCACTAGATAATTTAGTGCAATCTCCTTAGACAGTGTCTCTCAAAAATGGAGTTAATTTAAGTATTTCTGCAATTGATGTCTATAAAAATCTTGCCATGCTCCAAATATGTTTTCTCCAAGCTATAGGCATGTTAAAATTGTTGTTACTTTAATCAAGAATTTTGGAAATGGCTTATACTAATACCCTAAAATTTAATTGGGTACTCTTTACAGTAGGAGACAGACTATTAATTTTTTATTTTGTACACAAGGTTAGGGCACCTTCATTTAATGTTGCTATTTTTTAAAACATTTTAACATGAGAGGAAATTTAACTGATTGAATAATCCCATTGATTACACATTTTCCATATTAATCATCTATGCCATAACAGACTATAACAGATCAGGTATTTTAAACACAGCAATTTATTTTCTCAGTTTGTGAGGCTAGAAGATCAAAGTACCAGATGGGTTGATTTCTGATCAGACAGACCTCTTTTCCTGGCTTTCAGGCTGCCACTTTCTTACTGTTCTCGCATGGCCTTTCCACTGTGCTCCCATAGTCCTGTGTCTCTTCCTTAACTGGATGAACATCAGAATTATCTGATTAGGGCCTCGACCTTATATCATCATTTAACCTTAAAGACTCTATCTCCAAATAGTTACACTGGGGACTGGGACTTCAACATGCGAATTTGGGGGAACACATTTCAGTTCATAACATTCCTTAACACTCTAACTGATCTACTGGTGTTGAAACAGGAGATGCTGTAATTGTTCTTTCTAGGACATCTGTGTGAAGTAGTTATTAACTGCTACACAGTCATCTGAAATAATGATTCACTGGGTGAATGGGTATTCTGATTCAGGAAGGAATTCCAAAGTGTGTATGTTGATGAACTGCTCTCATGGGATCCCAGGATCATTATCTTTTTAATAATCTAAAAACATTTATGAAGATCATGTTTAAAGATCAGAGAAAGAAAGAGTAAGAGTAAGAATGAGGGTGAGGAAGAGGTGAAGGGATGAGAGAATGAGGAGAAAGAGGAGGAGGTGGGAGAGGAATTAATTTCTACTACTTAGGAAACAAAGGACTAGAATAAAATAATTGATCACAGCAGAAAAATATTCAAGAAGGACAACAGGTCATGTATAAAATTGAGAGCCAGTACTCATTCATTTTAGAAAATATTTAGGTATGGATTATGTGACATTTTAAGGACTAGATCAAAATATAAATTTATAATGTCACAGTATGTGTTATAGCTTAGTTCATAAAAGATAAATTTCATTAACACCAGTTATAAACTCTACTGAACTTTAAAAGACAAGGCAACAATTACAATCAAGATTGTGGAATATAATCATGCCATCAGCTACAAAGGCAAGTCTATAGCGAAGTAATAAAGTAAATGTTCTTTTTTGGACCCCTATAGAGAATGAATGGCTTTCTGGTTTCAGAACACTGAAAAAGGGCATCAAAAATAAAGGAGAGGGAAAAAATTAGAAGTTCTGAAGGTCAGCCCTAAATAATGTGACAGAATTTTCATCATTATAAAACAATTCTATTATATAGATTGGCTAGTGTTGCATGATCCGAAAAGAAATTGTTTTAAGAAAATTATAATTTCTGGGTTTGGGGGGCACTGTATAAGACTTTGAATAGCCCTGCCAATACTCATTGCATCTACAAAGAAAATATAATATTTGTACTTATTGTGGTAGGCAGAACAGTGGCCTTTCAAAGATGTCCACCTCCTAATTCCTGGAACTATGCATATGTTACAGTAAATGGTTAAAAGGAATTTTGCAAATGAAGTTAAGGTTATGGACAATAAAATAGGCATATTATTATAAATTATTCAGGTGGAGCAAATATAATCACATGGGCCTTGAAAAGTGTGAGCAGAAAGCAGAAGCGTCAGATGTGATGGAAGAAAAGACAGGAGAGATTTGAAGCACGAGAGAGACACAAACCATTGTAAATTATGAAGGTGGAAGAAGAGGACCATGAACCAGAAAAAGCTGGTGACCCCTAGAAGCTGAAAACAACCCTAGGATTAAAGTCAGCAAGTCATGAAACTTCAAGGGATTGAATGCTGCAACAAGCTGCATGAGCCTGAAATGGATTCTCCCCAGAGCCTCCGGCAAGAAATGCCACTTTACCGACATCTTGATTTTAGGCTGGCAAAATCTGGGTTTTATTTCTAATCTACAGAACTATGAGATAATAAACTTGTGTTGTTTCAAGCCCCTTGTAATATTTTCATAGCTGCAATAGAAAATTAATACGCATAGAACACATTGTTTTTAAATCCATAAGCATGAGTAAAAAACTATACTGATATGTATTGCCTTGAATATATAGAATAAAAGGTTTTTTTTAATGCAGTTTCTTAGTTGGAACAAATTCTGTTTCTCCTATGTCTTCATAATTTAAGTATATTAACATTTATCATCTAATAAACAAAAGTGAAAGTGGCCTAATTAATGTAATCTAATAGAATTTGTAGTAAGATTGACTCAGTGAATAAAATTTTGATGATATTGGTACCAAATTCATTTATTTAAAGTTTATATACTTCAAGTTCAGTGTACAGATAAATGTTCTATGTTCTATGTTAGTGCATTTTGTAGGGAAATATTATTTCTTAACATATCCAGATAGTTTATTTGGAAAAAAATAAGTCATATATAACCTAAAATGGGCAACACATAAAAGCAATATTTTAAAAAATTGTATTATACATGGTAACTTTAAAATAATTTAAATGTAATTAAATACGGCAGAGTTTAAGAGGTAATTTTAGATCTTTCAAATATGTTAAGACAAGTGTTTAACTGATATAGTTTTAGGAAAAACCAGGTGCACCAAATGACTTCTAGCCCTCCAAAATAGTGGTCTTTAATAGGACAATATTAGATTTTCATTTCTAATATATTCTGAAATGAAATGCCATTTGGGGATTATAAATATAATAGACATTAGACTATCAACTCTCTATCTAGCTGTTTATTTATGATCTATCTAACTATATTTCTATTTATCTTCATATGACAAGTAGAAAAGATATAACTGAAAATGTGACCAAATGTCATATTTTATCATTAAACGAAAACTAAGTTTTACTGGAAAAAATATTTTTGTTTTTCATAGCGGAAATTTTGAAAGTCTGTCTTAAGAAATGGTGAAAAAATATATGATTTTAGAATTCGATAGCTTTCTAAGTCTTCCTGAAATGTCACCCTTATGCAACTTTTCTCTCTCTGCCAAAATTGGACTATCTGCAATGGGGCATAATGTCTTTGTGTTTCATCTGCATTTGGTTAATTGTTGATCATCTTTCAGGAGTAATTCACAAGAGCTTTTCTAGATAAATTAAAATTCTCAGTTCAGAAACATAAATATCACAATTTAAAAATATGACCACTTTGAAGTAACATCCAGATAAGATCAATGTAGAGGTAAATATTTGATTATTAGGTTCTATGTAAAATCATTTTATTATTTTAATAATAAAATATGTATAACATTAAATTACTATTTCTACTTTCATGCTTTCAGCCTCATAATGCACAGATTAAATTTCAACTAATCAAGTGAACCATTTAATTACGATTACAAATAACATCAGCATCTTCAGTGTCATGTTAAAATGTATCTAATTCTTCTGGAAAATGAGCTAATAGAAACTATAGATCTTTCAACAAAATATTATGAAGTGTAAATAGCAGATATTTTTGTACTTAATTATAAAAACTATCATCAACTTTTGTGTATCTTCAAAAATGGATTCATAATATATGTACCCTTTGGTCATTATTCAAAATATTGGTATTTGTCAAATTCCCACTGCCATCTGTGTACTGTTTTAATCAAAGCATAATGAATGCTATATAAAAAGGGGGAAAAAAGCCACCTCATTTCTAATTCTGAAGTCTCATAACATGAATTACTTAATTTTCTTTTAGATATTTGGCATCACTTATGTTTTTGTAAATTTTGGATTTACAGCAATTATTTCAACAAGGTATCTGCATGAAGGCACTATAAATCTATTTCCCAATTAGAACTAGCTTGACTGGCAAAAGAATAAGGAAAATGGCAGATTGGAGTTTTAAAATGATTTCAGATTCATCTTGGCTGCCAAGGCTAAACTTGTAATTAAGGGATAATCCCACAGCAAGACCAGACTCATAAGCAAGTAAACACAACAGAAGCTTATGTTTGTGGGGCACCTTTATTCAGTTCTTGATTCAGAAAAATACTTCCATAAAGGCTATGAAAATAATTATAACACACAGGACTTTAGTTATGTCATTCATACTAAATCCGAACATATTATCTCATTCATTTTAAGAGGAATCTTTAAGAAAAATGAGAAACAGTTCTCAAATCATAACAATAAAAAGTAAAATAAAGACCAACTTCACAAAAAGCTGGAGTTTTGTGAGTTTTAGAATCAGACAGATTCACCCACTAACCCTTTCATATAATTTCTTTCTTAACCTTTCTTAAGCTTCTTTAAAAATGGAATACAGTATGAACATTAAATTAAAGATAACATACTGAATTTTAGACCTATATTTATCTGACTTAGCCTTATAACATAAATAATTATAGAATGGGAAAATATATGTGCACTAATGTTTTAAATTATTGAACACTTAAGGGATGACATGTTTTATATAAGAAATACAAATAAAGAAAGTTCCATATTCTTTCCAATATTCCAAATTGGTACTTGCTACGCCACAGCATAAAGATCTTGAGTCCAAACAAAAAAACGGTGTTCTCATTAGACAGAGAAAATAGAGATCACAGACTGGTCTACTGATATGCCTGGAATTTAGGTTGGTTCTGGAGAAGAGAAAGCTCTACAGGTAGGGAGATCCAGAAAGCTGAAGAGGGGTTTTCTTGGAAATGTGACTAAATGATAAACCCTGCAAACATGTGATAAGATTCTTAAACTAGCATCAAAGAACTATTGTAGTGCCATGATTTTGATCAGAAATGATATAGAACATCCACTGCTAAAGGATACTGTAGTTCCAGCCAGCCACACTGCAGAGAACTTGAACATCTTCAGTATTCAAAGGAGACACCAAAGAAATCAAGCCTCAACTATCCACAGCATAACCTCAATATAACATGAACTAATAAAGCCTAAAGCTAAACCTCAACAAGATCAATTTCATCAGTCAATGTATTAACTGACACACAAAGTTCAAGACTCTTTATAGAAAGATAAAAACAAGCAGGCTCAATAAAATTGCATGCACATACCTATTACTTAGAAAATTTACCAGATTTGCAAAAATTACAAAAACATCAAACATAACCCTGAGAAAAATAAGTCAATAGAAAAAGATCCAGAGATAAACCAGAGGTTGGAATTATCAAACAAGGATTTTGAAAAGGAGGTAAAATGTGTTCTAGAATTTGCAGAAAATGATAAATACAATGAGCAAAAGGATAGAGGGATTTCAACAGGAAAAAAGAAAACAATAAAAACAAACCAAATTTAAATTGTAGTAATTAAAAGCAGAATATTGGAAAAGAAAAAAAAATCACGGAATATCCTTATGAGGTGATTGAATATTGAAGGAAAAAAATCAGCGAATATAAAAGCAATTAAATTAAGTAGAAAGTAAACTAAAACGCAATTAAAAAACTGAAAAATAGATTCAGTTTTTAGTGACCTGTTTGACTATGTTAAACAATATAACATATTTAATTAAAATATCAGAGGGAAATAAGATTGAGAACAGAGAAATTAATATAGTGACTGCAAATTTGAATTTTGAGGTAAGTAGCAAACAATAGAACCAAGAAGCTAAAAAACAAACAAACAAAAATACACCACACAACCAGTGTAAATAAAAGGCAACCAGATGTAGGAATAGCATAATTAAGTTGATGAAGATAGAGATTAAAAAATCATATATAATAAAAAATCATATATAATAAAACACCTCTTTGTTTGCTAAATTAATGTTAAAGTAAATTAGATTCAAAGTTAACTCAGTATTGAAACAGGACATATGTATGGGTAATACATAAGATAAAATATATCCTCAAATTCCTATATCTCTTCTCCCAATTCAATGTTTCCTGCTGTGTCTGAGAGATATGGCCTGACCCAGTCCCAGTTAATGGACCTTTGAGTTCTTCCCATGCAGATGAAAATAGCAGAAAATTGGTTTATTACTGCAACTCCTCAATAGCTATTTCTCACAGTTCTGGAGGCTGAAAATTTGAGGTATGAAAAATCTGCCCTTTTCCAGGTTACAGCCTTCTCTCTGTACTCTTACATGGTGGAAGAGTCTAGAGAGCTCTGTAGAATCTCCTTTATAAGGACGGTAATCCTATTCATTGAAACTCCACCTTGATGACCCATTCACTTCCCAAAGGCCCACCTAGTAACACCATCACTTTTGGTGATTAGGATTTCAAGATATGAATTTGGGGGGGGGGGGACACAAACATAGCACTAAATCAGAAGAAACTATTATAAAAGTGTGGAAAGAGGATCTAAGAGAAACAGGGGAGAGAGATTCCGTACATAGGCAGAAGTAACATCTGATTTATATGGTAGACACATAGGACAGAAAAAAAGACATAATTTTGTGGAGAAATGACATGGTGTTCTGCAGGTTCCAGGTACCAAAGCTTGAGGCGTGTGGTTCTGGCAGCTGGAAGAATACACAAAGAGCCGTGGGCAGGCGCAACATAGCTTTATTCAGGCATAGCAGAACACAGCAAAGCACAGGCACAGCTCTAGTCTAGCACCGCCCCTTCCACCCACAGCCCCCACCCCGCACCTGCACAGGTGGGGCTGTTCTTATGACAAGGTGCACAGTAGTGACTTAAGGCCAGGTACTATAATCAATCACAATTAATCACAATGTGCATGTGTTTTACAGGTTGTATAGGACCCTGTATCTGAGGTTACATAGGATGCTGTAGCTAAGGCCACCTGGAAACCGCATGGCTTGCTGGGAGAGAGCTGGACTGAATCTATTTGTTTGTCAGTTCCCCTACCCAGCACATTAAAATGTATTCATTTGTACAATGACAAATGAGTATTAATATTCTACTGAGTTTGACGAAACTTTAGACAGGTTTCTTCTAACTACTGGGCATTGAACTCCCTTTTCTTTGAGCATTTACTTCAGAAAATAAATAATTGTAAATTCTTTCTCTGCCCCCTTTAAAAAGTATGTAAATCTCTTTAAAGTCTCTTCCCAGCTTTAAGACCCAAGCACACCCTTCTCAAAGGCCTGAGAATGAGCTATTTGAAATATATACATTTCAGGAGATAACATCCTTCCAGTCTCTATAGGCTGAGCAAGTAGGGCAAGTAGGAGCCTACCTTCAAGTAGGTGCCTTGCTCCAAGTTGTAAAACTCCTTGCTGTCATGAAGATAAGAGAAAGGCTACTTTTCCTTTGGGTAAAGCCAATTAGCACTCAGAGGTGGTCTACAATCCCACTACTGCTACTTCAGCTATTAAAAACGTTCCTTATATGTGGGATATGAATCTAAAAGCAACAAATGAATAGGACAAACAAGCAGAGACTCATGTACATGATCAAGAGACTAGTGATTACCAGAGGTAAGGGGGAGAGGTGTGTGTGGAGGAAGACAGTAAAGGGGGTCAAATACATGATGACAAAAATAAATCTAACTATGGGAGGTAAACACACAGTGCAAATATATATGTCTTACTGTTAAAGTGTACAGCTGAAACATTGGATTTTGTTAACCAATGTCACCATAAAAATACATACATAAACAAACAAACAAACAAACAAATAAGTAACTTTTCAGCCCTTTGTTTCAAGGAGTTCATTTCAGATTCTTTCATCTACTGCAATAGCTTTGAATAGTCTTCCTTGCCTGTTTAACTTTGTCCAGTATATTTTTACTTAGACAACTGCTTACCTTCCTTGAATTCTTCTGGAGAGTTATACTTCCCTTGAATTACCTTTATGCTCAGGGACATCTAGCTTACTTTTATAAGATATAGAGAGTAAACAGTACTACTTGAAATACAACACTGATGTGCTTGTAGAGAAGGGTGATAAGTTGGTTTTGGAACAATCAGCTGGAGAAGAGGCACATTATCCTTTGGGAATCAAAATCTGTCTTAGAATAAGCAATTCTTAAGTAATAGTCTCTGTTTAATCAATACTGTATGTTATATTTTCTCCACAAATGCTGACAGGGCCTATTTGAGGAACTGTGTAAACAGATGTGACTGACATTTAATGAGGCTGCTTCTAGAAGCCACATATATATACAATGCTTTATTTCTTTATGAGCACAACTTTTTAATCATAGGAATCTCAGGGACCCGTATTGCAAAATGCAACAGAACTCTTTCTTTCTTAAATACTACAGTACCTATCCAGGCAGTTGGAGACTGACTGCTTCATTAGCAAGTCAGTGTACATCCAAACTTCCTACTGATGCTGTGATCTTTCTATCAGTGCACACTGTGGTTTCTAATTGGAGCTGAAATATGTTGTTTAAGTGTTCTAAAGTCGAATATTACCAGTTAAGTCTTAGAAATTCTTAGAAACTGTAAATTTGCAAATGTATTTATCTTTATCCATTTTTTCCTTTTCAAAATTTCAAATTCACAAACTAAGCTCTAAATAAAAGCTCTAAATAGTTAATTATTCTATCTGCTTTGAAGAAATAGAAAAAGGCAATGTTTAAGAAAAATCAGCATTTAAGCTATTTAGAGATATATAGACTGAATTCATCATTTTAAACTGCTTTTGACTTTTAATAATTTTTAGTTTGAAATAATTTTATTTTCTTTGATTTTCATGCTTTTGGCTTTTCTTAAGTATAACTTATTCGATCATATCACATCATCTCTATTATTAGAATGGTTTATAATATTCAGATTCCTATAAATTTTTATTTTCTCTTAATATTTGTTACATTTTTCTTAATTAAACACTCTAATTCTATTTAATTTAGGCCTACAATCTAATTGACAACTTAGTATCAGGTATTTATAGTCATACTTAAGGCATCCAGATACAATTAAGATATTAAGTTAAAAATTAATATTTTGACCAAATTGTGTCGACAATTTATCTCTCTCTCTCTATTTAATTAATTTGTTTGTTTGTTTGTTTATAATATTTGTTATAAGTTTAGGTTAGCTGAATAGTTAAAAACATACTTATCAAAGCCTTATCTAGCCACTCACAAGTAAATTATGAATTAATGTCTCCATTCCAGACAGTCAAATAAAAAAAGGATACTTATATATTTAAGTATTGTGAACAAAAGTAAATATATGCTTTAAGGAGAAACCAAGCTATTAACTCCCTATTCCCAACCAACCCCTAATCCTAAAGTAAAAAATGTGGAGATTTGGGTATTTCTTTATTTTTTTTTAATTAAATTTATTGGGATGACATTGGTTAATAAAATTATATGTTTCAATGTACAATTTCCATGACTTGGCCACCACAAATCATACTGCAATGAACATCAGGGTGCATATATCTTAATGGATAAACACTTTTAAATATTTTGGGTAGATACCCAGAAGAGGGATGCCGTTTTCTGATGATGAACGTTGCTAGTAATTAATGTGGTGTTAACAGCCCTATAGGAACCCGAAATGACCATTCAACAGATCATATTGCTTTAAAGTCATTAAAATTGCTTGCCTTATTCGTATTAAAAACATCAGCAGAGACAGAACTGACACCATTTTGGAAAGGATTGTTGGGTTAAACATTCATCTCCTACCTAATTTTTTAAAAATAAATTTCTTGCCTTTAGAATTTCTAAGCACTCTTGTGTAGAATAAATTTATAATAAGCAGATTATTCTATGAAGAGAAATGAAGGAGTGTTCATTCAGACAACTACTTATTGGTATGCAATAAGTAATAAGTTAGTAAAAACTTAGTGTGTCACAGGTGGTTGATTTAAATGCACCTTCATTCTTAAAAAAGGTTAAATATTTAGGAAGCCAGAGCATCAGCCACACTCAGAAGAAATATTGAGCCTCAAGATACCTCATTTTGGTTAATAATGTTAAAAAAAAAATCAATGGCTTTTTAATGCCAGACATTATTTTGAAAGCAGAAATATCTCAATATACTTTATTATGGACTTAATGATAAAAAATCACCTTGAAAATTAATGATATATATATATATATATATATATTTAAATTAGAAGCCAAAAATCAATAATTTCCCTTGAAAATATTATAGACATTAATTTTCTATACTTAGATTGGTAATTTATAGACTTGACATTTGCATGTATTTATCTCAACATTTTTTTCTTAAATTGCATTATATTATTTAACATGAAAAAATATTAATTTTAGTGGATTTCAGGGGTGTATACCAAGGGCCCTAAGCCAAGGTTTCATGTCTGCTGCTGTCACTTGCTAGCTATATGAAATTGGCAGGTTAATTAATCTTTTGTACTTCAGTTTTTTCATCTGTAAAATGGAAATGATTTATACTTATATGGTTACTGAGAGGAAAAAAAATGTATAATGAATAAAAGCAAAAAGATAACCACTCCTAAACATCAACATATTCACTCTTTTTAAAATGGTATTTCTCTTTGTTTAACATGAAGAAGACTGTTAAGATCAAAATACTGACTTTTCATATCATAATATTTATCTTCACTGTTTTGCATGCTTCAGATGAATGTCTTGAGCTCTGTATAGTCTTTTTGACTATTCAGTTAAATATTTACGCTTATGGATGCTTCCCAACAAACTTGATCTTGTCATATAGATTTAAAAAAAGACATAAACTCTCTACTTGATAAAAATACAGTAATAAAAGAGAGAAACATAATCTATAACCAAATGATAGAAATTCTTTCTGCCTCAGAACTTCATTTGGCACATGGAAAGTACTTAAAAATAGTTACCTATTATTATTTGATCACAGGTATAACTTTATAATTATATAATTATTTTTTGACTACTTGACTACTGCATGCTAAAGTCTTTATATGTTTTGTTTGTTTCATTTTTTCTTTTATTTCTCAGTTATTATTTACATGCTTTAAGGCTAAATTCTTTGGTTGAGAAAGAGTTATGGCTGCCAATTTTCCATGCTGAAACTTAATATATTAACAAAAAATTATCCCTACATGTTCACATGTTTCACTTATTTTCTTCTACTCATGTATGTTAACCTTACCATTCCCATATTGTTTTTAATGTAGGAATTGTGTGGTATATATTTCACCATCCCTGTAAGTTCTGATCCCTTGGATTTTACATATATTTACTTTCATAATTTGTGTGTTAGGTATTTTTACTAATTGTTTAATTCTGTCCACAACCTTGAATTCAGTGCTTTAGTCCTCATTATTTTTCCTTCTCAATATTTATTTTCTAATATAATCTGGAAATTAATTATAACATTGCTTTATATTATACTTTTTAAATGTACATGTTAAATTTTGTTTTATAATTAAATTTAAGTTGCATATATATTATATACACAGAATATATACAATGTCTGTATTGCTTATTAGTCAATGTGTTTTTAGCATGAATTCACCACATATATGCTCTAGCATATAAAAAATAACTAAGTAATATAAAATTATTGGAAGAAACTTTTACTCCATGAAATCCTCAATTCCTAGCACCTTTTGTCATTTATTGATGCAAAAGTTAAGTCGAAGAGGAACTTGATTTTTGCCCAGTGATAGATTACTTGATATCACTCTGGCTCTCTTTGTTGGTGAAATGTTGTGCACCAGGGAAACATTCTGTTTCTTGTCTTGTGCTTGACCTCAATTCCATTCCAGGAAGAAAGTATGGTTGTGTCTGTGCTGCTCCCTGGTGCTCTGACTTTCCATGTCATTGTAGAGCATCTAGTAAAGTCCAATGAACCTGTTTTTCTGTTACTTTGTCCACCTTTGCCTTTTCATCTCTCAGCACAATGTCAGGTGACTATAATTAATCTGCAATGCCAAAAGCAGTTTCAAGTGGCCTATTTCCTGCTTAACCTTTTGTCCACCCTGGCTTTTTGCAACAGTGGATGAGATTTAAATTCGTAGCAAACACATTTGTGTCCTATTTCACAGTCCCTCAAATCACTAAAATTTCAGCACAACTGTAACAAAGAGTTTTGAACACTCTGCCCCACATCCCAGCTCAAGTGCTCTTCACAGTGTGTCTCCACTTTTCCGGCTGAGATTTTTCTCGAAAGTTTAAGAAAGGGCGCTAAGCCCGTCAAAGCACAAAGTTAACACTCTTGAAAGCAATTCTCAACAAATAGGGAAAGGAAGTTGATTGATAAACTCCAACTTCTAATCCCTTGCAGGGATGATTGATAGTCATCCTATAAGGTTTCATTTTGGGTTTCCTTTGTTCTGTGTCTCACTTTGTACCACTCCCTCCCTCCACTCTATGAGATTTGCTTTCAAATAAATTACTGGCTCTGAGCTTTAAAAGTCAGGAACTGCTTTTGAGAAAACCCAAATTAAAAACCGGTCCTTCCAGTTTTCTCTTTTAATTTTTGCAATGCCATGTGGCTTTCTCATAGAGGAGAGTTTTAAGTCAAGCTTTATTGTTTTTTTAAAAAATATAGTACTAAAGGTACTCTACCTAAAAGAAATTCATTGATGTTTTGGCAGTGACAAATATAAAAGGACATTATTTTTATCATTTTTACTTCCTGTTTGTTTAGCCATATTCACTATCAAGAACACAAGAGGTGAAAAAGTCTGCTTTCACCCAAGATGAAGTAACAGATATCATATTTACCATCTATTTATAACTAATCAAAAAAATTGGTAAACTAAATAAAACACTTGTTTTTAGATATTTGATAACAGGAAGTACAGAGTGGTGACCCCTAAGAGAAATAAAACATGAAGACCCTATGATTTTCCCCTGCTTAATGCCTAGAGAGAAAGGTGGTATAAGCAGAGCCAGGAGTATTCCTGAGTTGGGAGCTAAAGGAGGCCAGATGACTACAATCCACATGGCAGAATACCAGAGAGAAAAAAACTTATATAGAGAGAGATCTCAGAGATACTCAGAGGTTCCTTTTCAGCAGAGTGATGATCACCACATGCATATGAAGAAACTAACCGAGCTGGGACAATCATGCAAGAAAGGGCAATAAAGAACATAAGATTGGAAATAAAGAAATAAAACTCTATTTGAAGATGACATGGTTGCCTATGTCAGAATAATCTGAGTACCTACCAAAAAAGCTAATAAGTGAGTTTGGCAAAGTTGTAGAAAGCAAGGTCAATATTAAAACAATACAAATACAAAAATCAATTGTATTTCTATATACTAGCAATGGATAACTGGAAATTAAACTTTAGAAATAAAGACCATTTGCAATGGCACTAAGAAACAGAAAATATTAGATATTTAATAATAAAATATGAGTAAGAACAGTATGCTGAAAACTAGAAATCACTGATGAAAGAAATCAAATAAGACCTGAGTAAATAGAGAGAGAGAGATGTCCTGTTTATGGGTTGTAAGACTCAATATATATAATGTAAATTCTCCCCAAAATGTCATATAAAGTCAAATCAAAGTCAAATCAAAACTATAGCAAGATTTTGGCAGAGATTAACAAGTTGATTCTATAATTGATATTAACAAGCAGAAGAGCAGGTCAAACAATTTTTAAAAAGAGGACTGAAGTTGAAAGACTTATAGTCTATATCCGGCAGTAATCAAGACAGCATGATATTAGTGACAAAGATAGACATATAAGTCTATAGAACACAATTCAAAGTCCAAAATACACCCATGCACATAAGGGCAATTAATTTCTAACAAGGGGCAAAGACAATTCAATGGAAAGAAGTTTGTTTTTCAGCAAATTGTTTTGGTATGGTTACAATTCTATATTTCTTAAATCAAATCTTTATCCATATCTTATATTAAAAATTAACTCAAAATAAATCATAGCCTTAAATGTAATACAAAAAGATATTTTGAAGAATATAGGACAAAAATTTTGTGACTTTGGTTTAGGCTAATATTCTTTAGATACAGCACCAAAAACATGGTACATAAAAGAAAAAATGATGAATTGGACTTTATCAAAATTAGGAATTTCTCTTTTTCAAAATGCATTGTTAATGGGATGAAAAGAAAAGCCACATACTTGGAAAAAATATTTGCAAATCACATATCTAATAATAAAAAAAAACCCTGCATTCAGAATACATAATTCTCAAAACTCAATAAAAAAAAACAACTGCAATTTTAAACATTGGGCAAAATATGACTATATACCTCATCGAAGGAGATATAGTAAGCATGGGAATATACATTCAACATTGTTAGTCCTTAGGAAATGCAAATATAAACCATTATAAAATACCATTATAAGTATTTTAGAATGCATAAATTTAAAAAGATACCAGACATATTAAACACAGGTGAGAATATCCTGCAACTAGAACTTTTATACATTTCTGGTAGGAATGGCAAATAAACCACTTTAGAAAACAGTTTTATAGTTTTCTATAAAATTTAAGATGAATCTGACCATAAAACCCACCAATTTTGCTACTAGGTTAACCAAAAATATATGCCCATATAAAATACATACACAAATGTTTATTACAATATTTATAATTTCCATAATTAAAAGTAAAGACTCAAATGTTTTTTATCTGGTGAAGGTAAAACAAACAGTGACATATTTTTATAATGGAATACTACTCAGTGATATAAAAGGAACTATTAATAAATACAACTACATGGAAGCATCTTATTTTTGTTTTTTATTGTTTCTATAACAAATTACGATGAATTTAGCATCTTAAAACAACTAATTTATGACCTTCATTTTCATAGGTCAAGAGTCTGACATGGGTCTCACTGGGTAACATCGAAGTGTTGGCAGAGCTAAATTCCATTCTGGAGGCTCTAGGGGAGAATCTGTTTCCTTGGTAAGTCAGGTTGTTGGCAGAATCCAGTTCTTGTGATTGTAGTAATATTGTCCCCGTTTTTTTGCTGTTTATCTGCTGAGGGCTGTTCACAACTTATAAAAGCTACCTGCATTACTTGACTTATGGTTCCCTTCCTCCATCTTCAAAACTCCCAATTTTAATTCAAATTTCTCCCATCATTTGAATCTCTTCTGCCTGTTCTTTCACCATGACTTTCTGACTCTTTTGCCTTATTCTGCTGCTTTTAAGGGCCCATGTGATTACATTTGGTCCACTCAGATAATCTAGGACAATCTAACTTTTTAAGGTCAACTGGTGAGCAAACTTAATTCTACTTCCAGAATCTCTTCAGTATGCAAGGTAAGGCACAAGTTTCAGGGATGAGGGTGTGAATATCTTTGAAGGACTATTATACAGTTTACTAAAGATCTAAGTAAATTATGGTAAATTTAAAAAGAAAACCAAAAGACTACGCATGTATGATTGTGATTACATGATGTACTGGATGAGGTCAAATAGAGGGACTGAAAGCAGGTAAGTAATTTCTGGGTGTGAAGAGAGAGACATTGACAATAAAGAACTACAGGGAAGTTTTGGTACTAATGGAACTTGATTATGGTGGTGGTTACGTATTAAATCTTGGAGAGCTGAATACTAAAAATTATAAACTTTAAGGAATGTTAACTATATCATAATTTAAAAATAAAGGAAAAATGAATACAAGGGAATCACAGAGAATTAGTTTCCTGTGCCAAAATTATCATTATATGTGGAAGTAAATTTAATATATATATTAAAATAAATGCATTCTAATAAAAACGACATAAAAGAAAAATGGTTTTAAAAAGTAGGCATGAGATGTTATCAGGATCTTTTCAACTAATGCATATATATGGGGTCCTCATCAAGTATAGAAGTGGTTCTTTAGAATAGTACAGTTGTTAATCTTTAGCTGCTGCCTACTAACTCAGCATTTTAAGACACAAGAAGAAGCTTCTATAATTATTGCACTGACATTCTTTTAAAACTGTTATGCAAAGTTGTCAGTTAACTAGGTATTCCAAGATATTTATGCTAGCTAATCCCATTTTGTTCCTTAAAAAGCATCCTAGACACTATTCGTTTTGTGCCACTATCCAATTTAATACTGTAGGTTTGCACAGCTTTCTAAGTGAATTATAATAACAGATGTGGATTTATTACTTTAATTATTTTTATTTCCAATAATTTCTTAATGTCAATAAATGTATTTTAATACGAGGAAAACACAGTCGGTTATATATTGCTAGTGGAGACAGACTGAGTATACAAAGTCAATTTGATTGAATTAATGGTACTAGTACCTGAAATGCCCTTGTAACTTTTTTCAGTACACTCCTCCATTTTAACCTGTTTTTTTCTGGACTTTAGCAAGTACAATTTAGTCCCATTATTCAAAGTGAGAAGAAATAAATCTCATATTACTCCAAATAAATGTCCTTCCTTCCATTTACTATGCCTCATATGCTCCACAGGAAGTAGTACACACAGAGGTGATTACCAGTAAAAAAATCACTTGTTTTTCACAGATTCTCTTAATTTACTCCAAAGAAATAGAAGGCAATTTCCACTATATTTTCAGAAAAATATTACAAGAAATATGATTCATTTAATTTTGTTAAATATGACCATTTAAATGCATCTCTTTCCAAATGATAGATCCTGTTGTTAAGTGTTTGAACCATATCACTGTGAATGAGATACAGTGAGATCAGATGCAGATAAAGGCAGAAAAAAATGGAAATAATGTCACAATTGTATTTACTCAAAGTTTCTGGGGTGCGGGGGGAGCACAGTATATCACATAGGACCACTCAGGCAAGCAACAAGAGACAGAGAGAATGGAAATGTAGGTACGTGTCTCTCTTGCGGTTCCTATAGGAAGGAAGGGTGAGGCAGGATAAGGGGATTTAGGATTGGCTAGCTATGTTTGAAAGTGGCACCTCCCTGGAAACTTTGTGTTTACTGAAAGTTTTAGAGCATGTTGTTTGGGTCTATATAAAGTCTCTAGATGTTTTTTTGAGTGGGATGGGGTTTACTTGGGAACAGCTAGTAGCCATTTTATAGATGTTAAAAAATCAATCAATTACAGAAATTAAAAGTAAGTTTAACATAATAAGCAGATGAGATAATAGAAAATAAGATAATATTCAGATGATTATTTATACATTGTACTTTAGCAAATTAAATAGTACAAGATGAATTTCTGCATTTCTTGTTTTTTTGATTTGCTCAACATTTTTTATATATAATTCTGATGTTTTATTATCAACAACATACATGAATAAAACAATGTATTTTTGTGTTCATCCTTTAAAATTAATATTTGAATCTAAATAAAAATCTCTAACTGAATAGATAATATTAGAATACACAATGTCTAAGACTATTGTGTCTTAAATTATAACTTTACAATAGAGCTCATCAGAATAGATGTATGCCAACAGGTATCTCAAAATAAGTAATCTAAATATATCAGGTCTTGAAAAAGTAAAACAATAAGCCATACCAGTATGAATATTTGGCTTATAGCCTTTTAAATAAAAATTAATATTTCAAATTTTATCTTTACAATTAAAGAGTTGAAATGTATCCAACACAACAAAAAGAATAAAAAATGATAAACATATAATGTTAGCAATCTCACATTGAGGAGAAATTTATCATATAATATGAAATATTCAATAGTTTTCTGAACATTTTTTAGGAGTGAGTGTGGAATCCAACAGAATTCTAATATCTGTTAAATGTCTAAACTTATCCATAAACTGTACTAACTACATTTTTTATATAGTGTTCATTTTTTATCTTACAATAGGCAGTCAGTCAAAATTTTCAGAAAAGCCAAATAAAGTATAATTGAAGAAGAGAATTCTTAAAAAAGGCAATGTTAACATTGGTGTAGCCTTTTTTCCCCCCTTTCCATTTATATACATATAAATTCCAACACTTCTTGCAACACTCTTGCACCTTTATTGATTACAGAAACAAGCGTGCCTCCCTGCATCTACCCTTCCTTACTTTTCACAGCTTCCACATCACTCTTTCATCATTCCTCAGCCTTCGCCACACACAATGTTTCTATGCACAGGGACATTCATGTGGATAATAAATTGGGAGACATCCCAAAAATATGTCATCTGCAGATTTGTTGTCACTCTACTTCTTTAAGTCAAATGAAGTATATTACCTGGAAGAAGTCTCCTGTTTAAGTGCAAACAATCAATATGAGATTGATATCAAATGCGCTCTTGGATGACACATAAGACAGGCAATATTCATAGCTAGGGATGAAGACGGCTAAAAGAAGAACTAAAAGAAAGATATGGAAAAGATTGGAAGAAAGAGTGGTGTCATCTCAGGGATAACTTTAGAGGTAAGAATCAATTGGGTGAAACTCGAGTTTATAGAAATGAGAGAAGAGCTTTCACTTTTTTCAGAATGTCACATATATATATATATATCTTCTCTTCCTGATTGGAGCTGATATTTCTCCAAGTCTACCCTGACAATACATGATGGTAAGTGAAGTACTGATATCAAGAAGTAATCCCTCTTATTTTCACAGTCGTAGGATCCAGAAAAAGAGAGTGTTGCCCTAGTATCTAGAACTAGAAACATAATGTAAACTACAATCCATCTTTGGCTAAGATCTCAGTATCCTAACCTCTCTCCACTTAAGGATTATTCAGTATTTGGTTGGAGAAGCCTATAGTTGCCCTCAGAACTGTAAAATAATTTTACTCCTAAATCCTTACTATATACTTTGTAAAAGGTAGAGGTGAATTATTAGTAAAAAAGTTTAATATTATAGTAAATGAGAATAGAATTTGTAATTTTATACCATTGAGTTATAAATTGTTTTGCTCTTTTATCAAACTCTGTTCTAATACTAGGAAAAATATATTTTGGAAAAAACAAAATTGTGTTTATTGTAATAAATGGGCCAGTACAACACTTACAAGCACATGAAATTGCTGATAAGGTCCTCTCTTTTAGTTGAGCAACTAAACACAGCTAATATATTTCCAACCCACATGTAGGCTGAACTCACCACAAATTTGAAGTTCAGGACCTTCACCTCAGATTAATCTGGAGTTCTCAAATAAATGTTCACATGTTCTTCTAACCCACAGTCTTCTGCTGTCTACAAGAGTCAAGCATAAGCAGATGTCATTCTAATCCCTTTCTTCCTGTGAGGAATAACACATCTAAACTAGAATAGTTATGTTGTTATAAGTCAGTCTTTAAGTAATGTGTGGATTTATTAAGGATTTTTAAATACTAATAGCTGTAGTAGCACAGCAAGGTAATAAAGGGAATGGCAAAACTTAAATATAAAAAGTTAGACTTCAATCTCTTGTTAAATATACTGTAATTTTGAGTTGTCTAAATTGGGATCCCTTGCCAATATTCCATATGCATGCAGCAGGGTTGATCTCACTAATTTTATGTGCTATAAAACGATTTCTCTTTCTCTGGCCTCCTATTGCTTTTGCTAAGAAACTTGCTCTTTTTCATTTGGAATCTTACCCAGTGGCCCATCAAATTGCTTATTTTTTACAACTCTGCCCTCACACATTTTTGGCATTCCTGACTTTAGACATGGGCCAGCAGTTTTTCAAGTGAGATTTGGAAAGGACAAGGTGTATTTCAAACACTTCGTCCAGATAAACACACACACACACACACACCACCTACCCCACAAAACCTTGTTTTTTGCCATGGTAATTAATTGCTTTATATAGCATATATACCGGCTCTTTTACTATTCTGTTTAAATGACAAGGGGTAGGATTTTGTCTTTGTTTTCTATGAGTCTCTATAGAGAAAAAATAGAAAGATTGAATAGAAATAAAGGAAATATAAGACAACCCATACTCTTGGCAGCTAGGCAAGGGATGAGGAGACCTTTGTTTCCATCATGGATACACTTAAGAGTGCATACTTTTAATCCAGGAGAATTGTATTGACAAAGTGACCATCTTAAATATCATTTGCATTTTATAGGACAGTTCAATGATCAGACACTCTTTTTTTTTTTTTGTAAATAGCCTTGCTTATTTATGCCACTTTATCCCACACATTCTGTTATTTGAAATCTAAGAGAAGATATACAAAATTAAATAAAGAGTGTTACTAAAATTTTAATACAATGTAAAATCAATTACTACCTATTCGTTCATACTTATTTTCTGTGTCGAGGCAAAATACTACTTGCCTAATGTTTTACACCTTTGTCATTATTTTAGTCTACATCAGAATTTGGTTTTATCAGAAATATCCTGTTGTCTTTCAAAGTGCTTATTTTTATTTCATTGCTATACTACACACACAATAAATATTTTCATATATTATATATACATATATATATAATGTGTAAAACTTATTCCAATTTACAAAAAAATGTTTTTTAACATTTATTTTCTCATTTGTAGTTCACAATAAGCCTGTGATTCATAAGTTATTATCCCTCTCCTAAAGTTGAGGAAACTAAAATTCTGATAGGTTAAATCTTCTTGCAAATGCCAACCTCAGAACTTAAACCTTGTCTTTTAAAAATAAATCTTTCATATCTTGCAATAAAACACAACACTTTAATTGCTTACATTGCTTAAAGTCCTCTTAGGTTGGTATTTTCCTAGATGAATAAATTAAATCTTTTCAGATCCTTGAATGTGTAGCTGATTGTATTATCAGTGGGTTCTGCTTACATGGATTAATTTGTGTTTTTTTAATGTCCTACTGCAGTTAAGTACCAACTATTATACAGCATCATCCAAGACATAATTTCAGCCTGGACTCAACCACAGATAGCTTTTTGTAAGAAGTGTTAATTATTTTAGAACCCTCTTTTCAGTCTCTATGATAAGTTTTTAGGTAAATAACTTGGTGGTGAAGGAAGATGGAAATAGCACGATGTATTTCAAGGTTTTAAAAAGAAACCTTTCTTCTAAGAATGAGTGGTCACTGGAGACCCCAGTAATCAACTAAACTATCTATTAACTTGGAGAGTAACTGGATCGTAAACTAAAATATCTAATTTCTTGGAACTTCATCTTTTAGAGTTGTGGGTAAATGGGACATAAAGGCCTGACTATTGAGTATAGCAGCATGAATTAATTTTGTTTTCCCAAATAAAAGCACCACTAAAGACTTTCTTTCTGCCTAGGAACAGTATTTATTTCATGCTTTCAACCTTGACCTGAGGAACAGCAGTTGTTCAATTTTTGTTGTCATTGTTTGTACATTACTTTGGTTTTACAAATTTTAGATGCAGAGAATTGAGTTAATCAAATTGCAAAGCTATGTGCATTATCACCAAAATTTATACTGGGCTTCTCTCTTATTCATTTAGTTATTACTACATATTCCTATTTTTTACTCCCATTTATGTGTGTGTGTGTGTATTCAAGAAAATATTATTCTTCTTTTGATTTCATTCTCTCTTTGCTTATTTTTACCTGAGACTCTGTATTTTAAGATCTATTAATGTTGTTCTTTGTATAATAACACATTGCTTCTAATAGCTTTGTATATTTTTATGTGCATCTACTGTTTTTGTCATGTCCTCTGTAAAATAGGGTGCTTCTCTGGCACATACAAGGGGTTTTTGGCAACTGCTCATAACACTGTTTATCTCTCCATGTTCTGGAGAAGCCTAAAGGGCATTCTGCTAAGGCTTGGTTCAGACTGGGATTGAGCTTGTCAGCACCACCTATGTGGAGACAAGCAAATTCAAAAGAATGATATGGCAGAGCTGTTCCCTACACCACCCCACTCATAGGTACTAAGCTTGCATATACCTTCCTACATTTTTGCTCACGTCTCTTTGCATAGCTGTGTAAGACAAGAAAAGTCAAATTTATGCTTATATTTAATTTGACTGAGTTGTACTGGATTTTTCCGAAGAATGTATTTATGCTTAGCATTAGTATACAAAGGTTTTTTGTATCTTCTACACTCCTGCCAGCATCTAACATTGTCTAGATTTCTAAATATTACACATTTAATAGGTGTAAAGTGATTATCTGCATGTCATTAATTACTAATGAGTTTGTGTGTCTCTTTATATGTTTGTATCCTGTCTGTTTCTAAACATTCCATTTTGTTTCATTGAGTTATTTATCTCTTTTTTGTGCCAACACCACACATTCTTAACTCTGGCTCGTTTTGCCTTCCAATAGTGTTATTTAGTTTCCTCCTTTCCTCTTTTCTAAGATTGAATTCCCTCTCGAACAACATTTCTATCAAATTCTACTTCTAACCTCTTACTCTACAGGTGCTTCAAACCAGTTCAAGAAAAAGATGGGACAGATGCCAGACTCATTTATCCAGCTTCTTACTCATTGTTTCCACAAGGCTAAACACTTAGCATCTCAAAATATCAAGTCTAATATGCTCTGAATATTCCCCATTGCAAACATGGTCAACTCACAGTCCTTATATTAGTAAAAGACAGTTCCATACATACAATTCCTAAGGCAAACGTATTTCGAAGTTACCTTTGTGTTCCACCTTTCTTTCACAACAAACAATTGTCTAACCAGTAAATCTCATTAGTTTTTGCTCTGCTGGCTATATTGCCAGTTTTTGACAACAATTGTAACCATGTTCAACTGCTCTCTTACACTTCAATTTCTTGATATCTGATACACATTATCCTAATCACATATTTTATTTTTGTTTCATTTTTGTTCTTTGCTTGAATAATTACTATTCCATACTAAACAGAAGATAATTCATTGTACTTAATGGACAAAGTTAAGATGCATTCCTTTTAAAATCAGAAATGAAACAAGGATATCAAGTATTGCCATGACCATTTAACATAGCATTTGTGGTTTTGATTAATGCTCTGAGGAAAAAAAGTAGCTGTAAATATTGATAGAAAATAAAATCATTATTTGTAGATGTTATGATCAGCTAATTAGAAAAAAAGGCATAATCTATAGATTAACGAATAGCAATAATAAGAATTCAAAGAAGAGGTTGCTGCTGGACATTCAAATTAGGGGTTTTTTAATTAGAAAATGTACTTCAACTATGGAATTGGATGTTCACCAAGGGAACAATGCAAATGTAAAAGAAGTTTAAGACTGAGTCCTGAGGCATTTAAACATTTAGAAGTAAAGAACATTATACAGAACCCTACAGAAAGCCTAGAAACAAGTAGCCAGAAAGTTAGATAAAAACTACTAGAATGTGGTCCTGCAAACAAGAAAAAACTGTGCTGAGCAGTGAGTGACCAAGTATATCATTCATTACTGCTAAGTCAAAGAAAATAGAGACAAAAAACTATTATTGGATTTGGTAGTGTTGATATCATTGGTGACCCTAAGAAGAGTAATTTTGGTTCATGGTGGAAGAAAAAACTGAAATTGAAATAATTATGAAGGATAAGAGAATTATAGACGTAAGTATAATAACTGCTTTCATGAGTTTTGTCTATTTTCAGGATGAGGCAAAGAGCAGCTTATTTATTTGCTAATGGGATCAGTGCAGTAGAGAGAGAAAAATGATATGCAGGAGATAGTAAACAGAAATACTGATGACATAACCTTATTGTATATTGGTTTCTCTGAGAAAAAGACAGTGCAAAACAGATTTTTACATTTATTTTCAAATTATTGAAGAGTTCTCTCAGGATTAGGGCCTGTGGGTAAGGTGGACTTCATGAATGTGTGAACCATGTGTACTTGTCCAAAGCCCCATGCTTAGAAAAGCCCCACACTCAGTTTTATGCTTCCGCTATCACCATTTTAAAATTATTAATTAATTTAAACAAAAGTTTCCACTATCTGACTTTGCACAGGGCCCTATAAACTATATAGCCAGTACATTATAATAAACAAAATACAAAGAAAATATAAGGAAAAAGGGAAAAAACATATTACAAAGTTTAAATAAAAATTTTACACAAGAATTATAGTTTTCATATATGAACCAAATTATTTTGGGACACACTCTGAGCAGCTGATGATCAAGTGAATCCATGTGATTTTTATGGTAAGGGCAATCTCTGTGAGAGTCACAGATACCTTGGTTTAAACAGCCTGGTAGAGTAGCGAAGAAAATGTAATCATAAATAATTATTTGATTCTTTTGGAAAGATGAATAAAATAAATAAATAAAATTACATAGTACAAATTCTGCTTAAAGATCTCTAATTTTTAAAATCAAGCAGCAGGAAAAAAAAATGAAGACAAAACTAGAATTACCAATGAGAATATCAGCATGCATCTTGATAATGTAAAGTCAGTGGTAGAGCGGACAAAGTCAGGATGCATAAAACAGTATGAGAGATGGAAAAAGGGATTGGACTTTGATACCTACATAACGGTTAAGTCAGCAGAAAGATAAAGGCAATGAAAAATTAAAACAGTGTGACAAGTAACTGAACTGCATCGATAGTGAATTGAATGTGGAGACATAAGACAAGTAATGAACATAACATGTATCTACCATTGGGGGAAAAAAAAATCAACAAAGAGTACACATGTTTTATTAAGTATTATCTCAGTGATAAAAAAGTAAAAATCCATTCTGGATAATACAAATTGGAGTAAAGAAAGGGAAGAGGGTAGCTCTCTGTATTAAGGATATTTATAGTATTTTCCTATATTATTTTGATAAAATGATTTTTAAATTAAAAACAGAAAAATAAGAAAATACATAATAGAAAATATCAGGTAATTATATATTCTGATGTGGAAGGATGCCTTTGCTGTGTTGTTAAGTAAAAAGTTAAAGAAAAGTTTGTAAAATATAAACCCATTTTTTAAAACTACAGATGCATATTATGTAACTGAGCATAAATAAAATTCTGGCAAAACATACTTGATAAAATGAGTGATGATTACTAATACAAATAGGAAATAGAAAAATGGTGAGGGCTATAGAAAAGGAATTGAACCTTACTTTAGAAGCATTAAGAGGTTTTTCAACAAAATCTTTCACCATTTAAATTTAGAATTATCAAAATTTTTATGAGAATTAAAAAAGTCATCCTAAATAATTTAAAATCACATTACTATAACAAAGTTTGTGTTTAAAATTGGATAAGCTTCAGGACTAATAGATAATGTGGGTATTCAATTGTCTCAGTATTATTTGTATGGAAAAAAAACATATCCTTTCTCCTTTGAATTATCTTGGCACCATTGTTGTCTAAAGTAAATGAGAGAAATTATTTCAGAATTGTCAATTCTATTCCACTGAGTTACAAGCCTATCCTGTGGTAATACTACAGTATCTTGTTACCATAGCGTTCTGAAATTGGGTAATGTAAATCCTCCAACTTTGCTCTTATTTTTCAAAATACTGTTGAGTATTACATGTCATTTGAATTACCATATACATTAGGATAAGGTTGACAATTTCTACAAAAATTCTGCTGGAATTTCATTGAGTGTTTTGAATTTGTAAATCAATTTGAGAATTGCCATCTTGACAATAATGAGTTTTCCAATCCATTAAGTGATTTTTTTGGCAAGTTTCTTTTCTCATATTTAGTTTTAGTAGGAGTGTGTGCGTATACTCTTTTGCAGTTTTCTAATAACCAGATTATGTTTTCTGCAAATAAAGCTCTATCCATCCTTTGCAATCTAGAAAACTAGATGTCTTTATTTATTAATTTATTTGCTCTAAAACCTCGAGTAAAATTTCTAATTAATTATATTTATCATTCGATAATGAGAACACATCCTGCCTTCAAGCACCAAGCCCCCTATTATATTTACAAAACTGTGATTATTTCATCATATGGAGTTGATGAGGTTATTGTTAAAATAATAATAATCTTAATCCAAAAATCATGTTACACTGCAGATAATAAAAATATTACAAATATTAATAACTGACCTATTACTTGTCATCCCAAACTCATAGTAAATCTGAGATATTCAATTTGTATATTTGAAATTAAGTTATAAACTGCCAGGCTCCTTGCAATTATATGTTAATTTCTACTGTTATTATTATGCATGTTATAAACAGAAAAATTTTGACATTCACTAGACCAATATACACTTTTTAGTGTTATTATGCCAGGACCTGGACTGGGCCCTCATCATCTCTCACATACATTATTGCAATGATTTTCTAACTCATTTCCTTATTTGCAGCCTTTCTGTCAGGTGATCCATCGTCAACATGGATGCCACATTTGTCTTTTAAAGAATTATACATAACCATATCTGCCCTTTGATTGAAATCTCTAGCTAGCGAATATCTGCTGTAAAAAAGAAATAGAGAGAGAGAAAAAAAAAAAACAAAATCCCTTACCAAAAGTACTAAGTATGTCATTATTTGACCCAAGCTTACTGTCTAGCCTCATGTCCCACTATACAGCAATTTCTTCAATAGCAAGTCTACACCCTATCATGCATGGGTATCACTTAGTAAAATTTGTATCCATTAAGGAATATATAAAATATACAGAAGTTGTAAAGCTGTTTTTTGAACAATGTAACTGGAATATTTTTTCATGTGGCACATATACAGAAATTTTATTTTCATTTAAGTTATTAAATGTTATTAATTTCTATATACTATTTTGTAATACAAATATATCTATGAATAAATATTTCAGTCATTCTCTTAATCATAAGTATTTAGATTATTTCCAATTAAACACTTTAAAATTTTTAATATATACACATATTTAAACTTTAGAAAGTGTTTAAAAATTGAGTGTACATTTGTTTAAAACACATACAGAAAAAAGTCTTACAAGAAGATCTGAAAAAATATCCACCAAAATAATAAATGTGATTATTCCTGGGTAATTAGGAATGATGATTAAAGGAATTTAATATCTTGTCAAAGTACGCTTATAAGCCTATGTATGAATTCATTATTCATGAAAATAGTTTTAAAACATAAACTAAGCTATAAAAAACATGTCTTTAAACATCTGTAATCTAAAAGGAAAACAAAAACCATTCTTAACAAAAATTTTGGTACCCTTATCATCTGTGGCATAGATTGTCAACTTTGAAAGAATAGAATTGACTAAATGTGACTAAATTTTGGCCACCAAAAATATTCTTTACTAATTTTCCAGTTCCTGACATTTCTCATAGCTGTAGCAATTTTCCTTAGTCGTTCATATCACTGACCTATAACAGTTTGTCTATTAATGTCTATGGCCATGGTACCCTGAACAAACCCAGTCCCATCTAATCTCAGAAAATAAGCAGGGTCAAGCCTGGTTAGTACCTGAATGGGAGACCACCTAGGAAGACCAGGTACTGTAGGGGTAAAAAGTAAAAAATAAAACAAACAAACAAACAAAATCAGTTTGTCTGTTAATAAACTATTTTTGTGGGTAATGAGTTTACTGTTTATGAAATCTTCATTACATTACACTGATTTAAAGATATAACACTGCCAATAAAAGATGGTGTTGATATGAAGCAGTACATATCCTTAACCTTAGCATAGACAAAAATTTCATTAATCCAACTGCCTAGTCTTTTCAGATAGTTGAATGAAAACATAAACTTTGAAAAAATTTCATATTAATATTGTTATAAAATACTGTATGGGATCAAAAACAGGAGTAATTAGGCTATTTATTTCAAGAAATATTATACATCTAGAAAATGAGAATTTTGTCCTCAACTATTGTCTTCCTGGACCAGTGTTTAGATACAGATTACCACCAATTACATGTGTAATGGTGTACATTTGCAGTTATTACTGGATTAAGATTTGTCATTACAGTTTGCAAATGACCAATTCCACTTCACAACTGTGTAGTCATTATTGTCGAAATGGAACATCAGCATAACCACTTAAACACATTGTATGTTTTCTTTTCCTTTTCACAAAAACAAATGATCTCTAAAATCAGCTATTACCATGGCTAATGAACACTTCGTCACAACATAAAATTCCTCTAAATTTCTCTCTGGACCAATCTCATTAAGTGCAATGCATAAATATCTGAGTTATGATCCACCAGCACTGCTTTAGACATTCAAGGCCTGTCAAGAAACAGTTAAGGACCGAAAATAGATTCCATAATTTCATTATCTCTCTCATTCTCTACTCTCCATATTTACTAAGTTATCAAATGTTGCCTATTATGTTTTCCTTTTCCTTTCTTTTCATTCTTGCTTTTAAAATCATTCCTTTTACCCACATGTTTTGAGTGCAAAAATCCTCCTAGTTTTTCTCCTTATGCCGTGACTTCCCTTATCTAGTTAAAATGTTCTAACTTAGAGAAAATAATTTAAAACATAAACTTTTCCAATTGAAATACCTTTCCATTAACATCTTCTCAATAATCTGTAGATAGCAAGTCAGGATATTTATTTCTTTTCAATATTACCCAAGAACGGTGCTTAATAACATTGAGTACCCTTCCTGGATAATTTTCTGTATTTAATCCATGGTTTCTTATTGTGTTTATACATTATGGTTAATACGTGGCCTTCTTAAAACAAAACATGCTTTATTAAGAGGTGAGATTTACATTTCATCCAGTCTCGCTTGCCCTACTCTGAACTTTAGCTATAGGTATTTTTACAGCTACTTGTCACTGTATAGATTCATGTAAGGGTTTGAAGTGCAACTATGGTTTGATTATGACAAAGCTGTTTGTTCCACTTCCTTTGACTGCTTGGGTAATGCCATCCTCACCTATCTTTTCCTCTTGCCATGATATTGGGTGAAAATTTAGAAGGTATAAGATGGTTGGTCTTAATTTGTCCTTGAGCCTCTTCAATTATTTTTAAGCCATTGTCCCAATAACCAATATAAACCATGAATAATATCATGGTTACTGCATATGCCCTATAATTTATAAGTCTGCAATATTTTGGAGTCACCATGTGTATTGGTTAATATTATGTGTTAACTTGATCTAGCTAAGGGATTCCCAGATAGTTGATGAAACATTATTTTGGAGTGTGATTTTGAGAGTCTTTCCAGAATGGATTAGCATTTGAATTAGTAGACTAAATAAAGGAGATCCATCCTATGTGGGCAAACATTCTCCAATCAATTGAGGGCCTGAATAGAACAAAAACAAAAAAGTAAAAGAAAGGCAAATTCGCTCTGTCTCTCGTTAAGCTGGGATGTTCATCTATCGTCTTCTGCTCTTGGACATGGGAGCTTATGGTTTTTGGATTTTGGATTTGGACTGAATTTATACTATCATTCTTGTTTCTCCATTTTACAGATGACAGACTATGGAACTTCTCAGCCTCCATAATCACATGAACCAAGTCCAACAGAAATCAATCAATCTCTCTCTCTCTCTCTCTCTTTCTCTCTCTCTCTTTCTCTCTCTGTTTCTTTGGGGAATCCTGACTAATATATATCATGCAATATATAAAACAAGCTATATAAATTATAGGAAGTAATTTTTACTACCCATAGAAAAATTAATTTTGTTGACATATTTTTATATATTTATATATATTATATATGTTTTAAAGGTTAGCTAATAAGCAGAGTTATACATATTTTTGGTAGAACATGCTGCTTATTTTTTTGGTCTTTCTTTTCTTTTTTAATCTGAGCAAGAATAACAGTATGCATTGGTATATTTTATAGCATTGAGAACGATTTTACACATTACCACAGCATGCTGAAGTGCTTCAATATTTAGTAAATTGTATATTAAATTAGTGTGCTTGCAGTGTTTCTAGATTATGAAGAACACCTGTGCAGTCTACATTGTAGTACTCAGTTCTAACATAATCATTTAAAAATAACATTCAAAGAATCAAATAAGCTACTTTTACATGAAACTAATTGTAAATGTTGGCTACTATTCAATGGAACATTCAGTTACAGAGATGCAGTGTAGTGAATATAAAACAAATATAGAGCAAATTAATTTAAAGCCATTTTTAAAACTGCTTTATAATATAAGCATTATCTGAACATCTTAAACAATATGGTCTTTTTATAGAAATTAAACTGTTAGATCTAGAATGTAATGCAGCTTGTAAACCATTTTAAAAAAACAAAGTAGTGTTTCTGATGAAAGGCACGGAAGCCACACGTTCTTACCTAGGGATATTCTGCAGAGAGACATCTTGCTGTGATTGACATTAATGGGAGTTTCACATGTATATCTGGGATAGAAAATCTTGCTAATTAGTGTTTTCCTCCCATACATTTCATTTCTCATAAGGTTTGGTTGATGAGCTGTATCAGCAATAGAGTTTTAGAAATGTTTACCAAAGAAAGAATGAATCATGAAAATATTTCTTTGAATTTAGAGAGAAACCCAATATAATTTCGTGCATAATTAGAGTTTAAATGATGCCATTCAAACATATAATACAAAAAAGTAAACATATACATTTCCCATTCAAGTTCCAAGTCTTAGTAATGTGAAATTATGTTCTTTATAGAGCTATAAATTAAAATATTTAAATAATAATTAATGAGTATGTACAGAGACTTTTTAACTTTGTAATATCTGTAGATCCATGAAGAAACCTAAAACGAGTGACTGTCACTATAAACTATAAAATTGTTTACACTTATTCTATAGAAATACTTTGCAAAAAGTTTTCAAAGTGTTAAATATCCAATAAATTTGAAATGCCTCATTTTTTATTATAGGTTATTTTATTTATTGGTGTTATTGCCACATCTAAGCTATATTTTTAGAAATGGGACTATAATGTTCTTATGTTTAACTTCTTTTTAAGTGTCTACAAAACTTCACATTGTACCTATATGCAAATTGTTAAATATATCTGTCTTGAAATAGTGAACTGATACTTGTTTTTTCTTTCATAAAAAAAAACATGACATTAGATTTGGGTGCTCTAGCACTTATCACTTTCATCTCTTATTTTCTACCCATATTATTTTTTCTTCTCCCCATTCTAGTTGTCAGTTTTCATCATGAAAAATTTTAAGTTAATGCTTAAAATCATGTTTAATATAAAAGCTTCATATATAACATGTCTCTTGGGAGAAAGTACAATAGCCCCTCAAAGATACCCATGTCTTCATCCTGGAATCTGTGATTTCATTATGATACAAGGCAAAGAGAATTAAGGTTGGAAATGGAATTTAGGTTGCTAATTAGCAGACCTTAAAACAAGGAGATTATTCTTGATTATCCGGATGGATCCAGCTAAATAAAAGGGTCCTTATAAGTCAGAGAGGGAAGCAGTAGCATTTTCAGACATGCTACATGAAAAAGACCCAAGCCTTTAATGTCTTTGAATATGGAAGGGGTCATGAGCCAAGGAATGTGCATGACCTTTAGAAAAATTGGGCGGGGGGTGGGGGGAAGGACATGGATTCTCCCTTAGGGCTTCCTGGAGGAAACCAGCCCTGCCAACACTTTGATTTGAGCCCAGTGATAACCATTTAGGACTTCTGACATCCAGAACTATAACATAGTAATTCTGTGGAGATTTTCTGAGCCATTAAGTTTAACCATTTGTTACAGCAGCAATAGGAAACTAATATAATATCAAAAATATAATTAATAATTCCCCTAGACATACTGACAAGAAAACAAATGATAAAGTCTTCCTCCTGATCCTCTTACTGTTCTCATTATTCAAGTTACATCTTCCTACACCTGGTTTCAAGTTTTTACTTTGTCTTTCTCCACCTCATACAAAAAAAGCTTTTATTCAATATTATTCTAATTAACTTACAGCTTTGATTTATGTGGGAGAGAAGTTCAAAAAGTAATAAAGGGTAAGTTTTTTTTTCAATTTTTAGGCACTATTCATAAAGAACTACTCCTCTCCATTGATATATATTGGTGTAGTTGCCACTAATAAATTATGCTATCTCTAATTTAGGTATCTCTTAGTGACCAAGTAGCAGTTTGCTGCTTTTATGTTCTCATAGTTTTCTCAAGCAGTTAAAGCTTACTTTTATTTTGAGTATAATGACGTATCTGACTCTACCTAAATACTACTGGTATTTACTCTTTTACACACAAGTTAAATTCAAAATCCTCGATGAGTTAAATATGTATATGTATGTATGTGTATACACACACACACACACACATACACATATGTATATACAGATAGATATAGAGGTGTATATATACACATAGAAACAGATATATGGGTACACACAGATAAATACATTTATAATATTAAAAATACAAATAAAACTCATGCCATATAATGATTAATGATATGATATGGTATGATATGATATGAATGGGGAATTTCCATTTAAAATTCTCCTCTAAGTTTAGAATCAGGAAGTATAGATAGCATATTTGCCTGGGCAAATTCATCAACTTGATACCTTTTGTTAGTCACACATCTTATGGGCAGACACATTACTTGAATTTATTTTTTAGGAGGCGGAGCTAATCAAAGAAAAAAATCTGTTAGTCAGTGATGATATATACTGCTAGTCCTTTCACTTCTATTTGCAATTATTAGTGGCCACTGAACTTCTTAGTACTAATTTTTAAAAAGTAAACAAGAGATTTATCTTTTATATTCAAAATTCTGATATTTTATTATACTTCAATGAGGTGAAAATATAGTAAAGACACATGGACCCTGATGGGAATTGCCATCATAAACAAATTTCCTTTTAAGAGTCCAGAGGTGTAATCTGTTTTCTGAATTCACACCAGTGTGGGTAGGCTGAGGCAGGTAAATTCAGGAAACAGAGTGTGACTGAAACTTGCTCTCTGAACTAGCCACACTGGCCTAGTGAAAATTGTTACATATATATTATGCGTTGAGAAAGTTGATTGAATTGGTCCTTAAAATGTAATCATAGAAACATAGTGTTATTTTGTCATAAACTCTTAAAACTGAGTCTCAGAGTAGGAAGATAAGTTTACTCTTCTACTCATACCTCAAAACCATGGATGAACAAACAGCTAATAAACATGTCCATGACTGAGCACACAATAGAAAAGCAAATTTATTTAACCATTATTTTTAGGAACATTGTATATATTGGGAGCTAAGGAATTTATTAAATTGGCATTTAAAGTCTCTGATTTTTTTTAAACTGAGGCCAATATTAAAAAATGGAATTTACTGTAAACAAGAAGACAAAATTAATTACACTTGAGTTTTGGAAATTACATTGATATTATTGAATATTATACAAAAGTAATTGAACTCATTCTGACCTGATCATTGGGATTATATATATTTTTTCTTGTCATGCAAAGTTGAGTAAGAATCAAGTTGTGATTAAGATAACAAATCATAAAAGTCCAAAGCAAACAAATTTTATGCATATTATGGAAATTAACTGAGTGTACAATATGTCAGAAATAATTTTGATTGAATTACTGCTCATGAATTTGCTAAGTCATTATGAATTTTTAAATTTTTAATCACTTGTACAAATCTGTAGTCACGAGCTTTAAATACTTTTCCATTTTTTTTGTATTGGTTGTAATTGTAAAGATGTATATATAGATTTACTATCCATAGCAAGATAAGAAATGAGGCATTGTATATTGAAAGCAAAATGTAATTAAATTCAAAACATATCATTTGTTTATTTTACAAATAACATGCAGGCCTAATATTTCAAGAAATAAAACATTTGGTCAAGAATAAAAAATATGCTTAAAATATTTTTATCTTGATCACTTGCCTTTGGATATTACTTTGTAATAATTAAAATGACAATTACTTTAATCAATGATTTAAAAACTCACTGGCAGTAAGTTAAGTTCAAAATTGTTTAAGGCCATAATGTACAAGTTATTCCACCATTCTTTCAGAGAAATACTTAAATATTTCTGGAAATAAGACATATAACTGGTACAAAATGAGTTGAAATGAGTAATAGCATTCAAATCGATAATACTTTGAATATCAAGTCGATTACCTCTCAAGATTAAAAATAGATTTAGAAATTTAATTAGGTATAAAATGTCTAGGAAAGGGCATTCTTGAAACTAGGAAATATATGATGTGTATCTAAGTTATTGTGAGGGGGCAACTATCAGCATCATCAAAATAATATTGATAATGGTTAAAACCTGGAATTTATCATCTGTATAATGGGCCAAGAGTAAAATAAATGGATTTAGAAAGTCAAATCTAGAGTAAAATCTGCTAAAGTAATAAGATTCAAGAAGATGTATTTTATGGAACACCCATAACCAAGTCTACACATCACCTATCAAGCCAGACACCAACTAATATTCAAAACTCTCTTCTGATAAACTAGGAACAGTATTTCCCTTTTTTTGACAGTCATGAAAAATTTACATGAGATATTAAAAAATGAGCAACTGATTGATAGCAACCCTGTAACACATAAACTAGTTGGCTGTAGTACTTGAAAAGAAGTCTCAGTGAGTACAAGTAGAATAAACACAAGTTTAATAAAAGAGAGATCAACAAGAATGGAAGTCCACTGGGGTTATAACTACCATTATTTTGAACTAAGATAGGTTTTGTTCAATTGATCAAGTCATAGATTGTAGCATGGAGAGATCTACACTATGTCTTCCATCAGCATGTTGCTCACTCATCAGCAGATAGCTCCTCTGATTCTCGGTATGCTGGAAGGAGTCATGGAAGTGCTGCTGCACGAACCCTAGCTTAGTAAGATCATGACTCGTCACTCAAAGGTCAGTAGAACTGACTGAACAACAATGTGCCAATAGCTAGATTGTAATATGGTCTTGATGATGGTATGTTGACACTTCCCTATAACTATCAGATTGTGTGACATGGTTGATGACCAAAAGAGTATGTAGAAGAAAAAAATGTAAGAGCATTCTCCAAATTGCTTTAAACCTGAGGCTGATACCATAAATCTAATAACTGAGTAGACCTCAGAAAAGAAATGTTGAAGGAATAATAGGTGAAGATACACATGGCTGGAAAAGTAGAGTAAAGATTAAATTTTGACTGTGAGTAACTGAAACCATAGAAAATGAAACTGCAGATTGAGGGTGGGGGCTGCATTGTATTAAACTATTTGTACGGTTAAATAAATTTTTTTTTCAGAAATAATGATAACTTTTTACATATAACTCCATAAATAAATTTTAAGGAAATAATTTTTTCTATTTTTATCCAAAAGAAGTATTTTTCAAAATGTTGACCTCAAAGTAAATTCCAGTAAATAATTACCATTTTGCCACTGACATACAGTAGAAAAAACAATGTGTTAACATTGATTTAAAATCTTTGTGTTATTATGAAATGTATTCACTTCTGGCAAAAGTATATATATAATATATATATATATATATATATTATATATATATACATATATACACACACACACACACACACATTTTTATTTATATGTATGTATATTTTACATGAAGTGGATCCTTCAGGTTGACTATCAAAATCCATACTATGGGAGGATAGGAAGCATATCAACTAGTGAGGGAATCTACTAACATCAGAACAGTAACATACGTATATGGAGAGAAGCTCCTCAGAGATGAAATTAAATCCAAGTTAATTAGAAATGTTCAGTATTAGTTAATGGCGTCTTAAAATTAAAATTTATTATGGTGACACTGATTAATAAAATCAAATAAATGTCAAGTGTACAATTCAGCAGTATGTCATATATGTGTGTGTGTGTGTGTGTGTGTGTGTGTGTGTGTGTGTGTATGTTCATCACCCAAAGTTAGATTTCCTTCTGACACCAAATATTTGACCCCTTATAACCCCATCTACCTTTTGATATTTATATGTAACTTGCATGCCCACAATATGGAAGGTTATCAGTAAATCTCAAGCTTTCTTGGCAAGTCTAAACCAGTTTCAAATAAACATCACAATGTAAGATATTGCTTGTGATATGCATGACTTCAATTTCCTGTAGAGAACAAAATCTACCTAAAAAGGCTTTCTTAGAAAAGAGGATGTGAGAGAGAAATCAGACCAACTTAGATAACTTAAGAAAAATGACTTGAACTGGCAAACTGTACATAAAACTTTGGAGGTGTAAGATTATATTTAACATTTATTTCTTTATAATCGTCTCACAATTCCAAAAAATTTTTGAATATTTTTAAATTGAAAAGCACTCAACTATAAGAACAGAAACTCAAAATAACCATGACTTTAATCCTTAGGAAATGTGTGATATATATCACCAAAAAATTATCAATTGGTGATCCAGGAGTTGTTCAGTAGTTTAAAAATATTACCACAAACTTTTCTTCGTCACTAGAATTCTCAGTGTTGACTTTTTGTCCTTTGATAGAAAGATGGTCTTTATATCTCTAAGTATCACAATTATATTCACATTCAGGAAGTAGGAAAGGACAGCCAAGATGACACAAGTTTTATTTCCATGGCTCATTCCTTTCGTTAGTAAAGAAACAATCTCCCAGGATATTACAGCATAGAGGGGCACATATAGTAGCTATGTGACCCTCTATGGAAGCAAAAGATGTTGGGAAAGAAATAATCTGACTAGCAGGTGATTTCCATGATGAGACCTAGGCAAGTGGCCAAGTATGTCTGCCACAATAATCATGCATGAACTATTTTTATACAATTAAAAAAGCATAAAATTATTGTGCCAGATTGCATTAATAATGTAATGCTAATACACACCCTTAGGTGTATAATTAAATAAAGATACTATATATATATAGTGTGTGTGTGTATATATGTGTGTATATATATATATATTAATATATAATTCTGGAGATATGGTGCTTGAAAGATTACATATATATATATAATATATATATTATATATATATATATATACACACACACACATATATATATATATATCACCGTATCTCCAAAATTATACTCTCCATTTCCATCACAGGTAAACACTCACTTGAATTTGCTGTTTAATAGTTCATTTTTTAAAATTTTAATTGTATACACTACACATACAAACACATACATATACGTTTACATGTATACTTTATGTTAAAATACAAATACATGTATATGCATATATCAAGGAAATATAATAAAGTTACATTTCCTAGACACCAGCTGGGTAAAGACCATAAAATCTGACAGTACCAATGGTTGATGAAGATGTGCAGAAACAGAAACACTCATGCTTCCGTTGCAAGTATAAATGGGTTAAAATTCTTTGAAAAACTTAGCATTATCAATTAATTGAAAACGTATGTAAGTCAAATTGTGTGATTCCAGTTCTAAGTGTATACACCAGGAAAGCTTTCCCCATGAGTACTAGGAGAAATGAACCGTAAAAATCCTCACAGCTTTTGTTTGTAATAGAACGATTTGGAAACAATCTTCATTCTTTCAAGTAGAGAATTGATAAATAATGCATACCACTTCCACTACTTTGGAAGTGAATGAAACAGCTATCCATATTTGTAGATGAATCTCATAAATATAATATTGAACAAAAAGCAATTATAAAATAATTTCTTTAATATGCTTAAACTTAAAAACATGAAAAGGAATATCATGTATCACCCTCATAGAGAAAAGGGATAAAAGAGAAGACATTTTCTGAAGTATGTCGAGACAAATTAAGAGAGCCATGATAGGGAAGAAGGATCAGAAAAAATATATATATTATCTAGAGGAGATACTTCAGAAAAGAACATAACAGATTAAGAAAGAATATTATCCCTGGAGAATAACTTGTGGTTTATTCTAATAATCTCTAAAACACATATGTAGACAAATTGATATGAACACATATTAAATCTGCAATGAAGACTCTAAACCAGCAAAACGGATATACCTCTGTGTGCGCACACACACACACACACACACACACACGCACACACACACCCCTGAAAGGTTATATTAATTTACTGATTGTAGTTAGTCAAATTATCAGAAATAATCATGGTCCCTGAGAACAAGAGAGAAAGAAGCATATTTTGGAAGGGGTCATTATTTAAGTGTAAATTATTTAAAGAAAAATTTTAATGTTATTTTATCTTAATACAAATTATCTGGGTCCTTATTTCAGCTTTCTATTACTTTACAACAAAACTTCAAAATATACAAGTTCAAAATGATACTAATTATTGTTTTATGATTCATTGGTTTGACCTAATGGCTATTTCACTTTACTTGGTGTTGCCTTAGGTACAGGTATGGTAGCCATTGCTGTCCAGGACCTCAACTGGGCTGTCAGCTAGTTTCTCGAGGGGTTTTTCATGTGGGCCTCTCCGTGTGGCTACATGTAACTCCACAGAGCATCATGGTTGATTTCAAAGAAGTACTCTGAGAGCTGAATGTAGATTTGTGGATTTCTTAACGTCCAGCTTCGGAAGTTTAGCAGCATCATTTCTGCTGTATTCTATTAGTCAAAACAAGTCACAGAGGCAGCTCAGAATGAAGAGGAAGGAAAATTGATACGACAACTCTGTGGGAAGAGTGCCAAAGAATTTGTGATCATCTTTATTTTACCAGCACCCACCTTCAGTGGCACATTATTTACATTTCATTCATAAACAAAATACATTCATTCATTTTCAAGATCCTTCAAAATATCAACCCATTAAGGCAACAGAATGAGGCTTGAGATTCTAGATCTTATCACCTAAATCATGTCCAGGTACAAATGAGGCCAATTGTGTGCTTCCATGGATCTAGCAACCTGTGAATTTAAGGCCATTTATCATTTACCCATACATCAAACACATAATAGTGAAACAGGCACAGTATAACTAAACTGTATCCTCCTGTTTAAAAATTGGGAGGAGAAGGAGATACAGTCACTAATACATGACAATTTTTCTATCTGGTCATATGAGGCCAATTAACTAAGACAGAAAGTGTTTCCTGAGTACTTATCAATTTATCTCCCTGGCAATGATTATCCATGACTCTTGGCTTCACTGTCAGAGCTCTTGGTTCTGCCTTTTGATTCACTCTTCTTTTCCATAGGAAATGTCCTGTATTTGTTCATCTGTTTCTTAACCATCAAAACTTGAAGCCAAAGCCTGCTTTTACTTTAAACTGCTTTCTTTTTCAAGCTATTACAGCTCCTCTAAAAATTGTGTTGGCTTCCTATGTATCACATGCACATATATGTGAAGTAAACATTTATCTACTTTAGCCTAAGATTTAGGAGCTGTGAGCCAATGCCATTAAGATTCGTAGAAGTTTTTAGTCTATAGGTATGAGTATGTGAAACACACATGCCCTTAAGAACCTTAGAAGTTCATCAGTATCATATAGAGGTTCTAGGATGAACCACTATGAAAGGTTTTGCAGCCACACACTTGATGACATTTTGATCTTGGATATTTTTTAACTGGCAGCACTCTGTGTTTTGTTGTATTGTGGTTGGCAAAAACATGAAAAGATGAAGCATCATGGACCATAAGATGAATAACTCTGAACCACATATTCACGTAGAAAATTTGTTCTTCATATTTTATCCAAATAAGCAAGATGTGCATTAACACAATCTTATTTGGTAGTTAGTCCTCTTGACTGCCTCTTCTCATTAGAAATGTCTCCTCATTGCTTAATCAGATCGATGTTGTTAATAGAGGGGAAAAGCTCAATTCCCCCTCAATCCAATTTATGAGGAATGGAGAAGTTGATTGTTTTTGCTCAATATCTTTTCCTTTCTTGAGATTACATATTTAGAAATAAAAAGTATAAAGTTTCTTTGTGTTCATATCTCTTTGGTCAGTGATCCTAATTGTTAGGTTTGTGTTGAATAATATTTGTGTTGTATATTTGCCATTCAAAGATACATTTTCTATTTGTTTTTTTTTAACTTGTATCTAAAAGGAAGATAACAGTGATACTGTTTAGAAAATTCCATTTATACGTGAAATTAACACCTTATTTACCAACTCCAAGAAAATATGATAACTAGTAAAATTAGAATAGAATGGGAGAATTGTGCTTTAGGGTCTCTATGGAGTGGGGGGACATTAGTAGTCATAAAAATACAAGAAAGGACTAAAGATAGGAAGGAGAATCATGTCTACGAGTCAGTCATAAAACAGAGATAGGAATAGTCAAAGACAGGGAAAATCATCCCCAATTCTCTCAATTTCCATGGTTATTTATAATGTGATAAGGTTATACATGTTGAGACTAAGTGCCCCAGGCACTCCTGGGGTGTGTGTCAGCCTCTCCTCAGGGATGTATGTCTGTTTGATTCATAATTACCCTACATATTCATCACAGTATCTGAAATGTAGTAGGAACTTGATAATATTTTTACTTAGTAATTAGAGGTTACACCCAATTTTTGCAATTTATAGTGTCTCATGTGGTACCTAGATCACAAAAGATCAATGTATTTTATATATCATAGTCTGAAGGACTTAAAAAACAGGTTTTTGATTTAAATGGTTATCATTGCTCTAATATTTCAAAGCTTTTCAATTCAGGACACACCACTGTTCAATTAATAGGAGTAAGTCTTCAGTCAGATTCCTCATCCCTGGCAGTTACTGTCTCTAGAGGGTGGAATGGTCCCGCACTACTTTCCTAAGCTCCTAAGCATGGTATTCTGAGGTAGGAGTTTCATACAAAAAAAAAAAAAAAAAAAAAAAAAAAAAAAAAAAGAAGAAAGAAGAAAGAAGAAGAAAAGAAGAAGTTGAGCCAGGCAAAGCCCATAGCAATATTATCCATATAATGGTAGTAATGCAAGAAATATTTAAACCCAAATATCTTTGCAGGGGAGATATTTTTAAAAGTACCTGTCAAGATAATACTCAAGTTTTAAGATGAGAGCAAAATCTCCCTTAAAAATCTTCAACATCTCAGATCGTCAGAGAACTACATTCTAAGTTTCCTTTTGAGAATGTCAGCAGCAATTATTGCATCTGATGGACTTAATTACTCTAGCAGCATGGGCCATAACTCACTGAATGTAGGGGTGACAAAAGTGCTTGGCTATTAAAAGTATAGTGGCAGACTTGTTCTTCACGTTGGAGAAAGATAAAATATTACTATTTATAAGCAAATACCTTCCTATTAGATTTAGATTTATTTTCCAGTTGAATTAAATGTTCATTACCTTTTAGTTAATAACTTTTGGAAAGAGTTCTAGAGGTGAAAATCTTTTCCATATATCACCGTTCAGTTTGAATCTTCTAATTGAAATGTCTCCACAAAGGGAAGTTCAGATTCTATGACACATCTTTTATTAAAATTTTGGATTACAAATGAACAAAAATTACAATCTTTTTCATTTCCATGTATTAAATATGCAAAACTACTATTATTTTTCCACATGCTAATCAAGTAAATAAAGGAGAATTATTTCCAAGGAAATATAAAATTCACTGGTATGATTTTTAAAATAAGGTTTAAAGAGCTAACTTTTTGAAATGTAGAAAATTTTGTTCTATGCCAGGAGTTGGCAAACTACAGTCAATAGACCAAATCTGCCTCCACCCCATATCCACTCTCACTTGGTTTAGATGATACAATAGCTAAAAGTATATTTTAAAAAATATTTTAAATGATTAATAAATACCTGTATAACATCCTAAATGTACCTCTTGGCCTGGAACATCTGTAATTTGCTGTCTTACTCTTTATGGACAAATATTGTCCATCTTTACACTATATATACTCTGTACATTATTAGCCCAGTCATTAAGGATATCAGCATATCTAACCTCAATATCTTCTTACACAAATAATCAGAGAGTTTCTTTCACTAACTAATTTTTAAATAATCACAGAACTGGCCTTTGATCTACAATCTCATTTTGAAATTTATAATAGCATAGCAAGAAAGTTTATATCAGTGCGATAATAATAACAGCATATTAAACTCATAGAGTAATTTTACACATATTCTAATATATAATACTGACTAAAATCCATGAATTAAACAGAGTTGTATCCATAAACCTATTTTATAGGTGGGAAGAAAATTAGTCTAAAAGGTTAAGTGACTGGCCCAGGGGTATGTCTTGCAATTATGAAGGCTTTTCCTGCAACAGTCTTTTTACATAGATTCATGATTCTTCTTCAAATTAATCTGAACTCTTAGTTCATTTAGTTAATTATGCAAGAAAAATGATCATAAACTAGTTATGCAGATAATACCGAAGGCAAATGATAATGAATATAATGCAATTAGCAGTGTTTTGTTGCAGTTAGTGAATAAATCATAACAATCAGGTCACCTGGAGACACCCTGGTAAAATGAACAAAGAGAGTTAACTATATAACATGCACTATAGAAGATAAAATAGATTAATGGATTAATTAAGTAATATGAAATTACTGCTCTCAACTCTACCATTAGAACAAAACTTTTAAATCAGTTATTTATTTTTATTAAATCTTTGACAAATTTTAACAATATAATTTTTGCAGGCATCTATTCAGTTACTAATGACTTCTTTGTTAAATTTCTATTTCATTAAACAATTCCAAGTCGAATTAAGAATTGATTTGTATTTTGGTCATAACTAATGCCTTAAATGATTCCAATATTGTTATTGCAATTGCATATTCATAAATTTAGAAAATTTACTTTTAATTTCCTGGGGAAATCAAAAGACACATCATAAGTCATAAAGAAAGACATCATGTGGGAGTGAAAATGGGATATTAAAGACTAGTTTTATGAAATACCAGAAAATAATTAAAACACGAATTTTATAGAATACATATATACATGTACGTGTGTGTGTGTATATATGTGTGTGTGTGTGTGTGTGTGTGTGTGTGTGTGTGTGTGTGTATATATATATATCACTCCAATATTATATAAAGTGTTAGAGTGATATTTTAAGATTGCAATAAGGTGTTGAACCATATTTAAATTTTTTAAATAAATAAGTTTGTGCTTATTTTTACATAGGATGACAGGACTATTAAGGCTCTACTGTTTTTTATTTTATTTGATGATTATATCAAATGACTTGAAAATAGCTTTGAATAATTTTTCAGAAAATGCAAGAATTTGGTATAATTTCAGAGTTTTAAGTATCTGATTATTTTTCCAGTTGTTTTTAGAAATAACAGTAGCAATATAATTATTAGATCACAAACATTTTCTTCAATACTCAGTAAATGATATGATTTTTCTTATTATTATTATCATGGTAAAGTCTGACCTGTGTGGTTTTTTCCTTTTGTTTTTAATCTATAAAAAAAATTATGTTCTATACTCATACCTAATTTGTTACTAATTCCTGTTATGTGTTTAAAAGACAAGTACATTAGTTTATGTTTCAGGTACTTCTTAAGCATCTCTTTTGGTTATGACATTTTCAAGTTTTTCTATTGCACAGCAATCATCTTAAATCTCATTTTTAAATCCCTTCTTTTGCATTCTAGAAGAATATTTTAAGATTATCCTTTAAATTACTGATTACATTTTTCATTTTCATTTCTGTTATTAATTGCATAAAATACATTTTCAAATTTCTATCAGGTTTTTATTTTCTAATAATTGTATAGTTCTATTTTCAGCAGTAGCCTTTTAATGACATATTTATCTCTTATTTCACATTTTCCTGATTTTTTTTTGTGAGAACAAAAGCAGATGTCTTAAATAAGTTTTTTATATCTATTCTTTCAAAGCATTGATTTCCTCTCAATTTGGAATGAACTGATGAGTAATCTTACTACAAGATCAACAAAAGTTCCTTTTTATTTTTCTCTTTATTTTGAGAAAACACTATATCCAGATCCCTTGTTGGCCTCAAATATTTGTCCCTCTTCTCTGATGACACAGTTTCTCCTTGAATCTTTCTTTTAAGTCTTAAGTTGGAATCAATTAATATCAACAGCTTCGAGTTGGCTTTCTGTGGTGTCCAACAGTAATTATCTTATATGATTTAGCAGGAAGTAAAAGGAATATTTTTCTGATTCTGCTTCTTGATATATAAAGGTGATTGAGAAATTCTAATTTAAAAGAGTATGTAGTTCACTGTTTGCCCAAAGCACTACATCAAAATTTGTAAGTTCCAGACTATAAAAGTTTCAATATATTTTTTTCTACCTCTGTTTCTTCTTATTATTGAATTTGCATCCCAGGTTTTCAATGTGCATCATCTCCTTTTTCCAATGGCTAATGTTTAGTATCACATGCAGTTGAGATACTTACGTCAATATGTAGTAAGGGTAGAGTAGGAGGAATGAGAAGTTATATGGCCCTGGTCATCTGAGACTTTGTCCAATGCTCCACGAACAACTCAGACTTTAAATTTACAACTTAGACTTTAAATTTAAATTTAATCGCTTTACCTCATGAGCAGTTAAAGTGAATATTCTAACTGATATTTTATCCACAGAGGATGTATATCCATATTTCAGCTCTACAACAACCTCAGAGCCTTTATTTAGAGGCTCAAGGCCACTGAACATGGTTACTTTCTTCCCAGATTGGAAGCACTTAAATGTCAGTGTATCCTTAGTATAGCAACAAAAGCAAGATCAGCAACAATAATGCCAGCACAGCCTTAAGGAGACCATGCATATTGGTTGTAAACTTTGCTTATTAGTGAAAACAAAAAAACAAAAAAAAAAAACCACAAGTAAAATATATTTAAGATTAAAAAGAATATATAAACTTACAATTTAAAAGACCAGTAATGAAGCTGGATTAAAGCCTAGCTTTAAATAGACTAAGGTATTTCATCTAAATGGAAAATTCTTTAATTTTGACATTTAATTCATTTTAAACCACATTCACCGGACATTTCAACAATTCTTACTTACACACTTCCAAGTTCTAGTAAGGTAAGGGAAATTTTTTTCATATTTTCTGCAAAACTCCTAGGATTCACTCCTCTGATTAGAAAAATGAGGTGTGTGCCATTTGTGAAACAATCATTGTGCTGGGAGATTTGATACACTGGTTGGCAGGGTTTGATTACAGTCATGAAGCTGTCCGTATGTAGCTCATGGTATTCTTAGCATCATGGTTTAAATGAAAGAGAAATCAGTATATAGGCTGCATTTCCCTTGTTTGGTGAGTAGTGATAATAGCATCTTTAATAAATTTTATTAACGTCTCTTAAAGGAAATTGTTGATTTCCTTAGACGATGATGTGACAGTTTTTATTTTGGTTGCTATCCATGAAAACATCTCAAAATAATGGATACTTATAAATATTTCCTTGTTTAGAATGACTCAGAAAAGTGATCCAATAAATCAAAAGTTTCCCTAAATATCCAATATTCCTAACACAAAAAGTAGTAATTAATCTATGATAAATGTCCTATATGCTTATAAGCATATTCTAGAAAACTCACTTATGATGACTAATTTTTCTCTCCCAGTGGTATACTTAGGTTTAAGAAAGATTTAATAATGCTTTTATAATCAATTAAATGTTTATATAACCAAGGCAAATAAAATGCTCTTTCAAAATTTAATCATCGGACCATACATATATAAAACCAATAAACAAGATCAGCATGAAAAATAAATAAAAATAACTTGAAATAAATATACCACTACACGGTTTTTTCATTGAGTAGTGGAAATGTGTTTGAATATTGATTCATCTCATAATTTTTTAATTATTTCTAAAATATTCTGTAATGAAGAAAAGCCAGTTTCTCATGAAAGTATAAAGTCAAATTGTCATTATGTACTAGGAGAAACCTAACCAGGACCATGATTTTACCTATAATTAGTCTTCAAAGAATTTGTATAAAACTTAAACTTTTCTCAAGTACAAAGAAGAGAAAGATAAATTTTAAAAGCCCTCAAACTTTGAGTTCAGATATAAATGTCTTCCGAACTATTTTTCTTTTAAATATTTGACTCAGGCTACTCTATATAGCATGACTCCAAAATTATTTAAATCACTTGTCAGAAATAGCACAGAATCTTTCATAAAATTCTTAAATCCTATACATTAAAAAGATATTTGAGAAGGAATTTTAAGTTTTTACTAGGCTGTCTGCGTTTCTAGGTACAGACCCAAGTACTCTCTCCAACCTTCAGTGATATGCAGAAAGGCAGCGTTTTAAAGCTTAAAAGAGGGAAAAGGATTCAAAGATCACCATTTATTTCTCCTCTTTTATTCTTGCTTTGCCTGATATTTGTATCTTCTATCTACAATATACACATTTTTTTCATTTTTTTATTAAAAGGGATTGTAGTCTACATATCATAAGGTGATCTCCATCAAGTCATACCTTTACATAATTCCCTCTATTTGAATATGGGCAGAATCTATGAATTGCTCCTAAATAATGTAATATGGCAAAAATGAAGGAATTTGCAGATATAATTAATGTTTCTAACCAGTTGATTTTGAATTAATCAAAAGAGAGATTGACCTTGACGGTATGTCCTAATCAGCCAATCTTTATAAAAGAGGATTTGGTTCTTGCCTCTAGTTAGAGAATCAAAATAATAGGAGCTTTCTCTATTTATCACTGTCCTCAACGAAATCAGCTGCTGTGAATTCCACATCCACAGGGAAATGGCCAACAATGGAGGAAGCTCAGAGGTGAGTCCTTCCTAGACAAGCCTCCAGATGAGACTGCAGCCCAGCCAACACCTTGATTTCAGCCTTGTGAAATCTTCAGCAGAGATGTCAGCTTAGCCAGCTTTGACTTCTACCTATTGAAAGTATGAGGTGATAAATGGGCTTTATTTCAAACCACAAAGTTTGGGATTTGTTGCACAGCACAGGAAATTATTATAAGGATGGATTAGTTATATACATATCTCGAAGTAACATTTTGGCTATACTAATATTTTCATTCAACAAATATTTAAAGGCATTCTAAATACATTCAATATATTTAATCTTTGCAACAACCCTGTAGGTATATTAGTATTTTTTTTTTTTTGGTGGTTTGCTTTTTTATTTAAGAAAACTGACATTTAATGAATTCATATAGATCCAGACAGTGGTTGATACAGGATTAGGACCCACATCTGAATTATTTCAAAACCTACCTCTTGCTTATTGTACTTCACTGATGTTCATTCAGTGATCGGCATAGGTAATACGCTGCTAGTACATCTGCAGGTGGAATTAATTACATACACTGTTAAAGGAAATCTGGTATAAAGGTGTTTGTTTAGCTTTGTCTTCTGGGGTTTTTTGTATCTTAATACCATTGTGTATTTTGGAAGGAAAGTTCTAGCTCTATTTAAATGGAAAGAAAATAAACTCATCATGGTAAAATGTTACTGATCTAAACATTTTGGAGAGAAAATAAGAAAAATAATGTTGCAGGTATAGTTCATCAAGCAAGGATATTTGTGTTCAAACTGGCAGTGTGCTTTTCAGAAAGATTGAATTTTCAGCTAAGAATAGTGCAGAACTGGGGCACTGCTTAGAATACAGTGCAGGAAAAATATTCCATTAGTTATCACAAGCAAAATCACTATTTCTAATGATAAGAAGAGATCAGTTGAGATGACCCAAATAAGTTCTCTGAGAAACAGTCTATGCCTTAACCGTGCTACTGTGATTAATGGTTCTTGGTTTATTCCAGCATAGCTCTATCCTTAAAGAAAGTAATGTCAGCATTATGTAAGATAAAACATTGAATAGTTTATTTTTCATCAGTTATTAGAGATTTCAAATTACTTATTCAAGTCACATAACTTAAAAAAAAAAAAAAAAAAACAGGAATATTAGGTGTGCTATGACAGAGTAATATATCCAGAACACATTTTGATTCATCCTGTGGAAATCATCATTGAAGAAAAGGAACTGACTTGAAGTAGATGCATGGTTACTAGATGAATGCAAGACTTGCTCTTGGTTTTCTTTAATCAAAATGCACCAGGATAAAATAATGGCCAAGTTGAATTTGCAATAGCTGTTTTTTCTACTTTCTGAGAATTTAGTGAAGTTCAAGTAAGATTATGAAAATTAAAATATTTAAATACTAGTATAAAGCACTATATGAAAAGAAATAATTATCATCAAGTAGCCAGTTAGCTATTTTCTTCCTCAAAATATGAGAATTGTAAAAGTATTTACTTTCTTTAATTGGAATTGCAATTATAGGCTTTTACATTTGGTAGCTCTCTAGAGATTTGATGGATAAAGCTCTCCTCCAACTACCCCCACCCAGGAAACTTCAGTTTTATTAAAATATTAAAGTTCATAAAAGTATCATTTATTCTGTCACATAAAGATGATTCTGTGATAATTAACAATATATGTGATACTATTAAAATTTAGAAATTACAGAAAATTAAATTACTAAATTTTTTTTTATGTTCTGAACATATAATAAAAATGACCAATGCTGTTAAAGGTTGTGATTCAGAAGAAACTAAATATATTAAACCAATAATTCTCTAAAAATGGATATCAGGGTCATAAGATAAAAGGGCATTAGCAAGTAGCAGATGATGAAAAGTTACAGGTAGAAGCTCATTTGCTTTTGTTATCATTTCCCTCAGTGTGAGATGCACTCAACTTTGCTATTGTTTTTGCCTTTTTTATACTCTCCAAAAGATAAATAAATAAATTCCTGTCTCTGCATTATTAAAATACACAGCATAAAAATAAAATCTATGACATTCAAGCAATAAACATAGTTGTATTTTTTCCAAATGTAAATCATCCCCTCCCTCCCCCCGTCCTTTCCATTTTGTCAACACACAGCATTGGATCATCTCATATTCTTATTCTATATTTTAATTTACTGGAGAAAATTAATGAATACTTTAATGAACTAACCCAAGACAGGTTGTTGCTGACTAACGTCATCTGTCTCTTCATTCATCTTTGTAATCTATACATTTTGGTCCTGTTGATTTTACTTCATAAACAATTTATTTTTTATTCCACATTCAATATTCCATCTTCCTTTTGACAAGATAGAGTACCTTGACTTCCACTTTATTAAGAATAAAAACATAAAGCAAAAACTTTGCAATTTACCATCTTTTCTACCTTTAAATTTATGTAGACTCAACTCCTACATTATTTGAATCTCATATGAGGTGTGCTTGTTAATTTTTAAGACTAATCTTTTTTCTTTTAACCTCACTTCATCAATTATCCTCTTTCTAACATCTTTGGTTTCTCCTTCTCCCTCAATGATTTTATTGCTACATAAAGTTAGGTTTGCCTCACCTCTATTTAATAAAAATGTCCTAGAGTTTCTAATTTAAAGCAGCATCCAAATGAGTCTTACCTAGATCTTAAAATTCAACACCGTTGAAAACTAAGTCTGATAGTCAACTAGTTTCTTAAATATGGTATTTTCACTGATGATGTGATATATGGAGCTCAGTTAAAGCTCTGTATTGGTGGCTGATGTATGCCTCACCCTCTTGAAATAGAAAAATTCTGCTGAGGTGCAAGAAGATGGAGAGATGCTACATGTTCCCTCCACCCTTCTTCTACTTAGGAGGTCAAGAGAATAATAACTAGAGATGGCAGGAGACCTTGTGACAGTGAATCCTGGATTTTTTAGTGTGTGAGACCCTGTGAGTGTTTATATTTTCTGGAAATTTGTTCAAACTGACAGAAAACTAATAATTCTAAAAGGAAATATCCATCCCTATATATAGTGATTGTCTACTAGACAATGAAATCAGGTCTTGAACTTTTCTGACATTTGAAAATCTGACTTTTGATCAACACATAAGTCTACATTACAAGAACGAAGAACAAAATACAATCCAGAGTTAAATTCCATACATATCACATTTATCTTCCCTTTTCCTCACTGTCACGTCCTTTAATTCAATATTTAATATTCTTTGGCCATGGACCTCTTTGATAGCTGTTTATAAGGCCCTTGGTTATTTCATTTGCCTAATCTTAGACCTTCCTTCTCCCAACACCTATGCTGTCCTCTATTTTAGCTCTAACAGTATATCAAGCATCTCTAGAACAATATCTTGCCAGTAATAGTCATTCAAAATATATAAGCTCCATCCAGTTCTACTGGTTCTTGCTGATGACTTTAAGAAAGTATTTACCTATTGGATGATTTTTATAACTGATACTAACCTACACTTCTTGAATGCCAAGTATCTTCCTTACGCTCATTTAAAATCCATCGCCTGTGAATGGGCTGGCATGACTCACTCCATCTCTCCAGGATGGTTTATGTTTTCCATTCTCCATACCATAAGGTATATTTTATACTGATAAATATAAGTAGTGGAAAAGTCTGACTCAAAATAATACAAATGAGGATAATTTTGAGTTTCTTAATTGTTCAAATATAGGGGCCCTTTAGAGTTGGAATATTCAGTTGCTCAAAATATTGGCAATCACCCAAGGTCTTTCTTCTTTTCCTTTTATTATATTTAACACTTGAACTTTTTTTTAGCTACATATTCTTATTTTGACAAGATGATTACAACAGTTCCAGGAGAAAAACATGGTTAAAAAGACTGCTTATTTCTTGAATCTATTATTGTTATTATTATTGTTGTTGTTGTTGTTGTGTTATTAATTATGTGTGAGGAAGCCTCTAGAAGATTCCCCTAAATTCCTTTGGAACCTTATTGGCCAGAACTAAATCCCATGGTCATGGTTAAATCGATCTATAGAAAAGGAAATGGAATGACCTGATTTTATTAAAATAACCAAGACCCATGTTGTGGGATTTGGAATGAGCTAATCCTTGGATGAATGTGGACACTGGAACAGAACTGGGGCATCATTAAGGAGAAAAAGTGGAGGGAAATAGATGTTGAGCTGGCCATCAGCAAAGTCTCACTTTCCTTTTCATTTATAAAAATTAAATCTCAAACAAATACATGTGGCTTTATAAAAATTTTTCTATTTCAGGTGGAGATCTCAACCCTAACAAATATCTAAAAATGTAATAACATGTACCATTCACATGAAGCTTACAATATGCCACCTTATATTTCTAGTTATAATTTCATTTGTGCATACTATCTTTGAAAGTGAATATTAAGTTCTTTGAAAACAAGAATGTCTAATTTTTCTTGCTACTTCTCTTTTAACTTAATACGCCACACAGGAAAATGACACAGCAAGTATATAAACTGATTGAATATAAGAAGTGTTATATTTATATTTATTTTATGCTTATTAAAAATATTATTTTTCATATTTCACTGTGAACTTTTAGAAAGAGCTTAAACAAGTAAGACAATAGATACCCAAGAAAAATTATCTAAAATTCATATATGTTCTAAAGAAACAGTTTGTTTCTAGGACATTTTAAACGTGAGAATGCCAAAGAAGTGGACAGTGGAAAACATTAATTTGCATAATAGGGAGCTATGCAATGTAGTCATCAACCAATTACCACTCTATGCTGTTGGATTTGTCAAATAATACAATTTAGTAATTATGGGAACGACTTTAAATAAATTTTAAAACAATCTTTGGCAATCTTTTGAGTGTGATGTTTTCAGGACAGTGGCCAAACATAGACCCATCTCAGTATGTAATGATCCCTTTAGGGGATCTTCCAAGGCCACATCTTTCAAAGATGCACAGACTTTGTTGTCTCTTTTCACAATTTAGGAACCAGCAAGACTATTCTCATTCATTTTTAGCTAGGAAATATATCTACCAAGGTAATCAGGAATGAATTAACAAACTAAATCAAAAGTAAATTCTAAATTATAATGATAAATGCAGCCTTAGCTAATGTATATGACAAGCTTGAGTTGTATAAGTAAATTACATGCCCATTTGACATATGAAAGATGATTGAGAGATAGAGAGATGATAGAGAGATGATAGATAGGTAGATAGATGCACATATTTTTAAAGTTGCAAAATTAAAATGTTTTGTGAAATATGAGGAGATGGATGGGCAAGGTAAACATGATTAATTTTAGAGATTATGTACAGTTAGCACTGGGGAATGACCAAATAGTTAATGTACAGGAGAAGTATAATTTGAATTAAAAAAATAATATTCAAAGCTAAATGAAACCTTTGGAGCAATGCTTATCAAATATATTTAGGCATTACCTCATACAGCAAATGAAAACCTGTACCAGTACCACATACACAAAAGAGATAAATGGAGAAATATTAAGATTACTGTTAGGATATGATCCTAGAATGTGTATAGTTCTCTGCCCGCTTCCTTCTTTCATTCATGGAAATAAGTCAGAAAATTTTCCAAGGGTCTCCTGACACATCAAAAAGCAGAGTTTAAAATTTGTAAAGTTCAAATTTTACTGATATAAAATGTACTCAGTTATAAAATATAATAAAGTCATTTTTGCAGAAGCATAAATCACAAAAGAATCTGAAAAAAAATATTAATAGTAAAAATGAAATGTAAATTCAATATCTTCTAATTAGTGTCTAATATATTAATAAATTATCTTATATTAAAATAACTTTCTCTGATATAAACACATTTAAGGAATCGTAACACGGGGGAAAAAAGCACAATATAGGAAAATAAACAGTAATGTGATTTTACCTAAACGTCAGCCAAAGCCCCTGAAGTGTTTTTTCATTAACTTTGAAGAACTAATGATATTCAAGTGTGAAGAGGAACTTAGAAGGCTGAGTTTCCCAAGTTAAAAAGACAAAATGACATTTATTTACACTTTCATGTTGTTTTTGTGGAAGACAAAATAATTAAAAGGCTATATATATATATATATATATATATATACACACACACATATATATAATTTCTAATTATAATTTATAATATATATGTGTATGTGTGTGTGTGTGTGTGTGTGGTGTGTGTTGTGTGTGTGTGTGTATAACTTCTAATTCTCTAATATGTTTATTTTCTGGCCAGGAAACATAAGAATGTGAAAAAAATTCATGTGCATGAATATTAAGGCTGCTATTTACAACATGCGGTTTAGATTTATGTTAAAGCCAGCATGTAGAAAATATGGACAGAAATATATGCTCCAAATTAGAAATAAATATTAGGTACAGCATTGTGAAAAAATTAAACTGATAAAAATTTTCTTGAGCTATAATTCTATATAGGTGAATTAGGAATTATAAATGAAAAAAAATACATAAAACACAAGAGGAATATTCACAGAAGAAATTAGAAAAGTATTCAAAAGTGGCCAGAATTACCCATAAACCTAGGTTAAAAGAACAAATTAGAGTATTAATCCTTAAATACCCAATTTTCTCAGAAAGAATAAAGCTTGGCTTCCTGGTCATGAGTCCTCAACTTGGAAACAAATGCAACTGCCTTTAAAATCAAAGTAAGCACAGAATGGTCATCGTATAGAGGAGGGGAGTTTAAAACTGTGTGTGTGAGTTGGAAAGCTTATGAGTAAAGGTACATTTATCTGCCAAGATCTCAGTGTTGTGTTAAATCCCTAACTTTCAGCACTGCAGATCTCAGGGGACTGTTGTAGACTTTAATCAAAAGAACATTTTGCAGTTTGGTTTAAAAGGTCAAACTTGCTAACTTATCCTTAGGCGATGGTATTTTAGTAATGGTCTGGTAACTTGGCTTGTGGATTGTCATGACCCAGCTCATTTTGTGGCAATAGGAAATTGATGTGAATACTTTCAGCCTTATTCAACCATGAAAAAGAGCATTAACCAGGCTTTTGTGTCAAACAGAGTATAGCTACTCACAGAAAGAAAATCTAAGAAGTTGAAAATAGAACAGATTCAAGAATATTAAATCTTTTTCTTTTTTTATAAATATATGAATGTAGCACAAAATGTAAACATCAGGCTTCTTTGTGAAGAATAAAAAAAAAAATTATTAATGAAAGGCAGAAAGTCCTCAGGGTGTACTTGGCTACTATGTGTCTGTATTCCTATTAGTCCTAAATAGTTTCCCCAAGATGAGAAAATAAAAGATAAGTGTTCTCTCATACCTCCACTATTTGCATTTCTTAAATTAGTATATCATAGGTTTTGAAGGCAGAGGAGGATGTTAAATGAGTTGTCCAATTAAATAGACAATTAATGGAAATTTTGGTACCACAAAACCAAGGGAAATTATCTACTGCCTTAATGAACAATGTGAATAGAAAGAAGTTATGGGTCAGATACTTTTAGACACACTGCATATATGAAGATAGCAAACATAACATCTGAATTATCTATATAACTCAGAATGCCCAATTTTCGTTTTTTGGACAGATAGGACTAACCAAAAGTTCAGCACAAAAACCACTACATAGTCATGACATTGTTAAATTCAGGTTAATTTAATTTCTTACAATACTACATGTGAAAGCCATGTACTTTTAAATTTTAGTAGGTTTTAATAACAGCAGTTACATAATTTATTTATTTTTTATAAATATCTAAAAATATACAGATGAATAAATATTTTAGATAAATGCACTGTGATAGTTTTAAAGCTATATCTACAAACTTTTGGACACTTCTCCCTTCAAGAGATGGAACTTAATTCCCTTCTACTTAACTGTAGGCTGGATTTCATGACTCATTTCTAGAGAGCAAAATATGACAGAGGTAATAGGATGCCACTTATGAATTAGATTCTGAAAAGATTATAGCATCCTATTTTGAATTCTCTTATTCCTTCTCACCGGCTCCCCATATCCTGTCCCAAAAACTTCTCTCTTGAATTCTCCTTGTTCTAGAGGAAGCTTGCCCCATATTAAGAGACTACTCTAGGAGTACATGGAGAAGTGCATAACAAGACTCTGAGGCTTGTCAGGATTCACAGGACAATAGGAAGCGGGTCCTTCCTCAGTTAGGCCGTGATAAGATTACAGCTCTGGTCAACAGCTTGAAAGCAAAGTCTATGAGAGACCATGAGCAAGAACTTCCTCACTAAACTGTTCTTGGATTCCTGATTGATGGAAACTGTGAGAAAATAAGCACTGCTTTTATAAACCACTGATTGCAGTAACTTGTTATGCAGGAAAGATAACTTATACCCAATGCAATTAGATTCCAATTAATACTAAATACATATTCATTTTTATATAATTTCCACAGACCATACCTATGTGAATGAAGAGGAAATATAGTCAAGGACAATAGCATTTACATTAAGCAAGGGAAGTATTTACCTGATTTTAGCCTAGGCAATTTAGAGAGGCCTTCAGACTTCAAAGGACTGTTTTAATTTGCTGGACACAGATGGCTAATCAAATTTTAAGGAGAATAATTGTAGAGGTGGTGCCAGGTAAGGTGAATAGTTTGTTTAGTTTTTTTTTTAATGTTTTTGCTTTTGCATATATTTAATTAGGCAACCAGAATTTTAAAAAAGTTTATATATCAAAAGCAAACCAAAAGGAAAATTATAACTCTTTCCAAACTTATCCGAAGATATAATTTTACATAATTGCTATCAATGCAGATACATATTCCAAACTGTTTCCCTGTCCCCACCGGTTATTCTACATAATCCTTTGCATAGATATATAGGATCTTTAATGAGCTGTGCCTGGATAAAACAATCTTAATTGTGTTAATAAATCACTGTGAATCTAGTCTGGCCACTAAACAATCAAAACAAACAAACAAAAAAAAACTAAACAAAACCAGTTAGAAAGAAGACTGAGTGCCTCCCTTCCTCTCTCTTTCCCTCCCTCCTTTCCTCCTTCCTTTTATTCCTTCAAGAATGTAGTGGCTCTGTTTTATAATGAAAGTGACTCCTGCATCATCTTAGAAAGCAGATCTCCATCTTGTCTCTGTGACAAAACAGGACACTTATGATTGAATGGAAACAAAAATCAAGCATGTAATTGAAGTGATAATTTTCAATGAAAGAAGCATCTTGCCATGATGAAAAACATTTACAACATCCATGTACAACATGAGGTTTCAAACATATATTATCCCCAAATCCTTTTATATCTATCTAACTTTATCTATTTCAACCTATTAAGTATTTGAATTTTTTAGTTTTATAATAATAGCTCCACTTGCTAGGCACATGCTAGGCCATTAGTGCAAACTACCTTATTTAATTGATACAAAAACCCCTATGAGTAGAAGTTACTAAATCATTTTTAAGAGGAACCTGAGACTCAAAAACAGGCCAACATTACATACAATTGAGCAGTCAGACTGCAGCTTAATCCCTAGCCTGTCTGTGCAGAGTCTGTATTTGTTCTGAGACTCTAACCTGTCTCACATATAGAATAGGGGAAAAGTGCAGAATTAAGAATTTTCAAATCTAGGTTCTATTTGTTACTCAACTGAACATATACAGACATCAACTTCTCTAAAGTGTTTGCTGAATTTGTTTTGGTTTTGAAGAATACCAAGAAAATTCAACTAATCAATTCTGAGATTGTCCATTCAGGTTTTGTCAGGTCATGCATCTAAAAAGAGTACCATGAAATCAATTGTTCATACCTCTCTGCATAAAGCCTTATATGAAAAATCCTTTTTAGAATTTAGAGCAAAAAATGAAAAGACAGTTTCTTGTAAGATGCACATAACATAGCCATATTTTAAAAAATAAATAAAATGATGAAAAGCTTTGATTGTAATAATGTTTTGAAGTCAATGTGATATGATTACATATCACCCTCTTTTAGAACTCTGCAATTGCCTTTATCTCTTTTTTGTCTTGATTCATCATTTTGTTAAAAATGTTTTATAAAATTTGTTTTATATATTTTGTATCTACACCCAAATATATATAGTTTACATATGTAGTTATGATATTTTGTTTCCTCAATGTCTCTTTAATATATAGTAAATTGTTCATATATTTCACTTTGTGAAGTGGTAATATAAATAAATGAATGGTTCTCTCCCTTTTCTTATATTATATAGGCCACATAACTTCAAAGCAAGTTACCTAAACTGTATTCAACAATATTACCAATGATAATTATTAACTAAATAATATTAAGAGAATAAGAAATCAGAGTGATTATTTTAAAACATACTACTTAAGAAATATGTCTGAATTTTTTATTTTTGAAAAAAAACTGTTTAGTCTCAGACCGATAGTACTTTTAGTCACTCATCAGACTAACACATGCACAGACACACACACACCCATCAGCACTTACAAAAATCACATTTCTATCTGTTGACGTAAGTCTTTTAAATTAAGTGAAGCACAAATCAGTGAAAGCAGCTACCTGGAACAGTATAATGAAAACAGCTGGCTGATTGATTAGGTTTTTCCAACTGTAGTTAACTATCGTACATGTATAGCTTCAAAATTAAAATGCTAAAAGAATCTGAAACAGATGCAAACTGTTGTGCTCTAATTTGGAAAGCAACTTGAATTTCGATTTGCTACATTATTTTGGAAATTCTTTGAAGAAAGCATGCATTATTTTTAAAAATGTTCATTCCAGTCTGTAGCTTTATTAATGTGAGTCTTGCATGTAACAAAACTTACACAAGCATGCAAGTCATCACTATGTTCTAATTTATTAGAAAATTGCTTCCTAGAATAATTTTCCTACCCACTCCATGTCCTTGAATGTATAGCATAAAATAACCAAGAAATTAAATCCTGATTTTAAATACTACTTTTAGATCTACCAATAGTTTAGACTTCTGGACTGTGTGTTCATCTTCTAAATCTTTTTAAATTAAAACATTTTATTGATGTTTATCTAAGGAACAATACTGAATTATCATGCATGACTATTCGTTTCAAAATATAACGATGACTTTGTTAGTTTTTTTTTTTTACAATCTTTGAAGTGATTGGTATAGGCTTTATTTATCCTGAAGCATCTGTCTGTGTGGATAAGTATTTCATAAGAAGTTCTGTGGAATCAGAAGTAAAATCTCAAGTAGTCACTGTACGAAATGTACCAGCAGAAGGATCCTTTCTCCTCAAAGCCCTCCTGCAGGGGAGAGGAGCTTACTGTGACCTCCAGAGGGAAATGTTGTGGCCTGAGGCACTCCTTTGATCTGAGCACCACTGTACTAAAGGTAAATTCTCAATGTGCCTCTTGGAAAGTAATTGACAGTTATTCTACTAGTGTTTGTTGTTGATATAAAAAACTAACTTACTCTCCTAAAACTGAAATCCATTTTCCCAAAGAGAAGAGGAAAATATTAACTATTCAGAGTGAGGAAACGTTGCTTTGCTAGCATAGATTCTTGGGTCATGGTTAACGTATTGGGTTTCCTGCTCTGAACACCTGAGTCAAAGTCCGGAAGGGGACTTTGTCAGGCTCCTTCCTCTGTCAAGCCTCAGGTTTCTCTTCTATAACATTCCATCCACACTTTGATGGTCTTCATTGTGAAGAGGAAACTCAAGTAAACACACAAGTCTCTTGGCACAATATCAGGTAAAATGCTCAATATATAGTGACTCAGAATTAAATTTTCTGTGTAGCTCACTTTTATAAGCAAAATCCTATCTTTTTTTATTAGTAATGAAGCAAACACCTTCACATACTTTTCTCAGTTTTTATTTCCATGACATAGAGTAACTTCAATACTTATATTGGTTAAATCATTATTTTGCTACTTTTAGTATAATATTTTGCGTTTTCTGAACTACATAATACAAAAGAAACTAGATAATATAGTGCATGAGATACAGACCATAATAATTGAGAGAAGAGGTTTCTGGTAATACAGCCCAGCAGCTGAACCTCAACCATCCCGGAAGAATAACAGCAATGAAAATGGTCAGAGGACTGGATTCACGCTTTATAAAATTGTAGGCTAACTTTGGATAACTTTCCTAGAGAACAAACACTACTTTGATAATCTTGATCAAAGGTTTTTCCTAGTCAACTTATTTTGGATGATTCTGCTTAAATATGTATGATCTACCTAGGCTAGAAGGCAGAAATGAATCAATTTGGTGCCTACTAAAGCAATATCTACTTGAATTAAATTTAGCAAAGTTTTCAATATTACAACATGAGTAAATTTTTTCAGATATAGATACTTTCTGGAGAAAACTTTTATTTTATGCCTATTGCTTTCAGAAATGATTAAAATATTTTAGTTAGATGTTCAGCAATATTGATAATGCTACATTGCGCATCAGGAGATCTGAAAGGTATAGCTGGAAGATCTCATGTGTATAAGATTCATTTGCTACATTCCTCAAATGAATTTATGTTTAGAAATAGTGTTATTAGAAAATAGTGGTAATACTCTTTGAAAAAACATTAGCTCTATATTTTAATAATACCAAAGTTGAATTATGAGAACTCATGAAAAAGGAATTTATTGAAAGCCAGAAATACCAGATAGAATTTTTATTATTGGCCTAATTCGGAGCAGAATATCTCTCTGTTCATGGCAGTTCTATCTCTGATCAGTATATTAGGAATATAGACCAAGATATCTCTCTTCTCTATTTCTCTTTTTCCTTTGTCTGGTTCTCACTGTCCTGTAAATGGCAAACTTCATCATGTATACACAGTATGCAACTTCAAACTTCAGTTTCTTTGTAATCGGAAAATCATGTATATTTCCAGGTATGTAATCAATATTTATAAGAATTTCAAAAATTCATGAATTCTTAATTCTCTCAGATTGATTGACATCGTTTACTCTAGTGATATATTTTGTAGTATGCTGTGTTTAATTTTTGTCATTAATGTAATAGAAATGAGAATGATGATGAAAAGAAGTACATAGGAAATTTAGAAGACTAATCCATATGATTCCTATGTTCTTACCAGTGGAATGTACTGGTGCAATGAAAAAGAATAGGTTGCCGAAATGTGAATTGTGTACAAAATTATGTTTATGAAACAGGCAATTATACAGCTTCTAATATGATGCGTTATTTTACAATGCCTGGTTGTACCCCAGGTATAGAGTGTAATAGGGTTGAACAGTTTGGACAGTGTAGCAGCAGCTTCTATAGGTAAGGTGATCAGGGCAATCAATTCTGAGCAAGTACATTACATACACACAGAGCCATACATGGTTTAAAGGCACAGTGTCATTTTTATTTGCTATGTTTGCTTGTTGCAGTGGAGACACTTGTCTTTATCGTTTTTTGAAAAGTTTCTCACTTAGCAATGTTGATCCTAAAGATCAAGGAAATTTTTAAAAAGCCTTCAGAGGAATGTAGATTTGCTCTCTCCTTGTTTCTAAGTCTCTCTGTCTTTTTCTCTCTTTCTTTCTCTGTCTCTCTCTGTCTCTCTCTGTCTCTCTGTCTCTCTGTCTCTCTGTCTCTCTCTCTCTCTCTCTCTCTCTCTCAGGCACACAAACTAGCATTCTGAAAATTTCTAAGTGTCTTTTATTTCTGTGAATTGATTTATAGACTATTAACCTTGGCTCCATAATGAAATGTAATAGTTTATGCATGGAAAATATAGCTTAAAAAATCACCATGTCTATTTGTAAAATATATATATTACATATATATCAAACAGAAATATGGTACTAACAGGTATACGGTAGCTACAGTACAATAGAGATAAAGAGATACAGTAATCCTGTTAGTGGTAAACAAATGAGACTAGGGTAAAGATAACACATTTTTGTTGTTCTATTTCAACTTATTTGTAAATTTTATTTTCTCTAAATCTGTATTCTCTGACTAGTCTATATTAATCTCCAGATGGCATGATTAAAATCCAAATTTCTAAGATTCTGCTGTTATAGTTTAACTTGTTTTATTCATATCAGAACAGCTAACTTCAACAGCTGTTTTCTCCTGAAATAGTTTTCAGCCAATAATTTTCCATTTCAATTAATTCAGATCATCTGATTTATTATAGTAGAATAATTCTACGGAGCATTTTAGGAGTTTTCCTTGCACTTGAAATAAAAAATTGACACTAGATTTGCAAAGTGTTTGCCCAATAGCTCTATGAAATTTTCTAATGGACCCAAATTATATGCCCACATCTGGCCCCTGGTATTCATGCTCTATATGGTCCCTTGAGTGTGAGCAAGACCTGTAACTTCCTTCTAACCATGAACATGAAGAGGTAGAGAAATATTACTGACATAATTAAGGTTTTTAATTGGTTAATTTTGGTTAATGAGATTGGGGAATATCCTAAATTGAACTGACTGCCCTTAAAAGAGGGCGTGGCCTTCTCTGAGGGCAAAGATTCTCAGCTGGAGAGACTCTCAGTACAGTCTTACTAAAGCAAGCAGGTGTGCTGGGGAAGGCCTCAGGATAAGAGAGTACTGGCAGCCTCAAACACATGTAGGTGAGCTCTAAACAACTGAACAACTTCCAGCCAAGAGCCAGCAAAAAAAAAAAAAAAAAAAAAAAAAAAAAAAAAATCAAAAGGCAGAAAACAAAATAAACCTAATTCAGATCTCCCACTATATTGATGCAAGAAAATGAATTCTGCAAACAAGTTCAAAATCATATTCTTCTTCAATTGACCCACTAGGTGAGAATTCAACCCAGCCAACATCATGTTTGCGGCCTTGGTGGACCCTGATTAGAAGATCCAGGTAAGCTACATCCAGGTTTCTAACACACAGAAACTAAGATAATAAAAATACATTGCTTTAAATCACTAAGATTGTGGTGATCTGTTGCATAGCAATAGAAAACTAATACAAACTACTTTAATAAAAATTTGACAATGCTAGTAAAATTGGATATAGATATACCCTACAATCCACCATATACTTTATTTATATCTCTTGTTTATTTTCTGTTTGCCCACTGGAGTATAAGAATCATGAGAACTGAGGATCTTTACTTGTTTTTCCATTTTCTGTACTTATCTTTAACCCAGGCTGGAGGTACCCCTCCCTGATCCCAGTTCTTTAGGGCTTAGGTTGGTGCTGGCTCTCCTTACACTGCAAACCACCAGGAGTTTGATAATTGTACATTCAAATCTGCATTTCAAGAAGAGGTAAAGTCCAGGTCTACCTGGACTTTAAGAAGATGTATCGGACAAGCCAGAAAAGAGTGTATCAGGAATTTGTTACACTGATTTATAGCAGTTGACTATGCAAACATGTGCTACATGGGCCTCTATTCAAACCTGTATCCTGGGCTTCACATCTCTCAGTGTTGGGATGGTCCATGTGTTCTGCCTATGGCAGACACTGCCAGTGATCTACCTAACACCCATTTTCCTAGTCATTCTTAGAAAGAAAACCCTTACCTAGGTATTTGTCCTCTGAATGCATATTCCTACAACAGATAGAAGCACAGGCACATAGATAAATGCTGACTTTATCTATAGATAGGAAATTTAGAGGAGGATGTTGTTTAGGGGGAATATTTGTTAGAAATAAATTTTTTAAATATCGAATATGAAGTATATGAGTTTTCTATTGCTTCCATAACAAATTACCACAGACTTGACTTAACCCATTTCCTGTTTAGAAGAAAAAAGTGCAGATCTCTGCCAGCACTAATTTAATTTTACATAAACATGCTCTTTGAGGCTGAAGCAAATCTGACTAGTTTTTAATGTAAAATAAAATATAAAACTGTTCTTAGAGTTATTTCTAAACAGAACTTCTCTCTAATCCTAATGTAACAGAATTGGATTCATCAAATGAATTTTTGGCTAACAACTGTTTGAAAATGATGTTAGCATCACACATAGGAATGCTACGTTTTCTAGGATTTGACATTTTCAGCAAACAGGAATTACTATACTTTGTAAATGAAAATACCAGTGCTAAAAAAGAATGCTATAAATAGAAAGATGTCATTTGTTTCCAAAGACTATCAATATACTAGAGAAATGTGAAAATAATAATAAAAAGATATTTTGTGGGTAAGGTTAGGACTGTAATCTGTGAGTTATCTCTGAGGTAAACTGCAGCCCTAAGCGCCACCAGGGAGTGTTCTCTGGGCAAACAGGAAATGGATTAAAACAATACAACTTTATTATCTCACAATTATCATAAGCAAAAAGTCTGGTATAGGTCTCAATGGACACCCATCAGGGTGTCAGCAGCGCTGTGTTTCTTTCTGCAAGCTCTAGAAAGAATCCATTACTCTGGTTATTCGTCTGTTGGCAGAATTCAGGGTTTTGTTTTGTTTTGTTTTGTTTTAAGTTGGAGGACTGAGACCCCCGTTTCCTTGCTGACTATCAGCTAGAGGCCTCCTTTGATTCCTAGAAGAGTCTCTTTAATACAGCCCCCGCATCTCAGAACCAACAATAGAGACGTCTCCTGTTACATCTCGCTGGCTTTCTTCCATAATCACCTCTCTCTAATCACAGCTGTGAAATTTTCTATACATTTAAGGACTCATGTGATCGACTGAATTTACACAGATAATCCAGAATAATCTCTGCATCTCAAAATACATAACTTTGATTACCTTTGCAATATTCTCTTATCCACATAAGGTAACATATTCCCAAATTCCAGGGACTAAGACATGATATCTTTAGGAAGATATTTTTCTGCCAACCCCATAAAGTGACAATGAGATAGCCAAGTTTATATATGCTAGAGATCTTATATAATGTGTATAATAGCAACTTTAGTTTTCATCTGATACTTTTTAAGACTAGGAACATACTTAGAATGACTGTAAAACTGAGTTGAGTTACTTCTAGTGTTTTCTTTTACTTTCTTTTTTTCTTTTTTTCTTTTCTTTTTTTTTTTTTTTTTAGAATACTCGAAAGTTTCAAACAAATTTTTCTTAGACTTAGGAACTAAACAAAAAGTAGAAGCTTTATTAGTCTCCATCTATGTAATTTTGGTCTCCTGAGCCAAGGTTAAGCAATCTTATGACATGGGTATCTGTCCTCTGTTTGACAAACCTCTTATGGATGGACACTGACCCTCCTACTGGAAGAACAGAGTGCTGCTTGATTTGCACCACCATTGCTTTATTTATTTTTTTTAATGGGAGAAATCATAAGAAATCTAGATGGCTCTCCAAGACAAACTTAAATAATATATGTAACTTATCCTTTCTAAGCATCTCTATATAACTTTTATATGTCAGCAATAAGCTTGAACTCCACTAGTTCTCACACTTCTAAAAACAATCTGTTACATTTGAAGCATATTTATATTGATGATTTACACATAATTCATGTTCAGAAAAATGGGAGAAAGAGTTGTTTGTCAGATTCACTGAAGGTAAATTTAACCATCCCCCAAATTACTATTCATGGATTAAGGCCTTTTATTAAACACAAAGAACAAACTTGGGTAAAAACAATCGACATTTCTCAGGTTAGATGAGTAGGACAATGTTACCTGGATCTTCCATCCATTGTTTTCTCAGATATAGTCACTCTTAAAACTGTAAATTATTTTTATAATTTGTGCTTCTTTTCCTCAAGCATAAAATCATAATAACATTATTCTACAACTCTCGATTCCTAAACCAATATTTGCTTTTTATTTTCTTTCTCCAAAGCAGTACCTGTCAAACTGGAGTATGCTTCAGAAGCATCTGAAGGACTTGTTAAAACCCAAATAGCTGACAACCACCTCCAGAATTCAATAAGTCTGAGAATACGCAGGTCTGAGAATTTTCATTCCTAATAAATTTCCAGTCAATACCCATAGTTCTATAGATAAAAACAAATAGAGTGTTATAAATCCCTACCCATGTTGAGATGATAAAGGAGAAGGCTACATTCCCTAATCTCAAAAGAGGAGTATGTTCAAGCCAGTAGACTATATATTGCAGGAAGACAATTCTGAGCTGTGAAGAGTGAGGAAATAAAATGTGCAGTATATTGTATAAAATTTCTCTTGCCATATATTCATTTGTGTGCTTAATATATACCATGCAAAAGTGTGCATATAAACACAAGTGTGATACATACTTACAAATAAGAGACCAGATACGTAACAATAAAAAATATATAGAACAGAGCAGTATTCTCTTTGTCCTTCACTCTTCTGTCTTCTTATGGCCTCTGAGATTTTTTAACCTAAAAATATACCAAAATTTTGCCATGAGAGCAAAATGGTTTCAATATTAGATAGAAGTTTCTTTCCTTGTAATTTCTTGACTATAAAAAGCCCTTATAGTGCTCACATGAAAAAAAAAAAAGTCAAATGTGTCTCCATAATTTAGTCCATGAGGGATGACCTGATATCTTTGGTTTCAAACATAAGGGACAAACCTAGTTCAACAAAGTCAACTGAACCGGCCATAACCAGAATGAAGCTGGGATTCTGTACAAAACCCAGAGGATAAAAGAGAAGAGGAAGAATCCAAGAAATTCCAGGATATTCCAAGAAGCCACTTAAAGGAGGTTGTGTGTAGACTGTAAAGAGGCAGGAGAAAAGAGAAAAGCAATGTTTTGCACCACATCCTGGACTCAAAGTGCTCAGGATCAACTCTGAATGATAATGGATTCTTTCTGCTAATGGCCTATCTGCATCTGTGTGCCTTGCCAAATGCTATGGGTGTAACAGAAAGGTTATGTTTCTGTGCACTCTCACCTGGGGTTGTTGAACTATGGTGCAATAATCAGCTGCTTCACTTGAAAGCTTGCCATCAAATTGAGCTAAGCACACTACACCATTACATCCAAATTGCTCATGGAGGAGTGCCAGGAAGTGAGAGAAAATCCAGAAACACAGTTATTGTTCCCAAAGTATGCACTCAATGAGAAAAGGATGTCATTGGATAGTGTAAGATTTAAGGTTGGGTCGATAAAAAGAATCGATAATAAGAAAATAAGAATCACAATTTAGAGTGTCCATTTTTAGAAGTTTCCTGCTGGAAATTTTCTTCAGACTATTTTAGAGCAGTAGAATTATCAAGAGTCAGTTTAGGTGGATGAGATTAACTGCCACTCTTCTTTTAAGTAAATGTTCAATTTAAGTAAAAGTAGTAGTTTTCAGGAAAGTTTTCTTGTCAACCTCATCCTTTTTACAGATGCCACTGAACAAAAGTAAGAAAGATAATGCTTATGCATTATCCTGTTTTCCAATAATATTGCACAGGATTTAACTTAGCAGGCCCAGGTCACTTACATCTGCACATGCCAAAGGTCTTCAGGACTGGCCTTTGACAAGGTTCTGGGAGATAATCTCTGAACCCTTAGAATATCCTGTCTGATAAAAATATCTTTGTATATTTGAGATTTTAGGCCCTGTGAGATAGTTTACACTAACAATGTAATTTATGGTGACTGCCTTTTTTATGTACTTCTGGGGCTTTGGTTGATGCTGTATTAGTTTGACATTTTGGGAAACGGGGGCTGGGTTTGAATAGCTGAGGTCAGTACTGTGGGAGCTACATGCCGAAGTGACTGACCTCCAATAAAAACCCTAGAAACCAAGGCTCAGGTGAGCTTCTGTGGTTGGCAACACTTTACATAAATTGTCACACATAGTGGCAGGGAGAATTAAGTGTTACCTTGCAACTCCACTGAGAAAGTATAACTGTATAACTGGAAATTTGTAGTTGGCATATTTTTCTCTTCCATTAGCATATTTTTTCCTTTCTTGATTTTAATTTGTATCTTTTTACTGTAATAAACTATAACCATATGTATAACAGCTTTTTTGAGTTCTATGAGCACTTCTAAGCAAATCATCAACATGACAGTAATGTTTGGGATATTGACACAATTATTTTCAAAACAAAGCCTAAATGTACATATGTAATGAGAGGAATAATGGATGAGCGTTTTTGACAAAAACAATGGATGAGTGTTTTTGACAAAATCAGTGTCATCTGGATATGACAATATATCACTCTCTCACACACACACACACACACACACACCCCAGGACATTGTGCTGGAGGTGAGGCAAGATAAGAAATTCATAAAATTCAATGTAAACTACATGCAAATGTACAAAAATTAAGGTAATTTATGTAATTATTTATTTTACTATTTGTTTTTTGGGGGAGGGGGTTGAGATTTACGGATTTGTTTATTTATATTTAGTTATATGGGAGACTCCCACAAGTAACATTCTTCTATATGAAGTAAAGACAAAGCATGAGGTACTAGAGCTTATCTTTTATAGAGTAGAAACAGACACACCTGCTGACCAGGAGAGATGGTCAACTTTTTTCTGCTTTTCAGAAATAAGGTAATAGAGGAAGGTAGGTGAATTGAAAGAGATAGCAGTAGATAGGAGATTGAAGGACAAAATGACCTCAATACCACATTTAAACTGATGATGCTGCTCTCAGGACCTCAGCCAACTTGAATGTCACCTATGGGAGCATTAAAATAAATCACTCCATTCTCTAGACAATTTATTACCATTTGCCAAAAATTATCATAATAAATATGCAGGTCTATGAGACTGAAGTAAATGGTGCCCCCTTGAGAGTGCAGTGGGCAAACTGCAGGACTCTTAGCAGCAGCCCAGGCTGCTCTGCTCCTCAGACAAAGCTTTGATTAATTTTTAAAGTTCAAATCCATCAAACGCGTGGTTAGTGGAAGTTTGATTCAAAATTAAGGAATGTATTGCATTTAGGTCTTAGTTTTACCATCATCCCTTTTCTTTTCAGAGTTATATGGTGTGGATGATTAAGAAAGACTTATTTTAGAAACTACCCAAACATAACAAAACCCAAGCTCCTATTCTAACTCCAGTTATTTGGTAAGCCTGACTTTGTAATATTGATTAGGGTCATTAATTACCTGATCTTTGCTTAGCACTTCCTGATAATTGCAATGGCATGCATGAATTAACAGAAACATATGACACTTAAATATATTTTTTTATTAATTGTTACTGAGCTGATTTCCATGCTAATTAACATGAGCAAACTCTAGAGGGTAATAAACAGTCAATAATTTTACAAGTATACTTCCTATCTTATAAATATATGGGTCAAAGATATATTTCCTGAATGGTATGCAGTAAATTGTGCTAAAATATTGCATATACTTATATCCATGTAATTTTAGTTTTCATTTTAAACCTTAATTTTTTAAAAAAATTTATGTGTATTAGGAGTATATGACCATTTAATTTCACTTTAAGTGGTAAATTGTTTATGCATAAATTTGTTTTCTCTTATGCATATCTCTCCACTTATATTCCCTTCTATCCTAAGTATTTAACATGTATATTTGATTTTTTATGAATTCTTTAAAATATGTAGCTTGGTGTATATTTTGAACACATGTTTATGTAAATGGCATTTTGATACAGATATTTTTCTGCGCCATGCTTTTTTACTCAACATTGTTTGAAGATCTAACCACAATGCTTACCATACAAGTAGCTTTTTAAGACTTTGAACACCTCAGAGTATGTCGTGATTTTTCCTCTCCTATGCTCATTCGTTCTTCAATGATGGGTTCCTAGATCGCCCCCTCCTCCTTACTACCAGGCAATGTTGCAATAAAAATCTCACTCCTGGCTTCTCTGAAAAATTTATGGGAATTCCTCTGAGCTTTCTGAGCCATGAATTATAAGAATGCTTAAGCTATCTAATATGGCCAAGATGTTCTACAGTATGAAAATCCCAATTAAAGCAAAGATTATCAGACTGAATTAAATGGAAAGCAAGACCCAACTATTCACTGTCCTTAGAATAAAGATACAAATTAGTCAAAAGTAAATATATAAAAAATTTTATGCCAGCACTAATCAAAAGAAAAGTAGGTTATCTAAATTAGTATTAGATAAAAAAAAATATTTCAGAGCAAAAAAGCATATTATCATAATAATAAATTAATCAAGAAAAATAACAATCCTAAATGTTTACACATTAACCAAAGTCAAAAATACTCATGCAGCTTCATAGTTCAACTGATAATAGAACTGTAAAGAGAAATAGACAATGTCACAATTACAATTTGAGATTTCAATACAACTCTAATAATGTGACGGAACATAAAACAAGTAAAAATATGTTAACTAACTTTAGTACAGTGATAAGTACAGAAACATAACAAAAATGAAATTCACGTACTTTTCAGGTGTACATAAAATATTATTAAGGTAGATCTTAATCTGGTCCATAAAACAAATATTAGTTAATTTAACAGTATCTTCTCTGATTGAAATGAAATTAGAAATCAGTAACTCGTCTCTATTAAATCACAAAATATTACACAGTTAAATAACACTTCTATATAACACATAGTTCAAAGAATAAAAAGAGGAATTATGAAGTATTTTAAATGAGAAAGATTAAAATACAATGTTTTAAAATATGTAGGATGGTGCTGAAGGAATAGTTATACTTAGGGGAAATTTTAGTTCTAAATACCTATATTAAAAAGGCAGATACATCTTATCAGGTCATTCACCTCAACAACCACCATAAAAATAGAAAAGGATATATAAATTCCAAGGAGGAAAAAGGGAAATAATGAAGATCTCAGTAGAAATCAGTAAACTAGAAAATAGGAAAATAAAGAAATCAATGAAACCAAGAGCTGGTTTTTTGAGAAGATCAATGACGCTGATAAACCTCTAGCCAGATAGATCAGGGAAAAAAGAGAGAGGACAAAAGATATGTCAGGAATGAGAGAAGATATTAAAGAATTTAAATTTCTTGTTAAAACACTTACCCCCAAGAAATGCTCCTGATGCAGATAGCTTTACTGGTATAGTAAATAAAATATTTAAGAAAGAAATAATGCTAATTCTAAAAATCTCTTCAAAAGAGCAATAGTTCTTTATTCATTCTATTAGGGTAACATTATTCTAGTATCAAAACAAGACAGACACTACTAAAAAGAACAGTACAGACAAATATCTTTCATGAACCAAGATGCAAAAATTCTAAACAAAATGTTAGCAAATCAAACCTATCATCTATCTATCTATCTATCTATCTATCTTTCATCATCTTTCTTTCTTTTTAAATACTCCATGAGCTAGTGTATGTTGTGTCACAGACACAAGTTTAGTTTAACATTTGAAAAGTAATCAGTGTAATTTACCAAATTAAAATATAATTACAGTGTATACCCTAAGAACAAACAATTGAAAATAAAGATAAAGTAACATTAACCATAGTCAAAATATAAAAATACTTAATAGTTAAGGATAAATTTGACAAAATGCATGAAAAGCATAAAATATTATTAAAATACCAATGGAAAACATGGAAAACACTCAAACTTTGGCTCAAAAAATTAATATTGTTAAAATGGCAATACTCCCCAAATTTATTTACAAAACTGGGGCATAACTTTTATCAATATTACAACTATCATTTTTCAGAAGCTGATTTTAAATTCATATGGAAATGCAAAAGATCCTGAAGAGCCAAAACTATCTTTAAAAAATCACAAATTTGGAGAACAGCACCTGGTTTCAATTTAGATTTAAAGCTAGACAAATAGATCCATGAAACAGAATATAAACTTGAGAAAAACACCCTGACATATATGACAACTAATTTTTGACAACGGGGCAAAGGCAATTCAAGTGAGAAAGTACATAATTCCATAAATTATGTTGGAAAAATTGAATATGCACATACATGTATACACACATATATACACACATACATATACACATGCACACATATATAAATGAATGTTGTTCCCTTACTTCATACCATGTTAAAATGTTAACTCAAAATGGACCATAGACACAAATGCAAAATCTGAAACTATAGAACTTCTAGAAAAAATGATAGAAGAAAATCTTTATGACCTCAGCTTAGGCTACCATTTCTTAGCTACAACATCAATGCCACAATCTAAAAAAAAAAAAAAAAAAAAAAAAAAAAAAAAAAAAAAAAAAAAATTTTACTTCATGAAAATTTTGAAAAATCCTGCTCTTCAAATATATTGCTAAAAGGAAAAATGTACAAGATATGGACTGTAGACAAATATGATTACAAATAATATGACTGGTAAAATATTTTTAAAACATCAAGATTTGACAATAAGAAACCAACCACTCAATTTTAAAACTAATAAACTATTTGAATAGATGCTTCATCAAAGAATACATAGATAGTAAATAAGCACATGAAATAAACCTATGAAAAGATGCTCAATATAATTAATCATCAGAGGCATGCAAATTACAACTACAACATGTCCTACTGCATACCTATTAGAATGGTAAAAGCAAAAGAACTGACCACACCATGTGTTAATGAGCATATGGAGCAACTGGAACGCTCAAACACTAATGGTGGAAAGTGAAAATCAGGTGCACTCCTCTGTATTTACCCCCCGAAAATGAAAGCCTGTGTTTATACAGTGACTTTTACACCAATAATCATGTTTTATTTGTTATTACTAGCAATGAGAAATAATTCAAGAACCCATTAATAAGTGAATAGATAAATACACAGTGGCATATACATAAAATGAAAGACCCCTTCACCAGCACCAGCCTCAGTGAGGAATTCTAAAATGTGTATTCATTCCTCAGCTTGTTCATTACTTACTCTGAAAAGCCATTTCTCTTCTTCTAGGTAGAACTGGATTCTCTCTCACCATCTATATATTTGTTATTTGAGGAATCTCTATTATGATCCTTATATTGAACACAAATATGTGTGCAGCTTTCTAACCCTCTAAACAGGAACATGAAACATATATTTATATTTGTATGGGCAGCATATAGCATAGAGCCGTGAAGTTTGTCGGTGTTTGCATTAATAAAGAATCAATTTGAAAATTTCATTGTTATATCCTAAAACTGAGAACAATCGGGATAAATAAGAAACAGTATTTTATCAAAGCTGAGGTCATAAAGTGATCTAAATTCAATAAAGAATATGACAAGCCCTTCTTGTGGCTGCTTTCATCCCAGCCTGAGTTTTATTCTAATGTGATCCATGTGTCTAGATAGTAACAATGCTTTTCATTATACCTATTTCCAAAAATGTTATTGAAAACTGTTTTTGTACCTATTTTTATTACTTCTGTATTATCTCACCATATAAGATAGGAGATAAACATAAAATCAATAGCTCAGTAAAAGCTTCCAGATATAAACCCTCTGAATCTTAAATTTATGTAATAAAATTACTATATCTAGCATTGACCTTGCAAATTAAATAATATTTAAACGTTATTTTTCCATAAAAGTATCAAGTACGTATCTTTACTCATACAGAAAGCTTACAATTCTCTTTTGAAATGTAATTATAAAGTTTAGGTATTTCACAGAAGCTATGATTTGGGATATATCTATAACAAGAATATACATATTTTAAAATTCCTGCAGTAAAATGATAATCAGTTATTCAGCAACCTTAATCTCCTACATATTTCAAAAGCTGAGCAAATGCTTTCTGGTAAAGAAAATCAATAGAAAAATTATGCTAAAAATTTAAGATAGAGAAATCAAAGTCTGATTGAGGAATGTATTTGAGTTATACCTCAGTTGTGCTAATTGGCAGCTTTAAATACTTAAAAATTTAGCAGGAAATTGAATGAAAGGATTATAACATGTTTACAGGTACTATAATACATGGTATTATGTCAAGAAATCAAAGTATTCACAAAATCAATCTTTAATGCACTGTAGCCACTAATTCCTGAATTTATTTGCACAATTATTAGATATATATGAGGTTTCCTTTAATACATCACCTAATAATAAATGAAATGTGAAATTGGAAAAGAATCATTTGACAAGCACCTTGTATATATTTGTGTGTGTGTATGTGTGTGTATTTATATAGTCATTTTGGAAAATCTAGAAGGTAAATGTTAGAAAAATGGGTAAAAACTGTTGTACCTGATTTCATCTAATTGTATCAGATTACTCTTGTAAGTACAGGGTTTGATAAACCAAATAAATACAGTCTAATTGGGAAACTATGAGATATAAGCAAATTGTCCCTAGAAGAAGATGGGACAAATATTTGTTTGAAAGAGCCAATTCATCTTGTCTATCTGGTCTCTATAAAATAGGAATAACAGGAGTACCTATTTGATAGATTTATATGAGGATTAAGTTATTATTTATAAATTTGTAGCATAATGATAGTGCTTAGGCACTGTGGTTTTTTATATAAATAAAATTAATAGCCAATAATGTTGGATACTGAGTTACAATTACAGTTTTTTAATAACACTCAAATAACATTAGAAATGATAATTGAAATAGGGACTTGTTGATACTCTGCAGTTTCTGACAATCTCATAATAAATAGTTAAACATGGAATTTGATTCCTGACATCTACCAAACCTATTTCCTCTAACATTAGTTGTTTCCATGAGGGTTTGTTAGAGATCCTTGGGAAATCACACTCTTTCTGGCTTTGCCATTTAAATGAAAATCTTAAAATGAAGAAAATCTTGGGTCCTTCCATCTCTTCTATGGTTCCAATTTTAATGTGTAATAGACTATTTCACTTATATATTTAATTTTAAGTGACTAGAATGTACTTCAAAATGAATTTCCTGAATTTCTAATATTAATATTTTAATAATATTTTTATGAGGAAGATTTTCTACTACCATTACTCATCACTGATACCAGAATAAATCATTTCAGGAAGATTTGATAATTAGATAATAAATAATAATAACTGCTAATATTTACTGAACACTTTTGACTTACCAGGCATGTGCTAAAAACTTTATTTAACTACTTTATTTAATATCCCCCCAAATCATATGAGTAAGTAGCTGTAGTTTTTCCTCATTTGACTTGATGTTTAAAGATATTAGTAACATACCTCTAAGGGCTGGAAACAGACCATCCAAATTTGACAACAATGATAAATATTAAGTTGACAAATTGAGATATATGCACAATATAATTAATATAGACAATAATAGTTTATTATAGTCATCAAACGTGCTAAGAGACTGGATCTCAATGAGTCTCACCACAAAAAAGAAATAATAATTATGTGATATGATAGATGTTCTCACTACTGCTATAAAGTCAGATTACAATGTATACATGTATCAACATGTTGTACATCTTAAATTAACATAATGTTATATGTAAGATATATTTGCATTTGAAAGAGTTTTATGTTCAGAATACTTTGAGAAGAATCTCATGGAATGAATACGATAACTCTTCTGTAATACATTTAGAGAAATGTTTATAAACACTTGTAATAATGATGTTTCTTATCATTGTTATGAAGAGAATAATGTAAAAAAATAAATGAGGTTTATGAGAAAGATCATTACCTTAAAGCTGAAAGCAAACTTGAGGTCAGTGAAAGAAAGTGCTTCTAGAATATGTGGTTTGGACTGTCTAGTACAGTTTCGAAAGATAGCCAAGGTCAGAGATTGGGAATCCCTAGTGGAAACCCTTGTCTTCATTAAATTGTATTGAATAGAGCATGAACAGAGCTAGCAAATAGTTGTCAGCTTCATTAGACTGACCAGATGGAACTGGATGAAAAACTTGAAACACTTTGAGAAAGAAGACAATATGGATTTGAATACATAGACCAACAAATCACCAAACAACATAAAAGCAGCTGTAACAAAATAAAAGGGGGCACAAATCTGTGAAGAACAGCAATGATTTCTCTTATTAAAGAGACTAAACAATTTGCCAGCCAAACTTTGACTAAATGAAAAATTTAGAAAAATAATAAAAAGAATATAAAATCGTAATATATATCATGATAATTGATCATAATTTGAAGGAATAAGCTTGCATTCCCTGTTAAATTTTGAAGAGAAGCATGATTCCTTTTTAACGGCCAGGAACATAATAAGTCTATGTCATATATATCATTTAATATTTAGAAAACTGAGAAATTTAAAATTGGAGGCATTTTTCACTATTTTAATTAAGAATATTTTAAATATTATAGACAAAATAATTTAAAAACTATGGAAGAGGATGTTAGAATAACTGCTGATAATTTTTCAAGACTTAAAGATGAACAATTAAAATAGTGGCAATAAAACATTAAAAAACAGAGGATATTATTAAGAATTCTAATTTTTCTATTTGGAAATCTTACTTGTAATCCCATATGGATGTTATATATCAGCCTCCTAGTGTTTCAAATAGGGTTGTTTTTTAAATTTTAGAAAAGATAATTCCTTTTGTGTAGAATGCATGTGCACCTCAGGATGCTTACCAGTTCTGCCTGTTCAAAACTAAATGTACACACCTACCTCAATCATTGAAACTTTTAAGAAAGCTCTGCATATTTCCAAAGCACCTGGGCAGAGTGGATGTGGGGGGGTGGGGGCGGGGAACAGCTTGGGTCAGGGGAGGAGGGATGGTAAGAGGCTCTCTTGATAAATACCTATCTGAAAGAAGCATATCTCTTTACACTATTACTATTTTATTCTATACACAATATATATCTTATATTCTCCAGAAATTGTAAGTAATTCCAAATATTGCTTTCAAGTACATGCATTCTTAAGCTAGTCTCTATGAAAAAAAAAAAGCGTTATATAAATGCGCCTTAATAAAAGTAAGACTGACCTGGAAAATAAATAAGAAAAAGATTCAATCTTAATTTATGTATAAATCTATTTTAATATTATACCAATATATTAATAAAAATAGTTTCTAAAACCTTAGTTATAAATTATAATCAGAAAAAGATAAGTATCCTAAAATTTGTAAATACTTCACTAAAGTTCATACCATTAATGGGATAAAATTCAGTCAGAAATATATATTGGGCAGCTACTATATAACAAAGTATGAAGAATTTTTGAAAATAATAACTGTAATGTGCTGATATATAAATATATATTATATATAATCACACATATAAATACTATATGTAACAAATACATGTATATATAATATATATTATATCTCATTTAATCTCTGTAGCATCTATAAATTTAGACATTTTACTTTATAAATAAGAAATTTGTAGCTCTAAGAAACGAAAATTTTTCCTAAAATTACATTTAACATTTCACGGAAATGATACTTGAATATAAATGGATCTGATACCAAAATAGGGCTATTAAGTATTTGAATATTTTGAACATAATATTAAAGATAAAGAGGAATATAGAATTATTTTAAATGCATGTATAACATTGTGATTATGTGTATTAATGTATACAGTAGATTTATATAGACAAGAAAATATGCGAATATGAAAAAATATTCATCATACTCTTTTCTAGGCAGAGTGACTCCAAGTTTTTATAGTGTTGTTTGTATATGTCATATTTCCTTACTTCAGTTATGCTCAATAATACTTACAAACTTTCTGAAAAAATAGAAACTGATAAATTGATTTAGTTTGTTAATTTAATGATCAAAGAGGAATAAATAGATTTTTTAGAAAAAGGCTAACTAGTATTATATCATAAAGAAACCAAACTTATTTCATCTATCTACATTTTCAACATGTTATTTCTTTTTTCATAATTACAAGGTAGCTGCCTTAGCTCCAGAAATCTTTTTCTAACAGACCCATTATAAAAGAAGACAGCCAAAGGGATTTCTCTCCACCTATATCTATTTTTATCAAGAAACAAAATATTTTTCCGTAAGGTATCACAGACTGCATCTTACCTCTCTGGTTGAGTAGAACTGAGCAGCCCAAATTCCAGTGCTGAAATCAGAGGCAAAACCAAAAGCAGATTGCTGGGACTTGCTTAAATCCTTCCTGGGAACTGGTTACTTTGGCACCTAAGCAAAATCAGGAATCAGTTGGTGATGAAGAGAGAATGACAGGAAAGCTACCAAACACATTCTGCACAGTAAAGAAATAGATGCATGCTGAAAAAAAAATAATAATAATAACTTGTTCAGAAAAAATAAAATCTGACTCTCAAAAAAAAAAAGTATTTTCAATAAATGGGAAGAACATTAAGCCACGTTTGGAAAACATTTAATAACTAAGGTCAGATCCAGAAGGATTATGACCTAAAGAGGTCACCATTGCCATCTTGGCACTCTGGTATACGACTCTGGGATGTGACATTACCAGTGACATAAATTCCAAATAATCCAATTTTATGTGTGCGCCACTTACTCTAGATTTAAAACACTGATCAAGAATTCAAATTAACATAACTGAAACTGGCATTTCAATACAGATTAGTATCTGAGGTGAATGGAGAGAACCATACAAAAGAAAGGATGTACTGGGAGTGGCACATCATAATAAATTAGAAGACAGAGGAGTAGAGACCAATAGCTTAATTGAACAGCTTGGTTCTTACCATGTTAATGTCTTCTTAAATATGTTGCAATAGGAGATATCAATAAAACTACTTTTTAAGATAGACCAAGAAGTAGCTATTGTTCATAATTCATTATCATTGGATAATCAAAATTGTACATGGATGAGGAGAACGTTCCAAATTTGAAACACTATTTTAAACTAGAAGAATAATGATCTGCATGGCCTGTCCTACTATATTTAATATGTTTGAAGATTTCCAGGGCAACGTGAAGTTGCCTCAGAATCCAGAGGGATTGGATTGAGAGGTAGAGGAAACAGAATTTCAGAGACTTTGGCTTTAACTAGAAGAGTTCGTTTAAGTTTTCAACATTGGAAGTCTCCAAAAAATTATTTTTATGAAAGGGATTTGAGGCTCCAAAATCTGAAAATTAATGATGCACAACTAAACTCTTAAACAATCTGTGTATATACATATTTTGCTGTTTAAGAAAATAATCCATTCTTTCATATGATCTACTTTTTATCAAGTGATAACAATGAAACAGATACTTTGTTAGCACTTTCTATAAGCTATTTAATTTAAATAAAATTATTCCTTTTAAAGATTAGAAATCTATACAGTCATTTCAAAATTCAGTTTAGTGTTTAGAATCTCTTGGATATTTTATTTTTGCCAATTAATTTTCATTTAGTCAAATATTTTTGTCTATACTAATCCATAAAAGTCTTGTTACAGTTGGGGTGAAATAGCAAGAAGCTCAATAGACTAGGGGATTGATATAATATCCCCCTTCTGTATTTACACAGGTGAAATCTCTTCATCAGAGAACTCTCAGCAAATCTACGATTTCTTAAACAGTGCACTTGAATACTATGTAGTATCTAATATAGATACTATAATTTTAAAACTCCCACATTTACTCCAGCCAAGATGAAAATAAATTTTTACAGCAATCCTATTATTGCAACAAATTACTATTACTTTCTCTTAACATCTATGAATCACTCATATTTGGTCTCAGTTTCTAACCAAAAAGAGAAATTAAAAGGTATATAGAAGGTAAAGAATGTGTTTCTGTTTCATGTTTTTTTGTTTTTGTTTTTGTTTTGTTTTTTTTTTCCAGTTCCAGTCACTGTAACTCCCTGCAGTCTTGATGTATTTGATTTCCCAAAGCCTGCATTTCTTCGTACTTTAACCTCTGGCTTGACAATTACTTTTGAATTAATCTTTGCTAATTCTTTGCCTCATTTCTGATCCTGGATAAGAAGTGCTCCACCTACTACTAATTAAAAGGTTTTTTAACTTTCCAGATGGCTATTCATAACCTATATAGCTCCCAATTCCAATCCCTTGTGCTTAAAGACAACATGTTAAAAAATTTATTACATATATTTTTTTCACATTACAAACTATGCTTTATCTCTTGCTTTGACTTTGTTAGAGTTGGCAGACATAACAAATACATTTCTTTTTGACTCTTGCCTTTATCTTTCTTCTATCTTCAACTTTGTCACACAAGTATGATGATGCCTAGAGATACTGAAGCCATTTTGTAAGAATGAGGATGAATGCCATATGCTAAGGAAGGAGAACTGGAAGGCTAAATGAAGTTATTGTCACTGAGGAAACACAGAGCTGTCATATCTGGTCTGAATAGCCCTTCTTTATGCTACTTATGTAACAGAAATAAATGACTACTTGATAAAATCAAATTACTTGTTCATACAGCCTAATGTAATTCTAATTGATATGGCAACTGCATATATTTATTGATTTATTATAGAAGAAATTAAGATAAAAAGTATGTGAAATGAGGCATAAGTTTGTACTTATTCTACTTTTTCTCATGTTGCCACAAATTACTACAAATTACCCAAATTAAAAAGTATATTCAGTGTTAGATATATTAGTAAAATAATATGTTACTCAATAAAATATTTCAAGCACTTTAACAAAAATTAATTGATATTTTTAATTATATAAATTATATGAACACAATTTTTTTTCTAAGACAAAAGAAGCAGTATCAGTCATTTAATGAATTTAGAATATGTAAAATTACTTTTTCTGTGTTCATTTAGTCTCTATTCACTTAATGCAGCTCACCTGGATTATTGGTGATAATTCAGTTCATTTATTCATCCTTTTTGGAAAAAGAGAATTAAATATATTTTGTATCATAAATGTTTAAATGGACTTTTTTGATAGCATTAGCTCTATAAATACTACCTGATTAACTATGGAAATTTTGAAATTTACGCTTGTGTATTGTGGAAAAGTGGGTCCATGTGTGGTGTTGAATCAGATCATTACTAGGACAGCCTAGTTCTTGAAATGCAGTCCTAATTTGTGAAATAGAGGAAAGAATGCAGTTACATACTTTCTGCTAAGAAAGAAGTCAAATAGAATTGGTACGATTAACTTATTCAACTTATCAGTTCTCAGATTTTATAACATAAGTGAACAAATATGATAATCTATTTTAAAACAGCTAAAATAGTTTAACTATCACAGGTTCTCTAGTTAAAATTTATATTGACAAACCGTATAGACAGAAATTTTGCTCATGCTCTGTTGGTTAGCAGCCCAGGGAGTTCCCAAGGAAAATCTGAAACTGGCCCCATAGGTGGAAGCAAGGAGAGAGCTAAGATTGGTAGGTGCAGGCTTAGCAAGCAAGGAACTTACAAGTCTTGTCTGGGCGGCTGCAGGCCCAGCAGATCTCTGCACATGTCCATCAGATTTTTAAAAGTTTATATAGAAGCCTTAACAGAATTCAGTCATGTATGCCATGCAGAGTCTCAGCAACACATTGCTCTCTCAAAGCTGTGTCCTTAAAACAGTTCCTGCTATGGGGCTTTCAGTCAAGAAGGCGGAGTAAGTAAATACTGTGTTTGCCTCCCCTTACAACACATCAAAATTACAACTAAATATGAAACACCATCATTGAGAAACACCTGAAGACTAACTGAACAGCAAGTAAGTTAATGAAGCTATATACAGAAGAAGCCACATCTAGACTGGCAGGAGGGGCGAAGATGCAAAACCAGCTGGTCACATACCCACATGCGGCAGTTAAAAATCGGGAGGGCTATGTTGGCTGCATATTCCTCCTTATTCCTCCCCCGCCCCCACCCCAGAGAAGCAAGGGGTTCCAGCCTCATACCTGGCTCCCTAGTGCATGCCTCCAGTGCAGGGAAGTGAAGTCCCAACAACTTCTGGTTGTGAAAACCAGCAAAGATTGTGGCTGGGTGAGATGGCGGGCTGCGGAGTCCCAGGCATACATCTTAAAGGGCCCATGCGGGGATTTACTGATGGGCCCTCTTAAAGGTGGTCCAGTGCTGAAGAAGCAGCTCTAAAGGTGCCAGGGACACCCAGGGAGGAACTGAATTGGCTGAATTCAGGAAAAGGGCTGGAGGGGTAGCTTTATTCCAAACAGAAGTGCTGGTAGAAACTATTGTTTTTTTGTCAAGCCCTCTCTCCCACCAAGTATGCAGATTAGGTGGGTCTCCAACTACCTTGTTAACAAAATAAATAAACAACTGAAGCTGAAACAAACTCATAGATACAGAAAACATTTTGAGGGTTACCAGATAGAAGGGGTTTGGGAGGTGTATGAAAAAGAGGAAGTAATTAAGAAGTAGAAATTGGTAGTTATAAAATAGCCATAGAGATTTAAAGTATAGCATAAGAAATATAGTTAATAATATGGTAATAACTATGTATGGTGTCAGATGGGTACTAGGTTTATTGAAATGAACACTTTGTAAGTTATATAAATGTCTAATCACTATTGTATACCGAAACTAAAATAATATTGTATTTCAACTGTTATTAAAAAATAAAAAGTATTTAAATTAAAAATGAATCTTACTATGGAAATGGTGGGCTGAATGTATATTCTAAAAAGAGGGGCAAGGCCCCCTGACTGCCCAGATCCAGCTCTAGGGTCGACAGGCAGTCATGTCCTCTTGCTAACCTCCTGTGCTTATTAAATAAAAGTAATCACACACACGCAAAATGCGTAGCTCTGAATATGTATAGTATAAATCCTAAATGAGACTTTGGCCATATCTGCTTGTTCCTCCTTCATAGACTTTGGTTTATTAGATACAATTTAGGAATATACATTTTATATAATACCTCTTTCTTAACCATTAGAAGATAAAAATGCAGCATAATATTTGAAATTGAAAGCTATGACTACAGTATTTTTTCTCTTTCTCAGATTGCTTATCAAATTTAATAATAACTTACAATTCCATAATGAAGTTTGGTCAAAGTTAGAAACACACACATATTCACACTATAAATATTCTCATTTTTCTTATTATGTGTAAATCCTAACTTGTCAACATGATGATATGATAACATTGCTGAAGAATTTTACAATTCAACTCAGAATTTATATTATAGGAGCATATGAAATCATTTGTATTGGTTCATTTTCAATTGTTTATTGTGGCGAAATACACATAACATAGCATTTACCATCTTAATCATTTTTAAGTGTACAGTTTCGTGATGTTAAATACATTTATAATGCTGTGCTACTGTCACCAACATCCATCTCCAGAACTTTTTATCACGTAAAACTGAAATTTATACCCATTAAATGATAACGTACTATTCTTCCTTTCCTCCATCCTTAGGAAACCCTTTTTTTTTTACTTTCTGTCTTTATGATTTTGGACTACTCTTTGTACCTTATATAAGTGGAATCATGCAATATTTATCTTTTTGTGACTAGCTTAATTCACTTAGTATAATCACCTTAAGTTCCAACCATGTTTTAACATTCTTTACTTTTTAAAGCTGAATAATATTCCATTCTGTGTATGTAGATTTGTATCTATGTATTTTGTTTATTCATCCATCAATGGACACTAGTCTTGCTTCTACTTTTTGCTATTGTAAATAATGCTATTATGAACATGAGTATACAAATATTTCCGAGACCTCATTTTCAATTATTTTAGGTATAATTTATGCATATAAAAAATGAATAAAATATAATTATTTCTGTTAAGTATTACAATCTTTTTCAGTCCTAATTCTTATATATAATTCTCTAAATAAAGCAAATTTTTAAATAAAAATACATATTTAGTCAAATGATCAAATTCCTGGCATATGTTATAAGAAGCATAGAATGTAGTGATAGAGGATATAATAAAAGAGTAAAGTGATACTGAGCTTTCATTGATGTTCTGTCATGGAAAGTTTAGGCCACTAGTAACAGAGTGTATTATAAAAGATTAAAGTGATGCTGAGTTTTCATTGATATATTTTCTGTCATAGGAAGTTTAGGCCATTGTTTTTCCAACACCTCAAGTGGGAATATAAATACCTTCTAGGCAAATAAAAAGTTTCTGTAGGCCAAGATAATTTAGTGTCTGCTCTGGCAGGTGACATATGCAATTTTTCATCCTCTCTGAGACCACCTGAACAGCTGTCCTTGTGTGCTTAAATGGTTATTAAAATACTTCTTTGGAAGTGTTTACCTGAAGGCTATAGAAAAAGTGAGATGTCTTCTCAATTCTGGAGAAATTCAATTTAATAAAGTTGATTTTAAGCTCTATTACACCTGAACTCTATTTTCTCCATAGTTGTTTTAGATAGAAGGAATGGATGTCTCTGTTGGAAAACAGATATGTGGTTTCAAAAGCAGTATTTGTATTCCCATCATCATAGCTGCAAAAATACTTCACGGAAAATCTGTAAAGCTACCCTAAAAACATACAAATACAAAGACTCTTTAGCAAGAAATAAAGTAAAAACACATCTAGATTTTTGATAATGTTTCAACAAAAGTAATTTCTATTCCTTAAACATGCTAGCAGTTTTTGTTTTTGTTTGTTTGTTTGTTTGTTTTGGAAATTAGAGGAGGAATTGTAAAACTGAGCTCACTGCTTTCATATTTGTTCCAATTAATTTTCTTTATGAGGACTATTTTGCCCTACCCCCATGCCAGCATCCTTAATCCTTAATCCACCATACCCTATTTTTCTTTTTTTCTGGTAACATTTTCCTCCTAACAAAATGGATGATTTGCCTACATGTTTTTATTGTCTAATCCCTTCCTGTAAAATACAGTTCACATGGGCAGATGCTCAATATCTGTAGAGTTAACGAGTGAATGAATAATTAATAATTCAGTAAATAGTACTTAGTATGTGCCAGGTTCTGTTCAGAGCACTAAAGGCAGATATTTTCTCTGCCTTCATGCAAGAATATTTCTAATGGGAAATACAGCTACTAGATAAATTACTACAAATGTGATTAATAAGTATGAATCACAATGGGGGATTATTAAAGAATATAATAGTACATCATATGGGGTTTTGGAGAACTTCAGCTAAGGAATTGAGCTAAAATTCTATTCCAATAGATGAGTAAACAATTTAAATTTAAGCAGAGGTTTTTATTTTCAAAAATTATTTGAGTCACCTTGCTTTTTGTCTAATACGATTTTCACGCTGTATTTCACATTTTTAAAATTAGAAACGTGGTCTCGTTCTTTCTTGTGTGTCCCATACTCCTTAAAATAAAAGAAAAATAATTTTATTGGTCAGAAAAAGCAGTTAAGACATACAAACAAATGACTATTCAAACATGCTATTTAGATATGGCAAATATTTATTTCATATGCAAGGAAGGGAAGATGATATTAGAAATACATCTCTTGTCTGCAATAAATTTATATCAACAGCTACTGATTAGACCAAACCAGTAAAATATAGCATAAAATGTGACTGACTAAAAAATTTCCTAATTTACAAGAAATGGTTTTGTTCTTTTCTTTATGATGCTAAGTACAAATATCCCTTGGAAAAGCAATCAGAGAGGAAGGGATACGTGCAAAAGAAATGCTGGTTGAGTACTAGAATTCCCGTCAAAGTTTGTCCCACTTTCTATCACTTTCTTTCCTGGTGGAATGAAGGAAAGGCTAAAAAAGTGAAAATTTTCTGTGTTGTAGAGGCAGGTATCATCAGGCTTCCTGGGTTGCATTTGAATATGATCTGGGAAGGTCAAATACAGACAGCCTATGAGTTCTTATAGACCACTTCAGAGTCACTTATTGCCTCTCTCACAATCCTCTCACTCAGAGAATAATTCATTTTTGACAAATATCATAACAGCCTCTCTCTAAGAAAATCTAGAAGATAGGTCTGACCACTTATACAATTCTGTAGCTAATGTATTAGTGAGAATTGTTCTCTGTGTGCTGTGGGAAAAGAAAGAAAGAAAATTCTGATGTATTTCATTACTTGGTGACATTAAAAGATGAGAGAACAAAATAAACTATCTTGCTATTTCTGAGATTTGGGTGAACTCTAAGTCAAAAGAGTATGTATTCTTTATTTTTATCTGTCTAGTATTTTTGTAGCGGGACAAAATAAGAGACAAGGTCAAGACTGTGCGATTCTCTAGAGAATACACAAAGATCTAGTGAGCCCAGTTACTGGGCTTTTAAGGTATTTAGTGTCCCTTCCAGGACATTCTTTCAATATTCTCACTGTACAGGAAAGAGGATCCTGACTAATTATCAAATATTTGGTTACTTCTCAAGATTTCTATAATAAAAAAAAATTAATGTGAAAGCTATAATTACCCATAATAATCTTATAATTTTTAAATATTTTGTTCTTTTAGATTTAGGCTTTCACTTCTTTATTTATGAAGACTTGGAGGAATCATTAAATACATAGAATATATTTTGTACTAGGCGGAAATTGTCTTACCATCAGAATTCTCAGGTGGGCTTACTATATTTTATTTTTTTAGAACCTTGCATATTTGCATCTGAAGTTCAATCTAGGAATTACGTTACTTAGCTAGTTTGTTTTTTAACCAGTTTACATCCGACTACGGTCCGTGTGATTCCCACCAGCTGTACGCGGAAACAGCTGCACCTCCCCTCTTCCACTCAGAGCCGTTTCCAGGGCCTCGTATTTAAAGGAGAGTGAAATGTTGTCTCTAATTATAACAGCAATCTGTTCCGCAGCAGTTTTCACACTCTACTTACATCCCCTACTGGGTTTTTCCAATAGTTTTACCCTTTTTTCCATTTCTCTAATTTTGGTTTTAAACTCATCAAATTGCTGGTTAACTGAGTTATTTTAAAGCACATTACTTGTAGCACTTTTTTTTTTTTTTTAACCACTTGTGATTGTTTACACTGATATTTAAGATTAAGTTTGAGTTCTTCTCTCAAGGTCAAGGACAAGGTGAACCATTAGGCATTAATGAGGGTATTGAGACTGCACTTTTTATATTTTGCCACTTGTGCCACCTGCTTTATTAAAGATAACTAAGGATGGGCAGAAGAAGAGGAGTGACTTGTGTCAGCACAGGACTTTTCAAATGTGTTCTCTCAATTCCTCTACACGATTACCATTTTACAGAAGAAGAAAACACGCTGTAAAACAGTAAGCATCCGCTTTATTCACAAAATGTGGCAAATAAATTAGATCCCCACTAACCCTGCAACAAAATATGTGCTCAATTTCCAAAATATAGCATAATAATATAATTTTAGAATTATCTTTTGCAATTACTTAAACCTAATTCTTAATTTTATGACTGGTTACAGGCTAAAGAAAAAGCATGTAAAACGTTTCTAAACATTATCTCAAGCAATTTTATGCCCTTCATGCTATGGTTTAAATTTACTGGTAACATAAAGATTTTTAAATAACTTCTTGCTTGTTTAATATTAAGACTTTTAATAAACAAAACATAAAAATATCATACTCTATACATGCTTTACTGTCAACCAAGTTATTTAAAAAATAAACAGATGAATAAAAGTCTATAAATTATATAAAATATATTTTATATATAATTACTTCAAAATATATTTTGTTACTTAAGATTCTAGTTCCTTTATCACTCTTACTTTTCAGATTTTCCTGGCAAACTAATTCATTCACCACAAGAAAGTTATATTTTACCAATTTCTAAAAAAAAAAAAACTCCATGATCTATTTGTTATTGTTTTGAACAGATTAAAGAAGAACTGTTATTTTAATGATATTTTTATTTGCTATCAAAATATAATATTTTCTTCCAAAATATTATTTATTTTTTGATTGCTTAAAGATTAAAAGCCCTTGATTCTTGGTTATAAATTTAACCTGCCACCTTACTTGATTATTGACTCAAAAATGTATTTGTTTCTTTTAGCTTTTCTGTGTACATAATCAGATCAACTGAGAATATTAAATTCAGCTCTGCCTTTTTTTATATTTACATTTCTTGCTTTTTTTTTTTCTTCTTGGCTCTAATAACACTTTCTCTTAGTTCCAGAACAATAATAAAATAAGGTAGTTTTTCCTATTCTTGTCTGTCTCATTATCTGAAATAGAGTGCTTTCAGTGTTTTAGCATTAAACTTGATTCTGTTTAAGATATTTCTGATAAATATTCTCTTATTAATGTGTGGCACCAGGAAAAGAGAAATCTTAACATTCTTTTTTAAGTGTTGTTCTAACAATTTAGAACTTACAGTTTCTCCAAAACCTATTTCTTTTCAAAGTCTGGGTGCTGTAATTTTCTAATTAACCATCAGTGTATCCTATATAAAGTATTAGCTCTCCTTCCCTACTCTGGTAAACTCCATGTAAATGCTGTAAACCTTAATAATCTCTAGCCTCCATATTAACATAAAAATGTAAAAATATCTTCAAAATGTATCCTAAAATTAATTCATTTTTCTGTTTCCTATAAATATGATTATTTTCCTAATGCAACATCATATGTAGTAAATTTCAATGGCAGGAAATAAACTGGGGTGGTTTGATCTATACTGTTTCCCCAGCTGGACATAAACACTTTTCCTCATCAAGGAGGGTCTTTCCTCTTTAATTTTTTTACCACATTCTCTGCAAAATTATGAAAAATGAATGTGCTGAATCCTTGTAAAATTTATGGCAGCAGACTATAATGCTAGTTATTTCTTTCCACACATAGAACCAGATTGAAATGTAGAGAGTAAAGAGATTCAGAATCAGAGGGATGGAGCTGCTTGTTATTCCCTCCCATATGTATAACCAGTAGCAAGAATAAGCGGGATGGAATAGAAAGATGGAATAAATGACCACTAATGTCATGTGTGCGTGTGTGTCTGAGTGTGTGTGAACAAAAGCAATTGATGTATTTGTATTACATGCATACACTCTTAAGTGCCTATGGAACAATATTCAAACCTGTATCTCACATGGATAGTCACTCATTCCTAAATAAAACTATTCCCAGTCTATCCTTTTCCATCATAGTTACTATGAATAAACTAAAAAATGAGTACTGTTTTTTATTAAGAGTAATGATTTCTATTCCTCAGTAGGAGTTGCTTTAGTTATAATTCAGCCTATATCTGTTAAAACAAATGCTGAGTCCTTATGGAAAATACTTATGGCAAATATAGTTTTATTCCTTTTTACATTAAGAAACAAGAATATTTGTTTGTGTGTATGTGTTTATATGAAACAGAAAAACCTTACGTCAATCTCTCCCCTCAACAAGATGTTTTCGGGTAGAAATAAATCGTTTTAAGGAGGAACATTTCTTGTCATGGCACTTGTCTTCTGACAGTTATTCAGTGATGCATAGCTGAAAAGGGTTCTGTGCTTATGGTGAAAAATAATTCTCTAGACTTGACAGGGAGGAATGTATTTATTCCAAGCCTAAGGCAGCAGTCTGCTGAGTTAAACAGAAAAAAAAAAAAAAAAGATAGTTAGTGAGCAAATTCATCAAGACCAATATCATGTATTTCTTCCCCTGGCCTGATGGCTGGTGCACACTCCTGCAAGCAACAAAACTATAAATGCAGTGCTACAAACAGAAGCACCTGTAAGTCAATGGGAGCACATTTTTGCTCAACAAGAGATCCTGACAACTAACAACCATCTGCCTCAGACACAGTTTGAGTCTTTAAGATGCATCAGGTTCCCTTCTCAGCCTCCAGCCTCACAAAACTGATTCCATTTTCCAAAAACTTGAGTCATGGAATGGTAAAACATGAGAGCTCACCTGTAGGCAATTATCTGAGACAATACACAAACTTTTCAGAATAGGTTAATGAGCATAGGTTAATTAGATAACAGTTAAAAGTCATAACAACTACTTTGAAAAAGTGACCCAAATAAAATTTAGTTTTCAACATCTTAATCTAGTATTCTTTTTTTCTATGTTGCCTCCCTTAATTATTTTTTAAAGTAAAACTAAAAATAAACAAGTCAGAGGAAGCCTCTTAATTAACATGCCATTTTGAAGAATATGATGACACTGATTTCTCCAAGTAAGCATTTTTATCCCCATCCCCAAGCAGTCAGTAGTCATTTTAATTTTATGGTGACTCTTCCGTGCTTTTTGTTTGTTTGTTTGCCAGCTTTCCCACGTGAATGAGTGGAAGAATCTTTGAGTTGGCAGTGAAGTTTAAGAATACAGTGTGGCACTGGAACAAAGTGGAGCTAACTGGCACGTGTGATGACTGAAAAACATGACCGTGGCCTCATTAGCACCATGTGCTAAAAAATGGAGCTAAGCAGCCACCTATGAAGGTGAAACAGGCATGGAGACAGTCTGGACACCCTAAAATGGACACATTTTGCTTCACTGCGGAGTTTTTCCTGGTGTAATTAAAGCCTGATACTTTCCAGCTGTATGGCACAGATTGTTTTAAGATAAACTCACTCTATAATTAAAAGGCTCATTAATCATTTCCCAAATTATTTGTTGTGGTATAAAATAGAAGTCAAAACCATTCCTGCTATGGAAAATGATTATAGTATTAATAACCACGGCCATAACAGATGTTAATAGCAAAGGGACCTTTGTGTTACTGTTTATAGTTTTCCATTTTTATACCTCTCTCACTAAGCAAGCAACTGAATACTCAAGCATTCTTTAATACAATGTTTTCTTTCTTTAAAATAGTTTCGATATATGTGAACCTTTTCATTGCTATATAAGAATATTATATAAGTGTGATTCTGGATTAAATTTATTAAAAAGACTCAATGTGAATAAGTGTAACTAGATTAAAAATAGTTATTTAACATTTAATCATGACTAGCAATCTCTCCAGATACTTAAACTCAATTATTTGTTACTGTCAGACTCTGAGCTTTTTCCCTTCCTAAAACGTCAATCTTCATATCTGCTTTTGTTTATGAAAATAATACTCAAACTTGACCAAAAAATAGAAATAATCAAAAGAACTCTAACCAGATGACAATTTCAAATGCAGTCCTACAATAAAGAAGTTTCAGTGTTGTGGGTGACCAAATGCTGGTTTCCTTGGGAGATACCCAAGTTACACTTACTGTCTTTGAAGCCTATTTGGTTTCTTTAGCATTTGTTCCTGATGTTGTTGTTAAAAATTATTATTGATAGTTGCATTAACGTACAATGGATTTGGTGTGTCTCCACTTTGTAATTTTGTCTTCTACCATTGTCCTCATAGTAGTACGTGAAATTTTCATGGGAAGGGAACTGTTTCAATAGATATTTAAATCTGAAAGATAACTAAAAACCCAGGGCTCATTTCTCAATCTTTCCTAGAACCAAGAGGACTAACATCTTTAAGGATAGCATCGTAATGAATAAAATGAAGTACACTCTTCATTGCTGAATGCTTGATATATAGCTAGTTGTTCCATGGTCCTCGCCGAAGTATAGAAGAGGACAAAAGCCAGAGGACTAATGAGGAACTGCATGTTAGTTATATTTAAAAATATGTATTATATAGAGATCGGGTAGCCCTGCAGTAGAACTTGCTGGTATGAATGCTTTCGTCATAATGATTATTTTTGTCATCTATGGTTCAAAGCTAGTTTCTATATTTATTATTTGGTCATACTTTTGTTGCAATTTTTTTATAATGTAAAAAAATATTTAGTTTCAATAAATCCAAAAATGTATATATTTAATAGAAAATTAAGTTCTGATTTTCTATTGTTCAAGAAAGCTGATGTCGATACTGTAATTACACAGAATATAGGTCCACATTTACTGTCTGCCACGGTGACATGATTGAGCACAAGAAGTCTTGAGATCAAATCTGCTGAAGAATTAGTATAAAGCTAGTTGATATGTAAAGTATGTACCCAAATATAAGAATTTAGCACATGAAGCTGCAAAAAGTGTTTTTAGATATCACTCTGTGAAAAACAAATGTATATTTGATCAGTTTGCCTTAATTATTTTTGTTCTATTTTTATCCCCAATTTTTCTTATGCACTATGAAAAATAGTCAATGTTCTATCAATGTTATCAGAAGACCTCCATAAATAATGAAATTATTCCGTTTTATATCAATGTCATCAGATACTTCAAATAAGAGTTAGTTAATACCTTATATAGGTTGCATTTTTTACAACCAATTTATGAAGCAGAGTGAAGCCATTAGAAGCTCATTCTTTCAAAGATTAAACATTGAACATTATCCTGAATGTTACTGTAAAGTCAATATTAAAGATAAATTTGGGGGGGCATAGTATCATGATAAAAAGAAAGGTCTTTAAAAATATATGGAGAAAATAGTATACTTGAAATTGGTTTCAAGGCTTGGATGTAATTTACAACTACATTTAAATAAATTGTCATATTCTAACAATTGAAATAGAAGCTGTAACTATCAAATTTTACCTATATATGCACATACACGCATACATACAAATATATATACACAGTAATTCACACAGGCTGAATGTAACTGAATTACTAAATTTTGGTTATATAGCTCTTGAACAAAACAGAAATAACTTCTACTTGATTTTGTGTCTTTTTCTTCTAAAGTCCATTATTAGTTACATTACAGAAATATCTGAGCCTTGTAAAAACTATTTTATGTCACCCTAAAGAACCCAGTGTGCTACTGTCTCATTTTAAAAACTACTGTTTTTAAAACAACACTTTATATTTTAGTTAAAATACATTTGAAATAGGTTAGAAATTTAATTAAAATATTCAGTGACTAGAGAAGTAAAAATCTAACTGTTTAAAAGTAAAGCTTTAAATAAAGGGCTAGTAGAATTTATTCTGAAAGATTTTTACAAATATCAATTTAATAAATTTATTACTCAAAATATTTTTAAATTATATAATTTCAATTATTTTTAGTAAAACTTTTTTTCTTTCAAAAGTGTCTTAGTTTGGACAAAAAATAATAATAAACTTATTATTAGTAAATATAGATCTCTTTAATTTTAATTTAACAAATGCCATATCAACATATCAAAATACCATTCTTGATTTAAAGATACGGAAACAGCGAAATCAGGGAATGATTTCAGGAGGCCTTAAAGAAGTCCCTTAAAAATACACATTAATTTATGATATCAAAAAACTATAATTATAGGAAAAAATCAGTTATCTAACATTATAGCAGTTGTTATAAATAAGAATTTTTATGTAATGCAGTTTCCTTTAAATTCTCTTACAAATATCCTACAAATCTCTCCATGGCTTAATACAATAAAGGTTTATACCTCTCCTATGTCATATTTTGATGCACATAATCAGTAGCTACTGTTCTACTGTCAGCCAAGGACCTGGGCCCCTTCGTCTCATGGTTCTGTCATGTTTAGGGTCTTAGAATCCTCCACTTAATCATTCAGGTAGAGAAAGAGCTTGAAAGAGCTTAGGGAGGCATTACAGGCCAAGCCTAAGAGGGGCTCCATCATTTCCTTTCATACACCACTGGTGAGGACTCAATCACCAGCCTAACCTAACTGATAAGGGGCCTGGCACTAGAAGTGTGCCAAAGAAGAGAAAACACAGATATTGGTAAACAACTGGCAGCCATCTAATGCAATTAACCAAGAGAGGGTACTTATTCACTACATATTAACTCATTAGTCCATTTACAGTTCAGTAAAAACAATGCTCAGAGTTTATTGAAAGTGCTATATTCAATGCCTTTGGGAAGCTGGCAAAGAAAATGAGTAGAGCAGCCAAGGATATAAGTAATAGGGAGTGGTGGAGACTGAGGCTACAGACTAGAACATGTCCTAGGAAAGGAGCAGCAGATGCTGCCAACTTGCATGAAAGCCAACTTAGAGTTACTGGCCCATGGACATTTAAAGGGAAACTGGTTGTACAGACATTTTATGAGAAAATGTTTGATATTCAAATTTCTTGGCAAATTCAAGATTCCTTTTATTTTTCTATTTTATTTTTTAATTAATTAATTAATTTTTATTATGATGACATTGGTTAACAAAATCCAGTGAGTTTCAGGCATACAATTCAACACTAAGGCTTATATATACATTGCATTGTGTTCACTGCCCATAGTTAGCTTTCTCAAGATTCCTTAAAAAGACTGCAGGTTAAGTCAACACATGGGCCTTTTTTTATGGGGGAGGGAGAGAGAACTAAAAACATTAAATTGCTCAAGGCTTAAATATAAAATAAATGAAGAAAGGGGAAGGGGATGTAGAGAGGCACTACATATAGTCACAAACATAAAAGCTTATTTATCTAGAAATGTGGTTCAAAGCTAAAAGGAGGTACTATGTATGATTCTAGGAAATGGCTACAGAGGGCAGCCAGGTTAAGAGAGAGCTAGACAATAAGGAGGAGAAGCTGAAACTGTCAAAATGTTCCCAAATAAGTCAAGGGCCATGTCTTGATCTAAGATTAATAATCAAGCAGTAAAACTGGCCTTTGGCCTAAAGGAGAATGGATAATTTCTGTTCATTCCATTTATTTCCCTCCCTGATATTTTACCTCATTTTCATTATAATCACATCTACTTATCCAAAAGTCACCTTTTCAGAAAGTTTTTCGCACCAAAAAAAGCCACTCTTAACTTTTCAAGAAGATCTGGTTCTAACTGTAATACATTCAACCCTCCTCTTGATGATTCGATTTCCTACACCCACCTGAATTAGTTAAGTTAGACTTTCATAATCTGGAATGGCATCTTATTTTAGCACCATAAGCATCATTAACGTATGTGGCAGTATAGATTGTGATTTCTCTAAAGTGAATTTTGGGGTAAGCTGCACATTGAGAAGTATACAATAAATTATTTATAAAATAAATCTTCAGGTATTTTTTTAATAATTCAAGTTTTGTTTCTGATAAAATACTTTTATTAAGAAATCTAAAGATATGATGAGTTCACTGAATTCATTTCTTATGTCATGGCCTATCCATCATTATGCTGCTGTAATTTAATTAAGATCAAAGTAGTTAAATCTTTATATTTGTACATATATATAAAATGATGCTCAATTTTATAGTGATTTTTCATAACACCTGTGTTGAATTTCAAAGTGTTTCTGTAGCTATCTTGTACACTTCATTTATATTTAGTAGATCAAAAGAATTAATTTCTATATCAGTAACAAATTGACATTGTTTTTGTAAGTGGACCTGATTAAATAACTGAGACTGTGTTAGTAGGTTTTGCTTTTACTTGCTGCCATGACTACATTAAGCAGTTGTTTAATTGAATTTATATTATTTGTTTTACATGGTAAAATAATGGCACATAAAGCCAATAAATAGGTAGAAAGCCTTTCAAAAGTGATTTGAAGAAAGAATATGTATATTCTTACTTTAGGGTACTAAAAATCTCAGCATTAGTACTGCCTAACATGAGAATGGAATCCCTAGTAAATGTTTCAGATAATAAAAGGAAAAGTAATGGGGGCAGAAAGTGATGGATAGGAGGGAAGAATTGGCCTCCAGTTGGACATTGGATAATAGGAGTAATTATAAGGTATAATTTATATTGAAAAGAAGAAAGAGAATTGCTTCAAATGACTCAACTGAAATTTCGGTCCACAGAATTGTCCTGCCAACTCAGTCACAGAGACAGACATTGCTTTGCTTACCAGAAATTTCCCCTGTATGTCTGTTCCCATTCATCTAGCTTTATATGATGATATAAGGAGAAATGCAATGGAATCAAAGTGAATCTTTCCTCATTTGATCATTTTGCCTAGCATTGACATTTTTAAAAAGTTATTTAGTAGCACAATAATGGCAGTTTAAAGTTCTTGTGATAGAGTGGCTAGTCTTCTATGTGAGCAAGTGGAATGCAGGACCTTTGTATGTTTTAGCATGAATTTGTCTCTAGGTAATGCCCTTAAGATGATGATTATATTTATAGCTTTTAGCACATCCTGATATCATTAATTATCAGTTTTCTCTAAATCTCCCTGAAAGTTCCTTTATCAAGTTCGAACTTTTTCACTTGAATTTTAATATATCGACATATCTTTATATCAGTATTTGTAGTGAATAAGTGAACTGAATTATAAATTCAATTTTCTTCTTTAATTTCATGCATATTTAGTTGTTTATAATATGTAAGTAATTATAAAGGGAGATGATATTTGGATTAGAGATCATTCAATAAATTATATAAACTCATAATTTAATCTACAAAATTATATAAAAATAACTTTAATAAAGACAAGGAAGTGAAGCAATATTAGATAAATGATAATCTCTAGTCATATTTTTTAAAATATTGGATTTCAAATTCTATCTCCTAATATTTAATTTTTGAATATATATTGTTTTTAGAATTTTTACATTCTAAGCCCAAATTTAGCATACAAATCTAATCAAGGATCTTTTTATATATAATGGAATTTAATTTTTAAAATTATTTAAAACGTGAGAAACCATTGAAAATATTCTGATAAAGCAAAGCTGAGTTTAGTAATATATTCTAAAATTTTCAGGAACAATGTCTATTCTGATTACATATGATTTCTTTAGTTTGGGAAAATATAATAATCTGAGAGATTTATGTTGTACAAAATGAAATATATTAAAATAAGAAATTAAATCACACATAAGTATATACACATATGTACACACACACACACACACACACACACACACACACATCATCGATAAGTTGTTGGAAACTGCAACTTTAAGCCAAACAACATATAACAAAATCAATTAATTGACATAAACAAGAGTTAAGTTCCTATGGCATTTTTCTGGTCACAGACACATTTCCAAACTTCCAAAGACCAAAACATTTCTAAAAAACACTGAAATAAATGTAAGCTATATATGCATTTAAGAAAGAGAAATAAAAACAAGTAAGATAATATTTTCCAATCTGCATACTCCTGTTCAGGGTCAAGGTGGCCAGAGCCTCTCCTTAGACCTCAGGGCAAAAGGTGGGAACCCAATATGGACGGGTCGCTCTTCCATTGCAGAGCTCACTCACAAATGCCCCCACACTCACTCAGACAGGGACAATGTAGACGCACCAATTCACTTCATGTGGACATCTTTGGGATGTGGGAGGAAACCATAGTACCTGGAGAAAACCCACACAGACATGGGGTAAACATGCAAATTCCCCAAGACAGTGGCTCTTGATTTTTTTCTCACTAATGTAACAAATCAACATTGGGAAATGTTATCCAAGAATCTGCTCTATGTGTGTGTGTGTGGTGTGTGTGTGTGTGTGTTGTGTGTGTGTGTGTGTGTGTGTTCATGTACATTGCGTTTAAACCACCACACATTTGCAGGGAGAGATAAACAGTTGATCTAATCTTGGATCCTTTTTAACAAGCCAGGACAAAGGTCCACCTGCCACTGGCCTGCTTTCTTTCCTTCCTGTTCTCTGACCAGATTATAGATAGAATCATATAATTAAAAATTTATAAATAACTGTAAAAAGTTTTTGTACATATTGTTTATCTAAGATCAAAGAACTCTTTTTAGGAAAAGATAGAAGTAGAATAAGCTCTCTTGACTTCAAGAGCAGTGACTTTTTTTAAGCAGACATACCTAAGCCATAATTTAACAGCAGTGTATTTTACACAGCTTTTCATGGACTTATATATATTTGTTTATCAAGAGCTTGATAGAGTCAGTTCAATACATATTTAGTTGAATTGTTTTCCTAATGTAGCATTTTCATCATCTAACTTTTACATACCTCTGATCCACATAAGAAAGAGACAAAAATGAAGGTAAACCAGTATAGCTCTTTGTACAACATCTTTTGACCTTCAAGTCATTCATTTCTCTTTTCTTTCCTTCCCTTGAGACTTGCATATAAAAAAGATAGTTCTGCCTTTTACAGATTATAGCATTTTATAGTAGATGTATAAGAAATTTGTCAGTGTTTTTAAATGCCTCCTCCCCCTACTTCTTTATTACTTTTGCATGACTAGTTTAGCAACTCTGAGGAGCTGGTTTGTGCTTCATGTTTGGATAATGTTTTAGTAGCAATTTTAGGCTATAGACTTTATCCAATTGGCCCTTTTGAAACTTATTAATCTTGTGGCAATGGTGGTGAACAAAGGATAAATTAGGATGCCTTTATTATTGATCTATCCAAAGCCTTTATGTTACTTGATCATGCACTATTGTTAATACAGCTGAAGGCAATTAATTTTAGAAACGAGACAAGTTGTTAATGCAGAACAGTTTACAAGTCTTCCCATTGAACACACTGCACTTTGTAAAGTGTTGGATCATTTCAATTAATTTTCTTTCACTTCTAAATTAGAAGAGTATTTAAATGTGTGCTTGCTCTATTCCACAAACAGCAAATGAGTGCTTGATCTGTTCTGTCTGTTCTCTGATCTTTCAAAGTTGAGTGTCATCCTGAAGTTTAAAATGAAGGGTCAAATGTAAAAGTAAAAAGGATCTTGAATTGTTTGGGAGACTTGATAACATTGTATTGCTCACTTTCATTTAATGCTTACCACTGGAAGCATTAGTAGGCTAAACTTTTATCTAAAAAAAGATTGGTTTCTTTTAACTCTTAGATGCATTTTCTTGCTTAAAGACTGATAGTTTCTTCATATACAAAGATTCAGATTTCTGCCAACAATAACATAGATTTGTTATTAATATTACAGAAAAGAATTTATTAAAATGACAGAATGAACTTGATAATACTGATTATATCATTCAGTTCTATATAGGTTAAATTGGAAAAATCTATTTAGCTTACATAGGTTAATATTTCTTTAAGATTTAAAAATATTAATTCTATAGAACTGAATTTCATTTTTTTAAAATATACATACCAAAGAAAATGTGACATAAAACAAATAAATTATTTAACTTTTTCTGACTTTAATTCAATCCCTAATGATTTCCTTTAATTTTAATTTACATGTCTGACTTCTTAGGATAAAAGTAAATTGGCTAAAATTTGTAATAAACTGGTATATTGTGGGTACTATTCTAAACAATTCTGTGATAAAGGATAATCGTAATAGATGCAATGTATTTATGAGAACTGTAGCTACAACAAAGTTTTAGAAACATTAGAATTATATACACTTTGATTACATTTCTGACACTTCTTTATTTAGATCATAACTACCAGAATCAAAATATTTGTTCAAATTTGAGAAAGATTCTGACTGCTACCTTCAGCATTTACAGTTAACTATTGCTACAGTATTACACACAACAAATGAGATAAAATGAGTTGAAATATCCAAGAAATTGGATATAGTACCATATTTTCAAAATATAAAAATGAATCTATTTTTATGAAATTGACTACATTGGACAAATTATCATATAAATTTTATAGAGAGGAGGATATGGTCTCAACTGAATTTTCTTTACTCTGAGCCTAGCTAAAACATATCTTCCCAATTGGGAAGATATTTATATCGTAAAAATAGACAGCAGAAATAGCTTCATTGAATTTACTTATGTGATGAATCGAAGATAAATTTTTTGTAAACAAAAAATTATGTTTACACGGGTTATGTATTAATGGATCTTAGGGGAACCTGTTTATTTTAGAATAATTGCATACTTAAATACAGGTTTTCTTTGTTTTCATCATGACAAAATTAAAGGAATAAATATTACAGAATATAAATGCAAAGGAAGCAACTATGTAAAAGAAAGTAACTTCTGTAGGCATAATATAAAGACAAAATAGATGGAAATTCCTGAAGAAAGCTAAAAATAAATTGTAGTTGAAGAATTAAAGAAATGTATTTTTGCATCTGTCCAGATTAAAATGTCATTCTTGGTTTACTATCATGTAATAGAAGGAATTTTATGCGAAACCAGGAAAACTGTCTGTATGTAATCAAAATACAATGCATTCTTACCAAATTTTTTTCTAAAGAAGTCATACACATTTTGAAAAATATATCATGTTTATAAGTAATAAGTTCTACACATGATAATGTCCTTTTATTTTTCCTAAAACTAACATCTATTTCCAAGGAGTTTTATTTAATTCTGGTTTAATGGAATTTGATAATCATACATGAACCCTGGAAATAGAGATACTATTTTAATATGATAATTATATGTTGCTTAAATTAACCTAGATGATAAAACTTGTGATAATGTTCATAATGTGTCAACAACAATAACAAACACATTAAACTCTTATATAAAGAACAGAAAATATGCCCAGATTATGAAAATAAATAGTTCAAATGTCCAAATTATTGTAAACGGACATGTGCAATAAAATGTAATTAAAGTTTAAAAATAAGGAACTTGCATAAAATTCAGTAACTATTACCATAATAAAAATTGTATTCTATTATGTTAATTATTCAAGTGAAAACCTAAAATATTGGCTTTTAATCATGATTCAAGTACTGTAAGACATTTATTAACCATATAAATGCGATCTCATGTATGCTTTGTGATTATAAGCATCGCCACCAGAGAGGAAGTTACTAAACACCTCGTCATTCATTCTGAACTTAAGTAAAGAATGAGTGAATAAAGTTGAGAGTTCAGGACATAAATTGTAATAGTGTTTTTTTGTTTAAACAAAAGGTATAGATTGAGCATACTGGGATATTATATATACAAAAAAAAGAGTATATACGGAGCAGTTTTGAAACTGTGGAGACAACCAGTTTGGACATTATCTCTATCCTTTTAGTAACTCATGGAGGGATAGACACCAGTCTCATTTTATTTCCTGGAATTCTTGACTTAATGACTTTAAAGCCATGGGGCTAACCATAGGTTTGAATCACATTTAGAATGAAAATTTGTTATGGTCTCTAACATGATGTATGTATCATCACTTGTAAAGTGTAATAAATAGTTTGATAGATTTCTTCAGAGACATAGTCATATGTAGAATCCACCCCTTTATGAAATTTTCTTAAGTATGTGCAGGAGATTGAACAGAACTAACAATTCTAGTGTTTTCTCATTTAATTGCCTTATATTAATATATTGTATTTCATTTTAGACTTAGAACATTTAGCTATACAAAATTTGGTTGTAATTCTACTACCAAAAAATTAAGCAAGATCAACAATTGCAAATTTTTCTAGACTCCTCTCTGAGTGTACATATCTGTTGTTATGTTTAATTTACAAAATAGGAATCTTATGATACATACTGTTTTGGAAACTACATGTCATTTAAATCTTCTATAGATGATATATTTTAAGTAGTATATATTTTGGTGCTGTAGAATCACTAATTGCCTCCAATTATGCCATGATATGTATATACAATTATTTAGCAATCACCTACTGATGGATTTTAGATTATTTTTAATTTTCACTATTATAAACAATTAAATATGTTCTCAAAATAGTATTGTTCTATTCAGACCAAAGCTCAAAAGCAAGATGTTTGATAGTTATTGACAAATTTCCTTTAAGATATGCAGTACTAAATTATTCTACCTTTAGAAATTTATGAATGCCCTATTTTGACATACTTTAAAATTAGCCTTAAAATATTTTCCAAATTTAGATGTAAAAAGAGTTACATACAAACACATATCAGTATCCCATCATCAACATCAGACCTGCATTAGTTAAGTGCTCTTTGTAGTAATAGCAGCATGGCTTTCCTACAATAACCATACTTCCTTGTGTTACAATGTCATTTATTTTAAAACTCTTAAACTTTAGATCAGGAAATTATGGCCATTTTATAAATTTGATAATTATTTTAACTGATCCTATATTTTTATTTTGTCTCTATCTGTCTTTCATTGAAATAAAGTAAATCTTCAACCATGTAGCCAAATGTGCAACAAAGAAAAACTTAATGGAGTGGCTATTGAGTAAATGAGATTGACATACATTGGGGAGTCTGAATTTTGCCAGAGTCTTGCTTGTGAAATAGAAATCTCATATTGTGTTTCTGATTCTGATAAAATGTAAAATTCTCAGTTAGAATTTTCTCACCATTACCAGCTCATCTTTTCAGGACCATCTGGCTTGTTGGCCTATATAAAAGCAGTTTCAAAGTGAAATAAATGTTGAAGCCAGATGGATGAATATACAAAAAAGTAAGAAAGTAAAGTCAGTAAGCGTAAAGCATTATTTCTAGAAGCTTTATTTGTGAAGTTACAAGAGAGATATAGCATTGTCAAGAATTTAATTCTCATTAGAGAGCTTGTTGGTTTTGTTAGCTTAATTTTTAAGGTGGAAGAGACTTAAGTATTGTTATATATTTATGAAAAAGATTCAGGAGAAAAAGTACTGATGCCACTAAAGGGAGAGAGCTGATAGAGATAGGCCCACTCAGAAATCATAGGAAAGGATGGAGCCATAAACAGATTAAATGTGGATTAGAAGAGATACATCAGTTCCGCTTAAAGTGAAGGGAAAGAAGAAAGAGGAAATTTATTGGTGGAGAAGTTAGATGGTTAAGGAAATTCGTGACAGATAGCCTCAATTACTTCTCCATAGCAGGAGATGAGGTTGTCTGGTCAAAGAATATTTAAAAAGGGGAGAAGTGTAATGCAAAGCCTAATTAATTCTGATAATGAATAAAAAATGAAAGATGGGGATATGTTTTCAAACTGTTCAAAGCTCAAAATGAAAATATTAAGTGTTTAAGGGTAACTGGCAAGCCAAGCAAAGTCAAAAATCCATTATGAAGTTAGTTGAGAAATATTTGAGAATTTAAAATGTTTGTGAAATATTCAAGAAATGCTAGTTTAGAGAAATTCAAATGAGATTTTTTTTTTAAACTGGAAACGCTTTAATATAATAAGGTTCATAGGTTGTGAAGAAGATATCTATAAAGAAAATAAATGGGAAAAAGTAAATGTGCTGCTAGAAAAATAGACACCTGAAGCAATGTAGACTGACCCATGCAGATAAGGAAGTGAACAATGGAGGATGTATAGATAGGAGAAAAGGTAGGGATCAAGAAGTGGTCAGACTGTTCAAGAAAAAGATAAAATATGGTAAGAGAATTGTACTGGGGAATACCATTACAGAGTGGAACACTCTAATGTGATGCTGAGGTCCAACTTAAGGTACTGTTAATGAGCTGCTGAGGTTGACGGGGACTGGTCTTACCACACTGTTTTAAAGAGGACTCTAGTGTTGAGGATGATTTAGCCTTCTGCATTCTGCGGATGTCAGTAAATTCAGGAACAACTTAGAGAAGAAAGAGATTGCCTTGTAGAAAAGGCCTTGATAAATGAAGAGGAGTGATCTAAACATTAGAAGGCCACACTAACAAATCCAGAGTGTATAAATAAATGAAATAAAAATAAACTTCAGGCAAAAAATATTTCTGCTTGAGGGTAGAGTCTTGTGGCAGCCCTGGAGAATCAAGAGAAACAGAGGCAAAGAAACTTCTGTGTTCAGGATCACACTGAATTACATCTAATCGAATGTCACCTAAAAGTAGGTATAATAATGTTAATATTTATCATTATTAAAATCATAACTAAGGTTGAGCACTTAACCCTCGTCAAGCCGTAGTGTGTAACTAATTATGTATATGCCTTAGCTCAATGAATTCCATTTTAGAAAAGTCTTATTATGACCATTTATAGATGAGAAAACCAAGCCTTAGACATTTAAGTAGCTTTCTGAAGGTCTAAGCCAGAAAGAGAAGGAGACGATTTTAAAAAAGAAATAAAGAAAAGGAAAACAGGTCTGTGTGATTTTAGAACCACCTCTAGCATAGCTGTGGAAGTTGGATAGGGAAGAGGTTCAAAGTAAAAGAATTGAGGATTAAAAGAGGGATTAGGTGGTGATTAAAGTAATTAAAATTTCTTTAAAAACATTAGTAAGTTAATGATAAAGAATGAGATATTATAGTCTAAGAAGAATCAATGTGGAATTTGGCTTGTTTTGCATTTTTATAAATTTTTGGATAAAGAAAAAGGAAACAACTTTAGTACATTTGGACAGAGCACACCTAGTGAAGGAGCTCACAGAGGAGAAATGAAATATAAACCAAGATAAATCAGATAAGACGACAGACTTTTTCATAATTCTTGAGACTCAACTAGCAAATGAGAGACCAAAGAAATATTTAGAATAAAGTCAGAGGAGAAGGAAAAGAACAAGCCACATATGTTACGTCCTCTTGTCAGTTTTTAGATAAACATAAACTGGGTTTTGAAAAGGTTTTGGTTCTTTTCCATGCATAAGTATCATTTTAAAAAATTCATTCCTTGCATAGGTATCTCTATTGAAAAGGATTTCATTTAATCGATTATGTTTTCAATCATTTTTCTGTCCAGAATGAACAAGCAGTAATGAAAAATTACATGGTTTTAGAAAGAAAGTAGGGAATTAAAAATAGAGGAAAGAGAATGAGAGGAAAAAGAAGGAAAAAGTTAAGGAGTGTTGTTTATTAATTTTCATGTAATGTATAAATTAATATCTTTTTATCTGTATATATTCTTAACGAAATGCAAATATGTTTCCCATTTTAAAATCTTTGTTGTTTTCTTATCATTGAGTTTAGGTAGTTCTTTATATATCTAGAAATAAAATATTTTGAAGACATTTAAACTGAAATGATCTTCCTGGCTGTGGCTGGTCTTTTCATTTTATTTAATTTTGATAAGTTCCAATTTACTATTTTTTCTTTTGTTATTTCTAGATTTGATATATTAAAAACCTGTCTAACCCAAGGTCATGAAAGTCCTCTCTTATGTTATCTTCTAAGAGTTTTATTTTTATATTTTATACTTATTTCATTGATCTATTTTGAATTAATTAATTGTTCTAGCACTGTTTGTAGAGGAGACTGTCTTTCTACATTGCATTGTATTTGCAACTTTTAGAAATTATTTGACCATATTTGTTTGGTCTATTTTTGTACTCTTTAATGTGGTCTCTTTATCTAATGTGCCTATCCTTCCACTAATAACACATTGTCTTAATTAATGTATCTTTTATAGCAAATCTCAATAGTTGTTAGTCTGATCTTTCAACTTTGTTTGCTCTTTTTCAAATCTTTGCTACTCTTTAATTCTTTACCTTTTCATATAAATTTTAGGATCAGCTTATCTATTCTACAGAGATTACTGCTTGTGTTTTTATTGGACTTGTGTTTAGTCTGTGAGTGATTTGGGGGATAATTAATGTCAGATCTGTACTGAGTCTTCCAATTCATAAAACTTTTGATTTCTTTCAAAAATATTTTTTAGCTAATAATACTGTACATATTTGGCTAAATTTATACCCAAGGATTTTTTGTTTTTGTTTTTTGTTTTTGTTTTTTTTTTGTGGAGCTTGTCACTGTGGAAATCCCCGAACATCTAATTAACAAGTATAACAAAGATGTTTGATTTTTTAAAAAAATATAATAAAACTCAATTCCATGTCTAATACAATATCTCCCAATAGTATACAAATATTAAAATGACTATTTATAAATAGCATTTAAAAAGTCTCCAGGCTTAAATATAACAAAAGACTTATATGAAGCCTATGGAGAAAACTATAAAACATTATTGAAAAATATTAAAGAAAACTAAAGAAAACAGAGAGATTGTGTTTGATAGTATCTAATCCAAAAGCAGATAACATAGGATATATTTGTCATTAAATATTACAGACTACTACTATAAATAATACAACCTTTAATGTCAATATTCCTGGTGTATTTTAGTAATTTAGGGAAAGCAGCACATCATCTCTCTAAATCAATTTGTCTTCCTAAAATAACTTAAAGTAAAATTGCCTTTTCTTATTTTCATTTTAAAAAGTATGTAATGGTCGAGGGGAAAAAAAAAGGTGTAGATGATAGAGTCTTGTTCATCCTTCTGGCGACCAAATCAAAGTTGTGATGGAAACAAGGAGCAGCAGCAAGGAAAAATCACCTGGATCTAGATGAACAAGCCATACAACTAGAGAGAAATCAAGAAATCACCCTGCAATGGCGAAGGTATGACGGGGCAAGGATGCGGGCTCCCTGGTCTCCAGTGGCTGAGTGAGAGGAGGCTGCGGCAGCAGCAGTGGCAGAAGCCTCTTAAAGGGCTGTGTCCATGAGTGGATTTTCATGGTGACGGACTTCCTCTCTCTGAGCACGAGTGCCGATTTGGCTGGGCACAGAAGGCACCAGGGATTTATAGGGAGACATTGCCAGACCGAAGGCCTAGATGAGACTCACTTTGTACAGAAGTGCCAGCGGTATTCATTGTTCCTTGTTGAGCCCTCCTGGCTCCCAGTGGGCCAGACACAGCTCCACCACAGCCATGATATCATCAAACTGGGTAACAGAGGTCGCTTGGCCCAGAAGATCCCTGAAACCCCACATCCCCCAACTTGTGGCTCCAACCAAGCCACATCCAGGTATATCCTCAGTGAGTCAGGTGCGCCTTGTTGAGCAGTGCCTAGACTTCCACCGGAGGTAGCTGGGCTCAGTTTCTGGTGTGGCCTTTTGAGGCAACTATGAGCACAGCATCTGTGGATTGCTTTCTGAATCTTAAACAGGTGGCTCCAAAAGGTTAAATTTGACCTGCAGCTGAACCTCTTTCAGGACTGTGCCACTGGACACCTACTTCACAAATCCACACTAATAAGACCGGGAGACTTAGGAGCTTTGTAGTACATACAAACAGACACGGAAAGGCAGCCAAAATGGAAGACAAAGAAGCAGAAACCATATGAGAGACAGAACAGAGATCCAGATATAATGGAGACAAGTAATATAACAAATGCAGAGTTCAAAACGTTGGTTATAAAGATGCTCAATGAACTTTTAGGAAGTGTAGATAAATTCAGTAAAGAGATAAAAACATGAAAATGGAAATGGAAATTATAAAAGGGAACCAGTCTGAATGAAGAACACATTATCTGAGATGAGCAGTATATTAAATGAAATATCAAAAGAATAAACAAAGTGAATAAAGAAAAGGATCAAATGACCTATCTAGAGGACGGGAAAGCCAAGAACATACAATCAGAATTGCAAGAGATAAGATGCCAAGACTTTGAAAACAATGTGAAAAGCATATGGGACACTATTAAGGGTCCCAAATTTCCATTTGATCAGTGTAACTGAAGAAAATCAAGATGTTGAACAGCTGTTTAAGGAAATAATGATAGGAAACTTCCCTAATTGGTGAAGGAAATGGACATAAAACACCAAGAAGCTAGAGAACTTCAAAAATTAGGAATCCAAAGAGGTCCACACTAAGACACGTCATAATTAAAATGCCAAAGAATATTAAAACAGTGAGAGAAAACAGATAATTACTTTATAAGAGAACATCCATAAGACTGGCGCTGATTTCTCAAAAGAAACTATGCAGGACAGAAGGCTTGCAAAAAATATTTGACAGGATGAAGACCCAGGATCTACAATCAAGAATACTTTATCCAGAAAAGCTAACATTTAGAGTTGAATGACAGATAAAGAGCTTCCCAGACAAAAATAAGCTAAAGGAATTTATCACCACCAAGCCAGTATTACAGGAAATGTTGAGGGACTTCTTTAAGAAGAAAAATACAAAAGACTCACTTCAGACTAAAAGACACACACAGACTGAAAGGAAAGGGAAGGAAAAAGATTACTTTGATAGTCCTAGAAGGTATTTAAGTCAGACAGAGAAAGATAAACATTATACGATTTCACTTATATGTGGAATCTAAGGAATAAAAAGAACAAACTAATCAAAAAACAGACTCACAAATGTAGTGGACAATTTGGTGACTGACAGAATGGAGGAGGTTTGGGGGGCTGGGAAAATGGGGTGAAGTGTTAAAGAATTACAAATAATGCTGATGGATAGTCATGGGGATGGGGACCACGGCATAGGGAATGCAGTTAGCATTAATACATTGGATAGTGGAGGGTCAGGGGAGGGAGGGAGCAATTGGGGGATCATTTTAGAAACTATATAGATGTCTAACTAATATACTGTATACTTGAAACTAATTAAAATAATGTTTAAAAAATGAAAAAATTATGTAACTTGGTTATAAAATAAGCAGCTGCTGTTTTAGATATTAACTTTCCTAAAGCACCACTCTGTTTCTGGAGAAAATTAAACATAACTGATAATCAAATATTTAAAAAATATACCTGAAAACAGAGAGATTGTGTTTAACATTATCTTATTAAATTTATAAGAAAAAAAAGTGAAATTCTTTAGTTTGCTTGTATAAGATGGTGTCTACATACTGCCAGCTTTGTTAAACTCAGATTCTTAGACTCAGAAACCAGGATTGCTATTTCCTTTCAAATTTAATTTCAAAGAATCTGAGAAAGTCAAAACATTTTAATGTTTATGAGAAATAGCTTTTTGTTTTTCATCCTGGAACTATAAGTTTAAATTGTTTATTAGCAGATATACTAACTTAGCATCTTTGTTATTTAAAGGTCACCTTAGATGTGCTTTGCAATTTTTGCTGATCTGTGTGACTAAAATAAATGACACCTTTGACAGTCCTTTCAATACTATATAAAAATAACCTGTAGATGCATGCAAAGAAAGCAAACAGTAAGTATTTTAGTTAAGATAAAGATGTAACCAATTTTTGACTTGTTAGGAATTTAGGTCGATAAACATTCTATACCCTATATTTTTGCCAAATATTTAGGTACTATAGTCAATTATACTTTATCCTTTAGCAGAAAGGGCAAGGGAGTTCTTTCAAAATCTATGTTGTTTTCATTCTACTTCCCTGGCTACACATCATGATGAAAGCTAGCTTTGTAGTATCTAATAACTCAACATATCTTTTGTTTTTCTTATTGTTATCATGCACTGGATTTCCATTAACTTGATATTTTCCTGAAATTGTAATTTATATACGTATGAAATAATTCAAAGTGGATAACCATGCCATTAAATTGTCTGTGTCATCTCTGCAAGACTTCCACAATTATTCACAGATAAAGTTATTTGCCACTCCACCTTAATCATATAATACTTTTTTCTGACGTCTAGTAAATCACTAGAATTTTGTACTTTAATTATAATCATTTGGGGCTTAACATAAAATAGAGCAAATAAACAGGTTTTTCTGCAATTAAAAGAAAATAGAGCAAATAAGCAGGTTTTTCTGTGAAAGGACCTCTGCAAGTTATCCCAGAGTCTCAACAATGAACTGTGTTATTTAGAGGTCAAACTTGTGTTCTCTTTCGGACAAGGCTGCTCAGGTTCCAATCCAAGAACACGGAATGTCTTTCCATTTCTTGGTATCTTCTTCGATTTCTATTGTACAGGGTTCTGTAGTTTTCATTAAGTTTATTCCTAGGTATTTTATTCTTTTTGGTCCAATTACAAAAGGAATTATTTTTTCACTTCTTTTTCTGACACTTCATTATTAGAATATAGGAATGCTATGGATTTTCAAACACTGATTTTGTATTCAGAGATTTTACTGTATTTTATTATTATTTCTAGTAGTATTCTTGTAGTCTTTAGGGTTTCCTATATAGAGAATTATGACATCTGCAAATAATGACAGTTTGACTTCTTTGTTTCCTATTTAGATGCCTTTTATATCTTTCTCTTGTCTGTTGCACTCACTAGACCTCAATGTTATATTGAATAACAGTGGCAGCCTTGCTTGTTCCTGATTTTGAAAGAAGGTTTTAGTTTTTCACCATTAAGTATAATGTTAACTGAGGGTTTATCTTATATGGCCTTTATTATATGTTAAGATATTTTCCTTCTATACACGATTTTGTTAAGTGTTTTGATCATACATGGATGCTGTATCTTGTCAAAGGCTTCTTCGGCAACTATTAATATGATCATATGATTCTCATGTTTTAAATTGTTAATATAGTGTATCACATTAATCGATTTGTGTATGTTGAACCATCCTGTGCCCTGGGATGAAGCTCACTTGATCGTGGTTGTATATCTTTTTAATATGTTGCTTTATTCGGTTCACTAGTATCTTATTTAAGATTTCTGCATCTGTGTTCATGAGACATATTGGTCTGTAGTTTTGTGTGTGTGTGTCATCCTTACCAGGTTTTTGGTATTAGAGTGATATTGGCCTCATAAAATGAATTGAGAAGTATTGCCTCCTGTTTGATTTTTTGGAAGAGTTTTAGGAGTATAGGTATTAAATTTTCTTTGAATGTTTAGTAGAAATCACTAGTGGAGCCATCTGATCCTGGATTTTTACTTTTTGGTAGGTTTTTGATAATTGTTTTAATTTCTATACTGCTAATAGGTCTATTTAGATTTCCAAGTTCTTCTTGATTAAATCTAGGAAGATTATATTTTCCTAAGTACTGGTCCATTTCTTCTAGGTTACTAAATTTGGTGTTATATACCTTTCATAGTATTCTTGTATGATTTATGTATTTCTGTGATGTCTGTCATATTTTTCCCTCTTTCATCCCTGATTTTTTTTGTGTCTTTTCTCTGTTTTCTTTAGTGAGTCTAACAAGGGGTTTGTCAATTTTATTACCTTCTCAAAGAACCAGCTTTTTATTGCATTTATTTTTTCTACTGTTTTTGTTTGTTTGTTTGTTTTCAATATCATTTACTTCTGCTCCAGTTTTTGATTATTTCTTTCCTTTCTGCTGACTTAGGCTTCATTTGTTATTCCTCTTCTAGTATTTTAAGATGAAGAGTTTGGTTTTTATTTAGGCTCATTCTTGTTTTTGTAGGTAGTCATGTAATTATGTGAACTTTCTTCTTATGACCATTTTTGCCATGTCCCAAAGTGTTGATATGTTGTACTATCATTATCATTCATTTCTACATATTCCTTGATCTCTCTTTTATTTCTTCTTTGACTCTCTTCATTTATTTTCAGTAGTATATTATTTAATCTCCATATATTTGTGGTCTTTTCTGCTTTTTTTTAAAGTTGATCTCTAGTTTCAAAGCATTATGATCAGAAAATATGGTTGGTATGATTTCAACCTTTTATATTGTTGAAGCTATCGCTGTCTCAGTATGTGGTCAATCCTTGAGAATGTTCCATGTGCACTAGAGAAGAATGTATAAGCAGCTGTTTTGGAATGAAAAGGCTCTATGAATGTCAATTATGTCCAATTATGTCTAAATGTGTCATTTAAGGATTTATTTCCTTATCTGATTTTCTATTTGGATGATCTGCCCATATTCGACTGGGGTATTTAGACCCCCTACTATGATATCATTTTGGTCTGTTTCTCCCTTTAATTCTGTTAGCAATTGCTTTTATATATTTCAAGGTTCCCTAATTGGTGTATGATTCCCTTTATCATTATGTTCCTCAGTATCTTCCTTTACATTTTTTTTTTGAAGTCTATTTCACTTGATATTAGTACTACTACTCCCACTTTTTCTCTGAATGGCATTTACTTGAAATATCATTTTCCACCCTTTCACTTTGAGTCTATATTTTGTCTTTGGAGCTGAGATGTGTTCTCCTAGAGGCAGGATATGATTGGTTTTTGTTTCTTGATCAATCTGCAAACTCTGTGCCTTTTTTTTTTTTGGTGAGTTTCAGTCAATTTAACATAGAGTGATTATTGAAATATGAGGTCTTCTTATAGCCATTTTATCTTTTGTTTTCTGGTAGCTCGATGTTTCCATTGCTTCTGTGTCCTTATGTTTCTGTTTTCCTTATTTTGGTTGGCTTTTGTGGAGTTTCCCTTTGGTCCTTTTTGTTTTATGTCATATACTTCAGTTTTTAATCTTGACATGTGGTTGCCATTATGAATATGTAAAGGATAGTTACATATATATACAGTCGTCCCTTCTCGTCTATGCATGCCTTATCTCCATTTCTTTTGTGAATTTTGTTCTTTGAATCCTCCCCTTTTCAGTCATTGTTGTATCAATTTGTCCTTATGTATGCTGCACATTCATTACTATCTTGCTATAGCAAATCTCTTTTTTATTTTTAGGTTTAAAAATTCACTGTTCCTAGTAATGGTTGCACTCCTCTGCTTCTATCCACCTGCTAGTCACCATACTCCTAATTTTTTTTTTTTTTTGTCATTTTGTTTTAGGTGAGCAGACCCCTTTCAGTATTTTTTTTAGTGTAGGCCTTGTAGTGGAGAATGCCCTCAATTTTTGTATATCTGGAAAGATCTTTATTCCTCCTTCATATCTAAAGGAGAGCTTAGCTGAATGCATTTTTCTTGGCTAGTAGTTCCTTTCATTAATAGTTTGAATAATTGATTCTACTCCTGTCTAGCTTGTTAAGGCTTGTGCTGAGAAATCCGACAATAATCTAACGGTTTTTTCTTTTATAAGTTACCATATTCTTTTACCTGGCTGCCCTGAGAATTCTGTCTTTGTCGTTGATATTTGATAATTTTAATACAATGTGTTTTGGTGCAGGCTTTTTGCATTGAAATAATTGGGTATTCTTGACTTCTTAAATTCCAAGCTCCAGCTTATTCTTTAGATTTGGGAAATTCTCATCAACTGTTTCTTTGTCTGAAAATGCTTTCTAATCCCTGCTCATTTTCCTCCCTTTTGGGAATTTCCATTATTCTTGTTCCTCTCCTGATGGTATCAGCTATTTCTCACACTTCTCTTTCATTATTTTTCATTCTTCAGTTTCTCTCTTCTTCCTTCTGATTTATTTCTAGACTTCTGATCTTCTCTCCATTTGGTCAACTCTATTTCCCAAGCTTGTTTATTTCATTTTTCAACTCTTGCAGTGTGTTCTTTATCTCCAAAAGGTCTATTCAGTTATTTTTGAGGGTTTCAATCTCCTTGCTAAAGAACTCATTCTGCTCATCTCCTTGTTTTTTCAATTCCTGAAATTGTTGATATGATTCATTTCAGATCTCACTGAGTTTTTTCAGAAGTACCATCCTGAATTCTATGGCATTTAAGTGCAGATTTTTATGTCTGTAAGTTTATTTTCTGGAGATGTTTCTCTTTCTTTCTGAGATGCCTTGTCACCTTGGTTGTACATAGTGTTTTAATAGACTATTTCTCCACCTGGGCATCAATGGAAATGTATTCTGTTTTTTTTTCCCCCCAGAAAGATTTATTATATAATGGTCCCTAGCCTATTGCAAAGAAGGCGTTTTTTCTTTTGGTTTCCAGTAGGTGGTATGTAAGTCTCTTGGATCTCTGCTTATGTAAGTCTGAATGTTTTTTTCTTTTTTTTTTTTTTTTTTCCCCCTTATAGATGTTTAATCACACTAGCTACCCTCAGTCTCAGTTCTTGTCAATGTTAGCGACAGTTTCAGTAGTGTTTGCTCAGATTCCCCTGGGGCTCCGTGGCATTGTCTCGGAGGGTATGGAGGGAAAGGCCATCTGGGTCGGGGCATGAGGGCTGCTCCTCAGCCTCAATTTTGCACTGTAGCTGGTAAAAATCAACTGATATTTCTCTGCCGTCCATGCTTTTCTGCCGTCCTCATTTCTCTGCTTTCTGCCCTGATGACTGGGCACTGCTGCCAGCCGCGTGGAGCTCACAAACTGTTCCAGGCAGGGCCATTCAAGGAACTCACTGCTCCTTCTCCCTTCCCCCTACTCATACAGGGAGCTCCGGAGGCTGTGAAAGACAGCTTTATTTCTCCCAGCCCACTGCCAACACTCGGGGCTTTGACCTGTGGTAGCTCCTATGCGCAGATTGCACACTCAGATGTGCGGGTGGCAGTTTGGGTGTTTTTTGTTGAGTTTAGATGTTCAGGTATTGTTGTTTCAAGGAGAAACAACAATCCAGGAGTCTCTCACTCCACCATGTTTCTGACGTCACTCAAATTGCTCTCACTTTTCATTTACAGATTCTATTTTTTTTCTCCTTGTTTTAGAAAGTTTGGGGCTCAAGGGTCACGACTTACTTGGAGCAGGATGAGAAGACTGCACGGTATCAAATAGTACCTGCTGACAAGCTGCTCAGCTTCCTAGCAAATGTCATGAGGCTTATTACCAGAGGAGCAATCAGAGCCTGGCACCGGAGGAGAAGCAGAGTTTGTTTTCTGTTTGGATTTTTAATGTAGAATTTTAATAGCTCTAGAAAACTGCGAAGTGAAAGACATCTTTCTAGGTTAGTTTCTGGAATATAAGTGAGAAACACGACGGAACAGGATTCTTAGACAATTATAAGCAGGTAAGCGTGATTCTATTGCAGCACACAGCCATGTAATTCCCTTCTGTCTGAATAGTAATTCTTGAAGATGTCAGTTCACATTGTTAGAGGGATGTATACTTGACTTAGTCTTAACTTATTATTTCTATGCCCTTTCTTTTTTTTAGAATCTACTTATTAGTAATTTTAGTTCAAAGGCTTTGAACAGGTCAGATTTTATTTGCTTTGCTTATGCCAGTTATCCAGTGGTTTAACATGAAATAGAATAATTTTGCAAGAAGAGATTAAAAACAAACATTCTGCCACGATCACATAAATATAAAACACTGAGACTTCTAACTTTTAAACTATTTTATCTTAAAAAGGTACTTTTTCCTAGAACTTTGATATAGTGTTCTTTGTTGTCATTGCATTGAAGAAAGTACATTGCTGTTGTATATATTTTTTAATATTAACGGTAAATAGCAATGCATACAATAACATACCCTTGAAATTAATGTTATAGATTAGAGAATCTACAAGTATACCTTTTTTGAAAAAACTTAGAGTTTTGTGTTTTTTAGAGTTAGAGAGGTAAAATTTAGTATATATGTGTATATTTATAGTACTATTCACCACAAAATACAACATACATATTTAATTTCTCTGCAGTTTCTTCTACATAAATAAATTAAATATTAAAAAAATCATCAATATTGACGGAATTCCTTATTAAACTTTGAATAAAGATGACTAATGTTTCAAGTAATAAAAAACAGTATATTCACAGATAATGCTTTCTATTGCATAATCTGTTTTCTAAAATTAAATCATTTAGCAAAATCTCTAAGCTCTAAACAATGAACTGTTGTGTAAGCATTTCCTAGCCAAAGCTAAGAGTTCTAGAACTTATTTAATTCAGGCACCCTTCACTGGTTAAATTCCTAGAATTTTCCCCTTCAATTTTCTCAATACTTTACTTTCACTTTCTGTACACATCTATCAGCAAAAGCTCAATGGGCAGATAAAAATTATGTTTTGTTTTTTTTTTAATTTTCTTTCCTTTTCAAATTCCAAGGAACAAGTTGAAATGTCAGTGACATTATTTATGGTGACATTAGAGGTGTATAAGAATGTGATGTGCATTGTTTAGTTCTCCAAGCAAATGAGCAACTGTTATAACATTTTGTCCTGATTAGTTAATTAATTAGTTTTTAATTAATTGAATAACAACACAATATTTCCTGGATTCTGACTATAGAGTTTAAGTACAAGTTGTCCATATGTCTTAATTCCAGGAACTTCTAAATAGCACCTAGGTAAGCAGGTACTGCAGAAAAGTTGTGACTTTTTATGCCATCTGGGACCAGATAAATTGGATCCAGATCAGTTTTAGAACCATTTCTTTTGAATTGGAATAAATTGATTATGCAATGCTCTCAAAACCAAGCATTGCTATTCATTGGGAAACATCATTTATTTCCTGTTTTTTGCAGTTATAAATTAACATAACACTCCATTAGTAAGATGAACTGCAGGTTACTAATTAGTATAGCACCCATTAGTGAATTCTGTTTGCTTTGTAATTTGTCAAAATTTAATTGTCTTTGGAGACTGTCCTAAATCTTTGGCCCAGAATATTCTATTGCTTTATTTTTTTCCTTTAATCTTTTCCTGACCTCACAATCTGACCATTATGCCTTTATCAGCTTTTTTTTTTTTTTTTTTTTTTTCCCTTATCCCAACTGAGGTAATTGACGCTACTGCTAGCCTGGAGTGAGGAGAAATAGTAAATGTTTTAACTATACCACTCTCAGCATCATTTTATTCCTCCATTTTCTAGTACCAAATTATTCTGTTCCCCTTGTAAGAATTAATTTGAATGGCATGCAAATGGATCTATTTATGAAAGATAATTAATATCCTTATTGCTGAGACCTGCTTCATAAAAAATGAAAAACACTTGTCCAATAATGGAGAATAAACTGAATTGATTTATAACACCTTTATCGTTGGATTACTCTTAGACTCTACTCCAAACAATTTCTAAGCATATTCTCTGCATACTGTCAATAGCTACCGGAATTCTAATTTGAGATTAAGGTATTTTTTAGACTCAGTATTCAATAGATACTGGTTGGTAACAACTATTGGCCTCTGTTACAACTTCCTTGGATATGATGTAGTCAGTACAACCTCTAAGCCATTCAAAGCTATATGGAAACAAAAAAGTTCATTAGCAACAAAGACGACCAGCCAGGGCTATTTAGTCTCCAAGCCTTCCTCTGTAATATGACCAAAAATGTGTGTAACACTCAGATCAATATGTGTTCCTGCAATCCTCTATTATTTCTATAGTTTCTAAAGGTGTGCAGTAAAACCTTAAAGTCTTCAAGGAAGGTATTTAGTCTTATTCTTTAGAGATTATCCTTTGCAAATATGCCAGGGAAACCACTACCCCAAGAAGTTTTGTAATTCTCTGTTTCTGTCATGGTAAGATCAATTACTTACAGCCTTTGTTTGTTTATTTGTTTTCAGTTCTCGGACTTACCTTGTATAAAGACATTATGTGACCAGAATATTTTATGTAGACCTGACATCAAATAATAATGTCAAGACCTGCTTGACCTTAGTACTATTTCAATTAAGTTCTTTGCCCATGTTCTTCCAGAGTCCTTCTAACACATATATGTATTTTGAAACAAATAAATCTTAATAATTTATATTTAAGGTAAATTTGTATAACTAATGCTAAAGTGTAACAAGGGCTTGTAAATAGCTTCTGATACACCTTCCAAAAGAAATAGCTGCTCAGAACAGGCAAAAGCAGTGACGGGTCCTTCATGACATCCTTTCCTCATAAAAGAGCAAAACATCGCTGGCTCCCTTCTAAATTGTCTAGGGCTATCTCAAATCAGTATAACTATCCAAATCTATTTTTATGTAGCTACCCAATTACCTACTTTCATTCTGTCCCATTTATGAAAAAACCACTAAGGAGGTGACAGTTGGGCATACAGATTAATTACATCATTAATTATTAAATATTTAATATATTCTTATAAGTTTATGATTTCAGATCATGCAACCAAATTTAATTTCTTGAAAAATGTCAGGTATCATTCCATTTTAATTATATGATTCATATTCTAAACTCAAGCTACATCCCTTTTATGGAGAAAATAAATACTCTTGGCTTGGATTCCTTCTCATTTCTGTTTGCATTGCAAAAATGAAAGCTTTCAAATTTTCACTTGGGGATGGTTGAAAGTCATAGTCTAGCACACATGGCCTCAGAGTAGAACCAGGGAAGAATATCTTCAGCTTCTGCTTAGTCTTTATCTTAATATAAAATCTGCAAATATAAGGGAAAGGCACATAAGTATCTGGTGTAGGCATCTGTCTGAAGAAGTCAAAATCTGTTTTACTCTGTGCCTCTCTGTGATCTCTTGGATCTTGTCAAAATACTGATATGGTGCTGACTTTCAACTGAACCCAATTTCCGCTCTTTTCCCCTTTAGAAAATACTTGATGGGTGATCACATAAACCATATATGAATAGATTCATGCAAAAACAACAACAAAAAGGAACAGCCTTTTTACAGTAGACTAAAAATACCAGAGATGATTTCTTATCATATTTCTTTGTCTTTCCTTTGGGGAAATACAGTGTTAAGAGCTTAAGTTGACACCTGCTTTTTGGTTCTTTAATTTTTTTCAGTCAGCATTGAAAAGCATGAATGAGAGCCTCATAATCCAAGTCCTCGAAAACAGCTAGCGTGCCTTTAAAGCATCTGTATTTTGTTATGTTTTGCTCCTCTCCCTCGCCGCCTGTCAGGATCTGTGCTGGAACTACCAGCAGGCTTTTTTTTTCCAAGTTATAAGTTACCTCTTTAAGGAGTGAGAGCTAGTCTTTCTCTCATGTTTTAAATAACTAGAACAAATGGAAAATGGTTATTATTTTGTTAGGTTTAGAATAAAGATGTCACTTAATATAAGTCCAACCTAAAACTTACCAAGCTGGCTTATTTGTGAGTCCAAAGTTCTTTGATCTGAGGCCCCCTGCACCCAAATTTCCAGCTGTATGCTGTATAAAACATTTTGTTTCTAAGTTTTTCTAGTAGACATTCATGTCTATCACTGCTTTTAAGCTCCCTGGATCCTTCTTGCCCATCAATATTTGGACATTTTGACTCAGTCATCATAGAGCTATTTTTCTTAAAGATTCAAATGATCTCACAGCTGGGCTTTTAGCACATCACTGGCCTCTATCATATTCAGACTGTATACTTGCTATTCTGGCAACATCCCAGTAATGCTCCCTAACCACAAATAAGTGGTAATTCCTGAAAATAGCCCCAGCTTTCCATAACCAATATCTGTTTATAAAGCATATTTTCTCTCAAGGTCTGTGCCTTACTATAGGATTAAGCTTTGATCACTCAGAAGAAGCTTTTCACTCCAAAAAGGACTTTATGAATAAAATGTATAATGAAATCCTCTAAGAGTCAAGTCAGCCTTTTAAAGAAAGCTACATTAAGGTACATGATTTGTATGTCACATCTCACTCCTTCTACATTCTCTCTCCAAATCATTCTGGGGAGCACTATATGACAGCAACTACTAGTTTTCTATTCTAATACTCTTTTCTATGAAAGGAGAAAGATGTGTATATATTCTAGTTTGCATGAAACAGAGCTGGGTTAAATCTCTTGTTCCAGGATAATGCTTAATAATACATAATTTCCCTATCAATATATACTCATTATACAATAAATTCTGTAATCACCCTATTTATAATAAAACCATAATTGATCAGAATCATAATTAAATTTCTCAGCCTCTCTTTCAGATAAGTAAGTGAATGTGACTAAGCTTTGGACAGTGAGATATAAGTATTACATGGGACTTCCAGGAAGTCTCTTTGGAAACAAAAGATATCTCTTTGCTTTTCCTTTCTCCTGCTGTCAATATAGATATAATGACAAACATTTAAGTTGCCATCTTGGATCATGAAAAAACTTGAGGATTGAAGCCATGTGTATTAGTTAAGGTGAACTCTAGCAGCTATAACAAGAAAAATAAAAACAAAAGCAATTGTTTAATAATATGTAAATTGATTTCTCTTTCACTTAGAAATTCTCAGGTGAGTGGTCCAGGACAGTGAAATAATTATGCTCTCTATGGGCATTTTGGGACCCAGGTTTCTTCTACCATTTGTCCACTACTCTCTGGCTACTTGTTACTTAAAATATGATCTGCAGGCCAGACCCATTAATATCATTTGGGAGATTGGTAGACAAGTAGAGTACCAGGCCTCATTCCAGAGCTACAGAATCAAATATCTGCATTTTAGCAAGAATCTCCAGGTGATTTATATGACCATAAAATACAAAAAAAAAAAAATCATTGTTCTATAGTACTGTTATCGACTGTATGGTTAAAAATTCAAGTTACTTGTTTAAAAATGAAAATTTGAAGCTCCCCCTTTCCCATACACACATACTAACAACTTATTAAGCTTATAAAATAACTCTACCTTAGAGAAAATGTGGTTTGGGTATTAATGAACAGGTCTAAAATTGTGTATTACCCTTGTATGTCAATGCTGCAATGTAGGCAGACAGCTTAGAATTGACACTAGAAATGGATTTAGATTATGAAGGTAATACCAGGTTGGGGAGCTTGTGCATGGAGAGAATCTCTAAAGAAGTCTAAAAGGGATTGTCTTCTTGAAAAAAATAAAAACTCAAAATAAAGGGCTGAAATGGTAAGATAAGAAATAAAACTAAGACTTACATTTTCTCTCAAAAAGGCTATCAGTGTTGAATGTGCCTTCCATTTTAAATAATTAATAAGGAGGTAAAAACGTGATAGAGAGTATGGAATATATGCCACCAATACGACTAATAAAGAGAAAAAACTGACTTTGTTTTACTTGATTTCAGGTTCTATCTCATATATTGTAACATTCACATTAATTCAACCCTCAGAAGCTTTTGAAATATGTAGATATTTTACAAAAAAAAAAAAAAATCTCTTGAGGAAACTAACAGAGTTGCAGTTTAACAAAATTTTTTATGTTTTTATCTTACCTGGTGGTTGCCCCCAAAACTTTAAACTTTCTCTCTGAAATCTGTCTGAAAAATTTCTCCAATCTCCATGTTTTTTATAGTACCTTCCACCTCTCTTATTTCCTTTATTTTAAGTAAATATTTTAAAAATAAATTTTAAAACAATTTAGCCTCCTTGAAGGCTTTTGTCTCTTTTATATTTTATTTATCATTTGTCAGCTCTAAGGAAGAAGAATAAAGAGGGAGAGCGGTGGGAGTTTTGTGGTTAAACAAGCTGTTAAAAATACATGCTCCTGGACTTACGATGGGGTTATGTCTGATAAACCCATCATAAATTGAAAACATCCTTAGTTGAAATGCATTTAGTACCACTAACTTACTGAACATTATAGTTTAGCCTAGCCTACCTTAAATGTGCTTAGAACACTTACATTAGCCTACAATTGGGTGGTTAGCCTACAATTGGGTAGGTTATCTTGAGTTTCATCTCAAGAGTAATTACCTGTCTTTTCTTCTTCTCATCAAAAGCAGGAGACACAGATGGATGTTTAGTAGACAAGATGGGATGTGAAAACATTAAAACACAATATCTTATTTAAATAATGCTGGTAACTCTGTACACTGTCAAGTATTGGTTGTTTATCCTCATGATCTACTGATCGCTGACTGGAATCTGTGGGCCCTGGCACCGCCCAGTATCATAAAAGAGTTCTATAACCACGTTATACTAGTATGGTGTAGAAAGTATGGTTTCTACTGAATGCACATCACTTTCACACCATCATAAAGTTGAAAAATTATAAATTAAACCATTGTAAATCAGGGAGAGCATCTGTACTATTTTGGCGTTTTGATCTATGTAACAGTAATAGCAAAGCAATATCAAGATGCTCACTAAGAAGTGGTAAGGTCATAGTTAAATGACTCTCACCTCATGTTTAGGAGTAAATGAATAATTTTTAGTTTCACATTCTAAACAAAAATATAATGTTCCCATATAACACATCATGTTAATTTTAAATTAAATGTAATTATATATTGAGGCTATTTAGCATAATGGTTGTAATTCTGAGATTTGAGGTCAAACCTACTTGTTTCTAAATTTGTATCTTCCACTCGAGTCCATTTTGATCTCGAGTAAGGCTTTTACCCTCTCAGAATTATAACATCTTCATCTGTAAATGGGGAAAAAATAATACTATATCTTTAGTGAATAATAAATTATTAAATGTGATTAATGTCTAGTGTGTAACAGAGTTTTTGGTATAGTTTAAGCACTTGATAAATGTCAACTACTGTTACATAATTTTAGTTTTAATATAAATCTGTAAAGCAGAGGTTAGAAAAATTTTGGCTATTATTTCTTTAAATATATTTTTCTTCCCCATCCTCCTGTCCTTCAGGGACTTCAATTGCATGTACATTAAGTCTTGAATTTGTTCCACAGATCATTGTTTTTTCTGGTAATTTTGTTTTTATCTTTTTTCATTGCATTTAATTTGAATATTTCTACTGCTATGCATTCAAGTTTACCAGTCTTCTGTACTGTCTAATGTTCAGTTTATCATATCCATACATTTTTTTAATCTTATGTAACAAATTTTTATATTCAAAAGTTTGATATATAATTCAATAAATGGACAATTCACATATACATCTGAATAATTTAGATATAATAACAATTCATACAGATAGATATAGATATAGATATAGATATACATATACATATCATATACATATACATATACATATACATATACATATACATACATATACATATACATATAGATAGATAGATAGATAGATAGATAGATAGATAGATAGATATCATACAGGACTACATAGTATCTGTATGAAACAGATAATATAATTTTGCCTCTGCATGCCTGATAATTCTTGGTAGATAATTGGCCTTGTCATTTTAATTTATTGATGGCAGATATTTTTGTATTCTTATAAATATTTTCTGAAAATTGTTCTGGGACACATCCAGATTACTTGGTAACCATTTTGATCTTTTCAAGGCCTGCTTTTAAGCTTTGTTGGGCAATAGTTTAGAATAGCCTTTTATCTGGGTCTAATTTTACTCCCTTATCAAGGCAATGCCTTTCTAGGTATTCTACCCAATGAATTGAGAGGAGTTTTCACTCTGGCTATTCTGGTCGTATATAAACTGGGACTTATTACCTTACATTCTTTCAAGTTTTGTTTTTTGTTTTGTTTGTTTGTTTGTTTTTTTTTTTACCTATGCCTGGGTTAGTTTCCTCACATACACTCAACGATCAGTGCTCAGCTCAAGGGGAATACCTGTAGGTAACCAAAAATTTCTTCTCTGATATCTGCTCTCTATGGTAAATGTTATATAAACTTGTTACCTTCCCCAGACCCCCAAACCCATATTTCAACTCAAGGAGGAGGCCAGATTCTCCCTCCTAAATTAGCAGGACCAGGTTTACTCTTCTAGGAAGTGAGCTGTGTCAAATTTAGAGCTCATCTTTTGTGTTTCCTCTTCTGAGGTATCACAGTCTTGCACTGCCCATCTCGTAAAATATGTCATCTATACTTTGTTTCAGTTTTTTTAAATTGTTTCAGTCAGAAAAATACATCTGGTCTTTATTACTCCTCCTTGACTGGTGTCAGAAGTGCTTCCATAATTGTCTTTTGAATTTATTTCTAACATTATTTATATTATAAAACTTTAGAAGATTATGCCAAACTCTTAGTTATTTATTGCTTTACAGCATAACTGGGGATTTCTTTTTCTCACTTATGCATCAGTAATTATGTTTATAAGGATTGTTTATAAATACTATTTTTGAAATTTTATGTCATTGATGACAACTTTCAGTATTACTTTCTTATTAAATTAAGTTCCTTTCTCCCTATTCTGATTGGTTTTGCTATATTTTTAGTTTGCTTAGTAAATATCTTTATAACTATAAAGTTTTAATACTTTAAAATGTTCATTTATCATTTCCTGATTTAATAAATTCAAACAATGTTGACTGAATGCTGCTGTGAACAGTGAAAACAAATAGCTGCATACATACTTCCTGCATCTCTCTACTTCCTGTCCCATATATAATGTTTATATTGTTAGGTTAATCATATTTGCATTATGATTTGCAGTTTGTAGTTACCTTTTATTTTTTTGTCTGGCTATTGATCAATGAAAACTAATAAACATGTTTCCTATTATGATTATGTAACTGTTTACTTTATTTTAACCATGTGTCATGAATGATTCACTAAGAATTAAATAGAATTTTATATTGCTTCAACTACACCACTTATAATCACTTTGTAAAATTATAGCTGCACATTATAATTATTTTAGAAGTTTTAAAATACACATGGCCCAGGCATTATTTTTTCTTCAGAGCTCCATATGTGATTTTAATAGGCAGCCATATTTAAAAACAACTAGCTCCTCTAATTTTTTATAGTTTTCTTCACTTTTTTCTATTTCATATCAAGTGCTTCTATTTCATTTAGTCTATGTTTTCCATTTCTGTCTCTTTGGTTTTGTTGTAGTCCTTTCTCAAGTCTTTCTCAAGTGTATAAGAAAAGCCTATACACACACACACACATATGTACACACACATATAAATACATATAAATAGTATATTTAATATACATGTATTTTAGAGAACAAAGAAGATTTTTGCTTAGCTAAAATTCTATAGAATTTAAATACACTTGTTGATGAGGTATGAATAGAAGACTATGCTTCTAATATATTTTTTTTCTCAAAACTTTGATAGTTTCCTTTCTCTGGTATTCAATATTACTACTAAAAGTTTTAAAAGCTATTATTTTAGTGATTTTCTTAAAATCTTGAATAAGAGCTGAAGCAGCTAATTCAATTCTGAAAAAATACAAAGAAATATTAAGTGGTAAATTAAGAAGTTTAAGCTGTTTTCTTTTCCTAAAATTCCCACACATATTATTTTTCTTGACATCAGTTGAATGAAGATAAATTCTTTTTTAATATTCATTTTAAATTTCTTTGAGAGAAACCACATTCTTGAGGTATAAAGTAAGAACATCCTTTTCATACTAACAAAAGAAATATAATATGCCCCATGTGAAAAAGAATTTGTCTTTGCTTTCCTTCACACACTGTTAAACTCGGTCTCTACATTTAAATTAAAAAAACACACCGGAATGAAACCTGTAGCCTAAAAACCGATTTATGAAACCAAGCAATTTTAAGGTTTAGTTATTCAATTGGTAACGACATGGCATCAATTTCTGGTTGCACATTACTACCATTAATAATCAAATAGATGACCTGGTAGAACATTTATCTGCAACCTTGTCTGACTCGTAGTACAGCTTAATTTGTTCTATGTAAATAAACAATTTTTAAATACTGACTGAAAGCAATTACTTGCCTCTTTGTGTAGGTAACAAAGAAATGGGTAACGCTGAGTTGACGGAGAATTCCTTTCTGTATCAGGAATTATCAGAAGCATCCCCGTTTGCCTCCTCATTTTTCTTTTTCTACATATATAGAGTGTCTGTTGATATAAAGAAGGACACTTATTCTTTTCCATTCTTGTTTCTGTTGTCCATCACTTTATGATGATCTGATTATATTCTTCCAAAGTTTTCAAAAAGAGAAATATCATATTAACTGCCCAGTTCCTGTAACAATGAATTCCTGACCCTTTGTATCACCATTTCCAAACCTCAGAGTCATGAATTCGCGTGATCCTTGTCTTCCTTGTGGCTCTCCAGTTCTCATTAGCCTCAACTTCTGCTTGGCTCCAGTTTATTAATTACACTCACCTGGAAATTTGGAGATACATAACATTGACTTCTTGTTCAATGTCAACTCAAATACACGCTGCTGTTTTAAAAGCAATCTTATGGGTTGGTGTAAATGACAGGAGCTTCCTGTGTGGCAGCAATTCAATTCTTCCCCATCTGCTAAGCTTTAAACCACACCTGTATCTGATCATTTTTTAGTTGTGCCATGTAGCTTTGCATCTGGTGGTTGAACTGCTGTACAATAAGGTGTGAAAATGGTCCAATTTACAAGAGAATACAACCATGTTTCCCAAAGTGGTAGTAATTTAAATTCCTAATAACTGTATGTAAACAGAGTTCCCATTGAAGCACTTCTTATCAGACCCTTGGTATTGTCTGATTTCTTAATTGTAAATCAGTTCCTCATTGTTGTCTTAATTTAACTTTCTCTAATTACAAATAAACTTTGAAAATTTTTTTATACCATGGATGACCCACAAGCGGACCATTTTTCTTGATGAATCCTCAGACCATAACATCATGAATGATAGTCTGAGAGAAACGGTTAAAATTGCAGATGGACTCAAGTTATGTGTGGGAATATAAGGTTTCTAAAAGAAAGACCAAAACCAAAATGACTTTCCTCAGGAAACCCAGGAGAGATTGTACAGATCCTTAAGTTCTCTAAGAAAATACTCTAGTGAGGGAACAGTACAAAAAGCCAGTGCTTTCTACTACCATCAACCACTAATAATAATCAATAATAATAATATAATAATAATAATTAACAATAATAATAACTAACAGGTTATAACACCTTGGCAGAAATGTGAAGAATTCTGTTAGATATTTTTCTCAAAAAATAGTTTGACTATACTCGACTAGATTTAAGTTTACGGAAAGACAGTTCACAAGGCCAAAAAGTACTTTGTGAATTAAATTATATATAAACTTAAACATGAGAAATAAAAAACAAGCCACTGGCCATGAGCAGATAAAAAATTTGTCCCTTTGGATTAGGGTCTTCAAGTCCCTGGTTCTATGTGGTCAGATTTGAACAAATACTCTTCAGTCTTCTTGTTAAAAGCCTGACATATGATGTTGCCATTTTATTATAGCATTTATTATAAAATGTGAACTTCTATCAAATACCTTTTATACTTTCAAAAGGTCATATGCAAGTAATTACCATAGAATAAAATTGGGAAATTTAATGTTTTTTTCTTTAATCTTCAACCTGTATAAGGGTGCTGAGATTTTAGATAGAGCTATGTGAGGTATTAAGAGCTTGAGCAACTATATATTTATATTCATGAAAGCATTAAAATGTTACATCAAAACTAATACTTATACCTTAATGTGAATGCATTGTAAATCATTGGATTTTAAAAAATATATTAAATTGATATGCAAGTTTGTAAAACTGTCATGTAATTAATTTGTTTTTTATAAAAATCTAGGTAATCAGAAAATATATGAATAAAAAAGTTCTGACAAACTTTCTGGATAACCTAAATCTGGAATATCTGTTTATTTCTTATAATTATTAATGATTATTTTAATATTTTATTTTTAAACAGATCTGGTTATTTTAAACATCTCAATTGGATTTTGGAAGTTTGAAATACTATAAGATTGCATGAATGGATTTGTATTGTTCATACACTTGTTAGAAATTGGGAGTTGTACACTAAGGTTGTCTGTCAGAGAACAGATTGAAAATACTATAAACAATTGTATAAAACAAAGTATAATTTTTACCCTTGAGTCAAAAAAGAATTTAATACAAAAACACAACATTCTGGATTTTACATATTTTTCTTAGATCATAATATAGATAACAAAATACTAGAAAAACTACTTGATCCTCTTACTTACACAGTAAAATTAAGACTTAAATTGATACCAGATAAGCTAATATTGATTTAAAAATCAATGTAGTAATACAAAACAAATCTTGATATTACTATACAACACTAATATAATATATTACATTGGTAAGATAATATATAGTATGTTATAGAAAAGAAGAAAATCTTGATGAGAAGGGAGCATGATAAATTAAAAAGCTTTAAGTCAGAAGAGAATTTGATCAAATTAAAATTAATTAAAAAAAATGAAAATGCAAATGTCATACACTACTAAATATTAAATAGTAATATGCAGACATATTTTTTTGTAATTAGAACATATGCAGATTTTGTCTAATTAGAACTTATATATAAGCATTTATAATTCTATAATAAGTCATAATGTAGATAAATCAGACAGGTGCAAAATAAATTCTTATACAGAACATTGGGAATTTAATGCTAGAATTTTCTTATTGTCTCAAGTAGACTAGTAAGGAGGGCCCTTGTTTTTCTTTCATTTGCTGAATATGAACACACCAAGAAGAATCCACCAAGTTACAACTTTAAGTATTGCAACAATGCTGTCAAATGAAAAGGAAACTAAAGTAATTGACTAAATGGCACATCAGATAAGTAATTATAGAGTCACATAAAATGACAGTTAATGAGATATCTTTTAAAAAATCAACTGTGTATACATAGTATCAAAGCACCAAAGAAACAAAGAATCTTGAGCTTTATTCACTAGTGTCATTACTTCACATTAGAATTGAATTGTCTTCTAACGTCCTTCTCACATAAAGCAAAGGAATAAGTTTACCATTTTTATTAGAAACCAAGTTGTCCATTATGAGAGGATGTAGAAAAATATAGAATAAAAAAAATAGGGCACTTTAAAGTTCTATTAAATCGTACACATCTTATTACAATTATCTATTTATCTATCTATTTATCAATCATTTTTATTTCTCTCCAGATCTATCCATTGAAATGGACTCGATCAATTCACTCTATACATGGATCCTCTTCTCTAATATCATTTTTTTAATTAAAAGTAAGCAGGGATTTTTGGAGAACTGGTTGATTTCATGTCTGGAGCAGGAGTGTACAAAACAGATCTGCAACATTAATATTTTAATGTTTAACTAAACATTAATTAATAAAAAATATTATTTTAAAATTGTGTTAAAAAGTTAAAAATAAAAATTATGTGTTAATATTTGGTGAGTCAGAAAGGAATAATGCTTCCAAATGTTAATAGGACCATGTCAAAGTACATAGAAGCCAACCAAAGAAGTGAAAATTTGAGCATCAAAAGGAGGATGATAGCTATAATTAATTAAAAATACATTGAATCTATGAAAAGTCCATAGTAATCAGCCAAAGGGTAAATTAACATAAAGTATTTTAATAAGAGAAAGTTAATATCAGGAAGAATATGATTATTTGAGCCTCCTTATTATGTGATATTATCAATTCATTTATTTTATCCAGAGTACATAGAAATTTGTTAACACTACAAACAAAAGTTAGAAAGTTTTCTCTGACCCAAAAAAGATATCAGTTTAATAATTATATGTTATTAATACTAAGTCAAACATGTGCAAAGTATCTGAAAATATATTGAATATCATTTTAATTACCTTTATGTGTTCTATGAGCTTAAGAATATAAAAGAATGCAAGATCTCATGAGGGCTAAAATTCTTTAAGTTAAGTCTATATAGCTAAGGATTCTATTAAGTTCTAAAGTTCTCAGGTTAGGAGAAAGACATTTATCTAACTTAATTTATCAACCAGAGTAAAGCTGCAAATTTCTATAAATAGACAGATGATTAAGTAATGGACGTAGCTTAAATACAACAATATATTCTAAGTGATTATGTACTTTCTGAAGTAATGAAATCATTCACATAACCACTAACTACAGTTTAAAGTGTCCCGTCCAGTTGCTATGTCTTAGCCTAAGTACCTTAAATTAATTGGGATGGTAATAAACTTCTTCATTAAGTAAGTGTTTTTAAACCTAGAAGATTTAGAACTAAGCAGAGAAATGTTTATGAGCATCAGGCCTAAAGTATTAGTTTTTTCTTGGTTAAGAAGGAAGTTTTTTTATGTTAGCCAATCTACATACTTGCAATGTATAAAATATTTTGGCTTTTTAGGATGATAGGACTATAATTATGATTTAAAAATACATTTAGGTAGTTAATTTAAACATAAATTTAATATGAAATGGATAGAAAAATCAGATTTGCAAGCTGAATGGAAAACTTTTCATCCTGTGGAAGATTAGCCCAGAGAGCAAAGTGATTACCCTGTACAATCTGCAAGAATTGAAGACCATGATGAAATCTGGAGGGACTGTATAAATATACTGCACCAACTATTTTCAGGAATTGGGGTACACAACCTGGAAAACACCAAACTTATTCCTACCGTGGTAGAGCATTCTTTCTATGACCTATCAATAGTCACTGCAGTGACAATTATTTCTGTAAAGCACTTTAATTACCACTCTACTCCTCCCTCCACCTTATCTGTACTTTCACTTTGAGGTTTTAGTTACCATGGTCAACCACGGTCCTGAAATATTAAATGGAAAATTTAGTCAACAATTCATAAGTTTTAAATTGTGTTGTTTTAAGTAGCCATGATGAAATCTTTTGAGTCCCGCTTTGTCGTCCCTGAGGACATGAGTCATTCCCTTGTCCAAAGTCTCCACACTATAGACACTGCCTGCCTGTCAGTCACTTAGTAACCATTTCAGTTATCACATCAACCGTAGTGGTATCACACTGCTTGTGTTTAAGTAATTCTTGTTTTACTTAATAATGGCCCAAAGCACAAAAGTGGTGATGCTGACAATTTAGAAAAGCCATAAAGTAGCCATAAAGTGCTTCCTTTACATGAAAAGCTACAAGTTTTCAACTTAAGCCATGAAAAAAAAAAAAAAAAAGTATGCTGAGGAGCTAAGATCTATGCTAAGAACAAATCTTCTATCCATAAAATTGTGAAGAAGGAAATAGAAATCCATGCTAGTTTTGCTGTCACATCTCAAACTGCAAAGTTATAGCCACAGTATAGATAAGTGCTTAGTTAAGATGAAAGAGTCATAAAATTTGTGGGTGGAAATGTGAAGAGAAAATTATTCAACTGAGAGCAATGTGTTGCGTCAGGAAGCACTGAGCCTACAGGAAGACTTTGTTCAGCAAGGGAGCCCTGAAATGAGTAAAACTGAGTCATTTTACTGCAGGTAAGGAATGGTTACACATTCAGGAATAAGTTTGGCATTTTATCATCTCACATCATCACAAGAAGAGTGACTACAATATAATAAGCTATTCTGAGAGACCACATTCATGTAACTTTAATTATAGCATATTATTATAATTTTTCTATTTATTAGTTATAATTAATCTCTTACTGTGCCTAATTTATATTTTAATTTTAACCATAGATATGTATAGGATAAAAGATAGTATATACATCCTTTAGTATTATCAGCAGTTTCAGGCATCTACTGGGTATCTTAGAACATATCTCCCAGAAATAAGGGGGGGGGGGAGGGCTACTCTAATATGTTACTTGTGGAAGATATTATAAAAATGAGGATAAAAATGGAAAAAAAATCAACTCTCTCCCTAATAAAATTATATGTATTGATAGAAAAGTTTTCATATGACCAAACATTATGAGCATTTCCAATGTATTTTTCAGTACTCTTGGATTATCTTGAGTATTAGAAGGGAGTTGAAGATAAACTCAGGCTGTAGAAAGGAACTGGAATGCTATCCCAGCCTCCAGTATGTGTAAATGCTCATTCTTCTTTTCTGCAATATATTTTTGGCATATGATAAAGGAATTTTTAAAGGTATTTTAAAACTAATCCTAAATCTGTGCTTTTAATTTTTGCCACAAGCATTTTATGATTTTTAAGGGCTAATTTAATATAAAATTATAGAATATCTATTAAATTTTATATTAACAAGTGATTTTTTTTTTTTTTTTTAGTATGACATGTACTTTGTTAGCAATTGGAGAATAGAGGAGGAGGAATCTTTGTGGACTGAGAGAGGCTACTTATGATGAGCTCCAGGAAAGAATGTTACGGAGTGAAATGTTTTTCGTCCTCCCAAAATTCATATATTGAGCTCTAATGTGATTGTATTTGGAGATGGGGAATTTGGGAGGAAGGAGTTAATTTATTTTGGAGATTAAATGAATTAAACACTCATCTAGATAAATACTAAAATTTATTTGTATAAGCTGACAAAATGTACAATCTGTAATGTAAAATCAAATCTTATCCCTTAAAGTGCAATTTGATTACTTGTAGGTTTAAGGAAATTTTCTCATTAACATTTTTATATTGAGATCTAATACACATAATAAATAAAAGAGACACTAACCAGGTATGATAAAGCAAAAAATATGATACACTAATTCTCAATTCATGGTTCTATGATAGTTAACATATTTTATAAAGTGACCGTATACAAAGAAAATGTAATATGCATTCGTTTTGAAGAATCTATTTTTACATTTTGTCCAACAAAATTATTTTCTTCTATTTAAGGTATGATTTCTATTTTATATTGTAAATCTATTATTTTATACACTTCCTGTTTTATATCTATTTGAGACAGAAGGGTCACACTGACCTTATTTTAGTTGATCCCTTAGCAACTGATCGCCTTTGTGATATTTCTTCATTTTCAATCTCTAGAAAAAGGACAGAGTCATTTCTCCCAGGTATCAAAAAAATGAATTTCCACAAAACTGAGTTTTTGAGCTAGGACACATCATATAGCACAAATCAAATTATAGATTTATCTTCCATTGGAGAAGATATCCACCCCTGCCCGATCAGCTGAGGCCAAGGTCATTGGATTACACATGAGTTTTAAAGAAATTACCAAATGCACCTCTTGGAAAGAGGTGTTCATACAGAATTTCATTAAAAGTGGCTGAGGAATGACAGACCTACAGATCATCATAAATATTTTTTTCAGAACACATATAGTCTCCCACACATACACTTATCAATAATACTGTACATAAAAGTACAGTAGAGAATAATACTAGAGAATAATAACTCCATTGTACACTCCTCTGGCAGCTCATATTAGAGAATCAGTCACCACTGAGCACCTGACTTGTGACAAGCACTGCTATAGAGATAGTACAAGCAGTAAGTAAGAGAGGAAGGGTTCTTGACATCGAACACTTACATTCTAATTGGCAGTATACAGGCAATAAACACTTAATAAGTAAATAAGGAAATTTCAGGTATTGAAAAGAATTACATAGAAAGTAAAAATAATGTAATATGATGGGAAAGTTACTGATGCTAAGAAGCATGCTGCATTTGCTAAAGTTTTCAGGAGAGACCTTCGGGAAATTGATATTACACTTTTCATCTCACTGAGAAAGAGGCAGCCATGCAAAGATCTGGGAAATGGTATCCCAAGTAGAAGGAATAGTGAAAACCAAAGTCCTGATAATCAAACCAGCTAACTGTGCTTGGAGATCAGGAAAAGTATCAGACACTTGAGTATAGAAGAAAGAAAAGAAAGAAAGAAAGAAAGAAAGAAGAAAGAAAGAAAAGAAAGAAAGAAAGAAAGGAAGGAAGGAAGAAGAAAGGAAGGAAGGAAGGAAGAAGGAAGGAAGGAAGGAAGGAAGGAAGGAAGGAAGGAAGGAAGGAAGAAAGAAAGAAAGAAAAGAAAGAAAGGTCACAAAAGGGATTAGTTGAAAAGATAGAAAGGGGTGAATCATAGGTTATGGATGACAACAGGTTGTAGAATGTGTTTTTTATTCTGATTAATAATAACAAGCACTTTGCACTTTAAAGCAGAGATGTGATGTGACTGAATAATACTTTAGAAATACTACATAGAGCTATAGGAGTAAATAGAAAAGGTAGAAACAAAGAGATTACTTAGGGGGTTATATAGTAATATAGGCAAGAAACTGTGTGACCATAGATGAAGGATTTAGGAAGATAGTGATTAAATATTGATTTTTAAATGTGTTATTTTGGAAATTGTACTGATAGAAAATATTGAAGAATTATATATAGAGTTTGAGGGAAAGGAACTGAGTATATCTTCTATGTTTAGTCCAAAGTGATTGGTGCATAGTGATGCCATTTAACATGATAGGAACAGACTCTAGGAGATAACTGTTTTGTTTTAGCAATATTTAATTGTTATTAATGGCTAATTTTCCATGTTGACATGTCAAACAGGCAGTGGGATACATGAATCTCAAGTTCAAAATATAAGTCCAAGCTAAAACTACAAGCTTATCAGTACATGCATAATATTTAGAGTCATGTAGTTTCAGAACAAAACTACCTAAAGATAGAGAGCAAATAGAAAAGAAAATCAAAATGCCCATCAAAATTTTGCTAATTACATAAAAAAGGTAGTTTCTCTGAAGTCTCCTATGGAATATATTTATCTAGTGTGTCTCAGGTCTTATAATTTTGTTATATTTCCACCTCTCTGAGCTTCCAACTCTTTGCCAAGCTAAGTCTGGCATCTGGACCTCTTTCAAGAAAGCAGCTCAGGAGAATACTGGAGGAACCAGCTCAGATTTTTTGCCATGACTCAAATCTTGAGTCATTGGAGATTGCTCCCATGTCAGCACATTTGTACATGCTCAACCCTACTGTAGGATATTCTAAAAATTTATTTTTTCATGAATTTGTTCTCCTTTATCTTGCCAATACGTTTCAGCCAAGTCCTGCAATTTATTTTCTTTTATTTTTTTTAATGAATGAAATATTTCCTCCCTAAGCAAAGGTTTATCTATCTATCTATCTATCTATCTATCTATCTATCTATTTATTTATTTATATTTTTCTGCTAGGGCTATTCTGAGACCTGATTTTAGTCACTGGTCTAGAAGCAGTGAAGGGTAAACAATGAGTTATTATGGTAAGATTCCTTAAGCTCAACTTAATTAGTAATCAGAGAAAAGAAAAATTTAAACCACAATGAGATACCTACCACCAGGCGGCAGAATTAAAAAGACTGAGAGAACTATGTCTTGCAGAGATGTAGAGCAAAAAGATTTTGTATTAACTGATGGTCAGTGTGTGAATGGTGGAAAACAGTCATTACCTACTAAATTTAAACATGTGTATACATGATGACTCAATATTTTCAGTCCTACTATATAGCCTAATGGCAACCATGTGCATGTGTTTTATAATGCATGTACAAAATGTTCATAGCATTCATAATAGCTCCAAACTGGAAATAAAGCAAATGTCTGTCTATACATGTTAAATTAAATTAATTAATTTAATAAAATAAAAAATACAAAATAAGCAAGATATCCAAAAACATTTAAAAAAGAATATTCCAATTCCATAAATTACATTCTATTTCTATAAAATTCAAAAACAGACAAAACTAAACTATCTTGCTAAGGAATGCAATTATAGGTAGTAATCTATGAAGAAAGGCAAGAAAATGATAACTATAAAAGTCCGGGAATCTTGGCTAAGAAAGAAGAATTTTACTGAAAAGAGAGACACAGTGTAAGTGTTAGGTAGGTAGTTAGACATGAGCAACAAGGGAGAACAAAGGAATAGGAGCTCAGCCTAGAGATAGCCAAAGAACGCCCCAAAGTCAAAGTTATAGCAGACAGGTGTCAATCAAAATGACCTCACTTGTCAATCACCTAGAAATGTCTTTGGAACCACCCATCAGGGTCCAAATATAAGGCAGAAATTCCAGCTTCTGGGTCTTTTGTCCTTCTGGAATCCTCCTTTTGTCCCTTTTTTTCCTTCTGGGTTCTCTCTTTTTTTGGTGGCCTTTTGTGGCCTTTTTGGCCTTTTTGTAGCCATTTTGGCCCCTTTGTGTTGGTTACAGTGCTGGAACCATGTGCCTCGTTGGGGTGCTCTTTGTCTTTCTAAAACATATTTATAATAAAACAATGAAATTTCAATGACCTGTGATTCTTTACTGTGTCATTTGAAAAAGAACGGAAGAAAAAACGCTAACTGCACATTAGCATATTGTTATGCGCTGTTGTTATCCCTCTCCCTCTCCCCACCATTGAGGAGACACTGAACTCCAATCAGCCCCAATGATGACACAAGGATTAGGGAGAGGCCTTTAGAATTTTGACTACCCCATTTGGTAAGAGCCCAGTCTCCTCAATTAATAGAGTTTTTTTGTGTATTCATCAAAACGCCAAAACTTTATCAGATGCTGCCTCTAGCACTACACAGGAAGCTACAACTTTTCCATACCAACAACATTCACACATATTAATTATTGAGATCATTACTACTAAGCACCTTTAAAACACTTAACACACACAATTATTCCATTCACTAACCACTATCTCCATTGGCTGAGGACTGTCCAGTTTTAGCACTAATGGCTATAGTTCCAGAAAACTCCTCAGTCAAATTAGTTTAACTATTTTCTTCCTTTTAATAACTATGAAAAACAGTTAATTGTTTAAGTTTTGAATATAGCAATCAAGCAAGTGTAATTTGTCTCTGCAATGGAACAATGAAACAACATGAATGGAAATGATTAGAATGACTGAAAACTTGAAAGCTCAGGGCCATAACAGCTCTGCCAATATATGTAAAATAGCTGGGTATTTTGACAGTTATTTTTAGGTATAGCTTGAATGTTGCTACTTGCAGGTTAATTGCTGTCAGAAATATTCACAAGAACAAGAAGCCACAAAAAGAAATACAAGGTTTAGTAGTACTATTAGAAGACAACAAATCTTCTACCAAATAGAAGAAATAAATTTAAATATATATATATATATATATACAAGGGCACAAAAAAAATGCTAATAGTCAGATTACCATAATATATTTGAGAATACATAAAGAAATTAGATTTGTGGCTTCTGAAAATATTTTCAAATATATAAAATAAGACATTTTAATGAAAATTATATTTTAAAATAATATTTAAAAGCCTGTAATATAGGTTATAAAATGAATAATTTAGCTTTTAAGGTTAAACATGTATTTCATGTAAAACATGTATTTCTTTGTATTAACAGCAATGATATCTTTTCCTCTTTGATTGTACTCTTTAATATTGTGAAGAATCATAATCAGAAAATCTGCCAAGCTAATGTTATAAAACATGTACTTTTATTGAATAATCAATTATTTTTAACATATTTTATTATTGATTTAGAATTTATCTGATGAGTGGGATAATTTCATGAGGCTAAGTTTAAATACCATCCCAACCCTTAGATCTTTCCTCTACCTCCTAAAAATGGTCAACTCATTTTCTATACCACTGGATTCTACCTACTCAGGCCTCCTCAGAGCTTTTATACCTGAAATTATTATTATCTCTTTATATTGTCTTATCTCTTGCATCATCTGCAGTTTTTCATTTTCTCCATTTTATTAATTAATTCCCAGCAGTACCTGGGATTCTCCTATTAAAAAAATAATATAATAACTAAACAAGCAAATAATAAAAAATAAAGCCTCCCCAAACCTTTGAGAAATGTACATTAATAGATTTGGGTGAGGGGGAAATGAAATCATTCCTCAAATTAATTATGATGTTTTTTTTTGAAAATCATCTAGTATTCTCTTAACTAAGTAAGTTGGGTCAAGATCTTGGGCCATTTTCTGTTAGTCTGTACTGAAGGAACATTAACAAGGTTTATTAATCCCCTAGATAATTCTGTTTTTGTTTAGGAATCCTGTTCATTGGTATTTCACATTAAAAAAAAAAAAAAAAAGAATAAAAAAGTGACTTTTGTTTTCCCCAAAATACAAAAATACATATAATTACATTTTAACTTAGGCCCATATTCTGCCCTAGAAAATGTAATTAAATATAATTAGAACATTCTCTGTCACACTTCCTGGCATGTTAACTTCAGGAGACTTCAAGAACAATTCATTATCTGTCCTCAGTCATTAAATAACAACCCTAGTTCTGTGGTACACGGACATTGCTTGTGGCCATTGGGCTGAACACAGTACAAGTGATATTTAATTTCTGCTTATCAGTACATTTGAAAGAAACTAAAGGGAACATGAACCCTTTTGAGTCACCTTTCCTTATGATGATTAGAAATTTTATCATATTGTCAGTCTATTCGATTCGATTCGATTCCATGCTATTTGGTTAAATTAAAAAGATTCTGACTTGAGTTGAATCGAATTTCTGTACATAAACTAAAACATGATTATTATCAGTGAGTTGGGTTGGAATAACTGAAAAAAGTGCTCCTTTACAACTTTCTCTGATCTAAAAAGAAAAAAAATCAAGGCTGTTTATTTTTACCATATAAAAAGTGAGTTATAAAGTAATAATTATCAATTTATTAAGAAATTTTCTATATATTTCAGACATCTATAACTTTTTAAGTATCCTATAAAATATAATATAGCAAGAAAAAGAAGAAAATGTGTTTTACAGTACTAGATCTCTGAATCATATTACTTTTTTTTGATAAGTATCCAGAGATTACAAACTATTCATCTTTAAATTGTTGAATTTATGAATTAATGACTTTAATATCTGACCTTTGAAACACAAATTGTTTATTATAGTGGAAACTTAGAGATGTAGTTCCTGGTTAGAGCATTCAGATGTTTGTTTACATTGAAGATATGTCTTTAATATGTGGCATTAATGAATAATTTGCTTAATTTTAATATGAGAATCAAACTCATGGGGCACTGTTTGCTTTAAATAACAAAAATGTCTATAAAGTGCTTAGTCATACACTTAGAAAACAATTATTAATAATTATTTCATTGATTTTGCAAGAAGCACTGAGAATAGGATGAAACAATTGTGCTGTGTAACAGTGAAAAGAACAAGCTCACATTTCTTTTCCCTTTCAAGAAGGAGAATTCTAAAGTTTTCTATACTATCTGTTTGAACAGTTAGCTATTTTCTTTTATTGAATGAAATCGACTGATAACATGAAACTACAAAATAAAATAACCAACAAAAATAGTGTTTTGTTGATTATATTGAGATAATTACATCCCAAAAAATTAACAACTCTTACTTTTAAATAAAAATGTAAATAAAAAAAAATTTGTTAAAAATCAAAACATTATTCCACTTCTACTTACTCAAAACATGGAAGAAAATTAAGGTAAAAGCCGTCATACAGAGTTTAAAGTTTAAATCTTAATTATAAACCAGGCCAATAGGTAATTAAGATATGCTTATTAAGTGGTCCTATTAACATGAATTATCCCAATATGCCTCTTATATTAGCTCAAAATTTACATAATAAGCAATAATTATAAATATAAGGGGCCTATCTACTGTTTCTTTACCAATAGCTCTTTTCATATAGTAATAAGTTTAGGAGGGTATATTCAAAATATAATAATCATGCAAGTTATCTCCTTGGCAAGCTAATCTCTTCTAATAAAGTATGAAATACAAACACAAATCTGCTTTTAGGACAAATATTACCACCTTTATTTTCTTCCAAAGAGATTAGATAATGTCTAAGTACAGAATTCCTCATCAAAATTAAATTTAACCCAACAAAACTGCACAAAATCCACATTCTGATAAGGTCCACCTGAAGGAAATAACTCTCTAATGCACAATTTAATTCTATTAGTATAATTTTTAAAATACAGAGTAATAAATATCTAATCAACTTGCTTTGAACTGTAACAAGAATCAGTAAATATAAAATAGTCTGTAGGCCCTACATGTTTTCTTTATGCCAAGTCCCATTCATTAAAACAAACAAACAAACAAACAAAACCTCTCTTTGCTGTTCTTTTACAGTCCAGAGTGAAATAAGTCAGACAGAGGAAGACAAATATTTATAATCTCACTTATATGTGAAACCCAAAAAATAATTATTAAAAAATTAACTGATAGATACAGAGAACACATTGGTGGTTGCCAGTGTGGGGGAGGGAGTGTAGCTGAATGGTGGGGAGGAGAGAAATGGGTGAAGGGGGTCAAAAGGCATAAACTTTCAGTTATAAGTCCTCGAATGTAATAGTCGCTATAGTTAATAATATCGTATTGTATATTTAAAAGTTGCTGAGAGCAGATCTTAAGTTTTCATAACAAGAAAAAACATTATAACTATGTGCAGTGATGGATGTTAACTAAATTTATTGTGATCCTTTTGCAATATACACATATATTGAATTATTATGTTGTACATCTGAAATGAATATATTATACACCAATCATATCTCAATAAAAATTACCAACAAAAATAAAGAATCAAGAGGGTAAAAAAGGAAGAGAGAAGGGTAGCTTGGCAATTCTATGAGATCTCTTAGGACTAAATTAAAAACAATCTTGTAATTCAACTTCAGGTCAAAGAGAGATTTCTATATCACAAAAAGGTTCAAAAATTACATTGCAGTTGTGGGAGAATATGAAAGTCACATGTAAAACTTGTGATAGAAATTTGATGGAAAATGGCTTGCAATTTCACAAGTCTAATTCTAATTTTTCTAAGGCATGTCATGGTAGGCTGTGGAAAAAATACAGCAAAAACAATAAGGGAATGAGGAAGCAAAAAGATGAGGAAGGAACAAAGCTTTTTTAACAGGTGTTTTTTTTTTTTTAATTTCCTTTTCATTTAAAACCTGGACTATTGCTTGATTTCCCTAACAGAATTTTATGCCAGAATCTTTCACTAATCCCTGTATCACACATCCCTGAAATGAACAGCCCTTTAAACATATTCTATCACACATAAAATGTAATTTTTATTTCTATGATTAAAAGTTTTAGAAAAAAATTCAGATTGTTTTCATTTCCATTATTAATAGTAGATGAATAATAAAAATAATAACAGCATAAAATGTTATACATTTTGCTAGGACTAATTAATGAAAATGTTTTTCTTAATGACAGAAGAAACATAACACTTATTGTCAGAGTGAGACCCGAGTACATAATAAATTTTACAGCAGTATATTTTTAGATGCCAGCACTGAGAAAAAACTACCTTTTTAAAAAAATTTAAATGAGAATGAAAGGTGTTTGATTTAATAATTTGAATTCCATTAAAATTATAGGCTAGAAATCACAGTAACTAATCATTATAAGTTAATTTTTGTTCATTTATTGTCTGACAATTCCTTTTGCCATTCTTTTCAATTTTATTGAAGTAGAGAAATGTAAAAACTTTCTTTCCAGTTACTAGAGTCAATCACATTTTCAAGTTTCTGGAAATTATGCATAACCTGTAGTTTTCCCCTTAGAGGAATTTTTTTCTTTAAACAAAAATATTTAGATAACTTTAGAAATAAAATTATTTTTTATTTGAATATACCTTTGCAATTCTGTTTTTATAGATTTTATTACATGCTTTACATATATTTTCAAGCAAACTTTGGAGCTGCAGGTTTAGCTCAGTCAATATAAAAATATCTATCGTATAAACTAAGTAGCAAACCCAGTTCTCATTGTTTAACCAAGCAGCCAAATTAGAATTGCTTTCTTTCATGAAAAGACTGAATTCATGTTTTAATTCAAATATTCGTATTAATAGTTTTCTATGACCACTATCCCTCTTCTGGTCCCCGTTCAAGAAGAGAGAACTCACTCTCTCTTCGAAAATGGAAAATAGGTCTTGCTGAAATGAAAAAGACTCAGAATTATTCCTTTATTAGGTATCTCAGGAACTTGCACACTCATAAAAATTCAGTATAAGGAGACTAAGAGGGGCAAGAGGTTTACACATTTTATCCAGAGTAGGAAATAGTAGCCGAGAAGGGTGTGGAGGGAGAGGAAGCCAATGGGAAAGAGTTCATTTGGAAGGCAAGGATCCCTGCTCTCCATGACCATGTACCCTTGCGGAAATCGTGTGTGCCTCCCAGGTGTAGTTACATCTCAATTGTCAAAGCCAGTGAGAGGAAGAACAGGTTTAGCTTATCTCTTACAATGTAACTGTGGAGACTATCAAGAAACAAGAAGTGGTGGGAATGGAGAGGAAGCACAAATTTTAGGTAGAACAGAGAAGTTAAAAGAACAATAAAACCAAATAAAGTGATCCAAGGTTATAATGTGAGAAAAGAGGAGAGTTTTTTTGATGGGTCACACTGATGCTTGAGGGCATGTTTTGTTTTGATGTCCCCAAATTCTGGACTAGAAAACTCCATATTCAAATAGCCCACTGGAATGAGTTAGCTATTCTCATGATTCTGTTATGAGTTCTCATTTCCAGAAATATAATCTTCACTGAGAGTGAAGAAATGCTCTAGTTCCCTCATATACTTATGATTTTCATTTTACACTGAAATGCTCAATAAATCCTGGCACTTGCTGAAAAAGTATAAATAATACCATCACAAAAAATTACCAAAAAAATTGACATAATTTTTTTTTTACTTAAGCAAGATTATTTTTTAGAAAATTAGACATTTATGGTTGTTTAAAATACAGATATAATTTCAAACTAAAAGAGTATTATGTTCTTTCAGCAGTAGTCCTTGATTTCAAGCTAAAATGCATTTAATGACTTGGTGACCTACACACGTTCAAGTGAGTTCTTAAGGGATTCATTAACTCCAGGGTACAAATTAGTATCTAGGTTGGATAAGAGTTAGAGAGCTATAAATAGATAATTGACAACTTTGAAAATTAATTTCACTAAAAAGATAAAAAGAGAAAAATACCTAATACCTCAAATTTATTCCTAATCAGTAGAATTTTGAGTCGATTTGCAGTAATAATATATGATTTTATATAAATTCTTCTTGGAAAGAGTAGTATTCATTTAATGTGACTAAATAAATCAGGAATATAATCCATCCTCATAAAACAGGACAATATCATCTGTCCCAGGTAGGAAAGGATCCAGACCTTGGTTTATTATCATGTGAGGAACCACAAGTAAAAGAACTAGATTCATCTTTTTACAAACAATATCTTCACTGTTTCAGACTTCTTACAAAAGCATGTTAACATTCAAAAAAATTTGGTTAGCATTTATAATATTTCAAATAAAAATAATTAGGTCATATTCAGTATTACAAAAGGACATTCTTGATAAAAGAACAATATTTTAGCAATATTATTCATGGCCAAATAGCTTTTATTTAGAAAAAAAACAATTAGTTATGTAATAATTTCAATTTTATATATTATGACATTATTTTCAATATCACTACATTTTTAATGTTTTCTAAAAATATTGGCATAATTGGATAGAATATAAAAAGTTCAAATATTTTGTATAAAACAATCAGCATGACAATTCTGCATATAATTGGTTGTTACTAAGTATGATTTAAGAATTAGAGATTTTCCTATAGCAAAACACTTAATTTTCTCTTTAGAGTTCTAGAGACTGAAAACACTGCTTTTTTTTTTTTTTTTAATGAAATAGACCTTGTGGTAATAATAATCTCATGAAACCATTCAAATTTTAATCAATACATGAAGAATAAGAGCAAAGTAAAATTATATTTCTTTTTGGACTTCCAGTATATAGGGCCAAAATTTTTTTTCATTTTCATTAATTAGGCATAACCTAAAAACAATCTAAGAAAAAATGATTAATCAGAAACTGAAGCTCTGTGTTAATTATGATCCATTGAAACATTTTATATCTCAGCATAAGCTTTTTATATTATCTTCAGCTTGCAAAGCTAATGTTAATTACTGTATGGATTAATAGCTGTCAAGTGTGTCCTACTTTCAGCACAAATGAATAAAATTAGCTTCATATTTTGGCAATAAATAGAGTACATCACTTTTGGAATTCTTTTAACTCTTATATCCACATATCCTTATAACATTTAAAGTTGTGGTTATATATTTCTCCGAAAATCATTTTTCTCAGTTTCTGAAGCAAGAAGAACATAACCTTGGTTGTGTTTCTCCCTCTCATTGAGAATGCTGATTGAGCAGACAGCAGAATATCTGACCACCCATGAGTACACACCGTGGAAAATGAACCAGGCCTAAGGCAGTGACACTGAGCTGCTACCATCAAAAACCCTTTACGCAATTTTCTCCCAACACAGTTTGCTTGTTAAAAATGAATAGGTATTGAGGCATTTTATTTTCCCATTAGTTATTCAATGTTTAAAGCTAAGTTTATTTCATTTAAGAAGAAACCAAATTAGCCTGAACATTTTAAATCAGTACAACAGTCTTGTTATGAGTAAATGTTAAGCATCTCTATTTTTTTGATATAATGAAAATAGCATGTGCATCTCCCAGTATCAAGTTTGTATTCTCTAGAAATAAAATAGCCTATAGTTTCTTTTCTATAGATTATGGTTCTCACTTTACTCTGTTAGCCCTGCAACAACCGTCTTGGAATTCTTTTCATTGATTCCAGGGTCTCTTTGCTCTCACGTATCCCACACTCCACTGCTAGAGTGGCATTTCTTAATTATTTTAAAAAATATCTTTATTTCATGCAATGTCTCTCTTTTTCCTTACCTATTCAGGATTACTGGTGAATAAACAAATAAAATCTAGAAAACTAGAGATTGTTAACCCCAAACAATGGAAAACTACCTAAACCATGGTTGTATTCCTAGTATATCAGACCAGAGAGATAAAACTGTGAAAGATATTGGTTCTTGGGTCTTAGCTCCACCTGCCAAAATCTAGCTTTAATCTGTGAAGGCTTATCTTGCCCTCACTATTTGATACTAGCCATTTATGACCAACTTTAGAAATATAAACATATCCAGTGGAATATGTCCCTAGCCAATAACCTCAAAAAGACGATGGAAACAGAGTACAGTATCACAAATCTAATTTTTGAAGACAATAAATCAAGTTACTGTAGTAATAGAATAGTTTTGCTAATAATTCCTTTGACCCTGTATTAGATGCCCCGGGCTGCCATAACAAATGATCACAGACCAGATGGCCTAAAACAACAGAAAGTTATTCTCTCACAGTTCTAGAGATGAGATGTCTGCAGTCAAGGTGTCATCAGGTCCCTCACTCCTCCAAAACCTCAGGGAAGAAATATCCTTCCTTGCTTCCTCCAGCCTCTAGTAGCCCCAGGAGTTTTATGGCTTATAGATGCTTCACTTCAGTCTCACCTCTTTCTTCACATAGTGTTCTCCCGATGTGTCTTTGTCCAAATTTCCCTCTTTGTATAACACCAGTCATATTGAATTACCCTCCCCCCTCCCCATAATAATCTTATATTAATTCAATTACATCTAAAAAAAAAAAAAAAAAACCTTGTTTTCAAATAAGGCTAAATTCACAGATCAGGTTCAGACTTAAACATATTTATTTGGGAGACACTATTCAATCTATAACCAACCCAATAGACCCTATTGGAAAAGCAGCTTTAAAGGAAACATCTTCCGTAGTCTTTGGAGATAAGATATTCTGGTTGATGAATTACAAAATATAATTACTAGAATAAAGTTCTGAGTTGAATAAAAGGCTGTTTTTTATTACCTATGTCCTAGCTTTTCTTTTTATTTTATAGCATTGTTATATATGCTTATAATATGCTTTCAGAGGAGTTTTCAGAAACTTACCCTTATACTTTGGGAGAGGCTACTATAATATAAATAATATATAATTTAGATTTGGTACAACAACCTAAGAGGAATAATGATAAATTCTAGTATAACTGAAAAAGTCAAATAATGAAGGCTCTTGAAAGCATTATATCTGGAGGAAAAAAAATCTGAGAAATTAGGGAATTAAAAAAAAGAGTTATTTGTTAATTCTCTTTGGATAGATTTTTTGTGTATGTGATTTTAAAAAGGATTCAAGTGACTTTCTCATTTTAGGAGGCAGAAATAGCACAGAGGGGTCAAGTGTGTGAGGAGACAAACTTCACTTCAGTGTAAAGAATGATGCGTTTTATATCTAGACTTACAATAAAATACATGTGACAGTAATCTTAGTAGAAGTCTTCAGAGGTGGATAATCTCTTCAATTATGTTCAAAAAAATATTTAATAAGCACAGGCTATGTGACAGGGCTTAGGAATGTGACCAACACCAAAGCCGAAGATAAAAGTTTTGTTTAAATAGATATAGGGACTGGGCTAGACCTGGTCCCCTGAAGAGTTCTCTCATCTCTAAGATTATGCCTTTGATATGCTTTGATATGCTACTAAATCCTTAAAGATAGGCCTAATATGTTACTAAATTTGTAACATAAGTAAAATAAGCACAGAATGAGTTTGATTATATATAATACAGTACAGAGACATTGTCATAATATATGAAGCCATTTTTTGACCAGATTCATTTGTTCTCTGATGATGCTAAGGACATGGTTATTTTTTCCTCCACCATATCCTCAGCTTCATTGAGAATTCTAGTGAGGATACAGTCTCATAAGCTGTAAAATTCATTGTCTCCTCAGGCTAAAGGGGAGAATACATACTAACACATTAGATAATAGGAGATGGATTAATTATTTCTAACTTAATTACCAGAAATTCTTGTACAGTTTATGTTGGTATCAATTTAGCTCTGAAAAGCAAATATGTAAATAGAATGCAAATCACAATAATCAGTAAGCTAAATTGTTTGTAATAAATGGAGATATTTTACATTTCCTCTTGGCTCATCAGAAATGATTGGAGAATATAAATTATCTCATTGGAATTAATGCAGGTTCTCCATGCCTTTAGTGTTTCAAGTGTTACTCCACTCTTTTACAAACTGAAATCATCAGGCATTAAAATGGAAAAACAGTGTTCCTTAAAGATGTAATTATCCACTGTAATACATTAATACCTTCAAGCTTCAGATTCATAATCAAAGAGCAAGAGAACTACTTAAGGCTTCTACAACCATATACCAATCCAGCTTTATTGTTTATGTATTTGCATAAATACAGACTTTATTTTATTCTGAATTTGATGAAAGCATAGGTCAATAAAATCAACTAAGTTGCAGCTGGAGTGATGAAGAAAAACAGTGAGAAGACACAGATAATAAGTCTCTGAAATGAAAGTGATGTCATCACTATACACCTACTGACATTTAAAAGATGATAGTGGAATATTACAAACTATTGTACACCTATAATTTGACAACTTGGATGATTGGACAAATATTTTGAAATAAATCAACCATTAAATATTATTCAAGAAGAGATAACTTGAATAATCCTATACTTATTAATGAAATTCCATTCAGAGTTAAACGCATTCAAAGAAAACGCCAGATTCAGAAGGTTTTACTGGTAAGTTACATCAAAAAATTAAGGTAAAAATAATACCAATTTTACAGAAACTGTTCAAGAATATAGAAAAATAGTGAATGCTTCCCAAATACTGAATGAGACCAGCATTACACTGATACCAAAAGTAGAAAAAACATAATTCAAGCACTATCTCTCACAAATAAAGATGTAAAACTCCAAAATTTTATTAAACTAGATCCAACAATATATAAAAATGATAATAATTAATAGCAAGCGAAGTTTAACCCAAAAATATAAGCCTGGCTTGATTTTTGAAAATCTTTCTATGTCATTCAACATATTAACTAACTATAAGGGTGGGTTGAGGGGGGCAGAAATACTTGACAATGTCATTACAGACAGAAAAACACATTAATAAGGTTGAACATCCACACAAGCTAAGGCCTCTCAGTGAACAGGAATGAATGGGAACTTTCTCAAACTGATTAGGAGCATATACAGGAAAACTACAGCTAATATTCTACTTAATGGTTAAAAAAATTATTCATATATACAATGGACTATTACTCAGCCATAAGAAGAGACGAAATACTGCCATTTGTGACTACGTGGGTGGACCTCAAGATAATAATGCAAAGTGAAATGAACCAGCCAGACAGAAAAAGTTGAAAATCACATGATATCATTTATATGTGGGATATAAATCTAAAAGCAACAAATGAACAGGACAAACAGAGATTCATTGACTGGACAACAGACTAGTGGTTACCAGAGGGGAGGGGACAGGGGGATGACGGAGATAGATGGAGTAAAAGGGGCCAAAAATGTGATGACAGAAAACTAACTATGGGAGGGGGACACACAATGTGTGTGTGGTATATACATACATATATATATATATATATACATATATGTATATATATATATATGCCTTCCTGTTAAATTGTACACCTGAAACTTACTGAATTTCGTTAACCAATGTCACCAAAATAAACAAATAGATGATAGATGATAGATGATAGATAATGATTGATAGATAATAGATATAGATGATAAATGATAGATGATAGATGATAGCTAGCTAGCTAGCTAGATAAATAGACAGATAAATTTGTTTTTGCTTTTGTTTTTGTTTTAACTTTCCCCATAAGATTATAACCAAGGCAAAGATGTTCACTGTTAACACTCTTAATAAACATTTGACTGGAATATCTAGCCAGTGCAATAATGCAAGAATAATAAAGAAAACATAACAGGCAAAAATATTGGAAACAAAGAAATAAATTGCTCCTCTTTTTCAAATGGCATGATTACTTATGTAGAAAATCCCAAGCATTGTTAAAGATGATGTTAACTGGAATGATTCTCAAAGAGAATGAAAAAATATGGTTATGTATGTTTTGGCAAAACAGCTTTAAAATAAATAATAATTGTCAGAATAACAAGGGCGGTTTTACAAATCCTTATATAGAGTAGAAGAAAGCTATATGCCTATATCTGTAATTGTTAGACAAGTAGCTCAAAAAGAGTAATGATTTCAAAATTTCAATTAATGAAATTAATAAATATAATCTTCCTTAAATGATATCCAAAATATTTTACACTTACCTATTAGAAATATATATTTTTTCAAACACACCTGGAATATTTTTCAAAGATGACCACATGACAAGTCACAAAGTAAATTTTAACAAACGCGAAAGAATTAGTTTCACACAGTCCACAAACATCTAACCAAAATGCAAATCAATCAGAGATTTTTTTTTAAAGGATGTGTTTATATATAACTACATAAATGAATCAAAACATTAGAACTGAATGCTAGTGAAATATTCATATCAAAGGTTATGGGGTATATATAAGCAGAGGTTAGAAAATTCTAACTTTGAATCATTATATTTATAAATAGAAGAAAGGCTAAAACTTCATAAGCTAATATTTTGGTATAAGAACTTAGAGAAATAAAAACAGAGTAAGGACAATAAAAGTAGAAGGATGAAATCGCAAAATTGAAATAGTAAATTAATTAGGAAACAGAAAACCTAGAGAAGGGCTCAAAAAAACAAAATCTAGTGATTTCTTAAGATTAATAGATTTTTGGTAATATTAATCAAGAAAATCAAGAGATTAAATTCCATTAAACTTGACATATTAAATGCATGTTTTAATCTCCAGTTTCTCTTGAAAAGGCACTAATCTCACAATATAGGAATAAACGTGTGTGCGCACACACACATACAAAACAGATTGAACAAAGAAAGAGACAGAAGACAGATGTGAACATAACGTTGAACATAAATAACAGATGAATGAACAGTAATTAAAACAGCTGAGGAAAAGAAAGATGAAAATTCAGCTAAGGACATAACCAACCTGAATTTACATTCCAGAACTGTAGGAAAGCTCTAAAATTGAAGACATCCGATTCTTTTTTTTTGCAAGACGAGGCTGAAAACAGATTACCCTCTTAAGGGAGTGTTAGAGCTATAATCTCTGAGAAAACAGGCAAGGTGGAGACAGGTGATGAATTCAAGTTCTGAATATATAAACATATATACATACTTATCTACATATGTATACAAATACACATACACTGTTTTCTAGATGGGAAATTTAATAATCAGATAACGTAGTTTTTAAATCAATGGGAGAGGTGTATAAAAGCAAATATTTAAAGGATTCTTTATGACAGGGAGTGTGCTATTCACTATTTCTAACTAATACTTAATTTCTAATTCACTTTTAGCTTAGGAATAATGCTCTATACTTAAAGCCAGTAACTTTTATTTCTTTAATTGTTTAAAATATTACTGTACTACTTTAGGCTTCAGATAGTCTATTTAGTTTAGTTTAGTTTTGTTTTGTTTTGTTTTTAACTCTTAGAATACTATCCTTCCTGAGTGTGGTTTCTACAGACTCATCTCACGGGAGATGTTTCTTCATGTGGATTTTATATTTTATTGTGAGCTCAGTTTTAGAGTCCTACAATTCATTATCCAACCATGAGTTTGGGGAACTGGAAAAATCAAAAGAAAAAGTTGCACTTTTTTTTCTGCGGAGTTTTCCATTAGTATTACCAAAGCAGGGTCAGTTTTTTAAATAAATTTCTGGACTTGACATCTACTTTAACATGTGAGAACTTAAAATTTGTAGTTCATATCCATTCCTGGAGACAGGCTGAGATTTATATTTCTCATAGAAGACTTTTTTTTCTATTTTCAACCAAAGTCATAGGGAGACAAGCTTCTTTGTTTTCTTTGTGTTGACAGGTAGACCGTTTTCGTTTTCTTTTATGAGACAACATGCTTTCCAAATGACGCCTGTAATCTTACAGTCTCATAGTGGATACTCGGGTACTCTACAATGATCTCCTCAGGTATCCTTTACCAGAGCAGGATATCAACCCTCCAACTCTATGAGAATCTAATGTGAATACTTAGAGATGTCCTTTTTCCACAGCAAATTGCCCTTGGCTGAGGGGAGCCATCCCACCTAAAAAGTTATCTATCTGCTACCCCAAGACACTGCCAAGGTCCCACCGAAGTCAGACTATAAAAGCAGAAACCCTTGCACCATTGGGTGGTGCATTCTCTGATATGTTTTATATGCCAGAGTTTTCCCCGAGGGGCATGCCAAGCCTTTCTCCTTTCCTAACCTGGTTTATTTGTTCTTTATAGGTTTTTCTGGAGGAGCATTCTTGAATATATCATCTGTACCTAAATCCTTGTCTTTACCTCCATTTCTAGGGAACACAGAACACATGTCCCTTTCCAAGAAAAATTCTCACTGCTTCCCTTCTCCACTCAAAGGTACTGTGATAGTGGATCATGAGCCTCTGCAAAATGGAACTACTCATTGTTTCAAGCTCAAGTTAGAATTTACTTTTGCATTTGTTGTTACATTTTTACCTAGCAGTTTGTAATAGGCAAAACAGTTCTTATGAACTCATCCTGCTATGCCTGTTGTTCAAACCACACACACACACACACACACACACACACACACACACAATGTTCTTTATATCTAATTCCATCTTAGTTTCTCTGAATAATACAGTTATATTTGTCCTATATAGTCCAAGTCATCTGTAAATTAGGATTAAATCTATTCACTTTATGTGAAAGCATTCTGACACTTTAGTCTGAATCTCAGAGCTTAGAGGGGTTATTTGACAACGTAAAGCACATTTGATTGAGACAAGGGAACAGAAAAAGAGCCATAATTTCCTTCATACTGGGAATGGAAATTAGCACAGCCTTTTTGGAAAGCAATTTGGCACTATATACCATGGATATTAAAACTATTCACAAAAATTGACTCAATTTTACTTTTTTTCTGAAGAAAACTTTTTTTAAGAAAAACAAATTAAAATAGAAGAAAAAACATGCATAAAATGACAAAGATGTTTAGTTACCATAGAGAATAATTGAAACCAACCTAAATGCTGCCCAACAGATGAGTGTAAAATAAATATAAAAATTCATAACTGAAAATGAATCAGAGTTCTTTAAGTAATTCATCAGATTTAAACAAGTTTCTGAGTTAGGCAGGCTCTACTTTATATTCAGACATGAAAACAGCTAAACTTTTTTGTAATCAACCTGATAAAAAAAAGTTGTGAAAAGTAACGTTATGGTTGAAGAGCCAAAGCCACTTGAGCAACAGATTTTGATTGATCAGTGCTATAAAAGCATGGATGGAATTGAACTTTCAGGATTGATAAATGTATGAATGAAAGAAAGTCATCATAACAAGCAGGTCATACCCATTTATTTTATGGAATAATAATAAATTTGTTATTACAGATAAAAAATACCTGGAGATTAATCCTAAAATCTATTTCCACTCTTAGATTAAGCCAAAGTTGTTGCTCTAAATTGACATAAAGAGAAGTCAAGTTACATAATTACATTCTTATTTGAAATTTATATCTTTCTTTGCATTATTTTCCCTCTTGGAAAGTTTTTCTCTTATTCTCTATTTTCCAACATTTTGTTTACTCTTTAAAGACTAACACAAAGGTAATTTATCCCATTAATAATCTTCTGGTAAAGTTCCTTTTCATGGCACAACAGTGACAATATAGCATACAATTTATAAAGAAAAACATCCCCTTCCCCCTACAGAAGATTCAAGAACAGGCAATGTACTTTGTCTTTATAACTGCATGTCAAGTAAACAGCAGTAGTTAAATAAGGACTGGTTAACATAAATTGAATTAAATATAGCAAAATCGAATTTTATCCACTCAAACTTTAACAGTCAAATTTTGGTCATCACAATATATTGCTCCTTCAATGAAAAACAACTTTTGCAGACATTTGAGAGAATCAAATTGTTGAGAAACAGAATTTCGCCATTCCTTAAATTCTCAAGACTCGATATTAATTTGTTGTTTCCGGACCTTTTTCTTTGAACATGGCCCATCTCCTGTTCCAAAGATGGTGTTATAGAAATGGCCATACTTTTTCATGTATCTATAGCTGAAATAAATTGGTACTGGAGAGTATCATAACTGTGCAAGACTTATTAAACTTATAAATTCCTGACAATGTGGGTAACATATGTGTTTTAAGAACTTTTCTTTCTACCCGTTTTCATTAACACTTTGCAACTTATTTTTTAGTACCACTTGATGAAGACTTGTTTAATATCAATAATTATAGTATCAATATTTCAGTACTTATTATGTCCTGCATTATTCCCTTCATCATTTATATGTAATAATTAATTTAATCCTCCAAAAATTGAATAGTGATTTTCTTTTGCACTTTATAAAATGTTTTTACCATCTATTTAATGCATTCTAGGAAAGATATTTAAGAGAAATTTTAAACAGAAAATTTTATTATTGAGAAATATCTCATTTATAAATAAAACTATCAATAAGAAAGAAACTTTAATTTTTTAAACTGCTTTTAGTTCTATATTACAGTGTAATTCAGTCCATTGTTTGTTGACTGGATATAAATGCAATATTTCATAACAACTAATGTAGTAAAGTTATTTTCTGTTCAGTTATATTTATTTATTTGGTAATTTTGTCCATATTTTATCAGTGTGTTGCCAAATTTGAAATATGTAATATTGTATTTCATGGTGATTTTCTTTTTTTTGTTTGTTTCTGTTAACCTACACTCATGAGGTATTTTAAATCCTTGCACATATATCTAACATTGCAATTTAAAAAATATAAATTAGATTGAGATCCTCAGAAATTTTTTTTTCTTTTGCAAATAAATTTTAAAAACATCATGGACTCTCTATAAGTAAATACAGAAAATATACTGGTTTGTCAAAATAAAAAATTCCAGATTTCTGGAAGTCTATTTGGTTCAGCATCCCCAGGACTTTTGGCCTGGTTGTGTTCTCTGAGGCTCTTGGTAAGCATTTACAGCCCTGTTCTAAACTGAAGGGGATGACTCAGTGTGTGAAAATATTGGGTTATGTGTTTTGAGATTTTTAAACAGTTAAGAAACTAAAACAATATCCTGTAATACTGTTTGTAACCCAGTTTTCCCCCACTAACAATGTGAATGTCTTTCAATGTCAATAAATATGCTTCTACAACATAAAAATAAATACATAAATAAATAAAAATAACATGTTTATAATATATAACAATTATATAATTATAATAACATTTCTTCACAAAGAAAGCATACACCTGGGTGGGATCCTAGTAGAGAAAAATTACATTCGCTAAAAAATTAAAAGAGCTACATAAACTCTGAACTAGTCAGAAAAAATGGAAACTATGTGCTAGTCAAAAAAGTAGCCTCAGAGAGTAGTGAACATTCAACTGTTGTGGGCTCTTAGAAAAGCTGAACTCCTGCACCTGAGATCTTCAAGTTGAATTCATTCCTCAGTCCTCTGTCTTTCTTGACCTTAACATATTTCTTTTAAATTAATGCTTGAATATTTCTCTTTATTTACCTCTTTTCACAAAAATATACCTGTCTGAATTCAATGATTTGTCTCTTAAAATTATTTAGTTTATTTGAAGTAAACAAAAAAGAGAATTTTCTATATCAGCAATACTTTGTAAAGTATACTATTTATCGCACACACTGGAATAGACATGCATGCCAATTAAAACGCTTAATTTAAAATAATAAACAGAAAAGAGGATTCTCTAAGTGTACCAAATCCACTGAGAAGAGGTTGGTACTGGAGGATGTGCTGAGAAGTAGTTGAATTCGATGAATCTTGTATACAGAACTAATAGGACTTCTGATGAGAGTTATGAAAATAGTGGAGAATACAGGATGACTCACAGTTTTATTTATTGATTTATTTATCTATTTATTTACTTAAATAACTAGATTTATTTTCATGAAATATTAATAATTTAAGGATTAAAGTCATAGAATTGCAAAGTATACAGATAGAGTGCTAACCAAATATTATGTGAATCCCCTTGCAGTTATGCTGGGGTCATGTAATTAGATCCGGACAACAGGATGTGATCAAAGTATATTGTCACTTCCAGGCTAAACAAAGTTAAGAATTTGGGGGACTTTTCCTCCTTTATAGTAATCACATATTCCAGTTGGTATGACTAAAGATAGTAGGGTTCTAATCAACATAATCTTCAAATGACTATAGGAAGCAGATCTCTTTCGAAAAACGGGCTTATTCACATCTACCATGAAAATTATATACATCTGTATAGATCTATCTATCTATCTATCTATCTATCTATATCTTTGTAGTATTATTGCAAGGATATTTATGGTCATTGTCTATTGGAGTAGTTAGCATTGATTCACCTGAAAAATAAAATACATCTTAATAGAATCTAATTTTGATTTTGAGTAAAATATTTTACTATTTTGGAGTAATCTGATATTCTCAAAAAAATAAACAAAAATCTCTTTGAAAAAGTATTAAAATATTAAAATTTTCTAGCATCCTGAATACCATGTTAAACTTAATTTTACTTTTTGCTGAGACTTTTAAAGGAGGAGAGTAGAGCTTGCAGTTTGGTGTATATTATCAATATTTGGTGCGTGAACAGAGAAAAGAGAAACGGGGTAAACTTTAAGAGAGCAAAATATATGCTTTCTTATTTTGTCTTAAAAAATATTGAAACTTTTAGGAGGCCTGAGAGTGTGGTATTTGTTGACTTGGCGTTTTGTAGAGGCCATTTTATATGGAGGCCATTTTGAAGACAGATATAAGCTTTTATAGTTGTGCAGTTTGTAATTCTGAAGCCTATGTATGCATGAAAAAAAATGTGTCTCTGACCCCTTGGTCTCTACAGTGCTAGAATCCCATCACCACAGTTGACTTCAGGATGGCTTTTCAAAGCTGACATTTGTAGAGAAGGGTAGCTACTCAGGAGTCTCTCAAGTATGCTAGTACTCCCATTACTGATGTATTTATTGTTCGATATCTTAATAGAGATAGTATCCTCTCAATATTCTGGAGAACATAGTTAAAGAGGATTCAAGCACATCTTAAATAGTAAATCAAATTCAATATTTCTATTTCTCTGAGATTTGAGATTCCTAACTCTACACTGTACTCAAATCTTCTGTTACCTCAACCTCATCTAAGGTAGCTCGCTGTTGAATAGAGATTTCAATCAGTTAACCAAGCACTTTTGAAGCCACTTGATACCTGAGCTGAATAATAAATCCAGAATTTTGTTTAGTGTATTTTAAGCATTTGTTTCAGTCCTATATTATAACCCTTCTTCCTTGGTCTAGTACCCTTAAATTCCATTCTCACAGTTATTCCCTACCCCAGTTTCTGCTGATGTAAATTGACAAACATTGCATTTTGTGCGTGAACATCCTCCAAGGCCAGACATGCCCACTTGGAAATAGCTTGAATTTGAGTTTTGCTAAATATCTCGAACAAAGGAGGAAAAGAATATGTGGGTCTTGAGAAGAATGAGCATTCCCTGCCAGGCATTAACTCACTTGGGGAAGTCATGACAGTGTACTCAGGCAAGAGGTGTCCAGTTTCAGAAAGGGAGAGACTGCTTCTACTTGCAATGAAAGTTCACACATATTTGAGGTTTCAAAGTACTCAAATTCATTGGAATATGCCCATATTGCTCTCTCCCAATCCCTGTGGTTCCACTCATTCCTCAATAACACATTAATGTTAACACAGACAACTGACAAAGCTGTGGATGGATTATAATTCAGCCACCCATGGGATAAGAACTTATTTTGTCTTAAAAAAAAATATCGATCCTTAGCCACATAAAATAATTTTTTTTTTCAATCATAGAAATTCTCATTTTCTACCTGTAAGTGGAGCTGGGAATTTAAAGCCCAGATGATATCAGTTGTTTTCTTCCTTCAAGTTTTGCTATGTACTATGGAATAGTCAGCCCACCCCGTGTTTGCTATTCTATTGCAGTATCCACTTAGCCTTCCAATTCCTTTATTTCTTTATGCATTTATGTTAAGGCAACTATTAGTGATCATTTAATTACTGTTTGCTGCTATGTGCCATGAACCCCTAGTGTCCTATTTGGTACTGGCTATAAGATCATGATTAGCTTCAAATCTAATCAGATCAGAAAACTAATTCCAGTTTCTGTTTTTAAATAACAGTTTTCCTAGATATATATCTACTATCAAAAGTCAGTTCAGGAAAATAGAAGTCACTTGATATATTCTAGGTATTTTAATATATGGATTAGAGGATTACACAGACATTAAGAAAGTAAAAAGTCAGTAACAGTTACTTAGTAAGAAGCATCAATGAATGGTCTCACAGGCTTATCAGGAAGTCCCAGCAAAGTTTAATCTCTGAGAGCTCTCACTAGTTCTTTCAATCTGAAGCAATAAAAAAAGGTGGTTCCCACAAATTTACAATTTGTTTGCTATGAATCTCATATGTGTGTCCACAACAGTAGCTCCTTCTGTCTCTAGATTAATATCTCCTCCTCCTACTTACAAATCTCGTGGGTATCTTTTAATGGAATCACACAGGAAAGGCAATTATGCAAAACCAAGTTCCTGTGTTCTCTTTTGTGACCCTTAAAAGAAGGTGGTGCTGATGCCAATTTGACAACAGATGATCCAATGTCTTTTCAGGTAATCTTTTATTAAAATTCAGCTCTATCTACTATACAAAAATATTTTAGAGTCAGCTTTTAGTTTAACAATATCTTCATAAGCATATGACAATACAAAAATAAAATTGGCAAATATGAGGCAAATTTAAAGGAGTAGTTGATGAAATTTTCAGTAGAAGGATAAAGAGTAAACATGTTCTGCTTTCCCAGCCATGTAGTCTCTATCTCAACTATTTCACTCTGCAATGGTATCACTAAAGCATCCACTGACAGTACATAAAAGGACATAATTGTGTTTCAATAAAACTTTATTTCTGAAAACAGGAAGCTGAACTTTACTCAAGAGTCATATTTTTCCTCTGCAGTTGAGGAAAAATTCTACTTGAACATTTAGGCCAGGGGGTGGAGTTCCAATTATTGCTTCCTAGAAGTCAATAAAAATATAATGGTCTTATTGAAAAATGTTAATTAGAAGATTCAAAGTATTTTGAAGGTTAATAATTAATTGAATTCTTCATGCAATTTGTCACATTGATCCTTAAAACACAGATATTGTATATAATTATGCTTTTCAAAAGTAGATTGGCAAATATGTAAAATATTGACATAATTCTTTTTTTTTTTTTTTTTACAGACCTTTAGTAATAGCAAGCTTATAGTAAGTAGACTTCAAACAGGTAAATTGCCACTGAACTTTAAACTGAGGTAGTAGATACAGCTTTTCTGATAAAAAATGAAATGTGTTTAAATTTTAGAAAATTAAGGGGAAGTAATTTTTATGCCCCTTGGAATGTCTTGACATTAATTGTTTTTTCAAATATTTTTGTAACATCTAGATAACTGTGTTCTGATTAAAATTTAAAAATTGCCTGCACAATATGGTAAGATAACAGAAGATCTTACTTTTAATCTTGTTTCAGTATCTACCCTGCTATATGAAAATAGGCATGCCACTTAACACTTGTTCTTGGCTGCAGCAATTCATAGGAAATATTGGGAAAGCAATTTTAAAAACACTTTATATTTTATAAGTGGCAATACGTATCGATTTACTAAATAAGACAGAAAAGAGTACTTGTAACATTGGAGACAACCAAGAGAAATTGATCTTAAACTGGTTGAAAAAAATGTAAAAGGAACATTTTTCAAAGTAATATTGGAATTTAGATTGAAGTTTGAACTAATTCTGGGTCTTTGTACCTTTGAAATTCCAAAGTACTCCAATAAAAATGGCAAAAAATCAATAAGTAAAAATGTTTGGAAACATCTGAGTCATTGATTTTTCCCTATGTCTTATTCAAATATGTAACAGGCATGTCCTTAGAGAGTGAATAGGCAAACAAGACTGCTGAGTATTCTATAAGACTTCTGCTTTATTAGTACTTTCTTTTCTTTGTGCAACATTTTTTACCCATAAAATGGATTTAAAAATAACTTCCGACTTGGAAGCTAAATAAGGCAAAATATTGTAAAATTCTTCTGGTCATTCTAACTAAGGTTCTTTTCATAAAAAAATTCATGAATAGTTGTAAAGGAGTAAAATTAACCTTGATGCTCAGTCAGTGTAGTGATGTTCATCAACACAAGTTCATGCTGGTATCAGGTCAAGACCAGACTGGACTGAGATCTTATTAGCTTTCAGAACTGGGTTCTGTGCCCACTCACTACTACGAAGAGAAAAAAAAGAAAGGCTGGTTTTATATATGTTGAGTTTCCATGAGGAAATTGTCTTGTTAAAATATTCACAATGTGTATCATTTATTTTTGTTCTTACATAAATTTTATTACATTTTTTCTTCAAAGGACTAAAATATCAAGAGATATTCTTACAATATGGAAAGATATATATTTGTAATAGACAGATGGTATTAAAATTGTAAAAATTTCTATTCTCTTGGACCTAGTACTTCCAGAATAAAACATATTTATTTTAAAGAAATATATAAAAATAAACACTTGATCAAAATGTTCATAATACTGATAGTACCAAAAATTAAGAAATTAAAATATCTAAGAATATTCAAGTTAGTAAATGAATGGTTGATACAAATATAAAATAAACATATATTAAATACAGTTTTGCAAAAATTTCACAAATATACATAGTTGCAACACGTAAGTTGATAATACAGATATTTTTGCTTTACTTTGTAAATATTTTTCTACTTTGTTTTATAAGGAAACTCTGAGGCATCTAATGGTACTTTCCTGCCTACTAATAACGATTAACAAGTAATTGCACTTATTGGTTCATGAACTGATAAGAGCAAAGGTTCAGACATTTCAGGGTCGAAGGTCAAGGCAACCGCAACCCGTAAAGTTACCTAGACCAGCAGAAATGCTAGTGATTGGTAAAAATCTAAAATGGATAGGAGGAGAGCAAGGTAATCAATATAGTCAATAGCTTTAAGTCAGTTGCAGAAGTATTGATTGTAGCTTGTTACAAATTGGCTTTTGTTTTGGCTTTAAAAGATATTAAAGCCGACTTCAAGCTTAAAGACTCAGTGACAAAACAGACCAAAGTGAACACAAGCAGATCTGAGTAGAAAAGGAATGGTCTGTAGCAAGCACCTTAGGTACCCTATATCTCATTCCCTCAACCTACCTCTGATATCAGTAGCAGATATTGGACAATTTCATAAGCTCAGATCCATCTACCAACTCCCTTACCAACCATCTTTTTGCTGTCCGACCTGAGACTTTCAACCAAGACATTAAGATCCTGCTAGATCCACTGACAAATGCAGCCTAGAGTCAAATGATCCCAGAGTCGAGCCTCAATCCATGAAAGAAGGGATCTGGCAGTTACACACTCCACTTGACTGTTCTACAGACAGATTTCTGGAAAACATTCCATTATACCTCTCAGGGGGCCTAGAGAAGAATTTGATCCCCATTTCCCACAACTGTAACTTTGAAACTTTATTATATATATAAAGTTTCTGTCTCTCCCTACTCTTGAATCATTTCCCAGATATACTACCTAAATCTACTTTCTTAGGCTCTGCTTTTGGGAAACCCAGGCTAAGCCCCTATCACATTAATTTTATGTGATTGCTATGACCATAATTCTGATACTCGGTAAGAATAGTTAAAATAAAATAAGATTGTAGTCTTAATAACTATATGTAGAAACAAAATAAAAGAATGTAAAATACTAAATGAAATACTAATTATCAAAGGATATTAAAATTATATGATAATAACTAAGCCATCTTGGGGTTATCCCAGGAACAGATACAAAAAATAAAGACAGAAAAACAGTCATTTTCTTCAGTGATCTAGTCACCCTCCCGCATAGAAAATCTAGTAAATTGAACACAACAAATATTTCAAGCTAATAAATCAATTCAAGAAGTTTGCTAGATAAAAGATTAAATAATAATTGACAGTTTCTAGATACATTCATATTAGCAAATTTAAAATAGAGCTCACTTCCTATAGAAATATAAATTAAAAAGTATCTATGAATTAACCAAAGAAGACATAAGGCCTTTATCGAAAACATTTAAAACTCTTATAACACTTAAAAACATTTTTAAAAGATGTCATTAATGCATGGTATTAATTTTAAGATGTTACTTTAATATATAAATTCTATGAAATTCTATTCTAAATTTAAGCAACTCTCTCTTATCGATCTGAGTCTAAAATATTAAAAGAGCAACAACACACAACCAGGAAAGAAAAACAAACAGAAGGAACTACCATGCTAAGACACGCTGCATAACTATGCAGTAAAAAGTTTTCTATAAACACAGAAGAGAACAGACTATAAAGTTGAAAAGAGAACCTGGAAAGCATTGGTGCATGACAGGGGTAGCGTTATTCATTAATATGGGTCAAGAATGGATTGGTGGATAGTTATGAGAAAATTGGCTGTATGGTGAAAAAAAGTCTGATTTCTAATGCAAATGAAAAAAATAAAAAAAAACCATCCCAAAATAATTTCATAACCTAAAAATAAAAGTTAAAGCCATAAATCAAATAGGAAACCCAAGGACAATGTGACTGGAGAGATGAGAATTATCTTTTAGAACAATTCATTAAAAGTACATATAATATAGGCACAAAATAAAGAACGGTTACATTCATGTTTTATTATTCAACCCAGTATACCATACACTTTTAAATTAGGATGAGAAGAACTATATGTGGCATCTGAAAGTAATAAAGATTTATTGCTTAAAACATAACAAGGTATCCTATAATCAACAGGAAGAATGTAGGAAAAACAGAAAAACAGATAACGGGTATGTAAAGTTGATTCATGGGTTCCAGAATGTTTTGAAGTACATATTCATGTTATATAAACGCCTTAGAGAAGAAAAAGCTTCAAGATCACACAGGTGCTAAATGGCAGTACTAGGACTTAAAGCCAAGGCTATCTTAGAATTGACACTATATCATCTGAGGCTCCAGGCTAATGCCTTTCTTGATTTCTTTATTTCATGGCAGGGTTTTGAAGTTTGATCAACCTATTGATCTACAGCCATTTTCCAGATTTTTTGTTTCGATGAATGACTACACTGTAAGCTCCACAATGACCAATAATGAAGCTAACTTAGCCACTGCTATTTCGCCACATGCTTAGTACCATGAGTAGAAAAACTAAGGTGTTTGTTACTACTGAGTGGATTTGTAAGCGATTCTTGCCAAAATAATACACTCGCAGCATTGCTGCTGCCACTCCCACCAGCAGCAGCACCCACCGCTACTATCTCTATACGTATGCACACACTTGAAAAGGAACAGATATCACGTTCCCAAATACTATCACCACAGTGATTTTTTAAAAAATGTTTTACATTATAGCTCTTGACCTTTCATAAAGAGTTAGTAGTCTGAACTGATGTGCAAATGTAGAAAAAGTGGTCTTTCTGAATTCTCTGATTTTCCACAAAGCTTTCTATAATGGCTGTGATAGCAAGACAACTGAGATATTCTGTTGAATTTGTGGTATGTGCGAGTGAGCTGGTTTAGCCTTTGCAAAAATACTTTGTATATTTAGAAAAGGTGATGATATGTGGTTATCAACATTCACAGAGTATGTAATTTGTTAGCTTGACATTGTATCCCTATTGTTGGCAGTAGTTTATTTATAACATCTATTTAATCAGTAAGCAGGTATTGAGCTGGTTGACTAAAAACAGAGGGAATCTGGATAAATAGGCATCCAGAAAAGGAAGATGAAGTTCAAATCTCTCCACTGGACCCTATTTTTTTCTCTGGGGTGGGAACTAACTAGAAGATACAGATTTCCTGTTTTTCTTTTGGGCAGTATTTTAGAACTTTGACTTCGTTTTTTCAATATCTGATTGAGCTAATTGTGGGAACGTATTTTTAATTAGGGAAAACCTATTCTCATTTCCATTTTTCCCCTCCTGAAAGACAAGAAATGTTATTTTCTTTACCTCATCTCTCTGCATTAAAAGGCAGAACTCTACTTGATAAGCAGTAACAAAGCCACTAAGGTAGTTAGAGATTGTTTCTAATGAGGCCAGGGTCACAGAGTAAAGCAGCATACATGCCAATTAGCTTTATGCATAGAAATATATTATCCCATGACTACCCACTGAGTTTCTACCTGGGCCAAAATTCATAAGATGGAATTAATTAGAAAATGCAATGACTCAGCAGAAACCTTCAACATTAGCTGAGGGCAGAGGGGATTTCAAGTTCATGTCCTTTTGCATACTGGCCAATTTTATCTTTTAAGTTAAGAAAACATTAAAAGAAGTCAGGTGGTTTGCTTATGTTAGATAGGTATAACTTGGGAAATGAAAGAGCTAAAAATATTTTGTAATTGTTCTTTTCTCCCCACCATAGCATCTCAGAACCAATTTAATAAATCTGTGTGCTTATATAATATATGCTTATGGTACAAAGCTCAAAAGGTGGTATACGTGAAAACTATTTCAGCCTTTCTTTCCTGTCACTCAGAAACCTACTTTCCTCAGTAAATTTAACAAATTATAACTGATTCTTGTTTATCCTTCTAGAAAGCTTATTGCATGTAAAAATATGTTACCATAAATTGTCTTTTTATCTCCATCATTCATAACATATGACATTATTCTTTGAATAATTCTTTGATGGGAAACTGCTACCTTTCCCAAATCTTGTCAATTAACCTTTATAAAGCTCACCCCATGTAATGAAATACTGAATCAAAATCAGTATTCCTAGAGAATCATTCATTAATACGTTCATTTATTCAGTCCTCAAGTACTAATTTGGCATTATTATGTATAAAGTACTGTGAGCACTGTACATGTATAAACATTGAATTTCCTAGAAGTTGGTGTGCTATCCAGATTAGTCTGACTTTTCTTAATGGTAGAATTTCATGTAGGTGGCCATATATTACATAGCTATTTGAGGTTTTCATAAATGTGAATACCTTGAATTTTTTCAATTATTGATCATACATCATAGTTGAATTCCCTTTTCATTGCTCTGCTTTGAATATGTAAAGAAAATTTGACACTATAAATATATACACTATTATTCCAAATATATTTGATTAGCACAAAATAAAGCTAGTTTATCATATCCCTTGTATCCAGATACTGTGTACTATGGTTACTTTGTTTTCTAGAGATTCTCTTCATGAAAATGTCTTCTCTTAACATTATCTGTTACAACTTTCAGGAATTAATCTAAGGGGACATGCTGAGCCATCAAATACACTTGTATAGTTTGTATGTACACTGACAAAGGATGTCCAATCAAGAGGACAGTGAGGATTCAAGCTCAGCCCCACTTTACTTTTCATTCTGTTATCCTGCTACCCAGTTGGGTGCATTTGAACAAAAGAGCATCTTTATGTGAAATAAACAACAGTCTACGATGCTATGTCAGCCCAAAGGAGCATTGTTATAAGTTTTAAAAGGGAGCAACAAAATTTTTGCAGTTCCTCTTATCCAAAGGTAAAGTCCATTTCCCTACCTTGAATCTTGGATGGCCTTGTGTGGTGTTTTGACCAATTCAGAAGGTTGCAGAAGTGAGGCTTAATTTTTCAGCTTTACAGCTTCTTACTTTGTCCTCTTGAATCATAACCCTAAGATCACCATATAAAGAATTCAGTCTAAGCTGTGGGAGAATGAGAGACTACATGAAGGTGGAGCAAATTACCCTAGGCCACATCATCCAGCACTAATTACTATACAGGTGAGAAAGACAATCTTGAACTTTCTACCCAGTTGATCTGCCAGTTAAATGCTTTCTCAAGAGGAAAGCTAGGTAAACCAGCTGAGGAATTTCCCAGCCAACCCACAGTATCAGGGAAAAAAAATAAATTGATGTTTTAAGCCATAAGCTTTCAAGTGGTTTAACAGCAATCATTAATTCATACAGGTGTCTTTTATCAATCTTTCTGTCAAATCTAATATTCAAGGAGAGAAGAACATGGGGCTTTTTCTAATTCTTGGAAAGGCGCATATATGCCAGCACTGATACTATAATTCAAAACAATATTCAAGGAGTTTAAAAATATTCAGTATGAATATTATGAATATTTAGTATGAATAGTATGAATCCCAGCTAAGAGCATCAAAGGGAATGATTCTTGAATGACTGATCACTGCAGATATCTTGAGAGAAATAGTATGCAGTCTTACCTCTATGTGAAAATTAATTCACCCTAATTATATGCTCGCCAAATAAAAAAGGAAGTTATAAATTTACTAAGTCATTACGTGGTATACGTTTGGGGAGTCACACGATAATGGCATGGAGTAACAGAAATGCTGCTAAAATTTATATCAGACATCTACTCTTGTACTCAGACAAGATCTTTGGGTCTTTGTTATTTGACTTCTGCCATGAGCCTACAATGAAAATTAGCATTTTTAATGGTAAAAAAAAAATGCTACAATATTTTGAAATGTAAGTGTCATGCAAATGTTCAACAGGAAATTCACAAATTTCATTCAGTTACTACAGCAGTAAATTTATTATTAAGAGGTATATAGCTAACATGTGAAAGTATACCTTTTTTGGTTTTAATATTTTTAAACAATATTAATATTTTATTTTACTTTATTTGCTTATAAAATATTATTTAATATCATTAAATGAAAAAGTAAAACAGTATATTAGTAAGTTACAAAAATTATATGCTTGTAACACTTGTGTGTGATTTGATATTTTGATATTTGCTTATGAATGCCTATAATTGTAAGTGGTGTGGCTTTTAAATATATTTTAAACGTGATTACTGACTAAAAGTGCTAAACAAAGGAAGTATTAATAAAGTTATGAATAAATTAAAAGTAAAGATATTTAAGGGAGATGGAAAAGAAATATAAATGTTAACTTGAGAAATAAATTATTTAGAACTTTTTACATAATTTTGTTAAAATTAAACGAGCATACTTTACTGACTATGACAAATTTTCACTTTAAAACTACTTGAAATGCTGAACTTTTACTTATATGATGATAAAAGATACATACGAAATTAAAAGCTCTTGATAGATTTAGTTTCCTTTCTCAAAATAAGAATAACTTATCACCTGTATATAAGAACATTAAAGATATGTAAGAAAGCTTCCTGGAACCCTAACATAATGACACACTAAAATAATATGCACATAGAAATATCTAGTCTGATTTGGGGTAATAAAAAATATGTGGCTATTATCAATAATAGTGAATTACCAAAATTAAGGGACTTTACCTAGTTTGGACTTATGATTTTTATATTAACTTTGGCTCCAAACAATGCTCAGAATCACAAATTTTTTAAAAAGAAAAGTTTAAAAGCCATCTCAACAATAATGATAACATAAAAGGCCCAGATCTCTGCTTGTGACAAGAGGCAGTCTGTGCTAGGCTTGTAAATATTTATATTTGTGTTTATGTAGTGTATTCAAGGAGTTTAGATCAAAATGTAACCAACAAAATTGTCTCTACTAATCCTTTTGATACAATCGACATAGCATTACCTAATCGCAATATGTTTTGGATTTTTTTTTTTTTTTGGTTGTGTTTCCCTGAGTGTGACATGTTTTAACACACAGGAAGGTATTGTGATTAATTTTTTAATGATATAATCACTACATTAGTTTCAGGTGTACAATATAATGATTCAATATTTGTATATATTATGAAATGATCACCACAATAACCCTAGTTAACCCTGTTCCTTTTTAGCCTGTAAAGTTTCTGCTGAAAAATCTGCCAATAGATTTAGGAGCATTCCCTTGCACATAACAAGTTGTTTTTCTCTTGCTGCTTTTAAGACTCTCTCCTTGTCTTTAACTTTGACAGTAGTTCCCTAGATGTGTGTTAAATTAAATGTCTGCCCCTCAGGCCACAGTTATAAGGTAAGCAAATAAATGTCTTTCATAAAAAGACTGGGCATTTTTCAGTGTGTTGCTTCTGTGCGGGGTCTTGAAGGGTGAGACTGCCTGGTCCCTTTAAGAACTATTTCTCCGTTCACTACAGCTTTGTCTTATGAACACAGAGCTAGATGTTTTGGGGGCTTGTTTCTCAAGGTTATAAAGTTGGGGTTTCCAGATGTGAGGCTCAAACCTTTAGCTTCATGAGTTCCCTCCCGTGGACGTTGCCATGCCAGGGGTGAGTTTATTCTACCCACTTTGATGTGGTTTTGTGTCTCATTTACCTTATGTATAGTTGCTGCTCAGTTAGTTTTTCAGAGAAAATTATTTGACATGTAGCGTAAATTTGGTGTGTATATGAGAGGAGGTGAGTTCAGGATCATTCTATGTTGCTATCTTAAACTGGAACTACCATTCGTAAAAGTCATAATGATTATGATGTCACTACAGTTATCACCATTCACTTAACACCAACGATGGCATCCCTATTGCCATTGGATTAGTACGTCATCTATCTAGTAACATACTAGGGCAACAAAGGGAAATACATACCTGGATATCTCAGATACCATAAGCTCGTGGAAAAATATTATGTGCCTCTGATTAATTAATCAGTGCAATTGCAGAAAGCAGGCATGTGAAAGAGTGAGGTAGGGCAGGAAGGGAAGCCGATCAGATGGGTTTTGCTTTACTGACCACCGTTTGATATCAAGCAACAGTGATTGCTTGATATTGCTAGACTGTCTTCCGAGAAGACAAACACTACTTCCCAGGACAGTTTATCTGGAGAAGGAAGGAAGAAAAATGTAATTCCCCTATATTTTAAGCTGTGCATACAGGCAAGTCTTGCTATGTCTTAAAACCTCAGTAACTGGGGTTGAAAGCAAGTGTGCACAGTTGAGATATGAGGTTAGGCTCTGCTTGCAGGTAATTGGCTGGTGCCAATATAGTGTTAGTGACTGCAGAAGCTGCTGGGCCAAGGACAAACAGACAAAATCACTGGAAACTGATTACCTCTGATATTAATCGGTGCATACCACTTAGAATACTTTATATCATTTGAACTATCCTAATCACATTTTGAAACCAAGATAATTAAGCCTCAAAGAATTTCCCCAAGGCAATTAGGAAGTAACAGAGCCAGGATTTATATCCAGGTCTCTTGATTTTAATGTACATGCTCACCCTCTTGCCCTTTATATAGGAGATGTATGATGATAAATGTCTAATATGTGTATATATTACTGATTTCTACTCTGGGTTATAAACTCATAGCCTACAGACTGGTTGATATTCTAATGGATATCCATCTAATGTATCAAAGTTTACATTCTTTGAATATCACTGATGATATACCTCTTTTCTATTATTTCCCATTCCAGAATGTAGTAAGCTTCCATACAGTGTCTGACCCAGAAACCTTTATGTGGCTCTTCCCTCATCTTTCAAAATACAATCAACGGCATGTAGAAAATGCTAATATTTAAAAGCCCTTGCTACATGTCTGGAACTGCCCTAAATTCTTTACACCAATCACCGTCTTTACACCAGTTCTTTAATTAGGCACTATTTTTATTCATAGCACAAATAAAGAAACAAGGCAATTTATGCATTCCCTCATAGTTAAAAAATGTTAAATCTCACATAGAAACACAGGCACTAGGAATCTGTCTCTTAATGGTTAATCACTGTTTCCCCAACACATCATTTAATTCTACTGAATAGTTTTTTAATCCATTTGCTTTACCCTATGCCCACTATCAATAACCTAGTCCAAGTCACTATCTTACTCAACTTTTACTAATATATTACCCACTCTTAATCCTTTCCAGTCCATGTCTATTCTCTATATCTCAGTCAACGTCGTTTAAAATGTAAATGTGATTATGTCCCTTCCTACATAAATTATTCAAAGAGTTTTTTCTAATGCCCTTACACAAGATTGAACTTCGTTAACATAGGTCGCATTGGATTTAGCATCCTGGATGTGGCTTATGCCTACTTCTCCATATCTTCTTTCTAGAATTATCTTCCATCTCTATGATAGCCACATTAAAATAGTTTGTTCCTGAAATATCTCACCCTGTCTCTTGTGACAGCACCAGCCCTTCTACATGCAACCTCCCATATCCCATCTTCAACATCCTCATGCACATTTTTCTGGTTTGTTCCATTGATCCTTGTTTTTCAAATTTTATCAAAAAAGACGAATTCCAGAAAAATTCGTCCTCCTTATTTATGATTCTGTAGCTACATATATCCCCATCATAATATTGTTAGTAACTCTAATTTTATTATTGTTTAGTATCAGTATTTCCTGTTAGACTTCAAGCTCTCTGAGGGCTGGGACCACATCTACCTTGTTCACCACTCTGTATTGCTAGCACAGCATGGGGTACAAGAAAGAGTCTCCTTTCTCGTCCCTATCACCGCCCCCCTACACACACAACACACTCACACACAGATATACATAAAGCAATTCACATGCAACCACATGTATGCACAAACACACACAGGGATCCTTACAATCATCCAAGTAACTGATTTAAATGGTTCTTTCAGAGTGTGGTTTAATCGTTAAATACTCAACTAGGATATAAATGAGGACAAACCTTAATTGGGTATCACCAATTAGCTTGACATTTTTTAAAGCAACATGAGAAAATCAGCTTACTAAAGGTTACTCCTAATTTTTGAAAGTATTTTCAACACCTTACCTGAATATCGCTTCTCTATCTTCCTTCAGAATCTTTCTGATTGTAAACATAGCATTAAGTATGTTCTCCCCATCTCCTGTAAATCTCATGTTGATATGTACTAAAATAAATATATTCTACTAACTGCTGATTCTATATTTTAAATAATCTACAACTTTTCTTAAATGAGCTGTATTTAATTAATTTTACACATTAACAACTGAAAAAAATCTGCTGGATTAGACATCCAATTTAGTTGCAAACTTTTAATTTAGCATTGAAAAGTACTATTTCCTTGCATAATATCTGAATAGAACTGTTTACTGAATGCTAAAGTATAAAAGTGTATAAAATAAAGTTTAATTTCACATATTAAAATGGGAATACTTTGACAACATATAAACACATATCTCAATATTGTTGTTATTAAATATTTTAATGGATTCCAATGATATGAATTCTAAATATTGTAATCAGAGGATAAATTCAGATGCTTTATCTATTAAAAGTCAATACTTAAAAATTCCTCCAATGCAGGTAATTTTAAGAAAGTGACTTTCTCTTAAACATACGTGTAACAATAAAATAACTAATCCATTCCACAAAAATTTAATTTGATCTCTTTCTATGCATTCCATATACCATGCTGTAATATCTTGGATAAAATACATCTTTAAACAGTGAGTTTTGAATTTTGGCAAAATGTATAATTAATATATATTTTATGTGTGTATCTTAGTAAAACTTAGTTAAGTGACTTTTTAAAGAAATGAAAATTTCCAAAATACTTCTGAAAAATAATTCAAAGTATTTAAATATGAATAGAAATACATTATTCTTAACTCTGAAAATAAAACATCTCCATTTGTAAGAGAAATACAAATAGCTTTCAAATGCAACTATTAAAACATACTATAAAATTCTCTTCTCGTTTCCCACCCCATCTCTTATTATGTCCTGATACTTGGCAACAAAAACTTCTTTGCTATTTTTTCTGCCACAGATCTTGTTGTTCTTGAATCCTTTCTATTCACCATTTGTTTTATCTAAAATTCAACCCTGACATATCACTTTGCATATGGGATTAGTTAGTTGATGATCCCCATTTGGTTACAGTAGAAGGTTCAACCTTAATACAGCATAAAATGTCTTCCATAAACTTATTTTTCATTTTCCTTCAATCTATCCTGCCAGGAATTTTATGCAACCTTGGTGAAAACGGGATAGCCTAGCCTTAAAGAATCATGGGGCTCCATTTACCTAAGTTCACAGCCAGGTTTATTTTTTAGCTCATGGTCACATGAGGACCTACAGCATCTCCAGACACCATCCAAGAAGGTGATGTGGTTGGTCTTTGTGCTTCTGTCTTCCTTAACCAAGGCGAAACCTTTTATGGAAGTGGCGTGCCCTACTTCTCAGCAGAATTGCTCTTAAATTAGGCTAGGACAGGGTTACACATCCACTTCTAAACTAATTACTAGAATTAATAGTTTAAACACTAATGTTTTGAACACTTTTGACTAATTGTGATTTGTTCCCTAGAGCAGGGGTCCCCAACCTCCAGGCTGCAGACCAGTACTGGTCCTTGGCCTGTCAGGAACCAGGCTGCACAGCAGGAGGTGAGCAGCTTGCAAGCCAGCTAAGCTTTGTCTGTATTTGCAGCCGCTCCCCAGCGCTAGCATCACCACTCAGCTCCACCTCAGATCATCATGCATTAGATTCTCATAGGAGCACTGGTGTTTGATGTCAAAAAGGTTGGGGACCACCGCCTGAGAGCACTAGAGAGACCTTTCTTTTCTGAATATACTGTCACCTGAACAAAATTAGAGTTGAATTTATTTGACAATAATGACAGAGAAATATTTGTTGGGCATGCAATTAATGTATCCCTAATCCTATTCTCAAAGTTTTTGAAAGTTTTGTAACTGGCTCATCTGTCCTCAGAACTCTTCCTTTTCTGGGTTTATTTCTCATCTTCAATTCCTCTACTTCAAATACACATAATTAGTCAATTTTGATCAAGCACATCTAAGGTACCAACTCTTCTAGTGAACCAGAGAGAAAATAATTAGAAATGTTTTCTCTTATTCATGTTTACAGTCTTACCACCCTGAATTTCTTTAATATTACTGCCAATACCATACTTTTTTCATGTCATGCTTTGCTTATATATATTTTTATCTCCATCCCACTTCTACTACTACATTGGGAGTTGTCAGATAATCTCTAATGAGCCTTCCCTGACCTCACCTGCATTTGGTCACCCCACTCCATGCTTTGGAAATACACTGGACATATTTTTCTTATAATCGTCAATGTCTTTGATAATATCAGATAGATAATGTATTTCTATTTTACAATGTAACTGATATATGATTTAGATATTTGTATAAGATCCAAATTAGCTCCAAAATTCTCTAGAGTGCACAATATGGCTAAAAAGCTTTTGTTACTTTTTATTATAAAAATTTTAAGTTGCTGTGTAATACCTAAACACAAACAGTGTAATACCGGCATTTTCCAATGTTAAAAATAGTGACTTGACTTGAAACTGTTTAATTATTCATATATGCCTCTCACATTAAGGACATAAATTAATTATTTTTATAGTAGCTGTACCAAATTACTGCAATCTTAATACTGTAGGTAAGCTGCAATAAGCATCTATTTTTTAGTGGCCGTTACTGGAATTCCTTACCGTATAAACCAGAATTTCTCCTTCTAAGATTCCATGTTTTAGTCATTCTATATCTTGAAATGTAACAGGATAGAGTAAAAAGTAACATCAATAAAAATAACAAAACATTATATACTACCTTATATTACAAAATAATATATGACTACGTGTCAAGGCATATTGTCATTATCTTATGTGCACGAACTTATTTAATCTTAACAGAACATTTTTAAATAAGTATTATCCACATTTCCAAAATGAGGACTGAGGTGACTTAGCCAAAGTCATACAGTGTTAGTAATTTAATCAGGATGTATATCAAGGTATTCTGTCTCTAAAGGATGTTACATGCCTCAAATTAATAATTAAGTTGTATTTTTAGTTCCAAAGAAACAGTAAGAAATAATCCTTACTTCACTCCAGAATGAAGCAAGAATGGGAAGATTAAATAAAATTTTCCTCTCTTGACCTTTGGTGTTTAATAAAGGCAATGTATTTGATAATATCACTTTCAAAATCATACCCCTTCATCTACTTGGCTGTATTTTGCACTATCAATTTCACCAAGAGGGATAGATAGTTCACTTCTAATCTCACCTCCAGAGAATGATAAAATTTAACAATGAGTATATGTTGCAAAATGATTACAATAATCTGTTTAATTGACATCTATCATCTCATATACATACAAAAAGAAAAAAAAAGTGTTTTTTCTTGCATGAGAACTTGGATTTACTCTCTTAATTTTCACATATACCATACAGCAGTTTAACTATCATCTTCTTACTGTACTTTACATCCCTAGTACTTATTAATCTTGCAACTGGAAGTTTGTACCTTGCAACAACCTTCATCCAATTCCCTCTCCACTTCTCCCCACCCCTGACTCTGGTCATCACAAATATGATCTTTTTGATGAGTTTGCTTTTCTCTTTTTTTTTTTTTTAAATTTAAGGTATAAGTGAAATCATACAGAATTTGTCTGACTTGCTTAACTTAGCATAATGACCTCAAGGTTTGTTCTGTTGCTGCCAATGGCAAGAGTTTCTTCTTTTTATGGTTGAATAATATTCCATTGCAATACCACAACTTCTTTATTCATCCATTTGTTCTTGGTCACCAGTGGTTTCCATGTCTTGGCTATTGTAAACAATGCTGCTGTGGAAATGGGGGTATAGATATCTTTGTTACTTAGTATTTTCTTTTTTATATATTCCAAGAAAGAAATTACAGAATCATACGTAGTTCTATTTTTAATTTTTTGAAGAACCTTATACTTTTTTCCATAGTTTATAATCCTATGAACAGTACACAGGATTCATTTTTCTCCACGTCCTCACTAGCATTTTTATCTCTTGACTTTTTGATGCTAGCTATTTTAATAGGCATAAAATAATAATTTATTGTGGCTTTGATTAGTGTTTCTGAACATCTTTTCATGAATCTATTGATTATCTATATGTTTTCTTTTGAAAAATATCTATTGAGGTCCTTTGCCCATTACCAAAAAATTATTGCTAAGTCCCATGTCAACAAACTTTTTTCCTGTTTTCTTATAGGAGTTTTATGCTTTCGGGTCTTACATTTACCCTTTATTCATTTTGAGTTAATTTTTGTGAGCAGTGTAAGATAAAAGTCTAGTTTCATTCTTTTACATGTCAATATTCAATTTTCCCAGCAGCATTTATTGAAGAAAATGTCTCCTCTCCATTGAGTATTCTTGGCTACTTTGTCAAATATTTGTTGACTGTAGAGCCCTGGATTTATTTCTTGGCTCTATTCTATTCAAGGGTCTATGTGTCTGTCTTTATGCCAGTACTATATTGTTTCGATTACTATGTTTTTATGATATAACTTCAAATCAGGAAATGTGATGCCTCCTACTTTGTTTTTCTTTTTCAGGATTTTTGCCTTTCTTTTTTCCGGATCCTTTGTGGTTCCACATAAATTTTAGGATTATAAGAAATGCTATTAGAATCTTGATAGAGATTGCATTGAATTTATATATGGCTTTGGGTAATATGAACATTTTCACAATATTAATTCTTCCAATCCATGAACATGGGTCACCTTTCCATTTATTTATGTCTTTTCTGATTTCTTTCATCTATGTCTTAACAGTTTCCAGTGTAGATTTCTTTCACCTCCTTGGTTAAATTTATTATTTTTGATGTTATTGTAGGTGGGATAGTTTTCTTTATTTTTCACATAGTTTGTTGTTATGTATAGAAACACTACTGATTTTTGTATGTTACTTATGTATTCTGCGACTTTATTGAATTTGCTGATTAGATCAAATATTTTTTTGATGGCATCATTAGGATTGTCTATGTATTAAATCAAAGCATTTGCAAAATCAGCTAAGTGTACTTCCTTCTTTCAAACTTTGAAGGCTTTTATTTATTTTCCTACTTGATCACTCTGGCTAGAATGTCTAGTACTACATTAAATAGAAATAATGAGAGTGGGCACCTTGTCTTATTACTGATCTTAGAAAAAATTCTTCAGCCTTTTACTAATAAGCATAATGTCAGTGTTTCTCAGGGTTTTATGTGTGTGCAAATCATGTGAAAGTTTTGGAAGATCTGTTCTGGATGGCACCTCAAATTCTGCATTTTATAAATCTCCCAAGTGATGCCACTGCTGCTGGTTGCAGACCTTACTTCTAGCAATAAGGCTTAAGTCACTATTCTTTACTGCATCCCTGGGTTTTTATGACAGATGGGTGGGTGAATGAGGGTGCATCCATGACACTTATTTACAATAAATGCACTTGAAAAATATAAATATTTCAAGAAAACTTTAGCCTGGTTGATTCTACTTAAATTCGACTATCATCACTATCCAAGCTATTCAATAATGTTATTGAAGTTAATACAATATTCTTGTCCTCTATCATTAACATTAATGTCAGTCATAAATAGCACATACATGCACACACACACAGACACACACATACACTATTCTATCAATGTAAGAAACAAACATAATAAAAATCTGTGATCTTTGCATAGGAGTTTTTGTTATTTCTAAGTATTTTCAAAACTTGACATGTTCATGTGCAATCAACAAAACAAATGCAATTTTAAACCAGAGCATGAAAAAATATCTTTTTACTTTTTCCCTACCTGTTTTCTTCCTTGGGTAAATTATTTTTATTTTTGTTAATCTATATGCATAACAGAGAATCAGTCATTAAGATAATTTATATTGCTAACATAACAGCAAATAATTATTTTCTTAAATACTTGCGTTATGAAGTTTTTTGCTCCCATCTGATATTTTCCCGATGTATTTAGGTACATGACAGTTACAAATTTTCCTGATATATTTAGGTACATGACAGTTACAAATTTAATCACTGTGTGAAAGAAAACTGTTTCTAAGCTAAGAAAACATAAATATCTGTCAACTTGCATAATTAGGAAAGCATTATTTAAAATTATCTAACAATAATTCAAATCAGCTAAACAAATTTTTTATTATCTTTGTCTTCTCTCTAAGACTGAAAGTAAACACAAGTAAAATACTCAGTGACATTATTTTAAATTTTTATGAACTCAAAAACAAATAGATGATTAGGAAGTGAGGTAGCATCACAAGAGTGAAGAAATGATAAAATACCATGCTAGTCTGAAATCAAAACAATGCATGTCATTTATGATTTTATAAAGGATGTTTTGCTTTATTTCCTTAAAAATACCTATTCTTCTATTGAAATATCAACCATTAACCATATTCTTAATTTAATTTTTTTGCACAACATATTTGATGCATATTTCTATTACTACAACTTATATAATGCTGATGATCATTAGAATAAACATTATTTTTCTGGAGACTATAATATGTCTGTATGCACAAATTAAGATTGCTGTAAAATTTTAAAACATCACATTATATTAAATGTTAGATTTATTTATATTTTCTCTACTGAGATCACAAACTATTTTTATATTATCTAGAAGGTCATTTTTTTTTCCAGCTATTTATTTATAATTGCTACCTATTGAAATAAGTTAAAGAATAATTTTAAATGTTTAATCCAAAGTAGAAGAATATATGATAACATTCATAAAATATGAAGCGATGAAGCAATTCCTTTGATTTTAAAGAGTTTTTAAAATAACAGACTTAACATTCACTTTTTAAGAAAACCAAAGAGGTTATTATGCTAAGTAGAAAATGTCAGACAGAGATTTCACTTATATGCAGAACCTAAGGAACAAAAAACAAACTAATCAAAACCAGAATCACAAATACAGAGGACAATCTGGTAATGGACAGGGGTAGAGGGTTGGGGAGCTGGGAGAATGGGGCAAAAGGTTAAAGAAGTACAAATCAGTAGTTGGTAGTTGGTCACGGGGATGAGGAGCACGGCATAGGGCATGCAGTTGGCATTAATGTAATAGCTAGGTGGAGAGCCAGACGAGAAGGAGCAATTAGGGAGATCATTTCATAAACTATATAAATGTCTAATCAATGGACTATATACTTGAAACTTATAAAATAATTTTTTTAAAAAAAGATAAATATAAAGCATACTTGGAATACCTGCTAAAATAACAAACCATAGTGAAGGTAGCAAAAGTGTGAGTAGGGAATCTACTTCATGAATTTTTCCAAGAGATAAAATGAGCCCAATACCTCAGAATAACTTGCATAATGTTTAAGCATAAATTATTTTTTAATAATTCTGGATAGCAGACCAATACTAAAATGCATATATCAAATGGTTCTTGTTTCTAGGCACTGTTCTAGAATTATTCAACTGTTAAAAATGGAAGAATTACACAGATTAGAATCAGATATATCTTTTCTCTGTAATTTTATCTAATTTATATTTGTCTTATTAATTTATTGTTAAAATAAAGACAATGATACCAGCCTCAAAGGATTACTGAGCATTAAATAAGTACATATTAATCTTAAAGTAACACCTCTAAAACAAGTGGTATTCTAAATAAGTAAATAAGTTAAATTTTTCTTTAAATACATTATTTATCAGTATGAAAAATAGGCCTTGTCAATGGTCCTAATCTTTGTTCAAGGTGAGAAGATGAGAATCCAAGAGGCCACTAGAGGAGCACTGAAAAAGTGTAGCTGTCAGAACACCTTCATTTTGTGACTTTTAGCTTCTTGACTTCCTGCCTCAGGTGCTTCCTATCTTTTTGAGGTTCTTGGCCTAATTAGATAAGACCCCAACAACTGAGTTATGAATGTTGACACATGACAAAAAGGAATGGGTCTTGGGTCAGTTTTATTCTGGCTTTCTGACATTCTCAAGATCCCAAGATGCACACTATAATCTGAGAAGATCCAGTCAAACACAGTCAAACAACCCATCTTTATCCTTAAAGATGCTTTCTGAATCCCACGTGCTTTGAATGTTGGTGAAAAACCTGGAAGAAAAATTCCAAGTTCTCTGTATTTTCCTACCTTGCTATTAGTAGGTTGAAACTTATGAAAGTGTTATTTGGTGATTTCTCAGTATAAATGGCAGTTTATAAAATAAATGGCAGTTTCTTGGGAGGACTCTTCCATTACATTGAATCATATGTCTTCCATAAAGAGCTTTGAAACCACTGAGAGATGTAGCTATCCATGATCTAAAATATCTTCCCAACAGAAAGCACCATGAACAAGAAAGGAGAGAGAGGATTCAAGGACAGAGAGGATTCGAGTTAGCAGGCAAAAGCCTATAGGCCAAAAAAGATCACATTCTCAAAGCCTCTCACCAGGCTTCTTAGAAGTCTCCCCCAAATGCTCAGAATCCAGTCCTTGTGTGTTACACTAATGTTTGTGGGCTTCATGCCCAGCAAAGTTCTACAAGCAAATACTGGGAAGTTTGGTAACCTGAAATACAGGCTGAAGGGGAGCAGGGCAAGTGATAAGAATGCAAAAGAGGATGTATCTTGCCTATTTGGCCCCAGTTTCTCAATAAACTAGTGCACACAATTTTGTGTCAATTCGACATATGTCTTGACTTGATGCGTGATTCCTTTCTATTTAATAATTTAGAAAACAAAACTTGTTTGGATCATCGATAATATTTTTAAATTAATGGTTGAATTCTCTCTCCATATATACATATATGTACATAAATGTATATATATATATAATTACAATATACATGTGTATATATGCATATACACATATGTGTATTATGTATATATTTATATAGATCAGTGAGACAGCAATAAATTTTTAGGAAAATTTATTTTAAAATAAAAATTACAGTACTTGATTTTAAAATTATTCTTTTATATTTTGTAAATCAATGAGCCAAAGAAGATACTAAATCAAGGAGACTGTGATTGCCTGCCATACTTTAGAGCTAAGATTTAGACAATTATAAGATACCAATAATTTTCTTCAATATGTGCCTGCTGTTAATAAGAAGGAATGGTATCTTCTGCCACATGGTAATCAAGATATAGAGGAGACTAAAATATCTAGTACATGATTAGGTCACTCAAAGGAATTCAAGGTTGCTCTAGTCAGGGGAAGAATTTAATATTTTAATGGAAAATAGCATAGTTTGAAGGATATAGAGTAATGATATACAATATCAGAACCAAGCAATAATGTCAATGGCTATTGCTGAAAAGAAAGGAATTTTAAATAAATAGAAATAATTTCTAAGAAGACCAAAACTAGAAGAGAGATGAGCCCACATGGAGGCTGTCTGATACCAGCCCTCTACCATTAGCCCTACAACCTCTCAAGCTGCCCCTAAGCTGTTGTGACCCCTCTCTTTTTTCCAGGATCCATTATGATAACTCCTCTGTCCTCCCTGGAAAGGGGAACCAGTAAAACGCCCCAGTCAGGAGCACTATTTCACAAGGAAAACTGAGTAAGTTCAGTTGAGATCACATCTACCTTTAGCACACAGGACAAATCCTATCCAAAGTTTATAGCAAAGCCTAGAATTATTTACACATATCAGGAGAGAGACAATGAAGTTGAAGATATTTTCTTTTCATCTTACAACAAATTCATTAAGCACCCACTACAAGCCAGAGGCTATAACAGCCATCTACCTAGACTCACTTCACACCACAAGATATATCAACCTAGACTCACTTCAAACCACTTGATATCTCATGTGTTGTTACTCTGACAGCAATGCCCTTGTCTGTCCTTGGAACACACCAAGGCCTACATATCCATATATTCTCTCTTCCAGGAATGCTCACAAGAGTGACTTTATCTTATTAAATTTTCTTCATTATTTTGGCATTAGTTAATTGATGCTTCTCTAGAGAAATCTCTTTGACATCCACCCCAAACCTATTACAATCTCATTATACTTTTTCCTTTCTTTAGTAGTTCACATTGAATTCTGTAACTATGTCCTTTTCTTGTGATTATATATTATTGTCTGCCTTGCCAATAGACCAGAAGCAAGTGTTTCTCAACCTTGGCTACACATGAAATTATCAGGGGCCTTTTAAAAATTTTCTAATGCCAAGAGCCCACTCTTAAATATTGAGATTAAATTATTCTAGAGTTTGGTCTAGACCTCAGAAATATTTGAGAGCTTCCCAGATGATTCTGATATGTGGTAACTAAAGCTGAGAATGTGATGTACATTCTTTAAGACAAGGACCTATGAGGGCAAGGACAATATCTCTTTGGCTTGCCACCATATCCCTATGCCTGCCACATACCAACATGCGCTCGGTAGAAAGCCTGCTACATACTGGAGACCCACCAAATGAAAAGAAAGGCTCTGACATTTGACATTGAGTAACTCAAGAATGACATCCAGAATGGACATGTTTTCCAATTATGACTAAAAGGCTCCTGGGTATTTGTTGTAAAGTAAAGGCAGGGATATATTTTTGGCTGAAAACAGGAGGGATATCCAGAGGCATGTGAAGCATTATTTGAGTGATCTAAATGAGTTCAAGATACAGGTACAGATAGTTTAAATATCCAACCATTTACTTGTTGTGTGACCTTTGCAAACTTTTTACCTTGTTTGTGCCTCAGTTCCCTTAACTGAAAAAATGGCAATAACAATACTTACCTCATAGAGTTGTGAAGATTTAATGAATGAATATATAGAGAGAGTACATAGTAAGTGCTAAGTGAGTATCTGGTGTTATGTAGTGTAATTATCAGTAGCTGAGTATCTTATGCTGAAAATGCAGCTACATATAAACCCAAAAGAAGTGACAGATTATAAGGGAAATCACCCATCCACCCTTATTGTCCCCAAACTGAGCAATATATATCGACATGACAAAAATAATGCTTTGAACACTGCCCCCATTTGATGAGTTCATGGCTGCACAGTCAGAGACCTTTGGAGTGAAGCCCAGGCATACAATTTACAGAAGCACTGAGAATTTTTCTCTGCCAAAGAAAATCCTAGATTTATTCTCCTCCTTTGCTTTCTGTGTTCTTACGACACAGAAATTTTTCTCCAAGATGTAAATTATCTGTGTTACTATATACATATGAAAATTATTGGCATACTAAAAGAATATAATAGTATATTGATGTAGAAAAAAAGATTTAGAATTAATGGAAGTTTGAACAGTAGAACAGTTTTTAAAAAAATTTTTGGAAGCAGGAAGAATTTAAAAAAAAAAAAAAAGACTCCAAAATCCCATGGACAATATTGAGAGTTTGTAAATACCAAAGTTCTAAAAGCTGTTTTTTGTGATGTCATTCTGTTTATTAATATCCCTCTCCTTTCAAATGTATACTGCCAAGGACTGCCAATTTATAAAATAAAATAAGTAGACTAAATAATTAATTTGGCAATGATGTCTTGCATTTTCCTTTTAGAAAGAGCTAGTTGGAAAAGCTATACAGCAGTTTGAAATGTGTTAAATATATGCTCTGGTTCTATAGACAACTTTTGTTCAAACTCACTCTCTTGATAGAAAAGTCCTGATTGTGATAGATTTTTTTTTTCTGAACGTGCTTAAGAGTATGGATCTCACATGGTGCATAATTACTGCTACTATTATTTACTAAGAAGGGTAATTGGTATATTTGAAAGGCTGCCTTTTTCTAATCCCACAATCTCTAATACTATTTTTGCTGCAATGAATGCTCACTTTTCCAGTGGAAGTCACAATGATGGGTCTGGTCTTCAGAGTGCATTAGTTCTAATTTGGAAGTATAATTAGAAAGTCTGCCGGGGAAGGTCATATTTCAGAAATAATGATGCTAAATCTTTTCTGCTGGAAAAGTCTTCAAGCTGGACTTTCTTCCTCCACATCTAACTGATCATAATTCTTTACCACATTATGAACACATGAACATTGCCAGGGAACACAAGAAAATTTTCAAAGCTGTTGGCATCAAGAATCTCAAGTATTTCCTTTGTAATGTTTAACATAAAGGTGATGTCAGCTCTTTAATTTTCAGAATCTTAACAAAACTGGGAAAAGCAGGATAAAAGCCTTTGCATCATAAGTTTAGCTGACTTATTAATAAAGTGTCTAATATGTCTTAGAATTAAGCTCTACTAGTAGAGCTTTTAATGGACAAGTAATACCAACAGAGACTTAACGTATGAGTTTCACTTTTATGCCTCGTGTCTTTTATGTTATCTACTGTAAACATCAAAAAATATTTTAAATATAATGTAGTCAATATTACTGTCCAATACCTTTTATTTTAGAGATGGGCATTTTGGATCTCAAAAAAAAAAAAATCCTGATCAAAAGATTGCTGAAGATTTACTTTACATCCTAACTTTATATTTTGAATAGAGAAAATATTTTCTCTTTGAACATTCAATATCTATGGATTGGCTTAATTCTGATTTTTTTATGCTCCTTCACTGCAGAACTGTCACAAAACTCTCCTGACTGTAACTTTTCAATCAATACAGTCAGAGAACATTTATATATCCCACACTACCTTAGCTGTAGCAACACTTGCTGTTTGGGGTTCATCTGTCTGTGTGTCTTGCTTTGCAAATAGGTAGCATCTGATTAGTTTAACCTAAAATGAGAGCTCTCGTTTCAGCTAGTTTAGTCACTAGTAACTTCATTTTCAGGTACTATATCTAGACATTGATTCTCTCAGCAGGAGAATTTGTCAACACAACTGCTGTCTGATAAGTGTACAAGTATTATAACATTAGTATTGCCACACCGAAAGGCAATTTAAAGGACCTTAGACTGCGCTTTAGCTGTTCATATTTTAAAAGTAATACTTAACTTTTAGGTACATAGTACATTAAATCATAACATTTTTACTTTCTGTAATAAAATAATAATACTAGTTTTAGAAATATTTATTAATGTGATGGGCATTGTAAGAATATAATAAGCAAATGCAAACAATAAAACAGTCATTATCTTTCCAACAGACATACTCTGTTGGCTTTTTAAAAATGCCATTTAATACCATCCCATGACTTACTTTAACTGTATCTCTGTAAAATAAAATTGACTTCAATTTTGAAAGTGTTATATTTTTCATTATTTATTCAGGGTACCAACTATCCTAATAATTGCCTGAAGGAAGTCATTATTTTAAGCTTAATCTGAGTTAGTGAACTCTATGTGTAAATTTGGAAATGAGAATGGCCCAAGGGCTTCCATCTGTACCTAAAGGCATGCAATAATAATAATAATAACAACAATAATAATAATTTAGCAGTTGCATTTTTAGATTGGAAACCGAAATAGTACTGCATAAGCTTTTCACTGCATAACTGACTGGCAAGAATCAAAGGACAAAAGTTTATTAGGAGGGTTATGGTTTAGATTTAGAATAACGCAGTTCCTGACACTTTTTGGAGACCCAATGAATGGATAGAAGAAATAGGAGTCTGATTTTTCTCCTGGGCAGTCAAAGTTGCCTAAAAGAACTTAGAAGTTCATTTGGGACTGTCTACATTAATGGTAAACTTAATTTTCTAAAGCCAAATTTAGGTCAAAAAGTTCAAAGAAAAGAATAGCATGTTTATTGTCTGGAGTCTGTTAGAGGTCTAAATTCTAGATTTCTAATATGAAACTGTCTTACCTTCGAGTAAGAAACCAGCTATTTTTGAAGCTTTAATCTTTGAGATGAAAATAGAAAGATATTTTTTTACCTTGAATTAAAAAAACAGAAAGAGAATGGGGGGGGGAACTAAATGATAATACAAACTATAAAAGTGAGAATAGTGATAATCTTAAAAAAATTTCTTGTTTTAGATAGTCATCATTTGGCATCAATTACTTTTTTTCTATCTTTAGAATTTTATAAGCTTTCTTTTCCTTTTTCATAATTTATATATACTTTTTTGAATGCTAGATGATAGTGGAATATAAGGTTTGTTTTGACTTTCGCTTCTTTATTTGATCTACGATAACCTTAGGAGGAAATGGTATCAATATAGCTTTTAAATTTTTAGAGAAAACTATACCCGATCTTATTTTCGAAAAGATGATTTAATTGACACTTGATATTACACAGGACAAGTAAAATTCCAATATAAACTGCTAAAGCTAGCACGCATAGTTTTCCATGCCTACCCCCCAACACACACTTGCTTTAAAGTGAAACCTAAAATTGAGAACTTTTTTAACCCTTCAGTTACAGCTAGGCTTTAGGGAAAGAAGTTATGTTTTTAGGAAATATGTTTTCCTCACGCTAGAGGGCTGCTTTGAGAGATGTAAAAAAGTGATGTGTACATTACTACCTGTGTGTGGGTGTATGTGTAATACAGTTCAGGAGGCAAGTTATTCTGTGACAGAACTTCTATAGCTATTACACTCTGATGTTGGCAAATTGGTCTTCCTCAATCAGACCTTGATAATCTTGCAAACCTTGTCCTTTGGGGGGAAAAAAGAGTATGGTAGTGAACAGGAGCAATTGATTATATCAGTTCCCTCTGTCTCTGGTCAGTGCTGGGCTAGACTATCCTTCTCCTTCCCCTGAAGTTAGGCAAAAGGAAGCATTGAAGTATTGCAATAAATAAGAATTTCTTTATTTGTAAGTAATAGTTAAGAATTTGGTCTCTAAAGATCATTCTGCAAGTATCAAAAGAGGCAGTCTCTTTGAAAACATTTAATTTTTTCAACTAATGTTCATCAGTCACTAAGACACAGTACTTAATGAATGAAATACATTTAAGTCTTCACTTCACACTTAATTGCTGTGTGAACTTGAGTAATTTCCTCATCTCTCTGTGCTTTAACTTCTTTATCTGCATAGTGGAAATGATGATAATAATTGCTTCCTTTTAGTGTAACTATAAGAATTCAAAACACTATAACTCTTCAGAACTTTGAACAGTAAATAGCACCTTATAATTGTTCCATAAATATGATGTTACTTTTACTATAATTACTGTTAAAACTTCTAGGGATTTGCACACAAAATTATGACCAAACTTTTACACTGATACGTGTGTGATTGTGTATGTATGCATGTGTGTTTGAATGGTCTCAAGATTTGGTTTGTCGATATCACTTTAGATGGTTTTAATTTCTTTAAAAGGGATCTTAGCATTTCTTCCTGCAATGTTTAGTTGGCATACATATATTCATGTGACACATTAGAGATATCAGCTAATGTTATAGTGGTGATCAAATTTCAGTGTATTCGTGTATCAAATCAACATTTTGTATACCTTAAACTTAATGTTATATGTCAATTATATCTTAATAAATATGTAGCTTATGGCATTCAAAATTTCCAGCATCAAAAGAGAAAAATTGAAATTATAGAGGAGTAATAAAAATTTTTATTTGCTTAAAGTTATGCATGGTCACTAAAAGCTTAACATTGATTATATGTTTGTAGCATCACTTCATGATGAAAATGGACCAAAGATCTTGTAATGAGCCCTACTTCATGTACACACTGGTCTAGCAAATATGCTGCTAACTTTGGGAGGTTTTCTCATAGTAAATTGAAAAGTAACCATGCGTAGGCATATATCCTTGCTGCTACCTCAAATCCCCACCACTTCTAAGATTTCTTTAAAAATCTGTTAAATTTTGTGTTTCTCGAGACTCTGTAGGTACAATCAGGAACATACATAGTAGGTAGCAAGGCTCTAATACACATTAATTAAATAAATTGATGAAAGTTTCTATATTTTTTTCTAATTGAAATAAATGTTTTTTCTTGATTCTCTCATTCTTTCTTTTCTCAGTATCTGATAATGTGACTACTTCCCTTCCTTTAGGTCTCACCTCTTGACTTCTATTAGGCAGTTCCTTTACTCTCATTCTATTTTTATTTCTTCCTGTTTCTTTGATTGGTTCTTCTTTTACAACAGAGATGACTCACAAAACCCTTTTCTTAAATATTTAATGGACTCTTCTCTCATTTAAGTTCACTGCAAAATCTTTCACCTTGTGGCTTCTAGCTCTTTTATACTCATAATTTAAAAATTGTTATCTCTCATTATAAACTCAGCTGTTTCCAGTAGTGCTTCAAACTTAGAACAAAATATTTTTGAGTGACTTTTTTCAAGCTCAAAATGCCTGGGCTCTTTTTTTTAAAACTGGATTTCAGTGGGAGGCAAACAGTTTAGATACAGTGCTAACCATCTTCTGAACAACCAGGTTGAAATCCAGGAAGACATAGATGACATGCCCCAATTCTACTTGGTTAAATACAAGCTGCCATTAATTACAATTATTTCTTATTTGAAATATCACTAAGATGTGCTACATCCTTTGGTTCCAAGGTCACCACCACCTCAGTAGAGACCTTTCGACTTGTATTATGGAAACTGCCTTTGGCATTTCCACAATCTTCTATAAACTACATATCACACCCAGATTAATCTCTATGAAACACTATTTTCATCAGGTCACTCTCCAACTTCTTCAACTTCTCCTTCTGGCATACTACCTGTTATGATCTTCAAAGCACCCAATAAATCTTCCCCAGTCATTTGTTCAAATACACTTTTCCCCAACATACATCCTTTGTTCAGTCACTGTTTCTGAAACTCCTACTGCCACGCCCAGACTCAAACCCACTACAGATAGACCATCCTTCCTCTACTGTGCTTTTTCATGGAATGATCATCCTTTGAAGCCTAGATCACTTTTCTTTTCAATAGAGCCTCTGAAGCGAAATTATTTCACCTTCTTACCATTCTTTTTCCTATTTTTGTACTGTATTTAAAGTGAGTATTGCATGGTTAGGCACTTCTGACTTTTGTAGTGATAACTGATTATCCCAGTCAAATTTTATATTTCTTAAGAAAAACTTCAGGCCTTGAGTTCTCTTTGTATCTTTACAGTATTGGCACAGGTTTAGGCATTCCAGAGGGGTTCAATATAGGTTTGTATGATTTTTTTTCTGAGATATATAAATAATCTTAACAGGACTCCCAAAGTCCTTTTACCTCACTGATCTGTAGAATCATTTATAATCCACCTGTATCATATAAAATTCCTTATTTTCATGAGTCTGATCCTAAATTTTCTGTAAAGCTATATTGTTCAGTGTCATGCATTTATAATTACAATAACCTGGTAATAAGTGTCGAATAGTTTTAATTGCACATTTAATTGGAAATATTCTAGAACAGCAGTGTTTAGCTTAGCTGAATGAAGCTCATGGGTCTTGCCCAAATATTTTCTTTAAATTTGAACTTCTACTGTCTTCTTTAGGAGTTCTTTAACTATTCTCACCCTTTTACACTTATGTATACAATTAAGTACTTTCATTGAATAGAGAAAATATATAGAAAATATGAATATAGCTCATTACATTTTCATACAATGAACCTACCTTTGGTAGTCAGAATTCTAAAATGGCTTTCAAGATTTCTACACTTGTTGTGCGTGCCCTATATAATCTCCAGGACTGTAGACATGATGAGTTTCACTCCTAGTTGGGATATGCTATACATTGCAAATGACTTTAAGAAAGAGATAACTTGGGTGGGCCTAACTTAATCATATGAGTCCTTAAAAGGGACTGGGTTCTTTCGGAAGACAGATTTTAAACATGAGAATGATTTGGGCAAAGCATAAGAAGGATGCAAGGGAGATCTTTATTGTGGTCCCCAAGGGGGCCACATGGCAAGGAATACAACTTTAGTCCTACATAAGGGATAGAATTCTGCCACAATCATGTGAACTTGGAAGAGGACTCCTAGATCTAGGTGAGAATGAAGATCATTCAATACCTTTCTTTCAGTTTTGGGAGACCCTAGAAAGGGAACCATACACACACATCATACATGGACTTCGTCCCTACAGAATTATGAGCTAATAAACAGTTGTTGTTTTAAGCTGCTAAATTTGTAGCAATGGAAAACTAATACATCACTTATTGTAATCAATAACCCCTCCCATAAACATACATTTTCAGCAACTGAGAAGTCCCCCGTTATTATCTTATGTCATTAAGATGAACCAAATTTTTTAAATTCCACCATAGCTATGCTTCTACCTCTTGCTTTCCTTTCTGATGCATCCCAGTTCCATGTAACTTACTTTACCCTCCAGAGGTACATTTATCATTTCTAGATACAGAGGAATGCCAATAATGATGGAAGCAACCATCCTCTCAACCATTCTCAACTTCTTATCAGTATCTCCTAACAATGAGAAATGCACTTGAAGAGATAACACTTCCCCAGAGACCATCATGATAGTAGTTGATATACACAAGTGCCTCAGTGAATGGTTAAGTTTCAGTATACCATAAAGAATGTAGGACAGGGTACAATCTTGAGCCCCATGAATAATTTTATGCTTTCAACTTACTCTGCCCATAACAGAAATACTGTATAGTAAAAATTCTGCAATTAGAGCTAGATTCTACTTCACCTTCTGTTCACCATTTAAATAGTAGTATCAGAACCATCAAAAACCAAGCCCCCTTTTTTTTGTTTTGCATTGTTTATATAATCTATCTCTTAAGCATACTATATCATAGGAAAAAAATTCTCTTAAGTACACTATATATACACATATGAATCTTTACTTTATCCTTGCTAGTAATGTTAATACAACTTCCTTACATGAAACAATACAATCCAGCTAATCTTGTTTTATGAGCTTCATGCCCTTTCTCTTATTTCTAAATTCTTAATGGCAGTCACTCAGGTATTGAAGCTCTGGTTTAAGTGGTAAAACATGTAAAAGATATTGGATTTTACACAATTTAGGTGCTATTTTAATCTTTTCAGAAGTGTCAAGCAAGCAAATGTTCAGGTATTAAATAAGTTTTAAGAATAATTAAAAGAGTAAAGAAAACCTTTAAAATAAATTATCAACTTATTTTCCATAGGAAAATAAAAGATTCTAATCCTTTTGTAATGAATAGCAACAAAATGATATTCTATTTAGCTCAATCTACTTTTTGAGAAGGTGAAAGAAAGTATTAGAAAAATAATGTTTTGCCAAGGCCCATGAGCTTCAGCTAAACTAAACACTACTTCTCTAGCGTATTTCTAATTAAATATGCAATTAAAATGTTCACTGCACCCTGAGGCCTTCCATCCTATTTAAATAGCTTCTCGTCCCACTTTTAAAGGCAAGTTATAACTTTCCAACTATTTCTTTAAAAATCTTTTAGATTGTCTATGTAATTTCTCTAACATACTTTTCTCTCATTAAAATGCACTACTTCAGGCATATGAACAATTCCTTAAATATGAAATAAGCATAAATTAGACTCTCTAAGTAGCTAAATTAAGTCAAAGCACAAAAAATTCTGTGAAAAATGACTGCTTTATAGAAAATTTGGGTATGATTCAAATAACCACATGAACTATGTATATTTTTGACTTAGATACCAATGGATTTTATAATAAATTTAAATATTCCAACTCATTGTGTATCAATTATATAATAGAAACAAAGCTCTACATAGTTATATGATTTCAAATAATGCTCTTCTGTACCATATCTTTACATCATATATAGATATGATACTTTTAGTCACAACATGAATAATATCTATGGAAAATGTTCATTTCACATATTTTTTTAACAAATTACTTATAAGTCAGGTTCAGCATAGAGGACAACTGATTGGTTAATTAAGTCTCTAAGCTTTTTATTTTACCACATTCAACTGTGAGAATAAAAAATACAATGGTAAATTCTCCTATTACTAGAGTTTTATAGTAAGATTGCATTATTTGGACTTGTCACTTAATTTTTTTTTTTTTTTTTGACAGCAGTTGGGAAGGAACTCTGATAATTACACTAGTCAAGTCTAGGTTTTTGGTTTTCAGATAATAAATAACTAAGGAATATGTGTGGAAAGCAAAGATGCTTTTTAAAATTCCCTCCATATACATTTTTCTAGAGGGTCATTAGCCAACATGTCACAAATGTGAGATTTTAAAAAAAGACACTATTAATGTGATTCCAGAAAGAACCTAGGGTCTAATGACAAGCAATGCTCAACTATATTTAAAAAGGAAAGCAGATAACAAGAGCATCATATAGACAAGTCACATGCCACCCTAAACAAAGAAAATTGTTAGATATCATAAGAAAACTAGGAATCACTGTTTTGGTGAGAACACCTGGACATATTTATAAGACGAATGGAAACTTGAGTGATATTTATAACATTTAAAGATAATGAGATTTAATACCTTGACTATTCATGAAGAACAGAAAATCCAAAATAAAAATGGAGGACATTATCAATGGATAATATGCACATGAGGAAATTAAAAAACTAAAAATCAGGAAAATGCAAAGTCAAATAACATAAACTACCATATTACTCTTGTCAAGTGACAAAAATTAAATATCAGATACTAGTAAATGATGGCAAAAAGTATGGAGAAATATTATCTGTGCAACTGCTGGTGGGAGTTTCTATTGTAATACCCTTTCTGCAGAGCAATCTGTCAACAGTTAGTCAAATTAGGATGTATGGACAATCTGATCCAGCTATACCTATCAAGGCGCAACTGCAGAAATGATCTCTCATAAAGAGTAAAGAATCACATGCAAGAATCTCCAATGTAGCAGCAGTTATGGTAGAAGAAGCCTGGGGCCACTTAAGTTTCCATCATTAGAAGTTGGATTGGGTTGAAGCATATATCATGATGTTATGGAGTCATTAGAAGGAATACACCAGATGTGCATAAAGAACTATGACTATATTTTAAAAATATACTATTGAGTATAAATAGAAAAAAAGAGAGTTATAGCCTAAGTAGATTCATGTAAATCATACATAAGACAAACTGTATATACAAGTGAATTTTATTTAAAAACTTGACGTAGATGTCTATAAGGTGGAATGAAGGAGGACTGAAATACAAAGATGAGTCTTTAATGGATTAATGATCATAATGGATAATACTTTTACAAGAACTGAAGGTTATAATAAGCTAAATTATTTGCACTTGAGGTTCAAAATAAAATCTGATAACATAAAGTACGAATAATACTGCTGAGTAACTTATACCAACTCAAGAAAATAACTGATTTAAGCACTTTGTACTCCACTTACATATAAACAATGATATGCTTATTAGAAATTTTTATTTTCTCAAGTTAGTCTTTCCTCCAAGTTATTTGTCAACCTTTTTGTTAGTTTAATTTAAATTACTGTGGAGAAACTGAAAGCATTTACACTTATTCCATAATTCAATGTTTTCACTAATTAAACATGACCTTTTCAAAGTTAGATTTTTTTCTTTCAAAGTTTGCCTTTATTTGGCTCTTGTAGAATATAAAATTGGTTAGGTTTGAGGTTTTTGTTTCTAGAAACTCAAAGCTAGATTCTTTCAGAAATATAAATAGTAGCAATTTTTTAGAAATGTGAATGACTAGAAAGATTCATACCAAAAATAAAATGTTTGTGACATTGTAGAGACAATATTCTAGTAAATATTGAAATGTGACCAATTTAATAGCATGAAAATCTTTAACATTAAAAAGTCTTGTTTTAGTAGGAATAATCTGATAATTTTCCTGTCATTTAAAAATAGCATTACTAATCTCTGCTACTGTACAATATAAGATAAAATAACTCACTATGAGAGAAATATCTTAAATTGTTACACAAACATTTTATATTTTCCTATTATTCAGAGTTCAAAGTTGTCTATTTTTATTTTATATAATATATATTAATATTATTAATATTATATATATTAATATTACCTATTAACATTAAGTGTTCGTAATGATAGTCTTAGACATAGAATCAATAAAAAAAAAGTAGAAGCAAAATTGTGTCACAAAAATATATTTTAATTACTAAGTATTTCCAGGTTAAAAGGAGCATTAGAAAGCTAATCTAACTTTAGTTCAAGGCTAGAACACAAGAAAACAATGGAGTGTTCATAAAACCATAATGTAACCTTAGTTTTACTTTTGACTTCAATAGCCAGATTTGCTCTGATTATGAAGATTTTCACTGTATGAAGACATACTAAAAAGATTACTGTATAGATTGTATGATTTGAGAGAAATGGAATGGCCTGCCATTGTGCAAACATAGTTAATATTATTCATGTAACCAACAAATATTTACCAAATTCCTATGAAAATTAAGTTACTTAGGAATCTTGCTGAAGACTTATTAGCACTATATTATTTATATTAGCACTATTATGTGCAAGAATACCACGATTTTTATATAATAAGATTCTGGAGGTGAGTGTCAAGATAAGGCAAGGAAAATATGACAATCAGTACTTGGGAGATGCAGAGCAGGTTCAACACCTATACTTAGGGCTCCTTTACGGAACCTCTCTCACCTCCCATGGTGCTTACATTTTGGAGGTAGAAACTTTCCCTTCTCTCCAATAGAGGAAAAGTTCTCCGCCTCTGAAGGTGAAGATGGATGTATATTTCCATTTAGGTGCTGACATTAATAATTTCTAGGTCTGTGTTAGTGTTCCAGGTTTGCCATAAGAAAATACTACCTGGGTATATTAAAATAGTAAAAAGTTAATTAAACTAGACTACTGTCTATCGCCACACTCCAATACTAACTTAAAATGGATCGAGACCTGAATATAAGACCTGAAACAATAAATTGCATAGAAGAAAACATAAGTACTGATCTCATGGACCTTGGATTTAGAAAGGATTTTACGAATTTGACCTCAAAGGCAAGAGACATAAAAGCAAAAATAAATGAATGGGACAATACTAAACTAAAAAGCTTCTGTGTGGCAAAAGAAACCACCAAAAAGCAAAAATGTAACCATCTGAATGAAAGAGCATATTTGCAAACAACACCTCTGATAAGGCCCTAATATCCAATATATATAAAAACTCATACAACTCAACAATAAAAATATGAACAATATTATTTAAAAATGGGCAGAGACCTGAACAGACACTTCTCCCAAGAAGGCATGCAAATGGCCAACAAACATGAAAGGATGTATGACTTCTCTGGCATTCAGGAAAGGAAAATCAAAACCACAATAAAATAACATCTCACACCTGCTGAAATGGCTATCATCAGCAAGACAAGTAATAACAAGTGGTAGAGAGGACGCGGAGAAAAAGGAGCCGTCATTCACTGCTGGTGAGACTGCAAATTGGTACAACCACGAAGGAAAACAGTATGGAGTTTGCTCAAAAAAACAAGAATTGAATTACCATATTACCTGGAAATCCTTTAGCTGGACATTTACCCCAAAACATGAAAAGATATATATACCCCCCAATGTTCATAGCAGCATTATTCATGGTGGCCAGGACATGGAAGCAATCAAAGTGTCCTACAATAGGTGATTGGATAAAGAAAAGGTGGTACATACATACAATGGACTATTTCTCAGCCATTAGAAAAGATGAAATACTGCCATTTGTGACAATATGGATGGATTTTGAGATAATCATGCTAAGCAAAATAAGTCAGATAGAAAAAATTGAAAACCACATGTGGGATATAAAACTGAAAGCAACAAACAAACATGACAACCAAACAGAGACTCGTGGACATGGGCAGTAGATTAGTGGTTGCCAGAGGGAAGGGGGGAAGGAGGAAGATGGACAGGAGTAAAAGGGGTCAAATGTTTGGTGGCAAAAGGAAATCTAACTTTGGGTGGTGAACACACAATGCAATGTATATGACATATTGTGGAAGTGTACACATGAAACTTATTGGAATTTGTTGATCAATGTCACTCTGATAATTTTAATTAATTTTTTTAAAAAATTAAAATAATATAAATTTATCTCATAGTTTTGGAGGTTTTAAGCCTGAGATCAAGGTGTTAATAGGGCTATGCTTCCTCTGAAGTATAACTGTTTCCATCTTTTCTTCTTCCTCTGTCTGCATCTTTGCATAGTGTTCTCTTGCTCTCTGTCCATCTTCTCTGAGTGACACCAGTCATTTCAGATTAAGGGTCTACCTTATTCCACTATAATTTTCATTTAACTAACTCTGTCTGCAAAGATCCTATTTCTAAACCAGGCCACATCCTAATGTTTGGGGGAGGTTAATTTGGAGACACAATTCAACCCATAAAAGGGTCCTTCCCTTGTGGTATGCACCAACTCCATGTAAAGAATTCATCTGGTTCTCACCATGCCCTGTGGGGGTTCTAGGTATGGAGAATTGATGCCACACTGCTACTCTGGAAACTGTATTGCTGTGAATAAATAAAGGTGTGAGTAGTGATTCAGCAACATGGTGTTTCTGTAAGGACCTATCTGCTGTTGGTCTGGCTATCCAAATCTTCAAGTAGACTAGCATCTCGGATCCTTCATAGCTCCTGATTTAACATCAACTTACTAGTAGAGGGAGAACCCCCAATTCACAGAGACATAATTGCACTGGCCCAGTATCTGGATGAGATTGAAGAGTTGATCTCTAGTTGCTAAAATTTTGTGAAATGGATGTTTAAACACTGACAGAAATCTATTAATTTGGTAGTCTTAAATTCAGGGAAATAATTTTTTTCTTTAGGAAAATTATTTTTAATCTATTTGTGGCAAAGCTTTTTAATACAATAACAATATGCATTTGATACCGGTCAGGCCTGCCATTCTCAGTCTTTCCTAGGCCCTGAAGACAAGTGCTGCTGCTGAGGGCCCCATCACAATTTTTGCAGTCCAACAGCCCACGCAGGATGCCTTATTATAATATAATCATAATGATTATAACATTATCATTATGATGTTAATCATAATCATCCACTGATGCTGAAGTAAGAAACTGAATCCAGGACTCATTGTTAGGTCTACATGATGTGCTTGATAAGTCATATTTACAAAACGAATGACAAGTCCTGGTCGAATTGGCGGGAGTTCATCTGGAAAAGGCAGAATTCCATGGCCAAAACACTAAGCATGTGTCTAGCAAGGAACCAGGGTGCTTCAAGAGGGTGTACATGCTAAACTTCCCCTTGCCAGCTATTCTTCAATATCCATCACTAAAGTCATACCTTTGGGTAATTACAGTGAAATACAACTTGCGCAAGATTTTTATGCTAACATGTTTATTTTTACTATGATTCTTTGAGTCTACTTCTACTTCCTCAAAGACATATGGTATGAGGTAAGCATTGAAAAATGAATTTGAGAAATTTTCAAGAAAGAATGGAAGTAAAGACAAGTTAAGGGAACATCTTTAGCAAAATCACAGAAGTTTTAAAGTGTGGCATGTGTTCAGAGACTTGGAGAATTTATTTAAGAGAATATTGAGAGAGAAGAGTGCAAAGAAGGCTTAGGCTTACTTTGTATATAAATTAAACTGAAATTAAACTAGTGTTTGGATTTGAATGTTTATACCAGCATTTCCAAAATTATTATTATCATTTCTCATTGAGCATGTTCCCATATATGTATATTAATTTCCGTATTTTATATACATATTCATGTAGAATTACATGTTTATGTTTATACTAAAAAAAATTTTCAGGTTTTAAAGGATGATATAAGAATACATAGAAATAGAAATTCTGACATTCAAAACCCAAATGGATCTTCAAACACCGTCTTAGAACAAATGTATTCCAATTCAAGACCAAAGTTATAGTAAGGATTAAAAAAGATTGTTGAACATGGAATTAATATAGTGATCCCAAATATTATATATTGTCAGCTTTACCCCAAAATTGTCTTCTGATAGAAAAAATTTTGCAATGCAACATAATTACATCAGTTCAAGAAATTAAACAAAGAAATAAAAGGTATAGACCAGAAACAACTACTCTAGGTGTGCTTTATAGCTCTGTATATTTGTTTTGTCTTGGAAACTCTTATGAGAACAATTTCATTTGCACCAGCTCTATGAAACTGGTTTAGAGCAGTGATATTTAAGCCATACTCTGTATACTTGTGTGGGAGCCTCAGAGGCTCTTGTCAGTAAAAAGAAAGGTTGGAGAAGATTGATATGGTCTGTTTTTGGCACACTATTTCTACCATAGCAACTCTATCATTCAGTCATTCAGTTTATACACTGAGACTTCAGGAGGATTTTGTTTGATTAAATCATTCCCCTGCTTTCAAAATAAAAAAAAAAGAAAAACCACTGGTTAAGCAGATTAATGTGCCAAGAGGAAGCAGCATTTCTTCACAATTAGATGTAATTTCAAATTTAGTTTTGCTACACTTTCAGATCACTTTCTGTCAACTGCATATGGTTGCAGTGTTGTTACTCAATAGAAATTTACATTTTTCAATTATGTTGCTTTGATGAAAAGCGTTAAAACATAGCTTACTCTGCTAAATATGGTCCGGCAATAGAGAGATGCAAATTAACTATTACAGTGCAACACAAAGCTCTTACTTTTTTCTCTGTTGTTACACCAAATAAAAATAGAATAAGAAAGAAAATAAAATATCCTGTTATGGTGTAGAAGTAACTGAAAAGTAATCTTCCTTTGAAGGAAGCATATTAATCCAGTTAGTTAAGAGAAATGATTATATAATGGAGTTTCATACTCACATAAGAAAATTCCACTTACGTTCTTTGGCAAAATATCACATTTGGATCTCAAATCCTTTTAGAGAAGAGACATAATTAACAGGCACAAGTGTACTTGATTGTCTCATAAATAATAACATAAAATTCATGCATTCTTCTGAACTACTAAAGTTTGCAATACTGTGAAGCTGGCTATATAATTGTGATGAAGCTGGCTTAATAATAGTATAGTTAATACAATGACAATATAATTTATGTGACTGCCATAATAGTTCTTGATTGAATTTTGGGAAAATGTGAATGATTAAGATCAAACAAATATCAGAATTTCTTAGAGATAAAGCTATTCATCTGCTACTTACATCTGACCTGGTTGCAGCTCATTACTCCCACAGTATTATGTTTTCTTTTCCTTTTTTTTTTTTTTTGTGACAGAAGAAATAGTCTATTATTTTTTCAAGTTTAAAATATTTTGTACAGCCTTAACCCATTTGTCCCACACCTCACCCCACACACACCCCACAACCTGTCCTTGGCAACAACCAATCTGTTCTCTGTACCTAAGAGGGTTTTATTTGGTTTTCGTGTTTGTTCATTTGTTTATGTTCCATATGAGGGAGATCATATGGTATTTATCTTTCTCTGACTTGTTTCACTTAGCATAATGCCCCTGAGGTTCATCCATGTTGTCACAAATAACAAGATATTATTTTTTATGGCTACATAATATTCCATTGTGTTTCTACATACCACAATTTCTTTATCCATTCATCTACCAGTGGACACTTAGTTTTTCTGTATCTTGGCTATTGTAAGTAATGCTGCAATGAACGTGGGAGAGCAGAGATATTTGCACGTTAGTGTTTTCATTTTCTTCACATAAATACCCAGAAGTGAAATTGCTAGGTCACATTGTAATTCTACTTTTAGTTTTTGAGGAACCTCCACATTGTTCCCCCAGTGGTTGCATCAATTTACATTCCCGCTCTCAGTACACAAGGGTTCCTTTCATTCCACATCCTCACCATACTTTTTATTTGTTGTATTTTTGCTAATAGCCACTCTAACAGTTTTGAGGTGTTATCTCATTCTGGTTTTAATTTGCATTTCTGTGATGATGTAGTGATGTTGAGTATCATTTCATATACCTGTTTGCTATCTGTATGTCTTCTTTGCAAAAATGTCTGTTTAGACTTTTGCCCACTTTTAAATCAAACATTTTTTTGCTGTTGAGTTGTTGAGTTGTTTGTATATTTTGCATATTAACTCCTTAGCAGATATATGATTTGCAAGTATTTTTTTCTCATTCAGTAGGTTGCTTTTTTTATTTTGTTGATAGTTTCTCTTGCTGTCCAAAAGCTTTTAAGTTCGATGTAGCCCCACTTATTTATTTTTGCTTTAGTTGCTTTTTTGGGGGGTGTCAGATTAAAAGAATTATCTCCAAGGCCTATGTCAAGGTAGGTTATTATTTTTTACTTAATAGTAGTAAGTCAGACCTTGAAGTCTTGAATTTAAAAGTATCTAAACTTACAAAAAATATTCCAAATCACTAATAGAAAAGTTGGTTTGCAAACGTATCTTTCCATTCTCTCTAGGTTAATGATTCTTATTAAACAATGATCGGTTAATTCATAAGTTGTTTGTCTAAAACAAAAAATAGATTGAATAAATGCTTCCTTCTCTCTCTGTCAGGGTTATTGTCAAATTATATCAAATACTTTTAAATGTTTCTTAAACATTATCAATTTAAACATATCAATTTAAGATATCTACTTTGTAAACCACTGGGGTTTTGCTCCATGATATTATATGAACACATGCTTAATTAAAATAATATACTTTAACAAATAACTTTATGGAACAATCCCTTGGGCCACAAAGAGAAATATGCAATGCCTTTTATTTTGATAATATTTTGTACAGGGGTCTCTTTTCCCTGAATTAACTAGGAAAGGGATTACCTCATTTGCTTACACCAACCAACTTCCAAAGTGGAAAAAATCTGAAAATCTTTACAAAGTATTCTGTTAAAGTAATTGATCCTTATGTTATATTTTAATATAATTTTTGTCATGATAATTAAGAAAAATTTTGAATTTTTGCATTGTTTACCAAAATGTTTTTGGTGCCACAACAAAATTGTCTTAATTTTATTTTATATAAAATTTGATAAAACACTTATTTCTAATTCTTGATTAAATTGTATTTTGCCTCCAATCACACTAAGACAAAATTCTCAGCCTCAGCCCTATTGGTGTTGGGGACCAGATTGTTCTTTGTTGAAGAAGTTGACCTGTGCCTTCCCAGATGTTTAGCAGCATCACCGGCCTTAATGGACTAGGTGTTAGTAGTATACAGACATGCATTCGCACACGCACATACAAAGACACACATACAGTTATGCAATAAAAATATGTGCCCAAATCTTTCCTGGTGAGCAAAATTGTGCCTGGTTGTTACCATTGCACTACTATATTCCTTATAATAAATTGTGCTTTAGGCTACAACTAGAAAATTCTATTTATTTGGACTATATGAACTTTCAATATTTCCATATCTTAACAATTAAATTTTATTCTCAGCAATAATAGAAAATTAATGACATATATACATATAATATTTGGTAGAAAATAGTGTGATTATCTTACAAAGGAAACTTATTACTTAAATTTGATATAAAAATTAGGTTTGAAAACATGTTAGAATGCTGGTAGGTTTTTATGAATCCACACGGTGAAGTTATGTATCTGCACAAGCTGTACATAATTTGAAAGAAATGAAATGACATTCCTAGAGAATTTAAGTTCAAAAGACTATAAATATTTTCACATGCAAGGAAAACATTCTAAATGTATTCCGTGAGATGCATGATTTCTGTTTTCCATAGGTGCTAATGTCTAACAAAGATCTGTAGATAAAGGGCATTTAGGTTACAACTCTGAGACCTATATAAGTCTTAGTGCTTTGTTTGTTCATTTGTTTGGGGTATGTCTTCCAGAAAAGGATAAATCCAATCACCCTGGGACATTCTTCTTTGGTAATCTCCTGAGGTCTTGTCCTCATCACATTGTGAAGTTCTCAATGATTAGTGCTTGCTTTGAAAGAACTTTGTTTACATACATATATACACATATACATGTTTATATACTAAAATGTAAGAAAGATAGACCATCATATATAGACATATATATTTTTTTCCTGACACTGTTTCCATGAAGTGATCATGATCAATTTTTGTCTTAAGATGATAGCTTAATGTCACTAATGAAGAAAAAAAAATAAGAAAAAACAATGAAAATTCTCATAAGGTAAAAAATAACAGATGTGCAAAACATTAAAAAGAGCATTTCTAGGCTCTCAAGAAGAGCTAAAGGAGACTTACTAGCAGTTCTAAGTGCAGGAAAGGAACCACTCAATAAGGGATATTATTTCTTAACTACAACGTAATTTTCAATAAACCATGGAAAACAGAATTTTCCCTAGGAAGATTACCCGGGTCTCGTGCTAAAATTTTAGGCGTGTGTGCTTTATGTTTGGTAGGTCTGAGATTTAGTCCTGCAGTTACCATGCTGGATTAGGACTCATCTTCTACCATCGAATGAGATCAGATGTATACTTCTGCGGGTTTGTAAAACGAGTATAGAAAGCATGCACCCATGATTATGCACGGGCACATGAGGATGTCTATGTCCCCATATACATGTGGGTATCTACACATAGACATAAGCAACTTCAACCAGATCTGATTTGTATTTCTCGAAAATCAGACTTCCTAAGTAACCACAGCGGCAGCAGCTAAAGTGAAAGGAAAACAGCCAATTTAACAAATGTTCGTCCGTGTAGCTAGCTGTCTCATAAATGCAGAAAACCACATAGTGCTATGAAAATTTTTCAATAAAATGTCCTGTTCCTACTTAAACATAATGCTTCTGGTTTCATTATAGGGCTAAAGTGAATGTGCCTTTCTAATAGTTTGCTTCACTTCAGTATTAAAAAAAAAAAAAAAAAAATCCAGAGGTGTAGTGGTACACCAGAACCCTCTTTTCTCTAACTTAAGTCGGTAGTACTGGGAGAAAGGCTGGATGGAATCGGTTATTACTCATTTTAATTATAGTTTATAACAATGTTAAGTGTCTTAAATTTCACTTAACAGGGTACCTGGCCACAATAAATATTCAGAAAAGTTTTTGTGGAAAAATGATTAAATATTATGCACCAAATCTAAATGTATAGAAAATTATACAAGGTATCAAATATTTTGTTATCTAGAAAAATATTTTCTCAGGAACCACATGTCAGTACTACTTTAATGCTTTAATGTCCGCAGCTTAATTACATAGTGAGTTTCATAAGGCAGTATTTCTATCCTTCCTTAAGAGAAACAGATGATACCTTGTCAATTATTTGTATTCAGCAGAGCATATGTAGAGGCTAAAGAAAGCAATCCCAGTGCACAGTTTTCTCATCATCCAATTTAATCTAAGGAAAGAATTTGGATTACCCAAAGTAGAAATTTCTAAAATTTAATATTCATAAGAATTACATGAAGTTATTATGAAAAGTGATATTTCCAAAGCTTTAATTCCAGTCTCTGGTTCTGTGGGTCAGGGCAGGGCCCCTAAATCTCTCTTTTTTTTTAAAAAAAAATTATTCCTATAATCACTTGATAACCAATATATAAAAACAATAACTGTGTATTCTCATCTCTCAGATGTCAACTTTTGACAATAAATGTCCACCATGGACCTTGAAATCATATTCAACTGCAAATATGAATGCAGGAATACCATTTTACTAATTAAGAGTAATGTGTATGTTTTAAAATTAAACAGACCAGAGGACTGAGTTCACAATTTAAAAGATATTTAGAAACCAAAAAGGACATTTGGCTGAAGGAACTACACACAATTTTAAGTTGAGACTTTCATTAAAAGACATATTTCATATTCATCAATTTACAAATGCATGGGTCATAAAGGTACTATGATTTTGAACTATGAAGTCTACACACAGTTTGGGCCTTTAAAAGTATAATTGAAAAACAGAAATTCAATGAAAATTATACAAAACAAAGGCAACCATATCTATTTGTGTGTATGCATGTATGTACATTAAGTAAACTGATTTGACTTGATATGTTATAATTTTTATTAAAAGCTAATTGACTTTTGGAGAATCATATTAAAATTAGTTTAAAATATTTGATCATGAACCACTGTTTTTATAAATATTTAATGGAGGGAATCAAGTTAGTTGAGACAATTTTAAGTTAAAAAATGAATAGAAAAAACATAAAATTATATTATTTTTCTATTTTTGTCAGTTTTGAAACACATACATACCTACAGCATAAGTATATGTATGCATATATATATTATATATGTATATTTATAAATGTATACATCTAGATTATCTAATATAATCAAGTCATGAAAGTACAAGTTTAAAAGAAAATTGGGTGGGGCCTTTTGAATTTATGCAGCCTGCCAGAAGATTTTTGTTTTTGACCCTAGACGCCCCCTCCCAGGGGGTATTAAGGTCTTTATAGACCTCATTTTCTGCCTGGTCTCTAGAGATACAAAGCAACTTAGCTACTGGTGGTCTCCCAGGGTCAAAGTCTGTGCAAAGATCAAAAAAGCTGCAAATAATCTGATGTTTTGACCAAAGTTAGAATTACCAAAGTGAGAGAAAATAGAATGTACATGTTAACTGTTGACTTCTGTGTCTGGATTCATGGCTCCATAAAACAACATAATTTCATACTTAAAATGAGAAAACCACCAGAAAATCATTAACCTCCATGTTTAAGGACAATTATGAGAAAAATTCTGATGCACTCTCATATCAACCACCTATTATTTTTTTAGCTTTTTTCTAGCTTATTGAGGTATAAGTAATCTAAAAATTGTATATATTTAAGATGTACAACATGTTTTGACATAAATATACCTTGTGTAACGATTACCACAATCAAGCTAATTAACATTTCTATCTCTTCATATAGTGACTATTTCTGTGTTTGTGGTAGGAACACTTAAGTAGGAGATGTAAAGACACTGCCAGTGGAAATATAAATTGATATAGCCATTATGAAAAATACTATAGAGGGTCCTCAAAAAATTAAAAGTAGAGCTACCATAGTATGCAGCAATCCCACTTCTGGGTATTTATTCAAAAGAAAGAAAACAATATAGTAGAGATATCCACATTCCCATGTTCACTGCAGCATTATTCACGATAGCCAAGACATGAAAACAACTGAAGAGTCTGTCAGCGGCTAAAGGAATAAATTGTGTTATATATACATAATGAAATATTATTCATCCTCTACAAAGAAGAAAACCCTGCCATTTGTGATAATGTGGATAGATTTGGAGGACAGTACGCTATATAAAAATAAGCAAGACATAGAATAAATATTGCATGTATCACTTATATATGGAATTCAAAGACATTAGAGAAACAGAGTAGAATGGTGGTTGTCCAAGCTAGGGGAAACGGGTGCAAAGTTTTAGTTATAAGATGAATAAGTTCTAGAGATTTAATATACAGCATGGTAACCACAGTTAATAATAATGTAATGTATGCTTATAATTTGCTGAAAATAGGTCTTAAATGTCTTCAACTAACCCTTGACACACAGGACTGTCTGCCATCAGCTCCAGTTAGATAGCTGTACACCAAAATGATCTAATGTTTCTCCTGTGAGCTGTCCTGTTCCACCCTCATTTTTCACAGTAATGCTTAAAAAGAGGGACTCATATGTCAGGCAAAAACTCAGTTCTTAATTTCCCCACCCCCAAACTCAGTCCTTCTCAGACTGGCCCATTTTTTTCTTTTCTTTTCTTTTTTTAATAAAAATTATTGGGGGTGACACTGATCAACAAAATCCAGTAAGTTTCAAGTGCACAATTCAAAAGTATGTCATATATATATTGCACTGTGTGTTCACCATCCATTGTTAAATTTCCTTCCATCATGAAATATTTGACCCCTTTTATTCCTATCTACCTCCTCCCTTCCCCCTCTTTCCCTCTGGTAACTATTAATTCACTGTCCATGTCTGTAAGTCTCTTCATGTTTGTTTGTTGCTTTTAGATTTATGTCCCACATATGAGTGATATCATGTGGTTTTCAACTTTTTCTGTCTGACTTATTTTTCTTAGCATGATTGTCTCAGGGTCCATCCATGTCGTCACAAAGGGCACTATTTCATCTTTTCTTATAGCTGAATAATATTCCACTGTATATATGTGCAATATCTTCTTTATCCAATCATCTATCATAGGATACTATCAACAAATGATCATCAGAGTTTGAGATCATGAAAGTCAGAGGCAAATTGAATAATCAGAAATAAATGGAACTTGTAAGAAACAAAAAACAATGCAAGCAACAGAATAAAATTATCATTAATGTCCTTTATGTAGGAAAGTGTTTACATATGCAAAAAGATAGTATAAAATAAATAAAATATTAAGGGGAAAATCATCTTAAAAACTGAAAATATAACAGCATGAAAATAATAGAGGGGTTGTTACAATAAGTTGAGATAATTGCTTAGAAAATAGGATATTGACAATACTCAGAAAACGAAAGGACTAATAAAAAATAAAATAAAGGTAAAAATTGAGGGGAGAAATAACAAAAATAAAGGCTAGTAAAAGAGGTTTACATCAAGCTAGCAAAAATTAGAGAAAATTATAAAATAAATAGAAAATTATAAAATAAATAAAGAGAAAATTAGAAAAAAGGTAGTATGAAAATCTTTCTTAGAACTAGAGAATACTATGTTTCATGCTGAAAGTGCTTTCTAGGCCTCAGTAAAACAAATGAAGACCACACCAAAATACATAATTGTGAAATTTAGAGAAGAGAAACAATCAATCAAACAAGGTCTTAAAAGTTAAAAAAAAGAAAAGAAAAAACAAGGACAAGAAGTTGCCTCTGGGTATTGGTAATTTGGAGTAAGGAAATAATAAGGTAGTAGACTGGTTATGCTAATAATTTTTAATTTTTTAATTAATTAATGCTTTAAAATGTTTAGTGCCATGCATGTCCACAAAGTAGTATGGATATTATTATAGCATTGTTTGTAATAGCAAAAGATTAGAATCAGACTAAATATACACTATTAGGTACATGGGGAAATGAAATGCGATAATTTATACAATGGAATAATATGCATTGGTCAACAAAAATGCAAATTTTGATTTGAAACTCCCTCTAAATTAATGGGTTGCCAAAAAATTAAACAGTGCTTTACAGCTACCATTTGTGGGAAAGTATATGTGGTATGTGTGTAGAGGGGGCATGTATGTAAAGAAACGTAGTGTAGTATAGTTAATTGTAGTACAGTATACTATAATAGTATATATACTTTTATAATATATACATATATGTGTATATATGCAAATGTGTATGTGTTTGTTTGCATAGTATCTGGCATGTACAAAAAAGAAAAAATAGCACGTGGTTCACAGAGTCAGAAGGCAACCTGGGTCTTCGCCTTGGCTCCATCACCTCCTTGCTCTGTCACTTCTGATTAAGATATTATTCTGTCTTAGTTCACACTTCTGTATTGTAAATACACTTATTCTCAGTTGATAATTATTTATTTATTTTGGTTGCCAGAGTGTTTCAACTTTAAAAATTTCTTTAATGACGATTACTGAGATACCTGAACCATATAAACCCAACAGATTATTTCAATAAAAATCGTATTGCCTATATTTATTAAATATGTTTAAATGTAACTAGTTATCCCAGTAACCTCATTACTGTGATTCTAAGGAATAATTAGATATGTTTCAAAAATGTAGGCCACAAATTTTTTCTCACAATATTATTTATGACAAAAATTTAAAACATTAACTTTCTAGTAATAAGCCATTATTTAAGTATATTAGATTAAATCCACAAAATAAAACATCTTAACTAAAACTATATTTAAAAATGCTGATCGTATGTTAAAAACAATACCAAAATCTACAAAGGCAAAACTATATATACCTTGTGGGTGAAGTATACTTAAAATGTGTATAATACACACACACACACACACACACACACACACATCGATCTACTTTCTTTATATAGATACAAACACACCAAAATAACAGTGGCTACCTGTGGTTGATGACAGTGTTTGTTTTCCTCCTTCTTTTACTTTCTTTATTCTCCTTAATCCCCTCCTCCTCTTCATTTATATTTCTAAACATGCTGTATTATTTGAAATGTTGCCTGAACAAGACATGTTTATGGAATAGAAGAGCCACATTTTACACTTGCATTCACCTTGACAGAGAAGAGTTTAATATATCCTTCTGCTGTCTTCCTGTGCCACACCTGAGCATGTCTACTTCTCACAAAGCTATAGCTCTACCTATCATTACCTGGAAGGACAGGTGGCATGGTTTTGTCACACCAGCACACAAATTGCCTCGAGCTTTTGGTTATGAATTCCTAAGTAAAAACCTTGATTATCAGCAAAAATAAGCTTGTATTTTATTTCCTGGTTAATAAGAGTTAACTATTAATAAAAGTTTATAATAGATTTTTTTTAAAAAAACAAATTCTGGATAAAATTATTATACAGCAAACCAAATGTTTGTTATAGATCAAGGACAGGGTAGCCTGAAAGCATAGAGCCAAGCTTTATAACCATTCTTAATTCTTTTTGGACCAATCAACTATTAATGATAATAAATGTATTAACTTGTTACAAACCATAGTGATCTCTGGCAAGTACTTTTGGAAAAGTAATCTATTACTTAGATCAGATAATAAAGCTATTTTATTTCCTAAACTTAACATTTTATAACCACTAACCTGGGGTTACTAATAATTTCATATCATCTGTACCAAACTCCCCTATTAAATTTTCCATAGTTATTGGATTTAAAATTTTTTTACATAATTGAAAAAATATTTGTTCTCTCTATATTATGTTCATAAAGCTTACTTCCTTAACTCACTGGAGGGAGGAAAAAGTTAAAAGGGTTCTCCTCAATGCGGGAGATGTATTTGTTCCTGTTTCAAATCATCTAAATTCTAAAGCTCATTGTACACTACTGATCTTGTTTCTATGGTTACCTTGGAAAAGAAGAATGCATATTATTACACATAAACCCACTATTTTAAGATTGACCAAGAAGGGTAAGAAACCACACATGCATTTCCATTATTTTTAACCTAGGTCATCAAAAGACTAGAGGGACAAAAAACAGAGTGGGAAGTGAAAGTCAAAAAGGGAAAAAAAAAAAATAAAAAGAAAAAAAATGTACACAGAAATCTTTGAACACAATATTAAATTGCTGTATCCTCCAAGGACATAAAGCATACTCTGTGTTTGTGTTATGTGAGAGTGCATGTATGCACTTTAAAGCCATGTAAATCGATAGGAAGAAGTAAGTTTGATGGACATACAGTGAGTTTTAAGGATGACCTTCTGGGGTATAAACCTGAAAAAAATAATATTTGCTTCTTATGCAACTATTGGATATATACTGAATTTCTGCTAATTGCTATTTTAACCTTGATGAGCAATTATATGAAGGGGAAAGATCATAAAACAGCGATAAAGTGTATATGCATCATTAAGTACTATACACACAAAAAAATAAAAAGTATACAGTAAGTACTTTCTAACCTAATGAAGATTATCATGTGTTTGTATTTGGAAAAGCAAGATAAAATTACATGTCATATTAGATGTTAAAATGTAAGAGTGTGAAAAAGGTGCAGTAGAAGAGGCACTGTAAGAGAGATCCAAGGAGTTAGGTTGTCACATGCCACAGAGTGTTTGGAAATACTTTTAAATGTGTAATTAAAAACAGTGTTTATACTATCAAATGTTGGAGAGCATGTGAGGAAATAGGAACCCACATTTCCTTCTGATAAGAGTAGCCATTCCAGAGTGTAATCAGCCACTGCTTACTGAAACAGAAGAAACAACCACCATGACCCAGCAATCCATACCTGAAAGAGAATATAAAGACATTGCTGTTTACAGTAATGAGAAATTGGAACAATGTGGTCTATCTCAGGGAAATGGATAGTTACATAGAATTCTATGGAATTATCTTCAGCAGTTAGATAAAATATACATTTTACTTCATGCATTATGAGCACAAAGTAAGAAACAGAATGATTCTGATACAGTATCATTTGTGTACGATAATACACATTACCCATATCAATGGACATTAAACTCTTCATAAAGGGAACACAAATGGAAAAGGAGATAAAGAGTGGGGAAATGTTATAAAGAAGATAGGGAGGGCTTAAATGTGTTAACGATGACAAAGGAGACTAATTCAGTCAACTTTAGCTCTCTGCATTGAAGTAAAAAAATAGTAATAATGATAAGAAATATATCACATGTGGTCTTGAGGTTTTGAAAATTAATTACTGTTAGGAAGCATTTCAATATTACCAAGTATCTTTTAGTATCTGAGTGAGAAGGATTGAGCTCTCAAGCACTCCTACTAAAACCCTTTAGTTGTTAGATCTTTGCACTCTTCTTAGCAGGTATTTACTAGATACTTAATGTACATATTACACCTTTTTACAAGCTATATCCATTCATTTTACAATGCCAGTGTGTATTTCTAAATATAAAAGTGCAAAGATTAGTCACAATAGAATTTGAGGACATTTAACAGCCTCAGCCTGGCCTGAGAATATATGAAAAGGTCCTGTATAATAAGATCCACTGTAAAACAACTAAATATCTTTATCTCTATCTATTCACTGAAAAGTTCCTTTTATTCCCTATGTAAAGATATAATCTACCTGGAAGGAAATCATATTCTAATCTAGAACATTCTTACTTGAATGCCAAACCTAACAACATTAAAATATGAAGGCGATTTAACAATTTATTTACATAGGAAATTACTCATATAGTTTCTTTCTTAAGACTAAGAATTTCAGTAAGACCAAAGAAAAACCATACATATGTAGGACTACAAAAACCAGGTAGGTATTTAAGAAACAATAACAAAAAGTACTACTTCTACCTTCAAGAATCTATTGTCTATTGTAGAAGATCAGCTAGAGAGCAAGTATTTTCAAAACAGTGCTTTTTATCACAACGAGGAAAACCGTGAAGAATGCTATGTGAAAGTTCCTGGTCTTAGGTTGCCTCAGGTTTTTTTAAAAAAGAGATACTACACTGACACTTGAGGAACAAGTATAATATATCCAAGTAATGAGAGGGACAAATGTATTCTTAGAAAAGTGAAAATAAAAGAATCAGTAACTATACATAGACAAGACAAAGTTCATCCTGTCAACTGCGAGTACTTCAGTATGGCAGGAATATAATATGTAAGGTGATAAGTTGCATAAAATAAAGAAAAAGAGGTAAGCAGGGGCCAGATATGAAAGAACAGTGAGAAGTCATTGGATCATGACACCGGTTTGATCACACTGTGCATCAGAAAGATCAAGCTTCTACGTGGAAAAATAATGGGCAGGAAGATTTGTTATGAGATCTATTAAAACAGGCATGTATAACCTGAAGGGAGAAAAAAAACACAAAAAGTCAAAACTATGGAGACAGTAAAAAGATCAGGGTTGTCAGAGGTTAAGGTGTATGGAAGGATGAATAGGCAGAGCACAGAGGATTTCTAGGACAATGAAACCACTCTCTATGAAAGTACAATGGTAAATATACGTCATTATAAATTTGTCAAAACCCATTACATGTAAAACACCAAGAATGCACCCTAATGTAAACTATAGACTTTGGGTGATAATGATGTGTCAATGCAGGTTCATTGATTATAACAAATGTTCCACTGTGATACAGAAAGTCAATAGTGGGGATGGTTGTAGGAGTCTGGGAACAAGGGATACATGAGAACTCTATTCAATTTTGCATTGAACCTAGATTACTCTAAATTTTTCTCAGTAAAAAAAAAATAGAAAGAATCAAGTTGTACTCTTTAAATCTATGTAATTTTCTGGATGTCATTTATTTCTTAATAAATCTGTTTAGAAATTTTTTAAAAACATGGATGCATGGAGATGTAAAAAAGAGGAAGTATTTGAGAGCTAGTTAGAATAAGGAATTGATAGGGATTTACTGAGTAATTATATATGGGAGAATGTAGAAGTGAAAGTATTACTGAAGTTTCCCACTTAAGTGAATGTAGTAAATGTGCTTGATATTCAAAGATAAATTGAATAGAGGAAGAGAACCAAGCTTGGATGAAATGTGTGTGAGCAATGATTATTTATTATATTGAATCTGTGCAACTCATTAGAACTGTAGTAGAGATGGGTAGAAAATATAGCAGAAAAAGGCAAATGCCAGCAACCTGAGGCCATCGTCCCCCAAAAAGCAAGCACCAAATAGTCACTTTTATAGTATTTGGACTTCACATCAAATAATCTAGTCACTTAACATAATTTTGTATTATGACTATGGTATCAGTGATAGCATTTCTTTACTGACATTCCGACCACCTATGTAGATTTTGAAGGAAGAGAAACATCCCTATGAAGAAAGAGAATCTCCTACTTAGGTGACCGCCTTCTAATAAGCATTCATATTAGTAGAAGCCTTATAACAGAAGAGGTAAAAGTAAGCCAAGAATGAGGAAAAGATTTGTAGTAAGAAGTGATAAGAATTACTCTGCTTTTCATCACAGAAAGTGTATTAAAATAATACGAACATCAACTCCCTTCTGTGGCAACAAAAAGATGGCTTTTGAAAACTACTGCACTATGTGTGCATGCCATATGTGTGTCCTGAACTGAACACTGAGAATCTATTCATTATAAATGATTATTAAGAACTTGTTAATTTCATAATTAGTTTTTTCTCAATACAGTATTAGGCTATATTCCTTTTACCCCCCCCCCCACCAAATGCATTTGGATAGATATATTTTCAGAAAAGGTCATCTAGTAAAAATAAAAAGACTGGTATGCTCAGAGTTCTTGTCACTAAGAAGAATGAAATAGAATTCAATGACTCATTTTCAAACTTGCTCGTGGCTTAGAACCCAATATTCTTCTAAAATTTTGTAATAAGAATTGAGAAAATGACCTTTGAAATCATAAACTCAAGAAAGATCCAAGAAATAAAATCTCCTTCTATGAAAGGTACAGATTTTTTTCCCAAGAAGATAAATGGGCTTTGGCTAATAATAACTATAATTATTATTATTGTTATTTTATTATTATTATTTTTTTTATTTATTATTATTATTATTATTATTATTATTATTATTATTATTATTATTACTTCTACATGTAGTGAGAAAGGTAAACCGAGGTTGGGTAGAGCCAGATTAAGAGTAGAGAAGTTTCCGGAAAGACAAAGTCTTTAAGAACTAAATCTTCACTTTCAATGTGCAGAAAAAGAAAAAAACCTAATTTTACTAAAACTACAAATATTTTTCCTTATATGTAAATAATTCTAAAATTACTTGAAATTAGAGTTCTTCAGAGAAACAGATCAATAAGATGTGTGTGTACAGAGAGATAATTATTTTATTAAATTGGCTCATGTAATAATGAAGGCTGGCAAGTCCAAGATCTGCAGGGTAGGCTGGCAGGCTGCAGACTCAAGAAAGAGCCAACATTTTAGTTCAAGTACAAAGACCATTAGCTGGCAGAATTCCTTCTTCTCCAGAGAGGTTAATCTTTTTCTATTAATGCCTTCAACTGATTAGATGAGGCCCATACATGTTATGCTTTACTCAAAGTCTACCAATTTCAATGTTAATATCATCTAAAAATACCTTCACAGAAACATCTAGAGTAATGTTTGACCAAATATGTTACTCTAGTCTAGCCAAATTCACACATATAATTAATCATCACACTGACCTTTTCATAAAACTTATGAACCTAATTCTTATTATTAAAAAAAAAAATTCTGGTGGTGAGTATAAGAAAAGAGTGGCCAAGGAAGGATGTTCTGCCACATTTTTTCCAAACTTAACATTGAAAAATGGAGTAAGTCTGTCTAATACACAGAATGAGGCCAACAGAAGAGAGTGTGAGAAAGCAAGAAAATACAGACGACAACAGATGCCAGAAGTTACGAAAAAAAATTTTCCAATTTCCCTATGAGTGTTGAAACAGGAGCAGTCTCTCATCTCCCAGACAACAAGTAAGGAGGGGGGTGGGGTGAAGGGTTAAAGAAGTACAAATTAGTAGTTGACAGTTGGTCTTGGGGATGGGGAGCATTAATATGATGGCTAGGTGGAGGGCCAAAAGAGGGAGGGAGCAATTGTGGGGATTGTTTTATGAACTATTTAGTTATCTAACCAGTATACTGTATACTTGAAACTAATTTAAATAAATATATTTTTTAAAAAAGAATCTTTTGCCTTTAAAAGTATCATGGGTAGGTATATCTAAGATTCAGACAAACCCTTTTTATTTCTTTAGGCCTTTGGACTTATAAATACAGTATGCTGTAACATCTAGAGATACTACTCTGTCAGATCTAGCAACTTTCAAACATTTGGCTATGTAAAACAAATCCCAGAGGAGATATTTTTATGTCGAGGTACTCGGTCTTGGAAAATATGGCTCATTGGGTTTTTGAATAGCTCAGATATTTTATGGTCCAAAGATTACTTCTCAGTCAGACTTTGCATTGTAAAGTATATTGTAGTAATGGATTCACTGTCTTCAAATGAGATTAAAGACTCTGAAAGCGGGTGTGTGTGTGTGTGTGTGTGTGTGTGTGTGTGTGTGTGTGTGTGTGTGTGTGTGTGAATCTATCTGTTTTCCCCCAGCCTACCTGAGATAATAAGCTTTGGAACCTAAGCTAATAAAAAGTCCTTAGAGTCAGTAATTTGGGCCATGATAATCTTAGCACAAGATAATTTCCCTGTTCTTACATTTTCTAGGACATGCAGATGAGGTTGAAAAGTTAAAAACCCTTATCAAATAACATGGGGCCATTGCTCTAAAAACAACTCTACCCTCCTCACAGAGGCTAGCATGGAGTCCTTTGCAGTTACATTCCTGGTCACATTTCTGGCCCTACCTCTTATTTCTTAGGGTCACCGGTGGTAAGCTTTGAGGTGAAATGAGTAACCATAATCTGAAGCAAAATTTACAGTTTGGGTAAAAAAAAGTTAGCGAGTGATCGATCAATAGCAGCAGGTTTATGCGCTTCCCCTATCAGATTTCCACCCTGAGGACCTGTTAAGTTCCTTGATCCATTTAACAGCTGCTTCGTCATTCATGACCTGTCACTCAAGTTGGATCCAGATATTTGATTTAATAAAACAGAACCTTTTGAGATAGACAGAATCCCTAAAAGCTTAGAAATTAACTTGAAAAGGGAAGATGAGCAAGACACAAAATCTTGCATATGCATAAATGGCCTGCTAGATGTCTCACTGGCAACATTTCATCAGTTCTCTATGACTGTTGTAAATGTTTAGTGGCATAAGGTACATAGGAAAAGTCTGACAACTCTGCTGTACCATAGCTAACAAAACTGATTCAAGAGCAGTAGTCAGATATAGAAAATGGATCTGGAGACAGGATATGAGGCCCTACAAGTCTGGAATAATAAAGAATGAAGTGTGTTCTTGGCCTGGTTTTCTGGGACCAAGTAGGATAAAGTAACCCTATACAGCTGGATGTATATATGGCATCAAGATCCTGATCATAAAATACTGACTTACCAGTTACAAAAGGGTTAAAGTTTCTCAGACATGGCATTTCTACAACAACCATATCTAATTTCTTAAACAGTTTTATTAATATTACCTATGAGCCATGTATAACTCAGTAAGTTTACATCACCATATGGATAGGAAGGAGTTCTGGGAACACAGTGCATTGTCAAATGTAGATACTTCATTTACTAAAACGTAATTCTACTGAGCTGAGAATACATTTTTTAATGGGCGATATCTATGTTCCCAAACAACTACTGAATGACAGGTAAGTTTGATTGGGCAGGCATAAAGCAGTACACAAAAGAAAATTTTTAGAGATCTACAGTGGATTTGCCGTGGCTGCAGGATGCTGGGGCGGGGAATGAACACATAATCAGCTTGAAGTAATTGCAGTAAGAGGAATGACTCATTTTGAGCAAGGACAGCCTTTGAAAGAAAAAGAGTCATAAACAGACTTGGCAATGACTATTAACTTCCATTTGTATGCTGCACAATACATTCCAAAACACTTCCACATGTTTTATCTCAGTTGAGTTAGAAAACAATCCTGAAAGTTAGAAAAGGCAGGTATTGTTCTGCCTGTTTTATATGCAGGGAAAGGAATACAGAGAGGTTAATTGAGCTTGCTGAGGTCACATTGCTAGTTAGAGAACCTACAAGGAATAGAACCTAGATTCCCAGAATGTCGATGTATTTTTAACCATCCTTGGCTGCACACAGCAGTTTTGCTGGACAAAGAAATTCTTTACTCATGTACAGCTTAGAGAACACTGGTGTTTTTAGCAAGTCTTACCTTATTAATAACAATGATGTCAGTTTCATCCTTCTCCAGCCATGAAATCACGGGACCCAGAGGGCACCTGGTTCATTTACCATCAACTGTGCCAAGCATTGACCAGTCCAAGGTCACATTAACTTTTTCAGCAGCCCCATCAAAATGTATTTTTTTCTTATTGATCTCTAAGCTAAACATATACATCAGAGAAATGTATGATACATAGAATGACTTCGTTTTACTTAGAAAAATAGAATCTTCCCTAAAGAACATATTCTATCTGCTCGACCTCAGGGGTGGTTGAGAAGAATAGAGGTCTTTATATTGTATATTATGATCTTGGACTATGTTTTTTTGTAATCACCTTAAAAAATACAAAGAATAGTTCACGTTTATTTTCCAACCTAACATATAATTTCCTCTATTCCAAATATCTAAATCAAATTCCACCACAATCGGTGGAGAAAGGAGGAGAAAAACAGCTGCAGTTGGGTGGCTAATCACAACCTGCCAATACCTGCTGCTGATCAGCAGTGGGCTCCACTTTTCATTGTCAAACAATTGATTTTCCCAGGCAATGTCAGTGAAGTGGAGGAGAAAATCTCTTGTGTTTGCATCCAGGATGACTCCTCCTGCTTGGAATAACTGAACCCCAAATCAAAATAATTTCACTCCACATCCTAATTATATCAGTTCTCAATGTCTCCAGTGTCAAAAATATCTCCATTTTTCTTCCAGTTGAGCATCTCAAGCACAAGAAAATATAATCTAAAGTGGGAGTGAAAAGAAGCATGATCTGAATCGAGAGAACTGTTTTGCATAAGGCAAAGCTGCACTTTAGTTTGCATTGAATATATTTCAGCTTTTGAAGCTCTACATTTCTCTCCTTACAATGGTATTATCATTGATTGCACGACTTGTATGAATAAATGAGGCTTAAAAGATAACTACATGACTTAAAGTTTTTTCACCAGCGAAAATACTTATAATTTGGCCTCCAGTTGGAGACTTGAAATACAACTAGCAAAACCTAAATTTGTTTAATGTTCTGCCTCTTTCCTCATTGGCTGCCTAATGTTTTGATCTAGTCAATTCAGCCCATTTTTGATTGATAGGCACCATCACAATCTAGCTGCCATTGATGCTTGCCTACAATCAATAGCAATGGGACATTGCCTCACGTTATATATCAAAATATTCACATAGTTCCGTTGCCATAGTTTAGTGAGTCATATTTCCTTTTCTTTACTAAGCAAAATCAATTTCACACATTTGAATTCCAAAGTAAATGGTGAGATACTAATCTAAATGCTGTGAAGAATAAAAGGAATATAAAATATGGTCACTTACAATCTGTGGTATACTAGGCCTTTTAAATGTAAAGATAATTGTCCTACTCATTCTTTTAAACTAAGAAGACAATGAGACTCAAAGAGATTTAATCACAGGTAAAGGTTATACAGTGAGTACATGACATGTCTCCAGTTTCAAGCCAGTGCAAAGTTTCCCAAAACATATACTATTGTCTCTTTGAGAAATAAGACACAAAAATGATGCAAGTTACATAACAAAAATTCAAATGAGATTATAATGGCGTTTCTTAGTGTCATAAAAACACTAGTTATTGTAGTCACTATACTCTAGGAGCATAGTAATGCTGGAAATTATTTCAGGTGAAGAAGTTTAAGAAAGCCTTTGAGAAAGTTAAGATAATTAAACTACTTCTTGAAGAATGGTAGAATATGAATGAATTAGAATGATGAGCTGGGAATTCTGCAGTGGGGGAATGGTATGAGCGAAATACACAGTAGATGGTTAAAGCGGTGTTCTGAGGCGTTTGAATAGAATGTAGGGCTTGCTTTATACTCCCTCTTCCATGTTGAAAAGTGGACTGGTTGAAACATGGTGGCCCTCAAAACAGCCAGAGCAGATACTCCCCTGATGAGTATACTGGAAGTAAGTCTCAACAGCTTGTCTACTCAAAATATCTGCCTCAAATGTCTGTATGATTATTTGAATTCTCAAAAGTGCCATTTTTCTTTCAATTTAAGTTTTTGGTCTATATAGCTACTATGGCATCTCTTAACTAAATGTAAATATTTTACTTGAAGTTTTTTGTACATTAACCACTATGCTGTCACCAACATGTTCGTTTCTGGATGGACATGAAACCCCAAATAGTTACTTCTGAGATTTGTGAGAGAATCTCGAAGCATGAGAGATTGCTACTAAAGAGAATGAGCCTGAGAGTAGGTGAGCAGTGAAGAGAGAAAAAAATGGTGGAGTTTCCTAAAATGGTGAGAGCAATGAGAACACTTGTTGGCAGAGGGAAAAAATAAAAAGTACTTCAGGAAAAGCTAAGGATATACTGATAACACACAGGGCATTTTTAGTTAAGCCTGAATAAGGGAGATTATTTTACATGCAATATAAAATAAAGGTCAACAAGTGTAGTTACTGTTTATTTCTTGGAAGTCTCTGAATTCATTGTAGTAGTTCCTACTTTGAACAAAGACTAGTACTTGGAAATAAATGTATTCTTCACAATACTAAATGTTAAACATTTCCTTAATGTATGACAGTAAATTGTAGAATTAGTCACTAATTAATATTTTCTATTGTATTACAACTTGGATCACAATAAAGTACCTATGTAATTTAACTACATAGGAAACTTGTTTTTTAATTGAGATACAATTGACATATATCATATTAGTTTCAGGTATACAACATAATGATTCAATATTTGTATATATTTAGAAATGACCACAATAATTCTGATTAACATCCATCACCACACATAGTTAGAATTTTTTCTTGTGGTGAGAAATTTTATGATCCACGTTCTTAACAACTTTCAAATATACTATGTAGTATATTAACTGTAGTCACCATGCTGAACATTACATCCCCAGGACTTTTATTTTATGACTGAAAGTTTGTACCTTTTCACTACCTTCACCCACTTTGACCCTCCGCCTACCTCTATCCCTCACCTCTGGTGACCAACAACTGGTTCTCTGTAGCTATGAGTCTGGTTTCTTTTTTGTTGTACGTTTGTTTAGATTTCACTTCAAGTGAGATTATAAAGTATTTATCTTTCTCTATCTGACTTATTTCACTTAGCCTAGTGCCCTAAATGTCCATTCATGTTGGTGCAATGAAGTCCACAACTTATTTTTTTATTCACCTATCAATGAACACTTAGGTTGCATCCATGTCTTGGTTACTGTAAATAATATTGCAATAAAGATGGGGGTCCACATATGTTTTAGTTAGTGTTTTAATTTCCTTCAGAAAAATATCCATAAATAGAATCACTAGATTGTATGGTAACTTTATTTTTTTTAGCTTTTTGAGGAAACACCATTTGGTATTCCATAATGGCTGAAACAATTAACATTCACACTGACAGTGCACAAGGATTGCTTTTTTCCTCCTCCTCACCAACCCTTATTTCTTGTCTTCTTGATAATAGCCACCTAACAGTTGTGAGGTGATACATATCTCATCATGGTTTTGGTTTGCATTTCTCTGATGAGTAGTGATGGTGGGCACCTTTTAATGTACCTGTTAGCTAACTTTATTTCTTCTTTGGAAAAATGTCTATTTAGATTCTCTGCTTATTTTTAAATCAGGTTTTCTTTTATTATTGAGTTATATGAGTTTTTTTTATTTTATATTTTAATTCCTTATCAGATATATGTTGTGCAAATATTTTCTCCCATCTGATAGGCTGCTACTTCATCTTGTTAGTGATTTCCTTTACTGTGCAGAAGCTTTGTTGTTTGACGTAGTCCTACTTGTTTCGTTTTTGCTTTTGTTGCCTTTGCAACAACAACAAAAAATCATTGCTAAGACCATGTCAAGGAGCTTACTGTTTATGTTTTTTCGAGGAGTTTTATGGTTTCAGGTCTTACATTGAAGCCTTTAATCCATTTTGAGTTGATTTTTGTGTATGAAGTAAGATAGTGGGATTGTTTTCTCCTTCTGATAGTGCATTAATAGTGTATAGAAACACAACAGATTTTTGTATCCTACAACTTTACTGAATTTTTTGATGAGTCCTAATGGTTTTTTGGTGAAGTCTTTAGACTTTTCTATATATATCATATTTTCTGCAAATAGTGACAGTTTTACTTCTTTTTTTCTTATTCAGATGACTTTTTTTTTCCCCCTTGCCTAATTGCTCTGGCTAAGACTTGAAATACTATATTAAATAAAAGTAATAAGAGTGGTCATCTTGTCTTGTCCTTAATCTTAAAAGAAAAGCTTTTTCAGCCTTCCAACATTGAATACAATACTAGCTGTGTGCTTGTCATATATGACATTTATTATATTGAGGTACGTTTCCCCAATACTCATTTTATTGAAAATTTTTATTGTAAATAGATGTTGAATTTTGTCAAATGCTTGTTCTGCATAATGAAATAATAATATGATTTTTATCCTTACTTCTGTTTATGTGATATATCACATTGATTTATTTTCAGATGTTGAACCATCCTTGCACTGCTGCAATAAATTATATTTGAACATGGTTTAGGGATCTTTAATGTACTGTTCAGTTCAGTTGCTAATACTTTGTTGAAGATTTTTGAATCCATGTGTATCATCAATATTGGCCTGTGATTTTCTTTTCTTGTGGACCCTTGTCTGGTTTTGCTGTCAGAGTAATTCTGGCCATGTAAAATGAGTTTGGAAGTGTTCCCTCCTATTTTTTGGAATTGTTTATAAAGGATTAGTATCCCTTTTTTAGTGTTTGGCAGAATTCACCAGTGAAGCCATCTGGTCCTGGACTTTTTCTTTGTTGGGAGGTTTTTGATTACTGATTTAATGTCCTTATTATAATCAGTCTGTTCAGATTTTCTACTTCTTCATGATTCAGTCTTTATAGGTTGTATGTTACTAAGAATTATCTATTTCTTCTATATTGTCCATGGGAATCCTTACAAAAGGCATACTGAATAAATTATTGTGAAAGAGGGTAAAATAAAACACAGAAACAACAAATAATAAATTGTCAGTTATAATTACCTTATTCAGTAACCATGATCCGTGTCACTTTTTCCTCCTCAACCTCGCTTTCTACATTTGCTATGATATCACTATTCATTTATCTAATATGATAAATAGCACTTTTCTCTTTACCAGTAATGCATTTTGAACATTTTTTGCACACCCCTAGTACCAAATAGCTATTTATACATAGTAGTCACTTATTTGTTGGTTACTTCTGAGATTTGTAATATTCTTCTCAAATATGTGTCTGGGCTTCTGAAAATATCCAAAACTTTTAGCAATCAATTAGTACCTACTGGCACATAGTAGATGCCCTATAACTATTTATTGAATAAATAAAATATAAAAAGAAGAAAGAATAACAGCATACACTTACATGATTTGTCTGATCTATTCTACATGACTTAGGTATTTTTACATTTATTTATTTAATTACCGTAACAACCTTATGATATAAGTAAATGATTATGCCCTTATCACAGATGAAACAAAGCAAATGCCACATTGGCAGTAAATCACAGCTAATATTCAATCCCAGACAGACTGACACGAGGCATTTCTAATAACCACTATGCTATGCATTCATTAAGCTCAATAAATGAATAATAATTGGATCTACATAATTTCTTAAGATATCTATCAATTATTTTTCTATGAAATTTTAAGCTTTAATTAGTTTTACTATTATTATGTGACAGAATGATAAAATGAACATTAATAAATGTTGAAATCTTTCATTGAGTCTTACATCGGTTTATAAAAATATAGTATATGTGATTTTCTTAATTTGGGGATCCTACCTTATAAGATACTATCTGGACAATGCAAAGCAAGGTCTGCTTGCCAGTGTGAAAACTAGCAGGACAACAGGGAGAGGACAACCAACAAGAGGAAGATTAGATCAGTATGAATGCAATTTCTTCAATATCTTTTAAATGTATCTAACTGAAGATTGATAGCAAATTTAATGAGTACTCTGTTCTCATGCTGAATGGGCATGATGCTATTATACAAAATAGAAACAATTGGAAATGTGTCAGAAATGCACTTTACAACATTAATTTAAAATGTCGTTGATTGATCAGTATCACGCTGTGTTTGACCTCAAAAACTACCTATACAGTATGTAAGACAAATGACATGTGAAAAGAAGTTTCAAGTAAAATTCATGTTTTTTTTTTAAAGAAAAAACTATACTTTCAAAGAGAAAATGTCAATGTTTCTTTGAAGCAATATGCCAATAAAATGTCTCCTGTCACATAAAAGAAAGCAACCATTTCGGTAAATTATGTTGTCTTATTTCTTGGATATGCCGGGGTGCTCATTTGGTAAACTGCTACGTATCTTGTTTTGCTTTTAGACTGTAAATTATATCCAGTTTCTTCCAAATTGGTACTTATTTAATGAACATTTATTGGGAAATTTATTCTGCCTAACTTAACATAAACATAAGGGAGGACTAGAGGTCATTTAATACTTTATGGAATGCTATCCCAGACTGCGAGGAGAAAGCATCATATAATGAATAGAATCATACCCTGAGTGGGTCACGAGTGTTGATAGGTCTGACTGATTAAATTTAGTAAAAATTGTCATCATGAAGTGATCTGCCAGATTACTCTATTACCCCTCTATGTGAAGCCATTATAATACTATTAACTATATTCCCTATGCTGTCCTCTATATTCCATAACTGTATTTCTAAGTGAAAAAATAAATGTTTAAGTCTATGCTTCACCCTATACACATGTACATAGTTCATCTGTGGTGAAAATCAAAATAGTCATATTGGAATTAGGCATTTTGCCTATTGTTTACAATTCCTTTACAAATGACATGTTTAAATGTACAAGGTAATTGAATGGATGGATGGATGCCAAACCCAGGCTCTGATTATAATGCCTAAAAATGTATAATGGTGATTAAAAATATTATGCCATTCTTATCTAGAAGGCGATTCTAGTTGATAACAACACTTTTTCCTCCTACATATATTACTTTATCAATAAAATTAATTCTCTAGAATATTCACCTAATGTATTTTCTAATAAAAGTTATATATTTAATATATGCACTTCTTAAAGTTAAAAAATTACCTGTTAAGAACAAAGAGTGATATACCAAATAGAAACCTCCAAAGGATTCATGTTATCTGCTTTATTTCCTTTTGGTCATCAAAACTTTGAAATAATACTTAAAATTGACCATGCAATTCAGAGTCTATAAATATGTAAAACTCCTGTTGTTCAGCATGACCCTTAAAAAAATTTAAAGTGAGTGTGAGAACCCAGATTTTGTAATGATATTTACCTTAAATGGATTGTATTCACAGAAAATGACCCATGAAGTATTTGATTCTTATGCCATGTCTCTAGCAAGTTCAGCAAGTTGTTTTCCCCAAGTATCTAAAAGTGTAATGACTGTATTAATTTGCTAGGACAGCTATAATAGAATACCATAGACTGGGTGGCTTAAGCAACAGAAATTAAGTTTTTCACAGTTCTGGAAGCTAAAAGTTCAAGATCAAGATGTTGACAGGATTGGTTTCATTCGAGGCTTCTCTCTTTGATTTGAAGGATACCAGTGATATTGGATTGGGCTCTCCTGTGTGATCTCATTTTTACCTTTATTACCTCTTCAAAGGACTCATCTCCAAATGTAGTTATATAAGGTACTGGGGGTTAGAGCTTCAACAGAGGATTTTTGGGGGGGGGGGGACGGGGGAAAGACAGTTTAGCTCATATCAGTAATTTTGTATTTACCCTTTATTAATCCAATAGGCCATTACTGTGGCTAAGATAATAAGCTCTGTTCCTACATTGCTCTTATCTCCCATTCCCTGGACTGTCCTGGAGTGTTCACTTCTGGTTTTCCAGGCTTTTAAATTGTTTGCAGACAATTCTTAGTCTTTTTTTGCTAAATGCAGAAATGGTGAGGTAACCAGTTCTTTCTCTAAATTGTGCAATGTTGTTTTGCATTCTGTTCCTTCACTTGCTAATTCCCTCCATCAGCACTAGCATTTTCTTTAGCCTGAAATGATGAGAGCAATTTTAAAGTTCTTTCCTGTTTGGAGTTCATCCAAACTAAATCTGGGAACTGGAATCTACTTTCTCATTTAATTGGATCAAAGAGTGTCCCATGTCACACCTGCAGCCACAGTAACTGCTTTGTGCAGTTATTGGGTGATCGATGCAAGCCCAACAGCTCAGGAGTTATGCAAGGCCACAAAGTTTAGTACATAAATGGAATTTAATGGGAAGTCTCTATCTCTAAAATAAATCACTAGTTACAATTCCTGTAGCTAGACACTGAAATATGTCCTTCAAAGTATTCTTTTTTTCCCACTAACAAAATAATTATTTCTATGTGTTAGGAGGTGTTAAAGCCATTTCTTCTGAAATACTGGTGTAACAAATTAAATTTCTGTTATCAATAGCTTCTCAAGCCACATAGCTAATCATACAAATTACTAGCATTTACTACCTTAAAATTTAGGTCTAATCTTTTGATTAGGAATTCTAGATATGGGCAATAAAATTAAATATAAATGCATTTTCAACACATATAACATTATAATTTGCAGTGTTCAATCTTTTTATAATGAACTATAATGAACAAATAGATGACAATCTCATATTTTTTATAAATATTCTCAGAGATATGCAGAACAAGAAAGCCATTCCATCTTAAACATAATAATTACATTTCCATCCTAAAATACGAAATTACAATGAATTACTGTCCTGGATTTTCACAGCTCCATAAATCTGTACATTCCAAAAAGATTGACCCCCTCATATTTGATTTATGTTCTTTTTTTAACACATCTGATTAGGCATCATCAGGAAGTTAATATTTTACTTGAGTTCCTTCTCCTGTGTTTTTGTGTCTCACAGCTTAGGTGAGTTCAGTGTTATTGAAATTTCTGCTAATGATACTAATTTAGAGAGTGGGATGGTTAATTTTGTGTCACCTTAGCTGGAATATGATGGCCAGATGTAGCAAAATGTTATTCGATGTTTCCATGAGAGTGTTTTCATATCAGATTTACATTTAGACTGGTGGACTTTAAGTAAAACAGATTACCCTCTATAATGTGGGTGGGCCACAACCAATCAGTAAAGGCTTGAAAAGAATGAAAGACTGGCCTACCACAAGCAAGATACACACACACACACAGCTTACTGGTTTTTCTTCACTAGAGAACCCTGACTAATACAGAGAATATCTCCAAACACTTTATGAAACAAAGCAACAAAAATAAAAAGTGGAAAAAAGCAAATGATAGCAAAGAAGAAATAAAGGGACAAAAGGAAAAAGAAAGTGTTTTTCTTTAAGTACAGAGTTAAGAGAAAAAAAGGAATGTAAACAAAGGTAGCTCTAGCCATTCATAAAGCATGTTTTGCATTTTGTGGAAGAAAATCTTCAAAGGGCCATTTATTTACAATCAGAGAGAGAAAAGAAAATGTATCTAGGTCATTTTGAAACAACAGTTACCACTTACCATAAACAGTTTATATGTTTATCTTATTTAAACCTTAACATAACCCTATGTTTTCTTAAAATAAGGAAATAAAAATTCAAACATGTTAATTGACACTCCAAAGTTTCAGAGTTACTAAGTGGCAGATGGCTCAAAATTAAATCTGTGCCTCTAAAGCCTGCTATGTTTTTCACAACTCGCTTTTTGTTTCTCTAAGGTGTAAACTATGTCATTTGGATACAAAGAGGATCAATATCTCTACAAATAAATCTGTCATGACTATAATATAACATAACATAATATAATTATAATATAATGTAATATATAATATAATTAATAATGTGATATAACATAATTAATATAATAATTGGATTTCATTCCCTTAGATTATATGTCTTATCACATTTATAAGTTGATCATATTGATTGAAAATGTTTCAACATATTTACATTAAAATTTCTTCACATTCTGTCCCTCTTAATTTTCTAGATATATATGGAAATAATATAACTGAAAATTTCATTATATAAATTAATATTTACATTCTTCAATGTTTGCTAATATATTAAGAGAAAAGAACAAAAATGCATGTTTAATATACTTAGTTCTAAAGAACCCATTGTTGGGAACCCAGCATCAGGCCTGAGTTCTTATCCAATTTTTTAAAACATTATCTGGCAAATATAAAGTGAGCATGAACTAGAAAACATCCAGCCCCGGGCTTGCTGAGTTTCATAAGATCAAAAAAGATTGCAAATACTTATAAAGAAATAAACATAGAATCATCGCTTTAAAATTGTAAAGTATCTATTGGATAGAATGATATATTCCTTTTACAGATGAGGAATTGAAGTCGCCGAGTTTTGTAAAAAGTCAATTACTCAATTCCAGAAAATGCACATAAAAAATAAAGGCAGAGGAAGATTAAAATGTATACTTAAAGTAAAACTCTATATTAATCACTATTTTTCAAAGTCACTTTGTTTTATATTTAGAATGTTAAAAAGAAGCAATTAGGAATTTTTAATAGCTAATTGAAACATATAGAATAAAATATTCAAGTGCAGTCATAAAGAATTCAAACAATTAAAAAAATATATTTTTAAATAGATGTGGGTCAAGTTCCTGCCAAAAGAGAAAATAGTGATAAAATGTTTACAGAACAATTCATTTTGCAAAGAATAAATGTCTTGAAAATATTGTCTTTTTAACTTAAACTGCTTTTAGTATATTTTTAAAAGTTATTGTTCTTGGATTACAATTCACTTTAATTATAAATGGATTGCCATTAACTTTAATTATAAAGAAATTTTCTTTTTTAAACTGTATCTTTCAAGTTATGAAATTATTTTAAACTTTAAAACACAGCCTCATACTTAATCTCTGGACAAATTGTGAACTCAATTAGAAGTTTGTTTCTAAAGGTCTATTTAAGAACATTAAATAGGAACTTTCTAGGACTACTGGAAATAATCATCTATGGCAGCTAGGCTATTTCTCAGCATAAAGAATAAAATAAATACACCTGAACTCAACAGTTGGACATTCAAGTCTGCAACGACCAATACAATAATCAATTCAAATGTATGTGGGGAATGAAAGAGTCTGTGTTTGCTTCTTAAAGACTTTATAATACCTTATCCTCAAATCTGTCTTAAAGACAGCGTAAAGATCAATAAGCATACAGAAACACTTCTTTGCATCCCTCCAAATATCCCTCATTGCTTTCCAAATTTTTGTCTAGCTTGTTCCAGGATGGTCCTATTCTGACCTTTGATTTGCACCTTAAATAAATTGCATTTGCACCAGAGTGTCCTTTGCTTTCTTCAATTTCGACGCTTGTGTTCAGACTCAACAAAAGATTCTTTCTATTAAAAATTAAGTGTACATCTTCAAAAAAACAATTTTAGACCCAGAAGATGAGGTTATACCCTACATATTATTTATAAACCTTCTTTCTTATTGATATGAATATTTTCTATGTCAATATATTTATTACTACAATAGGCATTAGGAACAGTTCCATGTGCCTTGCATATATAAATTTATTCAATCCTCACAGCAACCCCCTTGCTTTCTACTTCACTGAGAAAATGTAAACCATTAGCAGAGAACTTCACAGATTTCTGCCAACAAAAATGAGCTATTATTTACCAACATTCATCTCTCATTTTCTTCTTCTTACCTGTTATCAGGGATGATCTTACCAAACTTCTGTTTAAACCCAGCCCCTGCAGGAGCTCTAGATCCCACTATGTCTCTCTCAAGAACTTCAGCGTTGCTCTCCTCCCTCTTCTATATCATATTTCATGATATATAAATATATGTGTGTGTGCGTGTGTGTATACATGTTATCTATACACATATGTACACACACACACACACACACCGAAGAGCTTTATCAGAACCTTACTACTCCTGCCTCTTCAGTTTTTTTGACTCTCCTTTGTAGCAAAACTCTTTAATATTTTTATTATTGTTATTCCTTTAAATTCTTCTCCTCCCAGGCCCTCTTAACTCACTCCCTTAGGCCAGAAAGCCATGGAAACTGCTCTCATTCAAGTTGTAAATAATTACCCATTGTTAATCTAACAGTCAACTTTCAATCCTCATCTTCCTTAATACATAAAAGTTAGATCCGGTTGACCACATCTCTGTTTTCCATCTCTCTCTCTCTTCCACTTCTTCCCCACTCCGCAGTGTCCACGGACTGCAGTTTGCCAACTCCTGATAAAAAGGCAATCTTTCTTATTTACATTCTTATAAACCAAGATTTTGTTGTTGTTGTTATTACCATGTCTAGAGAGTACCTTAGATAACATGCTTCAGCTGACCCTCAAGAAATAAATTATTTACTCTCCTGAGACATCTTCAAATTCCCCATCGTGGCAGCCATAGAAATGCTCTGCTCAGATTTCATGCTGTGGGGAGCATAGTCACCGTTCTGTATCCACTGCTGCATATATGCTGAGGCCACGTGGTCCTAAGGCTGCTCGCAGTCAATGAGCGAGTATGGCAGGGATACTATGGAAGCTTATAACTGCAAGAGATAGGGATCTATAATGGGTGACTTGGGGTGAAGAATTCCCTGTTATCCTGGCTTAACTTTTTTTAAATATCTGCTACAGTCTGAGAGTCTTCCTATGCAATCCTTTTATTCCTTTCTCCTCTTTTTTCACAGGTGTCAAACTTGCATTGTGGTCAAAAGACTCTCCCTGTTCTCTCCTTTTATCTTTTGCACACATTTCCCCAAATAAAATATCTTAAACATCAAATCCCACTTGGCATCTGCTTCTCAGAGGACCCAAACAAATACACCAGATGATTTCACCTCTGAGAAATAAATTGCCCTCATGCCATTTTTTATTAGTTTGCTAGGGCTGCCGTAACTAAGTACCATAACTGGGTAACTTCAACAACAGAAATTTATTGTATCACACTTTTGAAGACTAATCCCAGATCAAGTTGTCTGCAGGATCGGTTACTTTAGAGGGTTTTGTGGGGCAAGCTGTCCCATGCCTCTCTAGTAGCTTCTGGTGATTTGCTGACAATCTTGGATGTTCTTTGAGGATGGTGTTGTCTCTATATCTTCACAGGATCTTCCCTCTGTGCATATCTCTCTCTTCCTTGGGCACTCTTTTTACAAGGACACCAGTTATATTGGATTAAAGGCCTGTCCTACTCCAGAATTACTTTACACTAACTAATTATATCTGTAATGACCCTATTTCCAAATCAAGTTACATTCTAAGGCATCAAGAATTAGACTTCAACATATGAATTTTGAGGGGACTCAATTCAACCCAAAACACCAAAACAAAACCTAACTTCTTCTGCAGAGACTACATGAACAAAACAAAAATTATCCCCCATAAAGCAACAGTGAAGATTTGAGGGTGATGTGGTTAAAATTATAACGTTAAACAGAGCAAAAATTTAAGATTGCTTGTTTGATATTCTTAAAACATTTCAGGCTACCACCTCCAAAGAACTGGTGCCCTCAACAGACCATCGCCAACTTAATACCCATCTTCCCAAATCTCACTGGTTTATCTCCCCCTCCCACCTTTCCTCCTCTTCCATGTATTCTCTCCTCCTTTCCTTGGGGAAGAGAAACAAATTCTTCTCATTTTCTCTTCCATATCTGATAACTACTTCCCTAGAGCAAAAATGAGAGTATTGCAATAAACAGGTCCAGTCTCCTTAGATGCAAAATACACCTTAAAACAATATTTTACCCTCCTCCTTTAGGCAGCAGACAAGCAATATAAAATGCTATCACTGAAGTTTATGGAGTATACAACAGAAATTGATTGCTTCCTAAGACTGATACCTCTAGAAAATCCCATGAACCACAAATGGGATATGGCACATTTTATAGTAATGCATTTTTCTTAAAAACGTTTTTATCATAAAATTGTATGCCCTCTAGAAAAATATTAGAGTTGATAGTTGAAAATAAGTTTTAATGTCAGGTAAAATAAAAATAAATTATTATAATTATTCTCCCATAATTTTTTACATTGTCATATTTCACCCTCTCTCTGAGTGAACAGGCTCCAGTTTAGTACATAGGAGACTATTCAGAATAGCACATGATTAATTAACTGACAAACACTTCCCAGGTCAAGCAGAACTGTAATGGTTTTCATCCAAACTTAACAAGTTAATGCAAACTAACAATTCCAGTGGATAACATGACTTGTGAATTACATGAATTTCCTCTATCTCACTCTGAAATTCTATTTTCTAATGAACACCAATTTTGGATAATTGGACTCTTTGAGACAGAAATTAGGATGTTTAAATATGGCAACAAGAGAATCATTCTGCTTTCACTTGACTTTTATATATCTTAAGATTAAGTGTTAGTCATATTGAATTCAAGTCGAGCAGCTTGCCCCTATTAAAAGTACCACGTGGCCATAGCAAAGAATTCTATAGGTACACTTTACATAAATACCAACTTATAAACCACATCAAAGTAATTTCCCAAACAGACTGTTGCTTTCCTTATTGAGATGTGGAATAGGTGTTAATATTGTAAACTGACATTGCCTTTACTAATACATGCAAGGATAGCTGGATTTTTTCTCAGTTATGGAGCTTAAAGATCCAAAAGTTATCATAGACTCTTCCTTTCCCTTATACCTCACCTCTTCTTTACTCCATTTTTTCCAAGAACCAACTTGATTTTTTCTATTTCCGCTACTTTCATTACAGACCATCTCCTGTATCTACAATTGGAATTTTTAAACAATAAAATGGCTAGAAAGAAACTCAAATGTATTGTACTCTTATTATAAGTATTCATGCTTTGCTCTGTTTTATATGATGAATTAATTCAATCTTTACACCTGCTCACATCAGCATGGAAGCCTTCTGGATTGTAGACACATTTTTAAAAGGGTAAATTTCTTTTCTATTCCATAGTCTTTCAAATAACACTCAAATGGTCAACTTCCTCTTTGAAGTAAAAAATTTCCGTATACTTGATTCCCATTTCTCTTTCTGATTCTCTACCTTTTTCCCTCATTTTTTTAAACATAAAATATAGAATCCATACTATAGAATATATAATGTTTATATCTGGCATAAAAACAACACTATTAATGCCCACATTCAGATTAGGTCATAGAGCAGAGCATCAATGGAGTATCTGAAGTACCCCATAATCTCTTTAAAGATTTCATTCCCAATTATCTCCTTAGAGATACAATTCTACCCTTGGGCTTTCTATTTGTAGAAATGGCAGACTGGCTTATTTAAGCTAAACTCTTAGTGAAAGGAAGCAAAAAAAGTGGAAAAATATTTTTAAAGGAATCTGTTTGAAGGAATTAAAATGTCAACAAAGGAGAGTGCTCTTAAAGATGAGGAAACCTAATAATATTCTAGGCCTGACTTCTAGGCATTAATAATCTGAAGTCACAAGGTTGAGAAGTGAGACGTAATATGGAAAATGAGAAGATTACCAGCTGAGAAAATCTTCTAAGTATCTTTTGGAATGGGGACAAAACTGGATTCTACTTGGATTAAGGAGATTTGCTCCTCCACTAAGTGCATGCTAAAAGAAAAAAGAAATTCTCTCTAGAGGAAATGACTCAAATCTTCAAATTTCTCTATAATGTTTCATGTACATCTGTAATTCAATCAAAATTCACCTGCAAAACCCACAGATAAAAATGAACAACAAAGAAAAAGAGAAACAAACAACAACAACAACAACAAATACAGAAAGTTCAATATTGGTTTAATAAGACTCTGATTAATAATTGATTAAAATGTTTAAGAAATTAGATAAGAAATAGAATGTTTAGAGAACTTTACAGAATTATGAAAATAAGTTTTAAAAATCAAATGAATTACATTGTAAAGCTGCAAAATATAATAACTAGATTTGAGAACTCAATCTAAAAGTTTAAAAGAAGATTTTATATAGCTGAAAAGAGAATTAATGAACTGGAAAATAAAGCCCAAATAAAACATTCACACTGAAGCCCAGGAGGAAATTTGTCTCATCAGTGACTTTCCCTAAGCACCTCATGTAGATTAGCATCTCCATCACTCCTTTATTCTGTTGTTGTTGTTGTTGTTGTTGTTGTTGTTGTTGTTGTTGTTTTGGCCGGGGGGGCTCACTTTTATTTATGGTGTCTTTTTCTCATCTATTTTATTAATATTTTGACATCTGTTGAAAATTTTATGAAAGTTTTTTGAGTCAACAGATGAAGATGATCTCTATTGAAAAAAAAAAAGTTACATTTGATTCTTCTGGACATCTGAAGACATTTCCAATTCAGAATTCATTTAAATAAACTTAAAAAGACTGAGAACAGAAACTTTCAGAGAATATATTTAGGCCTCAAAATATGTGATCTATAACTCATGGTCTCAAAAACTCAATTTATATGTTTTCTCTTACACCAGATCTAGTGCTGTGACAAATGAGTATGTTTTTCACTCTTTGTGGGGTATTTTTTTTTTTCCCCTAAATACCCCTTTCAGTGATATCATTTACAGGATTCCCAGCTTAATGTTAGGGCCTCTAACACAGTCCACGCAATTGCATTACCTAGGTTTTGTCTTTCTTGCTTTCCCTTTTTAGGAGTTATAAATAATACTTAACAAATAAAAATAAGTAGAAACCTTTAGTACACTGGTTGTTACAGGACTGGCTTATTACCTCTTTGAAAATAGTTTTCCAATTTTGGTTTTTGTTTCATTTTGTTTTGGCCTTCAAAAACTTCTCTTAAATTTTTAATTTAACTATATAAATTTTTTCTGGTTAAATGTTTTAAGAGTTTAAGTAATGTTTTGTTAAATATTTAAATTGAAAGATTTTTACAGTATCAGGAAATATTTTTAGCCTAACAAATTACTACCTTTCTATTCAAACTGTCCTGATTAGTTTCATCAAGAACTCCATATTGCTGAATCTAATAAGTTCTGTTTCTATCTTTCTTGAGTGTTTAGTAGCATATGACATAGTTGATCACTTCTTCCTTTTTTTAAGCAAAATAATATTGTTTTATTTAAATACATACAGAAAAAAACTTTTTAAATGTAAGAATTTTTAAAATCCTAAGTTTTACTAATTTAATAAACAATTGTATTAATTAGAAAACTAAATTTGTTTTTTAATTAAATTTATTTCTTTCAAACCACTTCATTTATGTTTCCATAGAGCTTCATCATGTACAAGCCTCCACATGAGAAAGATAGTTTGTGATGTCAGCAATTGAAATAAGCTCTCTCTACATATATAATTAAAATATAGGCAATTTGAAAAAACATTAAAGAAATATTTCTCAGTCAAGATGTCTTGCCACTTTCTATGAGGGATTTTTGGGAAGAAAATAGTAACTTACATATGCAAATGGACAAACACAAATATAAGTACATAAAAATACATGAAAACAAACATTTTTAAGTATGGTAATTAACATATTAACACTTTTTAAAACCATTAACAAAGATTGTAAGGTTTCATGAAGACGTGGTTCATGAGTAACAGTCAAAGTTCAGGTTTGATGTAGAGGAAAAGGAAAATATTTATATTCAAGGATGGAAATAGATGAGTTGTTAAGTAAAGAGTAAGAAAATATGGACAAAAGTGATGGTGTTAAGCCAGTAAGGAAGCAATATATGGTAAAACTCAGAGGTAATAACTCATTCAGAGTACATATGGTGGGCACAGAGATATAAACAAGCCAAAATTCCTGTCCTTCAAGGAGCTACAATCTTGAGAGGTAGATAGAAAAGTTAATAGGCAATTAAGTCTATTGTTATGATTAGGATAGGCCTAGAATGCCTTGGGAAGTTAGAAAAAAAGGGCAATTGTCTCAGCCCTGGGCGGTCAGGAAAACTTCTTGACTTGGTACATAATCTTCAGTTTTCCTTTAGTATTGATCCGGCAGCTGGCTTTCTTGATGTTTGGCCAATATTAAAAAGGTAAAGCTCATAATTGTGGGTGTTGAAAAGCTGAGTACAGATCATTTCTAGTAGTTTCTAAATCATCTTCTGAAGAGGCAGTGTCTAATACAAATACTATCCCTTGAGATCCTCTGTAGTAGTGGCTCCTCTATTTCTGGATATTATCAGATTCTCCAAGTTCTTTTACATTCAAGATAGCATTCTGGAGTGGCACTGCTTTTACACTAAAACCTTTGGTCGACAGGACATTGTCAGGACTTTTATGTCACAGCTTTGACAACAAACTGGTCTCGCCAGAGCCTATGAGGCCTCTACAAAGCCGGCTATATTCTGGCTGCGCAGGTAGTGGTTCCCAGCAGCAGAGTGCTCTAAAACACTGAAAACTATTCTAGAGTTGGCTTCTTTGGAGGCCTCTGCTTCCAAAGGTAGCTGTCTTCTCCCTGTGTCCTCAAGCAGTCTTTCTTCCAATTGCTTCTTCCTTTTTGGATGCACTTTCTCTGTGGCACTTCCAGGATGCCCTTGACATTTTTCTTTCGACACTGGCCATCATTCCTCAGGTGCTAACTTTGGACTCTCCTCATTTTCTCAACACTAAAGCATGAGAAAACTCAAAGGCTCTGTACTCAGTCTTATTCTCAATTCTCTATTTCTCTGGGACTGATTTCATACAGTCCCATGCTCAAGATACAATCAATGAACTGATGGTTCCTAATGTGTACCTCCAGTCTCAACTTTCCCTTAAACTAAAGACATACAAAAATTGACCACTTGAAATCTGCACTTGTGTATCTAAAGAGCATCTCAAACAAAAGTCCTGATTCTGTTCCTCCTATTATATTTTGGCAGCTTTCAGCAAAGTGTGCTTTCAGTAAAGGGCACCTCCATGTCTTTAGATGCAAAGGCTAGAAAATCATTAGTCACCCCAGGATACTCTTTTTCATATACATCACATTTGATCCATATCAAAATACTGTAACCTGTATCTTCAAATATCTGAAATCCAACTACTTTACCGGTGTGCTACTACCACCTTAATTTAAGCCATCACTATTATTCATATAGATTATTCCAATAACATCATTACATGCACTTTCACTTATATAATGCTCATTTATCCTCTACAGTTTAGCCATGGTAATTCTATTAGCAGGGAAGTAACATCTTATCACATCTATATCTAACACCTCTAATGTATCCTTTTTATTACCTAGAATAAAATCCAAGTCCTTTCCATGGTCGATGAGGCTTCATAGCATTTGGTCCCTGACCTCAGATCTCATTCATCCCACTCAACACTTATTCACGCTTCGTTCTTGACTATTCCATAGATACGCCCAGCACACTCCTACCTCAGGTAATTTGTACTTTCTGTCTTCTCTCATGGATTTTCAATACTATAAGTCACATGGGAACCTGACGAACAGTTTTCGCTTTCGTGAAAATTACCCTAATCCCTTTATTTAAAATGATGGAGTTTCTTTCATCATTCTCTATTCCCTAACTCTAATTTCATTCATAGAATTTTCCTTCATATTATATACTGTATATGAATTTATTAATTGCTACCCCTTCCCAATTTAATCTTGATATAAGCATGGCGGTTTTGCCTTTAGTTCACTAATTATCACCAGCTATAGCACAGAGTAAATCTTCAGAAAACAAAACAGAATTTAATACGTATAGTCTCATTGTACAGAATAGGAGATGGAGACTAAGTGAGTTTTATGTGTTTCGATGTCATAAAGATAGTAAGTAGAATAGCTAGAAATTAGATTTTGGTTATTTAAAAAACAATAACAAAGCAAAACAAAAAGCAATATATCCTATTGTCCCTTGCCAGACTCAAAAATTTTTTTCACATGGTATTCATGATTTCACAGCTTGACCCCAGTCTGCCTTTGGACCCTCATTTCACATTATGAACCACTTTCTTAAGAAGGCCTATCTAAACTACAGCTCTATTATGTTAGATGCCTTGCTCCAAATAGGTCTTGCCTTTGTTCACTCTGTGCTTTGCTTCATACTTCTCCCTTAGCCTAAAGTGACTTCTTTCTCTATTTCTGGCTAAAGAAATCTCCCTCTTTCTTTGACTCAGGTCAAATGACACTTGTCCATTAAGTCAATCTAGTCATCTCAGTAAAAATCTCTTTCCCTCCCAGGCAGTGCCAAATCACTGATTTTTAACAAACTGTTGGTACTTTCCACCATGCGCCTTGTGTTGAATGTAATAATGTGCCTTCCTGAACCCCTATGTGAAACTAGGCTTCTTGAAGACACTAGTTCTTTCTGACCACCTTTATATTCTTCTTTTAGGTCTCGACAGTATTCCATATACACAGCTAGTGTTCAATTAAATATTGCGGAAGTTCTTTTAACTACCCAGTCATAGACAGTTGTCCCAATAAGGAAAATGTCCAATTTTTCTCATTTTCAACATTATTGTTTTGATGCATAAAGTTATAAATTTAAATTTCTCTTTTTCTCTCTTGGCCTATATGTTACCATAATGATGAATAATACAACCAACAGCATTTATTTACATCATGTTTTCAGATAAATCCATATTATTTAAAAATAGAGAATCACTTAAAAAATAAAAATAATACAGAAAGAGGCAAACAAAAAGAAGTGAAGTATATGTGGCTGGGAGGGAAATTCTCAGTGAGTCATGAAGGAAAACAAGGTCTTCTCAATCCCTTTTGTTTTTTTATTCTACCTATACTAAGTCCAGTAGGTTTTCCATTTTTCTTGTGCATATTTATTTGTTCTTCAATTTTAGGAAGTTGGGGTATATGTTTATGGTAAAGCAGATATTTTGATGTAGTTAACATGAAAGATACTTTGTGGTGATACTATAAGTACGTAAATATGACAAAGACAGAGTTCAATTAACAATACCTTACCATGCTAAGATATTAGAATATATTCCTTATACACATGAAGAGCCAATGAACGATTTTGAACTGAAAAGTAACTTAACCATATCTAAGATTTGAGAATTTAACAGTGAATTCAGCAGAAAATATGAATTGTCAAGGGAAGAAATTTGAATTAAGGAGTTGGTTAGAAGAACAAAAAATGAAGGCCTCATTCTTAGCAGCAGATCAATAATATGGGGGAAAAAGAGAAAACTCACAAAGGTAGCAAACTTAAATGATAGACCCTACACAAATAATTTATTAAAGTATTTACTAATCCTGGTTTCATTAACTTTTAGTTCTTACTATAAATCTTTCACTAAAAGATGGTGCTATTAAAGTACAAAATTATAATTTTTTTACATAGTCAAGGAGACAAGAGATATGACTACAGTTAAGAAGAAACAGTAGGAATTAACCATGAGGTAAAGGAGAAAAGGAAAAGTATTTCAAACTGTGAGGCTATCGTGTGCAATTCTAGTGGCAGGACAGGGCCTGGAAAATTTAAGAAACTCATTATAAGTCCGGTAGTGACTTCAAAAGACAGCAAGAAGTTTTGTGCGTGAGATGAGACTGAAGAGACAGGTAAGCCAGACAACGAAGGACATTATAGACCATGTTAAGAATAATTTCTCTCTTTTGGTGTAATAGGATTTGGACATTCAACCATCTTCACACTGGTTAACTTTCTATGTATAAGAAAGATATAGAGCAAAGATTGTTTCTGACATTCTAGGAATTTGAAGTTAAAGTCTTTTCTATCCTGTAGATAAATGGGGGAAAAAAATCATATTCTGATTTACGAAAAGATAAAGTTTTTATTTGTTTGTCCATGCCTCTCTATTCTCCCCAACCCACTGAAAAGGGAAAGAAGATGTGGACCCAGGAACTCTAGAACTGGCTCAAGCTTGGGGTGAGGGAGGTTACATTACAGAAACTGAGAAACTTGAAAAATATAATAGGAAGGCAATCAGAAAAAAAGAGAACCCAGAAGAAAATAAATGAGTTGAACTTGCAAAATATGTTTGCATGAGACCTTCCAAAGTGTTCAAGATATTCTATCCAGACCAATAGGGAACCATCTGATTTTCATCCAGGCCATGAGATTTCTCTGCAGCTACCCTTTACGCCCATCCTAGGGTATTTGTACTCAGCCTGCTTCTAGCCTGCTTCTTCAGGGAGGAAGGTGTCTGCACATTAGAAGATTGGGATTGCACTAAACAAACTTGGGACTCCGAGATCTCACTGGAATAGTGAAATGAGAAGGTAAAAAATGTTTTAATGTATTGTGTTTCTGAAGAAGCATTCTGGCTGCAGAGTGGTGAAATAACTGAGTCAAGAAGGAGAGAATGTATGCGATGCTTGCAGGCTACTGCAATAGGCATATCTACAGGTTTTGTACCATCAAGGTAACAGTAGAAATAATAATAATAAAAAGGATATTAAAAGATAATTAGGTAATTTAAAAAGAATTACTAACAGCTCATCAATTGAACATTGAAGATGAGAAAAGAGCATTGACCCAAAGGATGCCAAGTTATCTCACTTAGGAGGAAAACTAATGTTAGACAAGTTGAGTAGAAAGTTTTCAGATGATATCTCTGAAATTGATAAAATTGCAAATGCAATTTTATCTAAACTGAAACACGGTTTAAAGTTGGAAGTTAGTGATTTTAATCATTTTCAAAGGAAAATAGCAACAAAAAATAGAGTAAAGTTCAGTTGTTATAATTCACAAATTCCATTCCATCTAGCCTTCAGAATAATACTACAGAAAAACAATATCAGGATACCAATTTATAGATGAGAAAAATGAGGCTTAGACAGTGTAATTTGCCTAGGATTTGATTTCAAAGTTTGTCTTTTTTTGTTACTATTATTTTCTGCCTCTCTTAGATTGGATGATGTTGCCCAGAAACAAACAAGGGGTGGAAAAAGATCTTCAGCAAAGGAGAACAAAATAAAGAAGACTGAGAAGCATATAAAGAAAGACAGAAGATGAAGTACTTTTGAAATAAAAGTGGAGATTTGGTTTTGAAAGTTAGATTTAATGAAATTTGTTAATCTTGCAAAGTGTTTCAAAGATGCATAGGATGAGAAATGAGAACACGTTATTTTCATTCGGTCATTCAAAAATTTTATTGAGTAATCTGTTCAAGGTGCTCCAAATATAACAGTGAACAATACAGAGAAAAATCACCTGCCTAATGGAGATTAAATTCTAGTAGAACATAGACAATAAACAAATAAATGATGATGCAATTTAAGGCCATGATTTGACACTTATCAAGGAGGGCTCGCTAGAATTACCAAAGTAAAGATTTTCTGGGTTGCAAGCACAATGACTATGAGTAGAAAATAAAGAGGAGGTACTTCCAGAATGGAATTAAGAAAACATTCTGCTCATTGTATGTGAAGAGAAAGGATATACTGTACAGGTTTCTGAGGAATGCTGATGGCATGTACAGAAACTATACACACATACGATTATGTGCGTTCAAGGAGTCCTTGGACACATATGGTCTCCTTCGTGCAGTTTCCAATTAACAGGGAGGTTAAAATGGAAAGTTTTAAATGCTTGTTCTCAAAATTTGGCATTTATTATAATCAATTGGAGAGCGTATGAAAACAGAATGCCAGGTCTACTTCAAGAGTTTCTGATTCAGTAGATCTGAATTGGGACCCAAGAATTTTCATTTCTAATGAGTTCCCAGGTGGTGTTGAGGCTACTGATTGGTGGATGACACCTTGAGAACACCCACCTTAAATAAAGTAAATTTTGGAAATAATTAGAATAATCCAGACTTTAATCACATTCCTTGTTCCCTCTCCCAACCAGTTCTTAATCAGAAAAATTAAACTTAAGCTAACTTGAGAAATTCTGTTCTTATTTAATTATTCAGAACATTAAATATAAATCCTTAACATGCTGGTTTGCATTTTCCCTGAAAAAGTCCCTGTGTCTCATTATAATAGAGGCTCCATATCTATTGCAAAATGTCAATTTTGCTGCTAAAAAGCAAGTTCTTAGTGCATTTTACAGAATGTAAAAAAGCAACTAATTAAAAAAAACTTTTCTCACAGTGAGATATCCCATTAAGTATTCTAATCATAAAGAATATTTCATATTCCTGCAAAGAGCTGGGTCATGACTAATATTAACTTAAAATGTGAGATGTTAACATTTGCTTCCTTGTAAAAGTTATTGACTTTGTATATTTTTAGTAAATGTTCTTATTGCACTCACAAACTATAAGCAGCAATTTGTAAGTAGGACCTCGTTCTGCTCAGATTACTACAATGACTCTCTGGCTAATCCCCCGTCTCCACGTCCATTAGTGAAAGCTTCCATGACCTCTACACCATTTAATACACATTTCAGTTGTTTTTGTTTGTTTGTTTGTTTGTTTGTTTTATTGCCATGTAACTCTAGCTAGATTTATTTTTTAGATCACTGAAATGTCATTTCTTTGGGTGAGCTCTGTCTGACCCCCTTTGCGCTAGGTCCAGATTCCTTTGTTATAAATGCTCACTGAACATTGATTTATTTTGTTTTGTTTTGTAAACTTTATTGAAGCAAATATATATACATATAATTATATATGTATGCATACATAAGAATGTATATGTATATATGTATAAATATACATAACAAATTAAAGGTATGCAGATCGATAGATTTTCTAAAAGTTACCATATTTGTTTAGTAGCAATCATCTAGATCAATAATCAGAATATTACCAGAACATCATTTTTCACCATCTTGTGCACCATTAAAGATTTGGACAGGGAGTCATAGTGCTCTAAGTTTCTTGTACCTGTAGACAAGCTCCACTGAGTACTTGAGATCCAGATTTCCTCTGCCCTTTGCTAGAAGATAGTTTAAGGCTTTTCCCAGTGAATGCCTTTCCTGAATCATGGCCTACACATACTGAGATTTTAGAGATGCCACTGAGGCAGCATGAACAAATGTGGGCTTTGCAGACAACAAGAAAATTACATTAAGCTCCTGGAGCCTCGGTATCTTCTTGAGGATCTGGAGTTTAAAATATCTGCTTTAAGAGACCTTTTAAAGAATTATGTGATACAGAAAATGTAAAGTGCCCAGCACAAAATTGGTACTATTTAAATACCAATTATCTTTCTTTCTACTACTCCACTTTCCTAAGTAAGAATCTCTGTTCTTTAATAATTCTGCCAAATATTTCTGTTCTTGCTCTTTAATTATCTGCCATCTTATAAAGATAGAAAGCATTTTCTTTAGAAATAGATATAGAAATGTTTTTGATCCTTTAATAAAAACCATACACCATTATTTTGTGTCTAATATGAGACAAGCATATTTGTTCAATTTATATTATCTCCAAATTTTATAGCTTTGTTTCGGAGTAGATACAATTATCTCAGATATTAAGTGACTCCTCCTATGGAGAGAGCTCATATTCTTCAAAGTAGGGTTCACATTTAGGTACTTGTCATTCCTCCATGCCACGCTGCTTCTGTATGCATTGTGTTATATGAAGTTTGCATGCCCATGAGAAGAAAACAGTGAATGAAGTCAGAAAAACCAGTCCTTTATTTGAATAATTTACTATAAATTGATAGAAGGTCATGTTTTTATTTAAGATGTTGAACATAACTGAATCTTTCCATTTAAAGTTGCTTATTTGTGTTACAAATATTTTAAGTGATGCTTACACAATCTCTAACTGAAATCAAATGGTGTTGTTATAATTACTATATGAGTAGAACAAAACGATTCAACTCCACCCACAAGGATATTGCATTTGTCAGTTCTATACTATCCCTGAAGGAATAGACTCATTTAGAAAAACAAATTACTTGAGTAAAGTACCTTTTAAAACATTGACTCAATCTCTACCCTCCATTTTGGCTCTATCATACCATAATAAAGATATACTTTCAGTACATGTTGCCATTTAGTTTACAATTTTAACAAATTGTGGTTCATAAATATCTTCAACAGCCATATTGCTATGTATGTCAAGATTACTGTGATTCAATGTAAGTGCTTTTGATGTAATTTTTCATGGACATGAATACAAATAGAATATTACATTTGCAACTTGTGAGCAAATATCAAATAAAGTAATCTGAAATTTTCTGGAATAGTGTATCTCATAAATGCATTGTGAACTTCTTTTGAAGTAAAAATTCTTAAGATGATCCCTTTTGCCTTAATTCTATGAATAGGTATGAGAGGAAAATTTAAAGTCAAATGATAAAGAGTATTTTTAAGAATTTTTTAACTCCAATAATTTTTATAGGTCACCCCATGTATTTTAATAAAACATGCAATAAATTAATGCATATTTGACCTTGATACTAGTAAGAAACAAACTTTAAATTATTCATTTAAATCTCTGATATTCAAATATTATAATATATTGTAAATCTAGCACATACAAAACATAGGTTATCAAAATAGAATTGTATTTCTTGCTAATCTTATCTAATTTTCAAAGTCTAAAATAAAATTTTATAACATACTACCAGTCAGGTAACCCATTAATATGAAGAATTTAAATCTGTGATACAAAGAAGGATAGGTAATTGGAAATCAGAAGAGAACTCCATTAAACCCTATAGTTGATTTATCTCTGATTTCTGCTAAATTCTTCAGATTCTGCTAAAGCTAAGAAATAGCTAAAGAAAAAAAAATCTTCAATAACATGATTGCATAACTTATTTAACATTTGTTTCATAGAGTTTTGTTCAATATCTATTATATGGCATAAATGATGCTGAGGAAAGAGTGATTAATAAAGACAAGGTTCTTAGCTTCATGCAATTCATAGCCGACAGGTTATACTTATATTCAAAAGATAATTACATAAATTATTTCATTATAGTTCATATAAGTTAGATGAAGAATAGGTAAAATGTTATAACAGAGAACCCCCCAAATAACCTGGAACCAGAGACAGACTTCCAGAATAATGATATTTAATCTAAGAGTTAAACAATGATTCAAATATTTCAAGGCTAAAAGGAATGGGGGAAGCTTTTTGACTTAGGAGTTGATATAGGCAATGTTTTAAGAGGGAAGATGAGTGTTTATTTTAAGTAAAGAAATGGAGACTGAGTTGACTAAAACATGCAATAAATTAATGCATGTTTTTAGACACAGTAGGAGAGGAAAAATATATATCCTCTACTCTCTGAGTTCTTAGCTGAAACCCCAGTAATAAAATACAGATTAACAGGAGAAAAATAGGAGTTTATTAACATGTGTATTTCATGTATACATGGGAGATACCTAGGAGAAAATAAGTAACTCAGAGGTAGCTTTAGAATTTAGGGGTAAATGCCATCTTAATAGGAAAAAAAAAGGTTGGGGGCGGGGGAGGTGCAGGCCTTTTAGGGGAGAGAATATTATTTTTAGGAGAGATGAATATACCCTTAGAAGAATAGATGGAAAGTATGGTTTGTGACAAATTTGTCTAGAGTGGTGTTAACTGATAAGAGTAAATCTTCCTTGGTTGATAAAACTCACTTCCTGATGGGGTTCTAAGACAATTGAGTTCCTTTAAAGGGTTTAACTTGAGGCAGATAAGGGAAGTTCACAGAAAGCCTCGCCCTGCATTTGCTGTTTTCCAAGTGCCTACAGCTCAAAATAATCAGTATGCCAAAGTGGTATATCTTGGGGTGGCATATTCTGCTAATCTTCAATATATAGATGGGAGGAAAATAAATTTCCTATAAGGAAAGTATAGTTTGGGGGGAAAAAAAAGTATAAAGGACAAAGCCCTGAAAAACTTATATATTTAAAGTTTTAGCAGAAATAGCAAAACCAGTATTAAAGAACAAAATTCAACTGAGTAAATTTGAAGATCTAATTGGCTTTAATAAGCAATTCAAGGGTCAGGCAGTACATCATCTAGCAACTAGGAGGTACCTCTAAGGAGTTATAGGATGAAGGGTGGGGCAAGGGAAGTCTTAACAAAAGATAGGATTATTTTCAGACCAGGACTTCTTCAGCAGTGGGGAAGAAAATTGCAAGGTTTTTTTTTTTAAATCACGCAGACTGCCTTTTCTTTCTCTGGGAAGGGGATTGCAGAGGGGCCAGGTGACAGAATACCTCATTGGTCTTGACCAGAAAATTCCAGACTGGTTGATTAAGATTATATTTCTGGGAGAGGTTGAAAAAGCAATTAGGTCCAGAATTAAATCTAGGTTTGGTATCTGGGCTTTAGCATGAATTATTGCATTTTGAGCCTGTGGTTTTCTCTTTAACACCAGGAAGGATAACAAAGAAGGATGATCAGAGGAATATAAATAATGAAAAGTGAAGTGACTTAAAGCCAAACTGGTTCGTAATGGAGGGAACAGTCAACAGAATTTGATCCTTGATTTTGCATGATTGAAGCTATTGGAGGCTTGAGCAGCAGCAGTCACATCAATTTTACTGGCTTGTAAATAAGATGAGTTGTGGAGTACGTGGAAAAGAAGAAACAGAAAAGAATAGATGAAAAAAGGGCATGGGCTTCAGGAGGAATTTTAATGAAAAGCACTGGATTATGGTTAAATGATAATTGGAAGAATGCCTGAAGAGGTAAAGTTTAAAGATACAAGGAGGGCAAGGCACATTTGATAGTATACACAGTTCTTGAGAAGGGAGAAGAAAGATGAAAGTATATATAGATGAATAGAAAAGTACATTCTGAATATGTTTTATAGAAAAGATACTTCCTCCATGTGAATGGGAAGGAAAGTGGATAAGAGAAATATTGATGATGGTGGGTTTAATAATTAATGTTTTTAAGTTTTTTAATAAATTTTTCCCCAAAAGACATAATTATCTTTAATATGGCTGGGCCATAAACAATATGAGTGGTAGTAATGAGAAAGACAATGCTTAAAATGTTGGAATATGAGGAGAGAATTAATGGAATTTATCTGGGGAACAAAATTACTGATAAATATGTTTCAGAAAGATTCCTTTGGCTATGGCAGAGAGATTGGATTTAAGATGTCAAATCCAGAAGTGAAGTAAACTGAGAATAACTGTCTTCATAAAGATTTCTGTTGATGTTCTTGGTTTTGCCCTACCTGCCCACCGCCAACCTTCCTCTTCCCCTGCCAATCTCTTCCCCACTTCACTCCCTCCAACACATGAGTTGCCACCTGTCTTCTCTTCTCATTGTCTAGGAAGAGTCATACAAGGGTTGGTCTTATATCTGAGTGATAGTGATGTTAACAATAGTCTGATTCTTTTTCTTTATACTACCATGTAGGCAGACCATGCTGGTTGGTCAGACCAGTATGCCAGTAGGAATTCTTTCCTTTATTCAACAAGATTCTATTATGTGCTCTGTTTTGCTCTGTACCAAGCACTGAGGTTGACATAAATGTCTGTCATGAACCAAAATAAAAAAATTACTTAAACCACTGTACCTTTAAGAAGTAGACATGGCCACTGTTTCAAGACACATAGATATGTGTACCTCATCACTTCAGTTCTTTTTTAAAATTCTGTTCAGTGTACATGAGATCATAAGTATATAGTAAATTATCCATGACTTGGAAAAAGAACAAATAGAGAAGCATGCATTACTCTTATTTAGAATTACTGGTGAACTTGAGCTCTTTCAAACTCTTGGATTTAAGTCACCAAAGATAAAACCTAAGAATGGTCCCATTTATTTTAAACTTTGAAACAGTGGAGTGTAGAATACCTATTCCAACATAAGTGCACATAAATTATCTAGCCACCCAGGGCTACTTTTTTTATATATATACCATGTTCAACTTTTTTCAAGGGTATGGGGGCACTATATGTACATGTTGCTAAGAAATTTACATTGATGCGCTGGGTTATTATATCAAAACTGTTAAATCTCTTGCACAGTCTCATTTTATTATGTATAAATTCTGTCCACTACCTAAGAAAAGCTAACAAGCATTAAAATTAGTTTTCCAAGCTAATTTTTGTTTTTTGGATTATGGCCTTTTTTCATAATGTGTTACAAGACATTTCCTAGAAAGCTAAGAAGTTTATAAATTATATCTGTTAAAGCCAATGAGTAAAGTATACTACATGATGAACTGATGTATTTTTTTAAGCTTGATTTTCCATCTTGCCTGGAAAATATCAGTAACACACAGGTTTCTAGAGAAATCCCCAAAAGGAGAAAGGCTCCATCCCTAATAATGTTCTTTCTAGAGTCAGTCAATAGAGAATCTCTTGTCTGCAATAACAGCCACTTTGTAAATCCTTTTCATGTCAATATTTTTTCAGGGGAAATCACCCTGGAAACATGAAACAACAGTGAATCTTCTGGAGAAACATTGAGAGTGAAACAATAGGTATGGGGAATAAAATGTATATTATTTTATTTTACTTCTAGTAATGCTTTCCACAATAAGGTTATCATGAAATTGTAACTGCTTTTTGAACAAAACAATTGTACCTTTAAGAAGGTACAGTTGCACAACTTTTGTACAACAGTGCAGAACTAACTTTGGATGTATTGAAATATTTTGGTAATTTCTTTTGGTAGACCACTGAATTTAACTTTAACTGGGACTGTAAATTATAACAATTAATTAAATTTGGAACATTTATTAGCTATTTAATTGTTCCAAGTCAGACTTTTTACTTCAAATACAGCCTTTGCCACATATTAATTTTTTGACCTTGAGCATATCATTTAAACTCCTTCCCGCTTGGTTTCCTCGTCTATAAATTGTGACTATCAATTTAAGCTTTAATCCGAACATTATAAAGCTAATATATCAAAGGCTTAAACAGAGGCCAACCACATGATAAGCATATATAAGTACATCTATCATCATTCATATCATCACTATGTTTTTGAGTCCATTTTAATCAAACTTCATTTCTACTGTGTAGTTATAATCTTAAACAATTTATAAGATAAGAGCAAATATGGCATCTGAGTTCAGAATTTTTACTCTATTTTCTTCTTAAATAAGATGAAAATTCCAATCAGTTAAAATCCTTTTGAATAGAGTTTTAACAAAATTCAATTCTTCCTTTGCTGAAAGTAAGTTCAACTGATGTAATTCAGTTTTAAATGTCCAAATGCATTTATCTTGTTTACAGAAGGTTTACACATGATATGTAGCAGAGTTGGTCAAAGTAATGCAATAATTTTGTTCTTCTGCAAAACTCTAAATATATACACAGTAAAGAAGGGAAGTGCATTAGGAATCTAGGGACAGAATTTAATGCTAAATAGTAATTGAAAAAGATGTGTTGCTTGGAAACTGCAGAGAGTACTGCTTTGTTTCAAGTAAAGGGTAATACAAATGAGGCATTGAAGTAGTAAAACCTTTTTAAAATTTCAGCAATGCAATTGATGAGAGTTTTAATACGCTTTGACACATAACTTATAATAGTATATTTCAATCATACAGTGGTTCACCAAGCTAACCTACAAGCACTGATAGATTTATATTGGAGTTTGGTTACATACCTTCTAAGGCTTCAGGTTATGGCTGCATAAACTGGACTCAGATTAAAGGTAATGAAATATTCCTTCTAAGAATAATCACCTTTAAAAAAAAAAAAAACTGTACCTAATCAGAGATGTCACATACCATTGAGTTTTGACCATAGGACTTGCTATTTAATAGCTCTTTGGTGACATTTGCAATTGAATGCAATTATTAAAGAATGTAAGATGCTAATTTGTTACTTGGCAGGGGAGTGAGTCCTTTCACTCACGCCCAATTTCAAAACATGATGACCCTGAAAGTTAATGAAAATAAAGAGATACGCACATAGAGAGTATAAAATTACAATTCAGTGGCAATGACTACTCATCTTTTGTTTGGCAGCTTGAGGGATGAAATTAAAATACTTACAGACAAAGCCCTTGAATTGTGAGATGTTCTCACCATCATTAATTTCTCCCTTCTGAAGACTCATTATATGCAAGTCTTCTCCTATAGTTCTGAAAGTTCTTGCAAATCGGAAAATAATTGATCTGCAAATAGAGCAGTTTCTGAGACTCTGATATTTTGGAAATCCATTCATTATTTGACCCCAAATTTAATCTGATCATTTCTTAGTAAACTGTAACCCACATTAAGCTTCTTCTTTATGTATTAGTCATCAGATGTTGGTTTTTAGCTCATGTTAAAGAAATCAATTTATAGCAATTATAACTATCCTTAGTTTAATATAGAGGAAAACACTTTGAGGTCCTATTGAATACCAGCCACCCTACTTACTTTATTTTAGTTTTTAAAAGCACACAATGAACTGGTAATTTAGACACCAATAAAATTAATTTTGTAATAATAAATTGTCAAACAAAATTACAAATATGCCTAGGATTTAGAGTAATTTTTGAATGGTTTTTGTTAACAAGAGATTTCGGTACTTTTTCCCTATTAATAAAAGAAAAGGGTTAAGAATACATGTACAAGATAATGAAAGTTATAACTTTGACATGAAATTGATAAAATCAAAACTTAAATAAAGGTGAGAGTTAATACTACCAAAGTTATAGTAATTTGAAGCTCTAAGAACAATTATCTCTAAATATCATCCAAAAAGATTTTTGTGATATATATTATACTAAAAATAATTTTCTATAGATAACCATTGTTTTGGTTATCTATTTTCATATTGAAAAATATTTCTAATATTCTTTTATTAAACTTTAATTTGCAATGTTTTAGCACTTGGTAATAATGAATACAAATACAAATATTTTTATAGTAATTTCTGGTAAATATATATATTTTTATTTACATTTTTACAATTGAATACCATTTAGGATAGTTTAGGTTATTGTGAGATAACTAACATCACAAAGTCTTACTGACTCAAAAAACAGATTTACTTCTTCTAGTAGTCACTATTTTAACCATATAAACAAATTTAGTATCACTGAAAAAAAAAAAAAAAAAGACTGCTTTCTCAAGCTAGAGTACCCCATAGGAAGAGGGAGCTATGCTAATTGCAAGATCTTGACCAGTCTGAGATAACAATCAACATTTCAAATAATGCCATATAAGTGGGAAAAGAGAAACAGAGAAAGGGAGTCTTAAGCATACTATCAAATATCACATTGTATATTTGAAAGTTGCTAAGAGAATAAATCTTAAAATTTCTCATCACACACAAAAAAATTATAAACTTGTGAGGTAATGGATGTTAACTAAACTTATGATGGTAATCACTTTGTAATGTATACATATATGAAATCATTATGTAGTATACCTTAAACTAATACAACATTATATGTCAATTATGTTTTGATAAAACCAGGAAAAAATTGTGTTTCATACATCACTTCATACATGACATTCATCACTTCTGCCCACAACTCAGTTGCCAGAACTAGTTCAAACATAAGAAAACCAGGAAAAGTAATCTATCTTGTTCCTTGAATGTAGAAGAACCAGAAATAAGAGTTGAATAATTCATAATTACCATTGATAGGTTTTATCCTTAGTACTGTCTTACAGATAAAGAGAAAAGACAGTTGTTAAAAAAATTTAATTTGCTTATTCAAGATCATCTAGTAGTTATATTTCAGAACCATGACTCACATACATATTTATAAACTCTAAATTTAGTGTTCTATTTTAACTTCTGTTGTATCTGTGTTCAGTCCACATCATTTCAATCCACATCTATTTCAGAAGTGTGGGTCACAGATTTATAATCATTACTCTTGTACAGAACCAGCCATATTATTTTTCTCTTCTACTCTAGACCATTGTTTTGACTGCAACTATTAATACATAACATAGATATCTACCATGTAGCAGTATTAAACTAGACTCAAAATTTTATTCCAATCTTCTCCTTCTTCACCTCAGACACCTGGTATGATGACCCACTTGGTCACACGTTTTCAGGATTATTCACAACCTCCTAATTTCTCCCACTCAGGGCATGTACCAAATGCTAAGTTTCACCTTAGTCATGTGTTTTTCTTTCAGTCCTAATGTATTCTTTCAAGTATAAAAGAAAAATTGTACCAGATAGTTGTTAAAAACTTCAAGGAAGACTTTATTTAAGACTGTTGCCAATAGGGGTCAAGATCGATGCAATTCAGCCTGAAACAAAAGGCAGGAGAGATATTAAGCGCTAGGGTGAGCCAGCGGGGAAGTCCTAAAGGACATCAGTGAGACAGGTTAGTCATTGCTACTAGGCTATCTGTGCTTGCTAATTGGTGCTTATTAAAGTGGGGCTTCTACCCTCCCATAAAGACTGAGAGATAAGTGATCAATCTTTTTTGAGGACTGTTTTTCAAAAGGATGGCTTTCAAGTCTATGAGAAAGACTTTCTTGGGTTGCAAAACTGGACAACAGACTGGCCAGAAGAAGCAAAGAAAGAATTTACAATTTCAAATTTTCTAAAGTAAATTCTCTAAGCAAAGTGAGGAATCTAGAGTCAGAAAGAAACTATCTAAAATTAAATCAGTCTGAGGGGAATGTTAAAGGCTTCTTAGTCATTGGTTTGCATTTCTCTTCCCTGACCTATGAGAAAGCATCTTTCCATCTCTGGTACCTCCCCGTTCCCATCTGTGTTCTTTTTTAGCTCCTGAGATGTGCCTTCCTCCAACAAAACAAGCTAGATCAGGTCACTCTTTTCCATATAAAAAAAAAAAAAAAAAAATCTTGACACCCTTATACTTAAAATATAAAATTTTCCTGGCCCTTCGTACTTAAAATATAGAATATGTTTACAACTCTAAATTTTCTCTTGCCACTCAATATGCCCTGTATGTATGTCTCATATCCCACTACACTGATCTCACGATTCTCTAAAAACAAATTTTCACTACTCATCTTTACACACTCTACTCGCTTCTTCTAAAATGTTCTTTCTTTACTCTTACCAGAACTTCAAGAGCAGTTCAGATTTCACCTGTTGAATCAAATTCTTATGTCTGGTAGTCAGGGCTAGTCTCTCCACTACCTGGCCTCATATAGCATATAAAACTTTCAACCCTCAATAGGACTCACCAGATTATTCTCCTATTTGTCTATTCATAGTCCTACCTTTTCCTTTGGTATAAAGCACCTCTAGAATGAGGACTCTGTATTATTTACTTTACATTTTTAGTACTTATCAATTGTTCTAGTACATAGTAGTTGCTCAGTAAACCTTTTTGGAGTATCCTTTGCTATTCAATATTTAATGAACAATTGTAATTTAATTATACAACTTTTTAAAGATAAATGCATTTAAAATTTATTGTGTAAGTATATTCAATAAAGATGTTAAGCATCTTCAGTATATGAATAAGGATTAAGCTGACATCATTCAGCTCATATCCTTGATAAATTCAAGCTCCTTGAAGAGTTTATTTTGATTGTAGACCAGGCAGACATATATGACTCATTTAAGAATATAATAAACAAATGTAGTACGGACATTGCCAGAGACCCAGTCTCAGAGATCACCTCAACTTCTGAAAGGAAGGCGCACTTCAGGGTAGGCTAAAGGCAAAGGGAACTAGTTCTGGCTAACTCCTGGATGGAAGCATTCTGCACAGAAAGAGCAAAGTTGCATGAGGAAATAGAGCATTTTCTGGAAACTACAAGTAATTGAGTATTCTTGGAGCATAAAATGTGAATAATGGCGGGGGGGGGGCGGGAATGAGAGGAAGCCAAAGGTAAGTCTGAATTAATTAGTTAAGGAAAGCCCGTGATGATTACACATGTCATCCAAGGCAATTTAGAATTTATCCTGTCATGACTAAACTAGAGAACTGAGCTTTTATGTGATTTGTTCAAGCTCACTCAGCTCACTAGTAAGGAAAAGAGATAGAACACTGCCTACAGCTTGGTATTTAATAAGTGTTTATTTCTTCAGAATATGTGTAATCAGTAATTAACACAATGAACTGAAATCCCTATGAGACAGAGCTAAGTTTGCTTCACTTTTCAAGATAAGGCTGATTAATAGAACTGGCGAATCAAGGCCATGGTAGCATCCTTTTGAATTAAAGATTAACATTAGGCATATTTCACCGCTCAGTTCATTTTTCTGTCTTTTGCCTCTTTGAGTAAATTATATGTTTATATTTTTGAATAAAGACCCCAATGTTCCTTGTAAATTTAATTTTAAAATCCATGTAATTTTCTGACCTATAATTACACAGTGGATTTATTATCTAACTGAGAATCTGTTAACAATGAAATAAATACCTGGTAAACATGTAGAAAAAAGAAAATACAGACAGACAATATAGAAAGAGGCAACACATTTCTTTTAAGCCGGTGTATTACCTCACAGAGAAATAAAATGTGATGTAGTAGCCTAACAATTAACTAATAGTAAAGAATAAAGATAATAGTAACTTTCTCAGGTGAAAACTGTTACTTAGTTTCCCAGGTGAAATCTATTGTGCTACACATTGCAAATGAAAATCTCTTTTAAGAAGAATGCTTGTATCTTGAAAAGATTATTTAATTAATTATGTAAAATTAAATAATCCTAAAGGGCAAATTGCTTAAATGAAATGATTTTAATGCTATCTGGAAGCAGTTGATGCTCAGAGTTTATAGTACCCTGCCTTACTGTATCATCATCATGATCAACTTGCTTCTGAAAGCTTTTGAAATGATTTTTATTCCTTTGTCTTCGGGCATGTTGGAGATGCTGGGGAGAGAGATAATTGTAATGGGATTTTTCCCTTCCTAGTATATGAATTCACTTCAGAAATCTTCTTCTTCTTTAATGATAAACAGTAGATATTTTGATCAAATAATCTGAATAATAACACAGCATGAATCCTCCTCCCTTTAAAAATAAACTGCTTTCTTTTATATTCAGACTCATGAACATTGAGCTAATCTTTGAAGGAAAAAAAAATTTTTCCTGGCTGAGTTTTTGGCAAGGCTTCTTACCAATTAATTTAATTTTCACACCATATTTATTTTCACACCATTAGAGAGAGTGTTCAAAATTCCTTCTTTAGTCCCTCCTCCACCTTTTTTCAAGTGAGAGCAAACATGTTTATAACATATTACTCAGTGAAATATAATTATTTTCAATATTTTAACTATTCTACTTTAATCGTTTAAAATTGTTTAATCATATTATGTTTTATAATACTTATATTAGATTAATGAATGTATATAATTTGCATATAGTTTTACTTATGTGAGCAGTGGGCTCTGTTTTGTTAATTAATAAGTATTTATCATCAAAGTGAAGCCCTCCACTATAAAACTTCACTGGTTCTAGAAATAACTTTTAATTTTAAAATTTTAAGTCCATTTCATCTTTTAATAACATTTTGGATTAAGGATATGGTTTAAGAATAAGATTAATAGTATCTTAATTCATGAATCAAATAACATCTTTTCATTACTTTTTCCTGTTGGCATTAGATTTGACATTATTCATTATTTCATTTTTAAAAATATTGAAACTTAGATACTGTATAATAGTCTTTGTTGATTTCCCCCTTTTCCTCTGCATTTTCTTTCCATTCATTCTCTTGAGCACTGGTTATCGACCTAAAGGCAATGTTCCTGGAAATTTCATCTGCAATTTTCTTCTCTTCTATATTTATTTCCTGGGCTACCATAACTACACTCATTATCTCACTTTCTAAGTAACAAAAATTCTAAACTCATCCTGCCCACCATTTTCATACACTCATCCAAGCTCTATATATTCAAACCTCAAGTCAAAATTTTTCTTTCTCAAATGAGTTCTATTTTTGTACTCTCTACCTGAAAAATGAAACAATCATTCAGTAGTATCCAAGCCATAAATGTGATTGTTATCCTAGATTCTCATTTTTTTTTCTCTCTCTCTACCTCATGTCAAATCAGTAGTAAGACATGTACAATTCTTATTCCTGATCATTTTTAAATCCTTACCATACTTTCTATCCTAATGCTTTGTTCAGGCTCTATAATATTTTTCATGTAGATTATTGGAACCAAGTGACTTTCCTTTTCCCATTTTGTCCCTATTAGTCCCTTTTCACACTATTTTAATCACTGTTCAGTGGTGAATCTAATTATATTATTCTTTTGCTTAGAAATATTACCTCTGGATCAGTATTGGCTAGTTAATTAAAATATGACCTATAGGTATACTCAGGACTTTTCACCATCTACCTAAAACCTGTATTGTTTTGTTTTATTTTGCTTTGTTTTTTAATTTTTGTTTTTGTTTTGTTTTGTAGTCTTGTTTCAACCTGCTCTGCAAAATAGAACCCAAATTAATACTTTCATTCTATACATAAAAGGCCTCAAAATAGAGGTAATTATTTAGTTAAAGAAGAGGTGATTATTCAGTCAATAAATATAAATTCTTTACAACAGTACTTTATTGTACTGAAAGATGGTGAAGGAGAGCAAAATATGCCACCCTCAAGTATGCTATTTTGGCATATTGGTTATTTAGAATTAAAATTACCTAAGAAACAGCAAGAGCAAGCAGGGTACTCTGAAACTCCCTTGTTCCTCTAAAAGCAGAAAATAAATCTCCCATATGAAGGGTACCCTCCATGTTACCACAGGGTAGAAGGCATCCTTATCACCAGAAATAGAGAATTCAGGGCTGAGAAGGCTGCATAAGCATTGTTATTTCTTCACTAATTTACTACACCAAACCCAATTCCTTTGTCTTTTCAATTCAACTTGTTTCCTTGTCTGAAAGGTATAAAATCTGCTTGCTTTAGTCACTTCTTTGAGTCTCATATTTTCATGGTACTTCTGAACATATGAAATTAAATGTTTTTCTCCCATTAATCTGTCTTATATTGTTTTAATTATTAAACCAGTTAAAGAACCTAGAAGGGAAGAAGGGAACATTTTTCTACCCCTATAATGGCATTAGTTGAATACAAGAAACAATATTCACAAACTTAAATAATATATAAAAATGAATGTCTCTAGTCAGCTACCTACTCCATCGTAAATTACTGCTTTTTTATTTTATAGCTTATCAGCAGAAGTTGGGTTGTCTCAAAATATCTCATCTATCATCACTGAATAGAAGTATTTATAAGGCTGCATTTGGGAAAGACATTTTCTTGCTTTACCCATTTTAATTCTTAGAAGATATGCCAGTATATAATTTTGACCTTCATTCTACCATTCAGGTGATAGAATCAAAGATTAAAACAATTTCCAATCATTTGTTTTAGTATTATTCTTGAAAAAAGGGAAGAAAATCTTCAGATACTTTAGCTATTTGCTCTCTAGTCTTCCCAACCCAAGAAATAATAGACTCAGTTTATTTTGAAGACATAGAATACAAGGTCTTTCCACAGGTTTTTTTTTTACATTGACTATCCCAGTTATGATATATATTTACTGTTGATGTAAGAAACATCCAAACCTGTAGAGAATTTTAATGAGTTTATTTGAGCCAAACTGACAACAATTTCCAGGAAGCAAAATCTCAATGAATTAAGAAAATCTCTGGAGAATGGCAGTTTTGCAGCTTATTTTATACATTAGAATCAAAGGAGAAGACATAAGGAGTGTTCATTGGTGGTAGATTAAGGGAATGGGAGAAAGTAAAGTGGGAAAATGTCTGGGACTGGGCAAAAAGTAAAAAGGAAGGACACACACTTCTTTTACATTGGTGGGTACAGGAGAGTGAATAATTAACATTTACAGCACAGAGAGGCAGGGAACAAGATAACCCTGAGGGGTTCTATGGTCTTGTGCTCTCCTGTGGAGGCTTGAGCCCTGAGGGGTCAGGAAAAAAAACGGATTACTCTGACATTACAAGGGGATGTTAGATGTTATCTTAAATGCAAAAAGAGAATAAACAAGCTCACTTAAAGTAAAAGCTGACCTTCCTCAAGAAAACCACAGGCCAAGATGTGACTACCCACCATTACCTGCTTTTGGTTGGACATTTTTCTGCTCAGAGACTGAGTTGGTAGGGCCCGCCATGCTGCCCTCCCCTGAGCTTGCCAGGTTAGTAGGTAGCCTTTTTTGTTGTTGTTTTTTCCCTGTCCACATTACAATGTTATTTGAGCTATTTGGGAACAAATAAAAATAAAATAATTCATAGGAAAGACATGCATATGTAATTCATGTAAAACTCATGGTGTTTTAAATAGGCTTTCATTTTTAGTATAATTGGCCATCATTTAGCACATCCAGCTTATCAAGTTTTCTATTTTTATTTTAGGTGTTCTAATCATTGAGATAGACCCATTTCACATGACACATACACATTTAAATTCCCTAAACTCATTTGTTGACTTATGCAATATTAACTTTGAAATACTTTCTTTGGTATTTTCTTTGGTATAATTTGTTTTTCATATGTGATTTAATTGATTCTTTTACATAATTCCAGAGATTCTACTCCAATGTATTATTTCCTCCCCCTCTCTCTTAAGCTAAGCATTTTTATTTTTATAAATTTTCTTTGTATATCAACCAAATTTTATCTGTAATTTATTTTAAAATCATATTATTCCATTTAATGGAAATAATGCTTGTTCCAAGATTCAGGCACAGATTTTATTTTTCAGAAGTATGATAGTTTGAGAGCTAAATGGTCCTTTACATACAATTGTAACCAGATTTTGTGGAAAACTAATCTGTGAATCAATGCTTTCTGTGATTTGAGATTTCAATTCAAGGGTGCTACCTAATCCCCAGGTTTTAGCTTTTACATTTATCTAGTTAAAGTATAAAGGAATCCACGTACTGGAAAGTAATTACTCTGTTGCCATAGGGAAAGAGATTAGGAAAACTGAATTTAAGGAAGAAACTGTCTGGGTAGTAATCCCTTTTATTATCTACTCTAAAGTATAAATTATTCTATCCCTAACCTAATAAATAATTATGTCATGAACTGTAAGGTCAGAGGACTTTAGCAAGATTGTTAAGAAATAGAACTATTAGAAACTTTCCGTAGTCCTAAAGTCACATTATCCCTTTTAAAAGTATGTATCTGACAGCATGAATGCAATGCAGATGCTAATGCACACAGCAGGGGAGAACAATTACCAAAGCCATTCATTTACTAGGTGATCTCTAAGGCCCCTTCTAACTTAAAAATTCTATGTCTATGTCTAAATTAGAGTCATTTGTATTTGAAATGACAAAACTAATCACATGTTTTAATTAAGATATGTTCCTTTCATTAAATAACTGTGTGTGAGATCAGGGAATTATGTTAATGGGAACCCAAAATTTGTCTGGAAAGTCAGGGTCATAGAGCAGGCTGAATTTAGACAAATGATGAGATCTCAAAGAACAAGATTGCTGGCAGAAAATAGCTAAAACAGGCCAAGGCCTTCGTCAATTGGGCAGGGGGCATAGACAAATATGCAGATGAGGCCAGATGAGAACAAGAATCAGTGGAGATAAACATGAAGTAAATAGATAAGGCCAATTTAGGTTTCATGAAAAGACAGATAAAGCAAGCTCTGGAGGTGCGAATCTAATCTTATTCTTTTATTAGGTCTCAGATTATCCCTTTTCGGTTTTGCTTCTAAAATGAGCTCTCTTAAGCTTTCTTTATGCTAGCACTATAAGAGTAATTTTGGATCTATTCTGCCATTACATAAATTTTTAATAATTAGGTACAGAAAAAATTCTAGATAATATGTACGAATTATGAGCACATCATAAAAGCTGGGTTTTGAGTTAGTGTGGGTGTTAGGATCCCCTGGGGACCGATATGTAGTTGCTTGTAATTTAGTGACTTTCCTGTCTTCTCCATTATCATATTCCACTTCTAGGACCCAAAATTCACCGTAAGATTGAGATGAAGTCTCAACAATCAAGTATTTTACCAAAAACTAAAGGAAAATAATTAGCTTTAATGAATAAATAATGGATTTTATTTATCCTCTCTGGAATGTCATATTTCCTTTTTACGTATATGAGGACACTCTTTCTCAAATCTCACTTTTAATATAAGCAGCTTCAATGACCAAGATGGCCTTTTCTAACTCTGCATTCTATGGGGACAGAAAATAATTTTCCTCCTTTTTAGCTAGTATAAAATAGCTAAAACAAGAGATTTTAATACTGAGATTTTATTTTTCATTTTTAGCTATGATACGACAACTTCCCTCCTTGCCGACATTCCAGTTAAGGTTTAACTCGGTGCCCTCAGCCTCTGGTGGAGGGGAAACAAGAATATCTTAAGTATGCAATTTAGGACTGGTCATTTAAAATACAAAGGCTAACGAACATGTTTGTATAAGCTTTTGTTTTACATGACCTCAGCAAGTACCATTACCCATGGAAAAACACCTGTGATCGCCTTGAAACCAATGACTATGTGGCAGACATCATAGGACCAAGAATCATATCCTCATTCCTGAATCCAATCCCACTTTTTGTTGGCCTATATAATGTTGTCACAAAAAGCCTTCAGGGAGCATGTTTGTTTTTTCTGTTTTGTTTTGTTTTTTCCCTTCATGCTCCCTCGTGCACAAAAACGATCTCTCTCGTTCTTTAATAAACTCTATCTGCACAAATTTATTCTGAGTTTAGTGTTCATTTCTCTACACTAAGACTCAAGAGCTTTTCTTTTCTTTTTTCTTTTTTTTTTTTAGAAACCAAGTTTTCAAGAGTTTTTCAAGTTCAGGTAATACTACCTTTCTAAATTCTTCCAGTGGCACTAATAATAAATTAACATGAGACAGATTAACAAAAGAAAATGACCATATTTACTATGTATGAACATAAAATGTTTTCATAAGAATATGAGACCCTTGGACAGATCAGTCAGTTAAGGCTCACATGTACTCTTGTTGCTAGGGAGAGGTGGGGTTTGGGACTTCAAAGGGCAGGAAGGCAATTCAAATGGAAGTGGAAAAGCAAATGTTTGGTAAATAAATGTTTGCTGGGCCATCTTTACAGCAGAACACAGAGAGGACTTTGATCAAATGGGCCTTGCTGGGTTCTCCCTGTCTATCATACTTAGTTCATATTAAACTATAGTTTTCTGTGGTAATCACTCCTTCCGCAGCAAGTCCACTATATAAATTCTTGAGGCAGCTTAAAATAATTAACATCCCAAAGAGGCATATTTTGGAGTGGCAAACTCAGTGGTCTCTCAATTTTTCTTTCATCCTCAGTAGAGTCACTTGCTGCCTTAGAGTAGCTCATTCTGTTTTCTTAAATGAGTTAACTATTGAATGTGATTTAACATGTTAGGTGTTTGTGACTTCTTCTGACCAACAAGACCATTACCTCCTTAAAAAATTAACAATGAAGCATAAAATATTCACAGTAGCATAAGTTCTAAGCAGGCAGGAATTGTGTCCATCATGTTCAATGTTATATCACCAAATGTACCCAATAAATACTTGTTGAATACATGAATAAAAGTGAGAGCAAGGCGTGAACAATCTTAGTATAAATAGAGCAAATGAGTTGATATTTCCACTCTTGAAACCAAGAAGCAAAGGAAAATAAGTTTAAGAGAAAAAGATAAATCATAGTCCAAAAATATTTATGTTACGTCCAAGTGATGTTCAGTTCTTGATAAACACTTTACTCCTCACAGATGTGTTATATATATTTCTTCCTCCAGGTGCTATTTCATAATGAGAAAAAAACATGTTTTTTATGTTTGCTCTTATATGGGGACTATGGGGACAGTGCCTATCACATATGGGGTACTCAGTAAATCTTGACCATATTAATAACTGAATTAATTTAGTTAGTTAATATGAAATTTATTAGTATTCAAAAGTCATCTTTTATATAGTTAGTAATAAGAGCAACATGCAGTATTTCCTTTGTGTCAGTTACTATTCTAAGCACTTCAACGTATTAACTAATTCCTCAGAACAACACTATGAAATAGTCACTATTATTATCCCTTTCTACATATAAAGACAATGAAGCACAGATAGTTTAAGTAAATTGTCTAAGGTCACCAAGTTGGTAGATGTTGGGCAGGAATCTGAATGCTAAGTCCTTCTGTATAGACCATGCTGCCACCCATCATCTTATTCTTATCTGTTATTTGCCATAATAAAAGTAACGCTTTACAATCTATTTTGGCTAGACTTTAAGTAAAACGATTGCAAATTAGAAAAGAATTGAAGAGAATTTATACCCATACATATTATGGAAAGAGAGCATTAAAAAAAAAAAAAAAAAAAAAGAGAGCTCCACTGGTACAATCAAGAAGTATAAGAAGACCTATTAGAAAATATCATTGCGTAGGGGACAAAAGAGGAAACAACAACAAAAAATCTTTTCTATTTTAAATAGCTCACTCTGGCAGCAGTAAAAATGTTCATTTTAATAATGCTGTGGAAAGAATTTTAAGTAGCAGGTTATCGCATTCCCCAGAAGAGAAGATATTTGGGGAAGTGAGAGAAAAAACAAAATGGCCGATGGGATGGCTTCACAAGAGATTCAAAGGGTGGAGGGACCCAGAGAGAGAGAAGATGTGAAAAATGAGAAAACATGAGGAGTAAGTGTGGGTCTCGGGCTTCTGGTTGTGATGACAACATGAATGCTAGGCCCATAAAGATATAGGGGAATCTGGATCACATTTTGTGTGTGATGAATTCAGTTTGGGACATTTAAAGTTAAGAAACCTATGTATATTTTCAGCCTCCCCTGGACCGGTGTATATTTGCCTACTTATTACTCCCACTAGTTTAATCTCTTGAATCCCTCAAAATCAACACATGCAAAACTGGTTTCATGAGCTCTCTTCAAACTTCTTATTCCAAATCTCCAGCGTTCCCAGTCTTAACAAAGGGTACAGTCACCTACCTAGTTGCCCAAATGGAATGTGAAGACTTCCTTCACTTTACCCTCTCCCTTCATTTTGACTTGCATCTAAGCACCAAATTTACTAAGCACCAAATTTACATCCCTAGTACAATTGAATACGGTCATTCTTTTCTACCCCTAATTTTAAATCCTCATTATTTCTCATTTAGATTTAGTGCTACTTTGCTAGATGAGTAGGTGTTAACTGAAAGAAAGTGAAACTTACCCCCTCCCATGAAAAATTCTTGCTTACCCCTACTTCACAAATGAACTCTTTACTTAGAACTCAGCTAAAAATTGCTTCCCGTGGGAGACCTTTATTAACTTCGAAGCTAAGGTAGCTCGCTCTAGTATACATTTCCATGGCACCTTTTCCTAACATTTAACACCTCTGTAATTATTTGTTCAGTGTCTGTCTTTCATACTAAATTGTAAATACCATAAAGTTGTACTCTGTGTCTATCTTGTGTACTTCTGTCTCCCCAGTGCCTGGAAATAGTAGATGTTCAATAATTCATGAAAGAATGAACAAAAGTAAGTTAAGCAAGAAAACAACTGGAGGGGTTAAGAACAGGCCTCTCTTAAGATATGTCATTTTGGCATGTTGATTGTTTTGAGCTGAAGGCAATTGAGACCCTGTGGGCTCAAGATAAACTTTTACCTGCCCCTTAAAGAATTTAAATTTGGGCCCTTGCCAGTAATAAGAGTTATTACCAGAAATAACTTTTTATGACCTACCTATACAGCAGGGTAAATTTCTAATTACTAAATATCTGTTCTCATGATCTTGTGAATGACCCTCCACCCCTCTGAAGCTTCAGGGCATCATACCTTATTCCTTAGCTCAGGATGCTGTATATACCTCATTTCACCTTTCTATCTCTAACCTCTCATGTATGTGGGATCTCTGACTCTCATATATATTGGGTTTGTGTATATGTGCATGTAAATAAATTTGGTTATTTTCTCTTGTTAATTTGTCTTATGTGGATATAATTATTAGACCAGCTGAAGGAACCTAGAAGAGTAGATAAAAACTTTCTCCTCTACACAATACAAAAAAAAAAAAAAAAGAATATCCATTTGCCTTCATATCATGAAAACTATTGATAATTTACATAAGAGCAATTTCAATGTGGGAGTTATGCAGGAGGCATAAAAGGTAAACAAAAGAAAAATAAATTAAATAGTTTAAATACAGTTCTAGGAAATGCTGCTAACATTTTAGATGAGTTGGAAAGGAAATTGTAACAACTGATTAAAATGAAACTACCCTCTGTTCATTGACAGTTACCCACTGAGGAAGAATTGAGAGCTGGCATGCCTGCAAACTTGTAAGCAATGAGATTAGCAAGAAGTATTCAATAATGCTCTGTTAAATTTACTTGAGAAAGCCAAATATCAATCACAGATTTTTCTAATTCTCAACTGGAACAAAATGAGAACTATAAAATCATTACTTATAATCATAATGCATTTGATAATTCTCAAATATTTCTCATAGTCCCAAAAACACTATGACTTTCTAAAGGTGAGACACAGACATACAGCATTCATACTTATATTAAAAAGTTACAAGGGCTTTAACTCTAATAAAATACAGAACAATCTGGCAGCTTCCCAGGCAGTTAATGCAACAGAGAAACTTCTGGAGGTTAAGTTTAACCTGCTTTTCTCCCTTGGGAACCTCATATTCAAGGTGGCCTCAAGATTGTCCCGAGCTAATCCTATCATAGGAGTCAAGATAATAGCAAAAGCATATAGTTAATATTTCTTTTCCATTAAAATTTTTACAAGGACAAATAAAATTTAAAAGTAGTTCATACAAAAAATATTGTTCCCCTTTATTTAAAAAAAAAAAAAATTCTTTGTAGGCCTTATTCTTTCCCAAGTGAATTTTAACACATGGTCATTATCCTTTTACCCCAATAAAATAGTTTTGAATACAGATTAGCAAAAATCACTCAGAAATTTTAAATCTAGATAAAAGAGGGTAATTCAAAACTGAAATGTTAACCTGTTTTGAATTTTTGGCTCTGCAGATCTGGACTAGATAGGCATCCCCTTTTAAGTAGATCCAGTAGTATGATAGATGACCCTTTTACTTCTTTAAAAAATGTTTTTGAACTATAGGTTAAAATACTATATTAAGGGATTTCAATTTTATTCAACATTCAGTATCTCAAAGGAAAAATTAAAATGCGACAGATTACTAAGTATATTGGAATGAGTATAATAGCTTTACTCAGTAGAGTCAGCGAGGCTAAGATTTCTGCATAATGAATATTTTTAACAATTAAGCTGATGAAAACAGAATGAATTAAGTTATCATTTAATAACACATAAAAGTGAGAGTGAGATTTCTCGTCTCTATTTCTAACATTCAAAACCTGAGGGTGGGGGCCGGGAGGAGAAGCCCTTGAAAAGATTTTAAAATGGGTATTGTTCTAATTATTAGGACAAACAATATTCAAGTTTGTCTTTTGTATCTACCAGTTATCTTCATAATTTCTCACATGAATATGTTCTTAATATACAAATATAAATTAATACCTATTTTTCTTGTTTGTATTTGCTAAAACCAACATACTAGATTCTTTAGAGGCTACAATCATGAAAAATTAGACTATTTTGTTGAAAATTATGCCTATTTCACTAATTATAAAAAAGATTCTTAACCTAAAAAGTCAGTAATGAAGACTACTATGTTTACTTGTCATATGAAAAAACTTTTGGAGATTTTAAAAATGAGACAAGAGGCCCAAAACAAAGTCACTTGTGCTAATCCCCACATCAGCAAACCAATACTTAATATGTAACCTAATTACAGTTTTAGCCTCTCCCAGGAATGTAAACTTTAACCTGTCAACCTGGGATTACCCGGTCAGTGCAGTGAGGTAATATACCTGACAGACCTCTTCTATCCTCTATAAGAAGGTGATCTTGTCTGAAAGAATCTATCATTTTCTAGAAATTACCTTTTCTTGCTCCCTTCTGTCTATAAAAGCTTTTTATTTTATGTAGATCTTGGGAGCTCATTTCTAGTTGTTAAAGCAGATACTGATCAATTCATGAATCAGTAAGTGAAGCCAATTTGATCTTTAAATTTATTCACTTGAATTTTGTTTTTTAACAGCCCAATTTGCTGACCTGTAGATAAGCAGAGTTCTTAAAGGAATTCTTTAGAGAATTTTAGTTGGAATTGAAGAATTTTCTCCCCTATGTGATTTTGCAAGTTACTCTCAATTCTTTAAGTCTGTCAGAGCATCAGTTGTTAAAAAAAAATATGCTAAGTCAAAGAAATAATGTTATTGTAAAGATACATGTAGAACAGATACAGTAGTGATCCAAACACAACATGGCTGTGCTCAGTTTTTTCTCTCTCATGACGTATCTGGTTGTTAACTATGTAACTTTCTCTCCCAACGACATTCTTCTGCTTAATAATTTCTTTTCTGCATAATTTTGACTTGAACATTTACAAATGTGTATCTTTTAATACCTTAATTTTTTTTTTTTATTAATGATAATGTCAATAAAGCTGGAATAAAAGAGAAACCAGGTTGGGTTTCATGATACCCACTAACATCACCAAAGTGGACAGTGCAATGTCTTAAATTTACCTTACAGAAAGATCAATTCTATCACATCCATACCCATATATAAGTTTATTATGTGATATAGTTGCTATTTTTAAGAGTAGTTGTTTGCAACTGTTAGTGTTTCTCTTTGGGGAATTCCATTGTCTTCTCATCTTTTCTTGTGAATATTTGATGTCTTGTCATATTACAAATTTGTATTTTTTTAGTCCTGACTCTTCCTCATGGCTATTCATCTGATAATCCTATATAACTAATTCTCTCAGATTTATTTAGTTCAGATTTCATTGAGAGTAATTTGGTTGTCCATCTTTTATTTCAAGGACACCTGACCAGACTTGGGATTCGCTGTCCTCAGGTGCAGTGTTTGCTCTGGATTAGTCAGGTGTAACCAAAGTGACGTAGGGCAATATTAAAAATCTGGCCACCAAAAGAATCATGCATAAAGAGTTTAGCATGATTTTAGAAGTAGGCATCTGAATAAACATATATAATAATAAGAAGAAATGGATATATCAGATACTATCAGTTTAATGAATTGTAAACATTTTTATTTTGATAAAAAATGGCAATAGTGAAAAAATACAGAAATGCTTTTGAATGAACAGTTTCTATTATAAAAGAGCTCTGTATTATTTTCACTGTAATCAATTTTAAAACACTAAAAATTTATATTTTTATATAAAATGTTGATGTATAAGTTATTTGAGTAACTCCACTTCCTTTATTATGAAATGATGATAATTTTACTAAAGTGTTTTAACATTTCATAATCATAAAATGGATGCTACGTTTATTTTTGGTTTAGATCAAATCAGATAAAATCTTTAATAAAAACATTTTTAGAAGTCACAGTGACACTTTAATAAATACATAACCATAAGCAGATGTAGTAGTGACTTTGCTACAACAAAATGTATTGTCAATGAAATAATGTATCAGTTCCTAGAATGTGTTTCTTTCAACATGTTATTTAACTGTAGATTAAGTCAATGTTAACCTAATCTTTAGACATATTGTTTTACATAGCCTTTTATTACTCTAAATAGTATGTTGTACATATTTTTCCAAACTGACATTCCAATGTGCTGTACATTATTCTGATATACTAAAAATTATCATTTTCCTTCATACCTTTCACTTGAACACATTTCAGTGGTAAAAAAAAAAAATTGTCTTAATTGATTACAAAGTAATACCTAAAATTATATATATATATATATATAAATGTGAACATATATAGAAAAGTTTGATGCAGTAAGTAACAAATAATTAAAAAGTAAAATAAATTGTTCTGATCAAGGCATCTTTTTATTATTTCACACTGTAGATTATTATAATTTACTTGTGAAATGCACGGTGCTTCTGTGACATTAATATCTGTCTTTCTTGATCTCTAAATTGTTTTTTATTCCATCTAGGAACTTCCAGTAGAGGACAAATAAATTGTTGAATCATAAATTATGTCTGAATGCTACATTGTAATAACATCATATTAAAACAATTATTATTTTAAATTTACTTCATGAGAATGAAGCAAAATATGGGAAATGTATTATTAATTGCTTCAGAAAGCAAAATAGGGTACTTTTAGCACCTAAGACAAAATTTAAACTGTAAAAATGTAAGTTTTTAAAAAATGAAAATTACTAACTTTAAAATTTTCTAACCTACTTTCTAGTGAAGGCGGTTATTATCCATTATTGAATGTCTTGCAGAACTCTTTCAGATTTATGAATTATGTTCATGTTCCAGTGTTTTGTGGAAGGCAGAACTTGTGAGTGACAAAATTGGATATTTAGCTGAGAAAATTTTTAAACAAAGTGTTGAAGGAGCACTTATTTCCTCCTGACTGCTTGAAATAAGATGCAAGAAAGAGAAATAAATTGAAGAAGGAATTGTTAGGCAATAAGCAAAAAAAGAAACTAGAACTTAAAGATTTGAAAATTAGCCTATCCATGTTGCAAAAAATTGAGAAAGCATATTCTGAAGAGAACACTCAGGGTGTGACTGACCACCCATTCTGATAAAGAGATCAGAGTGTGTATAAACCATGGACCTAATCAGCCAGCTATCTAATAGAAATCGGGAATAGAGATGGGATTATACCAGCAGATAACGTCAGCTGGGACTAAAGAAAACAGAGGAAATGGGATGGAATGACGGAATGCTGTAAATTCATGCTATTCTTTAAGAAAAGGGGAGAATGTTTCTCAAGGTGATTTATGTATCATTAGGGTCACCATCTAAGGCCAGACAGCCTGAAACTGAAGTATGGAAGTGGAGTTGCCTGTAGTCATGGGGGTGCATTCCCTGACCAGCAGAAAACTATCATTATATCAATATTGATATTTTCCTGGCAATAGTTTTCACAATCTATTTTTTTTTTTACTTTTTTTACATAGACTAGTAACTACAGAATTAAAACTTGTTTTAAATATATTAAATATTACAAAGTACTTTATGCAATTGCCAGTAGAGATACTCTAGTTGAATAAAATCTTGACAGAGAATGAAATTATTTTTTTTTTTTCTAGTCCTATCGTTATCATTAATTATCTGTGTGCTTTTCAGCTGGGCCCTGTCATTCTCTCTGCCTTGGAATTTTTATGAGGACAATGCTTAATCTAGGGTTGTTGTGAACAAAATAACCATTAATAATTTGGAAATGTGATGAATGATAAAATATAAAATCTATTTTTGCTGGTGTAATTTTGATAGTTAAAATAAATTTGATTACTTGAGTAATGATAGCTGCTTAAATGTAGCTGCTTCTCTATTTGATATACAATTAAATTTGTTGTAAGTGTGTAAAGGTTTTTGCCTTCTTGGTACTTCAGTGTTTGTTTTACATCTTAAAAAAATCTTTAGAGCAGAAAACATTTGTGAATTATATAATAATAAGTTCTAAAGGTAAAGAAAGGTGTTTTAGGTTTAGCTTCAGGAAAGCCTACTTATAATTGTTTGTCTCCCACCTGCTAATGCCACTTAAGGTGTAAAGAATGAGCTGTGAGTTTAATTTTACATTAATCATGAAAACATCACCTTGACATTTAAAAGGAAAGAAAACATTTTATGGGATTGCAAATGAGCACTTAAGATATTGAAATGTCTCCATGATGAAAAAAATAAAATACTCTTCTTTTGTCTTTTAAAATGCCAGTTTTCCTCTCCATAGTAACATATGTCAAAGTATCCTGCACAGATTTGGGGTGATGAAGCCAGTCCACAATTCTTCAAAGTATCATTAAGTTTTGCAATAAACTGAGCCTTTTTTTTTTTTTTTTTTTTTTTTTAACTTGAGAGATAGACAAGTAGGAAGCAACTTTCAAAATGTCTGCTTTGGGAATGAGGAAATTATGCTTTGAGAAAAAACAGTAGAAAAAAATCGACCAATATTAAAATGGCATTTATTTATTTTCATAGGATTATACATTTTGTGAGTGACTGGCAGATAACTGAATCTATCCTCTTCAAGCAGTGGTTAATGTTTGAGCCATAGAGAGATTTGAATAGGAGGTTACACTGAGGTGAATTGAGGTATTAAAAGAAATCTGGATGGGGATTGCTTAAATCTGCATGTTGCTTTGGGTAATATGACCATTTTAACTATGTTGATTCTTCTAATCTGTGAAAACGAATATCTTTCCATTTCTCTGTGTCTTCTTCAATTTCTTTTAATAATATCTTATAGTTTTCAGTGAATATGTCCTTCATATCATTTGCTAAGTTTATTCCTAGGTATTTTAATCATTTTGTTGCAATTGAAAAAGAATTGGTTTTTTGTTTCATTTCTTTTTCTGAAATTTCATTGTTAGTATATAGGAATGCACGGATTTTTGTACCTCGATTTTGTATCCTGAAATTTTATTATATGTTTATTGCTTCTAGTAGTTTTTTGGCACTTTTAAAAGAAATAGAACAAAAAATCATCAGATTTGTATGGACCACAAAAGGTACTGAATAGTTAAAGCAATCCTGAGAAAAAAGAACAAGACTGGAAGTATCACACTCTCTGAATTTAAATTATAATACAAAGCAACAATAACCAAATACCATGGTAATGGAAGAAAAACAGACACACAGATGAGTAGAACAGAACAGAGTACCCAGAAATAAACCCACTTGTAATATGGGCAAATATTTTTTGACAAAGGAGCCAACATACAATGGAGAAAAGAAACCCTCTTCAATGAATGATGCTGGGAAAAATGGAAAGCCACGTGCAAAAGAATGAAAGTAGACTGCTATCTGTCACCATATACCAAAATGGATCAAAGACCTAAATATAAGACCTGAAAGAATAAAATATATAGAAGAAAACATAGGTACTAAACTTACAAACCTTAGTCTTAGAGAGTATTTTATTAACTTCATCTCAAAGGCCAGGGAAGTAACAGAAAAAATGAATGAGACTATATCATACTAAAAAGAAACCTGCACAATAAAAGAAACCATCATAAAACAAAAAGGCAACCAATCAAATGGAGGAAGATATTTGCAAACAACACCTCCAATAAGGGGCTAATATCTAAAATATATCCAGAACTCATATAACACAAAACACAACGACAAAAAAAATAAACAGTCAATTAAAAAATGAGCAGAGGACCTGTATAGACACTTCCTCCAAAAAGACATACAATAATGGCCAACAGATATATGAAAAGATGCTCAATTTCGCTAGTTATTAGGAAAATGCAAAAATCAAAACCACAATGAGATACCACCTCACACCTGTTAGAATGGCTATTATCAATGAGAAAAGTAATAACAAGTGTTGGAGAGGCTGTGGGGAAAAAAGAAACCATCAAACACTGCTGGTGAGAATGTAAATTGCTACAGATGCTATAGAAAACAGTATAGAGGTTCTCAAAATATTAAGAATGCGATCTACCAATTTCTCTTCTGGGTATCTACCCCAAAAGTTAAAAACATATATTCGTGAAGATATATGTGCCCCTATGTTCATTGAAGCATAATTCACAATGGCCAAGACATGGAAACAGCCTTTTTCCTTTAATAAATGATTAGATAAAGAAGATGTGAATACTATAATAATATAATATAATTAATATAATATAATATATAAAATAATATAATATAATTAATATAATATATAATGGATATTATTCAGCCAGAAGAAAAGATTAAATACTGCCATTTGCAACAACATGAATATAGCTTGAGATTTTTATGCAGGCAAAATAGCTCAGAAAAAGTTGAGAACCATATGACTTCACTCATATGTGTGATATAAAACTGAAAGCAACAAGCAAACAAGACAGTAAACAAACAAAAACTCTTAGACACAGCCAACAGTTTAGTGGTTAGCAGAGGAAAGAGGGCTGGGGGTTTGAAAAGGGTAAAGGGCTCAAATATATGGTGACAGAAGGTTTGCCTTTCAGTGGTGAACATTCAATGCAACATACAAATGATATATTAAAGAAATGTATATTTGAAACATTTATAATTTTATTAACCAATGTTACTTCAATAAGTTTAATAAAATTAAAAATAAAAAAGTAAGGGGTCAGGAAACTATATGTATTGCTATAGACCGAATATCTCATTATTCGAGTATACGCTGATATATATAGATTTGTTGAAATATATACTCAAGTTTATTTGTCAATGGCAATTTTCTCAATCTACTAATACTAAAATTGTAACTGCTATCAGTTGAAAATCTGCATATTTTTAGAAAAGTTTAACTACCATTAAATTAATTAAACGAGTTGGCGATTAGGCGGAGGTGGCTGTCTTGCCATGAGGGCCTATGTAAGCAAACAAAAATCTAAGCCTTAAATGCCTAAGATTACAAAATTAAAACCTAAGGACAACCAATTACAAATAGCCAACAAAGCTCTAAGCTAGAGCCAATCAATAATTTTCTTACTTTGTTTCTGCCTTTTTTTTTTTTTTAATGATAGTCTCCCCCTCTAGTTCTTGTGGGTGGAGTGCTAACCACTTCCAGCTTGGAACTGCATAATTTAAATTGATTTTTACTCAAATAAACTCTTAATTTTTTTTATATATATTCAGTTTATCCTTTAACATCACTGTCTAAAGCTAATGCTAATATTAAACACTGAGAGGTTATGGAGCTCGGAAGGAGCTGTCTATACAAATTTGTAAACAAAATATAATCCAATAAAATGGTCATTCTTGCATATATTAGAAAGTTTACTCACTTCAGTCCCCAAATCAATGTTATATAGGATTGGTTTTAAAAAGGATGCTTATTTAATGTTCTATATGTTCACAGGTACATAAAAATGCAAACAAAATGTAAAATACGTCTATAGAGAAAAATAAATAATATAAAATATCAATATCAACTATGTTTGATCATGAAACTATTCAATCTTTTTCAATTTCTCTTTTGAATTACCAATAATTTTAATAAAAAGTACTAGCTGCTCTTATAATTGAAAAGAAAATTTATTTTAAGTAAGCCAAATCACTCTACTACCAAAAATTGAATCTTTAGTTCTTTGCAGTTTGATACTTTACTTTTAGCTTACATTAAATTGCTATAGAATTTATATTAATTCAATCAGAGCTTCAAAAGACTGGGAAATGTTCAAATATTTATTTATTCAATAATATTTATAGAGTAGCCAATATTTATAGTTACTGTTTTAAAGTACTTGGGATAAACTGAAGAATAAGACAATTATGATTCATTTACTTACAGAACTTAAAGTCTGAAAGGATTATGGAAATTATAATAAACAATACAACTAGAAAAGTAAAATCTAAAACTTAAGGAAAGTAATGAGTTGTAATAAATATGACAAGAATTTGAGATCCTTGATGTATAAAGAATTTATAAAAGCTGATAACAAAAGCACAAAAAACACTACTCTCAAAAATTACCAGGGTCAGGAAGAGACAAAAATGTGAGTAATGAATCTGGAAAAAGCAACCAATTCAACTTTGTTTTATATAAATCCAATGAAGCACAACTCTCTCAATACTTCTCATTTTCTCTCTCTCTCAAATGGCCAAGATAGGGTTGGTCAGGATAGGTTCAGCTTGGCTTGCTCACACAAGCTTTCTGGAATCCAATTTAACAATTTGTCTTTTATATATAAAGTTTACCACAATATGAGCAATAACTTTTCTCATAATAACTAAGTATGAAAATAGTCAGAAATTCAAACCAGTATTTCCAAAAGGCATAAAAAACTATTTACACAAGTGTAACAAAGGTAATATTACGAGAAAACTATATTAGTATGCTCTTTCCCTTATAGTTTCATTTACTGATTTTTCCTCCACAGGTTCCTAAGGGATTAATCTGTGGGGAGTAGGAAAGAAGAAACAAAGGGGTTGAAAGACAAGACATGAGAATTATTGGAACAAAGAGTTTATTATTTAACCTCTGGTATACAAAACATGGTTTTTGAGTGTGTGTCAGAAAAATCTCTCTCTCTCTCTCTCTCTCTTTTTTTTTTCTAAATTTGTTAGGACATATCAAAAGGCAACCTTTGGGGGAACAAACCAGGGAAATCTTCCAACTATCTTCTGCCCTCGTAAAGGCCATGAGGCATATGAGAAAGAGCAGAAGCGATGATGTCAGTGACATTCTGTAGTACCAACATGACCCTCAGTGGACCTGGAATCTTTCTCTGTGCCCTGCAAAGTGATGGAAAGTTGCCAATAGCAGAAGTCTGAAGCAGGACACAGAGGCAAATGACTGGGACATGTGTTCCAACAACAGCTCCTTATTGCAAAATGCCAATGACACCCTGACATGCTTTAGATGTCACAAAGCAGGACCCAGACCAGTTTAGCCATTCCACTATATGTAGAAAACAAGGAGGACCCAAAGAATACTATGGGTATGCCAAAATACTTTTCCACTTCAATAAAGAACAGTAAACCAAGTCTACGCCAACGAAAGCCTCTTGAAATTGACACTCACAAGTAAGATTCGATTTTTCTTCCACAGAGCAGAAACCACTTTTAACAGTATTTTGTATCACTATTTTAGGCCACTAGTTTTGGTTTTATTCTCGATTATAATAGAATCAACTACAGTTATTTAGGACTTTTATGAATTGAATATTCACCCAAAGAATTATCTTTTAATTTAAGGATATGGTTGGCAAGTTTTTCTTCTCTTTTAAACAATTCTAACCAATGAATACATTTTGTTTTATAATAAAATTTAGATATCCTCATCATATTCTTTATGTCTCTGTTGACTTTGAAGTATGAATTATTAAAACTTATTTGGAATGCATTTTTTCCTGTGACATTAAGATACGATTCAGACACTTTACATTGCCCTTTCCTACTAAGGCATTAGTAATACTTAATTTTGAATTATAATATCAGGATTTCAGTGTATGATGCCACATGACTCTCTGATCGCAAATATTTATGAAGCTGTTAAATAACAATGCTAACTTCTGAATTCGATTTCATATAACAAAATATTTCTGAACCAAAACAGATTTTCATATAAATATATTGCATTATAATAAGTACTTGAACTTCTTAAAGTTCGCCCCAAATTTTAATATCATAATGAGTTGATCAAATCATTTAAAATCAATGATATAATAATAGAAATCAACTTCAACCTCATATACTAACACTAATACAGAAAATATTTCTTACACTACTAAGTACTATACTTCTCCTGGTGTATAGGCTCTTTATTTTAATGTGAATTTTCATTATTGGTTATCTTGATTATTTTCAATATTTGTATACAAAGAAACACATGAACACTGGCAAAATATGAAATCTGATCGAATTAATATCAGAGTTACTAGAGATAAAATTTCAACTATCCAGAAGGAAAACTAAAAATGTGTCTTTAAAAGATGAATTTTATCAATTTTGGGAATGAAGTGGACAATAGAGTCTATTCTACCATAGATTAATATCTGGTGATTACAGAGCCCTTAGCCTTCTGTCTTGAGGTATGGACGTCATCTTCTCAAATGCAGGCTTTGATTAAAAGGAAGATAAATGAAAACCATTTTCTTGGTTCTTTCCTGCCCAGTGCTGAACTGACATACACATTTAAATTCCATTTATTTCTCTTTCTTAAGTGCTCATAACTTCCATCTTCACAACGTATGTTACTTTCTTTCAGTCTTGGCAGTCATTTAGACCCAGTGAAAAGGATGCACAAGAGCATTGTTGTTTCAAGACTAATTAGAAAAAGGTAAAGAGCAAAAATTCTCATGGAAGAATAAGTCAGAAAAAAACTTGGATAAGAGAGAGGGCTCAGGGGAGTCCTAATTGGAAGAACTGAGAAGGGTCAGAAATAGCTTGCTCTATTTTATATATGAAAAAGTTCTGTAATGATGGAAGAGCCCACAGGTTTTGAATCAGAATTCATGGGTTTTCATGCCAGTACTGACACTTAGCTGTATGTTATCTCCACTGTATGGCAACCTTTCGTTAAACAGAGATAATCTATCTTACAGGTTTTAAGGATTATCTCAGGTAATTTTAGTATAACAGAACTTTATGAAAGAGATTGTATTATGTTAGTGCAAATTATCATTGTTAGAAAGTGGCAATGCAATATTTTTATTAGATGGCTAATTTACTCAGATCAGTACTTTTAGAAATAACTATGCTATCGGCCATTGCTACATTTATTCTTGATAAATGTTTTCCTATGTGTTTCTCCTCTGAGCTTATGAAAAACGATGAATGTTCAAGTCAATTCACTTAACATGAGTGAGTATATTGTACTAAGAAATTTGAATGCATTATTTTCCTTTGCAATCCTTACAATAACTTTATAAGGAAGTTATTTTCTTTACGTAGGAAACTATAGCCTGGAGAAGTGAATCAGGGTAATAATTTTACATATTAAACTAGTGCATTTTTCACCCATATAGTTTTTGTCCCTCATTTATCTGTAGTTAATTTTATGCCCAATGCTTCAGAAACAAGAAAACACAGAATTTTGTAATTTCCAATAAAAAATCCTCATTTCTTTCTCAAACTGTAGTCCAATGAATAACTAATAATGGTAGTCAATTTTTTGATTTTTTTAGTATACAATAGAAAGTTTTATAAATATCTTATAGTATTTTGTCTAACCCTCTGAAAAACACTAGAAGATATGTGCTATGATTATACACATTTTATAAATCCTTACAAGGATCTGAAGTAAGGTATCTTTCCCAGGCCACATAGATACTAAGAAGTAGAAAGAGGCTTCAAAACCCTCTAAGCTTCACCCCTAAGGAAAAACCTGAGAGATCGCAGAGGTTAGTTTGGACTATGCTGTTCGCCTTTTGTATGAGACTAACTAAAGAGGAAATTTTTATTTTGAATAGCAAACTTGAAGATCCAAGGATATAGTGTATCTGTAGTTAGACACAGAAGAAATTGCCAAGAGCCCAGAATTCCCCTAAACCACATAAAATTAGAGTAGAAGAAACGTTAGCATGGTACATATAGACAAATGGCCAAAATGACCTTGTTGACGTAATACTATATCCATGTGTCCCAGCATTACAACTAAAGCATGATTTTTCTTGATTCATAGAAAAGCACAGAGACAGAACATGTAACAACCCTGCTAAGTTTCTCAGAGCTCCAGAATTGCTCAAGATCGGCCAAATATTTATAAAGTGGGGAGGAGAGGAAGTAGAAGTAAAGGACTAACGGAGAGCTGCCCAGACCTGAGATGCTCACAACCGTAACTTCATGGACAGAAATTGAAGGGCACAAAGTGATAATGACAAAGATGGGTTTTTCACGAAGGTATTGAAGTTTAAGGTTCAAGGCTTCTAACCATATGAGTTCCTCCAAGGACAAGGAATATGTTAAAATTAACTTATTATTTTCAAATATTCTATTCAATTAAAGGTAAATCATTTTAAAAAAATGTAACACACATTAAAGTGTAGAGCTCAATGAATTTTGATAAATTTATACCCTCATGTAACCACCAATAATATCAAGATACAGAACATTTCCAGCACCCCAGAAAATTCTATTACATTCTGTACTCGGAGGCAAATGTTCTTACTATTTGCTCTATTTTTTTTTCTGGGTTGTTTTGTTTATCCTAATTGTATATATGTCCATATAAACTCTAGAATCACCTCTCTAACTTCTTAAAAAGACTTGTAACTTGGCAGGAATTAAACTCTAAATTTTGTCTCCTTACTACTTAGTATCTGCTGATCTCTACTCATTTCTCTCACCCTTGAAGATATTCGGGGTCTAACCCATTACACGCACAGTTCAAGAAAACATGGGGTGTTCATATGCAGGCTTGAGCCCCCATTCATGACTCTCTCTTTTATGGCACTTCTTTTCTTTTCCAGTACTTTTTTTTTGAAGTTTAATTGACATAACATTATATTAGTTTCAGATGGACATGATTCAATATTTGTATATATTATAAAATGATCACCATAAGTCTGGTTAACATCTTCTCTCTTACATACTTACGAAAGAGCTTATTTCTTGTGATGATGATAACTTTTAAGATTTACTCTCAGCAACTTTCAAATATGTGAAACTGTATTAACTACATCACCATGTTCTACATTACACCCCAGGACTTATTTTATAAATTGGAAGTTTGTAGGTTTTGATCCCCTTCACCCATTTTCTTCATCCCACCCCTCGCCTCTGGCAACCAACTACCAATCCTTTCTGGATTCCACATACAGGTGAGATAACGTCGTATTGTCTTTCTCTGCCCACTTAGCATAATACCCTCCAGTTTCATCCATGGAGTCCCAAATGGAAAGATTTCAATCTTTTTAATGATTGAATTACAGTTTATTCATTTATCCATTGAACACTTATATTGTTTGCATATCTTTGCTATTGTAAATAATGTGTTTTCAAGTCAGTGTTTTCATTTCCTTCATGTAAATACTCAGAAGTGAAATTACTAGATTATATGGTAGTTCCATTTTTAATTTTTTGAGGAAACTCCATACTGTTTTCCATAGTGGCTGCATCAATTTCTATTCCCATGAATAGTGCACAAGGGTTCCCTCTTCTCCACATCTTCACCAAAACTTGTTATTTCTTGTCTTTGATAACATTCATTATAACAGGTGTAAAGTGATATCTCATTGGTGTTTTGATTTGCATTTCCCTGATAATTAGTGATGTTGAGCACTTTTTAAGTACCTGTTGGCCATTATGTATGTCTTCTTTGGAAATATGGTCATTCAGATATTCTGCTCATTTATTAATCAGATGGTGATGATGGTGATGATTATTTTGCTATTGAGTTGTAAGAGTTCTTATATATTTGACCCTTATCAGATCTATGATTTGCATATAGTTTCTCCCATTCAGTAAATTGCCTTTTTATTTTGCTGATGGTGTCTTTTGCTGTGCAGAAGCTTTTAAATCTGATGCAGCTCACTTGTTTATTTTTGTTGCTTTTGCTTTTGGTGACAGATTCAAGAAATCACCAAGACCTATCAAGGAGCTTACTACCTACATTTCCTTCTAGGAGTTTCAGGTCTTATATTTAAGTCTTTAATCCATTTTGAGTTAATTTTTGTGTATGGCATAAGATAGCTGCTCAGTTTCATTCTTTTGCATGTGGCTGTCCAGTTTTTTTCAACACCATTTATTGAAGTAACTGTCCTTTCCTTATTGTATATTTTGACTCCTTTGTCATTAATTCATTGACTATATATCTGTGGGTTTATTTCTGGACTCTGTGTTCTGTTCCACTGATTTATGATGCTGTATTTATGCCAATACCATACTGCTTTGATTACTATAGTTTTGTAAAGTAGTTTGGAATCAGGGAGTATGATACCACTGAAGAGAGAGCCAAAGATCCGGGGACACTGTGTATGCAGGTTTTGGACATTCCCACTTTTGACTCCCTCTTTTAGGGATTTTTTTTTTTTTTTAATTTCTGGCTTTCTATTTAATCTTACACTTTGGCCTATGGCATCTCAGTCCATTTCAATCTCACTCTTTCCTTGAGTTCTATTTTACATGCACTGTTTAGTGGAAAAGTCTGGGTAGATCTTGGTTTTGCCCAGTCTCTTTTAAGAATCACATACCCTCTGGTTTCAGCCTAGTTTTGGTTACTATACAGTATGTTCACAGTTATTTTTGAAACACACAGTTTGTCTAGCTGGAATGCATAATTGTCTTTGGACATACTTTAATTTATATATGATACTCTGACGTTTCCAGAAGTTGGACCTTTTTTTTTTTTTTAGTGCACAGAAGTAATATATTTTAACTTCAATATGTTGAGAACACTGCCTCTTTACACATTGACTTCCACACTTTCACTCATGCAGAGTGATATAATAGTGGTGGCAGGCATTTAGGAATCTGGCAAAGAAAAAATGGAGTTGGTAATAATATCATTTGAATTTACTGGGTTATATTTAGGTGATTCTCAAATGTTATATTACTACTAGTATCCTAAGAAGTAATGGCTTCCGGGAATATTTTTTGCTGCCCATTGTACTTTCCAGTTGATATGATAACTCTAGTGTATAGAGCTAGAGGTTACCTGGCACAAAAATATATGGGTAGTAAGTGAAAACAAGATTTGAAATGTTCAAGACCTAAAGATATTCCCTTTTTTTCTCCTTTAACATGCTTTATTTTTTTGTAACAGCTTTAGACTTACAGGAATGTTGTGAAGCTAGTACAGAGGGTTTCCATGTACCCACACTTAGTTTCTCTTATTATTATGTCATATATTAGTATGGTGCATTTATTATCATTAATGAACCAATACTGATACACTATAATTAATTAAAAAAAATACTTTACTGATATTTTCTTAATTTTGGTCTATGCCTTTTTCTGTTCCAGAACCTCATCTAGGATACTAAATGTAATGCGACTACATTACATTTAGTCATCATGCTCTTAGGTTTGACATACCTCCATTTCCATGTTGAAATCCAGAAGATGGTCTCTGAAATGTTTTTAGCCATCTCTATCAGGAGATGGTAACTGCCAGGAATGCACTCAGCGGTGTAGTGTATGTGATTATTACTGTCAAACACAAAGATAGATATATAAGAATCACACCATGTAGAATTTAACAGCACCTCTTTTGTAGGTCAGACCCTACCAATAGAACTATAAACAGTGAAATCATATTATGATCTCAATTATCAATAATAAATAACAAAACTCAATCAAGAGGAAAACAAATTATCTATTTCCTCTCCAAAAATTATTTTAAAAATTGTTGTCATTAGAAGAGAGAATTAACATGTAATCCAAATTGTAGGCAATAAGGATTATAAAAGTACGAGTTGTTCTATGGAGTTTTATATTTATAGTGTTGATCAGCTTTTTTTTTTTTACAGTTCTAAATTGCTACGATGTATTTTGTCATTCTAAATAGATATTTGCTTTTGTACCTAATTTTATGTCTATAATTTTGTATTATTTTCATTAAAGCTTCCCCCTCCCACTACCAAAAGTAAAATTTTTAGTACATGTAAAACCTGGTTCCACCTCGGGTAACATATAGTTCAGTCTGTGTACATAGCTGATATCTGAGGACCATCTCCCCTGAACCTCTTAGTCAGACACTACATAGATCTCCAATACTCAAATGCAACTGTAGAACAAATGTTGCAAAGAACCTGATCTAACAGAGGGCTGTTTCATTTTTATTTTTTGATATGTCCTAGAATGGACCTTATAAAAGAAATGAAGTTCAAGTATAGATAAATAAACTTATACTTACTGTTTGGCCTGAGATAAGTACTTATTATGGATGTTAAATAAATTCCTTAAGCCCACAAAACTGGTAAATAGTGAAGAAGGATTTTCAATATGGCTTTAGGTTTTAAAATAGATCCTTTAATATAGGAATAATGAAAGTGTGCCGGCCTCATTTTCCTAACGTGTATTCCTAAAGTCACTTTGATTATAAGGATATATACATGTGAGCATTAGGAGTCTTGTGAGAGAAGATATTTTTGAGAAGTAAAAAAGTTATATCCTTGATCTTATCAAGGTCATTTTGTTGTTGTTGTTTGATATAACAAACACCTACATGATGCTTACTCTGTACAAGTTACCATTTGGAGGTTTTTATAAATGTTAGTGACATAACCTCCATTGCATTCTAATGGAATGAATATTGTTTTATCCCTTTTACAATGTCAGGAACTGTGAAGGGTTGAAGATTTTATCTTGCTTTCTAGCTAATTGGTTAGTATGCAATGGTTTCATAGATGCAGACAGAAAACAAGTCCTCATGGGTTAGAGACAGAGGACATCAATGCCGATGGTACAGCAACAGCATAAATTTCATGCTCACATCGGTTCCCCATGTTCCCCAATTCCCATGGGAGAGACGCCCAGGCAGGACCAGGTGGATGTTGTGCACACAGTGGGTTGAAACACCAAGCTTAGTAAAACTTCAATTTATAAAAGGGACTGCTGGCAAACCTACCCACTTCTGACTCAGAGAAAGTCATTACCTATATTATCCCAAACAGAAAACAATTCTGCCTCCTGACCCACTAGGGAATTCTATCTTTAATTCTCAAGACTATGCTACCCAAAACAGCCTTAAAAGTTAGGCCAAAACAAAATCGGTCACCTGGCATGTGGAAACATCGTGGAGATTTGTTCCCCAACATACAAATGAGGAAACTGAGGTTGACTAATTTGTCTATGATTGCTCAGTTAGTAAGTGGTAGACTTAAAATTATAAAGCTGGAAGGTCGGACTCCAGAGTCTTGTGCTTAACCACTACTGGATTTTCCTTCTTTATATTACTTCTCCAAGTGTGAAAAAGAACATCACTAAATGTTAACTGATTAGTAAACTTCTGTCTCTCTGTGAGGTTTTAGGCACTATAGGGCTTATTCTGTTCCCAGAGGATATACTGAATCCCCTTGTCAATTCTTAGGAATCTCTCCCTTAACCACCTCTAGAAGAATTTCTCCTTTATTTCTCAAGGCCCCTTAAGGAATAACAGCAACAGACGTATCTTCACCTCTATTTGGAACACAGTCTCTCTAAAAGTCTTTCTTGTGCAAATAGTGTTGGTTATACAAATAACACAATGTTACAGAATCATAAAATATTGCACTGAAAGGGAACTCTTGTCCAGTTTTACAAATTACAAATAAGGATCATAAGGCCTGAAGTAGTTCAATGAAACGCTCATAGTCATATATTTAGTTAGTAACAAAACCAGCATCTGCTTTCTGACTTCCTTCTGTGTGCTTTCCACCGTCTACCATGAGAAATAAGATGAGCCTCACTCCTTTAATTTTAGGCTAGAGGTTTCTGTCCTGAATTGTTTAAAAGATAATATCACTAGTATTCTTATGTAGCATTAAGGAGAGCCACAAGCAAAAATGGCCACTTAATTGATTTTTTTTTAATCTAAGAACAAAGATTATAAAAGTCCAAATGTAATTAACAATTTTTTTTTTTAATTCCAAACTTTTAACTTGACTCAAATTACTCACCAAGACAAAGAAGATTTCCTGGGAAGGGTAAAGCAATTACAGAAACAAATACTTTCTATTCAGTAAAATAAAATAGACCCAGGTAGAAGACTTATTTATATCTATTTCCCCTGAGGCTTTTTATTTTTTTTTTTTTGGAATGAGTTTCAAGGAGAAATGAAATTTTGGGACTGGATGACTCAATTATGTAAATGCATTAATTATATATGGAACAGGTCCTATTTTATATATTTTTTTTTTTTTTTTCTCCTTTCCCTTATGACTGGGAGAATTGTTTTTAGATACATGTGTTTTCCAAGGTTCTGAGAAGGTAAATGTTCTATAAATGTGCAATGGTTAGAAATACAATTCCATTTACTGTGTCTTCTATCGCTCCTCCAGGTATGGTTATTTTGTAATGGGTGATACAATTTTTATATTAGTGAGATGCATTACTAAAAGTGTCCACAGGCATTCCACCTAATTTGAAAACTACACTATTATGGCCTCATAAGTAGGTAATTAGGCTTAAATTTAAGTAGGAGGAAATTTAAAAGCTGATATCCTTCCTCTGCAGGACCATGACATTACTGTATTATAAAACCCAAGTATGTGTTTTACCATGTGTAAAAAATATTGTTTGCACTATCACTTTTTAATCAAGATATTTTTTGTATACATACACACACATATAATAAGGCAGAACAATAATGCTACTGTGTGGTTATTTTAGAAACATAGTTTATACTAAAAAAAGAAAAAAGAAAAGAAAAGAAATACAAAGTGTTTCCAAAAGTCAGAAGCTCTGAAAAAACCTTGGACTCATTTCAAATATGATTGTCAAGTAAAAGAAATAGATATCCATAGATGTCCATCTGTTCCCTTCTGCTCTGCATTCAATGAGTCAGTGCTCTTACATTCTCATTTCTCTTTTCTTAAATCAAAACTTCTCTCAGATTCTTTATAGATTATAATGATATAGCCAACTCCTACTTCAAGGCTACCCATTGTAGGACATTTTTACTTTAAAGGAGGAATAAAAACTTTTAAATCAAAAGAATTAAGGTGCAATATTTGGCAGGCCAGGGGCCAGCATTTGAACAGACTTGGAACATTTTTTGAGTATATCTGCAATCCCACTATATGCATCCACGTTAGGTTAAACTTTCACTTACAAGTCCCTGGCACATATTCTCTGCCTCTTTCTATAGAACTCTGCTATAGACATTTCCTTTCCAGGACCCTCATGTTCTGCACAAAGACTGGCAAAGTTAGAAATTTAACATTTTTACTTCAATTTTTGATATATTGTCAATTAATAGAATGTCAATGTGTTTTTTTTTCACTCAATTGGTTGTTGTCACCTTGGCAGTCAATAGTGTCTTCAAAAGCTGCTGACTACATTTCTCAGGATTCCTGTCCTGTGATGCTCATGGCTATTTGCTGAGGTGAGGAACCAATGAGAGATGTGCAAAGTGGAAGTGAAGCAGAAGCTTAGGTTTTCAGAGCTTTAGGCCGGCCACTGATGGGTCGTGGTACTGGGGCCCTTCCTGCCATGTTGTTTGCAGCCTTCCCAAGATGTGGGGCTCCCTTCCCTAACTCCAAAACTTCATGCAATTGTTGTAGTATCTGATTTCTGCATGCTGCCTTCCGAAATTTCAGAAGTTCAGTTCCTCCACGTTGGTGGAAACCCGGATTTCAACATGACACTCCCCATTCTTATAATAGTTGTAGTAGTTTTGTTTTCCCAACAAACCCAGCCTGATACAACTTTCGGAGAAAAATTTGAACATTCTTTTTGGTAGAGACAACTTTCACATTTATAGAGTATAATAATGGGTGACATATTCTGCCAAAAAAAATATAATTTTCTAAAGTATGTTTAACTTTCCACATGGTTTTGATTTATAATAAGGGACAAAATTTAAAACTCTCTAATTTAGATGTTTGTCTTTTTCATGAACATCTAAAACTGAGGAGGCTTAAATATATTAAAAGATATAGCCAATATTGGTGTGTGTGTGTTTTTTTAATTTCACCCAGGTATTGAGGTTTTTCAGATTTTAAAACATAAAATTTTATTAGTTCTATAAAAACGTCACATAAAAATGTTCTGATTTATTTATATAATTTCTAGATATTTTCCAATATATTTCCATAGAAAGCACAGAAATAGAAGATATTTATATTTACATAATTTCTAAGTATTTTCTAATGTAGTTCTATATAATATATATACAATATTTAACACATTGATATCTTCTATTACTTATTAAGGCCAACAAAACATCATTACCTGACTAAATGCTTTCAAACTAGTATTATGCTGGAAGTCAATGGTACATAAAGAAATTGTTAAATCAGTGACTAGTACTATTCTCATCAGTCAGGTTCAAGAGCAGTGTGACCGGAGAAATCTAAGCAAAGTTTATTTACTTGATCAAATGCTAATTTCAAAGTTTTCTCACACAAATTTTCTACATTTAAAATGTTTATGCTCACCATGCATCACGACATGTTTGGAAATAAAATGAATTAAAAACTGCATTTCTTGAAACCCATGCTCTTATCATAGAAGTTGTGTCATTTCCAAAGGCCATTCCATAGTACGTTTATATGAAACAAACCACCTATCAATGATTTTCCTAATGTGACAATAATATGGATCAAGCTAACACTTCAAAAAGGAAGTCAGTGTTGTATTCAAACTAGTCTTCCTTTTTTTTTCCATTAAAGAATCATAAAGCATCATTAAATAGACAAATCCCATGTGCTACAACTCAGCATGAAGCACACGAAATAGAGTTGTCATGGTGGGACACCATATTATCAAAGTTCAGTGCATAAAATTCAGAGCATCTGTATTGTGTTAAGAACTGAGGGCTCAAACATGAAACTGCTCTTTGTGTTCTGCTTCTAAAGCACTTTTATACAACAATGGGTTCACCCATTGTTGATAAAGATAAATGTTTACATCTTAAAATTAATCAATATATATTTAATATATATAAAGACCAGTGATGAGAAATAATTTAAAACTTTATCAAAACATTTTAAGTCAAATTTTACTATTTAAAATTGCAGTAAATTTTGAATGTTTGATGATAAATAGTGTAGGAATTAAGTTCTTAACACTGCCAGCTACCAGTTACTCTTGCCATCAACTATGCCAAATAACGCTCATTTGGAACGCTCATTTGGAATTGACTCACTAAATATCACTAACCATATTTTACAGAAGAATATAATTCAGAAAAAAATGTTTTTCAATAACACTCTTTTTTAAAAAAAACAAGTTCCTTCATCTGTACCTAGCTCTCAAAAGCAACTTGTTTACAATTATTCAAAATATCTGGTGCTTCAGCACCATTATTTCAGGAAACTTGATTAAATCTTTAACCTTCATAAACCCAACACTGAGGAATTGCCTTGTTTTAGAACAAGTTTACTCTTGTTGTCAAAAAGCATATTTTACACTTAATACATTTTTGGGAACCTGTTGTTATGAAGTTGATTTGTGAAAACAAAATATCTTCTTGATACCTCACTTTCTTTAACACTTTATTTTTCACACCTGTTATTTTTTTATTATTATTTTTATTTTTTTTAGATAGGATGGGAAATGATTTATCATACATGTCATAAGTGATTCTGGAGACTTTTCTCCTCAGGAAACTTGCAGGGAGCAAAGTTACTGTTTTAATTTAATTCATCATCAAATATGTAAAGAATTTTCAATACAGTTTATCTTAAAAGAATCACAGTCTATTTAGAAATAAATAATTATAAGGTAATTATATTTTTTAAAAGTTATTATTTTTAATTTTAAACTTTTTATAAACATAATTTTGCATAAAAAGGGATATTATATTTATATAAATTGGTTAGCTAACATATTTACTTTTAATATTTATATTAGCTTCCAATCTATTTCACTAATTATTAAAACATTTAAAGTTTTAATAATTGCTTTATTATTACAATTAATGACCACCACAACCATCATTAAATATTGTACTTTTATACTCGGAATATATCTTTTTCTTTAACTAACAGAACTTCAAACATAAACTGCATAAGGTGATTTTTCACTGCAAGTTACATCTATAATTCTTCCCTTTTTTTAAAGTGAACATTTTGTTATTAGGCCATGTACTTGTTACTGATGTGTTACTGATAAAGCATGATGATAGCATGTGTGCTAATATATTTATTGGTCACATACAAGTTCAGGGATGTCAGAAAAGACAATAAAGTTGACATTTCCCTGTTTTCTCTTCGAAAGGCTAAGACTGGAATAGACGGTTAATGTCATATTTTGCTGATGACTACAACCAGAATCAAAAATGGAACACGTATTTATCCATGTACGCCTTTCCATGTGATCTTAAGTGCTTGCTTTCCTGTAAGGTACTAGTGTATGCTGGGGATACAGTGACAAAATGCTAACACAAGATATTCTCTATTCTGGATCTGGAGAAGGAGAGGCAAGCAATAAAAAGTAAAGATGTAAATACATAACGTGGTCAGATAGAAATAAGACCTGTGAAAAAAGGTAAAGGGATCAGAGAGGCTAGAGTGAGGGGTCTTGTTTTAAAAAACCAGAAAGGTCTCTGAGGAAATAATCATTAAGAAAAGTTTTTCTTAGCAGTTCATCATCTGGGTGTCTCTGGTACCACAGCCTTAGTTTGTTAAAGATATCAGCCTGTACCTTTGGGGAAATTCCTGAGGACACCCAAAGAGATGTTTATGTACCTGTTCTCAAAATTCAATGAAAATCTGCCCATTTTACAAAATGCATAAACAGACTATGTTTATGAGTTTTCATGGCTGATTCACTGTTTTTCTATGTTGTGCCTTACATTGTGTCCATTTAAATGTATCCAGCTATTGACTTTTAATGTGTTAGAATCCACTTAGGCACTTTATTAATCTAAGGAAGCAATTTACAACTTGTCCATTTAAACAAGAATTATTATGAGATAACCATTTGGGCTTTTAAGGAAATAGAATTACCATGAAGGGGTGGATAATGAATGCTGCTTTCCTCCCAGCCCTTAATGAGCCTGTTCGGTGTTAGGTAAAAACTGGACTAGCAGCACATTTCATTGACTGTGGGCAAGAGAGGGGTTCCAAATTTCCAAAACTATGCAAAAGGTTGGTATTCCTTCTGTATTTCTGACATCCAGTCTATCGCAGAGTCCTATGCTGACTTAATCTCTCACCACCTCCACATCCAATCCATCGATAAGTCCAGTTATCTTACTTCAAATCACAACCCAAATTATTCCATTTATCTTTTACAGAAATATGCCTGTGTTTGAGCCATCTACCTTTTGGACAACTAAAATATTATAATTATAATAGACTTATTTCCATTATGTGGGAATTGTGAGATTTGAGGCTAAGTTGCAAATCAAGGAAGTCTGGAAGATGTAAATACTTATAAGACCAGTATAATATGTAATTGTTTCTCTTGTTACCATGCATTCTTGTCTTTGTGGTCACACAATAGCACAGACTCAACTTGGTGAGGTCTGGTGAGTTGAGGGAGGAACCTGCCTATCGCTTAAAGGGAACACATACCCATAGGAAAATTGGTCTGTGGAGTTTTGCAGCAACATCAGCAGTTCTGAAGGTCAGTAATTACCTGGACAGTTTTGTAGAGCATGTGAGCATCGCTCAATAACATGTTAGAATTTTTTTGGAAGGGGAACCAGGAGAACAGACTTTATATTTTATATTGTTTAAAAGGTAGAAACTCTGAGTCTGCTTGGAAATAAAAGTATTTCTGTAGTTAAAAGGGTACTGAATTAAGACACAAATTCATTATGTAATCTTTTGAATTTTTCATCGTTGTTAAGAGTAATCTGGGAATATTTATAAGTTTAAAGTTATTGATAAAAATAAGCTACAAAGAGAAATATTTATTCAAGTGGCAGACTAAATAAATTAGAGTGTTCTATTGGTGCATCTTTAACCTCCACCCATGAGTCTATTTTTTCAATAATTATCCAGACTAAACGCTACCAGGCTCATTTTGCAACCCTCTTGATTAAAGCTAAGATATAACTCAGTCAGGCACGTGGATTGACTTCTTTTATACCATTTGAGCTGAATAGCTTCAATTGGTCTCTTAGAGACCTATGAGCTAAATGAACAGCCTTCATGTCCTTGCCATGGGGCAACAGAGTCTATAAAGTTTAAACACAATTACAGAAGTTATGCTTCAGGTATATATAAAATCCTAAATAGTCGAATAATTTTGCTTTTAGATGTTTGAGAAATTTGATTTGATTTTCTTAATTTGGTCTCTGATTTGTGGTTAAATTGGCTCCACAAAATTATTGCTCATTAAAAAAAAAATCTATGTTAGCATTCAACTGGAACACTCAATTAGAAAGGGAAATAATAAACAATAGTCACCTCAGCTATAGATTTTCAACCCAGGATGATGAATCACAGTTTTAAAGTTAAATTTCAGTGGGTGATAAGCACATCTCTTCAGATAATTATGCCAATGACTCACTGTTTATATTTTTGAAATAGAAATATCTCTTTAACTTGATGAAACAGAATACATTTCTATCTTCTATAAATGTTTTTTAAAAGATACATGAAAATAATAGAATATGCTTTTAAGTAAGCCCTTTGTATTGGATAGCAAAGGTGCAATAAATTATTTTGTTTGATAAACATATATAATACTTTCTTTTGAACTCAAAAAAGTTTTAAAAACTAGGTCAAAATATTCAATATTTGAAATTTATGCTTAAAGAATTTATACCTAGATTATCTTTGAAGTTCAAGTGCCTGGATTTTTTTTTAATACGACAAGATGTCATAAATTACATAATGAAGATTTTATATGCTTAGAATAACATCACTTCATCTTGTCAACAAGCCTGACCTCACCTTTTATAAAAGAGGAAAATTTGGCTGTATGTATATATCACAATTTATATAATACATAAAAGATTCTACTTCATTTTAATTAAAGGGGAAAAAAGAGACATAAAAGTTTAAAAGAAGAAAAATCCCTCAATTTTCCCTTGTATTCTAAGTTAGGCAATCTGATTTTGTAGAAAAACATTAAATGAAAAAAAAAATGAAGAGTGGCAAATCTTCGGAGAGCCGTTTTTAGAGATTGCTGTTTAGTAAAAAAAATTATTGCTGGAACAGCGGCAGGAAAGTCTGGCGCAAAAGACAGGGCTATGGTTGTAATACGCTCTATTGCTTACTAAAACAGAAGGAATCGCAATGGCATAAGTATACGAAGGATAAGGGGGCAAAGCACGTAACACAACAGTCAATAACATAAAATGTCAATGCTTAACCCTACTCAAACAACCATGCATGATTTCTCCTGAAATTACTACTCCAGGCTTTTCATTAGCTTTCTTATTGCCACCTCTACATGGTGTTAAACCAGGGGTGAATAATGGTCGCCCTGCAGCATCATAAAGTGGAACCCCTTGCTAACAGGCTCTCTGTAACTACAGAGTGAGAACACTGATTAGTGTGGAGTGTTACAGCAAGGGAACTCAACTAACAAACAATTTCTCTGCTATTATCCCGGGTGATTGAAGAAGTAAAAATCAATGTAATTTTCAGAGTGATTTTGTTATTTGAAATATACATAAAACTTAGTGCAGCCTTAAAGTTTATGGAAATATAAATACTCTTCTGGGAAGCAAACACAAGATAGTCTTTAAAATAAAAACCAAGATTTATTTTGACCTTTAGCTAAAAGCTATTTCCCAAAAGCAATATTTTCGAAATGGAAAAGAAAATAACAATGATACTCCTGAGTTTTAGTTTTTACTTCCGTTCAAGTCTATTATAATACTTACTGCTGTGCAAAAAGTTACCCCAAAACTTCAAGGTTTAAAATAACAAATTTTTTATCTCATTGTTTTGTGTGTTAGGAATCTGGGCACAGCTTAGCTGAGTGCTTCTGGCTCAGGGTTACTCATGAGGTTTCAGTCAAGCTGTTGGGCAGGAATGCAGGTACCTCAGGGCTAGTCTGCAGCTGAATAAAACTTCTAAGCTCATGCACATGGTTCATGGTAGGCCTTGGATTGTTACTAGAACGACCTCTCTGTAGGCTGCCTGAGTGACTTCACAACATGTTGGCTGGTTAAGCGAGAGAGGAGAGAAGGACAGAATGAGAGAGAAGAGAGAGAGAGAGAGAGAGAGAGAGAGGAGAGAGAGAGAGAGAGAGAGAAAGAGAGCGCGAGCGCACGCGCTTGAGAGAGCAAGCGAGCACCATGAAGCACGCATGACATAAGCAAAGTCTCTTCAGAATCTAATCTTGGAAGTAACACGACATCATTTGTGCTGCATTCCATTTGTTAGAGTTAGTTAATAGTTTCAGTCCATTCTCAAAGGAGGCAATTATAGAGGGAAAGAGTACCAGGAGGCTGGGATCACTGGGAGCAATCTTAGGAGCTGCTTATATCTATGCTTTTTTTTTTTTTTTTTTCACATTTACTTTCATTTTGGAAAGAAGCAAATTCTTACTCTATCTAATGACAAACATTGAAACAAAGTCTTCTCCCTAAACATACCAAACTATGAATATCCTTTTAAGAGCACATAGCATAAAATTTTAAAAACAATCTTTAAGAACTATCATTTTAACCTACAGAAAATATCAAATTTATATTTCTTTTTAGTAAGTATGAATATTTACTGTTGCAAGAAAATAATTTAGTTCATATGCACATACCCCCAAGAGGTTTTATTTTAGGTTAAGAAGAACATTTAAGTTCATTTTTTTAAACTGACCATCTACCAGATTCTAGACTAGATTTTGTCTGAACACTGGAAATTGCTTTTCTTGTGTACAACACTGTCATAGGTATTTTGATGGAAAACATTAAAGTAATATGCATGACTAGAAAAATGCAACATGCTTTTTTAAAAAGCTGGTTGTAAATTAGAAAGGTAAGGTATACTAGAAACAACAGAAATTTATTTCTCACAGATCTGGAGGCTGACAGTCCAAAGTCAAGGTGCCAACATGATCAGATTGTCATGAGAGCCCTCTTCCAGTTGCAAACTGCCAACTTATCACTGTGTCCTCTCATGGTGGAAGGGACAAACTATCTCTCTGGGGCTTCTTTTATAAGGGCACTAACCCATTCACGACAGTTCAATCCTTATAACTTTCCATTTGCTTGTCTAAAAGAGTAATGTCATTGCTAGCATTTGGTAATTTAGTTATTTGCAATAGAAAAATATTATTGAGATGCACACCTACAATGTTTAACTTATTTATCAAGGGAAATACTTCATAGGCAGAAAAGACGCTATCCAGGTATGAGAAACTAACAACATTGAAAACTGATCACTGATTAACATTTATATTTTACCAAATTTCATACTTCAATACTATTATTATATGTTTAAAATAATAAATTAAAAATTTAAGGTTAAATGATCTATGATGAATAATGCCCATTAAAAAGTATTAGAATCAGACCTAAAATATAAAGAATAACTCAGAAAATGTAAATTTAGAAATATATATGTGCTCAATGTTGAGGTTTGTTTATAGAGTTTATCACAGAATCATGAAATTTTATGTAGGGAGGACCTTAAGTTACATTCCATATTATAAACACACAGTATATATGAACACGTTTTGATGAATATGTGGTAAAGAGATGACATAAGAATGAAAGAATAAGAGTATGAGCAAGAACCAGAAAGATGAACAGTATATGAATTACTTTATCTTGTTACACAGAGTGCTGTCAAATATAATATTTTATAGGTTTTGGTCAATTAATTGAAAAGCTTTCCAATTTGGTGATGAAAGAAAAGATGAAAAAAGAAGCATAATTTAATATCAGAGATCTCAAAAGTTATGGATAGAGCCACCGACCGATTTGATTGCCTTTCCCATCTTGCTTTCTTTCATGTCTTTTTATTGCGTGGTTTAAGAAAAATAATTTTACTGTAATATTTTTTGGCATTGATACTATTATATTATATCAATTTTAAAGAAAGTCTGAAATGAATGGGGTGGTGAAAGGAAAATAGTCCTATATTGAGGCAAGATCCCAAAAACCCCTTAGTAAAAATAGACAAAGAGGACGCAAAATATATATCCTGCATAAGACTTGATCATTGTTATGACCAGAACAAAACTGTACAGCAGGAAACTGTTTTGCTTTAACAACTTAAAATATATCTACTGATAAATATGCTTCTGTTTAAAAAATAATAATAGGTAATCGGTTAGTAAATCAGGGCATTGCATTTGTACTAAAAACATGACCTGTACCTGCTAACTGGACCACTGGCATGGCATGCAAACATTTTTTTCTCATCATTATATTATGTAAATTGATGGACTGTCCTCTTAATACCTGATTTTTCATGGACAAAGTAACTTTAGCCACTATTTAAAATGACTCACTGCATAACATCTTGATAGCAAAATTTATGCCTACTTTTCTCATTTTGTAAAACTGATTCTAGTAATTTTAATATTTTAATAGTTTTATTGTGTTCTGAATAAACATGTTTTAAGGGAAATTTGGTAAGGCAACAGTGAATAAAAAATGCAGACCCTCTATGCTTAAACACTGTAAATATCTGTGTGTGGTAAATTACTTCCTGCTTTTACATATATATTTACTTATTTTTTCCCCCCAGGTGAGAACTGGATTCTTGCAAAAGCTGAATGTAGGACAAAAGGTTATTTCATTTTTTCTTACCATTAACCAAGCTTAAATTTTCCATAGTCCTATAAATTGTGAAACAAAACCCAAAACAAATTTCCCTATCAGTAATCAAGCACTGAATTTTTATATGGTTGCCAAATACGTGTCAAATCTGAGTTCCTAAACCACTCTCCCTGCTTCATTATCATTTATAAATGGAAAAATGAGTATATGTGCTGTTTTCTTGAATATATTTAAAAATACATTGTTGTTTAAAGGAGAGTAATTTTTACATGTTGACATTTATTTCTTCTTTTGTCCTTTTGTATTTATAACTTAACTCATCTTTTTTTTCTTGTCTCACTAATCTTTCACCTTAGCAGATCTTTCATATTTTATTAGAAAGACCCAGCTTTTTCTGAGAAGTAATTTCTTATATCTCCGGAAACAAATTGGCCCCAGTTGTCCTTTTAGTATGTCAGCTTTTAGGGAATGAATTAGAGGACTTATAAGCGTTGACCTATTCCCAAAGAAGCCTTGCTTTTCCACCTCTCTCTCTCTCTCTCTCTGATTTTGTCCCTTCTACCCCACTCACTCATCTCTATGTTTTGGAATGCTACTTATTTTCCAGGCATAGCTCAAATCCGACTTCAAAAATCTTCCTAATGCATCGTATCAGAAGCAGTCTTCCCATTTTTTGAATCCCATAGAACCCTGAATCTTCCCTGAAAGGAAGTATTATGCCTATTTATTGTAAAGCTAGCTAACAATTATTGAGTGTTTCTTAGTTTCTACACATGGTTCTTTGTTCATTTTTTAAAAATCTTCTATAACTTTAAAATTGCCAGAAAAATATATATATATATTTTAAGATTTTAAAGATGAGGAAACTGACAGAGCATTTGTACATAGAACTTGGGTTCCAACCCAGGGAGCTTGATCCCAGAACCTACGTTATTAACATTGTTAAATATTTTAGAGTAAAGATATCGTGTCATTATTATCCTAAGTATTAAATAATTCCTCAATAGTTTTTGGTGTTCGATAAATATTTTTAAATAGAATTGAACCACTTGCATGATTTGAATTTGACCTATGTTCTTTTCATGTTAGGGCCCATTAGTAATTCCTCCAAATCAAGGAGCTATCTCTTGGTTTTCCCAACATTTATAACATTCTCCAAACCCATAGTATATCTAACTGTATGATGCGATTAGACTGATCTTGTTTCCTGTTTCTAAATAATTATCACTTTCTTCATGACCTTTAGTCTTTCTGAAACAGATAGATCTTCTATCTGCAACTAAATTTAGATAAGTACATTCCTAAGAAGCTAACTTGTAGGGTGAACTAATTATAAATAAGTTGAAAGATTACAAAAATAAATTTAATTATATTACAACAATATTCTAAAAGATTATATTGCATATTTTATTTTACTGTTTATTTTCAAAATTCACTTCAAGAAGCTAATACATATAGATTGACAGAAGACAAAGGGGCCTCTTACACTGGCAGAATTTATTGTTTCTTCATCATATGTGTTTCTATAGCTTACATGTCAATAATAGCATTCACCAAGTTTTATTATACTACTTTATTTTCATGTGTGTCTTTCTCCAGATTGTGTGTTTTTTGAGGACAAAAAAAAATATCTTTCAAATCTATGCCAGCTAGTATTTTATGTATTGATATGTTGACCTACTATGGCATTTTCTGATTACTTAGCCTAAGGAATTATTATTATTATTATTATTATTATATTATTATTATTATTATTATTTCTTTCTATAATATTACCTTGGTACATTTTTAATGGCCTAAAATCACCTTTTTCATTTACTTATCTCTAAATTTTATAATCTCTCATTTTCCTTTTCCTGTCTCCCATAACAGCAGAGTCATGTCTTATTTACCACTGAAGTAAACCTGGCCCTCAGGAGGCTAATACATATTTGTTTAATATCAAAATGTATCATATGCTATTTTTTCCCTCATGAATCTGATTTTTAATGTACTTTTTATCATGAGCAAGTGTTGTCATTTTTAAATCATTATTCATTATATCATCCATGTGGTCAGATATCACCAGAACACAAAATAAGGGCTGCACTGATCACATTGGCTCTAGACTGGTTTTTTATCACCATTCTGAGATGAATAACAAACTTTAATGCATTTATAATATTGAGCCATGAGAGTGTAAATTAACAACAAATAGTCAAGAAATTGCCTGGGGGAGATTTTACCAAATAAATACAACTTCATAAACCAAAGAGAGTGAGGTGAACTCACAGCATCTCCTTTATAAATTAAATGTAGATTTGGTTGTATGTACAAGAAACCCTGAAATAACTAGTAAATGATCTGGCAATCGTCAAGAAATATGTGCCTCCTCCCAGCTCACTGCTTTGCCATCCCAAAGGAGACAACCCTCATCCTCATAATCTAAAACTACACCCAGTAGCAACAAAGACTAGTCTGCTCAGGCTTTCATAACAAAATATCACAGACTAGGTGGCTTAAACAACAGAAATGTATTTTCTCACAGTTCTAGAGGCCAGAAGTCTGAGATCAGGTGCTGGCAAGATCGGGGCTTGTAGATGGACATCTTCTCACTGTGTTTTTACATGTGAGAGCAAGCTCTTTGGTGTCTCTTCTTATATGGTCACTAACCCCATCGTGAAGACACCATTCGCATAACTTCATTGAAATGTAAGTAACTTCCAAAGGCCCCATCTCCAAACATCAATGCACTGGGATTAAACATATGAATTTCAGGGAGATACAATTCAGCCACAGCAGGAATGCAGTCCCTGATCTAAGTAACCACAGTTCTAAGCAAAAAAAATAATAATAATTAAGTATATATAGAATGAAGTACTGGAGGACATCTTACAGTCTCAAGAACTGAGAAATGAGCTATAATGATTCTGGAAGAACTGGCTTCCAAATACCAGATGGGTGAAGTCCTAACAGTTACAAGTATGTCCTATTCCAAGAATTTTTAATCTGGTGTCTAGCACAAGAGTTAGCAAACTACGGCCTGTGGTGAAATCTGGCACACCATCTACTTTTGTGAATATAGTTTTTTGAAATGCAATTATGCCCATTTGTTTGCTTATTGGCTATGGTTGCTTTTGTACTATAGCAGCAGAGATGCGATGCAACTAAGACCATATGCCCACAAAATTAAGAATATTATTTGTTCCTTTACAGAAAGCTTTGCTCACCCCAGTCCTAAAGCATCCGTAAATATACTTTACATGTATGTAAATGGCAAACTGAATGATGTGTGGATGGATATTTATTCTTCAGTGGGGTCAAATTTTTTTCAACTCAATATATATGTGATCCACTGAAAAAGTTCATAACTTCTCTATAAACCTTAAGGAAATATTAGGTAAGAGATTCACTTACTTCTAAGTACATGCTGATGTACTTAGACAACTGGTATGTAAATCAACCAAGTGTTTGGAGTCATATGGTTTAGTACCATAAAGGCAACTTAGAAAAAACATCTAGTCAGAATGCCATTTGAAACACAATAGAACTTAATAGAGCCATTTTACAACTTTGAAAAATTATTTGTAAATATTGACATTTTGATGTTATTAACTAAAGTTGCAAGAAAATACATTAGCAACTTTAACTCTGTGAGCACATTCAATTGCTTTTGGATCGGTTCATTAGTTCTGGAATTCCTTGAAAAAGATACCGTAATATCATAAAAGTAGTACTTTTCTTTGTAGTTACAATTATCTTAAATAGTTCTTAACTAAGATTGTTGCATAGTCTCCATTCTTTTCTTTTTTTTTTTTTTAAGATAAACCTTTATTCACTGGACTTTTTGTTTGAATTTAGACAGCTTCCTTTTTCTACCAGCTCAAGATTTATAAGGGTATTATTTTCTTTAACAAGATTAACCTATTGAAATGAGAGCTGCCAATATTGCTGCTTTCTTTTAGAAAATGTTCCTATGTCTGATTATTTCAAAATAACGTCAATTGGCTCTGTCCTATAGATACATGTAACATAACAATATTAAGGTTCAAGAAGAAAAGGAAAAGCAAGGTCAAGTTTACATTATTTTAGTTACATAAGTGTTATTAAGTTTATTTTAGGCAGACATGAAGAAAGGCCTTAACGGGTCAGATAGATTATATCTTTTCCTGCTAAGCATCTAAAGATTATTTACATAAAATTTGCAATAAAATGATCATTTCTGTAGTCTGGTAGGCCAATGTTTCATTTTTATACAATAATCTCTTAATACCTTGGATTTGCATATCTTTTAAAAATGTCTTTTAGAAATGGTTTCACATCTATTAACTCACAGCCACCCTATGAGCATGGCAATTATGCTCTCTTTTTATGGATTAAAAAATTGAGATTCAGTGAAGTTAGGTCTGTGATGGAGAAAAACTGAACTGATGAATCAAAATCTCCAGTTCTGTGCTCTTTTTAAAAATTACACTCATAAAATTCCTCTATTTTTATATGCAGAACAAAAGGATATTCACATGTTGAATACATGCATGAATTTATTGTCATTAGGAAACAAAAATATAGTTATTTATCACTGGTTTAAGCTATACACAAAGAAAACAGACTCAATGAAAATAACATTCAATTTAAAATTTTTTAGTTATCATTAAATTGCTCCCATTTTTAAACTAATATACTGAGTTCCAGTCAAGATGGTGAAGTAAGAAAACACTATGCTCACTTTCTTGCATAACCACATCAAAATTACAACTAAGTTATAGAATAATCAGTTGGAGAACCATCTGAAGACTAGACAAACATAAATCATATAATAAGGATATTCAGAAGAAGTCACATTTGAGACTGATAGGAGGGGTGGAGTCACAAAGTGGGGTGGACCAACACTCACCTAAGCAATCGAGAATCAGGAGGGATAGCTCAGTGGCAGAGGTCTCCGCAGAGGAGCAAGGAGTCCCAGCCCAGAGAACCAATGCTGGGAAGAAGAGCCTCCACAACATCTAGCTGTGACAATCAGCAGGGATTCCATTCATCTGGGTGAGACAGAAGGCTGCTGGAAACCCAGGCATCCTCTTAAAGGGCCCGAGCACAGATTCACTTGTTTGCAGGCACTCACCCTGGGATCTGGCAGAGCAACAGCAGCTCAGGGGGAACCAGGAACATATAGGGAGAAATTGAGTTGTGTGGCTTCAGGGTGAGGGCTAAAGGGACAGTGGCCATTGTCCATATGTTGAACCCTCTTCCCATCGCCCCCCACCCCCAACACACACACACAGAGCCAAATGTGAATCTCCATTAGCTTTGGGAATACCACTTGCCCAACCCTGATTACTACCTGAGACCCTGCCATATAACAAACCTAAGCACCACCAGAAACATGCTATCTTCTAGGACTGAATCAAGAAGAAACAGAAAATCTGAACAGACCAATTACTACTAACAAAATCAAATCAGAATTTTAAAAACTCCCAACGAAGTCCCAGACCATATGGCTTTACAGGTGAATTTTATTGAACATTCAAAGAATAAGTAAACCTGTCTTTCTCAAACTATAACAAAAATTTAAGAGAAGGGAAAGCTCCCAATCTTATTTTACGAAGCCAGCATTACCTTGATTTCAGACCCAGAAAAAGACATTATGAAAAAAGAAAATTAGAAGCCAATATCCCTGGTGAATGTAGATGCAAAATCTTCAGTAAAAATCAGCCAACTGAATTCAGCAACCCATTATAAAGATCATACACCATGATCAAATGAAATGTATTACTAGGATGCAAGTTTGATTTAATAGCCACAAATCAACTAACATGATAAACCACATTTTAAAAAAGAATAAAAATCACATGATCATATTAATAAATGCATTACAAAAATTGAAAAAATCCAGCATCCATTTATGATAAAAACTCTCAACAAAGTAGAAGAGAGGAAACATACCTCAAGGTAATAAAGTCCATATAGGACAAACCCATAGCTAACATCATATTCAATGGGGAAAAGCTAAAAGTATTTTCCTTAAGATTGGGACAAGACAAGGATGTCCACTTTAACACTTTTATTCAACATAGTATTGGAAGTCCTAGCCCTAGCAATCAGACGAGGAAAAAAAAAAAAAAAAGAAAAAAAAGAAAAAGGAATCCAAAGTTCTGGTCAAGATGGCAAAGAAGGTTAATGCTGTGCTTGCCTCCTCCCATGACTTCATTAAAATTACAATTAAATCATAAAACAATTAACCTGGAGAATTGTCTAAAGACTAGCTGAATAGAATTCCTATAACTAAGGACATAAAGAAGAGGCCACATTGAGACTGCAAAACAGGCCAGTGCCAAATCCACATGTGGTGATTGGGCATCAGGAGGGATATCTCAGCTGTGGAGTTTCTCCTCTAGTGGAGTGAAGGGCTCCAGCCCCACACCAGAACTCACCAGTGCAGAGTTCCAGTGCCAGGAAAAGGATTCCTCACATAATCTGGCTGTGAAAACTATGGGGGATTTCAAGCATCCGAGTGAGATGGAAGGCTGCTGGAAACCCAGACATCCTTTAAAAGGGCTCATGTAAGACTCACTCACTCACAGGCAATAACCCTGGGCTCCAGCAGAGGGGCATAGCTTGGGAGGCACCAGGGACATACAGGGAAAGACTGAGTTGTGTGGCTTCAGGCTGAGGCAGGAAAGACAGACGTCATTGTCTTTTTCTTGAGTCCTCCTATTGTGTAGCCTTCAGGTGGGTGCCATCTTACCTGTGTTGAGCCCTCCCCACACACAACCAAACTGGAATCTTCACTGGCCTGGTGAACTCCATTCCCTTCATCCTGGTGACTCCCCGTCCCACCCAACTCTTGCAGACCTTGGCTCATGTGCCCCTGGAATTACTTATGGTGGTGGTCAACCAGCCCGGGCCTGAGCTGTAGTATTTCTTGAACGAATCTCAGAGTCTGCAGGCCCAAGGCAGGCAGCAGCTGGCCTCAGTGTGACTCTGAGACTTTTGCAAGTGGCCACAGGCTCAGCACTGGCACCAAATTTGAATCTGTACTAACCTTGGGAACACAATTTGTCCAAAGTCTGGGACTCCACCTCACCCAACTCATGTACCACCTGAGGCTTTTTTAGCTGCTGTGCCTTGTGGTAGTTAGTAGGCAGTCAGCAGGCAGTCTCAGGTCTTAGTGCCCTGGGCCTTTTGTTGAGCTGCCCCAGGCTCAATACTAGTGGCAGCCAGTCTCAGTTCACAGTGTGGCTTTTCCCACATGCCTCCAGGACCAGCACAGGCAGCGACAAACTAAAACAGCTTTGTAGCTCCTACTAGGTAGCCCTGGATGGTCATAGGAAGCAGCTGACCTTGGCCTACCTGGGAGCCCTTTCCAAGGAGCCCCAGAACCAGTACACCTGGAGGCTGATCTCAGACTGCAACAGAGCACCACCTAATTAGCCCCACAAGTGGCACACCCAGAAGGTAGTCTCAATAGGTACACAAGCCCACTGGAGCAAATCTCACTCCGTGGAGAGAGCCCCCATATGGCAGCTCATACACTATGGGCATAGCCAATCCTCAAGCCAATTAGCCTGAGAGTCAATCTCACCCACTGACACTAACAGCAATTAAGGCTCAACTACAACACACAACAGCACACACAACCCACAAAAGGGACACTCCTGGAGCACCCAATACAGGTGATCAGTGAGACCGCACCACTGGGCCACACAGGGCACCTACAATATAAAGCCACCTGGCTGAGACTAGAAGACGTAACAAATTTACTTAATACATAGAAATGAACACAGAGAGGCAGACAGAAAATCAACAAAGAAACATGTCCCAAATAAAAGAACAAGAAAAAACTCCAGAAAAAGAACTTAATGAAATGGAGGGAAGCAACCTACCAGATATAGAGTTCAGAACTCTGGTTATAAAGATCCTCAATGAACTTAGGAAAAAATAGATGATCTCAGTAAGAATTTCAACAAAGAGATAATAAGCATAAAAAAGGATATAGAAACCATAAAAAAGAACCAGTCAGAAATAAAAACTACATTAACTGAAATGAAGAATACACTAGAAGGTATCATCAGTAGATTAGATGAAGCAAAGAATTGAATCAGCAATTTGGAAGACAAGGTGGCAGAAAACACTCAATTCGAACACCAAAAAGAAAGAATATATTTTTTTTAAATGAGGAAAGTTTAAAGGACCTCTGGGATAACATCAAGAGTAACAACATTTGCAACATAGGGGTGCCAGAAGGAGAAGAGAAGGTAAGAGATGAGAACCTATTTGAAGAAATAATGGGAAAACTTCTCTAACCTAGTGAAGGAAATAGATATATAAGTCCAGGAAGAGCAGAGAGTCCCAAACAAAGACCCAAAGAGGCCCATACCAAGACATACAAAGTTAAAGACAAAGAGAGAACCCTAAAAGCAGCAAGAGAAAGACAGATAATTACTTACAAGGGAGTCCTAACAATGTCAGCTGATTTTTCAACAGAAGCTTTGCAGGCCAGAAGGGATTGGCATGAAATATTCAAAGTGAAGAAAAGCAAGGACCTACAACCAAGACTACTCTACCCAGGAAAATTGAATTGAAGGACAGATAAAGAGCTTCCCAGACAAGATAAAGCTAAAAGAGTTCATCACCACCAAGTCAGTATTACAGGAAAATAAAAGGGACTTCTTTAAGAGAGGGGAAAAGCCATATGAATATAAATATGAATAATAAAATGGAAATAATGATCGTACTTATCAATAATCACTTTAAATGTAAATGGGTTAAACTAATCAAAAGATATAGGGTAGATGAATGGATAAGAAAACCAGATTCAGACATATTATGTCTACAAGAGACCCACTTCAAATTTAAAGATCCACAGAGACTGAAGGTAAAGGGATGGAAAAATATATTTCATGCAAATGGAAACGAAAGAGAAGCCAGTAAAGAAATACTTATATCAGATAAAATAAACTTTAAAACAAAGGCTATAATAAGAGACAAAGAAGGACATTACATAATAATAAAGGGATCAATCCAAAAAGAGTACATAACCTTAGTAAACATTTATGCAGTCAACGTAGGAGCACCTAAATATGTAAGTAAGTATTAATATACATAAAGGGAGAAATCAACAGTGACACGGATATAATACCCCATGTACACCGATGGCCAGATCTTTCAGATAGAAAATCAACAAGGAAACAGCAGCCTTAAATGACACACTGGACCAGATAGATTTAATTGATATTCTTAAAGCATTCCACTGTAAGGCAGCAAAATATACATTCTTCTCAAGTACATGGAATATTTTCCAAGACAGACCACATGACAGGTCACAACACAAGTTTCAATACATTTAAGAAGACTGAAATCATATGAAGCGTCTTCTCTAACCACAGTGGTATAAAACTAGAAATCAATTACAAGAAAAAAAGTGAAAAGTACACAAACACATGGAGGTTAAATAACATGATACTAAGCAATAGATAGGTTAACAATGAGATCAAGGAAGAAACCCAAAGAAACCTTGAGACAAATGAAAATGAAAACACAAAGACTAAAAATCTATGGCACACAACAAAAGCAGTCCTAAAAAGGAAATGCATAGCAATACAGGCCTACCGCAAGAAAAAAGAAAAATCTCAGATGAGCAATCTGTTACAGTTAGAAGAACTAGAAAAGAATAGCTAACAAAGCCCAGTATGAGTAGGAGGAAGGAATAATAAAGATCAGAGCAGAAATAAACAAGAGTCTAAAAAAGAATAATACAAAAGATCAATGAAACCAAAAGCTGATTCTTTGAAAAGATAAACAAAATTGATAAACTTTAATCAGACTCATCAAGAAAGAGAGAGAGAGAACCTAAATAAATAAAATCAGAAATGAAAGGGGAGAAGTAACAGTTGACTCCACAGAAATATAAAGAATTATTAGAAAATACTATGAGCAATTATATGCTGAGTTGGACAATCTGGGAAAAAAATGGATAAATTTTCAGAAACATATAATCTCCCAAGACTGAGCCAAGAAGAAACAGAAAGTCTGAACCAACCAATGACTACTAACGAAATTAAATCAGTAATCAAAAAACTCCCAAAAACAAAAGTCCTAGACCAGAAAACATTAAAAGAATTTATACCAATCATTCTCAAACTATTCCAAAAAATTCAGGAGGACAGAAAGTTCCCAAGCTCATTTTGTGAGGCCGCTATACCCTGATTGCGAAACAAAACAAAGACATTACCAAAAAAAAAAAAAAAAAAATTATAGGTCAATATCCTTGATGAACATGGCTACAAAAATCCTCCACAAAATATCGGCAAACTGAATTCAGCAACCCATTAAAAAGATCATCCACCATGATCAAGTGAAATTTATTCCTGTGGTGTAAGATTGGTTCAATATCCACAAATTAATTAATGTGATATGGCACATTAACAAATTGAAAAAAAAAATTATATGATCGTATCAATAAATGCATAAAAGGCATTGGACAAATCCAGCATGCATTTATGATAAGAACTCTCAACAAAGCAGGAATACCTCAACATAACAAAGGCCATATAATATAAACCCACAGCTAACACTATACTCAATGGGGAAAAGCTAAAAATATTTTCCTTAACATCAGGACAAGACAAAGATGTTCACTATCACCACTTTTATTCAACATAATGTTGGAAGTCCTAGCCATAGCAATCAGCAAAGAAAAAGAAATGAAAGGCAACCAAATTGGAAAGGAAGAAGTAAAACTGTCATTATTTTCAGATGACATAATACTATATATAAAGAATCCTAAAGATCCACCAAAAACTGTTAGAACTGATAAACAAATGCAGTAAAGAAGCAGAATACAAAATTAATATTCAAAAATCAGTTGCATTTTATATACCAATAATGAACTAATAGAAAGAGAATTTAAGAAAACAATCTCATCAAAAACAACAAAATAAAATACCTAGGAATAAATGTAACCAAGGAAGTAAAAGACCTGTATTTGAAATATTATGTCATTGAATAAAGAATTCATAAAAGATATAAATAAATGGAAGCATATACTGTGCTTGTGGATAGGAAGAATTAACATTGTTAAAATGTCTGTACTACCCAAAACAATCTATAGATTTAATGCAATCTGTATCAAAATATGAATGACATTTTTCATAGAACTAGAACAAAATAAATCCTAAAATTTATATGGAATCATAAAAGAGCCTAAATAGCCACAAAAAAATGGAGAAAGAAGAATGAATTTGGAGGTATCGCACTACCTGATATTAAACTATACTATAAGGCTAGAGTAATCAAAACAGCATGATACTGGCATAAAAATAGATACATAAACCAAGGGAGCAGAATAGAGAGCTAAGAAATAAACTCACACCTATGGTCAATTAATTTATGACAAAGGAGGCAAGAGTGTACAATGAGGTAAAAACAATCTCTTCAATAAATGGTGTTGGAAAAACTGGACAGATACATTCCAAAAAATAAAACTGGACCACCTTCTTACACCATGTACAAAATTAGACTCAAAATAAAGACAAATGTGAGACCCTAAACAAAACTCCTAGAAGAAAACTTAGGCAGTACACTCTCTGACATTACTTAGTAATATTTTTTTTCTAATATATCTTTTTGGGCAAGGGAAACAAGAGAAAAAAAATAAATAAATGGGACTACATTGAGCTTAAAAGCTTTTGATCAGCAAAGGAAATTACTAATAAAACAAAAAGACAACCTACTGAATGGGAAAAGATATTCAATGACATATCCAATGAGGAATTAATATTCAAAATTTAGAAAGAACTGATACAACTGAACACACACACACACACACACACACTCACAAAACCCAAACAATTCCATTTTTTAAAAAATGGGAAGAAACCCTTACTAGGCATTTCACCAAAAGATAGCTGATAGATATATGAAAAGATGCTCAATGCCAGTAACCATCAGAAAAAGGCAAATTAAAACCAGAATAAAATACCACCTCACACCTGTCAGAATGGCTATCATCAATAAATCAAAAACAACAATTTTTGGTGAGGATGTGGAGAAAAAGAAATCCACTGTTTGTTGGGTTGCAAATTGGTGTAGCCACTATGAAAAACAGTAAGGAATTTCTTCAAAAAGTTAAAAATAGAACTGTCTTATGACCTAGCAATTCCACTTCTGGGTATTTATCCAAAAAATTCAAAACACTAATTTGAAAAGATATATGAACTCCTATATTCACTGCAGCATTATTTACAATAGCTAAGATACATAAGCAACCTAAGTACCCATCAATAGATGATTGTATAAATAAGCAGTGGTACATACATATAATGAAATATTACTAAGCTATAAAAGAATAAAATCTTACCATTTGCAGCAACACAAATGGACCAAGAGAATATTATGTTAAGTGAAATAAGTTAGACAGAGAAAGACAAATACCATACGATTTCACTTATAATGTCTAATCTAAAGAACGAAATAACAGAACAAACAAAAAAGAAACAGACCCATAGATACAGAGAACAAACTGATGGTTGCCAAGTGGGAGGGGGTTTGGGGGTGGGTGAAAAGGTGAAGGAAATAAGAAGTACAAATTCATTTACAAAATAGTCATGGGGATGTAAAGTACAGCATAAAAACTATGGTCAATAATATTGTAAAAACAGATGGGTCTAGATTTATTGAGGGGAGGGGAATCAGCCTGTAAATTATATAATTTTTAACTATTATGCTGTACACTTGGAACTAATTTAAAATAATTGAAAAGTAAAAATTAATTTAAAAACTAACATACCAATATATGGTATATCAGTCATTATTATTGAATGGATATTTTGACACATGGCCATTTTAAATTCATATATTTACTTTTGAATTTATTTATTATTGGTGAGCATTTGACACATGGCCATTTTAAATTCAAATATTTACTTTTGAATTTATTTACTATTAGTGAGCAGTTTATTTACTATTAGTGAGCATTTGTAGCAGCATAAATGGACCTAGAGAATATTATGTCTTATGTCTTCCTTCTTCTAAATATTACGATTGATGGTGAGAAGAATGAAAGAATGAAGGTGAAGTTTGCTAGAAAAAAATGTTATTGTCACAGAATCACTGGCATGAATATTAAATGTAAACAGAGGCTTTCTTTTGAACATTATAGTACAATGACTATATTTTCCTTTATTTAAACTCTACTTTTCATTTAAATATAATAGGTAAATACAGGAAACAGCACCACTATATATAGTAGAAGAATACGGTCAATTATATAATTAAGAACCTCTGAGGATTATAGAACCTTGATACTCCTTTTAGTAATGCTAACAATTTCAGCTCATTCAGAACATAAATCAACAATCATAAATAAATCAGCTCCATTCCATTTTTTCTTAGCATTTTAGTCCTTATAATCGTTGTTTGTTCTTACTAAGCCAATAACCAAAAATAATTCAGCTATTTGGTTTTCTGAGTAATTCAAAGATGTGTCAACTAATTAGGCTATTTGAAAATACAATTGTAATTAAAACATGTGTACTAAGGGGTAATATCTTAGTATTTATGGTTTATAGGACACCTGTAAAGTTACTGTAAATCTGCAGCACAATAGGACTCGGCATAATAAAAATGTTAGAATTTATAAAATGTCATCAAATGCTTGTGGTCACTTCCATAAAAAACATGAATAATTCACAATGCTATATATATGGAATTAGATTTTGCTGTCCTGATTCCATTTAAATAAATGTGTTTATGAGTCACCAATTTCATTTCCCTCTACTTATATGTGGTGACCTTTCACTTATGAGTTGGAAAGCAATCAACTTTGGGTAGGAATTAGGAAAAGGAAAATACATCTAAATATTTACAGTAAACATTTATGATGGCATGTGCATTAATGATTACAAACTCATTTTTGGTTAGAGACAAAAGATGTGTAAAGTCCACTTACTACACTAATATTTATTGAGAAGTTACCATGTACCCATTCAAGGATATTAAATGATTTCAATGAACATCAGGCAATAAAATATACAAACCACATATGAACAGTAAAATAAGGTCTAATGCATGTTGTTTTAATTTCTTTTTTAAAGATGAATTATCTAAGAAGATAATAGCTGCCAATATGTAGTGATTCTTCCAAATTTCTACCTATTGTTTTTTATATAATCCACATAGTTATCAGCAGCTAGTCATTAGGATGATTTGATGGGACAGATCTCAAACATGGAGGAGGTAATCATGGAACAATGTTAAAAGCCAAAAGGAGATTACTGGCCACTGATATCTAATGTGTTTCTGTTCTCACATACATATTTTTTTTCTTTTAAAATCCATCTCAATCACCTCCACCCCTAACTCCCTCAATATCCCAATTTATTCTAGGGCTTATATCAAGAGCACTCTACATAGTGCTCTACAACTTTGCTTGTACATCTGTTATAGAATCCATATCACTTTGTCTTGTGTATTTACATGGCTGTTGTCTTCCTTTGTGATAATGTCAGCATATGCCTTTATCTCATTGATTCCTACAGTGCTTGAGCAGTATTTTGTACATTATGAGTGTTCAATAAATAATTGGGAAGTGAATCAATCACACCACTTTTTTCAAATAAAAGCCCATGATGACTCTCTGTTGCCAATTGCATTTGACTTGTCTAAGCAAACAAAGCCCTTAACAGCCTGGCTTCAAACAAATTTTTCAACTTCTTCTGTATCTCCACTTCACACTGTCTAAAATCCATTGCCAGTCCATAACTCAACTGTTGAACTTTTTCATTTTGCTTTGCTCAAGCTTTTCTAATCTGTCTTAAACATTTGCTTTCCTATTTCTTTGTCTGGCCAATTCCATTCATACTTCAAGTCCCAAGTCAGTTGTCATCTCTTTTCTGTAACATGTCCCAAACATTTCTGTAACATTTCCCAAACATTTGCATGGCACTTTATATTTATCTCTATCTTGCAGGATCAGATGGAATTTAGAGTAACATCTGATTTGCTATGAGCATCATCATATGCAGAAAAAGAGTTTATCTTTCTCTCCTAAAGTAAGTTATTTATTGAAGAAGACTCATAATATAAAGTAATTCTCAGGTCTTAACATTTACATGCTTCTGCCCATGAAGAACACAAACCTTGGATTCAGATGGTTACTTTGATCCTCTCTCCTTTCCTCATTAGTTATGACCTTGGATAAGTTATATAATATTTAAGAAGTAGAGTTTCATCATTTGCAAATCATTTCTACACCTCAGGGTTATTATCCACATTGTACACCTTAAATATATACAATTTTATTTGTCAATCATACTTTAATAAAATTGGAAAAAATTAAAGTCTTAACATCAGTATTGACAGTAAGTAAGCCAGTAGACAATAAAATTTAGGTCCTATTATACAAAAAGTGATGACTTCAGAGCTTCTACAGAAATCTTTTCAAATACATGAACATGGTTTAATGCTAGTTTCAGAGTCAGATGATCTATACATACATTATAACTCTGCCCTACAATTCTTGTACAATTTATCTAACTTCTCTGGGCCTTAAATTTTTATAGGGTTGTTGTGAAGATTAAAGAAGCTAATATGTATAAAGCACTGGAACAGTCTCTGATATATAGTAAATTTGAGATATATATAGCTATTATTATTGTTCTTATTATTTACTTTAAAATAGGATCATCTTATTAACTATACTAAAAATCAAAACTTTCCACATGCAATTTTATAGAACAATAATTGAAAATAACTTAATGAAAAATTTTAAAGGGGAATATTTCTGGAACTGGGCAAGATAGTAGAGAGATCGCAGGATCAAAGCGTGTTAGCTTTACAACTGAGATTCAATGCCACCATGAAACAGTATGTATTATTGATATAAAATATTAACCAGGTTTATATACTATCTTTATGTTCACCTGTTGTGGATAAACTTTCTTCAAGTATCTGGAAATACATCTTATAAAGCAATACTTTGTTGAGATCAAAGAAGGAAAAATTAAGTGTTTTCCTCTCAGTTTTATATGTCAACACCAGAAAAGAACTCTCATGCCCACTTCTTAGATTAATCACTCTGTGCTTGGAAATAGAATAATCTGATGGTCCAGATCTGACCAAGGTGTTTATTTATTTAATGTATAGTCTTTCTAGAACCATGCAATATTAGGAATGGGTGCCTTTAACAAAAGAAAAAGAAAGGATTCCATTAAGGCAAAAACAAGAGATGATATCACATCTACATTCTAAAACAGAGAACAACCTGAAACGAAGAGAACAATGTCAATCTCATGATGAAGGTAGTAAAAATCTATTTGTTACCACCATTCACACAAGGCACATAGTTTCTTCAAGCAGAAATAAAATGGTTATTGCTCAACAAACATTCGTTTAGGGTTAAAACACATATCTCTGAGAACATATGGTGATAGAGGTTATATCAAGAAAAACCAGTGAGCGTCTGAAGTGATGGTGGTGCTAGGGCAAGGCAATTAAATACTTAAAAACACTTACTGAAGACTTTGGTATTTGATTGCTTGTCAATCACGTTTGCTTCATCCTGGTGAGATGCAAGTATAAATATGCAACTTCACACTGTTTGAATATTTCTAATAAATTTGATCGCTTCTTACAAAAAAATTCACATAAATAATATTTGTTAAATTAGAGGACATCAAATCTAAAGAACATCCCTAGCTAGGATCAAAATATGCCACATGAAGAAGAAGGAAGAAGGAATGTTAAAATGTGCCACATGAATCCTGCAGATTTTGCATCGATATAAAAGAACTAATCCCAAGAGAAATGTTTTAACAGCACAGCGGGCTTTTTTTTTTTTTTTTTTTTTTTAATGATAGTAGATAATGTACCTTATACTTCTTAAGACAGGCACTCAGTAAATGTTTGTTGACAAAAAGAATTTATTTAGTTTGGCTCTCAAATTAGACAGCCATTGAAACAGACTCTCTAACAATAATACAGATAGGGGTTATGTCTGTAGACATTCTGCTACACCTCAACTCCCGTGGAAAGTAATATATTCTGCTGGAAACATATCACAGTAAACCAAAGGAAGTCTGATGCAACCTAGGTTGCAATTCCCTGTGAACATTTATTTGCTACAGCAATTATCTCTGATTAGGAAAATAACAATAAAAATCCCCATGTTCTTATCAAGAATTCATGTTGACAGCTCTCTCAGTGGGAATAGTCCTGGTGGTGTTAGAATAATAACTGCTACCATGGACAGTGTAACTATGTTTCATTTTAGAAAACACCAGAGTCAAGACTGTAAGAAAGGAATTATCCTAATTTTATCAAGCATTCCCAGGGATCCAATAATGAGGAACTAGTATAGGTGCCAAAGATTGTTGGTAGTTGACTAGTGGTTTTGGCTGCTGATACTGGGCAGTTGCAGCCATCTGTTCCCCAAAATTGTTTTTTTAGAAAGCTATATAAAACTATTAGAAAGTTAGGATTCTATAGACTTAGCCAGGAAAATGTAATTTAGTTGAATTTGGTGCAAAATAAGGTTCATTTTTAGATAACAGAGGGAATAAAATGAAATTTGTCAGAAGCTATTGGAGGTCAAACAAACAACAATTCAGTAGTGGAAAAATTCTGGAGAGAGAGGTGGTATTCTTTGACAAGAAAAACCATGTGGGTAGCAAAAAGATTATGATACAAATAGAACAGAGAGGAACAATAAAAAGGCAAGGTTAAAGGTGTAAACAAGACAGTTCCTGCAGTATTCACAGAGTTTTCCTCAGAACACATTGCATAAAAAGTCGTTATAACCAGGTTCAGCAATGTCACTCATGAGTCATACTTCATACTAATAGGGGGACAGAACCATTGAAAACAAGCTACTTAAACTCAGCGAGTTTGTAAGCATAAGTATAATGATTAATCCAATGTAACTCTGTTGGACTCAGTGCACATTGAGGCTGATAGTAATTGTATGTCATGTCATGTACTACTTTGGATAATGGATTGCAAGCTGAATGTTGGGGGGAAAAAACCTGAGGATATGATAATAAACATATTAAAACAATGTAAAAGAGAGACTAGCTATCCAACAGATGCACAGATGATAGAGAAATAACTGTTAAGAAAAGGCCTATAAGACAAAGAGCCAAATGGACAATAAATCCAATGTACCAAGAATTAGTCTTTGCACCTACACAGTGGAATGGACAGCTGGCTTATCAGGTTTTTAAGCCACTTTAATACATGTAAAAAAAAAGCATCACTGAAGCTATACTGAAAATTAGTTAATAAATTGTATTTACTGAAGTTTTGTAAGATCTACTTCCTAAAAGGAAAAGCAAAACAAATAACAAATGAACATAGTCTTTTTCTTCAATGCTCAAAGAGTAAAGGAATTGGTTTGGCCCTATCTTATCAATAAAGTTAGAAAATAGGGAAATAGATTTCTTCCTATATGTTTATACCTATATGTTTATACGGTTACTTATATTATACACAATTAAATATTCCTCAGTAAATTGTACCATCATCTTCTCTCTTGTTCTACTCAGAAAACTCTCAAGCCACTGACAAATATTTTCTCTTTCTTTCTTTCTTTCTTTCTTTCTTTCTTTCTTTCTTTCTTTCTTTCTTTCTAGACATTAGAATGACTGAATATGTTTTTCATTGACAGTGGTTGGTGGACTCAATTGATCAAACAAACTCTTGCCTTTTTTAAATGTCTATATCAAACAACTAAAAGCTTTTTAAAATCAGCGGCACTTATAAATGTCTGCTTATTCTACATCTAGATTTTCATACCACAGCTTAAAAATATGCTAAATTGAAACAAAAAAGATAGTATGAGCCTGAATTATAACTAAAATTTAAAAATTATACTTAAATCTTAAACAAGTTAAAATTTTGTTGTTGTTTGTTTGTTTTTAGTAAAACACATTTATTGTAACAACGAGCCAAGGATATAAACACAAAACATCTCTTAATTTAAGAATAGGAAAAGATCAGGCAATTCCTAGAGTACTAATATACCTACTGCCTTTGCCTACAGTAAAAATTAAACCATTCAGTCATTTTGGTCGTCATCCCAGTCTTTCTTCCCACATGGAGGCTTGGGTCCACCAGCTGGTTTTGCCATAAGATCTATCCTCTCTAAGTACAGTGATGGCAGCATTGGTGGCCAGTTTGATAGCTCAGTATTTTCCCATGTAAGTATCTAGAATACCAGCCTCCAACATGTCCTTTACAATAGGAACTTCAGCCTCAATATCTAATCCAACATTTTTATTTCCTTCTTGATGTATTGCATAAAGTTTAGAGATTACCTCATTGGCCTTAACCCCAGAGTTTTCTGCCAGTGCCCAGGGAATAGCTTCAAATGCCTCAAATGTGTGTTAAGATAAAATCTGTTAGATGGCATACCATAATGATGATTTTCAGAACATTTATCTTGCATATTTCTTCCACTTAAGATGCTACAGATTCATTAGATAATTATTCCTTAAAATTCATACAATTACCTTGCTTCTGGTAAAAGTCACACTTTTAGAGACTAAACCAAATTAGATAATGAAACAAATTGTTTTTCCTTAGAGTGTTTTAGCTTTCTATTTCTGTGAACACATGTCTGTGTTTTTAAACCAATAGGAAGGAAAAGTACAGTGACAGAATAAATTCAACATTAAATCTTTAAGATTATATTTAATAAGAATCTAAAATTTCCCTGTCAATTCCATTTAGGATGAATATATTTTTGTATAGTTTCTTTATTTCTTCATTTCTATTTTTGTTCTTACATTTTAGCCTTGGCATATTACAATTTTACAAAACGTGAATTTTTTTTTTCCTTAGCTGAGAAACTGACTGCCTAAGAAGATTAAAGAGATATTTAAAATTTTATGGATTTGGTGGCCTAAATAAGAATAATCTTTCCTTTGTCTTAAATGTATATAGTAGTTTTTCATTCTGTCTGAAACCAAAAACTTGCTACTAAGCTGAAACAGCTGTTATTTATGTGTTTAATCTTCTTACTACTATTAGAGACTGTTAATTATTATTAGATAATTATTTTATTCTATCAAACAATATTCTTTTCTTAGTAAGACTATTCCAATATCCCTGGTTAATTTCCAGGGACATGTCAGAGATTATGTGACCAATTATATTACATAAAATAACTAAAAATCTATTTTATGTTTGGAAAGATTTTGGCATCAATAGGCATCAGAGTTAAAAGTGAATACAAAATAAGCTTGAATATAAAATTAAATTTCAGCATATAAACTAGCATACACTAAAAATTATTCCATTGGCTCTAGTTTTGGAACTTCTAAAGTTATCAACTTTTTCACAGCTACCATCCTAGACAAAGCCAAGCCAACTTGAAAACTTTAGATTTTAGACAAATTATACCCTTAACACTTAGAATAAAAACCAACAATTCACTATGACTTACAAGAAAATCCTACATGTTTTGTACTGTCTACTTCTAATCTCATTTGCTATCACTTTCAGGTCCACTACTATATTCAGCACGCATGCCTTCTTTCTGTTCATCAAGCAGTTCACGTTTTCCATTCTAAGACCTTCGTACTAACGCTTCCCTCTTCTTGGAATGGTCTTCATTCCTAATTCCCGCCAGCCTCTTTTTATCTGTCAAATGTCAGTTCCACAATCACCTTCAGAGGCATTTCTCTGAGACCTCTCATCTAATGTTGCTAATTGTCAAATCATTTTATTCTCATATAGCACTTCACTATATCTTAATAGTATTTAATAATCTCTAAAATTACATTATTTGTTAATTTCATCATTTGTTAATTACTTGCCCCCTTTCCTCATGAAAACAGGGATTTTGTCTGTCTTGTTCACTATTATATCCCTAATTGCTACCATAGTGTTTGGCACATAGTAAATGCTCAGTAAATATTTGTTGACTAAATGAATCATTAAGCACAGCAAATCAATCTAGAATTCACAGTGAGATTCAGGAGAAACTGTACAAATGATTATACGCATTTTTTTTTAAAGCACATAGAGAACATTTTTACTTTAAAAAAAGAATGAGATTTCCAGGTACAGGATAGCAGGCTCTCAGAGTGTTAGGAAAATGCATAAGAGGATAATGAAAAATGTTAACAAGTTGGGAGACAAAGTTTCACGGTTTGTTTACATTTCTATACTTATGGTAACTTTTCTTTCTGGACTATCTTTTCAAAGATATTTGTATAGGAACAGCCTTGGAAGATAGAGGAAATATCTCTTTTTGGGACAATGGCGGATTTGTTTGCTGTTGGAGATAATAAAGATAATGTCTGCCTCCAAGTCAAAAGCTGGGCAAATTTACTAGAAGCTCCCTTGAGAAGGCTGGAGATTGCTTAACCTCAGAGTTCTTTGGCTACAAACACACTGTGTATGGAGTGTCTGCCTGGGCCTCTGCATTACCCCATGGACTTGCAGGAACGGATGAGAACATGAAGCTCGTGTTGCGTGCAATGACGTGAGTAATAAAGTCCATTGTCTCTGACACAGGTGTCTCATGTCTTCTGCTAGCTTATATATAAAAAACCACAGGTGAACTTGTTAGCTTGCAAGCTGTGTAAATTTTCAGACCCTTCACAGTTCTCAACATAATGATACTATTGGCTGATGTATTAAAAAAAAAAAAAGAAAGAAAGAAAAGGAACCATATAGTTAACGCAATAGAAATTATCATTAAAAACGCTACTGATGGGATGCTTTTTAAAAACACACCTATGGATAATATATTTCCCATATACTCAATCAAGTCAAAAGTGATGACTCCCAACTCTCCTACTGTCTGCTGCTAATTTGAGTTAGTCAGGCTCACTGACCTCTGAATCCATACTGGGATTATTGCTGAGCTGGCCAAAACTTGAAACAAGCCCTTCACGCTCTCCCCCTGCCCCTGATTTTCTAGGTAACACCTCTTTTTAGGATACTGCAATTTGCTTTTAAAAATCTAACAGAGAATTGTTATGAGAGCTAAATGTGTCAAATTTTATAAAAATTGAGAATCATGCCGAGAGCATTGCACATACTGCATATGATTTGTTATATTTAAAAGAAAACAGAATTATTTCTTTAAAAAGAAAACACTGAATTTGAAAAGATAATTAAAATCTTTAATTATTAGGTTTTCTGGAAAAGATACTGAAATTTTTACATTCACTCAACAAACACTAAGTATCTACAAAGTATGTATTAATAGTCATACCATGCTTTTCCCAGAAATATGAAAATGACCTAATCCTGAAATTAGTCATTTTTTCACACAACAAATAGTTATTTAATAGCCACTCTGGGCCAGGCACTATTCTACATACTAGTCATTCTGTAGTGTGCAAAGTAGACAAGTTTCTGCCTCTAGTGGCTTAGATTCTAGTGAAGTGATTGCATATAGGGCAGACGGAGGAATGATAGGGGTTCCAGATAATGAATAAATCCATGTAAATCTTACAGGTTGTGACAGGGGACTAAGTGACAGGAAATATGGGGAAGATAGGAGCAACTTTACATTGACTGACCAGGGCTTCATCATCTGGTAAAGAAACAGATTTCCTAATGAGTGAGTACACTGCATTGGCCAAGGTGCAGGATGATATCCCAGTTCTCTTGTATTAGTTTCCTGGGCCTGCCATAACAAAATGCCATGACTGGGTGACTTAAACAATAGAAATTTCTTTTCTCACCAGGTTTTAAGGCTAAAAATCCAAGATTAAGGTGTCATCAGGGTCAGTTTCTTGGGAGGCCTCTCCCCTCAGCTTGCACATGGCCTTTCTCTCCATGTCCTCACATGGTCTTCCCTTTGTGCTCATGCCTCCCTGATGTCTCTCTGTGTGTCCAAGTTTCCTCTTCTTCTAAGGACACCAGTTATATTGGATCAGGTCCCACCCTAAAGGCCTCTTTTTAACTTAGTCCTCTTTAAAGATTCTATTTCTGAATACAGTCACATTCTGAGGTACTAGGTCTAGGGCTTCAATATATGATTTCGGGCGGGACATAAACTAACCCACACATTTCTCTGAGAATTAGAGAGAGACAACTGGGGATTAAAACACTGGTTTTATCTTCTTGCAACACTGTCCTCTGACACATAGTGATTTATGATATGTTAAATTCACAGATAGTACCTGGTTTTCAGAATTATTTATTGTGAACTCCTGAAGTTGCAGCTGCTCCGGGAGGGATGTGCCTTGGCACATGTGCCTAGTGAGGCATCCTGGCAGGCTTAATATAGGCAATGACTAAGGAAAGCAGGGGTAGGTCCCTCAGTCCCTGCCCACTTCAGCTTTTTTCTCTTGCAACAAAGTACAACCTGTGCTGTAGGACCTGGCAGATGGCCTGAGATATTGCAGAGATCTTCCCATGCAACTGTTGTTCGTCGCGTGTGCTTAAGCTGCATCCTTTGAGTCCTTCAAATCTAAGTAAAATCACCAAAGGGAATATAGCTAAACCTTTTTTTGTTTTTGTTTTTGTTTTTTTCTTTCAGATTCCAATCTTAAAATCAGTTAGTATTTAAATTAGAGACCAGGTAGAATGCAAAGGGAAAGAACAAGTAGTCATAAAGAGTTTCAACAAACAAATTGAACAAAAGACAAAATAAAACATAGCTAATTATTGGTGGTGAATACATACTCTCTATGCTTTCTATAACTGCTTAAGCTTTTCAAAAAAAAAAATTTAAGGAGAAAAATCTTCTCACCTGCAATCCTTTACTTTATTTGATACTTTATAGTGTGTCCTTCATTCATATATTTATTACTTCATAAACTCCCTATGATATAGATGAGTTAAAGTAAGTCTCTTCATTCTATTTCATCAACTAAGGCTCAAAGAGATGAAGCACTTCACCTCAGATTTTTCTTATAATTTATTAAAAGGTGAAATGGAAGTTCAATTCTAGCATTTTTCTGATCCCAGTGCAAGTGCCTTCCTAGCTCTCCCGCAGTGCCTCTGGCAGCATTATGAAAACTCCTACTGAACTTATCTAGAATTGGAAAAAGACATTTAAGAAATTTCAAGGTGCCCGCTCTTTTCTTCCTACTCTATATTTTGTTTTGTAATGAAAACTTGAGGGACTCATGCTTTTGAATTTAGGTGGTGGCACGTGATGCAGTAGATGAGGGCCCTGTCTGGCTTTGAACTTCAGCTCTGCCGCATTCTGGCTTTGTGCACCTGCAGCAACCACTTTATTTACTCTCTGCTTCATTTTCCTTGTTGTTAACATGGGGAAAATTATAGTACCTAGGCAACAAGGTTGTGAGAATGACTAGATAATCCATAAAGCACTTAAGATAGGTCCTATTAAGAAAACTATTACAGTTGTAAGGTAATGGAAGAAAATTTTGATGCATAAAAACTCCAGGCTAGAATTGGAAAGGAGAAAGTCGCTAAGATTAAGCTCTGGGTAAATTAGTTTATGTTCTCTGTTAAATAGCTGTCCACTTAAGGAGTTTCATATAGGGGATGGAGAAAGACACATAGATTAGCACAATCACATACACTGTTACAAAAAAAAAAAAAAGAAAGAAAGAAAGAAAAGAAAAAAAAGTATATGTTTAAATGAATGTGAGCTTCATTTTGTATACATTTTATTTTTAATTTATAAAATATAAGTATGAAAAGAGGGGTAGAAGAAGATAAATAAAAAGTAATCACTAGCCCTTCCCCCACGTAACCAAAAAAAAATGTCATTAACTATATTGACCAGTAGATTTTTTTTCATGTCATAAGTGTATCCTATTGTATAAATCATAGAATGAACCTTAAGGATACAAAAACATATAAGATGTTCATTTACCTCTATGCATAAATGTGGTGCCTGAAAAAGCTAACTCTAGACATTGAAAGCAAACAAAAAATTAGAATTTTTTTAATGCTTTAGAAAACATTCTGTAAAAAGAAATAAATATGAATAGCCGGTAGTAAATCTCCTCTAAAATCCCTTTATTAGACTTAGCATTAGAAATCCAAGTTTGAAAAAAAAAAAATCAATGATATACTTTCAAAGATAGAATCAATATTTCTTTTTTAAAAAAAGAGGCTGTGCACATTGTTTTAGTGCTATTGTAGAAACAGTGTCACTTTTATCTCACTCTGATCTTCAAATGCAGGTGACCTTGTTTGGTTTCAATAGAAAAATCTCTCATGAATTTACATTGCCATGTTAGCTGTGTAGTGTTGATTGCAAAGATATAAAACCAAATAATGCCATAAAACAGCCCTTCAGGCACATTGCCTTTTTAAACTATTTGCATAAAGATGGACTGTACATTGCTATATGCATGTAGTTAGATTCTCAAATTCAAAGGAAAAAATAAAGTCCTACTTGGGTTTTCTAGGGCTTAAAAGCATAATCTATATAATAATCTACATAATCTATGTAATAATCACAAAGAGCAACTTTAAAGAAGAAAGCAAAAAGAAAGCATATCAAACTTGTTGAACATTAGGATTCTGTTTGTTTGTTGTATATTGTATGCAACACTAAAACACTTGTCACCTAAAATATTCTTTTTCTGTAAGAAATATGAAAATATTACTGATACACTGGGATTGGTAAGAGAATAAAAAGTAAAAATACTGTAATTTCTCAACTAATTCTTAAAGTAGATATTGAAAATAAAAAAGAAGTTAAGCAATAAAATAATACGGTATAAAATACTTGTTCATTAATCCATTAAGAAAATTAAAATATTCCTATTCATGTGAACGAGTGTTCTTTTGATATCTAAATGTCTTTTTTTGTATGTGTGCCATATCAGTTCATATAATTTGTGCTTCTGAATCATTGGTGAGTTAGGGTTTTAATTATATTTATACAATTAGAGTTCAATGTATAATTCTAGTCAAAATTTTAGGAGGGCTGAAATGAAGATGTCTCTAGATAATTGACTTATGTTTCACCATTGGAATTAAATAATGACCATGTAAATAATTCTAATTTTTTTCTTCCAAACTATTTTGAAATAAGGGCTGTTTTACTTCATACTCCTAGAGAATATACTAGATTGATTTTCTTTTATACTGTATCAATCGCAAAGAAAAAATATTAGAGATTTGCCTCTTCTTTTAAATTGTTATATGATCACAGACTATTAAATGTGCCTCTCAAGATGGTTGAGTTTTCTTTTTAAATAAGAAATTTGGTCTTAGGTGTTCAACCTTTGATGTTCAATGGCATTGAAAATCCCTCATAAGTGTCTTAAAGATGGGCTACTCAAGATGAAAAGCTGAGTCTGAGGCACTTCATAGCCAGGCCTGTTTGAACCAGAGTAGTTATACTTGTTCTTTAAAACATGTTTTTTAATAATAATAATAAGTTATCCAACAGTAAAAATGTCTATTGCTTTCTCCATAGTTGCTAAGATCTCTTCAGCTGAAAAAAATTTGTAAATTCTCTATAGCTGATGAATTTGCAAGTGAAATACTACTAGTAGTAAAAAAAGCCCATAAATATAGCACTTTCTGAGCAAAGAAACTCTTCCAAGTGCTGTAAAGTTAATTCATTAGATTTCATAGCAATCTTTTCAAAAAATATTAACATATCTGAAATATTCCATTAATATTCACTAATATTTTAGACAAATAATATTCTTATACAAAGATCATACAAATCTGTTAGAAAATCACCAAGACCCTTCAAAAATTAACAAGCTCATAGAATTTATTAATATTTAGGTATAAATTTAAAAAGAATTTAGGCACAAAATTAGCATATAAAAACATTTGATAATGCTCCATTCCAGTGAGAGGTGATGAAAAGATTTTCCAGTTTCTGAGGAGAGCAGAAAATGATAAGTTTCTGGAAAGCAATTTTTCAATATGTATTAACAGCTATAAACATGTAATACATTGTAATATCCAGGATTTTTTCCAAAGGAGATAATCATATTTAAAATTATTTAAATACATGGTTGCTTATTACGGTGTTAAATGTAATTCCAAACTAATCTGAAAAAAATCTAAAAAATCTAGAAAAATTGAAAGGTAAAACATGGAGCACTGATTTTATGAAACATTATGTTACAACTATGTTTACTTATAAATTTTTAGCATTTTTGGAACAAATAAAATTGAAGAGACATTTTATATATAGTAAGATCTCAGCTGCATATATGTGCACATTTATATATATATATATATAGAGAGAGAGACCAAAAAAAAAAAAAAGTGACTCCAAATACACTATAAACCACCTGTCACCTGAGAGCCCACTGGAGATAGATTAAATTTGGATTCAACTCCAATGCCATGGGATACACCAGTCCAGATTATCCCTTCCACATAGCTTCTGAAATTTTTCAAATTCTGTGTAATTTCTTCTTTCATCCTGTTTTCTTGTGTACTCCTATTCCAACTTTGGAAACAGTTTCTCCTGCATCAAACTAAATCTGAAGCTGAACTTTTTCATCATCTCCTTACTCTAACAAATTTACTTACCTATAACATTTTATGAGTATTACTTTACTAAATTTTGAAGGAATCAAGGGTAAGGTCATCCCATACAGTGCAAGAATTTTTCCTCTTCTACCTTGTACATCCTTACCTCTTCCCTAACCTCCCTTATGGAATAACCAGCAAACATTTTCCCTTCCTCACATGTGATGGTTCTGATGGTTTGAGATCCATGAAGGTTTCTACTTGACCTTTCTTGAGTTTGTTAAGAAATTTCTTTTGAGCAAATATAATGGCATCCTTGACAGGATTCCTGAAGAATACACATATTTTCACTTCACTTTGTTATTATTAATAATATTGTTCTTTAAATGGTAAATAGAGCTTATAGGATTAGAGAATTAAGATTGTTCACCCTTTTGAAAACTATTTTTGATGCAGATCAGAAACTGCCTCCCCTATTCTTACAGAAGAATGGCTCCTCCAACCTGGGGGTGCAAGAACTGCTCTTGATCTCTGGATGTGTAGGAGAATGGTTTCCTACCTGATATCAACCAACCCTGCAGTTCAAATCACAGAGTTGTCATTCCTACACCCCAGACCTAGTCTCCTTCTCTCTTCCTTTCTCTCTCTCTCTTTTTTCAAAATCATGCTCCAGTATTGAATGATAGTATTCATGTAGCTAGGAGGATACATTTAAACTGACAGGAAAAAAGACAGAACAAGCTTCATCTTCCTCCTCTCATTTGTCTCCCCCATAGCAATATTCCAATTCCTTCAGTGCCCTGTTATAATCATCTTGCAGTGTGAAGGCTTATGCTCCCTGTCCTCCCTGCATTGCCTTCTCTCTACTCTTTTTCTCTCTCTCTTTCCACAATAGCAAAAAAAGCTACTTAAAATGTTACAACATGTGCATGTGTACGTGCATATGCACATACATATATCCTTGCACACAAACAATGGCATGCATCATTCTAAATGCTTGGAGCAGCCTAGCCATTCAGCTCTTTATCCTAGTGCCCTAGCCCATGTAACCAGGGAAGAGGTAGGTGGTTTTCTATACAAAGAGCTCTTGTGAAACATGATACATAACCAAAATAAATTATTTTAATTTATATATTTATTCTTGGATTAATACTTTACTCTTAATGTCTTACTACCTACATCCACTTGGACCAAGTAATGGAGCCTTGACCATGGCACACCCAGGATCTCCCTTCCTTGTTTCTGGACTCAACTTAATACCTAACCTCATCATTTTCTCTTATATTTCACAATTTGAGAAGTATTTTTAGAACATACATGGACCAAGTAATGAACTATGTGAAATGGTTTCTTTTAATTAGAACCTCCTTGTCCTGCCTAAAATGTAAAAGATTAAATAGCAGAAGAAGAATGGAGGTCTCTGGGCCAAGGACTCCTGCCCTGCACACCACCTCGCTTCAGAGGTCCGGCTTCCTCACTTCCTCTTTAGGCTGAAATAGGGAAGAGAATATGGCTAGAAAAAGGGTTCTGGATGTCTTATTTAAATAGAAAGGTAGTTAGGATATCCCTTTGGTTTCTGAAAATCCACAAGGAGAAAGTAAGATCTAAATTATATGTTGAGGAGGAAAGTGTTCAGATAGCAAGAACTGAACTAATCTCACAAGAGTCAGATTCAATCAAATAAACCACCCACAAACGCCCTCACCCCACTACTGAAACTTATCCTTTCCCCCCATTCTACTTTCAGTAAAGGTGGAAAGAGATGTAAGGAAGAAAGGAAGCACAATATCCACATGGTGGTGTAGTATGTCAGTTGTTCTTATATTTACAGCTTTTGTTCACACCTTTTCTTACATGCCCAGACTCTTGTTAAGAATAACTTCTCCAGGCCCCTTTGAAAAGTACAGCTATCTATTACTCCCCATCTAGAACCTAGTTTCTCCCTTCATTACAGCATTTGTATACTTCATGGTGGTCCCCATTCCACTGTTTAACATGTAGGGGAGAAGAAAACACCCAACTTCAAGTGGAATGTGGATATGAGTTTGTTAAGATAAAGTTTTGAGGTAAAACCATCTTAAATATGATGCTCAGGACTTGGAATGCTTTTTTTTTTTCACATTCTCTGAGAACAATCTATCTTTGAAAAAGTTCTGTCAAGGATAAAAAATGGAACATGACAATCATGAAAGATGTTTATTTATCTGAGTTTGAAATTATAGATTTGCAAATAAACATAGACATAATGACACTGGATTATCTACATTTTAAGGAGATTAGTATAAACTAAATGCTTCATAGTGCGGATTTTCTGGCAATTTTACCACAGTGGACGATAGTGTTTAGATTGGGAATCTCTGTTTAGAGCAATTCTGTCAGTACACACCAGAGCACATCTAATGGTTTACTTTCCACAATTGCAACAAACCTCTTCTTATTTGACTTTACAAATGTGTATGATATCAATTTCCAGTGTCTCTGAGGATTTATTTATCCAGAAAGGAAACATTTTGATTTATAAAGCCAATTCATAGTGTAATTAGTACTTGGCAGGACACTTGGTCAAATTGCCAGCACCATAGTAAATAAGATCAATAATTTAAACTACTGAGAAATGTGAGGTTAGAAATGTCTTAACCCACCAATTATTTACTAGTTGTTTCAATTTTCTTAAATTTATTAATAAAAAATTTAATGGGCATCAGAATGGGTAAAATACTTATTTTCTTGAATATTCTGACATCTATCGGTGCCAACATTATAGTGTAGACTTAATGAATTCAATCTAAAAATTAGACATCTAACTCCTGATCATTTATGCTTTCTCAAAACTGACAAATGGAATAAGCAGGTGGAATTGGTGCAAGTAACATGTATGAGTCTTTAAATAACCATAAACTCATTTATACATTGCTTGATTTTTCATTGAAGAACTGTGATTCTAAGGGAGTCCACAAACATCTAAGACCTGGTTATTTCCCTTAAGAAGTGCATAACTAATTTAGGGAGACAAATTCAATATAAAGCTAGTTATAACACTACATGATGTGTTTAATAACAAAAAATGTGACCATTCTGATATTGTGAGAGCATCCAGAATCCTAGAATGGTCAGAAAGGCAGACATGAACCCTGAGGATTGATAGCAATAAAGAAATGGGAAATGGGGCACATTTTGAAAAGAAAAGAAAGCATAATAAAAGGAAAAAAAGATAATCTATTTCATCAGGTACTTAAAAACCATTGCAAAGTGGGTAGTTTCCAAAAATAGAGGCTTAGGAAGGTGCCAAGTCCTCTGTGATCCATTATCCACCCACAAAACTTGTGTTTGTTTTGTGATTATTAAATAACTGTTGACTCTATATCTACTTTATGTGAATAACTCTGTAAATATCTATATAGTATACTGTGGAAAAGAGAACATTAAACTGAAGACAATGAAATCTGAATTTTAGCACAGATTTTATAACCCAAGGCATGTATCTGCATATACTCTGATATAATAATAATGCCACAGTTAATTCATAGCAGAGGACTCATGAAAGTATATTTGTTAGCACCTAATGGTCCTCGGTGATCCTGGACCTATGTGTTTTCTCATTGTTCTATATTTAAACTATTAAGTGGGGAATTAATTATCAGTATTAAAGTAACATTGTAAACATAAGTAGAAAATTTGAACACAAATTTTTTGACCCTCTTCAGAAAAAGTCATTATATAAGTGGTATACTTTCTGAGAATCATATTGCAAAGTTTGTATGTTAAAGATATCTACTATTATGATTATATTTTTAAATTATCTCACTTATAAGAAGTGATTTTCTCATGAAATCCCATCTCCATGTGATAATATAACACACCTACACTATATTATCAGGGAAATGTTTATTCCATGTGACAATATGACACACCTACACTGTATTATCAGGGAAATGTTTATTCACACTTGCTCAAACAGATTATCATTTGCACACAAATGAATTCATTTGATTGGAACCAATTTGAATGTCAATGTAAATAGAGGATGGTGAAGGCGTACAGAACCAAGGTAGAAATTAAGAAGTTTTAAAAGTTAGCAAAATCTAAATAAAAAGATTTTTTTTCTTTTTTTTTTCTTTTTCAAGGCACCGGATTGGAATCACGGAAACTCTTACTTTATAGTTCAATCATATTTACTGCTCCAGACTGAACAAAGGAAAATTTTCTCGACTTCAGCATGACCTATGGGGTCACCATTTCTGAAAGCTTTCTAAGTAACGAAGTATGGTATCCAACAATGTCAGAGCAGAAGCAACAAGTTTATGCTATGTGAGCAGGAATAAATCTATTTTTTAAATTTTTTAAATTTGATTTATTTTATTGGGGTGAAGTTGGTTAATGAAATTACATAGGTTTCAAATGTACAATTCTATAATACATCATATGTATATTGTTTTGTGTGTTCACCGCCCAATGTCAAATCTCCTCCTGTCACTCTATATTTGACCCCCTTTATCCTTTTCTACCTCTCTCTCACCCTCTTTCCTTCTGATAATCACCATACTGTTGTCTGTGTCTGTGAGTTTTTATTTATTTGTTTGTCTTGCTTCTTGCTTTCTCTTTGATATCCTTCATATGAGTAAAATCATATAATACTTGACTTTTTTCATTTGACTTACTTCGATTAGCATGATAATCTCAAGATCCATCCATATTGTCTCAAATGGCAGTATTTCATTTTTTTCTTATGGCTGAGTAGTATTCTATTCTATATATGTACTACATATTCTTTATTCAAACATCTATCAAAGAACACTTGGGTTGTTTCCATGTCTTAGCCACCATGAATAATGCTGCAATGAGCATCAGAGTGCATATATCTTTACAAATAAATGTTTTAAAATTTTTCCAGTAGATACCCAGAAGAGAATTGCTGGGTCATATGGTAACTCTATTCTTAATGGAATAAATTTGTTTTTTATTGTGATGTGCAAAGGACACATGAAATATTAAAAATCTATCTCCAAATGAGATGTGCGAACTTTAAAATGGGGTGATGGAGCCTGTCTTTGCAAGACTGAGCTCTACGAAGTCTTAGAGGAAGAATATAAGATCTAAGCCTCTCTCTACTTTTATTTGTGATTGTTTTCTGAATCAGAGACTTTTTATGTCTACTGATGACGTAGAACTAAAAATGTTGTAGTGAAGAATTCTGCTTCAATGTTAGATTCTGCTCCAAGTAGCAAATCACTAGAATTTTTTAGTAAAACCATAAAAAAGAAATTCTTTATTAGACAGGAGGAAGAGAGTATAATACATTTTTTTCCTTTTTTTTACTAACAAAGGTATAAATTAAATTCAAGATATTACAGAAATTTGCTTTCTCTTCATCTGTTAATTGGATTTGATGCTCAATATATCGGATCACAATTTTTTAAAAATCATTGCTACTGTGCCATATTTTCTAGTGTTTTCTTGCTCTTAAAAAATGACTTTGTCTAGCAACTGGGAATGTCAAAGTAGAATTCCTTCAGTTTTAAGTAAAGGCATTGAGTTTTTTTTTTTTTTTTCTGTTTGTTTCTGCACTTGGCAAGGAAACCTAGCAGTGTTAAAAATAAAAAAAATAAAAAACGTATCAAATTTTCAACTCATAGAACTCATAGAAGAAGGGTTAGAGGTACTTAAAAAAAAGGAGCACTAACTTCAAAAATTATCAAAATTCCTGAATTGTATTTGCTGTGCACAACGGAGTTGAATGGCTCTTCTTGAACAATAGGTTATCTAAGTGTTCTATTCCCCATTTGTAGTGCTATCAAGAAAATATAAGTGTGTTTTGTTTTCTATTGATTTGTTCCTCTTATCAAGTAAAGATTTATGTCTTCTTTTCTAAACAGCCTTGGAATACAAACTGCTTCTTCGGTTTCAGACATTCAATAGAACCTTATATAAACCAAATGCTTTGGTTTCTTCAACCTCATCACTAATTTCAGTGCATTTTAACGTCTTCTTTTTTATCCATTAAAGAAATTAAACAAATTAGCATATGTCCACAGCCAAAGACCTTAAAAAATTAATCCAAACCCTATAAAATTGGGCGACAAGCCAAAAAGGACCACAGCAGCTCTTGATTTATAAATTGCATCAATATCATGTTCTGTTAGTGAATTGAGTGAAAGATTGACTATCTTTGTATTTTAAAAGTTTTTTTACAATGTTATTTTTCTATGAAAATCTGAAAATAGTGAATAAAATGTCTTTATAATTCAGCTTTATCAGAGTGTATTAGGAAAACTCAATTATGTTCCTGTTAGGGACGTCATCCACGTCTTTCTCCCCTGGCGTATATTCATCTATGGAGGAAGTATGTTCCCTTCCTATACATGACTTTAACAGTAAAAGCATTTGTAGTAGAAACAAGAATGTCAAGGATCCAGCTACAGCAAGCAGTCAAAGAAGTGAAGGATTTACTGAATTCTTAGTCAAAGCATATGTATGTGTGTATTACGGTTCTCCAGAGAACCAACAGAATGTGTGTGTGTGTGTGTGTGTGTGTGTGTGTGTGTGTGTGTGTGTGTTTATAAAGAGATTTGTTACAAGTAATTAGCTCATATGATTTTGGAGGTTGGCAAGTCTCAAAATCTCTAGGGTGAGTTGGTAAACTGTAAACACAGGAGTCAATGGTTAAGTTCCAGTCTGAGTCCAAAAATCTGAGAAGTGAAAGAGTGATGGTGTAATTCCAGTATGAAGTTCCATCAGACTATGATCCAGGAAGGTCCTGTATTTCAGTTTTAGTGCAAAGGCAGAAAAAAAAATTGAGTGTCCCAGTTTGAAGGCCACTAGAGAGAAAGAATCCTCTCTTACTCAGTGGAGGGTCTGCCTCTTTGTTCTATTCAGGCCTTCAACTGTTGGACAAGGCCCACTCACATTGCGAAAGGCAATCTACTTTACTCAGTCTCTTGATTTAAATGTTAATTTCATCCAAAAATACCCTCACAGAAGCATTCGGAATTACATTCAGCCAAATAGTTGGACACCAAATGGCCAAGTCAAGTTGAGACATTAAATTAACCATCACAATATGCTAAACATGAATAAATTAGAAATAGAAGAATTAGGTGCACCCTTGCTCTCTTTTTAAAGATATCTCTGTTCTTAGAGTTGTGTTATTATACCTTTATTCATCAACACTATCACAGTAAAGACCTGAGAGTAGGGATGCAGTGATGCAGGAGAAGAGAATGAAAGTAACAGGATTTGCACAACAGTGGCCACTAAACCTTAGTTCTTCCAGAACTACGATTTCTTGGGCTGATATTACTTCTTGGTGAACTATACAAACTGAGAAGACTTTGGAGGCAGATTTTTTATTGTATTTTTTTCAAGTGATTCTGGTAACGAAAATATAGTGCAAGCAAACATTTAAACTAAAATCATCAGATAGTAAATACCTCTCTTTTAATCTACTACACAAGAGGTAACTATTGCTCATTCATAAAGCTATTTTTAACTTGAAGTATGAAATTCAAGAGGCTCACAAAATAACCATGGCCTTTGAAAGAGAAAATGAGGCACTCGTAATGAACTCATCACTTCATTAATATCTTATATTAGCACAAAGTTCCTAAAGGAAGTATCAAGATGTGGTTCTACACTCCCATAGTATCTGATTTGTGTGAACCATGAAGTTCACTTTCTAACTTCTTGAAAATGTAAAGAACAAAAAAGAAGCTGCATTTGAAGAGGCAGAAGAGCCCAGAGAAGAGGTTGGCAAGTTGTGTTGCTACTCACAAAATTTTGTGAGACTTGAAAGCATAAAATATTTTCTGAAGAATTTTACTCCTCCTTAGAAAAGCGGGGACAGAACAAGATAATAGCATCTGCTTCTTAACAAAAAAGACTTGTTTGCCATCTAGAGGCCAGACTTGGCTTCATTGGATTGTTTATTCTCCATTGTTGCCTTGGTGAAATAGAGCTCAAAGGACTGAAATTTAGGCTGATTATCATATCACTGCATAGTTTAATATGAAGATTACATAAGGTACACCAAAAAAAAAAAAAGTTCAACACAGCACAGTGACTAACACAAGGCAAATAAGCAACAAATATTTGCTTTAAAAATATCAAATTATGCAATATATTCAGATATATTTAAACTTAACATGGATTCATAGTCTTCATTTTAGATTATCAAGCTACAAACTTCCCTGTATCATTCAGCACCTCCATCAGTTTGCCATACAATTTTTTTCAATTTCACTCTCTATTAGGAAACTGTAAGCTTTTTGGTGGTATCAGTTCTTGATCTATAAAACTCATCTGGTTTTTTAAACAGTGTTGTAATGGAGTCAGCATTCAAGAAATCTCTTTTGAATTGAATTGAATAAACAGTAGAATTCATGAAAAAGAACCTAACAAATGCATAGTTGAGTAGATATTTTCAAAGGTCCCCAAATCCTATTCTATGAAAAAAATAAATAAGATTACTTTTTTAAAAGCTCATGTTATAAAAATGATAGGTGCTATGTCTCTGATCATTTGACATAGCATTTTGTCATATGGAAATCACGTGGTTAACACAGAACTTAACTGTTGCAATTGTGTAATTTGTCTCAGTGTTTATGTAATCATTGGTACAGTTGGCTTTGAACAACTTAGAGAAGCACGATTTTTGTCATAGTTATTAACAAGACGACATTTGGAAAAGAAAGTTTTTACTAAAGAAAATGAGATACCCCAGAGAGTGTGGAGGCTGCACTTTTTTATTTCAGGTTAATGTGACCCATTAATATATTTCAGAATTTCTGGTGCATTTAAAATTGGTTTATTAAATTCTCCTGCAAAGATAAAAAAAAAAAAATCTTCAAAAGTGTCATAATCCATTTTAAAAGAAGTTCTGAAAATTAAAGCAAGGGAGCCCCCTTGTGGACTGAATCTAATGCCATGTACAATAAACCATCAATTAAAATCAATGATATCACCGATATATAGCAGATAAATTCAACAGAGACTGAAATAAAATAATTTATTTTCAGATGAGATCCATCAGAAATGGATTACAAATGATTCCATCATATATATTTAAAGGCACTGACTCAATATGATGGGGAATAATTCCTAAAGCCAGCACCACTTGGATAAATTATGGACCTGGCTAAAACAAACTGTCCTATCCCTAAGTGGTTTCTCCAACAAAGCCACCCAAAGGATTTATTCTGGAATCAATGGTCCATTTAAAACTCAAAAATGTAATTGGCATTAGAAATCAAATACATTTCTCTACAAGACAGAGAATTTAAACAAAGGTAGGTTAATTTATTGGTGAAACCAGTTTATTTAATGAATAGAAATCTGTTATTTAAAAATGTATCTGTGAAAGCTACATAAAAGCTACATAAAAAATATTTTTTATTAGTGAAATTTTTTCTGGTCTTGAAAGTTCAGAATTAAGTAAAAGAAAAGTATAACTAGATTTATGAGCAGTGACATAGAAACAAATGCACTTCCTTTAGGCTAAGTTCCTCTATATTTCCTCAGCAGCAGCAGATCTTAAAGCACATTTTTTTAAAGTCTAGTTTTATTTTGCTCCTCATATCCTCATTTTCCCCATGGTGTTATATTTGGACAAAAGAATAGAAATCAGTAAAAGTAAATGGTTACAAAAATAAGAGTTGTATTAATCGATTTTCCAAATGTTTAGTACCATAAACAATCATTATGCACACTTTATAAAAAGAGGCCTGCGTGCTCTAGTGATAGTTTATAAATTTAATGAATTCTTATTGCACTGGCAAATTGCCCTCATGTTAGTGGGTAGGGATGAACCTGATTTATTCCATTTGACTACAACTCCTGATCTCCATTAGGAACCTCCTCTGCTGTTTTCTTTTCTCAGCAAGCCCTGATATTTATCTGTGTTTTGTTGAGGTATAAAAACATACTGTGCGGAACCACACCGATGTCTGCACTCCCTTCTGCACAAAATATGGTCATAATTTCTCTGGCATAAATTGCTTTTTTTAAAAAAAAACTTAAGTACGTATTTCCATGAAGGGAAGGATATAACATAACAGTGACAGAATGACAGCTCAACTGTTCTACATATGAAATTAATCTAAATTCAGGGGTTTGGAAACAGTCTGTGGAGCCGAGATCTATGAGAGATTGAGAATATGTGGAATCTGCAGCAGGTAGAAGGAAGTGCCGTTCAATACGAAATTTCTAGGGTGAGTGGTCAAATACTTTCAGGCACAACAATGTCTGATTTTGAACTTAGGTTTTTTGGGTTTTGTTTCTTGTTTTGTTTTAATTTTACTGTATGATGTGTCACTCATCTATCACCAAAAAAAACAAAAACAAAAACAAAAAACCAAAACTCTGCAAAAGTTAGCAAACGAAAAATGTCTTCTATGAGTGGTGTATTAAAGAAAGCATAGAAACCGAGCTGTACTACATGGCTACTGAAGTTTGGGGCAGAGAGAGATTCAGCAATGGGAAGTGCAGTGTGACGAACTGAGCATTCACTGGCAGCAGCAAAAAAAAAAAAAAAAAAAAGTTAAAAATAACCACCAGAACATAAGAATTCAAAGAAATTATGGGTACTCTAGAGACTTTCTGTAGAAGATAGTTTACTGGCAAAGATAATCTCAGGTGACAGCTTAATTCCACAATTATTGCAATTTCTCTATTTTAGGTTATTACCACAGCCTTATAATTGTACTACCTATACCTCTAGTTCCCTACAAAACAAGCATTATTTTAGCCTCCTCCTTAAAATGCTCCGCTGGCTGAAAACCACTCCTGTTATAAAGCCTCTGCCGGCCCCTTGACCTCTCTCACATTCCACTCTACAACTTCGTCTTTGTGCTCTAGCCACATTGACCTCTCAGCCCCTCTACTGTGAAAATTCCATGAAGCCTCAGACCCATGAACTATGCTCGTCCTAGAATGTTATCTATCGCCCTTTGTTACTTTATGCATGTAAGCCTTGTCTTGATATCTTGCTTTTCTCCCCAACTGACAGCAAACTTACTAAGAGCAAGGCATGTGTTCCATCATTGGGCAACTTTTCAGTTGTAGATGTTCACTTATTCCATACCCCTCTGGCCCATTAATGGATAAAACCACTTCATGTACATCCTCTATTATTTTAACAACATCAACAGAAGAAGAAACAATCTTTTGGAAGACTATTACTTAGTATGGCTTCTACTGCTGTCTGTGAAAAGAATGCCAGGTGTCTTCACCTTACCGTGTTAGATTATCCCCCTCCCTTGTCCATCCACCATCAGGGGACCTTGTTCAGAGCCCCACTTCATGAAGCCAAGTAATCACTAATCTAGCTTAAATTGATAAGACTATCTTCCTTCAATATTCAAGACCATCATACCTTATGTCAATTCACATTTAATTTCGAGAAGCCCAGAAGTCTCAGAGCAGCTGTCTATTTACCACCTTACTCTTCTGCATATCGCTAACCTAAGCTCTACAAAACATTTTCATTGCACTCTGAAACTCCTGTGGAATGACCAAGAAATCGTGATATTCCTCAAATTTGTATAGCTTTCCTATCACCTTTACCATAACTAAAACCTGGCTTCCATGAAAGTATTGTTTCCCTGCAGCCTTCTCAGATGGAATTTTGTTTGTGGTCACCCTCAAAATTAAGTTATAGAATCTCCCTATTACAAGACTTCAAGGATATGTTTAATAATTATTACAATGAAATGGAGGATATTGAGTAATAACTCCCTTCATGTATCTTGGCTATTTCTAGCATCTCTAGGTTTGTTTGTTTGTTTGCTTGCTTGCCTTTGTCCCCCAAACCAAATAAAATCCATGCAAACCCATATTTTCTCTTCTTCAACTTCCTATTATAAGAAGGAAAAAAGAGGATATAGATGTTAAATGCCTACCAATCAATAAGAAAATATCTTAGTTTCTCTTCTACTCCTCAATGGTTTCTAAACTAAGTGGTGTTATTGATGGTGTCTGGCATTCTGGATGATGATGCATTTTCAGAGTATTTCTTTTCTTCTTAGATGGGCAAAATTCAACAGATAATGTCAATAATTCCCTTTTTGGCATTCCAATATACACTGCGGAAGTAATTATTTCCTCCACATTGACACTAATTATACAAAAAACGCAGTGGTTTTCACTCTAGATATAAAAAAGAAGCGCGTAAATGGAGCATCTAACACAAAAATAGTGACATGGTATAAGATTAAGTTCCTGGAGAATTTAAGAATCCAGGCAGTATTCAGAAATGGCTTGAGTTGTATGTACGAATGGAAGAGATATTATTTTTGGAGAATATTTAAGAAACACACCTGTAGCAACTATTAAGACAGAGAACAAAAGGAATATAGGAAAATTAGTTTAAAAACTATAACTTTTGGTAGTTAGGCAATAGCAAATACCTATAATCCTCAAACGTGTTTAACTTTCTTCATCATTTTCTTACCTTAACTGAAAACTGGCTGCTGGTAAAATATTGTTTCCCTGCAGTCCTCTCGTGAGACCTGAGTTTCATCACACCTGTGTACTCCAGCATCTGCAGTTGTCCTCCTTGGTCTTATTGCACTTTGTGCGTGTGTGTGTGTGTGTGTTTCTCGTTGTCCTTCAAGCACACATTGTCTCGAAGAACTGACCCTGGATACTCTTCCCCAGGTCATCATAAACTAACCTTTCAGTTATTCCTCTTCATTTACTGAAGACACTAACTCTTGTTCATTTCTTTCTCTCTATCACTGCTCTTAACATCACTCTTGATAATATTAGCATTTATGGAAAATGCAGCAAACAACATTATCTAATAGTTTTAGAGTGCTTATAATATGACAGGCACAGTTAAGAAGTTTATGAAAATAAATTAATCATTGTAACAACCCTATACGGTAGGAACTATTATTATCTCCATTATACATATGAGAAAACTAAGACACAGAAATCCTAAGTCACTTGGTTCCTTTAATAAGAAGAGACAGGATTTGAACCCATGAAATCTGACTCCAGTCTGTGCATTTAGCCACTAACATCTAGGATGGAATCACAGCTTTTGCTGTTTGAATATAGTTGTTGTCTACTCCACACTTAGTCCTTTCAGGCAAAATAGCATTTTCTTTTTCTATGTTCTGCAAATTCAAGAACCCTCACTTTTGGATTATTTTCATTTTAGATCCTCTGTGCTCTCCAAAATAGATTATATTATTTCCAGTGTGATCATATCAGAGCAAATAAGAGTGGGGAGCATATTTCTCTTCTGGTATGGACACTAATAATTATATTAACAAAGTCTTAGCTTCCAAAATTATTTTATCATTCATGAGGAAATAACTGTAGAAATGCAAAATACCATTTGCATTGAAGTTATTATACCAAATGTGGTCTATAAATCCCTAAATATTTGTTTAAGGTATATTATAAATTTGTCTCTGGAATTTTTGGCAACCAATCTAAAGGAGTAATCAAAATATGTTACATGATTCACAAGATTTATAAGATTAAAGCAAGTCATTTCCTCAGAGGAAGCACAATTTTTAATGAAAAGGAGAATCAAGAGACATTTCCCCTATGGTTCCAATTAAGAAGACATTGCGAGATATTATAAACAACCACCTCATCACCAGCCATGTACCAGTAAAGCACAGAGTTTCATAGAGCTAGTTTCTTAAAATATTAGCCAATTATTAGCCAATAACCTTGCACCAATGTGCAAATGAATGATGTTCTCCAAGGGATCAATATACTGTAGTCTTTGTAAATAATTTTAATTAATAAAATTTATTTTTATATCTCAGGTCCTAGTAAAATTCATGTTTAATTTGGTTCTTTCAATGTGTTGTATCCTAGGTATATTCCTTTCTCAATACTTCTATTTCTTGAATGTTTATAATCTAGATTTTGGGTATTGCAAGAAATACGAAGAAATATCGTTTCCAATTTCTAGAAGAGAAATAATTTTTGTAAGTTATATAATTATTATATATTATTATATTGGTTAATAATAAAATAGTTTAATTAGGAGGCCTACGTGTAAGCAACGGTTCACCACATCACAATAAACACCATCTCTCTGAAAAACTACCTACATTTAAATAGAGACTCTGGTAGAAAATAGCTGAGTTTGGACAAGTTCTTCTCTCTGCCCCAGTTTCCTCATTTGTAAAATTGGGATAATATTAGTACATACCTCATGTGGCAGTAATAATTGAGTTATCATATGAAAGACATTTAGTATAGTGACTAGCAAAGGGGAAACAATAAATATTAGTTGCAATGATGATGTTGACAATTTTTATGATTGCTAACTTCACTAATTTTTCAGCTTTCTCATCAGTGTAATGGAGATAATACTATTCATTTTGTGCTGAGAATTAAAGTATAAAGGACAGCATATACTAAGTTTGTGTTTCAGTTCCTGGTACTTAAGGAGCACTCATTAATACTAGCAATTATTACTGTTATTATCTTCCATTTTTCAACAAACCTTAGTGTATTCCTATTATTAACAAAGCACTTTGCTAATTCTAGAACAAAGTGGACTATGAGATTGAGGATTTTTTACTGATCTGTGAAGCACAGCAGATAACCAGTACCAGCAGAATTCTAGTGGCTCAATGTCAAACATGAAAGCTGGTCTTTGCTTCCTTTCTGATTCTTAGGTATTGAAAGCAGAGCAAGGAAGGCATCCCTGGGGTGGGGACGAGGCATTTCCTCAAACAGTTCAGCTGGCTGTTCGTCTTGAGTGTGATGCGGTGGTCTGGTCAGCACACACCTGTTCCCATGAGATCCTGCTGTGTGTGCCACTATGCGGTGGGGGGAGGGGTGGGTGAGGAGGATCTCTTCTCCACAGGACCAAAGGAATTGAACAAACCAGAGTCCTTTTTAAATTTTCTCTGAGTGACCAAAACTTACAGTGACCACATTCAGCTAGATTTCAACTATCAATGGAGGCTCATTGAAGGAATGTTAAAGCAACTGAGAGTAAAAGAAGCCAATCTGAAAAGACTACACACTGTATGATTCAACTTACATAATATTCTGGAAAGGCAAAACTATGGAGACAGGAAAAAGTTCAGTACTGTTCAGGATCTGGCAGGAGGGAAGGGATAAAAAGACAAAGCACAGAGGATTTTTAGTGTTAGTGAAACATTCTGTATGTTACTGTAATAATGGATGCACGTCATTATACATTTGTGCAAACCTATAGAATGCACAACACTAAGAGTGAACACTAACGTAAACTATGGACTTTGGGGAATTATGATGTGTGGATATAGGTTAATCAATTGTAAGAAATGTACCAATCTAGTGGGAATATTGATAACAGGGGAGGCTATGCGTGTGTGGGGATAGCAGGTTTATGATAAATTTCTCTACCTTCCCCTTAATTTGGCTGTGAAATTTAAACTACTCTAAAAACAAAGAAAATCTTTACAAAATAAAAATAAAATTTAAAAATCAAATGCAAGTATCTGAATGCCCAAAGCACTTATGTGTTTCAAAATACCTTGACATAACTATACTTTATATGTGGAAAATATAGCAATGTAATTATTTAGAAGACTCTGCTAATGTTGCTGTAGACCTAACATCTTGAAAAATTTTATAAAATTGTGAAAAAATTTTAAAATCAGGTCAGCATAGTTTGTGAACATCTGCATGTGCACGTATAATGTATGTCTGTGTGTGTGTCCATGAGTTTGGGGGAATGAGGTGCAGTTGGGAAAAGAATTAGGAAACTAGTCTCTAATGTGAGCATCCCACATCTATGTCATGCTAAAGACATTGGACTTAGGTATTTAACTTACTGTTTTCAAGAATGATTATATTTGGAATCATCTGGGGATTATAACTTGATAACTGGCACTAACTTTAAAGAGTCATATTTAATAGGTTTACAGAGGGGCACAGGCATCAGTATTCTAAAAAGTTTTTCAGGTCTAATATGTAACCAGTGTTGAAAATCAATGCTTTAGACAATGAGAAGCAGCATAAAGATTTTAATTAGCTGAGTAACATGATGTGATTTGCCTTTTAGAAAGATCTGTTAGCAATGTGGAGTGAGAGGGGCACAATTGAATACAGTAGCAACAATTTATTAGAAACATCAAATTGTTAGAAAACAATCTAAAACCAATAACCAAAAAACAGTTAATTGAGAGGAAATATTCCTCTGACTCCATCTCTGTATTGTTCTTTATTGATTGGATAAATTGAATTGCTCACACATCACAGAAGACAATTTATTTGTGTTTTGACTAATGTGGCTTCTAAGGTCCCAACACACTCTGAGATACAACAAATTTTAGTTCCTAGATTTAGATGTGTGTTTCCTGTTGAACATTAGATGTTACACATAGGTTAAGTGTTATATAATTAGATTTCCATATAATATATAAAATCAAGATTTCCTCCTTTCTGAAACTGTTTATGTTCATTAACTAACCATGAGAAATAAATGTAAAAATCACAAGTAGCAACCAGGTACCTGATTAGAGGCAACATTAAGATATGTATGTTACTGAATTACAGCATACTGAAAGGGGTAGGGAAATTTATGGAGATAAAGTCCTAACACTAGATTAATTGTGTGAAGGTAACCATTATGTAAAGCCCTAGGTGATTTTACACATAAATTAAGTATCTATGTATTAATGTTTGGAGAAAGACATCTTTGCTAAAATTGTATTCTCTCCTGATCTTGCACTAAGAACTGAATATTTACTGATCATTTATTTGAATAAAGGAACTGTTTCAATTTTAATTAAATAAAAGATCAAGGAAAGGACTGTATCAGCTACTAAGACCTTAGTATTTTCTGATTATTTATAAAATAACTAAAAGAGAATAGATTACATTATGGGTGCCACATTTAAGAGACAAGTTGAAATGCACTAAGAGAAAGATTAGAGATGGAAATCCAAGCTATCAAAATAAACAGTCATCCTGGATAGATGAAACCATAGACAACATCTTGAAAGGAGAAAGGGAAACTGAAATTAAGCGGATTCTGAAGCCAAATAACAGTTGTGAAGTTTTAGAACCAGAAAGAATCTTAGAGATTATCTGTGCTATACAGTTAGTCTGAGTCAGCACCTGGACTCCAATTTAAAGGCTTCTCTATCCTAGTTCAGAGGGCTTTTCTTTTACCTGTTGCCACCTTTACAGCATATGAAGCATTCTTTCTTGAAATATATAAAATTGCCACACACACACACGCACACACACAAACACACACTCTCTCTCTCCCCCGCCCCACCCCAAACACACACACCTCCTGGGCTTGTTTTAGGCCAATACTGATTTAAAAACAGAATTATACAGGGCCTCTCTCTCTAATACAGTACAGACTTAGCCTAAACAAAATAAAAGAGTGAAAATTTAGTCTATGTAAGAGGAAAAACTTCCCTGTTTTACCAGGATTTTCATCTTTGTCCATAAAGTAGAAATTCCCCACTTTAGAATTATAGTATGCTGGTAGGAAAAACATTTCTGTTTTCAGAGCTTCTCACTTTTGGCTGTGCACAAATGCCACCACCTGAAAAGTGCATTAAAAATACATAGTTGGTCCCACTCACAGATATTCTCATTTAATTAGTTGAACCATGGTTGAAAACCATTGCACGCGTGGGCCAGGAAGAATGTGTAAATTTCCCAGTCTTTCCACGTGCACACACAGTTCCCTCTCTGCACTGTTGGCAGAATGATCTGAAACAGCTATTGTCTGCAGACCCTGCTAATGCTTGGCTGGGTCATTCCAAGACCTACAGAAAGGTAAGTGTTAGGAAAGATCTGGCCACCCAGAAATGATATCAAATCTATTTACTTTCGGTGTGGTCCCATTTTAATATATCAGACTGTTCAGAACCCACAGTAGGAAAAGTGAAGCACAGTCACTGATCATCTTCATGACCCATTTGTTAAGGTCTAAGCCATCAGAGAAAAATATTTTGTAAACTTGCCAAATAGGGTCACATAGCTTAACATACACAGTTCATAATCTTTAAGTTAGTATATCTAAAACAAATGTAAATAGGATTTCAGCCAGTAATAAAAACAATCTTTACCTTTTATCAAATTTATATATTAATTATACCAACAGATTTTAAAGCCATTCTCTTAAAAAATGTGAAAATATACAAATAAGTGGAATGTATCTATACCTACAACATGCATCTACATATTCATCTATCAAGACAGGGAATATTTTATTGATTTAAAAATAATAAATGCATATTAATATATTTAACTTTATGCCTTCCATAAACACTTCTTTGCCAAATGATCGAAATGGAGACTATATTAGAAAAAAATGCATTCACAATTACCCAGAAATGAACATTTGAATGTGCTTTATATCGATTTCTATAAATAAATCAACAATTTATTTTTAATCATGGCATGAGCAAGATGGCCTTTTCATTTTCTTAAAATTGACTGTATTTATTCAGATTAATTATTTTTTAAGATTACATCTACTCTTTTACTTATGTTTCAGTGAACTATGTAAACCACATTAAGAACATATTATCAAACAAAGTACCCTGGGTAATGCATACTGAATATAAGAGTAGTAAGTTTATTCTTCTGGGAAATTAAATATGTAAGTAAATTTGAATTTTAATAAGTTATCCATAACACACATACACAGACATATAACATGCAGTATATTCAATGATAACCAATTTGTATGTTTCTTGTTGATTTAAGTTTGATTGCATACCAATGGACACATAGTTATCTGTTTTCCTAGAAAAATGGCCAACAATACATATGTATATAAAAATAAAATACATATATGTGCGTGTGTTAGTGCTAACACATAGCTCTTGCTTATTGCACACATCAAAGCTCTATCTAACAATATTTTAAATGTAGGATTTCAGCTTAGGAATTCCTATTTACCTTGGAAACACCATTTATCAAAGACTGCTTCTGAAAAGCATGGATTCATTACCTTACTTCCTCACAGAAAATGTTTCCTAGTTGTTGCCTTCTCTAGTTGTCACTCCACGCTGGCCATTTCAAGTTTATGCTTCATCACTGCTACGATGTCATTCTCAACAGAAGGTCAATCCATTTCTTAGCAATATCTCAGTCTTAGTGTCTTATTTCTTGAAGTGACATAGTGGCACTCAGGACTGACACCGGCAAAACTGAGATATCTCTCTTTAATGCCTTCTCTCTTTTGACTCGAGAAAAGCCTTTCCTCAGCTGGCCTCCTTATTTGTAATTCTCCCTTCTCTGCAATCAGGCACTGGCAGCCTAAAGCCCTCAATAGGTGGCCAAATAAACCTACCTCCCACAAATCTAGAAATATCATCCCACTTTCTCTTCAGCTATACGTACACTGAACCTCATTTTATAGAGGGTCACTTTCAAGCAGCTGTGACACTGTACAAAATATGAAAATATATTTGCTGAGGTAGCATTTTTCAAAAATGATAAATTGTATAATATTAATTTCTACAAATTTCCTGATGTGGAAGTGTGGGACAGACGTGGGGGTGAAGGAAGATTCTAAAAATGTTCGAAAAGTTTACAGTTACAATGCATAATAGCATATCAAAGTCCTGTGTGTTTTCAGTAAAAAAATGGTTTAAATTCATAAATTCAACGTGTCCTAAAAGGACTTATCCGTAAATTTATTTTTTGTCATCTAACACCTATTAACATCCTTACAAGAAAAAGTTACTCTTGCTCTAATTAACATAAAAATCATTGCCTCTAATATATATTATACCATTTACCCTACCCAGCATAACATCTGACTAGTCTCACAGAGGACCCAGTGGGAGGCCTAGAGGGAATGAGCACTCTCACAAAGAAATCTCATAGACATTAGAGTTTATTGGGCTGAGCTAAAAGGATGGGTTCTCAGGAAAGCCTCACAGGCTCAGTGATGTGGGCTTCTCAGAACTCTCAGTTCCCCACACAGGCGTGCTTGGTTGGTGGCAATAGCATTTTACCTGTCTCAGGAGAAGGCCTAACACATCCCCCTTCTAAGAAGGAGCTCGACGTCCTTCCATACTTCCAACCACGTCACCTTCACCAAGCTGCGCCACCTAGATTAAAGATTTAGATTTAGATATAATTTTGCCTTCAGTTTCTTATTGCTTCCTGGACTAAAAGTTAGGTAACAATGTGTAGGAATCATGCACGTCCAGTCACACTACAAACGCACAAGGAGAACCAGTTTGCGGACCTGTGCATTCACATGCTCCATTATGGCAAAGCCCTGAGAGAAGTGATCACAGCCAGTCTGGGTTTGGCCTTCTGACTGTCCAAACAAGAATGTTCTCTGCAGATCAAATACCAAGAAAAATAGAGACTCCTAACAGTGTTCTTTTTTTTTTTCCCCTGATGAAAGCTTCATCACATTTTAACGAAACGTTTTTTTTTTCTTTTTCTATTCTGACAAACACTTAGAAATATGTTTTATGTTCAGTTGAAACAAAATGTTTTGCATGTATGGTTTTGTATTTTATTTTTTTAATGAGCTACTTCAACACGTGTTTATCCAAAATCGAAATATATAAACTACTCAGACAACTCAGATCTATTTTGAAACAGAGAAATGAAAATAAAACCAGCTAGAATAAAAAATTAATTTAAACAAACACGATTTTCAGCAGCTATGGAAAATTATTAGAATTTTTGAAGCAATTTCTTATTCTTTATAATAAAGAATAATTTTAATGATAACTTTGAAGATTTTTAATAAAAACCAAATTTTTACAATATGTATTTACAGTCTAAGTATATTTAATATGTTCTACTTTTTCCTATTTGTGGTATATATAGGCTAATGTATAGGTGTAGTAAAACACCAGAATTTGACTTTTATACTCTTTATTCTCTTCTGATGCAATGTACAGATCCACATAGAAATGTTTGAATTGTGGTTAGTAACTAATTTCAGACAATTGGAAAAGCTTTTAATCAATATATTTATTCAGAAATCCAGGCACAGATATTACTAAGGCAGTCTATCTCATGTACTTGCACAGAGGCACACAGACACACATGCACATACACAATTGTGATAAACATCTTCTTTCTCTAACATTTGGTGAACTCTCCAAGAGCATTTAATCATAGGATGTGTAACAAATATCATCTTATGCTGGATTCAGACCTGGCTCATAACACATGGGGGGAAAGTCAGGCACGGACTGGCACAGGAAATCAAATGTTGTCAACATAGGAGAGGATCAGGGGCTCACTCTAGAAAGTAGAGAGACTCAGTGCCTCGTCATCAGTGCTTCCAGTGAGCTTCAGAGGGAAGGATAAGATTTCCAGGGGATAGATGAGAAAGGGCCTTCAACTCCTATGACTTTCAGAATGGACAATGGTCACAATGGAATATGGGGACTGGGTGCTCAAAATCTTAGAACCAACTTGAAGCATCTCTGGATCTCACTTGGAAATAATGGCTCAGATATTTCCACTGCTAAACATTCTGAAGACTTTGTTGAAATACTAAGAGACTCTATCATCATACTTGTATTCAAAGCACCATTTTCTTTGTTCTGTCAAAAGGTGATTAGAAGTGAAATTTTAAATGTTAAATGAAACCATACGTGCTTCTTTCATAGACCATCTCCCTTTAACAAAATATCCTTGCTTATATTGTTTATTAATGAGTCTTTTCTGCTTTCTTTTTTATATGGTTCAATCATTATTTTGATAATATGTGAAATTTACATTACTTGGATCCTATATAAACCTTTTCTGCTGTAAAGCCATCAAATTCTATTTAATTATTTAATATCACCACTTGCTCAGCCATTACATGTGCATTGGGCTTGCTCACAAATGATATTTAACACTGCAAAAGAAGGGGGAAAATGCTAGAATTTAGAACAATAAAAGTGTTATTTCAAATTTGTTATCTTCATACTAACCCCAGATGTCTGTTAAAAGAGGAGCGGCAAGTTTGTTAACAGAGGAGAATTATATTACAAATAGTGTTTAAATAATAAAATCATCATTGGAGAAAGAGTCTCCTTCAGACTTGCACTTAAAATGATTTATTCAGTATGCAAATGTTCTTGCATTTGTCTCTATTCATCTTTGGTAATACTTTTGAGAGCCAGTTACAAATCTAATTCTGCATGTTGTCAGCTACTTGAACTCAGCCCTTTCATTCACAAACTCAAACTTCAACCCTGTATTGTCAGAAGAATAGTGCATTATTGCAGGGCTAGCAGTGTCAGTCTATTTTAATGGAAACTATTTTATATTTATAATTTCAAATGAAAATCAATTATAAGTCCAGTATAAATCACAAATTGATTAATGTGGATCTCTTGCCTATTTAGGAGGTTTTTAAGGACTCACACTACAGATGACTGACTGCAGTGTTTTGATCAGTAATTTTTTAGAATTGTGAAACAGTCAAAACTGTGGACATTAAAATTCTGTAGCAATTTTGGGGGAATTCAACAAAATAAAGAATTCAGTTATCAGGAGGCAACCATACTCTATTTACTAATTTATATTCCTATAATATTTTAGTAAGTTATCTCTACTGAAAAATATATCATTTTTATTACTGTTACTATATTACGTATTTTCATGATTATAACTGTTAATGCCTCTAATTTGGTTATTCAAAGAGAAAAAACAAACATGATTTCTAGCTTTGTCTGCCATTAGTAGACACTTAAACTTGATAACGAGTCAAAATAGATTACATTGTTAAAATTAATGTGATAATCCACAAGATATAATTGTTATAAGGAAAATAATAATGCTTATTCTATTTTAGTTTCATTAAAAATCATTTCCTTGAAAATAAAGTTAAAATTCCATAGGAATATTTTTGAATTATTCCTTCATTACTATGTATCAACTTCATTCATTAATATACCACTATTTTTACCAGCTAAAGCCACCTCCAGAAGGAGATCTTGAAACTTTTCACTAGCTAGCATTCACTTTCCTTTCAATATAATCCCTCATATTGTGAGCCTCCAACAAGCATGGTTGTATAAAGAGCTCAGATCTACTTGTAATCTGTGTCTGAATTGGCAAAGTTTTCTCATCTGAAAAGAAATGAGACAAAGACACAGAGGAGGAGATGAGGGGGCAGAGAGACAAGGGGAAAAGAGAGGAGGAGAGAAAAGGAGGGAGTGGGTAAAGGAGAGAAGGAGAGGAAGGAAGGAAGGAAGGAATTTAACACATAACTCAGTTTTTAGGAAAATTCAAAGAAAATGTAAAGAATAATTTACAGTACTATATGTAGTTGAAATTCAATAAATAATAAATATCACTATCATTACTATTATAAATGTACTGGTAAAGGTGTTTGAAATGGAATATGAGGGTCTAAAAATTCTTTTATTAATGTCCTATAGCTTGGTTTCCTCCCTTATCTTCTAATTCTTGCTTATTAGCAAACTGATCATCCCAAATTATTGTGCACATGTGTCTTGCTTAGCAGTATTCTGCTTTAACTAAGAATGTGTAGGGGAAAACAACAACAACAACAACAACTAAACCTTACCTAGATTATAAAGGTGGAACATCGCAGAGGAAGCAATGTAGGAATTTATGAAATTTAGTATATAAATGTCTTTTTGTCTCAAAAAAGCAACTCATGTTAAAAAATATTTGTTCAAAGACCTGACCATGATTTGTAGGACCAAAAAACTAATGACTAGATGTGTGAAAAAGGGCAAATATGTAAATAAATGATAATAAAGATGCATAATTACTCAAGGGAAAGGCCTAAAGGAAAAGTTTATATCCCAGCTGATACACAGCATGCGTATCCTATCACAATAAAGAAATTTTTTAGATCCTGAGCCCCTCTAAAGTCAGGAGCTAGAATAATACTTCCTCATTATAGCTGATTTGACCTAAAAATCACTACTTAATCAACAGGTGAAAAGATTTTGTTGATAAAGTTAAACATTCCTGGGACAGGGAATGCAGGAGGAGAATGGCTTCATCTGGAGGGAATAAAAGTATTGCCTTTCACAATTTCCCCAAACACAATTTTCCATCTCTCCCGAATGAACTAATATTGGTTCTTGAGATAATTCACTTAAACTGCAGTCGGGTTCCTATCTAGAATTTTAAGAACATTTTAGGTGGAGTTACTCAGTTATTGTTAACCAATACAATATCTTTCAGCCTTATCTGTACTATACAAACTTGTGCATTTTTGTTGATCTTCTAATTACCTTTGATTTAGGTCAACAGAAATTGAGTATAAATAAATGTGCAAATGCGGCTATCCAATTACAGATTTCCCAAAAGATCTATATTTTAATTCTTCTATTAGACTAAAAAGTAAGTAGAAACTGTCTTCTGACATGTTAGGTAATAGGATATTAAACACAGTTATCCCTCAGCTTTTTTGTTCTCCTTCTTGAGACCACTTTTGCCTGCTTTGAATATCTGACTCCTTGGCACAGAGAATATGATGCTTGGAACAAAATTTAAATGTCAAATTCTTTAGATAGGTTATGAACACACACACACAGAAAGTAGAAAGTAAACATAATGACCTGCAAAAGAGACTCCATAGTTAATCTAACAGACTATAGTGTAGGGAAATCTTGTTAATTAAGTCTTTTTTCAATTCTTCAGCTAAAAGTTTAAGCCAGTCCTAGTGATGCTGAGGTGATAAATGAGGACCACTTGTTCCTGAGCACATGGCAGTGTGTGCTCAGCTGCATTCTCTATTTATAGTATATACATTATTGCACAAAGATTGATGAGGTGTAATTGCCTAAGATGAGGTGGTCCCCAGGAGATGCAGGGAACATCTCCAGCCATATGTATGTAAGTCTAGACAGGACTTATAAAAGCTCCCACACAAGATCCCACACAAGACCAGCTCATTCAGACCTATCATTTGCAACTGTGTGTCCACTTCTAAAGCCTGGGGACTTAAACCTCTGTCATTAAAAATAGTATGGATTTCTCAGCTGTATATTTTAACTGGCTGGCTCCTTTCTTCAATCTATATGAGCAAGCATATCTGGTTTACCTAGGTCATTCCCATCTCATTTCCTTCAGTCTGAATCTCTCATTTACATTAGCAGAATACTTTGATTCTAATATCTGTCATTATTTCAATTGATCCACTCAACAACTCTCATGAGTTGAACAAAATATGCATTACTTGTCTGATTTTATATTGGGGAAAATCTGCCACAGATAAAGAAAATTATGTGAAGTCTTAATGTAGGAAAAGGCAGATCTGAAATGTAAGGGAAGGTCTACGGATTCAAGTTCAGCACACTTTCTACTATATCCCATTGTCAGTATGAAGTTACAGAACACAACCTGCAAACTGAATCTAAAGCACTGTTTTAAAGATCACACATGATGATAAATGTGACAATGGTTTTTACACATAAAACCATTCAAGATCCCTTGATTTATAGAAACTTTCCCTGCCCTCATCTCCAGCCCTGGATAAGTAGCTTTGTGGTGAACTTAAAATTATTTTTCCATTGTTTCAGTGACTTAAAAATCTACCCAGGCTAAAAAGGATAATGGCATTAAATTTAACCTAAATAATTATGGGAGGTGGGTATATTGAGAGAAATACATACAATCAAAAAAAAAAAAAAGAAAAAGAAAAAAACAAGAAATCAGATCATGATGATATCATAAGTAATATTGATATAAGACCAGTGCTTTAACAGGGAAAATTGAATAAGACTAGAATAAAATTACACCAAAAATAAACTCACCTTGAAAATCCCTGTTTGGAAAGAGTCAGTTGGTACAGATTAATCTAATAATGCTGAAGTAAATGCAATATACCTGGATACAGAATTCTATAGATTCAGGTCTGAGGCAAAAACTACTCTCTTCTTTCATAGATCTTCCTGAATAAATATTTCCCAAGAAAAGACATTTGAGTCATTGATTATCTATTGGTTATCTTTTAAAGTACCCTTTCACTATTCAAGATAATGAATACATAATGTGCCTATGTTACCATCAGTGTTGGCGTCTTTATATTCTTACATCTTCACTCCACCAGAATATAGTCTATAAGCAACATGAGTGAGACTTTATGTAAGGCATGAGAAAGGGAAAAAGGATGGGAAAAAATTTTAATAAGCTAATTTTAGAAATATAAATAATTGTATCTTTTTAATCCAATTGATTGTTTAGCATCACATGTTCATAGTCTAAGCAGTTTATCTTAACTATGACTCAATTTAAACATGTCAAAACACAAGCCATATAACTTAAAAGTCAATAATTTATGAAAAAGAAAACATTTCTCCCACTCAGACACACACATTCTTGGGAAATTTTATTTAAAAAAATAAGAGGGAGCAGGGACCTCTGATTACCCGAATCAGAAATCACAAAGACTTAATGGTGTTCCCTTGGCAAATCTCTCATTCCATAAATAGATGAACATTTTCTCTGAAATTACATTAATTTTGTCAGAGTATTAGCTAAATAATACGTTTCAGTCTCCCACCACAATTTTGGGAAAAGACAGTATATTTAAATAAAAAAATAAGATCAAAGACACAGTGTCATAAACATGGTTACTCCTAGCCTACCCTTTATTTCATTCCCAAAATGCAACCCAATTATATGCCTATCTTACAAATACCAATATGAATTCTATCACTTACTCTACTCTAATTATACAAATTAGAAGAGTTGAAACTTTCAAATGAATTCACTTACTCAGACCTCATAATACATTTCATTAGGGCAATTTTCACTTTGAACTCTATCTCTGAACCATAATAAAAGATGTCTTAAAATTGTCTTAGTATCTTCTCACAGTACCACATCCATATCTCTACAACTACATGTTTGGATATGAAGTCATTATTTGATCGCAACCCTGAACTTATCCTATCTTTGCACTTCAGGTTTTAGAAACTAATAAATTTCTATATTATTTATGCAGATTTGAGCCAGATTTTTCATTATATAAAGCCAAATATATCCTAATCAAGCCACAGATTTTCTCAAAAGAATAATTATTGTGTCCAAAAGCATGTGATTCAGGCTAGACAGAAAGCTATAAACACTTGGAACTTTAAACTGGCTCTAGGTAGAAAGAGTCAACTATACCTGATGAGTTGACGTCTAACTCAGTAGGAAAAATACAGACAACAGATGGTAACGCAAGTGAACATTTGGCCTCCTGACTGCTCAACACCATGTAATGAAGGTGCCTCTACAGGCAGTACTCTGCAACTCAGCGGAGCAAATGACAAATCTGTCGCAATGTTCTGTCCCGGCTACAGAGCCAGTGTTTAGGAAGAATTATCCCATTCTTAGAAGGGGAGACAGATAAGAGCAAAACAAATACCCAGGCTTAGACAGACTCTGCTACTAGTTGGATGACAAAATCTAGACTTGGGTACTGGTAATATCAGAGAGAGAGAATAGAAAAGAGAGAGAGAAACTTGATATGAATGAAGAGGTAAACTATATTAAACTGGGAACAAATTTGGAGTAGCAGTCAGTCTAGTGGGAAAAATGACTTATTCTTGAGTCACTCTGGTTTGAGCATTTTAAAACCCTTTTGACTGAAGTCAGACTTGGTTCTAGCGTCTAGAGCATGGCATAGTAAGTGTACTAATGAGGTAAAGTATTCCAGAATTTGGGAGCTGAGAAGCTGGTAGGTCCTAAAATGATGACAGAATCATCTGGAAAACTCCTGCTTCCTTAATAATGATTTGGCTTTAACAGTCTGACACTTGGAACTCCCTTTTGACAACATTTCAATTCAATCCCACAGTTGATCGGCTAGGAGAACTGGACCTAGCAAACACCCTAAAATTTACAAAGTAAATTGAATCTCAAAAAGAGTGACCAAAAGAAAATGGGGATAATATATCAATGAGAACTCAAGTCATTCCTCCTATTTTTCCTACATTTGCTGAGCACCTACCTAATGCATTGTAGCAGGATCAAAGCACATGAGCTACAACTAAACCTGTTAATAAAAACAAGAAATAACTTTTAAAATATTGTCTGTATTTGAACTAATTTCATCATAGGCCACCAATCTACTAGAAAGATAAGATGCAAATAACTATCATTGTTTAAAATGACTTTTTAACTTAATCTCTTCTGCATGAACTTTGCATTAATATCCAGGCTATTCAAAGTCCAATCAGTGTTATTTCTCTCAACTTTTCTCTACTTCTAACATGACATTTAAATTCCAAAGAAAAACATGGCACAATTCATTGCTTGACTGTTAGTCTCTGGTCTTTGCTTGTCTTATACACCTGCGATTGTCTCCTGCTGATGCATTCAGATGCTGGTGAAAGACAATCTTGTCTTAGCACTGCCAGTCTACAATTATAGCTCCTAGGATCATAATTATTTTTGTTGGTCCATTGTCTTCATCTCTATATTTGCCAGCACTAAACATCTCTAGCTCTTAGGCAAAATCTCCAAGTGTTACCTCAGTTAAAATGTCTATTTTGCAACTCTGTATTTGGGGTCTCTTTGCCCTTCAAAATGGCAGCTTCATGAGAGGTCTAAAATCTCTCACCTCAGCTACTCAGGTACTCCCTCATGTGCGTCACTAAGAACGTCTAGATCAATTACATATCAACGAAAGTCCCGAGGGAAGTAATGTTCTTGCTGCATTCCCACTTGAACTCCAGCCTCTATTAATGCCTCAATATACCCTGTACTGTTAAGCAATGTCAGTCCCAACTACGAGTTGGTGGTGAGACGCAAGAAAATTCTGATAACCTTTCATGATGCCTCTTAAAACTATGTAAAAGGATCTTGCTTCAGTTTGCTGAGAGGTTTAGAGGTAGTAGATATGGAATGGATCATATTCTCAGTCCTCTCCATTCTATGGCTTAAATGGAAACTTGACTTTCAAATTTCTAAGCTTTCTTTTGATATATACACATGCTTGTTTCAGGGGAGAATGGTTAGATTGCCATCTTTTCGTGGACTGAAAAAACAACAAAAAATTACATCATTTCTCTTCACTTTCTTTTTTAGCAATCCCAAATCTCTTCAAGGTAGTGAAATATGTCTTGAAAAACTCAAGGGAAAAAAAAATGCCAAAAAAGAGGGAAAAAGTAGAGAGAGAGGAAAAAGTGATTGATTCATTCACATATTTTTAAAGTATCATTTGCATTTGATTAGTTAAATGCATATGCAATATTCCTGAGTAGTCCAATAAGCTCATTAAACTATAAACAACTTCTCTCATCAAATTCACCAATGATTAAACATTTGAGGAATACATAGTTTAATTTTAGGACTATATTTGGGCTATTGATCACTTTCTCATATGTGAAATTCCTGTACTAATTTTACTTTATCTTTCTAATCATTTCTTCTGGAGGGCTTCTAATTTTCAAACACTACATCTAAAGGCCTGAGTTTCAAAGTTGTATGGGTATTGCCAATAGGATACACAACAGAAAGTTCAGACTCAGTAAGTCAAGACCATATGAATATGTCAACATGTCATACTCAAAACATTATGTAAATTAAAACTTAATTTTTATCATTAATATCTGTACTCAGTTTCAAAAAATAGTATTGCATGGTTTACACAGGAAAATAGAAATGTCTTATCATTCAACACCCCTAAATCCTATTCTCCAAGGTCAAACATTTTACTTTTTTAGCTATTCTTATTGTTTGCCTCAATATTTCCATAAAGTATGTTTATACAACTGTGTTTGGAATTTTCAATTTTATCATGTATTATAATCTCAAACTATGTATATTCCATATTCACCATCTAAGTTATGAAAGAAAATTAAATTGCTCTACTGCTAGCACCATTGTCACGTAGGTCTTCCATCACTTGGAGTCAAAAGCAATCTGAAATGATACATGATGACAATACTATTTGAGAAATTCCTTCCTTTGCTTCACCCACTATCCCCGTCCTCACCATAGTAAGAGGGAATTCACTGTCTCTCAACTTCCAAGATACTGTAAAACTTTAACCTATAACCTAGATAAGTCTGAGTGTCAGCCTTACAATAGGACTGGAGTGGGAAATAGATAGGAAAGAACGAATACCTGGTTATCCCAAGTTACACATGGATTTTTAAAAAAGCTGCCCAACCTTAAGATAGGCCCGAGAATGAAGGGTTTCCTGAATCCAGGAAATACCAGATATCTAGTTTCTACAAACAAACCCCAGTACTGACTTAGGTTGTCAGTTCACCCTTACAGTTTTCACCCTTACATTGTTTCACTCTTATGATAAGTAACTACAGTCAAGGAATAACTGAATAAGAGACTCTTGCAAACTTCTTGGGGTTACCAAATGAACTAAAAATTATCAATCCAGAAGAGATTTATTTTAAAACAGATTTTTAAAAATAAATTATGACACTTTGCTTGGGTCTTCATTTTTGGCATACAGTGAAATATAACCCAACAATTAATTATGGCCACTTCTATGTCAGCTCTATGTGTGTTTTTTTTTTTCTTTCACTTTAGCTACATTATTCTCATTTACCAGAGCTTCTACAGATTTCTTCTTTCTTTCTGTTAATGACTCACCCATCCAACAGTGGCTTTTATTTTCATGATAATTGAGCTTTTGACATGAAATTAGATGTTGTTTTGAACACTTTAAAAGGGTTTGCTTTTGCCTTGTCTGTTCAAATTTCAATTAATAATGGCAACTATACTTAGAACAATGTCAACTACTACAAAGTTTACCTCAAAAAAAAAAAACTCTTCAAATTTTATAAGCAAATGATGATTATAATTTTAAAAGATTTATTTTTTCTACCATTGATTTAATTTAAATTTTTATATTCATTCCACACTTTATAAATGGTTTTACTTTATCCTTAGATAACATTTTTTTCTTAAATTTTTTTAGAGAAAATTTTAAAACCATCTAATATGAAGAGGCAGGATATCTCAAAGTATTATTCTTATTTCTAAATTCTCATGATCATTTCACTATTTGATACTGGTCAAATTCAGAGTAAAATTTAGATCTCCTTTTAATTCATTTGGACTCATTGTCTGGAAAGAAGCAAAACATTGTCCTTCACTCAGAATTTATGGATTGATTTCAGGATATCAATGAATCTTCTAAAATTATGTGAAAAAATATATGACTATTTGTATGCAATTGTTCTCCTTGGGATGATAGTGCATAGATTTCAAAGGACTCTCAAATATCTCTTTTAAAGATGCGTTATTACTACTGAAATTTGTAATACAAGATATACACTTGAGAAAACTAGTCATAATTATGTTAAATGAGCATAAATATCTTTTTAAACTTGGATTTATATCTTTTTATGACAATATTAACACATATCTTTACAAAAATCTCTCTTTAAAATAGTATCGAAAAAATTACATTATAATTTCCATATCAAAGTCTAAATGGATTTGGACAGATTCATTGTTTTAATTCACTCATGCTGAGAAAACAGTCACAAAACCATGTCTTTAAGAAAGTTCTAAAACTCATTGTTGAAAATCTACCACTAATGATCTAATAAGATTCTGATGGTTTTCACTGCAAATTACTAATTCTATTTCATGTTCAAACTTTTAAAAATGATACACATTTTAAGTGGTATATATTATGCTATTCACTTTTTTTTTTAAAGAAGTAGCAACTTTTTTTTTTTTTTTTTTTTTTTTAGGAAAGGCAACCCTTGGTTGACCTCACAAATTACAAGGACCTTGTCAATTTATAATCCCTTATTTTTTTTTTTTATTTTTATGCCTACAGCACCTGATCTTCCTAGGTGGTCTCCCCATCCAAGTACTAACCAGACTCGACCCTGCTTAGCTTCTGAGATCAGATGGTATTGGGCTTGTTCAGGGTGGCATGGCCATAGGCTATACACTTATAAGTTTTGAGAGACTTATTATCCAGTATGATCTGCATCACACCAAAGATGTAAGGACAGACATTATTTTTCTCAATAGGCATAGGTCTAAAAGTTTAGTGACTTCTTTTTATAATTCCAATCAGTAATTATGGAACTGAGTCCCCTACCAAGAATTCTAATAGCAAGTCTAGATTTTTTTTTAATCTATAATCACTGTCTTGTTAGCATATAGAAGCAAAAAACCTATTTTATTATATACTCACAATTCCTAATATTTTGTTAAGACTACTCAAAATAGAGAAACATCCTTATGTGGTATAATGTAGTGAAATTACGGTATCATAAATTAATTTTCAAATAAAATTTTACTTATTTAAATAATCAATTAATATATGTACACATACACACATATACATACATATACAGTTTTGATAGAGAACTTTAAAAAATATATACTTATATTCTTCAACATATTATAGTTTGTCTTTCTTATGTTAATTCAGGAACATTGTTTTGATGACTGCTTAACTGTGCTAGATTAGAATTCAACGACATTCAGTGCAGCGATTTAGCAGTGAGGAGCATTTCGCTCCCCATAGCGAATGTCCACAGAATGAATTACAATTGTTAATTTAATCTCTTCGCTTGTCTTTTCTCAACATTAGATGTTAAATCTTAATGTTTTACTTCATTCCCTCATTCTCAGTTTCTCCTATTTGCTTGCCCTCCCAATGGATTTCTAATAGCTTATTAGCAGTTAACTAAGGAAAATCAGATAACCAAACTGGTTAAATTGGTTAACTTAATTTTATGTATTTAGACTTTTTCTTCCGAAGACTTGAAGGTGAAGTTTATTAGCTGTCATGAGATGTGGTTTTATACAATTCCTATTCAAGGCTGATTTCATATATGAGGTATTATCATTAAGCTAATCATGTACAGTTTGGGAAATATGACCAGTAGAAAGGGTTACAGAAGACAACATAGAACATGTTACCTTTTCCATGCTACATGGATTATTTTTTCTCCAACTTCTGCACAAAACTTCATGTATTTTTGGACTGTCATAGACATGAATAAAATATACATATTATCCTACTCCCTTTAATCAAATTGTAAAAAGTTGCTAGCAGGAGACTTAAGAGGACTTTTAATATCAGCTTATGTTTGAAACAGGTCTCCCAGGATGTGCCACCTTGGCATGTAAAATATTTTGAGCTGAAGGCAATAGAGAACATGTGGGCTCATGAGAAACTTTTATCTCTCCTCTAAAGAATTCAAATCAGGGCTTGCCCAAGAGTTACTTCCAAAAATAATTCTTTATGAACTATCTAGAGAGAAGAGCAAACTTTTAATTACTAAATATCTGCTCTTCTTATTGTCCTGCAAATGATCTTCCTCTCCTCTGAAGCTCAAAACACCTTACCTTATTCTTGGCTCTGAATGTTATATATACCTTATTATAACTTTGTCTCTGAATGCTCATGCATAATGGGGCTCTGACTCTCTCAGGTATGTAGGGTTCCCATATGTCTATATGTGATCAAATTTGGTTATTTTCTCTTGTTAATCTGTCCTATGTTCATTTAATTATTAGACCACCCAGAAAAACTGAGGAGAGTAAAATTTTCCCCCTGCACTCATGTTCTATTAGTCTTTCTCAGAGTGGGGTTGGTAATACTAAAGACCTCTCTACTGTACTGGTCTGTAGTGATTCTTATAGTACATTGTTTATATTATGGTAGAATACATTTTTTTAGACATAAATATTTAAATTATGGCAATTTGCCTTTGTTCACTTCCCATTTTATGTATACATTCCAGATGGATGATAAGAAACAATAAATATTATTTTTAAAATTTAATAAAATCTACATAAAAATAGCTTACATTTTACAATTTTAATGCTTCGGAAAATATTTATGGTGATTATCAAAAGCACTCAAACTCTTTTGCTCCTACCAAAATGTTTTATAAACACATTTGAATGATATTGTTCAATATATGCCAAAGAAACCCTTAATTAATTTATTACCATTTACTTTAATGAGCATTAATGGTACTAAAAAGAGGAGGTATGTTTTGCCTGATCATAGTTTAAGCTGAATTTCATTTTTGGAGGATCCAAAAATCTTCAAATAAATAAACATATTTGTAAATGCTATGATTTATTTTTGTTGAATTTAGATTTGAATAATTCCTCATATTTTCAGTTCTTCTAAAGCTGTGATAAAGTTAAATATAGGTATATGCCAATAATAGTGTAAGCACTCCTAAGATGAGATTCAAGAGTTATAACTCCAGAGATGATAGTCTTCCAACAAACCCCTGCCTGACTTTGGGTAATCTCAGGTGCTGAGCTGAGAATACAGATCCTAACAGCTGTAGCAAAACTGCAGGAACTCCTCATAGGAGGGAACTAAACCATCTAAGGAAGGTCACTAAGGGAACCAATTGCCCTAGGGTTTGGCCTATACCTGGTAATATTTCACAGTTTTGTTTTCCTTTGGTTTTAACACACAGTGTCCTGCTGAGCCATCATGTCATAGCCTTCAGCAAAAGGTAAGATCAATAATATTTATTGCATCTTTATTTTAAAATTTTATGGTTTGTTCACCACTTTTTGTATTTTGCAATAATTTTAATTATTTTAAATATTATCTTGATTACTAAGATTTTTTGGTGCCCCTTATATTTTGCATGAGGCAAATACCTCACAATATCTGTTTACTAAGGGCTAATCCAGTATCTCTTGGGTGAAGCCCAGATATCTATATTTTAAAAAATAAGACTTTAGATTGTGGTCCATGGATTCTTGTATCAGAACATATAGAATCACCAGTACTTTATGTATAACATCCTAGACCTCACGTTAGTAAGAGAGCTCTTTATGTGGAGTTACCAATTCTCCTTTTGTATCTCTTTCAAAGCCTGAATTAATAGGAAGCATTGAGAAGATTTGTATAAATGTACATTGACATTGACACTTGTGGCTGTTCAGAATGACAAACTGCTAGGGTCAGGTTGGTTGGATTCAGGGCAGAGAGCAAAGTATTCAAAGTAGAATGATACATTATAGTTTGCTACTAGCATAATGGGGGTATCAATTATACACAGTCAAAATACAGTGTTTGAAACACTTCACTTAACAGTTTGTTTTTTTCATTTTAAGATATTTATGAAATAATTATTGAATACCTAGTCTTGGGTGAGATTACAAACAAATGGAAAAATATATTAGGAAATAAGAAACAATCTAAGCTGAGATCAGCTAATGCAATGCTTGAAAAATAAACCCAGAGGAACTATAAAATAGTTATTAGTTCAGAACCAAATTACAATTTCTAAGGCTTCATAGGATCTCATTAATGCATGAAAAACTTAGTTATTAATCCATTATTTCCAATTTATAAACTGAAGGTAACTTTTAAAAGTCACCAAACATACATGAAACAAATGCAAAACTGAGTTTTACATCACAAACTTTAAAAATTTTTTAGAATTTTGCATAGCACAACAGGTTGTGACAAATCATAAAGAAGAGTATTGATTAAAATGAGTATGCTTAACAAAATAATAAAATAGAGAGGCAAAGAATTAAACATCAATGTTTTTACCTCTTTCATATTTTTACATTAAAATTGAAATGCCAAGACTTGAGTACCAATTGAACCATGACTCTCATGTTCTCATTGCGCTGTAAGAACACTAATTCTGAAGTCTTTGGGGAATCTTTTGCTTTTTTTAAAAATTTATTATTATTTATGCCTAGAGCACCTGGTCTTCCTAGGTGGTCTCTCATCCAAGTACTAACCAGGCCCAACGTTGCTTAGCTTCCAAAATCAGACATTGGGCTTGTTCAGGGTGGCATGGCAATAGACCATGGATCATGGCTCCACTGGGGTGTGACTTTCTACATGTAAAGCAGACATGCTAACCACTACACTATGGAACCATGTTCAGGAAATCTTAAAACTACCTAAATCTTTGGGAAATCCTAAGAAAGCTATCTGTTGAAGAAATATTACAGCAACAATTTACTCATTAACAGAATCCTAAATATTGAGTCATCTACATTTCCACCTCTTTCCTCTCATCTAATAGGAAAAGAGTAAGTGACCAAGGCACAGAGAGCATACAGACAGAGACTGATACTGTATGCAACTCCAAAGAGTTTTATTTAACCTAGTGCAAAAATATGTTGAATTTCTCCTATATTCTAAGAACTGTGCTGGCAATCAAATTGGATTCACAAATAGATCCTCAATATCCAACTCTCCAAAGTTTCAGTGCCCATTTTTTATAAATCTGGACTAGTGAAGTTCAGGATAGGTAACTGTTAGGGTCAGATTGGTTGGATTAAGGGTAGAGGGCAAAGGGCATCTTTTCCATAATAAGAAGTATACATTCCCTGGTATTAAAGCAAAATTAAAATGTAATAAATAGGTGGTATCAAACTCTTTAAATCATTATTTTTTACCAGAATGACATAAATGCCAATGCATTAATTTATATTATCTATTACTGATCCTTTTTCTCAGAAATGTAAGATCTCCTGTTTCTCTTATTTGGGGTCAATCACATCATTATTCCTTTGCTCTATTCTAGCCCTCATTTATTCTCATTCTACACACTATAATAAAAAGACCATATTCACTCCAAAATTCTTTATAAGCCATAGGCTGATTATGATTTCTGTAAAATATCTCCAGCCCAAAATTTACTCTTAAATTCCAGGTTTTTATTTATACTAATGTCTAATCTGGACCTAGAAATCACAGTCTAAGGTCCAAAATGTATTGTTTTTTTTTTCTTTCAACTATGTTTTTTTTTATGTTTCTTATCAGTCAGTAACATGTATATCTACCTTATCTCCCAAGCTGGCAGTCATTCTTCAGTCTCCCACAAACCATGGGATGGAAACAGAATGAGCATCTACAAAACATGTTAAAAACAATACATAGATAAACAAATTGATGTCTTTGCTCACTTAATTTCATTCACTAACTTCATAGTATTTACTTACTATATAGCTAAATGGCAAAAACAATTGTAAAAACTGAATTACATGATTGTTTATATATGGTTGATAATTTGTTTTTTATCCATGTTTATTGAATTTTTAAAATCTAAAAATGTACAAAACCACAAAATATTCTTTAGATATTATTAACCATTTTTGTGTAAAGAATAATACTTTCATTTGTATTGTCATTAACCTTCACATTTTCAGGGTAGCCTGCATCTAAATATCCTTGCCAAGTAACCAATTACATTTTTTATTGCTTTTAGCTAATTTAAGCTTCTTTTGGGAGGTCAATTCGAGACTAGTTAATTCTTCAGCATGTGTCTAATAGAGCTTAGGTGCTTTGTAAATTCTGCGTCTTGCCGTGTAGTTTCCTACCTTTATTTAACTAATTCCCTGTAATCATTTTGTTCCACTTCTAATAACAACAGATGGGGAGCTGTACAAATTGTATGTCTAGAATACAGAGCTAATACACTATCTCAGTATCTGATACTTTCTAATGATTAACTGGCAATATAATTTCTTAGGCACCTTAGTAATCCCCACTGGAGAAAACAAGTTATTTGCGTGAGGAAGGTTGAAAGAACCTCCTTTCTCCTCATCTTTGATTTCCTGCTGTGGGAACTAACTACAAAACAAAACATCAGTAGGGTCTAAAGAGCTTGCATTCCCATCTAAAAGGAATGTGCTTAAATGCTATACACAGGTGGCTCCATAAGATACACTCTTTCCCAAAATGATATTACATTCTAGGGATAGATTTCATCTGAAACCTAATTTATGTCTTATTCTTCTAAAAGATAATGGCTTTTAAAGGTAAATTCCCCTCTCCTGCACTTTACCAACTCCACTACCAATAACCCAGAGATAAGAGATGAAATTTTAAACAATATGAAAAGCAGAAAGAGCAGAGAATTTTAAGGAGACTTTGCATACTGAACAAAAGAAAATCTCAGAAAAATTGTTGATAAAGACCTTGTACTTCAAGGGAAACTTGGAGGAAATTTATTGAGGAATACACTGCTATCATAAATAAAAGCTAAAAAAAGGAAGCAGTCATTTAAATTTATAGTGAATATGAACAGAAAAGGAAAATATGTATATAAACTAAAGAAAATGTACACAGATGCTGATCAACAGAAAATTTTCCTTAGACACACATGGCTAAGAGTTTCATTTTTGTTAGTAAGGAAGAAGGGGGAGATAATAGCATCCATAGTGTGAAATGTGCTTAAGCTCCTGCATAGTAATTTATATATTTATTATAATTATAGTGTGGCTTATTCTTTCTCAAATATTTTATATTCTTCTTATTAATTCAACATTCTAGGGCCCAAAATGGAAAAATCAAGTATGTGACACAGAATTGTTGAATGTTAGATCCCCGTCAAAATATCATTCAAACAACCTGCTAATCAGACAAAGCTAGGTGTGCATGATCTCAGCAAGGTGTGTACTGCCATGCCAGAATTTAGTAGCCTCTCAGAAAGACAAAGGTGAAGTCAAGATATTCGTAAGGTTTTGACACCCAATTTATGGCAGGTCTTTCAATATTTGTGGTAGGCAGAGGGTTAGGTGGGGATGGGCTTGACTAGAATTGGCTTAGGGTTATAATAAATCTAGTTTAGGATTGGTGGACATGACAAGCCTTGGGTTTTGAGGTAAAGAGGCTTCAAAGTGTTTGGGGAGTAAACAGCCTCTTGATGTTATCTTTTTTAATTCAACAGTTTGATGCTTATCTAAAGAAATTTCTCCATAGCAATATTGTTACTTGTAGCCTTTTTCTGGAAAAGATTTCCTAGAATAATTAAAAAATTGTTGATAAAGTCAGTGAAATGGTAAAGTCAGACTATTATTTAATTTTTAATTTAATTTAATTTAATAATAGTAATCTATGTGGGTACAGTTGGTTTTGGTTTTAAAGCTACATAAATAAAGTCATAGTTTAACTTCTGCTGGTCTGCATTCAAGCTGCTGAGTTAGTCTCTCTGTCTCTCTGTTTCTGTCTCTGTTTCTGTCTCTGTCTCTGTGTCTGTCTGTCTGTCTGTCTGTCTCTCTCTCTCTCATATCCATGGATTCAGAGAGGACTGAAAAAAGGAGCACTTGAGAGAGGTTGCAATGTTTATTTTACACATGAAACATTCAATGGAGTAGTAACAGCAATTCCAGACAAGATGACAGTACAAAGGTGCAGATTTTGGAAATTTTAAGACATGATGAGGGAATAGAGAATAATTCATTGTCTTAAATGGTTGTAATTAACATTGATAGAGTTCTTTTTCTTTTTAAAGGAACATAGCATATGCATTTAGGATATATCAAGTGTAGTAACAAACAAGCCTTAAATGTCATATCTATAGATTTTTTTCTTAATATACTATTTCATCTACATAAGAAAGCAGGTCAATGATCTTTTGTGGAATTCCTACTTCTTATAACATGAAATTTGGCCTTTCTTTTCCCTTCCTCTAAAATTATAACCCATTGAGATATAAGAAAATATTTTTCTGTCTGGTATTTTATGGTAGATATCTGATTCTGTTCATTCAAATTCAAAAAATATTTTATTTCCCTTTCCATTAAATATCTAATTTCCTCTTAGAAATTTAAATCAATTTCTTTCATTGTATAGTGCTTTCCATTTTCTGAGTATCCAATAATGTGATTACTTGAAAGAATCGCTGATAAATCTGAAAGTTAAAGTCTGTTAGAGTCTATCACAGTCTGTGGTACATGATGGGCATTCAAACTGTTTTCATAAAGACTAGTTTTATACTGGTAAGATGAGAGCTCTAAAGACACATTGTTCCTGAAATAAAATAGTAACTATTTCACCTACATTTTTATCAGCAAGATTCCATCTTCTTTGTTTCCTTCTCTGATCTCACATTGAAAACTTTGTGTGAGAACTTTGAGGGAAAATTTTGAATTACATTATGTAGTTATCCTAGTGCAGTTAGTTTTGAATGGAAGTGATGGATTACAACACATGTCCATAAGCAGATTTAGGGACAGGAGTAGGTCTAAAGGGATATTAAGTGCACTTGACAAGAGTCATAACTGTTTGAATCAAGGTTTATTTCAAACTTTTTGCAAACAAGAGTGGAATTTTATAATATGTGTTACAAAGTCATGAAGATGAGCCCTAATCCATCGGTTCTCTCTGAGAGAGCAGTGTGCTGCAAAGAGGGTTCTGACAGGAAAAGCTGAAGTCAAGTTACTTCTCCACCTAAAATATGTGCATTGAGAATATTAAATAATATGAAAATTAACCCATTTCCCATTTGCCCCAAGAATACTCACCAGTGGCACTTGTAGGGCTACAGCATTTATACCAAGATAATTTGCGGATTACAGCCCTAACTTTACCCCCCAATTTGCCATGAAATATCTTGCTTTTATTGTATATTCACATTGCTCTATTACATCAATAGTCTTTGAAAACAGAAGACATCATTCTATTTATAGTATCCTGTTTTTAGTAGTGATGTTTTCACTTACAAAATATAGTAATTCTCAATTGCTGAAAATGTCAAACCCTAGAAAACAGAGCATATCTACACATGATATTAAATTAACTCTGGCAGGGAGCTGCATTTTTTTTCTAAACAGAAAAAGGGTCAATAATAAAAATATTTCCATGATATCAAATTAAAAAAATAGATTCACTTATTCCCATTAAAACATTAATATAATAAACATAAAATTAAAATAGTAGTTTAACACTATGAAGATAATTTGCTAATAGACAATTCACTGGCAGGAGATAAGAATTAAAAAAATAAAATTGAAAGGGAGGAAATGATAAAACAGTAAAAACAAGAGGAATGGCTGTTATAAAAAGAAAGTACAGAATTTGAATCTGAATTTAATGTGGAATGGGCAAAAAAACAGGGAGTTATTACTAGAATATTATGCCACAAAAGTCAGAACAACCTAAATCCAGTAAAATAATGTTAAGTTTCAAGAAGAAGCAAAAACTATTACATGAAGCATATTTAAAATGAATGGTCAGTGAAAAGGATTGGATCATGACAGAAAACTGAGCACATACATCTTTTTCACTTGCATAAATTCATTTGACATGACAGAAAAATATTTTTTAATGTATAAATTCATAATAATGCTGGACAGCAAGAAATAGTGCCAAAAGTGTAAGAAACCATGTTGAACAATTCTTAAAGAGAGAAAACAGACAGGACTGGATTGACATATAGGCAAGACTTGGAGAAATCTCCTCCAGACATAGTGCCAGGGAGAACTACCATGGAGTTAAGAGTATGTGGAAAGGCTTCAGGCTCCAACATCATAATCAGAGGAATCCTTCAGAACCTAGGAAAATTAATTGATAAAATGCCTTTATAAAGCTGGGAAATGAGCATCTCTCTTCTCTTCCCATTTTAAAAATCAATGCGTAATAAATCATTAAGATGTATGCTACCTAAATAGTAAATGAAATAAAAAACTCATAATGATATTTAGAATATGCTGTTTAAAGGGGAGGGGCATGGGAAAGGAAGAGAAATGGAAACATGCTCTTTTTTTTTTTTTTTGTTCACTGGGAAAATTATATGGAGATATTGGTAGAAAAATAAATATAAGTCAACATAAAATAGACATTAAAAGAATATATATATGATATATATTTTCTTCTCAATATACTAAAACAAATAGAATAATAAAAGTTTAAAATTTAGAAAAAATCAGTAAAGAAAAATTAATTCAAAAATAACATTCATAAAAAAGTAAATCAGTAGGGTTTCTTCCAAACCTAACAATGATTACAATAAACTCAAAAGTATAAATGTCTACCTTTCAAAGTAGCAAATATCTTGTTGAAAAGAAAATTCATATTCAATTAAGCAAAAATACATCCAAAGTTGAAAAATAGATAAATGAGGGGGAAAAGAGAAGTACCTAATAAATCCTAACAAAATCAATCAGGTATGAACACATTTTTAAAATATTAAATAAAATATAATGAAAAAGAAAAAAAAACAATAAATCCAAATAAAGTGAAGTTATTTTTCAATCATGCTATAAATGTTCTAGTGAATACAAGACTTTTACATGGTTATGTCAAGATTCACCAACTCACAATAGACTAGTGGGTAGAGGAGAGGAGGAAAGGAGGAGGTAGATGGGGTAAAAAGGGTCAAATATGTGGTGACAGAAAGAAATCTAACTATGGAAGGTGAACATACTATATATATATAAAGCATATATATATAAAGCATATATATATATAAAGCATATATATATATAAAGCATATATATATAAAGCATATATATACTTTACTGTTAAATTGTACACTGGAAACTAACTGGATTTCATTAACCAATGTCACCATAAAAAAATAAATAAAAAAAAACAGATTCACCAACTCAAATACACAATAGGAGGTTTTTAATATGAAATATTTTTAGATCAACTAAATAATAACAAAAATAATGCAGGAAGGAAATAAATGAATGAGAATGGTGGGCAGTACAACCATTTTAAAACATCATGCAACTAATACAAAAATGATTCATTGATCCATATCTAGCTATTGATTACTTGTATACAAATAATATCTGAATTATGCAAACAAAACTTCAAAATACATGAAGCAAAAACTGATAAAAATTCAAAAAGACTTGACAAATCCTCAATTGCAGGAGGCACATGAATATGAAAACCCTATGAAGATGGGCCTGATTGACTATGTCAAATACCAATAATAGGTCGAATACTACTAATAGGTCAAACAAGGTGAAAACTGGGAATTCACCACAGGAATTAACATGAAGATTATTAGAAACTCTGACAAGAGCTATTTTGGGGAAGAATGGAGATGAAATCCCCATAGGAGTCAGCTCAAGAGAAAATGGAAGGAAAATTTAAGATTGCTAGTACAGAAAACTTTTTCAAGGAATTTTACAAATGAAAGCAAAGCAAAGGAGTATTATCTAGAGGAAAACCAGCATTAAAGGATCTCTGGAGTGGGGGAACAGGAACTAATAGGATTGTGGTAAATATAGGCAGCGTAAATATATTTTGCAATAGGAATATATTCACACATTACTTTTATCATTTAAAAAATCATTGTGGTTTTTTTCTACTTTTGCTTTTATAAATAATGAGAGGAATAACTTATTTGTATGCCGATGTAATAATGAAGGTGGGGGTAGGATTTGACAATATATAAGACAGTGAAAGAAATTGCTAGAGAAATTTTTTAAGTAAGTTAGACAGGACAGGAAGTGGTGCATGAGTTGGGGTTAAACACAAAGAGTTTAATCACTGGAAAAGGAAGGAAGTGAGGGTGCATTGTCACGGATGCTGATAAGTGGATACAGAGGTGGGAATACACTGAAGATGTCTGATTGCATCATTTTGTTCAATGAAATAGATTATCAACCAAGAGTGAAGATGAAAGAGATATTGGAAATTGAGAAGAGAGAGAAACACATACAATTATCTTGGTGCTTATCAGAAAATTCTAGAGAATTATAGATTATCCTTGCTAGTCAGCATGAAGGGCCCATAAGAGATTAGTGATTGTGAATTTAAAGTGAGACCAACAAAATGTAAATTTTCCTGCAGCCACATTCAGTTACACATGAATAAACATTGAATAGGTGGAGAATTAGATTTAACTGAAGCTGTGATTCAAGCAAAGGAGTATGACATAGTGAGCAAGCATAAGAGAATTGTGGTATATGCAAGAAAGTGAGGTCACTATTATTGACCTCATACAGAAAGCCAAGCAAAGAAAGGAAGTGAGCACAATGCTCTGAATATACTTAAAACCACTGAATTTTACACTTTAATTGATTAATGATATGGTAGGCAAAATATGCCTCATTAAGTTGTTACCAAAAAATTAAGAGAGAAGAGGTTGGCAGGAGAGGGATGAAGGGTAAGGTAGCTGAAGAAATGGGATGATGGTGAAGCAGAACAGGAAAATGTAAAAAAGGAATAGGCTGCCATGCCCAACAATCAGTAAAATTCTAATTTGTGCAACATTTCCTGAAATGTGTCCTCATTTTTTCCTAATGTGGCAAGTGGTGACCTCCAAATGTAAAAGTTTGTAAAATTTTATTCATTTGTTTAGAGTTTATTCATAATGGCTACTTTTACATTTTTGGTTATGATAGGTTCTTTTTATCATAATAAGACATCTCCAATAAAAATATTTAAGATGCTAAAAGACTGAATAAAGTTTTCGGAGGCTAGGTGAAATATCATTAATAGTTTGGTATGTTGCAAGGATGAGTTGAAGAAAAAATAGTTTGCACATCTGTCACTTTTAATCTGTGTGGGAACCCTATCTCCCATGGTCCATGTTTTCTTGAGCAGGGCCTTCTAAAGTAATACTGGAGGCCTCTTTCTCCATCCCTACAGTTATGTCTTCCTAAGGCAGGAATGATTTATCCAACTGTTAAATTTAGAGAACTGGGTTTGTGGGGCCAGCATTTCCCTCCACTTCCTTCTGTAGGGGAACCTACCTACCCCAGGGAACAAACATTCTCTTTCTCATGCCATCATTTTTATAGAGTTGGTCCCTGCAGAGCAAGGAGCCTGAAGTATTTCAATGGTTTCTATTTCTGGACAGCATAAATTGAATTCACACAGCTCTTAGGTAAGAGAATTGGAATTTTAACCCTGTAGCATTATAGCTTACCATGTTAAGCATTAGACCACATAGCTTCTGTGAAGTTGTGTCAGGAGATTGGAATGAATACTCCACATGATGAAGTAAAAGAGGAAGAAACCTCACCCCCTTGCTTGATAATATAAAGAGAGTAAGAGTTAACTGTGGTGTGATTCATTGCACTTGTTTTTGTTTTAGTTCTAACCTAGAAGTCACCCTGCTTCAACACTTCTTACCACACCAAGAGAAAAAGAGATCTGTTTCAGTGAACTTGATACTTCAGGATGCAAAGAAACAGAAATTGAATACATGTAATAGGTCAGTGGCAGAGAGTGGATCAAGAGAATTCAAGGATCAGAATGTAATAAGAGCAGGGTTTGGAGTCAATCAATGAAAGAACTTTATTGAGTTCCCAAGGTATTTAATCTATACAGTCATAAATATACTAAAAGTCAATATATATAAGAGAAAAAATGGGTTTCAAAGGAAAGGAGGAAACCATTTGAGAATAGAGCCACAAAGGTAAGAAAAGGGGGGAGGGGTGGGAAGGAAAACTTGTATTCAGAATGGGACACTGGATAACAAAAGTGCATAAATTGTATTGTCAGATCCAAAGGAAGAGAGCTTTAAAAATTAATCAGAGAATAGGTGATCAATGACTTGGTTTTAACATACCACAGTTAAACAGCATACTGAAAGTGATTTGGCTATATTCCGAGAAGGAAAAAGCAAATGAAGCTGATCAGAAAGAAGTTAAAAAATAAAATGATTTTGTTAGTGAAAAGTATAGGGTGTGTGTGTGTGTGTGTGTGTGTGTGTGTGTGTGTGTGTGTATCTTTTCTAATGAATTTGTCCCATCGATATTTCAAATGAGATTTAACAATCTTATTTTTAATGTATTTTTTCTATAATTTTTGCAAAGTTAAAAAAACTTCAGAGTGAATCAGATTTATTTTCTTAATGGGAATCTAATATTTTAGCAGTAACATGTATTTGGTTGTGAACTTCCCACACTGGGGGATGTAATTCAAACAAGCAATTTATTCACGCAGGTGAAAAAGAAGAAATACCTACACCAGCAATAAAAGCAAACTTTTCTCATTTTATGTTTATGGGTTTTAACTTCAAGGAAGTTTAGATCACAATCCCCTGAAATATGTGATTATGCTTCCTAAGCCCAATGGCAAGGAAATAACCAAACAATACACCTAATTTGTTTCCTTGTACAACTGATCTTGCGGCATGTTCTAGAATTGAAAAAAATCTCTGCTGTTCGCCTTCCTGCAAATACAATACAGATTAAACATTTCTTGTGAGCTTTTAATGAAGACCGATTTTAATTATTTTCACTTACTATGCAAATTAGACTTGAATCAGCCAGTTCATTAATATCATATCTGGAGTAGCAAAATAAATACACCACCTAAGTTTTATTAAACATACTTAGAGTTCTGTAATATTACAAAATGTGAATTTTTAATTATGATACAAATTAACAGATTGTCTTATTACTTGATATGTTTGTTATTAGCTGATGTAAATACTTGCAAATATCCTGCATATGCAAGATTTCTTTCTTTTGTTAGCATTAACAAGAAAAATCTCTTTATAAAGTTCCTTTCCATTTACAATTGTAGATTAGTCCTTAGCATTTTTCCTCATTACATGTGAATCGTTAATCATACAAAATGAATGCAACATCACTTTTTGTTCTCTGGAATGATGTGCTTTGCGATGAATACTTATTATCATAAATCTTTCTAAAAGAGCTTCTAATAGCATCCAATAACTTCTAACATCAGTGAGTAAAATTTAAAGTGTACTCTTTCCACCAGCTTTTATATCTGAAGCTAGCATCATCAATTTTCACAAGGACAATTTAAAACAAAAGCGTGTAAAAACAAATATCTGTACCATTAGTAATGCAAAACACATTTGCTACTGTTTTTCTCATGAACACCATTCCACAATGTCCTTCATTTTTTGTTTTTGTTTTTGTTTTCCATTCTAATCTCATTAGAGCCTGCTGTTCAATAATTACTTGTTTTTGCTATGGTAAAACAAAATTTCAGTAAATTTTGTTCAATCCAGAGTATTTCCAAATATTAAATCGAAGAAAACATAAAATAAATAATTTCAAAAACTAAAGTCCCTTTATCATTGTATGGCAGTTTTAATAAGGGTTTTTAATGCATCTATTTTTGACATTTTAGCCACTTAAATTGATCAATTATAAATCCTGCTATTTAAACCTACCAAAATTAGTTTGTATGGGTTTTATTAATTTAAATCATTTTTTAAAAATCATCTAAATGTAGAATAATACCTATATAAATACATTTATGATGCAACATCTAGACATACTTGAAATCTACATAACTTAAAGTAAAACTAAGTCTTTTTCTTTATGTTATGTTTTCAGATTTGAGTTCATCTTGATGCTATTATGATACTTTGAGGAGGAACAGCAGATCGTGAATCTGAAATATTTCTCTTATTTATTAGTTTCCATTAAATTTTCATTTCTGCAGGTCCCCACGATCTGTGCTAATAAAATATAGTCTTGAAATATGTTTTATTATAAGCATTAGTCAGTGGCAGATGAAGATACTGAGCTATGCTAGTATTCACATACAAATCATGTTTATCCCTTTAAAATTTAAAAATAATAAAATGTGGGTTTCTTCCATGTTTTTGTCAAATTCTGTATTTAAAATGTTAATAGGGTCCCTAAATTCATCCATAATTTTTAAATGTTCTGCTAATTACTCTACATAATAGATTTAAATGAATTGCACTGTTTAATTTCCTCTGTATTTAAAATAATAGACTATTTCACTACAACATAGTTTTAGTTTCTACTGTATCTTTTTGCATTGAAATAAATGTATAATTAAATCATTCCTAGTAGGCTAAACCTAACCTTTTCAAAAAGGATCTATCTTTCATCTTTTCAGTTTTACATTTCCTAGAATATGGGAAAGCCTTATTTATTCATGTAGCCAGTGAACACCTGATAGTTCTCTGCTAGGTCCTGGAGAGAGATTAAAACAACAACAACAACAACAACAACAAAACAAAACAAAACAAAACAAAAACCCACAAATACCAAAAAATTTACCTTCAAGAAAAGAAGCAAGTTCCAGACATAAAGTTTACCTAAAACTAATTCATTCTTGTTACTCAAGGTAGGCATCTTACATGAGGTGGCACTAACCTGAGTTTCATGAAAGTCAGAAACAAAAGCAGAGAAAAGCTGGCCCCTCATGTGTGGTTCTTCACTACTGTCGTATACAATGGCAAACAGTAGCCATAGAAGAAGAAAGCATTAACAAAAAGAAAATTAAATGTTTTCTGCAAAAGTTAAAGGAAATGCATTGACAAACGTAGGGCAAATGACATATTTTCATTTTAGAAAAGTTTCTCTAGCAATTTTGTTGAAAATGGGTTGTAAGAAAGAAGTAGGCATCAAAGAGACCTGTTTAAGCCTGTGACATTCCAAGCAGAAATTATAAGGACCTGAATAAAGTGATAGTGAGAATGGAGAAGAGAGAATAATGAGATAGTCTAGAAGGGATTTAATGGCCTATTGTAGCAGGGGATAGAAGAGAAGGCAGAATCTAGGGTAAGCATATACATTTGGCTAGGATGATTGGCCAGATGGTGGTTCCTTCACGGTCTGGGTTGGGAACAAAAAAAACCAGATTGAGGGTCTCGTAAGAAAGTAACTGATGAGCTTAATTTCACTGATCTTGAACTTGAAATATCTGTAGAATATCCAAGTGGAAAAGTCCAACAAGAGGCTGGATATACTCCCAAATTTAAAAGAAAAATGTGGTGGTACACATTTGATAGTTATAACAGTGATAATGGTTGCCAGTGACGAAGCTTAAATAATACAAGAGACATCAAACTAGGGGAAAAAAGAGCAAATGGCAGAATCTTAGCTGGTGCCCATATTAAGAACTTGGTAAGAAAAGAAGCAGCTGCAAAAGAGAATGAAATATATGGAAGCTCTTTTTTTGTACCCACCAGACAGTGCTTCCCGGAACAAATGAACATTGTCAGCAACACAGAATTTCCTTGGAAAGATGTCCATTTATTTCAGTGATGCTGCCATTGCTCAAAGCACTTTATTAGGTTCTCTTTCATCTTACCTCTGGACCAGCAGCATTTTCTTTTCAATATTGTCAGTGGTGGCGAAGTTTTATCCTTTTACGATAAATGCATTTCTTTAGAAAGAGCTCGGACGTCAACAAGATGTAACTACCTAGTAATGATCTTTATTATTCTTCAAGTGAATTAGAAACTGACTATAAAGGTAAGTTCAATGTGAGGAGTTTGAAATTAAAAGCCAGATTTCAATCATCTTCAAAAACGTATTTGTTCTCCCAAAGTGACTTTATTGAAAGACATTTTAATATTATTTATAGGATTATAGTAAATCTTATCTATTATTATATTAAATAATCTGACCTCTAAATAATATTACTAAATCTGCACAATTTAATGTGGCTTTTTTCTCTTATACAAACCTGTCAACTGTCTTATTGAGATGAATGACTCAATGTAAATGCAAGCCCCATTTTAAAGTTTCATTAAAATTCTTACATTCTCTTACATTTTTGGACATTACTTTATTGCTTTTACACCACTGGCTAATCTTAATTTGCATGAGTTGTCTATCTCATTATTAAGACATTGAGTGAATATGTCACCTGTTAAAATAGTTAATAGCTCTTGACAATCTTTTTCTACTTTCTCCTTTAAATTTTGTCCACTATTGTAACTTAAAGGCATTTTCATTGTAAGTAGTGCTCAATCTAAGATATATTTATTTATTTTTAAAACACTAAGGTACAAAAATCACCTTTTAGGTACCAAGATATCAATGAATTGTGAGACTAAAATAGAGTTATCATTTCTATTTTTGACCAGCTCATTAGACACAATATGTTAGAGGCCAAGTTCCCAAATCTGCAAATAAACTAGTCAAACAACGAAGACTTCATTTTCTCACTATCATGTTAAATAGCTTCATGGTTGATATCCAGGATTCCTAGACTTCAAAGTACAAGTTTAGAATAGGCTTACAATACTAATGTTCTATCTTTATAATCTTAGCATATAGTTTATACAAGTCTATTAGTATTCTAAAAGACCATTACACTCATACAGTGGTTTTCTTAATTCTGAAATTTTATCAAATTAATTTATAGGAAAAATATTTCAATTTTGATTTTAGCCCTTATTTTTATTTTTGCCATGTAAACATTGAATTCAGCTTATGAAATATTAAGAAACATTTCTTTTTAAGACTTCAAATAGTATAATTAATGTATCTAGAACTTTATCATTGGAAAAAGAATTGCTAAATGGAAGGTTTAAAGTTAGTAAACTGCCTGGTAAGCATACCAAAAATCTTGGATGTGATTTATTCTCAAGTCAACATTTGGCAATATTGAAATGAAGGCTGTTTGACCTGTACAAAAGATTTCTGGTTGGTTAAAAGATTAGACTAGATAAATACTAAGATTCTTATTAACTCTATGATATTATGATTACTCCCCACATAATTTAATTTAAACCATAAATGTTAACACTCAGTTCAACTTTTAATTTCTTTCTAGACCCTGTGTATTTTTATGCATTAATTTGACTATTGTGCTTGAACCCTATGAACTCCTGTATTATGTTTAATTCATCCTTTTAACCCTAATAGACAGACACTTAGAAATGTTGGTCTTGTCAGTTCATTTCCACGTACACACGCAAAAAAAATTGTAAGGCAAGGAAATGACGAGATTCTGGTGCTAGTAACGGATGATTTGTATTTTATCTTGATCACTGGATACTAGAATCTGACAAAACTTCAAGTTTCAACCCTTTCTATAGGATGTTTACATATGTTTCTGTACTTGTCATGCCTTTTGATTCCCTTTTGATTGTCCATCCCCAAATACTAGATGTTATTCAACAATCTTTGATTCTATAGTCTCCTAGAAGTTTTCTAACAAATTATTATAGATTACACAAAACTGCCACAACCACACATTTTAATCAGTTGCACAGCTTTTTCCTTGCACAGCCCTTCACTGCCTATATAGACATCAGCGCCAATTGTTAAGATATATTAAATTTATCCTTATCACAGTATCTGCACCCATATAGTCACCAAATGAAATACTTTGATTAAAAGTATTCTGTAGATATCCATACAAATGCAACAACAAAGAATACAACTTTATGGAATAAAGAAAATATTTCGTGCATTTACTCTTCTAATCTAAAAATTATGAGGTCATGCCTTATTCACTACAAATAAAAGAAGCAAGAAAATAATTCTGAGCACATTTATGCTTGCATATGAAGTTCTCAATTATAGGAACACTAAAATGCAAAAGTAAATTATTCTATAGGTAGCATTTTAAGGCTATTCATTTGAAACATTCTCAGACATTTGATAAATAAATAACAGATACAGGATCTTATAAAAGAATAAGGAAAGGGAAGATGAATTAGGCATGTAACATTTGCTGAGCTTAAGTTATACACTCAACATATAAATTAGACACCATGCTGGTCCCATTCCTGCATCTTAATACAAGATTATTACAATTAATTGTCTTCAGACACATGTATTAATCATACCAGGGATAGCACAGACTTCCAGTGATTGGTTCAGGTTTCTTCCAGTTTATTATTGTAGTGATTTTCTTTTGAAACAAGGACTCCTGGCTTTGAATAAATCCCACCAGTTTTGGGGGTTACTGATTCTCAAATTCCCACTCATGGTTCAGTGACCACTCACCCCACTTTACCCATAGTCCCACATGAGAGACTCTATACCAACTACAATTCCATAAAACCTGATCAGCAACCTCCACTCTGTTTAACCCATGCATAGTTGGGATGGAATAGGTTATGCTTTGGTAACAACTTCCGAATTCTCAGTGGCTTATCTTAGCAAGAATTGTTTTCTCTCACACACTGCAGGCCCAACACGACCTTGTAATCAGGTTAATAATCGCTCAGAACCTGGCAGAATACCAAAGTATTACCTCTATGAAGACCATAGAAGAGGGAAAAGTGATGCAGTCTTATTCTAGTAATTAAATGTACCCATTTAAAACTACACACATGGTTTCTGTAATATCTCAATAGACAAGCCTATCAACGAATATGGTCTAGTTCTAATAGAGTGAGGAAGTGTAATGCTGCCATGATCAATAAGAAGCAGGAAAAATCAAATGTGAACAGCCCTACCAACTACCTGATCCCAATATTCCCACAATCACTAAAGCCACCAGCACTCCACACCCACATACAGACATATACACCCTCTCTCTGCTTCTCCTAACTCTCTCAACTAAAGGATAAGGGATCAGATGTATGTTATATATAATTGTCTCGCTTCTCACAACAGACAATGAGTTAAGTGTCAATAATCTACACTTCTCAAATGAGATAACTGAGACTCATGAGATCCAGGAACTTGTAAATAAAATCATATAAAATATTAGGCTCTACATTCAAACTCAGATCATTTTGGCTTAAAATTTTTAGCAAGTATTTAATTTTCACAAGAAAAATAAAACTCTTCAATGTTATGCATAACACTCTCTAGAGCCATTTCTTATTACCCTCGGTTCACCGCTATAAAAAACCTCTTATGGTTTTTTATAAAAAACCTCTTATGGTTTTTTATAAAAAACCTCTTATGGTTTTTTAGGCTTATTTTTTGTTATATCTTTACTCATTTGGCAACTCTTTTTGGGATCACTCATCTCTCCTGTCCTCCTAACAAACATTAATCTATTTTTAAGATACAGTTCACAAATCTATGCCTTCTATGAAGGCTTTTATAATTTTTACTCTCACATAAAAGTTAAATTATTTGTTCTTTATGCGACATTGAACCCTGCATATAGTTTTATAAATCTGATTTGTGTTGCTTTTACCATCTTTTGCTTCTGTCACTATTACAGGCAAGATGCCTTGGGGTACTCCTACTCATTTTTATAATTGACTGTGTGTCTATGCTGAAGGTTGGTATGTGTGCTGTTATTAAATATTGAGTGAATACAGAATAAACATGTAATGGAGAAGTAAGACATGGACTCTGGAAGCCAGACTGTTTCCATTGGAACTGCCTCCACATTACCATTGTCCAATATTGTTCGAATCATCCTCTCTGTGTTTCAGTTTCTTCATTTTAAAAAAGTAAGATAATAAAATCATGTCTTTATGGTTCTGTCAAGATTATTATAAGGATCAAATAAAAACATATATAAAGGTTTTAGGGGAGTAATTATTAAAATCAGAGGCAGTGGTGACAGTATTTGTCATAGTGCTACTAATATAGGTACTCTGTGTCATCTCTTGCCAGTACTTTGAAGCTATTATCAGTCTCCATCTCTAGATAAAACCTGTTCCAAATGGTAGCAGGTCAAAGCTACACAGAACTGGATAAATTAATAATCATATCACTCAATTTATACATTCAGAAGAAACTGTATATGTCATGTGACCAACTTATACTAAAAATATAACTTGGGCCACAGATTGGATTGTTAGATAATTTTTTTTTCTGATTTTCTATTAGTTTGTGCAAAGTTACTTCCTCTTGTAGTAGTATGTAACCCAATACTAATGAGTATGAAAGAGTTAAGCAGCAGCCCTCCACCTATAAGTTTAGAAACAGAATATTCTTCCCATCCATTACAACTGCAGACAGTCCGGGAACAGCCATAAAAGAAAAAAAAAAAAAAAAAAAAAAAATGTACTTGAGTAATGGAAGAGAGTTACTTAACCTGGAAGATATCCCTTTTCCCTATCTAACATTAGAGTGGGGTTTTTTGTTTGTTTTGGTTTTTTTTTTTTTTTTTTTTAATGCTTCAGGGAAACTGCGTAAACTTTCATAGATGTTTTCAGGCATTCTAAGACACTTAAAGAAAGTCACTCTTGAGAATTTACTTCCTGTAGTTTTTGCATTATGAGAGTTGTTTAACAGCAATGAGGAATAGAAATAGAAATAAAAAAAACACATATGTTATATATGACATATATTCTATATAATATATATTCTATATTATATCTATACATATATATAATCAGAAAGCCTGTTCTATAAGGACTGAATTTTGGAAAATATGTTTAAAAAGAAAAACTTTCTGACCAAGACACAAGGGTACAGATAATTGGAGAACTACAAAAGCAAAGAAAAGTGTTTAAAAATGAATGAAGAAGCAAATAGGATAAAGACAGATATGACAGGCAGATTGATTCTAGTCAAGATGGTGTTGACGCTGTGCTTACCTCCTCTCACAACATTATCAAAACTACAATGAAACTACAGAACAACCATCACTGGGAGTCATCTGAGGTCTGGCTGAACAGAAGTCCTACAACTGGGGACATACTTAAGAGGTCATCACGTCGAGACTGGTAGGAGGGACGGAGATGGGAAATGGGCTTGTTCTAAAACCACATGTAGAGGTTGAGAATTAGGAGGATTATCTTGCCTATAGAGCCAATTCCCCACCCTGAAGAGCAAGGGGTCCCCATCCCAGGGTTCTAGTGCTGGGAAGAGAAGTCCCTACACCTCTGACTGTGAAAACCAGCAGAGATTATGGCTAATTGAGGCAGAGACCTGTGAGAATAGCAGACATTATGCTTAAAGGGCCTGCATGTAGACGTACTTGCTGATGAACTCACTCACTCTAAGTTCCAGCACTAGGGCAGCTGCTCAAACGACACCAAGGGCACATAGGGAGAAATAGAGTAGTCTGGCTTCAGAGCACAGGCTAGAAGAGTAGCTTTTTCCTGGACAGAAATGCTGGCAGTATCCATTGTTCCTTTGTTGAGCCCTCCTCACTGCCAGCATTCAGACACAGGTGGTCTCCATATCTGGGTCTCCACCAACCTGGTTAACACAAGTCACTCTACCCTGTTGATTCCCTGAGACTGCCCTACCCAGCTTGCAGACGCATCCAAGCTGCCTCCAGTGGTTTTTCCATACAAATGGCCTGTCTTGGTTGATACTGTAGACTTTTCTAAAAATTTCTCAAAGGTTCACAAAACCCAAAGAAACAGCATCTGGCCTCAGCTTGCCCCATACCTCTTGCTGAGCAACTCCAAGCCTGGCACTAGCAGCAGCCGGCCTCAGTTCCAGGCTTGGCCTCTCAGGACACCTCTAAGCCCAGCGAGGGTGGCAGCCATCTGTGGATTGTTTGATGACTTTAACAAGCAGTCCCAGAAGTGCATACATAGGCTGCAGCTGATCTTGGTCTGCAGTTGCCCACCCCTAGGAGGCCCTTGGACCTAGAGGATTTTGTGCTGCGTGGAGTAAGTAGAGAAAGACAAACGTTACATGATTTCACTTGTATGTGGAATCTACAGAGCAAAATAAACAAATAAAACATAAACAAACTCATAGATGCAGAGAACATTTTGAGGATTACCAGATGGTAAGAAGGTTAGAGGGTTGTTGAAAAGGGGGAAGAATTAATAAGTAAAAATTGGTAGTTACAAAATAGTTATGGTGTGTAAAATACAGCATAAGGAACAGAATCAATAATATTGTAATAACTATGAACAGTGTCAGTTGGGTACTAGATTTATCAGGGTGATAACTTTGTAAGTTATATACATGTCTAATGACTATGTTATACACCTGAAACTAATATAATATTGTATGATGACTATATTGAAAAATAAAAACTATTTTTATAAAGACAGATATGACACTCCTATTTCTGGTTAATATTTCCTTGGTCTATAGGTTTAAGGGCCTTAGTAGTTAATACTAGAATCACACTCTAGTGATGCCTACGTATTAGCCAGAGCTTAATGAATGTGAATGTAAGGAATTAGATTAGCCTTTGCTAAACTCTATGTAGTGTATTTCATAGACAGTGATAGTTTTCATTGAAAGATTTTATTTTAAAAAATGTAATACAAAACCCTTTCTCAGATCATTAAGGGTAAGTTTTATACTAAGAGAACCAGAGTTATGTATTTTTAATAACCAGGTTTTACAGTTTGGTTTACTAAAGGAAACAAATTTTATATTCTGAACTCCTAATTTTAGAAATGGTGGAACTTCATTTGGCACTACGGTAACATTGCACAAGATAGAATAAAGCTTTCTTGAATTAAATAAGTGGGTAGAGGAATAAATTATTAAAACAATTTAGGAATAGAATTAATTCACTTTAAATGCTTTTATTATTTTTAATTATAATTAACATACAGTATTATATTAGTTTCAGGTGTACAACATAGTGCTTCAACATTTACATACCTTACAAAGTGATCACCAAATCTGTTAACCATCTTCTAAGATGGCCTAAGGTAACCGACACTTTAAATGTTAAACATGCCACTAATATGAGATTAGGAAAAATTCAAAATAATAATTTGACACAAATTGTTCAATGTTAGGAAAATGACAACAAGTATTAGGAACATGGCCACTGCCTTGTAACATTACATTTTTCTATTATCCATGACTCAAAGATTTGTACAAGTAATAAAATTGCCCTATCCCTTTGAGTCAATAAACAATCTATAAAATTTATATTTATTCAAATAACTAATGGTCATATAACAGGAATATTAATATTAAAGTTTAAAAGTGTATTTCTTCTGAAATTTCCATTTCATTATAGAACCCTCAATAGATATGGTGGTGTTCTTGATATTTTTGAATCACTAGAATGCTGAAGGTGATAGTTTCACACATGTGCCCTTCTAAACTATGAGAGAATGTTCGAGATAAAAGGAATCCTTTTATCTGTGAGAGAATGAGACATATTAAGATATAAAATTTGTTAAAGTTTGTTAATTTGATAATACTTCTTAAAAATATATTCGTGAGAGCAAGTTCTCAAAAATATCACCTTGTAAATTGTATTCCTTATAATTAAATAGAAAAATTATTATGATTACAGGTAAATTTTAAAGTCACAGAATAAGGAAAAATACTTTACAATTCACCTTTTCATTGGACTTATCTCAAGTTCAAGTAGTGGTTGAAATTAAGTTCAACATATATTGCTCACATATTTGCCTTTTAAAAATCCTGGCCTTATTGAAGCATTTCTCAATGGTAATTTGTATTTCTACTCATTATGTCTCTATGACTAAAGTCCCTCTGGTGAAATTTGCAATGAGGATCTGGAGAAAGACCAATTCATTTTATTATGAATTAAATATTTCATGAGCTGCTCATGACTATATTGAACCAAATCTTATTGAATTTTCATGTGTAATCAAAAAACCGAACTTTAACAAATGACCAAAATTTCATGCTGAAGAATATGAAGCGATAAAAAACTGAAAGCAATAAATTAATGATATATTTAGCATCAAATTGAAAGGCTCCATTTGGTGCTCAATTTTCCTAACATAAATATTGTCGTTAAAATTGTAATTTTCATGTGCACTGTTTACAACCCAGAAGGTGATCCTTGCTTAAGGGGCAAAGAGTTTAACAAAAACTGTTTCAAACAACCCATTTATATGTACATACTTTGTAAATATCCTGGATTTTTTTATTTCATATTTACATATATAGGTAAATTTGTAAAAGAAGACTTTTTTAAAAAACTTATTCTCTGTTTAATGAAAGAAAGTCAGAAAAGCTACAATGTACCATAATGAAATCCTTAAATTCCGGGGGGCAGGGGGGCGGTGGGGGGGGTATGCTAAATGCAACAAACATGGTTTGATTCCTTTGAAAAATTTTTACTGGAATTATGAATTGTTACATTAAAGAAACTTTGAAAGGAACAATTTTAGGTAGGTTTTATCTTCAAACACAAACTGTTTATGGATGGTACTCATAAGAGAATAACTCAAATATTTTTTTAATCAAGATGTACCCAACGCTTCAATATCATTAATTAAATCTTAAATTTAAATGTTGCATTATAAAGAAATGCCCACTTACTCATTTTCCTGGTAATTCGCAGCGTTTAAAGATTGTAGTTCCACGTATATATTAAGCCTTTCTTGGTCCCTGAAATCATATATGATCCCATGATCTTTTAATATCCATAGGACATTCTATTTCTCTTGCATCCCTCTCGATGGTGTGATATGCACTTAGGTGTGTAGCTGTCATGTCTGCTCTATTATGTTGCAACTCCTCAAAGATGAGCAGTAGCATTCATCTTTTTTTTATACCTCTCAGCATGTGAATGTCTTGCCTACAGTGAATGCTCAATAACTATTTCCGGCATCAAAGACTGAAAAAAAAAAAAAAAGATCAGAATTCAGACTGCTGCCCTGGAGAAAACTGAATCTAACTCCCTGGTAATAATCCTCCACATCCAGAGTAGGTTTTGAAGCAAAATAGCTTCTTGACTGGGAAGAATCCAGAGAGAGGAGTACTGTCAGTGACCTTCAAAAAACGCTGTGTGTGTGTGTGTGTGTGCATGTGTGTGTGTGTGTGTGTGTGTGTGTGTGTGTGTTTATAGAGGTGTCAGAATCACCTGAAGAGCTTTTATTTTGCAAAATATAGGTATAAACAAACCACTCTCCCCACCCCAGAGTTCTTTGTATTTTAAAAGGATAGGTAAAGCAAATGGTGAAAATATAGTATGTTCATATTTTGAAAAAATTCTCTGGATAATTCTAAAGTTCATCACTACTTCCCTCTGTTTAATGTTACTGTCCTAGAATTTTGGCTTAACTTAAAAGGGGGGTCAAATAAAGGGGATAGGGAAGAGTGAAGTGGGTAAAGGGGATCAAAATATATGGTAGCTGAAGGAAGCAGGACTTTGGATAGTAAATACACAATAGAATATACAGATGTCAAATTGTAATGTACACCTGAAAATCACATAATTGTATTAACCAATACTACCCCAATAAACTTAATTTAAAAAAATGTCATACGGAGAATTAATTGAATGCCAATTATCTAGATGGAATCTATTTTTTTCCCAAGGATCTTTGTGACAAGCTCAATAGTATATATGTCAATGTATACTAGTAGAATTATATCACTGACACACATATCAATATATAAATCTACATTATTAGAGTAGAAAGTAGCATTTGTAGTCCTCTACCATCAATGTTGTCTTGGCCATAAATTATACAGAGTGATTCCTTTGGAGCAGATATAATGAGATTTCACAAGGGAAGCAACAAATACTAATTATATCAAATTCAAAAGAGAATTAAAAAAAAATAAAAATAAGTAATGTAAAGAAGACTATATGACTCCAAAGAGCAACATTAAAATAATGACAATACAAATTTGATTTCAAATACAAATAACATTTTTGTCATATTGTTCCATTAATTCACTAACTTGAAAACTGCATTGGTATTTAATTTCAAAATGTATTATTTTCAGTTTTCATGCCTGTAAAAAATATGTGCAAGACCCTCATACTAGTCAAGACAGTCAAATGAATAATTAAAACAGGGGGATGTAATAATGTAAAGCCTGTACTGACAATAGTAATACTGTATTACGTATTTAAAAGTTGCTAAGAGAGTATATCTTAAAGGCTTTCATCACAAGAAAAAAATTTTGTAGGGTGACTGATGTTAACTAGACTAATTGTGGTGATCATTTTGCAATGTATACAAATATCAAAATCAGTATGTTGTACACCTGAAACTGACATAATGCTACACATCAATTATATTACAAAACAAAAAACAAAAACAAAAAACAAAAACAAAAACAAAAACAAAATGGTTAAGAGAAAAGAAAACAAAGCAGAATTTAAATATATAGGTTATTTAGTATTCTCCATAGACTATGATAGGTTTTTGCAAAACTCTGGGCCTCATGTTATCCTACCAACAACCCTCTGAGATAAGTATTGAAACCCCATTTTATTGATGAGAATTCTAAGGATCTGGGGAGTTGGTGATGGATGCACAAGTTCAGTTATTTAATAGTGACAGAATCAAGATTGAAAAACTAGTCTGATTTCCACTACTACTGTACATCAGAAATTTGCAAATGATGACTCATAGGCCAAATCTAGCCCGCCTTCTGTTTTTGCATGGCCTGAAAGCTAAGAATAATTTTGCACTTTTAAATGACTTGTCAAAAACCACCTAAGAAGATAATATTTCCTAAAACATAAAAATTATATGAAATTTAAATTTCAGTGTCCATAAGTAACATACTGGAACACAACCACATCCATCCATTTAACTATTGTCTATAGCTGTGTTCATGCTACAGCATCAGAGTTGAGTAGTTACAATAGAGGCTGTACAGCCTGCAAAGCTGAAAGTATTTTCTACCTGTCGCCTTACAGAAAAAGTTTGTTGACCCCAGCTATATATTGTTGCTTCCTTATTAATGCACGTTTGTGCTTGTAAGATGTGGCCTAAATATAAAGTGGATCCATACAAAAATATAAAGTGAAGAAAGCACTATTCCAAAGACACTGATGAGTAATATTTCTAAACAGCAATAATGTATCTGATACAATAACTCATTCTGCATTTCCTTTCCACACAATTTAGAGTTCATTGGTTTGAAAGCTTCTTTGAAGGCTTGCAGCACTTAATTCAGGCATGCATTAAAGCTCTCAAGTTTACTTGGCCTCAGTGTTGTTAAAAAGATCTTGGAGGCAATTTATCACGTAAGAATCTGTCACTGATTAACTCTTTTTTACATGTGTCTTGGAGCAGAAAAGTGAAGTCGAAAGTGACAATTCTGACAATATTTCCACCAACTAGTGGAGAATCTGCCAAGTGGTGCTAAAAAGATTTGTAGTCTCTGCCACAGCATGTTCTTGCCCGAGGCTCTACTCCAAACCCCACCTTACCCCCAGGAACCAGGTTTTATGGAGACTGAAGCCTATACAAATTGAGGGAACCTTTTAAGAAAAAGATTGCAAAATTGCAATACGAAATTAAGCACAAGGTCTTGGAAGGAGCCCAGACAAGTGAGGGGCCCTGAAATTTAATCAACATTAGCTTCAAGAAAATCAACTTTTGCCCCAACAGAAAAGAGAGAGGGTAAAGGCATCATAGAGACGGAGTGGCCATATTCATCAATATGTTTGTGATACCAAAGTGTAAATTTGATAGATTCGATTGTAAAGCAAAATTTCCATATTTCAATAGCATTCTAAATTAGAAAATCACCTTTTATGTAACTCAAACTCCTTTAGCAAGTAAGATCCTGCTAAATCTTCCCCAGTTTCTCAGAAAAATATACAGGTGAGGAACAGCTTCACTAGTACACAAAAGAGGTGGCTGCAGAATTATAACCTTCCCAGTTTTACTTTAGTTCACTCCAACTCTGCTTTCTTCGGGTTTTTTTTTTTTTTTTTTTTTTTTTTGGTTTAAACTCGGAACAAGGAACTACAGCAGATATGGTCTCTCTGCAGGGCTCACTAAGTGCCCAAAGCTTCAGAGAAGCAGCCCAGTCCCAGGCAGCTGGGACTCCATTTGCCCACTTTGAACAAGTGCCAACTCTTCCACTTTCTCCCCCCCCCGCCCCCCGGCTTTTTTTAAAACTTATTTCCAAATCCTCCCTTCACTCTCTTCTCCTTTGATTCTAGATTACTTCCAAAGCAAAGATCTTTTTCTTTTGTGGGAAGTAGTTGACTAGAGTCTAAGGACCAGAGCCAGAATAAAATAGGAAAGAATAGACCAGATGGTAGGAAAATAAAAGTGACTACTAGGCCTGGTTTGAAGCCAGATCTGAAAAAGCAATGGAGTTAGAAGGTCTGAAGTAAAAGGCCCCAGTGATGATCCTGCTGACAGAAGTGGTCATGGCTACCACCAGGAAAGAATATGAAGAGGGTTTGCTGCCTAGTTTCCTTTGATTAAGCAAACACTTTCAAATGTCAAACAGAGGCATGGAGTAAAGGAACAAATGCAAGCTGAAGATAATTCAGCCTGAATACCAGTTTCTTTATTTTCCAGCTATTTAAACTCTCAAAAATCAGTGGGTTTTTTGTTTGTTTGTTTTTTTATCCATAAGCATTGGTAAGGATTCCACCCAGAGAAGTGTGCTCAGAGCTCTGCTGACTGCATCACCTGGGGCCCTTTGCTTATTGACTTCTGCTGAGTTCACCACTAGCAGGCATCAGGGAAAGGGAGGAGAAGGATACAGGGTGCTTACTCTCCCGGCTGTCCCTGCAAGTCTCTATTCTCTATAACTACAGTTCTTATTAGGTGGCCTCTCTTGAGCTATCCCATTTCTTCAGGGCTCTAGGAGTGACACTTCTTCCCCACCTCTGTTACCCTTTCAGTCCTGAGGGAGGTGAAAATTTCCTAAAATTGTACTCCCCATATGCCTCACTTGGAATCCATTTTTGTTCTTTTAAGTAGCCACTTCATTATTGCCCATGATTCTTTTAAATACATAGTTTCTTCATTGAATTACCTTTATTTGAGCCATCTGAATTAGATTTCTCCAGTTGAGATCCTTCCTGATATAGACTTTCACATCTGTGTGTTTTTTGTTGTTGTTGTTTATTGGTTGGTACTTTGGACTCAGCCAGATAAACAGTAACATCGCTGTTTATCAAGAAAGGCCCGCCTCTTTCTCCAAACCAAGATTTTCAGAAAAACAGGTACAATCAGGAAGGAGTCATGAGGAAAGCAATAGGACAAACCCACACTGATCATCGCTGGGGTCATAAGGGTTCCAGTCACATCCCACTGACTTCGGACCTTTTATCTTAGAGAAATAGGGTTGTATTTTGTATTCAATGACATAATAACATGTCAACTGTTTAATTATACATGATGTATGAAAAATAATCTAGTCCCCACTGACTTTACTATATATATCACTGCATTTTAGACTTGTCAGCAAATTCAATTTATTTACCTTTCAACTTAATGAAGTTATTTTGAATTTCATAGATGTGGAAGTAATTGAAATATAGACATTAGAAATCTTATTTTAATGTCAAATCTCATTTGAAAACTCATTTATATTTCATGGAAATGAGGACTCTGGTAACCATAATATTACTATTTACATACATATTAGGAAATAAATATTAAAAAGTAAAACCTAAAGTATGTGCTTATCAAATTATGGCTTATAATTTCAGGAGGTGAATCTAACAAAAGGATCAAATATTCAGTGAAGTCTTTTTGTCGTTTCTATCTCCTGTGATATAATGCTTGTCAGGTAATTTTAAATCCAAAAAAAAAAGTTACAACTTCTAGAGCCATAATTAATAAGCAATCTGTTTATGGCTGCTAGACACATCAAAAATATTATTTCAAAGTCTAGCTTTAGAAGAGAGAATTTTTTTGAACTTGACATGGGTACTGAGTTAACAGTCAGCTTTTCTATTCAAATTCTTCCTTTGTCAACCTCCTCCAAAGTCTAATGTAAGTACACATTGGCAGGCGTCCCTCATGCTTTTAAGAGCACTTAAGATTTAGCAGGTAAGAAAGAGCCAGTGTACACACACAGCCACCAGTCTAATGTTAAATAAAAGAAAGAATACTTGGGACTTTCAGAGAAAGGGTTGTGCTTTAGTTGAGACCAATGCAGAACCAGAGCTTCCACCATACACATTGTAGCCCAGAATCTGAGAGTAGTTTATATAGCATTCCCTGGAGTATAGCATTGTAGAGATGCAAGCTGTGCACAATAGCTCTAACCACCTCGTTGAAAACATAATTACGTTATCAAGGATGTCAATAAACTTTCTTGTGCTTAGGAGTATGTCTGATGAAATTAGAATCAGGGACGATGAAAGAGGTTTTCTTATGTGTAGGTGCACTAACCGTAAAATAGCACAAAATAAGGCCTATTCTTGCTCATGCACAAACCTTTTCCTGGTTTTAAGACTACAACTATGTTTGATGCTTTTATGTAGAGAGTAGGCCTTCCACCCATGAGTTGTCAATTGAATTGAGCACTTCTGATTGTAAAACTTCAATAGATTTCTTCTTACAGTATGTTTCTATTTCTAGTTGTACACCATTTCTTTGCCTGCTATATTAAGAATTAAGGCAAAATGTTTTTGCAAATTTTCTAGATAACTGATTACACCAAACGGCTATCACTATGGATTACAAATCTTGGCATAAGTTAGAGTTCATAAATGCAATCATTTCCAACCTGTTGACGAAGTTTGTAGAATGTTAATGGTCAAGTTTTGATTTAAAAATTGAGGAATTTCACAACTAGATTTCTGTTTTTTAAATAAAAATCAGTAGATATCACAAAACAGGGTCCCTAGTCCTGTGTGACAACAATCATTTTGAGATGGGGGCTAGCTACCACTCTATTATTTTTTTTTTGTTTCTTTTGTTTTCTGTAACACCATACTTTCTTTTCTTCCTGATTCACTGATGGGTCCTCTCCCATTATTTTGTCATCATCTTCCAATTTCAAATGTAGAATGTCCTTAGGAATGAGTTCTAAGCCCTGAAGAAGGTTTTTTTTCTCATTCCAAATACTTCCCATAGGCAAGCTACATATATCAGCAAGCCACAAAGGTCTGTTTTCAAACCAGTACACTTCCACCATTCCCTATGGTCTCTCTTTCTGGTATACTTATTTTAGTTTTAAATAAATCACATTATTTCCTTTACCTACATTTTGCAGAGCCAATTCCATTATCTAAAAGATTCTTCACCTGTTCCTTTTCTTGCTTCCTACTTATCTTTCAAGTTGCTCTCTTAGCTGAGATTTTACTCTTTTAGAAAAACTTCCCTGTACTCCAGATAAAATTATGTCTTTCTAGTGTCTTCGTTTACAATAGCTTAAATGTCTCCTTTGTAGCACTTATCAGACCATAACATATTATTTGTATGATTATATGCTTAATGTGGTCTTAATATAGCCTATAAAGTACATTCAAACATTTGTGCTTTTCACTATGTGTCTGTGTTTAGCACACTGCTTGACACACAATGTGCTCATATTTACTGCCTTTGATGTAGGTATTACAATAAAAGTATATGAAGTGTTTTAGCAACCTTCAAGAAATTCAAAAACCTCTCTTTCCTCATCAAATTTAAAGATAATCCAAGTAATTTTAAATAAATGGGCTAGTAAAGGGATTATGAACTATCACTAGTGATTATATTACTCTACTTGATACACAACATTATTTTAGTGGGAAAAAAGCTAAAATCACATTACCCTGATGACCAGGTTATCATGGAATTAACAAATATTCCAAATCTCTGAACAGTAGTCACTAACAGTTTCTATTAAATAATTATTTTTAAATATTGCTCACCATATTGAGAATAAGCATATTTAGAATGTATATAATCCAATTTTGTATCAAACAGTTTTGGGGTAATTCTCAAAATATTTTATTTCTTTTTTAACATGAAATGAATTGAGTATGTTAAATGTTTTGTATCATCATCTTAAAAGTGCAAATGTTTCACCAAACACATGCATGGTCAGGCTGATCAAGTGTTCCAAAACATTTATTGCAAGAAATAAGATAAAAATAAATTCTTGCTTACATATAGTTATTTATTGATGATTGAGAACTAAGGATCTAGAGGCTTCTTAGAAAAATCATGGAGAAAAAATACTTGGCATCTTGAGATTATCTGTTGAGCTGAAAGCTGTCATCTCTTTTCCGCTTTTGCCTAAAGACCTGGAACATTAGCATGTTCACTTGGCCAAAGACAGATGGCTGCCCACACTTTCTCCCTGGGCTTAACACTTGTTCTCTTAATATCAACCACCAAGGAGCTTGGTCCACCATCTGTGGATATGTGGTCTCCTCCTCACTGTATGAATTTCATGACAAGAGACTGAGTGAGTTTGGATTTTGCATGCTGGTTTTTTGTTTGTTTGTTTGTTTTTTGTTTATAAGCACTATAAGTCACCATCTTTACTAGTCAGGATGGGTTATGTCAGGCTGCAAAAACAAACACCGCCCTGTTCTCAGCGGCTTAACACAACAAATATTTATAGCTCGCTACCCTACATATCCAAATGGAGCAGCATAAAATTCAGTTCATTGTGGTCATCAAAGCCCCAGGGTCATGGGGATGGCCTCTCAGCCTCTGCTACTACAATCACTACCTGGGAAAAAAAGAAGTTTAAAGCCAATTGCCTACAATTAAATCCTCCTACTAGGAATTGATATACCTCACTTCTGCTCATTTTTAACTGGCCACAATAGGTCGATGGCCATACTTAACAAGTGTGGGAGGTGACAGTGAAGGGAGTGATGAAGTACAATCCAACCATGTATCCAGAAGGAAAACTGAAATACAGGTGAACATCTCTCTGAGGAATGGAGGAGAAAGTAATGCTCTATAGTTTTAAAATCAAATTCATCAGAAATTACATATTTCACTTCTTTCACACTTTCAAAATAAAATAGCTCTGTATCATATTCTTTAAATGTCTTGCTTTTCTCACTATTTTAAAAGTAACGTACAGCTCATCTAGACAGATACAGGCCTATGCTGTACAGTCCATAAAATCCCAAAGCCTGCAATTTCTATAGGTCTTCGCTGAATAAAAGTGGTTCTTTATATACAAAGATATCATACTTTTGTCATGTAACCATGAAAACCAGATAATTTCTTAACTGTACAGAGATTAGTGACATGATAGGTGAGCTTAATAAGAGGTATGATAAGCAAGAGTTGCTTATAGGTTGTAGGTAATAAGACGCATTCAGGAATAAATCACAATTTACATTACAACAAGATGAGTGAGTAAGTCATTACAATTGCTAATTAATTAGTGATTTATCCAGGTTTCCATTAGAACTACTATGAATTGCCTTGAAAAAAGTTGTTGATGGGTGTTTATTCATCACCATACCTTATGTTCTTACATCACCATCATAATTCAGTCTCCTCCTTCTTCATCATCGCCATCATTTTTACTGCTTCTTCCTTTGGTGGAGTTCACTATGTGCCAGGGATTGTATTTGGAACTTTTATCACACTTAATATTGTATTTAATATTGAGACTCAGAAAACCCAGAATTCTCTCTTTATTTTTGCCTAAAATAAAGCATAATACTTAGCCTTGATAAGACATCTATTTTTTCTAATGAGTTTTGCTTAACTGAGCTTCCCATCCAAACATCAGAATTTTAATTATAATTATTACTAAGGTCATTTTACTTGGTACAGAAAACAATCATAATAATAGTTGAAGAACATTACAATTCCAGCTCTTATAATGACAAAAATAATTACTTAGAATTACTAAATCTATACAATCAGCACTGCATAATGTTACTATATATGATACAGTAACTTAAGTGATGTGCTAGGATTTATTCAAAACCATGAGATAACATGCCATAGCTTCCTGAAATTTTATTATAAATCCAAAGTCCATAGTTTAAAGCATAATTACATTAAAACTGCAAATTTAAATATGGTGCCTTTCTATTATGTCAAGTTAACTAAGCTGAAATTACATTCCCATATTTCCATATAGACAAAGATGGAATATTTCAGCTTAGAATTAACCGCAAATGGAGTCTGCATGTGAATTGAAAGATGGCAGGTTGCAGCACTCATGTTTATCCTAGAAAGGTGAGTGTGAGTTTAGAAGCTATTGTAGCTCACATACATTGTCACTGATCCTCTTCTTGGTATTATTGCAACAGCAGCCAAGCCCCAAACTTCTCTATCTCCTCTAGATATTCTCTTTCAATGTCTCCAATACTGGACCAGGTAGAATGCAGTGTCGCAGTTAAAGCATTCATATTGAAGGCACTCACATCACTAAGGATGGAGACAATGAGAGACATCCTTGTGGATCAGTTTGTTGCTGCTTTTCTATGTCTTATCCACCTTTCCTTCCCAGTTCTGTCAGCTTTAGAACTAATCTTAGAAACAAAATAACAACCTTTAATAGACTATTTAACAAATACCCACAACTGCATATGGTCAATCTCTATATTCCTATAATAAATCCCTTGTTTTGTATTACTTATTGTGGTTCTGTTTCTTTGCTTCTCTTTCCCAGAGTCAAGAGCATTCCTGGTGCATGTTAGGAATTAGGAGCGTGGGAAAATTGGAATGGATAAGGCGACTAGATGGAAATAGGGATGAAGAAATGATGAGTGCGAGATTGTATAGGGATTTTGGATATTTTTGTGAAACGGAAATCCTTTAGAAGATTTTGGCAGAGAAGTAATATGGTTTGACTTCAATTTTTAAGGTTCAGCTTGGTTATGGAGATAAGAATACCTACCTACTCAGGAGACAAAGATGGGTAAAAGAATACGAATTATGAGGCTATTTCAATCATCTAGTTTTCAGAGGAGGGTTACTTGAACTTGGTAGTAGTAGAGGCATAAGAAATATTCCTGAAGGCAAAAACAGCATTATTTTTATGGATTAGATGAGAAGTATGAAGAAAATCAGGAATAATTCTAAAGTCTTCAATTTGATCAAGTAGAACTAAGTCGTGGACTTTTACAAAGATGGTGAAGCTTGGAGGGATAGGAGTAACAGGTTTCAGTTTGGATTATTTTTAATTAGAGATGCTAGAAATGCCCAGGAGACATCAATAATAGATATGCAAAGGCCATCAGACAAAAGTTTCTGGCTACATGTAACTTTGGGAGTCATTAATACATGAATGATATAAAAAGTCATAAACTGGATGAGCTCACAAAATGGATGAATAGTAATAGTGTCAAAAAGTGGTACAAGAACTGAGCCTTGAAATGCTCTGAAATTAATATATCAGGAGAAGGAGAAGGCAGATAAAGAAATTGAGAAGCAACTAATAAAGGAGAATATAAGTTTCACAATCCAAAGGAAGAAATTATTTAAAAAATATAGTGACCAACTCTAACAAATGCCACTGAAAGTTGACATAAAATGAGACCTGATATTTAGCCATTGGATTTAACAAAGCAACTATCTCTAGTGACAAGAGCTCTTTGGGTGAAGTGATAGGGAGAAAGCGTGATTGAAATTGGGTTTATGAATCAAGTAGAAGAAATGAATGCAGTAAGTATAAACTACAATTTCAAGAAACTACATAAAAATGAAAAGAGAAAAGGTAAAAGTACTTCTGGAGGAAATAGGGTCAAGACAGTTGTATACTGTGTTGTTTTTTAAGATGGGAAAAATAACATGTTTGGATGTCAGTGGAAATGGTTCAAAGAGAAGAGAAGGCAAAATTGATAATGTAGGAAACATTATATTAGAAATTATTTCTAGAGCAATGTCCTCAGATAGACAAAGAGAAATAGAAAGATTAAGCTTAGATAGTACACCATTAAGTTCATCCATAAAAACAGATATATGATTGTATGAGCACAAATCCACGCAGTGGATAGATGTGTCCAAATTAACTCTTAGGTTGTTTTCATAAAACAGAGGTGAGACAATATCTTTTCTCCACTCAAAAACCTGTAATGATTTCATATTGAATCATGTGGAATTATTTAGATATTCAATGATTAAAAAATATCTATCAAATTCATTTTTTGTTCCAAATAGTTTTCTAGGCACTGGGGATAGACTGGAAATGAGGTTCCTACTTTCATAAAAATGATAACAAATACAAAAACATTACAAGGTACAAAACAAACCCAACATTAAAATGGAAAGCAGGAATCAAGTTCAGAGAGAACAGGCACCTGGCCCACTATTCTCTCATTATCTATAGACATGGCATGCAGGGTTTTGAGGCCTTCAAGTGATTGGTTTGCAACTGCCATTGTAGACTCACTCTCACTGAACATCTTCTCACTCAGCTTTGGTGACAGAAAATCCAAACATTCCTAGTGCAAAATTATACCAACTCTACCATATATGTAGTTCTTTTTATCATACTCTTTCCCCAGCACAGAATGTCCTTTTCCCCATCATAATTTACCAATATTTTAAGGCCTAAAGAAATGCTTTCTCTTTAATATCTGTGTTCTTCAAATAAAATATATTTAGGGTTTACAGCTTGTTATTTATGATTCCAATAATTATTATTTCTTACAAATTGAAATCATTGAATCAATATTTTGAATACCAAATATGGATCAGGCACTATGCTAGTTATTGAAGTTACACAAAGAAAAAACATAATATCTCTCCTAAAGATTTTCCATGTTTACCTTACCCACAAACTTGTTAACACCTGATTCATCTTTGTATTCCCCACAAAACTCCCCAGAGCATCTTCAACATGTGAGGTATTCCATTAAATATGTTCAACTAGTAGAATATTTTTCAGTCACAAGTAAGAAGGAAATCCATTTGCAATAACGTGGATAGACTTTGAGTGTATTTTCCTAAGTGAATTAATCAGACAAAGAGACAAACACTGTATGATTTCATTTATATGTGGAATCTAAAAAGCCAAACTCCTAAAAACAGGGAATGGAATGGTGGTTACCAGAGGTTGGGGAGTGGGGTTACTGGGAGTTATTGTTTAAGATTACAAAATTTCAACTAACAGATATATAAGTCATAGAGATCTAGAGATTAGAGTCAATAATACAATATATAAACTTCAAAAAATTAATTCTTAATTGTTCCTTCTACAAAAAGAAATGATAATTATGTGACATAGTAGGATGTTATACACCTTAAACTTACACAATGTTATATGTCAATTATATCTTATTAAAATAATTTAAAAGTTTTTAATTCCTTCAACCATATTTCAGTATCTAGAAGTGGGAAAAGAGAACCAAAGAGATAATAACTTCTGGGCTAGGTACTGTATAGATAGATGCTTTACATAATCTTCATAATAATCATTCACATCAAATAATTTGATCAATTTAGTAAAATTAACCCACAGCTCTAAAAATTATAGGCATTTAAAAAGTAGCCATTAAGAAAGGATAAAAAAGAAAACAATTTGTGGAAAGATGCTGATCATGGGGAAAAAACGGACTCTGGAATAAGCCGAAAAACTTTGGAGTTGTGAGGCCTTATCAGCTGTCATGGTAAACAAGCCTTTATCCAATACGACCCAGTAGACAAGGTAATTCTTAGCCATGCTCAACAATTTGTTTCCATTTTTTAACATATAAATACAGAATAAGTTTTTAAAGGAATTTTATTAACTTTTATATTAGAGGGGTATCATGAACTGCATCTCTTTTTCAAAACAGGTATTCCACAAAAACAAAAATATGATTAGATAATTATATTTTATATTTATAACATTTATTCAAGCCTGATAGTAGGTCTAATTGCGGGTTTTTCTTTGTAATACAGTGCTAAATGAACTTCACCTATACTTTGATTAGTGTTCTGTTCTGAAGGTGTTATTAAATCTTTAGAAAGAAGGTCAAAATACAAACACAGCTTATTCTTGATTATTGCACTTGAGTAACTAAATTAACATGCTACAGGCATTATAACCTAAATCGTAATCCAATTGAACTGATTATAAAGTGGCACAGATAAATGAGCTGTTTTAATAAGCATTTATTTATGAATTTGCTATCAGAGTGACTTCCATTAAAGTAAAATAATTAAGATGTTGAATCAGATGATGACAAGGCTGCCAAGCAAAATCTTTTCCATTAGAAGAGAACACAAGAGTGTTTGTAAGAAAGTGAGACAATGTTCTTTAATAAACGCAAATTTTCTTTCAAATTTTTTCCCTGCTCAAAGAAAGACTGTTATTTAATAAAAAGATAGCTATAAACATCAGCCACCATTCCATTCCCTGAATGCAAAAAGACAATTAACGGGAGCTATATTTCTACTTTGGCATTTAACACTTTTCGTCTGAGTAGAAGTTATTTTGTTATAAGCACACAAGTGAAAAAACTTATTCGATTACTATTTGTTAATGAGTTATAGCAGAAGCTGAGCCAAAAACCGAAAAAAGAGATCCATAAAACCACTCCATGTCCTCAGATATTTGAGGTCACCAAGACTCTGAGCCTCAAAACTGTTCTATGGATGTGCACAGGCATATTTCCCTGTCACGCCCAGGTGCAGTGATGACAGACACTGTGGAGATACACAGATGGCACTTCAATCTCATCATGATCTCCAGTTATCCTTCATCTATTTTCCTGTTTTCTAACCCATGATCCAGAACTCAGGTCAACATGCTTTTCATGTCAGGGATGTTTCTGCAATTAGTATAAAAACATTAATATCTGACCAGCATTCCACTAGAAACTAATTTTTTTTCAAATACTTGGAAATGAGTGAAAAATTTACTCAGATTTTAAAATATTTTTACAATTTAATACTTGTACACCAGTGTACATAATAAAATTAAATCATACCTAAAAAGCTGACATTTCGGTCTCATTAATTTACTATAAAATTATACATACTATATATATATAGTAACATATATATATACATATATATATATATACTCAAGACATATATATATATAGATATAGATACATATGTATATATAAATTCAAAAGATACCAGTCTAAACCCTCCCCACTCTGATTAAAAGAATTTAATCATGTTTCAAATATTTTATACGTAATTATGACCACAGGAGTCACAAAACTTGAAATTTTTCATCTCATGGCTCATTTCATTTAGAGTCAATGTATCCTTTAAATTAAATTTCCTTTCTGATTGATAAGTGAAAAAACAAATTGCAATTAAAAACAGGAAATATATGTGGACTCAATATATTTCACTGGTTTCATGTTAAGATTAAAAGCAAAACCTTTTAAAATTAAGACCTTATTTTATCTGTACTTTCAATTTGTACCACATGATCAACTTCTCAGTTGATGCTATTTAAACATATATGAACCTCTAGCTGACTGACTGAATCTGCATTTCTAAAAGTGAACCATAAAACTGAAACTAATATGACATTAAATTTTTGTAAAAGGACTGGGTTTAAATAAAAAATAAGACTTTTCTAACAACTGATATAACTGAAAAGTTATAAGATTTGACAAAATTGTTGGAAAGAAATGTAGAAAAGAGAGATTCAGAAAAGTACATGTAGGGGATACTTACTGAAAAAAAAGTTCTCTTTATATCCTAATAAGTTAAATTCCTCAATAAATTAATTATAATTATATAAATTATAGATATACAGTGAGTCTAGATTCTGACCAGTTCACTTAGCTCCATAGCCTATGCAAATCTTGGTTTAAATTATATTAAGCAAATTAAGAGACAGTCCTCAAATCCTTAGAAAGAAATAAAAACAAAATACCAATCTATTTGCATCACATTTCTAGTGATTATCCCATTTTTGTGTGTGCGTATGACAAATACAGTATACAGTTTTTACAATTGTCTTTAAAGGTATATAAGATTTCTTGCCATATAACATAAACCTAAGCACATTTCTCTTTCATGTTGAGTCTTAGAGTAGCAATCTCTTTGGAGACTGGTTGTCTGAAATTCTCTCTCTCATGACCATTCAGGCTTAACCATAATCCAGCTAAAGCTGAGTCATTGATTGACACTAGGCACTGGGGCAGACAGATACATTTCTCTGGTTTAAAGTTTAATGGAACAGATCTTTTGATCTCTGATTCTGTAAGGAATCTGAAGTTCATTTTCTCCCTCTGGTTTCTTTGGTGCTGGTACATTGTCACATACAGATCTTGTTTTCATGAGTAGAATGTAACGTAGTGAGGTCAACATTGCTAAACTCATATAGCGATTTATATTCATGCGTCATGGGAGGATAACCTCATCACTATCATTTTCAAAGGTGCATAGTCTATCAAATAATATGAGACATAGGTTCTTCTAAGATCTAAGGTTGGATTTTTTTTTTTAGGAAAATAAGCTGGATATTAATGTAATTCAACATTTACTCTCCTATTTATGAAATGGCCACAACATCATTTTAATGTAAATATCAAAGTCTCAAAAACTTTTAAAAAGGAATAAAACCATTCCTTATTTTCATATAGTTCAGTCTTTTTTTTTTTTTTTTTTTTTTTTTCATTAGCTTCTACAAGTCCAGAGCAGTATTTGAATCAGTGGAGGAAGAGAAAATAGAGCAAGTCACATTCCCCACTATATAGCTCATTTCGTAGTTCTAGTCTCAAGGATTCCACCACCAGACTCATAAAACCCAGTTGCAGTTTCTCTCATTCTGCATATTCATTGAAGTCTTCTTAACTAGTCTAGAATTATGTCTAGAATTAGGTCCTTCCTGAGGCAAGCCAGATTACTTTGCTGTTTCCAGTAATGCAAGGTCCACTCCAGTGCAGAATGAATTAATCAAAGTAGAAAACTTGCAAGGTTAAAATATATGAACAGCCAGTTTTTCACTGCATTTTCTTCTCTATATCACATTTTCATAAAGACCTACCCTCCCAGGACTTTGCCAGCAAATTGAGAGAAAAGGTACATTTGGGCACTTTTTCCAAATTTCAATCATATTCAAATTAGACAGTGTTTAATAGAAAAAAGTACCAAAATTTGTATAAAAATATAGTATAAACTTTCAAAATGTCAATTTCTCTCTAAGCATCATCTATTAGATTCCTTTTCCTAAAATGTGGTAATTTTTGACCAAAATTGATCATGTATTTGTTCTAAAAGAGCTTTTGGAAGAGTGCAAACTGCTGATAAGGCCAATAAAGCTGAGCTTTTAAACTTTTTTTTTCAATTGCATAATCAAAACCTGATGATAGCACATCACACACTCTGAGAATGCCATGGGCATTGCACAGAAAATGAAAATTAGTTCTAAAAGCCTTTTCATTCTCAGTGGCATAGAATGCTCCTCTCCTGGCTGTATATAAAAGAGGATCAGACACAAAATGGAAAAAATATTATGACTGTGAGTGAAAGCAAAACCCAAAGAAAACTGAGAGCACTGAGGGTTGAAATAGAAGAATGAGCAGCTGTAATGTGCTCTAGGGCTCTATGAGAATAAAAAACAAAACGTCTTTAAAAATATATAAACAGGCAGAATGTCAGCGAGATAGTTACCACTGCTTGGTAAACAGTGACCAAAATGAAAATAAATAAAGTTTGTGGATAAAAGTTTGACATCGATTCCATTGGCTACATTTTTCGTAAATTACCATCCATAATAAAAGTCATTCTGTTATATTACTTTTTAGGTATGACAACATTTAACACTAAAGGTGGTTTTAGATATCATTACATATCCTCCACTATACAGACAAATAAGGCAATTTTAATTACTTCTATGTTTATAGATACTTTTGTTTTAAGAAAATAGTTAAAGGGTAATCAAGATAGTGAAAAGGCATTTTCCCCCATGCTCAACTTTGTTTTTTTTCCTGTTTGAAGTGTGGTTTACCTATTCAGTTAAACAACCTGACTTTGTAAAAGCATTAAATTAAATCAAAACTTGCTTATGCATTTATTATTTTTTGCACACTGGAGGCTATAATTCTTCCAACATGAAACCATGCTTTATTATAAAAGGTTTCATATTTGTTAATTTCTGAATTTAGTTGGAATTATACTCAAGCTATGTCAGTAGGAGGCACATCTATGTTGTGTTAATGTGGCCTTTACATTTAAGGCAACTAATTCTTTAAACTAAATTAACTTGGTCTTCCAGATCTGTTTTAGATCTGTTACAGGGAAAATGAAATTTTTGTATTCCTCAGTTTGTTGTTTTGTTGTTGTTGTTGTTGCTATCCACAATATCTACAAAGCTGTTACATTTTTGCAGAAAGGCCTATTCTTCTCATGTATAAATGACATGTACAGAATTATTTACACCTAAGGAGTGTGTTCTGTAAGAAAGGGCAAGACTGGGGATTAACTCTTTCCATTCTCTAATGTCATTTTGTAATTCTTTGAATTGACAAAATAAGCCTATGGTCATGCTTGAGTCTCATTCACAGATGGAACACTGATAGTAAAGAAAGACATCTCCTTTTAAGTTGGAGATATGAATCCCCTACCTGTCCTCATCCTTTCTTATTTTTCTTCAACCATCCACTTGATATATGTTTACTGACAATTTCCGTATTAGAATGTAAGAACCATGAGAGAAGGAATCTTTGTTCAATTGCTATATCCCTAATACCTAAAATTCATTGGAGGTGCTCCATAAATACCTTGTAAATGATTGACTAGAAAAAAAACAAAATTGATAACCTTTCATGCCTGAATTATACACTTAGTCCCCCTAATTCTTTGTTTTCTGAAAATTATATTCTTAAAGTTCCCCAGATACTTCCTAACTATATGTTAGAATGATTGACTACCAGTCCTTACTCTTGTCCATCTCTGTGTCATATCTCATACAACTACCAACTTTTCTTCTTAAAATTTTATTGGATTCAATCCTACTACCTCTCTCTTAATCCTTTAATTAACTGAAAACTCATTCCCTTGCCTTTATTGATTCTTTATAGGATTATGGGCGTACCCTAAAGACAACCTTTGCTATATGATTCTTCTCATCTTGTATGAACTCTATAAGAAGACTGCCCACTCTCTTGGCTTCAATCTTCATAGCTATACTGAGGACAACAAATATTTTCAGTAATGATTTAGCTCCAACTTTATTTCCCTATAAGAAACAATATGGTGGGAATTTTTATCTGTATTGCTCTAATTCTCTCTCCTGACTTGTGTGTTTTTATTCATGAAGCCATTACTTTTCTTTATATTATTCCTAAGACCTATAATAATCACTCTCCAATCATATTCACTTTTTATACAAATAGATCTAAAAATCCCTTGCCCCCATTCCCCTTCCCTTGAAATGTGGTTATTAGGCACTTAACAGCATCTTTATGGATTTCTTGCTTCACTGCTCCCCTTTGCGATGTTTCTAGAACTATTATAGCACTGCTTCAGTCATACAACTCCCCTGCAGATTATAAAAGAAGATTCATTGATTGGGTAATAGGCACAGTAGATTATTTCCTGTAATACTCTCTTGCTCTCATCTTCTAAAATTGATGTGTTTTTATTTCTATTCAGAGAAATGGAGAATTAGTATTACTTCTGGATTTACATTCTTGGCACAGGTTTCAATGCCAGTTATAATCAAGGTCCCGACCTCCCTTAACAGTTTTTCTTATAACTATCCCTCATGAATTGTCATGTGTAGCCTATCCACTCAACTTAATTGTGTTTTCCTATTTACATGTTTACTAATACACCTCTGTGGAAAAGTTTTCCATTAATTTACTTATTCTTCAAGAGACAGTTCAAATATAATTGGCTTCATGACCTTCATGAACACACACACACACACACACACACACACACACACACACACACACACACACCCTGACAAACAGAGCTTGAAATACTCTGCTTTCTGAGTGCCTTAGCATGGTTTTGTTACTCATTGAATGTCTATAATTTACTACAGATTCTCCTCAATTTAAGATAGGGTTATGACCTGATAAACTTATTATATATTGAAAATATCATAAGTCAAAAATTCATTACTACACTTAACCTACAGAATATCATAGCTCAGCCTAGCCTACCTTAAACATGCTCAGAATACTTATGTTAGCCTACAGTTGGGCAATTATTTTGAGTTTCATCTTAAGAGTAATTGCCTTCCTCTTCTTCTCACCAGAAACAGGAAATAAAGATGGACATTTTGTAGAAATGATGGAGTGCAAAATCACAAAATACAGTGTCCAAAAGATGCTGGCACTGTGGAGTATTGATTGTTTCCTCCATGACGGTGTGGCTGACTGGGAGCTGCAGCTCGCTGCCAAGTCTCAGCATCCTGAGGGAATATGGTATTATCTGTTGCTAGCCCAGGAAAAGATCAAAATTCAAAACTTGAAGTATGGTTTCTACTGAATGCATATTGCTTTTGCACTACAGTGAAGTTGAAAAATTGTAAGTCGAACCATTGTAAGACAGGGACCATCTGTGCTTGGACCATGATCAATCTTTTCCTGAGTGTCTGCTTTCTGTCTTCTACTAAATTAAAATCCTTTAAAAACAAACTCTGTGCTTTCCTTATCTGATCATTTCCCTCAGTGCTTTGCACATAGTAGGTATATGTTCAATTAACATATGTTAATAATTGAAAGAAAAGGCCTATTATCATGCTTAATTTAATAGTAAAAACATGAATTGTATTTACATATTAAAAATGAGTTTTATACATTTATATAGGAAACCAAGACTCCAACCTCTATGATATCTAATCCGGAGGGAGAAAATTATATAATCTTCTTATTCTTTTGGCATACATATCATCATATGATTTCTGCTCTCTGGCACTTTTTGAAAGTCAGATTTCTGAGCAGTTGATCAAAAGTTATATTTAGGGCTTTCAATTTTGTAACATTCTCAATGGAATTAAAATATTACTTTCTAAGATTTCTAAAATTATATAGTTATTTTTTTTCTAAATTTGTTTAAATTTTTAAATTTCCTGGTATAATTTAGTGACACTTACACCATATACAAGAAATATCATTCCCTATCAATCATCTATGCTGGCAGCAAACTTTCCCAGTATATTCGGAAGCATCTAGCACCAAGGCAGGTGGCCTATGGAACGTGTTACTGTCAAGGTTTATCTTAACCCCAAGCAGGAACTTAAATAGTGACTCAAGTGACAAAATTGGATTTCATTTCTCTTTTCCAGCTGTCAAGGTTAAATTTTTCATGTTTAGTTCAGTCAAATTTTCCTCCATTAGCACTGGAAATCTAAAAGCTCTAACTTCCTTCATCTAAACAGGAGGTCACTTGCTGTGTACTTTCATCAAAATATTAACCTATAAAGAAGGAGAGGTCATAAAATTTTATCTACGTGTAGCTGAGCAAATAAGGGTCTGCCATAAGATATTAGATTATTGATTTTTGAAAGAAAGGTTCACATATTTTACAAGGCTTTAGTATATATAAAAAATACAAAAGTTCTTAATATGTTATACAAATATGTTACTCTTCAAATGTAATATGCAAAATTGTACTAATATTCTGAATAACATGTAACAAATAAAATATTTGGCAAAATCTCAGATGTTCTTAAGATCCAATAAGCATTAATTAGCATTTAATTAGTTCTGTGAATTTGTATAGTCACATGAGCTAAAAATAAAGGAAGCAAAGAATGAACTGAAACAGTATTAATAGATACATTTACATACTGATTTAGAAATTTTAACATACCTCTCTTAAGCTGACAAAACAACCACAAAAATGCTCAGAAGAAAGATATGTGCTTGAACAGCACAATTAGAAATCAATAATAAAATAACCTTAAAAACTTCAAATATCTGAAAATTAAATAATTTACTCCTAAATAACCCAAAATGGAAATCAGAAAATAATTTGAACTTTAATAGTAATGAAAATACAGCACATTAAAACATTTGGAATATAGATAAAACAATCTTTAGACCAAATTTACAACAATAAATACCTACACTCAAGTTGAAAATCAATGACATCAACATTTTGAGAAGCTAGAAAAAGAAGAGTAAATTAAAATAAGATAAAGTAAAAGGAAGAAAATAACAATAACAAATACCAGTGGAATTGAAAATAAATATATAATAGAGAAATTCCACAAAGCCAAAAGTAGTTTTTTTAAATGACTAATAGAATTGATAAACACCTACCAATACCAACCAAGAAAAGAGAGTAATCACTACTTGTCAACAACTAAAATCGAAAGAGGATTTCGCAAACATTAAAAAGGTAAAAAAGTATAATACAAATTTATGTCAATAAACTTTCTAAATGATTAAAATGTACAAATTTCTTGAAAACATAAATTTAAATTTAAAAATTGACATAAGAATAAAAATAGAACAGAACTAGCTAATAAGCTTTAAATTCATTTTATAACTAAAAATCTTTCCATGCAAATGTCTTTCTGAAGAGGAATTAAATGTGTTATAAAATCAGCTCAACCCCATCACCAAAATATGACGTGGCCTTTATAAAAAAGGAAAATTACATGCCAAACTCTTCCATGATTATAGAAGCAAAATTCCTACCCTACAGTATAATAAACTGAATCCATTGGAACAGAAAATATTAATGATACAAGAGCCAGTAGTTATTTTAGAAATGGTTTGGTTTAATATTTGAAAACCAAAGTCATTCACTATATTAATAGGGAAAAAAAGAAAAAAATCACCCAAATGCAGAAAAGTTATTTGATAAATTCAAAAGTGATTTGTGAAAATGTCTTCTTTTATTCTGTTTCACAATACAGTAATAAAATGGAACTTCTAATTCTGAAAATAAGTATCTCCTACCCCTCAAAGAAGCAAAAATAATTGCCATAGCCATAGCAATCATTGCAATCCTTGGATTATTATTTAAAATCTGTAAAGTTTAAAAGATATTATTATGAGGATGTTCACTAAATCTCATATTTAGACTTAGTTATTTTACTAAATAATTTATATTGGAATGTATAAAGTATCTACAAATATAGCAAGGAAAATTTTCTTTTCCTGTGAAAATAAATATAAATTACATTTTCATCACTGTATTTTTTAAAAGAAGATTTTTATAATATTTTGTTTTCAAAAAAGTTGTGTAAAAATCTTAAAAGACAAAGATATTTACTTTATAAAATAGGTTTTTAACACTCCTCAATTTTAAACTTCAAATAATGTACTATTTCTCTGTATTTCCCATCAATTACTAATTAAAAATTCAACATCATACTCTTTGGGATATTTCTCCTTTTCTGCATCTAATACTCAATTTTAATTATTTACATATCCTTGTTTTTGAAAGTCTAGCTAAGTTAAACTGAAACTTAAAAATTTATTTATCACTGTAGTATGGAATAATATTAAATTACAAAGTTCTTAGAAACTTCTAATTCCTCATCTACTAATGTTTGAGTTCTACTTAAATAAGATACACACAAAAATAATATAAATTGAAAACATATTCTTCAAGAAAGTAAATCAATATAATTTCTAATTTAATAATTTACGAAATAGGTAATTTGCCATTGTCATATGAACTAAATTTCACTTGTAATAAATTTGAAAAGTAAAATATTTATTTAAGTATCATGTTCCCTTAATTTTCTCTAAATCCCCATAAGACATAGTAATCAACTAATACATGTCCGTTACATTTCAATATCTAATATATACTATAAAAACTCAGATCAAAGGAGAAACCATGGAAATTTTAAAGTTTCAAATGTAGAATCAAGCAACATTTAGATATCAGAAAAATATCTTAATCCAGAAGAATCTTCAGTGTTTCACTTGCAAAAAGGAATAGGACAGGCATGTTAATTTTTATATTTATCGGTTGCCAATATATAACTGCAAAGAGCTGAAAGTTCAGTGAGGACAAAGAAAAGTACCAGTGGAACACTAACTCAAGCAGACATCATGTAGTTGATATGTTGTAGTCTTCTTCATGACACAAAACTAATACTTTTGCCTCTTTCATATTATTGCAAACTGTTCCCATGCTATCTTGAAAAGTTTCTAAATAAAATGAAGATTTATTTTATGTGATTTGATCTGTAGTCATATTTGTTAGAAAATAATTATTCTGTAAAAACTTTTAAAGCTTTACTCTTTTAGGAGCTTACTTTATCCCAAATTGTGTCACCTAACAAAATATGACTTTTGGGGCCTCCTACAGAGAGCATATGCATCCTTGCATCAGTGGCATTAGGTTTGGTTTATCTAAATTGCTGCAATACCCCTATCCATTGATCATTTATTTCCACTGCTTGAAAGCATTGACTTAATATTATAGTCTTTCACTAAGCTATTTAACTATTTAATAAATTAATAAATTAATAAATTAGTCTTTCACTAAGCCATACCACCCTGAATGTGCCCAATCTCCTCTGATCTCAGAAACTAAGCAGGGTTGGGTCTGGTTAGTACTTGGATGGGAGACCACCTTAAAATACCAGATGCTATAGGCATTAAAAATAATAATAACAATAATAATAATGAATTAATAATATAATAATTAAATAAATATTTACTGATAAAATAAATGAATAAATTATATACTAAATTTGGACATATGCTTGTTTTAACTACTAGATCTTTTTTTTTCTGTGACTCACCAGCTCTATACTACACATGAATTCAAAAAATGAGTAAAGCTGTGAAATAAGCCAGACAAAAAATGTTTAAAACCACATAATATCACTTATATCACCACATAATATCACTTATAATACCACATAATATACCTAAAAGCAACAAACGAACAGGACATACAAGCAAAGACTCATGGACATGGACAACAGACTAGTGATTACCAGAGAGGAGGGGACAGGGAGAGGGGGAGGAGGGAGTTAGGCAGGATAAAAAGGGTTAAATATGTGGTGACAGAAATAAATCTATGGGAGGGGGACACAAAATGCAATACACACACACACACACACACACACACACACACACATTTGCCTTACTGTTAAATTGCACACCTGAAACTTACTGTATTTCGTTAATCAATGTCACCTAATAAATAAATTAATTAAAAAGAAAACATACAATAACACTTAACCTATTTAAAGAAATCCTGAAGCATAATATTGTTGCTTGTGAGGGAAAAAAAAATAGTTTCAAATATACTGGTAAACTGCAAAAAAAAAAAAAGAGTAAATAAATATTCCTGGTTTCAGGGAGATTATAATTTAGTTACTTGGTGCAACTAATATTCACATGAAATTTTAGAAATTTATAAATATTCCTTAGCTTAATCCATTGCCATTCACTTACAAATAACATATATAATTATTGGCTTATTGTTTGCCTTTTTAGAAAACCTGTACACGTTTTGGATATTTATCATTACTTAGTTTTAAAACAAAACAGTGATCCTCCTTTGAATATAACACAAATGTCAAGAAAAAGACATAGACTACCTGAGGTGAAAGTATAAAGATACAATGTGTTTCTTCACTAAAGAATAAAGCACAGGGTCAAGCACTGATTTTCTGAGTGGAATCCTTACCAGGCATTCAACTTAAGTCCGAGCAGAAAACTAGAGAGGAATCAATTAATTCACCACTGAGTATTTTTAGAGTTTGAAATTATAGGACACAGAAGGCTCTGACAGAGAGCTAGTGAATGGTGCACAGTGTGTGTGTGTCTGAAACGTCTAAAAATGTTTTACTTGACAGAACTGTAGAAGAGGTTATCCAGAGTAGCCAGCTTTGATAACTATTTTTAACTTGTCTTTCTTTAGATTTGTACAGAAACAAAATATTATGTCCTGTGTAGGCAATATCTACTAAAAATTATGGGTTTGCATTTTTCCATCTTTGAAAAAAAGTATATATTTTAATTATATAAAATATATGTTACTTATAAATAATAGAAAAAAATGTAAATTGATTCAAGGAAGAAGTCACCTATTATTCAAATAACCAGAAATAATCACAGGTAATATAATGAGTGTCTTAAAACATCCAAGTGTGTTTCTTCACAAAATGGACCAAGAGCTTCAACTGACTCTGTGATAAATATAATTGTGGTAATTTTAATTTATTTTATTATATTCTAACTTCTGATCAAGATGTAATGCTGGGAGTAAAGGTCCTGATATTTAAAGTCAGATCTTCATCAGAGAAGTTAAAACAATTTGTTTTTCCATCATTATATTATTCATTTACATTTTTTACTAGTGGGGCTAAATATGTACATGTTGCTAGTCATTCTTATTTATGCTTTGTGAATTATCTGTATCTCTAGTGATGGATTATATTCTTGTTCCCAAATATTTCCTCCTCTTCTCTGCATGTGGATTATATGGCCCTACCTAATGCCATATGATTTTTCAGGGCCTCCTACAAAAGGTATATGCATCTCTTCCTCATTGGCATTGAGGCTGGTTTATCTACTATGTAATGTATATATCTTTATTGTTTCATTTGTTTTGTTGTCATTTTAATGGCATGCTTTAGGAATCTGTGTGTTATCCTTGCTCAGGAGCCATGCTAATCTTCTCAGTTTTAGTACATGTGCTGTCGAAATAAGCACTATTGTATATATGTTTAATTTTATATATATTACAACGTTTGACATTCACATAGAGGAGAGCAGAAAGAGAAGCAAGCTCTCTCATTTTTTTTTTCTTATAACAGCACTAATCCCATTCATGAGGGCTGACTCTCATAATTTAATTATCTCCCAAAGAGTCCCACCTCCAAATAGCATCATGCCGATGATTAGGACACACATATGAATTGGGGGGGTAGGGCATAAACCTTAATTCTAGAGCATCTCAATGCACTCTCTCTGTTTCCCTTTTTCAGTAAATATGTGCGTCATCCAACACATTTGTTTTTTCCAGTTAGAAACCAAAGATTCCTTGATACTCTCCATTCACTAGATTCAATCAATAAAGATGGAAGTACTGTCAGCTCTATCTTCAAAACTATGATGGTAGATTCTGAAAGATGACATAAGACCCAGTAGGGAACATGGCTTTGATATACAATTTAATCTAGATCCATACCTCTTCTATTTGGCCCTTGCATACCCTATACACAATGAATCTTAGAATTTCACATATAAAACTTAAAAGAAAAATAATCCTACTCTCCTCTCTTTAAATAATACACATTAAATTTAAGGAACAGAAGTCTTTCATTTTAAAAAGAGTCATTTAAAAATGAAAATGTCATAAGGAAAGAAAATGAAAATTGAAATTTTAATTTCAATAAATGTCCTCTCTGGATGATTCAGTGTCATTCACTAAAATATGTGAGTATGTCGGAGTCATCACAATTGCTAAGAGTCTGTAAATATCCTTGTGTTATGTTATGGGATAAAAATGAAAGAACTCAGAAATATGTATTATGTTCAAGACTCCAAGCACTACTCCAGAGTCTGACTCAATATATACCTTAATAATACACATACACGCACATATACACACACATATGATTAAGATAGTGAAAATGTGTACTCTTCTAAAATATATGCATTTTTAACATATAACAAATATAAAAAGTCACAATGAATAATTACAAGAACAGTGGATAATTAGGTGAGAAACAATGATAGTAATTTCTTCTGACAGATATTCAATCTTATCACGCACGAAGAAATAGAAATATCCTATAGTCCTTCCCATAGGCTTCTCTGTGAATTGTAATAAATTTCTTGTACAATGAGCTACTTGGCTGCTCATAACAAAATAACTCATAACTAAAACACCTTAATTATGCAATTAAAGATCTGACTGCTTAGTTTACATTGGCTTATGTCTGCCTCCTTTAGAGGTAAATATTGTGCTTTGTTGGTCTCATACCTGATCTCCATAGTTCCAAGCAATCGACTGGATACTCCAGGAAAATTCTATTCTAGCCTTTGCTTCGAGGAAGCAGTGCCACTGCATGCAGGTGTAGATAAATCAGTAGTTGCTTATCTTAAGGTTATGTAGACCGAGTCTACATAAAAGCTTACCTGAGGTGGGCTTGCTGTGAGTTACCATATGCTAAAGCAAATCACAATGTATTAATATGTATAGGGCTTGGATCTCTGAAAGCTTGGAGAAAGGCGACCACTGTCCCAGCAAGCGTGGAACTCATAAGGCTAAGGAAATGTTTAGGTCCATATTTCAAGTCACAACTGTTCTGGGTTATGAGAAAGGGTGATAAGAAAAGCTTATTGTCATCATTTCTCTCCTTGATGCATTATACCTAAATGTTTATCCCACATTCTAAACTGATTGAAAATACAATCACTTCCACCTGTCTGGGAAATTTCCAACAGTCCCCATTTTTTGTGCTCAAAATATCAAATAAAATCCACATAGACCCATATGTTTTCTTACTCAGCTTTGTGAGAGCCAATCTTCCTTGAAATAAATTGTGAAATCATAGTCTAGGAACAAAAAATAAATGAAAAGAGGGGAAGATATACAACAATTATCACTCTTTAGTTTTCCCAACTGCTATACTCACAGCAGGTAGCAGACTACTACAAAGAAAGAAACCGCAAGATAGGCAAGTATACTTTCTTTCTTTTTTTAGAGAGAAAATGAGAGTCTCACTGACCTCAGCTCACCTGCTAGCACATCTCAGGATACTGAAGATGTAAAGTTACAGAAGCAACACTCGTTCTCTATTTCTCTGAACAGAAATAAAAACATACTAATTTTAGAAGGTGAGAGCAGGAGAGTATTACCAAGGAACAATCTACTAGGTCTATTACTCAAAGAAAGAAAGAAAAAGACTGAATCTCTCTCAGAAAGAAAGCTGTTGAAATTAAGAGTACTGTCCCTTCATTTTTAAAAGATAGATATAAATGAGAGTTTTCTCACTCTTATCCCTTTATCTCTAACATCATATTCCAATATGGGATTTGCTTCATTTACTCAAAGTTAGTGACCTCTTTATCGTTAGTCCATCTTATTTGCCACAATAATGTTCCTCACAATAATAAAAGGAAGTGAATGAAAGATATGTTTTCTTGTCTGTTAAACTTGAATTATGACCTCATATACTGAGTATAAGTTGTTCTGTAATAATAATTTGGCAGAACTTTGTTATTCTTTTTCCTCTGCATTAATGACAATAAAGTGCTTTTCTGCAGCAATGACTATTTCTCATAAATCTTGGATATAGGCTGTGTTCAATAATGTTTTTAAATGAATTCATAGATGTGTATGAGAGTCATATCCCAACTTAAATAATATTTCTCCAAAAGTATATTTCAGATAACGTTACAAGACAAAGAAAATGAGAAGATATTACTTACAGTATGGGGAATCCCTAATGGATTTTGAGGAAAGATATTGTAAGCATTTTAACATTTCTTCAGGAGATGGAGTTTATAGCTATTCTGCTAAAAACATTAATGATCAAAACTCTGTGTCTGAGGCTACTAGGTGATTAGAAAACTTATCTCCTCTTCTTTCTGAGCCAGAGTTAGACTACATTATTTAGGCCCCATTGAATGAGATGTGGCTATGTACCTGACTTTCTATCCAATAGAGTAGAAATGAGCGCTATGCCTCCTGGCCCGGCCATACGACACTGTGGTGGCTAAAATGCCAATAGATAATCCTCATTTTTCTAGCCTAACACAGGGGCTAGAATTCTATCAAGTGGTAGGGGAATATTGGAAGAAAAGGAGACAGGGTTGGAGAGTCACAAATTCTATGCAAAAATCTATGGCTGACGCTTGAGCAACATAGGCATGTGGCAGATTCAAAGCAGTTCAGATAAGGATAAAATAACTGAGCTGAGATTTTAAGTGCCACAAAAATAATTGGTTTTGACTATCCAAGTTAATTGTCTGCTAAAAAAAAATTAACATTCTTTGGAAGACTATCACAGAATCAAGAGCCTCCATAACATAATTTTCATAATGTTCAGGGTACAATCTAAGCTTCTTCAACATAGAAGAAAATATGACCCATCTAAAGAGGAAAGAACAATAGAAAAATAGCACAATTATGTTAAAAAATAATAATGAATGTAAATCATTAGGTTAATGCTATCTACTGACAGATGAAACATTATTAATTTTAGCTTAATAATGTACATATTCATATTTATTAAAGCCTAAAAAGTTAATTTCTTTGTAGACAAATGAGATACAGTCATCAAAAATAATTTCTTTAAATTAAACTCAAAAAATGAAAAGCAAAGGAAATAAAATGAAAGGCAACCTGTGGAATAGAGAAAATATTTATAAATTACAAGTGTTTGGTAAGGGATTAACTTCCAAAATATACAAGGAACTCCTACAATTTAATAGCAAAAATAAATAAATAACCCTATTGAAAATGAGAAAAGGAATTTCTCAGGAAAATACAAATGGCCAATAGGTTTAGTCTTGGCAAGAATATGGAGAAATTATAACCCTTATACACTATCGGTGGGAATGTAAAATGTTGCAGCAACTATGAGAAATAGTGTGAAGTTTCCTTTAAAAAATTTAAAAGTTAAACTACACACATGACCCAGTAATCCCACTTTTGGGTATATATCCAAAATAATTGAAATCAGGATCCCAAAGAGATATATGCACTCCTACATTCATTACAGTGCTTTTCACAATAGCAAAAATATGAAAGCAACACGTGTCCATTGGCACACAAATGGATAAATAAAATATTATATATACATATAATAGAATATTATTCAGCCTTAACATAGAAGGAAATCTTACCATTTGTGACGACATGGATAAAACTGGGAGACATTGTGCTGACTGAAATAAGTCAGTCACAGAAGGACAAACATTGTATGTATGATTCTACTTATATGAGGTATCTAAAATAGTCAATAGTGCTGCTATTAGATTTCAAGTCATGCTACTATAGTTGCAAGAGATCAGAAAACTACCGTTGTTACCCAGAGATGAGAAAGCCTCCTGATATAGCTGCCAATATCTCAACAGCCTGAAGTACAAAATCTGAGAACCAGACAGTGTGACACTGAGTTTAGCTACTGCAAAATACAACTCTGCAGAAGGCTACCAATCAGCTGCCACCACTGAGGAAGAAAAAGTATCTGTGCATTCTTTCACCTTTCAATTCTTGCATAAGTAAATCTCAATGGCAAAATCGTAACCACACCCAAAATGTGGCAGCAAGAGACTGAGTATCTGGGGAATATATTTCCAAGATTTCTAGCCCATGCAATAAAGATGACAATGTACAATGACTGAGAATGGGTTGAGAATTTAGCCAACAGACAAATGGGGCACTACAAGCTAATTCGCAGGGCAACTGTAAACATGAAATGAGATAAAATGAAATATATGACAGGCCCTCAAAAATAGTAGCTCTCATTCCCTTCCCAGAAATATCTAGGTTTCCAGATTAATTCTACAGTCTAGCCTGAAGAATCTGATTTTAGCTACTGAATTCATGAGACGATGTCCCTCCCTAATAGGAGAGATTTTTCTTATGAGGAATCTAGAAGAAAAACCAAGTTTTTTGAAGAACCTGGGAAAGTTCTAAAATACCTGGAAGCTCATGAGAGAAAAAGGCAATATGGTCTCTATCTCTCACACAGGAAGCAGATTTGAATTATGTGGAGAATGTTCAGAAGTTGAAATGAAAAAGGCAGCTTTGTGAAGTGTGCAACATTCAGGAAGCAAGCATTTCACAAAGTTCTGGTGTCTTTGGACAACTTTAGTTTCACATTTAGAGAAATAGATATTGCTACGAAGATTAATTTTAACACAAAAGAAATAAAGGAATATACAGCCATCTGAGAACTCAAAGATTTTACATGTTGGGTAGCATCAAGAGACAGGATCCTAGAAGAGAACCACAGGCCTTGTGGAGAATTTTTGCATCAAAAGTCACCACAAGATACTTGCCTCAACTTGCTACTTAGGCAGAAAACAGTAACAGTTATGTGACAGTGGAAGAACATAAGATGCTGGTCATAGGTATATGAAAACCTCCAGTTTTAGGGAGTTTTAGTGAGGAAAGGAGTTAAGACACCGTTTTTATTCAGGTGTGAGGCAATGAGTCTGCAATATAAAAACATTGATTTTAACATGACTGTTCTTTGTTAGTTACACAAACTCAAGACCTGTGGAGATTTGGGTTATACACATAGAGAGTCAACTCAATTTCTGCTTTTTCTATGGTATCAGGGATACATATTTCCATTAAATATTTGCACCAAGTTCTGGTGGCATGAGCTTGAGCTACAGTATTTAACCTTTCTTAAATTCTTGCTGGAAAATTAGAGAAATGTTTCTGTCTTCTGAAAAAAAAATATTCTTTCCCAGTGGTTTTAAGGAAAGAGCCCAACAGAAGTTGCTATAGAATAATAATTTCTATTTGAATACGTGAAAAAAGACATGACGTTCTGAAGGGGAGGCAAAGGCTATAATCACTAATAATAATCAGTACTTCTTCAGTGTGCCCTATTCTTCTGGAAGGGCTTTCTTGCTCTGATTTAAGTTAGGCCAATAGTTTCCTTTAATATGGCATTTAATGTGAGCATTAAATCTCCCATTCAATTTTACTATCTTTGAGGGAGTTACTCTTATTATCTGCATTTTACAAGTGAAGAAATAGGCTGAGAACGGTTAAGTAATTTGTCCAAGTACCTTATTTTGTGAGTTACAAATTACATTCTTTTCCAGAAGCATTGAACTGAATATATAAGCTCTTTTTACACTTAAATTAGGAGGAAAAAAAAGTACTTAATACCAGATATGATTTTTTTCTAGAAAGCTTATCTAGATATATCAGAGAGTTTTAATATACATTGTTTTTAATTACTATTATTATTAGATGATGATCAAACTCTATTAAGTTGAAATATGTGGAAAGGAAAATTACTTCATAATTCCACTCCCAAAGCAAAACCCACTTTGAATAATTTGATATATATTCTGTTAGGTAAATGTGTATGTTAGAATTTACAAAATTCTGTATATGTACAGCAATGTCATTTTTCCCTTGACCAATTTTCTTATAAATTGCATTGTTTTTAATGTTTTGCTATTTAAGCGATGCTGCAACTGATTTTGAAATTTCTTCAAAAAATTAGTTTATGTATGAAATATTTATTGCATTTTTGTTTAATCTTTATTTTATATTTTTAAAATGTCATACATTTCTCTCAAAATTCCAGCAATAAGAATAAAGTATTGGTTATTTAGTAACAAGGAGTTTTCCTGCATATAACCAATAAGTAGATCCACAGATTATTATTTAGTTTAATGACTAATATAAGGCAAAAATCCGTGGATGAACTACATAGAAGGGAAAAGATGGAAAGTGAAAACACTGAAGAAAGCACTTGTGTTATTGATTTCCATGTCTCTACGTGGACCCAAATCCTTTAATTAAATTTCTTATAAATGGGATTTTAATTCTTCTTTCTACTAAATGTCAAACCTCTAGTTATAGGGATAATTTTATAAAGGTACCTATATAAATCTGTAGCAATATCATGGTCAGTTCCTCCTCATATGGAAAATTAAGTTTAACACATTTACATTAATTAAATTCCTGTAATAATTGCAGACATATGAGAAAGGATGAGATCCAGCAAAATAAATCTACTAGGTGAAAGCATTTTCTAGCATATACTACTACTACTAATAAAATAATATTATATACACCCAGAGAGTTTTTCTATATCAATTTTTCCATCACATTTAACAGATCATTTAAGTCTCTGTCTTCCTGGGAAGAATTATTTTCAAACTCTATCCATGCCCACAATATACACAAATCTGAAAAACTGCATGACCAAAGGGACACAGGCTAATCTAACTACTCTGAATTGTTAGAAGAGTGACAGATATAAGAGAGAGGATACATGCATAAATAATACATAATTGGATGGAAAAATTCGATGAATGGACAGATAGATACATAGATAGCCAGACAGATAGATACATAGACAAATAGGTAGGAAAGTAGGTACATAGGTAGTTGATGATAGATTATAGATAGATGATAGATAATAGATCATTTTAATCAAATGCTTATATATTCTATGTATTATAATAAGGGTTTTTCATAAATTCTCTTCCTTATCATCTATAGAAATTCTATGAGGTAGGCATTTATTGCTGAATTGCCAATGATCTTGCACTTAAATGGCACTTCCAATATTCAAACTCGAAATTTGGAAACACAGACATTCACCTGTTCAATCAATATAACTGAATGACTAAGGTGCCAGCGCCATTCTAAGCATCACAGTTGAAGCAAGGAATAAAACAGAGTGCCTCCACTCTTACACAGTTTATATTCCTAAGAAGAGACCATAAAAACAAATGTGTATGTATCACGAACTAGTGGACATGATTTGAAAAGAGTGAAAACAAGTGAAGTAGGAGATAATGAAGGCAGGGAGACTAATTTTTTTTTTTTTTAAATAAGAAAAGAAGACATTTGAGCAGGGGCCTGAATGAAGTGTAGCACCACCACTGAGTTATCTGGATGAAGGGCCTTTTTTTGCAAAAGGAAAGGATCAAAGAGTCTCAGACGGGTGTGCTGGATGTGTGAGAAAAATTCAAGGAGATCAATATTTGCTAGAGAGGAATGAGTTGGGGGTGTTGCAGAAAGCAGAGTGATAGAAGGTGAAGCAGAGAAGTTATCAGGGACAGACCACAAAACTCTTCATTTGGCATTTTATTCTAAATGACGTAGTAAGTCTTTCGAAAACTGTGTGAAAAGGGGTGACAGGGTCTATCTAAAACTAATAAGATAACTTTAGCAGTTGTGGAAGAGTTGATGGTAGGGAGACAAAAAAAAAAAAAAAAAGACAAGTCAGAAGAGTGAATCTCAATCTTGTCAAGCAATTTACTATTCTAAATAAATCTAAACTATGCATATAACTTATTATTAAAACAATTCAACATTTAAAATAATTCAAAATTTCAAAAGCCCTACTCATAATACCAAAGAGCAATAAATGGAAAATAATTTATTTTAAAAACCATGTATTCCAATATACATCTTTCCCTGTAAGAATACAATAGAAAACAATGACTAGTGGTCAGATTTTAATACCCATATCTATGCCTACTGTAAGTGCATGCCAATGCAGGTGTTTTACACTAATAATTCAAAGACCAAGAACAGCACAGTCAATGATGTCATTTTCTGAAATTAAAAATTCTTAATAAAGTTTCAACACCAAGTAGAACTTTCCTCCAATTTACACAGCAAATACAAACAAAAAATTCCATGTACATTAAAAAAACACATGCATGCATTGTGTATATGAGTAAAATGGAATTAGATTCTAGGCTTCGAAGTGACCATGAATGTGGGGCATTTAAAAGTAAAGCAGCAGGAGGATTTTTTTTTTTTTTTTTTCTGGAGGACTAGCTATGCATTGAAGGGAATCTGGCATCACTGACCATTAAAGGCCAAATGTCTTCAATCCATTTGATTAATGAATATAGCTTTACATGTTTTAAAAATGCTTCCAATGGAAGGTTTTACCCACTTTGGGACCCACTGAGCCTGAGACTAAAGCAAAGGCCAGGTGAGAGGAAAGTGGCACTGGAGGCGATGATAAGCGGCAGATTCAGAACATGAAGTTAGAAATGATAGGATTTGCTAATCTCAGGATGTGGGGTGTGAGGGAAAGGGAGAAGCAAAGAATAACTACTAATACTCTGGCTTGAGTTACCACATACAGAGGCAAAAGTTCTTAATTGCTATGGTTACATCATCTCACCATGAGGGATAATTATGAGGCTACTGGGAAGGCCACTCCCGACCACAATACAGCCTCATCAATTATACTTAGTGCCTAGAAATACTAGGGGTCTTGTTAATTATGAAAAAAAATATTCTAAAATAGGGTAAATTACATTTAAATTTTCAATAATATTCCTTTAATATTCAGTAAGGACATCAAGGTATGGGTATTTGAATGAGGAAAAAAAAATTACTGGATATGTACTTCCAAATGAAACCTAGTCTGGTTGGGATATGCATGAGGATTGATAATGGGCACAAAAAAAAAAAATAGGACTGAAAATGTAAAAATAAATGTAGAAAGGAGAAGTGGATGTGGAGCGATGACCAATTCTGTTAGCTTTATTATTTTGCCTAAGACTGGTCATGATCAATGATATACCCATGGTCATTCTGACATATGCCAGCCAAGTTTCACTGAACGCCAACAAATCTCCAATACTAAATAAGTAAATAAGTAAGTATGTAAATAAATAAATAAGTTGACTTCAAATTGAAAAAAAAAATGGGGACAAGTATCTCAGTTTCCCCCATGAGCCCAAGAAAAGATGAGGCTACCATTCACCTCTTAAGGATGGCAAGGTACAGTCACAGGCTGTTGTCAATCTCGACATAGCTGCCCAGGAGTACACAGCGGGTGACCTTCCTTTTTAGCTAAGGAGTTTACTAAATTCTTTCCTTGATCTGCCCACCTTCTTGTCCACTGACCAAGCTACAAGCATATCAAAGGGAAGAAGACAAGCCCAGGAAAGTCTTTCTGGGTTATTACACACTCCATCCTCTGAAGTCATATTTCTCAATGTAAATTTGAGTAAGACAAAAATAAGAGGTCAATGTTTTAATTTCAGTATGTTATCTCATTCCTTCCATATGCAGAATACTCTCAAATAATTCATGATATTATTTCTCCGAACAGCTGAAAACTAAATCTGCTCTCCTTTCACTTTCACAGGGTCAGTTTGATTTACATAACAATATTGACTGCAAAAGAAGACTCCTTTTTGGTGAGACTACTTCTGAGCTTGAAGCAGCTGTAATGAAAAAGAAAAAAGTATGATATTACCCTCTGTCAAACACAGAAAATGCGTGATTTGCAATGGTTTATATCCTACGCTACTGTTTGACAAGCGTGATGTTGAACTGCATTAAATATTAATTTGTATAATGCAGTAGTCAGATCAAACTAGGCATAAAACACAGCAGGGAAATTGCATTTTCTTACTGTTAAGACTATTGTTACAGTCATCTGGTACCTCATGCTGCCATCCTACTTAGTAGATTGATATTTGTTTTCCCAGTACATACCAACTGCTATCAATAGCATTGCTAACTTGTCTATTGTTCTGTTGCTCTCAGAAGCAGTCAATCTTGCTGACTGTGGAAAGGGTCCTTAGTTTTGAGAGACTACTCATAATCTTCTGACATGAACTTAATCGAAATGCAAAAATGACACGTGAACACTTGTTTCTAGCAAACAGTTCATGTTAAACCTAGGCACAGCTTTGGTTTTGCTCTATAATTTATTTCACGATGGATGACCAGGAATAACCTAACTTCAAAGCGTTATTTTCCTTTGTTTTCACGTGTGTAGTCCATACAAATAATGTCTGTTTTCTCCTAATTCTCACTAAAGGAGAGTATTTGCTAAATAAGCCCATTCACCCTTTTCCCTAGTCATTCCCTGTCCACTCTTTAATCTTCTTGTTCTTGTCATAAATCATGAAACTATTAGTTTGATTCCATTTTTCCAGAATACCCACAACATTATTTGACAAAAACAACAAGGATTGAAAACATATTATTTAAAGCAACTTCTTTCTTTTCTATTTGGTTCTACTCCTACCTCCTTTGTTCTTGGCTCTCAACATATATTCACATCCATAAAACCAGCTCTCACTAATCCCACAGCCTCTCCAAAGGCTTGCCTCAGGCATTCTTCCATGTCAGTTCATCTGCAGACTTTCAGCTGATGAACAGCAAGAAAATGTCACTCAGAAAAAGATGGTTACAAAGCTGGCCAGACATCATGTGCTATTATATTTCTCTACATTTCCCATCCATCTAGCTTTGCCAAATGTAACCTTCTTGATATGCATTTCTATTTTAGAAGGAATCTCAAAGTCTGAGGCTCATTCTTAGCCCAAATCTAAGCAAAGAGGAAGAATAAAGAATAGGTACAGAATTTCAGCAAAAAGAGATTCTTTTGATATCTTTGTTTATGAACATATATTCATGTTGCATGGATAGGAAAGAGCATCAGCCACTGAATTTGGGAAGTAAGGAGAATGAAAGTGCGTAGTGAGTTACAAACTCCTCATGCATTGTCACACCTGGATTTTGAAGGCTCACAGGTTGCTCTCTTCTTTTTTGGCAAAACTAAACATATAGCTTTTAAATACCTACAATTACTCCTAATTTTAATTTCCCTAGAGAAAAGAAAATCTACTTTATTTCACCTAGACATTTATATTCTCACTTAGATACTTGTACTGATTAAAGATGTTCATTTCTGCAAGTGCTTTACTCTCTCACAGAAACATGCAATGCAAAGCAGTGGTCCTAAACCACTGTGCACCCCAGAGCAGGAGGAACTTTAAAAACCTAAGGTTGACATAGCTCCCTGGAGACAATGATCATTTATGTCTCCAGGTGAAAATCACTGACAAACATTTCTGTGGTGTGCAGGTTCAAGAACTTAAAACTAGATTAAAATAATCCTGTATTTACTGCCATTTTATTTCTCTTTTTTTAATTAAAAAATTCCAAAATACCAAGTAAAAATATTCTTATTTATTTAAAGTCATTAGCTACCATTATTTCCTAAAACTACAGCAAATAATAGGCCCACCAATATCTCCTTTTTCAACATGACTTCAAATAAAATTCCTCCCAGATATAAACATTCAAAAGCCATTTTTTAAAGTTTTAATCATCTGAACCAAAGGATTTAGAGTTGACTGATAAATCTTCCTATGATAGCCTGTGAAATACACTAATCACAGGCTACTGGTTCAGTGGACATTCAATAAATTAACAACCGATGAAACTGAAAATATGTTGCTCTAAGTTGACTTTTTAGTTTTAAATAACCACTTTCAAAACTGCACCTTAAAAAATGTCATGAACATAAAGAATATTTATGAGTGATTGGTCTTCATCCCTTCCAAACAAGTGATTTAGTTCTGGCAGACAATACTGGGTCTCCAACGTTCAGGCTTTCATTTCTGAACTTCAGCACAAGAATAGGAAATCATCCTAAGTATGCATTACTACTGTCAATCAGAAGACTAAATTAAAATTCAAATAATAAAGATGAATTATATCTACATTGGAAAAGATTAAAGGAACATTTAAAAAAATAAAAATCAAGAAACATAACCTGTTGAAATAATTTAAATAAAGAAATAAAGTTGAAAATACAGAAATTACAGACATAGACAAATATAAAATGCTTTGGGACAGTGGCAAAAAAGGCATGTGATAGTCATAGCATATTCACTAGTGTCTGAATCAGGGACTTCAGCTCATAAGCATTAATCAGAAAAATGGGTTGTAGTTACAGTATAAGAAAAATTACCTAATTTTAGCCTTAGTAAAACACTCAGGAAATTTATAAAATTGAGTTATGGAATCTCTTTATTAAAAATACTTTAAGGATACATTTAAGAATGATTACAATGAAATAGTTCAGCCAGGTTGCCATGAATCTAAGTAGAGCCTCCTGCTTCAATTCCTGAGTCTTTTACTGCACTAAAGCAACTCAGCAGCAGGACTTCTCTAAAGTCAAGTAAGGCCTCCATTTTTCTAGTAAATTAATATATTTTGAATATCAAGACAAGATTTTTAAAAATAAGGTTTGTTTTTGTTTTTCTGAAATCCCTAGGAATAGTAACAAGAGATTTACTATATAGACTTATCTATGACTATCATAATGATTGGATTAGAAAATTAGAAAATAACCTTAAATATTTACCAATCAATAATAAAATCTATTAGTTTCTCTCCTATTTCAGAATGATTTCTAAATTTCTAAATGGTATTTGTGATGATCTCTGATATTCTAGATAATGACACATTTTTAGAGTAAAACATTTTTTCTCTCACCTGAATGAAATTCATAAAGCATCTAGCTTATCCCAATCATTCCCTTTTTGGCATTCCAATGAAGACTATGAAAGGTACTGTTACCTTAACATTGACACTGATCCTAAAAAACAAGCAGAGGCCTTCACTTGGGATATAAAAAGGAAGCACGTATATGGAGCATCTAACACAACAGTTGAAACAGTGCTTAGGACAAAAGACTTAAGCATCTGGAGGATATGAGTATCCAGTCACTATTCAGAAGAGACTTGCAATGCACAAAAATAAAGAAGATATTATTTAGGGAAAATTTAAGTTATTAAGAAAGAAACCTATAACAACTGTCAGCATAGAGAATGGAAGAAGTGCATAGAAATTCATTTGAAAACTATCTCTTGGCAGTTAGCCATTAGCCAAATACCTAAGGTTAAAAACAGACTACTAACAAGAATCAAAAGAGTAACCTAAAGAAAAAACCATGATCGATGTTATCTTTTGGGTTCAAAATATCAATGTTAATAATTCTAATAAATAATTTAAACAATTTCTGTTGCATCATAAGATTTTAATAATAGTGATACTATTATGACATCTAATTATATTGCCAATAACATTTTCTTATTTGAAAACAAGATTGTCTCATTAAATGTCTTTCTATGGAACTGATTGCTAAAATCTCAAAAAAATTTCATAATTGATAAATTGCATGCTGATGTTTCATATTAAGAACATCTACAATACATACACACATCACAGAAACAAAGCCTATATCATGCTATTTGTGCTTTCATAATAACGCTTCTCTATTCCTCCCAAAGTTGTACTTCTTTATATGTAACTATAAAATAACTGAAATAATCTTCTCCCCACTCCTTTTCTACTTGGTAGGGTCACGGCTGCCTTCCAAATATACCTGCAGTGATTCCTCCTTTATGAATAAACATAATTCCTTCACTACCATGGTCATGATCATGGCGGCCCTCGACCACTCTTTCAGTTTTCTATACTCTTGGGCTGTATCCCATAGGGTACTGACATTTGTTATAGAAGTCATGTAGAGACAACTGCAAAATGATTTTAGTTGGAATTTCAGATACATGACTTGCAGATTTATCAAGCTGTGCAAATTTAGTCAAATTATTTAACTCTCCTGAGCTGCCATCCCTTCATCTTTAAAGTGGAGCTGAATATGTCTACCCTATAGGTTACACTAAGGGTTAACTGAGTTCACACATATAAAGACCATCGTATAGCACCTGTCCTTGCAAATAAGAAAGGATAGTTTTCATGATGATAATGAAGATGAGGGTGATGACATAGCCTAACTAGACTGTGGGGCTTTCAAATCTTTGAAGGCTTGAAGCAAACCTTAGTAATCTTGTTATCTCCAGACCCCAGGACTTTCACATTGCAGATTATGATAAATCTCTGTTGAATTTAAAAATATTGACTATAAGTACCTACTCAGGAGGTGATGTGTAGTGATAAGAAACAAATGTAAGAAGAGGACAAAGAAAGACTACCTATGGAAAGTTTCTGGATACAAAATCAACATTTAAAAAATCCACAGCGCTCCTATACCCTAATAATGAAGTGTCAGAAAAAAGAAGTGGAAAAAATAATTTTCTTTTGCAATCCCAACAAAAATAAAAATACCTAGGAATAAATCTAACAAAACATGTGAAGGACTATATAATGAAAACTATAAGACACTATTAAAAGAAATCAAAGAAGATACAAAGAAAGATATTTTGTGTTCTTGGATTGGAAGAATTAACACAGTTACCAATGATCATATCACCTAAAGCATACAGATTTAATGCAATCCCCATCAAAATCCAATTGGCATTTTTTAAAGAAATGGAACAACAAAAAAAATCATCTGATTTGTATGGAAGCACAAAAACCCCGAAGTGCAAAGCCATCCTGAGAAAAAAAGAACGAGGCTGGAGGCATAACTCTGCCCACTTCAAATTATATTACAAAATGGAAATTGAAACAATCATCAAAAACTACCAAAAGTAAAAGTCCAGGACCAGATGCTTCACCAGTGAATTCTACCAAACATTCAAAAAGATTTAATACCTATTCTCCTCAAACTCTTCCAAAAAATTGAAAGAGGCAATACTTCCCAACTCATTTTATGAGGCCAATATTACTCTGATACAAAACCTGGTAAATATAACACAAAAAAAGAACTACAGACCAATATTCTCATGAACACAGATGCAAAAATCCTAAATATAATACTAGCAACTGAATACAGCAACATATTAAAAGATTATACACAATCAAGTGGGCTTCATCCCAGAGGCACAAGGATGGTTCAACATATGCAAATCGATTAATGTGATACACCATAAACAAATTAAAAAATAAGAATCATATGTCATATCAATAGATGCAGAAAAAGCCTTCACAAGATACAGCATCCATTTATGATCAAAAACTTAACAAAATCAGGTATAGAAGGAAAGTACCTTAACATAATAAAGGCCATCTATGACAAACCCTCAGCCAACATTATACTTAATGGTGAAAAACTAAAAACTTCCCTCTAAGATCAGGAACAAGAAGGCTGTCCACTATCACCATGTTATTCAATATAACATTGGAGTCCTAGTGAGTGCAATCAGGCAAGAGAAAGATATAAAAGGCATCCAAAAGGAAACAAAAAGTCAAACTGTCACTATTTGCGGATAACATGATTCTCTATATAGAAAACCCTAAAGACTCCACAAACACTACTAGAAACAATAAGAAATACAGTAAAGCTCTGAATACAAAATCAATGTTCAAAAATCCATAGTGTTCTATACTCTAGTAATGAAGTGTCAGAAAAAGAAGTGGAAAAAATAATCCTTTTTGCAGTTACAACAAAAAGAATAAAACACCTAGGAATAAATTTAACAAAACATATGAAGGACCTATATAATGAAAACTACAAGACCATCTTAAAAGAAATTGAAGAAGAGGAAAGAAATGGAAAGATATTCTGTGTTCTTGGGTTGGAAGAATCAACATAGTTAAAATGACCATATTACCTAAAACATTATAGATTTAAGGCATCCATCAAAATCCACGGTATTTTTTAAAAGAAATGGAACAAAAAAAATCATCTGATTTGTATGGAAGCACGAAAAGACCCTGAATTGCCAAAGCCATCCTGAGAAAAGAACGAGGCTGGAGGCATCACTCTGCCCAACTTCAAATTATACTACAAGAGACAGTAATCAAACAGCATGGTATTGGCAGCAAAACAGACACATAGACCAGTGGAACAGAATCAGAGTCCAGAAGTAAACCCATATTTATATGGGCAAATAATTTTTGACAAAAAAGCCAAAAAATACAGTGGAGGAAAAAAGCTCTTCAATAAATGATGCTGGAAAACTGGAAAGCCATGCAAAAGAATGAAACTAGACTGTTGTCTATCACCACACACCAAAATTAACTCAAAATGGATTATGGAACTGAATATAAACTGAAACAATAAAATGCATAGAAGAAAAATTGAACTAAAACTCAAGACTTGGACTTAAAGAGGATTTTATGAATTTGACCTCAAAAGCAAGGGAAGTAAAAGCTAAAATAAATGAATGGACTACATCAAACTAAAAAGCTTTACTCAGCAAAAGAAACCATCAACAAGATAAAGAACAACCATCTGAATGGGAAAATATATTTGCAAGCAATGCCTCCAATAAGGGCTAATATCCAAAATATACAAGAACTCATACAACTCAATGACAAAAAAAAAGCAAATGATCCAATCAAAAAATGGGCAGAGGACTGAAGAGACACTTCTCTCTAAGGACATACAAATGGCCAACAAATATATGAAAAGATGCTCAACATTGCTAGCTATTAGGAAAATGCAAATCAAAACCAATGAGATACCATCTCACGCCTGTTAGAAGCTGTAATCAATAACAAGTAATAATAAAATGCTGGAGAGGATGCAGAGAAAAAGGAACACTCATACGCTGCTGGTGGGACTGCAAATTGGTCCAGCCACTATGGAAAAGTATGAAGTTTCCTCAAAAACTAAGAATTGATCTATCATGATCTAGCAATTCCTCTACTAGATTTTTATCCCAAAGGCTTTGAAAACACATCTGAAAAGATATTTGCACATCAATGTTCATAGCAGCATTATTCACAGTGACCAGGACATGGAAACAACCAAAGTGTCCTACAACAGACGGTTGGCTAAAGAAGCTGTGGCACACATATACAATGGAATATTACTCAGCCATAAGAAGAGATGAAATACTGCCATTTGCGACAACCTGGATAGACTTTGAGATAATCATATTAAGCGAAATAACCCAGACAGAAAAACTTGAAAATCACATGATATCACTTATATGTGGGATATAAACCTAAAAGCAACAAATGAACAGGACAAACAGAGACTCATGGACATGGACTATAAACTAGTGGTTATTAGAGGGTAGGGAGTGGGGGAGGGGGAGGTAGGTGGGGTAAAGTGGGTCAAATACATGGTGACAGAAAGAAATCTAACTATGAGAGGTGAACACACAGTCTAAATATAGTTATGCCTTACTGTTAAAGTGTACAGATGAAACATTGGATTTCATTAACCAATGTCACCATAAAAAAATAATTAATTTAATTAACTTTTTATAAAAAGACTACATATGGAAGATAAACTTAGATTTTATGTAGTCATCAATAGGTGACAACTAGCAATTTATAGAAAAAATATAATAAATATTATCATTTTAGAAACATAGGTAGCAGTCTGCAAAACAGATGACATATTTTTCAGTGCATAAAGTGGAAATATTTATTAGCTTCAGCCATAAGTTCTCATTTCTATTATTATAGATTTAAAAAAAAAATTTAAATTATTTTAAAATATTTTTGTTTGTTTTGTTCTATTTTTAAATATTGTGTAATCTAGGATTTGCATCTCTTTCTCATATATGTTATGCTTTCTCCTATTTTATGAGGTAAAAGGTGAAACAATGTACATGAAGTTGAAAGTTTATTAAAATGCTTTAATCAATATTAAAAGCTAAGTAATTACAGAAAATAATGTAGTATTATAATAATTTTCCAGTTGTTATTTACAGAGAAAAATTTTACAAAATAGAAAGGTCCTTTGGTAGATTAGCAGGCATTAAACAATGTTTTATTCACATTTCTGCATTAGGAGATAAGCGCTATTAACTTTTATGCTTTTTGATGTACTTTAATACTCTGTAGAATTATCCATGAGCCTCAGGGCTATTTACCTTTCTGTATAATATAATCACATGTGTAAAATTTTTAAAGACCTGGAAAATTTAAACACTAAATCCTCTGAAGCAACAAGCACAGTATTCTAAGTACATTAGTTTGCTAACATAAGTTTATCTTTCTCATTATCATTATTCCTGCAATAAAAGCAAAATATCAACTGAGTTTGGTTTTAAATATTTTTTAAAAATAGAAATGCTAGTGATTAATATGATTAAGACACTATTTTTATTAAAATATTAAGCATGAAATATTGGATTACTATCCATTGCAGTTTGATATCATCTTTTCCATTAACATATTTTAATCGATTAAATTTAGTAAACAGGGCTTTTGGTAAAGTACATTTCAATGAACCTGTTAAATAGCTTTCATTGGAAAATAGGTAGCCAAGACCAAAAAAATTTTTCCTTACTTAGCTATAATGTGACTATAATGATAACTAAAAAAAGTCATTTTATTATAATTACTTAGGACTTACAAGCTTATTCCACCAAGATATAGAAATCAAAGAATAGTTTATTCTTTAGGGGTCAATGGAAAGAGGAAGATGGATCAAGGCTACAAGATAGAAACCTGCATATGTATCTTTATAAACACTGTGTCAGTTACAGGAGTGTTTGTTAGCTATGGAAGCAGAGGGAAATATTCACTAAGGAAAATGTGAATGCTCATGTCTCTTCTGTACAGAGAAAGGAAGTTTGAAGCATCGTAGATCCAGTGAAGAGATAAACACAGGTAATTAATTGTAGCCAGCATATTTTAAATACTCTAATCTCAAAACAAAAAAAAATAATAATACAAAAATCAGTGATTGGATTCATCAAAATTGATAACTTTTGATCTTTGAGAGTTAATGTTAAGAAAATGAGGACAAACCACAGACTAGGAGAAAATATGTGCAAAATGTATAGCTGATAAAGGGTGTTCTTCAAAACATATAAAGAATTCTTACAACTCAATAATAAAAAGACAGTTCAATTTGAAACAGTCAAAAGACCTGATAGACATTTCATCAGAGAAGATATAGAAATTGAAATATGTACATGAAAAAAGGTATAACATTATTAATAATTAGAAAAATGCAAAATAAAATACAAAGAGATACCACTACACATGTGCTAGAATTACTAAAATCAAAAATACAATATTCAGTGTTGGTAAGATGTGAAAAAACTGTAACCCTCTAGTGTCACTGATAAGAATGTAAAATAGTATATAACCATTTTGGAAAACAGTTTAGTAGCCTCTTAGAAAGTTAAACATACACTTACCATATGGTCTAAGAAATAAAATTAATGTTTACAAAAAATTAATCATAAATGTTTATAGCATCTTTATTCCTACTAATAAAATATAGAAGCAATAATACTACATCAACTGCTCAGTGAATAAACAAATGATGTCATCCATACATTGAAATAGCATTTGAACATGAAAAGGAAAAAACTCCTGACATACACAACAGTATAGAAGAATCTCAAAATTAAATAGATCAGACACAAAAAAACTATATGTGGTTTTATTTATAATAGATTTCTAGAAAACATAAAACCCATAGAAACATAAAGCAAACAGTAGTTGTCATGGGGGAGGATAGGAGTGAGGACTAACAAGCAGGGAGAAATTTGGGTGTGGAGGGTGATGAAAATGTTCTAAAATTGGATTATAATGATAGTTGTACAACTCTTAATTTAGTAAAACTCATCAAACTGTATATTTTAAATGGGGGAATTCAAGGACTATAAATTATCTCTCGGTAAAATTTTAATAATATTAGCAGCGATCTGAAAGCCAAGAAATCTCTATTTTGGTTTTTTGAAAGAAATAAACATTATAGAGAAACTCAGGAGACATAAAATAATTTTAGAAAATGAAGAAATTCAGTGACAACATGTAAAACATCAAATTCAAAATCAATCGATAATTGGATATTTCCTAATTCTATCCTCCAACTGGTTTATTTTTTTAAAACTATGAGACACCCTGAGTCAAGCGGGATAATATATGCTTAATTAATTCATGAATCCTGTTTAAAATCAAGAATTAGATTCTGTTGATATCTGGAAAGAGATTTTAGACGATATGGTAAATTTATTTTGAAAATACTTAGAACTGTGCAATACTATATAATTCAGTCATTTTAACAAAAAACAGAACCTAGTAAATTCATACCCAATAAATTTTCTTGCTCTATTATTTTGGTATAATTTCCTAAAATAAAAGTTTTGCATAGAAAAATATTAATTAATAAAAATTATATATTAATATAAAACATTAAAGATAAAAATACACAAAGACTATCATTGAGATTACATTTATTTCAAATTTTTCAATCTTTTTACACTACTAGTTTAATTTCTTCATTGCCTAATTTGAAGATCAAGCACATACATTTTTCTAAAGAGTAAGAAACACATCCCAATCTAAAATCTAAGAAAAAGCGAATGTTCATTAAACTAATATTCATCCTAATAATAGTACAAATTCAAACATACAAAAAAGTGTTAGTAATGATGTAATAAAATACCAATTTATCTTTTGCCAGTTTAAATAAACCTTATTTTGAGAAGCCAAACGTATAAGGAGTAGTCTTAAGGCCAGGTATCAGTGCAGATACAGCCTACTCATTTGAAGATTGCTGGTTCAGGAACTTTATTGTGATACATACTTAGCAAAGCAGTCATTACTAAAACTGATTTTTGAGTTGAATCTATAGTCATTGATAAACTATCTTCAAACACGTATCATTTTGTGCAATTTTGAAAATGCTACTTTTGATAATGTAAACAGTGTCCTTTAACGTTTTTAGAGGAAACACTAAATGCTTTATTGTCCCTTAATGACAGGAATGGCGATGATTAAACTGTATTTTAGACTAAACCCATTTGTTTCCAGTGAACCTCCATATCAACACAATTACTTTGCTTTGTAGAAAATAAAAGTTGACTTTAGAATGTCAGAGCCTGGAATAATCTCTAAAGGTAGAGCTTTTTCCCTTTAAGACTTACTCTCAAGATTTCAAAGTACTCGAGATTAGAGTATTTTAAGAATTCTCTCAAGAATCACACACACACACACACACACACACACACACAGAGAGAGAGAGAGAGAGAGAGAAAGAGAGAGAGAGAGAGAGAGAGAGGGAGGGAGGGAGGGAGAGGTGCTCATTTATGAAACTAGATTTACTAACTAAAATACTAATAATCAAAGACAAAAATTAATATTGGACAAACCCAGTTGAAAGATATTAAGCTTCATGTTAAAACTTTCTGTGTAACCAATACCTTTCTTTAAGTTCTTTAAATACAAGGCACTATGGGATAATACAAAAGATTAAAGACAATTATGAAATTCTTAATTATAATATAATAATACCACAATTTCTATTCCTTAGTACATCTTTGTTTTGGATATAACTATATATTCAATATTATGTATTTTTATTTTTTTGCTTTTCATCTGTGAATTTGTATGCAAAATGCAGAGATGCAAAAATATGAATTTTTAATAATTTTAAAATTTTGTATATTTTTGTCCTAGAAACTGTTTTTCTGATAACAGAAAACATCCAAAGAAATTTAAACTCAGTCACTACAGTGACTCCTTTTATGTATACAAATATATATGTATGCATACACATAATTATGAGTTTAATATATAAAACAATTGGGAAGGGAGACTAGAAAAATGTTAGCCCTGAGCTTTATTACAGGAAGTTCAAGACAAATTATGCTAAATACCCACACATAACATTAATCCTTTCCTTCCATGTTATTCTTGATACTAAGCATATTTGATCTAAATGTACACATCCTTGATTTGACTCCCTTGTAGTTTAGGAACTTATTGGATTTTTTTTTCTTCATTCTACTTGGCCAAATTTATTAAAAAGCCAAAATGCAGCTGAATTCAAACTGAGGTGATGTAAAGCAAAGATAAATCAACTACGAAAAGCAAAGTTTTTCTCAGTTTCAAAGTATTGAATTTGATAATTAGACTAAGTTTCATTTAAGAATTTAAATAATTATCATTTAAATTGTTAAAATTATTGTTAATTTTCTGTCTTCAAACTAAGAGCTTTCTAATTAGTCTTAGCTAGAAGAGAAATAGTTAATCGGTCCAGTAAAATGTAAGCATGACACTATTTTTAAGAAGTGTAATGGTTACTTATTTGATATGGTATTTGTTGTCAAGAGACAGAAGTGAATCTGAATCTAACTCTGGCATTTGTTATCTATGTTAGCTGGAGTTACTCTTCCTGAACTTTCAGAGGAAAGAGAAACAATATTTAAAATCTATACTGCCTACTAACTCTTCTGCATTAGCAATGTTGTCAGGCTGGGAGTGTGGAGCATTGTTCATATTAGAGGGAAAACACATTTCTAAACTGTTCCATCAACCTATCTGTGGCTGAGAGGGAATGGGAAAGAAAGATCAACCTTTCAAAATCTTGGCCAGTTCTCTGATGCTCCTGGAGACAGCAAGAGTGAATGACTGTGTCTTCAACAAGAATATAAATGTATTTATGGATCTCTAAGTGTTAGTCTACCTAGGAGGTAGATTGTACTGGCTGATAATATCAAGAACAATTAATTTCATAAGAAAGTCCCAGTGGAGGGCAAACAACAGAGATGTAGAAGTTAAGCATGAGTCAGCAGGCCAGGAAGAGCAATTTACCTACTAACTAAATACACTCATAATTAGAGACAAAGAATAAGGTGCTGCATGAAGAAATTTAGGACGGTCAAAAAGCCCTTCAGAGATTAGGAATGTCTAATATTTCATTTTAATTTGATATCCTATTTTTCTGTAATATATACCACTTCCCAAACTGACAGGTCCATTTTGGTTAAAGTAACCTCTGAAGATATTATGCTTGTTGCTTTCGCCGTACTCCATCGGCCCACCTCCAATTTCAAGCATGTCTCTGGAGGACAGTTCTGAGCAAGCCTAGATATAAATTCAGTGCCCCACTACATGCTTGAACCCCCGCTTGGAGCATTCTTCCCAGAGCCTTGTCACTATTTGCCATAGGATCTTGTTCATCCTCACATAACCCAACCCAGAATGCAGGCCAGTGGCATGGCCATGTCAACTTCAGCCACCAGGGAGCAGGGAGCACACGAATGGCTGCTCAGACCCCTGTCATGGGGGTGGATCACTTAGAGGTATTTTGTATGCTTTTCAGTATGCTCCAGTAGGATGAGCCCTTTAGTGCTTGCAACACCAACAGGATGCCTCACATGGGTTTTTTCCTCCTCCCTGCCTACACCTCCCACTTCCTTATTCTTGCTGCTTGTGAACACCTCCCAAATAACGCTACCAAGGTCTTTGCCCATCCATGATTCTGCTTTCAATAGACTCCAGACCAAGATGCCTTAAGGAAACTTTTAAGAATAAATCAGGGGGGCCGGGGGGAGGGGGAGGGAAGAGGCTGAGTTTCCTACCCTGAGTCAGTGCAGAGCTGAGAGGGCAGCAGCCTTTGTGGAGAGAGAAGCACCAGCAGAAGCAAGAATTTCCAAGCCAAGATCCTGAGGAGCAGTGCCATTCCTGTAGAAATTGACAGGAGACTTGAGTCAATCTTATTTATGTCACAAAAGACAAACAAAGGCAAACTTATCTAAGTTATGGTTAAATAGTAGGCTCACAATAAGTGAGAGAAATTCGTTTAACAAAGGCGATTTGAGGGTAAGAATTTTGCATTCTGAACCAGTTTATTGCTGTGAAAAATCTTTGGTTTTCGGATTCAGCTGATAAATCTCCAAACTTCAGTTTGCATTGTTATCAGATATGACTTTTATAGTGAGATAGTCACCAATGAGTAGCTGGCACATTTTGAATCTCAGGTCATTCTATGAGTTGGTGACTATCTTTCAAAACTACTATTTCTTGAAACTCCCCATTCATGTATATGTTTTTGGGCCAATTATTCCCCATATATATATCTTGCATATTATGATACCCTATATTTAGAAAATATGGGAATTTCTCATCTGCTTTTTATCCATCTTTCCAAGCTGCCTGAAATGTATCATTCATAAAAACTTCTCGGATCATACCGAACTGCATTTATTAAGTTTCGTGGTAGTCACTTACTTCTGGGTGTAGTTATTTATATTATTTTACTCTCTCACAGGACATATTTATGCTTTATTTCATCTTACAATTTGGGATTTTTGCATAGAGGTGAAAGTTACATTTGATCAATTTCTGAGTCTTCTTCAATATTCTAAGTAAATTTTTGTTGTGAAAGCTGTCGCTACCAGCATTTTTATTGGCCTTCAAATGTCCATGTGTTCCAATCCACAATCCACCATTCACATATTCAATTCTGAAGCTTCATTCTGACTCTGTCTTTTAAAACAAATACCTACTCTATCACAACATTTTGCTTTCACCTGGATTCTCATGTCTCCTCTTATTGCAGGGTAGACATTTGTACCAGTTTCCCCAGGAAACATCTCCTGTTTAAGCCTTTTATACAAGTGTACTTAATGGCATCCCTTTTATCCTCAAAAGTTTTGCAGTATTGGAGAATATATCACGCTTATTTATATAGCTGCATATTTTGTTACTTTTCTCCTCTTTGTGCTTCACCTATTCCCACACTGCACTGTATGTTATATATCCTATTGCAGAATAAATAATATTTTTAGAATGAGAGAAATTGTCATGTAAAATGATGTAACATAATCAGTTTGCTTCAGGTATGCAGAAGGACTTTCCTGTGACCAACATTATAAAATGTCTGAAGTACTATTAAGTCTGAAAAGCGGACACAAACCAAAATGGGTTGAGAAGAGAGATTGCATTTGGCACAGCTTCAAAAATATCATTTCAGGAAGAAAAATCCAATTCAATTTTCAGAAAAACCAGTTAAAACCAATCCATGACAGGTTTATATAATCAATATCTACTGCCACTTACCTTGGACAAGCATTCCTGGAGTGATCGTTTTCCAAAATTGACCTCTCTCAGCCACTTTCTATTGGTGTTTTATGTAAATGATTTTGGCCTGTCTACTGTAATCCCTTTTTATTTTGTTTGTTTCTACTACAATAAAGAACTTAACCAACATATTGCATTACGTACGAAAGGATAGGCATTTTTTAATCCTGAATGCATTTCATTTTTTGTGTAGTAAGTTTGAGATAGGCCAAAATATCCTCCATTTTTAGAGTTCTTGTAGATTAATTCTAACCTGCCACTAACACCAAGCATTTCTAATCTGTTATCTATTCCAATTTCATAAATTGGCTCGCAAGCTCCTGCTCTTACCAACCACATCTAAGAGCAGCTCTAGATCTCCCCCTTGAAAAAAATTAGTGTTTTTCCTGGTCAGCAAAGTCTTTGGCAGCAGACACAGCCATTGGCTAAAGAATTGTTTTTTTTTCTGTAATCACATCTGCTAAGTGCCTTCTGTCAAAGAACAAGCACTCAGTTAATTTGGACGCTACTAAACAAATGGATCAGGAAACGCTTTCATTTTCCACCACTTAAATAACCCTACTTTGTAACCCTAAGCAGCTTCCCACTGCTATGAAAACCAAATCTAAACCTAGAACTCTGGCCGACAAGTTTCTCGTGGTCTGGCTGCCCTCCTCTACCAACCGAGTTTCATTCATTCTCTCCATTGGTTCCTATGTTTCAACCATACTGGTCTCCTTTTTGTTGATGAAAGAACGCACTATCCCTTTCTCTTGCTCTGCCCAAAAGGCATTAAATCATCCCTTTAATAGGTTCATTCTCATGTTTCACTTCTCATCCAGCTCAAGCATGACTTCCCCAGAAAAGCTTCTCCTAAATGCACCATACAATGTTCCTCCAGTTAGTTTTCTTTCATTGCCCTCTTAAGCCCTCCATAAGCTCTTTACCACAGTTTTTTCTTATACATTTGCTTACTTAGTTATTGTCTGTCTACACATTAGGAATGATGTCTTTTTTACCTCAACAACCCCAGTGTCTAGCAATTAATGAGTGACTAATGAATGTGTGTTACCTGAATGACAACTCTAAACAACACTGATACAAACAGTGTTTCTTATGTGTCATTTTGTCTGCCTCCTTTCTGCTAGTATCTAGTGCTCTCCAGCAAGCTTTTAATTCCTCACTAAATCACCGGATCTCAACTTGGTTGCTGGGAGCAAAGACATTAAAGCAGCCAACCTGTGAACCATGGTGGGTTGGGGTGGGGTTACAAAAGAGGGAAGGGGCACCCTGAGGAACTGAAAAAAAACACAGGTGACATTGTTTTAATCCTCATGTAATTAGACCTCCAACATAAGACCAACTAATCTTTAATAAGAAGAAAAAAAAAAAAGCATTTTCTCTGAAATGTCCAGGAATCTATCCTGGCTAACAATTACCCATAGTAAAACAACAAGACAAACAAACAACAAACAAAAACAAAAACAAAACTAGAATCTATAAACCATAGATAATGTTATATATGCTATATCGCATGTAAAATAGATCTGCTTAATAATTTGATTCCTGCAAACCTCACATAGAAATTTTATCTATTATCCCTAGGTAAAGTACATGCCCACTGAAAGAAGATGGAGCTTAGGATCCACCCTCTCTTTGCCCCCACACTTCTCTTCATTCCATCTGAAGACTCTTAATGCTCTGTATCATTGAAATTATTTAATAACGCTTGATGCCGAATAGGATCTCTGATTTATGAGACTCGAATTTGAACTATACAATCCATGTGTGTCAGCTCAGCTGTGAAATTAGAATCTCATGAAGAGTTTTAAAAATGCCGAGATCCAAGAATTTAATCGTAAGGGAAAAAGGAAAAAGGTCTGCTGAAATTTGATTTTCTCTTATTTAATCTTGGCGTGGAGAAGTGAAAAAGCAACCAAAGAGCTTCAGGTGATGCCAGATGAAGTCGACTGAATAATGACCTCGAACGAGCATCTACGTCCTAACTGCCCCAACCTGCTGTCTTCATCAGCTAGGGCTGGCTGCCACAACAAATTACTATAACTGGGTGGCTTAAAGGGCAGACATATTTTTTTTCTTCTCACAGTGCTGAAGTTAGAAGTTTTTAAAGAAGGTGACAGCAAATTTAGTTCCTGGTGAGAATCCTCTTCCTGGCTTGCAGATGACTGTCTTCTTGCTGTACCTTCACATGGCACAAGTGAAAGAAAGCGGGCACAAGCTCTCTGGTGTCTCTTCTTATAAGGGCACTAAAGTCTTCAACAGGACTCTAGCATTGTTACCTCATCTAAGCCTAATTACCTTCCAAAGGCATCATCTCCAAATACCATCACATTAGAGGTTATGAATTTGTGGGAGAGGATGCCATGATCCAGTCCATAGTACCTGTGACCATGACCTCATACGGAAAAAAAAAAAATTTGTTGATATTAAGAATCTTGAGACAAGATCTTGGATTATTCATATAGACCCTATGTCCAATGACAGGTGTCTTTATAAGAGAAAGGCAGAGGGAGATCATGCACATGGAGGAAAAAGGCCATGTACACACAGAGGCAGAAATAGGAGATTATGTAGCTCCAAGCCGGGGCACACTTGTAGCCAACAAAAGCTGGAAGAAGCACTGATCAATTCTCCCTTGGAGCCAACAGAGGCATCACAGCCTACAGGCACCTTGATCTTGGACTTTTGGCATCTAGAACTGTGAGACAATAAATTTCTGTTTTAAAGCCAAGAAAGAAAAAAATGACCAATGCTCAAATTCCACCCTACCCAATTAAATCAATATCTCTAGAAGTGATGTCCTGGCACTGACATTGTAACTCTGCCATGTAATCAAGGTTGAGAAGCTCAAACTTGAAGTGTTACCCCTTTCAGAGTTATTTTCATATAATGAGGGTTTCTTCATTCTGAAAGACCAAAAACATTCTTGACCTTACAAAAAAATTATGCTCAGTGCCAGATTATTTGTACTAGGGAATGTATTGGAAACTAGAATTTGTGACAATATGTGTTAGAAGCTTCCGGATCCTTTAAAACCACTTCTACTATAACTGGAAAAGAATTTTTTTTAAATAAATTTAAAAAATAGGCTGAGGGGAGTTATGAAACAATAAAGCATTTTTATTTCTTGACATTGCACTAAAAATAATAATTCTAAATTAGCCTGTGGAGCAACATCAAAAAGTTGGGTGTTTTCTTTCTTTTATGTTATAATTTCCTATAGCTTTCCTTCCTAATATATCATCCTGACCAATAGTGAATAAATCTAGCTATACTAAGTGAAATAAAGATGCAAAATAATCATAGCCTTACAAAGAAAGAGACAGTTCATCTAACCCCAATCCTTCCATTTCAATGTGCCATTAGAAAGCAGTTCAGAAGTTCACCTCTTCATCTCTATTTCTTAAGAAAAGAATTAGTCATACATATTGTTAAATTGGCTTCATCCCCAAAGATTAAATGAGAGATGAACTTCTTGAACAAAGGGACATTACTGCACTTAGAAAGCCATTTGCTTGCAACAGGAAATCAATGTAAAGAAGTCTTAACAACATTGCATGACATTAAATGTCTATAATCACTTTATTCTGCTTAAGTTGTACAGATGTGTTCTGCCAGTATTCTCCCTCTATAATCTCTCCCTAGGAAAACTCACCTCCTTTTACAACCACAGGGATCACTTATAAACTAGTAGCTCTCAAATCCCCATCTAGATCCCTGACATTCCTTCTAAATCTCAGAGGCTATATGGTGCGGTGCGTGCAGGATGTATATACAGGCTTTGAAACCAAAGTTTCTATGTTCAATTCCCAGCCCCATTCAGAGGCCAAATGATTTATTTTCAAGATGGCTCACTTTTATCATCCTTAAATTGAGAAAAAATGCATACAGCCTAGTATCTGGCAACAAATAAGTACTTGATAAATATTTTATTTACTTTATTATCATCATGCCTATCAACATAGATGTCCAGGAACAGTTTAAATACAAAATTGTCCAAAGTTGCATTTATTATTTTCCCCAAACACTTGATTCATCTCTGTGAGCTCTACCATATTCAATAACACTGTCACCCTACCAATTATGTGACCCCCCCACACATATTTTTTGTTCCTCCTTCTGCCTAATTTCCCACTGACATTTAGTTGCCACATTATGTTGCTTAACCTCTGCAATGACTCATTAACCCATCCTTATCCATACCCATTGACATGCCCTGAATCAAGCCGTATGTAACCTCCTTATAACTGGCTTCCTAGGCTTCAACCTCTTGCCCTCACATTGCTGCCTGATTTCTTCCAGCAATACAGATCTACATTGGAAATGACTCTTCAGTGCAGTCAAATCTTTACTTAACATGTCTTTCAAGGGCTTTCAAAATGAGGCCCCAACCCGCCCAACTATCCTCATCATCCAACAACTTCTTAGGAGGATCTCAGTCATAATCTGCTCTTGATAAACAATAAGAAGAAGAATAACCCACTCCCATGGCATTCTCAGAGATAAATATAGTGACCTGATCTTAGATTGTAAATCTATCACTCAAGAAAATAAGAGAATACAAGTGAGAGCAATGTTACTCTATATATAATTTTTATGTGATCCTAATTTATACCTCTTAATGCAAATTAATGTATAAACTTTGGTACTTCATAATTAGTTTTTAAAGGATTAGCAGAATTTTATCTCTCATTATATCTTAATAAACTTTTAGATGATTATGTTATGGACAAGTAATGCTGGCCAATAGCCTGACATTAAAGCTAAAAGGCCATTGTGATACCTCTTGGTACATGCTTCTCCTTCAACACTCTCCTCAATACTCCATATACCATAACCCACAAGCTCCTATCCCTTGAATACCTAAATATATGGAGTCCCCACTGCCTCCCATGCTCATTTCTCCTTCCTTACCCTTACTTATTTACATTTACTCATCCTTCCACTCTCAGCTTAATTGGTAAATTCTATTTGAATGTTCTCTAACTTGCTGGAAGTGAAGGTGCATCTTTCCCCATGTATTTGAACTCCAGACTGTGCTGAAATTCTAAGTACAGTTCTCATCTTTAGTTAGATTAACCCCTAAACTACAAATTGCAACACCCAGGTTAACCCAAGAGAAAAAGTCTAGAAAAGAAACTGATACTGAAAATCAGGATAATGTATGATTGAAGTGACTACAGGGAGAGAGTCTAGGTATAAGACAACAGGATATAAGTCACAATTTCAAATTAGAGAGATATTGAGCAGACTATACCTAGGAAGAGAAAACCAGATCATCTAAAATGCTGGATTGTAGTCTTCAGCCCTTCTCATAGGTCAGTTAGACCCTCAGCAAGGAATGAAGAAAAAGCTCTTAGTAGCCAGTGAACTTTATACATTCTCTTTTTTATAGGAATTTATAATATTTTTTTCTGAGACAAACTGATAACGGAGGGAAAAAATCTCTAGGTAAAGAAATTAAATGTGAACGTGTGAACAAAAAAAAAAAAAAGAAAAACTTTAGATTAATACATTGATATAGAAAATGGAGACAAAAATATATATGGAATATCTTTAATTACTAATATAAATTTATGCATGCTAATATATGCAAATTTTAAAACAGAGTAAGGGACCACCTACTATTTCTAGGCTGAGGCCAGAAAACATTGCTCTTAAACTTTTCAAGGTATAAAATGCTTCATCTTGTTATATGAGTTATCCAATTTTTTTCTCAGTGATTTAAAATAAAGTTAAAGTAAAAATTTCAAAACCAAGCTATAATGAAGCAATTTTGAATTAAAACTCTAAAAAGGCCACCCAATTCTCACTGACCAAAATTTTCTTGCATTTAAAAGTAAAATTTCAAGCAAATTTTCATTGATTTTAAATGTAGCAATTTCCATTGAATTATTCCTTATAACATTTTAAATAAATATAGAAGGTTTATATAAAACTTATTGCTAATAATTCAAAATAAATAACATATCAACCTAATCAGAAAAAAATTGAACTCTATGTTTGATATGCATAGATTAATTAAATAGATAATAAGATGATAGATGATAGATAAATGATAGATAGATGATAGATAGATGACAGATATTTACCAGCCAATTTATAGTTTTTTAAAAAACATTTTAACATCATATTGTCTCAGATGATCCTCTAATAAAGAAGAATTTACACTTCTGTTAGGTACAAAGGTGATGGCCTGAAATCTGTCCTCTGCTTCCAATCCAAGTCATGTGCCCTGGGCTACATTCTGGAGAAAGCAACATCTTTTTCTCATTCACACCAAAGCTAGAAGCAGATTTTACAATTCTATAAAGACTCAAGTGTCTGCATCGTTTTAAAAACTAAATCAAAGACATCACATGTAATATCACATCTGACATGTGATTCTTCTTATATTGGGAGAAAATATTTATTCATATATGAATGTATGGAACAAATATTGATTAAACACCTACTATGTACCATGTTCTTCTAGCTGTAGGTGACACATCCCAGAGCAAAACAGAAAATAATTTCTGTTCTCATGGAGTTTGCATTCTAGTGAGAAGAGACACAGACTAAACAAGACAAATTAGTAAAACATAAAGCATACAAAAAACGTAAAGCAACAGAAGAAATGTTATGAAAAATATAAGGAGATACATAAATGATAATAAAAATATAAAGCAAGGAAAGGGGATAAAGAGTATGAGGAGGTTGGGGAAGGTATTGTAATTTTAGAGAGTGTAGCTAGCAAAAGCCTATGCTAAAAACAGTAGTTAACTAAAAACCTAAAAAAGAAATGAGAAATGAGCCATGCACCCAACTGAGAGAAAGAGTGGTCCAGGTAGAACATGAAACCCATGCAAAGGCCCTGAGGTAGAATTATGCCTGATGAGTTGGAGAGTTAGTGCTATCAGACATATATAGTAAATAATATGCAAGGCATTGCTCTAATCATTTTACATAGGAATAGTCCTAACAGCAACCCCATAATACAGGAGCTACTATTATTTATGTTTTATAACTGAGTAAAGTGAGATATAGGTAGTTAAATAGTTAAATTATTTAGCCACTTCCCTGAAAACTATATTTATACAAAATTCCTTCCCTCTACTCATTACTAACATGAAAATTCAGGTTGATTTACTTGCTCAAAATCACACAACTACTCAGTGGAAAATTCAAACCCAGTATGTCTTAATAATTTAGTGATTTTATTTACCAGCAGATGAAGATTATGACTATATCTACCTTTACAAAAAATAGAAAGAAAATATTTTAATAAACTGGTAAAGTTGATCAACCCAATGGGCCAACCCAGAAAATTCATAGCAAAGTAGATTTCTATCCACCAATTCCTGTATGATAACCTTTACTTCTTGCATAGCATAATGTTTATCACATTGATCCAACTATTAGAAATGAGGTAAAATTTAAAAAGGAACAACTTTAAGAAACCACTTAATTTTGATTATTATGATTCTGGGACATAGCTAAATTAATTACCTACTTAAAAAAATTTTGACAGGTAAATAGCAGAATAGTTAATAGCAGATTCTCCAACTAGATTTCTCGAGTATGAATCACAGCTCCATTATATATTAGCTGTGATGTTAACAAACCACTTACCCTCTCTGGGTCTCAGAGAATGCCTCTGAGAAATATGTACCTGCCTTGTAGGGTTTTTTGTGAGGATTAATTGTGTTAGCAGTGTCTATAGTAAGGAAGTATGAAAGAAATGTTAGTTTTATTATTACTTTAGTGGCAATATAATATACTGTTTACCAAGGAACTTTTGTGGTAGGCTGTATGAATTGAAAATCCCAGATTAACCACTTCCCACTTTTGTGACTTCGAATTTTATTTAGCCCCTCATTGCCTCAGCTTCTCATCGGTAAAATGGAGATAACACTAACAATTTTACTGTGTTGTTGGAAGGATTAAATGAGTTACTAGATGTAAGATGCTTAGACTAGTATCTTGTCTATAATATTGTATTTTGTATGATAAATATATTTTATATTAACATTTTCATTATGTGTAATTTAGACATATTAAGGAAGTTTGTTTTACCTAATTTTGATTCAAGAAGACATTGCGATCCAGCATAAAAAAATGTTTACAGTATGCTACTCTCTGTCATTTAGAGAGAATCCAACATATTAAAAAGTATAGGCTAAGAGTTTAGACATTTTGTTAATATAGAGAAAATGTTGAGTATTGCTAAATTATTTAGCCACTTCCCTGAAAATTATGTTCTTGCAAAATTCCTTCCCTCCACTCATTTCAACATGAAAATTCGGGTAGATTTAATTTTATATCCGCATCTGTAATTACCATCATCTTACTGAGAGAATGCAGTATTCACTCATATTTGACAGTAAAATCCTGATGATACATGAAGATCTATGACAAATGCAATTTTTTTTCTTATTACAGGATAGTTTAGGACCTCCACTTAATTACAACTGAGAGAAAGAAGTTGAACCACAGCTGTTGTTAGCCATACTGATGACAATTACTATTTGCAGTGAACCTGTCCTTACTAAGATTCCATCTCAGTGCTGCAGCATCTAAACTTTCATGACATCATCTTAGTGCTCTTCAGATATATTAGGCAAGGTATTTTTCACAGAGAACATTACCTTTACCCTTACTCAAATGGCTGAAAAATCTGCCAAAAACCTAAATTGTTGTGTAATCAGCTTGGTTGGCCCACTCAGCAGAGTTAGCAAGACAGAACAAATGTTATAACAAATATCACCCCTTGTGCTGCCCTATAAAGAAAAACATGTTGGCTCATTCCATGCTTACACAAATCCTGAGGAAAAAGGTCCATGCAGAAAATACTTGATATATGCAAAGTACCTTAAAATGTCCCTATCAAACTATTATACTAAGGAATTCTGAAATATGAAAATTCCATCTCAGACTTAATAAGTTATATTTACCATAATAGGTTTATTATGATTGATTTCACACACAAAAAAGTAATTTTACTATGTGAATCCAAGGTTGATGTGGTCATTTTGCCTCATTTTGAAATCTTCGGGATTATGGTCAAGATGACATAGAAAGTAGACACTGTGCTTGCCGCCTTTCATGACCATATCAAACTTACGGCAAAACTACAGGACAACCATCACTGAGAGTCACCTGAGTCTGGCAGAACAGAAGTCCAATAACTGGAATCATACATAAGAGTTCACTTTGAGACTGGTAGGAGGGGTAGAGAAGCAAAACAGGCCAATCCCACAACCACATGTGGGATCAAAGAATCAAAAGGGTAACTTTGGCTGCAGAGGCCACCTCGGAGGAGCGAAGGGTTTCAGATCCATACTCGGATCCTCAGCCCAAGGTTCCAGTGACAAGAAGAAATGTCCCCACAATGTCTGGTGGTGAAAAACCAGCAGAGATTGTGGCTAAGTGAGGGGAAGGGCTGCAAGAGTCACAGACGTTATGCTTAAAGGGCCTGCACATCGACTTACTTGGTGATGGACTCCCTCGCTCTGAACTCCCAGCTCTGGGGCAGCTGCTCAAAGAGTGCTAGGAACACATGGGGAGAAACTGAGTTGTCTGGCTTCAGGTAGGGCTAGAAAGTGGCTTTTGTCCAGACAGAAATGCTGGCATGCCCATTATTTCTTTGTTGGGCCATCCCCCCCACCCCCCATCTCATCGAACACACACAAGTGGCCACCATATCTGATTCTTCACCAACCTAGTTAACACAGGCTACTCTGCCCAGGTGATTCCTTTTGGCTCCACTTCTCCCAACGTGCAGGCCCACCCAAGCTTCTTTAAGTGATTTTTTTCCCATATAAATGGCCTATCTTGGCTCATATTGTGGGCTTTCCTAAAATCTCTCAAAGCTTCACAAAACCCAAAAAAAACAGCATCTGCCCTCAGCATGCCCTGTAACTGTTGCTGAGCAGCCCCAAGCCTGGCACTGGAGACAGCCAGCCTCTGTTCTAGGCTTGGCCTCTCAGGACACCTCTAAGCCCAGCATGGGTGGCAGCCATCTGTGGATTACCAAGTGGCCCAGAAGTACACAGGCTGCAGCTAAACTTGGCCTGCAGCTGGGCCCCTGCAGGAGGCCCTTGAGTTGACACACCTGGTGGCCTGCTTTGACTATCCAGAGCTCCACCCAGGACTGCATCTGAAAAGGATATACCCAAAGGGTGACTGAGCAGGCATCAGTGCCCTGCTAGTGAATCCTGTTCTGTAGGGTTTCACTGGCCAGTCCTAACAACCAATCAGCCCAAGGGTCAATCCCTCTCAAGAACATGCAAACAGCAACCAAGGCTCAACTACAATAGGAGGGCACATACAACCCACACAAGGGACCCATCCTGAGCACCTGGTTCAGGTAACCAGGGAAGACTTCAGACTGGGCCCATAGGACACCTACTACATAAAGCTACTCTACTAATATTGGGATATTTAGAAGCCCTACCTAATACATGGAAGCAAACACAAGGAGGCAGCTAAAATAGGGAGACAAAGAAACATGTCCCACATGAAAGAACAGAACAAAGCTCCAGGAAAATAATTCAACAACATAGAGACAAGCAGAGTCTCTACTTAGATGCACAGTTCAAAACACTGGTTTTAAGGATGCTCAATGAACTTAGGGGAAGGGTAGATGAACTCAGTGAGAACTTTAACAAAGACATAAAAAACATAAAAATGAAGATGGAAAACATAAAAGAGAACCAGTCAGAAATGAAGAATACAATATCTGAGATGGATTACATTAGAAGGGATCAGCAGATTGGATGAAGTGAAGGATCAAATCAGCAATTTAAAAAATGAGGTAGCAAAAGATACCCAATCAGAACAACAACAACAAGAAAGAATCTTACTTTAAGAAGCATCTAGGGCAACGTCAAGTGTAACAACCTTTGTATCACAGGGATACCAGAAGGAGAAGAGAAAGAACAAGAAATTGAAAACCGATTTGAAGAAATGACAGAAAACTTCCTTAACCTGGTGAAGGAAATAGACATACAACCCCAGGAAGCTCAGAGTGTCCCAAACAAGATGAACTCAAAGAGGCCCACACCAAGACACATCAACATTAAGATGCCAAAGTTTAAAGAAAAAGAAAGAATCTTGAAAGCAGCAAGAGAAAAGCAATTAGTTATATTTAAGGAAGCTCCCACAAGACTATCAGTTGATTCTCAACAGAAACTTTGCAAGCAAAAAGGAATTGGCATAACATAGTCAAAGCAATGAATAGCAAGGACCTACAACCAAGATTACTCTATCCAGCTAAGCTATCATTTAGAATAAAAGCACAGATAAGAGCTTTCCAGGTAAGAAAAAGCTAAAAGAGTTTTTCACCACCAATCCAGTATTATAAGAAGTGTTGGAGGGACTCCTTTAAGAGAAAAATATATATGTTGAAAATATGAATAATAAAATGATAATAACTACATATTTGTCAACAAGTACTTCAAATGAAAAAGAATTAAATGCTCCAATCAAAAGATAGGATGGCTAAATGGATGAGAAAACAAGACTCTTACACATGCTGCCTTAAGAAACTCACTTCAGATCAAAAGACACATATAGACTGAAAGTAAAGGAATGGAAAAAGATATATTATGAAAATGGAAATGAAAAGAAAAATCCCGGGGTAGCTAATATTATACCAAACAAAATAGACTTTGAAACAAAGACTATAACAAAAGACAAGGAACAACCCAGTAATTCCACTTCTGGGTATTTATCCAAAAAATCCAAAATGCTACTTTAAAAGGGCATGTGTATCCATATGTTCATTGTAGTATTATTTATAATAGCCAAGATATGGAAGCAACCTAGGTGTCCATCAATGGATAAAGAAGAGATGGTTTATATATACGATGGAATATTACTCAGCCATAGAAAGAAGAAAGAAAGAAAGAAAGAAAGAAAGAAAGAAAGAAAAAGAAAGAAGAAAGAAAGAAAGAAAGAAAGATCTTGTTGTCATCTACAATAAGATGGATGGACCTAGAGGGTGTTGTGTTGAGTGGAGTAAGTCAGACAGAAAAGACAAATGCCATATAATTTCACTTACATGTGGAATCTAAAGAACAAAATAAACAAAACAAAAAGAACTATACAAAAACATTTTGAGAGTTGCCAGATGGAAGGGGATTGGGTGGTGGGTGGAAAAGAGGGAAGTAATTAAGTACAAATTGGTAGTTACAAAATGGTCATGTGGAGTAAAATATAGCAAAAAGAATATACTCAATAACATTATAATAACTACATAGTGTCAGATGGGTACTAGATCTATTAGGGTGATCATTTTGTAAGTTATAAATGTCTGATCACCATGTTGTATACCTGAAACTAATATAATATTGTAAGGCAACTACAATTAAGAAATAAAAAATATTTTTTAAACAAAGGAAGCTTCAATAAAGATTGTCTATTCTTGTCCCTATGATACCTTTTAAAATCTGAAATTTAACTATTCTAATTTAAAGGACAAAATAGGGATTAACAATTGATACTATTATTTAAAAATAATATGGACAACACGATAAAAGAATCAAAGTATAAAATCCCTTTCAGTATTTGAGAAAAAGGTTTCATTTTGTTTTTATAACCAGAAGAGCACAATTTTTAATAAATTATCATAACTTATTTTGGAACATTTTTCAAACATTTTCTAATTTGTGTTCTCCTGAGAGACTCTACAAATTTCCTGCATAATCTATTTAGAGTAATGGTATTGAACTTCCACTGATCTTCCAAATTTTTAAGAATCTTAAAGCTATAAATCCCATGTATGGATAATTTACATACAGAAAGACTATGAATATGATAAAAGGGGTTGATTTTACATATCAGAAAAAAAAATTCTCTACTCATGGATTTTTTCTTCCTTATTTAATATTTTAAAAACATTACTCAGAAGACATTTTCCGTTGGTTCCATTTTGTCAGATTATGGCTCCAAAAAGTGATGTTTCCACTGCAATTCATAATAGTGACTAAGCACCTCACCATCTCTGAATCCACTGATTACGATAAGACATCTTCTGATACTTGATTCTTTTTAAATCAGAGATTCACTTTGACAATTCGGTCATGGTAAGGTTCGAGGTATTCAAACCATTCTAGAAACATGGTTCATCTATTTTCAGTTCACTGCCTTTGCTTTCATCTCTAGTAACTGTTAACAGGAAATTATGGAGCCTGAGAAAACTGCCCACATCCAAAGACATATCATATTCCTGGTCTTCTTCAATATATTTAATATAGAAACACATTCATTTATTTAGAAATTAAAAAGGTGCACTATTTTTATTGCAAGCATAAAATGTCACATAATGTAGAATTGAAAAGAAAAAAATTTCAAATTTCTTTTATGTAGGATATTCTATAAGAATAATCACTCCTAGAGTCTAGATCGCAATTAGAATATAATTTTCTTTCAGACTTTCAAAGTTATTGGGAGAACTGATAGTGCCCAACTCCCTAGAGGTTCAATTCCTGGAGAGTTCAAGGCCAGGGCCCTCTCAGAAACGCTCATCTATTTTTAATTTTTATTCCTTTTCTCAATTTCTCCCCCTTTGATCCAACCAGATAAACTATTTTCTCATCAATCTGAAAAACTGCTTTCAAATCTATTCCTGCATACATTCTAAAACTCTTGAGTTCTCTAATTCTGAATCTTGATATTTGTAGATGGAGTTTGGAATTCAGGGAACCTTTTTCTCTTGAATCCTATCCTTACAAATGAAAGTCTGACTTTCAAGAGTAGTTCTTTCTGAAAGAACTACTTTAAACATGGTGTACGTCGTATAATACAAAAATACTTTTGGTCTCTGTCCCCAGTTCCTGACATAGAGCTCCTAAAACCCTTAAAATTTCCTGAGCAAAAGGAATATCTTTTGTGTTTCAAAACTGGCCCCTTTGGATCACATCTGAGTTTATGATTATCAGGTGATATAGGCTGGGGCACCTATTTAGCCTCAGGATAGGGGATGGTCACAAGAAAGACCAAGAATTAGCAAATTGAAACTTTCATCCTGACCTGTGGGTAGTGAAGGAGGGCTGGAGACTGAGCTCTGTAAAAACTCCTGAACAATGAGATTCCTCAGAGAGCTTCCAGGTTGGAAAACACATCAAGGTGCTAAGATGGAAAATGGTCCCCCAGAGGATGGACAGTATAGAAGCTTCTAACACCTCTTCAAATCCTGAACTATGCGTCTCTTCAATTTGGTTGTTCCTTTATTGTTTCCTTTATAATGTTGTAGCCGCCAGCCCCCCAAAGACACACGGACCACCAGAACTCAGTGAGTTATAGGAAACACACTTTATTCAGCCAGCTGGGTCTGCCAGGGGTATGCAGACCCAAATTAAGCAGCCCCAAAATGTAGAGGTACAAGGTTTTAAAGCCCAAAATCCCATTCTTCATTCTGTCTAAACACAAAGGTCTACTTTTCTTCTATTCATTACCTGTTAACCCATAGGTCAGGCATGCAAGTGGGGGTACAGAAGCAGAAAGCTTCTTGTTAGAATGTTATGTTCCTATGGGCGATAGCTTATGTTCCCATGGGCATAGCCAAGCAGTAATTTTCTCAGCCAGCACAATAATAAACCAGTAAAGTGTGTCCCTGAGTTCTGCAAGCCGTTCTATCATATTGTTGAACCTGAGTGGGAGAGTTTAGAAATCCCCAATTCATAGCCAGTTCAGAAGATGGCCCAGGATTTGTGACTGGCATCTGAAGTGGGAAGTCTTGTGGGATGGACCCCATTTGGACAAAAAAGGGATTCACAAGTCACTTTGCAGGGTGATCTAATCATAAACTCCCAGCTGGGCAGGTTAATGTGCATAGTCATGCCCTAGTAATATAACTTTTTTAGGTTTATTTTTGCCTTAAGAAAGCCTTGTTTATTTTCTGCAACTAGGTTAACACACTTTTGAAATAAGCTTAACCACCCACAAGAAATCATATCATCTTGTTAACTATCCTATTAGTATTGTAAAATAGAGGCATGAGCAAATTCCACATGAAGAATCAAGGATTTGATTTTCTGCTCAGGCCAGTGGGGAATGTGTTGGATGGAAAATTACTGCTTGGCTATCACCCATGGGAACATAGGCTATCACCCATAGGAACATAACATTCTAACAATAAGCTTTCTGCTTCTGTATCGCCGCTTGTACAACTGACCTGTGGGTTGACAGTTAGTAAATAGAAGAAAAATAGACTTTTGTGTTCAGACAGAATGAAGAATGGGGTTTAGAGCTTAAAAACCTTGTACCTCTACATTTCGGGGCTGCTTAATTGGGGTCTGCGTACCCGTGGCAGACCCAGCTGGCTGAATAAAGAGTGTGTTTCCTATGACTCACTGATTTCTGGTGGTCCGTGTGTCTATCGGGGGCTGGCGACTGCGACACTGTAAGCCAGTCTCCTCCACCTTGCTTTCTCCACGCTTGTGTAAACTTCCTTAAGTTCCCTCCTTAATTTCAAGTGCATAAAAGAAACTACAGCCCTTAATCCCTTCACCTTCTTAGAGTGATCATTTCTAAGTTATATAAATGTCAAATCACTATGTTGTACACCTGAAACTAATATAATATTGTATGTCAACTACACTTTAATTAAAAAGAGCTTTATAATTCAGAATAGAAAAAATGAAAGAAAGAAACTGCAAGATTGTTATCTTTCAGAGCATTTGAGATCTTGCTTCCCTGCTATTGTCATCAGTTTTGGCTCAAATAAACTCATAAAAATTCTCTGCAAGTTTGGACATTCTTACCAATGTAAGATTGCTCTTAACCTGTGGGGTCCATGCTAACTCAGTGTAGTGCTAAAAAAAGAAACAACAGTCCAAAATGGAGTCACTTTTTCTAAGCCACCTGGCCAAACCAAAACTTAACTAACTTAATTGCAGTTTCAGCCTTACCCAGGAGTAGACTTGTAAACCAATCGGTCAGAAATTTTCTGATCAGCACTAGTCTGGTAATCATCCTGATAAGATACCCTGCTTTCCCAAAGGGAAGGTTTCCTTTTGACACAACCTACTCTTTTAAAACTTCTTAGTCCCACCCTCATTCTGCCCTTAAAAATCTTCCATTCGGTACAACTCACTGGAACACCATTCTACTTGCTAAATGGGATACTGTTTCATGAATCACTTAATAAAGCCAATTGGATCCACCAGTTGGTGTCAGAGAATCAGAGAACTGTTTATTGGTGTCAGAAAACTCCTCAGAATATGGTGATTTGGAAAGCCTAAAGTAAGCAAAACTAAGTAATGCCTGCATTATTCTTTGCTGTATCACTACTGCATCCTTCTTCCATTTCTATCCAAAGCATGCATGTTTCAGTATTAAAGAATGGAGCACTGTAAAGTGACAAGCATTACTTGAGGTGGAAAATCAATCTGTGTTATGGACTAAATTTTATCTCTTTAAAATTCATATGGAGAAACCTAACCTCTAAGGTGACTATATTTGGAGATGGAGACTTTCAGGTGGCAGTTAAGTTAAATGATCTCATAAGGGTGTGATTCTAAACCAATAGGGCTGATGTTCTTATAAAAAGAGGAAGAATCATGAAAGGTCTTTCTGCCTCTCTGCACACACAAAAGAACAGCCATATGAGAACATTGCAAGAAGCCTGCTATCTGTAGGCAAGAAAGAGCTCTGACCAAAACTAAATTTGCCACCAACTTAATTTTGTCTTGTGCCTCCAGAACTGTGAGACAATAAATTTCTATTGTTTAAGCTGCCAGGTCTGGTATCCTGCAATGACTGCCTGAGCTGACTTTTACAACCTGATAAAATTTAAAAATATTAACACTTTCTAGTCAACATCTAAATCTTTTTTAGCCCAAAGACTGACATTTTTTTTTTTTTCCTACAGATAAAGAAAATATTGTAAAGTCAGAGATGGGGCAGGTAATTCCATTATTTCAACTCAAGCATTTCTGCACGCTTGCTGCTAAAATAATTCTAGAACCCTAATGTTAAAAATACTGTTTTTTACTTTAACTCATAATACAATAGAGTTCTCAACTCAAAATTCAATCATTCATTCCCATTTCAATATATATACTACTATGCAAACAAGAAAATAGACATTGATCCTTTCTTTGAGTTGTTTACAGTTTTGTAAGAGGACAGACATTAACCAAATAACCACACTGTTCCTAGATGTTCAAGTGGGTTTGGTAATTTAAGCACATTATTCCACATTTGCTGGTACCAGGTCGACGCATGAAGACAAGTAGAAGACTCCCATGAGAGCCCTTTTTTTATAATGTACAGAAATATACTTAATCTTCTCAGACATATTATGTTTCAGAAATGTGGTGAGGTTATATAATTTTGTAATTAACATTTTATATGAAATGACTAATAAAAGGCCAAAGGGACTAGAATAGTGGATTTATAAAAAAGATTAAGAAGTGTTAATGCCTATAATTTCATCAAATAAAAACTGAATGAGAATATGGCAATGGAAATAAACTCAAAGGGTTTAGAGGAAAAAAGAAATTTCAAGATTGAGATAAAAGTAAAGAAATAAATTTTACATCATAGGAAAAGAGTACCAGTTTTATTGTCAAACTAGAGATGCAGTTAAAAGGTTTTTTTAAATGATTCATGAGCTCAAAATTAAGGGGAAAAACCTTAAGTTAGTCTTCTCAGTCACTAACAGCAGGCAGCCATGAGAAATTTCATCCATTCATGTTATCACACTCATCAAATCAATGGTAGTAGGGAATTGGGAGAATTTACTAATAGTTCAGGAAAGAATTGGGATGGGAGGAAAGTTAGACAGAATTCTCAAAGTCAAGGAGTATATATATACATATATATATGTGTATGTGTGTGTGTGTGTGTGTGTGTACACACACACACACACACACACACACACACACATACACATATTCCTGCTCTGACTGATTATCCTTTCTCAGAAAATCTAGGGAAGAATAAAGTATTTCCTTTCAGCTGTAAGAATAAGCCTCAGGACCCTATTAATGATGGTGTCAGAAATGACACAGGATACTTTCATGTTGCATGGAAAACAGTTTTCTGGCTAGCTGATACAAGGAAAGGTAAAGAGCTATGTTTTTCCATAGAGCTCTAAGAAATATTTCATCGAAGAGTCCCTAATCCACTTACCATACTCAATAAATAAAGTGGATTTACCTAAAATTAAGAACTATAGAGGTGAATTACAGTATTCTTAATTTTGTTTTAATTACATGATTATAAATTGAGCCTGCAGGTCTATAGGATCAGTTAAGAAAACCAAAAACCTTTTAAAATTACACGTGAAAGAGAAAAATATTCTAATAAATATTTTAAAAGCACTCATATATTAATAGCACATGTAATATTTGCTTCTCCTGAAATAAGCTAATCTTTAAAGAGGCTTTGAAAAGAAATGAAAATGAAGGAAGTCAGGCAAGCACATTGCTCTAGCCCAAAGCTAACCTAGGGCTTAATGCCTAAAGCATTCTATGCCTAAACAGCAAACATAAGATAGTTGACCTTTTGGCTGACTTACAAAGAAAGTTCCTGAGAATATGAATTAATACATTTAAGCAAACTATCTACTATTAATGCCAAAGTTTTTTCTTGACATCTCCAAATACTAAAATAAACTGCAACTGTGAACGCTAAGATACAAGTTTTCTATATCGTTTAAAGTCCATACCATAGCTACATTTTTCCAAATAGGACATCCTATGGATTTTTAAATTCTCCCACCTCACCATCTCTGCCTCTTAAGCAGAAAGACCACCCAAAAGAAGGCTTTGATCTAAAAGTAATGCTGTACTCTAAAAAATTAAATAGGCAACAGCAGTGGTCAATGTGGAAGTCTTTGATCTTTGTGAATTAGTCCCTTTGGAAAATACAAAAATAGGAACCAGGGTCCAAGTATTCAATGAGAAAGACATATGTAAGAATTTAGATTCGTAAGCTCCTCAAATTCTGTAATTTCATGATATCTGCTATAAATTTCTAAATTAATTTGAGAATTGTTTTAGTTTAGCAAAATGTTCAAAATTGTCATGAAATGAGAGAATATATATTGTAATTTGGAGAGAAAAATTTCTTCCAATATTGTTAATCATTTATTAATTTTGAATCAAAAAACATTTAATAACAGATTATTCAAAATAAATAATATACCAGAAAATGCTATACATTTTAGAAATAGGTAACTATATATATATTAGAAATAGGTAACCAAAATTAGTAGAAGCAAAGACAAAAGTTGTTGAATTATCTTTAAGTGATTCCTGGGAAACTATGGATTGGTCTTGGTTATTTTTAACTTGTGTGAGACAGAGTGGTTAAAAGTTTGTGTTCTGCAGTAGTTTTAAAACCATGCTCCAAGAAATCACTGGGTAGTGTTTCAAAGAGAATCATGAGTCTCACAAATGTTGGATTTTAAATTAGAATTTAAAATCTATATTAAAGTATTTTTAAACCAAACACACATACACACACTCCAAAAGAAATTGGATAGAGGAAGACATAGGTTCAAATTCTTACTCTACCACATATTTACCAGCTGTTTGAAGTTGAGTAATGTACTTAATCTTTCACATTCTCAATTTTCCTATCTAGAAATGTAGAGAATCTAGAAATGGAGAGAATGATAATATACATCTCAAAGTCGTTGGCAGGATTAAATAAAATGTTGCACAGAGACAATACAGCCACATATCCTATAACAAAAGGTTCTCTCTAAGTGTGTTCTCTGTACCAGAAGCATCAGCTTCACCTGAAGCTGTTAGAAATGCAAATTCTTAAGACCCACTCTAGACCTACTAAGGGTGGGAAAAGCAATTGTATTTTAAGAAGCCCTGTGGGTGATTCTGATGTGCCTTAGAGTTGAGAACAACCACCCTAGATTCAGTCTCCTTAGAGCTTGAATTTCAGCTTGGCCATTTAATAACCAAGGGCAAGTCACTAAATTTCCGTAATCCATTTAAAGTTCTTAAAACATAGTAATAAATGTTAACCATTATTAAAGTGCTTAAGATAGTGCCAGACTATATAAAGCATCTCAGTAAACATTAGCCTCTAGTATAATAACTATTATTTTAACCGTGATTTTTTTTTTAGTATTACATGTCATTCTGAAATAGGATCAAGTAGTAATATGCTTAAATACATTCAAGTTTAATAAAATGATTAAAGTACATTCAAGTTTGAGATAAGGAAAAAAAAAGAAATTGAAAGCTTATGGCTACATATGGAATTTCTGTGAAATTCTTAAAAGACTCATGGAAAGGTATTCAATATACTTATTTTTCAAGTTTCCAAAGATCATCTATTGCCTTTTTTTATATGATCAAACTTATTGAAGACAGACACACTAAAAATAAAATTGATTCACCATGATCATTCATATGGTTTTAAAATTCAAAGATTAAAAAGACCCAACGTTCTTCTAATCTGCTGATTTTAATCCTTTTGTAGTCCAAATGTCCACACAGTGCCAGGCTTGAATGCTAAGTATGACACGTCAGTGTTTTTTTTATCCTTTGTATCTTATAAAAGTTCAAAGACAGTCAAACGTGCCATTATGCGTATGGCTTGACATTTAGTTCTTTAATGCTGTGACAAAGTAGAACAATTGAGGATTAAGATGCAGAGAATGACATGTTCATGCTTGGGTGAGATGGTCTTGAATAGGATAGCAAGCATCTGCTTCTTTACAGCCCAAGGCCCTAGAACTTCACAGCAATCTGATCACACCATCTGTAAGCATGAAAAAAATGCTTAAGTGTCTTAATTTGCAGTCTATTATATTTATTATGTTTTGCCATTATTATCTTTTCTATAATAATAGTACATTAAATCCATAGAGCCTAGAATTTTCCTTGTGGCAGAATTTTTGATGACTACATTAGGCCCTCTTTTGGATTTGGTAAGCTATATCTTTCCTAAGACCTTGCCCATTTTATCTAAATTTTCAAATGTGTTAGCCTAAAGGTTGTTCATAAATCCTTTACATTATCTTTTTTAATTCTCTGTAACATTTGGAATTAGGCCTCTTTTTTCATTCTAGCATCAGTTATTTGTGACATACTTTATTGATTAGTACCACTGAACATTTTGTCTATTTTATTACCTTTTCAAAGAACACCTTTTTGGCTTTATTCAAACTTCTTAGTTTTTATTTCTATAATGTCAATTTCTGCCTTTAGTTACATTATTGTTATTTTACTCCTTTATTTATATCTGTTTTAGATTTCTTATAAGATTGATATTTTGCTCATTAATTTTCAACTTCTTTTTTATATAAGTACTATTTTAGCTGTTCTCTAATAGTTTAAGATATAGTAGTATTTTTCTTATAATTTTCTTTATTTTTTTATCATTTTCTGTACCTGTGATGGTTTATTCCTTAACACATGGATTCTTTTAATTTCTTGATTTTCAAAGATATGAAAATATTCTACTTAACATCATTATTGATTCTTAATTGAACTCTAGATTAATTATATAGTTACCATGATAGCAATCCTTTGAAATGTATGGAAACTTACATTATGGTCAAGTTTTATATGGTCAACTTTTTGTAAATTCTATGTGTATTTAAAAAGAAAGTGTATTCTATAGTTATGTGATGTGGTGTTTATTTATACCTAGTAGGTCATATTTGTTAATCACATCCTGTAAATCTATATTTTTTACTCATTTTGTTTGCTTTATATTGATTACTGAGAGATATTTGTTAAATTCTACTGCTATGATTGTGGATTTCTCAGTGTCCCTTTCATTTCTGTATTTTCTTTGTATATTTTGGAACTGTGTTTTTAGATACAAATTTAAAATCATTTACGTTTCTAGGAAATTGAAACTGTTCTATAAAATGACCATTTTTACCACAAGTAATGCTAAGGAACTTAAATTCTATTTTGTCTGATCTTCAAGTAGATATACCAGATATGCTTTTAGATATTTTTTTGCCCTTTTCACCCCTTTTAACTTTTTATATATCTTATAGTTTAGATGTGTCTTTCATAATGTTTTTCATTCGGATGATTTTACTTACTGAACTTTTTGTCTAAATTGGATCAATCAGACAATTTACATTTAATATAAATAATGATCTATTTGCATTTAAGTCTACCACCTTATTTTGAACTAATTGCCCTGCTTCTTAAATATTTCTTTTTCAATCCCTTCTTTTCTTCTTTTGAATGATCAATAATAATAATGTCAGAGTGGATTAAAATAAGAATTAAAACATATGACAACAATAATGTACAGTTTGGATGAGAATAAGTATAAAGCCCTTGCATTATCCAGGATGGGGCAAATTTTGTTGATTATGTTTGAAAAATTAAAGATACATGTGATAATGTATAAGTAAACTGGTAAAAGGAATAAAGCACAAGCTTCCAAACAATTAGAGGGAAAACATGGAAGGATAAAACATATTCATCAATCCACTTTTATTGTTCTTCATGTCTTTCTGAAACTTGTACCTTCACGATTCATTGAAGCCTCCCATATGTCTTAACTGTCTCTCTACAAAGTGTGCTCTGGTAATTTCTTCTTGTTTTTCTTCTACTTAACTTTCTTTCAGCTGTATATAATCAGTTGTTTAACCAATCTATTGAGTTTTCAATATTCATTATTATAATTTTTATTTCTAGAAGTTATATTTCATGCTTTTTCAAATTGCTATTCAATTTTTAGACTTTTATATTCTCTTCAGCTATATATGAGTTTTTCTTTATTTCTTTCAACATAAAAAAATAGTTGCTTCCTAATTTATGGTGATATTTCCAATATATTAAGTGTTTTGGAGTCTATTTCAGCTTTGAAGTGTTTTCTGTCAATTATTTCTCTTGTGCCTTTTTTCAATGTGTGTATTTTTACTTTTGACAATCCTGCTTAATATGCTTTAAAAAATTACTTGTGGGGAATCTTTGATAGCTAGGACAAAAGTGACATTTTCAAATAAGATTTCTAGTTGCTTCTCCAGAAGTTTAGGAAAACTTTGCCTGGATTATTTTCAAGATAGTTTAATGGCTCCACTTCATGGTAGGGTTTTAGAACTACCCAACTGATGTAAATTGTGGCTGCAAAACTTCATGAGGACCGTCTAATTGCAATAACTTCTAAGGAACTTATTTTCACATCTGAACTGTTGACCACCCAGGCAACATTTTTTATAGGCTCACAGGTTCTGGGTGTGGGGTCTTGTTTTTGTTTAACTCTAACTGAAAATCTAAGTATAAATCAGTTAGGAGAGTCAAAGATTAGCAAATACTTCTGACCACTGACCAATTAGTGTCAACAGTAATTAAGGTGACATTTTGATCTTTTATCCTTCTCCCATGAGTTATTTCTAATTTGGTGTTCAATTTAGACAGAAAAGAAGGTATATACTTTATGTTTTGTTTTATTTGTTTCTTTTGGGGTTTTAAATGAGCTGTCTTTATTTAATGAACAGTATTTTTACAGGTTTGAAATATAGGCATACATCTTTGTCAGAATATGATTTAGTCATTATTACTACTTGACACTAAAATAAGTATAACTCACATCATTTTTCATTTGCCTTATCGTCCATGTACTTACTTAACTAATGTTATGGAGTGTCTGCTATCTTCTATTACTACTCTAAGTGTTGATTGTATCACATGGGAACTTCTTAGAAATATTGAGCAATTAGATCAGTTTCAAATTTCTTAAAAATCAAAATGAATATTAAAGTATAAATTTAGATCATGGTGGTATGATCTAAAATGAAATAATAATTATATTATCAAATAATAAAAAGAATAAAATGTGTAGGAATCTATATGAATTTCTTATATTTTTCTAATATGATCAAAAACATTGTCTTGAAAAGAAAAAAACATCAAAAAGAAGAAACTCAAATCCAAGTTAAGCTCTAGCAAGTACATCTAAAAATATTATGTGATGACAAATGAAATCTTCACATTAGTATTTAAAAGTGCTACATTTTTGTGCCTTAAGATCTCAGTATTATTGTAACATAGAAGTAATATTGAGAGTATATAAAAAGATTTCTTCGACATTTATTTTTTCAAGTATATGAAGCACTTTATAAACTTTTGGATAAATAAAAAACTCAATCAGCAGAGGTCATCTAATAACAAACTACTAAAAACAACTGTAGGACCTAATTTCAAAGCATTCTGTAATGTAATTGAAGCAGTAATTACCTGACTTTAGGATGAACAGTAGGAAGCATTCATTTTTTTTTTCAGCACTTCACATAATTTTTATCTAAGAAAATACACCCTTTATATTTCTAACAACAGTTTTGATGGATAGGAACAAGAAGCATTTGCACTATAATTTTTCAGTGCATTATAATAAAGTGAATGTTTTCTAAATGTCATAGTTTAAATTTCATGGGGCGTGAAATCTGCTTTGAAATGAAATTTAAAGCCTTTTTCAAATAAGAAGACTAATCTTACAGTCAAAAATACTTTATATTCCCAGACATTATTAACCTTGGAGTACTGCTTGCAAAATGATAATACTTTCTGACATATTAAGATTAAATTTGTCTTTTATAATTACATTAAAGAATACATTTAAAATATATAAGATGCAAGAGAAGTGTTAAGTGTGTGCAACAGTAGGATTTCCATTTAGTAATAATACATTTAACCACTCATCATTTATATGGTAATGTTAACACATATTTTAGCAGATCACTTCTGAAAAAACTATTTTTGGATTAATCATGGTACTTAATGTCATAATGGTAACATTGAACAGTAATCTAAAAGAGAGTTGGCATTAACTTTCTATACTACTTTTAAATATTAAAAAGCACATAATTATTTTTATTGATAAAGTGAAAATCCTTTTCATATAATCAAGTGCTATTTTAGTGTATCCCAAAATGTTTTAAAATGTGGTTTAAAAATAAATTAGTTATACCTTTGAACAACTTGCTTTCAGTTTGTTTTTAATTACAAGTAGATGTATATGAAAATTTTTTGCAAGAAAAATGTTTGGTGATTGGCCATTTTTTTTCAGACATGGGATGTCGATACCGAAACTTTCAAATATAAAAGACAATTGATGAAATCACATTTTTATCTGCTTCAAGACCTTGACATCTTAATGACAATGGAGAGTATTATGTATCTTTATTATTCCTTAATAATAGGACCAATAGCAATTTTCATTTTTATAACCTTAGTGTTTTAAAACCTGACCAAAGATAACAAGTTAAACAGATGAAAAAGATTGTTAAAGGCTGGCCCATAACCTCGCACATGTCTGTGAGCAAGAAAACAAGGCTTCTTCTACTATGATATATATTCCATGCCGATGACTGACTTCCATCCCTTCTCAGGACTTTTTCACCCTGCTCTTCTTGGCATCATCCTGACAATTACCAACTCTTCTGGGCTTTGGTCCCACCTGTTGGTTGCTCATGAGAATTGATGACCAAATGCTCCTGACTTCTCTCTCAGAAATTTATGTTCAAGCATACCTTCCTTCATTTTGTTTATATCTTTGTTTCTGCTTGTTTGATTCATGCTGGCCATAACTTAGTTAATTTCAACACAGTAAATATTTGCTTTTCCCAGAGATATAGCTCACTCTAAATATCTTGCTTTCTAGATGCTGCCCCCTTGTCTCACAAGTCTCTTTTCTTCTTAACCATCAGTCTCATCAATTTATCATCATCCATCTCTCAATCTCTCCAATTCTAACCTGAGAATCAAAACATGCCTGATAAAACAGACTATTAATATTACTAACAACCTGTATCAAGAAAAAGATAAACCTAGAGAATATTTTAAGTCTCTTAAAATATTGAATATTCCCCTTAAAATATTGAATATTTCCCCATATTTAATTGTTCAAATTCCTCTTTATAAATAAACCAATATTCCTCAGTGCAGGATTCATAATGAACAGAAATTTTTTCTTCCCTATCATTTTTTCCCAATTTTATATGTTCAATTCTTCATAAATGAACATATACAATTGGGAAAAAATTGTATGTAGTGTGTGGAGGGTTGGGTGGTGTGCATTGTATGAATGCACACATACATGTGCATGTGGGTTTGTGAACTGGATTTATTCTCTTACTTAATATTCAGAGCATAAATCTTATTAGAAAGCACTCTCCAAGTTGCATTAAACCAACTTAAATAACCTATTTTTTTATATTGGATACTGTTTTTATTAGAGCTTTTTATCTTTATTCTCAGTTTAATTTCTCTCCAGTAAAAAATCATTTTGTTTAATACTCCAAGCATGAGGACACAAGTAGCAATTGGCAATAAAAATGTTTATACTAACTTCTCCCAAAGAACCACTTGCACATTTTTAATGGCTTAATATGTATTAAAAGTATTGATTCTTCCCAGAGGAATTAATATTACATCATGGACAATTTTTGTTCAGGTCAAGTAAGACCTATCCATGATCAAGAGTAATTTGTATCCTTTAAAGTAAGTTTATGTAATTGGCAACTACACTAAAAGCTAACATTATTACAATATCATTCTCATTTTAATCACTTGAACAAACTGTAGGTCCAACTAAATTCTTGAACCAAAGAACAAAATCTTGACTTTAATCGTCTAAACTTAAGTGAGCATTTTAAATTGTGTTTCTTAGAAATGCTTCATTGAGCATTATTTGTGGTAGAATCTCATTAGAATTCTCAAATGATTGCTGAAAAAAATTAAATATCCTGGGCTGGAAAAGAGTCAGTCTAGATACTTGCTCTTCTATTTAAGTTTCAGCATAGGGAAAAAAGTTTTACTAATTGTAGGCACAAAACGTTCTGTTTTATTTGATCTGTTCCCATAGAAGTATCTCTGAATAGGAGAAGATCTGAACTGTTTATAGTTTAAGTGATTTGTTCAAACAGCAGTTTCCAGCTTAAAAAGTGCTTTAATTTATTTTGTTTCATTAAATATATTTCTGCATTCAGCCTCTCTAATAGACATGAATACATCAAAAAAACTTTTTAAATTTCAGTCTCTAAATCCATATATCTACAAATAAGGATACTGAAAAACATTTTTGATTCTTTTTTTTTTAAGAATACAAATTTTCACTGTATTGGGGCTTAACTTTTATTTGGTTGGTTGGCCCTACTTAAACATATTGTCTCATAGTACTAATGTAGAAAATACAGTTTTATTGTATAAAATAAAAATGCTCAATATAGAGAAATGAATATGCAGGTGGCTGAAACTGTTTCTATTTTAAATTATACATACTAGAACTTATTTTGTATTATGTAGTTTTAACCAAAAATATTTTTGTAGTAAGAATTATCACTATCATCAAATAATATCTCTTCAAAAATTGTTATGATTGTTTGTTTCTTCATTAGCCATATAGTTATATAAAACATTGATAAAGATGCCCATGCAGCACTATTTGAGGGTCATGACTTATTTAAAGTGCTATTTATAAATGCTGAAATAGAGGGTACAAAGTTAATATTTGACAGCCATTTCAAAGCATGTCACTGAAACAGACTTTTGTTTTAAATAAAGATAAGCTGATTTTAAAATATGCAACATGTTATATAACTCAGGTAAATTATAGAAAAGTTATTATAGTCACTAAATGCTTCAGAAAGTGTACAAAACTCTATTACCTTTACCAGCTCTTAAAAAATACCATTGAGATATGACCTATAGTGACATGTTCTACCACATATTTGTCACTCATATGCTTTATGCTCAGCCAAATTTAAAAGTAAAATATGTCTTTGGAGCATAAAGACTATGAGTCAGACTTTTAAACTATGAACCATTCAAGAGAAGTTGTTTTCATTTTTCAGGCATCTTTCCTGCAAAATCAAATAGAAATATTCTCCTTATTACTGTCTACCAAAGAGCAATTAACTCTCCTAATATAAGTAACATATTATTGTCTATATAGATTATAAAGCTTATATTAGATACTTGGGCTGCTAAAACAAAATATCATAGACAGTGTGGCTTAAACAAAGACATTTATTTCTCAGTTCTAGAGACAGGAAGTCCAAGATCAATGTGTTGTGCTAGCTGACTGGTGAAGTCTCTATTCCTGGCTCATTGTGTCCTCACATGGTGGAGAGAGAGAAAGAAAAAGAAAGACTTGTGCCTCTTCTTATAAGGGCACTAATTCCATCATGAGGACCCCATCCTCCTAAATTAATTACCCCCTAATGCCTTATCTCCAAATACCATCACATTGCATGTGGGGTTAAGACTTCAACATATAAATTTTAGGGGACACAAATCAGTTCATAGCAAAGCTAGTTTTTAATTGGGAAACATCAGCCAAAGAATTGATAGAATTCATTAATGGCTGCAGCAGTCTCTCAACCTCTAGTCACCCCCTCCCCAATCTACCCCAAATGTGTATATTGTATCTCTTGTAAAGTTATTAAATATCTGTAACATACGTTCTCTATCTTATCAGAATAGAGAAGTCTGTTCCACAAATACTTAAGACTCTCTATCCTATGAATAGTATAAAAACCAAACAGGATGTCAAGAACATATCTCTAAATTTTCTGCTTAACATATCTATTTTAAGCTCCTGAAAATATACATACTAATTAATGAAACCAAGTAACAGACCAAGGATGTTTAAAAGCCTATGACAGCCAAATGTGATTAGAACCTCATTAAGATTAATATTATGTATTAATGACAGTAAGAAATGTTCTCATTGGCAATGGCATGCAGTTTCAGTTCTACTGGAAGTAACATACACTTCTAAGGAATTACCTGGTAACATCTCTTTTCACAAAGTAATTATCTTTTTATGTTTTGACATGGATGACACTTGTTAATGCCAAAGTCTTAAGGTGTTACAAATGCATAAATCACTGTCAAACACTCTCAATTACATAATGTGGGGTATTTTTATACTAACATCATCATCATCAAAAAAAAGTATTTAAGTTACTCTGTTAAGAGAGTTACATATAAGACTTATAGTAAGGAGGGTTTCACATTGAAAATGGTTACACTTGTGAATAAACGGAGAAAGGACCTAAGAATTACATAAACTAAGGTACAAAATCAAGAGGATCTTGACAATTTAAGTCAGAGTAAAGTGTATTTTGAAACAGTGGCACACATTTGTTGATACGGTAAAATTGTGGTGAAATTCAATGATATAGAAAAGCTATATTTAGTACTATAGATATCTGAGTATGATATCTCAAGTGGATGCTATTACATCAGGTTCATGTTCATATATTACCCTGGTCCACCAATGTGTATGACCAGAAAATAGATTGGCTTATATAAACTAATGACTGGAAACATGGTACAAATACCAAAATGTATATATTGAATTTAAGATGCACTATTGTTATGGGGAGAATAGGATTACTTTCCTAATTATATTTTAATAAATTGGCATTTCCAAACACATACTGCTTATTGAATAGAAAATGCTTTATGTCATCCAAGTATGAAAGATACCATGGGATTTGGTCTGTCATTACACACACACACACACAAGAGAGAGAGAGAGAGAGAGAGAGAGAGAGAGAGAGAGAGAGAGAGAGAGAGAGGACTGGAGAACTTGGCTATGGAATCCACTCTCCTTTCACAGAGACTTCCTCAACAAAATGCACTTATACCTGTCCTTTGAAACTACTTGCTCTGAACTCTATCTATAGCAATCTATCAGTGTAATTTGCAGGAGCAAGCAGTCAAGTTCAGTATACAACAATTTTTCATATAATTAACCACCATTTTACTCTCACATTGCAGAGAAATAGATTGCCAAGAGTGAAGTTTTGTTATTTATGATCTGGTCATGGCATTAGAAGCGTGGAAGTCCCCAGGTGGGCAGGGAGTGAACACTGGGCAGCCAGCGATGGAGGATAGATGGGAAAAGGACAAACTTAAAATGAGGATGAAAGGATAGTCAGGAAAGGGAAACAGAAAGTAGAGACCTAGAGGAAAAGAAAATAAAAACAAGAACAAAAACAAAGCAATAGAAATGTGTATTGTGTATATTGAGGAACATTTTATTTTGTGGTACAAGGTGAAAAAGTGACTTTTATAGTCACAAGCAGAGTATTCAGATGGCGTGTATTGCTATACTAAAGCCCAGAAAAAGTGTTTTCACTGCAAAATTCTGCAGGAAGAGCAAGTAAGTATGAAGGCTTCCACCATCTCACTGATTACAGTGTACTAGGTACTGGAGGCAGTATACAGACGTGTTTTCTAGTTTCTAATTTTTTAAACAAAATTATAATTCAGTTGTTCATGCTCATTTCACAGATAGAGACATGAGGATCAGATCATTTAAATGGCTTGCCAATAGCAGGAGAGTTCTTCAGTGGATCCTAGACTCCTACCACATCATTTTGACAGATTTATTTACAATATTTGATATTTGCATTATTTCTGATACGTTAAGGCACATTTAATTGCTTTTAGGATAAAGATTCCCTGTGAAAGTGTTTCTAATTGATATCCATTTCTTATTCTACATAAATAGTAGGGTTCACTTTGAAGAAACTGTTGTTCTTCATCTCCAATCATGGAGGGCTGGTAAGGACAGAAGAGTGTGTCCAATCACAGACTCTCTAAGCCACAGGATTGATGTGTAGATGGCCGTAGGGCACAATATGTTTCGAACAATGGTTTTCCCTATTATTTCTCTAATGGAAACTGGTAGATGGAGCTGTTGATTACAAGACTGTAAAATATGGAGTTGCCCGGGTAAGTGCCTATTACTTAACAAAGAGAATAAGATATTTAGGCACTAGACAAACTATAATAAGAGGCAGACTTCTTGCAGCATTTGGGTATCTAATTCCAAGCATCTCCAAGACTAAAAACTCCCTTTTTAAAGTTTTGTCACATTGGTCAATAGTTTCTCTATTTTATCTGTTAATAATTGTTAATTAAAATAAAAACAATTTGACATATATAAATGAATCGATCTAGAAAAGAATGCATACAAATAAAAACAGTGGCATTTCATTGCATAGAAAATTGATCCATTTGTCTATAACATTAAAACCATCCTATTTTAAATGGCTATTATGCTTTTCATACAAAAATAATATACATTTCTTATAAAGATAAACAGATAAAGTGAGAAAGGAAAAGGGAGGAAGAAAAGAAGAGTCAGATCATGCAAATAAAAGTAATTACATGTGAATTCTGTTTTTTTAATGCTATGAGAAAACATGGAATGTCAATTCTAAATTTGTGATTAGTGGAAATAGTTTTGATATCCATGACCTAAAAGGTAAATAAAAGGAGATGTACTCAAATCTGCCATTCTACTTTATTCTAGATGAGGGTAAACTTATTTATAGGAATAGTAGGGTTTTGTTGTACTCTCAAGATTGAATTCTGCTCACATTCTTCTTTGGCCTTCTGTCAATGAGGTCACCTTCGGCTGGGTCTGCACATTTATATCGATATGTTTGTTATATTATTATGAAAAGGACCAGTAATCCACATTTTGTTTATGTTAAGGGGCGTGGACTCCTGCCTGCTTTTATCTGACTTCCCACCCCATTGTCTACCCTCAGTCCACTTTTCTGGAATAAATACAAGGACACCAAGGAACTGAGTTGAAAATCACTGACCAAGAAGACGGGTGGTGGATCCTGTAGAGCCCCTGACATTGGTCAATGCAGCTCCCTTTACAGAGAGGAGTAAATTTCTAGTATCAAAATGCGAGGAAAGGATAAGTATGGACCAAGTAACAGTTCTGTTGTATGCAAAGCAAAGTATGTTTTTATAAAGACAATATGTATACTAAAGAGATGAGGTCTCTGGGATAGACGTGGACTATGGAAATATTGTGTAATGCGAATCCTTCAATAATATTGTCCATTGCTAAATGCATGAAAAATTAGATATTTATTTCGAGTATTAGAATTAAAATTAGTATTAAAAATTTTTAAGTGCACTATATTTAAATTATGTTTTGGCATGTTTATTTTTTAAAATCCTGTTGTTCTAATTATTTAATGTAGTATTTCAATTTATACTACTGATTTATGTAACAATTATGTTGTCATACAAGAATGGATTATAGCCATCTAAATTTAAATTCTACCTAGAAGTCACCAAGACAATGATTTATTCAAGAAAAATACCAAGATTTGCCAATTGCTTAAAAAAAAAAGTGATTCTTTAGAGGACACTTTGTTTTCTTATAAGCTTTTTAAAGTCAATTATAAAGAAATTAAATTATTGTCATGAATAAAGATTAGTGAAGGAAGTGGTTGTACCAATTTTATTTGAATTAATTACTTTTGTCTAGTTATACTATTATGATTATCAGGATCTTTCCTTTATGAAGAGAAATAAGATAATTTTGAACAAGTTCTTCCCTAAGGAATAAATACAAATTGTCAGTAAACTTATGAAATGATACCTATCCTCACTAATGCAAGAATCCAAATTAGAATGAGATGCTTCTCTCAATTAAATTTTAATGAAGTTAAGTATTCTAAGCTAAATAGGCAATAAATAATTTTTTAAAACCCTCATTTATTCATTTAATAAATATACAGTGGGTGCATACTATATGCCAGACATTCTGTACCCTGGAGAAGTGGGTAAGAAATCAAACAAGTCTCTACTTTGATAAAGCCTACATTCCAGAAAGGAAGGCTAACAAAAACAAGTAAAAAAGTCAATAAATTGTATAAATCTTGAAATTTTTAAGTACTATGAAGAAAATAAGGATGTGCATTTTCGATAAGGAAAGGGAACTGCAGTAAAAAGCTGAATTATGTTGACTGACTAGTCACAAAAAAAAATTCCTGAATAGGCCATTTTAAACTGAGGGGGCACCACAGAAAAAGAATTGGAGGAAAGACTAGACTGGCATCACCAAGGAACAAAGATACAGGCAAGAACCAGATTATTTACAGCCCTCTGGAGCAACATAAAGACTTGAGATAGTATCCCACATAAAATGGGAGGTCACTGGATCCTTTTTATCAGGAAATTTACATAGTCTGATGTACACTTTGAAAAAACACTCTGGCATCTGTGTGGGATGGAACTATAAAGGGTCATGTGGGAAGCTGGGGGTGAGTGAGAAAGGCACTGGTAAAGTCTTTATGATGGATGATAGCAGCTTATATTAGGGTGGTAGAAGTGGAAGTTGTGAGAGGTGCAGATTAGAGATAGAGCCTGAAGTCTGAAGTTATAAGATGTGTAACGGGATAAATGTGAATGATAATAGTATGTTGTTATAAGTAGATGAAGAACAAGTATTTAAGTAAGACGGACAACATTGAATGGGAAGACGTTGGAAGGAACAGAGTCAACAGTTCTATTTTGAATTGTCAGGTTGATACACTGAGAAGAAATGTTGTACATTGGAGGGGAAATTTTAAATTTTAAAGTTGTATATACAGTCTGAGATTCAAGGGATTGTGACTAGTGATATAAGTTTGGGAGGATATCATATTACAAGTGGTATTTTTTTTTTAATCATGGGTTTGAAAGCAATCAGCAAGGGAGAGAGAATACATAAGAAAAAATTAAAAGATCTAGGATTGAGTCTGAGGATACTTCAGTATTTAAAAGTTGAGACACCGGTAAAAGAAGAGATCTGAATAAGTAGCAAAAGGGAAAATAAAAACAATAAATAATTTTTAAAGTCCAAAGTAAGAAAATATTCCTTTACAAGAGAAGACGTCTTTATAAAAACAAATGTTGAACATTGGGTGAAATTTGGAATTCTAATCACCTACAATGGCAGCACTGAGTAGTTGCAACAGAGAAATGTGGTCTCAGAGCCTAAAATATTTGCTAATTGTCCCTTTACAGAAAATGGTTGCCAACCCCTGTCTTAGAACTTCTCTTAGTGCCTTTATCCTTCTATGTTACATACAGCTCTATCTAGCAGTATTATTTATTCTTTCAGACGGAAGCAGTAAGTGAGAAGTGAACAAACATTCTCACTTCCTTGACTGACACTGAGCATAATAATGGCCGTTGGCTAAGAGTTTAATGGAGTCCTTATTAAAACAATTACTTCAAACATTCATTTTTTGAAACTAAAGGTACAACCATAAGGAGTTCTGTGGTTCTTTTCTAATTACCAAAAGGGTCAAAAGAGTCCCCAGGGTAATTAGTGAAAGAACTAAACAATCACTCATGATAAGGTGACTGACTGACTATGGAAAGGCGAGTGCCTTGAAACATTATGAAGCAGTTTGCAACACATTTATTTTTCCCCTCAATATAGATTTAGCCTACTCTCTGTGTTAGTTTTATTCTTGACATATAGTGTGAATGTGTCCAACAATTCTGATCTTTACTCCTTGAAAATGTGAGAACAGAAACAGACAAGCCAAAACTAATGAAGATGGAGGAACAATGAAGACCAGACCTGGGCTGGACTGCATGGCTCACAGTGACAGAGCTCCTTTCCCTGCTCTGTTCTGGACTTTGGCATAGTTACAGCCAACACCAATAATTCGGCTAAAGGCTTATGGCAATGTTTCAGTTTGAGTGACTCTGCTTAGAGAAATATATAATGGGAAGAGGAAATTCGATCCTTCAGTAAAAATTACTTCATTAGATAAGTCTTGAACATCACAAAGAATAGGTAGAGATCTATGTGTTTTTTTGTTTTGTTTTGTTTTGTTTTTAAGTGGAAGATCTTTGATAGAGATGAGAAAGGGGGAAAGGAAGAGAGAGCATAGAAATTAAGGATATGCTTGTGATTTCTTAGGTAGTTTTCTTCTAGAATCTGGAGAAAATCATATATTATCCACAGCCTTAATTATTTCTTTTCTTTGTTGTTTAGGAATAAACTGTGAAAGACTTGTAAATAGAACAAAAAGATTACCAGTGTTTCCCATAGAAGAGTAGGCTTTGTCTAGCATTCCTTTTAGAATTACCTGAAGATATGAGGTTTTTTGCCTTTCAAAAGACACAGTCATCTTATACGAACCTGCCTACCATGCCCTGTGGAACACAGACTCCTCTGCACTATGTGGACATTGTAATCTCATATAACCACAAGAGACTTCACTCAGTGTGTTTGCTGTGGTGGAGGCTGGCCAGGGGAAGTTTTGCACATGTGTGGCACCATCTTCCTTGAACACCCATGGGAAGTCACATATGACCTTTACTTCTCCAGAGATTCTGAAGAGACTGAAAAGGGAGAGGAGGCCCTTACTGTTAAGGCTATGCCCAAGGAAAAACTTCAGGGTGAACAGACTGCTCCAGCCCTTGAGTTTTCTACTGCTCAACCTGAGGTCGCGAATGGGCCAGAGTGCATGCGGGTGCCATCTGCACCAGTCCAGGCATTTCCTGATAAAGACTGGGGCACTTGGTCCACCACTGAAGTCTTGTCTGCAACACCCAGTGCTCAGGCCACTGAATGGGAAAGAACAACAACTGAGTGGTCTTAAGTTGTTTTTCCACAAACTCTTAAACAGCAAATGGAAATAAGATTGAGGGAAAATATACAGTTTCTAAAATTTGCATTCATTTTAAAAATGTAGCAATATGTATCTGCTAGTTTTTATTCAGCCTTAACTATACCAGCCCCTAGGCCCACAGGGCCATATCCTACACTGAATATGTGCTTTTCAGAATTTCTGAGACCATATGGTGCACACACAGATCCAACTGGACCTCTGGCACCAAGAAGGTCATATCCTTCTCAAGGATCATATCTAACTCCTCCTCTTGCCTAAGCACCAGCACCTGGGGACCACCAGTAACATATCCTGCCCCTGCTGGATTTATATCCCACACCAGGACCCTATCCAACTCCCAAAAGTACTTTTCAACTGCCTTTAGGGCTTTGGTGCTCGCAATGCCTGGTGGCCCACATTCTCAACATTCAGTTATCAATGGACGAAGAGATGATGCTTTGCTTTTATGTGCTCTCTACACACATAAATGCATATATAAACTCGCTAGTTTTACTATTCTTAAAGGGCATTCAAGTAAAAAATAATTCTTGCACCACTCAGAGAAGATATCTGCCTCTTGCACTTGAATATATCAAATGAATTCAATTATATAAAAATGTTAAAGTAAAAAAAGCTATTTACAACTCTGGAAAGTATAGATAACTGATACCAATTCAAATAATTTTGTCTATATATATGCAAATAACTTCTGTCTACAGGAAAGACAATTGATTACTCTGCCCAACTTCTATGCTTCCATAAAAAAAAAAATAAGTTACTAAGCTCTAGAAAAAGAACTGAACAAAATAGAAACAAGCAATCTACCAGATGCAGATTTCAAAAAAATGATTATAATAAAGATGCTCAATTATCTCAGTGAGAACTTCAACAAAGAAATAGGAAACATAAAAATGGAGATAGAAAACATTAAAAAGATCTAGTCATAAATGAAGAATATAATAACTGAAATGAAGAATATATTAGAGGGAATCGACAGTAAATAAGATGAAGCGGAGGACTGAATCAGTGATTTGGAAGGTAAGGTAGAAGAAAATACCCAATCAGAACAGTGACAAGAGAAAAGAATCCAAAAAAATGAGGATAGGTTAAGGAGCCTCTGGGACAACATCAAGCATACCAACATTCACACCATTGGGGTATCAGAAGGAAAAGAGAGCGAGCAAGAAATTGAAAACCTATTTGAAGAAATAATGATGGAAATTTTCTCTTATCTGGTGAAGGATATAGACAACCCCAAGAAGCCTGGAGAGTCCCAAACAAGATAAAACTCAAAGAGGCCCACATATGCACACATAATAATTAAAGCACCAAGGTTAAAACAAAGAGAGAATTTTAAGAGCAGCAAGAGAAAGGAAGCTCTTGTAAGACTGCCAGCTGATTTCTGAACAGAAACTTTTCAGGCCTGAAGGGATGGGCACAATATATTCAAAGTGGTAAAAAGCAAGAACATATAACCAAGATAATTCTACCTCTCAACGGGAGGAGGAGGAGGAGGAGGAGGAGGAGGAGGAGGAGGAAGAGGAGGAGGAGGAGGAGGAGGAGAAGAAAAAAAATATATATATATATAATCAAAAAAATATGAATAATAAAATGGAAATAACTACATATCTATCAACAAGTACTTCAAATGGAAAAGAATTAAATGCTCCAATCAGAAGATAGGGTGGCTGAATGGAAAAGAAAACAAGACCCTTACATATGCTGCCTACAAGACACTCACTTCAGATTGAAAGACACATACAGACTAAAAATAAAGGGAAGAAAAGGGTATTTTTTTAAAAAATAAAAACAAACTAAGCCATGGTAGTAATACTTATACCAGACAAAACAGACTTTAAAACAAAGGCTATAACAGGAGACAAAGAAGGACCCAGTAATCCACTCTCAGGTATTTATCCAAAGAAATCAATACATTACTTCAAAGGGACATGTACATCCATATGTTCATTGCAACATTATTTACAATAGCCAGGAAATGGAGGGAACCTGGGTGTCCATCAATGAATGAATGGATAAAGAAGAGGTGGTGCATATATAAAATGGAATATTACTCAGCCATTAAAGGAATAAAATCTTGCCATCTGAAACAATGTGGATGGACCTAGAGGGTGCTGTGCTGAGTGAAGTCAGACAGAAAAGACAACAGGCACATGATTTCACTTATATGTGGAATCTAAAGAACAAAATAAACAAATTAATGAAAGAAGCGCATAGACACAGAAAACATTTTAAGGGTTCCCAGATGGGAGGGGAGTAGGGGATGGGTAAAAAGGGGGAAGGGATTAAGAAAGTACAAATTAGTAGTTACAAAATAATCATAGGGATATAAAGTATAGTATAGAGAATATGGTCAATAATATTGTAATAACTATGTGCAGTGTCAGATGGGTACTAGATTTATCGGAGTGATCACCTTATAAGTTATATAAATGTCTAATCACTATGAAATTAATATAATACTGTATGTCAACTATAATTGAAAAATTTAAAAAAATTAACATTTTGCTTCAATTTCTAAACCCATCTCAACATTCATGATTAATCACAATATGTGTGGCATTTTGTACTAAATTTTTCTAGTACTACTTGGAACATCTTACTGGATTCTTCTTTAATTAGATTAAAAAATAAACTTGGCATTCATTTGTTTTATATTTTATAAGTGTCGTGGTTGTTAAAAGATAAACTGAGGTATAAAAATTTGAGTTTATTTGAGCAAAAATCAAATTGAAACAGCAAATCACAATTTGCTAGAAGCTCTCCATCAGCAACTAGGGAAAGAATTTTATAGAGAAAAGGCAGAAGTAAAGCAAGGAAATTATTGGTCAGCTATAGCTTAAAGCTTAGTTGGCTGTGATTGGCTGTCCTTAGGTTTCTATTCATAACTTTGAGACATTTATAGGCTTAGATTTTATTTTGCTTAGGTTGGCAGCCACAGCATTATAACCACATCAGTCTAATGGCCTCTTTGTTTAACTAGTTTAATATGGTTTTATCTTTTTAATTAAAAAAAATTTCCTAATAATTGTAATCTCTTTCTAGTAATGCCAACTCTATAGGAAAAGAAAAATCTTATCTACCTATCTAACCTATAGTGGCGATGGTGGGAAGATGATTAGAAGGACTAGGAGGAAAAGGCAAAAGTGGCCTTTATATCTATCCCTCAATTTGCCATCTTGAGAGAGAAAATGTAAGTTTCTATGTCTAGAGCACTAAGTGCTGGAGCAGCCCTTGCAGGGGTTGGGAGGTCTACAGCGCACGTTGACAATCAATAGTCCAGTGGACAGCTCTGAGAATCTCTTCAGGAAGAGGACAAGGACTTCCGAGAAAGGAATAAACAAGAAAGGCAGACACTTGAGAATTACACGTGTACTCTACTGAGTTGTTTGTGAACCTATTTAATCTTCATTAAAAGCACATAGAATAAATTTGTTCGTTCCCTTCTGCAGATTTGGAAACTGGTGTTCGAAAACATTTAATACAAATAAAACACCACTCTGGATGTGAAAAGAAAGTGACAATTTCATGCATTAACAGTATGTCTCTCACTGGAGTACCTGGTACTCACTATGTTGGACCTCCAACAAAATTTCCCAGGGTGTTTAGCCAGAACTGCCTCACATACACTATGGGCACAGCACTTTCACAGGCATGCAGTGCCACTGACTCTGCTTATCCACTTCCAGCGGCTTCAACTTCCCGTGATAATCCCTCCTGCAAATGCTTCCAAACCCCCCAAAACTCCATGCCAGCATTTCCTGCTGCCACCACTGCCGTTACCACCATCTTCTTGCTTAAGTCTCATTGTGCAAGTGACAGGTTGCACTCAAGTTGTTCCAGTGGGTCAAGACGCTCCCTACCAAATGCAAAAGCTAGTGCCGGTCCTGGTGCTGGCATGCAGACTGATATTGAGTCCTTCAGAGCCACTCAAACTGCAGTTGCTGCTGGCACTGTGGTTTCCCAACAGAGAAGTATCAATGACTCTGCTGAAAGTGTTTCTCTGAAGGAGGGAAAGATCGTTCACATTTCTATCACACTCAAATAATAACTACAAAACTGCTTCCTTGAGTCTCTCACAGAGATTTCGAATGACAATGATTCATTAATTTATCAAGCTAGATGCAGCTGGCTGAATTTCCACACACAATAATTTTCCATATATTTAAAGTTGGGCACAATCCCATGAGGAACTGAGCTGGGGAACAAACGATGTGAGTGACAGAAATTATGCCATGCTCAAAAATATAGGCTCTCCTGAGTCATTTAGTATAAAAGAAAATACCCCTACATAGCTCACCGTCTCCTAAGAATATAACTAAATTACAGCTCACTGTACTAATATTGGTTATTTCATAATTCTAAGGCATTAAAAGGGTTCAGTTCTGGTCAGTAGACTGTTTAAAATAATGAGGTAGTGGGTAATTTTTCAAACTTTAATTCAAAATGGTTTTAATAAACTAAAGTTTTGGTGCTTAAAACAATGAGCTTTTGTTATTGGAAAATCAGTCATATGGAACACCTCTTTCACTAAAGATTCTGGATAATGAGGCATCATTAGAAAACAGGAACAGTATCATATTTATTTTCACACTATTCACCACAAAGTAGAAATCCAATGTTCAATTGATTCCTGAATTTAGAGCAGGAATATGAGTTCAATCCAAATAATTGAAGGGAAAATAATTAAATATAAGCAATCAATATGCTGCTTATATTGACAAACCATCTCTACTCAAGCCATGGATAGGATAGTAGAAATTATCCCAAAGAACAGACCCTAAATTCTGAGGGATATTGGAAAGAAAGAAGCAAGCGCATCTACATGAGGAGCAAATCCTATTTGCAGAAGGGATAGACTGGAACTGTTTTGTGAGGTGATTCATCAGGCATTATACTCCATCGTAAGAGGGCAGTAAAAAAGTTTAGTTCTGCCAAGGAATGCCGCCTTTCCCTAAGTCCCTAATATTGGTACATGATGGCTTGAGACAGAAGGAAAGGAAATTTTAAAAGAAAAAAAAAAAAAAAGGGAGTGGGTGGATCAGCAAACTATAGCCAGTGAGCCAAATTCTGCCTGTGGACTGTGACTGCTGTAAAGGAAGTTGAATTTGAATACAGCCATGCTCACGTTTTTGCATATATTCTGTAGCTACAGCAAGGAAAGAGTTGATTAAATGCCAAAGAGAATATATGGTCCTTACCAAAATTGTGCTCTAATTCCTACCTTAAGATATTGTGTACAAGTGTGAGACCTATATCATCCGTGAAAGATATATCTAAAAACTTCTGAACCAAAAAGCCTCGGCAAAGGTTACTATGTGCAGATCTTGACCTTAGAACCACAGAACTAGACTTTGGAAAGCAAAATTCTTGGATGACTTCACTCTGTGTCCGAGTTTATCTCACCAGGTACCAAAAAGTTTCCTTGCTCTTCTCTCAACTATAGATCAAGTATTTCTTGTTATATGCTGTTTCCTATTCAAATCTATTTGGATTATGGAAGAAAGTCTTGTTCTGAAAATTATTCCAGTTGAATATACTGATGCTGTTAACTCGAATATTCCTTACAAAAGGTGATAGCTGCAAAAGTTAAAATGGATAGTATTTTAACCAGGTTGGTCTACCATAACAAAACAGCATCAACTCAGTATCTTAAACATCAGACATTTATTTCCTGGAGTCTGGAAAGTCCAAGATCAAAGTGCTGGCCAATTCAGGACCTGGTCAAAGCTCTCTTCCTGGTTTGTACATGGCTTTCTTCTCACTGTGTACTCATACAACCTCTTTTTTTTATGCCCACACATGGAAAGAGAGAAACAGCAAACTCTCTGGTGTCTCTTCTTATAAAGACATTAATTTCATCAGGAGGCCTTCACCTTCATGACCTCAGAAAATAGCATTTGCAGAACTTTTTCACAAACAAGATAAAATTGTAGTTCAAGATTGTTTTGAAAAGCAACTACTACAAAGTTTACTTTCTCCCTTCTATAAGGTTGTTGATAATCACTGGTTATTATTTTGTTTGGCAGATATCCTTCACTAAAACTTAGCTCTTTGTTAATTTTTAACATGAATTTTTTTTTAAATCGAGTATTTGAATTCACTCTAGGTGTAAAAGGAGAGATTGTAATTGTCAAGCCATTTTTTGCTGTATATTTAAAATGTGTGATTATTTATCATATCAAGGTTTTACTTTTGAGATAGTTTTAAAATTGTTTTCAGATGACACTTACATTAATAATTTGTTTCTAAAAGTAACTTCACCTAATCTAATTTTTTTGGTAGGAGTGGCTGTGACAAAAAATTATAAACGTGATGAAATCTTTTTGAGACATAAAAGTGTAGCAGACTTTCTACTGCAGCCTCACCATAAATGACAACAGATAGGTCAAGAATCCTGCCTATTTCTTGAATTTAATTAAAGAGACACTAAGATATGGAATCAATGAGCTGTGGGGAGCCAAGTGAAAGAGCAAAGCCAAGTTAAAATCGTGAAAAGCAAAACAGACCAGACTGATGAACAAAGGCCTAAAGAAGAATATTTTGCCTAAAGGATACTGAAAGAATGAATCTGGTTTCATACAGAAGCCCTGATTCCAGTGACAGTCCCCATAAGACCTGACCGCATTTATCCGAACCTTTAAAATAAAACTCCCCTTTTGTTTAAGGGGTCTTGAGGAGGTTTCAGTTCCTTGCAACGAAGAATCCTTGTCTAAAATAGAAACTGGTGCCAAGGACATAACAGAAAGACAGTGATTCTCAAAGGTGCGAATTTGCCTATTGTTTTGAGAAATAGAATTTTTGTTTTGTTTTGTTTCGTTTTGTTTTAATTATGGTGACATTGGTTAACGAAATCCAGTAAGTTTCAAGTGTACAATTCAACAGTATGGCATGTATATTGCACTGTGTTCACTGCCTATAGCTAGATTTCTTTCTGTCACCACATATTTTTTCAAATAGGGGATGGAAAACGCTGGAAGGGCTATTATCTATAGGGTACATTGTGTCTATTAATCTATTATCTGTAACCTGGTGGGATATAGATCAGATCACTGGAAGAAAATTGGGGTTGGGGGGGGACTAGGTTTCAAGATATAAGGTAAATACAGGTATTATTTATAGCCTTAAATAAAATTTTAGTAAGGAAGATATTTGCTATAGCCCCATGTGACTTTGCTGAGTATAATCAGTGAAAAGCAAAGTACTCACACTAGTGTAAAGGCATGCAGTGTTATAATTAGGAGAAAGAAGAAGGGGCTAAGAGTAAGGACAACTCAATAATGGGTATGGGGGAGGTTTGGTTTTATGTTCTATGGAAAAATACGTTAGAGGTTCCCGGAAGAATCAGGTACTTGGGGAGTCAGAGAATCAAATGGATCAGGGAGTCTGAAAAGGCACTTAAAAAGCAAATCTGGTTCCCATGACCAATTCAGATATAGCTACAAAGAGAATGCACTAAGACTTCCCGTGACTTTAAAACATTCCATCATTTGTTAATTTCCTTACTCCATTCTTATAATTATTAAGAATAAATTATTTAGAAATAAAAAAGGAAGCTAAGTACATTTTTTAAAAAGAAATTGGGATTAGGAATTCTATGTTCTATTCCACAGTGTCCTGTTGAAGAGAACAAAATTACAGGGAAGATTAAGTGACATACATTGGAAAAGTAGGTCAGAACTTGGGTCTAAGAAGAGAGGAAAAGGAAAGATGAGAAGGATATCGGATTAAATCTCATAAATCATCCTGAGATATTCACTGGCAAGTAACTCCTTTTTTCCCTATAAGAATTGTGTAGCAAAATAGCAGAACAGGTGACAGGGTAAGGGGAATGGAAAAAGTTAGGGGACAAAAATATATGTATTAAAGCAATTCAGAGAGAAATATGAGTCAAAAGCAGCATTCATAAGTTTCCAAAATATGCCTTTAGAAAGCATTGTTCTCCTCTTTGGGAAAATTCTAAATACCCGACATCGGAGGGAAATATCTACACTGTTTGAAAGTGCTCTTCAGTCTCTCACTAAAGTGAAACTTGAAAGAAATAACGTTTTTCCCCTCTGAAAAATCATGTAAAATGATTACAGACTATTCACATAGTTACTTTCTACTAACAAAAATCTATCTTCAAAAGTTTAGGATTTTTTTGTTCTTTTTATTATATAAGATAATCTCTCAGTTGATATTGCTTAAATTGGGTCAGAAGATAAAACTTGCAAAAAAAGAAGTGAAAGGAAAGGACTTTTATTTAGGCTCTGACATAATTCATTATGTTTTCAACTACACATAAAAGGAAAAAAGATGAAACCCAAACTTATAAATGCACTTTAATATGGCTGTCGGGAAACACAAACACAGTCACTATTTATCTGATGACAGTGTAGAGAAAAGTAGTTCCCAAATGATGTGAGGTTAAATCTACAAAGATGAGGTGAATTGTAAAGGGAAGCATTTAACTGGTGAAGTCCATTGGCACAGACAAGCAATCAAGGCAGCATTGTCACTTTTTCTTCCTCAATGAGAGGTTTATAGTGTTGGGCTTTGGAAACAAAGTATCTTAATAATTACATCAAATGTTTACTTCACTTTGCCTGTCTATAAATACAAAATCACTATTTGACATAAATCTGAATGTTGATGATTCTAAGATAGCTCAAATCTTTACTTCTCTTTGTACTTATTACACCTTACTATTCACTTACCTGTCTTCCCCACCTACCTATAAACTCACTGAGGACAAGGATATATCCACCACAGTGGCTCTGAAAGTGTGATTCTGGGACTAGCAGCATCAGCATTAGCATTCCCTGGAAAATAGTTAGAAATGTACATTCACAGGCCGCATTCCAGAACAAATGCCTAGCACTCCGCTGTAAAAAGTCCTCCTGGTGGTTCAGATACTCACTAATGGTTTTGAGAACAGCTGATGATGAATCACTCCAGGCACTAAACACAGGACCTGCCATGGTGTAGAATCTAGCAGGGGATGTTCTACCTATGCGAAAACCTCTCCTGTGCTGCTTCCAAGCACACTCCCTATGTAGTGTCCCGTGTCTTAGCTTCCAGCTATCATATAAAAAAGTGAAGTATTTGCCTGTTCATACAATGGAACCACATTACTCCTGTCTGGGATACCTTCAATATTAAAAGAAAATAGTAACATCTATTGTCGACTTCCTGTTAGACTAGGGACATCAGGAAAAGCTTGCAGCTTAGCTAACCGTTCTTTGAACTCATGACACCCTGAACTGTGGTGGGCATGTTATACTTTTCCTTTCTTTCACGGTACGCTCCTTAATGGCAATTACTGTGCTCCTTTCTCAGACCTCAAGAACCTAGAACCATACGCAACAGGGAGTAGATATTCAATATATATTGAATGAATGAATGAATGAATGAATGAACCCTCTAAAAATTCAACTTCCCATTTGCAATTTCCTAGTACTGAAATTTACAAATATTTCAGTAGTAAGTTTCATCTTCAGAATTTTCCTACACTGATACAGTTTGGAAAATATTAAACCCATTCACATCATATAATACTTACTACCAAAGTGTTCTGTCATTCTTGGCTGAAAAAAAAATAGAATATTCTGGGGTTCTGGAGATGAAAAGCATTCTGCTAAAAGGGGTATTCATAATTAATCCAATTCTCTTCAAAGTAATCAGCTACTTGAAAGCAGTAATCCAAGTATAACTGTATTGGTGATATTCTTAGGTAACTAAGAAACAAGACAAGTTAGCTAAAGACACCCATGTGGTCATTCATATTTTTTACAAGTTTAAGTGAAGATGCTCATGCCAGGACCACCAGCTAGCTGGTTAAATGTGACCAACCACAGTAACCTCCATAGATGACATACTATTATAATTCTTACTAATTTCCTAGCTGTTCATACTCAAAGGGATAGAGAAGGGCTTCGAAGGCCTAAACACACTCTTCTCAAAACTGTCCTTCCATTACAGAATATAGAAAATTTGTGGATCTACAGAGCTTCATTGAGCATAATTTTAAAATTCAGTCTTACAAATTTGTATAGTTTCGATTGTTCACCTTCACTCTAAATACAATTTTACATTTTTCTTTTACTCTAGAGAGAATGTTTCTTATTTTGCAACACATAAAATTAAACCTACATAAACAATGCCTTTCTTTACAATTAAAAACATTATTCTTTACTATTGACAAATTTAGTATTTTCTAGCCTCATATCTAGGAATTTTCTCAGGTATATATATAAAAAAAAATAGTCCTTGATCCTTTACAGCCAAACTATTTCCAAAATTCTACCCATTTTACATCTAGTTATATCTCAATCCATCCTATAAAGACATGGTCCCTGCTGTTAACAAGTTTAAAATGTAAGAAAAGTTGAATTTCTTTCCCCAAGCAACTTTTCTTTTTCTGCCTGATGAAATTCTGCACATACTTAAAATAACCTAATTTGTGAACCACTTCCCCATTTGTTGATAATCTCTTCATATCTAATCCATGGCTGTAAACCTATATGTTGAAGACTCACAGATGTATGCTTTATTCCTCTGGAGTTCCAGACCCAAATAATCCACTTAACATTGTACATCTCAACATAGCTTTCACATTACTTAAAGTTCAACATCTCTAAAACTTAACTCAGTCTTTTCCCCTCAGACCTGCTCCCATTACTCAAGTTTTTCCATATACATGCTTTACAAAGCAAAACACCTGGAATATATCCTCAAATCTGACTACCTTCTTCTTATCCTTTACAGCAAACAATTTCTCAAATCTAGTTCATTTCAACTAATTACATCTCAAATCTATCTACCTGATGCTAACTCCAAGGCTACCATCTTAGTCCAAGCCACTTTTATCTGTTACCTGGATCTCTGCAATTGTAGCTTAACTGACTCCAATACATATACTTGTATCTTGCAATCCAGCAGCCTGCTATCTATAATCATAAATCTGAGCATATCATTCCCAACTATAACTTGTCCATGGTCTCCCATTGCCTTTACAGTGAGGTTTATACATTTTTAACATTATTTATGAGGCCTTGCTTGAACTCGGAACCCTTTACCAAGGCCTATAAGGCCCTACCTCTCCAATTTATCTGCCCCTGTCACCTTTTTACTGTCTATGACCCAGTAAAACTGGCTCTCATTTTTCAGTTAAGCCACTTTTTTGTCCCATGTTAAAATCTTTACTCAAAATGCTTTCTCTAACTATAATGTCTTTTCGATTTATTCCCTTTCAAACAGCATCCACTTAAATATCACTTTCTTAAAGATACTGTGTCAGATCATATTTTTCCAAAAATGGCCACAGCATAGCAACATTTATTGTCTTGCGTGCTTTCCCAGAATGCTGTCCCTGTTCTACCAAGAGCTGGAGTGTATTTATCCTCTCCTTGAACTTTGGCTGGCTTGTAACTGCTCCAACCAGAAGAGTATGGCAGAAAGATGCTATGTGACTTCCAGGGCTAGGTCATAAAAAGGGATGCAGGTTCTTCCTGGCTCCTTTGGAACTCAACCATTATGCTGTGCGGAGCCCAAGGCATATACAAAAGCCTTATGTAGGTGTTCTGGCTAGCAGTTCTAGCTAAGATCTTAGCCAACAGCCAGCATCAAACCCCAGACATATGAATGAATGTTCTTCAGATGATTCTGTTCTACAGCCATGCCACCCTTAACAAGCCTGATCCCATCTGATCTCAGAAGCTAAGCAGGATTGGGTTTGGTTAGTACTTGGATGGGAGACCACTGAGGAAGACCAGGTACTGTAGGCGTAAAAAGTTAATTAATTAAAAATTAAGGGATTGTGAGCTGACAAGTTCCTTGTAATCCACTCTGCCCTGTTTGAATGCTTGACTCACCAAATCTCTGAGCCTAATAGTGCTTGTTTGATACACTGTGTCTGAAGTTAATTTGCTATGTTTCTATGGTAATTGGAAGAGATGCCTCCTCTGGTCCTTCCCGGAGACTAGGCTCTGCTGCCACCAACAAACATAGCTTACATGATATTTAACTGTACCTTTAATGTCTATTTCTTTTTCACCTTGGAAGTTTGATGAGGATATGTATTGTTTCAGCTTTGTTCACCGCTATATTCACAGTGTAGCTATTCAGTCAATATTTGTAAAATTATTGAGTAAAATTCTGTTAGAGATAATTAAGGAAAGAGGAGCCTGACACTCAGAAACTGAAGTTACGTTCATGGCAGCACAATTTACAATAGCCAAGATATGAAAACAACCAAAATGCTCATCAAGAGACAATTGGATAAAGAAGTTATGGTTCATATATACAATGGATTTTTACTCAGCCACTAAAAAAAAAATAAAATTCTACCATTTGCAACGACATGAACAGACCTAGAATTATTATGCTGAGTGAAATAAGTCAGACAGAGAAAGATAAATACCATATGATTTCATTTATTTGTGGAATCTAAGGAACAAAAAGAACAAATTAATCAAAAATAGACTCACAGATATAGAGGACAATCTGGTGATGGCCAGAGGAGAAGAGGGTTGGGGGCCTGGGAGAAAGGTGAAGGGTTAAAGAAAGTATAAATTAGTAGCTGATACATGGTCACGGGGATGGGGAGCACGGCATAGGGAATGTAGTTAGCATCGATGTAATGGCTATGTGTCGATTCAGAAGAGAGAAAGAGCAATTAGGGGGATCATTTTAGAAACTATATAAATGTCTAACCAATATATTGCATACTTGAAACAATAATAAAATGAAATTTTAAGAAATAAATTAAAAAGCTAAAATCAGTAACAGAAATAATGTGTAGCTTTTTCATAAATCCTTTAGAAACAAATGAAGGTTTTAGGCTATCGTGCTATGCTTTAGAATTACATCTGGTTGTATTTGTATTTGTGAGAGAAGAGGAAGCCAAAGCATACGCAAGATGGGTTGACAGCATGCATTTTGACATAAAGCAGAGCTAAAACCATAAAACCCTGGGAATTGGGAGGAGATGAAAAATACCTTAGTAAGTTAAAAAAAATGTCACCCAAGCCTTTTTGAAAGTCAAATTTCCAAGTGATGCTGTACTAGAGAAATAAGAAAAGGGATGAAAGGATATGGAGGTAAGAACCAGTATCAGAGCTCTGTTGTCAGCAGCTCTAAGGAACAAAATCAAAAAGGTATTTACAGTTAGATTAAGGCCAAGACACAGAAACAAGCATCGAAGAGCTTCTCTGCTTAAATGTCATCTTCAACAAGAAAAACATACGATAAATATTTCATTGAAACTGACATGGATGACCCTAACACTTCCCTTCACATAAAATATGATAAATTAAAATTAATAATATATGTCTTTTCTTATAATGGCAGATGTGAAAACCATAGAGGTAAGTTCTCCAATGCCATTTTCTCTACAAGATCTTAAATTCTTTAAACCTGATTTTTCCTTTTGTTGAATTTTCCAAGATTCTAATTCTCAACATATCCTTATTTTAAGCTAACTTTTGTTTTGATAAATAATTATACATTTGCAAAATTGATTTAGTACAGTACCTAAACTGAATAAAAATATGCATAAAGGAATGAATGGGTATGCATATTTTCATGACTATTTCATAATCTCTATGAGATTTTAAAACTAATAAACATCATAGATATGTAGAACTTTATAAAGAGAAATTAACATTGCTTCTGGAGAAGGAAAGGGAAACAATAAGGTACTCCAAGGATTAGTCCTAAAATAGATTCAAGTTTTAACCAATGAAGCAGAGAAGACACAGTGAATTCTCTAAAACAGTACTGCAAAACCAAGCACTTTGAGCTAGTAAAATGCCCAGTCAAATGGCTGTCTTGAAAGATGTCTACAGTGGACAGAAAAATGCCAGCAAAGCTTTACTATAAGCATACGTAAGATGATGTATTAAGCAAAATGTTGTCCAGATCCCATTTACAATCTTATTGGGTCTGAGCTACCAGCACCACTCAGGAAACAAAGACGACTTTGTAGATCAACAATCCCTGAAGGCATTGATGCACTTCTTTTAGCTCATGCCTTTAAACAGAAAGTCTTCCAAAAAGCCACACTGAAAAAGTACCCAGGCCTATAGCCTCTATTCGAAACCTAATTCTTCAGCTGCCCAAATCAATCTCAAAGCTCACCCAATTTTGCTCTAATTTCCCAGCTATGAACCTCAGAATTCACTTCCTTTTACGCTACTGCTGCAGCACTCAGATTTGATCACCTAAGCTAGCTCCAGCTAAAAGCCTGCCCATTGACCACTGCAAAGCATTGCCAATCCACCTCCTGATAACTATGTGGTTGGTCCCCAAGCGGGAAGCTCCCTATCAAGTAGAAGGTGCCCCATAGGAAGGACAGAACATAATGCGCTGCTGAAGCCAAAAGGACCAATAAAGCAATAGGTATTAGCATCGATATGTATTATGAGGATATTTTTTTTCTTTTTCTTTCTTTCTTTTTGTGAGAATACAACTCATTGTATATACCAAAAGCAAAAAGAAAACTAAGGTTTACTTTGCTTAATTTTGGTTACATGCATCTTTCCCATACAGCATCAATGCCAGAAAAATTATCTGAATTTTACTATATGTTTATTTTGCGTAAATATAAATTTCACCATCTTTATTTCTCAGTAGTTAACAATCATGTCACAGCATAATATTTGGTTTAAATTACAGTATGGTCAAATTATCAAGAACATAAACAGACAAGAATAGCAATGGAATCATTAAGCAACATGCTTTCTAAATTTAATATGTGCAATCACATGTAGTCTTTGAAAAATAATGGTATCAAGGAACTGAAAAACAGCAATTGAATGTCTTTCCGTGTCTTTTAACTCCTATTGCAGAATACCACAATCTAAATAACTGATCTTCGTGGTTTGTGATTACAAAGTTAGTGTCATTCGTATGTTTTTCTTTAAATTGATTTCTATATTGCATCATTTGTTTTATTTAAAAAGAAAAGAAAAGTCTTGATTTAATTGACTACAAGCTAACACACAGGAATGACTTAATTCTGCGTGAGATCATTTGTTCTTATGAAGTGTGTGTGTGTGTGTGTGTGTGTGTGTGTGTGTGTGTGTGTGTGGCAGAATATCAGCAAAACCTATCTGAATTAGAGGTGTCTGTGATGGAATTGCTACAATTCCCTTGACACCCACGGTGCCCCAAACACACAAAAAAGACATATTTTTAAAACAGGTTGAGACTTTAGTTGATGTCTTCAATATACAAGTTTTCAAACTTATACCAATTTAGTACGTAGTCTGCTTCTGCCATCTACTGGAACTATGAGACACTGCTGTGTGATGACTTATGCAGCAAATAAAGTATGAACAATGGTGGTTAAACTGGATTAACCAGACACTTTACAGAGACTTTCTTAGGGCTTTTATATATATGTGTAGAGTAAAAAGTCACTTTCAAGATTTCTAGGAAAGAGATCTTCCAAAATTAGAGGCTTTCATGGATGCCTGCTTTCCTTTGTTGTAAAATTACTTTCTCTTTCCAAATGCTCTTTTAAGATACAAGTATGTCCATTTTAAATATGCAATACCATAGTGAGACAAGAGAATAAAAGTCTGAATTTCCAAAAGCTGGAGGGTTAGATAATAAAGGGGAAAATGGATAGGCAAATAATCGTTTTTCATTGTCAGTAAACCTTACTTTTTGTTCAAGATTAATTTTGACATTTTCTAGAAATATGGTTAATATGACAATTTCTCCTTTATTCTACAGAAAGGGTTTTCCGTGATCTTTTTATGTTTATGGATCACTTTTAACATTCCAGCATCTTAAATTTGTGAAAGCATTTTAGTCATGCAATTCTCTGAACTTGGTAGGTTCGACATTATTACCATCATCGAATGGTTTGGAAACTGGAGTATACAAAATAGGAGCAGGCCCTCAGTGATTTCCACCTCTTGGTATTTGCACCTCTGTGTAATTCTCTCCTTTTGACTGTGGGTTGGATCTGGAGACTTGCTTTAATGAATAGAATACAGCAAAATAATGGAGTGCAGCTTCTGAAATGTTATAAAACTTGATATCTCTCTTTCCCTTTCTCTCTCTCTCTCTCTTCTCTCTCTCTCTCTCTCTCTCCTCTCCCCTCTCTCCCCCCCCCCCTCTTCTGGCTCTTTACACTTGCTCACTTTGATGAAGCAAGCTGCCATGTTTTAAACTGCTCTATGGAGAAGCCACAAGGAACTGAGGGAGGCCTTTGACAAACAGCCAGTGAGACTATGAGGCCCTCAGTCCAACAACGCATAGGAAATGGAATCCTGCCAAAATCATGTGAGTGAGCTTGGAAGGGGATCTTTCCCCAGATGAGCTTGTATGTGACGATAGTGCTGGCATTATCTTCATTGCATCGTGAGGAACCATAAGCCAAAGGACCCAGCTAAGCCACACACAGACATCTCATGCACAGAAAAACCATTAAATCATAAATTTGTTTTTTAATTTTAAACTAATAAATTCTAGAGTAATTGGGTATGCAGCAATAGATAACTAATACAAGAATGTTAAGCGATTTCCCATAGATACCAGCCTGGCTAATGAGGTAAAGAAAGCAAACACTTTGAAGTTATCTTAGTAAATCAATAAAAAGTCATAGTCCAGCAAATTAAAAATTGTGCAGAAGCAAGAGAAGAAATAAGTGATATGATGAAACGAAAGTTTACTGAGTACCTAATCTTTAAAAGGCCTAGATTAGGTAAACAAGAAAAAAACTCAATATCAAATGGTAAGTGCTATAAACTGAACATTTGTGTACCCCTCAAATTCATATGTTGAAGATAATCCCCAGTGTATATTATTTGGAAGAAGGGCCTAAGGGAGGTGATTAGGTCATGAGGACAGAGTCCTCATGAATGGGATTGTGCCCTTATGAAAAAAGAGCACGGAGCTCTCTTGCCCCTTTAATCATGTGAAATTATAGTGAAAAGATTGGGCTTCTAAGAATCAGAAAGCAGTTGCTCACCAGACACCAAACTGGCCTGGAATCTTGATCCTGGGCTTCCAGCTTCCACAACCATAAGAAAATAAATGTCTGTTGTTTATAGCCACCCAGTCTATGGTGTTTTTGTTTATAGCAGCCGAAACAGACTAAGACAGGAAATAATATATAGGTAAAAATGAATTACTAGAGGGAGGATTAGAGGGAGGATATAAATAATTATTTCAATGTCAGGAGGGCTCAGAGAAGAATAACCTCCTTGAATAAAGACCAGGAAGGACATGGTTAGACAGACAAATTTTGAAACAGGCCTTGTAGGCAAGGCTAAGATTTCAAAAGAGGAAGAGAATTTCGAGTAATAATTAAAACCTATGAAAATGTACAGAAGTGAGAAGACAAGGCAAACTTAAGTAAAAGCCAGTGGTTTATACAAGGGGAGGTACTATGGAATAGATCTGCAGCATTCGAATAAGTAACTAGAGAGCCTGAATGCCCGGTCTGAGAAGCTTGCACTTAATTAATTCTGCAAGACCCATTTGATATCGTTTGAGAAGAAAAATGCTTTGACCAAGTTAGCGTCTTAAAAGAATTATTTTGGAACAACATGAAGAATGGGTCCAGATACTGTCAGGAAAATTTGTGAAAAACTTTGAAATGGAACAAAAAGGTTATTGAGTGACTTCTCTGGTAAACTACCCATTTTGAGAACAGGAATCAGGCACACTAGTCCCATGGGTCAAATCAAGCCAGTGACTTGTTTTTGTACATTTGAGCTATGAATGATTTTTATATTTTTAAAAGGTTTTAAGACAAAATAAAACAAAACCAAGATGAATAAGTGACAGAGACCGTTACTATCTGATTCTTTACAGAAAAAGCTTGCCAACCTCTGAGCTAAATAAAGAACATCCTTCTAGATTATAAATCTAAGCGATTTGCACCTTTCATGGTCTTTTGAGCTATTTTACAACTCTAAGTTGTAGATAACTGATAGCACTGCAAAAAACATATCTATTAGCATGCAAATAAATTCTGTCTGCTGGAAAGACATTTTATTTCTTTTTCCCATACTATCCCTGTGGAAAAAAGTTGGTTTTGCTTCAAACTATAAAAACATTTCATGGCCTATATGTCTCTGCTCTTTGAATTATCTTTTGAAGTGGTTGTAACAGCTTACTGGTTACCTCATAAATTCATGAGTTAAATAAAATCTTTGACATGTATTCATTTTTTATTTTCATGGAAGTCAGGATTTGGCCTTTTTATAAATTTATCCTTTAACAATGAGAAAAGAAAAAGATGGTAAATCAGAGACCATCAAAGCTGTCTCTAAGATCCACATGGTGTTCTATTAAACACCATGAAACTCTGGGTGTCTCTAGTTGATTAAGTTCAGCATCTCCCCAAGTATATATGGAGGTGAGAGATTAGGCAGATGAGTCATCCCTCTTTTGATCCTAAGGGTGTTCTGGATGTTATAAAATGAAGACTAAACAAAATCCTGTGACAGAGTAGTACTGCTCCTACTAGACAGTCATCCAGGAAAGGACTAGATGAAGGGAGGACACCATCCAGTAAAAATATAGCCACGCATCACTTAACAATGGGGATATGTTCTGAGAAATGTGTGGTTAGGAGATTTTGTTGTGCTAACATGTTAGAGTGTACTTACACAAACCTAGATGGTATAACCTACTACATGTCTAGGCTATACTGTAAAGCCTATAGCTCCTAGGCTACAAGTCTGTTCTAAACAAAACGACAGGAGATTAAATTAAACTGAAGAGAAAATAATGCAATCGAGAGATAAGAGATGTATGAGATTGCTGCCGGCATAACACAGCAAACTTTTTCTTTATAAGTAGAAAGAGTATATGCTAAAATAATGATAAAAAGTATAGTATAGTATAGTATAGTATAGTATAGTATAGTATAGTATATAATAGTATGTACATAAACCAGTAACATAGTCATTTAATACCGTTATCAAGTATTATGTACTAAAAATACTTTTATATGATTGGCAGGACAGTATATTTGTTTACACCAGCATCACTGCAAATATGTGAGCAATATGTTGTGTTACAACATTAAGATAACTATGATGTCACTAGGCAATCAGAATTTTTCAGCTCCATGATAATCCAATGGGACCACCATCAAATATGCATCCATCATTGATCAAAATGACGTTATTGGCATAAGACTGCACTAATGTAACACCTAGATGAGGCAAAGAGAGGCAAGGGATGGAAGGTCAAATTTTGTACTTGGCCATGTCAGCAATGTCCCTCATAGCAATCTTTTTCCAGGTGTACCCATAGAGCAAACACAGGTATATTTTCCCTTCTTAAAAGTTTTTTCTTTTTCTTCCTTCATCCTCTAACCTTGTTTTTAGACCAGGACATGACTTCCTCACTAAAATATCTTTTCTTCCTCCTTGCTTCTTCAAAAATTCCTTTTTTTCTCTCTCTCATTTAACTGTTATTTAAAAATCCTCTCTACTAGTTATTTCTCAATTGATTCTGATGGTCAATTAAAACCAATTTGGCAAATAACTATTTATTTTTGTTCTGCAGCTAGAAGGATTTAATCTTTAAACTGTGAGTGACTTGATATTTGGGTGTTTTGGAATGTTGTTAGTGAGATATTTACATTTTGAAAGGAGGAAGTTTGTTTTGCCTACTAGGAAAGTATGAATTAACTTATCCTGCTCCACACAGATAATTAGGAGAAAATGAGGTGGATTAAGATAGCATTATAAAGGCAGAATATTCATATATTGACATTCTATGGAATATAAAAGATGAAACATAAGAATTGTTTTAAAAAATATTCCACTATTTCAAGCCTGGTCCATTGGTAATGATGTTAACGGATGTGGGGAATTCAGACTGAGGAACTGGTTTGGGAGATGGAGAGATGATGATGTGACTTCTCTTAATGTAAAAAATCATTTATAGCTGTAGTACTCATTATAGAATAATTTCAAAATTGTGATTAGGCATTAGAGAATAAATAGTGCAAAAGTAGTTGCTATTTATACCATAGATATCATAAGGTTTGGGGTACTTATTGTGCCTTTTTCATGTAATTCTAGAGTGAGAACTTTTCCATGACCTTATAGAAATTTTCTACTACTTTATCCCTAAATTTGAAGAATGACAACAAAAAATATATTAATATGCTCACTATGTTTGGAATACAACTATAGAATATTTCTTATTTTAAAAAAGCTTCCTGTATAGCAAAATATGGTTATAATTTTCTGTTATCTAAGAAGATTATAATATCATCATTAATCTTTATTAAATGAATCCGTGGATAATGTATCTCTGCAAGATCAGTCAGTAACTTAAGATTTTTATTAGTAGAAACCAATATCTAGGTGTAGAGGAAATAAATCAGATTGCATTTACTTCATCAAACTGTTTATATTTTACTTTTTTAATTCAAATGTTGAAAAATTTAAGCCCTTATGATTTCTAACTTATTTCTCTCTACATGATTCTTTTGCTTTTCATGTGGCCAGAAAGTGGTGTTTAGAATCTTAAATTTCCCAATACCTATAAAAATAGATTAGTTAGAAATTTTTAAATTCATTTAAAGCCTGATTCTATCTGGTTTAATGTGCAAAAAAAATTTTGTTTCAGAGGTGAACATTTTCCATTTCTTCTTTTCCCTTCATTATTTTGTACATAATACAACTTCATTTGTAAAAGAGAGGTGTTAAATTTTTAAGAAAATGTATTGTATTCTGACCCTTGGCAAACCTATGGATATCAGCACTCAGTCAAATGAATAATATGAATCCTAGTTTCAGGATTTGCTTTAGGCAAAATATGTCAAATAGGCAGTCTCTTCTCACCTCCCTAGAGACTAGGGTAAGAATCTGACAGGGTGGAAACCAGAAAACACATTACCCTCAAACTGAAATATTGTTTCGGCAGTAGCCATTTCCCATTCACTTTAAGAAAACTAAGACCCACACACTGTGTGACAGTTAATTCCTTTCAAATAAATTTGTTTTTGTACAGATCCAGTGGTGAACAAAAGATTAATCTTCAAGTAAAATACTAACAAAAAGCGTAAACATGTTTTTTCTACCTGTTCTAATGAATTAAACATTCCCTTTTTTTTAGGTAAAACAAAGGCTTAGCTGCCTTTGAATGGCCTAGAGCTAATATGGTGACATATGCTCCAATTTTTTTCATGGAACTGATTTATTACAGTCCTTCAGCATAATCAAAAGCATACTCCAACTAAATCATTTCACTGTCGAAACCAGAATTTACAAAACAGTATTGAATATGCAAAATAATATTTTAAATGAATTCTTAATGAGTTATTATACTTTTTTTTAACAAAAACTTTGTATGCTAAAGCAAAGTTTGAGGATTCTCTTAGGGTAATACATGCAATTAATCATAAAGATTTTTTCTGGGGAAATAAATCTATGTAGTTTTTTAAATTATACTATTAAGAGTCTTTTTTCTCATGCGTCATGGTAATTAAAATTTAAATTTGTAAGTAGAACACACAAATCTTTTGAATATTAAACATGTCTTTTTCACATGTAGCTACATAGGTCAATGCCCTCTAAATTTTTATGCTGGCAAATCTTCACTAACCATGCTGAGCTCCCTCTCCTATGCAAAATATTTTTTTGTACTCCAGGGATAACTACTGTAGTGTATCAGAGGCATGCCTTACCTCCAAATCAAATTTATAGAAAGCATGGTGGTTAAATTATTAGTAATTTTTTAATATAGCCTGACATCAAAAATGGTTTAATGAACATACTCTAATTCCGCATTTTGTCTTCTTTTTTCTTAAAGTCTTCTATTTATTCAGACAAAAGAAACGTTGCCTAGTTTACTTAAGAATTTATTATCTGTTTAGGATAAGATCTGCTCACATACAAACATTTAGAGACTACAGAAATTGTAGGGATTTGCTTTTTGAGAGAGAGTTATTTGGAAAAGTAGGAAAACAATGAACTTCGGTTTGAGAACATTCATTCAAATTTGAGCTCTGTCATTATCAGCAATTGCTCTCGCTGAGCCTCAATTTTCTCATCTGTAAAATGGGTCAATAATATAGACTGCAGATTTGACAGGCTTGAAAGAGCTGGTCACATAAAGGAACAAATACATACAGTTAGTGGTTCAATGAATAGAAATTCATTTTTGCCAATATCCATTATGAAAGTACAAGAAATGACTTGTCCACATGATTTTATTTGAGAAAATATTTCTTCTGGTTTCTGACTTATTCCTGGGAACAGAATAATTTATTAAAAGGGCAAAAACATTACAACTTTGTTTGCATCATTACTTTTCTTTTAAGCTGACTCCAATTATGAAATTCTGATGCATTCAAATCCATTCATGTTTCATTGCCTGACAATGGTGTATTATAAGCAAATATACCTGACTTTGAGTCAACAGATATCAATTACTATATGATAGCTAAAGCTGAAATTATGAAATCACCTTTCTCACAATTTACAATTATTAGCAGAAAAAAAATCAAACAACTCTATGATTTGATATGTCGGAATTAATATAAATATAACCACATATCCTCAACTGGTCTGACATAAACAGCCAGTTTATGCTTAGTTGAGTTATACAGAGGTATGGTGGTTTAGCAGAAAAATCATGGAGCCAAGAAGCCAAATATTGGTTTTCCAGCCCACCCTCCAACTACTCAATTCTAGATTTATCATTTAGTATCTTTAATTTTCAGTTTCTTTATCTATACAATAGCAACAAAGTCACCTATCCTGTTTATCTTACACAGTTATAAAGAAGACAAAACATAAACACTTTTAAAATTCCAAAATACTAAAGAGAAATATAAAACAGTTGCTTATATAAATATAAAGCAGGAGCTCAGTATGAAAATTTACTATCAAGAATAGATGAATCTGTTTCCATTCTAGAAGAGAAAACAATACAGTACTTGGCCAACATATCCAAAATATCAAAAAGAACTATATTTTGCCAAAAAGGCAAATTTGCATGGGAATAAAATGAAAATCTTCTTGTATGCATTGCTTAGTAGATGCATTGCTTTAGAATAAACATGTTTATCTCACAATGAAAGTAAGAATAAAGGAAAATGAACCTGTTAGAAAGAGAAGGAAAGGTTTGAAGCCAAAAAATAATATAATGCAAAATGAATCATGAAGAAACAAACAGACAAATTTTGCCTTTTGCCAGGGACTGACCTTGGTTATTAGCACATCAGATCAGGAAGATTTGGCTCTTAAAAAGAACTTAAAAAGTACTTAACCACTGTTTGTCTTGCCAGCGGTATCTAGATCTAGGGTTTAACTACCTGGCTTTAGGTAGGATAATCCACATCATTTTTGCTGGTAGCAAAAACAGAGACTTGATGCTGAGAAGCATTATATATAAAAAATAAATTCATAACAATTTTTTCATCCTATAACTGAAGAAATGGGTGTGTTTCTCAAATTGAAGGATGGCACTAATAGCTGTTTGGAAATAAATTTAACTTACAGCAAGGAAATTTTTAAAAGACATTCATTTCTACCCAAACTTACATCCAGAAAAATATTTCCTGGTTTCTCGCATAGGCTAAATATACTAAAAATAATCTTTCATAATAGAGACCATATATAAAAGAGAATCTATAAAATGTAACATATGTTAGATTAGATATTTATAAATAAAACTCAGATTTCAGAGTAAATGTAGGATTTTGAGGAAAGAGTAAAGCTAACATCTCTTGAGCATTAGCTATGAACCTGGCTCAGTGCTTTAGATTTCATAAACATTCATTTGACACCAAGAAAAAAACAAGAACAAAGTTTTTACAGGATTTATAACAATTCCCTTTTAAAGATGAGGAAACTGAGGTTTAGAAAGGTTGTTGAATGCTACACTAATAAAAATTCATGGTGTCAGAATTTACATATTGAAAATCCTATGCAGAGTCTTCATTTACTGCATTATCTTGAGTAGGTCTCCATCTCAACCGGTTCCTTACTAAATGGGTTTAACTGTTTGACATATTTATTACAAATTTGAGGCTTCTTTCTTGAGGGTTTTCAGAGGCTAATTATAAGGCGATCCTTAATATAAAATACTTACACAAATACTTAATAAATTAACAAAAATTAGCAGAGTAATAATTTTTCTGACAGTCACATGACTCAAAAGATTTAAATATTCAACAAAATGATAAAATCGGTCTGCTATTCTCAATTCTATTGTCTCCTTTGATTACACAAGGCATTCAGCAGCAGCCCTCAGTATGTCAGATGATTTATACCTCCAACTGCCATAATTGCATAGGAACAACCTCCAGTCAAGACCAAACTAAGCTCCAGGAATCTTCATTCTGGGACAGTAGCTAGAAAAGATCTAATTTCCCACTTTATCTAAAGTGTCTAAGTTGAAGAAGTGAAGAAAGTGCCAAATTCCTAAAACTAAAGGATTAAGCATACTTACTCTTCCATTCATCATTTCTCATCAGTTCTAAGACTTCTGTCCATCCCCACATTGAAATTTAGATGCTTTTAAACCATTATTGACCCCACCTTAGAATACTAGAATTATTTTTCTCTTCTCTTATTTGCCCAAATTAAATCCAAAGTATTGCTATCCTTGGCTCCTCGACTTTCAGCCTATAAATATGTCCAAGGTCACTTGCTGGAGACTGAAACATGTGAAACAGAGCCGAGTTGCCCCAGTCATTCCCAGCTGGACTACCCCAAGGATAGAAGGGACAAGGAGTTGAAAGTGTTTACCAGAAATCAGAGGGAGAGAGTCCTGGGGAAAAGCAACCTTGAGAATAGCAGTGACTTTTTTTTTTTTTTTTTTGAGGGACACAATTAACTTGAAGCAATGCTTCAGACAGGGAAATCGGAACTAACTAAATATGCTGAACTCCCTCTCCTCTCAGTCTTGATCTCCTGGGTGATAGGTGTCTCCACTGGCTGAAACCAGCTGGATCCCAGAGACTGAAACAATCCTTTGGTGGACTCTGTACAGGACAGCCTCCTGGGGCACAGAACAGGGTAAAACATGATCTGGAGGAGCAAATGCAACATATCCATTATGCCATGAATAGGTAAGAAGTTTTATATAACACTCTCAACGTCCATAGACAATGATCTTTTGTATTTATATTTATCTATTAATATGATAAAAGCCGCCTAAAATTGAACTACCCTTAAATTTATGGAAAGAAGCTCACTTGGTAATGATGCACTTTTTTTTCATGTGCTGCTGGATTCTACTGGTTATGTTTAAGAATGTTTGCACCAATCTGCTTAAGAAAGATGGCTCTGAATTTTTCTTATTTTTTCTGATACCTTTCTTTTGCACAAAGATGGCTCATTAAAGTTTTCCCAAACATGAATACAAAGAAAATCAAATGAAAAGGGAAAGCCTAGTGTTCACTTTTAGCATTATAAAAAACAAAATATCGGAAGTGTTTCAAACTCAGGCTTTCCTTCCCCACCAACCATTGCTTTAAGGGATATGGTAAGAGTTGAAACAGATTCCACAGGAACCTTTTTATCTTTCTCCTTACACTTGTATTATAGAAGGTTAGATCAGGTAGCTTTGACTGGCCCATGTTAGGGTACAATAAACATTACCTTTTCTGTCACCCTATCATTTTTTTGCAAGTCTCAGTATTAGAGGGATTGATTATCCTGGTAAAGGGACAGTGCAACATCATAATTTAGTAGTTGCTCAAGATTAAATTAATTAATGTGTAAAAAGCTTCCATCACAGTCTCTGGTACAGTCTAAGAATAATTCCCTTCTTTTTACAGATTTTCAATGGTTAATTCTAGAAAGGGAACTTCAGGTAGTCTATGGTTTGGGTCATTCTGGTCATTGTGTGTATGTGCATATACTTGACCAATTGTAGTAACTATAAGATCTTGAAGAACAAAAGCATGTGTGAACACACACACACACACACCCTATTTGTCTAGTGATACTATTAGACCGTCTCACTCCTTTTTTTCTCTTTTCAAGATAAATCCTTAATAGAAAATTAATAGAAATAATTATTGGCCTGTTCCTCTCGGTGGAAAATGATTAGCTCTAATTTTTAGCACATTGCAGATGGCGTTTGTGTACTTAATTTTCAAATAGTGCAAAGATAAATTCAAGGAGAGATTTCACTGGCAAGCAGGAATGATTTTATGTTCTTCTCCCTGATCCAAAACTTTAATTGCATGGGTCAGATACCTCTAGTATGAACAGGTGGACATTTTAAAAGTGTATTACTACAAATCAGTGGAAAATATTCTCAGTTGTTCTACTGTCTAAACAGTAGCTATTTCAACATAACAATGCATATTTCTAAATCTCTTTTATATTATTTTTAGAAACACTAAATTTTTCTGGAAAATAAACTTGGTCAGAAATATTCAGGACCATTCAATAAGTAAATAGACAATGCATGTTTTATATAAAACCAAAGAGTTTAAAATAGTACATCCTATTTCTCACTTAAAACCATTACCATATACATTTCCTCTTTATCTCCTTTAAATGTTTTTGGCTACCTTCTACTTCAATGTATTGACAGGAATATTAAAAAATTCAACTAGCGTATAGATCAACATGGACTCTTCTAAATATTCTGAGAGTCTTCCAAAAAGACAAGCACAAATTGTAAGAGACTATGTGCATATAATTTACTATATTTAAAATGCCAGACTATATATTCTTGATGCTAGTCAAACACAATGGAAATATTTAATGGAAAAGATAAACCAAGCATTTCTAGCCACCAGTCACTTTCAACTGAGATCGATACAGTGTAATGATGATTTAGGACACTTAGTTTAATTTAAGTAATTTTCCCTTCTCCTTTGAGCTTGTAAATCTGACTAATTGTTTCACACTCTCTAGAACTGTTTCTTCTTGCTAAGTATAATTGCTATGCCCGGATTCTTCTACACTCCAAGTAATTTTACGTGGGTTTACCTACTGATCTCAGGCTCAATGCTGTTTTTTTACTTCAGTATACTTGATAAATTAAATTCAGGCCTTGTTAAATTTACCACTTTAAGGGATAAATATCACAATTGAATATGAATTAAATTAAACTAATAGGTATTTTGTTTCTTCTGCTGTGGAATATACATTAGTTTACTTCAACATGACCACTGAAACACTAATACTAAAGGAAAAGTAAGAAGATTATTTGTGAAATACATGTGTTTGGAAAAAATATATTCTAAGATATTTTTTGTAGTGGAAAAGTGAAAATATTCTATCATGGTTTAAGCAGCTCATAACTATAAAAGTGAAATTCAGGAAAGATTAAAAAAGAAAAAGAAGTATAAGAGTAAAGTAGTGACTAATAATTGCTACACGATGCTAACATCCAGTTGTACAGCCAGTTATTTTGATAACCACAGAGAATTGTACTTTAACTTCAGCCTTAACAGTTTGTTTTTCACTTCGACGAAGTTATTTTAGTTTCATGAAGAAAACCAATCCAATCTGAAGACCTTTTCTGTAGCTTCGCTCCTGTGCTCACAGCTGGAGGGAGGGACAGCCCACAGGCTCTCTGTCGATGGCACCATGTTTCCTTGAAGTTTGTTAGGAGATAGTTCCCTGTGAAGGTTATATCTTTTGACTGTTTTCTCTGAGTCAAGACTTTGAGCAAATTCATTTGCATTGGCACTGAGGCTTCACTCATTTGGAACAGTTCAAGAACGAGTGTTCTCATCTTTCTTACTTTATCTTTGGAACATTTCTTAGCAGAAAATGTGCTGATCCGTTTGCAACATACTCTCGTTTGAATATGGACTGGAAAGGTTTAAGTCAGCAATGAGATTTGAATGTGAAGTAAAGCACAGTCTTTCCCAGGGGAAATTACCCCTCCAACCAAAGCTTTAGGGCTGGCATGGACATTTTGTTTTTCCTGCAAAGAATTATTAGATGTTAACAGAAGTAGACATTTCTATCTTGAGTTGGTGTCATTTTAGGAGAAAAAAAAATAAAACAGAAATCCTTTAGAGGATTTTAAAAATATAAAACACAATCTATCAGAAACAAAGTTTCTGTAACCTCCAATGGGGAGGTTCCTTGATGGATGTGAAACTAGACAATAAAGCACTTTGTGCCTACCTTAGCTATCTGTTACTGAGGAAAAAATTACCTCAAAACAGTAACTCAAAGTGATAAAATTTATGAATCTTACAGTTTTGGTGGGTGAGGAATTTGAAAGTGGCTTAGCTGAGTTATCTAGTTCAGCTTCTCTCGTGATGTGATATTGGCTAGGGCTGCAGAAGTCTAATGGCTTGATTGGGGCCCAAGAATCCTCTTCTAAAATGACTGACTCATGTGGCTGTTTGTAGAAAGTCAATACTCACATAGTTGTTGGCAGACACATCTTTCTGGCTTTTGACAGAAGCACTCAGTACCTTGATACATATCCTGTTCTGTAGGACTGCTTTACTGTCTTTGTGACATGGTAGCTGGTCCCCCAAGAGTAAATAATCCACGAAAAAGAGCAAAGAGGATATTATAATGCCTTCTCTCTCAGAAGTCATACACCATTACTTCTACCATATTCTCTTTGTTAGAATAAATCACTAAGTTTAGTCCCGATTCAAGGGAGTGGATTTTGAAGGGAGAATATAAAAAATATATGACATATTTTACAACAATGTCCCTCTTGCTTATAACATTTTGACAGTTGAAGTAATATTGCACTTTGGTGGACAGATTTTAAGATGGCCTCCATGATCCCCTATTCTGGTCTTCATGCCCTTCTCTAATCCTCTTCTGAGTGTGGACAGAAACTATGATTAGCTTCAAACCAATGGAAAGTGGGAAATGTGATAGGATGTACATGGTAACATAAGAGTGTAGCACATGTCTTCCTTGGGTCCCTCTTTGCCTGTTGCTGGCTCTGAAGAGGCAAGCTAGCCTGAATCCTATGGCCATAAAGAAATAAATTTTGTTATACTTGACTGAGCTTGGAAGCAGACCTTTCTCCCTTTGAGCCTCCAGATGAGAATACAGCCTTGAATGACAACCTTGATTGCAGCCTTGCGGAGGACCCAGCTAACCTATTCTTGGACTTCTTTCCCTCCGACAGTTTGAGACAGTGTACATTGCTTTAACCCATGAAATGTGTGGCAATTTGTTAAGCCAGGAAATCTAAGTCTGACCTATTTTTTTTAATGTTTTAGAAATAAGTCACATCACATCTTAGGGCCTCATTTTCCTCATCTGTTAAAAAAAGAGGGTGATTTTAGTAAGATCAAGGATGCTCATTTTATGTCATGAAATATTACATGAAAAGTCTATAGACAAAACAGCTAAAATAGATCTTTACTTATTAAGTAAGGAAAGGGCCCTCAAATACCTACCCTCCTACTTTATAACCCAAGACTTAAGAGGAGCACAGGTTGAATATTTTTGGACTGGATTACTCTTAAATTGTCTGGGTTCTTCTAGCTTAATCATGTCATGATTTTATGATAGCCTCAAAAGAGAAAAAAATAAGGAATGATTATATACATTCATTGACCAAGTGAACGAGAGAAATTCCAGGCACATAGTATAAAATTTTGTTTACTACTAGATGACAGGTCCATTTCCAAAGCCCAGGGATGCCTGTTTCTCTGAAGTGTGTATCAAACAGAAATAGTATGGGAGTTCAAAGCTATCATCCTTAATGATTTTGACTTAGGCAAATAAAATATATTTCAAGGTCTTATGGAATAACATACTTTTAAAAACAAGAAAACCAAAAGTCCACCCAAGCTCAATGAGAAGACATTGGTCAGATGTAGGTGTGTATGTGTGTGTGTAAAATACATGTGTATGTATTGTCATTTGGAGAGAGACTGATTACACAAGTAATGGTCTTACTAAATTTTATCATTGACTGCAATTCTTCACTGTTCTCTATAACTACACCCTTTGCTGAAGAAGTCTGAAGGTCCTGTGAAAGTGGAATATATTCTCTGGCCCCTCACATTTGGGCTTGGCCATATAACTTGTTTTCCCTAATGGCACAAGGGCAGAAGAGACAGTGTGCCAGTTCTAACACTAGACCTTAAGTTACCTTACATCATTCTTCTGTTCTCTTTCCATGTGAAGAATATGTCCTAACTAGTCTTCTGGTCTAACGAGGATGAAAGACATATAAGCAGAGCCACCCCAGACGACCTACGGACTTGTGATTAGAAGCAAAATTTCGTAAGCTGCCCCAGCCTGAAGAAGAGCTGCTCTTCTGACCAGCCTTAATCAGCCAAGTTTGCAAGACTCAAAGATCTTTGCAAATAACTGACTGCTATTTTAAGTCATCAAGTATTGGGCAGTTAGTTACATAGTATTATTGTTGCATAGCTAACCTATATCCTGAGCAAACGTATCAGGAAAGAAAAGTATCTCTCTCTTTTGTCTTTCTTGCATCGACCTTCTCAAAATACGCTATATACCTTCCCTTACATGTGCTAATAATTTAAACCTTTTAACAGCTTTAAACCACTGGAAGTATCTATCAGCCCAACTAGTCACTCTACACCAGATAAGGGTTGGTAAATTGTTCTCTAATGGAAAAATGTTGATATTGAAAAGCTTGACAGGTCAAGGAAAACATTAAACTGATGTTGTAATATAGAGAATAACCATTAAGACATTCTAAATAAATAGTATCTCTCTTAAATTATACAAAAACATTGATAAACAGGAGGCTTGTTGATTGATGCACGTACATTTATCATTGCTATGCCCTCTTGGTGGCTCGACCCTTTTATCATTATATAAACTTCCTTTCAGTCTCTGGTCATTTTCTTTGCTCTGAAGTCTATTTTATCTGATATTAAAATAGCTACTCCTGCTTTCTTTTGATTAATATTTGCATGATATATATTTTTCCATTGTTTTATTTTCAATCCCCTATACCGCTATATTTGAAGTGAATTTCTTGAAGGCAGAATATAATTTGACAATTTGTTATTCACTCTATCACACTGTGTTTCAGTTAGTGTATTTAGACCATTTAGAGTTAGTGAAATTATTGATGTGTTACAGCTTAGGTCTGTAATTTTGTTTTATTTTTTTGTTTGTTTGTTTTTTTTCTCAGTTTTCATTTTCCTGCCTTCTTCTGGCTTACCTGAACATATTTTTTTTAATGCCTACAGCACCTGATATTCCTAGGTGGTCTCCCATCCACTTACTAACCAGACCCAACTCTGCTTAGCTTCTGAGAGCAGATGAAGTCGGGCGCGTTCATCCCTGAACATATTTTAAATTTTCACTTTTATTTATCTATAGCATTTTTAAATTTACCTACCCCATTCTTTTTAAAAGCTACATAGAATTTCACTGTACTATACTTTATTAAATTAATTCATAATTTATTCCCTCTTCTATAGATTCTATACATTTCTATAGCAAATTTTAAGATTATACTCTACAATAAAGTGGGATTCATCCCAGAGGCACAGGGATGGTTCAACATATGCAAATCAATTAATGTGATACACCACATAAACAATTAAAAAATAAGAATCATATAATCGTATCAATAGATGCAGAAAAAGCCTTTGACAAGATACAGCATCCATTTATTATGAAAACACTTAACAAAATCAGTATAGAAGGAAAGTACTTAATAATAAAGACCATCTATGACAAACCCTCAGCCAACATTATACTTAATGGTGAAAAACTAAAAACTTCCCTCTAAGATCAGGAACAAGGCAAGGCTGTCCACTATCACCACTTTATTCAATATAACATTGGATCAAGTGCGTCAAGCAAAAGAAAGATATAAAAACATCCAAATAGGAAACAAAGAAGTCAAACTGTCACTATTTGCAGATGACATGATTCTCTACATAGAAAACCCTAAAGACTCCACAAGAACACTACTAGAAACAATAAGCAAATACAGTAAAGTTCTGGATACAAAATCAATGTTCAAAAATCCATAGTGTTCTATACTCTAATAAGTGTCAGAAAAAGAAGTGGAAAAAATAATTCCTTTTGCAATTGCAACAAAAAATAAAATACCTAGGAATAAATTTAAGAAACATGTGAAGGACCTATATAATGAAAACTATAAACCTATTAAAAGAAATTGAAGATACAAAGAAATGGAAAGATATTCCATGTTCTTGGATTGGAAGAATTAACATAGTAAAATGACCTTATTATCTAAAGCATTATACAGATTTAATGCAAGCCCCATCAAAATCCTATCAGCATTTTTTAAAGTAATAGAACAAAAAATCATCAGATTTGTATGGAAACAAAAAAGACCCTGAATTGCCAAAGCCATCCTGAGAATAAATAAAGGGGCTGGAGGCATCACTCTGCCTGACTTCAAATTATATTACAAAGCGACAGTAATCGAAACGGCATGGTACTGGCAGAAAAATAAAACAGGCACACAGACCAGTGAAATGGTAACTGAGAATCCAGAAGTAAATTTATGTATATATGGACAAATAACTTTGACAAAAGAACCAAAAACATACAGCAGAGCAAGGAAAGTCTCTTCAATAAATGGTGCTGGGAAAACTGGAAAGCCACCTGCAAAAGTATAACACTAGACTGTTATCTATCAACACACACCCGTATTAACTCAAAATGGATTAAGTACCTGAATATAAAACCTGAAACAATAAATTGCATATAATAAAACATAAGAACTAAACTCATGGACCTTGGACTTAAAGAAAATTTTATGACAATGGAAGTAAAAGCAAAAATGAATGGGACTACATCAAATTAAAATTATTCTGCACAGCAAAAGAAATCGTCAACAAGGTTAAGAGACAACCACCTAAATGGAAAAATATATTTGCAAGCAACACCTCCAATAAGGGCCTAATATCCAAAATATACAAAGAACTCATACTACCCAATAGCAACAACAACAAAAAAATGATCCAATCAAAAAATGGGCCGAGGACCTAAAAAGACACTTCTCCAAGAAGAGATACAAATGACCAACAAACATATGAAAAGATGCTCAACATTGCTAGCTACTAGGGAAATATAAATCAAAACCAATGATCTCATACCCGTTAGAATTGCTGTTATCAGCAGGACAAGTAATAACAAGTGTTGGAGGGGATGCGGAGAAAAAGGAACCCTCTGGTGGGACTGCAAATTGGTACAGTCACTATGGAAAACAGTATGGAGGTTCCTCAGAAAACTAAGAATCAACTACCATATGACCCAGCAATCCCTCTACTGGGTATTTACCCAAAGACTTGAAAACCCATATCCAAAAAGATATTTGCCCACTGCCGTTTGTAGCAGCATTAGTCACAGTGGCCAGGACATGGAAGCAACCAAAGTGTCCTGCAATAGATGATTGGCTAAAAAGCTGTGTTACATATATACAATGGAATATTACTCAGCCATAAGAAGAGATGAAATACTGCCATTTGCAACAATGCGGATGGACCTTGCGATAATCATGCTAAGCGAAATAAGCCAGGCAGAAAAAGTTGAAAATCACATGATATCACTAATATGTGGGATATAAATTAAAAGCAACAAATGAACAAGACAAACAGACTCATGAACATAGACAAGAGACTAGTAGTTATCAGAGGGTGGGGGGAAGGAAAGAGGAGGGCGGTAAAAGAGGTAAAAGGGGTCAAATATGTGGTGACAGGAAGAAATCTAAGTATGGGAGGTAAACACACAATGCATGCATATATATATACATATATAATATATATATCTATTAAATATATTACATATATTTGCCTTACTGTTAAGTACCTGAAATGTACTAGATTTTGTTAAGCAATGTCACCATAGAAAATAATAAAATAAAATAAATTTTAAAAAATAAAACATATAGCAAAATTTATTTCTTTATGGCCATAGGATTACAGGCTAGCTTGCTTCTTTAGAGCCAGCAAATATGGCCTTTTTGAATTGAACTGACATCTGTAATTTAAGATCTTTTTTGGCTATGATATTCACTGTATTAAGGAATCTTTTTTCTCAGATAGGATTTACAGTTTATTTTCACCAATAAAAGTTGATATTATTGAAAAGGTTACAACCTCCTTGTATCTCATTTCTCATGTGTAAAATAACATGTACAAATACACCTGTATTTTCTCAGACCATACTAGTTGTAATATAATAAAAACAGAATCACATTAATAGCAATACAGACTGTTTTGCCTTTGACAGAAACATCTATTATGGGACTTCTGAAATATCCCTCACACATATTTTTCTCAAAGGCCCTGGGCATGCCTCTTGTGTCCTCTAATACAACCCTCTGTGCAATAGTGTAGCAGGAACTATTTGTTCTCCCATTATTTTTGCTCTAGTTTCCAGAGGTGATATGGCAGATATATCTGATGCCCATTGGTCCATTGGAAGGATTCTTAATACTACTAGTGCAGTTTATCCTCAAGAGATTTTTCTGTGCAATGTCATCACACTGTGTTGGAGAATTTTTGGTGTTAGAAATAGAATTACTATTTTCTGGTTGAGTAATTGGTTTTATGTTTTGAGAATATGTCTATGGCATACAAAATTCAGTGGACAATTTCTGTTGCTCAGTTAATTTAAAAGTATAGACCTCAAATGGTTTATGATTAACAATTTAACTAGCATAGTTCCTATAGCTTAAACTATGTGTTGAAAGGTCACAGTCAAAATTCTCATACCATTGTTTTTATTTAATATAGCTGGCCTATGAGTAGTTCATAATCAGATATATAATTGGTTAAATCAATTGATTGATCAGAAATCATCTGCTGAAATATGTAGAAAATATCAACTTATTCAAGTAGCAATAGACTCAATGTCCTGTATTACAGTTTAACTATACTGTATCATCAGAAAGCAGCAAATGCATTATTATATTTCCTTTAAATTGGTGAGAAGTCAGTATTCAAACTATTAAATAAGGTGTTAATGCTCTAATTCAAAATTCTTCAGCTTCGGGCATTGAATTGAATCTTTTAACAGTGTAAAAGATTTTTTTCCAGGTAATTTTCTATTCCATTACCATAGTGATGCACAAGAGTATAACTACACATCAAGTAGGCTTTTGGGCTGATAGGTTTTTTTACTGAGTATTTATAGAGCATATTATTCCACATTGCAAGGTTCAGCACATCATACACATCTTTTCAAATTTATTATTATGGCTTCCCTGCAAGAGGCACATACATTTTAACAATGAGAAAACTTCGACCTTTTAACCCAGAGAATCAAACTTCTTAACCAGGAAGTCTAATGTGCCATGCATCTCTCCCATAAAGCCTCATCAGGTTGTCTTCAATACACCAATCTGAAAGAACAATAAGTCTCCTACAAACTTACATCTCATGGACAACTTGCATTAATATAATGCCTGGCAGGAAGAAATGGCAGTTTTGTGGTAACATATATAAGTTTTTATTGGTTTAAAGGCAGTCATACAACTTTCAGGTGACATTTCACTATAGACATCATTCAAACCTTCCTATAATGGTTAAATGTGCCAGCTCCAATCTGGAATCAGGCAGCCTGGTTTAAAATCCTGGCTTAGTCACCTATTAGATATTTGAACATAGACACATTACTTATTTTTATTAGGCCTTAGTTTTTTCATCTATAAAATGGGACTAGTTTAATATCAACCTTCATATATTGATGAATGACTAAAGATTATTCAAATAAAGCACAATTCTTAGTATTTAGGACACAATAAATATTTAAAAATTATTATTGTTATTATATTATAAACTGAAATACTTTCAGACTTGCTAGTAAACTATCATAATAATTGTGCCAAAACATTTGGTCAAAGATTACTTGAGGAACAAAGGAAAGAGAAAAATCAAAATAAAGAAATTCTAAATGCTAAAAGTCATGCAAGGTATGTTGTTTTATTTGCTTGGGTATTAATGTTATAAAAATACAATACTCAAGAGCCCACGTCATCATTATAAGAGAACATGAAATAGGCAATCCATGTTTATAAATTGACAGGTAATTCTAGGAAGTAAACAAACATTTAAATCTTCATTCTCAAGTTAACATTTTCTAAAAGAGAATCTTTTTACTTTAATATTTAAAATAGAATTTACCTTACTAAACATGCCTTATTTCTATCTCTCTAGATGCCACTGCATTTGCTTCCTGAGCCACTTCTTGGATTTAAGAAATAAAACATACAAATTGCTTTACAGAGTTCAAAATCATATTGTCTCTTTAAATTAACACCCATCTCTCCAGCAGAGGGAGCAAATAAGTTTTTGTATTTTCATTTCCACCAAAAAGAACTTCTCAGAATTTCAATGTGCTATTAGATAAAACATTGTGACTAAGAGGCTATATTAAAGAATAAATTTGTAATAAAAACGTATTCAAGTAAACTCGATAGGGTATACTAAATGCTAATAAAATATTCTTAAGTTTAGGTCCTAAGCTTTTCATTTTTCTAGAGGTACTACATACGTCAAAATTTAATTCAAAATATTTAAATTTATATCCAAAGAAAAATTATTTTTAACCTCTTAAAAAACTAATGTACACATAGTACAGTTTCAGCAATAATCTGTTCTAGAGTTTTTTTGGTTTTGCAATTTTTTTTCCTGACTTTTAGAAAATTACTAGTAGTAGAAGCATGCCAAGTAAACAGTGCAAAAAATTATTACACATTCTGTTTGTGAATTAATTCTGTAATATCAAATTCACATGGGAATATCATGATTTAATTATTTAGGCTTCAACATCAGAATTTTTATGTTGTGATTTCTCTTAATTTTAAAACCAAATCATTTCAATAAGTTTTTAAATGGCTTTAAATTTTGAAGGTAAAAAATAAAAATTCTTCAGTGAGTTTGTTTAAGCCTATCTTATCTAGTTTTTCTTTTGTGGTCATTGGAATAATAATTATTATTAAGAATTAATTACTTTATTCTAAGAGATCCTAATAAGGCCTGAAATTTATTATAGATCATAAGGATGAATTTCCATTCTTACAGGAGAGCTTATTTATGTGTACCTAATGCATTTAGCATTTTAAAAATTTTAATATGCACCTTGAAACTAGGACTGATATGTTGAATTTCTTGAGTTAGCTGATCCATAGTTTTTATATATTTCTTAAATTTTACAATAACAAATCTTTTCCCAAGAATAACTCTCAAATTTAACTTCGATGCTCTCATTGATATAGAAGCACTTGGAAACCTTAAGAAAGTTGTCTACTATTTCTGAGATGCATTTAATTAACCATAGCAACTCAAATGCAAGCAGCCTCCAACACAGATTGTACTTCTTACTGTTATTTTAATTACAAAAATGGGGAAGAAGGGCACATAATTCTAGTTAAACTCCAGTCTGACACCACCCTCTCAACATGACAGAGTATACTTAGTACAGGAGGAAACTGTCACCCTTAGAGAAAAGATTTACCAGAGCTTATTCATTGGGGCCCTAGTACCTGATGTTTGTCGTTCAGAGATGACTTACATTTTGCTTGTTTCACTAAATGTGAAAAATAATGCCTTCCTTCCAATTCCAAATACCTGTAGGAATCTGGTGATGATGTCGATGATTTTATTGTTAAGTCCCTTGACTCATAGTTGGTGTTTCCTCTGCTGGAAAAAATACAAAATCAAAAAATTATCTTTTTCTCAGTGAGTGCCACTTCCATGCCTCTCATCCAAAGATGGAAACCCTCTCTCTCCTTCACCAAAATGTCAAAACAATCACAAAATACTTTATGTGTACTTCCAAATGTCTCCTCAATCTGTCTGTTTTCTCCTTTCCTGCTGCATTACCTTAGCTAGGGACACTTATCTCGCAACTTGGGATAAAGGACCTCTATCCCAGTTCATTCCAGGCCTCTCTGTACACTGCAGCCAAATTTATTTCATTAGAATGCAAATCCTATCGTGTTAAGTTCCTGCTTCAATCCTGATTTCCAACCACCCGCAGTATAAAATCTGAACTCTTTCACATGGTTTAAAAGAAATTTAACAGTTTGAGCCTGCCTGATTTTCTAGTTTCCTTTCTGCCATTGCTCTATGCTCCAGGCCAACTGATCTTTTATTTCAATCTTTGGACCTCTTTTTAATTTTATCAATGCTTTCCCGAAGTCAGGGTTTCTTAAATTGCTACTTAAATTTGCTACAGGGTTACTGAAATTTGGGTTAGGCAGTAATTTGTCATGGGGGCTTTCCTGTGCAATGCACGATGTTTATCAGCATTGTTCACTTCTACCCATCTCACAATAGTAGCAAAGTAATCACTGGTCCATAGGATTTAGTCCCCAGTCAACCAAAAACGTCTCCAAATCCCAAATGTCCCATTAGGGGGGTGGGGGAGGGCAATATCATCTCCCATTGAAAATCACTGCCTTAAGTGAACTAACCTAATTCATGATTTCATATACCAAACATAAGACTTTTAAAAGATAAATCCCTTCTGTCCCTCCTTCACCCTCCCTATCCCTCCTCTTTCCATCCTTTCCCCTTCCCTTCCTCATTTCGGTCCAGGGATAAAGTCATCCAGTGCTGATTATGATGACTCCAAGATTGCTGGGAACTCAATTCCCTTCTTTGGTCTCACCAAACTAAGAGATTTTCCCTCAGCCACATGGCCCAAGGTGGTTCATCACTACTGTGTCCACATTCTAGCTAACGGGAACATAAAAGCCAGAAGTGAGGGAGTCTTTTCCTTCTAAGGGTTATAACTTAAATGCATAAATCACTTGTAATAGCTTCAAAAGAGGCTGGGAAATGTAAAAATCAAGTTTCCACTAAAAAATAATAATACTATAGAAAAGTAATATTAATAAAAATAATATTAATAAAGAAAGAAACAAAGACTCATATTGCAGAACAAATAGCAGGTCTTGCCACACCTGTCCCTTTGACCACCAAAATACTCAATGTGTAGCTTTTTTTAATTGAGAAAACTACATTCACCTCTTGCCACAGGGAAAACAACCACAAAATTCCAGGCAGTTCCTGCAGCAAGGTCAAACTCCAGGATCTCTGAGAGACAGTCTTCTGCATAAGCTCCACGTGTTGCTTCTCCTGATCAGGAAGCCACAAAGTGAAAGAAAAAGTAAGATGTTCCCCATCACTCTATATATATATATACACACATGCTTTCAAATTCAGTACTGAATGATGTCATAGGAACAGGAAATTTTTTAAAATATCCTGTAATTTTTAAAATAATAAAAATTTTCTTCCAAAATAAGGAAGAATAGGAAATGGAAAGTAATCTCTGGTCCACAGGATTTATCAACTCCTGCTGGACAGAAACAGGGAGGCCTCCCACTCTGACAGAGGTGTATTTCCTGGCCTGGGGAAGTCCATCTGGCAGCTCTGATCCCTGCAATGCACCCTGATATTACTTTAAGTAATTTCTTCATCTTGTCTCCTGTGACCACACAAAAGCGGGAAAGAAGTATGCCCTTCCAAGGGACTAGACTTTTGCAGCCTTTTTCCCGCTAGTTGAGGTTTGGGTCCTTGATGGTCACTTTAGAGCTAAAATAATCATAGGTTTTTCTAGGTCAGTCTTATGGCTTCTTTGCTTATAGTAAATGTCTGTGCTCATCTCCATTAGCAAGACTTCAAGAAGTTTTGAGCCTGAATACTTCTACTTACTAGCCTCTTGCCCTTACTATTTCCTTCTTCTTTCAAGTTCACTGTGGCTTCCTTTAGAATTTGAAAGAATAGGCTTCAAAAAGAAAGCAATCTCTAAAATCTAATCTTTGTCACTGACTGACAGAAATGTATAAGAGGAGAAGACCATAGTTTTATCTGTGGTCATAAATTTTTTTAAAGCTACCTCCTCAGAGACACCCTTTATAACTGCTTCAATTTAAGGTGAAAACAGTCAGTTTTTTCAGCTCTGCAAAACCCAAATTATTGGACTCTCATTTAACATAGATTATTAGATTCTTATGAATATTTTTCTTCATTTTTACCAGTATCTAATACCAAATATGACTCTTAGCAAATGTTTGGTAACTGCTTTTCAGCAAACTTAAAAGTTGACTAATTATACAAAGTATATAATGGGCCAAATGGAAGGCAAGCTTGGTATAATATGCCTAAAGGAGAGATCACTGTGGCTGTAATTGCTACAAAAATCCTATGAATTGGGTATAATTTGTGGAAAAGCTTTTCATGTCATGGACCTTTCATTTTAAATTTCTGTTATGTCATTTGACCTTCAGCTCAACCCCATGAGATAAATGATCAATTACCAGCGTACCATGGACAAAACTGAATTTCAAAGCTTTCTTCTGTTAAAAAACAAAATTCAACTGAGTAAATTTTAAGATCTCATTGACCTCATTCAGCAATTCATAAATTGGACAGTATTCGATCTAGTAATTAAAAAGAGTCCCAAGGAGCTGTGTAAAATTAAAGACTTTTATAGACAGAAAGGAGCAGGAACAGGGAAGTAATACTAGACTAAAAAGCAGATTGGTTATTGCAAGGTTACTTTTTTTAGGTGATAGCAAGGGTCTATCAGGCAGATGACCTAACCTGTGCTAAACAGGTGATTCCTGATCGACTGGTTTAAGATTCCACTTTTGAGAGCCAAAACTATAATTAAATTCAGTTTGGTGAAGTGGGGTTTAGTGTAAGTGACACGATTTGGGGCCAGTTGTCTTGTTTTTAACACTTTCTACTGTTGCAGAACTTGAGTTCAAACCCATTTCTTCCAAATTTCAGAATCATCGATCCCACTTTCTGCAACTGCCTCTTGTAATTTAGACTGGCCAAAAGGAAGTAGGGAAGAGTATTTTTAAACACAGTGATAAGCCATGAGCGAATGATGCAGAAAGAAGAAAAAAGAATGTTTGGAAAAGAATTACGTACATAGATCAACCTGGATTGTGGGGAGAGGGGTTTTGTTTCAAAAAGAAGAAATTCATAAGAGATTAAATTGAAAAGCTCCTGACTCAAAAGATATTTCCAATAGATTGATGACTAATGGTCCATTTTGCTGAATTCCAATACAGAGCACGCTATATTGTAGCAAGCCTTTATTTTATGGAGAGATATTTTAATGCTTGCTTTCTCCCTTTTATGAGATAATTATTGTTTGATTATCTGGACTAATGTTTTATTATTGCTTTTATTACATTAAAGGTAAAAGTGGAAATTTTCTTTATTTTACAAATATAATTCATATTGTTTATTTCCTTCAGTCATTTTATTGCTACTGCCACAAATAAAATGAGGTCCATATTGCTTTTCATTTTCCTTGAAAAATTGTTTAGGAAAAGTTACTTTATTCAGTCTTGGAGGGTGGAATTATGTTTTGTTTTGTTCCGAATGCTTTTATCTAACATAGGAAATACAAAAGATGCACAAATGAGTTAATTATTTTGGTACACATTTTAGCAAGCTGGTTTTATTATAGCAAATTCATTATCATAGAGGATTTTCAAAAGAAAAAGGAGGGTATTTGAGGGTCACTTAATTAGATAAATGGATCTTGGTAATTAGACTCTTTTAGAAAGATAATGTATTTTTCAGACATATTTAGGCAAGTTTATTTAATAAATATCCCCAAGAGAAGTTAATTCCTCTCGTATTTAATTGTGATGGGTTTCTATACATATCCTGAGGATATTAGAGAATTTCCTGTTCTGTTAATGGGCTGCTCCAAGTTTTTTCTTAGTTTCAGAAATGACAGAAATCTCATCCAAGCCTTAATAACTATTTAAAGAATACTGACTGGAGTAGGTGATTAGCAACAGGAAATAGAGTTTATGTAATTGAAATTTAACTTTGGTCAAAGAGACAGAGAAAGAAGAGAGGAAAAGTTGCAAGGTCTAACCTTTTCTTACTTACTATTGGGTATTAAAGACTAAAAGAGATATGTTTGTTCTTAAATCAGTACTATTATCTGGCTTAATCGAATCTCCATTTTTTAAAAAATTTCATCATAATTAAAATTCAATTATACAATGAAAAATACGAAATTGTTCACTTTTTAAAAAAGCAATCAATTTGAGAAAAGAAGTCCTGATCCCCAATTAAGAAATCCTATATTCTTTTGATTATACAGACCAGAAGTTCATGAATTATTTTAGGCAATAGGAGTTTTGTTACAAGAATCATACAAAGAATTACACACAGTCCTTTGATCCTCTGCGCAAGGGCTGATCTTCGCAAGGACAGAACTTAGAACAAAACCTGGTTTCAGGAAGAGCAGGAATTGACATACTGGAGCACAGAATTTCTTACTCTGAGAGCCAACATTAACATAATTCGGCTAGTTCACGTGTACTCTCTTCTGTGGTTATTTTTTACTTGGCTTCTTTGTCCTCAATTCTCTGCTTCATGGTATATGCAATCTCAAACCTTTGGCTTCTCATAATTCCTGTGATCCTGACCCTACAGCATAACTCCGTCATTTCAGTCCCTTTTGGCAACTACCTCATTCTCTTGATTTTTCTAAGCTGAACTTCCTTAGAGAGGAAATCTGATTGTTTATGTTCCTCTTTTCACATTAGGTCATGCCATTGTCCTCATAAATATTGGCTTCTTTGGGTTGCTTGACCATGACTGAACTAATCCACAGAAATTGAATCTCTTTTTTAACATACAGGGTTTTTTTTTGTTTTTTTGTTTTTTTGTTTTTTTTATATTAGCTCATATAGGCAAAGTGATTTCATCATGCATCCAAAGTGAACCAGTCACCATAAACCAGTAAAAGTCCTGGAATTTATAACATGGATGGAAAAATGCATTAGTGTTGTCACCAAACAATCAATAGCACATAATCACACTGTGGCACTTTTCAGAGGAAAACCAATTGACTAACATAAAACAAACATATATTTTGGTTTTTACAGAAACATATTTATAAGTCAAATTATACAGTGAAATTTTGACCAATGTAGTGACAGTATAAAATTGATGTAATCTAGAAATGGAAAAGAAAATATAAGAAATAATTTTAATTATAAATGTGGATGATTACACATTGAGAATAAATTCAGTCTAGAGTCAAATCAAATCAAATTCAGAATAAGACAATACATGTCAAAGTATCTGACGCACTTTAAAGCCTTGAAAATGTGAATTAAATGTCTTAAACCTTGTTGAGGCTCATGTAGGCACATAAAAATAGACAAAGTAATATATGAGGAATTATCATTACTTTTATTTTCAAATTCAATCAAATTGATTCTTCAATTATCATTCTAGTAAGGTGAGAGGTAGAACACAAAATTTCTCTGGCAATTGAAGTAATAAAAAGAGCAATCCAAGGGTTTTCTTATGTATTGCCATTGAGATAATTTGCAAGAAAAGTACAGGCTAAAAGAACTATGGTGGGATTCTTCCAGCAAAATGCAGAAATGGTGGCAGATTGTAGGCAGCCTGGAGAATGAAAAATGTAGAAGCTCAAGCATGTGTCAGACCTTTCAAATCCACTCCTTTATTTACAGGCCATGACTTTGGGTAAATTATATAATCTCATAGCCTCAATTTCTTAATTTTTGAAGTGATGACAGTAATGCATGTCTCAGTAGAGATAATAAGACAATGACATGAGTAAATGTGTACAAAAGTGCTTAACAATTCCTGACACATATTGGACATTTTTGAAATACAGAATTCCTTTTCTAACCAAATGAAACATGAAGACCTTTTCTTACAATACAATTGGAAAACTGCAAAACCAAAGTGACATTGTGGCAAACAGAGCACAATTAGTATTTATCCCTTATGTTAATAAAGTGGAAATGCTTTAAATGCAAGGTTTATTTGTATATAATGAGTGTTCTTCCTCCAATTATAAAGTTAATATTAATATTATTATAATAAATAATATATAATTTTGCTTAATAAAAATAACCAAAATACTTGTACAGCTTCTGTCTCCTGTTTTGATTTAAAGGTCATAATGTGAGTTGTGTTTTTTAATAACATGCATCTTAATCCATCTTAACTCACCAGAAATGCAGGTACTGAAATCTGCTTTGGAAAACCTAACTTTCTCACCTTTAATTTACCACATTATGGTATCTTTCTTTTATTCATATTTCTGCAAGTCTACATGTCTTATCAAGAACTCTGGAGGATATATCAGGGACAGGTAATATGCTTCCACAGAGATCATAAATTTTTAATATAGGCATCCACAGCTATAAATTTCCCACTAAACACTGCTTCCGCTGCATGCCATACATCTTGTATGTGTATCTTCTTTTATTTATTTCCAAGTATCTTCCTTTGTGTATCCTCTTTGATCTATGGTTATTTAGGAGAATGTTGTGCAATTTCCACATATTTGTGAATTTTCCAAGTTTCTTTCTTGGTTTATTTTTAATTTCATTCTATTATAGTCAGAGAACATACTTTGTATATTCAAATCCTTTTAAATTTAATGAAGTTTATGTTATGGCCTACCATGAGGCCCATTATAGACAACATCTCCTGTGTACTTGAGAAGAATATATATTCTGTTGTTGTTGGGCAGAGTGTTCTATAGAAATCTTCTGTTATATTGACTTAGTTCATAGCGATGTCCAAGTTTTTGATTTCCTTATTGGTCTTTTGCCTGCTTGGTCTAACCATTATTGAAAGTTGGTTTTTGAAGTCTCCAATTATAACTTTTGACTTTTAGCTTGGCTGCCCATCTACCTTGGTCTTAGAACTAACTGTCAATCATATTCCCACAATCCACATGACAGTAGCAGTGGAGCTTTTAGTGGCCATATGGGTCCTACTCACCACTCATGGAATCAGAGAGATCAGGAGTGAGCATACAAACCCAAACTAGTTTAATCAATTAGTCCCTTTCCTAAGGAAATTAGGAATTGGATCAGGGAATTACCAACATTATTTTTTTCAATGGAAAAAACAATGGTTATATAAGGAATGGGAAACTAAGGAAGACCGGCTTTAATCAGATTTATGTACAGACATAGAAGGAGAGACTAAGCACATACATACAAAGACTTTCCTAGTCTCCTTTAGCCCTCTGTTCTCCAGTTCTGTCTGTTCTTAAGGCTCTACTGTAACTCTGACCTTGGATCACATGAAACACCTCTGTAGCATCATAATACATGTTCCATTTTTACTTACACTAGTCTCAAGAGGTTTCCATGTATTTCAATCAGAAGATGATTAATAAATATACAATGGAAATATTCTTGTAATTTTAATGAACAGTTGAGTAAATAAAATAAAATTCAGGCCAAAGTGAAGATATCACCTAGAACTAGCATTCCAAAAAAAAGTCAATTCTGGGAAATGGAAGAAATTCCTTCAATAAAAAAGTTCCAACAAGAGATTTACAGTTAGTTTATGAAGATCAGGAATAAAAACAAATACAAATAGTACAGTACAATAGACCATACTCATATTGTTTGTAATAGAAAAGAATGTCAAACTATCAGAAATTATATGCTTAGTATTGTGGCATCCATTAAATAATGTAAATTACTTGAAATTCATGTAATAAAATGTCTATACTATAATAAAATTATTATGCTGATATACCTACCTAAATATGGAAGAATTTCTGTGGATTATTAAAGGAAAAATTCCAAATAATTTTGTAAATAATCCACTGTTACAAATAAGTCTATATGTATGTGTTTGCCCTGTGTCTATGTGTGTGTATGTGTGTGTGCATGTTCATGTAAACTAAAATTGGATGGATAACCAGAAATATGTTAATAATTATTATTCTCTGGTTCATGGAGTGAAGGTAAATTTTTGTTGTTTTTAAGTTGGTATTATTTGCATTACTTATAATAAACATATTATATAATTACAGAAAATAAAGCTCTTTTCAATTTAAGAAAAAAGAAGAAACCTATGTGACCAAGAAGATTTTTATGCTGAGAAGAAGGACACAGAAACTCAAGCATTAAAAGATAAACATGAAATGGAGTTAAAAGCCAAATCTTGCACAGAAAAAAAGGTCACATTTCCAGGCCGTAAGAAAGAACTCCTAAGGATTAGGTTATTTCTCTTTTTGTAACTCTAGAAAAGTAAGTAGGGCAGTCTGGTAAGGGGAGAAAAAAGGAGTTCAAGTTTGATGAATAGATTTTTATCCTGAAGATCCTGAAAAAAAATTTTCATAAGAGTATCTTCCTGGAATAAAAAAAAAAAACAATAGGAGTGCCTTGCAGCATGAGCTTAGATGATTTAACTTGTTTTGAATGAATTTAACGATTCCTCTTTCACCCTGTGCGTATCTTCCATTTACCCCGTTGTGTCACCTCTGCCCCTGTCTCTACTCAGCTCCGCTCTATGAATTCCAATAAGAACCAAAACAAGGTCCTCCAGAGACCTCTGGCTTCTTGTTTGGCTGATGGAAGAACTAGCAGGAAAGGAAAGGAGGATGGAGAGTGAGACCAGACTGTTCGTTCAGTGGACCAGTCTTCCCTCCACCTAAGGCAGGACACAATTCTCTTCCAAGAATTTCTATGCTCCTGCTCCTCACCCCTTCAAGCCCAAGGATGGAAATATACCTATCACTAGCGTTGGTCATCCCGGGGTTCCCTGCTCTTAGCCACACCTTTCTGAATAGTCCCTTTATTAAACTCAAATTACTCAGTGCACTTTGCCATCTGTTTTCTGCAGGACCCTCACAAATAAAAACACTTATGTGTCAAGTGGATTTTTCAAGATCTACCCCTCTGTTCTTTACAAGAAATTACTTCATTAAGTAATATTGCATCAGTTTCTGGTTGCTCCAGTCCTGCAACAGCCCTTCTCAGCACTCGGCTCCTGTGTCCGCATCTCTTTGCCAATTTCTTTCATTTGTATTGCCTAAGCCAAAACTTGCTCTTAGTTGTCCAAAACTCCTTTGCACATACACAGGAAAAAATCAAGTTCCTAGAACTTTATGCATCCCTATGCCTATCTAGCAGCAACTTCAAAAACTGAGGCATGAGTATATAAATAATTCAGCTTTCTCATCCTTGATGGGGATGAATCTGAGGTGTGACACACCCTGTCTCCAGATATACCCTGCTAGATTACTCTCCATGGGATTTAACTTGATATAGCAAGCTTGCTTTTGATTCTACCCCTCTCTTCCTCCCATCTATTTTCCCTTCCCCATCCTTCCCTCCCTGTTTCAGATCCCCACTCACCTATGTGTTTTTCATGAATACATTTCTTAATAAAATACTTTCATCTAAATCCTCATCTCCAAGTCTGCTTCAGGGCATTCCAATCTAAGTCAGGGACCACATGACAGTAACAGAAAATAACTTTTTAAAAATATAAAGTGATAGAATAAAATTAAAATTTCTTTATAACCTTTATAGAAAAGTAGTTATATGTCTAAAAGAAATCCATGTCGGGTAAATTTGATTTTTTGATAATTAGTGATTTAAGATGATTAATTTTTAACCTCAATAGAATGTCCTAAAAAGCAATGTTTAAAAGAATTGAGTCATTTTCTTAGATGTCTTTTTAATGTTGAGGTATTAAATTCCAAAAGCATACACTCTGAAAAGATCATGCTATCAATTACTTGTGTGTATGGTACTGTGACGAGTGAGGAGGAAACATTCTGGTAGCTTTTCATAGAACAATAGGACTAGGAAGAAAGTAGTAGGTGCTCAATGAGCAGTTGTACTTGAAAAGGACTCCTGGTCCCATTTTTCCATACTCCAGTGCCTCCGGACCTTACTCATCTTTAGGAGAACAAGAACAAGAAGAGAACAAGTTATCTTTGTAAACTCAAGTTACAGATGGAGACCAAAAAGATGTAGTTCACCATTTTCCTATTTTAGCCTTCACTTTGAGTAATAAGAGGACCAATTTCCAAGAGTTTAAGTGGTTTACCAAAATGATTCAGCTGGTGTGTAAAGGCAGGGACTTAGACCCAGGTCTCCAAACTTCTAGTTAAGTACACCTGTACTGCTGGTATCACCTATTCCACTTTTAAGTTACTAAATATTCCTCAAAATTCTAAGAGATGCAAATTTAATCTCTCACCAGCTTTCGATTTTTTCAATTCATGCAATTATATCTGAAAATTAAGTGATTTGCTTAATTTAATTACCAAAGTTGACTAAGGTTAATTATTTGTAAAGTCATTAAAAGTTTACCTTCTTCATTATGAGTCTGATTTAAAAGTGAAGGACAGAGGAATGTAGGGCACTCTCCCTTTTCTCCCGGAAGGCAGCAGTGTCACCAGCCTCACTCGCCATGTATCACCAACAAACTAACCACTTTGAGGAAAATGTTTAACATAAAAAAATATGGTTTATAATCAAAATGTAAGACATATATTAAAGTCAACAAAAGAAGCATAAAATATTCAAAGAGCTATTATCTCCCTTAATCTTTTCTCTTTATTTACCCAACCAAAAGATAATTTTCCCTGATTTAATTTCTAAGCATTTTGTCCACTTAGAATAAACTGAAAGTATAATTACATTCTTTTTATACCTATTGAAGATTGTACTGATATAAATAACTTTTCAAAAAAAGATAGTCTGAGTCCTGTCAAGATGATATAGAACATGGACACTGTGCTCGCCTCCCACAACCACATCAAAACTACAATGAAACTACAGAACAACCATCATCGGGAGTCACCTGAGGTCTGGCTAAACAGAAGTCCTACACTGGAAACATATGTAAGAGGTGACCTCGAGACTCATAGGAGAGACGGAACACAAAACTGACCAGTCCCACAACAGAGTATGGTGGTCAAGAATTGGGAGGGATACCTCTGCTATGAAGCCTCATCCTCCAGAAGAGTGAGGGGTCCCAGCTCCACACTTGGCTCCCCAGTCCAGGGTTCCAGTGTCAGAAAGAGAAGTCCCACTACCTCCAGCTGTGAAAACTAGCAGAGATTGTGGCTGAGTGAAACAGAGGGCTGCAGAGTCATAGACATTCCACACAAAGGGCCCATGTGTGGACATACTCAGTGATGGACTCACTCGCTCTGAGTTCAAGTACTGGGACAGCTGTTTGAAGAGTGCCAGGGACACATGGGAAGGAACTGAGTTGTCTGGCTTCAGAGAAAGGGCTGGAGGGGAAGCTTTCTCCTGGACAGAAGTGTTGAAAATAACCATTGTTCCTTTGTTGAACACACCCCCTTGCCTGCATTCAGATGCAGGTGGCTGCCATATTTGAGTCTCCTCCAACCTGGTTAACACACGTTGCTCCACTTAAGTGATTCCCTGAGACCCCGTCCCCCAACTTGTGGGTCTACCCAAGCTACCTACCATGGTTTTTCTATACAAATGGCCTGTCTCAGTTCATGCTGCAGACTTTCCTAAAATCTTTTAAAGGCTCACAAAACCCAAAGAAGCAGCATCTGTCCTCGGCATGCCAGTATCTCTAGCTAACCAGCCCCAAGCCCAGCACTAGTGGCAGCTGGCCTTGGTCCCTGGCTTGACCTCTCAAGGCACCTCTAAGCCCAACATGGGTGGCAGCCACCTACAGATTGCTTGGTGACTCTTACCAGGAATCTCCAAAAGTGCACAGGCTGCAGATAAACTTGGCCTACAGCTGGGCTCCTCCCAAGAGACTCTTGGGCCACCACATGTGGTATACTACCTGCTGTTCAAACGGAGACAAAGCCCAAGGACCCAGGGCTGCCCCTGAGTAGAACACACCCAAATGGCAGACTGGCAGGCATCAGAGCCCTGCTAAAGTAAATCTGCTCCATAGGATCAGCCCTTCACCAGCCAGTCCTCACAACCAATCAGCCCAAAGGTCAATCCCTTCCATCAATATGCAGACAGCAACCCAGGGTCAACTACAATAAGAGGGCGCACACGACCCACACAAGGGACACATCCTGAGCACCTGGCTCAAGTGACCAGAAAAGGCTGTGCCACTGGGCCACACAGGACACCTACTACATTAAGTCACTCTTTAAGACCTGGAGACTTAGGAGCCCTACCTAATACAAAGAAACAAAAACAAGGAGGCAAATAAAATAAGAAAACAAAGAAACATGTCCCACATGAAAGAACAGAACAAAGCTGCTAAAAAAGAACTAAACAAAATAAGACAAGCAACGAAGATGCAGAGTTCAAAACACTATTCATAATGATACTCAAATAACTTAGTGGAAGTGTAGGTGAACTCAGTGAGAACTTTAACAAAGATATAGAAAACATAAAAATGGAGATGGAAAGCATAAAAGGGAACAAGTCAGAAATAAAGAATACATATCTTAGATGAAGAATACATTAGAGGGAATCAACAGATTGGATAAAGCGGAGGATCGAATCAGTGATTTAGAGAATGGGGTAGCGAAAGACTCCCAATCAGAACAGCAACAAGAAAAAGAATCCAAAAGAATGAGGATAGTTTAAGAGGCTTTGAGGCAGTAATACTTATACTCGACAAAATAGACTTTAAAACAAAGGCTATAACAAGAGATGAAGAAGGACCCAGTAATTCCACTTCTGGGTGTTTATCCAATGAAACCTAAAATACTACCTTGAAGGGACATGCACATCCCATATGATCATTGCAGCATTATTTACAACAGCCAAGATAGGGATCATCCTGGGTATTCATCAATGGACGAATGGATAAAGAAGTGGTGGTACACAAATACAATGAAATATTACTCAGTGATATAAACTGATAGCTAGCTAGATAGATAGATAAATGAAATCCTGCCATCTGCAACAAGATGGATGGACCTAGAGAGTACTGTGGTGAGTGGAATAAGTTTGACAGAAAAAGATGAATGCCATAAGTTTCACTTACATGTGGAATCTAAAAACAAAATAAACAAATAAAACAGAAAATACTCATATGTACAGAGGACATTTTGAGGGTTACCAGATGAAAAGGGCTTCACAGGGGAGTGGGAGAAAAAGGAGATAGGGATTAAGAAATATGAATTGGTGTTATAAAATAGTTATAAGGATGTAAAGCATAGTATAAGGAATACAGCCAATAATATTGTAAGAACTATGTACGGTGTCAGATTGGTGTTAGATTAATCAGAGTGATCACTTTGTGGGTTCTATAGATGTCTGGTCACTGTTGTACACCTGAAACTATATAATATTGTATGTCAACTATAACTAAAAAATAAAAAAATATATATATTAAATAAAATACAACGAACAGATAATTAAAATTAAAATTAAAAAATAGTCTAATAAATCCCTGTACCTAAATTATTTCCCGTTTGTATATCATTACTATATTTTTCAAACCCTAATAAGCAAACATAAGATCTATAAGTAAGTTCTCCCTGTGCACTGGTATCTATTGTATTAAATATTATATGCGGCTCTGGTTTGGGTTTGGTTTAGATCTGATTTATTTTGATATATTTATAAATGCCATTCTATGAAGTTTACATGCATATCAGTGACTATAGGGTAAAAGTAAGATTACATAGTACATGATGGTGTCTTTACAAACAAATCTTAATGATGAAGTTAAATAATATTTTATAAATATATTTAAAAGCTATCCATTTTTTGCTTCTGCTTTTTGATCAATCTGAATAGCATACATGTTCTTAATACAGTCTTTTCACTATTTTGTAAAATTCTCTTTCCAAGAGAAAAGAGGCCACTATTAATAGGAGATTTTTAATCATTTACAAATTAAAAGGCAAAATTGTTATACTGTCCTGTAATGAACCTACATTTTCTATTTCTGTAAAATTTGCTTCTACTTGTATGCAAAAGTAATATTATTTGTTAGAAGAAGTTATGGAAGGAACAATTAATTCGAGGATAAAAAGAACTATAAATATGAACAAAATAATATCACTTAAAAATAATCATCTCATAATCAATCCATTCTGCAGAAATTTAATTCATATGTGTGTTGTTTTTGTTATATGTAGACACGAAATTATCTTTAAAATGGAACTTTTATTATTCTCTTCCAACATTAACCCTTACAGTCTTGACCTAATTTAAGAGGTCAAACCATTTGACCACTCACCAGTTATAGGACCTCGGCAGTTTACTTAACCCCTTTGAACTAGTTTCCTTATCTATAGAATGGAGATGTTAATAATGGGAATTGCCTCATAGCATTGCTGTGAGGATTAAAATGAATCAATTTACAGAAATATTTAGAAGAATGTCTAGCACAGAGTTATACTATATATATAATTATTTTTTTTATTCCCAATATATCTTAGGTACTCAATAAACGTTTGTTGAATTAAATGTCCCTCCAAAATAAAACTGCATAGCAGCCCTAATCAGATAATATAACACAAAATATACTCACATTTGCTACATATGCAAATTCTAATAAGAATAAATTCAGGAAATCTGTTCCAGAGGCTGGTATTTACAAAGCAAAGAATTGTTTATGCGGTATTACCTGAAGGAGTGTGAGAACCCCACATTATTCCCATAAACTCTGCTCTAGTGGCTGAAGCCCACCCAACACAATTTTGGCTAAACCACTGAAAGCCCTCTTAAAAGACAAATGCTAAAGAGTAGAAAGAGGTAATGCTACATATGAAAACATTGTCAACCACTTAGAAGAAGGTGGGGAATTTAAATAGTACATAATGACATTTTAGCTATATAATTTATTAGATTAGTTCACTAGTTACAAATATTCTGTGGGACTATGTCAGGGAAAGAACAAGGATGCTAACGAAAACATGCTGGAAGAGCTCTCTGATATTGTAGGAGGAATAAATTAACTAGTTAATTTTTTTTCAGAGGCTAGTACACCTCTGTCATCTCAGAATGCTATCAATACTATTTTCAAACAAGAGTTTTCAACCTCAAAATATATGTGGTAGTGTGTCTAGCTTTTGAAGTCACTGACAAAAAGATCTGCTAACGTTCCATGTTATGACACTTCCATTATCCCACAAAATAAAGACTTCCTTGCTTTAAAAAAAGTGGTTCCATGCTTCAAAGGAAAAACTTGTCTCCACCTAACACTGGAGGTTTCATTTATACTGTGTGCAGAGTACAAATTGCAGTGCAGGAGTTAGTGTGGATCAGTCGGTGACACAATTAGAGAGCCTGACACTGGGTTACCAGGACAGAGACTGCTTGCTATGTAACCTTGACCTTACATTCAAAGGTGGAAGAAGAACTTAGAAACAACGGGTGTGCTGTGAGAAGTGAATGGCACTGGTTTTCAGTACACATCCACTGAACTAATTCCAGAAAGTTCACAACGTTGTAGTATTGCTTTGAGTTGCAACATCTGGGTTAATATTGCTCAGGGTGTGTGTTATGACGAGGGCTGAAGGTTGGAAGATATGTAACAACCCATTGATGCTTCTACTAATTGACATTATACAAATTTGGGGGCAGTGGATGTATATATTACATTCCCCTCATTCCTTCCCAAGATCTGATAAGACAGACACAGGAGTCAAACCGACATTATACAAATTTGGGGGCAGTGGATGTATATAAAATGCCATCTCTCTTACTGCTAAAAGTTAGCTAGAATCTCCCACCATGCTACCCTGAACAAGCCCAATCCCACCTGATCTCAGAAGCTAAGCAGGGTTGGGCCCTGTTTAATACTTGGATGGGAGACCACCTAGGAAGATGGGGTGCTGTAGGCGTAAAAAATAAAAAATAAGGGATTGTAAACTGACAAGGTTCTTGCAATCTGTGAGATCAACCAAGGGTTGCCTCACTTAAATAAAATAAAATAAATCAAATTAAAAAAAAATAAAAGCTAGCTAGGAGGACATGAGGCAGGTATGCTGGTAGATGGCTTATTAATGCTCATGCAAATTTTCCTTTCAGGCTTCCTAATCCCAAGATGTGGCCAGAAGCAAAATCAAGTCTACTTCTCAAGGGAGAAAGCAAATTAGAAGGTATTTATCTACAGCTAGGCAGTCCTCCCTCAACCTACGCTCCTCCATTAAAGGAAAGAGTGAGCCAAATATGCCAATTTTGTCTTACCACTGATGAATTAGAGAATTTGCTCCTCTTCATTGGAAAAAAGTCCAGGGAAAACATATCCAGCACGTGATTTTCAGCTGGGGTGCAGATAAACTCTCCAGAGGACTTTGGGAAATGTTTTTGGATTCTCCTGGCATTTAGCAGGTGAGTGTCAGTTACCAAACATCCTGCCAGGCACACCACAGCCCCAGGCAATGAGCAACTATCCTGCCTAAAATCCAGCAGCACTGCTGTTGAGAAGCACTGCTGAGAACCATTCCACAAGGAAACAAGAGGAGCAAGGAATAAGTCACCCGAGTTTTGTGAGTGGGTATGTATGGGTACATTTGCCCATCCAAGTTCATGTGAACTATTTCTTCTCTTTTTAAAATTAAGGTATAATTTATATTCAGCAATTATCACCCTTTTTAGTGAGAGGTTCTGAGACTTGACTGCCACCAAAATGTAGAGCAATTTTATCACCTCCCCAAATTCCCCCATCCTTTTTGCAGCCACCTTCTCCTTCCCAAGCCCCTAGCAACTATTAATCTGTTTTCTGTTCCCGTAATTTTGCCTTTTTCAGAATATCATATAAATAGAAGCATAATTTTGAATCTGGCTTCTTTCACTTAGCACAGCACATTTGAGATTTTTACACACTGTTGCATGTATCTGTAGTCTGTTCCATTTTATTGCTCAGTAATATTCCAATGCATGGATGAACCACTGTTTGCTTATCCATTTTCCAGTTTTAGGGATTTAGGTTGCAGACAAAATAAATATCTTTTAAAAGCCAGTTAAACCTTAGTTTGCTGCATCTTTTTCCATAGTCTCTACCAACTCCTTTGGAAAACCATTCTGATACAGGTGATTCCACTAAATGAAATCAGATTTCTCAAACTTGCTACTACCACATCATTTACTACATTGTAGTAGTTTTTCCTAATAGACTTCAAACTCACCAGGGTAGGTGTAGTGTCTCATTTAAAATTTCTGTCCAAAGCACAAGTGTAATTAGAGTATATAGTGTTAATTATATTTATTGAATAAATGTTTGAACAAATAAATGACAAATGAGAGGCTACTTATATGTAACATACCATCAACAATGATTTTAATAATCTATCAGCTAACAAATCAAATATGTTGTCCTCCAATTGCCTTGAAAGCAGAAAATTTGAAACCACATGATCTGCTAAAGGATTTGTTGGTCAAAGATTAGGATTAAATTTCTCAGTGTCTAAGAAGTATATCAGAAAATTTAACTAAGTAGAAGTAACTCTTCTTTTGGGGGCATCTTTTTTCCCTCTATGCTGAGTCCTGTGAGACTTCCTACTAAATCTTCAAACCTAGGAGTGGTCTTGGAGACACCTGCCTACTCAGAAGGAGTTGGAAAAAAATTAAAAATATAGTTTATTTCAATACAATTTTTTCAATAAAATATTTTGATAACTTTTTAATCATATCAATTTTTTTCCATCCAAATCTTGACTTGGCATATTTTGATTACTCCAATTATGGAAATGTTCGCAATATAGCTTACTTGGCAAAATCTGACTTGCCTTCTATGAGAAATAAATCACTTTGTAATATTGATTACTAATTTTTTTCTTATCAAGATTAAACTGATAGAGATCAAAATATATTTATTTATCCACCTTTATAATTTGTAAAAGAGTACAAAATATAGTTTCTCATACTTTTATGAGATACAATATTAATGAACATGCTACATATAGCTGAATTATAGTAATTTATAAGATAGAAAAGATAAGTCATGGTATTCTTTGGAAAGAAAAAAACTGAATAATGCAGCCATTAATCCCACAGCACAACTCTACTAAATACCTGAATTCAGAAGATTCCATGAAGATTCCATATACACCAAAATACCCTGCTTTCAAATGTCACGCTCTGTGCTTTAGAAAATATTTAAGAGGAGGGAAAGATGGAAATCTTTAAGGGTATTTTGTGCTTTGTCAGTCGTTAAAGCTTCCACAGAGGTATCCAAAGGGCTATAAAGCTCATAACAAGATTTGAGATGAGGGGGGATGATAATGGAAGAAGTATTGTTGTGAAAACAGTCACAGGCTAATTTTAGAAAAGAGTTAAAATGAAATTGTAAGATCCAAAAATTGTCCCTTAAAACACCTGGGCTCTCTTACCCCTTGGAAAGTTTTCTTACACTCCCAGATTGCAGGTGTCCCAGTTTGAAGACCATCAGTGACAAGAATTGCTTTCCTAATTCAAGGATTATTTCTAACTCAGGGCCCACATCCAGTTGCAAACAGGAATATGCTGCTGACCCGACCCATTATGGATGATATAGAAGGACAAATGTAGAAATTGAGGCTTGTGCTTAACTGATTTCCTGGGTTTTCTTTCTAATGGTTTTGTGGTTCTTTTTAGAATTCCACACCACACCACCCCCAATTTGCTGGCCATTTTTAACTGTTATCCGTCAGCCTAGGTGGCAGCTCTATTAACCTACTGATGACAATAATGTGATTTGCCCTATCCAAGAGATACGATATTATCAGATATAAAATTTCTGATGACAAAAACATATACCTTTAACATTAATGCAATGACTTATGTTTCTAACTATTACTGTGAATGGCATCATAATGCATGCAAACACATGCATTTCCAACCCGGAAATAAAATGAGATTTTGCATTTCTTATGTTGAAACTTGGGTTTTTTTATAGAAGAATTCATGGGACTTAAAAGATAAAAAGTTAAGTACTACTGGTTTAGGAAATAGAAAATCAATTTGGCAATAACCAGCCACTGGTTCATTTTTATAAAATTTCTGGTCAGTGAGTGTGCTGAATTTTAAACTATGACTTTCTATAATTTAGTCAATAATTGTCCCAAACTAGAAATGAAGTGTATTATCCCTAATATATTTCTAATAAAGCTTTTCCTGAATGTGTGATATTAAGGTTATCCAATTATCTGGCATCCAGAGTTAGTATAATCATTCTCTAAAGTAGTCAAAGCAGTAACACGAAATAAATAATCTGAGGTTACAAAGAGATATACTGGTATATCTGAAAATAAAACCCAAGATAACTTTTTGTTCAGTAATTCTCCCACCAAGCCATGTCTTTTGAAGCTAATTATTATGCATCCCCTCTCTTATATTGTTTGCATTATTTTTTGAACTATAAGTTATTCAGATGATTGTCTGGAATATATTTTAAAAGTTGACCTTCACGTTTTTCCTCATATGTGAGGAAGGGAGGGAGGGAGAGGGAGACAGAAAGGGAGGGAGGAAGAAAGGAAGGAAGGAAGGAAAGAGGGAGGGAGGGAGAGAGGAAGGAAAGGGCAAAAAGAAAAAAAGGAAAACGATTATTATGAAAATCTGGATACAGATTAATATAATGTTAAATAGATTATTACATTTAAAAATAACTCATTCTATCTGTTTGGAGAAAGAAAAATAAAATCATCGTTGCTTATAATTGTCTAATATTAATTCATACTATTTCTGCTATAGAAGGTTCAATGTACTAACAAAAGTATCCACATAAAACAACAAAATTAACACCAACTGACAAATAGAATAAGAATAAATGAATCTCTGATAGGTTACTAAAAGAGTCTTAAAAACAACTTTCTATTTAATTTATATTTATAATTTATTAGTGACCCATTGGGCTATTCAGAAGAAATATGTTTCTAATGCATATCTATAATTATATAAAGCAAAAGGAACTGGTATAACTACACATTCTATTGCTATTTTATTTAATTTCTTTTGCTTTATCAAGCACATTTTTATCTAGCTCTTTAGAAACCATTTTTTATAAAGGATGGCAGTTTTAAAAACTATGTATAAAGTTTCTGCATATTTCTTGATTAAAATTTCAACTGGAAATTTTATAGTTTCTAAAGGATAATTCAAACCAATCTCATATACAATAATGTTCACTTTTTTCAAAAGAACTATTTTTATGTTCTTTGCCAATTTCTCAGAAACCACAGCTATCCTAACCTCTGTAAAATGAAAAGTAAGAAGTTATGAAACCATCTATATTCTACCCATAAAATCAAATGAAAATATTAGGAAAATCTTGGGGTGTAAGAAAAACTTGAGAAATATGTAAAAAGAAAAATTGGTTAATTTTCTTGAATTTCTTTTTCTTGCAAATATCCAACAGAATCAACACATAGTGGTTATGCAGACATTAAATAATCTGAGAAAACCCCCAAACATTTGAAATTCACATTTTTCCTCAACCCTAAGTTCCTCTGAGAATTGCACTCAACTCAGAAATGCTTGGGAATGTAACTTCTAATTCCCCCAAGAGAAGTTTCTTTCCACTTTGATTTTCTCAGCCACAAACCAATCAGTCTTAATTGCTCCCAGCTGTAATTTCTTCTCCCAGGAGCTGGTTCCTGCTGGTACCCAAGTAGTATAGCATCATGCAGTTTTGTTAAACTCCAACTAATACATGGGAACTTTATAGAATCTAATTTACTATACAAGAGTTCAAGCACTGTGACTGTCAAGTAAACTTTCACTCAACTTTGAAAGCTGACCACACAATTAAAAAAAAAAAAAAATTGGTGCCTATTAGTTTGACTAATAAACTTTGTTAGTAGGCAGAAAACTGTAGGTAATGAAGACAAAGAATCAAAGAATCAAGCAAATTCAAAATTGCCTAAATAAGAAAGATTGCAAAACAACATTAAGGAAACCACAAAAATAATTGTCCTTTCTATCTATGGTCTTAATGAACTCCCTCTACACTACAACATAACAAGGTTTATCTGTGCTCAAAATAGTATGGACATAGCATAAGCATGCTGTAACACAGACACAGTGCTGTGTAAGGCACTAGAATTTTACCATGAATAATAAGAGAAAGCAAAATATTTATTAAAATATTTACACATTTTCAAGATTATATGGATAATTTCTTAATGTTATTTTATTTCCAAAAGTAACTTTATAAATAATAATTTACCATCCTGTGGCTAAACATCTCCATGCTCTAAAAAACCCACCATTTAGAGAGAAATCAAATCTAGAAAATATAATCTAAAAGATGAATTAATTCATGCCATATCAATACTACTACAAAGAACAACTACAAAAGGCAGATAAAATACAAAAATAATATATTTAAAGTATCATATTGCTAAAGAAGCAACAAAAACTAGCAGCTAATAAGTTGGACATTGGAGGACCATGGAGAAGTGAGATGACCTGTGATGAGGTTCAGGGCAGGCTGCCCCAAATTATATCACTTCAGCATATTGATTAATTTGTATTAAAGTTACCTTAATAGCAGCCAGTACAAGAAGGATGCTCTGACCCTCCTTTGTCCCCCTGAAAGCAGGAAATAAATTTCCCATGTGAAAGATACCTTCCCTGAACCAGAAGAAAAAGAAGCATCCTTATCACTAGATGTAGGAAAGTAGGACTGAGAAGGCTATCAAATAATCATTATTTCTTCACTAATTTACAACCTGAAGCCCAAACCTGTCAATTCTTTACATACTTATTGTTTCTTTGTCTAAAAGATATAGAAGCTGCCTGCTCTGGTCACTTCTTTAAGTCTCATATTTCTATGAACTCCCACACATACAAAATCAAAATTGTTTTTCTCCTGTTAATCTGTCTTATGTCCATTTAATTATTAGACCAGCCAAAGAACCTACATGGAAAAAGGAAAAAGTTTTCCTCCTCTACATCTTCAGCCATTATTTTGGGGAAAATTTGTCAATTTGGAGCACCAGGAAGAGGGGAAGGATCTGGCTTAGCCTAGGCAGCGAGCCACTATGCAGAAAGCAAAACCAGTAGATTGTTCAGTGATATACAGCACTGGGAAAACAAGACTGTAGCTGAGCAGCCACAAACATATAACCTGTTTCCTCCAAAGACATGTGATGAATTTTAAGACTGCACAGGAAAGAGGAAAAAGCACCTAAACCAAAAACCTCTGAAAAATAAAGCTGACTTGTCCACAGTATTGTGATGGTGAAAAAACAACCTCCAGAATAAGTGGTTTGAACACAATATTTTCAGATTGAAAGTCTTGGAAGGAGTGGCGAATTTTTGATCCATAGCTGTATTTTCTTTCTTTTTTTAAGGGGGAAAGAAAAAGATTAAGAATCCATTCTTGTTCCTGGCAAAAGACTGAGATTCAGAGAAACCAGCTCAGACTTTAGTGGCTACCTAAGGTAAGTATAACAAAATCGAAGACTTGAGATTTTTAAGACATTTGTCACTTAAGACATGTGCTGAATTCTGGTGATGCTTAAAGAAAGAACTAATAAGTAAAGTCACAGACTTTTTCTTCATTTACTCCTTGCAAAAGACAGACACATCCTTCAAAGATAAGTATCCCAGTTAACAATTTGAAAAATATTGCAATGGAAAATTGGGAAGTTTAGGGTCAAAGATGAAAACAAACCAAAGTTAACTGAGTTTATCCAAAATTAATTCAACTTAGAAATGAAAGATTGAAGTGCCAAGTCCTATTTTTCGATTGCTAAAAAGAGGCAATTGTAATGCTTCTCTCATGGAAGACAACCTCATCTAGTGCCACTGTGGGTTTTTGTTTTGTTTTGTTTTGTTTTGTTTTTATTTTTATTAAAATGGGTGGTATTAAATTAAAGCCATTAGTCACCAATTAACTGATTACCAAGGGATGCAACTTCAGAAGATGATCTATATTGGAGTTAGCAGATACATACTTTGAAACAATTTTGATAAAAATAGAGGAATGGAGAAAATAGATAAAACAGAAAATATAATCAGAGAATTGAGATATCTATAAAATAAACAAAAGTTAGTTCTGTAACTGATATATAATATCTAAAAGTAAAAAATCATTGGTTGGGTTTACTGGCAGATTGGACACAGTAAGACACAGGATTAGTAAAGTGGAAGATAGGTAAAAAGAAAATATACTACCTGAAGTATAAGGAGAGAAAAGACTGAAAATCAAGAAAAGAGTGTGAGAAGCACACAGGGCATAGTAAAAAGGTCTTAAATATGTTACATTGTAAAAGAAAGACTAGAGTAGAAGAAATATCAAAAGAAACAACAGCTGAGAATTGAACAAAATTAATGGAAAAGATTGATAAACATTTTTTGCGGAGCTCTACAAACCTGAAGCAAGATAATTACACAATAAATCATATGTAGATACATTGTGATAACACTATTGAAAAGCAAAGACAAAAGGAGAATTCTTAAAAATGGCTATAGAAAGAAGACACAATATCTTCAAAGGAGTAACATTAAGGATGACAGCAGATTTCTAACAAATCATGGAAGCCAAAAGACAAGGGAATGTTGTCTTTGTAATGCAGGAAAAAACAATTACTGCCATCCTAAAATTGTATACCCCATAAAAATGCTCCTTAAAAATGAATGTAAAATAAAGTCATTTTCAGACAAATAAAAGCTAATGGTACAGTGACAGAAGAACTTCCTGAAAAGAAATACAAAAGGAATTCTTTATGAAAAACAAAAATGTTATCAGATACAAAGCAAAGCAGGAAGAAGCAAATAGTAACAGAAAAGGTAAAAAAAAAAAAAAAAAAACTAGAAAAGACTCTTAAAAGTAGGAAAATACAAGCAAATATCAACTGTATAAAGTAATAGTACATTTTGAGAAGTTAAGATATTTACTTATCAACTAAATGTAGTGTGGTATCCTGAACAGGATCCTAGAACATAAGAGGGTCACCAGGCAAAAACTAAGAAAATCCAAAAAAAGTATGGACTTTCATTAATAATGTATAAATGTTGGTTCATTAATTGTGACAAATATAATAATGTTAAGAAATATAATGGGAAAATTATATGTGAGTTATATAGAAACTATGTAGCATCTTCACAATTTTCTGTAAACCTAAAATAAAAAGTAAAATTAAATGTTTATTAAATTATATCAAATTTAAATCAATAAAAATAATAACAAAATTTGGGAAGAATTAAAGTATTCTAAGATTCAAGCATTATCAGGCAAGCAGTAAAATAATAACTTCAGGTAGACCTTAATAAAAATGTAAGCTGCACTCTCTAGAGCAATACCCGTGTAATAAATTTTCTGCATTAATAGAAATGTCCTATATCATTCTGGCAATACCTTAGCCATTAGCCATATGAAACTCTGACCACTTGAAATATAGCTAGTGTGACTAAGGAACTGAAATTTTAATTTTATTCACTGAAATTTTAACTTTATTTAATTTAAATAGCCACCCATGGCTAGTGACTACTACACTGGGCAACATAATTATAGAAAACCTAAAAGAATAGTAAAAACATATGTAATTAACTACATCTTAATATGGAAAAAATTTTTTAAAAATATGAATTTGACTAATACAATTTAAAATAAAGAAAGAGAGAAAATATAACATCATACAGGTAGGCTGAAAAGAAACAAATAGTAAAATGGTAGCTATAAACTCAACTGCATCAGTATTACATCAAATGAATCTGGACTAACTACTCCAAATAAAAGACAAGCTACATGCTGCTCACATCCAGCTACACATTACTTATAAAAAGAAAAACACAAGAACATAAAAAGTTTTAAAAACAAAAAAAGGGTAGAAAAACATATATACCATGCTAACTAACAGTAATAGATGATAGATATCTATTCCTATTCCTAGATAGATGATAGATTAGGTAGATGATAGACAGATGATAGATGATCGATAGATAGATATATGATAGATAGATAGATAGATAGATAGATAGATAGATAGATAGATAGATAAAATAGACAATGTAGTTATATGAACAGCTAAATTAGATTTTAAGGCAAGATGAATTCCTATAAAGAGGGATATTTTATAATACTAAAGATATAACTCAAAAGAAAGATATCATAATCCAAAATCTATATGTAGCCAAACACACAGCTTCAAAAAAATATAAGCAAAATGTGACTGAAACAAAAGGGAAAATAAATGCAAATACCCAATCATATATGAAAACTTTACCACAAATCTCCAGATAGCAATTAGAAAAAGCATACAAAAAATAATAAAGATATAAAATATCTAACAATTTTAAAACTTTACCTAATTAGTGTATGTAAAACATGTTATCAATCAAAGAATTAACATTCTTTCTAAACACTTATGAGCTATTTATCAAAATTGACATATCTGGACCATAATGAAAAACTCGACAAGTTTAAAATATTGAAATGACTCATAGTATGTTCCAAAAACAGAAATAATTTTCAAAGACATACCAATAAAATAATAAAAAGAAATATAAACCAATAATAAAATAGCCAAATAAAATGGACATTTCATAGCACAGAATGTCAAAATAACTAATAAACTTATAAAAAAGAGCCCAACATTATCAGGTATCAGCAAAATGCAAATTAAAATCATGATAAGATGCTATTATAAATATACAAGAAAGGCTAAAATTAAAAAAAATAAAGATGATATCAATTGATAGAGTGACATAGAAGTAGAACTTTTATACACTGTCAGTGGAAATGGAAATTGGTCAACCATTTCAGTACAATTATATATGTGATATATATGCATTCTCTAAAGACCCTGCAATCATTCTTAGTTATACAAAGAACAGAAATTTACACAAATTCTCATCAAAACGCATATGCTAGAATGCTCAGAGCAGCATTATTCCTAGTAGACTCAAGCTAGAAAAAAATCCATCATCAAGAAAATGGCCAAATAAATTGTGCTATATTCATACCATGAATTACTATAGGGCAATAAAAAATTAACAAACTACAACTACATACAACAGGAATAAATCTCTTACATGAAGTGTTGATTAAAAGAAACCAGATACAAAAGATATATATCTACTATATGATTCCATGTATGTAAAGTTCAAAATCAATCAAAATTAAGTCATGTCAATCCTGAGGGTATATTGTCTGGAAGGGGAAATGAGGAGACTTCTGAGATGCTAGTAATGTTCTGGCATCACAGATATGTTCATTTGTGGAAATTCTTTGAGTTCTATATTTATGATTGGTCATATATATATATACACATCTATATATATGTGTATATATATATACACATGCACACACACACACCACATATATAACATTTTAAAAATATTTACATAAAAGTAAAAAAAAAAAAAAGTCAGGAAAAAGAACTCTAGTTTGTACTGAAGATACCTGACTCTAAATATTTAAACCTCAATATATCCGAAACTACTTCTGGAGGATGCTTAAATTGGTGGACTTTGGAAAAACTCTCATGCTGATCACTATATCTGGCCCAGCAGGAGAAAATAAAAACAAATGAGAAATAGGAGTGACTTTAAAATGCCAGGTAAAAGGGGTACTTCAGCAAATTTCCCTCTTCTGCTGTCACTCACAGCTGACCGAGCTGAGGTTTGAATACACAGGTATTGCTTTGGAAGCTATCTTTAGAGAAGATGTCTATTCAGCTTTTGTTTTATATCAAGCTAATATTGAACTGAAATTTAAGATGCATATTTTATATAAAATGAAGATACATATTTCAGATTTAAGCATCTTCCAGAGATAGTTTCAGATACTTAGTATGTACCCCAACTTACTATTTTCACAGCTCCTAAATAGAAACTCTTTCCCATTCGGGTCCTAGCATGAGGGCTATATTTCACATATAATCAGACTTTCTACCAATTGTTCTGTGGCCACTTTTAGAATTCTTACTGTCCATAAATTGGAATAGTTCCTTGTTTCATGTCTATGCTGGTGCTAATCTCCACGTTTCTGGTGACTTTTTTCTCTATCTTGGGAAACAAGGAAGTGATCCCCAAATTTAACCTTCAGATCTCTAGGGGCTGGAGGAAAGGGTTAGTTACAGAAGAATTATGCCCCCAGTAATATAGCCTTTTATTTTTACCTCAACCCTTTTATTCTCAAAGCCTATATGCATTGTTACTCTCCTTGGTTTGGGAGTATTAAACCACAGCTTTATTCTATACCTAGAACTTCTATCACCACTGACATCCATCGTTATGTGTTCATTCTGGCCTGGCCTACCAGACTCCTTTCTCATTCAGAATAGCTCAACATCAGGAATCTGTCACACCATCCTGCTTCCAGGTCCATCAGGCTATCAGTATGTTTCTCTATATGTGAATCTTGATTATATATAGTGTTCAGGTTCTTTCTCAGTGGGCTGGTGGTGCCCTATAAATCAAGGATGTTCTTAAACATTCCTAAGTTTAGATTGTCCCCAAATATCTTATAAATTAGGACACTTTTCTGCCAATGTCAAAAAATTACTGCCTGCCTCTACCCACAAGTATATCAAAGTCACAACTTTGTACTTTCCAAGATACCAAAATAAGCGTCAAAAATCGATCTTGCGGGCAGGCAAGGGATAAATCAATGCAGAGAGTTGTAAAAGCTGCATCTTAAATTTCTTTCCAAGATTAGCCCGATGTAAAACAAAGACTGAATAGACAACTTCTCCAAAAATACCTTCCCAATCAATACCTCCATGTTCAAGCCTCAGCTCAGCCAGGTGTGTCAGCAGAAAAGGAAAATTTGCTAAGAATGTCCCTTTCCCTGGCATTTTCAAGGCACTCCTTTTCTCTCTTGCTTTTATTTTCTCCTATTTGGTCAGATATAGTGATTAGCATTAGAATTCTTCCAAAGGTCATCTATTTGAATTGCAACCAGTGATAAGAAAAATAACTAAGAAATGTTGAAAATCACTCACATTTGCCTACTTAGGTCTTCCTTTCCTAGATTTCTAAGATTATACTGTTCTTGTTCATCTAAGAAATTGAATTGACTCCAGTGAATTGCATTTCTTTACATACTTCTTTATCTACAGCTCCAACTTTGGGTAAACACAGTTTGTTCATGATAGTTTAAGTTTTGGGATAACAGAAAATCCTAAAATTTCAGTGGCTTAAAAAAGCATTTTTCCTGACTTAAGCAAACTGATGGTAGGTTTGACTGATGCTTCAGAAAATCTTCCTTCTACATGCTCAGTGTCATGCCTCCGCATAGGTATTTGTTTGCATGACCACATGGCAAGGGTGAACAGGCTGTGAAAGTCTCAAAGTTAAAGGATTCATCCTGGAAGAGGCATGGGTCACCTCTGCTCTCATTTCATTAGGAATCAAATCAATGCCACACATAACCTTAAGAGGGCAGAGAAGTGTCATTTCTCTATGCAATCTTGTCTCAGTTGAAGGAAAAAAAATGAACCACTGGTTAAATAAAATATATGTTGTGTAACTAATGCTTTACACTAGTCACCTAATTTAGACCAAGTCTTAATATTTAAATAATATAAAGAAGAAAGAATTAAATGTGAAGAAAATGGACATTAAATAAAGAAGGAAAAATAGGTTTCTACTCCATTAGTGAATCAATTTGGCATAGCTTCATAAAACACTAACTGAGAAGAATTCTGAGGCCAACCTTAGCTCAGTAGGAAAGAGTAATTTAACAGGTAAATGATATCTGCTGTGAGCACAAGAATGAGGAGTATTGCTGTGCCATAGATTGATTTATTGACCCCATTCTAACCCTCTTTCTGCATCCATTTTCTTGCATGACTTCATCTGTTGACTTGGGGTTAGTTCTGGAACTTGTTTTGGCCAATGGCATGTGGGTAGAAGTATACAATTTCTAAACCAAGACCTTAACGTCCTCCTGTGTTCCCACTTGCTCTCTCATGTCTCTACCATTCTCATAAGGACAGACCCCAGGTGATTCTGTTGTCCCAGAAGAAACATGAAAGGCAATCATCCTGGTCCCCACAACCTGAAGCAGAGCTGCCCCAGGCATCTCACAGAGTGAGAAGCAAAGCCACAAAGAGAGCCCGGTCTATATCAGCTGAACTTCTGGCAACCTTCAGAGAGACAAGAACAGTTACAAACGATTGTTGTTTTAAGCCATGAAACTTCTGGGTAATTTGTTAAGCAGCAAGAACTAATCAATATATGGTCATATGCCAGCTGCTGGTCATTCATAAATTATGGCAGATGGAAAAAGAAAAAGGAATCTATAGAACATAAAGGATGGGATGCCGTCACACAAAGAGAAAAGAAAAAGAAATTTTTGAGGATTAGGAAAGAAAAATAAGAATGAATATATTTAATATGACTTTTCTGAAGAGTCAGGATATATGAACTAAGAATGTATGTTCTGGTTTGTGACTATATTCACATGAAAAAATTTTCAAAGTTATAAAATTTAACATTTTAATGTTAGAATTTATTTTATTTTAAACTCTGGGAAAATAAATGAAATTGGAACAGTACCTGACAATATATATGAATGACCATTAATAATAATTTTATAAAATTATAAACTTGAACATGATGTCCATTATAAAATCTTGTTGTATTAGAATTTAAGAGATGTCTGAGTTTTGGAGGATGTAACTTTTGGAGAAACAAAATAAAGCATTATTTTAAACAATAAAACCATGTAATTCAGTGATTTAATAAGATATATAAAATGTAAATAGGTTTTTCAAGGTAAATTTCAGAAGGACAATTTTTCAAATGAGATGTTTAAGAAAGCTCATTTGAAATACGTTTCATATTGGAGACTGATGTCAAGAGGGTAGCCAGGTTCAGCTAATATACGGAGGAAGCAAGTATTGATTTGGTGGAAGTATAAGTCCAACCCAAACTTTTTATATTTTCATAAATAGACAAGGGTGACAGCAAATAAAAAAAGTAGTGAGAGGATCCAGAGTACATGGGGATCGATATATTGATGCCTTGGTCAAAGGGACCCCAAGCTGTTTTTCTTTCACTGATGTCACTGCCAGAATCAAACCCAAGGATTCACACCTTCATTTGCATCAGAATCACTTGAGATCCTTTTTAAAACACAAGTGCCCAGCCCCTACCACAATTTCCATTGGTGTGATATTGGTGTTTTTTAAAAGATCTCTATGCCATTTTAAAATGTAACCAGGGTTAATAATTATCACTAATTTGACCTATTCCATGTGTACATGAATCAATTAATGATTAATTACAGTTACCAATTCTCCAATCCCAGGTCGTTCCTGGTCTCACTGCATTCAACCTGATTGGATCATGTGCTCTAATAATCGAAACCTGGAGGAACTGTCACACTGTCAAATATTTACAAAATAGCACAGTAATATTTTTGTCAGCTGTTTCACAGTAGTCAAGGTAGATTATATAAATAACGGCAAAAGATTACTAGTTAACCCAAAAAAGAATCTGCTATATCTATAGAAATGATTATTTTTACAAAAAGTACTAGTTTCCAGTTACATGAAGCAGAGTGCCTGTTTTAGTTTCAGCTGTGGAGGGGACTGAACAACAGAAAAGAACTATGATGTCAGAGTTTCAACTATTAAAAAATAGAATACATTTTAAATATATTTAACATACTTGAGCTGTATTTACAGGTGATTTATTTAAAAAATACAGAAAAAAAATATTAGTTGAATATCAACCAAAGACCATGGAGAGGAGCTAGGTATATGGAATACAAAAGGGCACAAGACTGACCCCTTTACTGAAAAAAGGAAGGAAAGAGGGAGGGAGGGAGAGAGGAGAGGAGGGAAAGAAGGAGGGAAGGAAAAGAGAGAGAAAAAATCAATTTTCTCTTCCAATTTTGGCAAAAAATCAAGCAAATAATATCAATTAAACTATTTGAAAAAACTTCACCAACCTTGCTACTTGATTGACATGACTACATTAGAAATTTCCTTTTGGAGTTACTTTCTGTATAAGTTGATATGCTTTCAACTGTAGAACATTTCTAATGCTCTTACAATGTAGCCTACCAAACGACAGTTACAAAATGGGATGTAAGTTCCTGAGCAGTTTTAGCAAGAATTAAATGTTTAACAGTGAGGACTGTTATATCCAACTTTTTTTTTTTTTCTCCAAAAGGCAATCTGATTATAAGTCTTCCAGATTTGGAAGTTACTCATCCGACTGAAGGGAGGAAATTTATCAGCCTCCTCTGGCCACAGCTGGGCAGATGATAGAACAAAGGGGCAGCAGGCAACATGAGCAGAGAGAGACATCAAGTTTCCTGCCCAGGCAAACAGAGAAGATAGGGGAGGAGAGGAATGAAAATGGCAACAGAAGCTTTTTTATGCCAGAAATGTAAGAGTGCCTTTGTTATAAAACACAGGCATGGATTTCCTGTTTCCATAACTTGTGATTGGTGAGTTATTTTTACATTTATCTTAATGAGCTTACACCCTGCTTTGAGATTTCATAAGTTATTTTTCCTGACTATGAAATATATATATATATATATATATATATATATATATATATATATATATATATATTCCTCTCTCTGATTCCATTTCTTCACTGACCTTGGGAAAGCCAAACAAGAGAATAATAGCCTGGGTTACACATTAACCTATGTGTCTAAGATTGTGTGGGGAAAAGGAGCAGTCAGGCTTTGATAACTCTGAGGAATTATTTACCTGCGAGACTTGGTTCAGTGCTATTTACTGACTTTTATTTGTACCTTGAAAAGTTACAAAGGACCAAAAAAGTAAGCATTCCCTAAATCGTGGAGGAAAAATTCCCCCAAAAGTAAATATAGATTTGGCCTTGAACGGTACATCTCAAATCAATTCTGACAAAAATCTTGTGTGGATGAATAAAAATTAATGGAACATGATTCACTGTGGGCATCAAATATTCAAATTAATGAAGAGATAGCCACATAGACACAATTATTTTATTCTTCAGTTATTACCTCATGCTGCAGTGGACAGAGGAATTTGGAATGTGTCCGTTATTACTGCCATGCTGCTTCAGGCACTGGCTTGGGAATTAAGGACTCATGCCTTTACATAATGATATATGATTAGCACTGTGAAAGTAATTGAACTCTTTGTTCTAGACAATCCCTTGCAGTGTCAGCAAGAAGCTGGAACAAACTGTGTCATTTAACAGAGTTACGCTGTAAGTGAGAAAAACCTCTGATCCCTGCACAATTAACTTCCTAATAATTTTTAGGTTCTCAAGATTAAATGAGAGAATTAGTATAATAGGCCACGTAAATGTGCATCAGAGAAATAAAGCAATGCAAAGGCACTAAAAGGGATGGGGCATTTAAGAAAATTAATAATTGCTCTCAAATATAATAAAAGACAGGTGTCAGGCTGTTAAAAGGATGATTGTTGTAACTGGAGCAGCTGAGAATAGTAAAAGCACAGCTGTTGCACAGATTAGTTGTATAGTAACAGAATACTTGTTTTGCTGTGCATTCTACTAAACTCAATTATATTACAATGGGCTCATAAAGTATCACAAAGTAAAGTATAATGGTATTGACATCTATTTTACATGATAAAATACTATAATTCAAATCAATTACCATAACTTTATGTCTTCAAAATCTCATCAAACTGGCTATATTATTGATATTTCTCAATTTCCTCATTATATGTACGAAATATCTCAATAATCATTGTAAGACAATAATGCAATTGTGTTATATTTCCTTAAATTCAAAATGATCATATTTTGAAAGTAATATGTTCTCTTTGCCATTTATTAGTTCCAACACCCTTTTATTCTGGAAGTTTAGTTTATCAAAATGTTATTGTATTCAGTGCAGAGTGATGAGTTGTATTTCAAATACTCCTGTCAAATTTGATGAACATTCTTTTGGATAAGGACTGGACTTACACTGACCTTTAGGGAAAAAGAAAATAAGGAGAAATTACTTTTTAATTATCAAATGAATTTTTGCTTGTTATAATGCCATCTAATTAATACTCTCATGACAACATAGAACATAAAGTAAGAAAAGTATCAAAAAGTAAGAAGAGTATCAAAATAGAGGTGTGACTATATTTATAGCTGTCTGTGGTATTTCTTTTATAAAAGAGTCTATGAATAAAAATGGATTTCAGCCACTCACAACTTTCTGAAAAGTATATAATCCTTGGTGGCAAGGAAGCGGGTGGATTCAGTAAGGTTTTTGTTCATAATATTTTGTTTCAATAAGTTATAAAATTTATTTTTTACACCTCTCTAAGTCAATACCATTACATTTGAATCCCATTCATGTTGGCAAGTTGATGCTAGTTTTACTAAACAAGTGAATTCAATACCAAAATATCAATATACCTGAGCTGATAAACTGCTTTGAGAATTGATTTCAAACACATATCCTATGCAACTTTAAAAACTCTTCTATAATCATTCCTCTCCCTAACAATATAAATTATCCAAATACAAGATACTAGCCATTAATTTTTTGTTAGTTATCAGAAAAGTTTTGTTTCCACCTGGATAAGTTTAAATAAAGCATTCATTTTCTATTATTAAAGTTAAGTTGATACTGCAGAATTCAAATTATTAGAATTTTATTCTTTGGGTTTTTTTCTGCCTTGTTTTTGTGTGGTTTGATTTTTGCTGGAGTGAGGTTGGTATGCAATTAAGCTTCCAGTAGTCTTTCATAACCACTGGCCCATTGAATTTGGATCCAATGTTTAATAGACATGAACACTTCTGGCTCTTTTCTTACACATTCAAAAAGAATATGAAGTGATGAATTTTGACAATACTGAAATTTTCTTTTTATAAAGAAGGAGAATAAAAGTATTAACTGCATTTTAAAAATAGTTTTGGTTTAACTTTTCCTCAACATTTCTAAAAATTCAGTTAAAATTTTTCATATTTTCAAGAGCAGTTACTTTGTTCCTGGATTCTAAAATCTTAACTAAATTTTACTTATGAGAATGGGTAGAATAATTTAACTAAAAATTATATTGTTTCTCTTGATATGGATGACTGTCAAGGGTATATCTTCAGGGTGACACCAGCATTGTTGTGGAATATTTAATAATATACTATAATCAGTTGACTTTTCCATTATCTCTCTGTCTTTGAAATTATAAACCAAGCTTCTCTAGATCTTTTGTTTTTCATTGAAGCAACCACCAGTTGAATAAATAAGCTAGAATTCTTAAGATGATGGATATATAAAGACATATGCAAGTAACAACAACAAAAAAAGATAATTATATTTAGTTCTAGAATTATGAAAAATCCTGGAGCATAAAAAAGCATGAAGCTGGATCCTAAAAGCCAGAAATTTCAGGATTTGAACTATGTAGCATGTCAGCAACAAGGAATGTGGTGAGGCATTTTAAAATCTCTGTAGTTTTTTATATGCCCTTGTGTTCTTACCTCATTTGAATGTATTTGTTGTTTGTTTTCTTACCTTTTGTCCCTTGATCTCTGCCTTCTATTTCCAAAAATTTGCCAATGGCCTGAGAAGACTTTTGTTTTTCTCAGTTCTATGCCCTACACAGTGCCCAAAAGATTGCCTTTCATTTAAAGGATTCACAAATAAGTGTAAATGAACTGATCTGAACACCCCAGATTAGATGGTGGAGATGGGAGTGAGTGAAGTAATGAGCCAGGACTTTCAGTTTCCTAGCTTGAGAAACTGAGTGAAAGTTAATGCATTTACTAAGGTGGGGAGCCCATAAAATGGAGGAAACACCAAGTTTGAGTATTGATATGAATCAGTAGTCTAATTTTAGATTATGTTCATATGAAGATGCCTATTAGATGAACAAGTGGACATGTCTGTATATATGAATTTGGAGATCAGAGTAGATGTCTTGGCTGAGGTTTGAAAATCATCACCACAACATAGTATTTAAAGGAATGAAAATGTATGACTTCACCCAGAGAGAAAAGAGATAAAGGTCGATAAAAGATTCAAGCACCACCAATGACTAGAAATGTCATGGCTATTGCTATAAATCATTCAGTTTCTGTCCTAGGCAGACCTCCTTAGGCATTTCCAACTAGCATCAGCTAAACAGGACAGGGCATCGCCTTAATAGGATCTTCCAGTATAAAAAAGAGATTCATTGCTAATTGACTAGGGGACATATGCGGCGGGAAAATAATACTAAGTGTTAATAATTTGAAGTTTCTATTAGTGCCACCAAGATAACTTCTGATTTAGAAACATCATGCTGACGGACTTTAAATCTGAAGGGTGGTCTATAGCCTAGGCAAGAGGAAACCTTTCCCTATGTAAACATTCAAACTGTATGCCAATCCTATAAGAGATGAGATTTCTGGCTGCAATCAATTAAAATTACTAATAGAATATTAGTCTTTTGCACCCCAAGTCACAGACCTATCTTTTCCATTCCCCATTGGGCATGGTTTTCCCTTCTTTATCAACATCAAATCTCAGGAATGGATCCAAATTCTGATCTACGTAAAAATAACTAATAACTTTTAAAATATTACCTTACCCTAAAAAAAAAAAGTCTTCTCAACAAAAATTTGGAAAATTATGGTGGCATTGAAACATTAAAGGTGGAATTAAAGCTCTCAATGGTGGAATTTCAGGTGATTGCATTCTGGAGCAATTAATGAGATTGGAGATGGGAGAAAAGATTTTATGCTACTATTGGTAGTATTACCATATTTAAGAAAAAACATGTTTTGGCAGCAGAGAATACAAATTTAGCTAAAATGCATATCTTAGATATCATATTCCTTTCATTGAATATAAAGTCATGGTACCCTGACTCAACTGAACTCTGTATAAAGGTAAAATATGAGGAGGTGTCAAGCTCTTTTGAACAAAATTGATTTTTTTCTTAAAGAACTGGAAAGTATGTCTCTCATTGGTTAAAATAATAATGATGATGCTTAAGGTTTGTTTTATGTTTATGTATTTATTCTTCTCACTTGAAACAGGATATGAGGTTCCTTTAAAAATTGTCTTCAGCATCCTTTCTCTTAGAAGGAACAAAAGCAGCACATATTAGAAAGTACTAGCTTTAAAATTAAAGAAGAAGCCCTGTTATTTGAAACACAGTTCAGGCAACACAAACAATAAAGCCATTGGCTGGAGTAAAATTTAACTGACCCTTTCAAGGTTGAAAGAAATCTTCAATCAAAATGTTTCTCTGTCACTAGAGGAAAAGCTCTGCATTGAACTGATTTAATAATGAAACCTACTGAAATAGCTCTCTTGGGGAACGTAGGCTAAATCAACAACAACAACAATAAAAACCCACTGCAACTGAGGTAAGTAGACTTGTTGAACTGTATTTCCCTGCTTCAAAGGACACTACAGATGAGAGGTTTTTTTTTTTTTTTTTTAAGTAAAACAAGTCAGATGAACAAAAATATTTTTAAGAATGATATTCTGTATTCCCGTTAAGTTTACTCATTTGTATATGCCTCTCAGCTGGCTTTAGATGTTTCTTATATAATATTCAAATAAAAAGAGTTTATTTTTGACACAAAATGATATTTATAGTTTGCTCTAATGCATTTTCTATCAATGTCACTGACCTGCCTTCAGGGCTATATTCACTAGTAAGTGTTCTAGTGCAGTAAATGATTCACAGTAAATAGGATGTTAACTTGTGTTTCAAGGGAAATAATTTTTTTTTCACTGAAAGTTGAGAATATGATTTTCATCCTAGCAAAGTATCTTTCAATACTCTATTTTGTTTTCCAAGTTCTAGACTACTTTAGCCACAATCACATCTGATGCACAGGGCTATCAAACAGGATATATTAGAATCAATGGGTGACTTGAAATATTTGACCAGGTGAGGCCAGAGTGTCTTCTTAGTTTCAAAATGAAGAACAACAAAAATTATTACTTTTACTGGTCTGGGCTGGGAGTAAATCTGATTGGTGAACCAATTCCTCACATAAAAAATGTTAATAGAAGCCATAATTCCAACACTTCTTTGAATTGTGGGAAGCAAATCTGAGGGCACACAACAAACCAGCTCCATTATTAATTTTACACTTGAGTAGAACCACACAATTAAGTATTCACTGTATGAATTCAAACCACAACAGAAAACTGTATTCAGTGATAACCAAAACTGAAAGTTGAGTTAAAAAACATGAAAACAATAGAATACAAGGCTTCTATCACAATAAAAAGTCATTTACTAAAACATGTGTATATTGGATTTGATCATAATTTATATTAAAATAAAATGAACTGTCATTGAGGCCAAAGCTTATACTATCTGGATGAATTAAAGTATAAAAGTAATTTTCCAGATAATTCTGTAAGTGATATTCCTTTTTCTGACTCTGAATTAGAGTAAAAATACTGTCTTCTCCTTTTCTACCTCTGTCAATTATTTTTATATTTTGCTCAATTCTTTACTTTGATAATTTGATCTCTTCCAATTATCCAATTTTCTCAAAATAATTTTGTGATCCTTAGAAAGGCTACATAAAACGTTGAATGCATAGACCTGGAAATCACTATTGAAACAGTGGCCTGCATTATAAATAAGTATAAATACATCCAGTGACTGAACTGTTAAATAAATGGAAAACACCAGTGTTGTAGAGTGGTACTGACTTAAGAAAATATGTAGTGAAAGGAAGAAAGGGAGAAATTACTCAGAAAAAATCTGCTTGCCAATTGATGGTAAACTAATGTTTTTCAAAGCAATGTCTAAATAATTTTAATGTAAGACTTTCACCTGACCTTTAGCTGTTTTCAACATTAAACAATTTCTACACACACACACACACACACACACACACACGAACACACACATTTGTGCATTTATCTTTTGTCTGTGCCTCTGTTGTAAGCACAAACAAAATGAGTCTGTTTCAAGCCCATCCATGAGATCTTTTTGTGGCGTGAATTTTCTAATCATCAGATGGAAGTAGTGGACTCATGTTCACTTAGCATTTCACTCTCTTTGTACAAAGGAAACCATATTCTGGTCTAGATCAATGTCCTCTTTCCTAAGCTAATACCTACAGCTGTATTCCATCCATCAGATAAGTGGATGTTGTTAACAGAAATGTTAACAAAGAACAACTATAAAGTGAAAATACTGGTATTAAAAAAGTCAGATGTTCCCCAAAGCTAATTGTTACTGACCTGAACATTTTTAAAGCTTGTTCCAAGCAAAACCATTTAGCAAAGTATAATTGGAACTATGATCATTCAAACCCTTTGCTGAAAAGCAAAGGTCAAAAGCATTTGACTTAAAATGCACAGGTTTCTACTTCAATGTATGTGAATAACCATGGTCTAGGGCCATGCAAGTTTTTCCAATGAGAAAAGCACACAAATAGAGCAACTTACATAGAAAGCAAGGGTAGCCACAAAGAAAAGTATAACTGCTTGAGACCTAGATAAAGCAAGAATTTCAGTGGGCCAGTAAAGTTTCTACAATTACTTTTTTGAATAGATTTACTAGTAGACCCACTGCCTTCTTGCCTCATATTGTCAAAAGTTGACTAGTCCACACCAAATTTTACCTCATAACATTTTGAAGACTTATGAGTATATTTTGAACTGTTATGATTACTATTTGATTTATTATTTGTATAGTAAATTTTACAGCTATATGCAATAAAATAAAATATTAATTTCAAATCATTTTCCATCAAAATGCAGAAAGAAATGAAGGTGGGATTGAAATAATGATACATTGTATATTGTTCCACTTCACTCCCCATTCCCCACTCCACCCATGACTGTGTGTCATTTCCCATTCTACAGGCATATTGTGCTTTTACTACAGCTTGCTACTGAAACATCTTTGATCTATGTGCCCACTGTGTTAATATTCGGTATATTTTCATATGAAATCAATGAACAATTTTTTCTAAAGAATTCAGGTGACTGAGGATTTAAGGGAGGTTATCATCTAATCTGCCAGTATTTACGATTTGAGGAGTTTAAAATTTTACAAGGCTCTCCAAATTCTCACTTCATAGTTTTCTCAGTTCATAGAGAAGACACTTTGATAGAGCATTTACATATTCAGAAAAGGAAGATTGGACAATTAACACTGATGAAGTCTCTTCAGCATTCACCTACTACATTCTTTTGGCATTAAAGTCATAGGACCACCACTCTGATCTTGTTTAAACTAACGGGGAGCCTAAAATGCTTTTCTGATAGTAGAAAGATCTTTGAAGATTTGGTCAAACAGATAAAGTCATGAGAGATATTCGAAATTTAATTAGATATCATTATTATATTTGCAAAAGTTACATGGCCCCAAGAGATAAAAAGAATATGTAATGAGTGCAGGGTCCCCAAATTTTTGAAGGTTTTCATAACTTGCAAAGGAGATCATTTAAATATTAAGAGCCAAAGTAATGCAGAATCCAATCAAATAATATAGCATCATGGGTGGGAATTTCAGACTTCCTTGACTAGCCCTAGTAAATAGACTTCTGGGGCTGCTAAGGCTATGCCTCTAAATAGGAAAGATTATAAATGGGGCTTGGGATATCCCATCAAGGTCATAAAAAAGAGTAAAATGAATAGTCTGCCAAATGTCCCTGGTCATTGTGCAGTCATAACAGACTGAGATAATATTCCCCCAAATTGCTTGGGATGACACAGTTGTTTATTTAACAAATAAAATTTGTTAAACCCAGGGAATAAGTAAAATTAAGTACAGAAAGGCCTAAGAGAATGAAGCATGTGGTGTTAATATTTTTGTGTTAAGATATCTGGGCTTTTAGTTTCTATGATGTATAATGTTCAAGAGAATTTGTACTATTAGAACTGCCTTATGACTCCAATTTAATATGTGTCGCTGAATAATTGATGTCAACTCATGATTTTAAGTTGAGAAGTATAACTGAAATGCTAATGAAAAGTATTGGACATTTAATGGAACTTACAAATACAATTTTAATAAGTTTAATAAGTAAAAGTATTACTTGAGTACTTGAAAGTTGGTCAGTCAGAAAATTAAATTACTGAAAAAGTATATTTGACTATACTGAATAAAAATTTATTTTAAAATACTTACTAATCTTTGTTTTAATTAACCAAAATCATTAAAGATCTCTTTAAAGCATTATTAAATTCTTCTAGTTATATAACTATGTAAATTGACTTATAAGCCCAAAAAATAAATTTAAAAATTTGTAACTTCAATAAATTTAAATTAAATTTTAATCAAAAATTCTGAAAAATCATTTTGTACACACACAAGAAAAAAAGTATCTATAAAGTCACATACAAGACAATGACTTTGGGGGTAAAGAGAATTGGATTTTTTCTTAAAAGTATCTATTATGCCTAGACCATACAACCAATAGTGAAAAAATTGTTAGAGATTAGTAATTAGATTTTAAAATAAATAAATTGTATAATAATTTCAATAGACAAGGAGAGCTAGCTAGCTACATTCATTTTTTTCCTCATGAATTCAGTCAAATTTAATTATATAGAGAGATACATCTAAAGCTAATAATGATCTGTTTTGGCTTACAACACTCTTACTCTTCATTTCACTTAAAAGTTAGTAAATATAAATTATGGAAATGATAATTACAAACAGAGTTGAGGCCATTTTTCCCCTGGGCTTGCTGTAATATTTGTCAGTTAATGGGGGTGGGGAGAGTTCAAGCAAATATCCATTAGAAATAATTAAATTGAATTTTATTTTAACATAAATAAACTCACATTTATTCACTTTTCTTTACATATAGATCTTTGTTTTGATTATAAGTCAACAGGTTAGTTTCACCACATTGATAAATTCATTATCTAAAATTTCCAGTTTTATTTCTTTAAGGTGGTCCAAGAAAATAAATATACTAGCAACACAATCAGAAAAAGAAACCATCAGCTGGTGTTCCTTATCTCAGTATTGTCAGTTTTTGTTCATACCTAGAAACTCTTTTTGAACGACTTACCTTTACTGAGTTTTTCACAGAATTCAACATGTCTTTTATAGAAACAAAAATAGATTTACTGTATCTGGATATATAAGTAGATATGTACATATGTCAAAATATGTAATAAAACTGTATATTATAAAAACCTAATAAAATGTTACCATCTTTTTTCCCAGTGCCCATATTAACACCATAAATGAGTCACTTTTTAACTTGTCCAAACTGATTTCTGCCCATTTAAGTTTTTGACATGCCCAGCATATCACAAAGAACCAAAGGAAGGAAAAGAAGGAGGAAAGGAGGAAGGGAGGGAGGAAGAAAGAAAGGAAGGGAGGAAGAAAGGATGAAGGGATGGGAAGGAAGAAGGACATCATATGAGTTTAAGCTTCAATATTTGTACCTATATTATAATGGATAATATCAAATAGTATATAGACAGAAGTGATGTGTTAGAGCCAGCTCATAAAGGCTCATAAAAGCCAATTCTTAAATTTTCAGGAAATTTGAAAGTCAGTCACTAAATACAGCCATTATCAAAAACTTAAATAACCTTAAATAAATTCCATTAAAAGCAAAGTTAATAAATCTACAAAAATCATCACTTCCTAATTATTTTTATGCATTTTACTATTATCTGTGCCCTTGGGATTATTTATATTTGTTATATATTTATGATAGAAATACCCCACAGTGGTGCCCTACTGATATCTCTTCCCAACTCTTCTCAGTGACATTACACTGATACCTCAGAATTGGTTATGGTGGAAGTATTTATACCATGGAGACCATAAAATGCAGCAAAACATATCACCACTTTTGGCAGGAAGGCAGGGGAGTACAGGGCATAGCTGTTAAACATTTACCAATATATTGTTATATATAGGGCATAATATATTACTAAAATATATACTATAAATATTTTTCTCATGTTCTTAAGTTACTAAAATTAATTTTTGTACAATGAACCTTCAAAATATTTCTGTAGGTCATTTCTAAATGTGTTACCCCACTGTACATAAGAAGAAGAATAGAACTATGACAGACTCAATGAGCAATCAATGAAACACTCTGTCTTCCAGTCCAGACTTGACTCATTGAATTTCATTAATTGTTAAAAATAACTGTCAGTATATATTTTCAAGCATTGGATGAGAGACTAAATGACTCTACATTCTATTTTATGTATTTATATAATAACATTTACAAATAGGATTGCAAACATTCCCAAAACACAGCAAAATGGACATAATAAAAAAAAAATGTAAGAAATAAGAGTCTCCTCTCCTGACAAATTCATGCTCCCTATCAGTCACTTTATTTCTTAGAAAGATATTTTATTTACATGCTCCAGACTTTTACTGAACTCCAGACTTTTATTGGGCTAACTGGAATCATGGGTGGAAAATTGTGCTTACAAAACCTAATTTAGTTTATATAAGAAAGAACAGAGCTACACTTGGGAGAAAATAAGAAATCAGGTGATCTGGTAAAAAGCATGGCTAGAGTTTTGAAAACACAAAGGAAAAGAATTTGAGAAATAACTGCCACTGTTAGGAAGAGCAATACATAAAAGAGATTTTAAAAATTAATAGCAACAATCAACATTTATTGATTATTCATTATGGACTAGATACTTTTCTAAGTGGCTTACAGGTATGAACTCAACTTAATTCTCCTAACAAGCCTATAAGATACTAATATAATTTTAGCAACCTCCGCTTTGGAGATGAGAAAACTCTGGAACATTGAAAATAAGTACCTTGCTAAAATCAGCTGAAAAGTGGCAGATTTGGAATTCAGATGCAGGTAGTCTGGGTCTTACTTAGTTCAGTCTCTTAATCATTAGACTGTAGATAGTTTAGAAAATATGCTTTCTAGCCATATCAAAAATACAGAAAACATCAATGAAGATATTCCAATACGTTTGAATTAAGATTTGTGTTTCTATTCATCATGTTCGCCATTTGAACTGGCCTCAGTGGAGTACAGTTTTTTCAGATTGTATAAGCAAAATGGAAAGAATCTTAAAGCCAATGTCTTAATCACTGTGACATTCAAGGAAAATTAAATATAAAATGAATTGTGCTACTTAATGTGCTGTAGCTAAAAGCTGAAAATTCGACAAAATTTCCAATGCAATGTGGCTGGTTTTTTTTTTTTGCAACTTATAAGTATACCAATTTACACATCAAAAACCTTTACAAATGGTCTCATACTCTTCTTTTAATAATGGGGGTTATGAGAAAAAACACTTCTAGGCTGAATAAGACTCAAGAAATATAAATTCAGAGGTTTTTTTGCATTAGGTAGGAACTCAAGAAAATAAAGTCTAACCTTTCTAGGCATATGCTGTCATTGGGAAAACAACCACTTAATGTGCTTGTGGCCAAGAGTCCAGTCTTTGACCTGTACTCAAAGGTTTATGTACTGGAAATGCTGGAAATTAATGAAGTGGATACTCCATTTAAGCATTAGCAGCAGAGTACCAGAGAAAGGCCAGAGGGAAATTAAGAAATGAACTTGGACTCAGGAAAAAAAAAAAAAAAAAAAGACCAAGAAGAAAAAGAAGAATCTGAAATTGGAATCTTTGCCTTTTACACAGTCACCCTCCCACCCCCAAGTCTTTTAGTCTCTGTCTATAAAGGGGAATGGCATTTCATCAACTTAAGACAGTGCCAGGCATAAGACATACCACTGGTTCACGTAGAGCCAATTAAACTGGCACAGTGCTTTCTTATGACTTAAGATTTTTTATATTTATTGAAAAAATTTAGATTTAGATTTATATGTGCATATAATACTTTTTCCTATCTCACCCTTTTGCAACTCATAAAAAAGAAAATAGAATAAAAAATAAATCGGTAAAGGAATTCCAAAACTTCCTCACAGATTCCTACTCTTTGGGATCACTTCCAACAAAGAGTCATTTTTGCCTCTAAAACCTTCCCATGAAATATCATTTTCTGTGCCATCCAGAGCATCATTGATGCTCTTAAAAATTATGTCCCGATATTGTCTTTGGAGTCTTCTTACAAACTTCTGACATTTTGTAAGTTTTGACACTGGTGCTTTCTTAAACTGACAACTGAAGGTTTTGTGTAAAAATCAAGACCTTCTGCTATAGACTGAATGTTTGTATCCCCCAATATTCATATATAGAAACTTAATCTCCAATGTATTGGTATTTGGAGGTGGGGCCTTTGGGAGGTGATTAGGTCATGAGGGCGGAGTCCTCATAAAACAGGCTCCAGACAGCTTCCTTGCCTCTTCCACCATGTGAAGACACAGCAAGAAGACAGACGTCTATGATCAGGTGTTGGTTCCTCACTAGACTCCAAATCTGCCTGTGCCTTGATCTTGGACTTCCCAGTCCCCAGAACTCTGAGAAATAAGTTTCTACTATTATAGCATCCCAAATGGCCTAAGACACTACCCTATAAAGTCCTTGTATAGTTTATAATCGAGACATTGAAGGTCTTAGTTTTTCTATTATGCAGACAAAAACAACATCCATATTCACATAACACATCATCACCTCCATCTGATCAGAGTCCGTTTTAAGATTACATTAACTGTAGGACATAACGCAATTTGACAAAAGTTAAAATGTGAAAAATGTACAGCTTAGAATTAATGACTAAGTGTTTGCACTGTTTCATGTTAACGTGGGTAAACTGAATTAGGCATTTTGACACAATTCTTTAGTCATTAGAGCGAAACAACGTCTGATTAATTTAACCTCTGTATGTGACTTTTCCTTTCATAAGAACACCCTCAAGATCTATTGTGTTGGAGTCCCCTACACCGCCATCCATGCTTGGGTCTAAAAAGATTGTAATGTCAGCAAAGTTTGCTTTCCCAATTTCTCCTCCCTTGCACAGACTGCTCTTTGTAAACCCCTTCTTCTCTCAGAAAAGGATCCAACTTTTTTTTATACCAAGTAGTAAAACACATAATAAAGTGCTGTTCAATTTAAAGTTTAAGAATACAAGCTCTATAATCCCTTCTCTAAGACCTTGGGACAGATGTGCTTCAGAATTCTTAATTTTTTTTTGACTTCATAAAGATGGTATCATATATATATATACACACACCATATCCCATGTAACCCCAACAGGGTCTAGAGTGGCACCCTGTAATCAAACACATTCATATTTCTGCACTAAAAAATGTGAATTATAATACTAAGAGGGATAAATGCTATAAATGGTCTCATTTCATATCTAAAATGCAGTGGCACTGGGGTTGAGCTCCAGATTCCTCAGAGCGCAAATTGAAAAATGAATGTAGTTGTTCAATTTATACTCAATTGATTTTAACTTTCTTCTAATAATTCAAATAAAATTCTGAAAATATTGCTATTCTAGAAGACAATTTAAAAATAGTCTTTTTAATTTCTATAGCTTTAAAAGAACATAACAATAGAAGAGTTTACTGTATATCCTCATGTTGGAAAAGTTATCTTCTCTGTGGAAAAATCCTACAAGTCAGGCCTCTGGGTTTATTTCCTGTTATGCTTTATAAGATATAAAGAAATTAAGAAAATCTTCTCATGAAAATAACCTGATTTTCAAGGCTACGATTTTTAGTAAGGAGATCAATATCTGCCCTTTCCCTATGTCTTTGACTTACAAGGGGACATGCTTTCAGTAAGAAATTAAAAGTTTCTGGTATAATATTTATAAGAATATTAGCCCTGTTACAGTGAAGAAAATCCAAAAAATTAATCAGGGCAAAATAATTTTTATGTAATCAATTAAAACTATAAGAAAACGACGTACTGCAACCAAATCGGTGTTAACGAGTCTCTTAAATAGACTAACAGGGTGACCAGATGAGAGCCCCAGACTGTCTCACATGCTATTTATGTGCCTACTTAAAGACTGTCCTGCTACTTTGAGCTAAATAACATTTTCTTTGGCTTATTTTCTCATTTCTTTATTATGTTGCAATAAAGTGTAAGTCTCCTCAAAAACGACACTTCACAATCAAACAAACAGAATTTTAAATCAAAAAGTTGTCTTGAGGTTTTATTTGCAACTCTTCCTGTCAACACTTCTCCTGATGCCGACTATATTTAGTGAAACTCCCTTTGTAAGTGTGTAACGACCCTTTCGGCTATAACTATCCCATTAATATAACAGCTAAAGTTTGAGGTGTGATTGTAAATGACTTTCCACATGCCAAAAGTGTTTTATTTTTCAAAATGTCAAATCCTGCTTTAATTGCTGGATTTACACAATGGCTACAGTAATCCGCCCCCCCCCCAAAAAAAAAAAAACATTTTAAAAAAGCCATTTCAAAAAACATTACTTAAAGTTATTTTAAAATACAGTGATTTTAAAATCATAAATACCCAAGACATGCTAAGTATAGAAAATGTAGCACTGCAGAATAGCTATTTGAAATATTTGAGTGTCTCTTTTAAGATTTCTTTAAGGAATCTTATAATAGCAAACCAATAAATAGAGATTAACTTCTGAAAGATACACAAGAAAGAAATCTAAGCAACCTATATACAAGTCCCATGGCCACATAAAAATTATTGCATCCCATGTCATAACCATAGAGAAAAAAAAATTGCATTTGAAAATTTTTCTAATGGACATGCTAATCTTATTATACAGAGCTGCCATAATGCACATTCCAGTGTGTAATACTTCAGTGATTTTTTAGTAATTTCATTTTATTAGATCTTTGTTTTCCTATTTCTCAATTTCCCTCAAGGCCACCACACATTGGAGAGAAAACTATCTTTGCAAGAGGTGCAATTTGTGACTCACACAGAATGTGCAGTTTATCCTGAGTGAGTCTTGAGTTCTAGCTTATTGACTCCAAGAGGGAGGTCTGGTATTTAAGCAGCATCCCCCATAAACTAGGCTAAGTCTTTATCAACACAAGAAGCAACAGGCTTGAAGGCCTTAGTCCTGAATTGTCTCCATAGGGAGGGTAGTATTAACCTTCTTTATTGGATTAATTCTCCTAAAAATCCTGTCAGGTTCTGCTATAGTTCTCATGTTACAGGTGGAAGATACTGAGGCTCAAACAGCTAGTCAGTATTGGACAAGAGTTTGACTAAAAGCCTCTTTGGTTGCAGGTAATTCTACAAATCATACTTCCTTTTCAAACAATGAAGAACTGAGATTTAAAGATGAGTAAAGAGGAACAACGCAATGGTTCTCAGTGTTTTAGGAATAAATAATGGAGTGAGTGAGTGAGTGAGTGAATGTGTGTGTGTGTGTGTGTGTGTGTGTGTGTGTGTGTGTACTAAGAGAATATATATGCATGTAATAATATACTGATGGTTTTGATAGAGAACACCAAGTTTTCAATACAAATGTAAAACATGTAAATATAAAAAAATTTAAAATAAAAGGGTTAACGCTATGATTGTTTATTCAGAAAAGTTTTTTTTCCTATAAATTTCCAAACACAAAATCACCTCTCCACAAAGATTTAGATCATCTTTCATTATATTAAAATAAATTGCTTTACATTTTAACTTACTTTTTCTTAAAGCTAGCAAATATTCCCCTAATATTATAAACCCATGTTTCACATGGGTTTTATTATTAACTAAAAAAAAAGTTTAGATTAATGATAAGGGGGAAATGAAAGGATTAAGAGCTTGAGCCTTATCCTCAGATTGCCTGGATTGAAATAGACTATCCCATTTTCTCAGATTCAAATCAACTGTACCACAGTTTTCTCTCCCATAAAATGCAAGTTATGAGGATTAAATGAGAATATACAAATAAAGCACCTAAGACATCTGATAAACATTAAATTATAGCTCTTACAGCAAAACAACACGTAGAAGTGATCATTTGAATGTCTTAGACGTCAAAACTTCTTCAATTGTCAACAATTCATACCAGATCTGCAATGGATTATTGAATCAATTCTCCAGCGAATAACTAATGTATTGATTGCCAGTCTGCCTAAATCTTCAAATAATAAGGCTTTCTTAAATGTAAATGATAGTCTTTAGGTACAAATATCTCAGGTTTCTTGATTTTAAAACCACATTCCAAACCACTCATGAATCTCTCCATTTAGGCATTTGGAAGTGTCAAACCAGCATAATTCAATCTAATAATATCCCTAATGTTACATCATAAAAGATTTACAGATAGACAACAGAATCATGATCATCATTTTCCTTTACGTGTATCATAAAGTGTGGCTTTTTTAAAGTCTGAAAACAATAATAAGGTTGATAGTTCAAGCATTTTTACCTCTGAAATTCCTGGTTTTGTGAAGATTAGATTAAGGATGATATGGCTGAACAATCAATGCCTAGGATCCCAAGATTAAACTGTAGCAGTTTAATTACCCCTGTAGCAGCCTCAAAATAGCAGCTTGAATTTAGGCATTTAGAGCAAAGGGCTCTTTATAACCCCAGACTGTTAACTATCTGAAAGAGCCCACATCTGCTGATGATCCGGCATATCAAAGAATGAAGATACAGGCGGATTCCTCCCACCCCTAGGACTTGTAGAATCTGGGTGGAGGTTGCATTGCTGCCATTGCAGAGCTGATTTTACTTCTGTGCAGCTAGAACTTTGTCATATGATTAGGTAGACTTTCATTTACAATTAAAGTATTGTGACATGTGTGCTCATTGCTCTGCATGGTTAGCTCAAATCTGAGGAAATTTGGGTTTGTTCTTCGTTGTCAGTAATAGAGCTACTTTAGGTGCCTACAGGGACTTAAGAGATCATAGGTGGGGTAGCATAATAATAATCGATAGGTCAGGGACTTTGATTCATTTTTCAATGCCTAGAATAGGGCATAGACAAGTGCCCAGTAAATATCTGAGTGAAGAAATGAATAAGGCAAAGCCTTGAAGTGTGACTTAAACAGGAAAAGGGAAACAAAGACTCAGAGTATAGGGGAAAAGGAAGAAAAAACTAGTACCTGTTAGGTTAATATAACGATGTGGTGCCAAAAAACATAGGAAATTAACTATCCAACTAACTGACACACATTTATTAGTCACCCATTTTGTTAATTTTGTATATTATACACTTCAGTCATTTATTTAGCTCCTTCACAATTTGCTATATTTAGGCAGCACCTATGTGTGCAGAATTTGAAAGACAACCTGCTGGGGTTGGAAAAGGTGCTTTACATGCTTTAAATACTTTCAGAGAACTCAACTGTCAAGAAAGAATATATTATGTAAGAAACCAAGATAGCATAGCTATGGGCTATTCTACTAGAGCTCTGTACAGAACACTCTGAGAAAACACTACAAAGTTTAGAGAAGGCCATGGAAGAAGCATGTCTCTGAGAATGACAGAGGGTGAGAGGAGGCTTTCTCAAGGGAGCCCAGAATGTAGGTGTCTCCCACCTTCCACTGTGCCCTACACAAAGGAACCTTGCCAACAGCTGAATGGACATGCCACTTGGACAGTCTTTCACAGGACTCTATCAGCCTGAAATATGGGTGTCTTTTTTGAATTCTCTTATTATCTGAGGATAAGGGGTTTTGGGGAATTCATTTTCCTAGAAGAGGCCCTTTTCTAATCCATCATCCTGAAGGGGCCTCTTTATTCTAAGTTACACAGACATCATACAGCCACATACCATAAATTTCTTGCCAAGTGAGTTTCAATTTCTTTTCCTTTCCTCAACTTCCTCTCCCATTATTATAAAGAAAGAGGATGTATAGTTTTGGGCTGGAGGGTAAAGAAGCTCTAGTCCTGGTTCTCACAGGCACAGTAACATCTCTTCACTATTCTTCCTATTTGCCCTATGCTGTAGATAGAATAATCCCTCCCCCCAAAGATGTCCATGTTCAAATCCCCAAAATCTGTGAATATATTCTGTTACATCACCAAGGAGAATTACAATTGCAGATGGAATTAGTGTTGCGAATTGGCTGACCATAAAATAGAAGGAATATCCTGGAATATCCAGGTAAGTCCCACGTGATTACAAGTTTCCCTAAAAGTGGAAGAGGGAGACCGGAAAAGTCAGAGTGATGTGGTGAGAAAAGTATTGGACACAACACATCTTCTCGAAAGAAGGTGCTACAGAACTGTATGCCAAGAACTGTATGCAGCCTCGAGAAGGTGGAAAAGGGTAAGCAGTAGATTCTCAGCCAGAACCTGCAGAAGGAACGCAGCCCTGACAACACCTTGATTGTAGCCCAGTGAGACCCATGTCAGACCTACAGAACTGTGAAATAAGAAAATTGTGTTATTTTAAGCCACTATATTTGCTGTACTTTGTAAAAGCAGCAATGAGAAATGAATATACCCTCTCTCTAGAGGTCCCAGAGACCTCTGGTTTGCCTCTTTTTGTTTCCAGGATGCTGCTCTTTCCTGGTCTATATCTCTTACTCTTCCTTCACAATCTCTTTTATTAACTTATCTTTATTATTGCTAAAAATTGGTTCCTCCCCAAGTTACTCAGTTAAGTTCTCTTTTCTGACTCTATATTAATCACAAATTTGCTGAACATGGCCCAGATTCAGCTTGTAGATCTGTTTGTTTGTTTGTTTGTTTTTGTAGGGGGGATTTATTTGTTTGTTCCTTTCTTTGTCTACACGGTGTTTTTCCATAAGCCAAACTGAAATGCATTTAGATGGATATGTGTCCTATAGTTTTCCCCATAATTTATGCCATTCCAAACTGCATTGCACCTGGCCCCCTTCCTGTTTACATTATTTGCTTTGCCTTAAGGATTCTGAATTGAAAAACCCTCTTCTAGAACATAAATGTGTGTTAAGATGTGATATCAAAAAGGATTCAAACAGATTTGAAAAATGCCAAATTAGAAAAAGTAAAGTAGATTGTTATGTCAGGAATCAATGCCTAGGATCTATGTGTGTGAATGTGTAGGTATCTATGTGTGTGAATGTGTAGGTAATACATACAGTTGTGTGCAGCATATAGTTGTCCATACAAGGTAGCTGCATATAGCACTCAATGTCTCCCAATCTGATGTCTCAATGGAATTAGTAGAGCATCTTTTAGGCAGTGTTCCAAATATATGCATGCTTTTCATCTGTGCCTATCTTGATGACTTCCCAGAGATATAAACATAATAAATCAAACACTTATAAAACATGTACCATGTGTCACATACTGTTCTAAGCACTTTCACACATATAAGCTGATTCATTACCCTAATAGGCACTATTTTTATCCTTATTTTATAGGTGAGGAAACTGAGATCTAGGGAACTTATCATATGCCCAATGCCATATAACTAGAAAGTTAAGAACCTGGCTTTGAACTCAACTTGTTCCAGAGTCTGTCTGCTGAACCCTCACATGTATCTAGCATGCACCCCATTCTTGAGCTAGAGCAGTGGGTCTCGTATGAGAAAATACTTTCTACCAGAGATAGCTGAACTATACTAAGCCACCTCAGATCAGGCTAAATTCACTGCCCCTAGAGATGTTCAAGGAGAGATAGGAAGATTCTTTTATAAGGGAATTTTATGGGAGGCACAAGTGTTGAAGACATCTAATTGAACCATAAGGTCTCTCCAAGTATGAGATTCTAAAAGAAAAAGAGTCTCTTATGGCTGGGAAGGTAACACGAGCAATGAGCAAAGGTGAGGAATGTTGTCTGGGAGGATACCAACCTGGCGACTATGACAATTAGTAAAGAGTAGTTATTACAAGTCACGCTACACAGGTAAGCTGCAATCAGACTGTGGGAGGCCTTGAACATCAGGAAAATAGGGGTTTGACCTTAATCCTTTAACTGACGGGGTTCCTGAAAACTGTCTCATCAGGAAAGTTATAAAGTTCCTTTGTATACAAAGTAATTTGAAGGAAATTCATCAGACAGTAGTCTTGATCCGCAGAGCGATGACTCAAGTCAGGCCTCTGCTGCATCGCCTCTTCCTCATTTCCACTAGGTGGCACCAGAACTCAAAATCAGGCCTCTTGAAGCTGTCCGCTCTGAGCTTTTATTGGAAGATGACTTGTAGAAAGATATGTGATGTGATGTGAGCACATCAAAAAATATTTTTATTGCCAATTCCTAATCTGCCTCTTCACTTACTGTAGGATATTTTTGCAGTAGTTAACAATTTTCAGCTTAACTGACTGTAACGTTCTTAAAAGCTTCTGGGTACTGCGCCAGTTTAGAGTACTGTTGCAGACCAACGTAATAACACATCCTGCAGAAATTGCTAACAGCCAGTTGGAAGTTGATACAGTGAAATTTATTCAATTCTGATGACTTCAATAAGGGGGGAACTATTCTAATTCACAAGACAGGGAGGATTTTCTGGTGGCCGGTTGAATTACCTCCTAGATGCTTAACTCTAGTTAGAATGTGGAAGGGTTGAAAGCCTGAGCCAACTACCTACCTAATTTTTCAGGAAAGAAATATGAGAGCCCGCACCTGAATCCTCCTTCTTTCTGAATGCCTTTTCTCAGTATAAACTAGTTTACACAGAAGAGGGCTCCTCCTTTACATATTTCTTAGCTGAAACTCTTTTCCTAGTGACTCAGTTCTGTTTTCGTTTTGTCTTTAAAGGTAGGCTTTCAGTTTTTGCAAAGTCAGTGTTGTCACAAATCTACAAAAAAGCAATCATTTCTGGCTACATGTAAATATGTATACAGTGACAAAGGTATCCATAAATCAAGATTCCTATTTTAAACATGTAAGACTAATTCATATGATTCTAAGAATCAAAAGGCAAATGGCGTATCACCCAAATCAGGTGAGTGAGCACATGGCACTTTTCCCTAGATCCTTCAAACTGAAATTTGAGAAGGAAATACAGAGTTAGTGAACATGTCACAAAGGAGGTATTGTTTAAAGATAAGTAAGCTTTTGTCTAAATACTGCAGTCTCAATTTTTCTCTGATTCTAAAGAAAAGGAAAAAGATGTATATACCCTACTTAGTATTGTTTATTTGAAATTTTTATGCTTTAGTTTTTCTAAACCTGCCTCTTCTAAAATGTGAAGTAGAAGAGAGAGGTTAAAATAGATGATAGACTTATGGACTAAGATAAATAATTAATGACCTGGAGTATTTAGCTGGAAGATGTTTAATCATTAATCTGTTTGAGTCATCACAAGCATTTGAAACTACTCACAAAATATTGGACTAATTATGGGTATATATATTTTATTAAAATGGAAATTAATGTATGATGAGAATCAGCATTTTGAAAAATGAAAATATGGAACAAATCTGTTTGGTCCACTCTTTGTTTGTTAAAGATAAATGGAATTTCACTTGTCTTTATTTCACCTAATTTAAAAAAAGTTGTATAAATTCCATCTGTATGTACAACCAAGCAGTCAAACATCTTGGTTAGGGAGGCAAAGTAGTTGCCTAATTTTGTCTTTTTTTAGAGACTTCTTCCAGGAAAGAAAACAATGCAAAAATAAAAATATCTTATTATTAAAGTATCTGGTGAACAATTAGAGATCTTTCAGAGGGTTTAAGGAGGAAAAAATGTCCTTTAACATAATACTAAATTTTGCAATTTATGGCTGTGTTCTTCAATGTGGTGTTTTCCAATACAATTTTATTACAGGCTTTAAATTATACTTTCACAGGAAAGGTCTGTCTTTAAACTTTTAGGTCAGAATTGTTCAGATCTTTTCACACTGAATCAATCAGGTTTAAAGCTGGCAAAATCCTTGGCAGCCTTGTAAATCTTTCAAAAGATGTTATCCAATTACCCTTCATGGGCCACAGGATTCTATAGCGTGACTATTTCCTTCTCTATGAGGAATTAAGTGCTCATGAGAGGTTAGAAACCAATGGAGTTGAAAAGTTAGGTTCTGCATTTTTCCTCCAGTTCACATGGGATAGACCTAGATGCAGCTACTAATATATTGTGGGATCTACCACAGACATTCTGACCTAAACAGTAGCCCTGGCATCACTGAAATTTTACTTGTTTTAAATTAGCAAAACAAAACAAAATAAAAATTTTAATACCAGAATGGCTTCTGTTACAAAACTTTATTTTGGATCTGTATTAAAAATTTAGCATAAAGATATACCTTAAATGAAAAGCACAAAAGATCACTATTGCTGTTAGTAATTTTTTTCAAGGAAAACGATTTTTTAGATACATCCAATAAGTACACATGGTATTGAAAAAGAAAATAACAAAGAAGATAAATGCACTTATTTGGTTTGAGTTTTGATCTTCTAAAAAATGTGCTTATTTTCCATTTAAAAAGCACATATTAATCTCAGGTCTTCCTCCCCTAGGTTGCCAATATAGAATACTAAGAAAAGGCTAAGAAGACAATCAATTTATTTGAAAGCCTATTTCATGCCACTTAGTTTCAAGGGAAAAAATAATCATGGGCAGAACCATGTTGAAATAATTTTTCAAGGAAAAATGTGAACATGCCTATAGATTCCTACACAGAAGTTAGAAAAGCACAGCTCTCCCTTGTGATGTAGAAAGCCCAGTGGAGGTTATGGGATTCCAGCTGTACCTTTGACCTCAAGGCCTCTGGAGTCATTCACTTGTCATGATCTTTGACCTTTGGCAAATCACAACTCTGACTATCTGTTTGGCTTGATTTTTACTACCTATAACAAAAGGTTTTTTCTTCTGTGGAATACAGAAGCCAAAATCATATAAATGTTTGAAAATAGTTCATCAGCCAACAATCTGGCAAAGAGAGGATAAGTATCAAAAAACAAAAACAAAAATAAAAACACAAAGCATGAAAGAAAATACTCTAACATGTATAGGGTCCTCCCATGGAGTAGATTGATTTCAGGGACTTCAGTGTGAACACTTGGCCACATGTTCCGTCTTTTAAAATCTTTGTTTTCTTTGATTTAAAATGTGATGTGGCAAGAGGTAGGAAGGTCAGTGCTTTTATAAATTGTGCTTCTGATTCTTTGCAGGCCAGTCATTAAAAATTGCAGACATCACCCCTGCAGCTGTGTGTTCATCAACACTTCCTTTTAACCACTATCTAGATTGCTTCCATCTCCAAAGAAATACAATTTCTCTTATCAAGATTGTGAGTGAAAGGTAATTATTGTAAACACTGGGAGTAAAACGTAGTATCAGAGCCAACTCAAGAACAGATGAGGAAGCCAGGCAGTTCATAGTTTTAAAGAGGTATATAGAAGCCTTCTAAATTGAATATTTAGATACTAAATATATACAAGTCTAAGTCCCAAATATTACTTGGTCTTTATGATATCAACTGCTAAGAATCTAATACACACTCCTGTCTGGTAACAATCATATGATTTGAATTTCACAGGCTTTCCTTTCTAATACTCTAGTTTGTTTGCTCAGCATAGCAAAGAGTGATGTACACTTTTACACCAAGATGAGAACAAATGGAATCTCTTGAATTAAAATACTCTAGGATTTGTCTACGTAAGGAATATTTTTTTATGGCTATTTATTTCCCAGCAGCACAAAGATTCTTAGTTTTTCAGTTTGCATTAAGATAGAAGTACTTAAATATTTATTTCAGGGACAGTTTCACTTTTAGCTATTTCCAGTGACTGTTTAGCATTTGTTTACAATCCACCATTTTTTTTTCCTCTGATAGTTTACAGGATCAAAAGAAGTACTTGCTACATAGAAAATAAGTGACAACTTGTACATTGATGAAGTTAGTTCTAGGTGGGTCAAGCTACCTAGTTTAGTCAGAATTTAGGAAGAAAATTGAGTGTTTGCCAAATACTTAAAAAAGCCTGGTTAAAGTCTTTTCAATAAAGACTTTTCAATATTTGTAATTCATTTTAAAGAGAGTTGGAAACAAATCTCTTAAAAATCTTAATACAAATCTTTTTATAGAAGTATGTCTGTAATCTACAGTTTTTATGACCCCTAGACAAAGTATTCAATAAAAAGGTGACCAACTATTAAAATGTTAACTTTCCTGAGTTAGAGGTAGGATAAACTGAATGGGCTGCAAATTGTAGAGGGAATAAGCTATCTGAATGTCCTGTGATGTACTATGTGACATATTATGATATCTGAACGTACTTTTTCCTAATTTTTACATCTATCACTGAAATACTAAAAACTTCCTACAGCAATCACATTCCTTTCTCTTTAGATCTTACCTAAGGGATTTTGGCTTCAAATTAGAATTCTCAGAATTTAGTTTTCATTACCTTTCCACTGGAATATTTATGACTTCCTGTTAAGTTAGGCTTCAGTAACACTTAACCATGTGGGCATTTGGGGGAATTTCTTGCATTCTTACCTGAAAATGTTTTTAAACAGGAAAGTTAAATCAATGGAAAAGAAATTGACTCCTTGATTTCACAGAAATCTATGACATGTCATTTGAATAAGATAACTGAATGATGAACATAATCCATGTTTTAACTTTTCCTACTATGTTAAGCCATCTTAATATCTTAATAATACTGGTACCCACTTTCTCCTTCTTCCTGAGGGATGGGGTCCAGAATCGTTATAGCTATGATTTAAAAATAATAACACTATGAAAGATAATTAAGTTTATTTAAGGTTTTGCGAAGCTAATGTTGACAGCAATATTTCTGGAGACTCCGACTTCAAACTCTATTGACTATAGTTTTCCTCTAGAGCAAGAAATTTTTGAAACAGACACACACAAAAAAATATTCTCGCTGTTTTCCCCTCTCACTACCCCACACCAACCCCTCACTGCCAGTCCTGCTGAAAAAGCTCCCTTGGCTGTCTATTCAGATAGAGCAGGGTTTCTCAACTTACTACTGCTGACAATATAAATGGGATAATTCTTTGTTGTGGGGATCTTTTTTTCATTTTAGAAGCTATGTCCTGGTCTCTACGTTATAGATGCCAATATCACCCACCTCAACTGATGACAATCAAAAATGTCTCCAGAAATTGCCAAATGTCCCCAAATTGCCCCAAAACTGAGAACCACTGAGAGAGATTAAATCCTTAAGAAGTATCCTCTTTTCCTACTTACCAAAATCGTTGTTAGTCAAGTTCCTCAGACAAACAGAGAATAGGGCGTGTAATACACATAGAAAGAGATTTATTATAAGGATTGGCTCGCAAGATTAATGAGGCTGGCAAGACCAAATCCGCAGTTGTGGGGCAGCAGGCTCGAGACCCAGGGGAGCTAATGGTACAGATGAAGTATAAAGCAGACAGCTGTAGAATTCACCTTCCTGGCGCTCCTTTCCCATGAGCCCCAGACCTCAGACACACAGTCCTTTTAGTTCCTTGAATGTATGTTCTTTCCCAACATAGTCTTTGTACACCTTGTCTTCAGGTAACTAATTCCTCCTCTCAGGTCACCTTCATTGCACTTCCTGAGATAATTCTCCCAACCTTCCTGCGTAGGTTAAGTCACTCTATAATTACAAACCTTTATAGCACTTCACTGTATAGACAACCTTTGGGGCTTTGAATTATTATCTTTCATCCCTAGCATATAGTAGGTACTCATCAAATATTTGTTGGCTGACTGAATAAATTAACATATACCTTGGATATGGTCTCCTTTTTCAAATGATTATTGGCTTACTGAGTGATATTGTGATGGTCTAAATTACAAACTTATAGCAACATGGTATACTTATTTGACAAATGGTCATTGTCAACTGCCTGTGGAACTGTTGGAGAAATTACTAATGCCCTACACCCTACTGCTACTGTTTTGTTGATATAAAAAAAATGTATAAACCTGTAGAGAATTTTTTTAAGAGTTTACTTTAGCCAAACTATTGACAAATGCCAGGGAGCAAGACCTCAAATGCTCTGGAGAATAATAGTTTTGCAGCTTCTTTTATATATTTGAAATTAAGGAGGGGATGTAAGAAAGACTGGAGAAAGCAAGGTGGGGATTGGATTACAAGATAGTTAAAATTCTGTGCTCTCTTGAGAGTATTCAGTAATACCTGAAGGAGTATTACTTCTGGCATTGCAAATGTGTGTTAACCTAGATGCACAAGAACAAAGGATAGGACTGGCTTAAAAACCTTTCATTAAAGAAGTTATAGGCTAGGGTATGACTACCCACCATGACCTACCCAGTCAGGAATTTATGATCAGATCATGCTGTGAGGTTACTTTCCATGGAATCCCCTCCCCTCTTTTTTTTTTTTTTTTGATCCAGTTCTTATCCAGCTTTTTGAACTCTGTAAAATGCATCACTTTATATATTGTACCATAAAATGTGTGTTGAGCATTTGTCAATGCACCACTACACATTTTGGAATGTAATGATTTCGGGAAAGGTGTGTATGCCAATTTTCGATTTATCGCCCCTGAGCTGCTCCCCACACTTCAGAGCCTTGCTTTGTGATGCCAGAGTTGGAACTCTTGAGGATTTTTCCTTTGCCAGCTGAAATCATGGTAGGCTTTGTCAGTAGAGGGTGTCAAAGGAGGGCAGTACCAGAATAAGAGACTTCTCTTGATTTGGTTGCTTCCCCTCTTCTGGATCCCGGGGTGTAGATGCTAGGTGTGTGTGCAGGAGATCCAATGACACATGCTCTCCAGGAGGTTTTGCTGGGACCCCAGTGGAAGACTTTCTGAATGCCAGTCCTTGCCTAGGTTTTCCTACTCCCCAGCCCCTGCCAGATGTGGCCCGGGCTACCCAGTGATTTTTCTGCCATCCACTGGTCTAGTCACACTCTCTCCAGTGAAGTCTACATCTCAGCATTAGAGACGATGGGCCCCTCCATATGTGTTCCCGCATGTGTGTTCCCCTCCATGTGTGTCCCCCCATATGTGTTCCCCTCCATACGTGTTCCCACATAGATCCGGTACTGTCTCTCAGCCCGAGGGTATTCTTTGAGTTTCCTTTATCCCCTCTTAGTAGCTACTCACCGGCTACTAGTCAATATAACTCTTTCTATTAAATGTTCCCTTTTCAAATTACTGGTGTGGGTTCTATTTCTTTCCTGGATTTTGTCTAATACAGTAGATCAATGACTAAAAACTTGGAATACATATATACAAACACATGTACTCAGTCTTATTTCAGCAATATTTTGTCATTCGAAGATGAAAAATGTTAGCAAGAAGAGCTTTTTATGGACCTACTGTACTGATCAGAATCCAAGAAGCAGAATTTACTGCTGGATAGAGCCCAAGAGGTCACCTAGGCCCTTGTTTTCCAGTTGAAGCATCTCGGTCACCAAGAGGTTAAGTGACCTCATTTACAGAGTGGCAGAATGGATGTGAGGAGACCCCTGGGACCTGATGGAAGGCGGCTCCTCTGTGAAATGCCCCCAGCCTCCTGTGAGGATGCTTCCTTGGAGCCTCACTAGATGACTCACTGACTTTTTTATGAGGACCGAGGGAAGAAGAAATTTCTCTCGAGTCTGAGTGCCGGGAATAATTATGCTCCTTCTGAAGACTGCTGTGCATTTGGCTCATGGACAATGTGAATCACGTAAGTGCTTGTTTCCCAGTTAGGACAGTGGCCAGAAAGCTGGAGGACAAAGCAATGGCTCTCTCCTTGTAAGGGGCAGCACCTCATGACACTCATCATTTGCATTCTCACCCTCTTCTACCTTAATCTCAGCTGAGTTCTTCCCTGCTTTTCCCTTTGCCTTGATTCCCTCACATACTTTTATTGTTGTCCAATATGCATCAGACACTTTAAAACATCTTTTTAAGAATACATTGTCTATAAACAAAATATTTAAGTACAAGTCTTCAATTTTTCTTGTGCTATCTTCACCATTCTCTTCATTACAGCGTTTACTGACAATGGAAAAGAATTTAAATACTTCCATCCTCCCAAGACTGGGTGTACCTCAAATGCCTATTAGCAATTTGTTCAGTCATTTCAAAATTCCCCTCCCACTTACTTACCTACTTAATAAGTTTAATAAATTTCCAATGTCATATTCAAATAATAAAAACTGTTAGACTTCTTAGCAATTCCTTCAATGCAAAAACATCCAAATCGATAAAGCTTGACAACAAAGCTGATAATAGTCTCAGAAAGTATCATCTTTTTTTTTTTTTTCTTATCTGTTCATTGAATTATACTGTTAAAATCGGTTTGTTTCAAGGATGGTCATTTAGCAATATTCCATAAAATTTAATGAAAAAAATTCTGTTCTTTTTCTTTACTTTTGTGCTCTTACTATCATTTTCTTGCGGAATAAGCACCTTTCTTTTTGTGTGTCTCCCTAGGATGGTGAGAAGATAGCTATGCAAAAGCTTATTAACACCTGAATCCCCTCATGTTTCTGTGCTTCTGCAGCCCAATTTCTACACTTACCATTGATCATAGGCAGTGACTCAGAGTTTGTAAGGAGAAAATTAATATTTGCTGAATACATCCTAAGAGCTACTACAAAAAAATGGGAAATGTCAGCAACAAAGAAGCAATCACAGAAAATAAACTAACTGCAGCTATGGAAATACAGAAACTGTATAATATTCCTGCTTTTCTCCTCATAATTCCCTTAAAGAGAGAAAGATTTTGTTTCTCTGTACTGAAGCTGAAAAACAATAAACCTTTGGCTTTGTCTGATTTCAAAGAAATAATTCTAAGCAATGTTATTCTTGTTTTCCTTTACTTCAGAGAAACGAGGGTCACTTAATGACATTGGTAAATAACTATTCTTTGAAGTAGCTCTGTAAGAATTTGCCAAAGCTTTTATGCAAATATATCTGGTGTTACAGAACAAAAATTAGTATATCTAAAGATCTAATTGGCTTCCTTGAATGAGATTTATGAATCAGTCAGCATCCCATTTAGTAAATAGAAATGTGTTCTGAGAAGTTGTTCAAAATGAAAGATTTTTATAGGCAGAAACTGGATGGGACAAGGAAGGTATTAGCAGAAGAAAAGAAAGGATTGTCTCAGACAAGTCTCCTTCCTTTAGATAGATAGGCAGCAGGGGACTTATTAAGCAGATTACCTCACTAGAGTTGATTGGGAAATTCCAGACTGAGTGGTTTAAGGTCACATTCATGGAAGGGGCTGAAACTGCAATTAGGTCCGGTATTAAGGCTAGGTTCAGGTGTCAAGGGCTTTAGCACAGGTGATTCCATTTTCAGCCTGTGATTTTTCTCTTTAACACTGGTAACCTTTGACTCATACCTGGGAAAGCCTTCAGTGAAACAATGTCAGGCAAACTGACCTACAGACAAACCTAAAGAGGTAGGGGGTAAGGGGTTGGGGAAACTCTAGAAACTGGGCCACAGAAGCAAATGTGCTAAATAAGGAAGAAGTTAGAATAAACCAATAAGGATCTGATGCTTCTGCTCTCCTCTTGAAGTAACAGTATAAGACAGCCTTTCTGCAGTTTCTTATTTAACTCTGGATGTAGTACACAGATAAGTGGGCCAGCATCCTTTTAACCATCAGATTTTCCATTTATTTCAGAAAATACAAGATTAATTTTCCATGTGATTTAATTGACATATTGGGTTAATGCCCTTCATGCTTTCAAATATATTCTTCTGCCTATTTCTATTACCCAAGTCTTTGATCTTCAAAACTAAAGTCTGTGTTTCTCTTAGGGCTCTTCTGAATGAATAGCTCAACTGAATCAATGAGGAACGAATCCTTATCTTTGGACACCCTAAGTTCTTATGGAACTGAGCTAACAGAAATCAAAAGAGACAAAGAAATCAGAAAAGACACACTTCACATACCACATCCAATCAGTTGATATTTATTAATAGGGGCTACTTGATTTTCAGACACATGTCTTGAAAGTGAGTTGTTTTTGAAATTATTTGTAGGAAAATAGGCTTATGTTTTTCAGCATTATCAATCATGTGAAAATTTCTGATAAGCATTTTTAAAGACATTTTAACAAAAACAGTCTTTCCCTAAAGTGTGTAATCCTTTGCTTAAGGAAAGCATCTACATTCTAAGTGTAAGTTCTGCATGATGATGTAAGTAAGATCAGGCAATGGTATAGAAAAAAAAACAGCTTTCTAGGTACTATGCACAGATAGGGTCCCTGGGAGGCAAGGTAAGCTATGTTGAAATATGCTGCAGTTACATCAGCTCTTGACCTGTGTGGTCAGCTCACTTCTGATAAGATGTAAAAATCCTTGAGTAATTAAATCAGGACCCTAATTTTCCCACTAGAGAGCCCTTCGGTGTTAGCTTAGCACAGACCCTGCAGGATGCGCTACCTATTTGCAAGATAATGTGAACCAGTAAATATGAAGAGAAGCACGGCTTGCACGGTACTTAGTGATATAAATATGACAATTCCTGTTGCTATTTTTGACTCTTGCAGAATTACAGTGGAAATAAGACAGCATTGAAAAGCTATGGCTTAAGTGTGCTTATTTTGGGGTGAAGGTAGAGATAAGAGTTGGTGCAGTTAAAAATAAATGATTCTGTTGCCATGGTTTCCTTCTTTATAAATTCTTTTCAACATGAATTGCTGTTGTTGTGTTTAATTTTAGATTCATGCAGATTTTCTACAAATAAGAATTCCTATACATCTGAGAAATGGTTTTTAAAAAGCTGTAGGAAAAGGTTTCTGGCAGTCTGGCTTGAACATTTCTGAGCAAAATAACCTGCAGGGTTCTGGCTTTAGACAACTACCAAAGGAAAGTGAATAAAGAGAATGAGAACATAGAGAACTTGCCAGAAGACTACGACGTTTAAACTTCTGATTAAAATGAGTGCATATTATTGCAACATTTAAGGGCATGCAGAGTATTGAGGACTGCCTCTCAGAATCGTAGTGAGACAGATGCTCCTTCTATGAGTCACTCTCTTGACAACCAACCCATAAAGGGTTATAGGTGCCAAATGTTAATTTAGCTCTAATTGTTTTTTAAAACCTATTATATTACCTCAAATACAATTCATTTTTAAATAGGGTGTCAGAATTATTTATAATGTATACCTGCTCTAAAATATTTCACAATAATGGATATTCCAAATTTGGAAAACATAAGTGAAAAGAAAGAGTTGTCTTTTACCAAAGGAATTCTTTTTTTTTTTTTTTGTATTTACTATAGGATTGCTTAAACAGTGAAATCTCTACCACAATTAAAACAGGACCTGATTTCTAAAAAGAAGAATCAAATTACTTGAGCTGAAATGCATTATAATACTGTTGCTATGTAAACAGTGGGCACTGAAATATTGGTAACTACTGTTTCAAAAGTATATTTAATGATTAAAGGGTTCACAGTATATTGTTTTTGCTGTGTTTTCTCTTTCTAAAGATTTTGAAGTTAATCATAAAAAATTCAGAAGTTAGAATACAGGAATTCTAGACAGTAAAGGATGAAATTCATTATAACTGAAAAGAAATGAGTGAACCATATATGTCTTTATAAACTTATTTTCTAATTCTGTCATTCTGCTTTATTACAGTGATTAATCAACTTTTTGTTAAGTGCACATTTAGTGTTTTATTCATGCTAACTTTATTTTTGTTTTTTCTTAAAAAGAACTGAAAATTCAAAAGTGAAAGTGATTCTTGCAGTATTTCAGGCCAGTTAAAGTTGAAGCAATAGTGTGTGGTATTTCTTTTGAGGTACTGTAAATTTAAATTTACACGTATAAATTTTGGAGAACTTGGGGAGGGTGTGTGTGTGTGTCTGTGTGTTTGTGCGTGTGTCTGTGTGTGTGTGCATATTTGGGGCAGGAAAGGAGTTTGATTTTAAGATATAACAACTAAGAGAACACACATTTCCCAAGTTGATGGAATAATTATACCGATCTCCACTTCTCTCTTCAGGTATGAGGAGATTGCCTCAGGTATAATAATCAGGAAAAATTTTGTGAAAATTCAGAGGTTTAAAATTTCCATGCAAAGATAAGACCTTCTTGTTAGAGTAGACTTTTTCAAGCTCCTGGTCCTTCTGGGGAGCTGGGATAGCCAAGACATGTATGTTTCTTTGATTTGCTCTGAGCCTTGCTTATGGCTAACTTGGAAGAACAGTTGACCAGATTTTTCTTTCTTTTTTTTTTTTTTTTCACTACAAAATTATTTATTACAACACACAGCTTTAGAGCAAGCCTCCTATGTACAACCACAGACTACCTTAACTAGGAGGCCCCTTTCTTCCCCCTTTCCTTGTGGACCTCTTCTAATAAGTCTTTCAGATACTGGATCTCCTTGGCCAAGGAATGTGCTCTCTCTTTCAGAGCCTCATTCTTCTTTTCTAGCTCCTTACACTCACCAGTGACAGCCTCTTGCTCTGTCCTCTTCTTCTGGCGGTCCCTAGTGGCTGCTGTCTTGTTCTGCTCCAGTTTTTTCAGCCTCTTATCCAGTTTCCCATCCCTTCCTTTTGCTGCTACCGTCTTCTCTCCAGCAGGGTCATGGGGTTTGGGTCAGATAGACCCCAGATAGGGTATCTGGAGACAGCAGGGACTAATTGGAGAGACTCCGGAGGTAGAAGGGCTATGCTGGGGAGAGCCAGATAGGACTTAGGGCTCACACAGATACCACTATCCTTATCTGAAGTGGTGTCTTCCTACTTTACGCACTGAGGGATCATGGTAATGTAAGCAATGGAATCTGATTTCTATCTCCTTCAGTGATATCAACATAGCTGCCTAGCTCTAAACTAAACTAAAACTAAACCAATGATCTGGACTGGAGAACAGGCCCCCTGGGGAAAGGAGAAGAGGTTGCAGGAAGGTGAAGGTGGCAACCTGGTTGGTTTGGGATAAACTTTCTGAGATGGCCAATTTGGTTTGTTATCTGAGGGAGCTCCTTATTAGTTTCCTAGACCGAGGGGTGAAAGAGATCACACGTCTCATCCAACGTGACCAACAGCTCATTGAGCATGGTTTCCTGGTCATCTAAACTTAACAGGGGCTCAAAGTCAAACTCCTTCAGATCCCTTTTCTCCACCATTCAATCTGCCCTGGAGAAGGCATCCTCCTTGCCATTTTCTGAGGCATTGACCAACTCCTCCAAGCCAGCTATTCAGAGGGGCCCCGCCTCAGCCTTGTCGCTAGAGAATCCATGAGATTCAAGGTGCTTGGCCACCTCCAGGTAGCCATCTAAGAGACCCAATCTTTCTTGAGCCCAATTTTTCTTTCGACTGGTGGAAGGGGGACATCGAGTTCCCCTCCAATACCTCTCAGCTCAGGAAGCTCATCCCGGTCATACTGCGGGTCTTTGCTGGAATGGAGGGATGTGCTTAAATCTAAGGTGTATTTGTCACTTATAGCATCACTGCTGCTGCTGGATGCTGTGTGAAGCGCCAGGCTTCAGACGCTGAGATGTGCTACTGAGCCTGGTGCTGCTGCCGCCACCGCTGCAAAGGCCATTGCTGCCATCAGCCCTGCTCCTTCTAATGTGCCATGGTGGCCATGGACCTGCGGGAGCAGCTTGCCTCCACCCTAAAGCTAAAAGTTACATGGGCCTTTGGACAACCATGGGGATTCTGTGGCCATTAAGTCATTTGGCATTGCTGTAAAAACTCAAAGTACATCCTGCTGTGATAGACTAGTGTATACTGGCCTTCCTACCAAGAACAACTTGACAAGCTTAACAAAATACTTTTCAAGATTCTGCTTGAAGATTTAGAGAACTATCAAGGCAGTCAGACTCAAGGAGCCAAGATACCAACAGGAGGATAAACTCATTGAGATGAGCCTCACATTTTGTGCCACTTTTCCCTTGAGCTATCTGCCCTTCCAAAGCAGCACAGACAGAAAGGCTGAGAAGTTTCGGAGAAAGTGGATATAAAGAGACAGAGAAGCTGAGTTGAGTTTTCTACAGTCTCACAAGATGGGAGACTAAATAATTGGACTCCTGGACTGAGAGGCCAATAGCCTGGAGAGAAGGTAAGCACAGAGAAGCTAACCCAACAATCTGAGATTGAACCTAGAGGAAAAATAGATTACAGGTGCAGATATAAGATAGAAAATAATATTATGAGCCACAGACTTTACAATAACTATAGAAACATGTGACAAAATGAAGAATTTTATTAGTACTATAGACCAAATATTTGTGTCTTCCCAAAATTCATATATTGAAACCTGATACCCAATATGACAGTATTAGGAGGTGAAACCTTTGGGAAATGATTAGGTCATGAGGGTAGAGCCCTCATGAATGGGATTAGAGCTCTTATAAAAAGAGATCCCCACCAGAAACTTTGCCCCTTCCTTCATGTGAGGCCATGATGAGAAGACAGCCATCTGCGAACCAGGAAGTGACTCTCACCAGACACCAAATCTGTCAGCACCTTGATCTTAGATTACCTGGACTCTAAAACTATAAGAAATAAATCACTGTTGTTTATAAGACACCCAGTCTATGGCATTTTTTATAGCACCCTGAACATACTAAAACAATACGAAAATTGAAATCTATTCAAAGAAAGATTAAAATGAGATCTCTAGAACTGAAAATTATGATAAAGTAAAATTAAGAATGCAATAGATAGGCATAATAATAGTTTAGACACAACTGAAGAAAGGAAAATAATCTAGAAAACAGATCTAAAGAAAAATATACAGATTAAAGTACAGAAAGCAAAGCTAGAAAAGAGATAAAAGACACTAAATGAATATGAGACAAATGAAAAATTAATATACGTGTGATTAGAGTCCCAGGGAGAAAACAAGAGAAAAAGAGAGAGCCAATATTTGAAGACATAATAGTCAAAAAGTCTTCAAATTAATAATAATAATAAAAATCAAGCCACATTTCAAAAATCAATATGAACCTCAAGTATAATAAATGCAAAGAAAAATACATTTAGGCAAACCACTAAAATTTGTTAAGAAAAAAAAAAAAGGAGAGGCATAGAATAGGCAGGGCAAATAGAAACAAGGAGTAAGATGACAGATTTAATGTCAAAAGTGTCAGTGATTACATTACATATAAGTGGCCTAGTAGAAGTATAAAGCAGTTTAATGGCTTTGGAAAACTTTTGGATCATTTCTTATAAAGTTCAATATATATTTATCTTATAACCCAGAAATCTGACCGTGTTGTATTTCTCCCAAAATAAATAATTAATGTATGTACATACCAGTGCTTATAACAGCTTTATTCATAGTACACAAAAACTGGAAACAACTCAATTGTATGTTAACAGGAAAACAATCATACAATATAATTTTACTCAGCAATAAAAACAGATATGCTTGCTATTGATACATATTAAACACATATCATATCTATCCTGTGGAGCAAAGGAAAGTATATACAAAAGCTTACATGCAATATAATTCATCTATATGAAGTACATGTTTAATCTATGGTGCTAAAAAAAAAAAAAAAAAAAGGTTGCCTATGGGAGTGAAGATTGCCTGTGGCCGATAGAAATTGAAAGCAAACAACGAAACCACACACACAAACATAAGTGGACTAAATACTCTAAATTAAAAAGGAAAAAAACTATCAAACAAGATTTAAAAATCCAAAATAAATGCTGCTTAAAAGACACACTTATACAGACACGTAAAAGGACAAAGAAGAGTTGAAACTAAAAGCATGAAAAAAGATATTACAGACAAACACTAAAGAAAATTAGCACCTATAAATTACTATCAGACAAAGCAGAATTTAAAGGAACAAGCATTACTAGACATAAAATATATATCTATTCCTTCACATTTCTCCACAAAGATAAAACAACTCTAAATTTATATGCATATGACAATACATACCTCAAAAAAATGTATACTGCAGAAATGCCAGACTATAAAGAAAAGTAGAAATGTCATAGTGAGAGATTTTAAATACCTACCTCAGTAATGGGAGGAAAAAATCAGATGAAAAAAATCATTATAAGTTATAAAAAATTTGAACAAAACTTTTAAAACACTTGACTAAATTGACCTAATATACAACAAAGCACCAACAACTGCAAAATATACATTCTTTTTCAAGTAAACATTGAGTAGTTACCAAAACTGTCATGTGCAGGTCTATTAAAGCAAGTTGCAAAAAATTTCAAGGATTTTAATTAGATAGAATATCTTTTCTGACTACAAAGAAAGCTAGAACTCAGTAGCAGTCAAATCACTATCAAACTATCTTATGTTTGGAAATTAAGTAATATGTAATAAAAAAAAAATCTAGAACCCAAACTAATGATGGGAGTCCAAGTTAGTATCACCATTTTTGAAAGCTGGTAGTATCTAATGAAAATGAAAATATATATATTCACTGATGCAGCAATTCTACTCTTAAGAATATACTCAAGGCTAATGCACACATGTGTTCATCAAAACCCATGTGCAAAATGTTTATGCCATAATACCCTTTGAAATAGCCCCAAACTGGTTAACATTCTCAAATGATCATCAAAGCACTATAATGGATAGTGAAGACATATTCACACTATTCATTCAATATAATCTCATGTGAAAATGAACTACTTGGATAATAATCATTTTTGAGTAAATAACACAAAAAAGCATACATTCTTTGTAATCTTGCCGATATAAATTATGTTGATGAGTATAAAGACAGTAGTTACCTCTAGAGAAGAAATGAATTGTTAATGACTGTAAGAAGGCACTTTAAAAGGGGGCTTTGGAGTGGTAGTTATGTTTTATTTCCTGACCTTGAATGTGATTAACCAATGGGTCCATTTTGTAAAATTCATCAAGTTTTACACTTATATATAATTTGACTTAAAAGCATAAGGCAAACAGGACACAACTACTATGTTTCAACATAATAAATATAATAGGAAAAAAAACATAAGGCAAATTCTTTTAAATATTTTTAGTAATAGCAAATGTTCTCTTCTTTGAGGACTTGACTGAACTTGTTGAAAAATTTAAAATTAGTTTCGAAGTTGCCTGACAAATAAAGTGGGTGATTAAACCAAGGAAGGGTGGTCTGACCAAAAGAAAATGCCGTTGTAATAGATTGATTCTTTTATGAGGCACAAAAAATGTTCAGAATAATATCATTTCAAAAGAGGATTTCCAAAAATGTTAATAAATGGAAAACTAGTAAGAATAAGTATAACTGTTTATCAAAATCATGCAATTTGTTCACATAGGTATTATGCATGTATTTAACCATATTTTCATTTGTAGCATCTCATGTTGACCATTCCAACAATCTGGTGAAGTAAGGGCTATAATTACTTTGTAAAGGTGGTATTATCCAGTTACTTTATTATTATTATTTTTCTTTTGAAGATAGAGATGGAGGCAGGTAGGATACCTAGGCAGTGGGAAACTTCTAGAGGCTGAATTTGTCTGATGCTTTCTGACTCCTGCCCACTTTCTATTCCTGTGCATTCTGAAGAGTAATAATCGTATCTGTATCTCCTTTTATCTTTGAGCAGTTTCCTTATCTATGTTACTTTTTGGCTGAACATAACACGTCAAGTTTCTGATCTTATATCAAGCTAATACACACTTTTCAGTATTTGTAGGGCAATGATTTTAATGTTATAAGATCTAGCAATTTTGTGTCTAGGTTTGTGTCATCTGTGCACAATGAAGTCAATATTAATTTTAAATCAATATTTTTTTTGTACCATCGCCTCCGATACCTTATAAAATCTAGCTTTTATTTTAGGGTGAATTTACCTGATTCCTTTATTTCGTCATGCAGAATTGTGCAGCAATTTAAATTCGAGGGACAGAGTTCCTATTTTAAAGTTTGCCAACACATTTACGAGAGTTTGGATGCTATCCCAAGCTACTTCTGATGAATTACTCTGTCTTTAGAGAGTTAGCTTGGAGCATAGAAGTAAAAACTTACTTCCCTATACAGTGCATATTACATACTAGATGATCAACAAATATTTTTAGGATGCATTGATGAATGAATGAATGATTAATGACGGGCACTTGGATCAGATGAGAAGCTCAGAACATCCCACGACATCAGGATCATGCCTTAGACATGAGGAATTTTCTCTGTCCTTTCTAACAATATATGCAATTGTGGCAGGCAATGTCAGTTATGTTCCTGATGCCACGTTTTAGGATATATGTGGATGATTCTCGATTTTACTGTTAATTCAAGTTTTGTAGCTTTTTGATATTTTTATTTTTCATTATGTAGAATTCACATGACCTATGATAATAGGTCATAGATATAACTAATAAGATAATAACTAATAGATATAACCAGAGTTAAATGTAACTTCTGCTTATAAATTTCAGAAAATAATATTATCTCTGATTTCTTATGATAGGTGGGGAAAGAATTAGTCTTTGTTCATCTTTCTTGTCCTATGATTACTATAGTGTTTTTTTTAATGGCATATGTATTTATATGCAAAAAGCCTATGGCTAGACAATTTTTACAGAAGTTAGAGACTGCTTATATTTCCAGCATTTCTTTTTTCTCCAACTTTGGTAGCAACAGAAAAAAATGGCTAACTCAAAGAATTATGAAGAGAATGTTTACAGGGCTATGGGCAAAGTTGAAATGGAATTCTCATACAAAACAAAACATGCACTTCCCACACAACACAATTGTACTCTTAGGCATTTTTTCCAGAGAAATAAAGAGTTGTGGTTACACAGAAACCTGTACATGAATGTTCATAGACACTCTATTCCTTGAGGACAGAATAAGGCAGAGAAAGGCAGAAAATTGACCTGAAGAGCAGGGAACAAGGGGCAAAAGAGACACCTGAAAATCTCTACTACATGCAGATACTTTCTTCTAGTATTTCCCAGAGCAAGATTTGTCTTTTAAAAGTAGTATTTTTTTTTTTTAAACTTTCACTGCATTTTTTAAAAAATTGCCTATGTATGCTTTTGTCTGGCTCATTCTAAAATCAGTATTATTCTATTTGTTGTGACACGTGTTTATAGATTTTTTGGCAATCAAACACCATGTAAACTAGATACATTTATTAAATTTTAATTTAAAGTATTTATTAAGCCCTCAAATAAGCAAGCTACCATAGTAAGTCTTATAGAGGTATAATTAACAATAGATGGAGCAGGCAGAGGGTTTTCTTATCTCAAAGTTATTCATAATCCTGCACAAAAGATAGAAATATTTACCAAAGACAACAGTACATAGGACAAACTGAAAGGGAGTGAGTGCTTTGTCTTTAATCAGATATAAAGTTCTAAATTGAAATATTTACATCATTATGCATATAGCTTTAAAATTCTATCACAGTTCTGCAAATGTTTGTAGTGGGGTTGAAATGAGAGATGTGATACTTCTGAATCTCATCCCAGTAATGTAGTTAATGGAGTCCTGAGATAGCTTTGCATTTCGAAGGCAAATTAGGTTTTCTTCCCCTTTCTGTAATTTTCCTACAAAAGTACAAGACGGTTTTTCCTGCAGTCACCCTTTCCCTCCTCCTTTCACTGTCATAACTATCTGGACTACATTGATCTTTCAGCCTTAATCCCTGACCAATTCTTCTAGTATTTTCCTGCCACATTATAACATTTGAAAAGGAACAAACTTACAATTTGATTATCATTTCCAACAAGGTAGGAAAGTTTATGTATATAATCTATCAATTTTGAAATGCAGGCCACATAGGACGTGAAAGCATACTTTTTCATTTAAATTGCATTTTATTGTATATCAGGAAAGATTCAACTGGGATTGTTCTGAATGAAATAAATATGCTATAATCAACTTTGCAGTATTTCCATTTGTGAAAGTGAAAATAGATCTGCATATCCTTTGAAATATTTATTTAAATTTTTTCTTTAAAACTGTTTTCTTGCATTTGATTGTCACCAGCCAAAACAAAAAGTGATAAGTTTTTCTAAAGGTTAAAACTAAAAAAGAATTCTTATCAAGTAGCAAGAATCCAACGGTCATTTTTCTTTGTACTCACTTTCTTACACAATAACTTTTAATTGCCTATTACTTTCAAAGAACATAATCTGACTTATAATCAACACGATTTGCTCAGTTTTAAAAAAAATTGTTTGGTTTAAATAACTCATACAACATGAAGATGTCAAACAGTTCAAAATTCACTTTTCTAAAATAGATTTGCTTTATCATCCAATCTAATTAGTACATATATTTTGAGTCTATTCGTCTTTAATAAAAGATAGTGAATATTTTTATCACAGTATCTCTGCAGAATACTACTACTACTCCTCATGTTCATCTTTTAAAAGTTTGCATCTTTAATCTCACTTTATCCTAACTCAGTGGCAGTAGAAATCCATCTTGCAGATGAAGAATTGAGACAGAGACAACTGATTTGTTATCCATAATTACATGTGCATGAGGGGCTGACTGTGCTTGAACCTAAGACTCTACCTTCTAGCACAGTTCACTCATGGTGGTTCCACCACTGAAGTAGCCAACATATCTTGAGCAATAGAGGCTTAAAACTCCTATCTCCTCTGCAATCTCAGTAGCCTCTCTGAAGATGGCTGCTACAGACACGCTTTAAAATTAGACACTCAGGAAGCATGTGGAAAGGGGTTGGGCATGTTTTCTGTGGAAGGAGGAAGTAGGGAGGATTCTTAGCAGTATACATACTCCAAAATGACAACTTTCTCAAGGAAATACACAGCCCCTGTCATCCTGCATTTTGCCAGAGAACTTCACAGAAAAAGTACTGAAGCCCAGGGGAATATGCTGCAGATAGGGTGTGCTAGGGCAAGGGATGGAAAGAAAAGAAGAGGCAGCAGGACACAGAAACCCAGATGGCGGATGATGAGGACACTGAGGTGGATACGCTAAGAGCGTAGTTTAAAGCAAATGGGGAACTTACAAAGATTTGCTGCAAAGATTAGAAAGCCCTCAAAGTGATACTCCTTGAAGATGAAGTCATCACAGCAGAAGCCTGTAAGTCTTCAGAAGGAAAAGGAGGAAGGGTCAGGAAGAGTAGGGCTAAAATGAGACCTATTTGTTAATAACTCACAAATGAGGAAACATAGGAAGATACCACTATCGAACAGCACATTGAAACAGCTCAACTAAAATGTTTAATCAATTCTTCCGTCAATGTCCACTGTACTCAATGTTCCCTTTTTGTCGCAGATCCCAAGGAAGTAACCCCAATCTGTTATCCTTTGCTAAACTGCTAATTCAAGGAAGAAAATTAAAAAGTAACATCAAATCCAGTGTATTTGGAACTGTAGACTTTGGAGATTTCTTGGTTGCCTGCTCCAGGCTCCAGGCTCCTTTATCTCTTTAGTCTCAAATTAGAAAGAAAAACCTGTTCTCCCTGCCTGCATTCCTTTTCAGAAATGTTCCCCTCTTATACCCAGATGGTGCCCTTTGAACTTATAAGCTAAAGAACTTTGTTCCCCACTGTAAATTGTCCCCACGGCCATGTTGCTTTTCCATTTAGCTTCCAAGCTGGGGAGAATTGGCAGTTATGCCGGACAATTAGCACTTTGAAATATTATACCACCACATATGTAACAGGTTAGCACAGTGCTTGGACGTGAGAGCACTCCACAAATGTTAGTGCCTTCCTTGCCTCAGGGCACTCAACTAGGCGCAGTCTCTTTGTGCTTCTACCATTGAGATGGAGAGAAGAGAGAAGGGTAAAGTTGTGTTTGGTGTCTTTAAAGAATCTAGATAGGTACAGAAAAAAGGAAAGCTATGAAAGGATGTTGCTGGGCCCTTCTTTTAAAACTCAGTTTTAGATTTATAGGTCATTAAGCAAAGCCTGAAGAAATCAAAGGGAGAAAAAGACAACAAAAAAATAGGAATAATTAACATTGAAACCCCTAAAAGCATTCACCTTTATCTCTGGCTGTAAAACAATCCATGCTTTAAAATCTCATAGCCCACAGTATTAGACCCTAATCAAAGTCCTACTAGTGGAGTGTCTATTAATAATTAAAGATGGTTTTAAGTTTTCACAATCCAAAATGTTATCACAAAGAAAAAATAAGCAATTGCAGGGCTGTTATTTATATAATCTGTGAAAATAAGCACTAACCCACTCCTCTAGTTCCTGAAAAAAAAAAACAAACATATGGTGAGTATTAAAAAGCAAATGTAGTCTATCGCAACTTTATAAATTTGTTTGTTTTTTCATGAAAACTCTCACTTAAAGGAAATTTGTCTGTTTCAGTCTTTCTTTAAGAGATGAATTCTCTATCCATCCCTTCAAAACTCCTTAAATCTAGAGGAAAATGACTCCTAAAAGTATTCAGATTAACCTGAGAATAATATGGCAATTTAGCCAGCCAAAAAGTAAGTGTCTCTTTATTCCCTTTAATGATTTCTTGAGCAGAAGGATGAATAACCTCTAGCTTTGCCCTGAACTAATAAATGAAGAGAAATTTGAACCATTATTTAAACAACACATACATAATCCAGATTGCTATACAGAAAAAAAAAAATGCATTGGTTGAGCTTTCAGTATGATAAAAGACTACACCAAGAGTCAGAGTTGTATTAGCCTTAGATCTGTGAACTTAAACAGTACCTCTGTGATTCTCACTTTCCTCATCTACAAAATAGGATAAGGGAATCTATTGTGCCTATATTTATGTGAGAAAGATTTTCATAGTTATAATCAGATATATATTATTATTCACAGTTGGATGGTATTAACAAACATAGTTTGAGAGTCTCTCCTTCCAAAAGGCTTTTGTTCCATCTGATTGTTTATCATTATTAGGTATAGCCCAAATCTCTGCTGCTTCTTGAAAGAATAAGAAGGGTTAAATCTCAGATATTATAAAGCTTCCTTTA